>OY725336.1:25086157-29886157 GCA_963243735.1 Neocrepidodera transversa
CAATGAGTCTAATCAAACAGGAAGTAAGCGGGGATCTAAGACTGAAACTCACACTAATAATAGGAGCCATGCTTCATCGACTGTTGTAAATTCGACGGTGAATACTAATAGTGCGACGACATCTAGTGGTACTACTCCCGGTGCTATTTTGGCGTTTAGTTGGGCTTGCAATGATGCTGTTATGACATCAGATTCTATAATGAAATGTGCGTTTTGTGACACTCCGTTTATTTTCGAAGGGAGCATATAGACATCACTTGTCTAAGATGCATTTCGTCAAAGATGGCGTGATACCGGATCCTGTGGCTTTAAAGACTTCTCAACCTTCTAGTTCTTCCAGTGCTGGTATACCCTCTGAAAAGTACGACTATTCTGCCTCCTAGTGTGTCCTAGCGGAGGTGGTTCGACGGGTGCGAAGAGTCCGCCTGCACCCGGTGGTTTTGAGAAAGTCCGCATTCGAAATTCCTCAAGTACACTGAACTGGCCAAGCAGTTATCTAGTAAATATGTGTAAATAGTGTTCAATTTTGAGAGACATTCTATTTTGTAAAAATGAATATAGTCTTGAAGGCATAAAACGCCGCTCTGAGCGGTATTTTGTGATGTTATCATATCGTAAAATTCAAACCAATAGTAATAAAAATAGTAGGAACTAGTTACTACTATAATGTATATTCACCGCGAAAATTACAAGAATCAAGTGATTATGATTGTTATACGAATTTTAAGTCACAGAAGTATGTATATATAAATTATGAGATAAGACAGTATTGTAAGAATGTATACTTTTTCTCTTTATTAGGGAAAACCACTATTCGGCCGAATCAAAAACTAAATATCAAAACTATTTAATATATTTAGTGATGTTTCTAGTGTCAAAAATTGTAATACGTACTAAAATGGTTTTAGTTTTTGATTTGACCTCGATTAAGAGTATTCCAGTCCCTAATGGGCTAGTCTATAAAGTCTTTTTTGAGAAAATAAAATAAGTAAAGCTAAAATGACTTTAATTTTGATATATTTAACATTTTTTAAATTTGCTCGTATATCAATATAAATATCGCTTCAAATTATGTTTTCCACATCAAGGTATACTAATGTTATAACATTTGTTCAATATTAAATGAAAATCCAATAAGTTATCCATATTTCAAATGTGGTAGGTACAAATTTTCAAAAAATAAAACACAAGTTATAATAATGAAATTAGTGGGTGCAGTACAAGTTGGCAGAAAATTAACGCAAAAGTGTGAATTCCATTATGGAATGAATAATTGAAAGATATTTAAGAAAACATTGGAGTGGTATAGAAAAATACTTACCAGGAATTCAAACTAGGCAAATAAAAAAAATATATAAAATTAATTCCACACATACAATTTCATTAAAACTTCAAAATAATGCCTTTCAACTCAAATAAATTTTCTAACTCGTTTTTTATTTGATTAATTATTTTTCGTAAGGTGAACCTCAGAGGCGTCATTATTATGTGACTAAAAATTATTTGAATGAATCACGAATAACAGTAGGCCTAGTATAGATGCTTGGGGTACTTTACTTGTAGCTAATCTGTCCAATAAAAACGAACATTCCACTTTTTGCAGTTGAAGCTTTTCAGTGTCTGCATTCGAACTCTAATCAATCTCTTCGCTAAATTAAGAGTAATTTGGGATTTTTTTCTTATAGCCCAGTATGTCAGAATTGTTTGTTAGATTTCCTTAATAATAATAATTTCTTCCATTATTTTGAATGGAACTTATTTTCGATTCGCTCTGTCAACTCTCTTTTATGTTAGTAATTTTCTAATTAATTTTTTATTTAAAAGCGCCACAGTTTTAGTCCGAGTAAGGCACATGTGAGTTCTGGTAAAATGATGATAATTGATATTATTATACAAATCCGCGAGTCAGTGAAATTCCATATCGTAGTAGAGGATACAAAATCAGTCTACATTTAAATTGAAGTTCATAAAAAAACAGAAGCCTTTTAATATCCTCCAGGAACAGTTTATAAAAAAAGCCTCCTGGTATTAATTCTAGAATTTTCTTCCATAATATATTTTAACAGTATTTAGATTTTTTTTCAAATTAATATGGTTTAATTCTGAACCACAGAATAAAGGTTGTTAGGAGCGAAATTGAAGTATAAGACAAGTTTTTTAAATTTTCACAGTACATTATTTGAATAATGAAGAAAATCTTGGCGAACTTTAAACTTTTTAAGTTTTTGTTACCGAGTTAAAAAATGTCAATGTTACTTTTTCGTGACACGCGAAAATCAGAAAATCGCCAAAATATTTATTAGTTTTTCAAGTTTTGTCAACTTGTCAAGTTTATTATTCTAAGAAGTACAAAAGCTATCAAGATTTTAATATACCATCATTAGGCTTGGCAACGTCGCTTTATTTTTCAACCGGTGAACTATTACATCGCTATGTCCTTGGTAAATACGATATGTACGATGAGTGCGGTGTCTAAATCGGACGCATCGCAAAACGGTTGCTGCAATTGCGATTATGGTCAAAGTAAATACGAGAAATATTTCCTAATTTCAGTGTATTTGCAACCAACCATGGCTTCGATAGAAATAACAACAATTATTAATTTGAATCGTACAACACTATGAATTAATTTTTTTATTTACAATTGGTAGATTAACTGGAGTTGTTTTAGCTAATTCATCTATTGATATTGTTCAGCACGTATAATATTCCTCATGGATAATGCTTTGGCGAAATTAATAATTTTAAAGACTAAGAAAGAGGAAAAACAAACATAAAATTTACAAAGTTAGATCAAATTTTGGAGAATTTCATCATCTGTATCCACAGTTACGAGAAGATAAAAATGCTTTTCGGCAATATACAAAGATGCTTCCAGCTACTTTTGATTATAAAGTTGAAGCAATCCGTAATTCGTGTTATCATTGTCCAACTAATTTTCAAGTGCCTATTGCAGTAGATTAAAGGATTTTTTTAACTTCAAGGTTTTCAAAGAATAATAATAAACTCCTAGTCATACCACATAAAATGTATTGAAATTACTTAGTTGAACAAATGGGCATGGTCAACATGTTTCGCCCAAGAATTGGCCATCATCAGGCAAAAAGCTTCCGCTCGTACCTGATGATGGCCCTTGTTTGGCCGAAACATGTTGCCCATGCCCATTCAACTAATTTCAATAAATTTTATGTGGTATGACTAGGAGTTTATTATTATTCTTTGAATAATTTTACCACATTTGAGAATGGATAATCTTTTATTTTTTAAGGTTTTCGGCTACTTAATCCCATTCTTTATTAACCACAAGTCTGTCCTTATAGAGCGAATTTCGCTTATTCCACAAAACATTTCGTTTTTGAATCTCTGCAATCAGTACTTCCATCATACGAGATTAACATCAACTGTGGGCGAAAACAAACAATTTGATTTTTAAAACACAGCGTGCGATGCGGCGACGCACAATCGTTATAATCGCACGAATTAATTTTTCAGTTAGGACAGTATAATTATTTTGTTTAGGTTTTATACATTGCAGTTGACGCATCGCACGGAACGCACCGCACGCACCGTACATATCGTATTTACCTACGTAACTCTTTGACTGACGCATACCAAGAGAAGCGTGATATGAACAAAGATGGATGGCGTGATACGATTTTTCGCCGGTTTGAAAATCCTATCCAGTACGAACTACATATGTAAGTAAACATTACCGAAAGTCTACTGCATTGTCGTACTTTACGCATATTATAAGATTTTTAAATTGTGTAAAAATAAAAATTCTTAAGATGGTTCAAATAGGAACAATTTTTTATATCGATTTTTTTATTATTTGTCATATTGTGAATAACTAAAATAAATAACAAAAACAATTCCCAAAAACTAAAACAAAAATAAATTAGTGAAAAAAAATATATGTACTAATAAAAACGTTCCTTTTTGATTCTACGTCACTGAAATATTTCAATTCATCAAAAATAATAACCTACTATAAACAATAAAAGTGTTCTTACTTTATTAGAAAACATACTTAATAAAATATGTTTTTTTAACACTTATCACCCTATAGATCGAAAACCAGAAGGTTTAACTAAAATTTTATGAAACTTTTTTACATTTCGTCTTTCTTTGAATTTTCGACACTTCTTTGTACTGTAATATTTACGGACTTTTTTATATCAAATGGCGCCATCAATCATCAGTTAATCGCCCTGAAATAATAGTAGGCGTTCCTTTCCTGCACAAACTTTGGCCATATGGGGTTCACTCATAAGGGGGAGATTATTATTATGATCAAATTTCGTTCAAGTACTTTCTCGAATTTAGTTAAAGGACAAGGTAAAGTTAGACTGTTTGTTATAGGATTTTTGAACAAAATAAAATTTATTTTTTGAAATAAAAAATATTAATATGGCTGTAAAAGTTTTTGTAACGTAGTTGGCACTTTATGAACAAGGCGTATTTAGATAATATATTTTTGTAAAAAATGTTTAAGGCTTTTTGTTGTATTTTTCTTTTAGAAAGACTTTATCGATTGGCTTATAACCATTTTAGATGTAAAAATATAGTTGTTGGTTACTATAACCACGAATTTCCGAAAAGTACTAAATTGTAGTTGTGAAATTTTGACTTTCTCTTGAGTATTTGAGTTGAATTGTATGTTTCGAAAGAGAGAAGAAAAAAAATTACAAAACACTAAGTATACGTATATCGTAAACATCTCATCTTCCAAACAAAGTTTTTAAAAGTGAATATTTATCAATAATTATTATAATATACTGAATAATACAAAAAAATGTATACGCAAAACTAGCTGATATTCAAGGCAAAGCTCTTTTTATGTTTTGAAAAATTTAACTTTATTTAATATTTTGTTGTATTTGATCGCAATGAAAGCTCAAATAAATACATGTTATGAACCAATTTCGTTTTTTTTACCTACCATAATCCCTTTACATTTATAATAACACTTTTTTAACGTCTTTAGAAAAATTGTTTTAAATGAGTTACCATTAGAATTGAAATTTTTTATACGATTATTTTTATAACTTTGATAACGTTTCGATTACTACCAAAGACTAATTATTTTTAAGTTACAACTAAAATATTTTTTAATGAAAATTTGAAATGGCTCAGTACTTAAAAAAAAATCATTTTCAAAAATAGGAAAATAAAAATACATAATACACACATTACGCTAAAAATAACTGCTACCTTGGAAGCTGAATTTGTAATGTTAAAATGTATTTGCTTAAAATAAAATTAAACCTAAAAATAAAATAAAAATTATTTAAAACGGGTAGAATGTTTTAAAAAAAAATAATTGATGATAATTAAGTACTTACGACTTTTTTTGATTTAAGGCGATGATAAAGGATAGCAGTACAAAATTGAAAATTGGGAGAATTTAACAAAAATTAATTAGATAAAAAATAAGAAGTAGCAGATAGCAATCCTAATTCTAATTCTCTATCCCTACATAATTTTTAATTTAAATCGGGTAGGAAAAAAATTTTTATGAGGAAAATGGGAGGCTATAAGCCATCAAATTTTTACAAAAATTTTCATTACTATGACGAATCAACCCCGGGTATATTATATTATTATATTTTTCAGCAATTTTTATTGATATTTTGTTTCGGTTGATTGAATTTTATTCTCCCAGACACTCGTCTACCTGTACATGTTTATACAAAACGATAAGCCACATTTGAACCATTTGAAAAAACTATTATTATCTCTATTTAAATTTGAAAATAAATCTTTTCACGCCTAAATATTAAGGGATAGATAACGTCCATGAGAACAAAAAAAAAGAGATGGGCCTCATAAGAATATAAAGTAAAATATTTACTGAAACTCGGCGTAAAAAGGGGGTTTGCAGCTCAGAAAAGGCCAGACAATAATCAAATTTCAAACTACCAACATGTTACCAAAGATCCTGTATCCAGCGCCGAGACGCCGACGCCAATAATTTTGACAGACAGTTGGGTTTTACTTGTTTAAAGCCCAGTCTATTCTCATAAATTAAACTACGAATCCCACCAGCAGTAGTTAGAATATTCGACGTCATTCTACGACAGCAGCTGATTTCAAAAGCCTATAACACTTCTATTATAAACTACATAGTTTTGAAGTTATAGACTGAAAAATCGCATTTTTTCAACTTAATTTGTATGTAAGGAAGGTCTTTTCGGTCGTAAATGGAATGGAGTTCTATATGTGTTCCGATTTTGGGAGGCTATTTTTTGAAAAATTTTCCTGGTCATCATTTTGTGTGTCGTAACTTTTTATGGTCAAAAGTTCCGTGAAGCTCCGTGAAGTTAGCCCCTAAAGTGCCATTTTTTTTTTAAGAAATTTCCCATTTGTTAGTACTTCGTTAGTGCTTCTTAGTGCTTTAAATATTTTCGTTCATGCTTTTTTCGTTTTCTGCATATTAAGGATTTTTTAATTTCAAGGTTAGCCATGACAATCTACCAAATTGGACGAAATTTGGTATCTATTTTTTTAGATATTTTAGATTTTAACTTCAACGTCAACCCCAAAACATTTTCCTATTGACTCAATTTTGGTATCAGTTTTTAGTGCTTCGTTAGTGCTTCTTAGTGCTTCAAAAAGTTGCAATTACGATTTTTTCCTTTTCGAGATTTTTAACTTTTAATCTTCAAGCTAGCCAGCCCTCAAATCATTATAAGGGGAAGTGGCATCTTATTTTGGATACTATGAATAGGGACACTACCTTATATCAGAAACTAAAAAGAAAGAGCAAAAAGTTATTGACCTGCTGTTAATTTTATTTTTAAGTATACAAGGTGAGCCATGTTGTCGTGGCCACTGGCCTTTTGTATTTTTAATGAAAGATTTTTTGTGTAGCACTTCTCTGCTTCCTTATATTTTTAGTACATTTTAAAAGACTTGGGTGCAAATTTGGAAACAAAAAATACTGAACAATCAGGAAACGGAAAAAGCATTAAGAAAACTGTCCAAAGCACTAAAAAGCACTAACAATGCGTCAAGAAACGACTCTAAATCAATCCCATACGATGTGAGGGCTGATCTTACAAATTAAAAGGTTAAATGTTAAATAACTCGAAAAAGAAAGAATCGTGATTGCAACTTTTTGAAGCACTAAGAAGCACTAACGAAGCACTAAAAACTGATACCAAAATTGAGCCAATAGGAAAATGTTTTGGAGTTGGAAGTTGAAGTTAAAATCTAAAATATCTAAAAAAATAGACAAGCACTAAATCAAAGTACCAAATTTCGTCCATTTTGGTAGATTGTCAGGGTTGACCTTGAAATTAAAAAACCCTTAATATGTCGAAAAGGGAAAAGCACTAACGAAAATAGTTAAAGCACTAAGAAGCACTATCGAAGCACTAACAAAAGGGAAATTTCCGGAAAGAAAATTGACACTTTGGGGGCTAACTTCACGGACCTTCAAAAGTTTCATGAAACTCGCCGGGATTGTAATAGTTTTGATTATTGATTACTTCAGAATTGTCAAAAAAATGGTTACAAGCTTCGACATTGTTTCCTGGCCAATGTTGGTCAGATGATTCGGAGTTATGAAGTTCTTCAAATGTGAAATTTTGAAGGTCGATAGGGATTTTGAATAACGGTTCTTTGATTTGTGAATTGTACCATGAAATACAAACCTTATTCGTCCGGATCTTGGTCTATTTTGAGGATTCTGCGATTTGGGTTTCCAAACATTAACAGTTCTTTGGGTACCAAAAACTTGCTTGCTAGTAGGAAATTTCTGCGGAGCGAGTTGTCTGGGTTGAATGTTAACAGGTCCGGTAGTGAATGATTGATTTTGTCGATAATTCTGAGTAAATGTGGAGTTTGGTGTAGTGTTTAAGTTTTGGTTCGAATAATAATTATGATCGATAAAGGTTTGTTGGTTTTGGAGTGGGTCTAGAATTTCGGTTATTTTCAAAATTTGATTGTTGTAAATGACGAATGTTATTTTCCTCAATAATATATTGTCCAGCATTTGCAAGGCCTATAGGTCTTATAGCTCGTACTATTGAATCTAATGACTCTTTTATAAAAAAATTTTTTAATAATTTTTGTTGCAGCGATATCATGTGTATCTAAATAATTATTCAAGGCACTTAAATTTGACATTACTCTTGTTAAATATTGTAAAGGTGTTTCATTATTACTTTGTCTTAATTGATCCAAATCAAATAAAACACCATTTTCGTCTCTTTGATCGCCAAGTGCGAGATAAGAGCATTTTTTATAGAAAGCCAATCTTTTGAAATACAGTTACTATAATGTCACAAATTCTAAATAATAAAATATTTCCAAGTTCCATAATTAATTCTAATATCCTATTTAATTTTAATATCAAATTCAGCAAGTGGTTCACATTAAAGTAAGTAACCAACAATCAATCATCTTAAAAATCCAAATTATTGGGTGTATTAAATATTTTACTTAACACAATTTAACAAATTATTAACAGTAATTAAACAAATTGTATAGTGACGGGTGACAAGTTTTATTAGTTTTATGTTACAAAGCATGGAGTTTGAAGGACTTCTTATAGAATGAATGCTCGGGAATTTCCGGAACCGATTCAGAGGTAAGTTTTATAAATTAATCATATGATATTCTCTAATTATTTTTGTCTTGGATAGAATATATGCACCTTAAATGTTAAAGTCCTAATGATATAATTTGTCTGAACAAAACACAAAACGAAAAATAAGGATGTACCTATTCTATTTAAATATACGTATTTAAAATAAAAATTCTGTTTATCCAAGATAAAACTAGTTAAAAATATTGTGATATGATTAATTTATAAAACTTGCTTCTAAAGTGATCTAAGAATTTCCTGAGCCTCCTTTCTATGAGAAATACTTCAAATTCCATTTTTAAACCACGCTTTTGTAACACAAAACTAATAAAAAAAATTGTCACTAGTCACTACGAATATAACAAAATACCACGAATTATGGCTTGTAGCTGTCTGTGCGATACGTTGACTTTATTACTTTATTGTACGTAACACCGAGAAGTCATCATCCAAGCCTCAAACATAAGTGATGCCAGACTAGTGATGGGGTATTCGAATACCAAGAATAGGTAAGTATTCGATTCTTACAAGTACTCGGAGAATTCGAATACAGATACAGAAGTATTCGAATACTGTACTCGTACTCGGATGTGGATCCGAATCCTCAGAGTGGACTCGTCTCCGACTGAGAATTCGAATACCGTACTCGGATTCTCGGAGGGTCGTTGTATATTTTAAGTATTCGAATACTGTACTGTACTCGTATCCTGTACTCGCATCCTCACAGAATACCGGTACTCGGATCGGAACTCGGTACTCGGATCCTCAGAGTCGGTGGATTTATGTTTTAGTCGACGCCATACAAAACTCAAGTTTTGACTTTCGTTTAATTTATGGTTCTTGAACATGACTAAGGATAGAATTTTTACCTATTTGAATCTAATTTTATACTTTGTTCGTATCTAGAATTAAATATTATTTACTTGATTAGTATCGAAAGAGAAAAATAAAAATACAAAAATGTTTGGTTTAAAAAATAAGACTTACATGAAAGAACATTATTGATATTTATTAGTAAAAAAATATTGATACAAAAACATTAATCGTCTAAAAAGAATTAATAGATAGGATATACCTAGGTGCAAAGACTTACATGAAAGAACATTATTGATATTTATTAGTAAAAAAATATTGATACAAAAACATTAATCGTCTAAAAAGAATTAATAGATAGGATATACCTAGGTGCAAAAATTTTTTTAGACCTTTATAAAACAGGCTAATTATATATAAAAATACTTGATATTCGTATTAAAAATGTAATTAGTTACCTATAAAATATATGTGCCGATATTTTTTATAAGTTTAGATTTTGAGTATACTTTTATTGAAAATTTAACGAGATTTTTTGAAAAAATCACGAGCCCATAGGTCGAGTGATTTAGTTAATAATAAAGAAATATTTAAATTATAATATAATTTATATAATAATAATATGTCTTCAGAAATATTAATAAAACGAGACAAATTTTTTTCAAATATAATTTGACGTCTAATAGTTTTAAACTGACGTGACACAATAAGAAATGGTATAAAAAAAGTTATTATAAGTGTAAAAAATAATATTAAGTGTAAAAATTTTATTTTCGAAGTAAGCGATTTACGATAAAAAAATTATGTACAAATAAAAAATAGGTAACAAAAATGTTTTTAAAACACTAAAAAAGTACCGATTACCGATAATTCATAAAGCAGTTGTAATTTAAGTAAAATCGTAAATAGGGGGTACATTTATTACATTAACCAATAAAAAATATATTCCTAGAAATTGTACGGGTCCAAAGAACGAAAACATGTTTCGAAGGCATGTTGAAAATTGAAATATGACAATTGATTTAGTTTATGGTAGCAATACTCTTTTAAAAATGTATTTAAAAAAAAAGCCATCTAAACAACATTAGTAAAAAATCTGTATATCTCGATTCGCCTCAAAACTATTTTTTTCTTTATGGAATATTCCAATACAAATGAGCCGTAAGCTGAATAATTTTCCAAGAATAAATAAAATACAACATCTGTGTATTTGTTTTTGACCAGAAACAAAGTCAGTTCTACCAACTAGTGAATGTTTATCATAAAAATTAATATAAAAAAGATTTGATTCCTTAATATTAGAGTTGATAGATAACCGTAGAAAATATTATTAAATGTAAATTGTTAGTTTTAATTGCGATTTGAACGTAAAATCTTATTAAAATTATTTTCAAATTTTAGAATACTGAAAAATAAAACGAAAAGTAAGTTTAGATTAAAGCAAAACGTAACAAAATATTAAAAAACAATTTTAATTCTAAATAATATATGTGATTGTTGATCAGAATTTAAATATCTAGCACGATATCTTCTATTGATTAATTATTGATCCAATATAAATTGTTAGCGTGTAATAAAAATTTTACATGTAATTTTCAATATAACCAAAGTAATGAATCAAAAAAATATACATAAAAATCTTATTAAATTGAAAACAATAGGTCTAAACATTTAGCAAAAATCAGGGCAATAATAATAATGTGATGAATCAAACAAACTTCAACCATTAGGATCGATTCGAAATAACGAGTTCTTGTACTGGTGTGGTAGTGGTAGTCGAACTCAGGTATTCGAATACCAGAGTATTCGATTCTTAAAAGTATTCGAGTACCGAGTATCCGATTCTTAAAAGTATTCGATTCCGCCCATCACTATGCCAGACGCCAGAAGCCAACCATTTACTTACTTACAAATGTGCACGAAGTTGCGACGTTTACAGCCGATCTTATGCGAAGTGCAAAATTGCCGTTAGTATTAATTAAACCTATTAATTATAGTTAATATACTTTTCTTATGTCAGGTATCTATTATAATTATTATAATTAAAATGATTAAATTGCTTGAATTAAACTGTTGGCTTATGGTAGATATTGATATGGTTTTTTTTCATATGAGTAGTTTTAGTTCTGTTTTTATATGTATTGTGGTTGACGGAGATTGAAAGGTAGAAGGTGATTGTCAAATGTAAGTGGAAATAAGGTTATGATAAGAAGTTTAAGGTGCGTATGGATGTGTTTAAATGTGTTTAGGATTTATTAAGTGTGTTTTGTGTTTAGATGATTATTTTTTTTTGATTTTATAATGAGTTCATTTATAACATTACAACAATTGTGGTACAAATAAAAGGAAAAAATATTAGTATTAAGAACCAATAAATTTGAAATCTAGTTAGAAAAAAACAAAAAGGTTGAAAAAACAGATACTAAACAAAAAAACAGGAGTTGTCAATAAATTTTTTTAAGGATTGTCATTATCTTATAGTTTAAAAAATGTATATAGAATGGTTTTTTAGAAGAGATGGAATAAAAAACAAAAAAATAAGTATATTATCATAAAGTAATAAGTATTAAGAAGACATTTTTCGAAAATATGCAGAGCTAATCAGGATTAGAGAAGTTTTGGATGAAGATGATAATATTAAGATTAAAAAAAACAGTTTTTGTTGAAATAATTTAAAAAGAGAAAGTAGACAGGATATAGAGAAGTAAAAAGGAAGAACCGAAGAAATAATTTCTTAAGTTGCCAAAATTATATTTTTTTAAATTTTTTTTTGTAATGTTTATTATTTTTTTAATGAAGGAACCCAACCAAAAAAAGAGAGAAAGAGTTTCATAGACATCAAGTAATTCTAATATAATATATTTCAGAAAGAGAGCTTCAGAAAACAAAATATTTTTGGAGTAATTCTACAAATTTGATTGGGTTTAGCAAAGATTTCTTATTTAAACTAGTTTACTTGGCCTATTTTTGTCGGTGTACCCTAGTAAGTAGTAATTAAGGTGTTAGATTTATCTAAAAATGAGGATAATTCGTTTCCATCAAATTTCGGAATAATCTCCAATAGTTTAGCTTCAAATTTAGAAAAAGCCATATTTTCAAAATGATTATCTGATTCTTTAATTGATAAGTTACTTAATCCATCATTTAAATCGGAAAATGAATAAGTCGATTCAATGTTAAAACTTAATTCTAGCTTGCGTTTACTATTACCTTCAATAGGACGATAATATTCAAGGAGAATGACGTAGAAAGGATAGCAACTTACAATAAAATGAATATCTGCATTCTTCAAAAAGGAACAATTTTTTTCAGAAAGACGAGGTTCTTCTGAATAAACAGTTGAAACTGACGGGTTTTTCTTGATGAAGGCTCTTTCAGCATCCACAAGACTGCGCCACTTTCGCCAGTTTTTCGCTTGCGAAAATAAATTTTTTAAAAATTTTTAAATTCAAATTATTATTAAGTACAAAATTACTAATACTTGTCAACCAACAGTTATAAATCATTCTGAATTAATTAATTTATTTCTATGCGGTGATTATCCAAATACTGATCTTACACGGTAAGCTTATTGTCCTAGATATGAAAATGTTATTATAAACATCGCCCGCTAAATGTATGACGTAGGGGCTATTGCACTTCATAACTTGTTTAAAGTATATAGAGCGATGAACGCGTTACGACTTTCATGAAAAATGGAAATACCCTGTATAACCTCTTACAACTTTATAGTCTATTTTTACCATGAAAATATGAGTACATATTTACAGTGAAAATGGAACAGAACTGTTTTTAGAAAAGTTCCTAAAGTACAATTCATGGTCAAAACTTAATAAAAAAAATTAAGTATAAAATTTTGTTTATATAATTTATGAAAAACCTTTTTTAAAGGTTTTAAATTAGTATTTATCTTATTGTAGTACACATTTTGATTTACTCACAGCTACGAGATAATTACATAGTAGTGGTATATCTATTCTTATTACTAAAAAATCTTGATACGTCACTGATATGCATATTAAAAAATTAATTTTTAAAACGAATTATTGACGCTGACTATATACAAAAATTTTCGGTCGTTTGGCACGGCTGATGGTTGATAAGAATCTAACTCGTTTTTTCCCTATTCAATTTAAATAGAAAATGCACTGACCAGCGTGAAACTTGTAATTTCCCATATGTAATAAAAGTATACTCTATTATATTCTAGACAAGCTGGATTAATTTTGCCATATATGAACGGCGTCGCCGAAATGAGATAACAATAACTACTTAACTATAATTTATGTTAAAATTTAAATATTTGAAAATTAATGCATTAGATAAACGTTACCGTTACTTTTGTAAAAAACTAAATATTTATTAGTTGCTTTCCAAAAGTAACGCGTTACTGTAGCTTCGTTACTAAAAAAAGTAACGTGTTATTAAAAAAGTAATGTGTTACTTTTGAAGTACCGAAGTTACAATAACGCGTTACTTTTCTATACCTGTCTTCTCGTTCTCTTATTACCCATCTCACTGTTTATCACCGTTATTATTGCATATACAAATAAAAATTGTATGGTTGCGATTATTTTTTTTAAATACTATCCAAAACAAAGTGACAAGCAAAATCGACGTGATACAAATAATAATAAAAACATATTATTTCACATTAAATATGACAACAAAAAAAAAACCTTAGTTGTAAAATAACGCGTTACTTTTTATTAACTCCTTACTGTAACGAAGTAACGATTTCGCGTTACTTTTACAAAGTAACGCAATTACCGTTACTTTTCACCCACTTCAAAAAGTAACTAAATGACTAGTAACGCGTTACTGAAAAGTAACGTTTTAGTTTCGTTACTGCCACCTCTGGAAGTAAGTTTATTTTTGCTCAGAACTATCAAAAATATTTTGCCATGAGTTCTGAAGAAGCTGTCGAATTGTTTCTGTGATTTGCAACCCAGTATCAAAAACAAAAACGGAATTTGCACTGGACCAGCACGGGTCCCTGCCATCGCTAAATACTTGACGGGCACCAACGATCACCCATTGTGAACTCGAAAGACACAAATCTTGCGAAGAAGACATTCAACGTCGACAACGTCGTGCCGTATCGCCGAAAAATTCTTTCGAATTCTCTAACTCGTCGCCACTATCACCGCTGGAATCCGCTAGCTGTCTTTTTCTAAATAGATCTATGTGTGTGCAAAAGCTAGAAAGATTTTTATTGTTCGTGAATTACAGTGTGATTCAAAAATATATTTTTATCAATAAATATCAATAAAGTGAAAAAAAAGACAAAGTCATGTCCCACACAATGTAATTGATAAATTTATGAACGTAGGCAACTAGTTTTGGCTAAATAACTATCTTGAGGTCTAAAATATACAATGTTCTCAGAACAAGAGGTACAGTACAATCTTAAAAACTTACCATATACATAAATACATTAAAACTTGAATTATAACATTAACATAATAGCATGGCTATTCAATTATATGCACTAACCAAAGATTATAGGTATATAATAAAATAAGAAAACGCAAAATGAGAGAAAATGTGACTTTGTCTGTGTTATTCCGAATCTCGATCCAATGACGTAGATAAAAGAGGATGAAATAATTTAAGCATTTTAACAAAACATAAAAACCTGTGTTATTTGTTTTGTTTGCCCGACATACGTTAACTGGGGATGGGGGTAGCCGAGATGATTCTAAAAAACCCCCATACAATTGGTATTGCGCTATTTATAACCGAGATACACGGTGTTTGATCCATTCTGCACATTTCTTTCCTTGCTCATAAGATTTGAACCACCATGTAGATTTTTTTGACATTTGGCACACATGAAATGCATCTCTTGTTGAATGTATTAAAATGTTGGCTTGGCAAAAAATTCACAAATTGTTCCACCCTCAAAACAACACCCTGTATATGTGAGTTTTTAAAATTTGTTTCCATATTTGAAAAGAGCACAAAAAACTGAATTCTGTGTTGTGTTTTTTAGTTTTGGCCAGACGAGTTTACTATTTAAATTTTAATGTCAATTTATTTTATTTGAGAATTCTTGGGGTACAAAATCGAATACGACGAGTTTTTATTAATTTTTTTATGTTATCGTCAAGCTTGCTTAACCTAACGAAGTAAATTTTTAAAGCTTACATATTAAGTTCGTACTTGCTTGCATTTAGACCGCTACACGATGTAACTACAGGTCCCTATTTAAAACAAAATACCACAAAAATTTGTCTTTCGAACACCCTGTATGATGATTGGTAAAATTTTCTACTTGGTAGAATTGTAGAAACAAAGAATGGAAAATAAAGTTACTACCTTCGCATGCTTAAATAAATCCTTTTTACACTAGAGTACATGATGGGTTTTTATTGTTATTAAATACCCAATCGATTTTTTATTAAATACGTATATTCTTGGTCATATGACTTAAATATGCGAAATTAATAACTTTATTTTCCATTCTTTGTTTCTACAATTCTAACAATTAGAAATTTTTAACAATCATTATATATTGTGTTCGAAAGACTTTTTGTGGTATTTTGTCCTAGATACCGACCTGTAATTACATCGTGTAGTGGTCTAAATACAAAGAAGTACGAACTTAATATGTAAACTTTAAAAATTTACTCCGTTAGGTTCAGCAAGCTTGACGAAACATAAAAAAATTAAAAAAAACTCGTCTTATTCGAGTTTGTACCCTGAAAATTCTCAAATAAAATAAATTGACATTAAAATTTAAATAGTAAACTCGTCTAGCCAAAAATAAAAAATACGTCACAGAATTCACTTTTGTGTGCTATTTCCAAATATGGAAACGAATTTGAAAAACTCACATATACAGGGTGTTGTTTTGAAGGTGGAACAATTTGTGAATTTTTTGCCAAGTCTGACTTGGATTTCGTTACATTTTAATACAGCTGTACATTCAACAAGATATGCAGGTCATGTGTGCCAAATGTCAAAAAAATCTACAGGGTGGTTCAAATGTTATGAGCAAAGAAAGAAAGCGGAAAAATGGATAAAAACCCTGTATCTCGGTTATAAATAGTGCAATACCCATTGCATGGGGTTTTTTTAGAATCACCTCGGTGACCCCCATCCACAGTTAACGTATGTCCGTTTCCCAATGAATCACCCTGTATAAGAGGATCTGTTATATTATTTTTAAAACAAGAATTTTAGGATTACTGTAGACAAAACTGGTGCTCCTCGTATATCAGAAATAGCACCCAAGGTCAATGAGGCGGAAGGTGTTTTTACAAATGTTAACGTGAGTGACCGGTCTTTGCACTAACTATGAAGGGAATTAGAGCGGGTGGTTGGGGAAGTATGGGACATAAAATAAATAATTTGGAGGTACCATTAAAAAAGCCAAAACCTTAAAAAAAGTGTTTTAAACGAAAAATAAGATCAAAGGGTGGCTAGGAAGCCGGGGGACACATGTCGTCATTTACCTGTCGAAAAATAAGCAGTGGAAAAATTATTTCTCTGGGTGCAATTAAAACAATCTGAATCAGTATTTTTTTTTAAAATATTTACGTACATACATTAACAATTGAGTTTCAGCACATCAGTTTCTCTGCTGTCAATTTGAAATATTACATTATGGATTTAGGTGCTGTTCTGTGATAGGGAATGAAGTTAACTAGTTTGTTTTTTGTTAGTTTTTTTTTCACATGGTGGACGTTAATTAGTTGTGCATAGTGAGGCAATATTCTATTAGTCAGTTTTATAGCAACCTTTTACTTTACCGGTCCCATCAAAGAGCAAAAACAAAAATTCGAGATATCGATGGAAATATACATTTTGAGGTCCCCCAAGAAGATTGAAACCATTTCCAGAGTATGGTGTCTGTGTGTCCGTGTGTCTGCGTGTAATCTTCCACGATCTACCGAACCGTTTGACCAATCAAGCTGAAATTTGGTATGAAGAGTCGGTGCGTGCCTCGAATGCGACTATTAGTTTTTGGTTTAAATTGGTACAGTAGAAGGTCCTCCAGACAAACATTGATTGAATACACATGAAAGACTTTTTGCCATTTTTTAAACATTAAGGACAAACAGTACAATTTAGTGCAAAATGTTCTAATACAAAGTTTTAGAGCATAAAATTTCCTACAATTTTTATATTAAACTTTTTCCAGAATTTACAATAGTGGTGCCACTAGATGGCGCCAAAAAATTTGCATGTAGGTTTTCCGCAGTTTTTCCAAATTTTGAGGACAAAAAATGCGCTTTGGCGCAATATTTTCTACTGAAAAGTTGTAGAGCACCAAATTTCCTTCAACTTTTGTATCTAACTTTTTTCCGGATTCCCCATAGTTTCGCCGCTAGAGGGAGAGAAATATACATATTTAACACTTTTTCTATTTTTTTTTATTTTGAAGGCAAACAATGGGCTTTAGTGCAAAATGTTCGAGTGCAAAGTTATACAACATCAAATTCCCTATATCTCATGTATTAAAGTATTTCCCGAATTCCTAATAGTTTTAATCCCATCATTTTAGGAGTTCCTAATTGTAGTAGTGTGCTATTTAATCTGCGCATGTGCGCACTTATGTCATTATCAACATTGAAATATCAATTGTGTAGACCTATTCACTGTCGGATTGCTTTTTAAAATTTGTTCCATAATTTAATTTGAAATTAAAATAATCCTATTCTCTATGGCCAAGCCGGGAAAGTTCTGGGGTGACACAGCCAATTTTTTTTTATGTTATGCCTGTAGTATATTGTTATAGATTTTGCTAAGGCTTTCTATATCTTGTCTAAAGTTGAGAGAATTTGGCTCTTTGTTAATTTGTATCATTTCTTTTATTGTCAATTTTTTTTTGTTATTATCATCTGCTAAGATTTTAGTATTTCTGTAGTCGAATTCATGTTTTGTGTCTTTTTCATGCTTGTGTAGAGCTGCAGATCCAGTTTTTGTGTATTTGACCATTTATTCGGTTTTCGAAATATTGTGTAGTCATTCCTGTGTATTTTTTTTGGTCAATTTAAACATAGCGTAATCCAAGATAGTATTTTTGTGTATCTGAGTTTTGTTTTTTTATGTCTATTTTTGTTATAGTATTTATACATATATAAAAGCGTTTTTCATTCTTTTCTGGCATCAATGTATGAAATTATCCATACTATTTTCATTCCAAGTTAATATCACGAACCCACTTTCTAAAGGCATAAAAAATCAGCGCCAATCGTTTACTAATAAATAAATACTGTGTAGAAAAAAATATACTTACTTGACATTTTCTTCAATTACCAAAGCAAGTAACAAAAGTGCCTCTTCTTCATCAGATGATGAGTACATTATCTTCTACGGTGGTCATTGGTTGAAAATCTATTTATAAATATATAAAAAAAAAGAAATTTCGTACGATTTATTTGGTACAGTGTGAAGTACTATTTCTCTGCCGCTGTCCGTTGTCGTCGCGGAATTTTTACCACCGCTGGGGGAACCTTTACGCTTCTTGCTTTTTGAAATTTTACATATCCGGTGTACGTTCAGGTTGAAGTTAAATCATTTTGTTTAAAACCCACCTCAAATAACGTTAATAAATTAAAATCTTATTTTAATAAATTCTAATTAAAGTTTAGTAAATGTTCCACAATATTTTTTCAGGTCCGGTGCAGGTTCAGGTTGAAGTTAGGTAATTTATAACTTTTGATAGACAGCAGTAATAAAAGTATTTTGTTCCGGAATAAATTTTTAATAAAAGGTTAATAAATTATCTCATCGATATTTTTGGGTCGGGTTGAAATGGCTGAGTATCTAGGAGCTAAACAAAACTAATATTTAGAATTAAATTAAATTAAAAATAGGCAGGTTCGACATTTTTATTATTTTTTTTATTTTAACTTATATCGCACCACTAACCAGCACTATTCCACGCTGCTACTAAAGCTCATACTTATGTTTGTTCAAACTACTTATTTAAGCTAATCACGTGCCACATTTGGATGATACAAAATATTTTTTCTGCGATGAGACACTCGTCTTAAACATACCATAGGTAGATAGCGATAAAATATAGTTTTAAATTCAAATCTGAAAAATCTACTGAATTTTACAGCGGACGTAAATATTAATATTTTGCGCTCAATTTTTTTTGGTCGTTTTTTAATAAAAAAATATATCGATTTAAGTTAAAAAAAATGTCTAACCTGCCTATTATCAATTCTACTAAAATTTTAATAAACACAATCATTTTTCTTAAAAATCTACTAATTTAGTAGGAACTTTACTAAAAACAGGAACCCTGCAAAATGTGTGTGAATACAGCGCAGCAACGGGCCAGGGGCGAACCGTTCATGTCTACTGACGTTACACGGTCTAGTCTCGTGCACAGGTACCATTTTCCAGCCTCTCGCCGATCGTTGATTTTAAAATTCTTACAGCGGACGTAAATATTAATATTTTGCGCTCAAATTTTTTTAGATCATTTTTAAATAACAAATTCTCTCAATTTCAGTTAAAAAACAAAAATGTCCAACCTGCCTATTATCAATAAATTATTTAGGGACAATTTGTAATAAATTAAATTTTCTTTTCTTTATTAAATTAAGAGCAATGAAACCGATGTAGAAAAAAACATACATGTTAAAAACCGTATAGTATCACTTTAAAACAATTTCAGTTTTAAACATATTAAAAGAATTTAAAGTAAAAAATATAATAATTCTCTTATAGACATATAATATAATTTTTTTTTACCTACAGAATTTAGTTTCATTGCGCGCCTATGGTGAATTGTTCATAAGACATTCGAAACCGTTGGCAGCGCCAACTTCGGCGCTTGTTCATCGGCCGTCCATCTTCGAAACGTCACATTTCGTCCGACCGTTGATAAGAATGATCTGCAGATACAGAGAAGAAATTAAATTTATTCGTCTCCAAGGAATTAGCAACTTCAGGGGCAAATATTTATTTCTAATTCATGCAAATGCCCGACCGGAGGGCCCGATTAGACTCGAGTAATCATCGTTTGGAGATTGTTTTGTTGCTGGAAAAAGTAAATGAACTCCGGAGTTTTGTAAATAAATGGCGGGAGCTGTGTAAATTGAAGTTATTGGATTGTTGCAGATAATTTTTTTTATTCAACACTGTAATTTGTTTGCTCTTTTATGATTAGCATTTTTAAATATTCCAGTGAAATGTATGAAAATGCAATTTTTTTCTTACCGGCAGCGATTGAAATCGTGCAGTATAATACAGCCTTTAGGCTAGCCACTTAAGTGTTTGTTAATGCGAGTAGGTATTAAAATCGTGCAGTATGATATAGCCTTTAGCCCGCCATTTTACAATATGCCACTAAAATGATTTTGGTATACGATTATTAACAGCGTACTTTATGAGCCGGTGAAATGTTTAGAGATGTGATTTTCTTGAGAATAGTTGCTACTTATTTCTCACTATCAGCGATTAAATCGTACAGTATGACACACCCTTTAGGCTCGCTCTGCTGAAAATACGCTAGTGAAATGTTTGAAAATCGTCTACAAATACTCCGACGCCCATTTAGATAATAGAAGTAGATTTAAGGTCGTTTTCGGCTTAGATCACATGGCAGTACGAGGCCGTTGTACCTAATTTATGGATATGGCACAAACGGGCCCTTTATATGTCGTTGTCGTGGCCCCCTCTTAACAATGATCTTTTCTCTCTTCTGGCTTTGGCGTATTTTACACGTTTTGTGATTCGGGAAAGATGTTAAGGAGATATGCGCTGCACCAAGTCTGAAAGAAAATTTATTGGATATGAAGTTTTTTTTTTATTAAATTTCAATTTGCATCACAAATACTATAAAAATCTTACAAATATTTTTATTATTTCATTTTTTTTTTGGAAATTTTAAAGATGAAATAAAAAGTATCGGTACGTATTTAATAAAAATTATTAAGGGTGGGCCTTCAAAGATGAAAAGTTTTTAAAAAATTGCATACGCTATCTTAAGGGATATTTGGCCTTCAATAATAAAATTTTATAAAGTTTTTTCCTATATCTTTGGGCGGATATCAACCGGGCACCAAGCAGGTAGTAGCAAATTATACGATAGCTGAACTGGGCACCAGAATTTTTAATCCTTAAAAGGAGCATCATCAACCGGGCACCATACACGGATGGACTGATTACCCGATTGTAAAAATAATTTTCAATTATTAGAAAAAATATTTCTTCATAGTTTCTTTTGCATTTGAAGGTGTGCTTGAAATAACTGAAATTTATAGTTGCAAATTATTTTTTTTTAAATTACACGTTAAATTATACTATTATTATTATTCTTATTATTTTTATTGTTCTTATTATTTGTTAAAAAGTATATTTAAAAACTAAAAGAAAACATGAAATATTTCAAAATGTGTTTATTTGTTACCTTTTTAAAAATTATAATTATTACCTATATTACAAAACATTTATTTAAAAATATGTTACATATTAATACCAGTGACAAAAACTGTTTGGTAGGGTAACAAACATATTTTATAAAATTTATTCTGATTATTTTTTTTGCTTGAAACATAACCACTAGATTTTGCAAATTTTTTAATTTATTTTTGACTTCTTTGTCATTGATTTGATGCGGTATGTGTAGACTTTGTATTTTAACATATGTATCTGTTTGAAATTCTATTAATTTTCCAATAAAAATATATATAGAGGGGTGTGCAGTGTAAAACGAGGAATTAGACCTTGAGTAAAAAGATTCGCAGGCGTTAATAATCTTAGTGCCCGGTTGACGGATAGGATTAAGTAACCTTTCCGGCAATACAGGTAAATAGGGTCGTTCGGTGCCCGGTTGACACCCGCCGATATCTTTAATAATTAAAGTGTAAAAAAAAATCATCAGCTTAGGTTTTTCCCAAATATCTCTAAATGCGGCCTAGATATTTTAATTTTGAAAATTTCACAGCTCTACTTTACAACCAATAAGATGCTTTTATTTTGACTCGTTATCATGGAAACTAGAAAAAATTCCGGATATTTTTGGGTGGTGAGGCGACAAATTTTTTTGACAGTTGAGAATAATAGGTTAGTTTTTTATATATAATTTACATATTACCTACGACATTTCTAGGAATAAACATTTTTATTTATTATTGTCTATAAAGTTTAATTTAATATAAAAAACAAATTGCGCTATTTGTTTAATTCTGCAATTATAAATTTTTACTTTCCCGGTCCCATCGAAGGGAAAGTATAGTGAACGAGCAAAAAAAATCTAGATATCGATGAAAATATCCATTTTGAGGTCGCCCTAGAAGATTGAGATAATTTTCAGGTTAAGGTCTGGCTGTATGTCTGTCTGCTTGTATCTGCTTGTAATCTTCCATGATAACCGAACCGCTTGCCAAATCAAGCTGAAATTTTGTATGAAGGGTTGATTTAATACACATATATGATTTTTTGCCTTTTTTAAATTTTAAGGACAAACAATATACTTTTTTATTGCAAAAGTTTTTGTATCAAACTATTTTAAGAATTTCCAATAGTTGGGCGACTAGAGGGCGCGCAAAAAACATAAATAGGTTTTCCCTACTTTTTCCAGATTTTGAGGATAAACAATGCACTTTAGAGCAAAATGCTTTAGGGCAAAGTTATAAATCACAATATTTCCTTTAACTTTTATGTTTAACTTTTTTTTATATTCCCATAGCCTTGAAAATACACATCTTTTTTTCCCATTTAACGGTTTACGAATTCCCATAGCATTCAATTAAATTTGCGCCACCCCGTATACCTTATTTTTGAGATATTTGCATTGAAATTATTTTTATAAAAATGAAAGATATTTACGACATCTACCATAGGTTGATGAAATTATTTTTATTAAAAAAAAGTAAAGAATACGGCTTTAACCAGTATAAAAACAATGAAATTATCTATGAAAGAGGGTTATTTATTATATCAGGAACGAGAAATATAATATTTGTAATTTTTTTCATGTATGCAATGTTAAGAGTGTTAAAAGGGAAGAAAGAATACGCGATTGTCGTTGGATCTCTCCCTTTTCTCCGTCTCTGAATACCATTACAGAGCGTAGTTTGATTTACAAAACCATAAAATTGATTTATTAGTACTAATGCATGGTGCGTTAGGTGAAACACAAAAGACCCAAGTGACATAAATCGTTCGGATCTTTGTAGCGCGCTGTCACAGTGAGCCATGACGGCTACCAAGGCCTGCTTCGTACGTCATGCGGGTCATGAGAAAACCAGATTGAGGGGGATATGACGAGCTATAAATTTTATTTTATATAAATTGGAATCTGGACCCCGAATACTAAATTATGTTTTTTAATAATAAGTTTAATTCGGGGTTTGGAGCCGAATATGCGCGTTTTAATTTATTGTCAGTTGCCTTGATTAAATCCCATTTTGAGAACGAGATAGATATAGAGAAGAAGAAGTAGAATCGATTTGATGGGTTTTTGTTTCATAAATTATTTTGAATGTCTTTTCGGTACGGCCTACTGGGATTTCAGACGAAAAAATATTTAATTTAAGGATCTACACATTTAAAACTTAAGAATTACTTTAATGAAGTAGATTTTTAATAAAAATTTATACAAGGTTTTGGAAACTCTATAGAAGCAATATTTTATGAATTAAAAAAATATTTTCAGATTACATTATTTTAGTTACCCCGCACAGAATGTTAGGAAATTGGCTCTCGGTGGAAGTTAATGAAAATTGTATATGTTGTTTGTATTACTAAAAGTAAAAAAATGGTAAAATTTAAATTTTCTGCTATGATTGGTTTAGCCTCTACAGAGTATTAAAAGTAATACTATTTTGGTAACTCGAATGATATTAAGTTTAATTTATTGTATTTCTGAGCTAAAACAGAAAAAAAAACTAAAAAATAAATAATTCCAGTCTAGAAAATAAGTGTCACTGATAAAAAACGTTTAGTACTATTGTACAGGATGTCATTTACATGGAAAGAACAGATTACTTTTGAGCTTCAAATATAAATACACCAACCCATAGAGTTAAAAAATGTTTAAAAAATAATTATATTTTGTTAATCCGTATTTAAAAAATATAATGAAATATACAGGATGACTCACCATATATTAGTCGCTTTGGTCTTTATATGGAAAACAGTAAGATTATGTGTAAAAATGTTTACTGCAGTTATACAGGGTGCCTCAATAAAAAGATCTGCACCATAGTTATATTATTTTAAACGGGACACTGTATCTTTTTATTGGAATGAAGTTCCTTAACGCGGCTTGTGCTGGTAGTTAATTGGCAGAAATCGTCACGTAACGATAAAGCGTTTTGCCCCCTTCAGGCGACCTTCCATCTGTTTCCCCTACTCTCTGTCTTTTTCTACAATATGATTTTATTTAGAATTTTTTTTATATATCATTTTTAATTTTCTTTTTTCCGATTTTTTCATTTGTCCTATTTTTTGTTTTTTTTTAATTTTTTCGATTTTTCCTCATTGTTCTGGTTTTCCTTTTCTATTTCTTTTTTTTATTTTTTCTTATTCCTCTGATTTTTTTCGATGAGTTTCGATTTTTCTCATTTTTCTGATTTGCCTCTTTTTTTTGTGATGATTTTCGATTTTTCTCGTTTTTTTTTCTCATTTTTCTGATTTCTTGTTTTTTTATTTTGTTGGTTTTTTTCTCATTTTTTTTTTCGATTTTTTCCTCATTTTTCTATTTGTTTCTTTTTTTAGTTATTTCTTTTATTTTCTAATTTTTTCTTATTCCTCTGATTTTTTGTTATTATTTGCGATTTTTTTGTGTTTTTTTTTGCCATTTTTTGCGATTGTTTTGAGATTTTTTGCGATTTTTTATGATTTTTAGCGGTTTCTTACACTTTTTTGGATATTTCGTTTTTTTTCCGTAATATCAAATTTTATGGTTTTTCTTGTTTTTCCCGATTTTCTCTAACTTTTTCGATTGTTCCAATATTTTCTAGTTTTTTTTTCTCTTTCTTGTGTTATTTCAGATTTTTTTTCTTATTTTTTCAATTTTTTCTAATCTTTTCTCATTTTTCTCATTATTCTGTTTTATTTCTATTTTTTCTTGTCTAATTTTTTGTTATTCTTCGGATTTTTTTTTTTCGTTTTTTTTTGCCATTTTTTTGGGATTTAGTTACGGTTTTTTTTGCATTTTTTTTTTCGTTTTTTGCGATTTTTTGCAATTTTTTGCGATTTTGTCGATTTTTTTCGTTTTTTCCGTAATTTACAATTTTATGAGTTTTCTCTCAATTTTTTCGAAAGTTTTTTTGGTTTTTTTCTGTTTTTCTGTTTTTTTTTTATTTTTTCAATGTTTTCTAATCTTTCCTCATGTTCTGTTCTTTTTTTCTAATTTTTTCTCTTTTTTCTTGTTCCTCTGATTTTTAGAGTTTCGGTGTTATTTTCTCATTTTTTAGATTTTTTTTGTTTTTGGTTTTTTTTTTTGTTTTTTGATTTTTTTCAAATTCTTTCATGTTTTCTCATTCTTCTTATTATTCTGGTTTTTTCGATTTTTGTCGATTTCTTTCGATTTATTTAAATTTCTCTCGATTTTATGTCGGTTGTGCTTAGCATAAAAAAATACAGATTGTTCAATTTAAAATAATATAGCTATGATGCAGATCTTTTTATTGAGGCAACCTGCATAAATTAAAAAAAATTAAAATTGTGCCTATACAGTAAACATTTTGTACACAAACTTGCCGGTTTCCAAATAAAGAGTATATGGTGGGCCACCCTGTATATTTCATTATATGGTTGAAATAGAGATTAACAAAATATAATTAATTTTTAATCATTTTTTTTAACTATAAGATTTGGTATATTTATATCGATATTTGAAGCTCAAAAGTAATCTGTTCTTTCAATGTAAATGAAACATCCTGTATAATAGTACTACAAAATTTTTTCTAGATTTGGTTTTTTTTTTCAGTTTTTTTTTTGTTGTTTCAGCTCAACTTCAACCGAATGACAAATTCTTAATATTCTGTGCGGGGTTCTTTGAAGAGAAAATTGCTATCTTATATTCTTTAACAGGATAATATATTTGTAAGAGAAATAAAAAAATAGCGACAAATACAAAAATTCTACTCAACAAATAAAAGGAAATTTATCGCACCCATTAGAGACAACAAAAATTTTTGGAACTTTTCAAATTTATCGCCACATATCCTAAATCAATTTTGTGAAATTGCCGCCCTGGCCATAACAAATAACTAAACGCCAATAACGAAACTTCAATATGACACACTTCACATCTCGGAGTTTTAGGTGACACAGACATCAAAACTCCCGCTTCGGCATCTGCACCAGGACTTTGGCACATCCTCCAAGGATCTTCTTCATAGGCGTCCGCCAAACGACTTACACAACTTACAGGGTGATTAATACAAAATATTTTTAAGTTAAATTTGATTTTTAATTGTAAGAAAAATGTTTAATACCATATTATCTATTATAGTTTTAGTATAAACGTTACTCAGCTCGTATGGTATGAGCATGATTTTTGATTAATTTAAAAAAATTACGGATGATTGAAACGTGGTTAAATGGCGAATTATATAATATATATTAAAAATGTATTATACGATTATATTTTTGGGGTAAACCCAAACATTGTATACTGCATTTAACGGTAAAAGCTATTCCAGCATCTCTTTCTCTTGAAAAGTAATTAATGAACTTCAAAATTAATCTTTGCTCTTTCTCATTATACCGGGAAGGCATTTTGACAATGAAAAATTAATTGAACTGTCAAAAATAAGAATTACGTTGACATCAGTTAAGAAATACGTCATAATTCCGTATCATGCGTTTCAAGATTGAGAGATCGGACAATGTATGACGTAACGACAGAGGATGGTTAAACAAACTCTAGCGATAGTTGTACTGAAAATGAAAATACTTCACCAGAACTTAGAGAACAAATTGCTGTATTATCATTGAATTTGTTATCTTCAACTTCAAGAGAAAAATATGAAACTACATACCATAGCAGTTTATGGATTGAAAGAAAAAATATAAAACTAAAAGTGTTTCTGAAAAGATATTTATGGCATATTTTGAAGAATTATCCAAATCAAGAATAGCTTCTACTATGTGGTCAATATGCTAAAATCTGCTATTAATATTAATCATGATATTCATATATTGACGTATGCAGAATTATCAAACAAGCACCGGACGATAGATAATTAACTATTATTTATTACTTAATTATTATTGTAGGTTGTATGTTTACTGCAGTTACTGGTGAATGTCGAAGAAGTGAATTGTAGAAGTTGAAAATGAGTGATGTTTTTTTAAAAAGTTTCCACCCCCGATTTAGGATTACCCAATAATTTTTCTCAAAAATTATTATGCGAGAGTAAAGTGAGGGTAGGAAAAAACACCCTGTATTTCTGTTCAGGGGGGTAGTAAAAAAATTAAACTTAGTGATTTGAATTCTGCATTGAATTACCTTTTCCCTGATGTGCCACACATGGTATGTTCCCTATTTAAATTTTAAAGTTGAGGGGCGAGGGGTGAAGGGGGTTGACGTTAGGGTGATGTTTGTTATCAAAAATTTTGTCCCCCTCAAATCAAAAATTTACGTGTCTCGCCATTTTTGCCAAAAATGATTGGGTAAGCCTAAATCGGGGGTGGAAACTTTTTAAAAAAACACCCTGTATAATAGAAGACCTATTAAACGACACAAAAATAAAAGATCCAAGAAGTTTTGCAATTACCGGTACCTTTTATAACTTCTGCAAGAAATAGATTTCATTGTGTCCTAATCTATCTGAAAATCATTTTTTCTTAAATTATCCAAAGGAGAAATCTACAAGACAAGTCAGCAAAAAGAGGTCCTTAAGATAGCTCAGTGAGCTCTACGTAGAAGATTGTGACAACTTTTTGTAACTTTTCTGAGAGGTAGTCGAGAGCTCTATATCTTCTCCAAATGTCCGCCGCCGGCGTATACTCAGTGAAGATATCACACGTGGCAATTCTGGAACAATACACTTTGGCGAGTTCTCTGTGACATCATGTGACGAACACTTTGGGAAATTCTCATTTACTGCTCATGTCGAGGTTTCTGTGAGCTCGCATGAGAGCTGACCGTGTGGATCAATGCAGGCAGTGCGTCTGGCGAGTTTATGCGCGAAATTTATGTTAACTGCTTATGTTGAGATCTGTGTGAGGTCGCTTTGCGATATTCACATGCGGTGCTTCTGGCGTGGTCTTCGCATTCAGAGTTATACAAGATCTATACCAAACCGACGTCGGCACGAGTGTCGCCATCTATCCCATCAGTCAGCAACATACTACTACTATGTCTACTAACACCTTGTGTTAATTTTTTCTGTGCCTTTTGATTATGCCCCTGCTCAGTACATCTTAATTTCAAACTCGTTTGATATCCCTTCTTAATTTCCTCGCGTCGTGTCCCTTCTCAAGATCTCCCTCTTGTCTTGGTATTACTATAAATTGTCTTGCTCATGTTAACAATTCTCTCTCTTTGCCTCTTCAGTCAGTACAATTGACTTTTATTTTGTCTGTGTCTTTTATTGAAAATTTCTTTTCTTCCCCTTGATATATTGGGTTTTTTTTTGGAACGAGTCCTTTTTGAAACAAGTTTTTTCTTTGGAACGAGTCTTTGGAAACGAGATTTCTTTTCTTACTGGATCAAAACCTGCTGTTGGCTTGACATCTTTTACTGCCAGATTCAGGAAATTTTTGGAAGAAATTCGAGGACAAGACAAGAATAAAACCAAGCTACATTAAATTTTCCCGGCAAATAAAAGAAAAAGTTTGTGAAGGATTATTAGCTACATTTTGTTCTACAATAAAACAAATATAACGTTTAATTTGAGTTTAATTTCCTTAAATCCACAAAAGGAAAAAAGGACGGATTTTGAAATATATCATAGTTTTTTTGTCAATTGTTTCTAAATCCATTAAAAATCAATAATAATTGAGCTTAAATCAGATTTATTATTAAATCACTTTTATCAACAAATAAAAAAATAATGTTTCACAATTTGGCGCCTTTGGGGCAAAAGAGGAAGACCTTCAGAATGGACACGACGCGAGGAAATTAAGAAGGGATATTAAACGAGTCTGAAATTAAGATATATTGAGCAGGAATATAATGGAAATATAGGGTGGCACAGAAAACAAACGTAACACTATTCTGACTGACATTTTAATTATTAAATAGCAAAGGTACTTACTGACTTTATAATGTCTGTCCGTCTAATATTTTCAGTGATCCAAGTCAATTACAACCTTCTGTCTGCCAGTCTCTCCGTCTGTCCCAGCGCTAACCCGAGAACGGTTTCACCCGCCTACTACTTTTAGTGACCTAAGTCAACTATTAATGCGCCTGTCTGTCCTTTTGTCTGTAGCTGAGATACTTGGATACTGTTAGTTTGCTGGGTTTATTGAATACCAGGACGTTAGGACTGGCCTAATGTTAGCATTCTTATATACTGAAAAAGGGCAGATGAGAAATAATATTATAATACATATCTGATCGATTAATGAACTAAAGAAATATTTGACTAATGATATATACAATGAGGTCCAGAAGTATTACCAACCACTCCAACTCGCCTTTCTCAAAGTTAAGATAGGAATTAAAATTGGCGTGTTCAAGCGATTTTTCGAAAATTCAGTTATAAATGAGTTCAGAGTGGGGGTAACACTTCTGGTCCTCAATCCTCTTTGTATATTATTGGGCTCTGGCTCTCTCTGTGTTTGTTTTAAATTACGTTTATTTCGTTAGATATAACTTTAGGAACTAGAAGTAAAAATTTATTATTTAGGTTACATTCGAGATAACTTTAGGAACTCGCAATAACAATTTCTTATTTAGGTATCGTTCGGGATAACTTTAGGAACGCGCAATGAGAATTTCTTATTAAGGTTGCTTTCGGGACATCTATGAGAACTTGCAATAAGATGGAACATGGGAAATGGAATGTGAGGTCGCTAAGATTTCTCCAGTGAGAATTTCTCTTAATTGCGGCACAGAGATATAGAGAAAGAGAAGAGGTCTGTTTTACTTGGGATACATACCTCAAGAAATTGCATCATTTTTAAAGTTACTGAACCCAAAATTATATACAGGGCACACATTCCGACGGACCTCGGCAACCATGTTAGCAAATGCAGGAGCTGGTCAGTTATGTTAATGACTCTGAAATCCAAAATGAACACATCAAACAAAATAATGCATTAAATTGATCCACAAATGCAGTGTCTCCAGATATTTCGCAAGTGATGTACCTTCAATTTCTACTTTAAATATTAGTCCATTAATAAACAATCTTTCTTTTTGTGTATCTTAACCTCATTTCATTCTCCATATTACTTTCAATCGATCATTCTTCTTTCCCAGTTGTCACCTTATCCTTCTTCTCTCCCCTAATTTGTTCGAGACCTTCTAATTTCTTCCCTTTTCGGTGGTCTATTACCTCTTCTTTCTTTTGCAATTTTTTTCTTTTCCATATTTCTTTCCATTCTTATCTTTTCTTTTCTACAGTTCCTTTCCTCGTGCCTGTACTCGGTTCCCGATCTTATATATTTTGTCAGTATTATTTCGTATTTAGATAAACTCAATTAGTTCATTTCGTTGCTTCCCAGGCTAAATTCTATTTCACTAGTTAATTGTTATATACTTATTTATATTTTAAATTTTATTAAATATTTTTAAAGTTTTCTTGCGGCTTTTGTCACTTGTCAAGTTTATGTCACTTGTCAAGTTTATGTCACTTGTGAAGTTTATATCACTTGTCAAATTTTTATGCCACGTGTCAAGTTAACCTTTTGCAATGCCATTATTGTATTACTCGCAGTAAGATTGTTTAATGTTTTTGTCGATGATTATTTTCGCCCTTACTCTAGGCATTCAGTTACGAATCCCAAACCCTGTACTAAGACAGGTACTTACGTATGGTTGGCCGAGTATTATATAAGTATAAGGTACATAACTTAGTACCCCAACATGATACCTACTTTTACCTCAACTTGCCCGTCATGACCGTGCAGAGTCTAATACCTTTAGTTTACTTGTCCTATTTAGGTCAGATCCTTTCAGATCACCTTTTTTCGTTACGTGTACCCATACGTTGTTGGGATCACACTTTTTTTCTCCTAAGAATAATTACCACTTTTTATTAAAGTTACCAATTTATTAAACCATATTAACCATATCTTTCCACTGGTGTAAAATAATTTTTATTTATTTTCAATTACCACCATGTTAAGTTCTCCTTACCCTTAATTGTATTCCACGTATCTAGGCACTCACACGCTTCCTAAGTTGTTTTGCCGCCGACCAATCGCTAAGCACTTGTTCTTATTTTTTGAATTTTGGTAAATTTTAGCCAACTTGTGTTTGTTATAAAATTCCCCTGACACTATGTATTACAGGCCTGATGATGGCAGTTCTGCCGAAACTAGTTGCCGTTTGCCCCTCAATGTTCGTTTAACAGCTTGTTTTTTAAATTGTGGTATTTGATTTTTAATTTTATTACTTCATTACAGAAAATGTTTTAAATGTTTAAAAAACTTACTCTCCCAGAATTTTAATTAAAAATTGTTCCAATGTAATTAATTGAATTATAACTACAAATAATGATGTCATGAATTAATTTTTTTAAGTGTTTTTTTTTGTTAATTTGTTTATCAGTAAATTTCATTAATTAGTAGGATTAATTAAATAAATTTTTAAAAATATGTAATTTGTTATTATATTTGTTTGGAAATAAATTTGGCTAATTAGTTTTATTTTTAACAAAAAGTGTGCTTGAAGAATAAGAATAGTGTGTAACACGTGCAGAAAGGAAATTTCCCACTCGTTCGAATTGCAGCACTCGTGAGAAATTAGCACTTTTCTGCACTTGTTGCACAATATACTTCTATTTTATGTCTTTAGATTTATGTAAAATTATTAATCCCATGTTGATGGTTTATGGTGAAACTTGCGGCAATAGTAAAGGGGCTGTAAGACTTTATGGTAAACTATATCCTGAAGGGCAACAGTTATTTTAAGTTACAAATTTAAGTAACACTTTTAGAAATAGATATTAAACATCTACTTTACACGTCCGGTGTTGCCAAGTTTGTATAGGAGCTTCGATTTTAAATGTAATTTCTAAAAATTCGATAAAATTATTTTTGATTTTTTGTTTCAAATAATGTTATGTACCTATTTATTTCATTAAAATTTATTTTTCCTGTGTATGCAAAATTTTTGTTGTTTTATTAAAAATATTCCACATAAAAATTAAGTGTTTTTTAATAATACTAAGGCAATAGACAGCAATTGATTATCATTTATATGTAAAATTTCAAAGGGGTTGATAACCCTTTCGTGTACCCTAGTTTTCGCCTATGACTGTTTAATCTCTCTCTTTCTTGCTCTTTCGCCCTATTAGACCCTTCTGATGTCCTCATTTTATCTAATGTTCCAATTTGTCGTCTTTCGAATGGTTACTCTTCTTTCTTATTGTTTCATATCAAAGTTTATTGTTGACGATGGGAGTTTGTTTTTGTTAGAGGCGATGGGGTGCGAATACGAATTTTTGGTAGGTAAGAGTTTTTACTCACATAGTTATCACTGTCATTTGTTTTACAGATATGATATATAGAGTGTACTAATAAAATTTCACAGATGAGATACTATACCAAAAACAAATCTTTTAAATTCTATTTATTTGTTTGCAAAAATTAAATTTTAATTAATCAAAATTAAAAAAAAATATTATTGGTATTATATAGTTACTTGTCGCTATTTATGTAAATTTAAGTTCTATCTATTTTATACCGTTTAATCATTTTGTTGATTTAATTAATATTTGATCTCATCGGGATTTTATGAAAAAAAAGTAAAGTTGTGTTTACAATACGATACTAAGCGGTTGCGAAAAGATAATATTATGATTTCTTACTATAACATTTGATTTAAAAAAACAATTAATTATCTTTTGAGAGTTTACCGAAACCTGAGTTTTCTCAATTAATATTATCATAAAATATATGAATTTATTGTTGTTTATAATTATATAGTGATTACACATTTACTTAATTTATACAAACAGAAGCGGTGTTGAAGATGTATTATGGAATACTATATTCAATTTTATAACACTTTGTGTTTATATTATCATTATTTTAAATAATTTATGCCGTGGAATTATATTTGTAGACTTTTAATTAGTTGAAATTATGTCTAGAATCCTAGCAAAATTAGCATCGTACATGGACCTTATAACAAAACTAAATATTTTTAAACTAAACAAACTCAACTTCTCAATTTACACTGAAACCTAATGCTAAGAAGCATACAAAATACAATGTACAATATTGTTTTGACCTAAAAATTGTTTTAGATAGAATCAGCTGATAATACAGGGAATAAATACATTGCATAGTAAAACAAACTTAACTTCTCAATTTTCACTTAAAACGGAATTAGTACCCCATGGTTTTCATAAAAAAAGCTATTAATTAACTAAATGTTCGATAGATGGCGATTATATGTACTTTCTGAGTAAAAATTTAAATGTTTATTATCCTCCAATAATACATGCTTAGTTGCTAGATGTTACGACCGCCGGGTTTTAATTTTGAGAGAATATAGGAGTTTAGTGATAACAGGTACCTAAATAGAAGATTTTTATGACACCACTAAACTCGCCTGGACAAAAACTACTAACGTATAATTTGATATAAACTCGCTTGTGAATGTTAGGTATCTTTTAATAATTTTTTTTAATATTTTCATCTAAATCTATACCTGATTTGTGTAGTAAAGAACTTTTTTTAAATTTTTTATCCAAATAAATAACCTCGGGTTGATTTATATTATAATATTTTTTTTCAGTACCAGAAGTCTTTACTTTTGTGGAAATTATTTGTTAGTTACAAACATTTTATCAGGAAATGATTATTTCAGATAACATAATGTAATAATGGGTCAGAATAAAAACAAGAAAATCCATATCAATAAAAATCTTTTAAATTTTCTCCAAACCCATATAGACTAACACAACATAATTTGCGATCATTTGAGTTATTTAAAATAAAATGCAAGGCTAGAAATTAGATGGTTCACGACAATGTTAATTATTCATACCAAATTGGCGCCAACTGGGGCTTTGTACCGAAAGTACTAACTTGTCACTTGTCATTAAATAGCGGGAAATTTAAACTTATTATTGGCGCGAAATTTAAATTATATTTTATTCTAATTAATACCACTCTAAAGAACATCACATCATAAAAAATTTCAAATCTATCTTTTTTACGTAAAATAGGTTAAAGACCCTATTCTTATGGGATTTTAGTCTAAAAGTAACTTTTTCTACACCCACATGGATATTGTCTATTCTACGCACACTTTACAGAATGTATATGTAGGCAATATCAGTCTACTGAACGGATTTAATTTCATTAGAGTGAGATATGAACGCCGCCAATCAAGAGTTCTTCATTAGCATGGGATATGAACTTCCACCAATCAGAGTTCATCATCAGCGTTAGATATGAAAGCGACCAATCAGAGTTCATCATTAACATATATAAAATCCACCAATCTGAGTTCACATTTAGTAACCTGGCACCTATTTTTTTTTAGGTTTAAATAATTTGTCAAAAGAACTGTCAAAAGAACTGTCAAATTTATTTTTGTAATAGTATAGAAATATTTGTAAAAATGACCGATTCTAGTGAAGAATCATTAAACGGTACTCCACAAGAAATTCGAAACGTACAACACACTATTGCCGGAAAAATCGAAGAGTAAATATAAATTTTGTTATAAAAAGTTCATAGATTGGACATTGGTAGCCGGAATAAAAAACATAACAGAAAATGTCGTAAATTAGTACAATTTAATATACAGAAAATGTCGTAAATTAGTACAATTTAATATACAGAAAATGTCGTAAATTAGTACAATTTAATATACAAAAGAGTTAAATTTAAATTAGTATATAATGTTAAAATGTTTGTGTCGTTAAATATTGTTAATATGAAGTTATTATATCATTTAATAAAATTCATAATATTTTGTAGTTTTAGTGGGTCGTAGAAAAAATTTAGTGGGTTGTAGAAAAAATGTACTGTTCAACTCGTGTGGATTGGCCATATCCACACATGTTGCACAAACTACTATTTTAATTTAGTTAAAAGTAGGTTAGCTTTTAGATTAAGTTTAACACTAAACATGAAACTTTTATGGTAGTATTAATTATAATAATAAAAGTCATTGAAATAGGTTAGGATTTATTAATAAGGCTCAAATAAAACTTTAATATACTTATATTAAAAACATGTAAATCAGTAAATAAGACAAAAATGGCTGACTAAAATATATAAAATAGTAAAATTAATTTCATCTATAACAAGAATGGAAATTAAAATATAAAATTGTTTTTATTGTTCTTACTGTTCAATTTAATGTTGGGACAGCATTATGGTGCAATCTTTTAACCTAGTTAAAATATAACTAAATTCAAAATGTTTGTGGCAAACTCTTTTTGTGTGGTACACCAGTAAGGTATCCATTGCATTTAATTCTATATTGATTATGTTGCAGCCAACTTGTAAATCGTTACAAATCTTTATTGGGAATGTATGTGTACGCCTCACATCGCAATGTAAAAAAACAACATTTTTTAAAAAGTATTGTTAAAACTTCAGCAAAAAATTACACCAATTAGACTACGAATACCACAGGAAAACAATAAAACAAATTAAAATGAATCATCACCCCACGGCCCACGCTACCTGCATATAACAATAAAAAAACATAACCAACTTAAATTAGCTGTCAGTTTAACCAATGTAGCCAACTTTATTTCCATTTCCAAAATGTTGGCAGGAAGAACCATTTAGGTGTTTGTAACGAAAATAGAAAAGTGTTTTGACCTTGAGTCATTTGCGTGAAGTATCTAAAGAATAGGTGGGTTGTGCGTAGCATACTAAGAGCCATATTCAAAAACGATCCTATGATAGATCCCACAGGGGAAGAAATTTTGTTTCATAAACGTCAGCTACTTTTACGAACGCGTAAAGTAGGCATAATTGTTAAATTCATAACCTCGAATTAATACTGATTATTTTAGGAATTTAGCGTGTATTTATTTTATTTTATATTACGTATTTTAGTAAAAATGAGTAGTAGTGATGAATAATTCAACAATTACTTAGACGATCAAGTGGAGCACCATAGAAGTGTGACAATAAGGCGTGTTATCAGGGATTTTCAGAACCCGTTTGAATACTGCAGTGAAGTGGGCTGGAGTATATTATTTGGCCCACCCCCTTTAAATTGGGCAAATTTGGTATCAATCGAGAGATCTTGGTCCAATTAGTCTAAAGCCTTAAATTCTTTAGTACTCCATAGTACTCCATACGCGATTTTGAATTTTTTGGTGTCAGTTGGTAAATTTTCCTTTAATTAGTCTAAATCAATTAAACTTTCATGAGAAAAATCTGGATCAAAATATATAACATTTTGAGCCCCCTCTGCCTTAGTTGAATAGATACGTTTACATTTAGGTTGGATAGGTTTGGGTTGAAACTTTTAAATAAATTGCTAAAAATAGCAGTACCATTTAGCAGTAGGATATGTGATGTCAATTTTCACAATTTTCGCACAGTTTATTAACATAAACGAGAGGTAAAAAGAATATCAACAAAAAAATCCTAGACACAAAATAAACAAACGGTTTGTTTGAGGTTAGTTATTTGTGATGATTTACTACATTGACATTTGAGATGGTGCGTAGATGACACACTGAAGTTAGTCCGGAAACCTTTGTTATTTAGGAAACGGGTCCATGGATATCTCCGACACTGTGAGAAATCTGATACTTTGCAGTGAGAACAATTATACTTACTTAAGGCTGGTTCTTGAATACAGGTGATAGTATACTACGACTCTCTAGCTATATTTATTTTTTAAGTTTGTAAAAATAATTTTGTGAAGAAACTACTACTATGATTCAGCTATAATTGTTGAAAATGTCAAATAAATCGATAGAAACGAAAATCCCTTCTTCATAAATATTCACACCAATTTTCGTTATCGAATGCATAAATAACATTTCTAACTACGTTTTGAATATTCAAATTGCATTAACTTATTGCTGTTCTCCCTGTTTTCTCGCTTAATTTATTCCCAAAGTGTAAATTTACTTCCAAACGACAGTCATAATTTTTAAGTTATTTAAATGGTGTATATAAATATACCCCAAGTTTCTTAATAAAAACAATTCAGTTATATTTAAGTAGTAAGATTTTACTCCAATAGTTATATCTTCTTACTGGGGTTTGCGTATTTTAGATATTATTTGTTTTGAAATTTTATTGATTTCATATATTATTTAAAATTTGTCAAAAAAATAATACAAACTAGTTAGCATTATTTATGAAAAACCACAACATTGTTCAGGTTTTGCTTATTACCATCTCGATCAAATTGTGATTAATAAATGTTCTAATTAAAAGAAAATAATTTATTTTTCATTAAATATTAATCAATACTGTCCTGAAACTGTACCTGGCTGGATCCATCCCTTGCAAATAATTATTTCCCCCAGAGCCGTCATTGTTAAAAACGGAAATTTATGATTTCATTACAAGAGCATAAGTTCCATCTCATTTATGTATCGATTGTCGGACTCACCTGATAGATTGCTTAATTACCGGCCTTACAAAATGGCATCGCCATATTTCATGTTTGTGCTTGCATCCAGGCAAGGATATGGCTATGCTAGAAACTGAAAATAATGGAGATAATTGGACGACTTACTCGGCGTTTTCTAAACAGGTCCGGAAGCAGATAAAAACGAACTTAAAGATAACGATAATAAAATAAAATAATCTTAATATTTTTTATATTTAAGCATTAAGAGCTTTAACCCAAAAGCACAAAAAGTATTTTTAATAATATAAAATAAGTAACGTCAACGGTGTTTTAGGGAATTCTACCACTTCTCTCTAAATTAATAGATAGAGGTTGGACTTTTTCCTCGAAGTATATTGGACCCTTCTTTATATAGAGCTTTTTGATCATTAACGCTGTGAGGAATGATGTTGTGTTTTTTCTCATCGTCATAATTAATAGCCATAAATGTCTACGATTAAAAAGAATTATCAACCTCTCATCTTTGTATATTTTGGAATATTATAGAGATACAGTAAATCATTTTAAAATGACCCAAATAATAATAAAATAACGCATTTTGATAGTACTTTATAAAAATGGGAAAATTATTAAAATAATACACAAGTGATACAATAAATTCAATTAATAAAGTTAAGGTTTACAGCTTCTCATATTTAGAATATTATGGATCTCACCTTTATGATACAACTTGTTAAATAATAATAAATATGGTCTGGATCCAACTCTGTGTTTGCTATCTTGCTGACTGGCTAACTCGGCCAATTTTAGCATCCTTTTCTAATTAATAATCGAACCGACACATGAGTTCTTGCTTTTTCTATTGCATTGCACAACATTGATATCTTCATTATTTTATACCAGAAAAAAAACCTTCAGGATTACAGAAATATGAAAATTATAACAGAGAAATATAAGTAAATGTTAAATATTTTTTATTGTTAAAACTAATTAACAACGTTTTAATCAAAATTATGATTTTCAATAATTGAATTATCTTTTATGTTCAATAATTGATTTGACAAATTTTCTACTCGTCGTCTTTTTAGATAATATCCACAACTTTAGGTAGTTTGAGTTTTACTTTTGAAGTCCCATCAAAGGGAAAGTACAGTGAACCAGCAGAAAAAATTCAGGATATCAATGGAAATTTCCATTTTGAGGTCCTCCAAGAGGATTCAAACCATTTCCAGAGTTAGGTCTGTCTGTGTGTCTGTGTGTAATCTTCCACGATAACTGCCGAACCGTTTGACCAATCAAGCTGAAATTTGGTATGAAGGGTTAGTGTGTGCCTCGAACGCGATCATTAGTTTTTGGTTTAAATTGGTACAGTAGAAGGTAATCAAGACCGACATTGATTAAATACACATGTAAGATTTTTTGCTTTTTTTGAAATTATAGGGACAAACGATACACTTTAGTGCAAAATGCTATAGAGCAAAATTTTAGAGCATAAAATTTTCTACAATAGTGCAAAGTTGTAGACCACCAAATTTCCTTTAAGTTTTATCCGTAACTTTTTTTCGAATTCCCCATAGTTTCGGCGCTATAAGGCGAAAAATATACACATTTAGGATTTTTGCCTTTTTTACCTCTCGCCCTTCAGACAAGAGAGGTATAGGAATCATGCTAAAAATTGGGTAGTGAGTTTTCAATGGATAAACACGTTTTGGGGTCCCTAGAATACGATTTTAATATTTTCGCGATGATGTCTGTGTGTGTGTGTGTGTGTGTGTGTGTGTGTGTGTGTGTTTGGATGGATGTTGTAGTAACGATAACTCAAAAACTACTGAATAAAAAAATTTGAAATTTTGCATACAGGATTCTGATACCCTAGATTAGATCTGATTAGATTTTGGTGCCAATCGCACAACCGGAAGTGGCAGTTGCTATGGGTGATGACGCCATTATTATACAAAACGGCAATAAAGTTTTACACATATATTTTATATACCCTATAGTTTATTTTCATCTCATTAAAATTTTCGAAACTTTTGCCATTGTTGCCAGATTTACAAAAAAATAATTTTTTTTCATACTTTTTGTGTCAACCTGTAAATTTTTGATCCAAAAATGGCGAGAGGTCATGTGCTGGCCACATCAGATTTTTTGTATTTGGAAGACAAACAATGGGCTTTAGTTTAAAATGTTCTAGTGCAATGTTCTAGAGCATAAAATTCCCTACAACTTTTGTATCAAAATTTAAGCCTAAAAAATCAAAGATACTGACAGCCGATACAATTAAAACATTTTTGAATGAAGCACCTGATCGCGAGTTTTTGTTTATTAAAGTGGGATTAATTGTGGAAATTTCTAAAAGCAGAAAGCAAGAAGCTTAAAAATATAAAAAATAGTGACATATAAACTTATTATAAAAATTCCTGATCCGAAAACCAAAACGGCATTTCTGGAATATTTTATGATAAGGGAAAGTGGGGGAATGGTGCGCACTTAAGCAAGATTCTTTATTGTCGGGAGCATGTTTTAGTTAATATCAATTTTCTTGGACTAGTGCAAGCAGTTACGCACCATCCCCCACCCCACGGGGTAATGATGCGCTTTGATTGGGAAATATTGCGCAGTCAAAAAATTGTTAAAAAAATTCTTCAATATAAAATTTTCATTATACTATTGTTGCAATAAATAGTTAAAAAAACATGATTACTAAACAAAAGTCACATGTATAGTACTTTGGATTTTCTAGGCTTGTGCAGTCGGCGTGGTTCCATGTTGAACACAAAACACATCGATACCATAACTCTCGACTCTTTCCAAATTCTCCACAAATTCCACATAATTCGTTAGCTCTTGTAGGATTTTCTAGAGTAACTGGTGAAAAGGTAAAGTCAGCATCATCTAATTCATCATCATCGCAGAATCAGATGAATCAGGTGTAGGTTCTCGTTTCAGTTTCTGTTTCCCTTTGATTTTTTTTCTCTCTGGTGAATCGTTACTAAAACATCTACGAATTGTAGACTTAACATTTTTTTCATTTTTTCTTTTCTTTAGGTTTTCTTCTCTTAATTTTCAGCTTCTTCCAATTTCTCCAACATTGGTGTACTTGTCAAAATTGCGGAGTGCTGTTTTTGTCGAGGTTTTCTTGTTATCTGCTTGTGAATTTTTTGTTTTGGAATTGGAGCCATATCCAAGAAAGAGTTAGATGTGGACGGTTCATTATGTTCTATTGGTGGTGGTGCCGAATTGGACCCACCTGCTCTACTAGTTTCGGTTGTTGAAGGAACTCTATTACTTGATTTGCAGGAGCAAAGTCATATTCATTAAGTTTATCCGGATCTAGTGCTTTTACCATGGTTGCAACTTTCATTGAATCCTTATTTAGTAACTCAGCTATATCATACTTCGTTATTTTTTGATGTCCAGTAGTTGTTAAATATAAATCGTATTCTCTGTATAGAGCATTTTTCAAAGGACCAAAAAATGTTAGACCTAGAGGTTGCATATGATCGAAGGTGTGGGGTGGAAGTGAAACCATATGGATATTCCTTTGGTTACAATAATTATATGCTGCAATAGAAATATGGCTGTTGTGATTGTCGATAATTAATAAGACGGGATCGGTTATAGTTGGTTTGGTAAACTTTTCAAAAAAAATTTCAGAGTTAGTTCATCCGTTTTTTGAGCATTGGTAACAAGCTCCAATTGGTCCATTTTTCTGGAGTGTAGCAGGAATTCTCTTGCGTGAGAGTATCTTAGCATTCTAGGTACATAATTGCCTACAAGATTCATGCATAAAATAGCCGTTACAGTTCTTCCTCTCTCGCCGGATATAGCAGCCCCTACTTTATTAGCCCCCTTGGGTCCATACACCTTTGGACATTTTTTTGGAACGGTCGTAATGCCGGTCTCATCCATATTATAGATTGCATTCGGTGCAAATTTATACTTTTCTACTAGCTTCTTAAGGTTAGCATAAAATATGTCAATTTCGTCTTTATTACATGATATAATTCTATTTAAACTTATTCCTTTCGGTTGTCTTTATTTGATCTGAGGAAATCGTTTTAAAAAATCATAAAGCCAGTCTTTACCGGCCAAATTCGTATCCTTAAAATTATGCGATATGTTATATGCTGTTCGGCATATCGAAATGCTAATCTTCTAAGACATTTGGGTGTTAAACCGTAGAATAGTTTTGCCAGTAAAAGAACGGGGTGGACTTTTGGATTTATTATTTATTCATTTTCTTAAGGTAGATTCGGGTATATTATATTCTCGCCATGCCTCTCTAATTTTTTTCCATTTTCTATAGCTCGTTATGCATTTTCTATGTCTTGAGAGCAGTATGAAACAATTTCTGTTTTTCTTATATAATTTAGCGGCATCTGTTAATAAAAATATAAAAATAATTATTTTACATATATGTGGGGCAATCGTGAGCATTGATGCGTACCATTACCACTTTGAGATTTAAATAATAAAGAACTTTTCAGAACAAACTCTACTTATTGAAATAACAGATAATATACACAAAATTAAACGCAAAACTTTAGGGTTTTAGGTGATTATCTGGCTGATACAATCAAAAAAGAAATGTGGGCTTACTGCCTTATTTTTCACTAGGCAAATTTTATAAATACAGGAATTGCGTTCAAGGTATTACAGTAGACAGAGATAGGTGCATTCTCCCAGAAATATGAATAACGTCAGTGCGTACCATTACCCCTCGCGTACCTTTCCCCCACTTTTCCTTATAAATAAAAAATATATAGAAATTAGAAACTCAGTCGAAGTAAAAAAAAGTTTCTCAGTTTTCCTAAACTATCAAAAGGGGAAGATAATAAATCAAGTTGTTGGAATAAATAAGCTAGGAAGGAGTGCTGAAAAATATAGCAGAATATTTGAAATTCCCGAATGCAACGTTGTATACTGGTCATTGCTTTAGGAGGATATTCGCTACAATTCTGGTTGATGCTGGAATGTTTAATGGTTTTGAAAAGATTGGCTGGATGGAAATCTTCCAACGACATACAAAATTGTACAGTCTGTCGACAACAATTTAGCATCCATGTCCACAACAAATGAGTAAAAACATTTTAAGTCTATCTATAATAATTTAGCAACCACGTCGACTACAAATCAACAACAAAGAATGATATATCCATTAAATAATATTTTATCTATGAACTTTAACATATCAAAAAATTCAAAAAACTGTCAAAATTTTACAATTAATTTTAATACTAAATGAATATTAACGTTCTTAAATTATAATGTTCACTTCCTTTTGTTTACCTTTTTCTATAAAATCTATTTAGAAGTATTTTTATCATTTTAAAATAATTATTTTTTAATAGTCGTAGAAAAAGTTTAGTACACTACTCGTGTGGTAAGCCTATACATACTCTTTCGAACTTCAACACCGTATGTAATAGACTTCTTACCACACTTGTTACGTTATGTTATTAAATCATAATGGTATTTTAATGACATTAGCTTTTAATACTAAGAATAAATAATTCAACTTTCACAAACCTTTATATTTTAGTTTAAAAAAAGTGTAGAGATAAACATAGTTTCTCATGGAAGTGTAAATGAATAGAAGCGACGTCCCAGACGGTGGTCTCATCGAAATCCAACAAGATGGCATCTTTACATCACAATAGACGCGATATTTCATACGATCCCGTCATTCGGACATGTGTGTGTTTCGACTGTAAATCTTAACTCATTATAAAGCCTTGCAAGACAACTAATTTATCTGAACTAATTTATTTGATGTTTATGATAATTCTCCACGTGATTCCCCGCCGATGTTGCTACCGTACCACTCACATTTCATGCTTATTTGTCATATTTTATAGGGTTGCAACTGACTGAACAAAATATCTGCCATCAAATAAATACTGTATCAACAAACCTGGTTATTTTACATATCTACATAAATAATCCTCTCGCTCATATCTTATTAATCCTTTTCATATACACAGTGTGTCAATTATAATCAAATTTAATATAAAATAATTTTTCTTTGTAGATATTTCATAGTAAACTATCGCATGTATAATACTTATTAAAACTGATAAGTATATATTGTCCAAAAACAAGTGACACTAATTTTAGCATTAAATTTTATATATGCGTCAATTTCCTTAAACATTATTCTATGCTTGATAACATTGAAGGTTAACAAGACATCTTGGAAAGTTTATACTGGAAGAACCGTTGCCAATTCATAATAAAGTTAAAAAGAAATATTTTTTGATTAAAAATACTTACACAAGATTGATTAATTTGCTAAAATACAATTTGTAGAAAAAAATCGGAGTACGCGAGTTTTAGTACATTTTTCATGAAGATAAAATACCAGTTAGAGACCCAAAACAATAAATTTTGGTACATTAATGTAATTGTTAAAAATGGCGTCTGTTATTGTAAACATTGGCTACTAGTGTTTAAATTTGAAATAAATCTATTAACCCATTTAAAAGTGACTTATGGTACATTTAATCTGGTATACTACAGCGGGACACAATAATCGTTTTCAGAAAATTGTTTCCCAGACAATCCTTCCCCAAGACAGTTAAGTCCTTTTTTCAATACATAAAATGAGTGACTGGTTTATATTCCTCAGTCTAGTTCTTTTTTTAAATATATTAAAATAGTGACTAGGTTGCATTGCACCTCGCGGATGAGCTTATGTGGGAAATATAATTTCCGGAAAAATTTGTCGTAGGGAATTGGCATGGAAAAGAACTATCGCTGGAACGAATTGTCATGGGGAAGAGTTGTCCGGGAAGAATTATTTGGTGTTGTAAAGTTACCCTTTACACTCTCTACCAAGTCCTAATAATTATATTTAAGGTATACTATATTATTTTATTGATATTATATATTATTAAATCCAAAAGTTTATCCATTATCCACATGTAATTTATTTAAAAACAAAAATAAATCCGATGTTATATTGAAGGGGAGAGAATAGCGACTAGTTTCGGCAACTATGCCATCATGGGGCCAAATTAATTATAAAGAGAGACTAAGATTATCTACCCAAAAATTACATAGTTAAACCAAAGTTCATAACTCTTGTGCATAGGAAGTAAAGTATGTAAAGAAGTTATTTAAAAAAATTGGTAAAGGGAATTAAGTGCAGTTTATAGTAGATATAAATTTGTAAAAAGGCAATTATTCGGGAGTGATAATCGCAGTCTCAGTCCCATGCTTATACAAGAATGCCATGTAGGAAGGTGGAAAGGGATCTATTTTGAGGAGTGATTTAGGATAGCGTAATTACAGCCGGCACAAGTAAATGACCCACATCCGAGAGTAGATAGTCTACGTTCATTCTACTACTGGTATAGCGAATTCAACGTGTTAGAGAGAGAGGTATAGGAAATCCAGCGTATCAGAAAGAGAGAGCGCTGACGGAGCTGAAGTACCTGAAGACTAGAGCCGACTTAGACCAGACGGAACTAAAGTACCTGAAGACCAGAGCTGACGGAGCTGAAAGACCAGAGCCGACTTAGACCAGACGGAACTAAAGTACCTGAAGACCAGAGCTGACGGAGCTGAAGGACCAGAGCCAACTTAGACCAGATGGAGCTGAAGTACCTGAATACCAGAACCAACTTATAGCGCTCTCTCTTTCTGACATGCCAAATTTCCTATACTTCTCTCTTTAATACGTTGAATTCCCCATACCATAAAAGTTATTACGTACAATGCGTCAGTCACGTGACTCTATAGTCACTAATAAAACCGAAAGTCAGAGTTAAGTCGTGGTCATTTTAGTTTGTCATTTTACTTTACTTCATTCTTTGATGGTCATTTTTCTTTGCGTCGTTTTGGTGGCCATATTTTTAAATCATTTTCATTATTTTAAACAAAGCTGTAAAATCCTGTGTGGATATATTGATTTATAGAAATGAAAGTCGTAAAAGAGACCTGCTGTGTTAGTTGCTTTAACACCTCTCAAAAATAAGCAATACAACATCGGAACAAGTTGTCATTGATTCATATTATAGTATATATTTTATGAAAATGTATCATTCAAAGGCAGAATTTTAAAATATTTATGATTTGATGTATTCAATTGTTGCAAATTACAAAATGCTTAAAAAGATAATTTTTGTTTGCTGAAACGTAATATTTTCCTATAATAAGCACAAACGAAATCTTAATAACCTTCTGGATTTCAAAACTATTTAATTATTATATACATAGAAACCATGTGTTGAAATTATAATAATAAAAAAGCCAAAGTTTATATCTTTTTATAAATCATAATCACTTTATTATTTTTTGGTCCACCCTATATCTCAGAGGGCTTACTGATATATGGGCGAGAGGATTTTACGTCTGATACGATTAAGATGACTGTAAAAATATGGTTATTACGAAGATTTCAAATGTAACTGATCACCGGATACGAAATATTAATGACAAACATTGTTGAAATATATCTGCTAACTGCTACCGATGTAAAATAATCAGTATTTAAAAAAACAAACACAGTTTGAATTTAGTTTTCTTTAATTTTAGCAAGTGATAATGTATTCCGATAGGAAAAATAAATGAAAAAACAAAATCTATATTCTCTTCTCACCTCTCAAAAACCGCGGTGAATAAACGAGACTGCGAAAAGCAAAATGTTATTTTAATTAGTGTACAAGGTACAGAATAAACAACAAAAGTATAATGTAAAATTTAATCAGTAATTTTATTAGCATTTTTTTGTTGTTTTTGCTTTGAAATATTTTTTAATATTACCTTTTGCTGTATATGCTATCAAGTGCATATTAAGTTTCTATCCCTTTCCTTCAATTCCTCTTATTCTTTTCTTCTTTTGTTTTCCTTTTCCCCGTTCTTTTTTCGGTTATTTTTAATTATCTTTAATTAGTATAAATTGCAGTTATTTTGTTCTTATTTTATCATATTTTAATTCAGTTGAATTTCTGTATTTATACAAAAAAAAGTTCATTATTTCATATGAAAATTAGATAATGCATTTTGGGACTAATGCAAAAGTTAATTTATGGCATCTGAGTGTAAATATTATTTTTTTATGTAGAATATCTCGACCACTATTTCGTCCGTTAGCCGAAACAAGGGGCGAGAAGCAGGACTATACACGGGACGGTTGGAAAGTGCAATTTGCAGATAAACTGAGCAGGCCATGATTTACGTCTGAAAGCTTGATAAACTCATATTCCTTGCTTGAGTGAGTAATATCTGCATAAAACCTTGAATAGGATTACAAATGTTCATAAATTGTGTGTGCTATAATTCTGTCAAGTCTTAGTCGGCTGGGAGATGCTGCCGTTCCAAGGCGCGCTTCGATTGGTTGAATTGTTTTTTGTTTAGGCCCCGATGCCGGGAAAACTTCATGGATATGACGAATGAGTTATTCTTCTTCTTTAACGGGGAGATGGGTTTTTTTTGAGAGTTTTCTCCTTTTCAAACGTACAAGTGGATCGCTACGAAATTAAAAAAAAGAACCTTTTGCGAGTTTGTATAAAGTGGTGAATAAATAAGATATGTATCAAAATGAAAAACTGACTTTCTTGTATTTAATATATAAAATATAAATAAATAATTTGTTTAATTTAGATTAAAGTTACCACATAAAATACATCTTTACTTGAGATGTACCGGAACTTAATGAAACAATATGGACAAATCGAGTAGAGAAATATACCATATTTTGCCGCTAATTAGTTGCGAAAAAATAAACTTTTTTTCATCATGAAAAATGTTGCTCATAAAAAATGTTGCTCATCTTAAAAACTGTTGGTTCATATGGAACTTAACGAGACAAATTTTTTGATGTTTAACCTTCTTTTCCAATCAATCACTTGTCACTTCTTCTTTTCCGCTCAACCTCTTCTTCTTTTCCGCTTACATTTCATTTTAATTTTATTTCTTCTTTTTCTTTGCTTTGCCTGTACCTAATCTCAATCAAGCGAAAACATTGTATTTAACTTCATGTTTTGTTTCTAAATTTGATTTTTAACTTTTTCTGTAATTGCGTTTGTTAACTATGTTTCGGAACCTTCCAGCCATTATTAGTATTAAGTTATATATTTTTCATTTTACTTTTACACTCCACATTTTAACGTGTGGGGTGGTACTTTCTTCTTACTGTCACTTGTCATATGTCACTTTTTCCTTTGCCGGTAAAAGGGGTTCTGGCACGTGAAAAAATTTATTTGTTTCCAGAGTGATTAGTTTTTCACTTTTTAACTGTTATGACCATTGTGTGGTCGATTCATTTTAGCGCCCACGTAGGGTGGCTATTTTTTCTTCTAATTTCCGGGATGTCTATCCCCCTGCAGGCGTTGTCCCTTTGGGTGGGTTTCACTTTTACCCTTCTTAGGAGCAATCTGCCTAGTTAATATGAATTCGTTGTTTTAATATTTTTCAATTTTTTAATGTTTTATTACTATTATTTTTCAAGTACCATCATATTTAATTTAGTTAATTTTTTGATTTGATTTTATTGATTTTTCATATCTAATTACGAACGTTTGTATCTTTAGGCCTGATGATGGTCAATGACCGAAACTAGTTACCTTTACTGTTCAATTAAATTTTGTGGTACCTTACTTTGTGCTTTATTACCTGAAACTTTGGACCACATTTGAAATACGGATAACCTTTGGTATTTAAATATCTTAGTTTAATCAAATTGCAATCAAATTTTTATCTACGTACGACTTTATTTGGTCTATTTACATACATTTAGTCAATTGAAAAACATAAATACTTTTAGCATTAACGAGATACATTTTGGATTAAAAGAGCGATGCCCCTAAATGTCGGCAACACATTATACAATTTTTCAAAAAGTAAGTCGCGTTTTCTTAGCATGCTATGGAAATAAAGGTCAAGTCATTTATATTGTCAATTTTTGTAATAAAATATTATTGTAACCGAACATTATCTCAACTTCACCTACAAATGTCTGCCAGTAATGAAAGTGATGACATTACGAGCACTCCACTGGAGATTTTAGAAAAAGGAATAAGGCACAATCGACTTACAATAATTGTTCAATTGTTATTAACAAATGTTATAACAAAGTTTAAATAATTGCGCTGCCCTTTTTTTAAACGAAGAAAATAAGTGGGCGTAAAAAAAGTATAGTACGTTAAACGAATTCTAAGTCCATTACGCACTCGTGAAATTTACTCGCGGCTTCGTGCGTACATTTTTTCACTTCGTGCGTAATTGATTTCTTACAACTCTTGTTACGTAATATACTATTTTGCACGGCTTTCTAGTTTATAACGCACGTTTCGGCTTCTAATATCGTAACGATAGATTTACTGATTAAGTAAACTGTGCTTAAGCGTCCACTTACTAATTAAATAGTAGAAAAAATATTTTTTGATGTAAGTAACTAGGGTAAGGTGACGAGGAATGTATATTTTTCTGAAATAAAAATCTCTATATAAATTCACAAAATTAATTTTAAATTGGTGATCAATAACCCATCACAGACTACAGGTACAGGGTGATCGGTGGTAATTTTCATACTTTAAGGAGTAATTATTTTTTGCTCATTGCAGCGCAGCGTAAAATTTTCTAATCGCTTCAGTATTCCACGAATAAGAGACTTACCATCAAAAAGTCACCAAGGTCCATTTGCACCTGCATCGTCTGAAGAAATAACATGCAGATGATTCAATTTTGGAAAATCCACCGATGTCACTAAGAGTGCGCTCGTCGGCTTTAAGAATTGCTAGATGAAAATAGCACGAAATAGTGGCGGATTTAGATATTTGTCGCCTAGGGACTGATTGTACATTGCCGCCCCCCCCCAACAATATACACATTCTAACCTTCAGTCTCTGGTAAACCGGGATAGCGTCACTGCCTAATCCAAATACACCCCGAAATCACACGGGAAAGCGCCAATTAGGTCATCTATTTGTTGGAAATCATTTTCAGCCTATTCACCACTTCCCAAGCAGTAAGCTGTCGTCAATTTTGGTCCGGGATGTCATTTAACAATAAATGACGTGATTTTTGACGTTAATTTTTTGGACTTATAGTAGACGTCATAGAGATCACGTCATTTAAACGAATTTTTTTCATCATTTTAAAAAATTAAATATATATTGTTTTCATAAAAAATTTTATGCACATTTTTACAACATTTTTTCGTCACTTTTGACCTAGGAAAAATTTAAATATTCCGCATTCTGTAGAATCCGTTTTTATCAAGTTTATATTTTTCCTATTGAAGTTTTTTAACTCTACCTATATTTTTAGTAAATGTTTTGGTCAATGTAATGTTAAGGAGATTTTTTTAGACATAGTATTTAACTTAGAAGATTTTTTAATGACTCTTCAGTAAAATTCGTTTTTTGTCAAAACAAACAGTTTTCCTATTAAAGATATACCGATTTTTAAAATCGACAATTTTATCTCTACTTTTAATGCAGTTTTTATCCAAGGTCATTTTTATGACATGGAAAATATGACCAGACAAGTTTAAAAGGCTGGTCAAATAAATTTCAACATTCCTGATTCCAGAATAAATCTTGTTGGATGTGTAGAATGAAAAAAATGGCCAAGTTGACGTATGTATGACGTTAATTATATCCTCATTTTAATTTGGTAAATGACATTTTTACGTCAGAAAACCACGTATTTGTATGTCATAAAATAAGGCCATTTTACAGCATACATTCACGCGATTTTTTTCATCATGTTATGACGTCTCTTTACGTCATGCTATGACGTCCTTTTTACGTAATACACTGCCGTGTTTAATACGTGATACACTGACGTCTTTTTAACGGTAAAAAAATTACGTTATTGGCCTGTGACATAATCACGTGATATTATCGTCATAAATGACGTCAATTTAAAAGTCCAAATGACGTCCTAATCTCAAAAAAATGACAAAAAAATATCGTCAAAATGACGACAGCTTGCTGCTTGGGTTAGTTCATCAAACATTCATACGATCTAGAGAAAATTCGTCGCCTGCAACACTGCCGAGCTGGGAGTTATCGTTATCAAATGATTTTCTCATGACTATGACTTAATCATCAGGTTGTGACTTATTAAGAATACTTTCGTAGCATGATGCATGCCTATCTCAAAAAAACACAACGGTGTAACACATCGATAGAAAAAAGCCATAATAAAAAAAGGAAATTTGCCGCCCCCTTGAATCTGCCGCCTTGGACTGCAGCACCTTCAGCCCCCCTAAATCCGACACTGCACAAACATCTATGAATGGTGTAAGGGAATTATTCTCAGTAAAAACCATCTTTCGAATTGGTGACATACCCTGATCATCAAGATCACCGGATCTGAGTACATGTGACTTTTTTATGGGACTAAAAGAAAATAGTCAAGATGAAAGTACTGGAATTTCAAGCAATATCTGCAACGGTGTTTTCAAAAATATGCGACAAAGATAGGAAGAGTGTTTGCATCAAGAAGGTTGGCACGTAGAAACTAGTGTTTTAAAAAAATGAAACTCACATTAGTGTACTTTTAATAAACATATAGATATTCAAAAAAACTTTTTTACATATTTTATTATGAATTTTTGAAATGTGAAAATTACCAGATTTACCTGTTAATTTCACCTTAACATACATAGCACGACATTTTTTAATTTAGCTATAACTGGAGTCACAATATGATACCATTTTTTCAATGATAATCTATATTTATCGTTTTAAGTATTATTTTTTCATTTTCCTTTCCTTAGTTAACAAAGTTCTTGTATCTATACTTGAATCAGATTAATTAGGGACTTTTTGTTAATCGCTTAAGAGGCGACAGCAAGACCCAGTATGTATCCAATAAAGAAACAAGAAATCGTCTCACGCTCGGTTGCTTGTCGATACTAAATCACTTAGTAGAGTTGAGCTTCCGCCATAGCCACGGCCGGTCAAACATCCACCATCCCAAACCCCGCAAGAAGAAGAAGAAATAATAACGAATGGCCAGCCAGTTCTAAGGATTTAATTTGATCAGTGCGGACATCCAGATTCATAGCGCCATTAGAGCCATGATTTAAAGTCCTTTTAGACGCTGCGCGTCGCCATTCAAGACGCCACATCCACATCCATGCTCCGTGCTCTTCATAGCTTGAAAACTGCTGAAAGCTGAAAGCCACCCAACACAAACGGAGTTATGGATCGGGAACGGTATTTATCGCCGGCGATCATTCATCTGGACCGTAAAAATGTTCAGGAGCCTCAGACGCGATTCTAAAACGTAAATATATTGTCCGAGCTCTAAGTGCCGCTGCCAAAAATCCTGTAGGGGTCGAATTTATTTTTAAGTGGACTTTTCACTGAATTCTATATTCAAGTCATATCACGGAAATTGCATTTAAATAAACCAATAATGTTTTTATTTGACAAAAGAATAGCAAAGAATTAGTTTATTATTTTTTAGCCACAATATGATAAAAATATTTAAATAGTAAATTTTGTGTGCGACTTTTTTATGTTTTGAGATCCTGTAAGTTCAAAAAACTACTTTCAAAAAAATGTAGTTGCTTGTAACTTTTCTCGGATTTTTATAAATCGTTGGTAAAATGGTAATCTCAAGTTGAACTGATTGGCTGTTTCAAATTAAAATATCAGATCCGGTTTTAGTGGTATTTGCGGGAAACTGAAATTGAAGATTATTGTTTATTTAATAAACACTTAAATTTTTAAAGACAGAAAAATTTATCGTGTCTAATTTTTTAAAACAACATTTCGCCTTTGAATTTTTTTTTAAATACGGACCTGCACTTTCATTTTATTTTATTTTTGAAATCCGTAATTTTTTCTCTGTCCAACTTTAATTACTTTATTATGTTTTGATAATAAACTGTATTTTATAAATTTTCTATGTACGGTACTATTCTATTTTCACTGTAGATATTTTTTATTTATACTTTATTTTAAATAAATATCTGAATTTTATTTTTTTTATAGCAACAATTAGAAATTAAACAAAATTTCTTTAAAAACTTCAACTATCGGATAATTTTGTTTTCAAAAATAATATTGAGGAAATTTAGGTAAAAAAAACAAAACAAGACTTTTTTTAACAAAAAATCAAAACTTTTGTAAATAATATACTCACTTTGTAGAACAATCAAAATGAAAATTTTTTTAACACAAAAATTCCAATAATTCGATTTGATAATAATTATTAGTCAGGAAGCTTATAGAAAAAAATCGGTTGTGTCGTCCCAAAACTTTCCTGACGAATATCCAGAGACGTTTGACATTTTCTATTATTGATAGGTGGCAGTTGGAGAAATAATTTTGACTGTTCTGAATATAATTTTTCAAGGGCTTTCAAATCACATATTGCAAGTCAAATTCAGTTACAAATTGTTTCATTTAATGGGTTCTTTCGATGAATAACCTAAACCCATATACCAAATTTCAAATCGGATTAAGCGTGTGGATTCTATCGTAGAAGAATACACACAGACAGACAGACAGACAAACAGACAGACAGACAGACTTCCATCTGGAAATGATCTTAATCGTCTCAGGGGACGAACAACTTAAATAATCCAAACGGAAATTTTGCTATGATGATAAATATGATTAATAATTTAAAAATAAAATAAGTACGAAAACAGACAAAAATTTAAAAAATTTTAATGCGCAGCACAAAGAATGAAAAGAAGAAATAAAGACACGAACAAAAATGTAGAAAAATGAGAAACAGAAGAATAAAAAAGTAGTTGCCTTGTTCAGATGGCGCTGATACAGAATAAATTGGAGTTAACGAGAACGAGATAATAAATAAATTTGAGATAGAAATAGTAGAGAAACTTGAAATTTGTGAAGAAATTAATATAGGGACAATAGAAAAGAAAAGGCAAACGAAGCTGACAGTACAGAATAAGAATTAGAAGTGAGATAGAGAGAAGTGGTGATGAGCAGGAATAATTTGAAACATATGTTTGAAAGAAAATAGGAATCAGGACAATAAAATACAAGAAGACAGACAAGGTGAATTTTGTTATATGGAGCCAAAAGGTTCATAGAGATAAGGTTATGTGTCAGGAGTTTAAGCGTTGAATATATGTTGCATTAAGATACATGTTGCAAATTTATACAGAAGCTTATAGAAAACAGTCGGTTGTGTCACCCCAAAACTTTCCCGACGAATATTCAAAGACGAATACTATTTCAGATATCTAATGTTAAAGTTTCAAACTTTGACAGAATGTATTAGCTATTGTAAGATACGTTTTCCCTATATAAAACCTAAAAAAAACGGAAATAATCTAAAAGTTGTACCTTATTTTAACTTACCGGAATATTTTATGATACAAAATATCGTCATTGTTAGTTTACTCCGGCATTATACCAACTTCGCTATATAGTCAAACAAGGTATCGCGAAAAAAAGTCGCGCACAAAACGTCGCGCGACAAAAGGTCGCCGGAAAAAAGCCGCTAGCAATTGATCGCGCGAGAAAAAGTCGAGTACAAAAATAGCGCGTAGCCATTTGAATTGGAGCAAACGTGTAATGAGAAATGAAGTTTTATTTATACATATGATTAGTGTGAGGAAGCTTACACATCTGTTATACTAAAAGATTTTAAATGGTCTCGTGATTTTGTCAAAACAGATTTCATTTAATTGATTTTAAATGATCTAAAAGTAAAATAAAATGGGTTTGCTACAATTTAAAATTTATTATTCACAAAGTTGTCGTTTTATCAAGATCATTATAACTTACGTAAAAAGTCAGAAAGGTGCTGATATGTTAGTATACAATGGATTTGTCCATAAAAAGGAAAAAATGATAGGAGAAAAGACAATTTGAAAGTGTTCCCAATACAACAAGTGTAAATGTACTGGAAGAGTTCACACTGTGGGAGATGGAGTTACAAAAAGCACAAGCCACAACCATATTGCAGATGCATACAAATTGGAAGCTAAGAGAACTTTAATGGGATAAATGAAATGGCTGAGCAAGTTGAACTAACAACATGCGGTATATTCGCTACGGTGTCACAAGAAATTTCTTTGGGTGCAACTGGGCAATTGCCTTCCATTTCATCTCTTAAGCGGACTATTCAACACACACGTCAAAAAAGGAAGCTATTCTGGCAAATACTTTTCTTTTATTCGATAGTGGCCCAAACGAAGGTAGAATTTTGATTTTCTCTACCTAAAGAAATTTAACTTTTATGGAGAACTGTGATCACTGTTATGCTGATGGTACATTTACATGTGCTCCTCTAATATTTGCTCAGCTGTATACAATCCATGGAGTACAGTACAGCAACATTGTACCCACTGTTTATGCTCTTCTTCCCAATAGGACCAAGGAGACATACACTCGCCTCTTTCAAGAATTGAAAACTTTAAAAGCAGGTTTACGTCTTGCAACAATAATAGTGGATTTTGAAAGAGCAGCAATAAATGCCATATAAGAACAATTTCCTGAAGTCAGAGTCCATGGCTGCTTCTTTCATTTTAGCAATGTTTGTGGAGAAACATGCAAGGTGAAGGATTGCAACTTTATACAGAAGACGCGAATATTGCTCTATACCTACGACAACTTGCAGCTCTTGCATTCATATATAAAGAAGATGTTGTTGCAACGTTCGAAGAGTTACTTGACAGTGAATTTTATACGCAAAATAAAAATATGCTATTACCATTAATGAAGATGTATGGATAGGCCGCTTTGAATCGACGACGCCAAAAGAAACAACAGCAATTATCACGAAATCTTTGGAATTGCTTTGAATTAATAGGGGAAGATATATATCGTTCAAATAATTCTGTGGAGGGATGGCACAACGCTTTCTCCTCTACATTAAATGCAGCACATCCAACTTTATGGATATTTATCAATACGTTAAAAAAGAGGAAATATTAAATTATTTGTTATTTGAAGGTTGAGCAGTATATAGCAGGAAACGAACACCCACGTAAAAAAAATTATAAAGATACGGCGAAACGAATAAAATCCATTTGTAAAGGATATGACAATCGTCCAAATTTGGAATATTTAAGGGGCATTGCTCATAACCTCCAACTTTAGAAATAAAAAGACCAAAAAAAAGAATAAACAAGAACAAAACAAAAAAATACAAAAAACAGAAAAAACCAAAAAAAAACAGCAAATAACAAAAAACAACAAAACATATTATTATGACAAAGGCTTTTTCAAGACGAATTCATCTACTTATTATTGTATTAAATATAAAAAAACTTTTAAACACTAAAAAAAAACTGCCAGTCCTAAGCCTGGATAAAGTGTGAAGGAAAGTTTAATGTAATTTCAGACAGAATTAGTATTTTGCTTTTTTTCAAAACAACATTGTTAAGGAAACCATATAAATATTGTATGCAATTCGTTTGTAAAAACCTATCTTATCACATTTCACTATTCACATTCGTAACATTTACTGCATCAATAACTACTTATTTTTGTACACGACCAATTGCTGGCGACTTTTTTTCGTCGGTGATCTTTTTTCGCCGGCGACCTTTTGTAGCTCGACTTTTTGTGCGCGACTTTTTTTCGCGCGACCAAATGTTCGCGTCCTTTTTTCGTAGAACCGTCAAACAAATACTACAATTTCTTCTTGAAATCGAAGTAGCTGCTGTAAGAAGTCGGTACTTCAAATTGTAGTAAACACTTAATGGCCGTTTGCACCGACATTTTCTTGAATATACGACAAAAGGACGCGGGAAAAAAAGACGCGGCAAAAGAGGACGTGGGAAAAAATGACGCGGTATAAAAGGACGCAGAATAATATATGTAATACTAAAACTTTTCCCCTCATTGTATCAATTTACTTGTGTATGTCATAGAAATTTCTATATTTCGCCTAATTTATCAGTTAAAGAAATATTGTTTTTTGTTTTTCGGTTTTCATAACAAGCCAAATTTCCAACTACCAATAGATACAATTAAAGTTTAGTATTGGCATACTTCGTGAAATATACTCATAACATACAAATAAAACGCAGGTGTAATACAAAATTCCACAATATAATAATAATAATAATAATAATAATAATAAAAATCTTATAACTTTCTTCTCTAACACTTACAAAAGAAAGATAGAGAGAAATAACCAATAAAATCCGTATTAGTTTTTTAATAAATTGTTAATAACTGTAGCTATTTTTAGACAAAAATATTTTTCCCAATTTGTAGAATGATATGCCGAAACTTTTTGCACAATTTGTCTGTAGGTAAGAGACAGGTAGCAAACTAAATTAATTATTTTTCAGCCACGGTTACTGGACTCAATACAGGAACCAGATTCTATAACTACTTACCATAATTGTTCTGAAAATGTCTATAACATTTGCAAAAGATTGGCATCCTTTTGTCTTGCGTCCTTTTTTCCTCGCGTCCTTTTTTCCCGCGTCCTCTTTTCCGCGTCCTTTTTTCTGCGTCCTTTTATCGGTATACCCATTTTCTTAAGGTCCACTTTGTTAAGATTTCTGAAATATATAACGACTACTTAAGATGCGAATAATTGCACCGACTATTTTGAAAGTAATACTATAGTAAAGGAACGATTAATCGATCATCACTATTCGATTTCTCGATTTTTAATTTTATTTTACGTAAACGAAGAAGAAACTAACCTTTCACCTTTCCGTTTCATTCATATCAGACTCAGATCCGTCATTAACAGATCTTCATTATCCTCTCATTTATATTTCATTTTCATTTCGATCGATTAGATATATCTCAAAAGAAGACTAGATTTTACAAATTCGGAGAAATCTTTTTTGTTGAGCATTATTAGCAAATATAAAAGCATTATAAAAAATAAAAAAACTAACACTGTATTCATAGAACAGAAAAATGAATGCTAGAAGAAAATATCAGATCATTTCAGTGCATCTTGCCCATCTGGAAATTCGTCCATACCATGAAAATGGTTCCTTCTCACATTTTGTCTTCTTGGGAAACCATAATCAATTATTTCATGTATGCCAGCATCATCATTATGATATGCATTTATCTTTTGCAAGATATAAATAATAATAAAATAAACAGGCAATTTCAATTACCATTAACTTAAAGGTTATAGATTTTATGTTTTTTATTTTTATAATTCCCCTGTTTTAATAAACAAACTTTTACTGTCACTGCGCGTGCGCCAATCGTTCCATAATGCAAAGAATAACTTAAATCACCAATATTGGGGGCTTAGTTAATCTTTTCATAAGGACATCTTAAGGTTTCATTAAATGTTGGTGCAACGGAATTTGTAGTAGAATTTCTTCTGTTCGTGTTCTCCAATATTTTCTAGATCCCTTTCTTCTACTTTTCTAAATCGTAAAGTGGATAATTATTTATGTATTTGAATTTTATCTACTGGACTATTCTTTAGGCATCCATTGAAAATATTCCATTCTTCGGTTTTATCTTTCATAGACTTCAATTTTTGTCCGCTTTATGGAATGTATAGTGCATTAAAAAAGTCTATATTATACTGGTCAAAATCCGTAGTTTGTAATACTTTTAGAATAAAAATTTCAAGCACGTCTATGTCAAAGTGTAAATTGTCTCCTTTGAAACGGCAGAGGCAGTCATAATTTTAAACTTATTTGACTGGTGTATCTAATATAAATATATCTCCTTCATATTTAAATTTTAACAGTTGACGGCGTTGTATGTTATCGAAAAAATGAATAGCTTTCAGTTCTTCCTCTACCTCAGTCACACGCTCTTCTCTGTTCCCAGTTATTCTCTGCATTTCTGAGGCCTTTATCGCGCCAACAAAGTGATGCATGGCAAAAGAGAGGACGCGACCGAAAAAAATCGCCCACTTATCTCTTGCTTCGTAAATAACAAATATAGAAATTATGGCAGTAACTCACGGCTAACGTTTCTTTTTGTGTTTAGAGAACGGGGGTTGATTCTGGCCTTCTTGTGATGTCGTTAGTATTCAAAAATGGGGGAGATGAATTGTTTAATCTGTAGAAAATTTAAATAAAAAATACTATTTTTAAAAATAATTTTTAGTTTAATATTAATCTGAAGAATGGTTAGTCTATAGAAGTTTATTTGAACAAAATATTTATGCAAGTTGGATAAATTAACTAAAAAATTTAGAATGTCTCTATTTTATTTACAAGACTAACTGTCAGTAGATAGAACGTCCTTTAACTTTAAAGATTCAATAACTAAAGGTGATGACGTTTAGAATAAAATTTAACAAGTTGATTTCTTATACAATTGTCACAATCTAAACGTCATTGTCGTTAGTTACAGAACCGTTAAAGTTAAAGGACGTTCTATCTACTGACAACATATATTATAATACATATAGCCGGTAGATAGAACGATCTTTAAATATTTAAAGAACCGTTAGCGCGCTATTGAGTCGTTAAAACCAACATTGGGTAGATGGACCGCTCACTAAGCTAATTTTAAAGGTCTCTTAAAGACCCGTTAGACATTACCGTCTACATGTAAATTTCATTTGTTTTGTCGCAATAAAATAAATATGGTGGATATCTGTCAAATTACATTTTTAAAGTTAAAAATATTTTAAACTAAAAATAATATATTTTTTTAATTAATTTTATTATTGTTTTTATTGCATTATTTATCATATACTGCACTTTTTATACTATATTTCCATAGTTTCTACCTTTCGTGCTCTCACTAACTAACGACCCAATAAATTTAAAGACTCGTTAAATTGTTGTCGGGTAGACAGAAACAATTTATTTCTCTCGTTAACTAAATAGTCAATAGCAGCGCAAGCAATCGGGCAACAACGCTTTTTCGGATCTGAACTGGAGTGAAGTGAAGTTGTTCTTTATTGACAGTGACATTCCGCCGTTCGCGCAAAATTATATGTTTGGTTATATATGTGTCTCTGTATGTGATTTCTAAAATGGAAAGTCAAAAAGTGAAAAGATCTCGTGGGGCTAATTATACCTCAATTGAAAAGGAGAATCTGCTTAACATTATTATAAAGTAAGGATTACAATCGTTTTGTAGAAAACATAGTTTTAATAATTTTTTTTTAACCTATACCATTTGTATACCGCATCTTTTCAATTTCCTTAAATGTTTCCTGTGGCTCCTTATCCCAAATTTACCTTTTTTTGTAGATATAAACAGATAATTGAGGACAAAAAAACAGACGGGAGAACTGTTATGTTGAAAAAAAAGTGCTGGCAAGAAATTGTTCAGTTGTACAATGCTTTGGCCACGTCTGGGCCGAGAACTATCGACCAGCTGAAGATGTTATATGATCAGCTAAAACGTTCCCTTAGAAAGCAACTGGCTGAAGAAAACGTAAGTTAATCTCAATTTTAACATATTTATATTTAAATTAAACTGTTTGTTTTAGAAGACAAAATATATTGAAAGGGGAGAAAGTATGGAGGTAGAAATTGAGGAAGCCCAAAGAAAGCAGCGTGTAGATAAGGTTTGTACAATTATTTATCAACTAATGAATTAGATAAGTATGTAGATATACATAATCGCAATGAATTAAATCAGTTATTGTTAAAAGATACTAAAGACGATTTTTCACAATGTGCACTTTATTTGCAAAAGGAGATTTTGGATTTGAATATATTAAGTAACCAAGAATCTTGTTTATCTATAATTAATATCATACAAGGTATGTCTTAATATAAAAGCCAAACAAATTAGTACGGTAATATTATTTTGTATATAATAACAATGACTGATTAAATTATATTTAGTTGAATTAAAACTGTTGCTTTAGCTAAACTCTTATATAAATAAAGAAGTACATTAAGTAATTGCACTATGAAATTATTTAAAATTCAAATAGTATTCTGGTTAAATTCAATACCACTTTAATTATATATTTTTTTTAAGAAGTGTAGATCAATGATACAATATTTAATTTATTTTCACTATTTAGTAAATTAAGGTCTTTTAGGCATATAGTAAATGAAAATGATGTATATGTAACATTGAAATTGTGTGAAAATTGTTCTAAAATATGTAATCAGAAAAACACGTATGATATTTTAATGATTTATAAAAAATGATGTTAAATAATTACATTTTTATTTTACTTCTAGTTAGTCAAAACAACCTTTAAAAATGATTTCATGTAATTTTGAAATGAAATTTAATTTAAGTTCATATCTGTTGCAATGTTTTGTAGGTACTCTTTTTATTGTTGATTAATCTTATATATATATAATATTTCCTCTATATTATTTACATGTTTATTTATTTCATATTTCAGGTTGAGATGAAAAAGACAGGAGGAGGAACTATTAAGCCTCAATTGGATGAAGCAGGGGCTCAAATTTTAGCAATTCTACAAGAGCAGATAGAGCCCCTACCTAATCCGTTTGATTGTGCTACATTTTTTGGTAACGTATAAATGCTAGTATTTATATCTCAATTACTTTATTTTCAGAATTCTGCATATGTTTATAAATTCTTTGATAAATACATCACAAAATTATGTAAAAACTATTTCCCACAGATAGTTGTGACTGGCTCCCATCATTTTTGTATAGATGGCATGTTATAGTCATTTATTTTTGTATAAATATGTTGTTTTAAAAATGGTTTTACACTTTGTTATTAATATGTACAAATGAGTATTCAAGCAATTTAGAAAAATATAATTGAAATACTTTAAAATGCCCTATTGTGATAGGAGACAAATAAGTAACATTTGTAACTACAGCTCTTTGAGGAACCATTTCCAAGAGTTCCAATGAAATCGCAAAGAAGATTTTCTTAGTTCATATAAACAAAATAAAAGTTTGATAATGTTCTGTAACAACCATTTTAGCATAATGTAAAATTTTTATTTAGGAGACAATCAAGAAATGCAACCTGGACCCAGTTCTGCTCCTCAACCTCCTCAACCTCCCGTCATACCAGAAATTCAAGCTGGATGTAGTTCAGCTCCTCAACCTTCTACCCTACCAAATAACTTGCCAAGACCTCCCAAAAAACCTGTCCTAAAGCATTATAAAAAAATGAATGCAGAACAATTGAAGAGGTCTTATTTTGGAATAAAAATTAAAAACGCATTATTGCAAAGACAGTTAATGTTTAAACAAGATCGACTGGACACCACAATAAAACGACTAAAAATAAAAAAATTGCAGTCTTCGCAATAATGTGTTTTTAATTTTTATCATGTAGGGGCTCTTCTTATTCACATTAATATTCAGTGAAGTACAAGAAATTTTAAGTAATATTATAATAATCAATCAGCATCAAGAGGAAATATTTATGTTTGTGCTAGTAGTAAAAAAAATATATTTTAACTGAATATTAATGTTTCAAATTTATATTATGACTCAGTAATAATTGTAAATTAGATTCACATCAAATTTTCTTGAAAAAATTATTAACTATTCATTAAATATAAACAAATTCTATCCATCATTCTGCTCAAATTCTGTTAACGTTATTAATATCTAGTTTTACCCTTAGATTATTATTAAACAATAAAATATCTGAATATTACGAAAACAAAATTGGTGCTAACCTACACAATAATTATTAAAGTCAAAATTAGTTGCAATCTTAACAATATATACCCTAACAAAGATTTAGTACCTTTTAAAGAAGAATAACACAATAATTAGTTTTGAAAATAATTATCTAACAATTCATATTATACATTAAATTTTTGGTAAACTTAAACATTTGTCAATTTTAGATGTGAAATTTTTGAAGATTTCATTAAATTGGCTTCATGAAATTTAAATAGCCTAGTAATTATCAATTATTTTAAAAGCTAATATTTGGAGTAACACATTTTTTTCTACTGTAGATTTGACTTTACATATAATCAACTAATTCCGTTTTATTGGTCGTCAGTTTTTAGTATATAAATCTATAAATAAAATTAAAACCTCTGGACTTTAATTTTGATTTAAATTCAAACCGAAAAACCAATAAAATCCAATGGGTTGGTTATAAGGTGAAAGGTAGGAAAAATTTAAGTTGATAAGAATTCTTTAATACAAATGGATCTTTTTAATTTATTAATTTGTGTATTTTTATTTATTTTTTATTCATATTTCTAAATAAAAACAAAACAAAAATTTTCAGAGTTATTTTTTTACTACTAACCCAAAAAACCTACCAGTGGATCAACAATAATTAAGATTTTAATATTATATAAACAACAAAATAATAATTAATAAGAAAAAAATATATAACGAAAACGTTATCCATATCTCAAACTTCAAATAAAGAAATAAAACTCCAAATCATAATCATATACTTCAAAATATAAAAAAGTTCTTTAACAATATATTTTGTGGTACATGATTTGGAGTTTTATTTCTTTATTAAAAAAAATATACAATCACAACACAAATGTGATCTTATTTTTAATAAAATCAAATTTAGCAACAGAAGATGGCGATCCATCACTTTATAAATACAAATATTAACGAGAAGTTATGCATCCAAAAAACCACATATGTATATAATATTTATATACATAAAATAAAAGTAACGTTTATTCTTTTGTGTATATACATTTTGTTACATTGGCCTTTTCTTGGTTTTATACCTTTCACATATAGGTGGCTTTAAATTGCTAAAGCATACTGCCAAGTTGCTAGGTCTGGTTTTATTAAAAATAAATTTTTCTTTTCAATTGTGATAGATTAATATTTTGAATAGGTATGTGCTTTTAAATTTTAACATTATCGATGTTAATGGTAATAACAATTAAAACAACAAAGAAACTTGATTTAGCACTTTTCGAAATAAAATTAACAATTTTATCTTGAAAATACGCTGTTAATTAGGGCTGTTCTAACAGCATCATTTCTATTGTTTTCTACAATGGCATGGAATACATCATCATCAATATTTGGCATGTCATCTTCAGCTATTGGTATTTCATCCTCTGGTAGTGGATCTACTAATTCCAACGCCAAATTATGTAGTACAGCACAAGCTACGATAACTCGCAATGTTCTTAAGGTACTTAGTCTCATGCCATTGTGGAGACATGGAAATCTTCGTTTTAATACACCAAAGCAACGTTCCACAGTATTTCTTGTTGAAATATGCGATCGATTATATGCCTCCTTACTAGGTGTATCGGGGTTTAAAACAGGTGTTAAAAGATAAGGCTTACAAGCATATCCACTATCACCTAGAAGAAATGAATTTTCATACATATTGTTTTCAAATTCAGCACACAGCGGTGAATTATTGAAAATGGTGCTGTCGTGCACGGACCCCGGCCATCTAGACACAATATTTAATATTTTCAATTTGCTGTTACACACAACCTGAACATTTATTGAAAAATATTGTTTGCGGTTTCTGAACAACTCAGCATTATTACCACCTGGAGAAAGAATTTTAATATGCGTACAATCAATCGCACCAATTACACGTGGAAAACCAGCGATTGCAAAAAAATCAATTATTGTATTGTTTGTATCATCACCGGGAAGTGGCATTTTAATATAATCATTTTTTAGCAAACATATTTGAGTAGTTACTCGATGAACTATCTTTCCTACAGTTGACTTGTGAATATTTATTGTGTCTCCAATTAATTGTTGAAAAGCACCTGTTGCATAAAATCTTAATGTAATGATAATTTGATTTAATGCATTTATTGATTTCGATCTTTTAGTAATGGGTTCCAAATTTGGTCCAATTCTGTGTACTAAATCCATTACAGTATTTTTAGAAAACCGAAATCTAATTTTAAATTCAAAATTATTATACATTGTAAAAGGATTATTTCGTTCTCTGATATGTCTGACAATTTGAGGCACTTCCTCATCAGAAAGTTCTGATAGAGATGAATCAGACATCTAAAAATTAAGTTATTATTTAATATTTATTATAAATTCTGAAAAGAAGCTTACCATTAATTATTGTATATAAGCGTTTTTTTTTAAACAGACAAAAATTATAAATGTATATAATAAAAAATAAAACCAAATAAATTATTTAAAATGAAAGATAATCTTATAAATTTAATTTAAACAACTCGTTTTCAATATTTTTAAATATTAAATTGACATTTGACAGGTGTCCGCCATATTTAACGAGAGTTTAATCAGCCAGATTTGACCCTTTAGTTATAGGTTCTTTAAAATTGGTTTTATTGAGCCGTTAGCTCCTAAAGATCGTTCCGGATACCCAATTTTGATTTAATGAGAGATTTAATGAACCTTTAACTAACGATTCAATAAAATCAACCTTTAACTAACGATTCAATAAAAATGATTTAATGAGAGATTTGACTGTATATTGAAACAATATAACAAAAGATGTATTAAAATTATAATGTTTATACGTGAATTTTATTTTAAACATGGAATGATTGGTACAAATTTTATTGTTTTTATTGATGTTGAAATGAAATTGAAGATAAAAAAACAATAATAATTCATAATAATTGGTGCATCATCTAAAACGCCAATGTTAAAAATCTCTCAATAGCAAAGATCAAAAATTTGAATTCAGTGTATACAAATAAAATACTTATATTTTGGGAAACTGATGAAATAAGTATTATTAAAGAAATTATAATCTATAAAGATGAATTACTACGGCCCGCCCATACTTCACCTTTGGTGAAGAAGGGCAAATCGTATATTCAAATCGTGCAAAAATCTCAAAAAATTTTTTTGGTGCAAATGACTTAAAATATCATGAAAGGTGGAAAAAATTAATTTTCCGCGAAAAAAAGAGTCTGTCTGTGTGGATGTCTGTGCGCACGATAACTCGAGAACGGTAAGGCCGATCCGGAAAATTCTTTCGGCCATCGGTTTTTATTCAAAAAAGAAAGGCTCCAAGTTCTTACTAGTATTTTTAATTAACTTATTTTACTATAAATAATTAAAAATAAAACAAAAATGTTATTTTTATAAATAACTGGTAATGACTATTCTATATAAATAACTATCTTAAATGATAAGGTGTGTCTAAATAAATATCAAATAAGCGAATTCAGGAACAAGCAACATACACGCAATGTTGTTATACAGTGTGTCAGTAAAGTATGGAACAAATTCATTTTTAGGTAAACAGGCCATTTTAAGAAATAATCCTGAAACACGTCGATTTTTGATTTTAATTTACCGTATTTTAAAATAATTTTCTAATATACAGGGTGAATTACTTTCGAGTAATGAAGTCACCGTCATTTTTTTTAAATGGAACACCCTATATTTTTTTATATTTTTAGACTCGTCCCGTGAAGCTGATTTCAAAAACCTATTACACTTATATTCTAAAGTAAATAGTTTTGAAGTTATAGACAATTGAAAATCGCATTTTTTCAAATTTAAGTGATTGCTCCGGCCAAACGACATGAAATCGGATAAAACGGCTTACATGTCCCTATCTTAAGTTTTTGAGTTCTAATTGATCCCATAAGAACAAAATGTATATAGGGTGATCAAAAGTACGCAAATTTTGATCACCCTGTATACATTTTGTTCTTACGCCATCAAGTAGAACTCAAAGAGTTAAGATAGGGACACGTTAGCCGTTTTATCCGATTTTATGTCGTTTGGCCGGAGCAATCACTTAAATTTGAAAAAATGCAATTTTCAATTGTCTATAACTTCAAAACTATTTACTTTAGAATATAAGTGTAATAGGTTTTTGAAATCAGCTTCACTGGATGAGACTAAAAATATAAAAAAATATAGGGTGTTCCACTTAAAAAAAAAGACGGTGACTTCATTACTCGGAAGTAATTCACCCTGTATATTAGATTATTATTTTAAAATACGGTAAATTAAAATCAAAAATCGACGTGTTTCAGGATTATTTCTTAAAATGGCCTGTTTAGCTAAAAATGAATTTGTTCCATACTTTACGGACACACTGTATGTTGCTTTTATAGTGTGGACGTAGCTATACAATGCAATATATCTAGTGTTGTCTTCTATATACTCTAAATAAAACATCCATAATTTCTATAAAATTAAGTACACTGGGGATAACTTAAGATAGTTTCATAAATTAGAACCTAAAAATAATATTTAATTCAATTAAAACACTATTTAAATAATCTTACAAACACTACCTGAGTTATTTCATAGAATTTTTCTGGTCAATTTTTGTGTATAGATATCCCATATTACATAATTTTATAGTTAAAACTTTCTTAAGAAATGCATTATAAGTATTTTGAAAAAGTTTTAACAAAATATTTGGCCCATAAACAATACAATAACAGATGTATCGTTGGACAGTATTTTCTTCAACAAGGTGGTCGACCATATAGAAATAATCCCTTTGTATTTATTTTAAATGCTTTTGTGCCGTTTATTCACATGTTTTTGAAATGTTCATTAAAATCAAAATATAATAAAATGCCATCAGTGTCGTCAATAATTTTTACGGTTCAACTTCAGAGTATAAAAAGCAATGTTGCCAAATCGAACACGCTCCGTTAGTTAAAGGTGCTTCTATCTACCCAAATTATTTTAACGAGTCATTATATTTATTGACTCTGTAACTAACGGCAGATTTAAAGGACTTTCTATCTACCGGCTAATAGTATATAATTTACTTTAAAATTTAATTTTCATAAACTGATTCAAAATATTCCCGCCATGATCTATGGTGACGTAATTTTATTCAATTTGAACTGCTACTAAACTACTTGATAAATTACAACAAAGACCAGGATAAATTTAAATGTTTTAAAAATATATTAACATATTGTAATGATTTTGTAATGCCTTAAAATTTTAAAAGCCCCACGTTGGGCGCAATTTGTAATGATTTACTTGACACAGAATCTCTAAATTTGGGGTCTATAAGAAAATAATACATTTATAAGTCAAGAATTTATAATTTATATCTTTAAAAATTCCTGTATTTTAATAGCAAATATATATTATTATATATTTAAATTTGAAAAAAAAGGAGGGAGGCAACTAGTTTCGGCTTCTAGCCATCTTCAGGCCTACAAATAATTACACTCGAATAATATAAAATCCAGAGAAAAAAATTACTCCATAATTTATTTTTGATATTTTCTTAAGAATTCACAACTCCACCAGATTGTAACAACTCGCTCCTAACTTTCATTTGTAAACGGATGGTCTATATTTTACTTTCCCGGACCCATCAAAGGGAAAGTAAGGTGAACGAGCAAAAAAAAAATCGAGATATCGATGGAAATATCCATTTTGAGGTCCCCCAAGAAGATTGAAACCATTTCCAGCGTATGGTCTGTCTGTGTGTCTGTGTGTCTGTGTGTCTGTGTGTAATCTTCCACGATAACTGCCGAACCTTTTGACCAATCAAGCTGAAATTTGGTATGGAGGGTCGGTGTGTGCCTAGAATGCGACCATTAGATTTTGGTTCAAATTGGTACAGTAGAAGGTCCTCAAGACCGACATTGATTATATACATATGTAACAATTTTTTACTTTTTTTAATTTTTAAGGATAAACAATACACTTTACTGCAAAATGTTGTAGTACAAAGTTTTATAGCATAAAATTCCCCATAACTTTTGTTTCAAACTTTTTCCAGAATTTCTAATAGTTGCGCCACTAGAGGGCGCGTAAAAAATGTGCATGTATATTTTCTCTAGTTTTTCTTGATTTTGAGGATAAATAATAGACTTTAGTGCAAAATGTTGTAGTACAAAGTTTTATAGCATATAGTTTCCTACAACTCTTGTCTGAAACTTTTTCAATAATTTCCAATAGTTGCGCCACTAGAGGGCGCGCAAAACATGTGAATGTAGGTTTTCTCTAGATTTTCTTGATTTTGAGAACAAACAATGCATTTTAGTGCAAAATTTTCTTGTGCAAAGTTGTATAGCATCAAATTATCTTTAATTTTTACGTTTAACATTTTATCGAATTCCTCATAGATTTAGGATTTTCAATTTTTTTTTTAATTGGAGGGAAATTATGCTCTTTAGTGCAAAATGTTTCAGTGCAAAGTTGTAAAGAATAAAATTCCGTACAACTATTGAATGAAAAATTTTCCCGAATTCCCAATAGTTTTCACACATGATTTTAGGAGATCCTAATTATACAACGTGCGCATGCGCAGCTTATGTCATTATCAACATTGAAATATCAATTCGGTAGACGTATTCACCATTGGCCCGCTGTTTTTAATGTGTTCCGTAAATTATGCTTAGTATTTTGTAAATAAAATAATAATAATAATAAATAACATATTCTCTACGGTCGAGCCGGAAAAGTTCTAGGGTGACACAGCCGATTTTTTTATATTTGCGGGCTAGACATTCTTCATGAGTTGCCAAATACAGTGAGACATTCATAAAAAAATACAGGTTCGACTTCACAAAAAATGTACAATTCAAATTGCTTATTTATTACAATTTTTTGAAGTCAAAATAAAATCAATCAGATTGTTTACATTTTGTTTCTTTTTAATGACAATTATCTTATTTTAAATAGTAAATATTGTGAAATCAGTATTAATTCATAATATTTTAGCTTACTACAAATTCTAATGAATTAAACGTTATAAACATGTAATAATACTTCAAACACCGTGTATAAAAAAGTCGGTAACCTATTAACGTAACGGTAAAATGAATTTTTACACAACCTACCTAAAAAAACACCAAAAACAATGAAACTCGGAGGAAAGTAAATTACTATTAAACCCTACAATAAATAATAGCAAATAAAACTCTAAATCAAGTATCACAAATATATATTTTAACTTGGACAAAAAGGAGGGTGACAACTAGTTTCGGCTTCTAGCCATCTTCAGGCCATGTACTAACTTATTAACAATTCATAAATTAAATGAAATTCATAAAAGAACGCCATGGTTCAAAAAGTGGGTTGGAAAAAATAACCAAATTTGCACATTTTTGTGAAGTCGGACCTGGATTTTGTTTTTTATGAATGTCTCAACGGATTGCCAACATATGAAGAATGTGTAGATAAAATATAAAAAAATAGAAATGGACAAAATAGATAAAACACCTTGTATCTAGGTTATAAAGACCGGTAGACCCATCATATGGGAGTTATTTAGAATTACCTAGATGCCCCCTATCTGCAGTTAGCGTATGCCCGTTTCCCAATGAAACACCCTATATAAATAACCATATAAATTAACTATTTATACTGCATTACATTTCTAAATATAAATTACAAAATGTAACTTGACATTTCAAAATCTGATTGTCTCATGTTTTTTTTTTATCTTTTTCATCTGTTTTTTACCAAAATAAAAAAAAGTTTTGTCGATTGTTAAAAAAAAATTCTTTTAATCATTTTTGTCTATCTCTGATCATTTACTTATTCTGCAGTTGGTCCACTAAAGTTCGCACCATATGAGAAACTTTTTTATTCTTAATTTTACCAAAAAAAGTTATTCTTCATAAAAGGTTATCTAAAACAGAAAATACAACCATCAAATAATTAATTTTTTTGACCCGTATACGAGGTGCGTCAAAAAATATAAATTTGGCTCAATTTGGCTAAAATACGTTTATTTTAAAAAATATAGAAAAATATTAGTACGAAAACTTGTTGAGAAACAATATTTACCTCTAAATCTAAAATCACCGCCTTCTATCTCAAAACAAGTCTTTTTATAATTTTTTTTACCAAAAATAACTTTTTTTTTGTAAAACTAAGAATAAAAAAGTTTCCCATATGTTGCGAACTTAAGTGGACATACTGTAAAACTAAAATTTTCTTTTAAATTTCCAAAATTATATTAGAAAATTCAAAAAAACTCATACAGACTATTTCATTACAATATATTAACTTATCAAGTTTGAGACTGCGGTTAAAGTCAGCTAGATCGAAACCGTGCAATTTATGAAAAAACATCTAGATTTCCAATAATAGATTCTGATCATTATATATAAATTTAACTTATTTTAATTTTAGCAAAAAATTAGCATACAACTTTAATTACTATCTCCTACGATTTACTTTTCGTAATAAATAAAATTAAGGTCAACCATAAAATATCAAATATTATTAGTTTTAATTTTATTTATTTGACATTTTTATAATAAATTAATAAAAATAAACCAATTATTTCTTGTTTAATTGAAAATTAAAAAATATTTATTACATTATTAAAATAAAACTTTGTTGCAAACAGTTCATTTCAACTCATATATTAAATTAGTGTTCAATTTGCACCACACTGTGTATCTCATTCGGAAAACAAAAATTGTAGGCATTTAATAAATAATTGAGCAACATTTATTTAATATTTTTCCATATAGTGCAAAAGTTTTTAAATACGTTTTATGTAATACAATCTTTGAAAATATTTAGCTTTATTTTTTTATAGTTTTACAAAATCCCAAACCTACGCTCGTGAATTCTGATTTATTTTTAGTAGTTTATTGCATTCTTATACGTACAAAGACAAGATCTCTTCATTTTTTTGGTGTACAATATTTTAAGAATATATACAGTATTTTCTGTTTAATTTTTAAATATCTTTAACAATAAAGACGAGATGCCCATTTTACGATTTAAAATTTCTTTATCATTTCAATGCCCCCGTTCGGTTCAATATTCCTGTTTGTGAACGTCTAAAATCCATTCGAAAAGACATAATTCCTCCTCTACGTCTTCCACAGGTTTCAATTAACCGGTATAGTGTATGGCACTTACAATAAATAACATTAAAAAGAACATTTAAGTTAAGTATGACCATTACAGGTACCTGTTAATGCTGATTAATATTCATTAACAGATAGGAATAGTCATACGGTCTTTCTTTATTTATGGTGTCCATAAATAAAGAGGTTCGTCACATGGGTCTCCGAGGGTACATCACATCGCCAGTGACGTACACACCAATTCATTTAGTTTACAGGTTAACTGAACAGCAGGTATAAAACATCATATATGGAAAGTGATAATTAAGTCGTTCTTTTATTTATATAATTTAAGTTATGTAAATATCAGGTCAAATATTAAATATGTTTGGATACCTACTTGTCAGATCAATTAAATGTTATTGGGAAAATACGTTTCTTCTATAGCAAGAATTTCTGCAACACTATTTAAAAAATGAAAAAAAATCGGTTTAAAACGCACGAAAATTATAAAGAATTATCAACAGGACGAAAATGCACACTATTTTTTTTTCCTTTCTACGACTGTCCAAGTATCAGATTTTATAAATATAAAAAGTTTAGGATTAGATGGCGATTCTCACTGACCATTAAATGTGAATTTTTCCCGGTTATCTACAAAGTTATTTTAATTTGGAAGTTCCTACCTGTATATATAAGATAACTGATAACCGAAAAATATAAATTGAGTATCGTGATCGCGTTTTGTTCTCTTTGATCAAAAATCAATGAATAAAATTTTGCGTCATTTTCCGATTCCAAAAGTTTTTGAAATTTTGAACAATTCTCTTTAACAGATGAAATGTTATTTTTTACGTTAAAGTACTTAATATTTTACAAGCAATAAAGCACAAAGTCAGGTACCACAACATTTTAGTTTGAAATAAGAAAGGCAACTAGTTTCGGTCACAGACCATCATCAGACCATTATTTATTACTATTCGAGGGAAAATATTAATCACCAAAGTGAGACCCATTAAGGGTAGTGAAATAAATTATTTATTATTTGGTACTTGAAAAAATTAAAAAAAATATTAATAAAGAGACTGAATTACGAGTAAGTATTAAACGAATAAACGTGTAGAGGGGAGTACATAAATGTGTACAAATAAAGACAATTTTTTAAAATTGCTTTTATTGAAATTTGGCTCAGCGCTTTAGGTCAACACCATCTTTAGAGCCTTCGTCACAAAGGGGACACCTCGCATAAAAAAAAACAAATCAGTCTAGCATTACAGTAACAAATTAAAATCCTTGAAATAGTTTGTAATTCCAAGGATTGAATCATTTTAAATAAATTAAAATAACAATAATTATTGTTTAAAGACCTTAGTTACTTAAGAGGTTAGAAAACCCCCATAGTGTGTAAAAAAATGTCTTTACCGAACCCCAAATTTCATTAAATGCAATTTTACAAAATTGTCTTTATTTATACACTTCGATGTACTCTCCTCTCCACGTTTAAAAAAATTATTACTTAAAAACTATAATATAGAAAATTGTTAAAATAGAGGACATTGTAATTTAGCTAATAGCGATGCTTATTAGCTGAAAAGACCCGCAAAAGGGTAAGCCAGCCTAAGTAGGGGGGCAAACTAAGGAGAAGAAGGGAACGAGCATGGTCCAGAAAACTTCGCAGCAAGAGAAAATTACACCAAACCGCAGCACTACTAATTGGTCGTTTCTATAATTTTTTATTTTGAATTAAATTTTTTTAACCAGCTTTTAATTATTACATACCTTAAGTGATACTATGATTTTTTATTTTTAATTTCATTGTAAAGTTCTTTATCTTTTAATACCGACTTGTCGTGCTCGATCTAAAAAAATAATAAAAAAAAGAAAACCCAACGGAAAAGTTATATTTGAGAGAATCTAACCTAAATTTTTAAATGTATATATTCAGTTTTTTTGTTTTTGAAATTTTTTTTTGGTTTTTAAGAAAGTGGGTCAAGTGGGAGAAGTATCAAATTTTTTTTATACGAAGTAGAAGTGAAGTGGCCCAGTTTTTCGTATTTGTAATATTAAATTAAATATAATACATTCTTCTGTATTCTTAATTGTCCAAAAAGTCCAAACCGTGTTTTAGTATTTTTAGTAGAAACGTTTATAGCACAATTAGCTTGTACCTCGTAGAGACCATATTGTGTATCGGTTGTTCATTTTTGGGTTAATTTAATTAACGTGAAAAGTGAAATTGATTTCCTTTTTTCCTTCCCATCTTACCTTTAGCTATTTCACCGAAGAAATATGGTTTTACAACCGGCCGGTGTAAAAGTAAGATAAATTATCATACAGTTCGCTAATATCATTTTGTAAAAATATAGAAATTATTCTGTTGTGCTAAATCATGGCCAATAACTTTTATGATCTATTACGGAAGAGTTGAAATATATTTGGTAATATAAATGCAGTTTTAGTTTTCATGTATAGTTGGCAGCACTGATCTGTCACTTGCCATGTAAGAAAAGATCTAAAAATATCTATTTATGATACATTTTGTAAGAAGGAAACGAGAAATGTTGATTTCCATTCATAAAAATTCAATATAAATTTTATAATTCAATTTTAAGAACCAGTTTGTTTAAACCCGTTCTTCAAATATCGGCATGGCGTGACGTCACTTCGTTAGTAAACAAGATAGATTTTTGATGTGTTGTATGTTAATTTGAAATTTTTTCTGAGTTATTATCATGTTTGTAGACTTTTATCCTGTATTTTATTGAAATCTCATCATAGAAGACGGTTTCGTAAAAGCAGAAAGTACTAATTTACTGGTGGCGAATTTTTTTGCGTGCAATCCCGATTTCTATTTCTAGCGAGTTGAGGAATGTTAAAACAGAACCCATTATCTTACACAGCGTAAAATTCTCATATTTAATCTAAAATATTCAATAATCTACATTTTATATTACTATCACAACATAACCTATAAATAAATTACAAAATTTGATTTTGCCTTATCATCATAAAGTTTTCTTTTCTTCGTATGATAGTTGTTACGCTTTTTTAAACGCGTACTTACATCAAAGTGATCTTCACAGAAATAAAGCCTGGTAATTGCGAACAATAACTTCGAATCTCTTTTGGCCAGTTTTAAACAAGTGTTTCTCATGTTCATATCAGTTGGTACTTGAATTCACAACTTTTCCGGCGTTCGGGCATAAGACACAATTGATAAGGATCATAACTCGTTATTAACTTTAAAAATATTTTTAGGTTTTTTCAAAGATGTTCTATTTACTAACGGAGTAACGTCACGAATCGAGCCAGCATGACGGCTATCGTTTCCGCGTGAAAATGTAAAATGATAAATCGTTTTTATGGCACTATTCGGGTTTAAAAAAATTGATATAAAAATTATAGTGGCTCATTATCACTTAACGCACTTTTTAGTTTCTTCATGTATATTAAGTTTTGGGCGTAATATAACTAACAAAGCTGTCATAAGTATATTTAAAATAATAAAGAAATCACTTTGTATTACAATATTACATTTACGTCTTGGAAGTAGTCACTTTCAGGAGAGAGTAGCTATTTTTCGGACTATTCCGGGTCGGTTTTTGAATTACTACCTGGATTTTTTTTCGCGTTGAAATTTAACCAAGTATTTATTCTATAAAAGTGTTTCGTTAAGACAGTACTTTAATTATTAATACTAGCATTTACCCGTGACTCCGTCCGCGTTGATGTCGGAATAAATACAAGTTTATTTAAGGATAAACAACGTAGATTCGTACTTTAAAGTGTGTAAATCCTTGAATTTAAATAACGTTGTTTTGAGGTCTTTGTTATATTTATTGTAAGAGTTAGAATTGAGGATACTGAAATTATTGTTGTTTAAGAATGATTCAGTTTTCTGAATATAATCGTCTTAAACGTTATAACAATTTCCTTAACATTTATGAAATAAAAGCTGTCCAAATTATGTTTTTTTGAGGTGCATAAGGCCTTCATTATTGTTTGAAATTTTAAAACAAATTTGATATGTTTCATTTTTTCGGACCAAGTTTGACTTTTAAGTATTTTTTAAAAATCAATTTTTATTCGCATTTATACCAAATTCTCCTATTGTTAATTTTAGTTGTCCTGAAGATGGCCAGTAATTGGCCGAAAGCGGTTGATATTTAAATAAAAATTACGTTTTTTATTCTTCATTACCAAGTGTGTACACGCTTCCAAGTAACCTTTTGTGACCTTCGATAAAAGTTTATTTTCTGTACTCGTTTCTTTCCCCCATTTTTCAAAATTTTATTCCCATTTTTACCCCTCCAAGTGGAGTTACTACATCAATTATTATATCAAATGAAAGGTCATTGTTTGCAAATTTCAAAACAATTTTTTTTATGATCTTATTTTTTTAATAATTTTATGTGAAGTACTTTCAGAGTAATGGCAAAGTTTTCAGGTCGAAGTAATTAATTCATACCAATAGATATGTATCTATATTTTACAGGAAAAATATAATTATACAGTATGTCCCCCTAAGTCGGAATCATATGGAAAACTTTTTTATTATTAATTTTAGGAAAAAAAGTTATTCTTCATAAAAAGTTCTGCATTATCTAAAACCTATAATACAGTCATCAAATATCAAATTTTTTCAGTGGTATACAAGGTTTGTCAAGAGTTTTACTCACGAGTAAAGTACCTTTAAATTTGACAATATCGAAAAAAGTTGATCAGAATTAAAAATTACGTTTAAATATGCAATTACATCCATTTAAATTTATAAAATTTATAAGACACATAAAAATGGTAATTTTGAAGAGAAAATAGAAATTATTTTGATTGTGGGAGATTACTATAAAACGCGCATAGAGAAGCAGCAAATATTTTCAATAATAGACATCCCAATAAAAATTAATTCTAATCAACTTTTTCAGTCACATTTTTCGATATTGTCAAATTTAAAGGTACTTTACTCTTGAGTAAAACTCATATTTTTGACAAACCTTGTATACCACTGAAAAAAAATTGATATTTGATGACTGTATTCTAGGTTTTAGATAATGCAGAACTTTTTATGAAGAATAACTTTTTTTCCTCAAATTAATAATAAAAAACTTTTCCATATGATTCCAACTCATGGGGACATACTGTAAATCAAAACATTAAATTTTTGTGAAAATAAAAAAATCTGAAATAATTCATACTGATAGACAATCATCTATATTTTCCAGAAATAATGAAATTAAGTATACAAATTTCCATAAAAATAACTTTTGAAGTTTCAGTTTTAGCTGGACGGAACCCCCGGTACGCGAGTTCGACTCGCACTTAACCGCTTTTTTGTAAAGAATAAAAATATCAAAAACTGAAGTACATGTTTTTTTATTTATCAAACGAAATCTACGTACCAACTTTTAAACTCATATTTTTTGTGTGGTTTTCTTGAACCCTTTCCCTTTGTTTTTAAAAATACATTTCTTTAGGAGAATTTACGTACCAATTCTCAAGCGCAGCTTTTACTATATGCTTTTTGGGATGCTGGTAATAAAAATCGGGGTCCCGCGGCTCTAAAATGTTTGAAGTCACCCCTAAAAATAGCTAAAACCATCTTTTTCGGGAGGTTTTTCGAACAATTTTTATGAGACCCCCAAATAATGCTCTGTAATGTGCTAATTGTGATGAAAATTAGTAAATTTAGTACACCCATAAAAACTAAGCACAAAGTGTATGTTAAGTTGACGTACAATGGAGTTGTAAAATTAATAAACATTGTTTCCATCCCTTCGGAGGTGAAAACTACCCTTTAATCGCTGTAAATTCCGATTAACGCTTAGATATTGAGTTGAGATAAATACTTTATACTTTCTTTCCCATTTTTAATTAAATTACTTGGAGACAAATTATAAAAAATGTTTGCACCCCCTCCCGAAACACGTTTTAGCTTATTTCTTTAGGAGAATCTACGTACCAATTTTCAAGCGACTATCATTTAAACTTTTCGAAATATTCAATATTTGGTGCTGACTTTTGACCTCAATTTTGAACCCTTTAAATTGCGAATTTAAAAAATTCCTTTCTTAGTGCTCCTTACTCCTAAAGAAAGCTGCCCTGAAAATTTCACGTTTCTATCACCTCACCTCTGATTTAGGCTGTGCGTTGATTGTCAGTCAGTCCAAATTTTATATATTATAATGAAATCATTTTTAGAGTTATCGAAATTAATTTATTATCATTAATAAGTGTTGTGCTATAAAAATTAAATTTGAGAGGTTTTTATAAAGATACAATTTTTGTTAAACAACAATTTTAAAAAGAAATTTTACTTAAAATAAAATTTTATTTGGAAAAGTAATTATTTAAAATTTAACTTTGAAAATTAAAAATCATTCAGTATTCAAAATTTTGGGATAAATTTTAAGAATCAAGTAAGGGTTAAAAAAAAGAGGGTCAGAATTAATTAGAGTCGGGAAGAAATAAGAAAAGTCATAAGATTTTTATTATTTTGGGACCATTGTCAAATTAAAAAGTAGATTTGGAAATTTGTTAGACGGAAAAGAATTATTGTCTGTAAAAATGCTTTGAATATGTATTCAACTATATCTAAATAAAGAAAAAAAAATTACAATTTAAAAATTTTATTGCAAAGAACTAAAATTACGTAGCATATAGGGGATCTAGAACAAAGAAATTGGTAAGAAAAATTGAAGACCAGGACAATAAAATCATTTGAAGATTTGGAATCATAATGGGGAATAAAATAAAAATTTTGGCAGAATAAGGAAGAAATTTTCAGTAGCAGCAGAGTCAATCGAAACATAAACGTAGCGGGAAGAAGTTAAAGAACAGGAAACTCAATTTGTCGACAGGATATAAAAAATTTCATTAAGTGTTTATATTTTTGTTAAATTTTATGATTTTTTTTATTATTTAGATCTGAACCCACTCCTAAATTAATTCATATAGCACATGTATTTTTTAGTATAATTAATTGCTCATTTCACCGCACCGCCTCTGGTCACCATAGATGCAAGTTCTACCACCTAATAATATGAAATCGTTACTTCAATCCGTTGTGATTTATTCCACAGGTGTTTTGATTTGTGATGAGGCGTATCCCAAGATATGCCTCTTAATCGTTTATTTTAATTGTACATTCTAAGATGTGCTTCGACAACAATCCGCTCATAGTCGTAGAAAGAAAAAAAACAAAATACATTATTTATTTATTGCTATGTAGTTATATTTTATAATTTTAGTATCTTACTATATATGTTTATAATTATTTTGGTACATTTAAATATTTATTGGAAAATATATTAAAACTATTAAAATTAATAAATATTTATTTTATATTTAATTAATTTTATATACAATCCATATATTCTTCCACCTTAATACCCCTTAATACATCGTCTTATTGAAGCCACTGTTTTCTTATGTTTTCTTGTAACGCCAATGGTTCTTTGTTTAGGAAATTTTATTCTTACATAAAAAAAAATCAAAAAAGCCGCCTTTATGTATAATTAAAAAAAATTTAATCTCATTTAAAATCCATGAAAACTCGGAATTTTTATTTAATTGTATAAAAAAACAATTATAATTCTTTCCTTGACAATTACATTTTTTGGTATTTTTTATACCGGTGACATGGTTAATTTGTTAAAAATATTTATTTTTTATCATTTTTGATTTTTTGTTATTTTGATATTAATCCCCTAGCGTCCACTTCTAGTGATGCCAATGGTTCTTCGACAGCGTTCAAGTTCAGAATCTCGGCATCTGATGGGCCGCTTTAATATTTTCTTTAAATCAGTTCCTTATCTCGACAGTTTTCTTAGTAATTTATTGGAGAAGCCAGAAGAGAAAAAAACACATGTGGTATGGAGTTTCTACATCGATTTAATGATATACTTGACTTTAAAAAAAATCCAATTAAAATATTATACAAATGACATTTTCTGTTGATAAATAAATTTTTCTTGGCGTCTCATCCTATCCCCGATTTAGCACAATCATTTCAAAACTATTTAGCAGGTAGCAAAGATTTCGCTTGATATGAAATGACAACGTCTGGACGTATTATGCCTCTCACACTTTATGGCTCGAGAGTTTTTCAATTATCAAAATAACACGTCACGTGTCATGCACGCCACAGTTGCTTTACATTGTAGTTGTATGAGCACCTTCTACCCGAACACTTTAGCATTCAATTACTGCTAGGTCAGAAAGTAGGCGCTGGAAATGTCTGCTTGTTGGTAAACAAAAACAAGGTGATAGTAGCGGCAATATCCGTTTTGTAACATAAAATTATACTTTGTTAAAATTTTTATGGAATTAAAAAATTTGTCTAATCTGTTACCTTAGAATTACCTCTTCCTTCATTTTCTGAGATTGTACAATTTTAAGTTACCTTAGAACCACCTCTTGATTTTTAGATTTTTTCCCCGTTTTACAGGATCCTCCAGTACGTGCTTCATGAAGTATGCTTCAGTGAGGTCTATGTCTATTTCTATTAACTATCTCAAATGTTCCTTCTTATTTCACCAACTCCTGCAGTCAATCGTGTTATGCTCTATTTCACGCTTTTTAATGCCTCGTCATAATAATTGTTGCTTTAACTCTGTTTCCTTGTCTAAGTTTAAATTGTTTAGCCACCAGTGGCGGAGTAAATCTATAACATTAGTATTTCCACAGTATTATAATAAATGCGAAAGTTAAGACAATACTAGTAAGATTAAAGCTAAATCAATGTCCAATATATTTCCATTAAATGAGTATACGTTTAAATTGCGAAGAAAATATTACTTAGACACTATAACAGGATGTTTTACGACACAAAAAAATACTCACAACATGTTAAATATCCTTTTAAATTCACCATAGAAACTACTCTTAGTGTTTTTATTAATCTATAGAAGATGCAGATTTTTTCTAAATTTAGAAACTTTTAAAGAGTAAATATTTAAATTGCAGATATTGAGCAACGTTGAAATAAAATTTCTTCGATTTAAGAAAATATTTCTCTGATTGTGGAAAAAAAAATTATAAAAATATATTTTTTGTGTCTTCAAAAAATTCCCGGATTTAGAGACGTAACCTGAAACTTGGCAATAACACATAAAAATTCCTCAGATTTAAAAGCATTTTCAGAAATTTTGCAACGTTACTTTATAGATATCTGAATTATTTAAAAAATATATATTTGTTTCAGCAATGTTTTTACAATTTTTTTGAAAATTTTACCCATTCTTAAATCGTGCGAATTTTAAAGCGTCATTGCCTTTCCGAAAATATCTCTAACTCGCGGGATTTTTTTAACGGTATAAAAAATAGCCATATATGTTAAAAATGCTCTTAAATTCCCCAAAGTAAAAGTATTACTCTATTGTTTTGATTAATCTCTAGAAGACGTAGATTTTTTCTCTAATCACAAAATTTAGTTACTTTTGAAGAGTGAACGGCATAAAAAAGTTAGAACGATTTTCAGAAATTGGGCAAAGTTTAAATAAAATTTCTCTGAAAGACAATATTTCTATGATTGTGGAAAATTAAATTAAAAAAAAAATGTTTTAGGCACATTATCTGAAACTAGGCAATGACACTTTAAAATTCAATAGATTTAGGAATATCAGAAATTTTCCAACAATGCTTTAAAAATATTTGAATTGTTAAACAAATGTAATTTTTTCAGCAATATATTTATAATTTCTTGAAAATGTCTCTTAAATATGGGAAATTCTAAAGCATCTTTGAAAAATTTCCGTAAATATCCCTAAATCTGGGGATTCTTTTACGACATAAAAAATAGTTACAAGATCTTAAAAATAATCTAAAATTCACCAAAAAAAAGTATTTATTTCTCTAGTGTTTTTATTTCAGATTTTTTCCCTAATCACTAAATTTAGAGACTTTTAAAGAGTGAACGTCACGAAAAATCTTTAAATTTGGAATGATTTTCGGAAATCGGGCAACGTTTAAAGAAAATTTCTTCGATTTAAGAAAATATTTCTCTGATTGTTGAAAATTAAATTAAAAAATAGTTATTTATGATAAAAGTGCGTGAACTAATCTTTTTCCGAACTAGTTGTTATTTTAAGGAACGAACCGCAGGCGAGTGCCTTAAAATACAATGTATGCTCAAAAAAAGATTCACTCACGTGTATCATACAAAATTTTATCTACGATTTCTCCTTAAAATTTGTAATTTATAGATGAAAAATTACCTTTATACACAGATAAGATTAGATAAACAATGACGTCTCGAAGACTAGCATAATTATCCCACTTATCACGGGCTTTTCCATTCTTTTTGAATGCTTTTCAGTAACTAACTAGCATAATTAATCCATTCATTAAATGTTTTTTCCATTCTTTTATAGATAACCTAGTACTATTAACCTAACCTATTTAATATGCTAAATATAGTATATTACATAACGAGTGAGGAAAGTGGCATATTTCGCACGAGTGGTAGTTCAGCACGAGCCGCGTAGCGGCGAGTGCGGAACGTAACGAGTGCATGAAATCCACTTTCCAACGAGTTTTGTACACTATTTTTCCTACGACCAACAATATTTTAAGAATAGTCTATTTGGTTTTCTCACATGACACGATTATTTCTGGTGATGTACATTCACATTCGCTATCACTATCAACTTCCATTTTTTATGTAAAAAATCGAAATTTAAATTTTTTGTTTATTTGCTATAAAGTAGAATAATTTAAACTTTAAAAATATCTTTTATAAAAGTACCTAATTATTCTGTTCAGAATTCACAAAACATAGAAACAGTAATTTCTTTAAAATTTTGACATAAGCCTACTTTATTATATTTCACTTTTATAAAAAAAATAACCTTAGCATCAAGCCAATTAAAAAAAATATGTTAAATAATTTTTATACATTTTTTACTTTAATAACTTGCAATTTTAAATCTAAAATTAATTTTGAATTACAAAAAAATAAAAAAATTTAGGGGTTAGAAGATGTATGTAACACACAATACAAAAACGTCTGTCTTATGTGTTGCATACATTCGTTTACACTGAAGTTGTTTCATAATTCATATGGACACTCATAACCTTAAAATAATATTTCAAAACATTTTAGTTATTAGTTATTAGGTGGTCGTAGGAAAATAACAAGCAACTATTAGATCAGTTTTAAAATGGTAAGTAAAATTTATTATGTATGTACATAAGTAGCATATTTCGTCCTGTTTTTAATAATTCATTCAAGTGTGCGTTATAATAACACGCAGCGCGCTATTATAACACACGACTGGTATGCGTCTATGTTGATATGAGACACTTTCCAAATATCAAAACAGTTGTGCTATTTGTAGTTTTCATAGGTGGTCGTAGGAAAAATAATTAAAATGACTGAACTATCAAACTAAGTGATGAAACAAATGACTATTGTAAATGGCAACGGGTAAATATTTAGCTCAAAAAAGAGTGTTAAAATGAAAAGCCCATATAAAAAGCATTGGTCTTTTACGCACTGTTTTAGTCAATTTGAGTGTTAAAATGAATCACCCATTTAAATGAATTGGTCTTTTACTCACTGGTTTTAAATTCCGTATCAAGCGTAACTTTATGTACCAGAATAAGTGTGTAAATAATGCTCGTTTTTAAGGCAAGTCGTAGATAAATGTATTTTTTGTGTCTAAAAAGTCTTCAGATTTAGAGACATTATATGACACTTGAAAGTAGATTTATAACAAACTGGCGCACGTCACTGTCAGCTACCTGTCATTGGCTAAAAATACGAACTTAAATGTTATTAAAAAACCTGACCCATGCTAAGAAACTCCGAAAGATGAGTGACCCTGATATATAAAGTGTTTATCTCACTTTAGCATAACAAACGTGACTCGCAGAAGTGAGTTACGCATATGTGTATCAGAGAGAGAAAGAGATAAGGATATTACGTAGTATATTATCTCAAGCACATGGCAAGAACAGTGAAAAGGATTTTAGTAATGATTTCTGCTATGCAACTGTATAAACAGGAAATATTGTTGGTCTGTTATTTCAAGAAATAATCCTGCTCTTCTGTGTTTACACCCGTTCTATTTTTTTAGGTCTAGTATCTTTTTGTGTCTATTGTGCAACGTTTTGTCTTGTCATTTTTCCAATGTACTTATCCTCTCTACTATTTTTGCTCGTGGAGTGTTTCCGTCGGTTCACTGCTAGAATATTATTTTCTCTTCTGCCATAAGCTCAAGCAATATTATTCCTGCAATCTTGCAATAAACCATGGTAAAACTCTGAAATGGTCGTTTTCTCATATTCCTTACTTCCGAGCAACAAAGTTGGACCCCAGAAACTTAAGGTAAGTAAATTTTGAGCATTACAATGTATTTTCCATACTAAAAAGGACGTTCAAATCGTTATTTTAAGCCAACGGATAACGGAGATATAAGGCAACAGAGTTTTAGCTGCTATCTTAGATACCAGACTTCCGGTCCAAATTTCACTTTGGCAACAGGCAGATTCGTATTAAGAGTTGTCAAAATACCCTAAACCAAATGCTTCCTAGATTGTCCTCTTTTGAAAATGTGCCTGGTCTAGTATATGCATATTAGTCTTAAACATTAGACCTTTGTTCTTTGGTAGGACAATTTCCAAGGGCCTATTACGTGTAGGGTTATCCTAGTTAGTGAAGCAACTTATGCCTCAGCTTTCTGCGTTATCCACCTATATGTTGTCCAAAATCGCAGTTAAATGCCCAAGTACACCAGATGTTTTTAAAATGATACCTCTATATTTGCAGATAATCTGCCTCCTTTTGTGATAACGAATATTATTTTCTAAGGGGCTCATTCATCCATTTGTGGATTTGCAGTAATTTGGTTTTTGCTTTATTGACTATTGCCAGGTTCTCTGACATTTGTTTTTGATAATATCACATGATGCTGTATTGGATGGTTTTAAATATTTAGGGCTATGATTAATACATACTTGTCATTTATACCTTCTCTATCTGCCTAAATGGTTGGTTTGCTTTCAGGAAATTGAGTTTCCATAGACTTTGTTTATTGTCTAGCATTTTGTGTCTGGATCGATTATATCAAATGGCTTCAATTGAGATACCATCTAGGCGAGGTACGTTACCATTTTTTCATTCTAGATAGATAAGTTCTTTAGTAAAAAGGTGAACTCCTACTACTAAAAAGGATTTTTTCCAGGATTTAATTTTTTTAAGTATATTATCACATACTTTATATTTATTTGTTTTTATGTCCAGAAATCTTTCTTCTTATATAGGTTAACCCAGTGTTGCCTTTTTGAATTAATAAAGCAAATATTTTATGGTTTTTCAGTTTTGTATATTACAATTTTTTTTAAAGTGAATGATTGTGCTCCGCTCTTTCCCAGTGGTCACCAATCAAACAAAAGACATTCGCATTGGAGTTTTTGGCTTTGCCATTGGTGGCGTTTCCATCGTCGTCGTTTCCATCGAGAATGGAGGACGTGGAGTCGTTCGTCGGTTGAGGGGTGTTTTCTAAATGTTTGTCGTTAATTCATCATAATGATTCATATGCGTTCGAGACTGGGACCCGTTTTTACACCCTGAATGTTAAGGGTGTAAATTATAAGTTTAAGACAGATAGTCAATAATATCTGCGCTGCACACGTTCTCATTCCTCAACTCAACTCGGTTCCGGCGTACATTTTATCTGGCTTTATTCCGGGAATATTATTTGTTTGAATGTTTGAAATCAGCAGTCGTTTGCTGCAAAATTTATGCTTGTAATTCAAAAATAATTTTGTTCTATTATATAGCAATCTGATTAACGTTATACACAATTAATAAACACTTTTTTAAATATCTAAATGTTTCTGTCAAAATAACTTTTAACTTTTAGTTTAATCCCCTGAATCTCCTACAATATCAGACAAAGAAAGACATAAATTAATGAGTATATGATCATAATAACCGATAAAGCCATCTTCCTTCACCTCTTTTACAATTCCTTCGGCCACTCCCACACCTCCACGTCTTTTTCTTCACACATTTCCGTAGACAGATAAACGAACCGTCCATCGTCCAGGCCCAAGACACCTATGAGGCTTTAACAAAACAAAAACATATGAGCGACGATTACTCAGTCTCTAACAGTTTTGCAGAGGATGTGACAAACTATTTATGATTGTCATAAGTAATGCGACATGTGGAACCAGCGCCGGTTTAAGAATAAATTTAATACAGTGCACATTAAATTTTAAATAAAAAATCTGATGTGGCCCAGAACATGACCTATCGCCATTTTTTAATCAAAAATTTACACGTTAATACAAAAAAGTATGAAAAAAATTGACTTTTTTGTAAATCTGACAACAAAATTTTAATGATACGAAAATAAATAAACTATAGTGTATACAAAATATCTGTGTAAAAGTTTATTGCCATTTTGGTTAGAGTGTTATTTATGATATACGAGGAGCACCAGTTTTTTCTACAGTAAATCCTATAATTGTTATTTTAAAAGGACTGACATTATTTCAAGTCGACCATTTCAATGTTGCTGTCGTCGCAAAAGAAATATATTTGTTATTTTGTTGAGCGAATATCACGTACTACTCTTTGATCGAAACATGGGCGTACCATCCAAAATTACGAAATTGTAAATATTTAAAGGCATAAAAGGGCGAACCATCGTTCCACAAAACAAATAACACATCTTTATATGTTTTGTGACCATAAGGGTCGAAATTATTTCATCAGAAATCCCTCCGTTTTGTCTACGTCAATGGTTAGGGATTCCAAATAACATAATATATTTGATAATATCTTTCTCTCCCATTTTCTGTTCTTTTTTGTCTGACTGTCTCTAATTATTATACTTAACCTTTTATTTCTGCTTTGCGCATTATTGAAATTCATAGTTTATTTTCATTTATTCATAGAATTAGTTAATATATTATCGGTTTGCATTGAGAAGTCAAGTTTTTTTTTTTTATTATTATTATTATCTTATATACCCATGAAATATATGTTCACAATGGTTGAATAATTTTGGCTTTGTGCCGTCTCTGTCTTTTGTCTAAGCAAACGCGACATGTGGATAAGTGAGACGTGTAGTGACCCCTGCCAAGAGACATCAGTCAGGGGACGGGCCTAGCCCATTTGACAGGAAAGAGAGGATGCCGTTTGTTAATGTCTTCAGGAGAATGACAAATTATTGTTAAAATATGCCGTAATTGATGAGATCAGTTTATATTTAGACGAAGCACTAAAGATTTTGTATAATAGAATAATTGAGACACACTGTAACTTTTTATGATACTGGAAATAATTCTTATTCTATTTAATCATCAACGGACATAAATTTGTCAGTTGTTATCACTTGATAAACGGAAGTGTATTTTTAGGACCACATTTAAATTTCACACACATTTTCTCATGCGTTTATGGCAGATATATGATGTTCCGTAAATTAAAGATATTATTTATTAAGTTAAAGAATGATGTGAACTACATACAGTGGGTAATATTAGTTGAAATGTTTAATCTTTGGGTTTTATATGACTCCTGTGACTACCTGTGAGAATTTGTGGGTCTTAAATAAATTTCCTTTTGGGCAGGTGATGAGTTTTGGGTAATTTTGTGTACAGGATGATTGTTTTTCGATTCATTTTGTTCTCAAGGTTGGTTATCAAGTTATAAATATTTTTTTATTTTATTGGATATTAGTTATTTTTTTATTATTAATAATAATTACGAACTAAATGTTATTAAAAGTTCTTATTAATTTCTTAATTAATTTCTTTTACTAATTGTATTCATTTTTTTTGCGTTTGGCATTAAACACGATTTTTTTTGCTACACACAGACAGTTATTTTATAAACTATTTAATGATATGCAAAAAGCATATGTACACTAGATTTGAATTTTGTTCTGAATAATAAAGTCTACAGTTTAAGTCTATATGAAGTCAATCCAAACAGCTAAAAAAATTCACGTACCCGGTCTTATAAATTTACTAGATATACTGTCAGTAGATAGAACGTCCATTAACTTTAAAGATTCAGTAAATAAAGGCGATAACTTTTAGAATAAAACTTTACAAGTTGATTTCTGGTACAATTGTTACAATCTAAACGTCATTTTCATTAGTTACAGAACCGTTAAAGTTAACGAACGTTCTATCTACTGACAAAATGTCATATAAAATCTCTCATATAAAATTAATGATTAGACCTCGTATGAATTTCTTATCAGCATCTAGTCGAACAAATAATATTGCGTGTACACATGCACAAGCAAAATATGAAGATAAAAAAAAAATCGGGTCCACTGTATATACCTGCGTTTGCATTTTTGAGTGAATTGTCAGTGGCGCGACTTGAGTTAGGATTTATACAATTAGTTTCTGCTGTTTATTCTTTTGCGAATTTTAGCGAGTGGCTTGCATTAGTGTCGTGTTTTTCTAAATTGTTTTCGGGTTGTTTGTTATTATTTAATCAAGATGACGTTGTGGAGACTTTTTCTTGATGTTTCTAATAATAAAACGGACAACGTTGAAGGCTCGGTTAAAGATAATTCCAAGGTGGAGCCGTCGGAATTTTTAAATAAAGACTTACAACCTCAAACCCAAAAACTTATTTGAAATATTTACACGTGTTTGAAAAGTGAAATGTGTGAGGTCTCACAAAACGAAATTTTAAAAGGATTTGTGCGCTAACTAAACTTGCTCCTACCACAATTTATACTGTTGTTAGAATAGGAGATGTCATTGGTCATTCCGTAAAACGAAAAAGAGGTAATCAGAAGCTTAAGAAAGTTGATAATGCCGATAAAGAAGTTATACGATGATTTGTATATAAGTTTTACGAAGAAAACAAGGTTCCAACTTTAGAAATTGTTCGTAACAAGTTACGTAATTATCCCTATTATAAATATAAATATCTGGGCACATTGCGTAATATTTTGCTGGATTGTATACAATCAATTAAATAAAAGAATGGTCATACGAAAAATTAAGGAATACCGCCAATCAAAAAGAGAGACAGTGTACCTTGAAGAAACTTGGTTCGACACACATGATGTTGTTAAATATGGTTGGATGGATGACGGCATAAGTGCTCTCTAAATGGACAGCACCAGAGCACAAAATTACAGATATTAATTACAGTAGGAGGCCAGCTCTTTCCTAGCTACCGATAGAGTATTTAAGCGGATGGAAAAACTTCTTAGGAAAAAAGCTATAATCCTTTACAGAAATCATTACGAAACAATTTATGAAGAAATAGGAGTAGTAAAAAGGATGGGAATCGACTGGAGACTGTTTGACGTAAAAACTCTTCATGTGAGTTTAAAAAATAAAAGACTCTCAGAGATGAAGATGATAGTTTTTCAAAAATTAATTGATCGTTCGAAAGTCAAAGTATGTCCATACCAAAACTATTATTTCATTTCTGGTAAAGAAAAGTTGGAAAAAATATTAAAACCTAAGGTTTCTGACATATACTTAAGGATAGTAGAAAAAAATACAAATCGGCGCACCCCAAAAAAATCTCATGAGCATTTGATAAATCAACAGTTTAGTTTGAAGTGGGAGGAGTGAGGAGTCGCAGGATCTGGAATGGTACCGGACATTAACTTGATGAGGCTGAAGAATTGGACTGCTTTGAAGAGTAGGAGGCTGTCCATATTTAGTTTTAATAAAATATATTTTGTTCCATTCATTTCGACATTTTCAGATCATAAAAGACCATAGAAGAAGGTTAAGCAATATAAGTTAAAATAGTTGTTGATTGCACTATTAAGAGGACGCGTTCCGGGATTAGTTATGTAGATGGTGACACTGTATTTTTTCGTTTATCATGGACACTTTAAAAAGTATCGTATATAAAAAAGTTAAAAATATAACTGTTTCGTTACAATTCCATACTTGATAATGATATATTTTATTTCCCTTTTATTAACTCCTAAAACATAATTTTTAATCTCGAACATCGATTGATTACTACGCTTGAATTTAAAAGTGTAAAATATTTTAGGAAGTAAAATAGTGTCATGCCCTTCTTGAAAAACGTACTTATCAATTCGTATACTGATTGATTAAATTTGAATTCTCGTTGTAATCAAATCAAGAAATATTGGCGCGATTAAATAGCGATAAATTCAACTGCTGTTATTCAGGTCATGTCTATTGAAAACTTCACACCCTGACCGCTAGAGATAGAAGTAAATTAGTTCGCTCCATTTCCGATTCAAAAAATCTATTCAAATTGACCCTGACAAGATTATTTTTTATTCTAATAAAAGGGTGGCAGTAAGTTTGGCGATGGTTTGTTTTGTAGCGTAGATACAGCGTATACAGCAAATTCGCGGTTTTGAAGGTGACGATAGTTGATATGGATAGCGGTCAGTTATGATATGATTTTCTAAACAATTCTACACAGGTTTAAAAACCCCACCTTTACAAAATTACTATATCTTAAATATTTTAGCAAATAGCTAGTACATTAATGAAACAATAAGCGGGTTGCTCCCAATGAGGGAAACATTGATATACTTTTATTGTTGACTAGCGACATTTCATAATAAAGTCGAGAAATTTGTGATTTTAGTCAAAATCCGATAAAACCAAAAAACAGTAAAAAATAAAAAAAATGAAAAAGGACACGATATCAATAAAACTTTGGGATTGTTCAAGACAAATCAAAAGGAGAAACGTGGGCTTTTAGCAACTTTAAAATATTTAATGCATTCCGCAGTACATGTTTTTGGCCAATTTCTCAAAAACCAGTAATATAGATTTATCATCTTCATCAGTATATATTACTGTTGAGATGTTTATCACATTTTTGTTATAAGCAGGTTGTTCGACGACCAAACTGTAATAAGCTCATAACAATCAATTGTACTTATTTTATAAAAAACAAAAAACCGAATATATAATTAAAATTTTTTTATAGTTGGTATTTTTATATATCAATTTTAGTAAAAATAAAATTATAAACACTAACTGTAAAAAAATGAAAAACATAGTTAAACTCTGACCATTATAATTTAAAATATGTTCAAAAGTAACTCCCATAATACCTTTCAGAATAATTACAGCCTTGTCGTTCTTTTATAAATATATATAAAAAGATTAAACCATTTGACGAGAAATAAATCAAAAGCTTTACTTGTATATAATATTCGAGTAGAGAATGTGCTGGTACCCCTAAGCAAACTCTGTGCAAACTGTGTCTGTCAAATGTGATTTATAGAACGCAGTTTAGCACGCAATTGTAATAATCGATACCATGGAATGGATTCATTGATTGCAATGTTGGTATAATGGTACGCTTTCATAAAATTGATATATTACACCAAAGACTCCACATAATGTATTTTTTCCTCTATCGGGAATTTACTCTGATGCCTTCTGTAATTTATTATTTTCGAACACTAAATGAAAACCGAAAATCAAATCTTTGTAATATATTTGTTGTTTTATAAGCTATATTTAATATATTTATAATAATTGTTACTATGTTTCTTCTTATTATTAAATAATAATAACCAAATTACTAAACTGAATAAAAAGTATACAAATAAAAATAATGTGTAAATACAAAAAATTTTTTAATATTTTCCACATAACCCTTTTTAACTGATTAAATAAAGTATCAGTTCGATGTCTCTGTAAGACCCCATGAATTTATCGATATCCGAATTCGAAATTTCTGCCATAACAGTAAAAATATTCTCATTGTATAAAACGGCAGCGAATAAGTTCTTCTTCTAACAACTCTCGTATATTTGAGAAAGTTTGGTGCAGTTGTGGCAGTTATTTCGCTCATTTGGAGCAATCAAGTTCTCGCAATCAGACCCAATGTTTGGTTATGGTTGTGGAGGAGTCGAGACACGAGACACTTTTGTCAATACAGAGCAAGTCAGTCGCCTCATAAAAACCACTCGTGTCATTCGAAATCACGAAAATTTCGTCGTTGAATTGTTATCCACTCAATTTTTAATATTAGATTAGATCATAATGAAACTGATCTCGTAAATATGGATAAAAATACTATAATTCCTATTTTTCGGTTCATACCAAAGAATTTATTAAGATTATTGTTGAATTTTATTAAACCTTCATCAGGGTTGTAAATTGTGCGATTTCAATTAAACAGTATTTTTCTATATTAGACTATAAAGTTCAAATAAAAAAAATTAAATAAAACTCCGTCTGCATTATTCGATGTTTTGCACGTTCGAAAATAATATAAATGTGTGTATTGAAAGAATGAGTGGATGCTTTCGGGGTGGGGGTTGGATATTTATGCCCAACACCTTCTTGTCTAATGAAATATTCAACCGGCATTGTTCCCAGGTAAATAATTGCCACTCGAACATTCCCCAGCACAAAGGATATAGTACAGATACTGGAGATTTATCACGAATTATATAACATTATGGCCTGATCTACATATTATATGATTTCGTCGAGATACTCTTATGTTTATCGTTGGATTCGACGGCTATATAGTGTGTCTCAATTACAAGAAAATATCTAAATTTTATTTTTCTGTTGTAATTTTAATTATACTTTCATCAGTGAAACAACTAAGAAATTCTAAGTTATTTTGATACAGGAAGATTTTAATAACAATTAAGACAATTAAAAATGAAGAGTGACATCATAAAAGAACATTATTTCTGAACAATTTAACCAAACAATTTAAAATTAAAATTAATAAACAACGAAATAAATAACGCGAATTTAAAATATAGCAATTTTTGAAAACAAAAACTTCTAGAACGGAAATACTTTTGTTTATTAACTAGTTTGCAAATACACGTCAATTTCGAGTTAATAAATTAAGTGCCCCAAGGATCTGTTCTAAGCCCTACAATTTTTACAATTATGATCTTATAAAGATTAAAAATCTTTTTTTATAAAATGCAGATATAAGGTTTAGATTTTTCTAGGGATAAAATCCAATACTTGTAGTCAAAAATGTCTTTATATACCAAAGTTATACTTACTGTAATATAATTCTGAAGGTCAAGACATTTTTTTGATAAAACTGGGTTTAGTACTCACCTGAAACAAAAAGAACAATTAAAAATGTCATAAAAATTGAGGCTTTAAAAAATAGTTTTAGCAGTCAAATTGGAAATGTGTATTAAATGGGAATATATTGCTTTCGCTTTTGTAGAAAAACCACACTTTTACATTTTCCGATAAAACTAATCATTTTTACCCAATACACGTTGGTATTCAAAGTATATCATTTGCAAAAAACGGCATACGAATCGATTGTTCCATTTTCAATAAATTACCAAAAAGCATTTTGTTAAGCAAGCAAGTTAGTCCGCACGATAACTTAAAAACTAAGCTGCATTTAGGTTAGGTTAGATGTGAGTGGGGCGTTAGCTCACCTCTCCACTGAGGCCAGTAGAGACCTATTGTGGTTCATCCCTACAGGTTATAATTCACCATACAATCTACACCTTCTCACAAAGTCTATGGTTGATTTAAGTAAAACTTTCTGGAAGTCGGTAGGCACCAGTTGTACAAAGCATATTCATTTTCAGAAGCATAGAATATGCTCCGGCGTTTCGTCTTCCACACTGTAGAAGCGACAGTCCGATGTTTTACTCAGACCTGATGTTTGACTCAGACCTAGCTTCTTTAGATGGTAACGCAGATGACAGTGTCCTATAAGCAGTCGAAGTAGGATGCGTAGATCACTTCTACTCCTTTCTAGGATCCGCGATAGAGTGCTACCTGAGGGTTTGACTATAAACGCCTTAGAGTAAGCTAACCCAGGAATATATTTTCAGTACTGGAGAGTTTTCCTCTCTGCTCATTTCTAGATAGTGTCTTTGGCGCTGCTTTTGGCTATGCCAAAGAATGGTTCCGGTCCAATGAACTGGGGTCTTCACCTTTTCTCGCAAGAGTGTCGGCTTTCTCGTTGCCCTCCACCGCTTCGTATACCGGTACCTAGAGTAGAATTCGATGCAGTTCCACACCAGCTTCGAGTCCTGCCGGTTGGTTGAAGCTGAATACTTTTAAAGCTGCCTGGCTGTCCGAAAAAGTGTAAATACTTTTGTTGACAAGAGGATGGTTTGCCATCTCCCTTCCACACAATTCTATATGTAATGTCAACTGTCGGTTTTCTGCTGTACGCTCCGGTTCCCGCACCACTTGGGATGTTTGTACCATATGTGTATAGTACATAACCTATCTCGGTCCCCCTTTTCCCATTCGTTTCTTCTCGCAAGAAGGACAATAAAGGACTGTATGAGTTCTGGAGGAAAGCATATCTGAAACCATTCCGAGAGTGTGATGAGTACTAATCTCTCGCAGCAGCCACCAACCTGTAGGAGGAGGACATTTAAACCTCTTGCTCCAATAATATAGGCAGAGGAGTAAGACCCAGAGTCCTATCCATTGCCGCTGTCGGGGTAGTTTACATTGCGCCTCTAATGGCCACACAAGCTAGTTTCTAAAGTCCAGATAACTTAGCCGCCACGATAGACTGGAGCCGCTTCGTCCACCAGGTTACTGCGCCATATGTGACTTGCCGCACACCCTTCTAATATTGTAGAGGCTTTATTGATTATTCTTTCCAGATGGGGTGTCCAGGTAAGTTTTATATCTAGGATAATCCCCATATATTTTACCTCCTCGACAAACGGAATGGTTACGCCTTCCAAAATTGGATGACGCAGCTTATCAAGCTTCCTTATTTTTATAAAAGGAACTACTACGGTTTTGTGGGGTTCACAGAGATCTGTTCCTCCTCACACCACCTGTATACAATGTTGAGGGCTTCCTGAAGGATATTAGATATAATCTTTTCAAACAAACCTCTAACCAATATTAAAAGGTCATCGGCATAGCATTTAAAATCCACCAACAGCTGGGAGATTCTGTTCAGAACGGGTTCGACCAAGAGCGACCAAATAAGTGGAGACAGCACCCCACCTTGAGGACACTCCTTAGCCGCCCTAAATGTAACAGTCTTCTATTGCAGTGATGATGTCACAAAACGATTTTCAAGCATGCATTTGATTCATTGTCTGTGGTTGAGAGGAATTTCCCTGCAGATCCCATTCCTAATATGCTTGTCTGGAATTCTCCCTAGCATTTTTAGTATGAACTGAGTACGGCTTATCGGTCTAAAGGATATATATATACCACCCTAGGAATCGACCAGCCCTGCGATATGTAGCTCCACACCAGGCTCGCCCGAAATAGTTTCACGAGGAGAGGCAGCAGCTCCTCTGCCCGGTTCTGCAACAGCTGAGGAAAAATACTCCTGCTGCTTTATATGGGGAGAAAGACTTCAACGCCCATAAGAACGTTTCTTCATTTAGTTTGTATCAGGTCAAGGAAGAACTGATTACATTATGGTATACAGTTTTCCATAGAAAAAAATTGAATGTATGGAAATTTTGTAAGGCGCATTTATATCAGTCAAGTGAGTCGATCAAATCAGTTGAATTCAAGTGACTTGAAAGCGAATTGAATATCTAAATCCCTCTATTCATTTCACTCGATCGCATGAATAGAACGGCATCGCAGTTGAAACATGTTCAACTCTTTGAATTCAAGTGAATAAAAAAAGGGTGTTAAAAATGGGTCTAGATAGTAGGAGGAGACTTCTTGGAGACTTCTTGCAATTGTATTATATAACATAAATGTCTGTGAAATAGTTGGTGCTCATTTAACCATAGTAAATCACTATCCATATTTTCTTCTTCCGCTAATTTTTTTTCTTCATGTTCTCTGCTACTTCCTTTGCTAGACTTAAAACTGTTTGCAGAATGACTTTGATCTCTAAACAGGAAATTGAATAAAAATCACTTGAATTCAACTGACTTAATCAATTTACTTGAATAATGTAAACTCGCCTTTATTGTGAAGTATAACGAAAAACCCACAAAAATCTTGGAATTATTTCCCGGTAATTTTTCAGTACCTTTTTCTTTTAGGTTCGTAATCGACTCTAATTACCAATTAAATTTTTATTTTTATTTTTTTGTAACCAAAGATATTGTGAATTTGTGTTACATACAGGGTTATAAAAATTATTTTTAATAAATTTTTCTTCAAGGATACTTAAATTAAATACACACATAAATAGCGGCTATATCTTATTTTTTTTATTACTCCTCGGCTTTTATGTTTGGTTGGTCTAATTAGTTACTCAAAGCATATATAAGTTCACCTAAAAAAAGCTTCAATGTCCTTTAACTTTTCCTATAAAAAGCCGTAACCTTCCATAAAAATATTTCTCGATTTTCTCGTTACCGAAAAGACAAACCTTCATAAATTTCAGATAAGCCACCAATTAGACGGCAGCCATTCCAAAGCCCACTTTTGAGGAATATATCGGCGAAAAAAGCACGCACCCGCCGTAATTCCGCAAATATCGTGTGTAGATCTAGTATGCCATGACGACGAGGCGTTAATTCAACGTTAAGTGGCGGGGTGCACTTATCACTACCACCCAGCGTTAATATTTAACGGTTAACAGAAGACGGATGGGTTAAAAAGGGGATATAATAGGACAAAATATAAACAAGAAAAAGGGACATAAATACGAAAAACATATCAAGTTTTCGATGAAATGAAACACAAAAGAAACGCATTGACAATTTATGATTAAAAAATAAAAAAACGCAATTTTAATTGATCGAAAAAAGAGAAAATTTCCTATTTGAACTGGAATATTATTTATAGTAAGCAAGAGTTACAGATAACAAAATGTGTTATGGCAAATGTATTTAGGAATACCTACATTCCACATTTTTTTTAAATAAAAGTAAAAAATTTATACAAAATATTACTACTATAAAATTACTATTTTTGTCTTCATATAGTGTAATTTAAGATCGCTGTGTAACGCGGCAAAAATCGCTCGCTATAGGGAGCTGACATAAAGCGTCTTTTTAATACCTTCCTTTCATTAAGGCCATCTTATAAATCTTTGTTTTGGATGGAAGATAGTGACGTTACGGTATTAAATATTTGATGCATGTTGATGTTAAGAAGATCCGGGTACTTGTAACTTAGATTTGATTACAAAAAATATAAAGTCTAAGCGATATATTTATTTTGAAATACCTATAACTGAAAAATATAAGTTTTGAAGTTGGTTTTAGTAGTTTTTATTAATTAATATTTAATAAAAAAATAGATTGGAACACTACTTGGAAAAAAAACAAATTAATACCAAAATCTCAATATGGATTCCGGAAAGGTCGATCTACACTTGAACTAATTTGTTATTTAACAACAGACAATTATGAGGGATTTTCAAATAATAAATTTTCCACCATATTTTTTTGGAGCCTATGATCATGTAGATTTAAATATATAAAAACAAAAATGGGAATTCCAAATGATTTAAGCTCACATATTCAACAAATCTACACCAATAGAAGAATATACGTAGCTGATCAACTGGTAGGACCAAGACAAACCTCAATGGGATTGCCTCAAGGAAGTATATTAAGTCCACTGCTATACATTATTTACTCCTATAACATTGAAATTTCCGTAGATATATCAATTCGCAGATGAGTATGCAATCATAAAAAAATAGAAAATTGTCTATCTCAACTTAACGCAACACATACAGTCAAAAAGTGGTTTGAAAATAATGGCATCAATAAATTATAAAAAGTTTTCAGTTTATACTTTTACTAAGAGTAGATATAGAAATCCAAATACCCTTTCATTTGCTGATATAGAATTGGAATATACATCTGCAGTTAAATATTTGGGAGTTACCTTGGACAAAAAATTAAACTAGAAAGATGAAATATTCCATATCCTAAAGAAATTTGAAACCCTATTAATATAATGAAGGTTTTTAGCCACCAAAAATAGGGAGTTGATCCCAATATAAGCCTATTATTCTTCAAATCATTTGTAAGGTCTATAATGGACTATGGATCAGCTGCCAAATGTCATACCACCCTAAGATGGCATTTACTTACTAATAAGCAGATTATAAAAAGAAAGAGCAAGAAATCTATGGTTAGAAATAACACTAGATACACTATGTTTAACAAATGGAAGAGAAAGAGGCCTTAATACAACCAATAACAACAAAATATTTGAACTACGAAAAACATGCCATCAGCAATAAAACCCAATTCTTAAACAAAACGAGTACCAAAGTTACTTTAATTACCGTGATAATTAATATAGCGTACAGCACTAGACTAGAATTAATTTAAAATTATGGAAAAGGCAACCTTTCTTCAATATGGTCAGTCGTGCTGGTTGAACCTCCGTCCAACGGATGGAGACACTCGCGTTCGTGCTTCTTAGGGCCGTATTCATAGTTCTTCCTTAGTTCATCCTTAATCCTTAAGTTTACCTCATGTATAGTTTGTATTTCATATTGTCAGTAGATAGAACGTTCGTTAACTTTAAAGGTTCTGTAACTAATGACAATGACGTTTAGATTGTGACAATTATACAAGAGATCAACTCGTAAAGTTTTATTCTAAACGTCATCGCCTTTACTTATTGAGTCTTTAAAGTTAAAGGACGTTCTATCTACTGACAGATAGTCAACTAAAGACACCTTTAAGAATCGTTAAGTGTAAGGTACCCTGGTAGGTGACTTGAGCACTCCTTACCATCATTCTTAGGTTATGATTATGACTTTGACAGTGACAGTGTTTGTTAAAAGTGTTATTATAATTTGTAGGAAAAGGTAGTAGAAAGGATTCGAAAAAGATATATAAGAGACGCGGAAAACACTTCTGATTTTTATGCTGAACATCATTTTAAAAGAAGATACAGAAACTGTCTACTAAATGAATTAATACATTTTTTTCTCTATCGGAATAAAATTTACGTTCAGAAATTTTTTAAAATTTCGAACAATTTCACAACAACTGTTTTCTTCTTCTTATTTAAGCATTTCTTTGTCAAGGTAAGCTAGAATATTGATTATGAATAGGAATGTTTGAGTAGACCTTAAGTAGTCCTTACATAATATATCCTTAAGATTACCTTCAACTATGAATACGGCTCTTAGACGCCAAAATTCTTATCGAGTTTCACGTTTCAATCCGTTGTCATCAGTTGTAGTGGCAGTCCGAGTTCCAGTGACAGTTCAAGTTGGGACTCGAGCCGAGAAAAAGATCCAGTACCTGTTAAACTACCTTTAGAGGTAGGTCAAGCTGAAGGGAACGAAGTCAGTGCGAAATACGAGCCTAGAGCCTATACATTGGCCAGTACAATGACTACCCTTGGAGTGTTTCTTCTCCACTAACGCTGCCCGTGCAAGTATCCTTCACACAATATGAGCACAATGATGAGTTCGCTATTTTTAGCGATAGTAAAAGTTCCATATCCAAACTTGACAAATTGCTATCAAACGCCAATCTAAACACTTTTATTATGGAAATCGTAGTACATTATTTGTTAGTTGAAGAAAATGCTTGAAAAAACAGTAAGTAAGTAAAGTACTACGATAACAGAACTTGTAACGCCTGGCCAGTCGCATTATGCGTACGAAAAAGAAAGACTGATGATATAAGTCATATTATATTTGGGTACAACTTGCAACAGTACCTACTCAACCCCGCCACTGATATTATACTTCTGCCTGTAGTACCTGCTTTTTTCGTTGGCGTTAACCTTAGTGTTTGGTTATTATTTTTTGACGTTAATAGTTATATCGTTCGATAATGATGATTGACAATTGATCAGATTGACTTTTTAGGATCGTTCGTTTTGTCATTCGTTTACCAATGACAATGAGGGATTTCTGGATACAGAGTGATCCATCCAATGGAGTCAAGATTCATTAGGTTTAATCAAAACAAAAATCAAGAAGTCAAGAAAATCAGAAAAAAAACAAGATCAACAACAACAAGAAAAAACGTCATTTTTAAAACGACTTTTGTCAACTACACAATTTTACAAAAAATCCCTTATTGTTCTGTTACAAAAAATAAATAAAAGACGTCATGCATATCGTTCATTAATAATTTCTTGGTAGTTACCGGCATGTTTCCGAGGTAGATCCAGGCAACTACCATACTGCCTACTTATTTTGTATGAATCTGTGACGTAAAGCTCAAGAACCGTAAAAAGGACCATCCTTCTGTTAATCGCAATTGTTCCATTAATTTTTTAATAACATATTAGATGGCTAAATCGTTAGATAATGTAACGCACTTCGGTCGTTACGGGTCACTTTGGCGCCTTAGTCCAGGTTTCGGATTGTCTAAAGCGCCACCTTCCGTTTATAGTGTGAAGGCCACTGCACGGGCAGTTTCAGTGAAGAAAGAAATACTCCAGGGGTCGTATTGCATCGACAAGACCCTTAGCGGCCAGAAGGGCGGTCTTTACTTGCCCTACTGGGTTGAGTTACCTTGGTATTAGCTGCTGGAATAAAACAATAACATTCAATAAAACTTTCATTCATACCACAACTCCGGCGAAGAAAAAGGTGTGCTCGGACGATACAGGCACCTAATCCGGCCTGGCGTGGCGGTCGAGGACGGTTTTGGACTCCGGTTATAATTGGTTTCAGCTTGACCTGTCTCTAAAGGTCGCACTGCCACTGCTATTCCAATTGGGACGGCTACAGCAACTCGTACTTCGGGCTGCCACTGCAGCTGACATGATCGACTCCGGCTGCCGTATATCATAAGGTCGGCTGGGTATGCAAAACAAATACGCGAGTGACTCCATCTTTCGGCGGGGGTTTACAACTGGTAAGACTGGCCTTATGCTTGAAGCATCTCACATTTCCATAATTTCAAGTTAATTCTACTCCAGTGCCGTGCGCGATTTTATTTATATATTTTAATTATTACGGAAAAAAATAACTTTGTTACAATAAATTATACTGATTCCAAAAAAATATTACTCATTAAAAATAGTGGAATTTCACTGATTTTTTGGGCAACTATTGAAATTCCATTGATTTAGTAGCAGATCACTAATGTACTAATCGAATTTTTGAAAATTTTACTTATTTAGTCTGAAAGAAATTGTAGAATGCATATATGAGTAGATTTCTAATATTTGGAACAAGTATTCCAAAAAACCAATTTTTGAATTCTGCTATGCTTTTGGTAAACAGTTTTGTTGAGTGTAAACTAATAATCAAAAAGACACTCTGTCAGTAGATAGAACGTCCATTAACTTTAAAGATTCAGTAAGTAAAGGCAATGACGTTTAGAATAAATCTTTACACGTTGATTTCTTGTACAATTGTCACAATCTAAACGTCATTGTCATCAGTTACAGAACCGTTAAAGTTAATGAACGTTCTATCTACTGACAGACTGACTGATAAATTCAATTGCGTTGCTACTACTTTTATTGATGTTAATAAAAATTTTTGTACCAAGGGTTAGAATTTTTGGTTGCGTTTGATATTTGACATGATCTAATTACGAATCGATTTTTATTAATTAATATTTTTTGCTGTGGATAAAAAGCAAAAATCGAAAGTGAAAATCCCGGAACTTAAATTTCGAAAGTTACAAGAGATATTTTCTTATTAATGATAAATCGTCGATTTGAAATTTTCTCCATTCACACAATAGATAATTAATAGCAAAGGCGGTTAAAACGTACTGTCTTATAACATTCAATAATTTTATAAAATATTATTAACATTATGTATTACAACTTCGTGATTATCACCGCCCAACCATTTGTAGTACCAGTACTACTTAAGATATCTTCGCTTTTTTTAAATACTTTAAATTTATTTTTAAACTTCATATATTTCATTAGTTCTGTATTTCTAATACTCGGCCTACAAAATATACTAAAATTTTTTGAACAAATTTGATGTAAATTATACTTTTCTAAAAATCCATAAACTGTCCAAAGATGTGCATATAAAGTGATTTAAATATTGAACACTTTGAAAGTCATTAATGTTTTTTTTATAAACCAGAATTATTAGCCTAAAAATATACTATTGTAATATACTGCAAATTGATAGAAACGATCAATAAATCATGACCGACACAAATTTTCTGTTTCATAATTGGTATGTAATATTATTGAAACAAATTATTAAGTCCGGTGCTGTTCCAGTCTCTTCGATGAGCTGTCGCCCAAATATGCGAAACAAGGAGAGTCTCTCGAAAGTTCCAGCTGTTTTACTAGATTATTCTGGAATATGCCGTCCCCTCCTACTTCTAAACTTAGATGAAATTATATGTTGTGGTATTAGATTTTATGTTTTATTACCTCATCGTTCGACCACATTTGAGATAATGGATAACCTATTGGAATTATTATAACACTGTTTACTTATCCAAAATATTTTTACCAAAACAGCATATGATAAAATCGATTGCACTTAAATTTACATATAAAACGGACTTATATGTTCTCATTAAACCTTATGTGACTTCAAAACAGATAACAAAATAAATCTTAGCTGGAATTAACAAAGAAAAACCGATAATAGGAAAATATTTGGAAAGCGTCGTTTCAAAATCCAAGTTTGGACACTTTCTAATTTAATATTAGTTCATATAGTTTTCGAAGTAAAAATTTATACCTGAAAAAAAATATAATTCTAAAAAAACTAAAATATTTGTCAAACACAAAAAACTGCTTTAAAAATTGTAGTACATATTACATATTCCATTCTATTGTATTCTAGCTGGATCATGCGTGGGATATCCAACCTGAATGAGGCTCTAAGCCCTTGACCTATTCAGGTCCCGGCAATATATGAAGAGGAGTTTCCTTGTCCCTCATATTTCCTTCCTAGTGAATCTTCCGATACCCCTATGAGGTTCAGGTATCTTTCGAGCCCCCAGTGTCCTGTTAGGACACCTAGTGCAGTTTTAAGCTCCTGTCTATTTAGTTATAACAGTAAATTGTCTCTGTTCTTGGGTAGACCATAAGTGCTTTGGAATGTTCAGTAAGTTCCATCCAGTTTTCCCTGTGTTTGTCCTTTAATTCATTCTGCGGTCCTGTTATAGGTTTTTCGGCTCCTTTACTAATCAGGCACCTCTTTATTTCCTTCTATGCCCTCTTGCCCAAGCACCCATTCAAGAGTTATTTTGTTATATTCTATCAAGGAATTTAGGTTTTTATGACAGTCTAATTCTAGGTTTGACTATATTTCCACCATTTTCTTTACTTTAAGACATGTTTGGCTACCTGTGAGTATACGGATTCTCTTATTTCTAAGATAATCGCCCAACATCACATTTATCACAGTATTATTATTATTATTATTATTTCCGCTTGAAAGATCGTTGCCTTAGATCCCAGGATTAGAACGCATGTTCTCCCTGAGTTCATATGATAGATTCCAGCACCTGTGCTATCTTCTGTTTTGGATATTCTGTCCGATGGCATAATTAGAACTAGATTTTCTCCTAGTTTTTCTGCGATCATAGAATGGTTTCCTTTCCTTGAAAGTTCCCATCCCATACCATTTATACCCAGCCTGCAGGATGCTGCTAGTGCCTCTTTATATCTTACAAAAATAAATTCCAATTGTAAGTTTCAAATAATTAATCGCCTATTCAATGCATACAGAAAATTGTAATTTGTAATAAAAATTTCCAATTGGATCCAAAACATTTTCATTTTCTTCTAATCAATCTTGGAATTCTTAAAAAAAATAGTACGATTCTGTTTCAATTTTTTTTGAACAATATAAAAAAATAGACTATTTTTAACTTATAATTAAGCCCCTTATAAGAAAAAATTTAAATATGAAAATTTTACACAAAAGAAAAGCGTTTGCTATAGCTCAAATCGCTCTAACAAGAAAAAAAAACATTAAGTGAAAATGGAAATAGTTTCATGAACTCTTTATGTGCATGATTTAGCCTTTTCTCTCTTTGGTGCTATCAAGTCCATCTCCAGCATCGTATCGTAGATCGTTATGTATTGAAGTCGGACTATTTATTGAGCCATTAGTGCCCTCTTAAATCATATCCAGAACTATAAGTTAGGAGGTATCAGCAACGGAATGCTCTTTCTCTCGCAACTCGTGTAGGGAAAGCGTTCGTAAATAAAACTGTTAACTGAATAATATACGATCGCTACTGCTGAATATTGTTAAGAGGATTGCTGGTTCTTTATCTTTTTTATTCATGTTAGGTAATGTATTAGATACATGGATTTATTAAATTTTTTTTATTGAAAATGTAAGAAAAAATATAACAGAAAACTTAAATAAAAAGCAAACAAGTTTTCTAATTTATAAAATTGGTAGCTTTTATTTGTGAAACTGAAGGAAGAAATTGATAAAATCGGTTTTTATTGGTTTTTTTTCCGGGAAAACTATGCATTTCCGAGAAAAACGTAACACTAAGATAATTAAAGTCTTTACAACTTTTGTATTAAACTTTTTTTCGTAGTATGAATAGTTTAGCCGTTAGATTGCGCGAAAGGAATATACATGTATAAGCTGTATGGCACTTTCTGCAAAATTTCAGTAAAAATATTGCATTTTCTAAGAAAATATTATGTCTATGTTCTACATCTTATGAAGTAAAGTTGTAGAGCTTGAAATTCCCTACAACTTTTGAATTTAGTTTTTTTCCGAATTCTCCATAGTTTCGTCGCGAACAAAATACATATAATTTTTTTCCTTTTTTAAATTTTAAGAACAAACATTTTAGGGCAAAATGTTGTGTAGAGAATTAAATTCCCTACAACTTTTGTGTCGAAATTTTTCCAGAATTCCCAATAGTTTCGTCACTAGAGGGCGCGAATGAATTTCTTTCAAAAAAGGAATAGAAGTCCATGATCACATGATTGTAAATATTTGGAATCTTAAATATTTTAAAACAAAAAATCATCGATATACGATATATATAATTTATTAAACTAAAAAATTTTATTTAAACTGCCCAGACAAAAAATAGACATACCACAATGTGCAAGATGTCCAAGATACGGAATTACTGCCAATTAAGACCGAGATGCAAAAAGTGTTTAGGAGATCACACAACCCATCAATGTCCAAGAAAAGAAAGATCAACCAATGTAAATTGCGAATTATAAAGGCTGCACATCTATAAAGAATTAATAAAGTGAAAATACCCACCGTTAATAACTAAAACAAACACCGACAAAAGAGAAATACAATCAAAACGCACAACAGAGCCGCAGCATTTTTAAATATACAAACTTAGAAAAATACTACCCCTTCTCTACTTCCTTATCCATAAATCCTACATTTCAGACCGATAGTTTATTATTAATCATCAAGAGGAACAAAATTCAATTCACGAAATTGAGTCTGGAGTTCCATAGCGCGTATTATATCTTTTGATACTGCTGGTCTACCAACAAGTGACACAAGTCTAGCAGCAATATTTGCAGATAATACTGTTATTTTAGCTTCATATAAGGATAGCAATACTGCATCAGCAACTCTACAAAATCACCTTTATGACATCAATGGTTAAATAAATGTCTTATTAGAGCGAATGAAACAAAATCAGTCCAACAGAATAGAAAACTGCAATCCAGTCAAACTTAATAAACATCAGAGGGACGACGCTAAATATCTGGGAATCCATCTTGATAGACGGTTGACCTGGAGGAAACAAATATTTACAAAAAATAGACAACTGGGTATCAAATTCAGGCAATTATATTGGATGATAAGATTACAATATCAGCTTTCAGTAAACAACAAACTACTGATATATAAAGTGATTACACAGCCTATATCGAAGCTCCTTGGTATGTTCCAAATTACTTTATAACACGCGACCTTCAAGTTAAGACAGTGAAATCAGCAATAAAAACTTACTCCATAAACTGCTCTAACAGACTAAGTGATCATCCCAAGTTTTGCACAAAATCTCATGGTGCAGCCAACCGCGCAACTGAGACTCAAACGCTACACAACATATAACCTAGATTTTAAACTTTGAATTTTTTATTGTTATTGTCTTTAGTTTGTATTGCAGAGTTAAAACCAATTAGACACTAATTATGTATTTCAAAAGGAACTACCACTGGGCAGCTCCCTACGGGACTATCAATTATGCAATAAATCATTTGTATTATTCCAAGGCCTTCGATACTGCTAATCACATCAAACTGTTAGTGGCCTTGGAGGAGTCAGAAATAAGAGGGAAAAGTTTGGAACTATTTAAAAGCTATTTATCAGGCCGAACTCAAAAGATAAAAAATATATAATTGTCAGAGCAATGAAGGTGAAATTACTTATGGAGTACCACAGGGCAATGTCCTAGGAGCCACTCTACTTTATCTTTATATAAATAGTTTATCTATGGCTCAAACATGTGGAAAAATATATAGCTTCGCAGACGATACCGTAATTATTTCTACTGCAAAAACTTGGGAAGAGCTAAAGGTTAAAGCGCAAAATGTCCTACACAAACTTATAGATTGGTTTAATCATATGGAACTGACCATTAATTTTGATAAATTTCATGTCATTTGCTAGTTACTTATCCCTTCCTAATTACCAAAAACCAAAATCACTAATCAAGATGTAATAAAAATCAATCTGGCCAAAAATGTTAAATAACTTGGTTTAACAATTGACCAACATTTAAAATGGGACACTCATATTTAGTAAAATCATTAGGGCTTCACACGAGGCGAGATATGGCGAGAATTTCAAAAATCTCGTCTCGTGTGAAGCCCTAATGATTTTACTGTTTTATTAATATGAGTGTCCCATTTTAAATTTTGGTCAATTGTTAAGTTGGGAAAAAAATAAGTCTCGTTTCAGTCTCTGTCTCGTCTCGTAACCGTTTGTCTCGTCCCGTCTCGTCAAATCTCGTTATTGCTAGAAATCGCTTCTAAGATAGTACAAAACGAGGTAATTATTAATTCTATTGTAATTTATAAATGAGTGATTATTTATTTATTTTTGTTTTTTTATTTGGACGTTACTATATCATTATCTACACGAACTATAATTATAAACATATTGTTATATAATAAAATACAATTTTTTTCATTCATACACATTACAATATTTTCGAAAACATACATTTTACATTTCGTTAATGATAAATGTTAATTCATTTAAAAATATTATTTTATTATAATAGCGTTTTAAAAAATTGAACTGGAGAGCATTTTAATGTTGATTAAGTCACTCCTATTTTCAATTGAATCAAAAATTTTATTTAAAATGTTTTATTCTGCACACATACCTTCAACTTTCAACAACAAATGTAGTTTCTAGGTACCCTTTGAGTACCTAAAACTTAACTGGGTCATAAAATTTTATTACCCTGTTTGGTTGTTCTAAACAATTCGAAACACATTGAGCGTGTCATTTTATATAAAATAAAATATTTACCATATTTTAGATTTCGTAAATTTATTGTAACCTATACAGACGTGTAGAAATATGAACGAGGTCAGAAACGAGACTCTCGGGTCTCGCTGTATGTGGTGTCGGTATCGCCTAAATAATTTTCAATAAGGTCTCGTCTCGCCCTCGTCTCGGTTTTACGAGATGAGACGAGACGAGACGAGACGAGAAAAATATCGTTCTCATGTGAAGCCGTAAAAATCACTTAGATACTTGCTCTATAAGTTTAAATGTCTAAAAAATATTTGAAGTATAACTTATCTTAAAACTGTTTACTACTTATTAGTGCAATCTAGAATACAATATGGGATCCTGGGTTGGGAGAGAGTTCTAAAAAGCGATTTAAGAATACTTGAAGTTATACAAAAAAAGATTCTAAAAACAATATTTAACCTACCCTATACATATCCTTCAAAATTACTATTTCAAAAGTCAGGTATTATGAATATAAATCAGGTATATTTTTTTAGTATTTTAAAATATTTATATAGTAATAAAAGTATAATCTCCAAAACAGATCATAAATATGATAAAATAAATCAAAACGTTCAATTACCTCTAACGAAAAAGCAAATTGGCCATCAAAATTCTTCAATTTTTTACAAGAAATGTACAAATTATATGTAAAATTTATAAATTGAAACCAAATTTTTTACCAATTTTTTAAGCTTTCATTTTAAATAATGACAAAGACCAAATTTTTAATGTTATCAATGGCAGTAATACCTGATTTTTAATTATTAAAGCTAAAACAACCTTGATTATGTTAAAAAAGAGGCTTTATGGTTATTCTTGTAAAAACATCAAATATTGTAATAAATGGGACATCCAATGTTTAAAATGTTTCTTCTTTATTCCTTCTTCGTGATATTTTTTTATTTTTGTTTTTTATTTAGTTATATTGGTATATAAGTTTATTTTAGTTTTATTCCAGTACAAAATACCTTTCAATATCAACATTATCCTTTTATCCTAACAATTTTACCTTTTCCAAAAATTTTTTGTTGTTGCTATTGATCTGTTATTTTTCTACCTTCAATTTTTTTTTAATTAATTTAATTAATAATTAATAATTTTTTTTTACCTGTTCCCACTAGATTTGATTGATATCGTAACCCTTTGTTTATTTTTATTAACACTATATTCCCTGTTTAACTATCTGACTTCGATTACTTAAATTTAATGTACTGTGAATCCAATTTTCAATTTTATGGGATCATCTTTCATTGTCTTAACAAATTTTAAGATTCTTTCACTTTTTCAAATTTATTGCCAATTTATCTATAATACCTTCCTTTCCTTGTCTCTACTTACATATCAACAATTAACTTATTTAAAAACTTATTTTCCTGAACAAGATACTGATTCTTTAACCTACAATCTAATTTAAAACTTCTGCCGTATCGTCTTCGGAAGAGGCGGGAGGGGCGGAAGGAAATACGAAGGTAACTTATAAAATACGAAGTCAAGTCTGCGGATGGATTGTGTTTTTGAGATATCCGTAATCGATTCCAATCAATCACATTTGTCAGGCATTCTCCACTCAACTACAGTTGGAAATAGAAGAAAAACTGTTCTAGTCATAGCCGTATTTTAAAATATATTTTAGTGGGATCTGCAATTTTTTAAAAACAATGCCAAAAATTATAAAATCATTGAAGGATAAGAAAAATTAAACTAAAATTACATCTCAAGTGCAGATAAGATGAAGGGAAAAATCTAAAAAACTGATAGTAAATTTCATTATTGATAAATATAATTTAAGGTTATAGATCGGGTGCTGGATGGAGTTGAGTGTGCAAAATAAGAGGACCGCATTTTCTTTGCATGTTTTTGAACTTAGAAAAAAATTAAGATTATGATTCTGGATGTTGCCAGGTCCATTTTTTACACCCCACCTCCTTAGATATTAAGTAAATAGACTGAACAATGCTTTGGAATCAGTTTAATGGTGGTTTTAGTGGCAATATCTAATTGTTTCTAAGTATTAAAGATTCTTATAGCTAGTCAACTGACAAAAAAAACAAAAAAGTTATGAATAAAGACAAGAAATTTATTTAATACCTAAAAGCAAATTAAAATATATGTCATCCAAAGAAAAAATATAAATAATCAATATTTTTTATTTTGACAGTCATTATTAATGCATTTGCACAACGAAATACAATTTAGCTGTACTTTTTTGTAAGAACAAACCTTTCTTTGACAATTCTATGTATATTTACAGGGCTGAATCAACAATTCTGGCAATGGTCACTTAGTTGTCGTGGGTCACTTAGTTGCCGTGTGTATAATTTACCATCTTTCTTTTTATAGCCTAATAAGGTGTAATTAAAAGGCTGTAGTAGTATTTGGTCAGCATTTATTCATACATATATTGGTGCTGAAGCTCTTAACAAATGTAAATGTAGAGCATTTGATATGCAAATAAGTTTCAGTGCATCAGCAGTTAACCCAAATGGTTTCTAATTCTGTTAAATGTTCGACACCTAAGTATGTATTTTTGTACAAAATCCAACGATGCAGCTTTTAAAGCATTTTTTTTTCGAGCCCAATTAGCTAGTCGAATCGCAACCACTCAGAGATTGTAATGCTGGTAAAATACGAAAAATGTATTCTCCAAGGGATTAAGCAACCAGATGATATTCTGAAATGTATTTCTTCTTATAGGAGCCGTTGAGCCATAGACCTGAACAGCCTAGACCTGCTAGCTTAATCCAAAAGTAAATTCCCAGTATGGAAATATCTGTATAGGCGATAAAGATTATGATATGGCCAGATCCTTGATTCCTCTTCTAAATGGTTCGAATTCAAGTCAGGTACTTTAAAAAATGAAGAGACTTGTAATGTGAAACATTTTGTTGGATCATCAAATCCTCCACAAATATATAACTCGCAATCTTCTTTTACTTGTACGTATCTAGGACCAGCAGTACAAAGAAATTGAACGAGCTGTAACTTATTTTCAGTGTTTGAATTTTGGAGTGCAGTAGGGGTTGGGGCGGTTGAGCGTGGGAACATTTCTTATCTCAATAGCATTGTACCCTTTCCGAGATGGCCGTTGATGGATGGAACACATCGTCTCGAACAGGTGTCGAACAGCTTTTATCAGCTCAGATTTTAACAGCTCTCGAATGGCTTTTAATAGGACTCGAACAGCTTTCAATCAGCTTTAAAAAGCTTTAAACAGCTCTTGAACAGCTTTATACAGCTCTCGAACAGCGCGAACGAAACCTATTAAAAGCTGTTCGAGAGCTGTTTAAAGCTGTTCGAGACCTGATACTGTTCAAGAGCTGTTTAAAAGCTGGTTAAAAGCTGTTCGAGACCTATTAAAAACTATTCGAGAGCTGTTAAAATCTGTTCGAGACCTGATAGAAGCTGTTCGAGACCTGATAAAAGCTATTCGACACCTGTTCAAGACGATGTGGTCCATCCATCAGCGGCCATCTTGGAAAGGGGGCGTGGCTTACAATGCTATTGAGATAAGAAATTGACGAGATGCTAAATGCCACTCGAGGCTCCTCTTATTATGTACTGATTGACGATGTCTATTTAAATTAGACTGTTTGGAAAAAAATTTATTGCAAACTAAGCACATAACACCCATTCTGACAAATAAATGTTAAAAAAAAACACTGTGACTAGCCACAGTTAACCTGTGGATAATTTTAGAAATTAGCAACACGTGAAACGTGATTCGCTTAAATCATAAGTTTGAACACATGTATGCAAGAGCCGCGTAGCCGCGTGGACATAGTGCTCGCTAGTGGTGCAGTAGGTCCGGGGATCGAATCCCACATGGCCCTTTAATTTTTTTTTAAACACAGGTAGATTTAGATAGTAAGAATTCTTTTAATATAATTTTTTAAATATACAGGCTAGATTTAGATAGTAAAGACTTCTTTTAATAATAATAATAATTTTTTTAAGTCAGATAACCAAGTTTAATATTTTAACGTGTGGGGAATTTCTGAAAATTATCCACAGGTTAACGTGTGTGTAGTCTCGGCCTAAAAAAAACTAAAAAAAGTCACAGAGTTGTGAAAAAAACTGCTTTAAAAATAAGTAAAACCACTTAAAAAGTAAAACAGAAAGAAAAACAGGAGATTGAGTCAGGTTACGTACATAAATCGAAATGAGCGAGCATGCGTAATAAGAGGAGCTGCCAGTGGCATTTAGCATCTCGTAGAAATTGTCCCACGATCAACTGCCCCAACCCCTACTGAGTGCTCATTTGAAATTATAAAATTTGTCATCATTTGACCTTTACTCCGTAAAGTTGATTCAAAGTATTTTATTGAAAAATCATCATATCTGTCAAATACAATATTTATTCGTTTTACGTTCGACTGCAAGAAAAGATTATAAATTTTATTGAAGAATGCTTCAGGAAAATCGCCAAAGGTGCTGAAATTTTTTAACTGAATTCGATGAACAAGTGCCATACCATTAACAATAAAAATTTTTGAAATAGGTAGATTTAAAATTTCCTGTCTATTTTCAATTTCAACAGCGAGTTTAGATTTTGGAAATTTCCTGTAAAAACTTGCAGTAATTCAAAATATCGAAAGATATTAAAATTTTTGTGTCAAATTCACGTTTTATTAGCCAACATAAATGTTTTCTGAAAGAGACTTATATCTGTTTCAACTTGCAACTTTTTATTAGAAGTACTTTTGCTTTCTTTTAAAGAAGTATTTTTTATTGTACTCCGTTAGTTTTCACATTCTTCGGGTTCAGGATACTGTACCCCAAAATGCCATTTAGTTTCGATACCCTATGATGTTCAGGTGTCTTCTGAGCCCTCAGTGCCCTGTCAGGACACCTAGTGCAGTTTTGAGTTCGTATCTCTTTAGGCATAACAGCAGATTGCCTTTGCTCTTGGGTACACCCTATAAGTGCTTTGGACTCTCCCGGAAGTTCCATCCAGTATTCTCTGTGTTTGTCCCCTAATTTTTTTTCCAGCATAACCTTTACATGTTGGTAGGAAATACCACATGTGGATTGAGGTCCAATTAATGGTTTTTCGGCTCCTTTACCAGGCACCCATTCAAGAGTTATCTTTTTGTGTTCTGTAAGGGCCTGTTGGTTTTTATGGCAGTCGAATACCAGTTTGGAATATATTTCCATCATTTGTATTGGTTCAAGAGATGCTTGGCAATCTGTGAGTATACGGATTCTCTTATTTCTAAGATTCTCGCGCAACATCACATTTATAGAGATTGCCATAGATCCCTGGTTTTTAGAGTGCAAGTTCTCCCTGAATTCCTTTGATATAATCCAACACCTGTGCTGTCTTCTGTTATTGACCCGTCCGTACTGATTCATTTTTCTGTCCTGACCTCGCTCTTTCTGTGCCTCTCAGGTATGTTTACCTTGATAGGTTTCACAAAGTTTAGGCTGACAGTAGTTATAATATATTTTCCTGCTATAGTAATGCCAATTCTCTACGCCTTATTTTCTCTTCACTGATATAACTTGCCATATATGTTCGATACCATAAAAGATTATGTGCAGAAAAGTCTGTATTACTTATTAATTTCTCACTAATGTCATATTTTCTACGATTTGCTGCTCTTTGAATATTTATAAACGATTGTGGTTTTGGTTTTTCGACTAAATCACCCGTTTTATCATAAAACAAACATTGTCCACGCTTTTATTTAAATAAAGCACACTTATAAAATACTCAACTACCAGAAAACTTATAATATTACGTGAATACGAAAAAATAAACCGTTACGCACTATGAATTATTTTCTACTGACTATTCCAAGCAGTGTTGCCAATACCCAAAATTGATACGGTGGCTGGGTACAAAAGATACGCTTTTTATACATCTTTGTATGTTTAGCTTTGTAGCCACATCTGTTCAGGCAGACAGACTGCCAAAAGTTCCAAAGTGAATTTCACCAATACGAACAATATCGGTTAGGTGAATCCCCGGCTCCGGGCCTGTTATCATTGGTCAATAATATGGAGTGTGGCCTTCTCTAAAATAAGCAGCCAGCTACCTGTCAGTCACCAGTCACTGTCTGCGCGCGGTTCAATCCAAATAAACTCAGGAGTGTCTAAACGTATTTCTAAAATAAATTCAAATACAAAATGACCATAGTTTTTCCCAGAATATACAGAAATTATATGGCATTTCAAAGAGTTAGAAAAAGATACACTGGCAAGTCAAAATATACGAAAATCATTTAATTATACGCAAATCGGCAACACTACTTCCAAGCGCTATGACACATTAACGCGCAGAGCTGGGAGAAGGGCAACGAAAAGGGGAAAAGGATCAACGCAGGTATCGGCAACATGGCTTTTTTTGTTTCGTGTGTCAGGTAAAAGAATTGGAGCATAGTTGCCGTTCCTAATATTTTGCATACTCAACTTTCTTTAGCGCCTGTACTATTAGTTGTATATCATTTATTTTATATTCTGCTTCATATTGTTTAATTTTTTTTAATTATATTGCTTATGTTTTTATATTTTCTGTAAATTCGTTGATATTAATAAAAATCACTAATGAATAATTTTTTTTTTATTTTTATATCTCAAGACCAACAACTTCCAAATAACCAAAACTGTTGTTTAGACTTTTCTTCTTTATTCTGTGATTCCTTACTTATACCTCTTTTTAGTTCTTTTGAATTATTGTTATTTTTTCTCTCTTCGTGCCATTTTTCTATACGATTAGGAGTAGGAGATTTTATGGGGTGATAAAACCCTGGTTTTTCCACAATGGTAGGATCTGGGTGCGAAGATACTGAAACTTTTGAATTTTCTCGCATTTTTCTAGAAAATATTAATTTGTTCCATATTTAAAATATATATACGTAGAATTTTTCTTACCAGTATTAATTCAAAAAATTTCATCAATAATGCGTTCAATATACTAATACCTCACAATAAACACTTATAACTTGATTAAAGTTTTCTAGAAATGTTTTGATTTACTTTGTATTCACTATTGTGAATAAGATAAGATTAAGTAAAATATTATTTAGTAAACAATTAAACGAAATATTGATAGATACGGATAAGATAAAAAAAATTATGATAATTAAATATCATAAGTACTTTATTGTTGAAAGTTATAATACTTCCAGTCCCAAAGATGTAATAATTTGTCCAACAAGGATCCTTAGCACTTTTTACAATTATTAAATCTGTCAAAAAAAGTGTGTAGCAAGTTAAAAAAATATTGTAAAATTGATAAGAAGCCTAATAGATATTATAAGAAATCAAGTGAGAGAATTTAAATATTAAACAACAATAATTTAGTGGTGGAAAAAGATGTAGAATCAGGAGGAACAATTTGTAAATCACTCAATAAATGCAAAAAAATAAGATTAGGGAACTAATTTGAAGGAAATCAATGAAATAAATTATTAGTAAATTATCATAACTCCAAAAATGTTTCTTGACTTTAAATAGCGTCAAAAAAAAATCCATATTTTATGTTATTTTTGCAGAATATGAATTATTTCATGTGAAACTATTTTTAACTACAATATAAAAATTGGTAAAGAAAAAAATTGTGAAAAAATAAAATTTTCAATATCTACGTCACTGGATTTTTCTCCACGTTGCTTTCTTCGTTTGCCCCGTCAATAATGTCAAATAATAAGAATCACAGAACGATTGATTGGCTGACAGTGATTGAAAGTTCGGTCGTCAATATCTCAGGTAATGTTCCGTTTTCATGAAATACTGAAAGAACGGATCAAGAATGAGAAAGATTACCAGAAAATAAAATATTATTACGGTTTTCTACATCATTTTCAGTATAGAATAATTTTAATAATAAAAATGTTACTACGGCACTGGCACTTTCTCGATTTTGCTTTCTTCGTCTGCCACGTCAATGATGTCAAATATTAAGCATCAAAGAACGATTGATTGGGTGACAGTGATTGAAAGCTCGGCCGTCAATATAGCAGGTAATGTTCAGCGATCGTGAAATATTGGAGCGAAGCCATGCTCTGTCTGGAAGCCGAAAATCCAAAGAAAGGAAAAATTATTGGAAAAGAATAAAAGGTTATCAAGGTTTTCCTTAATATCATTTTCAGTAACGGATTTATATGATTGTATCAGAATAATTTCAATGACTGATTATTCTAGTATCGATTTCGAATGCGATATGGAGATAAATCTTATTGTCGAGATACAATTTTCGTTCGTGCGACCCATAGATCTGTCAACGGCCAGTCATTTATGTCTACTTCAAGGAATATAAACAAATCCATATCTGCGCATGCGACTCTAGACTAGTCACGACTCACAATTTGAATACAATACATGTCATCGGTCGTACCCGTACCCATGCTGTACTATACTACCTGTACCTTAGACCGATTTAATGTGGTACAACGCGTAAGACAAGGTTGAAGATCTAGATGGACCAAAATATAAAAATCTAATTCACATATCTTTACAATAAACAACTCACCCTAGATAAAAAAACTTGAATAAGGACGAAAAAGAAGTAATGACTAAGGCCACAAAAGTCCTAATGGCATGCATCAACTTTGGAAGAAAAACTTGGGATGCAACCTAAAAATCTTGCAGTACATGTACAAAGCCATTATGAGACCAATTAGCACCTATGGATCTGTGGATGTGCAAAATCAAGGAAGATCCAGATGCTATCCTGTGGATTCATAATGGGCGCAAAGAGAACTTGTTCGACGGTCGCTATAGATATAGTCCTAAACCTCACAACTATACACATACCAGTAGAGAGTGTTACAAATAGGACAATATGTAGGATGATCCGAGAGGGAATCACCAGACGTAAAACTAGTTTCCTTATTTGAGACATACCTACAACATGTCTCAAGACGAGATGCCAAAATAATTTAACATAAAGCTCGGACGCAAAAAGGAATGGAATAAAGATACCAGTTATCATCAAGTATTTTCCAAGTATAAATACTCGCTATCGGAAAATGAGTCCAGTTCAATATTGAGAAGAAACGACATGATATATAAATTATTTTCTCTTAAGGTATGATTCCGTGAAAACAATATGGCAACACTGCGAAGAAAATATATCAAATAAAGCTCATTATTGTATAAAGTTCATAACTTAACATTTTTATCAAAGTACACAGTGGGTGTGTCTCTTTTACGAGCAAATCTAACAAAACTTTTTCCAAGCTGGGTTTTTTTTTGGAAATCTTTTTTTTTAGGAATTGGAAGTAAGGTGGGGGAAAGATTTACGCTGTAAGCTTTATCCACTGTCTTTGAATAGAACCGAATGAAGCGATTTCGACTACTAGTTATACCTACTAATTATAAATTATTACCAACTTTTTTTTGTAAGAAGAGAAAGTGGAAGTGGAGTGGGGGAAGATAGTTGAACCCTAGCCTAGTAGTTTTTTTTTTCCTTTTTTCCACACTTGATTCTTGCCCCATTTTCTACCAATTCGTACAACTTCGCTTTTATTTCCCCCTTCATTTTCCCACACTTGTTTTTTTGCACCATTTCCCCCCTTTTTTTACATCAATTGTTTTCCACTCTTGACTCTTTTTGTCGCACTTGTATGTTTTTGTCCCATTTATACATAAAGCAAAAGATCATCCGGACGAGCTAATAAAATGCACCCCTATGTATCAGATGAGCTTTATCCCCTACCAACGATCATGGACTCCACTCTTTCAGAGCCTCCCCTTTCGGTAGGCTCGTAAGTATAAAAAAAATATCACATCAATCAAAATATCTTAAGTTTTTCTAATAATTTTCCTTTTCAGACTAACATCCACCCACTGTATCCCTAAAAAGGAGTAATTTTACTCCTACTGCAAGGTACAAGGGATAAATACAATACCAGGACAAATTACCGAGGAGGTTTTAACAGGTATACCCCTAACTCTGCTTGCAGAGTGATTAGGGGCGAGTCTTACACTACCTCAAGCATAGAACCTAGCGTGAGAGTCTTTACAAGATTCCCGCATTCCCGCCTCCACAACTCAGGACAATCGAAAAATTGGCTGTGTCACCCCAGAATTTTCCCAACTCGACTGTAGAGAATAGGATTATTTAAATTAAAAAATTCTAAGCTTCAATATGATGTCCTAAAATCATGGCTGAAAACTATTGGGAATTCTGGAAAAAGTTTGATACAAAAGTTTGAGGAAATTTTATGCTCTACAACTTTGTACTTAAAGAAAGGCAAAAATCCTAAAACTATATTCGAGGCACACACCAAATGTACCAAATTTTAGCTTTATTGGTCAAACGGTTAGGTATTTATCGTACAAGATAACACACAGACAGACCTTACTCTGGAAATGGTCTCAATCTTCTCGGGGACCTCAAAATGGATATTTCCATCGATATCTCGATTTTTTTTGCACGTTTACTATACTTTTCCTTCTATAGGCCCAAAAAGCCCCACTCTTAGTTTTTGCCCCGTCTTTTGTCCCCCTTGTTTTTTGCTCTACGTTTTACCCCTTTTTGCTCACTTACGTTTTTTGTCCCATTCATTTTCCTCCTTTTTTTACAACTACTGTTTTTCTACACTTTTTTCCTTCTTTTTTCCTCGCTTGTTTTTTTGCTCCATTTTTTTTCTTCTTTTTCTCACTTTTATCTTTTGCCTCATGTGCACGATAAAATTTCGAGCGATAAAAATCAAATTCTCATTCGACAGCATTGTAATATGGACCACCCGGTAGGCCAGATGCCTTATCAAAGATTCACTTTAAAAATTTTACCAAATATAAGAAAAAAAATACAATTTATTTAATTTTAAATGTTTTCTGACTCCTCAATTTCCTTTGGATTTGCTCTTTCACAGGTGTTTCTTTATTTTTTGTCTCATTTTTCTATTTCCATCTGTCTCTGTGTCGGTTTTTTCCTGTAGCTTTGGGTTTCAACTCTTGATTATTACTAATTTTCTACTTTACATTCTGCTTCTCTGTGCTGCTTCCTCTATTTGCTTATTTAATAGTTTTTTTTATTAATATTACCCAACCAAAAAAATTATCACCTTATAGCAATATTAGTTTTATTTTATTTTCTTCAACATATATTTCTTAACATATTAAATACTTCGAGCATCAGTAACAACCAAAAAATTAAATTTCCCTTATCTCGCTAGCTTAATTTTCTTATTCATAATTGCCAAGTAATAATAATTAGCTAGGATTGATCAACTTCAATCTGACATCTCTTGACTATTTTATATTTTTCTTATCAATATTTAATATTGGAAAACACAGATCATTTTTAGTGAAATTTGGATTATTACCCATTAAAATTTGGTTATCGGTAAAAAGGCACTATTTAGGCGAGAGGTAGTAACCACTTTAAAATTTATAGCTCACGATGATGTGAGTCTGTGAAATAAGATAAAAACGCGAAGCACTTGAAAAGGCGAGCATCATGTAAACAAAAATTCGTTCATGCTCGGTTTACACTTATACAGTGATACGTTTGAGTATCTATTCGGAATTTAACAAACTAATAATAATAAAAGAAGTCATTAATAAATTTGCATCAATTTTGTACGTGACTGTCAGTTAGATTGGTGCTCATAACCCTGATTCTAGTAAATACGAGAAAAAATTGGCTATTTGAACAACGTTATCAGTATCCAATATATATTTATTTGATAAGGTAATATACTCAAAATCTAGTACCACACAAATTTTAATGTTTTGATACTAATTTTTTGGCAATAATGCCATCATCAGTCCTATATAAAACAAAATGTCAAACAAGAAGACAGCCCAAAATTAACTACTTGCCAAAATTAATTATTTAAAAAACGGAGAAATTGAATACTAAAGGTACAACAACTAGAATTTTAAGGACGCGTACTGGTACGTAAAGGTAAATGAATGAAATAAAAATGGGGGGAGGAAAAAGTGGGTGGTACTAAGAAATGATAAAAACATTATGCATATAAGAATTTGAGAAATACCTTAAATAGGTGAATAGTGGTCCCAAAGACATGGGGGTCTACGGTAAAAGGATAACCTAACCTAAACTGAAGATTCGGACCGAGCCCAAAACCATAAGGAAGTTTTAGGCAACCAGGAACATGTTGAAGCCGGCACAATCATAAAATTAGAATTAAACATGGGTGTAACATGTTGAATCTGGCACAATCATAAAATTAGAATTAAACATGGGTAAAACATTGTTAGGTGGCCAACCATGTAACGAACCCAGTTTGATTACAAAAAGTAGAGTTAACTCTTATGTTACAGACCTGATGATGGTATTATTGCCGAAAATATTTGCCGTTCCCTCCTCTTCAATTTAATATCAAATCATTACAATTTGTGTGGTACTAGATTTTGGTTTTTATTACCTCATTAGTTGACCACATTCGAGGTAATGAAACCTTTGAAAACATATTGTAACGAAGTTACGAATTTACCCAGGTTTTCAATTCCCTAATCTCCATTCTTACTCTTTTTACTTTCTCCCTAATAGTCATAAGTATTGCGGCCAGAAATAAACCGGAACTAGCTAAAATCAAAATGCACCGTGAATACATAAAATATAATAAACAGCGCGATCTTCCTTCGCATATGTCAAACGCAATCCGTTGCACAAAGTTAACACTACGCCCGGAAGATGGAGCCGTCATGGGCGCGCTTCGAGTACAGACACGTACTCAAACCAACCTCATGGGAGCGGCTACCTCCAGAGATCCGGGATTTTGTTGATGAAAGGGGAGCGATCCCCCAATTCCAACAAGGATTTAGGTCTGACCACTCCACTCAAGACGCACTAGTGAGATTCCACTCCCTTACCACCAAAAGCCGAAACCTAGGTCACTGTGCGTCGTCAGTTTTGGTCTGGCATGCCGGACTTGTTCGGAAGCTTTCTAACATCTTCATTCCTTCCCAATTCATTAAGCTTATCCATTCCTACCTTACTCATCGCTCTGTCATTGTCAAAGTCGGTTCTTCCACCGCAGATCCCTTTACTCCACAAGCCGGAGCCCCCAATACTGTACGTCATATATACGCACCACATCCCCCTCCAGCCAACTCCTAGCCAAGACATCCAACTGTATGCGGACGACACTTTCATCTCTGCTACAGCCCCAAACACCACAGCTCTGCACAACAAAACCCAACAGATGCTAAACAGTTTTTTGGAATGGTGCAGCAACGGAAGGATTACCCTTAAACCGCAAAAATCCAACCGATCATCCCCCTGATTTATACTATTAGTTGTTCTGTTTTATTTTTCTGGATTTATTTTGTTTGGGGGAGAACGGTAGCTAGTATTTTAGGCGAGTTCTCCCGTGTTACTACTATCGTTACGCCCGAACCGGGATCAAGAAAGTAGGACTGTGAGTTCTTCTGTTGTACTTTTTGATTCATAGGGGAATTTATTTTAAATAAGGTGTCGTATGATTAATGACTTTAAAATAGAATTTTGCTCGTCGATTTATAATACTTATATACGCTTCATTGGGCATTTGCATCCATTTGACTCGCCGTCTACCTGTTTTGTTCGCCGCTAGTTACAGACCTTCTTCCCTCCCTGCATCATGAATAAATTTGTTTTTTTTTTAATTTAACTAGTTTTTATTTTTGTCCACATAGCAGCAGATACTCCGGAACTCAACACTGGGGGGCAATTAAAGTCTGCCCTACCGGCCGCCAGTGATTTTGGTCGATACCATAACGACCCCTGGAAGAATTCTTTCTACACTGATCTTGCCTGAGCAAGTGGCCTTCACATACAAACGCTAGGTGGCGCACGAGGCAATCCGATAACTGAACCAACGCGCCAAAGTGACCCGTAATGACCGAAGTGCGTTACAATATTTATTTAAAAAGGATGTAACACTCTAGATAGCTAATGACATCTCCCAATGGGACACGGTATCAATTATTATTTGAGGACGAGGGCGTAGATATGGGGAGGGTAAAGGAGGTAATTACTTCCCTCAGGATACCAATAAATAGCACGAAAAGAAGAAATAAAATATATGAAATGTGGAAACGGACAAGCCTATTTGTCTACAAGTTTGATTACCTCCCCCAGGAAAAAGTACTCCCCAGAAAAAAAGTTACCCCCCCAGGAAAAAGTTATCTACTCCCTTCTTTGGGGAAAAGATTTAACCTGTGTAATAAGCGCCATAACACACTGGAACCGACATTTACTCAATATTGCACCATTGTGTTTCGAGGTGAGATTTTGATTTCTATGTGTCTGGAAATATTGCCGCTGATAAGTCCTTAAGGGACGAAAGAGGTGTTCAGTGTGGATGCAGAGAACTTAAATTCTCACAGCTTACAAGTATTTTATATATGTATTTGACCCTAATTACCAACCATCAGTTCGTAACTTTGTAATGTAATTTTAGTCAATCCCAGAAATCAAGCGAAAACAGACCGAGGTGAATACGGTTAGTTGGATTTTTATCAGTATTTATCACTAAATTTTATCCACATTATAGAATTTTATCAAACACCTGTATTCTTTTGAATAAAATATTTGTCAGTACACATTGGCACTTGGAATCACTGTGAAAAGAGACGACAACGACGCATCTAGAGTGCTATGGACTTGTTGGCCTTAGTCAATGCCTACTTAGCAAGTAGGGAGCTGCTTACCGAAGTCGTACTATGTCACTTTGGAATTTAATGTGTGTGATCGTACCGACGATGCCGTTTTAAGTTGGTACTTTTTTTTAGTATTCGATTACCGAATTGTTTTTGTTAAAAGTTAACAATAACCGGTTGTTTTTTTTTGATAAATAAAGTAATATGTATATTATAACCCATATTTTTAATTATAAGGATGAGGAGTAATTACATGATACTTTTTCAAATAAAATTACTCTTATCTCTAGATACAGTCCTATATATTAATGTGAAGGTCATAAAAAACTAAACGCGATGCACATTTAGATCCAGCTCCCGAAATCAGTAAATCACTAGCAACATTAGCGAAAAATTGTTTGTGCGCCATAAATTTCGACAAATTCTTCCATAAAAAGCCTTTAATTACAAAAAAGGAACTTCTTTCTCTAAGCAAAACTACAATCCAGCGGCAGCGGGGCATTAAATCAAAGTGTTTTGCCTTTATCTGTCGTCTGTCCCGGTGGCATCCATCACCGAAGCTCCTCCTTCCCATCCTGAATGAAAATTCGCCAATGTGGAAGACTGAAGGGAAATCGCTGAGTACACTCAAACAAATAAACTTTATTACGACATTATTTTCTCAATCATTCCATTGATTTTCTGTTTACTTTTACCCTTTATAAGAGTTTCTAACGTAGAATTTGTATTGGCAGGGTTTAACCCCTCAACTGTTCTTGTTGAATATATTTGTTAGTTAATGTTTGATCCATATGCTACTACAGGCTTTTTATGGTCAGGATAGAGAATTCAAAGTGTTAGAGAGAGAGAGAGGATGCAGAGATTCAATGTGTCAGAGAGAGATTGCTATATCGATAACGTAGTAGATATCAGCGGATGCTGACAGGGCATAAGGGTTTGGCATACCTGAAGACTGGACCAGATACATCTGAACCGGTCTTCAGATCCGACAGACCCTTCTACTCTGTCAGAATCTTCTGGTCTCTACTACTATCGATCTAACTCTCTCTCTCTCTCTTTCTGACACATAGGAAGCTACTTATACCATATATACTGTAGTACATAAGGAAATAAAGAAATATATTTTCGTTACTTTGAGTTTTAGAAAACTCGAAATTACGGCAAAAATATTGCTGTTACGGATGAGTGTTAGTACCACTTGTTCCCTTCTTGACAGTGTTCGTCTAATTATAAATGGGTAAGTGTTTTCTTTTACTCTCTTTAATTTAGATCCATGTTGTATCCAGTGTTCTGCCCATTGTGATAGAATTTTATGTTTCAGGTAAATCTGGTAGTCTTCAGCTCTAATAGGTATATCCTCAACTGATTCACTTAGAGCTCGTTTTGCAGAGTGATCAGCTCTTTGGTTACCTGTGATACCGATATGACTGGGAATCCATATGAATATTGTTCTTTTGCCATCAGATTCTAGGTGATGTAGAGTAGCTAATATGCGTCTAATCATGGGGTCATTGCTGAATGTATTTTGGAGTGCTTGTATTGAGCTTAGTGAGTCCGTGCAAATTACATTTGATGTATTGTTGTTTGTATCTATGTATTTTAATGCCTGCCATATTGCGTATAGTTCTGTTGTATATATTGTGGCTGCCTTTGGAAGTGTCTATGAAAATGAGTTGTTTTGGATGTTTATTGCGCTGCTTGTTTTTTGAGTCTTTTTTGATCCGTCTGTGTATATTATTTGGCTATTACGGTAGGTGTTCAATACTTGCATAAATTCTTGTTTAATTATTTCTGAAGGTGTTTCTTCTTTTTTATGTTTCAGGCATTCGCAGTGGCATATGGGACTATTGATCATCCATGGTGAAACTTCATATTCATGTTGGCTAAGAAGATTAGGAAAAGTTTCTGCCAATCTTTCCAACAGTTCTCTATACCGAATTCGAACTGGTCTTGTTCTAGTTGGGTTCCTATTAAAATATGTGTCTTATTCGTTGGATGTAATTAGTTTGTTAATGGGATGGTTTGGTTAAGCTAGCATCTTGGTGCAATAATTGGCTAAGAGCTGGTCTCTGCGACATTCCAGTGGGGGAATGGCTGTCTCGCTACATAGGGAGAGATAGGGATTTGTTCGATAGGCTCCTAGTACACTCAGTAATGCAGTTCGTCGAATTGAGTCCAATGGTTTTAGGGTTGTTTTTCGAGCTGAAGAGTAGACAATGCAACCATAGTCTATACGCGGCCGAATAAAGTATTTATAGAACATTAGAAGAGTGTTTCTATCACTTCCCCATTTAATACTAGCTATTGATTTTAATAAGTTTATATGTTTTTTGCATTTTAAGACTGTAGCTTGTATATGCTCCTTCCAGTTTAGTATTTGTCCATTATTACACCCAAGACTTTGGTAGATTCTTTAAATTCTAATGGATGGTCTTCCAAGGATAACTGAAGTGGTCTGTGTTGTGATCTAAGTCTATTGAAGTGAACGCAGTGAGTTTTAGATTTGGAGAAATTAAATCCATGTTGCTTGCTGTTTTCCACTTGTTTTATGTTAATATTGTTTGCTCCAACTTTTTCTTCAATATTTGTTCATTGTTATTTTTTATTATACTATTATGATTTAAACAGGGTTGTAGAAAAAGTATAGTGTTTCACTCGTCGAAAGCGTTTTGGGAAACTCCTGAACCAGCCTCGGCTAGTAAATTGTTCTCGTTTCAACACATTCGTCACTCGTAAAACAATATACTCAATCACTCCGCGCATGCGTACATATACATTGACAGTCACATATATTTCCTTTTTTGAGGTTATCTCATTTGTTTACATTATTAAATATTGTGTAACATTTTGTTTAAAACCCATTATAATAATTACTATATCTCAATGTATTACTGAGGCCCAAAAGCCTCAGTATTAGTTTCATGATGGCGAAAAAAATTTCTTACCCCCACTTTTTATCACGTTTCTCGACGTTTTCGAGTTCCGAAAATGCAAAAAAATCGTGTCCGGACGTCTGGATGCCTGTTTGCCTGGATGTAAACACTGTAATTTTTGAACGAAAGCTCCGATCGAGTTCCGGTTTTCACTTTACCTAGTTAGTTTTGTCTAAGGAAGAATCCTATTGAATTTGCGCAGGATCGGACCGGCCCTTCCGGTACCCAAAAAACAAATTAAATTGGTGTGCATGGGAAAACTTGTTTTTTAATTCAAATTTTTAGAACAAAATGTCAAACGGAGTTTACGAAATGGAGGGGGGATGTCGCAGAAATTATTGACACATTGTTTGATTTAATGATTTTTTTTTTCGTTTTTTTTTTTGGCTTTTTTACAATTTTTTTTATTGTTTTCGTTTTTTCCGTATTATTTTTCATTTTTTTTTCACTTTTTTCCTGTTTTCTCATTATTCTGATGATTTGTTTATTTCTGGTTTTTTCTGTTTTTTTTTCGATTTTTTCTAATCTCTTCTCATTTTTTCTCAATATTCTGTTGTTTTTATTTCTTTATTTTCCCATTTTTTTCGATGTTTTCTAATTTTTCCTCTTTTTTGTCATTGTTTCACTTTTTTGTGTCTATTTCTTTTTGTTTCCAATTACTTCTTTTTATATTTCTTTTTTGTTTTCTAATTATTTTCACATTTTTTCTTATTCCGATTTTTTACGATTCTTTTAAGATTTTTTTGTCATTTTTTTGGGATTTTGTTGCGATTTAGTTCAATTCATTCGTGTTTTCATCTATTTTTTTATTTATTTCTTTTGTTTACAATTGTTCCCGTTTTTAGTTGTTCTTTACAATTTTTTTCCGGGTTTTTGCGATTCTTCTGATTTTCTTTTATTTTTATCATATTTTACAATTTTATTCTTCATTTGTTTCCCATATTTTCCAATAATTTTTATTTCTTTTTCAAGTATTTCCGGTTTTTTCTGATTTTTTCGATTCTTCTATTTTTTTCTCATTTTTCACTAATTTTTTTTGATTTTTTTTCATGTTTCATTCTAATTTTTTCAATATTTTCTAATTTTTTTGATTTTTTTCTCATTGTTCTATTTTTTCCTTTTTCTTTCTTTTCCCATCCTCCGATATATTATTGATTTTTTGGTTTTTTCGTATTTTTTTCTCATTTTTCTATTGTTTTTCGATTTTATCAAATTCCTTCAGTGTTTTTTTTATTTTTTTTTATTTTCTGTCTGTCTGTCTGTTTGTCGATTTCTTTCGATCTCGTTCCATTTTTTTCGATCTCTATCGATTTTTTCGATTTCTTTTGATTTTTGTCACTTTTTTTGTTTTTTTTTCGTTTTCTATTCATTTTTTTTATATTTTTTTCGATTTCTTTTGATTCCTTTCCATCTCTTTCGATTAATTTTTATTATATCGATCTTTGTAATTTTTTTTCGATTTTTGTCGATTATTTTTCGATTTCTTTTGATTTTTTTCCATTTTTTTTATTTTTTTTTTGAAAATTTTCAAATTTTTGTTTTCTAATTGTAAAATTTTAAAAAGTGAAAAAATAACGTAAGACTCTTTATTTCGTAACGGGGATCCCTCGAATGCACAATTTTTAATACATTTTCGGTATTTTCTTTAGACGGTTCATGATTATGTTTTTAATAGTTTTGGTTGTTCCCCATTTTTATTTTATTTTTTCACAAATAATTATAATTTTTTCCAATTTGTAACGAATTACTGAGGCCCAAAAGCATCAATATAAGTTTCGTGATGGCGAAAAACTTTTTTTCTAATTTTGACATATAAAGTGACACTTTTTAAAACTGACACACGTTATCAAACATCTTACTTTGTGTAACTAGCTACATAAAGTAAAATTGTAACGAAGTTACTTTTTTTTTATTTTTTTTTTTGGGACATTCTGTATATAAATAATTGTAATTTTTGTTATTGTATCAACCGTTTTACTTTGAATTTATTGACACCCCTCTTATTTTATTGCCCGATATAATCATAATTTATTTTTGGGAAATTCCTTCTTTGGATTTCCTATTTCTTTGGATTTCAAATTTTGTAAATTGTTAAGACGAAACACACAAGTCAGTTCCGTAGCCGACCGCGCATATTTAATTTTTAGTGGGGCCTTTGCTAAGTGGGGCTGGGAAAATTGTTTAAAAGGCCGGGAGCCGCTAAAATCATTCTCTTTTGCTGACTGTTATCCGTCTATACCGTTTTTAAGAATTAATTACCGGCCGAAGTGAACGTTCTGACCTGTGTGTGTGTCCTAGGTAAGAACCTGTATAATTTTATTTTAATAAATAATTTTGCATATTTCTGATTTTTCTTGTGTATAAACTGAATAACTACATATCACTCGGCTTACATATAAAGGTTATAATTAACAATAAGTTTCTGGCGTATTTATGTCTATTTAAAATATCTTCCGATTAGTTATAAAAGTTTCAAAGGTTTTGATTTATTTAACTTAGGGGGGTTTGACTTAATTGATTCAAAGATTTTTGAATTAGCTACCCTTGCGTTCGCTGTCTATTCACAGGAACACAACGGCGGTTCTTTCAAGAAATCCTGAATCCAGTCAGTAGGGTTTATTTAATTTTAGGGGGGTTTGACTTAATTGATTCAAAGGTTTTTGAATTAGCTACCCTTGCGTTCGCTGTCTATTCACAGGAACACAACGGCGGTTCTTTCAAGAAACCCTGAATCTAGTCAATAGGGTTTATTTAATTTAGGGGGGTTTGACTCAATTGATTCAAAGGTTTTTGAATTAGCTACCCTTGCGTTCGCTGTCTATTCACAGGAACACAACGGCGGTTCTTTCAACAAACCCTGAATTCAGTCAAAAGGGTTTACTTAATTTAGGAGGGTTTGATTTAATTAATTCAAGGAATCTTGAATTCTGTTTCGGAAAATCATTTTATCTGTGGGATATTTTCATATTATACAAATTTTAGATACCGGTTAATTCCGTTAATATTATATTCAGGCATAAATACCAAGGAAAACTCCTGAGAATCATTTAGTGCCTAGTAACGCTTTTCCTGTGTAGATATCATTTTCACCGACACTGCAAATTATTTTCACACGCTTTTTCTAGAATTTCACGCTATCATGCATTGCTTTTAGTTAATTGCTGCTTACCGATATATATTTTTTTTAAAAAAGAAGTTGATCTGTATTTTTCTTATTGTTGCTTAAAACACCGAAAATTTTAATATAGCTTTCCATAGTTGACAAGAAGTAATAATTATAAAAATCAGTAGTTATTTGCAATTTTTCATTATCTTAACAAAAGCAACCGGTAAATTCAGATTTCGCAACGTAAAACAATTAAAGCCTGTTTCACGCTGAGCACTACGAAATAGTCTATAACAACAGACCCCTGGAATTACCGTAACCTCCATCTGTTGCTACCCTGGTACTCTTGAGGCAGTAGATCGAGAGTTAGTGGAGTAAACCATCCCAAAAATCTGGCGCCCGAGGCAATCTAGTAGGAAACCGAAGCCGTGGGTGTCATAGTGACGGCAAGTATCTTTTGTAGAAAGAAAGCACGTCACAAAATATTATGACAAAAAGAATTTTATTTATTTAACTGCTATAACACAAGATAAGGACATAAATTATAAATTAATTAATTATTATAAATATTGATAACATAATTATTGCAATTATTTAAATTAATTTCCGACGGCATACTTGTTTTATTGCTGGTACTTGCTATTATTTGGGAGACGGCGCACATTGCATTAGATGTTTCACCAAATATTTAATTACAAAATGTCAAACTGACAACTGAAATGAAGTGACGGCAGGAAATAGACTAGATTTATGTTTTCACAATTTTTATCAATTATATTTTATTATTTTTTTTTATTACTTCAAAATTAGAAAAAATCTTGTATCCAATACGTTACGAAATGCAATTTTGTGTAACTTGTGAGCTTTTGCGGAACTAATTGCGTTCGTTCCGCAAAAATCTCACAAGTTACACAAAATTGCATTTCGTAACTGGTTGCATAAATAGCTATTTTACCTCTACTTTCAACACTTTTCTCGACGTTTGCGAGCTCCCTGAATCCGAAAAAATCCTGTTGGAACGTCTAGATATCTGTCTGTCTGTCTATCTGTCTGTCTGTCTATCTGTCTGTCTGTCTCTGTCTGGCTGTCTGTCTGTCTATCTGTATATAAACACTGTAACTTGTGAACGAAAACTTCGATCGAGTTCCGGTTTTCACTTTACCCAGTTAGTTTTGTCCAAGGAAGAACCCTAGTGAATTTGAGCAGGTTCGGACCGTCCCTACAAATTAAAGTGGTTTGCACGAGAAAACTTTTTTCCAATTCAAATTTTTAGAACTTTTTCCACTTCACATTATGTATAATATTCCCCTACATGTATGTAAAATGTTTGGCTAGTATCGCACCATTCATTCCGGTACCCGCCGCCCCATAACGATCCATAAATATCAAGTTCTCAAGGGATAAACTTTTTTACACTGCAAATTAACAATAAAATTTACGTCAGATCTTGTATAATAGGCCTTAGACTGCGGCTCAGGCGCATGTTCATGATTGAATGATGCACTTTTCTCGCTTGTACTAAAATAACTATTTGGTACCAAAAAAAATATTTCAGATCTGAAACATTTCTGACGGTTAATGAATAATTTAAAAGATTCATGATGAAAACATATATAAAATTTTTACTTGTTATATCTTCTATCTTTTTTGCTCTAACTGTTATTTTATTCCCATTTTAAATATTTCGATTCGTTACTTTTAGCTTTTTTTTCGTTTTTTTTTTATTTATAGCGGTTTTTTTTGCTGTTTTTACGTTTTCTTTTCGGTTATTTACAATTTTTTTGATTTTCTCGTTTTTATCGTGTTTTTACAATTTTCTTTTTTATTTTCTTATTGTAATGTTTTCTGATTTTTTAAAATGATTAGATTTTTTCCGATTTTATTCTCGTTTTTCTTTATTTTTTCCTTTTGCTCTGAATTTTTTTCTTATTCCTCTATTTTTTTTCGATTAATTTTAATTCTTTCGAATTATTTAATTTTTTTTTATATGGTTACAATTATTTCGCTTTTTGGTTGTTTTTTTCCGATTTTTGGCGACTTTTTTTTACAATTTTTTTCCGTTTATTTGCCTTAACAATTTTTTGTTTTTTTTTCGACTTTTTCCCACATTTGTTTTTAAATTTTTTTGCTATTTTCTTTCGAATTTTCATATTTTTTAAATTTTTTTTCTAGATGGTTACAATTGTTATCGGTTTTTTGCGTTTGCAATTTTTTCCAATTTTTTGCGATTATTTGAATTTGCAATTTTTTGTGACCTTTTTGCGATTTTTTAAAAAAAATGGATATTTTCAGCGGTTTTTTTGGGATTTTGTTCAGATTCTTTTTTCGATTTTTTTACCGTTTGCGATTTATTTAAAATCTTTTAATTTTTTTAAATTCTTCCCGGTTTTAGCGAACCTTTGCACTTTTTGCGATTTTTTGCAATTTTTGCGGTATTTTTTCGATTTCTTTCGGTTTTTTTAACTGTTTTATTTTTCGGTTTTTTGCGGTTTTTAGCAATTTTTTGCTGTGTTTTTACGTTCTTTTTTCGGTTCTTGATAAGTTTTTTGATTTTATAGTGTTTATCGTATTTTTACAATTTTGTTTTCCATTTTCTTTTTCTAATATTTTTTGATTTTATTCTCGTTTTTTTCTCGTTTTTCAATTTTTTTTGTTGTGTTCTGATTTTTTTTTCTAATTTTTCCTCTTTTTTTTTCTTTTCTTTTCTGATTATTTTCTCATTTTTGTCTTATTCCTCTAATTTTTTTCGATTTATTTTAATTTATTCGAATTATTTAATTTTTTTCTTTGGTTACAATTATTTCGCTTTTTTGGTTGTTTTTTTTCTCATTTTTTGCCATTTTTTGCAGCTTTTTTTGCATTTTTTCCTCTGCAATTTTTTCTGTTTTTTTTTCGATTTTTTTCCACATTTTTTTTTGAATATTTTTGCGATTTTCTGCGTTTATTCTTGAGATTTGTTTTGGGATTTTGTTTAATTTTTTATGCAATTTTTTGTGCTTTTAACGATTTTTTTTGTATGTTTTTTTTGCGATATTCTTCTATTTCTTGTGTTTGTTAGAGACTTTCTATTTGTTTTTTAGCGACTTTTTTTTAGTTTTTTTGCGATTTTTATCCTTATTTGCGTTCCTTTTTTTTCTCTATTTTTTACCATTTTTTCTGTTTTTCCTATTTTTTCTTACTTTCTCTGTTTTTACTTTTTTCTGTTTTTTCTATTTTTTCCTATTTTTTTTTCTAGTTCTGTTCTAATTTCACCATTTTTTTACGTATTTAAAAATCGTCCAACGCGTCCAATAAAATTACAATAATTTTAGCTTTCTGCACTGCTTCTGTATATAAACTTTCACTATGCAAAATCTCACACTCCTCCTTCATTATGCTTAAAAAGGGGTCCGAAGTTTTCTCTTTGTGTATTAATATAGAGATATATAAACACCATTTGTTACATTCCCCTTTCAAAAATACTATGTAAATTTTAAGAAAAAATCTGATGTGGCCAGCACATGACCTCTCGCCATTTTTGAATCAAAAATTTACAGGTTGACACAAAAAAGTATGAAAAAAAATTATTTTTTTGTAAATCTGGCAACAATGGCAAAAGTTTCGAAAATTTTAATGAGATGAAAATAAACTATATGGTATACAAAATATATGTGTAAAACTTTATTGCCGTTTTGTATAATAATGGAGTCATTACCCATAGCAACTGCCACTTCCGGTTGTGCGATTGGCACCAAAATCTAATCAGATCTAATCTAGGGTATCAGAATCCTGTATGCAAAATTTCAAATTTTTTTATTCAGTTGTTTTTGAGTTATCGTTACTACAACATCCATCCAAACACACACACACACTAACACACTAACACACACACACACACACTAACACACACACACACTAACACACACACACACAGACATCATCGCGAAAATATTAAAATCGTATTCTAGGGACCCCAAAACGTGTTTATCAATTGAAAACTCACTACCCAATTTTTAGCATGATTCCTATACCTCTCTTATCTGAAGGGCGAGAGGTAAAAATATATTTTTCTTTAAATTTCAATAAGAAAACACTATCTTTTTCGCAACGAATAAACCTCTCCTTGTAGAATATCTTATTTCTTCTGACTAAGACTGTACACTTATGCGAGCTGTAAATCGTCCAGAGCTATTATTCCTCGGTCTGAACGACATACGAAGTGATTTTCATAATTCGGCCGTCTATATGCCGATCGTTAGTCAGCAAACGATCGAAATGTCACACTCGACCATCAAACAAACAAAATTGTCCATCTCAATACTCTTTCGTACTTGTTCGAATCTATTTTATAGCCTTTGTTCCTTCGATCTGGAGGTCGACAAATTATGACTTAATTTCGTAGACTAATATGGATACTCGTCCCATTGATATTGGTTGTTTGTTGTCTGTATCAATTCAACCATAAAGTTGGTTTCCATAAATAATTTAATGATGCGGAGTAGTAGATATTGATCAAGTGTAAATAATGATTCCTTGAGTCATTTATTTTGTGGCACTCTATTTATACAAATTTATTGTAAACTAATTACTGATATCGAACCTGGAAATTACGATAAAAGTATTTCTATTCCCAAAAGTACTTGAGCAATAAGCGGTCAAAATACCGAAAAGTTATTCGCCTGATCAATTGTTAAATATATTTTTTGAAAACCAGCTTGATGTACAAAGTACCATATAATATTTATAATTATATTTATGAAATATTTTAAAGAATAAATTATTTATTAACGGTGATGATAGTCACTACAGCACAGTCCGGTCCTGTACTAGCAAATCAACGACGCTAGGGCGACTTAACCTAAACTGTACTAAATTATAAAGTTATTACGACAGCACAGATCTCCGCGTTGATAGTGTGATGTTGCTTTAATTAATCTGGAATATATCGCGCGTGTGGGCCGGATCAAACGGCGCCATCTCTGTCTTACGCGCTGGATAACGATTTCTGTTTCGGTCTTATCAATCCTTATAGGTGTCCTCTTCGAGATTTATGGGAAATAATTCGAGAAACTGATGAGGATTCTAGAGTGTGAAAGTTATGATTTAGGGTACTTTCATAACTTGGGGTATGAGGGGTGGGTTAATGTCGGTTTTTGATATATTTCATATACGTAAGATTGCAGAACGTTAATTTACAATTATTTATAAATTTATTAACCAGAATTTATTGTCAATTAAAAAATATATGCTGAAACTAATACGGAACTCAAACAAATTGTGCGAAATCTCTCTGTGTAACTTAACAAATAGCAAGAGGAGTTAACGTGAAGTAATGAATACATTCTGTAGCATTATGGTTTAGATTATATACCGACTATCAAGTTTGGCTGCCAGCGACATCAATCAAGCGCCCTATGAGCCTGAGATGTTGCCAGTGTTGCCGCTTATTCCCTTGCGACCATCCTCCCTATCCCTGATCTGGGACTTACCATTTCATCACGTCTGAAATTAATGATCCAATGGAAAGTCGAATTATTCTTGACCAATATTCTTAGTTAAGATAAAGTTTAGGTATACATACAGGGTGATCAACTAGTACTTGTAAAAAAGTTTTAAATAAAAACTATAAACACAGTCAAGCTCCGTAATTATTCCGTAATATACAGGGTGTTTCATAAAATCACAGCATACCAAAGTAATGTTTCTTTTTTTAATGAAACACCCTATATTTTTTTACATTTTTAGATTCGTCCTTAGAAGCTGATTTATAAACTAAATAGACAATTGAATATCGCATTTTTATCGAGTTTAACTATCTTAACTTTTTAAGTACTAGTTGGTAGCATATGAAAAAAAATTATATAAGGTTGTCAAAAGTACAAAAACTTCGATCACCATGTATATATTTTTTTTCTTATGCCACCAAGTATAACTCAAACAGATAGCGATATGTAAGCCGCTTTATCCGATTTTATGTCGTTTGGCCGGAGAATTCACTTAAAGTTAAAAAACTGCGACTTTCAATTGTCTATAATAAGTGTAATGGATTTTTGAAATCAGTTTCTGAGGACGAATCTAAAAGTATAAAAAATATAGGGTGTTCCATTAAAAAAACACAACTTTGGTATGCTGTGACTTTAAGAAACACCCTGTATACTGCGAATTAATTTTAAAATGTGGAGCTTGACTGTATATATATAATTTTTATTTAAAACTTTCTTTCGTTTCCTACAAAACAACGGAGATATCAAAATCCGGAGTACAAGTTGATCACTCTCTATATACAGTGAGGTCCTTTATGATTTATTTTTAGCGTAAGAAAATCGATTATTTTTTATGATTCAAAAAATATTAGATGTCGCTACTCAATGGCCGGAATTTTTATCTGGTTTAATTTGGATTTTAACATTTTTAGAAATTTTAATTTAAAGCAATTTACGAAAAAAAAAGTTCGCGCTATCGTTATTACAATATTTTTTCAACACTGAACGTGTTATCTCTTTCCATGCCTCTCTTTTCCTTTTTTACTATTTCGTTCCATTTTACGTGTTTTTCATAATTTTCCGATTTTTCCCTAATTTTCCTATTTTTCCCTATTTATCCGTACTTATTCATTTTTTTTTCCTCTTTTTCTTTTTTTTTCTATTCTTCCCCATTCTTCACTATTTTTCCCTATTTTTCCTATATTTCCCCATTTTTCTTTATTTCTGTCTCTTTTCTTTATTTTTCCTATTTTATCCTTTTTTCATTATTTTTTCTATTTTTGCTATTTTTTCCTATTGGCCCATATTTGTATCTATTTGCCCCTTATTTTTCCCCACTTTTCCTATAATTCCCTATTTGTCCCTATTTCTACTATATTTTCCTATGTTTTCCTATTTTCCCTTTATTTCTCCATGTTTGCCTATTTTGCTTAGTTTGTCTATTTCTTCAATTTTTCCTATTTTTCCCTATTTTTCATTATTTTTTCCTACTTTCTCCTATTTTTTCCTATTTGTCCCCTTTCGTATGTATTTTACCTCTATTTTTTCCTTTTTTCCTATTTGCCCCTATTTTTTCCTACTTTTTTCAATTTTTTCCTTTTTTCCCTATTTTATCTATTCTTCCCTATTTATCAATATTTTTCCTATATATCCCCGTTTTTTCCATTTGTCTCTTTTCTCTATTTTTCCTATTTTTTATTTTTTTTCCTATTTTTACTGTTTTCCTATTTGTCCGTATTTTTATCTGCTTTTCAATATTTTCCCTATTTTTAGTCACTTTTCCTAGTATTCCCTAATTGTCCCTATTTCTGCTATATTTCCCAAATTTTCCTATTTTTTCTTTATTTCCCTATTTTTGCCTGGTTTGTATATTTTTAATATTTTTCCCTATTTTTCATTATTTGTATGTATTTTTATCTATTTTTCCTTATATTCAGTATTTCTCCATATTTTTTCCTATTCTTCGCAATTTTTTCCAATTTTTCTGATGTTTTCCAATCATTCATTATATTTTCCTAGTTTTTGCAATGTTACACTATTGTTCTTTATTTTTCTTTATTTTTCAGTGTTTTGCACAATTTTTTCTTATTTTAACATTTATTTTTAAATTTTTATCTTATTTTTCCCAATTTTTTTCGTATTTTATATTTATCTTAATTTTCTCTATTTTTCTTGCCTGTCCATTATTTTTTCCAATTTATCCCTATTTCCTTAATTTTCTCGATTTTTCGTTATTTTGCTTTATTATTATATTACTTCTTTCTATTTGACTATTTTCTCCTCTTTTTCCCACTCTTTTACTATTGTTTCCCTATTTTTCACTATATTTTAAAAAACCTCACTATTTTTCGGCATTTTTCCATATTTTCTCGTATTAATCATTATCGTTTCCTATTTTTACCTATTTCCTTTATTTTCCCCGTCTTTCTTAATTTTTATCTATTTTTCTCTATTTTTCCTTATTTGTCCCTATTGTGCTTTATTTTCTGTATTTCGCTTTATTTTTCACTATTTTACTTTACTTGTTTTTTACTGTTTGTCCCTGTTTGCCCTACTTTTCCCGTTTTTTTTTTACTATCTTTTCTATTTCCTCTATTTTTTTCGTATTTTCCATTATTTTTTCTCATTTTTCCAATATTAAATTACAATAATTTCGTCGCGGCGTTGAATTCAATATTAATTCAGTCTATCCAATCTACGATTCTACCGACTGACTATTCACATTTTAAATTAATAATCGTTCCTAAAGAACGAATAGTTACCTTTCCATCTCTATTTTTCGTTATGTTACAATTTCTCATTGTTAAATCCTATCGCAAGTTTTAAAATATTATTTTCTGATGAATTAAACGTAACAAAATAACTTAAACTCCAATCCTGTTATATTCAAGACAACTTCTTAAGTGAAAATACGAAGATCTGCCCTGTAAATCGTAGAATCCCTTTTGCCGTCTTACATGTAATATATTACTTGCGTTTTGCTCTTGCAGACTTACCTTAAGGTGTTATCATCTTCGGTTCGGCCGATAACACAAAGATCAAGGAGGTTAAACAACATTAACTGTTTAAAGCCATTCATCCAATTAATTTATCGAGAAAGTTTTCTTCAGTAAGATATATTACAGGGTGTACAAATTAGTTTTCTATCTAGCATCAAAAATGATCTAGTGTAATAAAATTATCAGATGAAGTAATTTATGAATAAACGTATTCTCGTTTGCATAGTAATAATAAAGTTAATTTAAATAGTAACCCAATTGTCGCCATTTTTAATTGTAGCTATTCAAAGGACAATTCTACGACTTCATTACATCCCTACGAGCAGACTAAACTCATATGACTGGGAATTATTTCCATCCATACAATAAATAATAATTTTCATTAAGAGCATATCATATACAGAAAGCAATAGGGCCTAATGTTTATCTTTCCTCATAAGCCATTCTTTTTATCCTCTATCTTTGTTGTAATCGTTGGTTTAGATGGAAAAGAAGGAGACGGAACTAAAAGTAATATCAATGCGGCCGCCAGAGGTGATTATACATCGGGATTTGAAAATTGGGATTCATGTTACTGCCGCTGTCCGAGTTTGCCCGGTTCGGTGGCAATTGCCAGCACACTTTCAGTTTAGTCTCATTACCGAACACATTTAACTACGGTTAATTTTTGTCATCTACAATTTTGTTTATACGGTTTCGTCTGGTGATTATCCCGTTACGATTTGCCGGTCTTCGACCATTTGCGCCACGTGGTGGACTTTTTTAGTTCGACCATTCCGCGCAACTGGACGCGCGGAGTTGCTGTCCACTTCAAAACTTTACATTACTTCATTAGTAGATATGGAGCTTTTACGATGTTTCAGTTCATCCTTTACTTCTTTTTTATATTTGTTTCTTATAATACGAAACCGTATTTTTAGATGAAAATCATGCTTTTCAATAAATAAGTTTTTTAGATTAGTATTTTATTATTAATAATTTACTAGACTAATATATAAAATATGCAATTTTTAAATAACTATAAAGCCGGAGTCTCATGGGTCCGTTTTCCGTCGATCCGATATCCGATAAAAATTGAATTTCGGATAAAAATAAAATCCAAGTCTCATTTATCCTAAATCGTATCCCAAAATGGTCCCATCATGACAATTTACAGTTTTATTTGTGGTTATAATTCACAATACACTCATTAATTTACTTATTTGGTTGTATTGTATTCAGTTTCATTTAATTGTGTTCTGTGATTTGATGCAATATTGTATTGTTTTAAATTTCGATTATTTGCTATTTGCGATCAATGTCCAAGTCTAATTCCTATTATTGGCAAAGTCAAAGTTTTGATCAGAATGAGAATGATGTAGAAATACGTACCCGAAACCTCGACCGAAACATACAATGCGGAAACGCAGGTGAGTTTTACCATTTTACCAAAGTTGCTTGCTGAAATGCAACTAAATAAATTGATAAATTTAGTTCAAACTATCGACGAATGTTAAAACGCAAACCGAATAATTATTTTTATTAGTTTATTGTTTTGTTTACTTTTCATCAGTCAGACAGCTAAAAGTGAGGTTAAAAACGATCCGAAAACGGAAAAAGTTAAAATTAGTTTAACTTTGTCCGACGTCGGAAAAAAGTTAAAAATATTCGGATAAAAAGGCGGGAAATTTTTCAACCAATAGGAACTCCGTCATACCATCGGACGATCGGAAAACGGACGCATGAGACTCCGGTTTACTTTTTCTGAATAATAATAACTCCGTTTCATATTTACATTTTAAAATAATTATTATAATTAGCTTTCCTCTGTAATCCGTTATTAAAAATACTAAAAATATAGCGATCGGCAATTGATCGTAAATAGGTAAAATCAAAATGCACCGTGAATACGAAAAATAGAATAAACAGCGCGACCTTCCTCCGAATATAGGGTCAAAACCCGATCCGTTTAGAAACTTCACACTTCGTCCGAACGATGGAGGCACTTGCGCTTGTGCCGTTTAGATAGCACGTCAGACCCTGAAAAACCTACGTGCCACCATCCTGCCCATCCTCACCCTCCTCTTCAATGCCTGCCTTCAGCATTCCTTTTTGCAATCAAACTGGAAAACAGCCCACACCATCCTTATCCCCAAGCTCCACAAGGCTCATACCTCCCCCAATTCATACAGGCCTATATCCCTAACGAGTATTCTGGGTAAGGTCTTTGAGAATCTTCTCAAGGACCGTATCTGGGATTTTGTAGATGAAAGGGGAACGATACCCCAATTCCAACACGGATTTAGGTCTGAACACTCCACCCAAGATGCACTAGTGAGACTCCACTCCATTACCACCAAATCTCTAAACCTTGGTCACTGTGCGTCGTCAGTTGTCTTCGATGTCCAGATGGCTTTCGATCAGGTCTGGCATACCGGACTTGTACGGAAGCTTTCTAACATCGGCATCCCTTCTCAATTCATTAACCTTTCCCATCGATCTGTGATAGTCAAAGTCAGTTCTGCCACCGCAGACCCCTTTACTCCACAAGCCGGAGTCTCCCAAGGTTCAGGGTTAGCCCCAGTGCTGTACGTCATTTACACGCACGACATCCCCCTCCCGCCAACTCCTAGCCAAGACATCCAACTGTATGCGGACGACACATCCATCTCCGCTACAGCCCCAACCACCAGAGCTCTGCACAACAAAACCCAACAGATGCTAAACCGTTTCTCGGAATTACAGAGCTCTGAACCTATCCACTCTCCTTCCTCACCTCTTGCACGCCATCACGGCAACGGGGAGGAGAATCCACAGGAAATGTGCCTACCTCCCCTGGCGGTTTCCTTCCAATAAAATACACGTGCAAACTAATACAACTTCTATCATTTGCAGGTTGAAAGACCTCCAAGGAAGATACGTTAGGAGAACCCTGGCCAGCTCCAACATCCACGCCCAGGAAACACCAAGAATGAGATGAACAGATGGAAGGAACGGAAGACCTCTACCTAAGAAGCCAAGAAGAAAATTACCTCAACCGAACATAACAGTTTTCAAAGAAGTCAAAGATCTTTCGGACGAGCTCCTAGATCTCTTAGAGGATGCTCCTCTAAGCATCAGATGAGCTGGTCACCCCACTGACTTCCAAGGACTTTCTGCGCGCCTGAGCCTCCCTTAATCTTAATCAAATATCTTAAGTAAATATATATAATCAATTACTTTTCAGATCAAATCAACACCCACTGTATCCCTAAAAAGGAGAAACTTCTCCTACAGCAGGGTACAAGGAAACAGCCGAATCAGGATAAATAGCCGAGGAGGGTTTAGCAGGTATGCCCCCGACTCTGCTTGAAGAGCGATCAGGGGAGAGTCCTGCACTACTTCACGTGTTGAACCTAGCGTGAAGTGTTTTTAAAAGTTTCCCGCCTCCACAACTCAGGACAAAATCATGCTATTGTAGTTTTTGAACCGACAGAAAATACACTCTGGTGGCATCGGCTACATAGTGCTCTCCGTCACTTTTAGAATTAATATGAACAACTTGTCGCAAAATAAATTATAAAACAAAAGTAACTTGATCGACCGCCACAAGAAAATCAAAACAAATTCATTTGGCTCTCAAAAAAAATCTGTTTCCAAACAACTATTGTCAGTTCAGCGTCTTTCTATTCGCGTTGGTATTCAGCAGTATATAGTCTACAAAAGTACATTAATTTTAGCCGAATTGAGAAGATTTAATTTTTATCACTTATTGTTTATAAATTGTCCATTCTGCCCCACTGTGCGTCGCCGTGGCTTTAGTACCGTCCTAAGGAAATCCGACGGAAAGTATACTCTGGTGGCTTCGGCTATATTTTGCTCTCTGTCGCTGCGGTTTGACAGACAAAAAGTTCTCTCTGGTGGCTTCGATCACATTGTACATTTCGTTAACGCAATTGTTCGACGGGAAGTATATTCTGGTGGCTTCGGTTACATTGTACTATCTGTCGAAAGCAGAAATATTAGAGTTTTTCCCGTTACCCAATTTTTATGCTTACCGCCATTGTTAAGAGTTCGCCAGCACCCCGCTTAGTTTTGCTTAGCTTATTCGTATTTAACGCCCCGCGTAGATATTGCTTTGATATTAAAACTTGTTGGACGCCTTCCCTCTTCCCCCTTCCCACCACCTGTATTATTTTGGTTATTTAATAAAGCTGTTTTCCATACTATTTGGATTTGTATTTACTTTCTATTCCTTCTTATTTTTCATAATTTCGAGCATCACCAGCAACGCAGCGAATACCCAGGTACTCAACCCAGTGGAGCAAGTAAAGCACGCAAAACGCATTGGTCGACACAATAAACGACCTCTGGGGTATTCTTTCTCCACTGACGCTGCCCATGCAAGTGACATTCACACTATAAACAGAAGGTGGTGCCCGAGGAAATCCGAAAGCTGAACGAAGGCGCCAAAAGACTGTTTGTCGACACAAAAAAATGCTTTAATTCAAGGCCACGCAATATGGCGCTTCCAGGATTAAAAGCGGATCAAGGTCTGATCCAAAGCAAATCGAGACCTGATCAGAAGCGGATCGGGACCTGATCAGAAGCGGATCGAGACCTGATCAGAAGCGAATCGAAAGCAGGTGAGAAGCGGATTGAAAGTTCATCAAAGTTGGATCATCGACGGCATGGAGAGAATTGATAAACAATTAAAAAAGAGACTTATTCTAAAAAAAAATCGGCTGTGTCACCCCAGAAGTTTCCCGGCTCGACCGTAGAGAATATGTTATTTATTATTATTATTTTAATTACAAAATACTAAGAATTACATTAATTTATGGAACCCATTAAAAACAGCGAGCCGATGGTGAATAAGTCTACCGAATTGATATGTTGATAATGACATAAGCTGCGCATGCGCACGTTGTATATCACACTGCTACAATTAGGATCTAGGATCTCCTAAAATCATGTGTGAAAACTATTGGGAATTTGGGTAAATTTTTCATACAATAGTTGTAGGGAATTTTATGCTTTACAACTTTGCACTGAAACATTTTGCACTAAAGAGCATAATTGACCTTCAATTTTAAAAAAATGTTAAACATAAAAGTTAAAGAAAATTTGATGCTTTACAACTTTGAACCAGAAAATTTTGCACTAAAATGCATTGTTTGTCCTCAGAATCAAGAAAATCTAGAGAAAACCTACATGCACATTTTTTACGCCCCTCTAGTGGCTCAACTATTGGAAATTCTGGAAAAAGTTTGAAATAAAAGTTATAGGGAATTTTATGCTATAAAACTTTGTACTATAACATTTTGCATCAAAGTGTATAGTTTGTCCTTAAAATTTAAAAAAAGTAAAAAATTGTTACATGGGCATTTAATCAGTGTCGGTCTTGAGGACCTTCTACTGTACCAATTTAAATAAATCTATTGGTCGCATTCTAGGCACGCACCGACCCCCCATACCAAATTTCAGCTTGATTGGTCAAACGGTTCGGCAGTTATCGTGGAAGATTACACACAGACACACAGACACACAGACAGACCATACGCTGGAAATGGTTTCAATCTTCTTGGGGGACCTCAAAAGGGATATTTCCATCGATATCTCGATTTTTTTTTTGCTCGTTCACCTTACTTTCCCTTTGATGGGTCCGGGAAAGTAAAATAAATTAAGATTGATCAAACAAGGCGCATCTCATGATTTTGCGAATAATATTTAAGTTTGTTATTCTTGACCATTCGCAGAATGTGCGATCATGCGTGTTTTACAACGAGTGGACTTGGTTGATCGCAAATGCCCAGCGAATGCGTTTCACACTCATAAAACATCGATTTGTATAGATTCACTATGTTTATGAAGTAAATATTTCATAGATTAAGTTTATGTTGTAAATGTGATAATATATTCAAATACATTTTTAAATAAAAGTGATACTTACTAAATCATAAATATAATTGGTGAGAAATTTCGGGATGGACGAATAATACGTTTAGTCATTTCTTGCCACAAATTTTATGCATCTTTTAGCGTAAAATCATTGGAGAATTTTCCTGATCTTAGTTCTTGGTGTTTTTTCATGAATTCTAACAATAATTGTTTTTGTTCACTCGTTGCATTTGAGTGTCTAATATTTTTAGGTGTACTGCTAATTATAGAAGTCATTTTATTTTGTATCAAGGCGATTTATAATATGTATGTATAATCATATAAACAGCTCGCCTCTATGAGAGGATTGACAGGACAAGTTTGACGTTTATAACTTCAAATGACGCTAAATTGCGCTGTTGTTAAGTATATTTTAACATGAGAGTGATATCGTTCGTATGAATTTGCGAAAGGTAGTCGAGAATAGTATTTTCAGAAAGTGGTCGCAAATAAATCATTCGCAGGTTCGCGTATACGTGCAGTTGCGAACGATGTCAAGAATAGCACCCCATGTGTCGATCTGCTTTTTCTTGATCCGCTTTTGATCAGCTTTCGATCAGCTTCTGGTCAGGTCTCGATACGCTTTGGATTCTGGAAGCCATATTTGCATGACCTTGAATTAAAGTAGTTTTACCAGAACGGACCTTTGCGAGTTTTAAAGGAATTTAATATTTGGAATGCGGAGAAATGCTTCTTTATTTATACGGTCTATTAAAACTGTTCAGTAAAAATCCATCGTCATTTTTAAACTAAAGTCGTATAAACATTTATTACTAACAAAATAATTACCAATAATTTTATACTTTTATAAATAATCTCCAAAAGAATAAACCTTAAAACCTGACCTGTAACAAAAATTATAAAAAACTGATTTTTTTACGAATTGGAAGTTTTATGCACTTATTATTCTTTTTCTCTAAATACATTAACGGTTGCAAAATTTAAAAAACCATATAATACCATTTATAACAAGCAGAAATACGTTTCTGTTAAAAATGCTCTTTATGGTTTATTTGAAAGTTGGTAACTCAAACGAAACGAAACATTTGAGGGGGAGCTTAGCCTCAATCCATCAGAGAATCCACCAGAATTTATACTTCACGTGGAGACGGGAGCCAATTAAAGTAATCAGGGTTATCACGTGGCCATTAAAAGGATTAGAATAGCGCTAGATGTCACCTCTACGACGTCAAGCTCGTGTATCTAAGCAGGCTTTGGAGTCGTTCCTGCTCGAAGTTGGCTTAGTTGTGGATTCCGCATCAAGAGGCAACTTTCAATCAAGATGGGTAACGACAACGAAATATTTTTTTTTTTATTTAGGACGAATTTAATCTGAAATCAGAATTTCAATCTTTAAACCAATCAAAATTTTTAAAACTTTGACCCTTATAAATTATTTATCTTAATAGGCACAAACTTTTCATAAGATATTTTTTTGTTTATTTTCTTATGACCAATCCAATTCTATAATCAGTTGTAACGTTCTTGCGTCATCAAGCGGTCTTTTGGCGCTTTAGTCCAGGTTTCTGATTGCCTCGGGCGCCACCTTCTGTTTATAGTGTAAATGCCACTGCACGGGCAGCATCAGTGGAGAAGAAATACTCCAGGGGTCGTATGGTATCGACAAGATCCTTAGCGGCCATAAGTACAAAATAACTGTTTATTCAATTACCAAATCCGGAGAAGAATGTATGTAACAAGGTCCTTACTATGCGGTGTCAAACAGTCTTCCAAGTTGGTGGTGGTCGGACTGACGGTTTTGGATTCCGGTACACTTAAAATTGCTTCGCTCCCTTCAGCTTAGCTTGGCTCTAAAGGTCGAGGGACTACCACTGGAACTCCGACTTCCACTGCTACTCCATACCGGCAATTGAATAAATCGTCCTACTCGATAAGTAAGAACTTCCATCTGTCGGGTGGAGGTTCAACTGATACGGCTTAATCCAGTGCTGTGCGCGATTTAATTTATATATTTTAATTGTTACGGAAAAAGTAACTTCGTTACATAGAATTTGAAGTTTTAAACAAATGAGGAAACAAAATCACAATTTTTAAAACTTTGACCAGTATAAATAATCAGATATTTCTTAAATGATTTTTTCTTTACTATTTTATGCCGAATCCAAATCTGGATCCAGAATTTTAAATTTTTCACAAATATTAAAAGTTCAGACCCCTATAACTTTTTTCTGGTACTGGGCACATATAATATAATTTTTTATGTTACTATCATGGGATAGATAATGAATGACACCTTTCAAAAAAACATTTTAAATTTCATATTTTTATAATTATTATTGTTATTTACGTAACTATATGAGCAAAAAATACTCGTTAAAATAAAATTTGCAATATCAGTTTGTATTATAACGTTACCTTTAACTAAAAATTTTTGGTCTACAAATTGGGTAATGCCAAAAGTCGTCAGAAGATCCGCCGCACTCAAACATCCTGGCAGACATTAGTGGGACTAATGTTGGAATATATTACCGGCAGAAATGGGAATCAAGGGCCCTGTCCCACATAAATTACACAGATATCTTCTTAATACGTGCCTGCCAACCGTAGAATTCCTGCAATAGTGTCAATTTTAAGCCGTCTCCTGTCACACTTCTTTCTCCACTTCGCTAATTAAGTTGAATCCTTAAAATTTGGGCTCAAATAATAATAAACGTTTCAGCTAATAAATATTTTTCATAATTAATTTAAAACCTCGAAAATCACACCAACATTTATGTGAGAAAACTTTCGTGGGTCTTGAATGAAAAAGCCAGTAGAAACCACAAGGAAAGCCGAGAAAAAGCGAAAAAAAAGGCGCCGGAGAAAAATTGTAGGAGTCGCCGGAAGTGCATGGGCCAGGAAAAACTCCGCGAACTCCGGACTCCCGACTAGCAAGCGTTACTAAGTGAGCTGTCATGAAAGTGGGACCGAGACTAGATTCAACAGTTTATTCACTTTCAGCGTGGCACACACTTGGAAAATCTTGGAAAATTATTTTTATTCTTTGGGTATCAGCAAAAACAGGAATAAAAGTGTCGTGTTAAGAGAAATTTGAAAATGGATTTTTGGTTATTTGGCTATTTGTTTTTCTGTGTGAGATGATCAGTTAGTTTATTTTATTCATTTTAAAATTTTTTTTTTGTATTTTTTCGTTTAGAAAAATGGTTAGACTTTGCGAAAAATAGGGTAAAGAAATTGAGCATTGATTAAGATCGCTATAATTGGTTCACCTAAATCCGGCCTTCAAGAGCTTGTGGGGGAAACCACTTACTGGAGTCCAAATAGTGAGAGGGTACCAGTTTCTTAAATATATAAAAAATCAGCAAAAGGGCCTTGAGAAAATATCGAAACAAATGAGGACCAGGTCAATATAGAGGGGATAAAACTGTAGTAACTGAATTCCTTATTTAACTGTTGGTAATTTGGGTAATTCTTCATTAAATCTATAAAAATGATAGACTGGAATCAAAAAACAACAGAAAAAAAATTAGAAAAAAGAAAGTAATAAAAAAATGAGGACAAATCAGAAAAAAGAACAGAAATAAATCGAAAGAAATCGAATAAAATCGAGAGAAATCGAAATAAATCGAAAAAAATTGACAAAAATTAGAAGAAAGAATAAGAAAAAAATGGGAAAAAGTTAGAAAAAAGAATTTAAAAAAATCAAGAAACAACAAAAAAATATAGAAAAAATAGAACAATAAAAAAAATGAGGAAAAATCAGAAAAAGGAACAGAAATAAATCGAACGAAATTGAGAGAAATCGAAATAAATAGGAAAAAATTGACAAAAATCAGAAGAATAGGAAAAAATGGGAAAAGTTAGAAAAATGAATTTGAAAAAATCAAGAAATAAAAAAAATATAGAAAAAATAGAACAATAAAAAAATGAGGAATAATCAGAAAAAAGAACAGAAATAGATCGAACGAAATCGAATGAAATCGAAGCAAATAGAAATAAATAGGAAAAAAAATGGGAAACAATTGAAAAAATCAGAAGATATTGGAAAATAATGAAAAATAAAATTGTGAGAAATCCGGCAAAAATAACAAAAAATCGCAGAGAATGGCAAAAAAAACGGAAAAAATCGCAAAAAAAAAAACAAAAAACAACAGCAGAAAAAATCGGAAACAATTGTAATTATAAAATAAATTAAAAAATTTAAAAGAATTGAGAAATATCTAAAAATATTAGAAGAATAAAAAAAAATGAGAAAAAATTAGAAAACAAAAGTAAGAAATTGAAAAAAATGGAACAATGGCAAAAGATAAGGAAAAATAAGAAAACCTCAGAAAAACCAAAAAAGAATTAATAGAAAATCAGAAAAATGAGAAAAAAACTAAAAAAAATTAGAAGAAACAAAAAAAAATCGGAAAAATCAAAAAAAAATCGAAAAAACAGAATAAGATCAATCTACAAAAAGCTGGAGGATTCGACCTTATTATAAGGCTACTTCCCATTAAACTGGAATCTAGCACAAATAACAATGATTTTTAAGCCAGGAAAAGAACCTGAAAGTCATATCACAGTGGTCTCCAAAGTTTTCGAGAAGTTAATACTTAGTAAACTAATGGCCATACTAGAAAACAAGAAACTAATACCACCACACTAATTTGGACTCATACAGATTTTGCTTTAATAAAAAAAATTCTGCTCAAAAACTTCAATTCACGATAACAGTTGAGGAAATCACTGAAAGTGTAAAAATAATAAAAATATCAAAAACTGAGGTAATAGTAGTTTACCTAACAAGTGCGGAAAGTGATACTTTTCCGCACGCGATTGCAGATGGCCGAACGACGCGTAGCGGAGTTCGGCCAGCAATCGCGTGCGGAAAAGTCATTTTACGCACGTGTTAGGTACACTATTTTTTCTACTAGCGTGCGGAAAAAACTCAAAAGCTAACATCAAGAAACATCAGTATACTTTTCCGCACGCTTGTAGAAAAAAAACGTTGTTTACTTTTACTTAACATGAGAAAAACTTCTAAATTGTCAACTGACAGTTTTTAAAAGCAATAATGACAGGTGTACAAAATAGTATTATTAGTTTTAAGTGATTATACTGAAAACGAAGAACTATTTTATCGAGAATAGTATCGTTAGTTTTTCCAGGTTTATTCTTCTGAAGTTGCCAATAAATTTATTCATTTGTGATCATTTTATTATTCATCATTCAGCGACCTACACCGAAAAGAGCAGACGTGCCTAGCATTAGCTAATAGAAGTGAAGTCGAAAAATCAGTGATAGTAAAAGTGCAGTGTGACAAGAACAGTATTTTACTAGACATTATTAGTTTTAGTACTTTTCAGTATTAAAACTAAGCAAAAGAATTAATTCCAAATTTCTTTCAGCTTTTCTATTTTTTAGGGCTTTAGGGTTTTAAATGATATTAAAATGCCTAGGAAGAAAAAATAAAAGAAATAAAAGAACAAAAAAATGAGGACCACATGACGTATTCGCAAAGCGAAGAAGATATAAAGCTCGAGGTTGATATAGAAAGTATCATGGAGATAAATAGGAAGACAAAAGAGATATTTGATCAACAACAAAAAGAATAAGACGAAAAACAGAAAAGAGAAATAGACTCCTACCTGGCTAAGCAACAAGAAGAAATGAACATAAATAAGGAGAGATGTATAAGCATCACAAAGGAAACCTATGGCCCAATAGAGGAAAACTCATGACAAGATTAGACAAAATCTTAGCCGAATTCGAGGCACTGAGGAGCGAAAACCAGCTTCTAAAAACCGCGGACACCTCAGATAGTAGAGAATCCCCAAAGAGAAAAAGGAAAAGAATAAGGAAAAATACAAATAAAGACGATACAGAAAATATGGACGCTGACGAGGCACGAGATGCCGAAAGCATGATAAATTTAAGATCGTGGGACTACCAATGATTATTTCGAAGTTAATTTCAGTTATTGATGTAACTCGGATCATATGTATAAGACAATAATTTATTTATTTAAAAACAAAAATTTGTAGAAGTAGTAGAAAGAGTAAAAGATTATTTCACTTAAAACCCACATTTTTCCGCCACTCTATTGTTTTCCTACTTTTTTACTGGTTTTTTTGTTTCAACCTTTTTTTTTCACCTTTTTTCCCAGTTCACTTTTTTCCCTACTCATTTTCCTTACTTTTTTACTGTTTTCTTTTTATTCACACTTTTTTCGCAACACTATTTTATAAAGAAGAAGAAGAGTCATATTTAGCGGAAAGTCATATAAAAATTAGAAAATGATTGGTCTTTCTTTTCCCCACTCTTCTTAAAACAAAAGTTGGAAAAAAAAAACTTTTGAATCAAAGAAAATAGTAAAAAAATTGGTTGTGTCGCCCCAAAACTTTCCCGACGAGTATCCACGAATACTTTTTCAGATATTGAATGTTAAAGATTCAAATTTTGACATCTTTTTATTTTTGACAGGTGACAGTTGGAGAAATAATTTTAACTGTTCTGAATGGAGTTTTTCAAGTGCTTTCAAATGATATATTGCATGTCCAATTCCGTGACATATTTGATCTGTCATTTTTTGATAGTGATACTTCCGTTTGACAGATGTCGTGCAAAAACTAATGGGTTTTTCTGAGGGGTAACCCAAACCCCTATACCAAATTTCAGCTCAATCGGATTAAACGTGGGGCCTCTATCGTGGAAAAATACACACAGACACACACACACACTCACACACACACACGCACAGACCGACAGACAGACTTCCATCTGGAAATGGTCTTAATCGTCTCAGGGGACCCGAAAATGGATATTTCCGTTTTTATCTCGAATTTTTTTTTAGCTCGTTCACAATACTTTCCCTTCTAGGAGGTGGGTCGGCAAAGTAAAAGTAGGGGCAAAACAAAAGTGGGAAAAAAATTTGAAACAATGAAAACAGTGAGGAAAAAAGAGTGGAAGAAAAAGTCGGTTTTATGATAAGATAAGTCATTTTTAGGTTATTTTAAACTATCGTATTATATATATTTATATACCCATTTCTGCAAATAGGATCTGCGTTTGTTTTGTCTAATTCTCTAATTTAATCCATAATGTAGTGTTTTAATTATAAATTTTTATATTTCGGCTCTCCTCAGACTCCTATTTCTTCTCTTCTCTGGTTAAATCTACCTTAATATGGTTGTATCTTAAATGTTTACTTGAAGTACTTGAAATTAAAAAAAAACAAGATATTGGACAAGAACTGTTTTTTCTTGTCAAATTTCAATACCTGGTATCCCAGAAATAAATCGGTTGTGGACTCCAATGACCATGGCCCTTTAGAATCAGCATTTAATTATCAAACATCTTATATATACCTTATATACTGTAGGTATATGTAACTTAAAAATAAAAATAACACAATAATATAAACTATCGCTCACTGTATAAATATTATATTTTTCTCAAATCTAAAATTACTCAACCACGTGCGCTTATGAGCGGTAAACTAAACACAGCTTTTCCGCAAAATTTTCCGTGTTTAACAGGCCGCTTCATCATTCCGATCACCTGTTGCTCGAGTTTGTGCCCACAACCAAAAAAATAGCGAGTTTGGATCCTCGAGGAGAAAAATTCAATGAATTTTAAACGGCAGTGCCGCCAGCACGCACTGAACCGACTACCACTTACTTTTTCCTTTTTAATTTTTACTGTCAGAATATGCTTTGGCTAATACAAAAATATTTTTTTTATTAATAGATTAAATATAAAATTTTATAATTAAAACAATACATTGTGAATTAAATTAGAGAATTAGACAAAACAAACGCAGATCCTATTGGCAGAAATGGGTATATAAATATGTATAATACGAAAAACTGTAGTTTAAAATGGTGTCGGCCAACTTGCGCCCGACCGACTTGCGCCCACTCATTAATTCAGCCAGTTTGCGCCCAATGTATTAAGGGTACCTGCTGGATGGCCTGTTTGCGCTCACCGTATTAATTCTTAGAAGAGTTTATTTTGTATTTAAAATTATAATTAATAGAAAGATATCGAGAAGTAAAGGTATCTAAAAACTATATAATAAGACGGAATTAGCACCCCATGATTTTCATAACAAGAACTATTAATTAACTAAATGTTTGATAGATGGCGATTAGATGTACTTTCAGCGTAAAAATTTAAATGTTTATTAACCTCCAATAACACTTAGTTGCCAGATGTTACAACCGCCGGGTTTTAATTTTGAGTGAAAAGAGAATTTTTGTGACATCAGGTAAATAGAAGATTTTTATGACACCATTAAACTCGCCTGTCCAAAAACTACTGACCTATAATCTCGCCTGTGAATGTTAGGTATCTTTAATATTTTTTCAAATATTTTTATCTAAATCTGATTTGTACAGTAAACAATTTTTTAATTTTTTTTTCTCCAAATAAATAACCTCCGTTTGATTTATCTTATAATGATTTTTTTCAGTACCATTCTTGATTTTTGTGGAAATTATTTGTTAGTTACAATTTCTTTTATCAGGAAATGATTATTTCAGAAGTATTCTACGAAAAGTGTTAAAATATAGAGATCCAAAAAATAAAATGTGTTTTTTTCTTCTGTTATTTCTAATTTTTCCTCTTATTCTCATTGTTCTCTTTTTTTCTATTTTTTCGTTTTCTAATTTTTTTCTAATTTTTTTCTTATTCATTTGATTGTTTGTGATAATTTGCGATTTTTTTGAAATTTTTTGTGATTTTGTTGCGGTTTTTTTGCGATTGTATTGCGATTTTTTGTGGTATTTTTCGATTTCTTGCGTTCTTTTGAGCCTTCTTTTCGTTTTTTTTGCGTTTTTTGATTTCTTCGTGTTTTTTGTATTTTACAATTTTACTTTTCATTTTTTTCCCAATGTTTTCTAATCTCTCTTTTAATTTTTTTCTTTTTTCAAAGTTTTTTGTTTTTTTTTATTATTATTTTCGATTTTCTCTGATTTTTTCGGTTCCTCTAATTTTTTCACGTTTTTTTATTCATTTTTATGATTTTTTGTTTTTTTTGAAATTTTTCTAATCTTTCCTCATTTTTTTCTCATTGTTCTGGTTTTCAATTCTATTTTGTTTTCTAATTTTTTCTCATTTTTTCTTATTCCATTAAATTTTTGTGATAATTTGCGATTTTTTTGTCATTTTTTTGTGATTTTTTGCGGTTATTTTACGATTGTTTTGCGATTTTTTGTGATATTTGTTCTGTTTTTTTTTGTGATATTTGTTCTGTTTTTTTTTGTAATTTTTTCGATTCTTCTACTTTTTTTTCTTTTTTTTTCTCATTTTTATGATTATTTGTTTTTTTTTTCCTTATTTTTTAAATGTTTCTGTTTTTTCTATTCTTTCTTTTGTTTTCTAATTTTTCTCATTTTTTCTTATTCCTCTGATTTTTTGTGATTATTTACGATTTTTTGCGAGTGCTTTGCGATTATTTGTGATATTTTTCGTTTTCTTGCGTTTCTCGAGGCTTTATTAACGTTTTTTTTTGGTGATTTTTCGCATTTTTTTATTCGTCTTTTTTACAATTTTTATAATTTCTCGTTTTTGCCGTCGTTTACAAATGTATTTTTCATTTTTTCCCAATAATTTCTATTTTCATTCTGAATTTTTTTTTTTAATTTTTTTTTTCTTTTTTTTTATTATATTTTCTTATTTTTTCTGATTTTTTCAGATTTTATCGATTCTTATCATTCTTTATGATTTTTTGTTTTTTTTTTCTGTTTTTTTTTAGTTTTTTCAATTTTTTCTCATTGTTCTGTTTTTTCCATTTTTTTTTGTTTTCTAATTTTTTCACATTTTTTTTCTCATTTTTCTATTTTCTCATTTTTTCTCATTCTTATAATTCGAATGACTATGCGATACGGATTGATTATTTATTACGGGCGCAAATCGGTCGACCGTCAGGTACCTTAGAATTTTGGGCGCAAACCGGCTGAATTAATGAGAGGGCGCAAGCTGGTCGGGCGCAAGCTGGCCGTATCCGTTTAAAATAACCTAAAAATAACTTATCATAAAACCGACTTTTTCCCCACTTTTTTTCCTCACTGTTTTCATTGTTTCAAATTTTTTCCCACTTTTTTTTCTCACTTGATTTGCCCCTACTTTTTTACTATTTTGGAGAACCCCATGATGGTCGGAACTATTAAAACCATAGGAAAATTGAGGATACTCCGAAGGTGACCTCGAAGAATAACGAAAACTTCCCAAGTAAATAAAATTAAATATTAACAAGAAAAATATCACATGACAACTTTAAACTAACTGTCATTCGACAAGATGGTGGTATCATGTCATATAATTAACAAGACAATTGACAGGAAGAAGGAAGGTAGAGGAATGAAAGTTAACAATATCGCAAAACATTTTTTCAATTAAAATAACCTATTGCATATGACCCGAAACGTGAACTAATAATAAAAAAGTATATACGTATAGAAATTTATTAGAAATAGTATTCAATTAACACAATTAAATTTAACTAATGGTGGATGGGTACAGGCCATAGGACGTTATAGAAAAAGAAGAAAAATAAACAGTGAACAATTAATAAAAGAAGATAAAAAGAAGAAGACGAAAATAATTTGAGGTTAAGTCGAACTTAAAAAACAAAACAAACAAATCTTAAGGTAAACTAAGGACAAATTGTGAACAAGGAATGATCACAACGGAAGAAAAGACTCATAGAGGGGGTAGATGTATGAGAGGATGAAGCAGCAGTAAAAGTTATCAGAGGAATTGGTTAAACTGATCGTAGAAAAAGATGTGGTTCACTTTCGGCAGATTAAGTCTGTTGCCTTTGTGTCAGTTATGTAAAAGTGCAACATCTGCCATAGAAAAGGAGTGGCTGTGTGTAATGGTATGGTTAGCGAAGGAGGACGGGGTATTCCTAACGTCTGTATTTTTTTATTTATCAATATGTCTAATGTGTTCTTTGATTCTAGTTTCTAGTCTCCTTCCTGACTAACCGATGTAAACTGCGTTATAACCTGAACAATATAATTTATAAACACCGGTTTTATCAAGATGAGAAATTGTGTCTTTAGTGTTGATAAACAAGAAGTAGAGATTATGATTTTTTTAAAGGCAATTATGATATTGTATGAATTGCATGATTTTTAAACCGCTTAATTTAAATTTCGTATCGTCATAACATAATTAAGATTATGTACCAATATTCACCTTTTCCCCCGCCCCTACAGTTTTCCATTACATATTATAGTAATTTTATAACTGCGTTATGCTCCCTCCCTATTAATGATATATTTACTATTATAAAGCTATTTTTATCTGGGAAGTCAGTTTGTTTTTTGTATTTACTCTTTTTCGATCATTGTTAAAAAAAATTAGGCCTGAAGATGGCTAAGTAGCAGAAACTAGTTGCCGTTCATTACAACTTGATTAAAGTCTTTGTGGTACTTTTTTTTTGACTTTTATTTCATTTATTCAACATTGGACCATATTTGTGATATGGATAAACTTTTGTTTTTAACAAAAATAATATTTATTTGAAAAAAAAATCAGTGGCGTATCATTGTTTTGATTAAAAATTAATCAGCGCATATTAACGGGGACGCCACTGATGAAAAGAAAAGTTTGTGCGGTCGGGCGTTCCTTATGTTAAACGTGTTTTAATAAGTCTCTCTCCCTCTCTTTTCCTTTTTTTACTATTTCTTTCTATTTTTCCTACTCTTCATAATTTTTTCCTATTTTCTCTACTGGTCCAAGTTTTTACCTACTTTTTTTTATTTTTCCAATTTTTGTTTGTCCCAATTTTTCCTATAGTTTCCCAATTTTTCCTATTTTTGCCTCTTTTCTCTATTTTTACTAATTTTCCCTATTTCTCATTAGTTATTCTTATTTGTCCATATTTGTTCCTATTTGTATCTATTTTTCACTATTTTCCCTAATATTCTCTTTTTCTTCCTATTTGTCCATTTTTTTCTTCTTTTCCCCATTTTGTCTATTTTTCTTTATATTTCCCTATGCTTTTCTGCTTTATCCTACTCTTTCCTCTTTTTTCCAATTTTTCCATATTTTTCCTTATATTTCCACATGTTTCCCTATTTTTACCTGTGTTTTTTATTTCTCCTATTTTTTCCTATTTTTTCTATATTTCATTATTTTTCGTACTTGCCTCCATTTATATGTACTTTTCCCTATTTTCTGTATTTTTCAAAATTTTTTTCCCATTTTTCCCAATTTCTTCTGATTTTTTCTTATTTTTCATTTTTTTAACTAGTATTTCCAATTTGCCACTGCATGCTTTTCTTTGCTTTTCTTTATTTTCCTCTATTTTTCCCTATTTTTCGATATTTTTCCCAATTTTCGAATATTTTTCTGTTTTTCCAATTGTTCCTAATTTTTTCTTATTTTTCATCATTTTTTTCTATTTTACTTTATTTTCACTTCTTTTTTCCTATTTTTTCTTGTTTTTATTGTTTTCCACTGTTTTTAAAGTTTTTCCTATTTTTCCTTTTATTTTCATCATTTTTTTTCCTTATTTCCTTTGTATTTTCTGTATTTTTCCATATTTTTTCCTATTTTTCCCAATTTTTTTCGTATTTTTCATTATTTTTAACTAGTATACTTTCAATTTGTCACTGCTTTTCTTTAATTTTCTTTATTTTCCTCTATTTTTTCCTATTTTTCGATATTTTTCAGTATTTTCCCATATTTTTTCCTTTATTTTTTACAATTTTTTTTTGCATTTTTCCATATTTTTTCCTATTTTTCCCCATTTTCTCATTATTTTTTCCTTATTTCTTTTGTTTTTCAACATTTTTCTTTATTTTAATCCGTTTTGATCTCTTTTTCCCTATTCGCTACTATTTTGTATTATTTTCACTATTTCACTTTATTTTTCCTCATGTTAATTTATTTTTTCCTATTTTACACTTTTTTCTCAATTTTTCTCATTTTTTACTATTTTTCCCTATGTTCTCTATATTTCCCTAATTTTTTTTTTAATTAATAATCGTTACTATAGATCGAATGGTTACTTTTTCAATATCTTAATTTTTCGTTACGTTACAATTTCTGATCGTTAGTTACAATTAAAAAATCTTTATCCTGGAAAAAATGTATTTTTATGCGTACCAAAATGTGGGTTTTAGAAAAATTTCGAAATAGTAGTTTGTACAAGTCCGAAAAGCGTCAATTTTCTCAAGAGATTAGAAGTTTGAGGCACGAGCCGTAAGGCGAGTGCCGCAAATCTAACGAGTGTACAAGTTTCGGCATCCTGACAAAAAGTCTTAATGGGTACAAAGCTCAATTTTTTCTCCTACGGAGCTCCAAAGCTCCACGGATTTACCATTATTTACTACTTAAAAGGGTAATCTCTTCGAAAGTTTAGTATTTGTTTTTGAGATTGCTGAGTTCAAAACTGATGTTAAAAAATCGATATTGACCGTGGACAGCTGCTAAATAACTGTCAAACAGCATGTAACACTCGAAATTAATAAAATTGACATGTAAGCATATGTTTTTAAGGTTGACTAATTCTAATCTGATGCCAAAAAGACGATATTGACAGTTGCTTGTTGTTTGACAGTTAATTGACAGCTTTCAACTGTCAATATCCTCTTTTGACATCAGGTTTGAACTCAGCAACCTCAAAAACGTATATTTATATGAAGATTTTATCAGTTTTGATTATTGCTTCTTGTTTGACAGCTAGTTGACTGCTGTCAACTGTCAATATTATTATAATGGCATTGGATTTGAATGCAGTGACCTCGAAAATATAAGAGGGTAATTTTTGTTAACGCAGCAAATACTTTCGAAGAGATTACTCTTTTCAGTAGTAAATAATGGTGAATCCGTGGAGCTTTGGAGCTCCGTAGGAGCCAAAATAAGCAAAATTGCGCTTTGTGCCCATTGAGACTTTTGTTCAATTCCCATAAGGTTTGTGCGGGGTTCTTTGTTATTGAAAGAAAAACTGAAAGAAAAACAGTAACTTGTCAAAAAGAGTTGACAGGTCGTAGCTATGTTTGACATTTCCGTGGGGAAATGTGCCATAGCGTGTACTTTTTGCACTTTAAATTATTACTTTTCCAACGGATATCAAAGAAATTAAGAAAGGGCCTATAAAAATTTGTGTAGAAAAGTGTGTTTTGCATAGTGGTTATAGAAAAAAAATACTTTTTTTATTTTTCAACATCCTGTATATAACAAATAAAGTGGTTGCGGATTATCGCCCTTTGGAATCAGCTTTCTATTATAAGATACCCTGCAAGACAAGATATAAATTTTAAATTATTAGCTTTTGTAAGTTTTATTACAATTTTCTACTGATTTAACATCATAAAAGATTAAACTATACATAGTAATATATCAACCTCAACTAACTTTTCTAATATTTCTGTAAAATATTAATTCACTTTTGTATTCCATCTATTCCCTTATTCTCATCGTAAGTTTAAAACCAAAACTCCCGGTATATTGCTAGAAATAAGTCTTCATCAAGGCGAACTTAGGCCCGTGATTTGTTCTCGTTGATGCGTTTGAAGTTTTAGGGGTGGATTTTATGTGAGGATTTAGGAAGGGTTGATGATGAGGATCTGTGGCAGCTTTCACCACCTTACAGGAATCTACCTTACACTTGATGAAGTTTTATTTTCCTTGACGCACGTTATCTTTATAAGATTGAAATATTTTGTGAAGAAACTTTAGATTTTTATTGTTTTATACAGAAATTTAAGGGTAAATAACTGAAAAGTTATACATCTCTTTTTCATAGAGCAGGTAATGACTTGGCTCCTTTTTTTTGTGAATATTTATTTTAAAGCGGTAAAAGCTTTATTATATTGTAAGGATATTTCTATTACCAAAAATCTCAAATTTGGGTTGGATTCTATAAAATAATAATAAAAATAATAAACATTGCTTTAGCAAAAAAAAATAAAAAAAATATGTATCCTGATTACTATTCTATTCTTCAGGAATTTTGTCTGTTTTATATCTCTGCTTTTACCCCCTCTCTCTGTTTCACCCTTGGTTCTTTATTGTTTATTTTTCCTCTAAATATTCAACTATCGTATTTATTCATTATTTACCCTCAGTCTGCCTTGTCACCTCTCTTTTTATTCGTTTTCTACCTGTCTCACCTTGTAAATTTTTATATTTTCTTTTAATTTCTCTTGAACATTACAATGGATACATTTTAATACATTTCTTAATATTTACAATTCAAAATTATATGTTTATACAATAGTAGTTTTTCTACAACCACTTTGCAAAGCACGCTTTTCTACACAAATTTTTATACGCAAAGCAGGCCTTTTATCAATTTCTTTGATATCCGTGGGAAAAGTAATAATTTAGTGTGCGAAAAGTACGCGTTATGGCACTTTTCCCCACGGAAATGTCAAACACAGACAGCTATGACCTGTCAACTTTTCTTGACAGTTTAACATTATAGTGAATTTCTGGAAGTTCAAATTTGAAATTGAAACTAAAAGTAAGTAAACTATTTATTTGATTATTTATTTTAATTTATAAATTATAAACAAATTAATTTTTCTGTATTCAATAGTCATTTTTTAATTATTTCTTTTCAAAGTTTAACTAAAATACCTATATAAGTTGCTGTTTTTCTTTTATTAATAAATATGGTTGTAGAAAAAATATTGTGTACAACTCGTACGCAAAGCACTTTTCCCACGAGTGCAGAAGTTTGTGGCACGAGCCGTAGGCGAGTGCCGCAAACTTCTGCACTCGTGGAAAAAGTGACGCTTTGCGCACTTGTTGTACAAACTACTATTGTGCAACAAGTGCGCAAAGTGATACTTTTCCCAAGAGCACTGAAGTCTGCGAACACGAGCCAGGCGAGTGTTCGTAAATCAAGCGAGTGGGAAAAGTACTTTGCGCACATGTTGCACACAATACTTTTTCTACGATCACGATTTTTAAATATTTAAAAATAATATTGAAATATGTTACAATTTTTTGGAAATGTACATTATTTTAATAAAAAAGTGAGATAAAGATATATGATTAGTAATAAGATACTGTCAAAATATTAGATACAAATATTTTTATTAAAAAAAATAAAAATATCAATACAGTAACTTAAAGTTAGTTTAACTTAATTTAATTGAACTAAATTTGACACAAAGGGAATCAACATTTTTTTTATTTGAAATTGTAATTTATAGTAAAATTGGAGCAATTTTGAACTGTTACTCCAGGGGCGTCTCTATTTTTTACCAAATTTTCGGTAACTGTTAAAACATTTACAGCAGATGACGTAGAAGGCTGTTCTTGCTGGTTGTTAGATGATGTGTTTACCGAGTTTACAATTTTATTAGCTTTTTCTATTTTATTTGAGAGGGAGTCATCGATATAGCTCTCTGCAATATTACTTGATCGCCATCCACCATGGCGTTTAAGGGTTAATAAATCTCCACCTGTATTAACTAGAATAGTTGCAGAGGAGCGTCGAAAACAATGGCCCGTATAACGATTAGAACTTGGCAATTTTAAAAATTCTGCCACTTGTTTAGGCATATAGCCAATTTTGTTAATTTCAACAACTTGCTTTGTGCATTTACCCCCTTGATAATTCACAAAAAGGCGCCTATCAATGGTGTTATCAGGGCCAAGAGAAGCGTATTTTTTATAAATATTATAAAATTCTCCTGTTACCGTAAAAGTTCTATCAGTTTTGGTTTTCGTATTCCGAATACTAACCAATAGGGCAGTGTTTAGATCTTCTATGTCATCTATTTTTATATTCCACAATTCTTCCCTTCTACAGGCCCCAGTTAAGCCAATGGCAAGGACAGTCTACAAGTTTAAAATAGATTAATTTTACATAATATAATGTTTTTTTTTAAAGAACCTTAACAGAAATTAAATATATTATAAAAAAACCCCCATTTTTAGTCCATTTCACATTCTACGCTACGAGAACTTATAGTTTCTCAAAATTTATATAATACGTTAGTTAAAATAAATATTTTAAAATGCCCTCTTTTTAATATCATATTTATATTATTAGTAATCAGACACAATCAGTGTTTTGTCTAATTTTAAATGCAACTTTTATTTACCTTTATTAATAAATATTTATAATCAGGTGCTTCCTTCAATAATCTTTGGATTTCTTCAGATGTCAAGGTTTTTGACTTTTTAGGTTTGTAATTATCATTCTGTCTTTTTAGAAAGGCTCTCAATTTTACATATTTTGAAATATCGATATTATTTTTAATGCTTAATGTGCTTCTCAATATTGAGTTTGGGACCAAAGTGTTGAAGCCTTATAAGATTTTGATTGTTCTTGAAAATACGCCAGAATAACATTTTCTGATCGCATGATCCCTAAGGACGAAGTATTACATATTCTTATTTTCCTTCCATTCCATAAATTTTTTATAAACGCATTCATATTTTTCTCTTGATTTTTGAGGCAAAAGGTTTAAAGTTGCATTCAATGCAATTTCCAAAATTTCTGGAGGTGTGTTTTCCATATATTCGACTTCTGAATCAGAATTATTATCAATTTCTTCCATTTCGAAGTATAATTGTATTAATGTTTACTGAAGTTTAAATTTATATGACATAGCAAACGTCAAATAACATGTCAACAAAAATGCAGCATCCTACTACGATAGATGCATGGGAGATTTAGAATAATAATTCTTTACTGTCATCTGCGCATGTGCAGTGTAAAAAAAAGACAAATATTAGACATCTGCGCATGTGTAGTGTGAGGTACAGGAAATTCCCACACTGCTTTTTAGAATCGTGAGAAATTAGTCACTTTGAACGCAAGTATGCCGTGTCTAAATGTATACTTTTCATAGTGATCCTAGAAAAACTTCTTTTTTTATCAAATTCCAAATTTTTTTTATTAATAATCAATTTCTAATCAATTCTGACATCTCTCTCTGTTTATTATTTTTCTTTCATCTGTTTATTCCCCAAAAGAAATTTGTTTCCTCTTTGATTAATATACGAATTTTGTTTTTTAATAAAATTAACTATTACATTTTAAATTTCAATAATTCATACAAATTATTTTATTACATTATACAGGGTGGGCCACGCTCAACGGGACGGAGCTTACTCGGAAAACGAAAAATGTTATGAAAAAGTTATTTTGTTTAGATATTGGAATAGGGAACCTTGTAGTAATTTAAAAGGGAATTGTTTTACCCTTTTATAACAACAACAAAATACAGGGTGTCCCATTTAGAATAACGCAGTAATCGTATAAAATATTGTATTGTCATGAAACTCTCAATTAACAACACCCTGTAAATAAACTTTACATTACAATAATTCGTATCGATGGCCTCCCTAATCGGCAATTAATAAACAAAAATGCGTTAGTTAATTTTTATGCGACGAAGTGTAATGAATGTATTTAAACCATATTAATTTCGCAAAAAAAGTCATTTAAATCGAAAATATCAAGAATGGGTATAGGGAGCCCTTAATAAAGTGACATTATTTTGTCCAATATACTTCAAAAATAAAATAAAAAACAGGGTATTCCATTAAAAAAAACATAACTTTGATATATCACGCTTTTTTGGAACACCCTGTATATGTCTAACTAATTTAGAAATGTAGTCGTCACTAACCTACGTACTCCTGCCAAAATAACTTTTTCATAACATTTTTCGTTTTCCCAGTAAGCTTCGTCTCGTTGAGCGTGGCCCACCCTGTATATTAATACGGACTTCGTACCCCATTTAAAGGGCATGGAGGAGTGTGAGACTTTACATGATTAAAGTTTATATACAGGAGCAGTGCAGAAAGTGGGCTTAAGGGCTGATTTTAAAATGCCATCAGTTTTTTTTTTTAAATTTTAGGTTTGCTAACAAGTTTTTTACTGATTTTTTAGTAAGTTAATTTTTGAAGTGAAAACTTCTCCACTTTGGCCGATTTTCGAAAGGTTATAAATAAAAATGGCGAAAAAAAGAAAAAATAGGAAAAAAGATGGGGAGAATAGAAAAAACAGAAAAGAATAGTAAAACGAAAGTAAAAACAGAAAAAGTAAGAAAATTAAGAAAAATTGGGAAATTATAGGGAAATGAGGAAAAAAATAGTAAATAATAAGAAAAATAGGAATAGGAAAAATGGGTAAAAACAGTCAAAAGCAGAAAAAACAGGCAATAATACAGAAAATAGGAAGAATAAGAAAAATAGTAATAATGGGAAAAATAAGAAAAAACAGAAAAGCAGGGAAATATAGGCAAAATGGGGAAAAATAGAAAAAAATAGAAAAAACCTTAAAAAAAACGAGAAAACGGGAAAATAGGAAAGAATAAGGAAAAATAGGCAAAAATAGGAAAAAAACAGAAAAGCATCGGGAAATATTGGGAGAAAAATAGACAAAATGAAGAAAAATAGAAAATCCAGTAAAACCGGGAAAAATAATGAAGAATAAGAAAAAAACAGAAAATGAGAAAAATCTGAATAAACATAGAAAAAATCGGTTGTGTCGCCCCAAAACTTTTTCGACGAGCATCCACACATATTTTTTCAGATATTTAATGTTAATGTTTCAAATTTTAACATTTTTTATTTTTGACAGGTGACAGTTGGATAAATAATTTTGACTGTTCTGTATAGAGTTTTTCAAAGGCTTTCACATGACATATTGCAAGTCGAATTCCGTGACATATTGCATCTGTCGTTTTTTGATAGTGACACTACCGTTTGACACATGTCATACAAAAACTAATGAGTTCTTTCGACGGGTAACCCAAACTCCTGTAGCAAATTTCAGCTAAAGCGGATTAATACTTTTTCAGATATTTAATGCTTAAGTTTCAAATTTTGACATTTTTTAATTTTTGACAGGTGACAGTTGGAGAAATAGTTTTGACTGTTCCGAATAGAGTTTTCCAAGGGCTTTCAAAGGACATATTGCATGTCGAATTCTACGAGATATTGCATCTGTCATTTTTTGATAGTGATACTTCCGTTTGGCAGATGTCGTACAAAAACTAATGGGTTCTTTCGACGGGTAACCCAAACTTCTATACCAAATTTCAGCTCAATCGGATTAAACGTGTGGCCTCTATCGTAGAAGAATACACACACACACACAGACAGACAGACAGACAGACCGACAGGAAATTTGGAAATGGTCTTAATCGTCTCAGCGGACTCTAAAATGGATATTTCCGTTTTTATCTCAAAATTTCTTTTTAGCTCGTTCACAATACTTTCTCCTCTAGGAGGTGGGTCGGGAAAATAAAATGTGAAAAAACAGAAAAAACAGAAAAAAAACAGGAAAAAACTAGAAAAAACACTAAAAATAAGAAAAACAGGAAAAAATAGAAAAAGCCATGAAAAATGGTTAAAAAAAAAAACATGAAAAAATGGCGAAAAATACAAACAAATAAAAAAATGGAAAAAATAGGAAAAAACAAAACAAATAGAAAAAAATATGAAAAAATAAAAAAGAATGCGAAAGAATATTAAAAAAGAGAAAAGTAAGAAAAAACAGAAAAGCATAGGGAAATATAAAGAAAAATTTTGAAAGTAGAAAAAATTGAAAAAAACAGTAAAAAAATGAAGAAAAGAGGGAAGAATAAGAAAAAATTAGCAAAAATTTAAAAACACAGAAATATTGGGAAAAATAGACAAAATGGGGAAGAGTAGAAAAAAATAGAAAAAACAGTAAAAAAATTAAAAAAACGGGAAAGAATAAGAAAAAATAGCCAAACATAGGAACAAACAGAAAAACAGGGAAATTAGGGAAAAATAGGTAAAATGGGCAAAAATAGAAAAAGACAGTAAAAAAAGTAATACTGAAGAATAAGAAAAAAACAGGAAAATGAGAAAAATATGAAAATATCGGAAAAAACAGAAAAAAGGGAACAACAGGCAAAAATCTGAAAACCAAAGAAAAACGTTTTCATGTTTTTCAATGGGAAAAAACAGGAAAAGCAGAAAATACGCAAAAAAAACAAGAAAAAACACAGAAAATGGGAAAAACAGGAAAAAATAGAAAAAACCATGAAAAATGGTAAAAAATAAGAAAAAACAGGAAAAACTGGAGTTAAATATTAAAATATAGAAAAGATGGAAGAAATAGGAACAAAATAGAAAAAATGTGGAAAAATAGAGAAAAACAGGAAAAAATGCCATAAAATATTAAAAATAGTAAAAAATAGGAAAAAGATGAAAAAGTAGAAAAAATAGAAAAAAGTAGGAAATATAGGCAAAAATAAGAAAAAAAAAGGAAAAAAATAAAGAAAAATGGAGAAAATTATGAAAAAATAGGTATAGAAATGAACTTTTAATGAATTACGGTCGAATTTCGACCACTCTGCGGCCACTAATAATATAAAATTTTCAGCGGATTTTGTTAAATTTACATTTGTTTTGGATTCCTGATTAAAAATCATATCTGTATATAGAAATTGTTGTACGTGATTATTTTAATTTTACTTTCGCGCATTCAGAAAACGGAAAGAATGAATTTGTTAAAGAAGTCGAACATACTGAATAGAACGTCGAACTTTGTTAACCCTCCCATCAAGTCGACACCCATAAATCTCAGCGGACCCGTCAAAAGAAAGTCCGCCCCATCGCATCCAACATAAATAACTCTTAATACTATTTATAAATCTCAGTCCAGCGAAAGACTCCTACTATTTATACCGAACGGCCATCCTCCATTCTTCCTTGCAGGACCGAATCCTCTATGTTATTGATCAAGTTAGTCTTTTTTTATATAATGAGATTCATGTCTATTGGTGTTGGTACAAGTTTTTTTTTTATATTTTTTAGTTATTGATTTCCAGTACTGTGTTTTGAAATAATTTAAGGTTAGTGTGTTATTTGTTAATATTATTAATGGATTTTAATATACGCGTCAGTTACAATTATTTTTTGTAGACAATATTTTATATAGAGTGGTCAAATCGGTATTGGTCTCTCTGTAAACCAGTTATCAGTTATACCCGAATTTAATCATTTGTCGCTTCTAAAGATGTAGCGTTTCTGGTCGTGAAAGCTAAGCTGGATTAACGGTTCCAGGAAAATGAAATAGGAATATTTAAAGATTAATTAATATTTTTGTAATTTTTTCAATTTTGGGTGATTCCTATATTACAATTACTATATACTTTACTGGTCAAATATCCACATTATAAGAGGAAGATACGAGAAAGTGTAGAAATCCACAATGACCCCGAAAAAAATCGATCGTCATCATTATGGAATGTGGTCATCACAGCGAAAACCTCGACTTTCGTTGCCCCCAACAAAGTTCTGACTATCCCAGATACCGCCATCCAGATTCCCACCAATACTGATCTCTCCACTTGTGCTCAATCAACCACGGCCAGAGAATATACATTAGCAGTACACGAACCTCTGCAACCTCAGCTAAGTTTCGCCTCTGGTCTGTTTATTATACTGAATTACCATGATTATCCTGAAGAAACTTTCAACAATAGAAGTAAAAAGTCTAGTATCCACTGCGGTGCAATTCTCCTCCCTATCCTTATTATCCTCATTAATGTTTGTTTTCAGCATTCATATCTTGCTGTAAAATGGAAAACCGCAACACCTTTCTAATCACAATACCCCACCCAGATGCTGTACTTCTTCGGAGGCTTTTTGAATTCAAGCTCCCTATTTCCATTTTCCATACCTCAAAAATAGGACCATAAAGTTGGAATCTCCTTCTCACACCATAGAGTTGCTGAAGGTCCCGTGGTAGCCCCGCACTTTATCTCATGACACCCCTAACGCCTTCTCAACAAACTAATATATAAAAAATCGGTTGTGTCGCCCAAAACTTTCCCGACAAGCTCAAATAACCTTAAAAAATTTCAACAAAAAAACCTTAAAAATCTTAAAAAATCTCAAAAAATCAAAAAATATAAAAAAATTTCAAAAAACCTAAAAACACACATTCAACAAATCTCAAAAACTCTTTAAAAATCTCATAAAATCTCTAAAAAATCTCAAAAGATTCAAAGAGTCTTAAAAAACTCGAATGAATTTCAAAAAAAATTTCAAAAAATATTAAAAATTTTAAAAAATCTGAAAAAACCAAAAAACTCAAAAAAGCTTAAAACTCTTCAAAACATTCTCAAAAAAATCTATAATTTTTTAAAAAATCTAAAAAGTCCCAAAGAATCTCAATCACAGAAAATCTCAAAAAACCTCTAAAAATCTCAAAAATCTCAAAAAAACTCAGAAATATCAAAAAACTTGAAAAAAAACATAAAAAATCTCAAAAACAAATTGAAAAAAAAATTTGACAAAATTGGAAAAGATTGTAAAAAAATTGAAAAAAATTCTTTTTCAGATATTTAATGTTAAAGTTTCAAATTTTGACATTTTTTTATTTTTGACAGGTGACAGTTGGAGAAATAATTTTGACTGTCCTATATAGATTTTTTTATGGGCTTTCAAATGACATATTGCAAGTCGAATTCCGTGACATATTGCATCTGTCTTTTTTGATAGTGACACTTCCGTTTGACACATGTTATACAAAAACTAATGATTTCTTCCAACGGGTAACCCAAAACCCTGTACCAAATTCCAGTCCAATCGGATTAATACTTTTTAAGATATTTAATGCTAAAATTTCAAATTTTGACATTTTTTTATTTTTGACAAGTGACAGTTGGAGAAATAATTTTAACTGTTCTGAATAGAGTTTTTTAAGTGCTTTCAAATAACATATTGCATGTCCAATTCCGTGATATATTTGATCTGTCATTTTTTGATAGTGATACTTCCATTTGACAGAACTCGTACAAAAACTAATGGGTTCTTCTGAGGGGTAACCCAAACCATTATACCAAATTTCAGCTCAATCGGATTAAACGTGTGGCCTCTATCGTGGAAGAATACACACACACACATATACACACACACAGACCGACAGACTTCCATCTGGAAATGGTCTTAATCGTCTCAGGGCACCCGAAAATGGATATTTCTGTTATTATCTCGAAAATTTTTTTTAGCTCGTTCACAATACTTTCCCTTCTAGGAGGTGGGTCGGGAAAGTAAAATGAACCTAACTCAACTCAACACACTTACAAAACGTACATCCATTCTAATATATGATTCTGAACTATTTGATCATAGGTATGTAGTAAAAGACAGGGATCTGAGGTATACGGGTAAGAAATGCAGTTCATAAAAAAATCAGATCAAAAATGATTAATTTAAATACTGATTTAGAGGCTTAATTTGTAGTGGTTGATATTTTCATGGTAACAAATTTATGTCTACCAATGTATATATTCATCCTAACTCCAGAAATAAAGAGCATATTTCTTTCGTTGGATGATTTTACGGACATAAACATATCGATAGTAGTTTTAGGAGATTTTAATCTGTTCTGGATTAATGGTACCAATTTTAAATGTCAGAGTTAATGGATACATGGATAGTTTCTTTCGTGTGGAAGGAATCACTTCCAATTCAAAATTTAAGTTACTTTATGGTTGATAACCACTGTGACTAACAGGTCCACCTAATTTTAAAACTTAAGACCAAATGACCAGTGGGATTAGGGAACCCTGGTGACAAAATTGACCGCTATGACCAAGTGACTTACGTTTTTACTAACCAAATTTTAAATATAAGAAGGAAAATATTTGTTTTTACCTAAACGTCTCAGAAATGTGTAAGAAGTGCACTTTTATTACTTCGGTCCGGACCGGAAGTATTAAAATCATAAAAAACAAGTTGAAGAATTTTTTTTGCTTAAAATTACTTTTCTCGACGTTTTGAGCCACCGACAACACGATTAGGTGAAAAAAATTTTATGTCCGTCGGTCTAAATGGGTGGATGGATGGATGGATGGATGGATGGATGGATGAATGGATGGATGGATGGATGGATGGATGGATGTATGTGGAGACGATAACTCAAGAACCAGTTATCCGATTTCAAAAATCCGCCAATCGATTTCCTGTATCTACGAGAGGAACCCTATTTGTTTTTGGGCATTGTACCTGTAAGGGGGTGGGAACTGGAGGGGTTTAAATTTCAAAAAATTCATATACGCCATTTTTGAAAATATTGAAACAGGTCTTTACAGTTTTTTCAAATCCTAATTATTATAAAGTATCAAAAAAACTTACATCTTTATTTTAAAAAATATAAAAACAGGTCATTAAACTGTTTCATGTTCTAATTTTTATAAAATTAATTCGCTAATTTTTACGAATTTTTACGGATTTTTGAAAAACTGAGAAAGATAGGGAAAAAGAAAAATTCGTAAATATCGTAAAAACTCGCAAAAAATCGCAAAAAACGTAAAAAATCGTAAAAAAAACTGTAAACAATCGTAAAAAATCGTAGGAACTCTCAAAATACCGCAAAAATTGTAAAAAAATCGTATAAAATTGTAAAAACCATAAAAACCGTAAAAAACCTTAAAAATCGTAAACAACGTAAAAAATCGTAAAAAAAATGTAAAAAACCGTAAAAAACCATAAAAAACCCTAGGAACTCGCAAAATACCGCAAAAATTGTAAAAAAATCGTAAAAAATTGTAAAAACCATAAAAACCGTAAAAAATCGTAAACAACGTAAAAAAACGTAAAAAAATTGTACACAATCATAAAAAATCATAATAAATCGTAGGAACTCGCAAAAATTGCAAGAAATCGTAAAAAAAAAACCTGTAAAAAATGGTGAAAAATTGTAGTAAATCTTAAAAAATCGCAAAAAACGTAAAAAATCGTAAAAAACTGTAAACAATCGTAAAGAACCATAAAAAATAAAAGAAAACGGTAGGAACTCGTAAAAAACCGTAACAAGTCGTAAACATCCGTAAAAATAGTAAAAAATTGTAAAAAATCGTAAAAGGTGGTAAAAACTCTTAAAATTTCGTAAATAATGCTAAATAATCGCAATTTTTTAACATCATAAATTATCGTAAAAAGTGGTGAAAAATCATAAAAAATCGTAAAAAACCGAAAACAACCGAAAATCTGGAACAGATGTAAAAAGGTATAATATCGGGAAAGACCGAAAAACGTAAGTAAAGTAGAAAAAATCGAACAAAATAAAATAAAATCGAAAATCGGAAAAAATAGGAAAAACAAAAAAGAAGACGGAAAAAATGCGGAAAGATGGGTAAAGTTAGAAAAAAAATAGGAAGAAAACCACTAAAAAAACTTAATTTCAATAAAAATGTATATATAATCAATTTTTTCTTAAAATTTGAATGTCGACTGACAGAAGCAAACTTTTTGTCATAAACAGATCCTCGCAGCCATAGGACTGTTTAAATCATTAAGGTTACTTACGTTACTTGAAGGATTCATGCACCACAATTAGATGATATGTTATATTTAATTTTTTATTTTTTTGCAGACCACTTTTGTTATACTTCACAATACTTCTTCAGTCGCTAATGAAACATGTCATTTTGATTACGTCTGTTTAAAATACTAAAATGTCTTCATAGCGTTATGTCCATAAATTTCGTGTTGCGTATAGTTCTTGTGTTTAATGTTAAAGTAATATTTTCGACCCGAAGTACTAAAAACATTATCTGTTTTTACCCTATGTAATATTTTTAGTTTTAAGATTTTTATTTATTATTAATGGTACAGTTGTTTACTAGCAACTTCGGTCCTGCAAAACGGCCATCCTCTTTCCATTCTCCATGCTCTGCCATGCAATGCAGACAGTATTGGTTGTATTTATGTCGATGCACCAAGGAAGATCGTATCTTGGAGCAGCTCGATTTGCAATATCTTATTCTTGCGGACAGCTGATGGATGCCGCCCAAGGCATCTTTTAGTAAATACGACGTGAACCAAAATAAAAAAAAATTATTCAAAATTTTTAGCTTAAGTACGAAATTCAACCATAGGTTTTTTCTCCTATAATTTTTTAAGATTTGTTTCGCATATAAAAAAATTAAAAAACTTAAAAATGTCGATACCTGTAATAGTTTTTAATATACAGACTGCAATTGAAATACATATACATATTAAAACTGACAAACGAATGATACTAATTTTATCATTAAATTCTAAAATTTAAATATGGGTCAATTTGCCCGTATTCCCAAAATTATTCTACGCTCGATAATCTTGAAGGTTTACATACTTGGAGAATTTATATTAAAAGCGACAAAAAAAATATGTTTAAATATTTATACCTAACAATAAATTAGAAAAAATTGAAACACGACAAGATTTTTCTTTACCGCATGATTTATATTAAGGATTGAAAAAAATTAACTAAACATCTGATATAAAATAAACAATCTTTTTGTTATATTTAACAAAAAAAATATCTAAAGCCGTATGTGTCCCCGTAGCTGATATTGTAGGTGGTGACTTGTGCAATGGGTATGTGTATATTAGGAAAAACAAAATCTCAAAAAAATTACCACTATATGGGGTAACGAAACGGGAAAAAAATCGGTTGTGTCGCCCCAAAACTTTCCCGACGAGTATCCACGAATACTTTTTCAGATATTTAATGTTAAAGTTTCAAATTTTGACATTTTTTATCTTTGACAGGTGACAGTTGTAGAAATAATTTTAACTGTTCTGAATAGAGTTTTTCAAGGGCTTTCAAATGACATATTGCAAGTCAAATTCCGTGACATATTGCATCCGTCATTTGTTGTTAGTGATATTTCATTTTGACAGATGTCGTACAAAAACTAATTGGGTAACGGGTAAGCCAAACCCATATAGTAAATTTTAGCTCAATCGGATTAAACATATGGCCTCTATTGTGGAAGAATACACACAGACAGACAGATATACTTCCATCTGGAAATGGTCTTAATCATCTCAGGTGACCTCAAAATGGATATTTCCATATTTATCTCAGAAATTTTTTTTAGCTCGATCACAATACTTTCCCTTCTCGGAGGTAGGTCGGGAAAGTAAAAAAAAACTCTGTACCATTATAGTAAGGAAATTAAATGAGCTGATCAAATATTTCCTTTAATACATTATATTCACTTGCTCGCAAATCAGGCGCACCATCTGGAAAGATATTAATTTGCTCCCTGGGATAAATATCAAAGTCGTAGCCCCACTTATGAGGGTTTTTTGAGTTATATTGTTTTAACTGGTGTCTTCCTTTAGTTGGTATTATTTGTTCGTCAACAGCTTTAGGGACCATCAGTAGCTGTCTCCGAATCTTTTCTAATAATGGTCTGACTTTGAACAATTTATCATGTTCGAGGAGGCCAAAGCGAATAAATTTTGCATTTTCATTAAAATGAAAAAATATTTTGATATCCTTCCATATATTGCAAGTCATGGTCGTAAAAATAAGTGGTTGAGCCAAACTTGCACTCCAGTATTGCCTACTTAACGGTAATCTTAGCGACATATAGAAGTCTTACCAATAAACTGTTCAAATTCGTTTTTAATCATGTTGACGGGCTAATTCACATTGTCTTGAACAGATTTTAGGTTTGATTCAAGAACTATCGTATCCAGTAAGTCATCCGGAAATAAAAACAAAAAAAAGTCCATAGGAGTTTCCATCGAGTCAAAACAATCTGGCAACTGAGTATCACTAAAAAATGGATACTGTTCTTGATTAAACTCTTGTAGTTTTTTCTATCTAAATCATTTTGGGTCTTTTAGTTTATTTTGAGGTTTAGTTGTCGGTTGTTTCGATTGATATTTGTGTTGCAATTTTTTTTCTTTACTAGTTTCGATTTTGGATTTTCCTTATACGATGATGTTGAAGGAATATCGTCATCTGTATTGAAGTCTGTTTCAGATATTTCGTCAATATTTCTAGTGTTTCAATCATGTGTAAATAGTCACTGTCAGAGTCTGGCCCAATTCCATCTTCACTTTAGTCTTCATCTCCGGGAATGTCACATACATATCGAGAACTATTGTAAAATCGTTTCGAATCCATATCTGGAAAAGGCACGTGTATGAAATGTAGATGAAGTGCATGGGAATCCAAATATGGCTAAGTATAAAAAAATTAATATTTACTAACTTTCGATGCACGTGAAAATTATTTTAGGTTATCTGGCAAAATAAACCGTTCACAGACTTGTAAAAATTCTGGATAGTGTAGCAAGTATGGACGTTTGATGTTGATATGCCACTAAGCACTTACTAAATACTGGACGAATATAACAAAATAGTATATTGATGGCACCATATATAGTTCCGTATGTAGTACATGATTAATAAAAATAAACTTAAATTTTACTAATCAACTTGGTACCTAATTATCTTACAAATAATATTAATTATGATTGGCAACACCGCGAATATATAAATAAAATTGTAAACTGATAACATATTGTTATGAAATTTGTTATACCCTGTAATTCTGGGTAATTGTTATGAAATTTGGTATACCCTGTATAAGATTTGTTATAAAACATTATAGTAAGTAGGGGTTGGTTGAGTTAAAAAAAATGGATAGTAATTGGAAGTAAAATTAACAGTATTCCTTTATTTTTAACATTTAAATAAATAATATAAATTAAAAAGAAATTTTAATAAATAATATTAAAAGTATAAACTAATTTTGGTAATATGAATAGGGCTTAAGACATTTGAAGTACGAAATTCCTGTGACAGGTTGGATGACATTTCCTATCAGGTGAAATGATTTGTCATTGGGTTGGTGTCAGCCAAAATTATAGTTTAAAATTAAAAAAATAGTAGGTAAACATTTTGGGTTAAAAAAAAATTGAAGGTTTTGTTGATGACTGATTAGAAGAAACAGAGTCAAAAATTTAAAAAAAAAGCTGTTTAAAAAAATTGTAAAAACATTTTTTTATTGGAAAAAGAAATAGAAATGTATGGTTTATATAAATAGTAATGTATGGTTTGTAGAAATGGTTTATTGAAAGAAAAAAATATTAAAATAAAAAAAAAAATAAAAAGCAATATTTATTTATTAAAAACAAATAGTGAGGTAGTAAAGGAAGAGTAGCAGTGGAAAGGCGGAGACAGAAAATAAGAGAAACAGAAAATAGTTATCAAGATATGAAGAGGTAGACCAAAGAAAGAGAAGAAAAGAAGATCGTTAAATTTATTATTGTTTTTAATATTTTTATTTTCGTTTATTTAGGCGCTGATGAACCCAGCCCAGTGAGGAAGAGTTCCCAGGTAAGAAATGTGATCCACCCTGTATCCCTTGGATTTTACATTTCAATATGTATGTATAATTCAGGTCAAGTTCAACATGATTTGTGTCAACTTAACTGGCGTACGCCTAATTTAAAATACATTTTTAAATATATTTACTCCTCTAATTTATTTTAATATGTACATGTACACCCTGTAGACGTATTTATAAATGGATTCTACTCTTGATTGCGAGCGAAACAATTCTAGTTGAGATATTTTCCTTTAGTTTTCCGCGATAACCAACTTCTCGATGTCATTATATTTTACATAAAGCCTTATTGGAGTTATCGAAGCTTCCAGTAGTAACGATAATAATCGCTGGTTCATTTATAAATGCGAAGAATTTGGTACACGTTGTACAACACGGAACAGCTCTTAATGTTTATGGCTATCTAGATATCATTCTTCAGTTCTTTGTTTCGATCAGGCATGTGCCTTCTATGATTTAGTGCATCAAGGAGGCAGGGTTTAATTAATGCTTCGATTTGAGGAGCGGGATTAAATTTCGGAACAGCAAATTATTTTTGTATTTGAAATAGTTATTTCCCTATGAATATGGTGATTTTCATTCTTGATCATATAGAATTTACCTCGTTTCGGTTGGGAAATCAGAAATTTAATTTCAATCAAATTTTATACAAAAATATCTTCAGTCTACTTCTGCTATACTCGTCTTGTTGTTTTGTTGATAATATCTTCAGTCATTCCACCTTTTCTACACTCTTTGATACGTTTTCAGTTTTGTCTTATTTTATGACGTTTTTTCTTAGTTTGTTTATGTTCTTGGTCTCTTTCTCTTCTCTTAATCTTAGTAAAATGAAATTTTCTTCAACTTGGTGTTGTTTATATTTTTATTTTTTTAAACTTTTTATTTTTATTTTTTGATTAACATACTTATTATAAATACATTTTATCTTTTCTTTCTATCTGACAATCAAAAATTCCACTGAGAATTCCGCAAAATCAATCATCCTCTTTTTTTTTAAACAAAATCCAAAATCTTTACCTACTATTTTTTTTAACAACTTTTTGACTTTATTTACACCAACCCAATGACAAATCATTCCATCTTATGAAGAATGTCACTCAACTTGTCACAGGAATTTAATACTTCAAATGGCTTAAACTTTATTCATATTACCAAAATTAGTTTACCTATATTTGTAATATGATTTACTAAAATTTCTTTTAATTCACATTTTTCATTTTTATCTTACAAACAAGGAAAACTGTTAATATTCAACCAACACCTACTTACTATTATATTTTATAACAAATTAATTATATACTATACAGGATATAACAAATTTCATTGCAATATATATTGGATCTTCATAATAATCATAATTTAAAAAAAATTTAAGAAAATTGTTTTTATTAAAATTCGGCTGAACACTTTTGTTTGTTACATATATTAAACTTATAAAAGACTTATAAAGACACAATCATAAATACATCGGTGTATCATAACATTAACACATTAAAACAATCTTTGAAATGTTTTACAATTTCAAAGTAAGCAGAAAACATTTTAAACAAATGTTAGAAACCAGCATGGGGAAATGAATCTAAAAAGACAAATAACAACAAAAGAAGAATGTGGCTGTAGTGCCAACAGCTGTAAAATAACCAGTGGCAAATAAGCTGGAGAACTTTATTCTATAAATCCTGGTTCACACGGTCAAAAAGGTAATTGCTGCCAGAATCCACTTCTACATCATATGGGCCAAAGTGTAAAATGGTTAGAAGAAACAAAATTATTAAAGTGAAATTTAAATAAGGTTGATAATCAGTTTTAAAGGGCGACTAGTTTCGGATTATGACATTCGAAATATTAACTAATAATTAAAAAGTAAACGATTAATTAAATTTTGGACAAAAGTGAAACGTGAAATTAAGTAAATAATAATATTAAAAAATCTGTAGAGTGAGATTGGGTACAGGTATACGCAAAAAGAAGAAACTAAAAAAAGTTACAGACAGCTGAAGAAGAAGAGAATGTTGAGGTTATAACTTGTTAGCAATCGCAATATCGTCTATTTTAATAAACAATTACGTCCTAAAGAGAACCATATTTTCTTAGCAGACCGTTTCAGAGATTTCATTTAATTGTTTTCTGTAATCCTATTTAATATTAGTCATTACCTTGATCACCGTGCCCTCCCTTATAACTTATTATATTGAATCCCCCATTTGTTTTTTTCATTGCTACGCCCGCTTTCCTTTTCATCTGATTTTTATTATTCCTGTATCTCCGGGGTCCTTTGTTGTTATTAATCAATCAAGCATTTACATGGAAATTAATTTTTTATTCTAAATTTTTTTATATAACCTTTTGTAAATTTGGTATGTTAACTTGTGTAGTCTTATGTTTCGGAACCATTATTGACATTATTTAGTACTAGATTAGATATTTTTATAAATTTGTTATTACCATATATGTAATACTCCTATATTGCTAGCTTGAGAGCGAAGTGCGTCGCCGATAGTAGAGTGTAGACGATGGTTTCTCTCTCACGCAGCCTCGGATAAGTCATAGGCGTCACAGCTGTACGGAAATTTTTTTATTGTTTCTGCAGGCAAAGATAGGATGTTGGCAATATAGGAGTATTACATATATGGTTGTTACCCTCCACATTTCAGCATGAAGTTACTGTCATCTGTCATGTCACTTTCTCCTTTCGCCGTTTGAATGTGAAAGTGTGTTTTGGCACGTGGTGACTTTCTCCGTTTTATATTGTTGAAATTTTTTTCACGTTTTCTACTGTAATGACCACCGGGTGGTCAGTTCCTTCGAGCCCCACTCGATATTTATATTTTTGTTTCACATTTCACTTTTTCTGGGATGTTGATCCCCTTGTAGGTGCTGTCCATAGGTGCGGTAATCACTGCCACCTCCTAAGGAGCAACGTGTATGAAAAAAAAAATATTTTGATTATATTTTTAATTTTACAAATTGATTTTTAATTTTACAAATTTGTTCAAGTACCACCATGTTTAATTTAATTTAATTTACTTATTTTCTACCATTAATGGGGTTTTTTCAAATTTTGTGATCAATTCTTTTCCTCGTTTAGTACTTAATATTGGTAAGTTTGATTTTTAATTATATGTTTACATGACTAAGTGTGAATGTTTGTATCTTAGGCTTAATGATGGTCAGTGACCGAAACTAGTTGCCTGCTAGTACTTTTCTGTTATTAAATTTGTGGTACTTGACTTTATGCGTTATTCCCTTTAAACAGGAAGTAATTATTAAAAAATAATAATAGTTTAAGACTTTGAATGATTAGTAACAAATCATAGGCGATCAAACGGGGAAAATAAAATTGAAGTTAGTTAAAGGAACGGGAAGTTTAAAGGAGCTGTTTAAATTTGTTAGAAAGAAAGATGTGATATTCTTTGAATCCAATGTGATTGTGAATGATGATATAATTTGCAAAAGATGAAGGAATGTTGGTAATGTTAGTATTTTTATATTTGTATATGTACCTAAAGTGTTTTTTAATTCTAATCTTCAATCGACTGATGTACAATGTATTGCAGTAGAACAACAGAGTTTGTAGACACCTGTTTTATGAAGAAAACGGATTTTGTCTTTGGTGTTGATTAACAACGAATTAATGTTTTTATTAGCCTTAAAAACAACTGTAATATTATGTTTGAGAAACACATTGGATAATTTGTCAAACATATTGCCAATAAAGTGTAATTATCCAGAATATGTCGTAACTTCTTCTGTAAGGATTAAAGTATGTGGGAAGTTAAGTTTGAATGTCAGGGTCATCTCACGAAGTATTTCCAAGAGATCCATCTTCCTAAAGTTATTGGCTATGACACTGTGTAATATTTTGCTATTATTGGTAGGAGATAAATTATGGTTATTAAATTTAATATGATCTCCAAAATTATATTTATCAGGTCTCGATAAATGTTAGGTTAATACGAACCCACAAAGGTCATATGCCTATACCTATAGGTAGCTGGATAAGAATTACATTGTAGTTTATAAATGCCACTTCTTGACAACATACCAATCTCATCTTGAGTAACCTCAGAACTAAGCCCTTCATTCTCACTATCCAAAAAAAATTGTTATTCAATAGCCTCCCAACCAACTAGTGTTTGAGGTTTAGTCAAGTATGTATGGATCATACCACTAGATCCTAAACCCAGCATTACCATCCCTTACGTGTACCTACCAAATTGTCTGAGAAGTCTATTTTTACGTCTCTTGGCCATTAGCTACTAGGAAGAGATTGCGTAGATCCTGAAATTCGTCGTACTCCGCCAAGAACTGCGGCTTTACCTCATGCTAGATACGATGATGAGGTTGCGCAGATCCCGAAATTGGTCGTACTTGTTGTTATGCAGTTGTTGGCATAAGTTCAAGAGATTTTTGAATTTTATAAGTTTAATACGTGTAACAAACTATTTTAGGATGGCTTTGATGATGGTCGTTGACCGAAAGCGTTCAGCCGAATTTTATTAAAACCAATTTTCTTAAACATTGTTTAAATTATACACATTGATGTACTCCCCTCTCCACTTTTACTTATTTATAAAACTATTAAATGAAGTTACTTAAATAATAATAGTTATTTATTGTATAAATGTTTTAGATAGAATTTCGGTCGCACAAAGATGTTTAAACGTGAGAACGCAGCTCGATCGTGTAATATTCTTAAATGAATAAAAGGTATCTAAAACACGCATGCAGTACAAGCAATAACCTTCATTTAGAATCAGAATCGCAGAAATTTGCCATCAAAAAATGATTTGACATTTTGCTCTGACAGCGGCTATCACCTAATCAAAAATCATAGAATTTAGTACAAAAATGTCGGAAGGTGTGAATGGTTGCTATTTATTTTACATTATTCCACTAGTGGATTAAGAATTACTTCAATTATAAGGTGATTGTGCATAAAAGAAATTACCCGTTTCTCACAGTTTTTGCAAATTTACACGAAACGCTGGATCTAAGAATGTATAAATATTTTAGTTAGTATAAGATGATTAAGTTCTGACAGCTTTGCTAAGTTAGTAAGATTAACTCTATCTGTATCTGTTTGTCTGTGGGTACCATAAATCCCTTTTTACTAGTGCTTTACTTCATATGCGGTCATATTAGGTCAGTATGTCCCTTGGGATTATATTTCAAGTCCGTGGGTCAAAGGGACCTGAGATATGGGGCCACAAAATCACGTTTTTTTAATGATTACATTTTTTTTGGTCAATAATCAATATTTTTATCGGAGGAAGTTTTCTATATTGAATTTTACATTTAATAAGTTAAAATTTAAATAAATGAATATAAATGTAACTTTTTTTTTACAAGAAATATTTTACCAAAAAATTAAATTTTAGTTAAGTTTAAAATTTTGTAAAGGTTTGATAACAATAGACAATACATGTTAAATTTTTTATAGGCTTTAATGGCTTATTATTTGCCATGTGCATTTAATATTTTGGTTTGTAAATCATTTTACAATTCAACCAATACTCTTTTCAGCCACACCCCCCCGACTTCAATGTTTTCCCGGTAATATTTTCTGAGATCAAAAATTAAAAGTATGAAGAAACCAACCTACAAGCCTGAATACTTCACAATAAATTTCACGCCAACAGATTTTTATCGCATTCAATCCCATAAACTACAACGTATGAAACTAATAAATAATAAAAGAACAATACATCAAAGATATTGGATTCGAATCCTTCTTCTTCTTCTTTTTTTTTGTTTTAATAACTGATGTGAACCTTTTGTTTTAATTTATTCTTTGGCGTTATAATTATCGTGGTGGTAATTAACTGGGAGGGACGAGATTGACGGGGAAATTTATGATGCCGGTGAATTATTTATTGATTTGTCGTGGTTTGCTATTTACTTATATTTCTGAATCAATTTCTCAAGAAAATATAATGATTTCTGATCACGGATTCATTCTATTCGAGTGGCATTACAAATGTATATTAAGTTAATCAAAAAAATAATTATGTTTAAATTTAGCAAATGGGATAATACTTTTATTGAACAGTAAAATCGATAATGATTGATATAGCGATTTTTATGTTTACAAAAAAAGGATACGTTGAAAAATAAATACTAAGTAAAAAGAAAATATTTTTTTTTATTACAAACTAACACTTTTCTCAGTGTAAAATTTAATAAAAGTACCAAAATAAATAATTAATAAAATGTAAACAATAGATTAAAAACCTAAATGTCAGGTAAAATTAAATCACTCAGTATAGTGCGATTTTACAATTTTTTAAAATTTTTGCACAAAACTTTAATATTTTGAAATTTGTATAAAATCTCCAAAACTATTAAATTTTTAGAAATTTTACAATTTTTTTACTTTTACACATTTTTGAAATTTTTACAATTTTTTTTTAACCAAATTTTCTACAGATTTTTAAAATTTTAGAAATTCCTGACATTTTTAATGTTAGAAATTTTTTAATTTTCGGAATTTTTATTTATATTTTTTTGATTTATTTTTAAAATTTTCGAACTTTTTTATCTCTTACTTATCTTGTCAACAGATTAAAAACACACAACAACTTTTTAAAATTTTTACACAATCATGAAAAATTTATAAAATCTTGTGTAAAAATCATGAAATATATGAAATTATTAGAAAAATTACGAATTTTTAGAAATTTTACAACTTTTTACTTTTGCACATTTTTACTTTTACACATGTTTGTAATTTTTACCATTTTTTTTAACTAAATTTTCTACAGATTTTTACAATTTTAGAAATTCATAATATTTTTCATGTTGGAATTTTTTTAAATTTTCGGAATTTATTAAAATTTTGAGACATTTTTAATTATTTTTTGAATTATTATTAAAATTTCTAATTTATTTTTTTCTCTTGTTGTATCTATCCAGTGTACAAAAAAAAGGTTACTATGAAAAATAAATTTATGAAAGGTACAAAAAAAAGTAAATAAAAAGAAAATATTTTTTTTATTACAAACTTTTCACAGAGTATAATTTAATAAAAGAAATAAAATAAATAATAAATAAAGTGTAAAAAAGGTAAAAATAAATCACTCGGTATAGTGCGATCGATACATGTGCATTATCATGAGTTGAAAAGAAATTTTATCTTAATTTTTTTAAATTTATACAATTTTTTAAGGTTTTTGAACAATCTTGAAATATTTATAAAATCTTTAAAATTTTGAAATTGGTATAAAATCTCGAACTCTATGAAATTTTTAGAAATTTTACAAATTTTTTACTTTTACACATTTTTGAAATTAAAATTTTTTTCCAAACTAAATTTTCTACAGATTTTTAATTCATGACATTTTTCATGTTGGAAGTTTTTTAATTATCGGAATTTTTGAAATTTTTTAGACATTTTATATTTTTTTAATATATTTGTCTTATTTTTTCTTGTCAACAGATTAAAAAGAGTGGGATACACATAATGCGTAATGCATATGAGTTAAAGAGTATTTTTTTATAAATTTTTTGAAGTTTTTACAATTTTTTAAAATTTTTACACAATCTTGAAAATTTTATAAAATCTTTAAAATTTTAAAATCTGTGAGATCTATTAGAGATTTTACGGAGTTTTAGAAATCTTACAAGTTTTTACAAATTTTACAAATTTTTAGAAGTCTCACAAATTTTTAGAAACTTCGAAATTTTTTATTTTTACACATTTTTAGTTTTACACATGTTTGTAATTTTTACCATTTTTTTAAACTAAATTTTTTACAGATTTTTACAATTTTAGAAATTCTTAATATTTTTAAGTTGAAAATTTTCGGAATTTTTGAAATTTTTGAGACATTTTTATATATTTTCTGAATTATTTTTAATATTCCTAATTTGTTTTTTCCTCTTATTTTACTTTTACTGTTGATGTTTACAAAAAAAGGTTACTTTGAGAAATACATTTATGAAAGTTACAAAAAAAAGTAAATAAAAGGAAAATATATTTTTTAATTACAAACTAACACTTTTCTCAAAGTATAATTTAATAAAAGGAGTAAAATAAATAATAATAAAGTGTAATGTCAGGTAAAAATAAGTCACTCGGTATGTAAGTGTTAAATAATTAAAATGTCAACAGATTAAAAACAGATAAAACATATGAGTTTAACAGTAATTGTTTCTAAATTTATTGAAATTTTTAAACTTTTTGAAATTTTTTAAGTTTTTACAACTTTTTAAATTTTTTACACTGGCTTGAAAAATTTATAAAATCTTTAAAATTTTGAAATTTCTATAAAATCTTGAAATTTATGAAATGTTTATAAAATTTACAATTTTTACTTTTACAAATTTTTAAAATATTTACCATTTTTTGAAACTAAATTTTCTACAGATTTTTAAAATTTTAGAAATTCTTGAGAGTTTTCATGCTGGAAATTTTTTAATTTTCGGAATTTTTGAAATTTTTGTCATTTTTTGTTTTTTACCATTTTTGTTAAATCATTACACTCATTTAAAGTTTTTGACGTAGGGACCGCGGAGACAATTTTTTTGACATAATTTTACTAACGAAAATAAAGAGGGTGACTCACTTTAGGAACATTTTTACCAATAGTTTTTATTTTTTCATCTTTTTCAAATATCGATCAAAAATGTACCCCCACCAATCCAAAACATTCCTTTGGATCGTCTAAACCGCGCGGCATATAAAGAGCATCTGCCTGCGAAAAAGCAGATAGACCTTCCAGAATTATATTGCATATTGTAATGATTTATAGGTGGGATAAGCACACATCTAGCGGCCATTCTTGTAGGTCCGGGCGTGCTAATGACCACCGCCGCCTGGATCGTGGTCTCCACCACCCCCTGTTGTCCCTTACTGTCCCCAGATCCAATCAGAACCGGACCAAGCTCAAAATATTCGCTTTTTTCAAAAATCTAAAAAATAACATGTTACAGAATTTCTTATTGTATCCCTAAAAAAAAAGAAGTGGTGTTACGGATAACGAATTTAAGTAAAAGGTATCCAGTGGCTTTTAGAAATAGCCCTTATTTTCTTAAATTTGTAGCTCTAAAGATAAGTAGAAATCTCTAAGGGACTAGGGTCAAGCTTCAGCTGGTCGGCTGTATTGAAAGTTCTTCAATCAGTTTCTAGTGAAAATAATCTACAATTGCAATACTTCATTTTAAAAACTGGCTAAATACAACAAAATTCACTAGAATGAGTTCCACCAAAAATTTTACAGGCTACTGCTTATTAACAGTATGTGAAAATATTGTGTATACTGATAAGTCTCTAAATTATTGTACTTCATAATCTGAACTAAAGATTGCCAAAATAATCCAATAAATCAAAGAGACTTTGACAGTATAGAAAGTTTAATATTAATTCCTGCGACCGGAATAATTGTGATATAATCCCAAGATTGGTTTAGGTCTTGTAAAACCGAACTTTGATCCTTGTTTGACTGCTATGTTTAATGTTAGATACCTACAACAGTGTGCAGTTTAAAATCAGCTTGGAGCAAATGTAGTTGAAGCTTTGAATTTCTCAGTCGTTTTCTTGTTTTTAATTCCATAACAATACATCTGAAAAGTAGAAGCAAAGATGTTTCTTCGATATTGGATTTCTTCCTCACTTTGCGATTCCAAGACTTGTTTGTGTTTTATTAGGCCGGAATTTGATCCTTCTTTGGCAGTAGATACTCTACACCGGTTCTACCGCCATTATAGGGAATTTAGAAATCAGCCCATCTTCAGAAGCTTCAGCCCCGTATGGTCATCGGACCAGATGAAGCTAAAGAGTACCTGAAGATCGGCTCTGACACGCTGCTCTACGTCCTCTCACTCTAACACATTGAATTACTTATAGTGTCGGTAGGAATGGTGTAGAGTATTTACTTTTGGCTACTACACACAGAGTGTGTAAAAATTTAAATCAACTTCAAGAAAATATATTTGAAGCTTTGAATGCCTTAGTACTTTTCTGTACTCAGTTCTATAAACAAAACATCTGAATAGTAGTAGCAAAGATGTTTCTTCGACATAGAATTTCTTTCCATTTACTTTTTTCGGGAATTAGAAAGTGTGCTGCATATAATACAAATGCCTGCAAAAGGAATAATTCTGGTAGGCCTCACATTAAAATTCCAAGCTACTATGCCACAAGAGAGTGTTTATAATTCTAAATTAGGTTCGAGCAAATCTATTTGAAGCTATAAGTGTCTTAGTAGTGATAGTGATGAGATGAGACAGAAATTTGCATCTACAGAAAAGGTCTTGAATAACCTTACAAAACAAATCAAATTTTATGTCAGTTTTGATTTTGACACCATTTGACATTTACGCATTTAAAAAAAATGTTGCGTTACTATAATAAAGAACAGCAGTCCATTTTGAAATTATTTGATTATTTCCAACGGGAAAAAGATACCGGAAAAATTATTTTGCCCTTGAGTGCATTTTTAATACATGTGTATCTGATAGATAAAAAAGCGTTGCTCTTATTGGTTCGCACAAGAAAAAACATAACCTTTGCCAATAGAATGTCAGACTAACTGAATTTATATCCGACATACCCCAATTGTTGGAAATTAGGTTATTTTGTGACGTAGGGGTCAGGTGTAACTAAACAAACTATACCTATGCTCGATATTATTTTAATCTATTTTGTATATTTCTTAAAGTCTATTGTAATGCAGTTTACAACTTGTAGACACAAATAACTTATCTAACCTTCAAAAAACAAATAACACTGACAGTAAGAAATAAATTTATTGTCAATAACTTTTTAATGATAAAATTTGTCTTGAGTCCAACACTGGCCATCTACCCCCAGCTCCAACCCCCCTTTTCTCTGACATAATCGGCGCTCGCCTCTGATATTAACAATAACACTTAGTATTTAAATTATGACTTTGAATTGCTCCATAAATAATAAGGCATTAGAAGATTTGCGTTTCGCTTGGGAAAGGACTAATCATGTTTGAATATTATTGCTTCTGCTTGCCGTTGCCGTTCGTTGTCTAGATATTACCATTACCACCCTTGTACTACTCTGAAATGAATGGCGGGGGCGAGAGGGGTGGGCGATGGTCGGTTTTTGAGGGTTTATTTATTGAAGAATTTAAATTCGATGTATGGAGTTGTATTGTTCTCGAATTTATTGGGGAAAAAATTGGAACATAAAAAATAATATGTCAATTTAATTAATTTTTACTATACAGGATATAGATATTAAATGACACCAATTTTACCATTAAATTTTTCAAATTAACATTATTCTATGGTCGATAACATTGAAGACACCTTTGAGAACTTATACTGAAAACGCTGTTGCCTATATCATAATAAAGTTAGAGAGAAATATAATTAATTAAAAATACTTACCCAAGATTGAGGGATTTTTAAAAAAAATTCAATTTGTAGAACAAAAAATCAGAGCACACCTATTTAAATATATTTTCTCGAAATTTTTAATTTTTCTTTATATTTTTTTAATTACTTAAAGTTATAAACTTTTTTTAAATATAATTATTATTTTTTTTCAATTGAGAATTTAATCAGATTTTTCTTTGATATAATGTGTTAAACGTTGAATAATGTTGAGTAATATTTACTAGTAAAGATTTTGTATCATCTTCCGGTAATTTTCTAATCAAATTAAAAAATATATAAAATTTTAGATTATTCTATAATAAAATAAAAAGTTATTTCAAATTTCTTCCCTCTGTCAATTTGTTCGTCCTTGATGACAAATGAATTCATTGTCAAAAAATACAATACAATAAATTATAAATAAAAACGTGTTCAATTTTTACAATTAGTATACATAAAAGTGTTAAAACTTGAAATTCAATATTAATTTTCTTTAATAAAAGTAAATTTAAATTTCATTAACCAATTTGTTATTATCATACAAATACTATTAATTGTAGTATATGATTGGCAACACTGCGGATCTCGAAATAAAAACGTACCTATCTCAACTTCAGTGGCGTACGACTGATTTTACATATATTTTCAAAATGTAAGTACTCCTTTAATTGCAGGTATTAGATTTTAAGTAATTTTTGGTTAAAATTGGTTTATGATGGATTCAAATCGCCTAAAAAAATGGGATAACACAAATAGACGAAATACGAAAAAACTAAACTTAAATAGTCTATTTTTAATAACATAATTCTTTTTGCGGGTTCATTAAATTAAAAAGCAAAAAACTAAAAGAAAATTTCTGGTTGAAAAGAAAAATAACAAAAAATTTAGAAAAAATCATAATTTAAAGAGAGCCCCGAAAAGAGCATTATTTAGATTTCATTAGCATCAAACGGATACCGTTAAGTTAATTACCATTTGTAGGAGTGACAGTAATCTGTTGGTTAGTGTTCGCATTTGCATCACCCCAGTGAACCACCAACAAGTTGATGGATGGAATCGCAAACAATGCATCCGGCGTTAGAGGAGAGAACGCGTCGCGTCAGAGACGTCACAACGCCTCTTTCCCGCTACCGGCACCGACGCCGGGTCCGGTTCTGGGACCTGTTGATGCCATCGTTGGGATACAAATGGATCGCTGCATGCCGCCTTTCATGCAACGTTTGTCGCGTTTACTCAAAACGTGTTCACTGGTAGAAAATGATTTTTCTTTTGAAAACGAGAAAAGTGGAATAATAAGCGATAAAAGACGCTTTCATTTAAAGGTTTTGAATAGATAATCATAATTGTTCAAATAAAGGTAAATCAAGTAAGAAAATAGACACAAAAATACAACAAATGGAGAGTAAGATAGATAAAACTATGAAGAAAACAGAAGAACAGAAATAATAGAAGATGTAGAAGCAATTAAACAAATATTGAAAAGTGAAAAAATTTGAAGAATATAAAAAACCAAATACTACAAATAAATGCATTGCACTAATAGAAGAAAAAATCATGCTAAAGCGTATATAGGAAACAAAATAGAAATAATTGCCATGGAATTGTATAAAAATTTAAAAATAATTAATTAAGAAAAATTAAGTCAAATGAAAATAAAATATTACAGGATAATGTGAGATGAATAAAGAGGTTTAAATTTAAACTACAAATAAAATGGGAATCTGTACAGTATATTGGAGGGTATGACTCCTACCTACATATCTCCCACTAAAATGTCAATTCTTTAAGTAACTTGTTAAAATTAAAGGACCCTTAACATTTTGCATTTTAACGAGTGTTTAAAATTATTCCATGTCTATTCTGCAAGTAACAAATTAACAGGTTCGTTAAATTTCAAAATTTTATCGATGTCTTTAAATGATTCGGTTAATTTCGAGTTTTGTACAAATATACGCAGTTTAACTGCAAAGCTGGTTTTGGCATTGAATGCGACAATATTGACAAGTGACAAAAATGTTGTTCGCACAAAACACCTTAACTACACAGAAGCGAAAGTCTGCCTTTCGGTCCAAATTTTATGTTCTCAGGCTAAGTATTACAACTGTCAACGTGAATTTCAAACTTCCCACTAACTTAATTTGATTTCATTCAAATTTGCCTCTCAAAAATGACAGATTTAATACTTCGTAGAGGATGAAGGTCATGAAAACTCTCCCCTTGATGATCAAAGTGCCGCCTTGTACTTTCGCTTCTGTATAGTTAAGGTGTTCTGTGATGTTAGATCATATGTGACAGTTTGGTTCGTTGATTTTCTTTTGGTGCACGAGTTTTGTTATAATTTTAATTTAATGTCAGGAAGATCTGGCAGGATGACGAAAATTTAGGTAGGAAGCTTTCGTTTCCTTTTTAAACATCAACAAAGAGTTACTAAAAACTTATTCTGCAGAACTTGCTGGGTTTAACAGAAAGTGAGAGGAAGTTGCTACACTACTCAATTAGGCGCCCAAAAACTGTGAAAGAGTGGAGAGAGTTTAGTTGTAGTATTATTTGTATTTTTATATAGGTAACATAATACAACGTTAAAATTAAAATGTATGTGTACAAGTAGTATTAATTAATAATGTTTTCAGACATTCACGCAATTTAAAAGCTCTATAGATTAAGTCCTGTGAAGATAACTGGGACAGGTGGTGACCCATCAATATTAAAACCATTAGATTCTATCTAAAGCAGACTATTGGCTCTTTTAGCACCTGTGGCTACTGTTTGGCTTCAGAAGATTCGAGAAGCTGGTAAGTTTTTGATTTCTATAAATCAAATGTTATTGAAATGTATTTATTAAATAGTAATATTTTTGTAGCAGACTGCACCAAATCAGATTGCACCAAATGTAATAATAAAAGTTGAAGACCTAATTGATGAAAATGTAAGTAATTATAAATTTATATCTAATAAAATTATATCGGTTGATTCATTTAACCTGGAAATTTCAAAAAATACGCATCGTATAGAAAAATGTGTCAAATCGAAACTTTAATAATCTCAGAGAGGGGCATCTGGTAGAACTAAATTAAGACCACCCCCCATAGGAACCAATATTTTTTATCGCAGATTCTACGTCGAAAGCTACGTATGATTTCTCTGAAGCAGCAATTGTACTCTAATATGTAACAAAGGTCCCACATTCTTTAAGTATTCTAGAGCCAAAGCTAATAAATAATTCAAGCTGTTCTTCTACGTTTGATGAATCCGAAGAAAAAACAAATGTATTCTTAGATGTAACTAAGGTTCCAGATTCTTCAAGTATCCTAAAACCAATGCCAACAAATACTTTACATTGTTCTTCTTCGTTTGATGACTCCAAAGAAGATCTAACTTTTTTTGGTAGTATGCTACGTTCAAAATAAGGATAATTGCATTCAAATATATTAAGTACACATTAGGATTTGGCCCAATCCATGCACACAATTCTTTTCTCGACTGCCAAAAAAACTGAAAGAAGTTGATCACAATGAACAATTTTATTTTAATATTATCTTCAGTGTTGTAGTTTACATAAAAAAATTAATATAAGATTTTAAGAAATAAATAATAAGACAGTGCATAAAATAACAAGTTAACTAGGCGATACAAGTGTCGCTCACTATCGAGATTTTGTCGTCACTAACTTAGGTCTGAATTTTTTTTTCTGAAATAATGAAACCGTTGTAAGCCAATTGAGCGCAACCATTCTAGACCCCATAAAGTGCAAAAATTTTACCTACAATTTTACAAGCCAATTGAGCGCAACGGACGGATTAAGTATTGTGCAGGACGCAGGAAGTATAGGTTTAACTAAAAAACAGGTCGCCAGTAATTTTCGAAGAAAAAAAAATAAAACAATCGTAAATTGATATGCCTAACCAAAATTTTTAGTGTGATTGTCGCACGAGCCAAACGCGAGTGCGACAAAATTCACATTCTTGAAAAAAGTATCACTTTACACACTTGTTGCATAAATAACTATTTTAAATACACAGCTAAGATTTAGATAGTCAAGACTTCTTTTAATAATAAAATGTCCTAAATTGAGCTGGGGATAGAAACGCAACCATGCATCGATGGTGCAATTTAAGACATAATACTAAATAAAACTTAAGAAGATAAACACATTTTTCAAGCATAAATTTGAAACGCTAATAGCTGAAGCCTTAATTTTTTTATCTAATATATGACTCTTTCATTTATTTTTTCAAAAAATCCAAAACAGTGCTAAAAGGAAAGCAGTGGAAGATATTTCTGTTCGTCCAAACAAAATTATTAATTTAGAAATTGGCGATGCAGTTCATGCGGCAACTTCAAACGATGTAGCAAATATTCGGCATGTTATATACCATTCCAGAAAAAAACTACTTCCATCTCTCCCAAAAAATATTAAGGGTTACTGCTTTCTGTGATTATTTAACAGACAATTATATCAGTGAGTCAGCAAGATTTCGACCAGAAATATGGGCTTCATGTTCAGGGAGTAGAGAAAGAAGTACCAAATATAATTGTATTTTTAAATGAATTAAAAGTGTCCAAACACAAACTTATATTAAATTAAATAGTGCTCATTTTAAAAACAAAATTAGAAATACTAATTCTAAGAAACGTTTAGAATATATTTCAATTTAATTAACCTTTATAAAAGAAAAAATATTTTTAGGATTGATTTTGTAACAACTGTAAGTTATAAAGTGTGATAATAAATATTACAAATTCCATTAGAATTATATTTTTAATTAACTGATCGACGAAATGAAGGCCAGTACTTTTTGTTTTATGAAATGCGTTAAAATTCTCTTACAAAAAACTATTTTTTTTTAAACGGACCTTTCTTGGTCATTTTTTAATAAAACAATTTAAGAGACCTAAAATAATTTAAAAAAACACAAACTTGTGTGAAATTAAATGTTGGTAAGTTTTTTTATCTAATTATTTTTGTTTATATCTGAATAATAACTTCTCCTAATCCTTTTTTTTTAATATTTTTTATTGCAATTAATAATTATTTATATAAAATTTAACAAATTTCTTTTCCCTTTGACAATTTCCAAAATTAAAATTATTAATGTATCAATGCATATTTTTTTATTCTTAAAATTTTTTTATACAGTGATGGAGAATCTGAGATAGGACCCGATAGGTCCATATCAGAATAGAGATTTATAAGTCAAGAAAGTAAACGAAAGAAAATAGATGAAGAAAAAAAAGTTATACTGCATTAAAACAACAGAAAGTAAGTAAATAAGGACTGAAAAAAAACGAGAAATTGAAGAAAAAAAAAGAATTGCATCCAAAAAGGACGAAAGGAAGTTATATACAGAAATTATTAAACACAGTCAGCTAAAAATTAGAATTAAAATAAAAGATCATAAGGAGTTCAAATAATCAGAATTTACTAAAAAAACAAATTGCGTTTATTTATTTTTATCACCTTTAGAACAATTTTAAAATTCCTTGGAACCATAAAAATAAAATAATGCTTGATAACAAAAATATAATATTGTATCATAATTTAACTTAGTAGAAACCTTCACATTTCACTTTCTAATACAATACACACGAAAATTGAACGTGTGAATCCGCCGAGACTGTCAAAGTCCATCCACATCCAGGAACGGCAGCCATTCGGATGGCTCCTGTGGGACCCCACGGCCGACCGGCCGCCGCTTCTTAGCTTCGCCAGAAATAACGCAGATTAATTACCGCTTGTCATCCCCCGTTACTTCACCGACGATAAACGATATTTAACAATTAATAGTGACATATTGCCTGCGACTCTAATAACCGCCCTTATTTCTGGTCCTTCGAGCAGGATTATGCGAGAGGTGACGGCTCCGGTCAGCAGGGACGTTGCCTGGATGGATCGGCTTGTTTCGTCTTGTTTTTATGATAGGTTGATTGATTAGATTAGAAGTAGCAGTATTATGAATCGGATAATGAGTTATAACTGGTTACGTGTCATTTTTAATGGTATTGGGGACAATATAGGTTGCGTCGATTTCATAATTCTGTGTAAAAAGAAAACTGTATACATATCTAATTAAAAATATTTAAAAAAATAATTAATAAATTTGCTTAAACAATTACTATAAATAACCAGTTAAGAATACATTTCTACAACGAACTTTTATTTAGTATATAAATGTTGCTAATAATATTTAAGTTTAATTTTTAATTTAATTATTGCATAAACTTTTACAAATTTTAAAATTTCAGATCCTATGTGGTTTTAATAAACACAAACTTTTCATTAAAAAAATTGTGGTTTATTTTTTTATAGTGAACTCAAATTTGAATTCAGAATTTTAAATGTGACAGAAATGCGTATAAAATTTTGCAAAAGTTAAAACTTCAGATCCAATTTTTTTTAAGGCACAAAGTTTTTGTTAAAAAATTTGTTGTTTATTTTTTTATGCTGAATCCAAATCTGAAATCAGAATTTGAAAGTTTCATGTAATACAGACAGACAGACAGCAGACAGAGTTATAGAATAAAGCTTAAAAACTCCTATTTAGCCTAAAAAAATAGTATTTAACTTTATAATTAACAATCAAGCCATTTTTATATGCTAGATCATCAAGTTTGTGATTGATTTCTGAAGCAAATATCTTTGTCCTTCAGTTTATTTATTAATTGGTGACCATAGAAAATTTCAGAAAAAATAATCAACTTTTTGTAACTCCATTAAAACTATCATGAAATAGTTGCCATGATTGGATAATGTTTAATAACATATTTGATTTCACTCTGTGTTAAATTCTCACAGTTAATCAACATTTCATACGTTATAGAAAAAAAAAACAAAAAAATCACGTCGGTTTCCATACCGATCTACAAAGATCTGAAAACAATAAACGACCGAAAATCCGCGTCACATTATTTCAACTACCTCTTCCGAACATAAATGCAAAAATGGTCTGGAGCGACAGCAACAAAACAGACAAAACCCATCACTCTTTCGCAGCTATCACGTTAGCTGTGAGTGTGTACCACTTCAACGGACAATGGACTAATAGAGAAGTAATGAATGTCGGTTATTTGTTTTGCGAAGTAGCCAAACATAAAGAGCGATAATTCGGTAACGATGTACTCCATCCATCCATCTCTTTAGATTCACTCGGTGTTGGCTCAACCGAAAGACCATTCGCAGTGGCGTCACCAAAAATACAAAAACCCACACATAGAAATTACAAAATAAAGATCAATTAGTTAAAAATAAAATAATATGTCCATTAAACAAACTGGTCTTCTAGAAAACAATCCACCACAGGATCTGCACCAACTGAGGATTAAAAATTGTGTCTACTGTGTCTACTATTCTAGAGAATATAAAAATTGGTAGTGTTCAGATACTTAAAAGCAGGAAAATAAGGTGAAATAGCATTCTGCGTATGATAATTTATTGATTCCATTGATTTTATTATTGTTTGGTTAACAATTTGTTTTTTGTACTATGAGTTGTTATATCAAAGATTTACACTGAACTGTTCAACGTCCAATCGTCTGCTCCAAATTTCCTCCACTGAATTGTCATCATAGATAAGGAAATAGTACATGGAAGAACAATTAAATCTAACATTAACTTATTAATGATGACAAACCAATTATAAATCACATTTATCATCATATGACAAAATAATTGCAACCCTATCTGTATCCATAATAGACACCACCAGCCACGAACAAAAAAAGTTTAACTCGGCCACAGAGACGGTTTCAGGCATGGGAGCAAACTCAAAATCCTTACAGATCAGAAGAACAAGTCCCACTCCCACCTAACAGCCAACGGACAAATCATCCACACTCCCGAGCAGTAGATCAATCCGTTCAAAAATCACTCACCAATCTCGAAAATCCCAACTTTAACAAACAATTCAAAAACGAAACAGACGATATACTGACGGACTAAATCTATTAGTCCAACACCAAATTCTAAATCCTGTCACCGCAGATGACGTAGCTCTGGCTTGTTAACTGGGAAAAAATTCAGCTCCGGGTCCAACCAAATTAGGATTTAAACCATCAAAAATCTTCCTGCTAATATTCTTACCTCATCATCAGCTGGAAAGTCGCCAACATACGCAAATCCTAAAACCAAACAAAGACCTCACATCCCACAACTATTACAGGCCTATATCTCTGACGAGTTTTATAGGTGAGCTCTTTCAGACTTTCAATATGGATTTAGGTCTGCACATTTCACACAAGTACATTAGTGAGACACCACACGCTCACTTACGTATCTCTCAACCTAAGTCATTTTGCATCCACAGTTCTCTTTGATGTCCAGGAAGCTTTAGACCAGTTCTAGCATGCCGGACTTATTTGGAAACTTTTAGACATCGTTGTATCTGATCTATACACATTGCTATTGCTTCTACTGAATGGAGAATACTTTCCAGACTAATACCACTCCCATATAAGTTCCAGATTCAAGGCTCTCCAGGGATGTTACGTCAAGAGAACTGTGGATAGCAGCAATTAACACGCCCAAGAAGCACTTCAAATCAAAGGGAAGAAACAGAAGAGCTATTAGCATGAGATCATACCAATGACGTCTAACGAAGACCCAACCAACTCTCGCTGAGTTTTCCCTTCTGGAAACCTCATAGTCCTCACCACGTAACACATCAAATAGAATACATAAGCAGAACCTTAAAATATCTTAAGTTGTACTAACTATTTTATATTTCAGCAATATCACCATTAACTAACCTTGAAAAGCCTATAGCCAGGTTAAGGAAACAAACGACTCAAGAAAACAATGCCGAGGAGGATTTAGCAGATATGTCGAGGACTGTATTCACAGAGCGAGCCCGTGTAAGTCCGGCACTAGCCCACGCGTTGTACATAGAACCGATAATAATTTTGATTAAAAGTTTATTATGAACAAAAAAAAGTTAATAATTAGTTATTAGATTATCTTTTGTATATACAGGGTGATTCTTCTAGAGGGCTAATTAGAGGTTTCTGGAGAAGTAGGCAGAATTCAAATCTGAAAATTTGGGATATGAAGTTTTCGGGGATGCCCAATCGATCTAAAATATTTAGAGCAACCAGCTACTTCCGGTTATATCGGAAGTGAACGTCAACTTTGTTATTTTAAATGGATCACCCTATATTTTCCTACATTTTTAGATTTGTCCTGAGAAGCTGATGTCAAGAATCTATTACACTTATATTGTAAACTTATTAGTTTTGAAGTTATAGACAATTGAAAATCGCATTTTTTCAACTTTAAATGATTGCTACGGCCAAATGACATAAAATCGCATAAAATGGCTTACATGTGCCTATCTTAACTTTTTGAGTTCTACTTGGTGGCATAAGAAGAAAGTGTATACAGGGTGATCAAAATTTGTGTACTTTTGATCACTCTATGTACAAGGTCTGCCTAACGCCATCTTGATTAAATAATAACAACAAGAAAACAATTTAGAAAAACACGACTCTAATGCAAGCCACTCACCAAAGTTCACAAGAACGCAGAATAAACTAGTTTTATAAATCCTAACCCAAGCCGCAGCACTGACAATAAGCGAGATCTCTAACGCGTAAATTTGCTTCAAATGTGCTTGTAGTTAAAATAGAGTGAAAAAATATGAAGTATGCATAGTTTTTTCTAGAAGATATCATGTAACACTTGAATAAACGCCATTCGAAAGCCCTCCAATTTACTAAGATATTCAAACTAAAGCGTTATTGCCGCTTCTTCTGACGTCATAAGTACTTTGATTGGCAATTCCTTAGTTGCCACTTTCATTATTTTTCAAACTTTTAAAGAAATGATATTCAGTTTTATTTTATGAATAAAACAGAACTTATGTCAGAATGGATTATATTGAATTGAAGACTTTTGATGGCTGTTCTCGATTATTCTTAAGTAATATTTATATATACCGAGTACTATGTCATTATTTTCTAAAAAAAAAATTAAAAATATATAACCACTTTCCTCATAGTTCTGAAGGTTGTGGTATTTTTTCCAGAAATTAGAGATCTCGCCTATTCCCTCGAAAATGCAAACACAGATGTTTACAGTAGAGCCAACATATTTTGCTTCATATTTTGCTTGTGTGTTCACGCAATATTATTTGTTCAAGTAGATGCTTGCTATTTAAATTGTACTTTTTTACTGATTGCTATTACGCTGTTACTACAATAGCGAAAATCCCAATAATCTATTACATTTTAAAAAAAAATCACAATCTTACTCCATTAGCTAAAATCCCAATAATGTAATACAATAAAAGGATGATATTTTAGAAATTAAAAGACATTATTATATTTTTTAAGTTCATTTATTTTTAATTGTAAAATTTGTTGTTGAGTACAATACACTTACAATATAACCTTCATAAAATTTTTAGTTGTTAAATACATACATAATGACTAAAAACTGTTTCAATAAAAAAGTATAGGTACAATTTGACAGGAATTTGGATCATTACAATGTATTACAATCTAATATATTACAATCCAATACATTTTTGTGAACAATTCTAGTACAAAAGTACAACATTGCATACAGCAGGATGACTTTGAGTGAGTGATAAGAAATGCATAGATCTAATCATCAATTTTACATGGGAGGTTTTATATGGTATTAACTATAGTAAATTTGTTCGGATTGACTTTGTATATAATATACCTCATCTGCTGCCCACATTCCAGAGATGCATAATCTTTTGAACTTAAAAATCAAGGTATCACTTCAACGCAACGAAATAATTTAACCTGCTTCATTCACATTTGTGATGAAACAAAAACGAAATGAATTAGAAAAATGTATTTATTTTTGTAGAAATTAATTCTTAGCAAAAGAGGCCGATCTCAGTCACGGTGCTAAATTTGTATAGTATTCAACTATTAGATTTTCTTTATAATCTTGATTGAATTATTTTTGAGTCATATTTTTATATAAAGCAGAAAATACAGAGAGTATTTACTGAATCATATTTTACAGGGAACAAGGAAACCCAATTGTATCAAATATCAAAAACCATTTGGATTTATCTCATTTTTCAAGTACTAGTACCACAATAAATACTTGTTTTTCCTATAAATTGGTTTTGGTATGTTCCAAATTAAATTCATGATGTACGTCTCTGGACGGCGTAGCTGTTGTGCACACAAAATAGGCTGGCGACATGTGTAACCGATGAACCTGTTGAAAAATGCGAAAAAAACGAGCGATTTTTACTGGCACATTGTCGCTTTTGTCCGAGAACAGATTGAAACAACGATTAACGATGCCAATACTTTGGCCGTTTTACCAAATTAATGTTATGCAAAATGACCATTTAATAAAATATCAAATTGGATTAAATTAATTACACACAAAATTGTTAAATTAATTAAGAAATAAATATTTTTATCGGATCGTAATACTTTATATAATCATTTTATAATATTAAGTAAGTTGGAAAGTATAAATTTATATTTTGTATAAATAACCTTTCAAATGTCAATTTTACTTCTCACCATATAACCTATAACAGTAAAATAAAAGTAACAGCCAATTAGAAATATCTGAGGTATAATGACGCACCGTTTGCATTAATGCAACAGGAGAATGGGGCTTTTAATGCCAGCCATTTCGGTCTATGCCATATTGGAATGACACGTAATTCAGCTTGAATGTACCGCTTGATTGGCAGATGGCATCTCAGTCGAATCCTGGAAATTGCATTTTCATATCTCTAAGTGTCTCTCTTTGATTGCTATTAGACATTAATAACTTCTATATTTTATATTGTTAGATATACCCGTTGTGATGTTAGGAAAATCATGTTTTTGGAACATATGTGTTCTGGTTTACATTTTTCGAAATTATTTTACAGGTTGTAACAAGAATTCATATAATATAATAATTTTTTTTAATAAATTAAAATATAAAAATATTTATAATAATTAGTCATATAAGTATCGGCACAGATTTAATATAATAATATATAGAAAAATTATTATTAATATTCAGGTTTTATTAATATACAGTGAGGACCAAAAGTCCGTCGCCTCCCCTCTCTGGATAAATTTCTATTTCTTTTAAAATTAATATGTTTCTAATTTCGGTTCATACTTTTGATCATTACTGTACAATTTATCATTCTAAAATTTAAAAATAGATTCCAAATCAACACATTTAAGCAAAAATTTGTCTACGTTTTATCGCGTGATGTAAAATGGTACAGCTATACCAAAAGAATTATTTATAAAAAAAACCGTTGAAATTAACACTCATCTCTTTCTATATATCATTCTCATAGAGAGCGACGAGTGCAATTTAAAATTAAAATCCGTTACAAACACCACTTAAAAAGATTCTTATAGCGAGCAAAATGCGTCTAGAGATCGTCATTTTTTACATTAGCTATTAGCTTCTATACCGTTGAGGAGAATAGTTGTCTCCCAGCGAGAGCTTTTCACATTAAAATGCTAGTCAAGACCGCACCTTAATATTGATCACATTCTGAAATTTCAAATTAGTAACAAGTGTTAATAATGTTTATTTAATGAAGTTAGAGCTATGCTCTACATATTGTGTAGGTAAAAAAGTCTAAATGCTATTTATATTTTCAATAAATAGGTGAGAAAATAACCCTTAAAAATAAATCAAATCGATTCATTTGTATTAAATAATGTGTCTAATGTGCTAATTAGACACGGGTCCTACGAACTGAAGAGGGTTGATGTCGAAACGTCACCCAACTAGTACAACAAATTCCAAACGGATGTGAGTTCTTAATTCATATTTAATCACCCCCTAACTTCGTTATTTTACATATTACAAAAAAAAAATGTTAAATACAAAAGTTGGATGGTTTCATTCTCTCTCTCTCTGTAAGTTTTATTTATACAGTGTGTCTCAAAAAATACGGTAATTTAGTAATTTATTTTTGATCATCGCATTTTTGGATTCTACTTTCAAGTTTAAACAAGTTTCATGTGTAGTGATATATCATAAAAGTTAATATTTTTGATATTATGAACACTTGTAAATTACTATTTTGACTACTTTTGCACCAGTTCAATAAGAAAACCGTAACAAATGGAACACAATGGATTTCACTTTCCTATCCTAACTTTTTGGAAATTATCTAATATTGCTAACTGCTGATGGGCAGATACTTACCATGTCGTACCACTTTACAATATTATAAGAGTTGTTTTCTCTTTGTCATGGATACAAGCGTGCACAGCCTACTTTATTATCGTAAGGAATCGGAAATCAAATAAGTTTTGATTAATATTTTTCTTAAAGACGAAGAATCCAAAAATATAATGACATACAGGGTGTCCTATTTAAAAACATAAACTACAAAGTCGCTGCGCTTTTTTAAAATAAAACATAGGCCATTAAATAGTTTGAATGAAACCCTACAGCTTTTGTATCCAACATTTTTTTGTAATATGTAAAATATTAAAGTTAATGACGGAATTTTGGTCCTCATTGTATATGTAAATTACAGATTGGACACAAATGATAGAATGAATATCAAAACAATTTCTAGGAAGAAAATAAATAAATTAAGAGACCATTTTGAGTTATTACAAAAGATGGGACTAAAAAGCTTTTTTTCAAAAAAAATATATACAGTGTGTCCACTGAAGCATATGGAAAACTCTTTTATTAATAATTTTCATGAAAAAAGTTATCCTTCATAGAAAGTTCTGCATAGTGTAACACCCAGAATACAACCATCAGGTATCAAATGTTTTTAGTCGTATACAAGGTGTGTCGAGAAATATGATTTTTTAAAAGTAAACTCAATTTTAAAAATTTAACCTCATCTAAGTAACATGTAATCGTCAAATCTCGCTCTAAAATAAAAATAAAATGTTATTATGTTATTGTAGAGAAAAGTATTGAAAAAATCAAAATTCTTATTTTGTATTGAAAATTGATATAAAACACATTTTTTGACACACCTAGTATAAGACTAAATAAAATTGATAAATGATTTGGTTGTATTTTAGATTTCAAATCGTGCAAAACTTTTTATCAAAAATACCTTTTATCTATAAAACTGGTAATAAATATGTTTCCATATGCTGCGAACTTAAGTGGACACACTGTATATATTGAATTGAGACAACCTGTACATCCATAAAATTAAAATGAGATATAATATTAAAAATTTAATCCATAAATTAAAATTAAGGTACGCCACTGAGCATTTTGCAAATTAAAATATATAACCATGATAATAAAATTGGTGGAAAGGCGTTATGGTTTTATATTATGAATGAAAAATTGGGACTTTTTTTAAAATAAGAATAAATAGACCCTGACATAAAAGATAAGGAGATATTTTGAAATTTTACAAACAGAGTGTCTAGAGGTCCGGCTAGTCGGAGCCGGTAAAAACCCAATAGGTCCGTCTTGACGGATATCTAATTAAAAAAGGTCCGTCAATCGGCTGTTAGGATTTAGTTTGAAATAAATATAAGAAAAGATGAAAAATCAAAACAAGAGTCTAGAGAGCCAGCGCAAAACCTGTGTATTTTAATTTATTTTATTAAAAGAAGTCTTGACTATCTAAATCTAACCTGTGTATTTTAATTTATTTTATTAAAAGAAGTCTTGACTATCTAAATCCATCCTGTGTATTTAACAGAGGCTAGCATTAGACCACACACCGTATCATACTAATAAATAATCAAACTTTCAAGTTAACATACAACTATTTGACGGACCTCTAGACACTCTCTTTCACAAAAGAAATATTTAGGGTTGCAGGAAGAATTTTGATGAAAAAACGATGTAGATTGTCAGAAAAGGTTTTATATGAGCATTTCTGGGAGATAAATTTAATCCAAAAGGTGCATAAAGGTTAACAACAAATATTTAAAAAAAAATTTAATTTTTTATTTATTTTGGATTAATTTTTTTGTAAACCTACAAATTCAGGGTGGGGATTTATAGTACAAAATTTTACATCAATCCATCCTGTTGGATGTTAAACTTTTGATTTAAGTTTAAGTTGACTCCCTTAAAATTTAAATATAAAATCAAAAATTACAAATAAAATCATGAATATATATGATATCTCGAGTATTTTCCTAAATTTTCATCGAAATCGGCAATGTGGTTTTCGAAAAAATCAAGAAAAATACTTTTTTTCCAAGCATAAAGCTAAAGAAGGACTTTCTCGAAGGCAACTATTTTTTGTGAAAAAATTAATTTTGCTGAAATAAATATCCACAATTCTATTCAAAATTTTTGAATTTACGAATTTTGGTCTAGAAGAAAAAAGATTTTTTAAATTATTTCTAAATTACTTATTTCTTTATATTAATATAAATCGTCTTGAAATCTATTTGAAAGAATCAAGTGTTTAATAAAAAAAAACGAAACAGTTGGGTTTGTTTAAAAAAAAATCGAATAAAACAGTATTATTATTTAAAATTCCCGGGCTAAATTTATTTGGGCGCGGAGGGCCCTCTAGCTGAGACACAGGATCTTTTTAAAACACTTCGAATACGTAAACATAAGATGTTACTAATGTGAAAAATTTTCCACCTTCAAAGCGTCAAAATAAATCAAAATTTTGAAGTCAAAATTTTGTGCGATACCACTTTATTTTCACGAACTATGAATTGAAGAAAGAAAAAATATTTAAAAACATCTCGAAACGCTATTCTAGCATGTACCGCACAGATTCCTGTTTTGTAATCTATATCTCTTTCTGTCTGTCACACACTGGTCGGAAAGTCAAAAATTCTGGCTAAAATTGGAAAAAAAATATTTATTTCTTGTAACCCCACTTGTTGTACTTGGGAGAGCAGGTTCATCTGCGTTCGTTTTCAGTAACGCAGGCAAAAACAATTTCTAATCATATGAAAGGACCCCTCACTTCTCTTATGGAAAATGGCTTTCGGTCATTTTTCTTTAAATTTTAGTATGTTGTAGATCTTGATGTTCTGATTAAATGTCTCCATGTGCCCAACTCAATCCTATGACCAGTTTTCGAGATTTTGATGGTCAAAGTTCAATAATTGAGTGTTTAGGTAATTTTGTTTTAATTTCAATTTCTTCAATTTTTAAGAAAACTGATCAGCTCATCTTGAATTTGTTTATGGGAAAATTTAGTCAATAGATTGGTCTTTTAAAAAATATAACAATTATAAATACAGGGTTTACCAAAAAGTCGATGGAGCTACTTTATTTTTAAAATGACTGTAATATTGAAAACCATTAAACCTCAGTTTTGATAAATTCCCAATAACTTTAAAACAAACGGCCACATTTTCCTGAAAAAATTATATACTTTACAGGTCAGGAGTTAAAGAATATCTGCACTATGTAAAGTTTGAAAAATTAGATACGGACCAGAATGTAGGGCTTTCACATCTGATTTTTTCCAAATCGCCTCAAATATCTGCTTTAGCAATACAGTTGTAACAGATTTGCTGCAAAAATAGTAACGCATTTACTATTACAACTTGATGTAAAATATATTGTGTCCGAGAAACATTGTTTTTCATATGTGTACAGGGTGTTTCAAATATTAGGTAACTGCGAGCTATACCGGGTGACAAAGGATCACCCCTTTAAACTTTAACTGAGTATAGTAATAGTAATTTCTGATTTTTGACATGGATATTCAATATGGCCGACTTCCGGTTTCGCCGGAAATGGACAACAATTTTGTTTTTTAAATGGAACAGCCTGACTATTTTGATACATTTAGATTCTACGGATCAAAATACATGCAATCCACTAGCCAAATGTCAATTTGACAGAAATTTCATTCTTTGAAAATAAAATATTTTTCTCAATGTACTTTGCTAACATTTTACAATTTCAAATAAAGCTGAAAGAGAACTTCATAAAAAAAGTTATTTCCTTTAAAAACCGGTTTTTCACCTAAACTCATTTTTTTTTGAATGTAACCCCTTGAAGCCGATTTCAATATGAATAAAATGATACGCTATATACCCACTTACTGTTATGCATTTTAGCAAAATACACTGAAAAAAAATATTTTCCTCAAAAAACAAAAGTTCTGTCAAATTACCATTTGACTGGTGGAGTGCATGTATTTTGTTCCGTAGAATCCCAATTTATCAAAATATACAGGGTGTTCCATTTAAAAAACAAAATTGTTGTCCATTTCCGGCGAAACCGGAAGTCGGCCATATTGAATATATACGTCAGAAAATCAGAAATTACTATTATTATACTCATAATCTTTCATAAAAATCGGCTAATAAATAAAAAGTTTTAAGGGGTGATCCATATATCCCTGTGTCAATAGCTCGCAGTCACCTAATATGTGAAACACCCTGTAGACATATAAAAAATAATGTTTCTCGGACACCATATATTTTACACAAAGTTATAATAGGCGTTACTATTTTAGCTGCAAATCTGTATTGCTAAAGCAGCATATTTGAGGCAAATTTAGAAAAAATCCGATTTGAAAGACCTACATTCGGGTCCATATGTAATTTTTCAAACTCTACATAGTGCAGTTTTTGTTTGACTTCTAATCTGTAAAGTATATAATTTTTTCAAGGAAATCTGGCCATTTGTTTTAAAGTTAATAGGCATTTATCAAAACTGAGGTTTAATGGTTTTCAATATTATAGTCATTTTAAAAATAAAGTAGCTCCACTGATTTTTTGGTAAACCCTATGTATATAATTATTATATTTTTTTTAAAGGCCAATCATTTGACTAAATTTTCCCATAAACAAATTCAAGAAAAGCTGATCAGTTTTCTTAAAAATTCAAGAAATTGAAATTAAAACAAAATTACCTAAATACTAAATTATTGAACTTTGACCATCAATATCTCGAAAACTGGTCATAGGATTGAGTTGGGCCCATGGAAACATTTCATCAGAACGTCAAGATCTACAACATCCTAAAATTTTAAAAAAATTGGCCGAAAGCCATTTTCCATAAGAAAAGTGAGGGGTCCTTTATAAGTGGCAATGCCGCATAACGAGAATTTTTTTAGCACACCATCTAGTGAGCAACAGTATTCTGTATGACTAACTGTCAGTAGATAGAACGTCCTTTAACTTTATACGGTTCTATAACTAACGGCAATGACAAGAAATCAACTCGTTAAATTTTATTCTAAACGTCATCGCCTTTAGTTATTGAATCTTTAAAGTTAAAGGACGTTCTATCTACTGACAGTAAGAGTTAAACGAAATTTCTCGTAGAGCCCTCTTGCGTACAAAAAACATAACTTTAATGTCAACACTTAAACGTTAAGTCGTTGGTATTAATGTTAAATAAACAATTTAGAAATTTCATTTTTTTTAAATAAAACTCACCTTGGAGAAAAAGTCTGTTAAAATTTGGGAGGAGAATTTAACTGATGATGTATGTATGGTGTATTGGAAATATAGATATATATTATCACTTATCTGAAAATCTGAATCAATAAAATAAATTAAATATTAATATATCTCAAGTGTTATTACATTTTATTAAAACTCTTGTTTTAATAATTATCTATCAGTAATAACATAGAATACACCAAGATTAGATTTTGCAACTCATGAAAAATAAACACATTTAAGATAATAAAGATTATTTGGCAATTATATAAATACAGGAAAAATTTTCAATTTATCAAGTATTCCAAGAAACAATACATAAAAAGAAAAAAAAATGATGGATAAATTTCACGCAAAGTTACTCAGAAATGATATAATATCATAATATTCTTTTTAATTTATCATTCAAAAACTTATTTCTTGTAATTTTTAAAAAGTCAAATATTTCGACAAGTCTGAATAGCAAGTACATTTTTCTAGAAAGTCACTTAATGACCAACCTACGTTGACAAGAATAATTGTCTCTTTCTACTCATCTCATCATTTCATTTCCTCTCGCTCGGGACGAAAATAATTATAAAATTGAACCAACTTTGTATCTAGACCTGTTTACGAAATGGGGGCGTGTGATGCGGTAGCTACAGCAAACTAATTTGTAGTATAAGAAAATCTACTTAAAATTATTCATAAAAATAGGTTCAGTTAACTTTGAAATACTACGATTAATAAGAAATAAATTTTCAAAATTTCCAAGTGACGTCAGCTACATTGATTTGTTAAAAGTAATGTAGATGGCATGACAAGGTATAATTTACAGTTATCTGTCGAGTATTACTAGACCAAATAGCCTTGGCCGCTTAGACTATTAAAAAAAAAGAAGAAAAAAGTGAAACACACAAATAGGTTATGTTATAGTAAAAAGTCAAAAATAAAACGCTGTGACTAGCAGTACATCGGATGTATGGAAGTGTGTTGGCGCATTTGCTTGATAAGTTTGATAATATTTCTGTAACGTTGGTTTTGGCGTAATGCGTTAGTATATGGTTTCAATGTAAAAGGACCGAAGTTGGATTCCTAGGTACGGCCAACTTTTTTTATTTTTTGATATTTTTTTTAGCTTTATAAAAATCATATAAAAACGTTGATTGGTAACCGGTTTCATTTGTACAGTAAAGAGATTTTTTATCCATAATTAATGATAATTAGATTTTGCTTTTTTAACTTCTTGAAAACTACAAAAAAATAGTGACTGGTAATCAGTTTCATTTATACAGTAAAGTGTCTTTTTTTCACTTTTTTTTCTTAAAGTTCGAGATGTAAAAATTAGTTCATTTTATTTTCCTGTGTACGAGATAAGTAAACAAGTCCAACCGATGTACTGCTAGTCACGGCGAAAATAAAAAAAAAATTCTTCTTTTCTCATATTTACATGGGGCCTCTATTTAGTAAGGAATTCAGTTTGTATTTACTGCCATCTCTTGACAGTATTATCAATTAATGTAGATATTTTTAATTTATTTTTTTTTAATACAATGTATGTTTAAAAAAATTATAAATATTTTTGGTAGGCACATTTGATACCATACTTTTAAGTGATAATTTAAAAATTTTACATAATACGTCCCCATTCTATTAGTATTGAATTAAATTTGCGGCCACCCTGTATAGGTGCCTACATTATTTATGACAAAATTCGAGATCATGATCTATTCAATAATTTTGAATTAGATTGAAATTCTTTTGGGCACTAATTTATTGAGCTTTTCCGTATCCTATACAACTGTGGGTAAAATAAATTCAACTAAAGGTTTAAAATAATCTAATATTTTTATTACTAACAAATCTTTACAAAAATTCGTTTTTCTCCATGTGTCTTAATAGGTCCAAAATTATATTTTTATAAGTAACTTCGTCAAATTTTAATCCAAAATTACTGTCCTCCAACGCACCAGCGGTGTGATCTAAATATTCATCTAATGTTCCCATTTCTGTTATATCAGTACCTAGTTTAAATGTCCATATCATTAGACCCATTATAAAACCAAAACGACATTGTTTCTTCCATTCTTTTTTGAATATATTGTAAGGATATATTTTTTCTGGATCGCAGTTATAGTTTTTAAGTGTTTCACTTAGAGTATTATGGTAAATCTTTAAAAGATATTCTAAATTATCCAAAGTTTCTTTTCCTGCTGCTCCTCCGTAAAAACAGTAGCTTAAATCATTAACAGGCGATTCTATAAAGCCCGTTTGGAAATCTATCATTTTTATATGTTCAATTTCTTCGGAAGACTGAAATTAAAAAGAAAAATAAAAAACCAGCAATAAAGAGTTATTATTAGTTAAAATATATTCGTAATTTCAAAATATGTGATTCTTTACTTATAGTAAAAATAATCTAATCATGTTTAGAAAACCAGAGCTACCCTTAAATAGTATCTAAAATTTTTGCACTCTAAATTCAACATTAAACCAACTGTAAATACTGTATACAGGGTGGCGCAAATTTAATTGAACAATATTGGGATTTCACAAACCGTTATAGATACATAGATGGTCAAATGGGAAAATAGATGCATATTTTCACGACGAATTGAATAATTTTTTCAAAGTTAAAATAAAATGTTCGGGTTCCCAGATATTTGGGAAAAATTGAAATTGACGATTTTTGTTTTATTTATTTCACACCATTATATTTGAAAATAGAAAAAACCTATTTTATTGAAGGCCTAATATGGCTTAACATAGCGTATCGAATTTTTTAAAACAACGTTTGAAGGGCCATCCTCAATTTTTTTATAAATACTCTTCAAAGCAATACTAAATAGGTTTTCCGTAATCACTTTTGGCAATTTAAAATAAACCTGAAGAAATCGTTTTCAAGGTTAGAATTGTTCACTATTAATTATTATGAAAGAAAAGAACTAAGTAATAACGCAGAAAAAGCACAGGAATTCTATAAAAATTCGGTTCAAATCCATACCAAAGCCATCAAGCTTAAATTAGGTTATGTTTTCATATATCTTCAATTTCACGGTAAATGTCAATTAAATGGTATTTACATAAGAACCATATGTAGTTACCTATTTTATTATCAGATTGATGCAAATGAAGACAGTTGTATGTGAGTTTACGTCAGAACTCCGGAAAAGTATTAAAGGCAGGATTTCACGTAGAGAAATCAATCCTTGTAAAAGCAGGAACCTCTCTCTCTCTGACCCTTTCACTCCTCTAGCAGGAGTACCCCAAATTTCTGTGCTTGCTCTGCCCTCTACGTCATATACACCCATGACATCCCTTCCCCTCCACACCTAGCCAAGACTTCCAGCTTTACGCTGATTATACCCTGATCTCCGCCTCAGTACATTCCATCAGAGTTATAAACACAAATACCCAGCAACTCCTCAAAAGCTTCGCCGGATGGTGTAACAATTGGAGAGAAGAACCCTGCGAAAAGCGTCCTACCTTCCCTGGCTATTCCCCCCTAACCAGATATACGAACAAACTAATATACCTCCTATTATTTCCAGATTACAACAGCTACAAAAAGGGAGAAGATTGCACAGCACCAACACACACCCCCAAGAAAATCTAAGAATCAAATGTACAGTTGAAAGGAACAGACGATCATTTCACAAAAGAACAATCAAGAAATTCATCCAGCTCAACCTTAGGATCCTTCGCGAAGCAAGAGAAGACATAGATCTCCAGAACGAGCTCCTCGATCTATTGGACGAGGCGCATCAGATGAGCTCGACTGACAACTGATGCCCACAGGACACTGCTCGGAGCTTCTCCTCCCGGAAGGCTCGTAAGTATCAATATATACCCACTTTACATTTAAATATCTTCAGATAATAATTTCTTTACTTTCAGATCAACAAATACCCACTAACTATATCCCTGAAATGGAGAAATAAGGAAACACCACAAATAAATTACAGAGGAGGGTTTAGCAGGTACGCCCCTGACTCTGTTTAAAGAGAGATCAGAAGAGAGTCCGGCATTACCTCACACATAGAACCAAGCGTGAGACTCGTCTCTCAATGGGGTTACTTCAGGTATGGAAAATGTTCTGGTATGATTTTGAATGCAAGATTTGGAGGACGAGGACATCCTTGATATGACCATGGTCTAAGAAAATATAGGGATGTAATATTAAAAACTAAGGGCCAGTTTTTCAATGTAATGTTAAGTTGGAGGTTAACTAACTTCTACCTTATGGTTAACCTCCAGTTAAAATAAGAAGCGTTTTTCAATTCAAATTGTACTTCTTGTTAACTAACCTAAATTTTAAATTTATTTGAATCTGGCAACATTGTATTTTATGTGTTCTGTGGCCTTATTTGTTTTCATATTCGAGTTAACCTAAAAAGATTCAAGTTCAAGAGCCGGATTCGGCCGAGAAACAGAAATGGGAAAAACTAGAGAAGATACGAGTCGAAAACTTTAATTATGTAGAAGTTCTTCTTGTTAACGCAGTAGAAAAATACAAAGAAATAATAAAGGGTAAATAAAGTGGTGCCACTTCTTAGAAGGAGAAAATGTGGCCTTAATATGTTTCTATGAACAGTGGGAATATTCGCGATTACCAAGGCTTACAAAAAAAACACATAACTATAAAAAAATCTAAAAACAATTGTAGTAGAACAAAGCAAACATGTTGAATATTCCAAAACGTTCCGAACTTCTACGATCATCTCAACAGTTCGCTTCGACAATCTTAAATCTTTTGAAACAATCTAAACCGTCGTATTCTTCGATAAAATTAGGTCTATGTCGAAATATTTTTGGTCTTCCACTTCGCTACAATATAAGCATTAACAATATCGTTGTCTGAATATACAGTCAACGACAATATCTAAAGCATCCATATTCAAATGTTAAAGAACATAGGTTATAAAGTAATTTTGACTTAACAATGGGTTAACCCTACCCCGAGAGTAAGGTTAAAGTTAGCTTTCAGATAGTCTTTAACTGTCAATTGAAAAACAGAAAAGTTTTAGTTAACTTTTAGTTATCTCAAGGTCAGAGTTAACCACACATTGAAAAACCGGCCCTTAGTCTAACTAACTAAATGTTTGGATTCATTTACTGTTGTATATGGATAGCTGATGTACTTGATTTAAACTAAAAGTTTCTTCTTGCTCCAACTATGACCAAGTAAATAAAGCTAATTTGTCATTTGGACAGTCTAGAAAGCTATAGTAGTTTTATCTATAGGAGTTGCTTAGTACAATGGGAGATATTTATCAACCTCAGGGCGGGCTCTTGTTGGGACCTGCGGTTTGTATATACCATATACCTCCCTTCTGGAAGAGTTCTCACTACGAGACCTGCGTAGACCTGTCCGAGGTATGGCATTCTCTCTGCTTTTGGTCGACTCCATCCGTGAACAGTAAAAGTTTTATATTATTAAGGTCATGATTCAGCTGTTGGTAATAGTATATAAAAAGAAAATACGTTAGGCAAGTCAATAGACTAAACATTTGTAACATTGTTAGGGAAATTACAGTTTATTGGTTGATTACTGTAATTTTATATGTTAATAAACACATATGGTGAATTTAAAGCTTTTATTTCATGATCCTTCTCCTTTGACAGTGCGTTACATCCAAATATTAAAAATATATAACATAATGTCCCATAAAGCACAAGTATGTCCCCGGAGAACGTCCAACCAAGACGTACCCTATGTACTGGGAATATCCAGATTAGGTACGGTCGACGCCCCGGGTATGTATTGGGGACGTCCAATTGCCGCGGATTCGTATATCCCACGTACTTCCATTTTGAGTCCTTAAGTACCTAAACAGGATGTTTTGAGTATATAACCAAAACGTCCAATATAGGTAATTGAGGGCCCAGAATGAGCTTACTGCGGATGTACGAATTCGCAGAATCTGTTCGTTGTCAGAACTAGAATTAGTTTTGGGAGTTGGTTAGGAAAAGGTAAAAATGACTGATATAGATCTAATGCCGACGTTTCGACTTTTATAAAGTCATCCTCAGGACAATGTCTAGTAGGTTCCTTGTCTTATTAAATATACATTAGAAGAAACATTTACATATACTTGAATTCCTCTTTTTTATAGAAGAAATGAAAAAAAGAGTGTCAATAACGGGAGGAGAGTTTATTTGATAGGTATTCACAAGACAAATCTGCAAGGATGTACTCTTGTAGAGATTTATCTATCCCTATTTGTTACTTGAGATTTTAATATTATACAAATGACGAGATAAATCAGATTACGAACAAAAAAAAATTATTTCACTTGTCAAATCAATCAAAAGTAAATAACGTCCAGAGATAGACGTACGCAGTACATCGAATTCGTATGTACTGGTACGTTGAAAAAAAAACCGTTTTCAGTACGTCCTGGAATTCAGAAATAAATTGGACCTAAAATGGACTTCCCCAGGATGTCTACTGCTATATGGGGTGGGGGCCACTCTATATAATTACTAGACGATCAAAACGTGCCAAAACTAAACAAATAAGAATAAGGAAATTCTCCTTTTTCTAAAGATGATTCGGCCTGGGGTAGAATGTCACAAATTTGCGCCACCCTGTATTAACATGTACAATTTTTAGTCGTAGATAAAATAATATTACTACTTACATTATATTTGAACATCATGTTATTACTCCAACAATCTCCATGTTGAATAATACCATAAGAATCCTTATAAGTAACTAGATCAAGCATAATTGTTCTTAGTTCTTGACGATATTTTGTTAATTTTTTTATGAGTTCATATTCACCTTCTTCCTTCAAATATCCCAATATTTTACCCATAAAATGGGTAACATATCTAATAAATATACCAGTCTCTAAGAGAGTTCCTGATATCCAATTGTTATTTAAATCTTTGGTTGTTTCAAAAAAATTTTTTGGTTGATGGTATTTAAAAGCAAACGATAGACCATGATACTCTGCATACATTTTAAAAATTTTCTCAAATGATCCTGTATTTAATGGTAAATTTTTTTTATGTAATTTATAACTTTTAATTTTTAAATTCTCCAAAACTAAATATTCAAATCCTGCATCTAATCCAGTCGCATAACATTTGGGAAAATTATCGAAAATCTTGACGTTAGGATATATTTTTTGAAAATCTACCAAAGCAGGAAAAATTTTTGAGTAATAATGTATTTCGTTAAAAAATGAAGCAGATATAACATCACGGCTTTCCTTTGTGTCACACTGGAGAGTTGTCTTGATAACCAAATGGTAGTCTTCTCCAGTTTTTTTGTTATTTAAATACACATAACTCATTATACCTTGAAATCCTTCACCTAATTTATTTCCCTCTTGAATTTTCACATCAAAATTTTCTATTTTAGAATCTACAACACGTTCTAAAATATCCACAATTTGTTTTTCAAGTTTAAACGTCATTTTTATCAACTTTCACAAATGAAACTAAATTAAAACTAAATTAAGATAAAAGAATTATATATAAATAGTTTTATTTTCAATGTTACATAGATAAATATTCTATTAAGTACTATGATCATTATCATTTAAATTCATAGTTGACAGGGTGTTTTAAATTTATTTTCTTTTTAAAGAATAAAATTTTATGGTATAGAAAAAGTTTTCCATTTATGTCCAAATTTATATCGATCATTGTTTATGGATGACACAGCAGGCAATGTGTTAAATTGAACCAAACTATTATAAAACGTGCTGACTTTTCTAATAAATATTTTATCGCTGGCTCATATCTGGTGAGCTTCTTCATTATCTTTGTTTTTCCGAAAACCCCAAGGCTGCTTGTCTTCTATCAATCTCAAATGTAAATATTAACGGGAAAATCTCGATCGGGCGTTTCGTAAATTATAGAATCCGTCATCATAAATAACTATATTTTATCGTAACGCTTAAATGAATTATATTTTATTGTATTTATACAGCGTGCAGATTTATTTAGAAAGTCGATTATTTCCAATAAATCCGCCTTTCGGTGACTTATTTATGATCTCAACGATGGAATGAGTTCCAAGTGGCGCAACTTATAGCTAGTACTCTTTTTTAGTATATGGGCTAGACTATTTTTCTAATTTCATTTGAACGAAATCCAGTCTAAAAAATCATAATTTTTTCTATTTGTTGATCTCTAGAACTTTCAATCTTTAACACTCAAGTGACTAATAAAACATCAAGAAAACAATATTACCAATTTTTTATTGCCGATTTTCGTTTTATTTAATTACCACCTTAATTAAAAAAAAACTTGCTAAAAATATAGAAAACTTTCAAAATCTGCAAAATTTGCAAAATCTGGAAAATTTGGAAAAACATGCTAAAAATCTACAAAACTGCAAAGCTGCAAAACATGTAAAGTTGTACCTAAAACTTGTAATACCTGGAAAACTTGTAAAATCTGGAAAAGTTACAAAATCGGGAAAACTTGCAAAATCTGGAAAAGTGTACAAATTCGGGAAAACTTTTAATATCTGCAAAGTTTGTAGGAGAACTTGCAAAATCTGAAAAATTTGATAAAAATATGGAAAACTTACAAAATCTGCAAAATTTACAAAATCAGGAAAACTTGTAAAATTTGGAAAAGCTTGCTAAAAATTTTTACATCTTGCACAATCTGGAAAAGTTACAAAATTTGGAAAACTTTTAATTAACTTGATAAAAATATGGAAAACTTACAAAATCTGCAAAATTTACAAATTCAGGAAAACTTGAAAAATTTGGAAAAACTTGCTAAAAATCAATAAATCTTGCAAAATCTTCAAAATTTACAAAATCTGGAAAACTTTCAATATTTGGAAAATTTGTTAAAAACCTGGAGAACTTGAAAAAATTTGAAAAACTTGATAAATCTAAAATACTAGCTAAAAATATGAAAAAATTACATGGTCTTCAAAATTTACAAAATCCGAATAACTTGTAAAATCTGGAAAAGTATACAAATTCGGAAAAACTTTCAATATCTGGAAAATTTGTTAAAAAGTAGGAGAACTTGCAAAATCTGAAAAACTTGATAAAAATATGGAAAAATTACAAATCTTCAAAATTTTCAAAATCCGGACAACTTGCAAAATCTGGAAAGTTATAAAATCTGAAAAAACTTGTAATATTTGGAAAATTTAGAAAAAACCGTTTTTATTGAAAGCAAAATATCCAATTTCTTGAAACAACCTGTACTTTTTATTTCATCTTTGGAATTCTCATTTTTTCTCTATTTTTAGTCAATTTCGACAATGAACTGAACTTTAGGAATTTTTCTTAGTACGGTGCTGTTACCTAGAAAATATGAGTACAAGTAATATAAAATATCTTGAACAAGGAGGATGACAATTTGACTAATTCTTACAAAATTAAAATAATTTACAATGACTGTTTAGTTTGATGCATTTTTCTAAGTTGTAGGAATGGATTTTTCTTATTAGGATAATTGTTTATTTTATCTCGAATATCAGATATCAAAACTCACACGAATTTCTAAGTACTCAATCACCGCCATTATAAATTTGAGGCCGAGAGTCAAATTTCGAACCTCGACCGAATAAATAAAAATCAGTATATAGATAGACAAGGGTGTACTGTTTTGTGTTAATATTCTGTAACTTTTGCTATTAATACAGTTTGATGTGAATTATTTCAAATTTAAAGCACTATTGAGTGATTCTGTCCTTCAGTGTAGATTAATATTTAATTGTTTAAATATTGTTGGAACGGAGTGATCTGCGTGACTCTGCCCTTAGTGCTGGTTGAAGGATATTTTGTGTGATTCTTCCCCTAATATCCTTGGTATGTAAATGATTAAAAATACTGTTGCGTGATTCGGCGCCTCAGTGTAGATTGATTAATATTTAATTGTTAACTCTGCATGATTCTGCACTTGGTACTCAGTGGAGATTCAATTTGTTGTGCAATTTGCGTGACTCTGCTCTTAGTGGTTGTTGAAGGATATTTTGTGTGATGATTCTGCCCCTAATATCCTTGGTATGTAAATGATTAAAAATTATGTTGCGTAATTCGGCCCCTCAGTGTAGATTGATTAATATTTAATTGTTTACTCTGCATGATTCTGCACTTGGTACTCAGTGGAGATTCAATTTGTTGTGCAATTTGCGTGACTCTGCTCTTAGTGGTTGTTGAAGGATATTTTGTTTGATGATTCTGCCCCTAATATCCTTGGTATGTAAATGATTAAAAATTATGTTGCGTAATTCGGCCCCTCAGTGTAGATTGATTAATATTTAATTGTTTACTCTGCATGATTCTGCACTTGGTACTCAGTGGAGATTCAATTTGTTGTACAATTTGTGTGACTCTGCTCTTAGTGGTTGTTGAAGGATACTGGTACTTAATAATGAAAAACACTGTTGCGTGATTCTGCCCCTCAGTTTTTATTGATTAATATTGATTATTCAGTAACGTATAACTATTATGTTCTTATTGATTTATTAGAGTAAAATTAAAAACAGAAAACGATAACTACGCACGTTTAAGTTATATTAGATGCACAGGCGAGCGTAGCGAGGTGAGGGCAGATAATAGCTAAGGTCAGCTAAAGCGTTTTCTGCCTGTGAGACACCCAACTGTTTTTAGCCTACCAAAATAACGAAAAAAAGGAAAATATAACACACATTTTTTTACAGAATTGCTGTCTTGATTTCAGAATTTAATTTACACTGACGTTTATTAAAAATGTAACGTCAAAGTACGCGAATGACAGTTAAAGCGTGAAAAACTACAAAATCGTGTTGTTATGAATTTTGCATCTTAAGGGACGATAAACATTACTTTCGGCCATATTTTATAGGGTTGATACAATTCATTTTCACATAAGGTAGGCGAAAAAATGTTTTTTTTTTAATTTCTTAATTGGCTTTATCAATTATTTAGGGCTATTTTTAGCAATTAATCTGTTATTTAAGGGTCGCTTACCAACATACTCGATTCATTAAGTTAAACTATTCCAACAACAATAAACAGCAGACACTGATTCTATCTGAATGTCTATATTTATATTTTACCTCTCGATGGCGTCTCCGAGACCTACCACTATCAAAACCCATTGATTTACGACCCATTCAAGTGGTCTGGTCTAAAGCTCTTGCCTCGTCATCATAATTCCTTATAGTTATCATTCAGTAATTGAAGTTTAAATGAATTTTATTTATCATACCTGAAAATGGAAGTTTATTTTTTGTCATAACAATTTTCTATTTTCAAAAATTTTAATATTTTCAAATTGACGTAATCTCATGTACTAAAACTTTTCAACATAATACAAACTGACTCTAACACACAAACAACCTTTCAACCTTTCAGTTTTCGAGATTATTTGTAAAAACTCGAGTTGTCCATCACGCGAAAGCGTCGATTGATTAATCGTGTCAATATTTATATGGCCCAGCCTTCTGGATGACACATTGATGTGCGGCAATGGGATTGATATATGCTTGATTATGGCTCTTATGGTTTCCATCAAAATGTTCGTACTCGCTCCGACTGCTACTTTGTATGTGTATTTCGGAGATGATCGTTTGTTACACTTTCAGTGGCGTATCCCACTATAAATATAAATAATAATTTACCTTTAATTTTAAAATCAGCCAAAGTCTTAATTGATAAAACTTTACAACACAATTTTTGTTTACAAAATTTTGAACGGTTTAATTGGAATTTTGATATTTTGCTTAATTGTTATTAAAAGTTGTTTTGAAAAATTAATTTTATTATTGTAATTTTTGGTGTGGGGTCCATCATGGAAACAATTATATTAAATATCGTTGATACGATTGTGGTAATGTATACGTTGTTTATAAATAAAACATCAGTTAGTTTTGTATTAAGAGTTATTTTATTCTTGATAATCTTTACTGTTTCGCTGGTTATCTTCGAAAGCTATGTCACTTGTCCCTTGTCAATATCTGACAGTAGTAGTGTTGCCAACTTAACCTAAAGCTTTTATGACATCTCCCTCTTATAGAAGGTTACTCCAATACATAATCCTTAAATTTACAAAGCTTACTCTAATACGTAATCCTTAAATTTACTATGCATTTTCCTTTCACGACCCACCCGACCATTACTATTAGGTATGCTTTGAACCGGCTCGTTTTCTTTCACTGATTCTTGCACTTCCTCATCTTAATCGCCACTTGTGTTATCACTACTGATATGTACATTACAATGGTCCTAGAATACATTATCCTCAACAATAGATTCTCTTATGTGATAGCTATTTATTTTTAAAGTTTTACCCTCATCTGTTTGTATTATGTAATAACTCGGCTCGCACTTAATTTAGTAACTATCTGAGCATGCCGCCACTCTGATTTGTCTCTATATACTACTATGTCCCCTTCTTTAGAGTCGTCTTTTTCCCTAATATTTCTATCATAGTACTTTTTATAAATCTGTCTCTTTTCACCCAAGTTCTTAGCATATCTTTTGGTCATCTTTTATGTCTAATAAAAGCAATTTAGATTTTAATTTTCGCTTCAGTAACAATTCAGCAAGGGATCTTTTTAATCCCGTTACTGGCGTATTGCGATATTCTAATAAAGCTACTTCCTTTTAGAAAATGATTAGTTACTTATCCATAGTTACTTTTATAATAATGACTAAAGTTACTTCTAATAACTAGTTACTTTATGAAGAAAGTAACTGACGTTACAGTTACTAGTAACATTTTAGCTCTATCATCTATATCCACGTCTTGTTGCTTGGTGCCGTCCTCGTGCCGCATTTAAGGTCCTCTTCGAAGTCGAAAAAATCGGAGTTTTCTTGAACTTCAGGATTTTTAAGAGATGCAGGTACAGGATTTAAATTTCTTACTTCTTCAATCAGCATTTCTTGAATATCCCTTAGTGATAATCTCGATTTGATGTCTGAATCCAAAGTCATCCATTTCAGTTTAAATTTGGGATGAGAGACAGCAGCCAATAAAGCAGTACTTGGTTTATTAGTTTTTGTAAAAGTAAGCAATTATTCAAAACGTATTTTTATTTTTTGTTTACATACATCCACCACTCTTGATAAAATTTATATTTTACCAGGATTCAGTAACATATTGATAAATTTTTTATACAAATTTAGTATACGTGGCAAAAGATAACCATACACAGAGAAAAAAGATTAATTGAATTAACTAAATTTTATTTGAACCAAATAAATATATTATTTGGATAGGTCGAACAAAACGTGTTATTTGTTTTAACAAAACTGTTTATTTAAATATCCAAATAAATGATTTTGATGAATGAAAAAAATGTTTTCTTGAATGAAAGAAATTCCCATTTCTTTCTGTTTACCAATAAAATATTTACCATGCTTATTATTTTCACATGATTTGCTGGACACATTGTACTCAATACTAATAATACTAATTTACTTTTATTTATTAGGTTATGGGGTTATTCTCAATACGAAATAACAATTTAAATGAGTGATATTGCTTCGTTAAGTTTTATAATCGTTATTATAATAACTATGTATACCTATAGTTTGTTAAATGACAGTTTGTAAAAACATTTCAAAACTAGAAAAGCGTTAAAAGTGCATTAATAATGCGCATGAAAATTACTTAACCTATAATAGCGATTATAAAGAAGCACTCACCTGGAAACATTAAAAGGTATTTTTCTAATATTTTTGTCTCTAACTATTCAGACATTTTATTTTTTAAACATAAATCTCAATTAGGAATTACGCTTTAGCACAAACAGAAAACTTAAACAGACATGGTGTGGTCTGATTTCTGATCTGATCAAATACATCATGTTCAAAGCTCGGAAGATCGTCTGAAATTTATCTTTAATTTTCCGCCACTTGAAAAATTTTGAGCAATATTTACAGTCATGTGACATGTATCATTTAAATTTTGTTTATTCAAATAACAATATGTTTAGTTTAATCATGTTGGATCCAAATAATCCTATTGGTCCATAAAAACAACACATTTTATTTCATACAAATAATATTTAGTAAATGCAACAAAATTACAATCAACCAATATGATATTGTTTAATTAAATAACCCATTTCTCTCTGTGTGGTAAGAATTTTCTTATCCTTGAAGTATATCTAATGTTACCGCAAGCGGTGCTAATATAACGTACTCTTCAATATATTGACAGTCTCGATATTTTAATCTATCTTGTGCTTTTATCTCTAATTTTTCTTTAAATTTAGTCATAGTACGAGTTCCAGCGAGTAATTCCTGGATAACTCAAATAACGTCCTAGAATTTCATTCATTATTTCAGCAGACTTAGGTCTTCCTGCTTTATTCCAGAACGTTGAACACTTATGCATTGCCGCGGTATGTTTTGATTGTATTGACTGATTTTAATTAATAACACCGATTACATCAGTTATAGCTAGAAAATTTAATGTATGGCTAGCACATCTGTGATAATTGGGAAGAAAGTTTTGATCAGTTTCATTTTCTTCATAAATACTAGTAGTAATATTTGAAAGTTCTTCAATGTCGCTTTCATCACTTGAATATGTGCTGTTGCTGTCCCAATTAACTATATGTTCTGATAAATCATTGGTTTATGTTTGTTCAATTTGTGTAATCGTAATATATCAGTATCTAATTGAAGTCGATATTCCTCAGACGCTTTTACAAAGTTAGAACCATTGGTACAAACCGTAGCTAAAATATTCTTGTTATTTACACCAAATTGTTCATGGATTTCGTCAAGCAGCTCACCAATTCGGTCATAAATATGTGTACCACTGAAACGTTTGCAGGCAAGAGCTACCGACTTTCTTTCTAAAAACTCAGTCAATCAGTGGCAAGTAACACCCAAAAACTCCTTCTCTTTGAACACCAAATATTAACGGTTGTGCAAAAATAAGGAATATGTTTAAAATAATTTTTAAATAATACCAGCTTTTCCTGACATCGTAATGATATCTTCTTTGTTAGTATACGTCTGGACATTATGTTATATGGCATTCCATGAAATAGTTGTCCAAAATGTCGGCAATTTCAATAATCGATTCACAGCGATTATTGAAATTGCTGACATTCTTCTTGTTACAAATTTGATTATCCTTTCATCAAATTCTAACTGATTTCTATTTTTAACTGCGGCCAACTTTTACGTTTATCAGACTGTTTATTAATTTTTGTTGTTGATGCTGACATTGGTGACTATACTTCAAACATTCTTTTAATGCTTCTGTAATTTACATAAACGTCATAAGAAAAAGGATGTTTCGTTTTTAGATGTTTAAGAAAATTTGCAGAGGAACGTTTAGCTCCCTGGAATATTTTTTCATGGGTAAACAAATCTGGCATTGTGCTATTATTTTGTTGGTAACGCCTAGACTGTTGTATTTAAAAAAAATCCATTAAATAGAGCATTTCGAATTAGAGAAGCAGATGCGGATGATGAAGATGTACAGGTAGATATACTTGGTTTATCAGACTCGACATCTTCTGACCCTTGTGCAAGTGGATGGAGCTCTTGATGAATAAGGCATGTTATCAGAAATGAGAATATCAGGTATCCCAGCTTTGTTTCCCTTTTAATAATTTCGAACCATTTCGTTAAATAATCCATAATAACAAGATAATTTTTATTACTATATTCAAGAATGTCAGTTTTTTCACAAACTTAAACACTATTTTGAAAATTGAGCAAAGCATATCGAAAAGGAAACGAAGAAGATAAAGCAAAGGCAAATAAATTTCTATTTTGGAAGAAACATCGTCCACCAAAAGAAGGAAGGTTGTCAAGAAATTAGTAACGTATACGGAAAGTTCAGAATCAGATTTAGAACCGGAACCAGATATTTCAGAATCAAGCTTAGAAGAGAAAGGCGTAAATTACCCAAAAAAGACGCTTGGATTATTGTAGCATTTGCCGGAAAGCGAAGCAAAAGAAAGTTTGTGGGACAAGTTCTTAATGTTTTCGATGAATGCTATTTGGTGAAATTTGCTCGAAAAATCGACAACCAACGTTTCAAGTAGCTTCAACAAGATGATACATCCGAAATTAATCCTGAAAAAATTGAGGTTATTCTGGATTCACCAATTTTTATAAAATAAAATAATAGAATCACTAACTTTATATTTAAGCAAAACTTCAAATTTGCTGAAGAATAAGAATTATAATTTTTATAATTTGGTAGGTACTTACAGAAAAATAAAATATGCTTTTAGTTACTTGAAAAGTGTAAAGTCTAGGACTGGGCCAATTGTCCCTAATGGTGGTCAAGGGTCCCTGTATATTGGGACCCTTGACACAAATGTAGTCTTTTGAATTAACGCAAATTTTGATACTTTAGGGTTTTAAAATTTGAAATGTGTTTGATGCTCATTCTGCATAATATCGTACAGAATGTGTGTATGTCATTTAAATATTTCTATACATTATCAAAAAAATTATAAAAATAAATAACTGTTACTTGGGTCAAGGGTCCCTAGTTTCCCCAATATACTTACAATATTTATTGTGTTTTTTTGTAAATAGTCTTTATAATTATAGAATTTAGATATTTTCTGCAGTTTTTAACAGAAAATTTCAATTTATTAATCTAATTTTTGGATTTTATCAAAAAATTTCTTACTCCTACTTTTTATCACTTTTCTCTAAACTCCCAGAGTCCGAAAATGCAAAAAATTCTCTCTCGACATCTGGCAGGATGTACACAATAATTCTCGAACAAAAGATCCGATCAAATTCTATTATAACTTTCTTGTAATTTTAATACTAATAATTATGTAAAATTAACTTACCCTGTTTAGCGATTTTCATAGGTACCTATGTATATTAATATAAAAATTAATATCCAATAATATTCAAATTTTTATTATTAATTTTTTGTTTAATACTTTTCATAAATATATATATTCTATATAAAACTTGAGTCCATTCCTAGATTGAAGTTGTGAAATTCGACAAGAGGTGCTGATGGAGAAAATTGGCTGGTTATTCAGGAAGTGAGGCCGTATCGCGTTGGCCGTGGTCGTCCTTGTTCCGGTACATGTCGCTTTCTCGTCTTCCCCTACATAACCTCACACCTTCCATAAAGAGGCTAAACGCAGAGTCGGACTAACCAAAATCGAAAGTTATTTTAAGCAATCTTGTTTTTTTAATGAATTTAATTATTTCTTTTTACATAAAAAAATTTACTCGCTGTATTAAACCTAGTGATTGCTTTAAACGTCTTTGATAGTTAACAAAATATTGTGTTTAATGTGAACTCTCCTATATATTTTATTTGATGATGATAAACTAATTAACATTATATTAAGTGGTAAGTATAATAAGCAGTTAAAAACGAAATAGAAAGAGACAATAATACAAAAAGAAATCACTGACTGTCAGTAGGTAGAACGTCCTTTAACTTTAAAGGCTCAGTAAGTAAAGACAAAGCGGTTTAGAATAAAACTTTACAAGTTGATTTCTTGTACCATTGTCACAATCTAAACGTCATTGTCATTAGTTACAGAACCGTTAAAGTTAAAGAACGTTCTATCTACTGACAGTATGAGAATTAAAATACTGAAAATTCAAAATTCAATTCAAACATTTTTATAAAGAAAAAATCTATTTCACGAAATCGTTTCACAAGAAGAAAAAAATCATATTATTAAATATGTTTAAATTTTTTGAGCCAGTCCTATACTGATTTACACGTTTCGATTCCTAAATTCACTCGAGTTCCAGTCTCGAGTGCAGATTGGATCCCGCTATCCAATATCTTTGCCGAAACGCATAATGACACTTGTGGACCCACTCGGCTAGTTCGAGTGTAGATTACTCTTCAATTTTTCTTCTTCTTCGTAGAGATTCTTAGCGCGGACCTGATTCTGGACCTGTCATCCTCCCGAGAATTGAAAAAAAGCTTAATACTCATATAATAGTTCAGGGTGTCCGCGAAAATAGTGCTCTAATTAAAGGTATAGGTAGAAGGCATTATTACAAATAAAAAATTCTATAAAAACCTAATTTTTATCAACTTTTTAAAGGTTTAATATTTACGTTCTGCGATATAAATTTTCAGTAAAAAAGTTTTACTTATATTTATCACATAAAATAATGACTTGGTTAATCTACGTGCATGGTTTTATATTAAAAGGGTTTTTGAGGTTGGTGAGCAAGATTATGACATTAAAAATTCACAGTTCAAAATGGCTAATCTAATATGGCCGATTTTTGTTAAACCATTTAATAAAAAATCGGTTGTGTCGCCCCAAAACTTTCCCGACGAGTATTCACGAATACTTTATCAGATATTTAATGTTAAAGTTTCAACTTGTGACATTTTTTAATTTTTGACAGGTGACAGTTGTAGAAATAATTTTAACTGTTCTGAATAGAGTTTTTCTAGGGCTTTCAAATGACATATACCATGTCCAATTCCGTGACATATTGCATCTGTCATTTTTTGATAGTGATACTTCCGTTTGACAGATCTCATAAGAAAACTAATCGATTCTTCCGACAGTGGCCCAAACCCATATACCAAATTTCAGCTCAATCGGATTAATACTTCTTCAGATATTTAATGCTGAATGTTCAAATTTTGACATTTTTTTATTTTTGACAGGTGACCGTTGGAGAAATAATTTTAACTGTTCTCAATAGAGTTTTTCTAGGGCTTTCAAATGACATATAGCATGTCCAATTCCGTGACATATTGCATCTGTCATTTTTTGATAGTGGTACTTCCGTTTGACAGATGTCATACAAAAACTAATGGGTTCTTCCGACGGGTAACCCAAACACCTATACCAAATTTCAGCTCAATCGGATTAAACGTGTGGCCTCTATCGTGGAAGAATACACACACACACATACACACACAGACCGACAGACAGACTTCCATCTGGAAATGGTCTTAATCGTCTCAGGGGACCCGAAAATGGATATTTCTGTTTTTATCTCGAATTTTTTTTTTAGCTCGTTCACAATACTTTCCCTTCTAGGAGGTGGGTCGGGAAAGTAAAAAAGGCTAATTTCAAAACATTTGAACTGAGATTGGCATAACAGAGGTTTCTGAGGTCGCTGAATATAATTATATTGTTAAAAATTCAAAATTCAAAATGGCTGATCTTATTTGTAAAAAAAATTATCAAATTAAGACGAATTTCGAAACACTTAACTGATACTGATTAACAGGGGTTTTTGAGGTCACTGAACTAGATTATAATGTTAAAAATTCAAAATAACTTTAAAAAATTGAAAAATTAAAATGGAAAACTTTTTGTAAAAAAAATCTGTATTAAAGAAGCACATTAAGGGATGATTCTTAATGTATTTGAATAGTAAATATGTACAGGGTGTCCCAAATTTGTGTGTTTTGCAGAGTATCTTGTAAACTAGATAAGATAGAAAAAAAGCAGTTAAGATGTTATGACTTCTTTTTTTGTTAAAGTAATGATAACCTAATTAAATCTTTAGTAGCTCCCTGCATTTGGAAGATACAGGGCGATTATTGGAAACTGTCGAAAACTGCAAGGTTCTATAACTTTTTAATTAGGAAAAATATAAAATAACTTTATAAAAACTTTTGATAGATATAATATTGAAGAGTTCAGTGGCGCACAAGAATTTTTTTTAGGGGTCTCACTAAGGAAACATAATGCAAACTTATTAAAATGATGTACATAACAATTCTTTTTTTCTCTCAAATAAAGGAATGTTATTTTTTTTAAATTTCGATATAAAATTCTCCTGAAGACATCCCTGTTAAAAAAAGGATATTTACATTAAATTTTAAATATAAATGATTATAAACAAAAAAATAACTGAAAACACTTTTATATAATTTTATTTGCATTATAATGAATTAGACCAAAACAGCACCTAGGATGGATAAAAAAATTCAAAAATAAAACAAAAAAATTGCATCTTAAGTGACATTTGACAATCGACCTGTACGTATTTGAAGTCGTAGAATCCAAATACGTAGAAATATACCGGGTGTTCCATTTAAATTTCCAATTTTCAAGTAATTTCTGGTCAAACCGGATGTCGGCCAAATTGGATTTCTATTTAAAAAAATCCAAAATAATAATCGCCCAAAATTTGGTATAAATCTAGTAACCTGTTCAAAAGTAATAGGGGTGACCTATGACCCATTTACACCCGGTATATAAGTACTATTAGGCCTCAGGCCCATGCCTAAAAGTTTGTAATTACCTAACCGTTAATACTTCGTGTAAATGTTCTTTATGTCGACTTGGACAAATGTTTTATTTGGAAAATTCTGGGTACAGGGGGGTGGGCATTTTCTTTTGTATTAAACTCTTAACTTTAGCGCGTTCGACAACAAATACCTTCCAAAAATTTATCGGATAAGGTTACCAAATAATTTCCAATATTTTCAATAAACGATTCTGCAAACATCACCTGCGATGTACTAAATTTCATGAAATCATAACTTTGCCAAAATCCCAAAATATTTGTCTGATATTTTTAAAAACTTCCTATTGAACAAAAAACTATATGTAGGCCATACATTTTCCTTCTGCATTAAACCAATGAATTTGCTAGGGACCGGAAAAGAAAACGCCCCCTACCCAGAATTTTTCAAATAAAATATTTGTCCGACACGACATAAAGAACATATTGATATGGTATTTGTGTGATTATTACAATTTTTACCCCACAATTTTATTTTTGTATTTTTATTTTAATGATTACAAAAAAAAATATTTTGGAAAGTTATTTCAGTTCTGTTTTTCTTTTTCTTTTAAATTTTATTTTATTGTTTTTGTCACTTAATCTCAAATATTTTTATAAGAATTTTTTTTTATTTTAGTTACTTCTCGCACATAATTGTTAACACTATTGCACTATTCCAATCGCCCAGGACCATTCCATATATTTGGTTTTCCTCCGACAAATTTCTTGGCACTGGTGAAAACACTGTTCACAATTACAAATCAACTCTAGGTGAATATTTGTTTTACAAAGTCTTGATTCTATTTATGCATTTCCAATTTGATAATTTTTAACTTTGATATATTTATATGTATTTTTTTTAATCTCCTAAAATTTTAACCACCATCATTCTAAAAAAAATCCCCATCAGCAACTCCCTAGTTTCATCTTAACAACCAACTAATATCTTACTTGATATTTTTATCAAATTACTTTGGACTAATCATTACTTTAAGATTTTAGTGATGTCATAAATTAAACTTTTATTTCAAGAGAATGAATTTATTAGGATTATTTTATTACTGAAATTATAAGAATTTAGATCTGGATATTTATTAAAGTTTTTGTATGCCTTTTAGTAATCTGACATTTAATTTTATTTCTCAATTCTCTACTGTCAGATTGATTTAATGTTTAATTTACATTTATACAGAGTGATACCTTTTATTTTTGAACAGTAATGTTTAATCTTTATATATTAATTTTTTAAATACTGATTGTCAGTAGATAGAACGTCCTTTAACTTTAACGGTTCTGTAACTAACGACAATGACGTTTAGATTGTGACAATTGTATAAGAAATCAACTTGTTAAATTTTATTCTAAACGTCTTCACCTTTAGTTATTGAATCTTTAAAGTTAAAGGACGTTCTATCTACTGACAGTGAGTGTTATTATTTTGTTTAAAATAACAAACCTAAAGATTTGTTGATAATAATAAAAAAAACTATATCAATATATACGAAGTCTGAACGGTTAGGTTATCACTTTTATAGGTGTGGGCCTGAGGCCTATATACTTATAATATTTTTTTTATTATTGCAAAAACCAATCTTTTTCTCTCATTAAAATTTTTGTAGACACAATTTGATCAATTATATCAAAAGTTAAGTATAACGAGTTTTGTGCATCTGGAGCGCTCACAAAAATTCTGTTGTTAACATTTTCCATTTTCCTCTCTGCACTTTTTTATGTAAAATTTTTCACACAGTTACTTTGTCAAAAATAATTGTATTTTTGAGATAAAAAAAGAGAATGTTGCAAATAATTTGTTAAATAAATAATTTAGCGTATACCCGATGGTTGTAAACTTTTTATAATAATATATTGCTCTTAACATACTGTAACGAGTAACGAGGCTGGCCCTGTGTACATCAAACCTTTGTGACTTACGAATAGTGCACGAGAAATCCATCGACTATACGAGAAATCCATCAAGTATTCTGGAAACGGCGACGTGAACGTTCTTGATCAAGCAAAATGAATATAAATAACCCGAAATGACGAACAGGAGTTAGTTGAATTTTGTATGTTATGTGATATAAATAAGTATATTTTGTTAGACTTGTTTAATATAAATTAAGCAGTTGTATTACTTAAATAAATTAGTTATAATTCTACGGAGTGTTTAAACAGAAAAGCGAACCCAAAGTACACAAATATTACAATAGTAAAATAATTTTCCCGAAGTAAAAATCTTCATTCATTATAAATTAGAAACTAATAATGTGATTGCAGATAGTTCAGTGTACAACCGTAAATGACATTTTATTTTCAATAAACCAAACAGAGTAAATCTTGTCAGTTTTGGAAAATATGATGTTCAAAATAATAGAATAGACCCACGAGCAACCAGACAAATAAACCTAAGTAAAATTGACGTTCGTCTTGTGACAAGTCTTGTCTCCCTTACCCTTCAGCTACTGCTGCGTCATGCCGGTGTCAGTTTCTTAGAGAAATACATGGTGATCCAACTAAACCAGATTTATAAAAAATTTATTAATAATAAATTATAATTCTTAATTTATTTTGTCAAATTTAAAAATAACCTATTAACAATAATGCACCAAAATAAAATAAATATTTCAAAGTTCGAATCGATTGAATTTAATATTCTGGGATGGGTTAAAATAAATCAAGTTAATGAACAACTAAATTATCTAAAAATTGATTTCGTTAATTTTATTTAATCATTTATCTAATTTTATTTCTTTAAATATTAACAAATAAAGGCCTTACAGTTCTAGATTTTCCTGTGAGCCACCTTCTAGAATCTCGAGTGCAGGCATCAAAGGTAGCTTGTCATGTCACGTTAGCAAACTATACGACAACCCTTACGTACAATGTGTAATGTTTCAGTGGTGTCTCCGACATGATGTACCCAAACATAGCAAGAAGGTTTCAGACATAACATCGCGATCGTCTTGCATTAAAGTTTGGTGACGTTGAGGCCGCGAAATAAACACGTCACTTGAATACAAGACGGCTAGGTCAAATTACATGGAGATTATGTCTAAGTAATGGTTTCATAAGCATATAGAGAATTTATATAGAAATTGATATTAAATCATGAGGTATGCTCACTATTCGTTTTTTGTTAGACAAAAAATCTTTCTGTCGTTAAAAATTAAGTCGTTAATGAAATAAAAGATTGTCAATTTCGGCTTTTTGCAATTATCTCGGCACCCGGTCCTGACATTTTGAATTTGAAAAAAGCTAAAGCTAAAAGACAATTTTTTATCATTAGATTTAGGAAAAAAAGTGTTTAAATTGCAAAATTGTTAGAAAACATTAAGAAACGAGATTGTTATCATGACTTTTATAATAACAAGAGATAAATGTTCGTTCAATATTAAACAAGCACAAACCTGTTTTTTCAATGTAAATGGATGTAATTGCATATTTGAACTTAATTTTTAGTTGTGATCAACTTTTTTAAATAACATTTTTCGATATTTAAAGGTACTTTACTCTTGTGTAAAATTCATATTACCTGGAAAAAATTGATATCTGATGATTGTATTTTAGATATTAGGACATGCAAAAATTTTTTTGAAGTTTTTTTCCTAAAATTAATAATAAAAAAGAATCCCATATGGTTCCTCTAACTGACTGAGACATACTGTATATAATAAAACAGGCACAGATTTTTTTATAAAAAGCATACTTTTTTTTCTAAAACTAACAATAGAAAAGGTGCAGGATTTTTTTATAAACACTAACTTTTTTCTAAAATTAATTATAAAATAGATGCAGATTTTTTTATAAATAGTAATAGTAACTTTTTCCGACATGTAATAAAAAGGTGCAGAATTTATTAAAAATAGGAACTTCTCCTGTATATAATAAAAAAGTGCAGAATTTTTTAAAAAGTAATAATAGAAAAGGTGCAGGATTTTTAATTGACAGTATATTTTTTTCTAAAATGAATAGTAAAATGGATGAATTTTCTGTATTTATCTATAAGTTCTCTATTTTATCTCTTTTTTAAATTTTTTCTTATTTTTTCAAATATTTCCCTACTTTGCCATGTTTTCCTATTTTCCAGCATTTTTTTCTATTATTCGCAAATGTTTATATTTTCCCCCTATTTTCTTTATTTTTTCCTCATTTTTCCTATTTCTTTGTACTTTTTCCTATTTTCCATTATTTTATCCTATTTGTAAATACTTATTTATTCCTATTTTCCCCATTTTTCTCTATTCTTCACTTTTTCCCATATGTTTCCGTATTTATTCTCTAATTTCTCTATTTTTCCATATTTTTTTGTACATTTTTATTTTCCCCAATTTCCTATTTCTATTCTTCCATATTTTGCCCTATTTTTCCCTATTTTGCTCTATTGTGTCTCTATTTTTCCCAAAATTTACCCTATTTGTTAGCACCTTTCCTATTTTTCTCCATTTATTTCCTTTTTTCCCCTATTCTTCACTATTTTCACTATTTGTCCTAGTTTTTCCTATTTTCTTTGTTTTTTCTTATTTTTTCCTATTTCCTCCTACCTTACTTGTACTTATTTTTCCCTATTTTTCTCTATTTCTTTCCATATTTTCCCATATTTTCCCCTACTTTTCACTATTTTCCCGACCCACCTCCGAGAAGGGAAAGTATTGTGAACAAGCTAAAAAAAATTTTCGAGATAAAGATGGAAATATTCATTTTGAGGTCACCTGAGATGATTAAGACCATTTCCAGATGGAACACTGTCTGTCTGTGTGTATTTTCCACGATAGAAGCCACACGTTTAATCTGATTGAGCTGAAATTTGCTATATGCGTTTGGGTTACCCGTGGGAAGAACCCATTAGTATTTGTACGACATCTGTCAAACGAGAGTGTCACTATCAAAAAATGAAGATACAATATGTCACGGAATTTGACTTGCAATATGTCATTTGAAAGCTCTTGAAAAACTCTATTCAGAACAGTAAAAATTGTTTCTTCAACTTTCACCTGTCAAAAATAAAGAAATGTCAAAATTTAAAACTTTAACATTAAATATCTGAAAAAGTATTCGTGGGTACTCGTCGGGAAAGTTTTGGGGCGACACAACCGATCTTTTCCCATATCTTTCTATTTTTTACTGCTGTCCATTAGTTTTTATATGTCCTTTATTTTTCTTTATTTTTCAGTATTTATCCTGATTTGTACTGATTTTTCCCTATTTTATCCTATTTTCTTCATTTTTTCTGATGATTCCCTGTTTTTAACTGTTTTTTCCATTTTTTCCTATTTTTCAATATTTTTTTATATTTTTCCAATTTTTTACTGTTTTCTTTATGGATCACCCCAACTTTTTTATTTATATGCCGATCTTAATGGAATTTCAAATAAATATATTAGGCGTAATTTCAGATTTTTTGACGTACACAATCAAAATGGTAGGCTTCTGGTTTCGGCGGAAATGGGTCCAAACTTTTATTTTTAAATGCAACACCCTCTACATTTTGATTTATAATAATTTTAGCAATTTTATTTTATGTTTTAAATAATACAGTTTCATTTGATACATAGATAATGGGGGAGTTCCCTCAATGTTGCCAACCTAGAAAAAGGTCTACCAATGGGGAATGATTATTTTTGGTCAAAATCTACTTCATTATTTTCGCAATGATAAAATATGTGTACAAAATTCTATTGAGTTTTCCAAATATATCGTTACCGAAATATAATGATTTTAATTAAATCTTACTTCTGACTGGTTGAAATTTCGTTGTCAAATCTCATTTGTCATAGAGTAAGTATATGAGAGCAACATATTTCATTTTCAGCGACTGACCTACAGCCTTGGAGGATTGGTGGAACTAAGCTGAATTTGGCGAGTAGTTTGAATATTCTATAATCTGAAAATGAAACATATCGCTCTGTTATACTTACTCTATGAGGAATGACATTTGACAAGTAAATTTCAACCAATCAGAAGTCAGATTTGATTAAAATCATTATATTTCGCTAACGATATATTCTGGAAAGCTCAATAGAATTTTTTACACATATTTTATCATTGCGAAAATAATAAAGCAGATTTTGACCAAAAATAATCCTTCCCCGTTGGTAGACCTTTTTCTAGGTTGGCATCATTGAGCTAACTCCCCCATTGCAGGTAAATCATAAGTACCTACAATGAGAAAAGAGAATATCAAAAATTTAAATTTTTTTTGAGTTTTTTTTTTAATTTAAAAATGTATGCGTACCAGAAAGTGGGTGCATAGTATATCAATTTATTCGTCTCACAATGGGCTTAAAAAAGTGCAGGTGATCCAAAGGGGTGCCATTTAAAAAAAATGAGTTTAGTCGAAAATTGTGTTTCTTTCTTGATAAAATTGTTATAAATTGGCCACAGCTGATCTTTAAAAAAAAGTAATACTTTTTGTGGACTCCTATTTCATTTTTAAACGATTTTACAGATTTACAGCAAAGTACACTGAAATAGTTATTTATGCAACAAGTGTGTAAAGTGATTGGCTCGTGCGACAACATTCACATTCGTGAAAAAGTCACTTTACACACTAGTTGCATACAATATTTTTTCTATTAACATAATTTTTATGTACAAAAATAGATTTCGTATGCAAGAGGTTAACAAGCTATTTTCCAAAATCTTGAAGTTAACCAGTTGCTTTCTGGCAGCACATAGAACCTTGGCAAGATAAGGATATTGCAAAAAATGTGTTGCACATGTAAAAAAGTTATTTTGAAAATTTTAAATTACTTTACGCACTAGTGAAAAAAAAGTTAAATTTTACGCACTCCTTAGCGTATGTATAGTAAGTACTTTACGCACGGTAGTAGAATTTTTTTTTTTAAATCTAATTGCCTGTCAAAGTGACATTTGACCCGTAGAATCCGAATTTGTCAAAATAAAGAGGGTGTTGCAATAAAAAATAAAAATTTGGGCCCATTTCCGGCACAACCGGAAGTCGGCCATTTTGGTTGTGTACGTCAAAACATCTAAAATTACATCTAATATGGTTGTTTAAAATTTCAGTAAGATCGACCCATAACTAAAAAAGTTATAGGGGTAATCCATGTCCCTGTATCACCCGGTATATGTATAGAGATATTCTATGTAAGCCACCGTTTTTCGCTATTTTCTACTCCTTAAAATCAAAATTTCGCAAAATCCCTTCTTAGTGGGTGTCTAAATATTATGAACAGAACATATTCTCAAAATTTCAAGTCTCTGGGATCGGTAGATTTTGCTGTGCGTTGATTCTATGTCAGTCAGTGAGTCAGGACATTGCCGGTTATATTATAGATGTGTAATATTACAAAATTTATTATTATACATGTTATATAAAAAATTGCTTACCGTAAGTATGTCAAATATTAGATTATTATATTTTAAATTCCTGTTCAATAAAAATTAAATTTTTAATAAGATCTAACTTTGATTTATTCATATCATTTGTTAATTTTACTACTATAACTTCCTGTTTCAGATATTTTATATATGGCTTTTTAATGATTTAATAGTTATCTCTTACTTACCTAATCCGGTTGTGAATAAAGTAGCAACTAGCAACTATTTAACCACACGTTATAGTGTTATAGATCGTCGAGTACATAGACCTTATAATCATCGGAGATTCCTTACAGAAGTCAGAAAACGAAGGGGAAAATTACTAGCCAGCAATAACGAAATTAAAAGTCCGTGATGGATGTTTGATCACAAACAACAAAAACTGGCAATATCTTACACGAACTGAAGCCGGAGTGACAAGTAGGCGTGTGCCAAAGAAGTTTATGTCTTCGAGGTCTATAATTAGTGGTCAATAAATAATATTGTCAGTGAAGCCGTAAATGAATCAAAAAACTTTTACACTGGCGTAACATTTTTGAATTTATCCTGTCGCTAAAAAATAACTAGGTCAAAATCATTCCTATCAAAAGTCACATTAGCTTTTACAATCTATTGTAACTCTATATAATATAAACGGTATTAATACCGTTCCAAATCCATTATTCCAATTTATTGTAATCATAATCGTGATGAAAACCAAACGACGAACTCATCAAGAACCAAACAGACAATGCCATCGATACTATCAAAAATACCGATAAAAACTCAGCCTCAGCCTCGGGAACAATAAACAAGGCTTTAATAGAGAGATGACACGGCGCGCCATCTACGTGTGATGCACGACCGATCACCTGACTGACAGTTCAAAGTGATCTGCGATCGCGTCTCACAACGATGACAGATACTATTAAGGAATTCTAATTAAACTCGTTCGATTTAACGTGATTCCAAAGAAGGAGGTCGAACAATCGATGAACAAAGACAATTTAAACTCGTTGGTTCTTCTTCTTGGGCCCATTGTTCCGCTTCCGGTTGAATAAAAGATCATGATTTAAAAAAAAATTGTCAATAATAATTAGATTTTAACTATTTTTATATTTTTGGTAGAATTTATTTTAGGTCTGAAGATAGTTTGTTAGCTAAAACTAGTTACTACACATTAGTATTATATTTTTCCTACGGCTGCTTAGAAAATACACAAAAGCGCACTGTCAACTTGCCTCGAAAAACGTCAATTTCAAACAGCTTGTGTAAACGTTTACACACGCAGTATGCAAATTAAAATGACAATACAACTACTCATAATCACATAATATATACCAATGAATTAAGATGAAATCTAGCATGCGGACACTGTCACTACTGACAGTTCTCATTTCTCATTAAAATAAATTGAAATTTATTGCAACTTTAGGAAATAAAGTGGCAGCCGTACGAAAAGTATAGTATGTAACTCGTGTGAAAAACCACTTTTCACACTTTGTGACTTGTGCGGCACTCGACTTTCAGGCTCGTGCCACAAACCATCACATGCGTGTGAAAAGTGCTATTTTCAACACTTGTTAAACAATATACTATTACAACATGAGTTTGTGATCCATATTTTGTTTCATTTCAGTTTCTGTCAAAATGACGTTCATGAAAAGTATATAGGTAAGTGGGTTCTAATGTAATTGTTGAGGGGATTCTTATTCGTCCACTGCCGCGTAAAGCAAAGCGCAGTTGCTGTATTGCTTACTTACCGGATAAAAATTTACAATCTGTATTTATGGATGTAATTAATAGAAAAAAAGATTCAAATTTAAGTGAGATGATTTCTGGTAAAGGGAGTTGTACCGATTGGTGCTATAAGACACGCTAATCGCTTGGTAAATGTTGCTTAATGTGTTTTCTAATACTTAATATATATGTATACACACATATTATAAACATACAGTGAGCCAAATATATACATGAATTGTATTTCAGAAACCAAATAAAAATTGTCTAGAGTATGTTGCGACGACACTTCGGTCGTTGCGGGTCACTTTGGCGCCTTAGTCCAGGTTTCGGATTGCCTCGGGCGCCACCTTCCATTTAGAGTGTGAAGGCCACTGCACGGGCAGCGTCAGTGGAGAAAGAAATACTCCAGGGGTCGTTATGGTATCGACCAAAATCACTGGCAGCCAGAAGGGCGGTCTTTAATTGCCCTGCTGGGTTTGAGTAGCCTGGGTATTAGCTGCTAGGATGTTAAAAGAGAAACAATTAATAATAAATAAAACTTTTATTTATTACCCATAAAATCCGGCGGAGAAAAGGTGTGTAACGGACGATTGGCTTGGCGGCGTGGTGTAGTCGGACTGACGGTTCTAAGACTCCGGTACAACTTGAACTTGGCTTCAGCTTGACCTATCTCTAAAGGTCGACGGACTGCACTGTTGTTCCAATTGGGACGGCCACAGCAAGTCTGGCTTCTCGCTGCCTCTGCAGCTGCTGACAACGGTTTGAATTGCCCTACTCGATACGAACTTAAGCGTCTAAGAAGCAGAGACGAGAGTGTCTCCATCTGCCTGGCGACGGTCCAACTGGTACGACTGGCCTTTTATTCACAATTTTAATTTAATTTTACTCCAGTGCCATGCGCGATTTAATTTATATATTTTAAATAATACGGAAAAAAGTAACTTTGTTACAATGTATCAATATTAGAGAGTTATTGCACGACATCTGAAATATACTGTATACCTTATGTTGACATCTAAGCATGCGCAGACTTACATTATACGAATTTTTTGTTCTGTAGTTGGTTTTTTCTGATAAGTAAAATGTTTTATGGTTAACCCAAAATAATTTTTATCTTGTTGTTTTGAAAAAACCCTTAGACTATTTACTATAATGGTCTCAAGAAAAACCCATAACAACAATATTGGTTAAATTTTGCACATTAAAAAGGGGTTAACGTAAGTTAGATGCAATTAAAAATATTTGTTCCACATCTTCATCATTATGTTTACCAATAATCAGCACATCTAAAATTTCTTTCATGTCTCGCGAAAAAAATAAAATAAACTAAAAACTTAAGATACTTGTAACTTTCAAAAAAAAAATGTCTAACCTAACGTAGCATTATGTAACGTATCTACTCCAAGGAAAAAGGCCCTGTATGTTGTTTTGATTTATTTATATCAATTAAACCTCGAAGATAATATTCTTTAGCAAATATTCTATACCAAAACAACAATGGAATTTCAGCCTATTCTCCAAAATTTCCGAAATTTAATATTTAAGATAAGATTGTAAAAGAAGGTCCAAAGAATGACCCTTTGTCCTCTGAAATGATAAATATTGTTTATAAAACATGCAGTTGTGGGCGAGATATAAAGAGAATTTTACTCTGTACAAAAACATATGGTGTTCCAATTAAAAGTTAAATATATATTGTTGTTAAATGTTATTCGTTTATTGAATCCAATCCAAAATCCATTACACTTGCACTAACCAAATAGTGTTAAAGTATAAGTCATATGGTATACAAAGAGCTGTATCCGGTTTATTGAAAGATTTGGGCTCTTCGATTTTTTCTGACATATCCGGATTGAGCTGAAACTTGGCAGACATGTAGGGAGAAGGCCACATAGACCTTGGTCATGTATGCCGGAGAGTTTTTGGGTTACACTGACCCCGTTGGGTCGACCCATTAGGATTTTCATTTTCTCTGAAATAATCAGATTGAGCTGAACTTGGGTAAATACATAGGGCGACTTCGACCGGGGCCAGTTTTTGGGTCATAGTGACAATATTAGGTCGACACCCATTTTACTTTTCAACTACAGCCACTGAGCTTTTCAACTTTCTCTGAAATAGTCGGATTGAGTTGAAACTTGACAGATGCATAGGGAAAATGCCATGTAGACCTCGGCCACAGTGTACCGGGGCGAGTTTTTGGATCTACATAAAAATAGTGACATGGCAACTTGTTTAATTTATACAGTAAAGTGTCTTTTTTTTCTCAAAGTTAGAGATGTAAAAATTAGGTAAATTATTTTAATTTTCCAATGTACGATATAAACAAGTACATCCGATGTACTGGCTAGTCACGGCGAAAATAAAAACAATACAATTTTCTTCTGTTCCTATATTTATATCTGGCTTATATTTAATAAGGAAATCAATTCATATATTCTGCCATCTCTTAACAGTATTATCAATTAATGTAGATATTTTTAGTATTTTTTTTAAATATAATAGAAGTTTAAAAAAATTATAAATATTTTTGTAGGCATATTTGATAACAGACCTTTAAAGTCCTAATTTGAAAATGTTACATAATACGTTCCCATTAAAAGCATTATACTATTCTAAGCTGCTTCGAGTCGGATACGAAAACTTCCTTCAAAGTGTGTTGGAAACCCCATAGCTGGAAAGGTACAGTTAAAACACAATTATTTATTTATAAGAATTATTTGTAGGTTCTGCATTCACAAATATTAAACGAATTACCTCTTAATCCTTGGATAATTTATAAAAGTACTGTAATAATTGCACACTACGACTGTGTTGCTGGTTTAGGAGAAACTTGCGCACATACTTCAGCTATACCAATGATAATGATGTCCGTCCAACAACTTCTGTGACATCGAAGTTCATGACAGATGAAAAAGCTTAATGGGTAGTTCCGCACCCAGCAATGTATTCAACATATATTTTATGAAACCAAGTATAAGTTAATCACAACTGGAAGATACTATAGAACCTGTGAAGCTTGTGGAAAGAGAAGATACTAGCTTGAACCAAGAAGGGGCTGTAAGGTTTTTCAAAAATAAATTAAAGATTACTACGTGAATAGGAAGCGCTCTTCATTCAATTTTGATTACATACAACAAAGAATTTGCAAGAATAATTTGAGTTCATTCAAACCAGAACATGAATTCAAAGAATTAGATGAACTCATAGAAATAGGTATGACCTCTTCATTTGAGCCATTGTGATTGCCATGTAATGGGATGTGTCAAAGTCAAGTGCCAAAGATTAGGAATTGAGAAACTGATGGAAATAACTGAAAACATATCCTTAAAATGGCTTTATACGACTGTTTGTGATTTTGTTGTGTAAAGTCCACGGATATTTCTTTCAATAAAGGGTTACGGAAAGCAGAAAACCTGAAAGCCTAAACACTCCAAGAGGCGAAATTCTAAACACTATAAGCACCTTTTGATCTAAATGTATCATATGTAAATCTAATAAATGTTCAACAATATATATTGTAGGTTTCTTACCTTTTTCAGAATAATAAATACCTATACAGTAATAGATTAGAATATTTTAAATCATATTGCCTGTAATTACATTTTTTATGCATATTATGTTTAATTAATCCACTACTTTTTAATCTTGGTACTGACCGATTAGACATGCACATTCAATCAGATTAGCCACACTTTATATTTTAACATAAAATTACTAGTCGGCCTGACGTCTGTCATTTTAATATCGGACAGAGTATAGTAGTGATATACTTTTTTGATTTCTTATGAAATAAATTTAGATTTTATATCTCAGAATTAGGAAACACCCTGAACGATTTACGAATATTAGTATTCATAAATGTTGAAAGAACACTACTTATATTTTATTTTAATGACATCGAAGGACCAAACTCATTAGGTAGGAGTTAAACCAAAACAAAAACAGTATTTGAAAAAGGAACGTACGTTTTTTTTTCCATTTATTCCAAGTACTAACATGAACAGAAAAATAATAAACGGCACATTAATTTAAATTATAAAACCAAAATCAAATATAACTCATCACTTTCACTCACTGTAAAATACTATTTACATTTTTTATTATTACGAAAACTCAGAAACTTTTTGGGTGTGGTTAATTACGCACCATTTTAATTATTTGAAGAAACTTTTTGCTCTATTAAATGCGACTGCATCCTTTTACAGTCGATAAGCGAGAGGCCGACTATCATGCTCTGAATTTTAGCGGAGAGTCGGGTTGCAGGTTTTTTATTGGTAGGAGACATGATACGTGGTATCGAAATAGCCTTGAATTCAGAATCTTAGCGGGAAGAAATATATTTATATTTTTTGTCTCTTATAATGATGGGATAATATGAGAGAATGCTAAGAGTGCTTGCATAGCAACGGTCGATTATGTATTTTGTTTTTGTTAACGGTATTTTGAAAGTAGACAGAAAAAACGTCTGAGAGGAAGACGGAATAACTCTTGTGTTGAGTTTAAATCTATTTTTAGATTTTAAAATATACAATAATAGACATTAGTATGAACTGAAAGATTATTATTATTAATTTTAAAAGAAATATGAATTATTTGGTATTTTCTGAATAATATTCCAGTGAAATTTATCCATACCCCAATAGTAGTATTATTTCTGATCGTGTAGTGTCTTCCACGTCAATAACTCAGTATTATGTGAGCTTTTATCCGTTCACATCTCTCATTCTCTGTGCCTTTGTAAATTCTGTGTCGATTTAAAAATGGAAAAACAATTATTAAATGATTTAATTATAAGTGGAATTGCCAGAAAAAAAATTAATGCTACAGTTTATAGAATTTTACGAAACTTCAAGCAGTACAGCTTATTTGAACAGATCAAAAAGGAATGAGGCACTGGACATGCCACTTATTGTTTATTAACAAATTAAACAAGAGGAAGTACGAATATAAGTGCTTCGCAAATTTCAATAACAACCTGGCTTATAGCAGCTGGTGACATGATCACTGAAAACTTTAGGTCTTCAAAATGTATGCGGGTAACAGGATATTGGAATGTAACTGCTAACCTTTCATCAGCTAATATACATTTAATCATATTTGTATTTTCCTTTTGCAAAATCAGTTTTACCATTGACAGTAACTACTATCACTCATTCTAAAACAGTTTTTGTAATCATCTGTCTCTGTCTTCAGAATTTATTTAAGAAGAGCCATACGAGAGAATTGTTATAGATTTTTTAGTCAGTCTTTGGCCCACCGCTTGAGTTTCACACATTTTGGTACAGTACAAGTCAAAATTATTGCCAATCACGATTTTTGCCGAGAATTCATTATAGGACAAAACTGAAAAAAATAATGACAATCTGGAATGACCATGTAAGGTTGAAAAATACTGATGGAGAATGAATGAAATACTGTCAGTATTATTGACCGTGTAAGGGTCACTATACACAATCGGTATTTTTGCAAAGTGAGTAATTTTGTCCCGAAGACACATGTTGTTTATTTGATTACTGCCAGAATAATAATCTGTTTTAATCTAAACGACCTCTTATTAGGAAAAGTTGAAAAAACACTAAAAAAATTTACAATAATCAAATTTTTTAGTCATCAGAAATATTGTTTTCGTCAGTAAAGATGAATTATTGTGGATTGGACTTTATTATGATTATCATTTCCTTTATTTCTATTTCTTATTATCTAATTGTGATATTTTTGTTGAAAAATATGTTTCATTTGTTTTTATTAATTTACACTATAAAAGTATTATAATATCCTGATACATAAGCACTTTGGCATCAAATTATACCAAGGGAAAATCCATTCTTAGGCAAAATGATCGTTAATGAAGCAATCCCTTTTATTCACTCTAAAACCTAAACCAACAAAAAAAACCGCGTTGGGCACTTGGAAGGATGTCAGCTTGTCCCCTCTTCTCTTACATCTCGCACCGTATTAAGGGCTGTGTCGGTGGTGTTAATGAGGTTATGTCAACAATTAATGCCAAGCATGTGCTTTCGCAAGAAGTAACCAAATGTTGGCCGTCAACTCTCATTTTCGAGTTTAGATACAGGCGGCATCGTCGTCGTCAATAATTAACATGGAGAATTGTTGTGCTGGTGGTTCTCAGCCCTGCCTCCTGGTCTTCGATTGAAACGGAGGCCTTTTCCAACAGTGGTAACAAATATAGTATAGTCTACAAATTAGGTTAGGTTTATTCATATTATATTACAATTAGAATATTTAATATGTTCTTTAAATATTTTTTAAGGTAATTGAAACAAATTTATATTCTCTTGTAGTAATAGAATTGTTGTTACATGAATATTTTGCTGATAAGGGGCTAGAATCGGCGTAGCTCATTTACTGACCATCGATCAGAATGAACGTGAATCGATGAAAATATATCATAATTGTAGATACAGAGTGTTCCAAATAATGAAGGAAATCTTTGTGAATATTTTTGATGGAATACAACACCGAGGTTCACGAAGATAAGTCGTCCCTTGGGGTTTACTTTGCCTTTATAGCGATAGGGAAAGATCCATATAGAAATTTATCTTGAAGCAAAATAGCGTTATTTTTCAAATATTCTATCTAAGGTCATTCCAAGTCTTGGGCCAACTATATCGTATGACTCGATTGTGCACTAGAGGTCGGTAATTAATCATATTTGTTTTGTTTGTACAGCGGGTCAATTGTAGATTTTTACATTCAGATCGTTATTGAATTTCTTTGAATTCAGCTTGACTCACTGTATTTCTTATCTAAGGGAACTTTATTTATATATGAATATGATATCGGTATGAATGCATCTATCTTCCGTAATAAATGTTAGTCAATCAAATTTGATAAAATTAAAAGACTGGGCGATAACAAAGACTTATTATTACACCAGGTACAGGAGAGCAATTAAAAGAATTATTTACTTATTGGTGATCCAATTGCCCAGTCTGGTGGTAGACTTATTTCTAAGAAAGATATCCTTATATTTTTGTGGCGATGAATTTTTGAGGAAAATCTTCCACTACACAAGCAGAAAAGTTGTAAGTATGGCAATCGCTTCTTTATGAACAGAGTTCATCGATTTGTTCCATATATATAACATAGGACAATCTAAAATTGAATGAGTAATTTTGACCCTCCAGCACTAAATCACTTGGAGTGACCTTAGATAGAATATTTGAAAGATTAAGCAATTTTATCTTAAGATAGATTTTAATATAGATTTTTGCCTATAGTTTTAACGGGAAAGAAAACTCCAAAGTATTTCGTCGTAGACATTCAGAAAATCACAAACGACATATTAATTACCAATTCCATTCTTCGTTGAGGATTAGAAGCCATGATTGCACCTCTATAAAAGAGAAGTTAATTATACAGGGTGTTTCATTACTAAGCGTTTCTGGCTACTACCAGAGGCGTACGATAGGGGAAAGTGACTAGTATACTAGTTATTTCATATGCCCCCAGAAATAGAAATAGAACTCAGATCGGAGACACATTTTATCTAGATGATTTGGGCTGAATCTTCATATTTTGAGCTCAGGATTCTACAGTTGAAATTTTTCCAATTAGTAATGAAACACCCTGTATAATGATAGTCCGTCCATTATTTGGAACATTCTATATTTTCATTGATTCACGTTCATTCTGAACGATCGTCATCGATGGACTAAATAAATCAACTCAGTATCGTAGGCGAATTTATTCGTATATTCTCTGAAAATAATTATTATGTTGACCTCCCTCTCAACAATTTATTACATTTTTTCTGTAATCTACAATTGTTATATACTGATTGATCAACGTTCATTCTGATCGGTCGTCATTAATGAACTTAATAAATTAATTTAGTCTCGTATAATAATCATCACCCTGTAAAAATAATATCTTCAGTGTTCTTGAAATATATTTTTCTCAAATGTTAAAAACTTTCAGCCGAATAGCGTATCAGTTCACTATTGGGATAAATGCAAAACATGAGACTATTCTCAAAAATACACGACATTCCTGACTTTGCGTCCTCTAGCGCCGAAACTAGTTATATGATCGAGATGGGCTAATAGAGATTTTTACTTGGGATGACTCCAGGTACAACATATCAACAATTTAGTAATTATCACTGAAATACTTTTTTTTCCATAATATGTGTGCCTGATCCATTATCCAAAACCGTTTTGATATTTCGTTTGTCGTACTTTTGCAGATATTTAATAAAAAATTCTCTTTGGAAATATAGTTTCTTGTCATAAATACCTTGCAATAATTTTAACACAAAAAACTGTTTTCCGAGTTTAAATTGATACATTTTAATTCTATATATCGAATAATGACTAAAAACTTCATTTATTACTTGTTTCATTTGTTTTTTTTTTATTTATTTTGATAAAGTTTTCTGGTTGATAGTTTAAGCACCAGGTGGCAGCGCGATTAAATAAAAGCATTATAACGGATTTTGTATGTGAGTGGGTAAAAAAATTGTATCAAGATATTGTAAACAGGACTTTGAAATGTACGAAGCTTATTTTACTAGAAGCGTCTAGATCCCAATTGCAACTCGAGTGCCCACCGCTGTTGCCATCGTTTTATACGTTAACTTGAAAGTTTGATTATATATTATTGCGATACGAAGTGGTCCAGTGGTAGAGTGTATGCTTTACACATAAAACTTCCTGGTTCGAATCCCGAGGAATTTTTTTTTTATTTATTTTTTTTTAATACACAGGTAGATTTAGATAGTCAAGACTTCTTTTAATAAAATAAATATTTTTCTTTTCGTCAATGAAACACTTAAACCTGGCAACAGCGGTGGGCACTCGAGTTGCAATTGGGATCTAGACGCTAGTTATTTTACTTCATATTCGAAGTCAAGATAAAAATTCGACACCTCATTTCTCATGCGTTAACTGCAAAAATATTTAGAAGGTAAAAATGCACAATATAAGCTTTAAGAAAATTTTGAATATATCGATGTCGATTCTGATGGTTTTTGTAAATTAATAATAGGATAAGTTATTGAGGGTAGATTTGGTCGCAAGTTTTCGAGTGCTTGGCTCATTTAAGATGGCCGACCGGTGAAGAATAGTTTTTTCTGGTTGTTGTGGAACCACCTGACCAGGGTCATCACGTGGGTTGTAAACGCTCGGGCCGAGATTATACCAAGTACGTGTTTTACAATGGCCGTGGCGTTCTGACTGACTAACCTCCAAGAAAATGTCAGTAAATGAATATCGATCGATTCTCACTCTCACCATTACTTCACACTAAAGATATCATCACCGTCATCTTAAAAAGTAGTGGCTGGTTTGAATTTGGTGCAGAAAACAAAACATAGTGACTAGTTTATAATTGTTGCAGTCCACTCCATTTTTTTCTTTTTTTTACTAAAAATTTGTGACTGATTTGCAAGTGGCGCAGTCTAGTTCTTAAAAAAATAACTAAATAATGACTGGTTTACAATTGGGCGCAGTCCAGTTTTTTTTTAAATAACTAACTGGTAAATATTTTATAAGCTAGATCAAACGACCCTAGACGAATACAGAATTTCAGACGAGTGCTCAGTGCAGACTTTAATAAATGGGCATAACAATTATAACGAATAATAGTGTTGGGAGCGACTTTTTTCTTTTATATACTTGCTTTGCTCGTTTTCATATGTTTTCATATCTTAAAACGAATTAACAGATGATTTGGATCAAAATCCGAAAATCTCATAAAATTCTATTTGTGCATAAGAAAGTTTATGAAATTTCAAATTTTGGGCTATAACTTTTTATCGAGTTGAGAGCAACTTTTTTCTTGTTGTCTCGAGCATTTTGACATATGATTCTGGTGGAAACTCGAATATCTCATAAACACCAATTTTCAGATATTATGGTAACAACATAAATTTCACGATGTCGTACCTGCTAATCCTTACGATTTGAAATTAGGTACTTCGGAATCAAATAAGTACAAAAATTTTAGATAATTTTTTTCAAGCCGCGATGCTCCCTTGGCCATGGCGCCCAGGGCGATCGTCCCGGTCGCGCCCCCACGTGACTGCCCTGCACCAGATTGACCCACGAGCAGATCGAGCCTAAAAGTGGCCGCTGCTTAAATTAGCCGCTATCTTCAGTTTCACTGGCACTGTTCGGTATGTAAGTTTTCAGTGTTTTCACCAAAATAATTATTCTGCTTTTTAAGTTTTTCCGGTAAGATTTTCTCTCAGATTTTAATGGACATTAACATACCAGCTATTAAAATGTATTTTTTTTATTTAATTAAATATAACGAAATATTCCTGAATTTTGAAAAAGTTATTTTTGCAATCTGAATTTCACCGCTGGCGCAAAAGTTTGTGTCTTTCTAGGACCAGACTCAGGAAAGCTTTTATTGTCTTCTGACGTTTATTCAAGTTGATGTGCTTTACTTTATAGAGGCGAGCTTTCAACACACTAAACTGTTCGTACTTAACGGGCTGATAGGTGATCTCAGGTGTTTGCATGCCATTAGCTACGTCTAAAGGCCTTTACGGCCTTAAAGGCCTTTCTCGCCATCGCACGTCAACCACTCTTCTTTCCTTTCGCGAAGCCAACGTCATTTGCTTACCTCACCGACCGTTTCAATTATTAACTGCTCTACTTACCGAGGGACCGGGAGTGGGCGAGAAGAAACTTCGCGATGACTTAGTTCCTAACTTTATAATGTTAATACGGAGTATGTAGAAACCACTTCAGATACATAATTCTTGTATAAGGTTTGTTAATAATATCCCCTATAAGAGGAATTAACAAAAATCAATTTATTTAAAAAATGTATGTATAAAGTTAGATAGAAAAAAATTTGTCTCAATTCCAGTAACACATGGTATGGCGTGATATTGATTTCGTCAAAATCATTTCAAGCAGATTTATTTTCCACTTGGGTCGGTCCAGTGAGTCATTCCGGGTCCCTTTTATATTACATATATAAATCAAAAGATACTGAAGAGACACGTAAAAGTATTGACTTGTCCGCTTTTGAAGACATAAAGGTTATAAAACTATTCCAATAAATGTTCTTGTTACATAAGCAATAATTTCTGTATTAACACGTTTATTTATTTTCTTTCATCCGTTTGATCCAATAACATGCATAAACGACAGGGCGTTGAAAAAAAAATTGAAAAAAGGGAGACGCTATGATAAATATTGAAGCTGGTTAGCATTTGAATTTCTCCTGAGCCACAATAATGCGATGTAAAGGGCGCGTTTCATTTCGTGCCAACACTTTCCTAAACATATTTCCCTTGTGTTCTGTCGTTTCTTTGAACTAATGTCGAAGGAATTGACATCTAACTTACCCAGTCGCTTTAGACGCTTTCACACCGCTGCTGTGACGGGAGTGGAAAACCACCCACTACTTCTCCCGCAAAGATATGCGGTTGATAAATAAATACAGAAAAATATAAATATAGATATATAGATTAAATTTCAGTTTATTTTTAATTGTATAAATGTATTTGGGATGAGAGGTGCTATATTTTAAATACAAATAGTTATATAGCTTGACAAAAATTTCACCAAAATACTAAAAATATATTACATTAAATGTAATTATTTTCAAAGTTACTGTACCAAAACGATATCAACTCTAAATCGTATATTAACGCTTTCAAAGTATTTGGAAACTAATTTTCCCGAATTGACAGACCCCCAAACATTACGATCTGAATTTCAGAAGCCGAACCAATGTATTATCTCTCAAACCGATCGCCGCACTAAATCCCAAGTTACCTCATAATCGTAATAACATTTCTGCATCGTCACGTTCTGTAGCTCACAGCTCTCTAGATTCGCTAGATTTCGAGTACATCGAAGGACTCGACGTCCTGAGTCCTTTCTCCGTAACGTACTTCGTACTCTCTTCTTGGTAATTTGGTAAAACAAGTAGCGAACGATTGTAAATAATCCCGACTGTTTTGATTTTTAAACAGTGACGGTTTTATATAAGGAAACGTTTTAAATGTAAACACTTTTTAATCTTGAAGATGTTTTTAAATTCTTGTTTTATCCTGGAATATTGTTCTTTAAAATCAAATGTTTATCGATCTCTGTAGAAAATAGTTTGCGTGATTTCGAAATAATAGTAATTATAACAGTCATTTTTTTATTAATTAATAGAAATTTAATTTTTGGTCATACCTACTTAAAAATTCGACAAAACTAAAATATACATCACCCAGTGGTAATACTCAGTATAGAATGAATAACTTAAATGATAATAATAATATTAATATTAATATATATTAGGTAACAGAGGCGGAAGAATTATCAGCCTTGAAGAAGCTTTAGAAAAAATTAATAACTGGGCTAGATAACGTTCCAGCATTTTTGATAAGAGGCTGTGCACACGTATTTTATAAACCTTTAACGGTTATCTTCAATATTACAAGGGCGTAGATAACATTTTCCTGGGAGGGGGAAACTTTTTTCCTGGGAGAGGTTAGGGCTTCACACGAGACGAGATATTGTCGAATTTGAACTGGAGAGCATGTTAATGTTGATTAAGTTACTTCTATTTTAGAAATAATAATTTTATTTAAAACATTTTATTCTGCATACATACCTTCAACAACAAATGTAGTTTCTAGGTACCCTTTAGGTACCTAAGACTTAACTGGGTCATAAAATGTTATTAAACTGTTTGGAAATCCTAATAAATTCGAAACACATTGAGAGTGTCATTTTATATAAAATAAAATATTTGTCAGATGGTTATCATATTTTAGATTTCCTAAATTTATCGTACCCTATGCAGACCTTTTTATTATAATAAAAAAAATTTAATGTTTATACCGCTTGCTAGTTTATTTTTGTCGGAAATTTAGAAAAAAATTCTGAAGAAATATGAACGAGGCTAGAAACGAGAATGTAGTCTTGGCATCGCCTAAATAATTTAAAAAAGGTCTCGTCTCACTATCGTCTCGGTTTTACAAGACGAGTCGAGACGAGAGGAGAAAAGTATCGTTCACGTATGAAGCCCTAGGAGAGGTAATCAAACTTTTAGACAAATATGTTTGTCTGTATCTACAGTTCATATATTCTATTTCTTCTTCTCGTACTATTTTTTGGTATCCTGGGGATGGGGTAATTACCCCTCTTACACCCCCCGTATCTACACCAATGGACGTGTAAAAAAAACCAGGTGAAATTGGAATTGGTTGTGGGTGATCCTCCAGAAGCATATTTCACGGGAAGTGATTTCTTTTCTCTTTTTGTCCAAGATATAGAAAAATGCATTGTAGATTTGATTTTAAATTTTTTATATGAAAAAATACATTCTTGCTATGTATTTCAAATTCTTGTGTAAAAAATAAGCATTTTTGCTGTGTTTTTTTAGCATTTGAATTTCAAATTTTTATGTGAAAAAATGTTTTTTGATTTATTTTTTATTTTCCTGTGGGGAAAAATGCATTATTGCATTGTTTTATAAATTTCTGTAGAAAAATATGCATTGTTACTTCCGTTGTTTTTCAAATTTATGCAAATGCATTTTTGCTGTTTTTCCAACTTTTTCCCAAACTAGATTTTTGCTGTTGTTCTGTGACTATAGCAACTGAAAAATTTACCGAAAAATTAGTCATTCTAAATTTTACTCTGTGTATTCTTGTTTCTTTTTTCATATTCGAGGGTAGATAAATGCATTCTTGGTTCTTTTTTTCAAAATTAACATTAGAAAAATGCATTCTTGCTCTTTTTTTCTCAAATTTAGCTATGGAAAAATGCATTCCTGTTTCTTTTTTTCAAAATTAACAGTGGAAAAATGCATTCCTGTTTCTTTTTTTCAAATTCGTTTGTAGAAAAACGCATTGTTGCTCATTTTTTTCAAATTTTAGTGTAGAAGAATGCATTCTTGCTTCCTTTTTTCCAAATTAACAGTGGAAAAATGCATTCTTATTACTTTTTTTCAAAATTAACAGTGGAAAAATGCATTCCTGCTTTTTTAAATTTCGAGTGTAGAAAAATGAATTCTTGCTTCTTTTTTTCAAATTTAACTGTAGAAAAATGTATTCATGTTTTTTTTCCAATTCATGTGTGATTTTTTCTAAGACTTTTTAGAGTTTTCTGCTAACTTTCGTGAAAAAACTTATTTATTTTTGTAAAAATTTGCATTTTTTTCCTTACTTTCGTTTTCATTGAAAGAATTTTAGGAAAAAATTTCCCCATTGGAAACTGTGTGCATTTCTATGCGAATACTTTTCGGCGTTTATTTCTTCTTATTTTACTTTCCCGGACCCATCAACGGGAAAGTAAGGTGAACGAGCAAAAAAAAATCGAGATATCGATGGAAATATCCATTTTGAGGTCCCCCAAGATGATTGAAACCATTTCCAGCGTATGGTCTGTCTGTGCGTCTGTGAGTAATCTTCCACGATAACTGCCGAACCGTTTGACCAATTAAGCTGAAGTTTGGAATGAAGGGTGTGTGCCTAGAATGCGACCATTAGTTTTTGGTTTAAAGTTATAGTTGCCCCACTAGAGGGCGCGTAAAAAATGTGCATGTATGTTTTCCCTAGTTTTTCTTGATTTTGAGAACAAACAATACACTTTAGTGCAAAATGTTGTAGTACAAAGATTTAGAGCATAAAATTCCCTACAACTATTGTCAAAAACTTTTTCTAGAATTTCCAACACTTGCGCCACTAAAAGGCTCGTAAAAAATGTGCATGTAGGTTTTCTCTAGTTTTTCTCTATTTTGAGGACAAACAATGCATTTAGTGCAAAATTTTCTTGTACAAAGTTGTAAAGCATCAAATTTTCTTTAACTGTTATGTTTAACTTTTTATCGAATTCCTCATAGTTTCGCCGCTAGATGGCGAGAAACATTCACATTTAGTATTTTCCTTTTTTTTTAAATTATGCTCTTTAGTGCAAAATATTTCAGTGCAAAGTTGTAAAGCATAAAATTCCCTACAACTATTGTATGAAAATTTTTTCCGAATTGCCAATAGTTTTCACACATGATTTTAGGAGATCATAATTGTAGCAGTGTAATGTATAACGTGCGCATGCGCAGCTAATGTCATTATCAACATTGAAATATGAATTCGGCAGACGTATTCACCATCGGCTCGCTATTTTTAATGTGTTCCATAAATTAATGTAATGCTTGGTGTTTTGTAGTTAAAATAATAATAATAAATAACATATTCACTACGGTCGAGCCGGGAAAGTTCTGGGGTGACACAGCCGATTTTTTTCCTAACACTCGCGATGAAGTCCTCTTGTGAAACACGCAAATAGGTTTTTGAAATCAGCTTCTTAGGGCAAATCTAAAAATGTAAGAAAATATAGGGTGTTCCATTTAAAATAACAAAGTTGATGTTCACTTCCGGTATAGGTGGTTGCTCTAAATATTTTAGATCGCTTGGGCATCCCTGAAAACTTCATATTCCAAATTTTCAGATTTTGATTCCGCCTACTTCTCCAGAAACCTCTAATTAGCCCTCTAAAAGAATCACCCTGTAGATAGTGGTAGAAGATGGTGCATGGGGTAAAGATCAACAAACTTTAGAATCATTTTATAATTTATAACAGACTGCACCAAAATCATCCATGGAAGCATATTGCAAATCAAATTCCTTCTGTCATTTTTTGACAGTGAGACTTCCGTTTGACAGATAACGAGAGCTAACATATTAAATTTCAGCTCAATTGGGTTAAACGTGTGGCCTCTATCGTGGAAGAATACACACACAGACAGTAAGACCGATTTCCATCTGGAAATGGTCTTAATCGTCTCAGGAGACCATCTTCATTTCGAAAAAAAATTTTAGCTCGTTCACAATACTTGAGCTCCTCATTTCATGAAGGGTCGAGAAAGTAAAATCTTTCGATAGAGTAAACTCTCCAGTTTTCATCGTAAAAAATCAGACAGTGCCAGGCATTACAAAGAAATTTCTGTCAAAAATTTTTGTAATAATCTGAAATTAACTTTTTTTTTACTTTAAACTCCATACACCATTTAGTGATTGTTTGATTTTTGGTATTAAACTATAATGATTTTTTTTTAACTTTAAAAACTAATTAATCCATTTCCACGACACGCCTGTGTTCTAGTCCTTTAGTCTCCTCCGTTAGTGTACTGTTAGCGGGAGCAGATTTAATCTAAACGAGTCTGAGTTATTCGGCATGTACTGGTGCATGGTTAGCGAATGGCCTGTCGCTCGTGTTCGTTTCCTCTATATACAGATTTCTCGCCGCTTCTCCTGCTGCCTGCTTACTCGCTTTAAAGCCGCGGCCTGCCGACTTATTTATTTTATTCTCTCCTGATATGAGGATTTCTTGCTAACGCGTTCCTGGTCGCCAAGAGAGAGGGAGAAATGTTAGTAAATTATTGCTATTAATCGCTGTTTAAGTTATGTTATCCTGATACTGATTTAATAACTATATGTTAGAATGAATCTCATCTTCATTTTAGAATATTTATAAAATCACTTTATAAAAAGACGTCACAGTCTAAATATACGCAAATTAAATAACGCAGTTGGGAAATTAAACATTTATTAATCTAACATTGCCAAGACGAACTTTTAATTTGCAAAGGAGGGTATGCTTTTCTGACCGATTATTTTAAGCACGTCAAGCTGTATTTCTTTTTCACTTGGATCAGTTCAGTTCGGTTTTAGATCACTTGCTTCACTGTTTTATTTGCAACTGATCTGAATCAAAAATGATCTGGATCACCTCCCCCTTGCCGATGCTGCACCACTCGCTGAAATTGAACTTATCAAGAGCAAATTACAAATCTAGATATTAATAAAATGGAAGGTGACACTTCGTCTAGTGAGGAAGATAATAGCATTTTGGTAAATATTTCATAAAAAAGACGTCTATATATACGGTGTAACGTTTAATGTTCAATTTTAGGAACACATTTTCTCCGAGATACATTCGTCATCTGAGGAATAAAATTCTTCAAGTGAATGATCTTTTTTTGTTGCTTTGATACCAGTCGCAGATGATAATTAACAGGAACGCAACGACAACGTTAGTTGCTTTGGTTAGGCGCGTTTTATTTGTATTTTTGCGTGGTCAGTTTTGACCCGTTCAAAAGTGATCCAAGTGAACTGATCCAAGTGCAAAAGAAATACACTTATTGTAATAACTACGTGAATGTCAACGCGACGTGTCTGTTTTTTTTTTTAGAGAAATCGGATTCTATTTGTTGCAGAATCGATGAAGTCACTAGTATAGAAGCGGTTTAAACTAGGCGAGGTTTTAAATCTATCAAGATATAAAATGACAAATAAAAAATCTGCTAACAAATAGATATAAAAAGTGTTAAAATTAAATAAAAATACTGACTAATTAAATTAAATAAACGAATTGAAAAGAAAACAATGCGCTATTTTATTATCAACAACACTAATAAGAAAATGTCAGTTTTGACAATTAACCATTTAAATAATTATTGAAAAGCAATGTTGCCACTTTGTATTTTTTGAAAATAATTGATCAGAACTTATTCTTTTTTATACATAAGATAAATTATTCTAAATTGAAAAAAAAAAATGAAAAGTATTACTACATTACTCATTTATAAGCATTTAAAAGCATTTAAAAATTTTTTCAGAAAAGGCCCAAATTGTCCTATTAAAACATACCCTCCTTTTAAACATTTCAGACTTCTGTAACTTTTTTGGCATAATTATTACGCACGGTAAAAGTTTCAGCAATTGCTTTTTTCAGTTCGCGATGGCTTATGTTGAAACTTGCGGTAATAATAAGATTTTTCGGTGACCGATATTAAGAACTGCGAAAGCCAAGTACAAGAAGTTTCATCAATTCGTTCCAAAGATTATTGGAAACTCGTTATACCGGGTGTCCACTTATATTTTCCCCTATTTTAATTGTCTATTACTTCAAAACGGTTCAGGATAGACATATGCAGTTTTCACTGAAATGTTTTATTTTAGTACAAGTTTTGTTTGAATGGATTGAAATTTTACCATCGATTTTGATGACGTCACAGCAAAAATGGCGGATTTATGACAATTTTTTTGTTGACTTTTTTTAATGGAACACCCAGTATATTTTTTTGTAGTTTGAAAAAACTGATTTTGACCTATTCAGGGATGCAAGATTTTTCAAAATCGGTTAACAAATGACTGATTAATTAATTCCCAATTTTTTAACTAATTATAGCCGTATTTGTTGTGACGTCATCGAAATCAATAAAAAAATTCAATCATTTCAAACAAAACTTGTACTAAAATAACACAATTCAGTGAAAACCGCATATTTCTATCCAGAACCGTTTAGAAGTTATAGACAGTTAAAATAGGGGAAAATATAAGTATTATACGGAAGAAAATAAAAAAAAGTTTAGCTATTTTATGTGATAAATCTAATAGCCCAGGGGCAACGCCTTTTGGAAGAAAAAAATCCTCTATAGAATAGCGATAGTGGGAATCATTGCTAAATGATTACAAAAAGTCGAAAAAATGCATCCCTGCATATGTAGCGGTTTTAAGGGTTGAAAATCGTTTTCTACAATTTCCTGCAAAGTGTGACATTCAATCAAAAATGGTCTACAGTTATGTTGTAGATAATAAATAAATCTACAATTTGGTTTCGCACCATTTTTCAACATAACCTTAAATTTTCCGAGATAATGGCGAAAAACCGTTTTTTTGAATTTTGGATTTTTTTATGTCGAAACAAATTTCAATATTAATAAAATGAAACTCGAAATAATGTACCATAAATACTTTAATAACGGTGTAATAATCGGCAACTAGTTTCGGATACTTAGCCATCTTCAGACCTAAAACTTTTAACACTGTTGAAACAAAATTACGTAAGTACAAAAAAAACACATTCCTGTTTTACTTCTCTTAAGGAACAATTAAGACCGAATGAGAACCACATGTTTCTATATGAAGTTTAACCAATTCCTCTGATAACTTCTAGTGTCACTTGATCCACGCATTTATCCACCCCTTCTATTACTCTTTTCACCCTTTGTGATCGTCCCTTACTCACAAACTTCCCCTAGTTTACCTTCAGACTTCTTTGTTTTGTTCTTTAAGTTCGACTAACCTCAAATTATTTTCGTCTTCTTTTATTAACCTGTCACTGTCAATACTTCTTCTTTTTTCAATAACCCTTTTTGGACTTCTCTTATTTTCAGGTAAAAATTTTTTATAATTATTTTTTACCTTCGCTTTATCAAATAATTTTTTCATGTACTTTAATGTCCTTATTCACCTCCTTTCCCCCTTTTCTATGTTTTTTAACTTCGGCTTTATGTCTCCTCGTATACAAACCTCGTAAATACTATTTGTAAAAAAAGAAGAATTAAATTTGTTTATTATTAGTTGCCGATTTGATAATTATATTGTGGTACATGACATGGTATTATTGAATTTTAGAAAAAAAATATAAGGTAATAAAGCACAAAGTCAGGTACCACAAAATTTTATTGTAGAAAGAGCACTAGCAGGCAACTAGTTTCAGTCACTGACCATCATCAAGCCTAATGATAAAAACGTTCGCAATTAGTTAATAAAATTAAAAAAAAAACCAAACTTACCAATATTGTGTACTAACGAGGGAAGAAAAATTAATCACATAAGTGAAGGACCCATTAAGGGTAGAATTGGATGTAATTAAACATGACGGTACTAGAAAACTAATGAAAAATAATAAAAATTGAAAATATTAATGAAATTAAAATTAATTAAATAAAAAACAGGTTGCTCCATAGGGGGTATCAGTAATTATCCGCGCATAGGAACAGCACCTACAGGGGGATCAACATCCCGGAAAAGGAGAATTAAAATTAAAATTAATGGGTCCTTCACTTATGTTATTAATTTTTCGTCCCTTGTTAGTACCCACTTATAATTGGTAAGATTGGTTTTTTAACTTTTTTTTATATTTATTAACTAATTGCGAACGTTTGTATCATTAGGCCTGATGATGGTCAGTGATCGAAACTAGTTGCCTGCTAGCATTCTTTTCACCATTAAATTTTGTGGTGCCTGAATTTGTGGTTTATTACCTTAAACTTTGGGCCACATTTGAGATATGGATAAGCTTTGGGAATTAAAAATTTCATAATTAAAGGATATTTACGATAAACTTGCAATGATGTCATTTTTAGTAACAATTGCAACCAAAGCACAAATTCACAATTTTCCAAGTGTAAATGAAATCATTACTTGTGTCAAAGGGGGAATTAAATTCTAAACGTTGGCAGCGCTCTGTTGTCAGACTTATTGTTGTCAAAATCGCCAAATTTTGTTAGATTTGTTTTGTTATTTTTCGTTTTTCTTTTGCATATAAGATATAAACAGTTATTTTCATAACTAGTTAAAAGTGAGTATTGAACACTGCGTCGCAATGCCTAAGCAGTTATCTAGTCATTGTCAGGAGATGGTAGCATCCTTAATAACATATTTTGAAAGAGAACGAGATTACGATGGACTACTAATTCTACTTACTGCTGTAAGAGATGTAAGTAATAACTATTTGTTACATTATTACTTCATTATATTTTAGTTTTAGGGAGTAAATAATATAGTTGTCTGAATAAAGACAACGATAATATTAAAAGAAATTTGTCAAAATGTAAGGTTATGTTTATTTTTAATTTTCAGGGGTTGCGGAGGCCCTAAAAATCAGTGTTTCACCTGTAAATCATATTGCAGCTAAAGTGAACAGAGGCGACATACTTAAAAGTTCACCAAAAAAGCGACAGCGTTCAAAACCTATTGTTAATATTGATAAATTCGCATAATTTGAGTTAGTATTTACATTTTTGACTGTAACATTGCAATGAATATTTTTTAAAATCCCTTATTTTTTTAATATAACCAGATAGCTATTAATAGATATTCAAATTTCTATATAATTTTCAATTCCATACCGTTGGTATAAAGGTGAGGATTTTAATGATAATTATTATTACATAACTACAATCAGTTTATCATTTTATGTCAATAACTGGAAAAAAATAAAAAGTGGCAACAATGTAAAAATCGTAAATATCCATTAGTAGAAAATTTCTAGACTGATTTAAATTTTTTTTTCTACAAATCGCTTTTTGGTTTTTCTCATTTTTCACAGGATTCTTAGATTTAAAGGTATTTATTTTTGTTTTCTATCTTAAAGTTTGATTCAAGACAAAAAAAATGAGCCACTGGAATAATAAAAAATCAAAAAATTCGATTAAAAAAATTTAGTTTTTTTTCGAAAAACGTTAATATTTCATGAACTATTTAATTTTAAAATTCCGACCAAATTGATAAATTTAAACGACTTCAAAACATACGTTTCGTCAAAATTTCAAGTATATTGAAGTAATTTTCGACATAAAAAACTCACAATTAAAAAAAAGTATTTTGTCATTATCTTAGAAAATTTGAGGTTATGTTAAAAAATAGTCTGAAATAAAATTGTAGATTCATTTATTAATTACAACTTTACTTTAGACCATTTTTTGATCGGACGTCACACTTGGCCGGAAATTGTAAAAAACGAGTTTCAACCCTTAAAACCCGCCCAGAGGTGCGTTTTTTCCTCCTTCTGTAATTATTTTGAATAACAGTATCGCTATACTGTAGAGATTTTTTTGGTGTTTGGCCTCAAAAAGTCGGATTGGTCTTTGGCTGTAAGTGACACATTTTTTGTTGGAAGTTTATATCGCAGAACGTAGATATTAAACCTTTATTTCACATATGCGGTGTTGCCAATTTTGTGTAAAGTGGCTTAGATTTTAACCGCAAAAATTCAATAAAAATTTGCATCTTATTTCTTATTTTTTGGATTATTCATCATTTATTTTCTATCAAATTTTTAGTTATAGCCTTTAACTATTCAATTTTTTAATCTCTTTACCAAGTATGCCCAAATACACATCGTTATTTAACCCTACTTTTCCCTACACCTAAGCTGTCAACATCCATCTGTTGCCATAGTGACATCAGCAGGAGCGCGGGCCGATCTTAGCAGGACAGGAGCCAGGCTCGATCGTGGGCCTCCATTGTTCCCAAGTTGTTGATTTACGGGCCATCACCGCGAATACAATGCAAGTAGTGCACGCAAGAGTGAAGAGCTTACCGAGGTATTTTCTTTGGCTCGCAATCGGTAGCTTACCTTTTTTACGCGTCTGGTTATAAAACATCACAACATTCTGAACGGTGATGGTATGTTCAGGGGGTAACTGGAGTACATTAAAACAGGTCTAATAATATCAAATAAAACCTGTTAATTTTATTTACAAATTATTCAAGGCTCTTTGGCAAATTAGTTAGAGTCCTAATTATTCAACAGTAGCATTTTAATGACCAGTTTTTTTCATTACCCCAGTCTAGTGACAAAGGATGGTTTATTTCTTCTAATAAGTATTAGTCTAGAAATAAACTTTTATTTAGATCTAAAGGACTAAATCATAAAGTTAAAAACAAAAATAGATCCTTTTGTATTTTCGCAAACTTTAGTGTGAAATTTTTAACTCTACAACGCACATAAATAATACACATGAACGATTTTGGAATCTTTGATGTCGAGATTTGGCATCCGGTCGTCGAAGGTACGAGGCGTATCAAATAAAAAAATCATCTGATAAATTCGCATAGAAAAGCAATTTTTCACGTGTCGCGCGCGAAATATGATTTTGATCTCTAGTGCCTCTCTCGAGAATCGTCTTCTCTTCAATAAAAACATCTGCTATATAACTGTCGAAAAACAAGGGTGGCACGCTGAAGTCAATATATCGTTTTAAAGATTTAAATGTTTTAAATATATCAGTTATTGATAGTCATCTATCCATTGGTATATTAATTTATTAATTGTATTAAAGTTACTGGATAAATTTCACTGAAAATTTATCCAGATTTTACTATCCCAGCTATATGTGTACTTAAAGTCACGTTAATATAATAAATATTTAATACCATATCCAAACTCTTTATTATTTTGCAACAACGTTTCTAAACGACTAATACTTTTCTGCATGTCATAGCTTGCATATATACGTCATTCAAATTCTTAGAAAGATCCAACATTTTAACTCCTCTTTCTCAGTCTCTTTCATACGAGATGAAATATATTGTGTTAATATTTTCATCCAATCAAATTATGTCAAATTGTCACTGTTTTATTAACTCTCAGAGTGAGCAGTCGCATTATTAGCCTTTCAGATCTTGCAGAGGTTAGTCTATTACAACATCTAAAAGCTATTCGTTAAAATGCCGGCTACAACCGCGCCCTCTTTATCACACTTTAGGATTTCAAAGGAAATTGTAATTAGTTATACATTCAACAGTTCATTTGATCATTGTTAAAGTGTTGTAAAAATAATGTGCCTTTTATACATACTTTTATTATTAATAAATAGGTAGCCCATACAGATCACTTCAATATGCGTTTATACGGGTTGTGTACAAATTAGCGGATAAGCTATACGTGGCGACATTCTTCTATCGTTTCTGAATCGAAAATCTTAATGCGAAAATGTTGTATCACGCATCGTTTACCTTCAGGAACCATTTAAAAGAAACATACATTTGGCAACACTGTGATTTCATAGTACTGTAATAGAAAGGACTTTGTAGATGCCTTTATAATTTATGAATTTTATCCTTTAAAAACGTTTTCCAAATCTTTAATTCTTTGATTTGCTCTTTAAAATATTTTTTAATAAATGAATCACGTTAAAAATACTAAATTAAGGAACCATATACCATGTACATATCGGCATACTCATTAAATGTAAAATGACTCATTGTAAGTAAATAATTTACTAACGACAACAATAAAACACATCAACAAAAAGTAATCAAATCAATACAAAACACAAGAATCAAAGGATACACCAGACGAATTAAATAGACACATAAATGTCAATGACAGTAATGACAGGTAATGGTTCGAATAGAAACCACATTCGAATACAAACTTATTTTCCTACCACTCGTTGCCAAATGTGTTTTTCGTGGGAGGGATTTATGAAAAAATTTTGAAAACTAGATTTTAAAATAAAAAGAAAAATAAAAAACGTAACAAAAATATGATTGAAATTCGTCCCTATTCGAAATAGCACATATCTCTATTGAGAGATATCCAATAGAGACAATTATTTTTATACTAAAAATCTAAACTTTAAGCATGTCGTGAAGACGCATGAAGCATAATACAAGATTTTCGCATTAAGATTTTCGATTCATAAACGATTGAAGAATGTCGCCACGTGTAGCTTATCCGAAAATTTGTACACACCCTGTATATTATTTTACTGCCTACGTTAGTTTGGTCCTTCGATTATCAGTCGATGTTAACACATCGACATAGTACCATAGTAACTTTTTCAAAAATTTAGCGATCACTGTCGCGTGACATCGCGATGTTTTGAAAATCCTAATTATTGTGCCATTTCGATCCCCTGTCCTTTTTATGCATTTCTGATAAAACGGACACGGTGAATTTCGGCCGGTCAATGTATCTAATAATCATAATTTAATTGACAGCATTAAAAAGGTGAAGCGTAGAAATTTTACTTCGTGATGATAGTAACCAGTTTGTGTAGATACTTAATTTTTTTCATTTTACAAAATATAGTAATGGTTTGCATAGGTAATAAGTAATTTCTAAGTAAATCTTTTTTTGCTGGAAATTTATATCGCAGAATGTAAATTTTAAACGCAGAGCGTAAATATTAATAGGATCATTTTATAAAAAATACGTGAAAAAAATTATTTTTCAGCCAATATTTTTTCTTAATTTCTAGATAATCATTATTTTTTTTAATTTTTACATTTAATTCCATAAAAAAATTGTACTTGCCACGGACAGTTTTACTGCATAGCTATGACGTTGCGCATTAATTTTCAGCATTAAATAATTGATAAGAGCTTTAGAAGTCAAAACTTTATTTCGGATATTTCTTACTCTAGAATAATAAATAATGAAAACTAAGTTTCTTTTAGAATTAAAGGTATGGTGACTAGTTCGAATTTCGAGACGCTATTTTTAATATTTTTTTTACAAAAATTAGAACAATCGAAAAAAAAAACAGAAAAATCGGAAAAAAACAAAAAACATTGGAAACAATTGAGAGAAATATTACAAAATATTGAGAAAAAAAAATGAAAAATAAAATTGTAAATACGGGAAAAAGAAGAAATCAAAAAACTAAAAAAAAAGCGAAAAAAAAACCGCTAAAAAAAGGCTTAAAAGAACGCGAGAAATCGAAAAATATCACAAAAAATCGAAAAACAATCCCAAAAAATGAAACAAAATCGCAAAAAAATCACGAATTATCACAAAAAATCAATAGAATAAGAAAAAATGAGAAAAAAGTAGAAAACAAAAAAAGGGATAGAAAAACAGAACAATGAGAAAATAATAAGCAAAATTTTAGAAAAAACTGAAAAATAAAAAAAAATAAAAAAAATGAGAACAAATCAAAAGAATCGAAAAAATCTGAAAAAAATTTAAAAAAAATCTAAAAAAATCGGAAAAAATAATAAAAAAAAAACAAAATACTTTGAAAAAAAAAAAGAAAAAAATTAGAAAATATTTGGAAAAAATCAAAAATAAGATTATAAAATGCGGAAAAACCGCAAGAAATCGAAAAACAATCTCAAAAAAACCGCAACAAAATCACAAAAATAACAAAAAAAAAACGCAAATTATCAAAAAAAATCAAAGGAATAAGAAAAAATGAGAAAACGAAAAAAATAGAAAAAAAATAGATCAATGAGAAAAAATCGAAATAAATCAGAAAAAAAAAACAAAAACTAAATTATAAAACGAGAAAAAAGCGAGAATAATCAAAAAACATCGCAAAAACCAAAGAACAACCAAAAAACCGGAAACAACTTTATCCATAAAAAAATGAAAAAACTCAAAAAAATTGAAATAAATTGCAAAAATCACAAAGAAATCCCAAAAAAGTCGGAAATAATTGCTAAAAATCAGAAGAATAAGAAAAAATGAAAAAAAAATGAAATAACGGAAGAAAAAATATAGAAAAAGAAAAACGGAACAATGATTAAAAATTAGGAAAAATAGAAAAAATCACAAAAAAACAAACAGAAAAAACAAAAAGTGTGAAACGGTAGGAAAAATGCACTTGGGCAATACCTTTAATTAATATTTTTATACAGGGTAGTTCAAAATTTGACTAACGGCCTACAAGAGATTTATCTCATAAAATAAAAAACATTAATCTAGAATCTTAATCTCAAAAGTAGCTAATCGACAGGATGTTTTTTTTACTTATAACTGTCTTATTTACGAATATTTTTTATAAAACACGAAGTTCTATTTTATTTATTTTAATACTAAAATTATACCTTTCGCTTTAACCAGTATATTTTTATCTATTATTCAGCTCTTTTGCAAATAAAACGAAAACCAGTTGTGAAAAACGCAAGAACTTGCGAAATATCGAAAAAAATTACAAGAAAACTAAAAAAAATGTCATCAAAGACCCAAAAAAAAAACATAAAAATTACAAGGAATTTAAAAAATTGCAAAAACAAAAAAAAATTGAAAAAAAAAAAATGCAAACAATTGCAAAATCGCAAATAAAACGCAAAAGAATCGTTAAACGTGGCAAATAATTGAAAAATAAAAAATAAGCGGCAAACATTGGAAATATTGAAAAATACACAAAAACCGAAACAATGCAAAAAATCGCAAAAGAAATCGCAAAAAAATCGTACAAAATGTCAAAACATCCCAAAACTCAAAAAGTGGCAAAAAATTGGAAAAAATCCCCGAAAAATTCAAGAAATGTCAAAAACCAGCAAAAAATGGCATGAATTGAAAAAAATCGCAAAAACTCGCAAGAAATGGCAAAAATTGCAAAAAATCCGAAAGAAATCTCAAAAAATAGCAAAAATGGCATACATTACTAAAACTCGCAAAATGACAAAAGTTGCAAAAAAACCCAAAGAAATCTCAAAAAATGTCAAAAAATAGCAAAAAATGGGATAAATTGCAAACAATCGCAAAAAATGGCAAACATTGCAAAGAGCTGAAAGTGCCATTTATGGATGGTAAAATTTATATGCCCTTCTCCAACAGAAATTCATATGCCTTTCTCCATCAGAGTTCTGTGAACTTAATGGTATGTATGGATGGGTCCCACAGACCCGGCGCCACCACAGCAGGGTTAAAAAACTGTTTTTAGATTTTTCTTACTGATTTTAATTTTGAAACGGTCACAAAAAACCAGACTCTGGAATCTTTATTTGTCTATAACTTTTGCAATTGTTTATGTGCGACTTTAATTAACATGTTTTTAAAGAAAGACAATTCAGTTTTTGTCAAGGTTCTAAATCAAAAGACAATTCATTTTGTCACATCGTTGAGTTAAAATTGCGCCAAAGGAATAAAGCCCTTTAAGAAAAATATTCAATCTGTTTTTCCTCTTCTCCCCATTTTTTCATTTTTATTTTTGTTCTTTGTAAAGTGGACTAGATTTCAAATGCAACTTCTAAAAATTTAATAAAAAAAATTTATTTCAAATAATATCTTTAATTAGAGCACAATGCACACGGATTTTTTATCTTGATTAAGTTCGACATTGTCAAAAATTCTTTGCTTCACCTCTGTCACGACGAACAAACCCATCCAGTTTATTACCACGAAAAAAAAAACGGAAAAAAGAACAAACGAACTGATTCATGAAATCCAAATCCAATAACAGATGTACTTCTTCACCTCGAGTGATTTCTGGCCTGTTTTGCATAGCAATCGGGAAAATATTGACTGATCTGTCACAACTGTATACACACACTTTATATCGGTTGAGCTTCGGCTTCTTCGCAGTTTATTGAGATCGAATCGAATAAATACAAGTCGGATTAAATTAGATATAAGATTTTATTTATCAAGAATTCACAAATCAAAAGTTACAAATGAAAAACAATATTTTTTATGAAACAATAAAAAATTTAAAAAATAACGATCCCGAATTTCATATTCCATTAACGAAATCTACTAAATTTTCCAGCATGATTCAACGTCATTTGCAATAATAGTATAGAAGTCGGGAAAAACGTCACATTTCAGTCAAGCTCTTATAAACCGGCGAGTTGTATCATAAATAAAAAACTTTTCTCTTTTACTTTGTCATCCGAATGAAGTCGACTAATAAAACAAGACGATACGACCGGGAATTTGCATAAGAACCGAAGCCATAGCTACAAATTTCTGATAGAGCTCCGGCTATAAAATCAAATTTATAATTATGAGTGCTGTGACGTAAGTGTAGGCAATACCAGTAAATTATGATTAATTTGTTTGCAATATTAATAAGTGGAATCCAACGGGAGTATTACATAATTGATTTTATAGGAAAAATTTTAACTCACAGAATTAATTCAAAAAGGGGAGTAAAAAATGGATCAAAAAACAAAAGTGGGAAAAATAATGACTTTTCGCACGATTCCCTCCAGTCTATCATAAAAAACATTGTAAGTAAAAATTCATAATCAGTCAAAATAGTTATTAAGAATCCACTTCCCTCCTACAAAAAAAATTGTTATTTATGTACCAAGAGTATAAATAGGTATTTATTCCCCGAGGGCGATGATCTTACAAACCCGGAGGCCTCTGGCCCTATGTTTTGTAGGTTAAACAAAAAACGCTTTGTCTTTATGCCCGCGCGGGCTCTAAAATGCACTTTGCGAACCATAAAGTGCACTTTGCGGGTCATAAATTGAAATTTATGCCCGTGTGGGCCATAAAGTTCACTTTATGCCGACACGGGCATAAAGTACTCCTTTATGTAGTTAGTAACTAAGCAATTAAAGCACAATAATGATGTAGTATGACATAAAAATAATTACTATTTCACTCCCTAAAAAAAGCATTAGTAGTGGTGATAAATAGAGAGCCTCCCAGGTATCAAAAAATATTGGCAAAACATTGTTTTATAATATTTTTTTTGTTTGAAAATATGATATGATTTTTTACAGTAAATTGGTCTACATATTGGCAAAATATATCTTACATATAAGTAGAATATTGATTATGCACATCTTGATATTGAAAATAACCATTACATTTATATTAAAAAAACATATCATTACCATAATTAATAGTAATGTTGGTCCAATATTGACAAAAATATATCATTACAATATTTAATAGTAACGTTGGTTCAATGTTGAATTTCGTATTAAGTATCTTGCCAGTGATTCATTTCTTCACAATCTTTATAAAAAATAACATATGTAAGCTGAAAACACTTCACTTTAATAACAAATACGAAGAGAGGTCCAATCTCTAATGGACAAATAAAAAAAAAGTTATCTGATACTTAGTACCAACAGTTATTTATACAATTAACGTACAGTGCTAACGCCATCTATGGGTAATATTTTTCAATATATTATAAATATTTAACATAAATTTCCTACCAATATTGTTTTATTATCTAAGCATTACATTTTGGTCCAATATCATTAGTATATTGAAAATATCTTTCCAATGTTGATTTTATGTGGAAATTCAATATATTATAAATATTGAATAGAAATGTACAACCAATATTATTTTATTATGTAATAATCGTATTATTTTACAATATCATTAAAAGATTGAAAATATTTATATCAATATCTGGCCAATATTCATTAATTATTTGGGTATTATGTTTTTGTAAAATATCATTGGTATATTGAAAATATTTTCCCCATATCAAATTTATATATTTTTTTAATATACTATAAATATGTTCAAACAACATTTTACTTATATTGGTTTCAGATGGAAAATATTTGCCCTATATTAAAATTTTGAGCCAATATTTTGCCAATGCCTGACCAAGATTCATTGATACCTGGGGCTGTGTCTCTTTTCCGGGAAAATATTTAATTTTTGCAGGTTTTTCCAAATCACATGTTTTTTGTTTATTTTTTCTTAGAAGGGAGGTTCTTTTTTATTATTTAAATTAATTGTAAATTTTTTTTAGACTTGAGTGGAGATAACCGACCAGTAGATCACCTAAACCATTACTACTATAAGTATAGGGAATTCAATGTGTTAGAGAGAGAGGTATAGGAAATTCAGCGTGTCAGAAAGAGACGCAGATAAAAATGGCGGCACGTGGCATACTTTAAATATTGGGATAAAAAATGGCTGCGGACTAAAAATATAGTACTCTACATAATTCTAAGATGTAGTAATGCCGCTAACAAACAGATGGCGCTACTAGCCATCTTTTTGTAGCCATTTTTAATCCACAATATAATATATCTTCGTAATTAATGGACCGATTTGGGTGGGTCAAACGGCATTATATTTGAAATATAACGTAAAATAATTACATGTAAAAAAATACTGTATAGAAGAAACGACAAAAGGGCCTTAGCTTATATCTCCGTTACTATTGGTCCGATTTAAACGCGGGAAACGGCAGTGTATTTTAAATGTGACGTATACAAAATACGTAAAGAAAAAACATGCGCAGTACGAAAGCCAAAAGGACCGTAGTGAATATCTCCGTTACTATTGGTCCGATTTAAACGAGGGAAACGGCAGTGTATTTTAAATGTGCCGTATAATAAATTAATAAAGAAAAAACATGCGCAGTACGAAAGCCAAAAGGACCGTAGTGAATATCTCCGTTACTATTGGGCCAATTTTTATGGGGAAAACGGTCCTGTATTCGCAATGTGTTGTAAAATTAATACGTAGGAAAAACATGTGCAGTACGAAAGCCAAAAAGACCGTAGTGAATATCTGCGTTACTATTGGGCCAATTTTTATGGGGAAAACGGTCCTGTATTCGCAATGTGTTGTAAAATTAATACGTAGCGAAAAACATGCGCAGTATCAAAGTCATAAAGTCCTTAGCGTCTAACTTTGTTATAAATAACCCATTTTGAATGCGGAAAAACGCCCCGATATTATAAATGCGACGAATAATAGACGTGTAAAGTTACTTCGCGCGATCAATGACAAAAAAAAGGCGTTAAATTTTAATTTTTCATTATTATTCATTTAATATTGAAATATTTATAATTTTAAATTTTTACCTAGTTTCGCGATAAGAATGCTCGCGGTTATTCGCGATAAGAACAGGAAACGACATCCGTTGCAAACAGACGTGATAAAAAATGAATGAAATTATAACATAGGCGGAGAGGTATATACAAAATAATATTTATTGCATTGGGGGCTTATTAGTAATATAGATTTGGTAGAATCTGTCAGTTGTATGATGGCATCGGCAGAACACGCACGTAAATTGGAGGAATTTGGTGAGAAAATTCGAAAATTATATCAAGACGTAATACTTTACGAAGATAAAAGTAAAACGATTAAGCAATTTGGCCGTCTGTCTATAAGTTCTGCGTGGGATAAAGTATTTGAAAATCGGCAATTACCGCAGACTCAATATCCACTAAGACGAATTCAGCCTACAAAATGGCCGCATTGAAAATGTCTTTCATAATTCTAACAGCAGTGTTGAACAATATGCTTTACACAAACGTCCCTATTGGAGTAAAACATATAGCCGTATGTTTTAACGAGGGATTTGAGTGCCAGCGTTCAGAATGGCAGATGATGTCTTTAAATAAAGTTAATGATGGAAAATTGCCAGTGTTTTCGATTAATGTACCAGCTAATCAGACGACATACAAGTTGAAGCTCGTATTTCAAGATGGGACCGAGGGTGACGTTGAGACGTGGCAACACATCCCAACAGCTGAAGTCGATTTAAGAAGTATTGGTATTGAAGCAGCCCCGTTATCATTATGGAATAATAACAAAGTCATTCAAAATGAACTGTACAAAATATTTTCAATGTTATGTGCGATATTATCGGCACTTTTTGTTCTATTGATAAAAATTGTCATAAAAAATGTAAGAAATCGAGTTTCTTTAACAAAATAAATGAATAAAAATATACAGGGTGTTTCAATAAAACTCATATATAAATAAACATTTTTTATTTGAAAAAGTACATTATCTAGGTAATATAATATAATACAACCAATTATGTAACATATTAACGTTGCGTTCAGCACACAGAAATTTTCCAGATGCATGGTTTAGACAGGGCGTATGACAAGATTCAAATCTCCTTGTTTGACAGAGCAATCCATCATATTTTGCGACATCATAAACGGCAGGATGCGGGGTACCCAATAACTGTTGGCATTTCTGCCGTAAAAAATCCTCCTTTTGATTTCCTCTAACGTAAATACAGTCTGCAGCATATAGCAAATATTTTTCCAATATATCGTTAATTTCCGTATACTCGATGTTACCCGAGCTGTAGTTTATTCCATGAATATATTTCTCTACATGTCTAACTGTTTTCTTATCACGTGCACTTAAATTAGCGTAGGGTATTGCAGGCTTGAATAGAAAGTTAGAAACATGGGATCCGATTTGAATTGACATCTCCTTTGGATGGAAACTGCCCTCAATATCGAACCCTTGGATATCACAGAGTGCTATTCTCATCGTGGCAAACGTTCAACTACTGACATTTACTAAGTGATATCTAATTTAAACTTTTCAGTACTTCAGAGAGGGGGAAGTACTCCATTAAACAGTCGTGAATTATAATACAGTAAGCTTTAGTATTAGCGGGAAATCCAGAATCGGCTTCGATATCCAATCTCACATCAATAGTAGATGATTTCATGGTTTCTTCTTGCTTGGAACAATCAATGACGAACAAAGAACGGTTTTTAAATGCAACATAGTCCAAAAGGCAACTCTTCGAAGCAGAATTTGAATAACTAGTTTGAAAGTTGCTATAGTTGAAATGGGCTTCAGCAAAGTGATTATTTGCAAAGTCCAACTGCATACGTTCGTTGGGATAGTATTCACCATTCAATGATACTCGAATGCTAGCAGTACTCACGTGATCAAATAAAGTCGGATCTTCCCCAGCAGCATCACGTTTATTAGTTTGAAAACATACGACAATGAAACGTGGCCGTTCGATTGCGGTGCTAGTTTTAACTGCCCAGATTTCTCTTCTCGCACCCGCTGTAATTGCAGGCAATTCATTCAGTTCCCATTTTCTAAACGGAATTAGTATCGGTTTGTCAGTTTGAATAGCTTTCAAAAGCTGTTCTTTCACATCATCATTCGGATAAATGTGTTTGATTTTCAGCTCGATACTTTGAATTACGATTTTTACGGTGGTAGTCGTTGCTGTAGCAGTACCAACATTTTTTTCCTTTACAATTATGCAATCGTTATCGTTTCTTGCTCTTACAAATCTAAGAGTTTGTCTGCCGCACGTAATCATAGGATAGTCGTTGAAAATGTTGAAAATATGTTTAAGCGGCATCAACAAGCTGAAAGATTTGTCATGAGCGGCGAGAATAGGTGCTGAAGGATAATTCCAGCCGGCGATAGCCATATGATTTGAGTCTTCTTTGGCGTAACAAGTGTAAGCTCGAACAACACTTATAATTCCAGGATCGCGTACTGCTTCAACTTCTCTAGCGGATTCGCTGTACGTGCAAGAGTCGAAAAGGAAAGCTCCAAAATTGGATGCTAAAGATACATCTCCTCCGCCGGTTATTTCCAATTTTCCTCTAATAGCCAGCAGTGATTGGTTCATGGCAAAGAACGAGTCGACTTGGTTGATGCTAAATTCCACAACATCGTTGCAATTGAATGACTTTACGAACGGTGTATAGGACCTATACTCTGCCTTACGAATAGACTCATCAAATGTTGGGGATCGATATAGATCAAACATCGGAGAAGTATGTGCTTCGTCAATTTTTCTTCGTTTGTACATAGTTATGGTTGATGACATGATATCCAAGTGAACGGAGAAACAATATATTTGCTGCAGTTAGATGTTGACGCTTAGGAGCTTGCGACAACACTGAAGACTTGGAAGCACTTCTATATTTTATAACTAGTCCCATCGGCTCCTTGCTCTCAATTCCAACACAAGAGTACTAGTTTCACCTCGAAAGTTTACGGGATGGCCGTCTTGATCCAAAGCCAACACTGTAATGTTGGTTATTTCTCGTTGCGGTATAACTGGTAAGTATAGCAAATTTGAAGGTGTTTCGTCGATAGCGTAGCCAGGATCGACTTTTACAGCAAATTCGTAGATCGTATGTGCAGGTCTGTCTCCGTCAAAGGCTCCCGACGTAATGTTGGCATCAAAGTGTATGGTAGATACTTTTATAATGTTTACAGGCAAGTCCGATGAATGTATTATGCCAGGATTAAGATTTTTTTCCGAAAATCCCAATACATGTCCAATATTATTTGGCTTTTTAAACGTTATTTTATAATATTTGCTAAAGATTTCGCATTGCAGTGTATTATTGTTGGGTTTTAAGGAGAAAAACATTTCAGGATTAACTTCATTTTCAAGCCCCATCTTCGTTCGTATAAATGCTTCTATATCGGTAATTTCGTAGCATCCTATAGGAAACTCGATGACTTTCAATTTGTTAGTTTTATCGAAATAGTAAAATTTATCGCCTTTTTCAATGTTCGGTATGGAATTGTACGAATGAAAAGATCTAAGTGCTAATTCATAATCTTTTTTCGGGTCCAACAATATTGGCGTAGAAGGACGAAAAGTGAAGACGTGAGTATTACTGTTTACTCTCAACAAGTGCGACATGATGAATGAAACAAGTATAGCGGAGTACAATCATTTATTGAATTATTTTTTTTAAAGCTAATTTACAAAAACAGCAATCTACTTGAGCATCAGCAGGCCCATCCCAGTGTGTCATCCAATCAGGTCTATTGTAGTGAACATAACATGGAAGTCGTATTTGAAGATCAAAGTTTGACGTGTATTCTGCCGGTAGTTTGTGCCATATACTTAATAGTTCTCCAGGTCTCACATTTTTTATTAAATATTCCAGCGGGATATGCTTCAACTCATCTGATGTAAATTCCGAAAATGTTTTATTATCAGTCAGATGTGCCATTATGACTTGAACGCCCATATTATCCGCCATTATTGTGTAGAAATTTCAAACACAATTTTCCACAATTAGCTTGATTGTACGTTTGATATGGATCGTTGTTGTAGAAAATTTTTACGTTCCCCAAATAGCATACAAGTTCTCTCGGCGGTTTCAAGTTACCAAATGAATCAAAGTAGTCCACGTGATTGTTTTTCTTGTTGTAGGCCACCCAATGAGTACCATTATTGTCGGAGGTATCCAAATTTACAATACCACATTCACGTTTACGGGGACTCGAAGGTAAAGTGTCTCTCATAAACACACCTCGAAAATGCGGTATTTTAAGTTTTTTAGCATAACGTGTTAGTTCGAAATCGTACAATGGCCTATTGGGTAGCATTATTAGTTTTTTTGCTTTTTCAGAAATAGGCCGAAGCCTCCTTTAGCGTTTTTTCGCAAGTAAAGTCCTTTTCCAACGGCTTCCATTGCTTTGTTGTGACGTTGATCTTCATCGAGCTTCTTTTGAGCGTTCTTAGCATCAATAGCTGTTTTCGCAATTGCACTTGCTCCGCCTGCAAGACTGCCGAGTGCTCCAAGCGCAGCAAAAATCGGTATTAGAGGCAGAATTCCACCAGATTTGGCAATCGGAATAATTCTCGGAACTTTAACACGGCGACGGCCACCAACCTTTTTCACAGCAAGTCTTGCTACCTTCAATGCATTCGAAGCAGACTTTGTTACAGTTGATGATGGTTTATAGGACTTTGCAATTTTCTGAAGGATCCCACGTTGAAAAGAAACAGAAGGCTTTTTGACGCCCATTCCAAGTTTGCGTTTACCCTTCATTCCAGTGGTAACGAACCAGGCAGCAGTTTTTTCCCCAAGAGAAGCGTTTTTGGACTTTACTCGTTCCCAAGCAGCGTTTTCAAGTATCTGATCGGCTTTATGACGTTCCACTAAAGATTTGGTATGGGAATAAGCAATGTCGTGTTGTTTACAAGCAGCGTCTAACGGATTAATGCCGGGATCTCCGCGTGCAAGTCGCTTATGTAGTTTTGTACCTGGTCCACAATATTGATAGCCAGGAATATGTAACTCGACTGGCAGTTTATTGATGATGGAATTCAAGACACCTTCACCCTGATATACCAACATGAAGACTGATGATGAGATGTAGCGTCATCTATATTTATTATCTGACATTTCTTCCTCGAACGACACAAGATGAAGGTCGTTCAACAAGAACAGACGCTACCCATCGTCAACTTGGACTTTACACCAAGTAAACATAGTAAACATGGTAAATTGCTGCCGGATTCGTTTCGCGCCATTATATGTGGACCTTCTGGATGCGGAAAAACAAACGTTATGCTGTCGCTGCTCTTCGATCCCAACGGCGCTAAATTTAAAAATGTGTACGTTTATTCAAAGTCTCTGTACCAGCCAAAATATCAACTACTTCAAGAAGTGATTTCCAGTGCTAAAGGCGTTGGGTACTATCCCTTTAAAGACAACGAAGAAATTATAAGTCCCAATAAGGCTAAAAATAACTCTATATTCATATTTGACGATGTTGCCTGCGACGGTCAGCAGAAAATTCGAGAATATTACTCAATGTGCCGGCATAAAGATATTGATGCAGCATATCTCTGTCAAACTTACTCAAAAGTACCAAAACAGCTAATACGAGACAACTGTAACATTATAATCCTATTTAAACAGGATGAAATTAACCTAAAACATATATTTGATGAACATGTGTCTCCAGATGTTACCTTTGAAGAATTCAAGAAAATGTGTGCAGAGTGTTGGGCCGAACGCTATGGTACGTTAGTTATTGTTAAAGACTTTCCACTTGGTCATGGGCGGTACAGAGTAGGCTTTGATAAATATATAAAATTGTAGAGCATATCGTCATTCGACATCATGCTGGCAAAGAATCAAGTAGCTGTAGCTACTCATAAGAGAAAAATCGCTGAACTTGCCCGGTCTATACGTAAAAAGTATCTGGCATTAAAATTGAACAAAACGGAACAAGATGAATCTATTAGGAAACTGTTCAAGCCAATATCTGAACCTCTTCAAGAAATAGTAAAAACTTCGCCAAATTACTCCGTCAAAAAAGAACAAGTAAAAAATGAGCCCAAAGTTGAAGGCTACGAAATGTCATCCATTACGTCGAATTTTAAGCCTCAAAAAGCTTCATCACCCAAAAAAACCGATTTTATTTCATTGGAAGATGTAGCTGAAGGAAACAACGACAACACCGAACAGTTTAGTGAAATTGATGAAGCCTCTGTTTCTCAAAAACCGGTAGCTGTAGAAGCTATTAACGACTATCTAGATCAGTATCCTCCAATGAGTCGACAAGTAGTTCAAGACTACTGGCAGAATAACGAGAGAATCGATCGAGTGTATGGTCCAGTGTACGAATCAGAAAATGATTGGTGGTTTTTGGGTAACAAACGTATAGAGTTTGATGCTAAAACTGAAAGTATAAACGTACTTTATGACAATCAGTGGAACGGGGTGACTGGAACTCCAGGATTGTATCAATTAATTTTTTATGATGACCCTGCTTTTGTTGCAGATGACTTAAACGCTTATAAAGCCATTCTAGAAGCAACAGGAGTTCATCGAAATTCTAAAGGACATTTGAAAGGCACAAAAAAACACAAATATATGGACATTATCCGTCCCCTGTTTCAGCCTCGAGAAGGAGCAGGATTATCGAAACCAGCAACACGATGCGATTTGATTTATAATGAAAAACGTATAGAATACGTGTATTGGGACGATCCCAATGAGTTGATCGATCGTTTAAAGTTGTTAGTTGCTTCGAAACATGCTGGAAATACTTCACAAGATAATGAAATTACAGCTATAATTAATGAGCTCCGGGAAGCCAATATAATAGAGTAACTTGGTTCCAGAAATGTCATTTGCAAGATGAGTGTCGATAAATTCGGACGTCGTTTCGGGAAACACAAAACAGTTCCGTATAATCGTGTACCTCCAAAATTAGCACTTCCTCATACTTCCGATGGAAATGTTGACTTTGAAAATGTAAAGTTGTGTAACATAAAGGAACCGACAATTGATTCAGATGCTGCAACGAAAAAATACGTTGACAAATTGAAAGTCTTGACCGAAACCAATATTAACAATGAAATGAAACATCGCATTGAAAATGTATCGGAAAAAATTGAGCAAATATCGCAGAGACTGAAAGATCCTCCTATAACAAGTAAAGACCTAACAACAAAAATATACGTAGACGACTCCATAGTACGAGCGAAAGAGTTTTTAAGAAGGGAATTTAAACAAAGTGACGATCCGATTAATACAGCATTATTAAATATTGAGCAGAGTTTACGTGAAAAAGCTCAAATTTCGGACGTTAATGTATTGAAAACAAAACTAACAAATGACTCGCAGCAAACGGCGACCAGAGTACTTTCCGACATTGATGATTTAAGGAAAAAGCTAATAATCGAATCGGATCGTACAACTTTAATAGAGCCCAAATTAGCAGATTTTTCCAAACAGTTGGTGGAATTAAAAAACGTAACAGTTCAAATAATTACAAGTTTTGAAACGCTAAATATAACCGTTACAAGGTCTAATCAAGATTTGAGAAATTATACAAGAACATTAAATGATGATGTTAAGAATAGCATTGGCGAAATTTATACAAAAATTGACCATTTTAATGATAAAATTAAAAATATTGAAACAAGCATCACTACCATTAGCGACAATGTTAAGAGTATTGTTGACAATTCTGAAACAGTGAATTCACGTCTTCATGGCGTAGAGGCAAAATTAAGTAAAATAACAGTATAATGACATGTAATATGCTTTATCTCTTTTCAATCGTCAACATGTCGTCAAAGGAAAAGATTCAACTCGTTAACGAGCTGCACAAACCTGCTCGAAAAAATTACCCTAGAAGACGTACAATTATTAAAGGATTGGATGATTTATGGCAAATGGACCTTATGGAAATGAGAAATTACTCACATCAAAATAAAAATTTTAAATTAATCATGGTTGTTATAGACTGCTTTTCGAAATTTATATGGACTCGGCCGTTGAAAACAAAGACCGGTGAAGAAATTACTCGTGCATTTTCGGATATCCTCGCACACACTAAACGATGTCCGAAAAATCTCCAGACTGATCAAGGTACGGAATTTTTCAACGCAAAATTTCAAGGTTTAATGAAAAAACATAATATAAACCACTATAATACATGGTCCGTTATAAAGGCTTCAATGGCAGAACGGGTAATAAGAACGTTGAAATCCAGACTATATAAATATTTCAGTTTAAATGGGTCGTACAAGTGGTTGGATGAATTGCAGAAAATTACGCAACAATACAACGAGACCAAGCATAGTAAAACCAAATTTAAGCCAATCGACGTCAACAAATCCAACGAACAGAAAATTATTAGAAAATGCTATAGTCATTTGAAAATTGCCGGACCACGTAAATTAAAAGTCGGTGATATCGTACGCATAAGTAAAGCCAAACACGTTTTCGAAAAAGGTTATACTCCAAATTGGACTACTGAACTATTTAAAATTAGCAAAGTTAAAATAACCAACCCCGCTTCATATCTCATAGAAGATATGCATGGATCATTAATCAAAGGAGCATTCTACGAAGAGGAATTACAAAAAACCACTAATCCCGACATATATCTGGTGGAAAAGGTCTTGCGCCGGAAAGGAAAGAAAATGTACGTCAAATGGCTTGGACTCGATAAAAAACATAACAGTTGGATCGAAAATGCTGATTTAGTATAGAAATCAATGTAAAACACGAACAAATTTCTGCAATTTAGGGGCCTTTTGTGACTCTAAACTGTTCGTTTCCGGCGGTACAACTAAAAAATGTATGGTGGAAGGGGACTACATCTATAAATACCACCTCTCAGACAATTTACGCCTCATTCCTGTTTAGTAATTTTGAAAGTATCGTTTAACAAAGTATGGCTTTCGCTAGTGTTGACCAACGTAATATGAACCTGGATGCAATTATCGAGGCTGTAGCTACTGGTGCTTCTGATGAACCTGGCAAACGTCAATGTATTGCAAACGATGATGGTGATGATAGCGGTTATGAGAGTAATTATGATAGAGAAATCGACCGAGTTTTGGAGATGTATGAAAATGCCGCCAAATTTGAAAATTACTATTTGCTTAATACAGCGTTTCCACTTAAAAACTTTGATATTAGAGTGGGCCTCTCTCCAGCTAGGACATTCAGCCCAGCAGTAGTGTTGTGTCAACCATTAAAGCAGAATAAAATGTCTTTTGGCGTTTATGAATGGTCTATATTTATAGAAATATTACAAAATAAAATTACCGGCTTTTTCTCGAATAAAGATGGCCCAGATGTCCTTCCATGTGGAAACTATGCGACAATCACTCAATTGGTCTACGATGAAGCAAAGTTTCTTCTAGTATCAAAACATGGAGTTGAATTCTACATCACTGAAGAGGATGCGATTCAAATTGTCGAAACTGATTTTGGACTTGTTACAAATAAGGTGGATTTATTGCAAAATTTAAATTTTTGTGCATATTATCACGCAGTCATAAATAGAATCAAGTCTTGGTTCCAACAAGGACATTATTTTTCGTTAAGTAAGTTAGATTTATTGTATGGATTTTGTGATTGTTCAGATAACACTTTATTATGCAGTGCTCTTAGAGAATTAATTTATTATTATAAACCAAAAGTAATTAATGCTTTAGTTGAATAATTTGTATAAATAGGTAAATAAAATAAAAAAACAAAATTATAATTTTCTCTTTTTCTTTTGTCCCCTTTCTTACTTGAAAAAAAAAATATATATAAAGAAGTTACTTCAAACGTTTTTTCACGTTCAGTTTTTTTGGATCGTGAAAACATGTCTGAAACGTCCTATTTTACGAAGAATTAATAGATTTTTTGCGTTTACTTTTTTGATGCGAAAAAACTTAACTTTTTAAGCTTAAATACGTGTTTCCCATAAGGAAACGTGTAAAAAATAATATGCTAAAAACGATGAAATAAGTTTTATCGTATTTTTTCGAATCAAAATTCTAAGCGTTAAAAAGTGCTGATACGCCTTGAAAATATAACATTTTCATCGCTTTTCAGCTTTTACTTTATTTATTTAAAAAAATGCCTTTTTGACATGTTTCAGCTTGTTTATAAAAAAAATAAATAAAAAGATAAATAAAAACAAAGATAAAAATAATAAGCCATTTATTAAGCAAAATAGTTTTTACAATATACATAAAATCTTAATTATAATATAACATATAAGATATTTATAATACAATTCTTTACATTAATATTCTGAAAACCTAATTTTCGCATTAAAATGTAAGTCTGTATCGCAGTCATATCGATCTTTGATTTCGAATACTGTATGCCCAAAGGAATTTTGGCACCAAAGAGTGCTATTAGTAAATAAGTTACTTAATTCGGTAAGCAATAAAACTTCATGACAATGATCAAATTTGTAAAATACTTTTTTTGATTTTAAAAATTGTTTAAAAGCCTGAAAACAGCCACAACAGAGAACAAGATTAAAGCGTTTAATTTTATAAAATCTTATCCAGGCACAATAGTTTTCAAACTTAAGAAATACATCTAGATTTTCTGCATTAAATAAAGCGTTTCGAAGTTCTGAATGAACTTCAAATTCATAATCATGATATTCGAAATTAAAAAGTTCATCTTCATTGTAAGAATCATCATGTTTATGAAACTCCATTATTTGAAGCCACTTAAACTTACTAAAATTTTTAACTACTTCTTCGGTAAGAGTCCACGGTAGTGGAGAATTGGCAGCAAATCGCATAATTCTCTCTGTATTTTCGCAAATATTTTTAATACATTGTTGTTTTAAGCTTAACATCTTTACTCTGAAAGTAATTAAAATTATACTATTTTTTTTATCTAAATACTAAGAATAATAATTAAAACTTAAAAACCACACATTTTTACGAAACAAATTTTCGTTTTACTTTTTTTTACATCATAAGTGATACAGCGAAAAACTCATATACTGTAATGGCCCCAGGGCAAAGTATCAAACGTGCCTGGCAATAAATGGCGTTTATCATCATGAGGACTTAGACTGATTTTCGTCTGTTCCACACTAAAAACTTGATGTGCAAATGATCTTATGCAACGTTGGGTTGCCGTTTGTGTTTTGAATTCTTTCAAGCAATTTTCATAATCCTCATATGTAATATTATTTTTAACGACTCCATATTTAACCCCTTTTGATTTTTTAGTTACTCCAAAATTGTTTAATTGATTATCTATCCTTTCTTTACTTAAATTTTTCCGTTCTAATCGTTTTCTCTCTTTTTCCCTCTCCTCCAGTGATATATCTAATTTATATGTGTACATTTTTGAACGTAACCCAACAAATTTTGAAACAATTTTCCCACAGGCTTCATCTTTCATTAAACCCAACACTTTTTTATTTACTTGAGGCATGTTGTAGGGATTATCGGAAGCATAGTCAGATGTATCAAATTTCGCCAAGTCTGCTTTTATAACGTCATTATACGCGTCGTCGCATTGTATTTCGTAAATGAAACTGTCTGTGTCCATGTACATTAGTTTACATTTTGCGGGGCCCAATTTCGTCATCATATGACTATAATGAAAATCGTACATGCAAATTTTCGACAAATCTAAAATGGCCATGCCAATATACAGCGGTTTATTGAAAATAAGTTCAGTTTTTCGTAATTCAATGGCTACGATGTCATCGTCGAAAATTGTACGACTATGAAACCGAAAACTTGAAATCAAATTTTTGGCTCCATAGCGACCATTCCATGATTTTACCAATTTTACCACACGATGTTTACGAATATTTTCCATCGTCTTACCGAACACGGCATTGTTCATTAGCTTGTATAAATTTTTTTCAAAAGTATTGCGGGCTGCAGTCCTCAATTGAGTATTTTTCTCAATATAGGGACGCAGCCAAGTCGACTGATTAAATTGCAAAATTTTATAAACCCTTGTAATTACCAAACCATTGGCCAGCATTTGTTTTAAATTTCGATAATGTACAGTATATTTTTCTTTATTATGTAATGTCGTCATTAACTTTGGTAATTTTGAACCAGGAGGTATACGTTTTTCGGCAGCAAATGGAAAATCTTTGTGCGCATCATGTAGGTGATTAGGATATTCCAAATCAACCTGCAAAATGTAGCCTATTGGTGAATCGTCTGGTATTGTCATAACGTCAAAATTAGCACAGTCTTCGATCCATTTGAATCCTCCGTATGGGAGAGGTTCACACATGGCCCAACCATACAGATTGTTTACGTCCAAGTACATTAAATATTTTGATGGTTTTGTCGGATCATAGTCAGTCATGTATTTGTTATTAGCCTCCGAAAATCTACTACTACATACCGATATCCCTCCGCGAATAGCCTTCTCGATAAACATTATCATGTCAACATCACGTAATAATTCTAGCTTACATTTAGTCATTTTAAGCATAGCATCCCAGGTGTAGCCAGGCATAGTATAGTACCATGCCGGATCCAAACCATAGGTTGCATGACATTTTTGTCTAAACTGTTCAAAGACATCAGCTAGAATTAATACGTCTGTTTTCAGATACAAATCGGAATATTCGCCTAGAGATTTTATATCGAATGTGGACCAAATGGAGAGAGCGTGAGCATACTTTTCTTCATCAATGTTTTGATTGTTTAGTTTATTGTAGAAATTTTGAATAGGCGGCAAAGAAGCGTCATTTAATTTTTCCCAACAATCTATATAGTCGTAACAAAAAACTCCCTTTTTAGTTAATAATTTAAATTTTTCTTCGTCTACTACTTGATTAAATTCCTGTTTGACGATTTTAAAATCATTTAGATTAATATAAGACGATAATTCGTCTAGGGATGTACCCATAAATCTAAATGAATCTATAAATCTAAATTTGATATCAGTTTCTTCGTCAAACAATGTAAAAGAAATATATTTTTCTTTATTAATTGGAAGTATGCTCAACCTTCCCTTTTTACACAAATTGGTTATCATGAAATGACTATCATAGCCGCTCAAATTGTGAAAAACCACGGGAACGACAAACAACTTTTTAAAATTCAAATTACAAGCTTGATGAGCAAATCCACGAAATTCTCCAGTAAAATGATTATGATCAAGCACAATAATGTCCTTTGGTTGAAAGCTTTTTTCGCATATGTGACAACTAGTTGCCCCACATCGATCAGGTCTTTCAACCATAGGAACAATGTTTTTAATTTTCGATTGAATAGTTTTAGCCACGTTCGTCATTTCATTGGCGAACCAATCCATGCAGTCCTCGCCACGATAACTTTTGAAAAAAGATAGACTGTCATCGAAACCACATTTTACATAGTAACCAGCACTGTAAGCAATATGTTTTTGGTATTTTTTCGATTGACAATTGTTTTCATTTCTGTCGTTAAAATTTTTTAATATGCACTCAAAATCTGCATAAATAACAAAGGGTGTTTCCTGTTTGTATGTAAAATTTCGAAAGCCAACACTCTCGTACTTTGGAAAAGTCATTTTATACTCGTTTATTTCAGAACATAAAGTTTCATGATCGTCTAATTTTTGTTGAGTAGAAAAATAATTTATACATCTAGCGCAAATAAATTTTTTATGCTTGTCTTTACTAATTTGACTATTAAATAATCTAGACATATTTTTTATATGACAATAATGATACTTTATTTTCGTGTCGTCTTCGTCAACAGGTGGCGCCTCATAGTCGTTTAATTTTGGAAAATAAATGTTTTGAATCAAAAGTAAATTTACATGTTGTTCTAGTTTCTTTTTAGTTAGTCTGGCTGGAACTACCGTGTAAAATGTTTTTTCGTTGACCGAATTCAATTCCAATGCATAAACATTTATGGAAATATTATTTAATTTTTCAAATTTATTGATTTGATGTAACGGCATTGGTGCTTCTAAATCTTCCGTATTTAAGACAGTGGTATAAAATGGATATGAACACGTCAGATCTGCATTTGCTCTGGCAGGATAAAGAGCACTAACTACCGACCAATAAAAACACGCGTTATCGGTATTTTTAATATTAATGCAAGCCTTTTTGTCCGAAATTTCTTTTGGGAGTTTAATAAAAGATGAGCCGTTTCCCATTTCAAATTTATTAATATTAACTTCCAAAGAAATAACCCTATTAAGTGCATAGCCTGATTCGAGTTCTTGGAATTCACCCAATTTAGTTAAAATTTTGTCTTGAGCATTTTCGACAAACCAACGATGTATATCGGTTGTCACATCAATCATAGCATTTTTAGTATTAAAATATTTCAAATCTAAAATTTCTGTGTCACCAGATTTTTTTACAAATTCCCCACAAAACGTAACGTTTACTTTAATGACTGGAAATGATTTTAAAATTTTGCAAATTTTATTTTTAAATATAATAATACAATCACTCAGAAAATATATCAAGTCCTTATGACGTAAATTAACTATTACCCCCGTTTGAATTCGGCTAGAAAAAGATGATGCAACATTTTCCCATTTAACCCGCTGCCCCAATTTTGTATTATTAAGTCCCGCCCCAACATGTCTATGTAAAATTAATTTTCTAAAATGTTTAAAATGTCCAACGTTAGTCTGAAGTTTTTTCAAAGTCCCAATAGATAATTTGTTCTGTTTTCCAGCACGAATTTCTTTACTGCAAATTCTAATTTGTCCGTCTAAACGTCTTAACCAAATTTCAGCGTCTCTAGTCGAAAAATTGTCAAATAATATTTTCTGAAGTTTTTTTATTGCCAGAAGCACGTTATCAGACTTGGTTATTACTTTTTTTACATCCATAATTGTAATTCACTGTATCACTTAGTTTAAAAAAGTAAAACTTACCACTTAATTTTCTACAATTTCAAATTTTGTGGCAGGGTGTGGTTTTCCCACGTCGACGATCCCTCTAAAAATTATCGAATATCCTCCTGAGGATAATTGTTGCAAATGTTTTCGGTATGTTTCCGTTACCCTCTGAGGTAGAAACAGTACTTTTTTCTCCAATTCCACCAATATGCTTTCTCCAAATTTGGTCTTTACAATTTTTGTCTCAATGATTTTGAACGGCTTATTCTCAGGCAGACTGCTTAGCTTAACTGCTGGCTTGTTTTCTTTTGCTAGAAGGGAACAGTTGTTTAGTTCACTGAGATCCATCTAAAATAAATTACATGCATTTAACAAACTACAGGGATATTTCTAATTTTGAATATTTTATCAATTGAAGCATGAATTTAATTTAAAAAATAAAAAACTTACTTTTATATTTTGCACAAAAATTACTGAGCTGGACGTTAGTGACTGGACGGGGAGGTGCTGGGATGATTCTAGAATAAATACGAATTATAATTATTAAATTTAAAAGAATAAAAAATGTTTTTTAAGTATCACTCCTACTATTTAAAAACTCCCTATTATAGTTAAATTTGAAAAAAAATTCAAGTACCTCTTCTACTATTTTAAAATAAACAATTGTTTTTGAAGAATAAAAATTTTTAAACTATTTCGAGAAATAAAACAAATTTATATCATGTTTAAAATAAAACTTGAACTATTTTGTAAATAAAAATTAAAAAACTTACTTTTATATTTTGCACAAAAATTACTGAACTGGACGTTAGTGACTGGACAGGGAGGTGCTGCGATGATTCTAGAATAAATACGAATTATAATTATTAAATTTAAAAGAATAAAAAATATTTTTTAAGTATCACCCCTACTATTTAAAAAATAAAAAATTAGAAACTTCCTTTTACAGTTAAATTTAAAAAATATTTAAGTACCTCTCCTACTATTTAAAAATAAAAAATAAAAACTTTCTTTTATAGTTAAATTTGGAAAAAAAAAAAATTAAGTACCTCTCCTACTATTTAAAAACTAAAAAACTATTTTTTTTTGAAGAATAAAAAATTTTAAACTATTTCGAGAAATAAAAAAATTTAAATCACGTTTAAAATAAAAACTAGAACTATTTTATAAATAAAAATTAAAAAAACTTACCTTAATATTTTACTAGAGAGCTGAACTGAACTGGCTGAAGTCAAATGATTAACTGATGAATTCTGTGCACTTTAAGATTATATTCTGCTATGCGGAAGTTTCGAACAGTCCAGAAAACCGTTGGGTTTTTTGTTAACCGCATCCGTTTTGGTTATACATTTATTAATCAGTTTCCTACTTTACATCCGTTGAGGTTTTTTTTGCTTCGCCACAAAAGATTGTATTAAAAATATTATCACCAGTTTTGGTTAAAAATTTCCCTGATTAAACATTCTTATCACTTCCTGTTTCAATAGCAACGAACGTTATAAAATATAAAATGAAATATAAATATTTTAGTAATTATTAACCTAATAATATTAATTGGATGCATTTGTTTTTACCATGTCTAGATATAAAGGATTTGTTCAATGACAAAACATTCTTATCGCGAATAACCGCGAGCATTCTTATCGCGAAACTAGGTAAAAATTGGAAAAATTAAATATTATAAATATTTCAATATTAAATGAATAATAATGAAAAATTAAAATTTAACGCCTTTTTTTTTGTCATTGATCGCGCGAAGTAACTTTACACGTCTATTATTCGTCGCATTTATAATATCGGGGCGTTTTTCCGCATTCAAAATGGGTTATTTATAACAAAGTTAGACGCTAAGGACTTTATGACTTTGATACTGCGCATGTTTTTCGCTACGTATTAATTTTACAACACATTGCGAATACAGGACCGTTTTCCCCATAAAAATTGGCCCAATAGTAACGCAGATATTCACTACGGTCTTTTTGGCTTTCGTACTGCACATGTTTTTCCTACGTATTAATTTTACAACACATTGCGAATACAGGACCGTTTTCCCCATAAAAATTGGCCCAATAGTAACGGAGATATTCACTACGGTCCTTTTGGCTTTCGTACTGCGCATGTTTTTTCTTTATTAATTTATTATACGGCACATTTAAAATACACTGCCGTTTCCCTCGTTTAAATCGGACCAATAGTAACGGAGATATTCACTACGGTCCTTTTGGCTTTCGTACTGCGCATGTTTTTTCTTTACGTATTTTGTATACGTCACATTTAAAATACACTGCCGTTTCCCGCGTTTAAATCGGACCAATAGTAACGGAGATATAAGCTAAGGCCCTTTTGTCGTTTCTTCTATACAGTATTTTTTTACATGTAATTATTTTACGTTATATTTCAAATATAATGCCGTTTGACCCACCCAAATCGGTCCATTAATTACGAAGATATATTATATTGTGGATTAAAAATGGCTACAAAAAGATGGCTAGTAGCGCCATCTGTTTGTTAGCGGCATTACTACATCTTAGAATTATGTAGAGTACTATATTTTTAGTCCGCAGCCATTTTTTATCCCAATATTTAAAGTATGCCACGTGCCGCCATTTTTATCTGCGTCTCTTTCTGACACGCTGAATTTCCTATACCTCTCTCTCTAACACTTTGAATTCCCTATACTTATAGTAGTAATGGTTTAGGTGATCTACTCCGACCGAAAGGTTTCTCCACATTTTGATTTTGTCCCACTGCGACGACACTTCGGTCGTTGCGGGTCACTTTGGCGCCTTAGTCCAGGTTTCGGGTTTCCTCGGGCGCCACCTTCCGTTTTAAGTGTGAAGGCCACTTGCTCAGGCAGCTTCAGTGGAGAAAGAAATACTCCAGGGGTCGTTATGGTCTCGACCAATCCCGTGTCGGCCGGTAGGGCAGACTTTACTTGCCCTCCTGGGCTGCGTTCCGGAGTATCCGCTGCTATAAGGTTAACGTATGGACAGAAAAAGAAATAAAAATCAATTAGTTCGATATACCAATTTATTGCAAAGAAATCTAAACTTTATCAAAGAGTGTGTAACGCAAAAACGAAATCCCAAGACTCAAGCGAAAATAAAGAAAAACGCGTGCGGGGTGAGAGACGGCGAAAATGATGCGAGTGAAACAATGCGTGCGGGTGCCCAATGAAATGTTTGAAATCTTACAGGTCGGAGAGTATATTTATTTTAAAGCTATTTTTCGTCCAACCCTGGTATATAAAATGACTGAATGAATCCCCGGTACATGAATTCTCTAGGAAGTAAATCGAGAAAACTCGCCTGAAATACTTCCTTGGCTCCGGACTGGGCTCAACGGTAGTAGTAAATCGGGAAAGCTCACCTGAAATACTACCTATCGCCGACCCCCGGTATAACAATCAATAAATATCCCCTGAATATAAATTAAATTGACCACCCACTTTAAAATAAATAATACTCGAAATTTCCTGTATTAAACCATATATAAATGTCTCACCGGTAAATCCTTCAGGTACGGCACTGGACGTCTGTTTGCTGGTACGGCTTTGTCACTGGAACGGCTCTGGGTCTGGTTCAAATCTCTAATTGAACTGCTCCGAACCCAACAGCGTTCAAATCTCTAATTGAACTGCTCCGAACCCAACGGAGCTCGAACTGAACTGCCTAATGAATCGCAAGCCGTGCTATACCATGCGATCGGTTGGGTACCTGTCGCGAGGCGAAGTCTGCCTTTAGCGGTTCCATCTTCCGGACGACGTATGAACTTTGTGCAATCGCGTTCGACGAATTCGACGGGAGATCGCGGTGCTTTACGTTTCACGGTGTATTTCTGGTTTATCTATTTACGGTCTATTGCCGGTCGCACTAATTATAACAAGTATTAGGGAAAATTAATAAATCAAAAAAATAATACGATCGGAGATTAGGAAGTTAAAACAATGACAAATTCGTAACTTCGTTACACCACTTTTATTGTACTTTGCTATGGAGTCTCTGTAGTACCTGGAGAACCGAGATTTTCCTATTTTTTTCCATTTTTCCCTATTATTTTTTATTTTTCCCTATTTTTCCCCCCATCCCTAAACCTCAAAAGGACCCAACATCCTACACCTCCTACAGACCTATATCCCTGACGAATGTTTTAGGTAAGCTCTTTGAAACACTATTCAAGGAGCGTATCTGGGACTTTATGGATGAAATGAGAACGATCCCAAAATTCCAACCTTGGTCACTGTGCATCGGCAGTCCTGTTTGATGTTCAAAAGGCTTTCAACCAAGTCCGGAATACCGGACTTATTCGCAAGATTTACGACATCAATCTCCCTACCCCATTAATCCAGCTAATCTACTCTTACCTACAAAACAGATCCATCAGAGTCAAAGTGGGAAACTCCCTCTCAGATCCTTGCACTCCAAAAGCCGGAGTCCCTCGGGGTCCGTCTAAGCTCCTGTCCTCTATGTCTCTACGCTAATGATACACAAATCTCGGCTTCCGATCCTTCTACCTGAGCTCTAAACACCAAAACACAACAACTCCTCAATCGATTAGCTCGATGGTGTAGCAAATGGAGGATTACACTGAATCCCCAAAAAACCTAACTCATAATATTCAATCATCCCGCCTACTCAAGAAAATAAAATCAAAACCTAAATGACATCAACCTTAGACTCTGGAGAGAGAAACTCGTGTCCCTGCGGATAAAGTTACCTACTTGGGAGTATGCTTCACGCATACACTCAATTGGGAAACGGAAGTCTAAAGAACTCTAGACAGAGTTAAGAGACGGACCTCTCTCCTCTGTGCTACACACTTACAAATCCTACATTTTGGAATATAGAGCTCTCAACTTCTCCACTCTCCCCCCTCGTCTCATGCACGCCGTCACGGCAACAGAGAAGATGATCTTTAGGCGATTCCCATCCAACCAAATATACGAACATACTAATATCCCTACAATCATTTCCAGATTCAAGAAGCTCTAAAAAGGGTACGTCGGGAGAAGACTGGAGAGCAGCAACACCCACGCACACGAAACTCTAAGGACCAAATGGAGAGTTGACAGGAACAGACGAACAATCCCCAGGAAACCAAAGAAGAAATTCACCCAACCCAATCTCAGGATCTTTAGTGAAGCAAGAGAAGACATCGGTCTCCCGGACGATCTCCTAAGTCTACTGGAGGATGCCCCCCTTAGACTCAGATCAGCTCGACCCACCACCACCGACACCGATCGCCGCTCTGAGCCTCCCAACCTGGGAGGCTCGTATGTATCAACCCAAATATCTATCCATCAACTATCTTAAGATAATTAACAAATTCTATTTCAGATCAACAGCCCCCATTGGATCCCTAAAAAGGAGAACCTCTCACCTACAGCAGGGAATAAGGAAACAAAACAAATCAGGACAAATTACCGAGGAGGGTTTAGTTGGTATGCCCCTGACTCTGCTTGCAGAGAGATCATGGTAGAGTCCAACACTACCTCACGCATAGAACCAAGCGTGAGGTGTCTTTAAAAGATTCCCATCTCCACAACTCAGGACATACAAAAAAAACCTTTTTCCTGTTTTTCAGTATTGTTTTATATTTTTCCCTATTTTTTTCTAATTTCAATATTTTCCATTTTTCTTCCTATTTTCCTGTTTTTTCATTATTCTCAATTTTTTTCCGTTCTACTATTTTTCCTTAATTTCCTCTTCTTATCACTTTTTTCCCATTATGTTTCCCTATTTTTCCTGATCTTTCTCTATTTATCTCTAATTTCCTTATTTTATCTATCTCTTTCTACTTTTTTCAATATTTTTCCCAACTTTCCATATTTTTTCGAATTTTTGACTTTTTTCCCTATTTTCCTGTTTTCCCCTATTTTTCAATATTTTTTCCCTATTTTCTCTATTTTTCCATGTTTGTCTGTATTTTTCGCTAGCTTTTTCTATTTTTCCAGATGTTCCCCTATTTTCCTACATTTTTTTCTAATATCACTATTTTTCCGTGTTTTTTAGCATTTTACCCCATTATGCCCTATTTTTCCTTATTTTTTACTATTCTCCCCTATTTTTCATGTCATTTGAAAGCCCTTAAAAAACTCTATTCAGAACAGTCAAAATTAGTTCTCCAACTGTCACCTGTCAAAAAACAATGTCAAAATTTGAAACAGAAAAGGGATTTGTCTCTGAATACTCGTCGGTCAGTTTTGAGGCGACACAACCGATTTTTTTTTTCAGATAAAATACTTATGAGGGTCTAAAATTTTAAATTTTAAAAAACTTTTTTCTTATTTTTTAAAATTTACGCAATAATTAAATTATAAAATAAGTTTATAATATTAACAATATTTATAAATTAAAAGTTCGTCTAGGCAATGCTACCTTGCGCATTTTCAACGGTTTTGATTCGATTAAAATTATACCCAAAATACATAATGTAACTTTTATTTTTCACTTTACTAATTTTTAATCGATTATTTTGAAAACAATTAAATTTTATAATATGGAATTAATTTATCAAAACCAAATTGCTTAGTTTTTTCTTAATTTTTAATCCAAAATAGTTACTTCCAATTGGCCTTAAATTATAAAAAGAAAACAATCTTTTGTTGTATTTTTAATAACTTATCAATATACTAGTGCTACCGAAATTGTTGAGGAAACATAAATTTGTCTGTCCGTTCTAATAATTCTTTCAGTGCCCTCAATTTCCAAAGTATCTGTAAAGCTGAATAAAAACGACCCGAAGATTATGTATGTTGATGTTAAAGGTTAGTAGAAGCGGTTGACGGAATAAATATTTTTTGGTATTATTTTATTGCTTAATTTAAAGCCGCCTTATTTCTATACTTTACAGGTTACTATAGAGAGATATTAGAGAGTTTTAGCACTTCAACCGCTAATGCTAACGTAAACGCTAAATTTATTTAGCGTATAGAAACGAGACGGTCAATCCAGGACGGCACGAGAAACACTATTTCTATTTATTTTATTAAAAGAAGTCTTGACTATCTAAATGTATGACTATCTAAATCTAACCTGTGTATTTAAAAAAGAGAAAATAAAACTTCCATTATTTCGTAAAAAAAATTAAAAAAATATATCAGGATTCGAACCTGGAACATTCATTTGTAACGTCTACACTCAAGTGATAAATAATCAAAGTTTCAAGTTACAATAAAAGCTGATTAGGGCCAATACACAGGCTAGATTTAGATAGTCAAGACTTCTTTTAATAAAATAAATATAAATAGTCCCGGATTGACCGCCTCGTGTATAGAATAACGGAATTTAAAAAATTTACAAAGCAATTGCATTTTTCTGCATTTTAGGTTATGTCATGTGTCAATTATGACAATTGTTTAACGCTGTTTTTATTTTTACGTGAGCATGCGCAGTCTGTTCGAAATGAGGATTAGCGTTAGCGGGTGAGGTGCAAAAACTCTCTATTGTTGTGTAAGTTATCATACGGCGGTAATACCGCACACCTTATTTTAACATCTGCTCATGCGCATAACAATTCTCAAATAACGCCGCCATATTAACGTTAGTGCATCACATAATTTACGGAAAAATTACGGACTGCGGTATTGCTGCGCTAACGTTAACGAAAACAGCCTCGGAACAAATCGGAAAGTTCGGAGCAGGTCGGCTTGCAGATTTCTCACTTCAGTGATCAGTGAGTAAGTGAATGGTACGACTAACCTAACTATTTGAAAGTGAATGAAAATCTGTATAATTAGTTCACTTATTTACATTATCTTGAGTGATAAGGATAAGAAAAGACTACGATTTTCTGCAGACGACGACTTAAGTCTCCTAAGAGAAGTTGTTAAGCTAAACATCATTTAAGACTCTAAAATCTGGAATATGGTACAAGCCCATCTTAAACCTATTACCGGAAAAGAATTTCTGATAAGGAAGTTAAAAAAATGACATTAACGTCAAACGTCACTCTTTATGACTAAAGTAAAATATAACGTGCACGTGGCTGGGCTGGCAATAAGTCTAGTTTGACACAACTGTAAAGTATTAATCGTCATTTATTTCACGTTATATAAATAACACACCGCATGCGTTATTTAAAATTGCAATATCTCTCTATTAACCAATTTGAATACATTTTGTTTTAAAAAGAATTCTGTATCTTAAAAATTAAACAAAAAATTGGTCTTTAAATATTTTTTAAATCTCAAATTAAAGAAATATAATTTAAAAAAAAACAATTTAATTTTTTTTTGGTTTTAACCGTATTTGGCTCTAATGTCAGATTTGATGTTAAATTGTTTTACAACTTTGACACATGATATAAACACTGTATTTAAGTTGTGAAAGTACATTTTTTAGGTTCCAAGTTTGTCATTACCTTCCGTCTTACTTACTTAATTATTCAACAAGTCTTTCTACCCTTTCGGATGTAAGGTCGTGTCGGTGTTAAGTCTGTATAATAACATCGGAAATATAAGAGACAAACTTGAAGACTATTAGACATGGATTATCATTTGTAAACGACCCCTGCAAGTAATTTTACGGATTTGCTTTGAATTGTTTTCTACATGGCTGTAAAAGAGACTTTATTTTTAATAGCTTTATTATTTATTTCATTTAGGTTTTATTATTCATCTACTTCGAACACACAATCATAAAATAAAATATGAAGATTAACAACCGCTGATTGGCCATCGCCAATTCGCTGTAGATAAAATTCGTCGCTCGTAAAACTTACCGTCAAGAGTAAATAAAACAAAATATTGGAAAATTAATAGAATATCATTAATATTTATTTATAATAAAAAATTATTTTTATAAAATATTATGTCTTACCCAACCGTGTTATATTTTTTTTATTCATTTTTTTTAACAACAATTTTATAAAATAATGTCAAAATTTAAACATCCCTTTTATTTCATCTAGTTTCCACATACTGTATCCCTATAACATTCCAAAATATAAAAAAATGAGAGGTTGATAATAATTCTTTTCAGTCTTAGACTCAGTTATGATTCTGAGAAGTAAACAAAATACGGTTCATTACCACGTTAAGTATTATAACGCTCCTTGCGTCGTCAAGCGTTCTTTTGGCGCCTTACTCCAAGTTTCGGATTGTCTCGGGCGCCACCTTCGGTTTATAGTGTGAAGGCCACTGCACGGACAGCGTCAGTAGAGAAAAAATACTTTAAGGATCATTATGGGCGGGCTTTACTTGCTCCTCTGGGTTGAGTACCTGGATATTTCTGTCGCTGAGCCAAAACGAGTCGAATTAAATAAAATCCAAAAATTAAAATGATTCTTTATTCCATAAAAAAATTACCAAGGAAAGTGGTATGTGAGTGTAACGGTACGTCGATACAAGAATGTCTTCTAGGCTGGTGTGGTGTAGCAGATTTGATGATTCCGGTTATAATTAACCTTCGCTTCAGCTTCAGCTTGACCTATCTCTAAAGGTCGCTGAAATCAACGGACTGGGACTGCCACTGGAACTCCAACTGAGACTGCCGCTGCAACTAAATCGATGGACTCCGGCTGCAGCTTTCCATCAGGTCGGCTGGGTATGCGAAACAAGTACGCGACTGACTCCATCTGTTATGTCTGACCTTATATTCAAAGTTAATCCTAGTCCGGTGCCGTGCGCGATTATTAATTTTATATTTTTATTAATACGGTAATAAAAGTAACTTCGTTACAGTATACAAAATTCCCTATACAAAAACGGTCCGATGCACCGCTGTCTAAATCCAACTATCAAGATCATGTAACATCCGTCAAATCTACAAATCTCAACTACAAATTTAACGTCTCGACGCCCACGTAATGTACACTCTCTGCATTCTAGCTTACAGCTCTTAAAATTAAAATTACAAATTCACTTTCCATTCAAAACATTTAATTAAATAAATTTGTTAAAATTGGGTTCAACCATTTATTTTAATTTCTACAACCGTTAAAAATAATTGACAGAAACTGTTAACAAAATTTAATCGATGAAACAATCTCAATTCCATATTCATAGGGTATTGCTTCCACTAAAGAACTGATGTGTATTTTGAAGTGACGACTAACAGAACCGGGCAATGATAGATTTAACGATCATCGAGATGATGAATTGATTTCGATGGTGATGGATATATGACCGACAACGGTTTACATCACATCACATCACATCACCGAGCAGAAAAGAATTTGAACGGATGGAATTTAGTACGTCGATCGGGTATATAATTGAAATATAAAACGATATAGGGACATGATTGCTAGATTATGCGCTAGTTAGAATGATAGAAAATTTATAATAAAAATATAGAATGACAAAATAATTTAATAACTGAGTATTTTAAAAATTTAGATAAATATTTGAAACAAATCTATAATTACTTATTTATGTTCTACAGTAACGCATTTATCAATTACAACATAAAGATTTAAGCTTCTAACTTATTTTGAGAAGTACTTGATGGCCACTATTTAACTTTTATTGATTAAGCCAGAATATAATAAGAAAAGTGTGTCTTAAAAGTAAGGATATTAAAATTTGAAAGGATCCTAAAGAATTAGTTCAAAATTGCTGATAACGCAGACCAAATGGAGAAATAGAGTAAGAAACGAATAGATATAATCAGAATCAATCAAGAAAAGGAAGACCAAGACGAAGAATAGAGTAACTGGGACGACTGGCCATGAACTGGATGAATATCCGACACATTACAAAGGCGTAAGGGTAAAGTGAAGAAGAAGGCTTTGGAAGTCAAAAAAAAACAGAAAATTAAAAAAAATCAAGCCATATTTGTGTGTGTGCGCAGATGGCTTTGAAACGAGTCCATTAGCCACATACTGATCATAATTGCAGGTCTTAAAATGGGTGGCTTAATTTTATACTATTAGATTTCTAACTTGATACTGGACAGAAAGTTGATGATGTAAAGAAAAACTTATATGTTTTCTATAGACAGAAGAAAAGTCAAATTATATGGTGGAAGTGTCTCCAAATTTATTAGATTTTTATACAGTTTTGTGGTAGCATTGACATTTTTAGAGCATTGGAAGAAAATATGGTTAAGATTAGCTATACAGGGTGTTTCAGAACTATAGGATCAAACTTCTAGAGGTTATTCAATGCAACAGTAGAAAACATTTGAGTATAGGGACACATATCCGGAAAAGTGTCACCACGGCACTACGGTCCTAAGACGCGTTAAAATTTAGAAAGACGATGAATTGCCTAAATAGGATTTAATGTATTTAATTTTTGACTTTGGGCCTAGTAATAATGCTGGAAAAGTTACTTCTAAATAGTGGGAATGTGATATACAAACTAGAATCGGTAAAAGCATCAGCTAATGGAGGGATATTTTTTCTGCCTCAATAACTATTTATTAAGTTTTCGCTATTAATAATAACGACTTTTTAGGTATTGAATGATCTGTATTTATTCATTTGTTTATTGGCTAACTAACTTGTCCAAAAATTTAATGGGGAGTAGCTAGTCTAGGCCATTCCGACCATATCTATAGGGAATTCAACTTGTTAGAGAGAGAGGAATAGGAAATTCAGCGTGTCAGAAAGAGAGCGCCATGACGTCAAACCCATCAGTTGAAAACGTCGTAAAATGTGACGTTTCGAACATTTTTTCACGTTCTGTTTTTTATTCGAGTAAAAGCTTGACAACATTATAAATTGTGACGTCTTGAATTTTTTCTAACGCTTCAAAATACTGAACGTTAAAAAGCGTTCGAAACGTCACATTTTACAATATTTTCAACGTTTGTTAACGTTTACTTTTTGTTGTGAAAAAACTTTCACTTTGTGCAGCAAATACATATATTTTCCATAAGGAAACATGTCAAAATTGATGAAATATGGCATTGTTTGACTTATTTTTTCCAATCAAAATTCTAAGCCTTAAAAACGCTGAAAACATCGTAAAATGTGACGTTCCGAACGTTTTTTCACGTTGTTTTTTTAATTGAAAAAAGTGTTGAAAACGTTGTAAAATGTGACGTTTCGAACGTTTTTAACACTTTAAAAAACGTCGCTCTCTCTCTTTCTGACACACTCAATTTCCTATAGCTCTCTCCCTAACACGTTGAATTCCCTATAGTAATGGTCAGAGTGATCTAGATTATCTGCCACGGGGGTTAGGCGAGGTTTGTATTGCTCCCATAGACATATTTTTAGAGCTTTATACTGCATTTAGATCACAAACTTTATTAGGATCACAGCTATATGGGATATACATACCTAGTTACGTTATGAAATAATAAAACTTAGTTATTGTTTATATTTTTATATTTAATCATTTCTTAAAGACTGGAATATGACTCATGCCAGACCCATGCTTACCAAAAATCTTTAATGCCCTCTTTTTACAAATAGTACATGTTTTAACGGCTCGTCATAGTGCTTTTATAATATTTTACAAGTCCAGTGGGTGACTTACTACAGTACGAGTTGTTTGACGAGTCGACGCAGGAGCCGAGTTTGGAATATAAACGAGTACTGTAATAACACCTAACGGACGTGTATCGTATGATATTTTATTTCACCCCGTCTATATATTGATTAAAAAAAAATAGTTCAAAATTTGACATCACAATTTTACATTTTTATTAGTACACTTTAACCATGGTTGTAGTATATGACTATATAATTTGAGATACGTAATGAATCGTTTTTTTTTTTGTATTTTTAAATTTATTTTTTACTTGACATGAATTAATTTATTCTGCCTATTCTTTTTCGCCGGATTGATAAGAATAATGGAGTGTGAAGAACAGCAACCTCTTGATGCTGATTAGAAGCGCAGACCTTATTAGCGGTTTGACAGATGAAGAGATTTGTGCTGCTAATAAAGATGTATAGCGAACGTTGCCAAGTTTGTAAAAAATGCAAGGTAATTTAGTTACAATAATAAATTATTTTTTAAGAATTTTATTTTTTTATTAAATAATAAGTAAAATACTGAAAAATTAAAATTTGGCAAAATAAAATAAAATGTGGGAAAGAATCCCCCACCATGCAATCAACTTAGTCAAGCTCTCTGGAACATCTATTTTTTTATTACTTCCCTCCAACTATTTTCGCCCACTAGTTTCCCCTTCTAAAAAAACGTTGAGTAAAAAACGTCAATCAACGAAAGATGTTATTTATTCACTTGATAATTAGGGCTTTTACCATTTTTTAACATTTTTTTTTGCTTTATAAAGAAGGAAACAAATGGGGTAAAAGATAATTGGACGGAAGTCATAAAAAATAAGAATGATTGCTCTGATTTCTCCGTGGATGGTGGATTTTTCACAGTTTTTTCCCACTATTTTTTTTTACTAATCTATTTATGTTTTAAACTTTTTTCCCACTTTTTTTGTCACCTTTTACCCAACTTTTTCTCCTACTTTTTTACTGAGTTCTTTATGTATCAAACTTTTTCCCAATTTTTTTCTATACCTTTTTTAATAATCTCTTTGTGTTTCAAACTTTTAAAAGAGTCTGTGAGCGAGTTTATGTGACATAAAGTTATTCATATTTTGCAAAACTGATTATTTATGTAGAAAGTGCAAAGAAATTTTTCACTTAGTCATATAAATTTGTTTAAACTGGATTTGAAGGGATCTGCATAGGAGTCTTACTTGTATGGAATAACTGCAATCGAGACAATTTTTTGTTTTGCCCAAAGTCGGAAAAAAGTTTGAAACACAAAGATATTATCAAAAAAAAGTAGGGGAAAAAAAGTAGAAAAAACAGTGTCATATATTTTGGTGAAAATAATAAAACGTTGTTTTATTTATCTAAATATGGCAAAAAAAGTTGAAACAAAGAAATTAGAAATTAATAAATCAGTAAGGGCAAAATAATGGAGGAAAAAATGGAAAGAAAAGTGGGAAATAAAAAGATTGAAACATAAAGAAATTAGTAAAAAGTTGGAAAAAAGTAGGAAAAAAGTAGGAAATTAGTAATAGGACATTCTATAACGAGCGTAGAATGGTGGCTATTATTCACGAAGATTATGTTTCCGACACGAGCGAGTGCAGTGAGCGAGTATTGGAATCAACAAAACGAATAATAGCCATTTTATCTCTATGACTATGCGACTAAGCAATTATATATTAAATAATATTAATAATATTTTACAAACTTACGTTTCGACATACAATATCTTCTTCAGATGTAAAATCAGTATGTTATAATATTCACTTAAATTTCTACCCCCAATATCGAACCGAACCTAATAGCTCTCAAAACTTAATTAAGTAAACAATAAAAATGTTTATCTCAAAATCGAGTTAAGTGGTTTGATAAAAAAAGATTAATTAATTACACTACAAAATCCAGTTGTAACCCACTCTAGTGCTTAATTCAGAGGATGGCAAATATATCCCGCCATCGTCTTGGAAATAACGAGACATCTAAGTCCAAAAATCGAAATTGCTCTATTATATTTGTTAGAAAGAGATTATTATCTCAGCTAATTTGTGAAAATCTCAGAAGCGCTTTTATTAACACTCTAGTATTTCGGACAGAAAATAGCTGATGTATTATTAATTATTTTCAGTCAATAATCCGGTTAAGACAAAACAATTCTTGGTTTTCATCAAGAGATAAAATTTCGAATATAAAATTTGTTTCATATAAAATTTTCAAATAAATTAAAAAATAATAGTATTTTTAAAAATAATTTGATATTAGTATTCTTTTTCCAATTAACTTTAAGTAGGCAACGTTGCACATTATTTCGCTGCAACTCAAGAAAAAGATGGCGGTTATCTAAAAGAGGAATTACCGACCTGTCACAGCATTCACCGTCGCCTCATTGTCTAAGTACCGTAGGAGAAAATGAGATGTGAATGAAGAAAATCTGCAAATAAAGGACCTGTCAATTTCCAAAGATTTTTCATCAAGCACCATCTGAACGTCGCCAACGTTGATGTTGCTCTAATGAACAAAAAGTCGGCCGGTAACGATGAGCAGATAAGCATTTGATTAACCGCCGGCAGATGGGATTTCCGCTAGAGATGTTTTCCTTATTTCTTTACGTCTTACACAACAAGTTTAGAATTGAAAATCGCTCAGGAACGTTGCTGGATTGTTAAAAAAAGTTTTTAATATCGAAATATTAAAAATGATTAAATCCAATAAAAGGCTTATTGTCCAAGAACTATGGAAAACCATATCACATAATTTTTTTTATTATACAGGGAAATTTTATTTTAATACAAGAAAATCCAGTCAGTATATACTCTAGGCAACTACTGGCCAAGGTATAGGGAATTCAACCAAAAAAGTAAAAAATAACAATTTTTTAATTTTTCCAACGGGAATCTATTCTGAGACCTTTCAAAAATAGGTCTAAAAAAGGAATAAAAATCAGATGTGTTATTTAACAATTATTGCACTTACAATGTTCATGTTCAAGTAGGAAAAAATTGTCAATTACCTAATGCATAATTAATAGAAAAATCGCGATAAAAATTTTTTGACCGTGGATTATTGTTCATAAATCTATCCAGTAGTTGCCTGAATTTTTTCTATTTTTAATTTTTATATTTAATAAGTTTAAATAATAGTTATTCATTACAGGTCCAAAGTTGGCAGCGCTTACCCAAACCGGTGTCCCCGTTTTCGGTCGAATTTTCAACACTCTGGGAAAATTATAAATATTGGTCCGACAGTTCCGGGCGGTACAGGTTTTTTTGGTAAATTTCCTCCTCATTTTGAATCTTTTTTCTTTGAAAAATTTCAAATAGTTTTTGAGATATTTGCAAAAAACTAAACCTCATTTTTTTCATTTAATTGTTTATAACTTTTGCAATTTTTGCAAGTGGCTCTTGAATGTTTTCAAAAATCATCTACACTCTATTCCATAGCCTCCTAAAGTTAACAAGCTGTGAAGTAACAAATTTGGCAACGTTGCAGGTAGTCCGACTGCCCGAGTAGTATTTTAATAAATGTGAGAATAAGCTATTAAGTTTTTATTAAAACATACAGAATTTTACAATTTTTTTATTTGAAATTGTCGAAAATTCATTACCTGACTTGATACCTGACATGCACTTCCTTATACAAAAAGGACGTATCGGTCGTAACCGATATTAATCTCGGTGTAATTATAATGTCTTCGTTACAGATAATTGAATCCGAAAAAAAGTCGGATACAAAATCTTTGAAAACTAAATTTACATAATAGCTACGATGGTGAGGTTGCGCAGATCCCGAAATTAGTCATACTCCGCCCAATAATGCGCAGCTAAATAATGGATGAATATGTTGCCTACTCAGAATTTAATTTTATTTTAACAACAAATTATTTAAAATCAGACCAAAATGATGACTCTACCCAAATGTATGTTTGTGGTTATGCAGCTCATAGTATATACAGAAAAATAACAGCATTAAGTGCAGTGATTGTAAAAAACTGTAGTGGTTAAAAGTAGGTATAGGACAAAAAGTTAACGATTATTTTGATTGTTTCAACAAGGTGGTTTTTGTGTGGCACATGATGAAGTCAAATATATTTATTACCATTTATGTGCAATTTTTGAGTACATTATCAACACAGCAGATATTTTATCTCACTTGTTGTGAAAAAAAACCACAAATATCTTTAATCTTCATTAGCTATTACTAACTTAGCTAGTTTTTTAAAATATGAGTAATTTTTTATTGTATTTTCTGGATATTTTGTTTGTGACACTCCTTTTAGAAATATAAAAACAAGAGTTGCTGAAATTTTTAGGTAGTTTTCCCATAATGAAAAAAAACCACTAATGTTACGGCTATAACAAATACATATACCGGAAGAAATACTTCTGGTTTTAAAAATAGCCATTTCGACGTTAAATTGAACGCTGAATCCATAGACATATTCAGATTTGAGCTATCTCTTATACTTTTTGAGATAATCGTAAATGTTATGGGACAAAAGTTGACCATGACAACACTTGTTACTTTTTGGTCGGGAATCTATATGGGAGTACCTAAGTGAGTGAGCAAACAGCTGATTAGCTGGAAAAACTACCCCATTAGTTTACAATGCCTTGCAAACTTCAGTCATACTGTTTTAAACAATTTTGCCAAAAACAAAAATCGTGAACACTCATTCCAATACGCAAAAAAATCTAAGTATGACAAAGAAACTGACATTAAAGTTATCATCTACTATTTATTTATTAAGATTTTTAAGTAAGATTTAAACATTTTTTTGTTATTAATCTGAATTTTTTGTTAGTAAATATTTCGTAAACTCGTTTTAATTTTAATTTCGCTACTAGAATACATACTTATTACAAATGAGAGTAGGACTACTTTAATCAGCTGATGCGGCGTTGCCTTTTTACTTCACGGCTTATAGCTTTAGGAGGTTATGGCTATTCCGAATCGAATGACACCTCGTTCATATTTTTCTGAGGCATAGTAAGAAGTTTGACCCAAAAAGCACTTGTTGACTAGACTAAATACCACGTTTGACCCTTCTAAGAAATCACGACGGATCTAGTATACAGTGTTTGACAAAACTGACGTCACGAAACCTGTGAAAAATCAAACTCATCCGACATTTTGGAACGCCGGTTAATCACGATCGTTTTTGCCAATAGATTTCAGTTTTGTGTACGGTTCGTTCCAATTGTTTTTGCACTGGATTAAATTCGTCGTCTAGGCCCGTAGTCTATGGAGGCCTTTAGAGTACGTTCTATCAACGTAGAAAACACAGCCCCACAAAAAAAAGTTCATACACAAGAGAGTGACATATGTATTCCCATGTATTTTTCGACGCTGAATCCGATTCCGAGCTCAGAATTGGGCCTACACGTCTGGAATTGGATCCAGGGGCCGAAAATGGCCTGAAATGCGGTTCCCGGGATAAGGAGAAGTCGAAGCTAAATTTTGGAGCTAAAGCCGGATTTGTGCTCGAAAAGTTCATGGCCAACTGAAATTCCGGGTTTGGGTCCGGGAAAATGACTCCTTAGGGCGGGAAAATCCTGTTTTGGATGCCCCGGTCGCGACTGTGGTATTTTCATGGACTTTCCAATTCTGGAGCTGAGCCTGGGTGTGAAAAGTGTTTGGTCAGCTGAAATTTCCAATTTGGGTCCGGGAAAATGGCCAATTGGGGCCGGAAAATCATATTTCGGACGTAACAGTCGCAAAAGTGGGATTTTCATGTATTTTTCAATCCTGGTCCTTGGAGTATGCTCAAAAAGATTTTGAACAACTGAAATTTCCAGTTTGGGTCCGGGAAAATAGCCTATTCGGGCCGGAAAATCATATTTCGGACATACCAGTTGCAACAGTGGTAATTTCGTGTTTTTCAATTCTGGACCTGAGGAACCCGAACAGGAAATTTCACATAGCCATAAACCTGTCAAGCACAGCCTAAGCTACAGGAATTAGTACATAAAAATCCCACTGTTGCGATTGGTACGTCCGAAATATGATTTTCCGGTCCCAATGAGCCATTTTCCCGGACCCAAACAGGGAATTTCAGCTGACCTAACATTTTTCACACCCAGTCTCAGCTCCAGAATTGGAAAGTCCATGAAAATATCACAGTCGCAACCTGGACGTCCGAAACAGGATTTTCCCGCCCAAAGGGGTCATTTTCCCGGATCCAAACCCGAAATTTTAGTTGGCAATAAACTTTTCGAGCACAAATCCGGCTTTAGCTCCTAAATTCAGCGTCGACTTCGCCTTATCCCGGGAACCGCATTTCAGGCCATTTTCGGTCCCTGGGGCCAATTTCAGACGTGTAGGCCCAATTCTGAGCTAGGAATCGGATTCAGCGTCGAAAAATACGTGGGAATACATATGTCACTCTCTTGTGTATGAACTTTTTTTTTGTGGGGCTGTGCAATCGCTTATGAACTAAATAAATCAACTCAGTATAGTATAAATATTATATTGACCACTCTGTATTTTTTCTTAAATCTACAACTATTATATGCCAATCGATCAACGTTCATTCTGATCGATCGTCATTAATGAACTTAATAAATCAGGCGGGAAATCAGTATAATGTATTGATATGGACCACCCGGTATATTACAGAATCTCAATCCGAATTGGGTTCAGTACAATAAATTTATAAGATTAATTTTATAAAAAAAATACAATTTCTCAATATTAATAGGTCTTATCCCCTCTTCACTTTCTTCAGTCTTGCTCTTCTGTTTATGTTTCTTCTATCGCTCCTATCTCAGTCTATTTTTGTCTCACCTTCTAGTCTTTTTCTATTTTTCTTAAGAATAATTTTCGTCCCTGTTTCTTATTGTCTACTGTCTTATCTTATAGTTCTTCCCTTCCTCGTATTTCTATAAAGTCTTGTTTGCGCCTTCTCGTATTACCTTTTTGTTTACTTAAATCAAATTCTACTTTTTATTAACCATTTATTAGATCAAAAAATTATATTCTCGATTTCATTTGACAATTTCCAAAAAAATTATTTTTATCTCAAATTCACAATTTTTTTATTTTTTACATCTCACTTGATTAATTTTTTTTTAATTCCAGATAATAAGTCAACCAGGACTGATCATCTTAGATATGACATCTGAAATGACCTGGCATCATTATATTTTAAATTTTCATATCAGTATATCACCTTGTAAAAATCTTCCGTGTTTTTGAAGCATATTTTTCTCCAATCTCAAAAACTTTCAACCACATATCATTTCACTATTGATAAATGCAAATCATGAGAATACACGAAATTTATGAGTTAGCGCCCTCTAGCTCCGAATCTAGTCATACGATAGAGTTGGAAGAATGTAGACTTTTACTTAGGATGACTCTAGCTACAACATATCAAAAATTCAACCTTTTCAGCGAAATTATTTTTTCTATGAGATATGTGCCTGGTCCTTTCATAAGTACTAAATATTTCGCTCTTTATACAGATATAAACTGAACAAACTAAAGCTTAAACCTTATTAACCACTACAAATCTTCTTAGCGAGTTGGCAGACACGTAGACACTCCTTAAATCGGTGACTTACGCACATTCTAACCAAATATTTGCAGTGTAACAACGCAGGGGGTTGTCAAACAAATTAAACCTCATGAAAGGCAACCCGTTCATCGAACATATGTTATTTTGAAATTTATTTGCGACGGACCGTGTTCCTGGCTAAAAATAAAAAATCATTCTTCAATCATATTTTAGTAATTTTATTGTTTCATTCGGATGTAAAGTGGGATAGTTGATTGTGTACGGAATATAAAGTTACTTATTTATCGAGGTGCAATTTATAAGATGCGTTTATAGCTCGACTGATGCTAATGTCCAGGAAAGGAGTCGCTCGATTAGTACTAATATAATAATCAATTTAATCTTATTGCATTAAAAACAATATGTAGGTACTATCCTGAATTCTTTAATGTAACTAGATTGCAATCAGTAACGGATATTAAAATCTATTTAGACCTCAAAAACAGAGAGAGTAAGTTTTTATCACTGATGATTCCTATAAGGATGAAACATGTATGGTAATGGTTGAAGTGTATAGTATTAAAAATTTACTCTCTCTGTTTTTGATTTCATTGCGAGGTGCCCGCTCACCTGCAAGGCAATATGAAGACGAATGGGTACATCTATCGACACTAAGTTGTACTTGGTAAGTCGCTTTTAGAGAGGATTTAATCCTAATAAGTGGTATCCATCAACCTACGATAGATGTCGTGACTATCTATCTTTTTTTAAATATTTAGACTTTTACCAGTCGTATTACATTTTTTTTTGTTTTTTTTTCAGTTTATTTTTTACGTGAACCTACCTGTCACAGCAAAAGTAAACAAGTTTGTTGTATTAAGTAGGATTTTTTTAAAGAAATTATCAAATATTTGCATACAGTCATCTACGATGGCATTTTTACATTAGTGTCAAATTGTCCAGCATAGATTGATAAAAGTTTATTAGTACAATATATAATTACTTTTGTTTTTTACCCACTTTTTACCCACTTTTTACCCACTTTTTACCCACTTTTTACCCCCTTTTTTCCCGCTTCAGTTTTTTTGCCCCACTTTTTTGCCCACTTTTTCCTCCATTTTCTCTCAGTTTTACTTTTTGCCCACTTCACTTTTTTTTTGTTAACTTTTTTCCACATTTTTATCATGAATATCAAAATAGTTATTTGTGTAACTAGTGCAAAAAGTGCATATTTGTTGCACGGAGCATGGTTTGCAGTTCGAGACGAAGTCGAGAGCTGCAATCATGCTGAGAATAAATAATAGAAGTACATACAAAAATAAATTTGATCCAATTTTTTCAATGTTAAATGTTTCAAATTTTTGATATTATCAAACCAAGTACAAAACTATTTTTTACGCCATTTTTTAGTAAATCATAATTTTATAAATGCTTGAACCCTATTTGAAATTTGTCGAATACGTACCTGTAGCTGCGTGGTGGTACTAACTCTCTATGCTATCTCTTCTCCGCGTCCTCTTAATCGACTGATCAACTTTAGCCGGCACAAATAAACCGTATATTTTAAGATTGATGCATAATTTATCAGCTATAAAATAGTTTATTTATGTCTCTCTTGTCAGGTTAATATCGTGGATCGTTTTCATGGAAATCTTTATGCGATTCCTCTTTAATGAACAAACTGAAGAGGAATGATTACATTGTATCAAATATCCATATTAGATTCAAAATTTTAAACTAACATTGTCACTATTAAGATATATTAAAAACCGAGTACATACTTCCATTGCAAAAAAACTATGAAAATGTATTTAATTTAATATTTAGGGAAAAAAATGCATTTTTCCTTTATTCAAGAGTCTCATAATTTGAGTTAGAGTAAAAACTCGTATGGAGAAAAATGCACTGTCGCTATTTTTACAAAAAAAAATTTGATATTGTTTAAAAAAGTGGAAAATTTTTTGCGTAAAAGTCAAATTATTGAGGTAAAATTGAAAATATGTCCAAATTCAAAATTTATTCAATTTAATAATTGGAGAGATCTAGAGTCTCATAATTTTATTTAGCGTCAAAATCCGAGTGGATAAAAATGCACTGTTGCTTTTTTTACAAAAAAAATAATATTGGATATTGTCGAAAAAAATCGAAATTTTGTAAAAAAATTAGAAAATTTATTGCATTAAAGGCAAATTTTTGGGGCAAAATAGAAAATTTGTCCAATTTTTCAAAAAAAAAAACTCAAAAGTTATTTCGTTTTACAATTGGAAAAAAATGCATTTTTACTTGAATCTATTTTTACTTGAATCTATTTAGAGTCAAAGTTCGAGTGCGGAAAAATTCAGTGTGCTCTTTTATAAAAAAATATTTGATTTGGTTGAAAAAAATTTAAATTTTGTAAAAAAATTAGAAAAATTTTTACATTAAAGGCAAATTTTTGAGGAAAAATAGAAAAATTGTCCAAATTTGCAAAAAAAAAAAAATTATTTCATTGAATAATTGGAGAAGAAAAATCCATTTTTACTTTAATCTAGAGTCTCTTTCTACAAAAAAATATTTGATATTGTGTAAAAAATTGAAATTTTGTGAAAAAATTAGAAAGTTTGTTGAAAGGCAAGTTTTTCAAGCAAAATAAAAAATTGTAGAAATTTCAAAAACAAAACTCAAAATTTATTTAATTTAATAATTGGAGAGAAAAAAATGCATTTTTATTTTTATCTAGAGTCTCATAATTTTATTTAGAGTCAAAATTCGAGTGTGGAAAAATTCATTGTGATCTTTTTATAAAAAAATATTTGATATGGTTGAAAAAAATTGAAATTTTGTGAAAAAATTATAAAAATTTTTACATTAAAGGCAAATTTTTGAGGAAAAATAGAAAATTGTACAAATATTCAAAAAAAAATTATTTCATTCATTAATTGGAGAAAAAAATGCATTTTTACTTAAATCTAAAGTCCCTTTTTATTTAGAGTCAAAATTCGAGTGTTTATTTATAGAGTCAAACTTCGAGTGTGAAAAATTTAATGTGCTCTTTTGACAACAAAATATGTGATATTATCGAAAAGAAATTGAAATTTTGTGAAAAAATTAGAATGTTTTTTGGACTAAAGGCAAATTTATGAGGAAAAATAGAAAATTTGTCCAAATTTTCAAAAAGAAAACTGTAAAATTTATTTTAATAATTGGAGAGAGAAAAATGCATTTTTACTTTTATCTAGAGCCTCATAATTTTACTTAGAGTCAAATTCCGGGTAGAGAAAAACGCACTGTTGATCTTTTTATAAAAAAATATTTGATATTGTTGAAAAAAATTGAAATTTTTTGCATTAAAAGCAAATTTTTGAGGAAACTAGAAAATGTATCCAAATTTTCAAAAAAGAAAACTTAAAATTTATGCTAATAATTGGGGAGGGAAAAATATGCATTTTTACTTTTATCTAGAAGCTCATAATTTTATTTAGAGCCAAAATTCGATTAGAGAAAAATGCAAAGATTGAAATTTTGTGATAAAATTAGAAAATGTTTTGCATTAGCCAAATTTTTAAAGCAAAATTTAAAATTTTTCCAAATTTAAAAAAAAAACTCAAAATTTATTTAATTTAATAATTGGAGAGAAAAAAATGCATTTTTACTTTAATCTAGTCTCATAATTTTATTTAGAGTCAAAATTCGATTGTGGAAAAATTTTTTGCACTAAAGGCAAATTTTTGAGGCAAAATAGAAGATTTGACCAAATTTTCAAAAAAAAAAGTATTTAATTAATAATTGGGGAAAAGAAAATGCATGTTTACTTTTATCTAGAGTCTCATAATTTTATTTAGAGTCAAAACTAGTTTGTGGAAAAATTCACTGTGCTCTTTTTACACAAAAAAAAATTTCATACTGTCCAAAAGAAAATTGAATGTTGTTAAAAATTGGAAAGTTTTTTTGTATTAAAGGCAAATTTTTGGGGAAAAATAGAAAAGTTGTCCAAATTTTTATGAAAAATTTAATAAATGGAGAAAAAAATGCATTTTTACTTTATTCGAGTGTCTCAGAATTTAATTTAGAGTCAACATTCGTGTATGGAAAAATACACTTTAATAACATTATGCTATATATAGATTATATGATGGCATTTTTGCATAATTTAAAATGTGAGTAAAAGCAAAAAACCAAACATAAAAAGGCGCTTTTCTCCAAATGAAATTGAGTAGTCTAATACACGACAATAATGTTTTTCCAATATATATACAAAACGGTGCGTCACGTATCTATCGCTTAGATTTTCAAAACAACAGAATCAATTCCCATAAACAAGTCTCATTTGGAATCCCCTTTCGAATATTTGTAGCTAGTATCTCGAATAAATATCCTTATCCGTACGCCGCTGTCGAATTTTTGTCGGCAATTTATGCAGGAACATCCCCTATATCGTATATACGTATAGATATTCTGGATAACTATACTCGTCAATCAGTCGAAAACGCAGATTGGCAAATGCTCGTTGGCCCCTGTCTGACACTGATGTCGATGTCGATTTGCGAGCCGCGGTTTTTGCGGTATAAACATCTAGTTTACGAGTGTAGTCGGACAGGACATGAGCAGTGGGATTGCCCTCGGTGTATATGATCGTTTCAGGGGCTTTAAAATACCATCCGGTCCGGTGTAAATCCACCCGTGACGTAGAGGCGCCCGACTATATCCCTACCGGATCATGTCGAGCCGGAGAACTCGTCAAATGCATATACCTACTCATTTACGGGGTATAGGATGAGAGGGACTTTCTACAACATGTTTATTGTTATGAGGTTTCCTGACCGAAAGGGTTGATAGTTTAAGGGTTAGTTTCTAGTTATTATTGGGGGCCTTTAGTGTATTATTTTTGTGATACAGGTTAAAGTTAAGAGTTAGAGTATTTCTAAAGAGGCCGTCTGTTAATTTTGAAGAAGGAAATCAAAACATACTTGTCGGTTAGATTTTTTCTCCAGTTGTAATTAAAAAATTATAAGAAGTAATATAGATTTACAGGGCAGCGCAAGTTTAATTGAAAACTATTGGGTTTTTGGAAACTGTATAAATACAAAGTTGGTTAACTAGGAAAAAATGCGTATTTTCAAGATGAATTAAATGAATGAAATAAAACTCTAAGTCATGTACCACATAAATTATTATTACCAAATTTAGTAAACGGCAATAAGTTTCGGCTTACAAGCCGTCTTCAGGCAGATATAATTACGATGACGTAGGTTAACAATCATAGAAAAAACAAAGCGCTTATCATAAATTGGTTGAAAACATGTTGAAAATTATAAGTAGGTTAAATTTATAAGGAGTTGGTTTTTAAGTAAAAAGGGAGGAGTTACATATGGGAAATTAAAGGAGAGATAGGTTATATGTGGGTTATGAAATGTAAATTAAAAAAAATAATATAGAAATGAACTAAGTGATTTTAAAAGAAAATTTGAATTCTCCAATATTGGACAACCCCCACAATGGGGTAGGATGATTCCAACAAGCAAATCGTCAGAAAGTATAGAGGATCGTAGCGAGAGCAGAATCCTCAGGACAACTGAAGGGGCCATATAGCCTCCAGGATCAGCAAATGCCTGCTTCTTGGAAACATCCGGACAAATCCACCAAGAAAACCACACCGTCGTAGGTTCTTTACATTTTATTGGAAAATCTCTCGTACAATGTCAAAAATCTTTCGCAAACACAATATTCCTCCTCTTCATAGAACATGCATTTATAAACTTTGTTGTTCAGATTGTAATGCATATTGGCCAACCAGGTAGGATAGAATCAAAAAACATGTTAGATATATTGACAAATATAAAAACACACACATTACCAATACTCCTTCTTCATTTGCTAACCACGTCATACCAATACTCCTTCTTCATTTGCTAACCACGTCATCGAACAAAACAATTACTTTTCTACGTCGGACGCCTCACTTTTATACACGACTGCCAGAAAAGCAATCGCTTAAACCTCCTTGAAATGTTCGAGTTTCACTCTCACTTGATAAATCATAATTACACTTGCATTAACGAATAACTAAGACCAAAAGAAAACCATATTTTTCTTGTCCGAACAATTTATTTTTTTATTCCAATAATTACCTCCTTCTCCCTTGTACAATTCCATCCTCTGTCCTTTCTTGATAAATTATCCTTGGCTTTACTTAACTCAACCATTTTACTTTCTGTTTTGATAATTCTCCCCTTTATTACTTATTACTTTAATATTCTTTTTTCGGTGTTGTTTGTTTATTTCATTCATAAACTTTTAACACACAGCATATGACATGTCAAATGTCATTGGTCTTTTCAATTGTCATGTGTCATGTCATTGACTTTCAATTCTTTCTTCTTTTTTCTCTTCTTCTTTTCCTCAACAAATATACCTACACCTGATTTCTTACACCTCTTAATTTTCAGTTCATAATACAAATTCATAACTTGTAAACATTTTTGATTGTTATTTAAGGGCTATTGTACTATTTAACTTTACTTTAGGTCATAATTTTAGTTGATTATTGTATTCGTATAGTTAATCCGCTCCTTTCTCCTAACCCTTAAGTCATTTCCCCATGTGTCAAATGTCATTCCTCCATTTAGCGGCGATGTTTCAGCCTTATTTATTGTGGCTTTTCTCAAAATTGTTTCTACCATACCTAATAACATTCATTTTCGTGTTTTGACACATGGTTCCCAAATTTTACTTGTCCCAAGTTGGACCTTTGTTAATTGCTGAATATTTCCGGATGTTTCCAAGAAGCCGCCATTAGCTGATCCTAGAGGCTATGTGGCCCCTTCAGTTCTCTTGAGGATTCTGCTCTCGCTACGATCCTCTATAATTCCTGACGATTCCCTTGTTGGAATCATCCTACTACATTGTGGAGGTCCTCCAATATTGGAGAATTCAAATTTTCCTTTAAAATCATTTAGTTCATTTCTATATTAATTTTTTAAATTTACATTTCATGTCCCACATTTAACCTATCTCTCCTTTCATTTCCCATATGTAACTCCTCCCTTATTACTTAAAAACCAACTCCTTATAAATTTAATTTAATTATAACATTATGTTATTAGTTTAAAATTTTCAACATGTTTTCAACCAATTTATGGTAAGCGCTTTGTTTTTTCTATGATTGTTAACCTACGTCATCGTAATGTATATCTTTTAGTCTTGAAGATGGCTTGTAAGCCGAAACTAGTTGCAGTTCCCTAATTTTGTTAATAATAATTTATGTGGTACATGACTAACTGTCAGTAGATAGAACGTCCTTTAACTTTAAAAACTCAATAAGTAAAGGTAATGACGTTTAGAATAAAACTTTACAAGTTGATTTCTTATACAATTGTCATAATCTAAACGTCATTGTCATTAGTTATAGAACCGTTAAAGTTAAAGAACGTTCTATCCACTGACACTTAGAGTTTTATTTCATTTATTGAACACTGGGCCACATTTGATATATGGATAACCTTCTGGATTTAAGAAACATTATCCTTATATTAATAACTTAATATTCACTCGTTTCTTGATTATATCACTCAAAACGTAATAATGTCCTATATTGTTACTTGATTCATAATCGATAATCATTCACCATATATACTGACTAATAACTGATAATCACACTTGGTAATTTTAATGCTAAAAATCTAGTAGGTATGCTGTCATCTTTGTCATTGCTTTTGTACTGTAAATGTAAATTATTGAGCTGTCAAATTTTTAAAATGTCATTAATTCGTGATATACTCTATTGAATACAACTCGTGGTATAGTGTCTATCGATAATCCCACAAGTTAATGCACTCAACGTGTTGTCAAATTATAATTTCACTCATCCTGCGGACTCGTGAAATTAATATTTGACAACACGTTTCGTGAAATAACTTATGGGATTATCGATAGTCGAGATGCCACTCGTTGTATTGTATATGATAATACAACTCGTAATGTATTTATATCCTATACTTAGCCTTGCTTAATAAGTGGAAATCACAATGCTATGCGGCAGATTAATAGGCGAAAGTCAGCTATTTACATTTTTCTTCCTTAGCAACCATCAAATCATCATATGAAACATTATAAATTTGATAGAATTTATCAGAAAGTCATGAAGAAATGAAAATGGTCGTCTCTAAATAGTTGTAGGTATTTTCGGATTGGAAATAATTTGAATGAATTTTTGTTTCTATTATGATTATTTTGATATAGTTTTATATTTGGTATTATCTAATGAGTACCATTCGTGTACTCGTCTTCGACTTGTGGAATTAATCTATATGCAATTATAGATAGTTACGAGTATACTTATGGTATTATATATGACAATACAATTCACTCCAACCCTAAAGTGGCATTTTTAAAGGAACCCATGACCCTGACGACGAATAATGCACTTTTCATTCTAACAAAAGTTTTATAAAGGTTATTTCTATTTTTAATAAAATGAAAATCGTCAATTGCAGAAATTGGATAATTCGGAAGAAAGTGGAAAAAATTATATACCAATCCTTACAGAAAAATATTTATTTTTAGAATTAAAAGAATAATCACACATGAAGTTTTAAATTTTTCAAAAAATGGTGGGAGCGCTAGCCTACATATTTTTATGCACAACTGGCAGATTGCACAATTTTTTCTTTTCATGGCAAAAAACTTTTTAATATATGGGGCGGAACAAATTCGTGTATTGCTATGAGAATCTCAGCAACAATTAAATGTAATTTAAGTAATTTCCCTTTATCCACTTATATTGTCAGTAGATAGAACGTCCTTTAACTTTAACAGTTCTGTAACTAACGACAATGACGTTTAGATTGTGACAATTGTACAAGAAATCAACTCGTTAAATTTTATTCTAAACGTCATAGCCTTTAGTTATTGAATCTTTAAAGTTAAAGGATGTTCTATCTACTGACAGATAGAATTATACTTAATGCAAAATATCTCTAAATCTTTATAAAAACACATATTAATTTTTCACAGCTTATTTTCTAATCAAGGTGACCACTTGGGTATTTGACTTATAGTTGTGTTGAACTGGTTGTTCAAATCACCCTTACACTTTACAGTATTTTTTAAGATTTTTTGGAATTTTAACACTCAAAGAAAAATTGAAATCTTTTTCATATCCTCAGAGCTCATTTTTTCAGAATAAATATATGGATAATTTTAAAAATTGGGGTTGTTATACTATAAATAATTTCAAATTGATAATAAAATTAAAATTCCAGATTTCGATTTCTTTCAGTATATTTTTAAGTACTTATGTTCAATTATATAAAATTCATGTCATTTTAATTGTCAAAAGAAAATATTTTCAAAAGCTATTTTTATCAAGGAGACTGCGGTTAAGTCCAAAATACTATCAATAAGTGACCAGCAGTAAATAAAAAATATGTTTTGTACAAATTAATAGTATATTGTTTTACGAGTGACGGAATTAACATTTGTTGAAGCGAGAGAACAATTTACCAGCCCAGATGATTTTCTTTAAAAATTCATGTACGAGACAAATTTCCCGCAATTAATTCAAGCACGTGGGGGATTCGGTAAGAAAATTTCACACCGAAAAATTAGGCTAATGACGATTTTTGATGGTAAATGTAAATGTCAGTTTACTATGAACGTCAAAAAATTTCCAGTGTAATTTCATGCTCATTACCACAAGGAGGAGAAAAATTTTCGGAAATTTTTTTAGTTGCCTTGGTAACGATACAAAATACAGGCTTTTAATAGGTCGAAAATGTTAGGTATGAAATTTTGAATTTAAAGGAGGGTATGCATTTCTGGGCTATCTGCTCCCGGCCATAAGATTTTGCACACTTTTAGATCTATAAAAAAGAAACATTTTCCCAAAATTTTAGCTTTTAAACCATTCCGGAATATCTTCAAATAAGCTCTTCTTTAGCAAATTTTTTTAAGGCAATATAATAAAAAATAGACATGTAATACATAGGTAGAAGCCGATTATTTTAAAGGTTTTGAACATATCAAAATACAAAGGGGTTCAAATAAAAAATATGCTAACAACTGGATATAAAAAGTGTTAAAATGAAATAAATATACTGACTAATTAAATTAAATAAACGAATTGAAAAGAAAACAATGCACTATTTTGTTATCAACAACACTAATAAGAAAATGTCAGTTTTGACAATTAACCATTTAAATAATTATTAAAAAGCAATGTTGCCACTTTGCATTTTTTTAAAATAATGGATCAGAAGTTATTATTTTTTTATACATAAGATAAATGGGCTACATATGTATAACGAAATCTAATATTCATGATGATATGTTGTTATTACTTATTAAATGACTAATATGATAGCTTAAATAACTTTGCACAAATTTACTTTTTCTTTAAGAAATAGCAGATTAAAATAAATAATGACGTACTACCTGAGATTTGATTTAATTGGCTCATTATAAATATTTATATAACATCAGTTTGAAAACAGGACTGTCTATGAAACCAAAATTTGTTTACGTCTTACGTGGGAGTGTTCTGAAAAAGGGAGAATGAATATATAAAAGCTACATCAAATAATCTGCCTTATGTGGATTATGATAAACGATTATAAAAATCGGTGAAATTTAAATTTACGTAAGCCTGCAGTTTAAGTATCTGAGATGTATGTTGCCAACGCACAATCACATTAAACCAAATTTTTCTGCTTTTGGATGTTATTTCTCATTAACTATTAACGAAAGCCACTCAAAATCGATATACCGATTATTTTATCTGTACCACCAAATACAATATGTGGTCGAGTAGACACTTTCAAACTAAATCTGAAAAATGGGAGGAGTTACAGGTAGTACATCATAACCCGCGAAATTTGAAAATAGAAGTCAATAGGGCCCAAAAGCGTTAAGATTTAAAATTATTAATCAGTGTAGATAATACATTTGGACCTTATACATTCAAAAATAATTTAAAAAAAAATTACAAAAGTAGCCCATTATTCTAAATAGAAAAAAAAATGAAAATTATTACTACTACTCATTTATAAGCATTTAAAAAATTTTTCAGAAAAGGCCCAAATTCTCCTATCAAAAGCACACCCTCCTTTATATAAAAAAAAACATTTTTCTGTTACTCCTAGCCCGTTTTTGGGAAAAAAATAATAATTTTTCTAATACTATTTTGTGTCAAGATGAGAAAATAATTAGAATGTGTGGGCATGCGAATCAAAATTTCAAATTTATAGGATCGGAAGAGCTGATATAAAAACATACACATGCAATGTACTTACGTGTGTCAGCATGCAGATGTCCAAAAACTGTAAAAAAAAGATTTAATATCAGGTTTTTTCGGAAGGATTAGAATAAATACCATAATTGACAAGACGACCTAAACATAAAATAATAAAGAAATATTTATTTATTAAACTTCGAAAGTAAGTGTAAAAGTAAAGACAATTTAGTAAAATTACTTTTAATAAGATTTGGCTTAATGCTTTTGATCAATGATCATCTTCAGAGCCTGCCTAAAAGATTGTTACATGTAATATTATTTTAAATTATAAAAGAAAGAAGGTGACCTTACGTTACAGGGATACCTCAAAATAAAAAATAGGCAAATGGAGAAGACATCAGTGTCACATGAAATAAATGAATTAAAATCTTGAAAATTTATTAAAATCCTTGAAATGGTTTACAATTCCAACGGTTGAACCATATTAATCAGTTTTTAAATAACAATAATTATTGTTTTAAGCTGAAAGTTACTTAAGCCTAATCTTCATAACTGGCGAATTGCGAATTACAATTTTTTTGTTAATAAAAATTCCGTCAAAACGATAACTACAAATTTTTCTCAATCCTCACAGCTGCGACTTTTGTTGACAGTTGAAAAATGACAGTAACAGTAATAAATAAAATTATATACCGCTGCATATCCAACTTATTGTCTAATAAAATGGTACCCAATTGAACAGGAGTGATTAGGTACTTACCAATTAATACACGTTAGAAACAGTATGTGGTTGACTTCTGTTTCTGGATCAGTTATGATCAATTCTTCCATACTTTTAGCCAAACTTCAATAAAATAAAATAACAAAACACAATTAATTACTTCTCGCTTTTCAGTTTGACATTTATAGTGTTTAGAGAGAGAAGAAAATAAAAAATAACAAAGATGGCAACAGAAAGCACTGCAAATATTCGCAAGTTAAAATTTATTTAACTTATTTTTTTCGCCGCAAAAAGTTAAAACTCACCGCAATATTTTCACGTCCTTTTAAATTTAATATTTTTGACCAATAGAAGCTTATCTGCAAAATAAAAATTCGCAATTCGCAGTTATGAGGACTAGGCTCTAAACAGGTTAGAAAACCATTTTGGTGAAATGACTTACGAAATACAGTTGACAGTAAAAGAAAAAGTTGCTATAGTGCCAACATCTGTAAAACAACTAGTGGCTAATGGCCAGGTGACGTGAAATTTATTGTGGAGGTCATTTTGTAGGTATATGTGAAGAATTATACGGTTTTGGTATCCAGTGATATGATCCATAAATACTTGAGTAGACCCCAAACCCTAATTGGTTTTGAAACTATTGAACAACGAAAATTATTTAGAGTGAGAATGAAGGGCTTAGTCTTGAGGTTAGTCAAGACTAAAACCGGAACGGGTTTAAGATGGCTAGACCTGAACACAGTTTGGTCTAGTTGAATAAAGGGTAAAAAACAAAAATAGCTGTTTTGAAAATGAAAATGATAGAAAAGATACGTTTATACATAATCCCACATTAGACATAAACAAAGCTAAGGAAAGACACATTTATTCGCCTCTTACGAAACAGCTGTGAGCTGGAGAACCTTATTCTAAATCCGGGTTTTCACGGTCAAAGGATGATTGCTGTTGGACTAACTTTCAGGTCGCCTGAGCCAGACAATAAATCAAGTTACAAACATTGTAAAGAGATTAGTGAAAATATATTTGTGTGGTACACAGCTTTGAGTTTCATTTCATATATTGATAGATTTAATTGAATATAAAAAAATAAAGCCAATTTTTTATAAAGAAGTGAGAAAGTTAAATCTTAAACTGATGTAGAGTAAAAATATTATAAATACTATAAATAAATAGATGTAAAAACCTAAAAGAATAGTCCGAATCTTAAATAAAATTAAATCCATAACTTGCTGCACCCATAGCACCACCAACAGATTCATAGTCTAATTTTGTTCAAACTCACAGATTTTTAGACTCCAATCGCGTATAATATTTGGGATTTTTAATTTGAGACTTTGTCCTTATCGAATGACATTTTAGCAGGAAATGAATTTATTTCAATACGATGTAATAGTATACATACTAGAGGATGAACTAGAAATATGAAATATTTTTGTGGGATACACAAAATATTCAGAATCGGTCTAACTAAATTTTTAACGCCGACGATGATTTTTAACCGTTTTTGCAATTTATTTATATGATAACAAAATAATGAAATCAACCATGCATACGAATTAAACTGACCATAACTTCGGCATCCACTTGTACATAACTCAGAGATGTAAACCATCTGGTGATTCGGTATTTTCCAAAAGCATTAATTCCTACAGGCACGGCTGTTGCAGAACATTTACACTCCGACCGATCATATACTTTAGGTAAATTAGATTTAATGTGTATTTATTAGCATGACCGGTGTTCTCGTTAATGTACGAATATTTACCGTAATATTTGCACCCGGTCGCCGGAATACTAACCAGATCACTTCACTCTCCATGCCATGGCCGACCATATTGTTTGTTAATCATTTGAAATTATGTCATTCGGTTTTAAACGTATTATACGGTTAAATTTGTAATATATACTCTGCATAACTAAACAGTATTTATACTTTTGCGGAATTATTTTACTTTAAGGCAACTATAAATAACAGAGATTTAATTCAAATATGCTTTAATCATCAATTAATTAAATTTTAATGTTTGGGGGGAGAGGGAAGTCAAATAAAGTATTCAGAAAAAAGAAATACAAACGTGTGTTTATAATATTGCATTGGATAGATTAAAGGGTAATTGGGTATTCTAAGAAGAGATTAACATTCTTAAAATTTTAAAACTTTTTTAAATTTACAATTATTATTTTACACATACAGTACATTTTAGAATATTCCATATATTCTAATACTTTTTTAAAATTTTTTTCATATTTTAACTAAAATATGATTGAAAAAAAATTAATAAAAATTTATATTTTAGTTATAATAATTACAATTTTAATTTTGAAAAATATGAAATAAATCATAAATTTTTAGCTTTAAATTAACTTTCAAATTATACAAGTTTCATTAGAATATCCTAAATTGGTAACAAATATACTTTAATTGTGATTTTTTCCAATTTTTAATCAAAAAATTGTGAAATTAATAAATAAATGACTGAAAACTTTAATAACAATTAAAATTTTGATTTAATTTGTACCTACATATAACTTTTAAACAGTTATACAAATTAATTTAAAATTTTAATTAATTTAAAAACTTGTGAGCCATTTTTTTTGCTAATTTCACAATTTTACTTTCCCGGACCCATCAAAGGGAAAGTAAGGTGAACGTGCAAAAAAAAAATTTGAGATATCGATGGAAATATCCATTTTGAGGTCCCTCAAGAAGATTGAAACCATTTCCAGTGCATGGTCTGTCTGTGTGTCTGTGTGTCTGTGTGCCTGTATGTCTGTGTGTAATCTTCCTCGATAACTGCCGAACCGTTTGACCAATCAAGCTGAAATTTGGTATGGAGGGTCGGTGTGTGCCTAGAATGCAACCATTAGATTTTGGATTAAATTGGTACAGTAGAAGGTCCTTAAGACCGACATTGATTAAATACACATGTAAAATTTTTTTACTTTTTTCAAATTTTAAGGACAAACAATACACTTTAGTGCAAAATGTTGTAGTACAAAGTTTTATAGCATAAAATTACCTATAACTTTTGTTTTAAACTTTTTCCAGAATTTCCAATAGTTGCGCCACTAGAGGGCGCGTAAAAATGCGCATGTAGGTTTTCTCAAGTTTTTTTTGATTTTGAGGACAAATAATACACTTTAGTGCGAAATGTTGTAGTACAAAGTTTTAGAGAATAAAATTCCCTGCAACTTTTGTCTTAAGCTTTTTCCAGAATTTCCAATCGTTGCACCACTAGAGGGCGCGTAAATATATGCATGTATGTTTTCTCTAGTTTTTTTGATTTCGAGGACAAACAATGCATTTTAGTGCTAAATTTTCTTGGGCAAAGTTGTAAAGCATCAAATTTTCTTTAACTTTTATGTTTAACTTTTTATCGAATTCCTCAAAGTTTCGCCACTAGATGGCGAGAAAAACACACATTTAGGATTTTCCATTTTTTTAAAATTGGAGGTAAATTATGCTATTTAGTGCAAAATCTTTCACTACAAAGTTGTACAGCATAAAATTCCCTACAACTATTGTATGAAAAATTTTCCCAAATTCCCAATAGTTTTCACACATGAGTTTAGGAGATCCTAATTGTAGCAGTGTGATATACCACGTGCGCATGCGCAGATTAAGTCATTATCAACATTGAAATATCAATTCGGTAGACGTATTTACCATCGGCTCGCTATTTTAAATGTGTTCCATAAATTAAAGTAATGCTTAGTATTTTGTAATTAAAATTATAATAATAAATAACATATTCTCTACGGTCGTGCCGAGAAAGTTCTGGGGTGACACAGCCGATTTTTTTGATTAAGAATTTGAAAAAAATCAAAATTGTAGTATTTTTTATTGCCATATTAACATAATTTATTTCAATTTCATATTTTTAATATTTTATTGAAAAACAATTTAAATAAATTAAAATACTTTAATAACAATAGTTTTAAAAAATTATTATTTCAAAATTATAAAAAAATTCACACATTAGATCCTTTTTAAACATAAATGAATTACTTTTTTCATTTATTTTAGGCTTATTTTTCGTTTTCAATTTACCGCTTTTTATTCGTTAATAACATAATTTATTATCATTAATTTATTAACTTTTTTTTTTGATTTCCCTTTAAAAAAACAACCTGGCTTAAATATATGTACCAAGATTTTTTATTCCGAATACAAAAAATAAAGAGCCGAATGTCAATCGAAGACCTTCAGAATCAAACACATATAAACCATAAACCAAAGAAAAAATACCGATATTCGAGGAAAAAGCTATGCATACAAAACCAGCCCTTTTGTCGAATAAACACATACACCGAGAGATGCGGCGTCACGACGAAGGGCGTCGAACGACATTAATTCCTGAAGGGATCATAATGCTCGGTAATAGCACCTAAGGAGTATTTTCCTTTTAAAGGGATAACTAAAGCTGAATAAGTGTACAGTATGTTCTATAAAGTCGATAGAAGCAAATAGTGTGTGCCAGTGTAATCGTGTCATCCTTATATTTATTAACAGTATAAATACTGTATGAAACAAAAAATTACTTAAAAAAACGTTACTTGTAGTAAAATTAAATTCAAAAGCTTTCACCATTATAAAATAAAAATTGTTAAAATATAATAGATTTTATCAACTATTGTATACTTTGTTCAGTGACCCCTGCCACCTACGTCATCACTAGCGCTTGTCTTGGTAACACATTTAAAACAGATGAGACAGACAATTTGCATCTAAAGAGAATGTGTTCAATAAAATCAAATTTTATTACAGTTTTAATTTTGACACTATTTGATATTTACGCATTTAAAAAAAACGCGATATTTTAATAAAGATCCGCAGTTCATTTTGGAATTATTTGATTATTTCTAAAGGAAAAAGTTACCTGAAAAACTTTCTGTGTATTCATTCTGTACCTTATTGTAGAATAAAAATACATACTTAAGAAGCAAGTACTTCAAAATAACGAGCCAGTCATAAATTCCCCAAAACAAAGCGAACCCACAGCCGCCAATATAATTCCAAAGCTGGATATTTATTAAAAATTAATTTGGAAGAAATCAGATTTGACCATTGCGAATTTTAAATTTTGCGCACGCATAATTCATTTTTTTTAATTTTTTTATTTGTTAGATTTCAATTTTTAGCGGTTAAACGAAGTCCAAAATGTCGGCTTCGTCACAACCCAGTTTATGGGTCACTTAACTACAGTAAAATTTTCATTGTCATAGAATTGCTCCAATCAGTTTAATTTCGCCGACAAATGTTTCAATCAGAGTCACGACAAAGAAAGCTCACCTAAATATTCTAACTCAAGAGTGAGAATTGTTACATTCCAATAACTAATTTAGTACCAAAATCCGAGTTTAATTGATATCCAAACATCCGCAGTGGGAAATGATAGAGGAGGTCACAATGAACATGTAAAATAAAAACTACTGCTTTTTTTTCTCTCGAGCTAAAATAAACTGGAGTGTTATTGGACATTTTATTCTAAAAATGCATTTTATCCTAAAAATGCATTTTTACCTCTCAAATTAAAAGCAACTTGAGTGTAATTGGACATCTTATCCTAAAAATGCATTTTTCCTCTCAAACTACAAGAAAAACTCGAGTGTAATTGGACATTTTATCCTAAAAATGCATTTTTTCCTCTCGATCTAAAATCAACTCGAGTGTAATTGGACATTTTATCCAAAAAAATGCATTTTTACCTTTCGAGCTAAAAGAAACTCGATTGTAATTAGATGTTTTATCCTAAAAATTAATTTTTTCCTTTTAATCTAAAATAAACTGAAATGTAATTTGCCATTTTATCCTAAAAATGCATTTTTTACCTGTCAAATTAAAATAAACTTGAGTGTAATTGGACATTTTATCCTTAAACAGAAATTCAAGTGGAATTCAATGTTTTATCCAAAAAATGCGTTTTTACACTTCGAGCTAAAAAAAACTCGAGTGTAATTGGACATTTTATCAAGCTAAAATGAACTTGAGTCTAATTGGACATTTTATCAATCTTCTAAAATGAACTTGAGTTTAATTAGACATTTTATAAAAAAATGCATTTTTACCTCTCGAGCTAAAATAAACTCGAGTGTTATTGGACATTTTATTCTAAAAATGCATTTTATCCTAAAAATGCATTTTTACCTCTCAAATTAAAAGCAACTTGAGTGTAATTGGACATCTTATCCTAAAAATGCATTTTTCCTCTCAAACTACAAGAAAAACTCGAGTGTAATTGGACATTTTATCCTAAATATGTATTTTTTCCAAACGAGCTAAAATAAACTTAAGCGTAATTGGACATATTATCCTAAAAATGGATTTTTTCCACTCGATCTAAAAGAAACTCGATTGTAATTGGACAATTTATCGTAAAACAGAAATTCAAGTGCAATTCAACGTTTTATCAAAAAAAAATATTTTTATACTTCGAGATAAAAGAAACTCGAGTGTAATTGAATTTTATCCTAAAACAGAAATTCAAGTGCAATTCAACGCTTTATCCAAAAATGCATTTTATACATCGAGCTAAAAGAAACTCGAGTGTAATTGGACATTTTATCCTAAAAATGCATTTTTACCTTTCGAGCTAAAAGAAACTCGATTGTAATTAGACGTTTCATCCTAAAAATTAATTTTTTCCTCTTAATCTTAAATAAACTGAAATGTAATTTGACATTTTATCCAAAAATGCATTTTATACATCGAGCTAAAAGAAACTCGAGTGTAATTGGACATTTTATCCTAAAAATGCATTTTTACCTTTCGAGCTAAAAGAAACTCGATTGTAATTAGACGTTTCATCCTAAAAATTAATTTTTTCCTCTTAATCTTAAATAAACTGAAATGTAATTTGACATTTTATCCTAAAAATGCATTTTTTACCTCTCAAATTGAAATAAACTTGAGTGTAATTGGACATTTTATCCTTAAACAGAAATTCAAGTGGAATTCAATGTTTTATCCAAAAAATGCATTTTTACACTTCGAGCTAAAAAAAACTTGAGTGTAATTGGACATTTTATCAAGCTAAAATGAACTTGAGTGTAATTGGACATTTTATCAAGCTAAAATGAACTTGAGTTTAATTTGGACATTTTATCAAAAAAAAATGCATTTTTACCTCTCGAGCTAAAAGAAACTCGATTGTAATTAGACGATTTATCCTAAAAATGAAATTTTTGTTCTCGAGCTAAAATAAGTTCGAGTGTAATTGGACATTTTATTAAAAAAATGCATTTTGACGTGTCCAGCTAAGATTAGATTAGATATTTTATCCTAAAAATGCATTTTTTCCTCTCGAGCTAAAATAAACTGAAGTGTAATTTGACATTTTATAGTAAAAATGCATTTTTACCTGTCGAAGTAAAAGAAAATTGAGTGAAATTATGCATTTTATCATAAAAATGTATTTTTTTTACTCGAGCTAAAATGAACTAATGCCTAATTCAACACATTATCCTAAAAATGTATTTTGTCCAATCGTGCTAAAATAAACCAAAGGTAATTTAACATTTTATGCTAAAAATGCATTTTTAACTCTCGATCTAAAAGAAACTCGATTGTAATTGGACATTTTATCCAAAAAATGCATTTTTACCTCTCCAGCTAAAATAAACTAAAGTATAATTAGACATTTTATCCTAAAAATTCATTTCAATCGAGCTAAAAGAAACTCGAGTTTAATTGGACATATTATCCAAAAAATGCAATTTTTCCACTTTTCCACCGAAATTTGACGTTGAATCAACAGCAAAGTTGTAGCCTAACCTCAAAATTTTCGAGAAAAATGTGGTAATTCGTAGTAAATTTTTTTTTTCGTTTTTCATTTTTCACTTCCGCAAAAATGATTCTATTTTAATGAACCTTTTTGAAAATATTCACTTTTATGTCTTAAATAACCAAAAATATTTTGAGATAAATTATTTAGTTTTTTTTTTATTCATTTTTTTTCCATTAAAAATGTCGACTGGTGAATTTTGGAAATTTATTATCGAAAAAATGTCGAATAATGAATTTTCAGAAATATGGAAATCTGAAAATTTTCTCCTGTGAGGTAAAATTGGGATTTATTGAAAAAATGTAGACTAATAAATTTTCGAAAAAAAAAATGGAATATTATTATGATTTTTTGCTCGTGAGATAAAAGTGAATTTTATCATAAAAATGTCAAATACTGAATTTTCCGAAATATGGAATTCCCCTAACAGTTTTGATGGGTAGGTAAAAGTGTGAATGATTATTATTTTTTGAGACACTCATTTTTTTTGGGTCAAAAACACTTTTTCCTACGGCTGCTTAGAAAATACACAAAAACGCACTGTCAACTTGCCTCGAAAAACGTCAATTTCAAACAGCGTGTGTAAACGTTTACACACGCAGTGTGCAAAGTAAAATGACAATACAACTACTCATAATAACATAACATATATCAGTGAATCGAGATTATATCTAGCATGCGGGCACTGTCACTACTGACAGTTCTCATTTCTCATTTCTCAAATTTATTGTAAAAGAAAATAAAGTGGCAGCCGAAGGAAAAGTATAGTGTGTAACTCGTGTGAAAAAGCACTTTTCACACTTTGTGACTTGTGGCATTCGCCTTTCAGGCTCGTGCCACAAACCGTCACATGCGTGTGAAAAGTGCTATTTTCAACACTTGTTAAACAATATACTATTTTCTACTACCGTGCCTAAAGTACTTACTTTACGCACGCTAAGGAATGCGTAAAGTTGAACTTTTTTTCACTAGTGCGTAAAGTAAAATAAAATTTTCAAAATAACTTTTTTACATGTGCAACACATTTTTTGCAATATACTTATGTTTCTTATTTTGCCAAAGTTCTATGTGCCAGAAATCAACTGGTTAACTTCAAGATTTTGGAAAATAGCTTGTTAACCTCTTGCATGTGAAATTAATTTTTGTACATAAAAACTATGGTAGTAGAAAAAATATTGTATGCAACTAGTGTGTAAAGTACCTTTTTTCACTCATTCGTGAAAAAAGTATCACTTTACACACTTGTTGCATAAATAACTATTTTCAAATTAAAAGTCGAATGGCGAAATTTCATCATAGAGAGTTCTTCGGGTACGAATTTTTTTGGGTTTTACGTGTACTTTTTGATACGATAAACAAATACAGTTCCTATTTAAAAATATGCTCAAAACATAAAAAACTGAAAACATAATTGTTTTAAAAATGAATTTTTTAATAATTGTTGATAATTTGTTTAAAATTTTAAGAAAATTGAAAACCGGATTACACCATTAAACTATAAGAAAAAAAATACAAAAGGAATTATGTTTTATTATTTGATCAGAAATATCATGTTTGTACAGTATTGTTACAAACATTCAACTGGAATATTTGAAGCCTCAGAGAAAAATTAAAAATCAGTATTTTTAATTGTTTTATCGCAGAATCCAAAAAGTTGTCAATACAAAACTTGTAGATTATGAAAAAAACCTTCAACGCCATTTTTTAATATAACCTTAAAATTTTTGGAAAAAATGCGAAATTTCATTTTTTTCTTTTTTTACCATTTTTAAATTTAAATTTTCACAAACACATTGTAATTTTTATGAAAATTCAAAATTATATGTACTTAAATACATATTATACAATATATTAACAATTATTTAATTGTTTTATAAAAACAATTAATTCGATTATAACGAATTTTTAATGAGTTTTTATCCCCACTAAGTATTCTTGATCTACATTTTCTTTAATTATTTTCTTGAAATTTGTTAAAAAGTATTTCTAGTCTCTGCGAAATCATCTGTGAAGGCAACATATAATTTATTTTATATTTTTTCCGTAATACAATTCACTTGTGTAATCAGTTTTTCAATTTTCTTGAAATTTTCAACAAATTATTAACAATTATTAAACAAGTCATTTTTAAAAGAGTCATGTATTCAGTTTTTCCAATTTTTGAGCATGTTAAATAGGAACTGTAGTTGTTTATTATTGTATCAAAAAATACATATAAAAACTAATAAAACGCATGCCTAAAGAATTCTCTATAATAAAATTTCACCATTCGACTTTTATTTAGAAAATACCTGTTTTTGACCGAAAAAAATGAATATCTCAAAAAAAAGTTAAATTATTTATCTCAAATTTTTTTGGTTATTTAAGGCATAAAAATAAATAATTTCAGAATGATTCATTAAAATAGAATTTTTGCGGAGGTGAAAAATGAAAAACGAAAAAAAAAATTAACTACGAATTACCTCATTTTCTCAAAAAAATTGAGGTTAGTAGCAAAAGTGGCTTCTATAAAAGTTGTAGGTTTTTTGATACAACGTCAAGTTTTGCTGGAAATCGTGAAAAATCGCAAATAAAATGTTCCACTCCCTTTAACTACCCCCCAAATAAATTAGACTAACCCCCAAAACTCCGTTTTCTTCTCACATGTTCCTTGTGAGCCCTTTTATCATTTCCCACTAGTGATGTTTGGATATCAATTAAATTGTTGTAAAAATGTATCTCGCCTGAATTATATGGGTAACTTATAGTAAATTGTGTTAAAAATATTGTTTTTTAGTAGCACACTGTATATATTTAATTGGTTTGTGGTGCCTTCGATCTCAGAAAGCCCCACGTTGTGGAATCATTTAAATTGGTATGTTCTTTTTTATATTTTCTCAGGGTGAGTTTGGCTTTCTGGGGCTTTCTGAGATCGAAGGCACCAGAAACCAATTTAATATACAGGTTTTAGTAACGTACATGCTAACATGATTTATAATATCATCATAACTACGCTACTGCGTCTACCACCAGAAGGGTTTCTAGTATAGTGAAATTATATTATTCAAGAAAAATAATTACTTACCTTCATCTGTAATCTCTTAACACCAATTTCCAAGTCTTGAATAGAACTAACACTATTTTGATTATTTATGTCATTCACACACTACCGAAACGATTTTTTATTTAGGTACGACGTATAAATTCGATTTTTAATCACTAAAAACATTTCCACGATATAGTTCACGTCTAAACTTGTAAAAATCTCGGCGTGAAAGAAAGCGTCACTTAATAAAAAAAACTTTGACATTTTGACACTTCAAGGTGAGTAACGTAGCAGGTATGCTAGATGGAAAAAAATTTATTAGCTACCAAAAAGAACATCCAAATATATTCTTCTCTCTACTTTTTGTATTAAATAGAAAAGGAGGAAGACATTGATGCTAACGAAACTTGATTAGATTTCGCTTTAGAATCATATATGTAATACATATCCAGGGCTGCGTTCAGATTTAAAGTGCGTTTTACACCCAGGATGTTGTGACGTCTTATAGGAGTTGTCTTGTAAATATGAACGACTGGGGCGTGATTATTTAAGCTATTATTTATTTTCGGAATCAAGTTCTAGTGAAGAAGAAATTGTAAGAGATTGCAAATATATAGAATGAGAAACAGGATAAATAGAAGTAATCAAGAGTGGAAAATTTCATTCAAACCATCTCTAACTTCACCACAATGGAATTTAGAGAAAATTTTCGATAATACGTCCAGCTTATGAAAATCAAGTTTACATAATCTCACCTACCTTTGTAATAATACCAAATTATTTTTGTTTCTTATTAAATTGTTTTCGCATCATCTTGAACAAGATAATAAAATTTTGGTAGAGTCTGAATCCATTTTAATTTATTTCATTTATTTATTTAATAAGGCAACTGCCAATTTTATGATATTTGTGAGGTTAGAAAGACGTTCATTCATTTAAAAACATGACTTGTGCTCAAACTGCGCATGTCGGATCAATTTTCTCCAAGTATTCACTGGGATGAAAAGTTGTCGTCTAGACGATAAATATGAACGCAAAAGTATGTACACTCGGACAAAACGCCCTCTAAATCCGAACGAAACTTGACGTTCGGTGTGCACTCTGGACGTAAATCTGAACGGAGCCCAACTTGAGAGAGAAGTGTGTCGCCGATAGTAGAGTGTAGATGATCGTTTCTCTCTCACGCAGTCTCGGATAAGTCATAGGCGTCACAGCTGTACGGAAATTTTTTTTATTGTTATTTTCATATATTTAGCAGAAGATATATTGTAATAAAAACGTATAAATAAAGTTATGATATATGCCTACGCTTACTTAACTTTACTTTTTCACTACGTTCCTTTTTCCCCACGAGACACGACGCCTATGCAATTCACGATGCAGCTATATACTCAAAATATATATGACGCATGCCTGTTGGCACCCGATTCCGATCTTGCATCTCCTTCTGTCGGAGCGCTTTGTTTCTACAGGCAAAGATAGGACGTTGGCGATATAGGAGTATTACATATATGTTTAGAATAGGATAGCATTTCGCTTTCGCTAGGTGTACGCGATGGATCTTGGAAATGGCGGATGCCTCTATGCACGTACAACACAAATGAAAACAAACCGATATATAGGATTTTTAATATAAATACCGTTGCACGTCACAAGTGACGTTACTCTTGCATTATAGAACTACCAACTAATTAAAATTTACCTAACTAACTGTCAGTATATAGAACGTTCATTAACTTTAAAGATTCAGTAAGTAAAGGCGATGACGTTTAGAATAAAACTTTACAAGTTGATTTCTTGTATAATTGTCACAATCTAAACGTCATTGTCATTAGTTACAGAACCGTTAAAGTTAACGAACGTTCTATCTACTGACAATAAGTGAAATAATCCGAAACATAACGAATATTGACGAGCATTCATGAACGTAGTTGCAGTACGAAAAACCGAAAAATGCAATTGTATTTAGTTTGACAATTTAATTCATGTATAAAAAATCCCATAAGCCGCGTGATTTTGTCATTATGACAGCGGACTCGTAATTTTTTCAGAAGCAGTTTTTTTCGTTAAATTGCCAGGCGACAAAATTCTTATTGAGACATGTCTAGTTTACTTCAACAAAAAAAAAAGCTCTCGTGTAATTATAAGTGACAATTTTAGAATGATCTCAATTTTGAATTTTAAATACAAGATGGCGACTCTAAAATGGCGGACAATATTTTTGATTATTTACCAATTCTATTCGAAATTGGTAAAGCTCATTGCATAGCCTTTCAGTTGCACGTCATACGGCATCTACCTCGCTTTATCATATTAAGTTGAAAGAAATGCAAAAAAAGGTACGTCCACTATAAATTTTCGTAAGGCAATAACATCATGAGAGATCTACACGTAGATATTAAATAACTACAATTGACACAATACAGGCATTTCATTGGCTGCCGTTTGCTATACGTCATGGCCTCATAGTCCAATTGAAATATTGAACACGTTCTTTAGCTATTTTTGATAAACGTCAAAGTGTACGCCTGAGAGTTTGAATGAGAACAGTACTTCCATTAGTTCCATTTCCATTTCTTATTGTAGATTTCATCCGGCAAGAGATCCTTGTTGTCTTGTAATAACTAATTTTCGGAATTTATTTATTAATGTTATATTATTTATGATAATAAATATCAATTAAAAATACATTTTGTTTTATTTTGTAATGTTTTGATATCACAATTCTTATCAATTACAAAGCCTTTTCCTATTTGGCTGAATACGATCCTGACAACTGTCAAAATTTTGTAGAGTCGCCATCAAATGCCATGTAGTAATCAAAGACATGCCGAAAACATGATATGACGTCATATTTGGTGACGAGCAACTGAAAGGCTATGCAATGAACTTTATGAGGGGGTTTTTTGAGTAGGAGATTTTGAATTTTTTGTTAATAAAAAAGTTAATAAAATCAAGTTGGCTACTCCAAGATGGCGGACAATATTTTTAAACATTTACCGATTCTATTCAAAATTGGTATCCGGGGGTTTTTGGGGTTGGAGATTAAGAATTTTTTGTCAAAAGTAATAAAATCAAGTTGGCGACTCCAAGATGGCGGACAATATTTTTGATTATTTACCAATTCAATTCTAAATTGGTATGTGGGCTTTTTTGAGGTTGGAGATTAAGAATTTTGTGCCAAAATGAATAAACTTAAGATAGCTTACGAGATTTATGATTATTGACCGATTATATTCATAATTGTTATGTGAAGATGTTTGGGGTCAGAGATTATGATTTTTTTGTCGAAATTATTAATGTTGAAAAAATTTGAAAATATTAAAAGTTCATTGGTTATGGTATCTAGATGTAGGAAACCAATTTTGAAACTTTTTTTTAACCAAATCAACCAAAATAAAGAAAATAGGAAAACTAATGAAAAAAAAAGAAAATATAAAAAGAAATAGGAAAAAAATAGAAAAAACACAAAAAATTGTGAAAAATAGAGAATAATAGAGAAAAATAGTGGAAAATAAAGAAAATAGGAAACTAATGGAAAACAGAAAAAATAGAAAGATATAGGAAAAAGACAAAAATTAAGAGAAATAGTAGTGAAAAATTGGAAAAAACATGGAAAAAAAGGAGGAAATAGGGCAAAATGGTGGGAAACGGCTAAATTTTGGAAAAAATATAAAAATGGGAAAATTAGCAAGAAAATGAAGAAAAATAGGGAATTTTGGGAAAAATAGAAAAAATAGGGAAAAACAGGTAAATTTGGGAAAAATGGTAAAAAATAAAGAAAAATAGTAAGAACAGGACAAATACGGAACTTGGGAATTTTGGAAAAAATGTGACACAACATAGGGAAAAATTGGAAATTTTGGGAAAAATAGTAAAAACATGAGAAATAGAGAAATGGGGAAATTTGAAAAAAATATGAAAAAATGAATAAAAAAAATAGAAAAATAGGGAAAAATTGGAAAATTACCAAAAAATATGGAAAAATTTTGTAATTAAGAAAAAATAGAAAAAAGACGTAGAAAAATAGGAAAATTAGAGAATAAATAGGGAAAAATGGGAAAAATAGTTAAAAATAGGGAAACAGTAGGGAAAATAGGAAAACATGAAAAAAAATGAAGAAAGTGGGACAAAGTAGGGAAAAATAGATACAAATAAGGATAAATAAACACTGAAAAACAAGGAAAAATCTAGAAAATAGGAAAATTAATGGAAAAACGGGTAAAAATAGGAAGATATTGGAAAAATAGGAAAAAAAAAGGAAAAATAGAGAAATTATGGAATAAATAGGGAAAAAAGTGAAAATTAGAGAAAAACGGGGAAAATAGGGAAAAATACATACAAATATAATGAAATAATGGAAAACACTTAAAAATAGTAAGAAATATTAAAAATGAGGAAAAAAAGGTAATAAATACTGACAAATAGGAAAAACCATGGAAAAATAGGGAAATATTTGGAAAAATAAGAAAAAATTTGAAAAAGATGGATAAAATAGGGAAATTAGGGATAAATAATATTTGTTTTTAAATACAGTATGTCTCAAAAATAATTATTATTGTTAGTTGTATACATCATATCTCAAAATAAAAATTCTTGTAAATTGTATACGGTATGTCCCAAAAATGAAAATTCTTGTTAGATGTATCCAGAAAAAGCAAAAAATAAAAAATGTAATTTTTATTTTTCTAATTTTACAAATTATATCATAATTTTTATAAACGAGGTTAAATCCTGAATGTCTTACGGTAACATCCATCTATAGTCTTCCCTTCCCGCGCTCCTGGCTTTGCATCGGAGTAGCAGTAAGAGTGGGAGCAAAGCAAGCACAAGCAAGCAGGAGCGTCCGATAAGCCGTTATTCCGTCGCCCGAACCCCCTCACAAAGGCCTAATTAGCCATAAACTCTCTGATTTATAACGGCACAGAAAATGCAAATATGAAATATGAAAATGAAGATGGCTGTAATAAAAGTGATATACGAGGCTCCGCAGAGCCATTTGTGAAGGCGCCATGACTCACTCGTCAGTTTTATGGGCGGACGTCCATCATGCGGATGACGGGCTTCATTGCTGTGCTGCCCCCGAAACCTCTCTGTAGGGGCTGCACCGCTCAGCTCACTGTTCTGCGACTCCACTTCGATGACGACGTCGGTCAGAGGTAACCCCGCATTCTTTTTTAAAGGGTTAAGTTTTTAATTTAATAATCAAATAAAAGTTCAATGAAATACGAAGAAAAAAGTATTATTTTATTTTTTTTTTGGCCACGTATTACCTAATCTGATACGCTATGTTTGTAAAAGAAAAGCATTGTATTCGTAAGGTATTTCAAGCATAGATGGCCAGGTTTTGAAATTTTATGTTAACATTTGTATATACGTTAATTAGAATTGTTGTTAATTTCTATAACGAATCTTTATTGATTTTAGGAACATGTCTTAAGTATTAAAATTCATAAAACAATTAAACTTATAACTCGTAAAAAAAATTAAAATAGTTAACAAAAACCATCTCCCCCACTGTGCTGAGGTGAGATGGAGCAGCTGAAAAAAAAAACGATATTTCGGCCAAAATGTTACTTTGTTTTGCGTACAACAACAGCTAAAGTTAACAAATTTGGAACAAGAATCATGGAACCATTTAGAGCAACGTAAGCAATTAACCTAGTCGTCATATTTTGTGATTTGGGAATACGTTTTTCCATAACCTGTGCAAGACTCGTCAGCATAGTCCATATTATTATTATTATTATATCATCTGAAGAATCATCCAATTTCAGTGCTTCTAGATTTTCGTCTGAAGATGAGTCTCGTTTGGGAGCTTTCTTAGTTTTCTTATTGGTCACTTTTGATTTCTTAAAAACAGGTTCTGATTTACTGGTTTTTTTTTTCTTTCTATTTTTTCTTAGTAGCTTTCTTCTTTTTTTCGTCAATTGTTGCTTCTATGGCTAAAATATCTGCCAGCTGCTTGCTCTTGGTTCGAACCGAATTAAAGTCAGCAGAAACAACCGGACTAGGTGAGATTATATCCAGTATTTTTCCAATGGTATATTTCAGAGGAGTATTTGCATTAGTTTCTGCAGGCGGTTAATTTTGTTTTTCTGGTACAGTCTGCCAACTGCAGCCTGGTTGTTGATTGTCATCAGCTAAAGCTTTGTTGAAATTTTGAGAACTGCCATTAGGATTTTGTTTATTTTCAACTGCACCAGAGACCAGTGGCGGACCGTGAACTTTTTAAGAGAGGAGGATGGACAGAAAACGTTTTTGTAAAAATATACTCTTTTTAGCCAATTAATTTAACATTTGCGCAGCGTCCGTAACAGCTACTTCAGTGACAAAATTAATTGTTGCCCAGCAAGAACCTAACATTTTTTTTTAATTTTTCATATTTTGTTTGTTTTCTATTAATTTTATTAACTTTTTTTATATTCTAACGGAATTCTACGGTCTTTAGTTTGCGGAAAATGATCAATAATATTATCATAATATATTTTAAGCGTTTAACTAAATCTTTTTCCATAGATATTAAACTAACATTGTATAAACGATTTTGGCAAATTGCATTTCGCTTGTAAGTTTTAATTTGTTTGAGAGTATAAAATGATCTATCCACTGATGCCGACGTGAAGGAATGGTGACCCACGCAACACGCATGTGTCGGATACCGCCGTCCGCACTGAACTGAAAAAAAAAGCAAAAAGGCCGGCGGCAGGCTTGGGCTTAAGGCTAGCCTACCGATAGTTTTGCCATTTCAACAATTTTTTACGGTATTTAGCAATCGGACTGGTTGAAAAAACGGCAACTGTGTTGAGCAACACGTGTTTAGGGTTTGAGATATATACAGAGTTAGCAGAAAAAATTATTACAGAAACAGGAAATAAAATGAAAAATGATCAACAAATTATTTCTGGTGCTATTTACTGGATAAATTGGTGAGGAGGCTGAGCCTCCTTAGCCTTCTTCGAGGAGCCGCCACTGCCAGAGACCTCAAGTATGACACTATTTTCAGATAGAAGAAATATTAAATGTCACAATTCCGGTAGCCTTAAATGCCAAACTTCCAATATTTACAGTTGCAGACTTATTCCATCCTTCAACAAGTAATGTTCCAAATTGTAATCTGGTGATTTTTCGTCTGAAAATGGTCTCAATCTTCTTGGGAGACCTCAAAATGGATATTTCCATCGATATCTCGATTTTTTTTGCTCGTTCACTATACTTTCCCTTCGATGGGCCCGGTAAAGCAAAAACAAGTACTAATCAAATCAAAAAAGGGGTGACCACCATTTTTCAATTTGAATGATATGTTATAATTTAATTGGAATGCAAAATATTATAAACTAATTATACTTTAACTTTTACACTCTGTATCTTAAACCGAAGTTATGGGATTTATGTGGGTTTATTGATTGCTGAAAACAGAGTTTCAAAATTCTAAAACGTTCTCGAGTTATCCATTTAACCAGTTAACCATTTTTTATGGGACATCCTGTATGAAGAAAAAGTTTTGTGATCTGATAAAAAATTCGATCAGAACTTGCTGTTAGACTATTGAATATTTTTTTGAGACCCTGTACATGTAGAAAGTTGTGGTCGAGTAAAAATTTAATAAGTACTTGCAGTTAAAATATTAACCATTTTTTATAAAGAAAATGTTTTGTTAAACTATTGAACCATTTTTATGAGACATCCTGTATAAAGAAAAAGTTTTGTGATCGGGTAAAAAATTCGATCAGAGCTTGCAGCTAAACTATTGAATATTTTTTATGAGAAAAAACTTGTGGGTAAAAATTTAATCATAACTTTCAGTTAAAATAGTAACAATTTTATATGAGACATCCTGTATGAAGAAACAGTTTTGTGACCGGGTAAAAACTTCGATTACAATTTGCAGTTAAACTATTGAACATTTTTTATGAGCCATTCTGTATAAAAAGAAGTTGTGATCGGGTAAAAATTCAATCAGCACTTGCAGTTAAAATATTAACCATTTTTTATGAGACATCCTATATAAAGAAAAAGTTTTATGCCCAGGTAAAAAATACGATCAGAACTTGCCGTTCAACTATTGAATATTTTTTATGAGACATCCTATATTAAAAAAAAGTTGTTATTGGGTAAAAGTGTAATCAGCACTTGTGGTAAAATATTAACCATTTTTTATGAAACATCCTGTATAAAGAAAAAGTTTTATGACCGGGTAAAAATTCAATTAGTACGTGCAGTAAAATATTAACCATTTTTTATATGATGTATAAAGAAAAATGAGACATCCTGTATAATGAAAAATGAACTTAACTTAAATCTGATGATTAGTTTTTGATTTCAATCAAGACATGTATTTACTGTTTGGCCAAAAAAATATGAACCGCAGTATGTGCAATGACTTTACGCAGAAGGGAGCTTGTGAACCCAATGTTTTATTTTTCACAATGAAAATCATGTTGACAACACCGCACTAAATGCTTAAGAGGCGAAAAGCATGAATAATCTGGTTAAATGAGCTCCGGGATGGGGTGAATGGGGTGAAAATCACTGCGCACCCATGACTCATAGCTCAACTTAGATCAGCCAAATAGTACACCAATTGTAGCGTTATTAAAGTTTAAAGAAAAATGTAGAAAAATCTTAAATAAGTTGAAGAAAAAATAACAATAATATGTATTTTTTTACAAATTTTTAACAAATTATTCTTAAAATTACTTAATATAATTATCTATTTTATTTTCCTAGAAACTAAATACAATTTTATTTGGTTAATTCAAGTCGTGTTGAATTTTTTGTTATAAAAAATTCCCGCATTCCTAAATTCGCAAAATCACAAAAAAGCACATCGTACGCGTCGTCGTGAAGTTTCGGCTGGCATCGTCACATACCTGTACCTACAACCAAAATTGACTTTATTAAAAGAAGTTAGTGCTATAAAAAATAAAATATTTGTTAGACGCATAAATAATCAGTGGTAGAAAATTATCTAATAAATTATTATAAGAGGTATGTAAAAAATTGATTTTTATATATATTAAAATGATTTGTTCTTATGCATAGTGTTGGTGCTATTTTGAATATTGTTTGAGTATAGATTTTATTTTATTTCGAAAAAAAGGCAAAGCGAGTGTAAAAATTTTGTTTTTGTTGATTGATTATTTATCATTATTGATTGATTGAAAGATTTTTGTCACGAAAAGTTAAAAAAAATAATGAAAGAAGAGAAGGTTGGAAACCAATAAAGAGAAATTAAATTTAAAAGAATTTTAGTGGAGAAAAACTATTTGTATAAATATATATAGGTATAAAGATTGAAAGGATGAAGGAAAAATATACAATGGTTCAAGGAAATGGACTATAACGAATTAAAAATTTTTACTATTTGGTTGGCTTATAATTTTTTTGTAAACAAGAAAAATTGTAGATCTGAAATTTTTATTGGTAAATTTTTTTCAAAATTGTTAAATTTATAAAAATGAATTTGTGATTGGTTTAATGTGTCATTAAAAGAGTGAGAAAGACATTTTATTTTCAGGTCTTAAAAAAATTATTTCAAGCTCAAAACAAATTAAAGCCTTTTAGAGCTAACCCCCATTATTATAAGATTGTTCTAGTTATTCTTTACACTGATTCAGATTTTCATGTAGTAAAAAAGTTATTTTAATCTCAAAATCAATTAAAACCATTTATAACTAGACACCCCATTATTATTTTTTCGAAATTTTATTGTATACGATTGTTATAATTGTTTTTAAAATTGATCCACATTTTCATGTCTTAAAAAAGTTATTTCAAGCTCAAAATCAATTAAAGCCATTTAAAACTAGCCCCCCAATTATTTTTTTTTGATTTTTTTTTTATTGTACTAGATTGTTCTAGTTGTTCTTAGCATTGTTTCAAAATATTATGTTTTAAAAAAATTATTTCAAGTTCAAAATCAATTAAAACTATTTAGAGCTAGCCCCTTTATTTTTTGTTGTTGTACTAGATTGTTTTAGTTGCCCTTAGCAGTGTTCCAAATTTTCACGGCTTAAAAAATTATTCCAAGCTCAAAATAAGTTCAAACATTTTAGAGCTAGCTCCAAATTTAGGGCAAATATAATTTTTCATAATACATCATTACAATATACATATACAGGGTCAACCATAAATGTTAAAATTGCATTTAAAATAATAATTTTTTGCTTAAATGGTTAAACGAGAAACAAAATGGTATTATAGTTGAAATTTAAAATATGATTTTTCATTATAAATTTTTTTACTAAACTTAGAAGAAATTTTAATAAATTGGAAGCTACATAATTATGGAAAATTTATATTATTTTAACAGTAATTAGATTTTTAAAAATATTTTTTTCGAAATTTTTATGAAGATTAACAATTGAATAAATATACATTGTCCACGGTATCCAATAGATGAAAAATTTTTAAATTTTGGTTTTAGCGAAAAATGTCATTCTTGATAAAAAGCTTCGCTTATTCTGAAATCTAAAATACAATCATCAGATATCATTTTTTTTTAGTAATATACGAGTTTTGTCAAAAAATATGAATTTTACTCAAGAGTAAAGTACTTTTAAATTTGACAACATCAAAAAATGTTATTTAAAAAAGTTGATCAGAACTAAAAACTATGTTCAAATATGCTATTACATTGAAAAAATAGGTTTTGAGCTTGTTTAATATTTTTTCTATTTTGACTGAACATTTATCTCTTGTGATTATAAAAGTCATGATAACCTTCTCGTTTCTTAATATTATCAACTAATTTTGCAATTTAAACACGTAACTACAGTAAAATTTGCATTGTTATTGTACCTAGAAATACATTTCAAAAATGAATACATTTTTTCAATAAAAATGGGTGTAATTGCATATTTAAACTTGGTTTTTTGTTCTGATAAACCTTTTTCGATGTTGCCAATTTTTGAAGGTACTTTACTCTTGAGTAAAATTCATATTTTTTGACAAACCTCGTATAATACTGGAAAAATTTTTATATCTGATGACTGTTTTTTAGATTTCAGAACAAGCAAAACTTTTTATCAAGAATGACATTTTTCGCTAAAGCTAAAATTTAAAAACTCTTCACCTGGGAGTTACCGTATTCGACCACCAATTCAGGTAGCCAGCCATAATGATGTCGAACTCGACCACGAGGTTCCGGTGAGGGGATTATCCTCTTTTCTAGGAATACTTTATTTAAGCAATTCAATACATATTTCTACATCAATAATAATTTAAGTTATTAACATGTTAAGTCATTTAACTTATTTTTCAGATTTAGTACATACTAAAAAAACCCAAAAATTAGAAAGATTATGTCCTATTTATTCAAACCACAATAAATAATACAAAATAAAATAATTACAGGAGGGTAAACGACTTGCTCTACAGGTAGGTTCTACATGTATTATATCAATATTAAAAATATCCATAATTATAAGAAAAACAAATATAATAATAATAATCTCGATATTACACCTGATCTGTGTGCATCTAATTGTTTATTTATAAAATCAGATTTTTCTCTAATATTTTTTCGTCTTTTTTAATTTCAAGAATTTGCACTTCTAATTTTTATATATGTTCCAGTTTGTACAGTCATTAATACTTTCGTGAAAAGAAAAATATTGGGATGATTCGTACAGAATTCAGAATTGAACTTTAAGTGAAATGATTCACATGCTTTCGTTGTTCTGTACAAAAAATTATTAGAATTACACCAAATAGATGGTGGAAACAAGGCTAAATTGGCAATTTAATTTTTATTAACATATTAAGTCATTTAACTTATTCCTCGGAAATCATGAGAACAAATAAAATATAGTTCTGTATTAAAAAAGTCTTTGGCTGCAGAAGGATCAAGCATGTACAGACCAAAATATAATCTTAAATAATTGATAATTGATTCTCGGTTATTGTAGTCTGAAACTAGCACTAGACTTTGGGTTAAATGAAACCTACAACCGACAATATTTGCTTGTTCCATTATTTCCATAGATGCCCGATGATTTGCGAGTTCAAAATCAACGACGATTTCTTTCGGATAAAAATTCAACTGTAATTCCTTACATTTTTGAACAATAGTTTCATATAGTGTCTTAAATGTTTCCAAACACTGCAGGTACAAAGTATCCGTTCTTGAAACCGTGTAAGAAACATAAATTGGTAAAAGTAGAAAAAATTATAATGTCCTTGTCATCATTTAGACTCAATAGAAAAGGCATGTTCACCTTTATTTGTGATTAACTTTAGATTTTTTATCGCACTTATCACCTCTGTTCTGTTTTTCGAAAGGTTTGGTAGAGTTTTTCGTCTGGCTTCATATAGATTTCGCCGAATTTGTTCTATATCATGAACATTGATGTTTCTGTCACCTTTTTCCAGTTCACTGCAGATCATCTTGTTAGGTTTTTTAGCAAAACCATCATCAGCAGCTTTCCGTTTAAGTGTATTACTAATAATTTGCCTCGAAATGGTAGCATCTACTCCATGTGAATTTTCACCGACTTTTTCTACAATTTTTGTTTCCTCTGTCGCCATTGTATTCACTTTTGTGGGACATTCACGTTTCCAACACCACCATCTAATCTTGCCGGTCTTACTAATATGCACTTTAGAAAACTTGAAATCATTTAAAACAAGTAAATTTTGTCTTCGTTCACTCACAATTAAATAGGCACTTTTCATGGTATTAGCGTAAAAAGTACTGAATTAAACTGAACATTTTCAAAAGTGCTTCAGTACATTAAAACAGATTCGATACCTACCTTATGATCCTGTGCATTAATCTTATTACGGGTAATAAAATGCTGGTCGAATACGACCGTCCCCTAATCCCTAGAAGTGATATTTACCTGAAATTTTGAGTGTCGTGGTCGAGTTCGGTGGCAGCCCTTCACCTATAGGATACCCCATCACAACTAATCACTTCCAACAACATTATTATACAGGGTATTTCTTGATTGTTAACTGCGTATACGTTAAAGATAAATAAAGGACACTAGGTGTGATTTTAAATAGCTTATATTTAATGAGCCGGATTATTTTTAACCAAGATTTATCCATTTTTGTTATTTCTTTCTAAAGTCTTACAATCTTTCTCTATTAACTTTTATACGATAAAATATTTAAGAAAATGCCCGAACAGGTCGATTTTTATTTCAGATGAAACATATTTCTACAATAAAATATTTATCCTAAATTCAACACCTTGTCCATGGTATGTACCCAAGGGAAAATGTTAAATTACAACAGGGGTCAACTGATAGTTCATTTGAAGGGCTTCTAAAATCTAAATTGAAAGAATCAAATTTCAAAATTTATTAGCAAATATGAATAAAGTACTTTTATCGTATATTGCTGATAAATTTTAATATTTTCAGATTGGGTTTTAGAACATACAGAACTTTTTCGGAACAATAATTTTTTTTGTAAAACAAAAAATAAAAAAGTTGTAAGTATCTAATTATATTTGATAATTTTAATATTTTGCTTCAGGTGGAATTCAGAACACAAATGGAAAATTTGAGAGGATTAGTTCAAGGCTTCAGTAGATTTTAAGGTATGAATTTTTATTTTCTTATCACTATTACATTGAACACTGGATAACGATATACTAAAAAACGAATATTCAAAAAATTACTGATATTGCAATTTTTAATATACGTTTTCATATGCTTGTGATTTATGAAAGGTTCTCGAATTTGATCGTTTAAATTTTTGTTAATTTAATATTTTTTTAACAACTTTTAAAGGTTTTAATAATTTCTTGATAATGCATAACGTTTTGAATATTTTCTATTTTTTTTCATTTTTTAAACAATTTTTAGCAAATTTTGAAGATCTTTTCAATTTTTTGATAATTTATGACAACTAATGAAAATTTTTCAATTTTTAAATTTTTGAGAAAACTTTAGATTTGTTGAGTTTTGTAACTTTAATAATGCATTTTAATCTAAAAAACACAAAAAATGTTTACTTCTCAGTTTGAACAATTTTTATTGAAATTTAATGAAAATTATGGACTTATCTCTTTTTAAATTATTTATTTAATAACTTCTTCGTTAAGTTGATCCTATAACTATAATATTTTTAATAACAAAATAAATAAAAAACTACAAACTTTTTTTCTTTTTATTACAGGTAAGTGAACTACAGATAATACAACAGATCAGCAGTAAGTTTCAGAAAAAAACCTTTTTGGTATGTATGGTACGATTTTTCAAATATTTTAAAATCTATAAATTATTATTTACGGTCTTAAGGTTTATTGTTGGTCGTTTAGTCCTATAACTTTTTCCTATAATATCGTTTATTTAGTAATATTTGTTATGCTATGAGAAAAGCTAATTGATGCCTATACGTTGTAGATTTTTAGGTTTTATATTTGACTTTACATCTATATGTGTACCAGGGGGCCGGGACAAGTTCATATCTTGAGAACGAAAGAACGGATTATTTTAAAATTTTAGGTGGTCACTGTAGACATAATTTTCAATTAAGTGACATAAAAAATTAAAATGGAGGACTTCCGGTTTCTTTTAAATTGGCGTAGAAACAGAATTTTCAAATAGAACACCCAGTATTATTTTACATGTTTGGATTCTACAAGTCAAATTACGTATAATTCATATATCAAAAATAATTTTGGCTGTCAAAAATAAAAATTATTAAAAATTATTACCTCGCAACCGTTTTTTATGAAAAACTTAATTTTTTAACTGGGCCACATGGTGGGCCATTTGGTTATTAAATTGACGGTTTAATTATGAACCAAATGAAATGCATAATGTCGGAATGGTTTTTAAGAAACATTGTGAAATAAAATAAAAAACCAAAAATTTCGATTAAAAATGTTTTTTATTTTTGACAGCCAAAATCATTTTTGACATGTGAATTATACGTAATTTGGCTTGTAAAATCCAAATATGTAAAAATATACTGGGCATTTTATTTGAAAATTCAGTTTTTACGCCAATTTCAAAGAAACCCGAAGTCAATAAGAAAATTTGCTCAGATTATAGGGAAATTATTGGTAGCATGAATTCTATTCGCTGGGTGCGGGCTGCATGATGGGGACAACTGAAACGATCCCTGCGCTCATAGTGGTCAAAATTTCGTGAAATCATGCTCTTGTCATAAGTAAACACGTCAAAATTAGATATAAAATTGGTTCATAATAGTTGTTGTGTTGTTAATTGCAAAAATATAGGTAGAAATAGCAAGTGCAAAAATTACACATTTTCAAGAGCTAGTTGGAAATTAGAGAAAAGAAAGAAATGGATAAATGCAGTTAGGAGAAAAAAGTAAGTAAAGTATAAACTAATTCTGTAGCATGCTTATTTAGACGAATGTGTGTTTTATTGTACAAGTAATGAAGTATTTTGTAAACTTACAAAATAAATATACATATACATAGAAATAATATATTGTTATAAAAATTTAAATATTTCACCCCGTGTATGGGAATTTTATAAAGTAAATAAAAAATTTTTTTTTGAGTTCAAATAGTTATTAGTAGATGTTTATAATGGAGTTAATATACAAGTTAATAATTAATTTTATAATGTTTGAAATGATTTAAATATCATATAGATTTATATTAATGTTGATAAAATTATATTTGAAATTTGATTTATTAAACGATTATGTATAGTTAAATGTTACGTTTATTAAATGGGATAGAAGAGTTGATATGTGAATAAAGAAAAGGAAAGAAGGTATTATATCTAGTTAAATTGGCAAGTGAAAGAATCTTAAATTTTATTAAAATAATGAAAAATGCTATAGTAAAATTGAAATTTTGGAGGTGTCATATGTATATGAAATTTAAGTCAGTCAGATAGTAAACAGGGAATATATGGCTAATAAACTAAACGAAGGCTGGGAAATTTAAAAAAAAAATCTAGTGGTAAAAAAAAAATTGGATAAAAAAAATAAACAAGTCAATTTTTGATTAATTTTTAAAGAGGATTGTCAAAGAAAATTTATTAAAAAATTATCACAATAATTTGCCGAAATTTGTTGATAAAAACTAAAATAATAAAAAAGTTATATACCAAAAAAAAAAACTATTGTTAAATTTGCGAAGAAAAAAAGGGTTTTAAAAGTTTGAAAGATGTTTTTTTTGTAAAAGAATGAATGGTGCTAATTGATATTATGCAAATGGTTTATAATGGAATACAAGGAAGCAGTTTTGGAGAAAATTTGATGAACTAAGATAGAATAAATAGAAGAAGCTAATTAGAAGTAGGATGAATAATACAAGAGATTTGTCAGAGTGATCTAAAGAGGAAGTGGACAGGATCTATAAATTTATTTTCTATGTTTAATTTGTTGTAATGTTTATTTTTTTTTTTTTTGGACTCGAACCCGCCCAAATAGGTGAGAGATTGTTAATATCATAAGAATATGTATATTAAATTATGTTATGATGTAAGTTCCATTTTCAATATAAAAATATTTTCTAGCTGTCATGTATTATTTGTTTGGATGTCACTGATTAACGTGACACTAACCTAAGAATCATTGTTTTTGACATTTATTTACATGTACTCACTTTGTTCATCACAACTCGTTTTATTGTATTTTTTCTTTCAAAACTACAATCAAATTTTTTTTTATATGCTTATAAATTTGAATGAGATTTTTTTATAACTAATTTTTATTTTTTATACACAACTTACATACTCAGAATTGTCGAGCATGATTTTATGCAACCATCAGATGGCGTTTGCCAATAGTTGGCTATAATAATGTTATTTATTTATCACAAAATATATATAACAACAGTAAAGGAGCTATGCTGATTGGAGACCTGTCCTTATGAGAAATAACATGGAAAAAATCTACAAGTTCCATTCTGGCAAAGTTGCAATCAGGTCTCAAACAGCTTTTACCAGGTCTCGAAGAACAGGTCCAGAACAGGTCTCGATCAGATCTCGATCAGCTTTTATCAGCAAAGCTGATTGAGACCTGATAGCTGTTCGAGACTTATTATAGACCTATTAAAAGCTATTCAAGGCTTGACCTCACTACATGAAAGCTACCGACACTAGCTTTCGCTTCTGGTTGATCCTATGTTCTGTGACTTGAGATCGATCTAAGAAACGAAGAAAAATGTTGAGATCGGAGATTGATTTCTTTGTGTAGGTATTTCTAAACTTGACTAAAATCTAATAGATGGTTATTGATTCCATATAAAATAATTAACTTTTAAGCTGCCTAATTTACTCTCAAACCAATCAAGTAATGAGTCAGTGAACACAAATGTAGTGCTTTCAATCTCCATTGAAGTACTTCTTCTTCTTCCAACTTTCTATTTGGGTTGAGCTTCCTTTGAAGTACTTTTGCTTAAATTATTTCTGTCAACCATTGAATGTCAATTTTAATATGACAGAAGATATTTTGACGTTTTTGACTTTGGATATGAAGTTATTCAGTACCAGACATGAAGGAAAGGTAACTTTATTCATGGAATAAAATAGTTCGTAGTTCGTATGCTGTTTGGTCTCCCAGATACGGTTTCCATGAATTTAGTGATATTATTTTTTACGATTAATTTTGGTATATTTTCATATTTGTATGAATTATTATTAAATTAAAAATATAAAAGTTAAAATCAACATAGAAATCATTATTATTAAGTATAAAAGTTACTTGAGAGTTGAGATTAGTAGTAACCCACACATACTTGATAAATAATAATGCCCTTACAAAACCATCAAAATAAAAATTCAAGTTCCACATTTTTGTCTAGTTTCATTTCTGATTGTAAATTAAAACGATTTTCGTGAGATCGATTTTTTGCCCATCCGATTTTTCCAAGATCGATCTTTGACTGGACGATTGGAATCGATCTTAATCAATGTTTTTGACAAATCTTGGAAACCCTAGTGCTGATGATGCGCATCTGCGGCTCGAATATTGGCTAACGGATTTTTCAGCTGCTCACAATTTTTTTCACTTATTTGCATTTTATGAAAAAAATTTCTATAGTAACATATATTTTTTACACCATTAGAAAGTAGAGGTTTCAACGAACAAAAAACGCATCGACTTTTTTTTAAAGCAGCATTTTTGACGTGGGTATTGTTCGATTAAAAATAAGGTTACTCTTCGGTTTAAAATCAAAATAAAGGGTAAAAATAAATATCTTGATTTGAAAAATATTTGGGACATAAGGAGGTAAGTTTCCACCAAATTTCGTGAAAAAAAATTATGGGAGATAAAAGTAAAAAAAAATTTTTTTATGGGAAATAAAAATTAAAAACCAAAAAATCGGTTATTTCGATTTTTCGGGGATATCTTGATATTATGGGAAAGAAGAATAAATATAAAAGTTAGATCTTTTTATTACCTATAATCTTGTCATTTAAATTTTTTCGACAGAAGTTGTAGTTTTGCCGGAAATCGTGGAAAACCGTTTTCCACCCTTAGAAGTTCACTCCCTTCCTACGTCAAATTTTTTTCTCTTATTTTTGCTATCTTTTCTTCTGTTTCCAATGGGTGTCATATGGTTCTAGATTTTTTCACTTTTTGCCATTTTCAAAGGTCCTGGCCTATAGATGATGGTAGGTTATATAAATTGAACTCTTTTCAGATCTCATAACTTTGTAGAAATAATTGTATTTATATCTTGTGTATCAACTATCTTCAGATTTATTCGTGTGTTGGTATATAATCGTTTTTAAAAAGTAGAGTTGTTTTATAAGATTCATCATATATTTTTTTTGGAAGAATAACTTGGCGTTTTTTAAAAATAATTTTTAACATTTGTTTTTGTATCACATCTAATTTTTGTATATGATTTTGATACTCCGCATCCAATGTAACAGTACAATAATACTATGTATTAAGAGTTAAGAGTGGTATATAGTTTTCATTTTTGTAATACTATAGTAAGTTACTAAATCTCTTAATTTTTTTACTATATACAAATCTCATTTTACATGACGATAAAAATTTTTTGTCCTAAGTGAATAATAATTATATTACTTTATTATATCATTATTTAGCATAAAAACTAAACCTAATCATTCCCCTTTCTGGCGACACTCCTGACTTTTGCCAGAAGTACGGAGCAGGACTGTACGACGACGAAACGGTGACTTATCACCATCCACGCCACCGCACTCTTTGTGCGACACGTGATTTATATTTTTAATAAAATTGGGACGACCATACTTGGTTCTCTAAGACTTTTTCTTCTTTCTTCATTCACATACACGCGACGCTCTAGTCGTGATATGTTGGTGATGGCTGAGATATGGGGTCAATATTGCACGTCAGCTTATACGTGTGTGTGTACGGTAAAATATCTCTATCCATTTGTAAGTCAGATTATTCAGTAACATAAAGGTTAATTCAATTCCCGAAATAGTATATTACAAGAAAAATATTCCAAACTTTGGTTGTTCAACACCTTTATTATCCTTTTTCTCTCGTACAGCATCAGCGTCGGTAAAGTTGCGCTCTGTATCGCGGATCGGTGGCAATAAGAGCGAAAGGGGTAGCTCGTTAGTGAGATGGGGTGCGTGTACATTCTGAGGATTTATAGACAAACAGAGGACCGTTTCTGGCCCCAGATCTGCGTTCAAAACTCACATTAAAACTATGATTAACGGGCTGATTTAAGATACAAACCTCATTCCAGTCACGGGCCGTTTTATAGGGGCAGGGATATCAAAAAAAAAATATCTACAAAATAAAGACAATTTTAAATTGTTAACGATATATTAACCTAATTTCTTATTTTACTAATCTTCTTTTACTGTCATTATAAATATCTTTCATTTAATGCTAATACATTAGATATATTTTATTATGCGCATATTATTATTATGTATTTTTTAATTTTTTATTGGAAAAATCATATCTAATTTTTTTGAATATACCGCTTCTGCTATAAAATTTATATCACTGTCATTTTATCAATTAGAAATGAACGTCTACGTATTACCGTATATACAGCAAGTCGTAAATTAGAACTTTATGTTTGCTATCGTAATTGCTTTAGCAGAAAAGTTATGATAATTTCGGAGTATGGGGGGTTGAATGGTCGACCTGTCAAAAAAGGGTGAGATAACAAGGAGATATATCATTTAAATTTATTAGCGAAAAGTCCAAGGGTTTTAAAGTTAAGGATATTTAAATCTATTAAAATTGAAACTAACGGATATTTTGTTTATTTTGCTCCATTTACGTTGTAACCTTTTGACAAATATTTTTTATTTTCTCTACAAACTAAATTATTTATAATTTATTTTAATTATTTTATTTTATTACCTCTATATACAAGGTCCATTTATTTATCTTCAGCATCTATTTTTGAGTTTCTCTTCCGCGCCATTCTCTTTTGACGGCTGATTTTTTATTCCAATTTTTAGTTCTCAGTGTTGTTAGGTTCAATTTTTATCTACTAATTTTCTTCTTAGGAATCATTTTGACTTATTTTTGTAAAAATTAATCTAGAGAACGTAGTTATTGGATATGTTATTCTAAACGCTCCTCAAGGGTGGATTGTCATAAATAGAAAATCGTATTTCGTTGATTGTAACTGGGAAATTCAGTCTACAGTAATTGATTTCGTTCCATCAACCGGTTGTCATACTGGAAAAGACATTGCGAAATTATTTTTTGAAACTGTTGGGGTATTCAACTAAAAATCGGTATTACAGTGGATAACATGTCCGCAAATTCTACCTTTATGCAGGAAGTACAAATACTTTGACCTGATTTCGGTACTATTAACCAGCATTTCCGATGTATGGCTTATATACTAAACAACAAAGACGAAAGCGGCTCTGATGAAATCGATGATGACGATGATATTTGCACTAAGGAGGATGAGAAAAGAATCTTAATACAGTGGAAAGAATTCGAACTCAATTTAAACGGATAAGAAAATCTGAACAATTGGCACTAAGATTCAAAAATGCCTGTGAAATGGTCGATGCTCCTTCCAAGAGTGGAAAATTTTGGAAAGTTTATGTAAATTTTTAAAAATGTTTAAAATAGATTCAGAAAAGTTGGCAGGAGACAAGTACGTCACTTTGCTTTCTTTTTGACAAAATATAGCTGCCAGTAAGGCAGTTGGATATAAAAGAGGATCAATCTGTTATAGATGAGCGACTGATTCATTCTTATCAAAGTACAAGGGATAAAATTCTTTAGCATTACCATCTCACGAACTGGGTGTACTGTGCCATTCTTGTTCTTGGTACCCAGACACAAATTGAAATTATTTGACCATGAAAAATGAAAAACAAATTTTACCAATTTTTCCAACAAATTTACGAAGTGCAGACAACGTGAAGATAGCCTTTAAGATTCATCACCAGAAGGATCGAACGAACAAGACGATGATTTCTGATGTTTAAACACTTTATAAATGTAAAAAAAAAACAGGAGAAAAAATTAGACGAGATCAATAAATATCTTATACTCATTGCGATGGACTAGAGAATGTGTTAAACTGGTAGAAGATTCACGAAAATCAGTTACCGATTTTGGCAAAGATGGCGAGGGATCTATTTAGTACTTCCGTACCAGCTGAACGACTATTCTCAATTGCTGGTTTAATTCTCCGGAAACAAAGAAATAGATTAACCTGTGAATTAGTACGATCCATATTATGTCTAATCTTATAGTTTTAATCGTAATCAAAATTTGTTAAAACTTCTTCTTTGATCCAAGACGAAATTTTTTCCCATATGCATCTGTCAAATGTCACTCTCCTCTTTTCCAACATTCTCAATAATTAAAGAATAAGTTTATAAGAAATTTGGTAACGTACCTAAGTGTGAATATCAATATAGTTTCCTATATATTTCCTATTAGCTTTTACCTTATTGTGACCACCTTAAATGTCGGTTTTTTATTCTAATTTTACTAGGATTTTCTTTACTGTAGGGTAATTCAACTATTGTTTAGTACACTTACAGTTAACTTTATGATTCGGTTCGGTTCGAGATTCGGTTGAAAAACCTTGACTGAGGTTCGATTCGGTTCGAATCCATTCCTTTCCTGCTGCTACTTAGGTCATATTTTACAATAATCAAGTATTGTAATATTGTCTTCTTCTCCTTACTCTCTCCCAATTCATTAATTTTTTAAGATTTCTTTTATTCTGAAATTATTTTCATAATATGGTTCTTAATAGGTATAGCAATTCTTAGATTTGATTTGTCTTTTTTGAGTCTCGTTATCACTTTTATTTCATTCACGATTAGATAAATTTCATATGATTTATTTTAATGATAATTTCAATTTCACATTAAAATCATCTTATTACTAGCCATAACAAAGAAAACAAATATTAGACTTTCTGAAATTCCTTGCCTGTGTATCTACCACATTCGAGTTTCCAAAATCTTTCAACATTCTTTCGCAATTATCTCTGTCTTAATTTTTAAATCCCACCTCTCTGTCGCTTTTAAACGAGACGATGAATATTGACTTAATAATTTGTTCGATGGTGTGCTAGCTGACGCATAAAGACCGTTACAAAAAATCAGGCCACAATTTTGTCAACCAATCAAATTAGGTCAGCTTATTTTCAGACGGTTCGGTGGACTGAGATTTAAGGGTGGTAGAAATTTACCCCGCTAAATAAATTATTGTTTCACAAACTCTCGTGATGAACAGTCAAAACATCGTAAAATAAAATAGCATGTCGTCTTGCAAGAGGTGAATATACAAAGTGAAGGCTTTAAAAGCAAAAATGTGCTCGGTTTAATGTTTATTAAATTAACTTTTAATTGTTTTGTTCTTGGTTAATACAATAAATAAGCCAGGAAGAAGCTCTATAGAAATAACAATTTTTATAATTCAATAATTTAATCTACAATAAAGTTTCGATCTCTTTCTTATTAACAAAGATGCGGTCCTTCGAACGCTAATATTATTAGTTAATATCAACTCCGTAACTTCTGAACCGTTAGAAATTACTATGCTAACTGTTCATATCAAAGTTGTGATATTTTATTCTTCAATAACTGTTTGCTTCTATAAAAGAGCTTTTTAGGAATCCATGATAATCCTTCCGGGACACTCCTTTTCGAACAATCCTTCCCGTACAATTCTTCCCAATGACAATTCTTTTTTATGGCCATTCTTAACAGAAGGATTATTTGGGTTTTGGGAAAGATTGTCTGGGTAAGGATTGTCGTGAAAAACGATTTTCCGGAAAGGATTGTCTGGGCAAGAATTTTCGGGGAAGGATTGTCGTGTCACGGTTATTTAGTACCGTACATTTTCCTTTTTTCTTCTTTATTTTAAATCCTATTTTGTTTCAATGTATTTTTGTTAATGTTTTAGTTATTTTAATTTTATACAATAAAAATAAAATGTGTGTACTGCGATGATTATAATTTTACATATTTATGACTTACAGACCTACAAAATGTACTTTTAAAAAACTTACAAAACTAACTATTAAAAATCTAACCCATTATATAAAAACACGTTGCAAGCAATTGGCATGCAATTCTTTATTTTTCTTTATTTATCATGAAATAATCAAATAAACTCTGGCTGCCAAAAGCGAAAATCATAAGTACCAACAACGTAAAATTTTACGATCAATGATGGGTTCATAAACATCTCGAAATTTGAATCTGACTCTGCGAATAATTTGATTCACATCGGCGGTTATTTGCGAGCGGCACATTAAAATGAAATCTTTCTGAGTTACGAGAATCCACATGCGATAATTTTAGAATCCAGTAATAAAATGGGAGATATAGAGAGCACTTCGGACAGGTAAATGATGTTACAGAGGCGTTTCTGCCTGGATTTATAGTTTATTTCTGGGAACCGTTCCGGGTATATTTGGCAAAATTATATTTTTACCAATTCCAAGAATGGTAAATCTACAAATATATAATGAGCGTTCTTTTAAATTGTCTTAAGTAATATATCCATTATTGAGGGTATAAATATTCAATCTGGGAAAAATGTTCCAGTATAAACGACATATAGTTAGTTATAACAAAAAAGTGTGAATTTTTAAATATAGTAAGTAATAATGTAAATTAAATTTTTCTTTATGACACGACACACCTTTCCGAAAAATTCTTGCCTAGGAAATCCTTCCTGGATAATCCATCCCCACGATAATCAATCCCCGCGGCAATACTTTCCTATGACAATCCTATCCCACGAAAATCCTTTCCCGCTACAATCATTAGCCGCGACAATCCTTCCTCGCGACAATTCGTCCCCACGACAATCCTTTTCCATGACAATATTTCCCTGACAATTCCTAAAATTTATAATTCTGATTGGGTGGTTTAGGTGCAAATCAACAGGCCGTGTAGAGTGCCTCAACACTGCAGCCATTGCTTATTGTATTTTCCTGTTCATATGTTAATCTGTGAACCATGTTAAGGTTTAAGCGCCTCTTCACCATGTTACATCTGCACAGCCTCACATTGGAATATTTTGTGGATAGCTGTTTCATCCTCCACGTCACACAATCTGAAGATAGGCTCCCCTTGAAAGATCCTCATTGTGTGAAGGTGTTTTCTCAGGGTGAAATGTCCAGTTATAAAACCGGTTAATAGCTTGATTTTTTTCCTGTTTAGTTTCGGAATTTCTTCAGTAGGTTTTGGTTAAGGTTGTTTTACCATTAGCTTACTGTGTTTAAGCTTCGGAATTGTCTGCCAGTACGTTAGGTGTTGTTTATGCACCAACTGGTTAATTGTAGTCCTTACCGAAGTTTTTCTTATACCAATTACGGGTTCGGGTTCGCTGTATCTGGTTGTGTCCTCGTACTCACCTATGGGTTACCTTATTAGTAGAACTTAGATTTTTGATGTTTTATTTAGCATTCTCGGACAAGTTTGTATTTTACTTGACAATTGTTAAGCGCTTTTGTCTAGACTTGGATGTGTCAGCAAATACGGATATTTTTATCTGTGTATCCCTTCCTTAGAATTTTTCTTAGATAGAATTGCGAATATCTCTGCTTGAAATACTGTGGTGTGTACTCCCAGAGAATGGCTGTACTCAGATCTGGCAGAATGGCCATATATTTCAGCGCCGGTTCCTATTTCAGTTATGGAACCGTCTGTGTACCAAACTATTTCTTGTTTGGGTGATATCCCAGATTTAGATCTCGACAGTGAAGTTTTTATCAAGGGATCTGATCGGCATCATGTAATCGCTTCCCATAGTTAATATTGGGTTTGTGATTATGCTGGTGATTGTCGCATGTCAATTTGGAAGTGGGTTCCAGCTTTTATTTAGTTCTAGCCTCCTCTGACGATGAGGTCAATAGGTGGGATTGTATGAATTGTTTCAATGGTAGCTGACGGTGTACTTTTCATTGCACCGGTTATACATTAGCTCATGGTTGGGACCCCTCCTAGCAAGATAAGGGGAATTCGAGTTCTTACCATTCGGCATGAGGCGAATGGTGCTATCCGCTATCTAGAAAAGTCAATGTCAAGCTAACCCCTAACCAACTACGAACTCTAAAAATTAGCGGGGGACCAGTATTTATTATTTCCAGGCATAAGAGGTGAGCATTTTGTTAGTTAACTGTGAACAGAGAAGTCAATCAGTTTATTATTTTAAATCATATTTTAGCCTTATATTATCTTTTGAGCCTATGTTAGGCTGGGGAATGATTTTCTTTTGTTAGGAATAAGGAAAATAGGAAACTTTTTATGGGGTTATTCTATATCAGTCTTGATATTTCCGATCATATGATTTTCCTATTTGTTTATAATTCCTACAATTCTGTTGTCTGAGATATCTAGATCCTTTCTCTGTCTATTGTCTATCTGAGCATTGAATTGTTCTCTAGTTCTAACTCTTTTTTCAGTTGTACATACGTCAGCTACGTGGGACTGATCCTAGTCTCCCAATCCACATTCACAAATGGGATCTATCTCTCCTAATTTAAACCGGCAATAGTATTGTTTTAAGTTTTTTAAGTTCCCGTGTCATGTTAACATCTGTACGGCTTTCCAATTTAATTCTTGTGTAATGGTTTTTACCGCTATTCTGTATTTGGGTGTTTATACTGTTTTTGGCTGATTTTGAATTATAGCTTTTCTTATCATCAAATTTGTCGTCATATTCTGGTTTTATTTTGGCTCTCTTTGGCTATTCTGTCCAGGGTCATTTCTGCGTCTTTTTTCTATTTTAATTATAGTATTGTTACTTTTGAGGTCTTCCATATTCTGTTGAATCTCTACAGCTAAAGGGATCCTAGGATGGTATTGGATTGCCGTTCTCAAGGCATTTTCCGAGTCTGTACAAATCAATATTTTTTGGTTAAAGAATCTGGGGACATGTTCTGTAATAAGCCGGAGTGCTTTGTTAATCGCATACAACTCTAAGTTATTGATATCCGTCTTTATTTGAATTTTATGCCCTATCGTTGTTTGGTTGTCTGAGGTATCTATTAATATATCTATTGTCGGTGTTTATTCCGTTATACTGGCGTCGGTGTAGATTTTAGTATGGCTTTGGTCAATAAACTCAACTTCCGTTTTTATACTTGGTGTTATCACACCAGTTATACAAGGCTTATTCCCGAAGCAAGTTCCTAACTTGTTATGAACATACAGTTATAAAATAATGGATCAGGAGTCTGCGTAGTCCAAATAATGGAAGAGTTATTTTATACTGTGCAAGTTAGGAACTCGCTTCGGGAACAAACCTACAGAGACATGTTAGCCTCTGGATTTTGGATAGCTCCAGATTAGCCTGCCTTTGGTTTATTTTGGACCGCCATACTAGTGCGCCATATGCTCTCATGGGATTCACAACTGCGGTGTACAGCCAATACAGAGCTGACGGTTTTAGTCCCCAATCGCTCTCTTTAGTGTCATCTTGATTTTGGAAATTATCTTTTGTATGTGTTGGTTAAAGTTTAGCCTCATATCCTAGCCTAGATATTTAGCCTCTTTACCAAAATTCAAAGTTTGTTAGAAAAGTGTTTTTTAAGATTCCCCAGATCTCTTTTCCTCGTAAAATAAATTAGTGCTGTTTTAGAGGGGTTTACATGAAGTTTCTCCTCTTCCACGAAGATACTCAAATCCTTTTTATTAAAGAACAATTGATAAATGACCAAGATAACTTAGAAACCATTGAAAATTCTACAACAGATTTTTTACGTCAGATGAAATATGGAGATTCTCCTAAAGCACGTCAGAAAAGAAAGAAATGTAATATTGCTGCTGGAAGATGGGCAGCAGTTTTCAACAGATGTTTTAAATTATGAAATTGAATTGTATTGGAATGATGATGCTAACAACAAGCGTACCGCAATGCTCTTTTCGTCGTCAAGCGGTTTTTTGCGCATTAGTCAAGGTTTCGGATTGCCTCAGGCATCACTTTCCATTTATAGTGTGAAGGCCACTTGCATGTGCAACGTCAGTAGAGAAGAAACACTCCAGGGGTCGTTATACTATCACTCAATGCCTTGACAGCCAGAAGGGCAGACTTTACGCGCCCTACTGGGTTATGTACCCGGATATTCGCTACTGGGATAAAGTACAATTCGTTGATTAAAATAACAACTTTTATACCCAAATCTGGTGATGGTAAAAAGGTGTGAACGGTTCTTTATAGGTGATGTGTCGGACGGTACAGGAACTTATTCCGGCCAGACGTGGTGGTCGGATGACGGTTCCGGTACAATTCAACTTAGCATCAGCTCGACCTATCCGTAAAGATCGCTGACTCGCTGAATCGGTATTGCAACTTAATCTGGTTATCGTCTCGCGCTTCAATTCGAACTGTCACTGGATCTCGGACTGCCATGTAGTGAGCGTTTTCACTTGTCTACAGTTTCCCTATTGTATAATGACAGTTGGTAGATTTTTGTTTTATAACCTTTACGAATTTCTTGCATGTAACAAGCAGAAGAAAGTTTCAAGTTTTATCTCTTTTTTCCGGATTTCTCGGATAACTAACGAAAAATAAAAATAGAGGAAGAAAGAAAAAAACGTTTCAATTATTATTGATTTTTGCTTAAAATATAATTATACATTTATTTAAAATCTAAAATTTATTAATCTATAACGGAACAGTAACGTATTCTTCTAGTCGTTCACGTAGATATCGGCCTCGGTCTCAATTTTTTGCCGAATTCTACATGCCACTGCAACTCGGACTGCCACTGCCAGTGCAACTCCTTACAACGAATTGACTGACTTTATCGAAGGAAGGTTGCCTTTCCCATAATTTTAAGGTAATTCTAATCCAGTACCGTGCGCGATATAATTCAAATATTTTAATAATTACGGAAATTAAGTAACTTCGTTACAGTACATAGTGTTAAAAAAGTGTAATTTCGGTTAGTGGTGACGATATTCTTGAACGTTGACCAATTTTCGAAAATCTCCCTAAATTTAAAAAGTTTCTGTTAAAAATCTTAGTGATTAAAGGAAGAAATTTTTCCTCATCTTCTAGAGATTAATAAAAACACAAGATGAATAATTTAGCAATTAAAATGGGTGGAAACCCAAATATACTAATCTAAAAATTATTTTCATACCAGTACTTCGCACACATTATTTATTTATAAATAACAAGTGGCCTTGAAAATTAAAATAATACGGAATTCCAAAATATTCTATTTCTATTTAGCTAGGTAATATGTATATTTGTAAAAAATTATAAAAAAAAATAAATAAATATGACGAGTAGAATAATAGAGAAAAGTCATCGCCGTTGAAGTATATAATGAGTTTGTTTCATTGTATCCATTTGAGCCCCGTGGCAAAAGAGGAAATTAGAGATAGCAAGCTATACGGGAGTGTTAGGCATGTCTGATACCGACTATTTCTCGAAATTATACCAGCGAAAATATACTCAAGGGAATTTTACCAAACAGGTAATTAACAAGTTTGATGGTTTTACTTGTCTAACGGCACCCGCTAACTGCAACCGCGAGAATTTAAATTAAAATTGAAATGTTGACCTGCCTGTGCGGATTCGCTAAAACAACGAGAATATGCATTGATATTCTCGTTCTAGACTCGTTTAAGAACTTCAAAATCTGACAACAAACCTATTAAACTTTGACGGAAATTCTCACTAATTGAAATCACTTTCTGAATTTTCACATTAGTTTATGAACTAACTTTTTAGTAAAAAAATTTATCAAAACCAGTTTTTTTTAACAATTGAAAGAAAAACATAAATGAGATTAGAACTTCCATTAGTCTTAGAATATTTTGTATTTGCTGCCAAAAAATGTGATAATGTTGGAAATAGCCCAGAAAAATATTCCTCCAATTGCCTTAAAATAATGATCAACATGATGTCGGGCAATAAATCAGTCAGCATCTCCAAATTAAAAACCTTCCGACGTTGATATATGCGATAAAAGCCAAGCAGTTTATTTTTGTAATCTTTGTAACTCCCCACTCAGGACATACAAATGTCCCGCCATAGATCACTAGATGGGACGCAGAGGCCAATATGTCGTCGAACGTCCACATATGAGCAGGTGACGTCTTTGATGATATGCTTATCCTGGGATAGAATATATTAGGTCCGCTTGCAGTGGCGTATACATTGCAAATTAATTCGAACTCGAACCTCACGAAGTTCTGCGAAACATTTACCTAAAACAATATAGGTATTCCAACGTAGAAAAATTCTTTTTGTAGGAGTGTTTACACCTTTTCAAATATATTAAATTTTTGCAGAATATTAGCGATTGTTATATTTTTTTAGGGTAAAATAATACAATGTGTCAGAATATAATCACCACTAATCAAAAGTACACTTTTTTAACACTCTACGTACGTTTCGCTAACTATGTTAGCATCATCAGGAGTCGATAAGAAACTGAGTTTTACAAAGCGAAAAGAAAGCGTTAGAAATTATTTCTACAAGAGAAAAATGATATAACTGCAAAGAAATAAGTGACTGTCGATTTTGTATACACTAAAGAGTGAAAACGAGAACGTCAGTGTGTAAAATATATAATTTATTAAAAATTCGTACTCTTTTTTACCCTTCACCTGATAACTGTAAAGATTAGCAGAAAAAAGGTTAAATAGAAAATCAGAGAAAGTGAAGCAAAAGTCTGGGGAAAAATTGCATAAAGGAAAGAGAAAACTCTGCAACAGATTTCTATATGAGAAAAATGTAAAACTATTAAGTACCAGGAATAAGGTCAAACGGAAAATCAGAGAAGTGGAACAAAAATCTAGGGAAGAATTTGGAAAAATTAGAGAGAGAACCAAAAAATGCTCTATAACGCAAAAAGAAAGCTTTGGAAAGCAAGAAAAAAAATCGGTTGTGTCGCCCCAAACCTTTCCCGACTAGTATCCACGAATATTTTTTCAGATATTTAATCTTAAAGTTTCAAATTTTGACATTTTTTTGATTTTGACAAGTGATAGTTGCAGAAATAATTTTGACTGTTCTGAATAGAGTTTTTCAAAATCTTTCAAATGATATATTGCAAGTCAAATTCAGTGACATATTCCACCTGTCATTTTTTGATAGTGACATTTCTGTTTGACAGATGTCATACAAAGACTAATGAGTTCTTACCACGGGTAACCTAAATCCGTATACCAAATTTCAGCTCAATCGGATTAAACGTGTGGCCTCTATCGTGGAAGAGTACACCAGACATATAGACCGACAGACTGATAGACTTAAATCTGGAAATGGTCTTAATCATCTCAGGTGACCTCAAAATGGATATTTCCATCTCTATCTTGAAAATGTTTTTTAGATCGTTCACAATACCAAAGAGAACCAAAAATGTTCTACAAAGAAAAAAAAACTTTGGAAAAGATTTCCAGAGAAAAATGATAAACTAAAAAGTACCAGAAAAAATATCAAACAGAAAATCGGAGGAAGTGAAGCAAAAGTCTGGGGAAAAATTTGGAAAAGTGTTCGAAAAACATTGCAGAGAGAAACAAAAAATGTTCTATAAAAGAAAAAGAAAACTTTGGAAAAGATTTCTACGAGAGGAAAATGATAAAACTGTAAGAAGTACCAGGAAAAATGCCAAATGGAAAATCAAAGAAGTAAAGAAAAAATCTGAGGAAAAATTTGGATAAAATTACAGAGGGAAACCAAAAATGTTCTCTAAAGCAAAAAGATTTCTACAAGAGAAAAAGCGAAAAATTATAAAACTATAAGCAGTACCAGGAAAAATGTCAAATGTAAAATCAGTTAAGTGAAGCAAAAATCTAGGGAAGAATTGTTAAAATATAGAGAGAAAACCTAACCTAACCAAAAAGAAAGCTTTGGAAAATATTTCTATAAGAAAATGATAAAACTAAAAAACTATGTTAGCATCATAAGGAGTTGATGATGCTAACATAGTTATCGAAACGTACGTGGAGTGTTAAAAAAGTGTGTGTTTAGTTAGTGGTGACGACATTCTTCAACATTGTTGAAACCAAAAGTTTATATATCATTATTGTCATAAGGGTATATATACCAACAATTTCGTTTGTACCTTTTCCACCGCTTCTTTTAGGTTATTTCCAGACTATAAGGCTCGTAGCGTATATAGTCTTTCATATTTGCACCACATTTTTTAAAAATAAATGAAGATTGTCGCTTATTGTTAATATTGATGTACACGAAATGTATGAAATGAAACGTTTATCAAATCTAACCCAAGAAAAATGAATAACTAATTTTACCTAGTGTATAGTTTAATTTACCAAATTTGATCAAAGGGAAATATAAATGTTAAAAGGTAATTTTAATGTCAACTTACCACACTTATTCAAAACGACTTTTCAAATTTTGGTTGTTATTTTTTTGCAGTATTTAATAAGAGCGAGACGCTTCATCAGCAACCAAGAGTAACTAATGTTACTGTGACTGATTGATAGTGGAGATATTCTTTGTCAACTGAGGCGTATTGTATGGTTTTACCCTATATCAGATATCTGGTTAGGTAACTCCTTTTTTTACACACAAGAAATCATCGGACCTTTTCCCCATATTTATTGAACAAAAGTCAGAAATTTAATAAAATAAAGTGAATGACGTGCAAGTCAAACCTTTTGTAGTAACGCAAACTTTTCTGTCATAGACGATCTAACAGAGGTGGTGATTTATTGAGCATATTTGTGAAAACAAAAATAATTAAAAAATTAAAAATAAAATCTAGATATCTACTAATTTAGAAGAAATAAGGGTTAAAGCTAGGTGCCCGTTTTTCTTTGTGTTTGTTTAAAAGTCCCGAAAATGAAAACTTCAGCGTGTAGTTAAATCACCGGAATCTGCATCAACCCAGCTCGTAGCTTAAATTTTGGCAGAAAAGAAAGGCTAAGAGACCGCTAATGGATAGAAGTACAAATCCGGATTTATACTTTTTTGATCGGAATAGGGCAGCCCTAAAATCTTCGCATCCAATAGTTTTTCATCAACCTAAAATCAGGATTTTTTCAATTGTACAAGATTTTAAATTGAAGCGACTCATTAATAACCATGCAGCCACTCCATCATTCTCGAATTCCTCACCAAGATCTGTTTCAACACCATATCCTTCACCTGTGGAAAACTAGTCATCAAACCCTACTTAGCAGCTTATGCATTAGCAAAGAGATTCCTTTATAAATAATCAAAGCCATTATCTGATCCACCTGTGGAAAATAATTCACTGAGTCGTCCTGAATTCTTTTTCTTACTAAAAGAATAAAATAAAAATGGTATCCTTAAAACTTCTTTTTTGTTTACCTTCTGTTTACCCTTTTTATGAACTTACCTTGAAGAAACAGCGAGGCATTCTTTAGGTGAAATTTATAGTCTCCAGAAGGTGTGCTGCGTCCTCTTAAAATTTTCATAAAACTTTTTCTCATTATATATGAGATGAGGAAATATTGTTCGTAACTCTCCCTATCCATTTATCATATCCTTTCTCCATCTTTGTCTGTATAAGTGAGATTTAACAGCTGTTTTTCATGCGTATTCTCTTCTTTACACGTTTGTAGTTAATGTCATGACGATAACTTCAATGCACATATATGACGTCACGATCGTAATGGTGACATATTCAAATAATTAGAAATTTGATTTTTTTAAATAATTTATTCAAAAATATACCTCAAATTAAGGTAGATAACTAAATTCAATGGGTAATATTTAGTTAATTCTAACTGTTAATAAAGAAAAAACGTGAGGTTATATTTTGTTGAACTCTCCATTACTAAATTAAAAATTATATCTTTAAAAGTTCTTTTACCTTCTGTTTACCGTTTTTATAAACCTACCTTAAAAAAATAGCCAGGCATTCTTTGATGAATTTGATGGTCTCTAGAAAGTGTCGTTTTTTTCAATTTTATTTATAGTTTGTTTATAAGTTGACAGAAAGTGAAACATGATGAGATATCATCCATTAGGCGAGGAATTATGTTCGAAACTCTTCCTGTACTGAGCTTATTTTCCAGGAACTGTGGATCCACACATTTTTTGTAGTTCTTCTTTTTCTTCTTCCTCTAAAGCAAGTGCTATGAGTCCAAATTCACTATTACAAAAATTAGCAAACATATTTACAAACAGACACTATTTCCGAGTCATTACAAGTAGATAGGTAGGTTCAATGAGAGTATTATTTGCTAACTCTCTTGCACATAATTCTATAGCGAAGACCTCCGCCTGAAATATGGTAGCATACTTGCCGATGCTTATTGTGATGTCAACTTTCGGTTTTCTGCTGTACACTTCAGCTCCCGCACCAAAGAATATCTCCCCCTTTCTCATTCGTCTCTTCTCGGAAAGAGGACGTTAAAGGACTTCTGTATGTGAGTTCATTACAAGTAACAACAGAAACAAACGCAGACGAATCTCGGTTATGTGTGGTCCCAAGAGGAACGGGCCGGACCAAGGGCATTATTCGTCCAACGCTCGGTACTAATACGGCCCGGGAATGTATGTCTCGACCTTTATTATAATTTTTACATCTTATCTCTTTCTTTATCACTGTATATCAATTATTAGTACTATGCTTTTGTTTTCTTTAACAAACCAGTTTGTGGTCTCTTAAATAGTATGGCAATTATTTATATTGTTTTATTTGCTTACAACTATTTCATTTCAACTTTGTTATCCAGATTTGATTTATTTAATAACTTTTGTCTACGACTATTAAATAATACGCTCATTCTTGTTGCGTATTTAATTGAATAATAGCATACATTCTTCACACCGTGATTTTTTACCAATAATTCACTCTAAGTTAGCCAATCACATTCTCTGATTTTTATAAATTCACATTGCTTTGAAAATAATCTTAGCAAGTTTAATATTTTAAGTGTCAATTAAGGATTTATGTTAAAAACTATGATTTTGGTATATAATTTCTTGCATAAGTCTCATGGTCGTAGAGAAAGTATATAGTCTTCTACTTGCGTAGAATGGTTATTATTCCAACACTGGCTCGCTGCACTCGCTTGTATCGTAAATTTTATCTACGTCAATAATTATATGCTCGTTAAAGAATGTTTCTTTTAATTCAAATTAATTTCTCGATTCTACTTAACTTTGACCATTTTGATTCATTTCATCTTTTCTAATTGGACCTGAACTAATTTTAGAGAAGTTTTTTGGCCTCCACTTTAAGCAATTTTTGGTGATTTTGGATTTCAATTTTGTTTTTAGAAACAATTGGGCTATTTTTGGTAAATTTATTTTATTTTGAGTATTTTGGTAGATATAAGTGTGAGCAATTTTTCACCTTAACGTTTACTGGAACGGTTTGTAGTTTAGGTCACAGTTTTTTTTCAACATTGAATATAAAATATGAATATGATTTAATTGCAAATATAAGATATAGCGTTATTTTTACAACATTTAATGAATTTCACGAGTCGGCACTGATTGAGCTCTCCGTGGGTGACAGCTACCAGTGATATATCTCCATATTCATAAGCCACTTGACGGATTTACTCTGGTTGTTTTGGCGGGACACGCAACACGGCGAACACATTGGATTTAGATCGGTACAAGTATATAGCGATGTTGTTTACTTAAATCTATTACTTTTAATTGCGCGTTGAAAGTCGGAAAATGGTTTATATTCATATTTCATTTCGCAATAGTTTTGTTATGATAGGTTTCTATGTCTATATTGTTATGAAAATTAATTAACTTCGCGGAAAAATAAATGTTGAAAAAAATACACTTTGTATATGGATCAGCATATCTTAATAATTAGTAATTGACAACTGTCAAAATTTTTGATATGTCACAATTGATCAAAAGAAAAAATTTAATAACTTAAATTGCAATGTAGCAAATAAAATAAAATGAATTTCGATAAATCAAAAATAATTCCTAAAAGTAAATACAATAGTTAGATTAATTAATATAGTCCAAAGTATTTTTTTCTCATAAAATAAAATTCATTTTTGGTGACAGAGTCATAATCCATTAATTTGATTGGTCAAAGTTATTAGTTTCAAATATCAAGTAATTTTTTATCATCCGTTGATGGGGATTGCTAGGGACTTGAGAGACTTGAAAAAAAAATTTTTAGAGACTGGATGTAAAAAAGATCATCCTAGAAAGAAAGATAATTAAAATAATAAAATACAATAATAATACCAATAAAAACAAATATTTACTGCAATAAAATTTGTAAATAATTTTGTGCTACGTAACTTACGAGTTAAAGAAAAATCCAGGGAAGAACCATCTTGGGAGCCGGTTTGAAGTTATAAAATACTGGTCATTAGTCTATAGTCCAGTCTGTAGGGAGAAAAATGGGTCTTTTACGACGTAAATTTGCTACAGGATGAAAAGTATTCTAAGTTTTAGGCAGAGATAAAACTAGCATGCCTATATACTTTTACACACGAAAAAAACTTGCATAAACAAATTAGGAAGGTCCAAAGTTAGTGAAAACATGTTTTTCGCTTCTACAAGCAACAATACTAATTTTAGCGAAATAAGTATTCAATACTTTTTTTTCGGCATTAATAGTACCTTCAATTTGATCCATTCCGCGATTTATTTCGTCAATTAGTTTATTAAAAAATAGCGAAAAACCGTCAAAAATGTCGTTTTTTTGCAATGATAATAATTATTACAAAAAAAGTTTTTTTCATATTATTATTGCTTTAAAAGCAAGGTTGTTTGATTCTGAATCAAACAAGCCATTACAAGACTGAATTGGTTAATTTGTTGCTGAGATATTTGATATTGTTTATCCCAACACCGTAAATGTTTATTGCTCTAACTTTTTTTTCTATGAACATTTTAATATAAGGGCTCATTCTCTTCATTGAGACTTATATTTTTAAAATTTTTTTGAACCAAATAAAAAAAGTAACATTTAACCCTTTCTCTATTGCTTTAAAAAGAGGGTACTTTTTTTGTTATAAACAATTAGAGCTGGTGCGCGCCCTGTACATCGTATCATTTTTTAACTTACAAATACCAAAAGGTGATTTCAAAACGAAAAATTTGAAAATAAAAAGAATACCCCACGACCAATAGGGACCGAGTTAACAATTTTTTAAAAAAAAATCACAGTTACATTGTTTATAACTATTAAGAAATAAATTTTACGACAGTCGATAGCCAAGTACTTATATTTTTGGAAGTATATATTTAAAATTTAAAAAAATTGTTTTTAATTACTAAAAACATTGTGTAAATTCGTCGATTTTCTCGGGCGGAAGTCAAAAACTGATCTCGAGAATTTAAATCGGCGAAGTGCGGATAAAATAGTTATATCTCGGAACCTTTATATCGGATTTTGGTCTTTTTTTTAATCTGGGGTAACACGGAAAGTTATCGACAATGGCATTATTTTTTTTTAATGATAATAAAAAATATAAAAAATTATTAAGTTTGAAATTTACTATTTTTTATCTCAGTAAATAAGCATTTAAATGGAAATTGACAAGAGTACAAAAAGTCCTATTTTTGGTCGAAAAATAACTGTGAATTTTTTTAAATCGATCGGAAGAATTTTTTTTCATTTTACTTTCCCGACCTACCTCCGAGTAGGGAAAAGTGAACGTGCAAAAAAAAATTTCGAGATGAAAATGGAAATATCCATTTTCAGGTCCCCTGAGACGATTAAGACCATTTCCAGAATTCTGCCTGTCTATCTGCCTGTCTGTCTGCGTGTATTCTTCCACGATAGAAGCCACACGCTTAATTTAATTCAGCTAAAATATGGGTTTCCTTTATCCATCGGAAGAACCCATTAGTTTTTGTACGACATCTGTCAAAAAATGACAGAAGCAATATGTCACGGAATTTAACTTGCAATATGTCATTCGAAAGCCTTTGAAAAACTCTATTCAGAACAGTCAAAATTTTTTCTTCAACTGTCACCTGCCAAAAATAAAAAAATAGCAAAATTTAAAACTTTAACATTAAATATATGAAAAAGTATTCGTCTCTGGATACTCGTCGGGAAAGTTTTGGGGCGACACAACCGATTTTTTTTTTGATAAAATAATATCTTTTAATTTTATATGTATTTTGAAATTGCAAGTTATCCAATATTCTCCGTTGCGATTTTTTTCACTATCCGATTAGTGCGCTTGCCTAAAATCTTTTTGTGGCCTTTTACCGCTCTTCAAACGAACGTCGAAGATTTATTTTGTTATTGTTCATTAAGTAAAACTGCAGAGAGGCAAAAACTGGCCAAAAAATGAAAAAAATTTTCTCCGATCGATTTGAAAAAATTGAGTTATTTTTGGTCAAGTTGCAAGCGCACTAATTCGACAGGAAAAAAATCGCAACGGAGAATATTTAATGACCTGCAATTTCAAAATGCATATAAAATTATAAAATAGTATTTTATAAAAAAAAATGAAATAAATTTCTTTCGATCGATTTGAAAAAATCAGTTATTTTTCGATAAAAAATAAAACTTTTTGTACTCCTGCGAATTTCCCTTAAAATGCTTATTTACTGAGATAAAAAATTGTAAAATTCGCACTTAATAATTTTTTTATAATTCTTATGACTTTTTATTATCATTTACAAACATAATACCATTGTTCATAACTTTCCGTGTTACCCCAGATTAAAAAAAGACCAAAATCCGATATAAAAGTTCCGAGATATTGTTATTTTCTCCGCACTTCGCCGATTTAAATTCTCGATATCAGTTTTTTGACTACCGCCCGAGAAAATCGACGAATTTACACAATGTTTTTAGTAATTAAAAACAATTTTTTTAAAATTTAAATATAAACTTCCAAAAATATAAGTACTTGACTATCGAATGCCGTAAAATTTATTTCTTAATAGTTATAAACAATGTAACTGTGATTTTTTTAAAAAAAATTGTTAACTCGGTCCCTATTGGTCGTGGGGTATTATTTTTATTTTCAAATTTTTCGTTTTGAAATCAGCTTTTGATATTTGTAAGTTAAAAAATGATACGATGTACAGGTCGCGCACCAGCTCTAATTGTTTATAACAAAAAAAGTACCCTCTTTTTAAAGCAATAAAGAAAGGGTTAAATGTTACTTTTTTTATTTGGTCCAAAAAAATTTTAAAAATATAAGTCTCAATGAAGAGAATGAGCCCTTATAGAAGTTAAAATGTTCATAGAAAAAAAAGTTAGAGTAATAAACATTTACGGTGTTGGGATAAACAATATCAAATATCTCAGCAACAAATTAACCAATTCAGTCTTGCAATGGCTTGTTTGATTCAGAACCAAAAAACCTTGCTTTTAAAGCAATAATAATATGAAAAAAACTTTTTTTGTAATAATTATTATCATTGCAAAAAAACGACATTTTTGACGGTTTTTCGCTATTTTTTAATAAACTAATTGACGAAATAAATCGCGGAATGGGTCAAATTGAAGGTACTATTAATGCCGAAAAAAAAGTATTGAATACTTATTTCGCTAAAATTAGTATTGTTGCTTGTAGAAGCGAAAAACATGTTTTCACTAACTTTGGACCTTCCTAATTTGTTTATACAAGTTTTTTTCGTGTGTAAAAGTATATAGGCATGCTAGTTTTATCTCTGCCTATAACTTAGTATACTTTTCATCCTGTAGCAAATTTACGTCATGAAATTTCCCTACATCCTGGACTACTAGTCAACAAGTGGTTTTTGGGTTAAACATTTTTCTACGCCTCCGAAAAATATGAACAACGTGTGATTCGATTCGGAATCGCGTGTAGATGATTTTTGAAAAAATTCAAGAGCCGCATGCAAAAATTGCAAAAGTTATAAATAATTAACTGAAAAAAAATGGGGTTTGGTATTTTGCAAATATCTCAAAATCTGTTTGACATTTTTCAAATTTGAAACAAGATTCAAAAAGAGGAGGAAATTTGCCAAAAAAAACTCTACATCCCGGAACTGCAATATTGGTCCTATTTATAATTTCCCCAGAGTCTTGAAAATACGGCCGAAAACGGGGAAAAATTCAGGCATCTACTGAACAATAATCCGTGGTAAAAAATTTTTATCGCGATTTTTCTATTAATTATCCATTAGTTAATTAACTACTACTTGAACATGAACATTTTAAGTGCGATAATTGTTAAATAACAAATTTGTTTTTTCTTCCTTTTTGGACCTATTTTTGAAAAGCCTCAGAAGAGATTCCCGTTGAAAAAATAAAAAAAATGTCATTTTTTACTTTGGCATTAACAATTTACTTAGGTTAAAAAAATAGGTCCAAAAAAGGAAAAAAAATCAGATTTGTTAGTAAACAATTATCGTACTTACAATGTTCATGTTCAAGTAAGAAAAAATTGTTAATGCATAATTACTAGAAAAATCACGATAAAAATTTATTGACAGCGGATTATTGTTAATAAATCTATCCAGTAGATGCCTGAATTTTTTCAATTTTTAATTTTTATATTTAATAAGTTAAATAATATTTATTCATTAAAATTCCAAAGTGAGCAATATTGGTCCACATTGGGTAAAGTTCCTGGTCTTTTCGATTTTTCTTTTAATTTAAAAAATGTCAAATAGTTTTTGAGGTATTTGCAAAAAACCAACCCCCATTTTTTTCAGCTAATTGTTTATAACTTTTGCAATCTTTGCAAGCGGCTCTTGATTTTTTTCAAAAACCATCTACACGCTATTCCCAATCGAATGACACCTCGTTCATATTTTTTGGAGGAGGAGAAAAAAGTTTGATCGAAAAAGCACTTGTTGACTAGATTACATGCGCAATCAAAAAAGTGTTATCTTGTGTTTTAGTGAAAGGCAACTAAAAAATTTTAAGCAATTCGTGAAAGAAATTAATATTTTTTTTTTTCAGGTTAAGAAATATTTTAATAAATTTCTCTAAACAAAACATCAATTGTTATGAACCAAAATTATTTTTTCAGAAAAAAAATTATAGTTTTAATATAATTTTTAACTGACTTGAACAAATTTTTATTAAAAACACTAACGAATCTCAGACAGTTGGGCATTGTAGTCCGAATCGTTAATTTGTTAGAAAAGGTTGTTCGTTTGGTACCGACGGAACGAAATTTTTTTTTTTTTCGACATCTAGGTCATTGTGCTCATCGACAGTTCTACACTTCGGTAGTTCTTTACTCTAAACCATATCTTATAAAATAAATTTATGGTCTTTAAATAAGTTATTACTTCATTTTCTTTTTTAAGTGAATTTTCAATTTGGGGAAGTCCGAGAAATTGTCTATATTAGCTTTCTACACCTTTCACATATAGGTCTTGCTTTTCCAAGCAGAAGATAGAGATGCATTAAATTTGTATGGCCTATCCTTAACCTGCTTAGAACCACTTGTTCCCGTCTCGTAAAGGATTGAGGATAAAACCATTTTTGTACAGATAGATTGATCCATCGTAATTGTCCATGGTATATATTCCATCGGTTCTACCATACATCGTAAATTTTTCTTTTTATATCCATTTTTCTATCCAGATAAGTAACTGGTATGCCCTTGTCGATTAATCCGCATATGGCTTCTTTAGCCCCCTTCATCCGCAAGATTATTACCAGTGATGTCGGTGTGATCAGGGATCCACTTTATTCTGACAGATCGTTTGTTGGTATAAAGATGCGTTGTTAATTCTAGGATACGTACGACCCATTCGTTTTACATGATAGATTTTTGAAAGAAAATGTGGCACTCAAAGAGTCTGTGCATAATACATAATTTTTATGGTTACCCTCACTAAAGTATAGTACAGCTTGCCATATTGCGTACAATTCGGCATTAAATATGCTAAATTCAGGGTTTAATGTCCAGTGAAAAGACTGTTTATTTATTACAATTGCAGCTCCAGTCCTGCTCTTTGTTTTTGAACCGTCCGTATCGATACATAAATGTTGATTGTAGTGTTCAATTTGTTCCAAGAACAGTGTTCGGAATGTATCTTACTTTTTGTTTTCGCTTAAAGTTATATTTATTTGTGGAGGGATTCTTAGCCAAGGTGGGGGTTGTAATTATTTACTATTTTATCTGTTAACAGATTCACCCCGTACTCATTACATATATCGGGAAAACGAATATTCGATGGTTTGGTTGAACTAAGTCTTTGTGTATATGGGTAAGAAATATTTGATAAGATGCTCTTGTTTAAATTATTCGGGAAAGTTTGTATTTGTGTACCGTATGTCATTAGTTGCATGTCTCTCCGTAATTTTAAAGACAAGGATGAAGCTTCAGAGAGAATTGCTTCTATGGGACTTGTCCTAAATACACCGATAGCTTGTCTTATTGCTAGATTTTGAATTTTATCTAGCTGTTTTAAGTATGAGCGTCTTGCCGATCCATAAACTATATAGCCGTAATCAATCTTTGATGGAATTAAAGTTTGGTAAACTCTTAATAAGATTTCCCTACCGAAACCCCATCGGATACTTGACATACATTTGATGACATTAATAATCTTTCTGCATTTGCTTACTTAGTATTCAATGTTATAAAACATTTTGTTCGTTTGTTAATATTTGATATTTTGTTTGTAAAAAAATAAATTGTGTTTTCTTATAAAAGTGGATATTTCTTTTTCATAAAAAAGAAAGAAAATTAATATAAAAAAAACTAAATTCAAATTATAACATAATTTTATATACAAGATTAAAGTTTCTTTTCTCTCTATGAACTCTCCCTGATTTTTTAAGAGTACTCATTGTTCAATAATAAAAACAAAATAAAAAAATATAAACAGAGCATAACTAAAAAAAATGACATTTAAAAAAATTAAAATTAAAAATTTAAAAATCAAAAAAATTTGTTGTATCATAACACTATATTATTATCTCTATGTCTTTTAACTTAGCTACAGGGTATTTCTAAATGACACTTACAACGTTTCCAAGCAGCTATAAAAATTGATATAATTTAATTTTTAAGAAACGAAAAATTTCCGACCCCTATAACTTTTTTATCTTAAAAGGCACAAACTTTTCATAGTAGAATTTTTGTTTAATTTATTATGCTGAATCTGAAATCAGAATTTTAAATTTTACAAAAATAAAAAAAAAATACTAAATCAAATCTGAAATCAGAATTTTAAAATTCCATGGTTTAGTAAAACACTGTTTGTACAATTTCATAAAATATAAATTGTAAAAACTTTTATCAAATAATAAATCAATAAATTATACACAAAGTAAGTAGCGATCAAATAAATACCAAAAATTAGAATAAACCTCTCCAACAAGAAGATATTAATCCAGAATTCAAATAAGCATCTACAAAATAACCAAAACTTTTCGCATTAACTCGAATCGTTCTGGAATCTTTGGAGTACATTTAGATATAATATTATATGTCTCAGAAGCAATAAAACAGATCTAATAGGGGTCCATTAAAATATCTGGGTGAGGCGAAGCAAAAGACTTAACTGTTAAAAGTTGGTAATTTATGGGATTCATAGATGGCGATATATAAAGTCGTTGTCGTCGCTAAGAAATTTCGTTGCTCGTAATGAATCACAAAAATGTCAATTTTTAGGGTCGTTTCTACAATTTTCTGAAAAATTAATGATTTAGAGTTGGGAAGTTTAACCAAAATTACTTTAATGATGGATGGATTACTAGCAGTTTTATATTTTAAAATCTAATCTATATATTAATAAGCAAAGAGAAAACTTTGGAGTGCTGAAAGATACAATTAATATATAATATGTGTAAAAATAAATTAAATATTCATTGTTCGAACCTTAACCCTGTCAACTTGTTGAAGTGAATACTTCTTTAGGCGCGTTTAGCGATTTTTGGTAGGGGAGAAAATAATGGGTTCGCGTCACCGACATGCAGAAGAGATGTGTCGTTATTTTATTAACGTTATTTGGTCGCTGTATTCGTTGGTAACGTTCATTTTTATCGTGTAACGAAACAACTAGTGAATAACTATATTGTATCCCTTGAATCGCGGAGATAGGTATAGGCAAATCAAAATAACTAATACGCCCTCTGCTGACTAAAAGTGAAACCTCTTTCAAATATATAAACAAACGTTGTTTAGTGTTTGAGCCTCATGGGCGAAAAGAAACCCATTTGTTCCCAGAGCCCGGAGAAAGTCGAGTGAAAATAGAATCATTCACAGATTGCCCATTTTTTTCTTTTATTAAACCTTTTTTCCGTCTTTATTTTTCCTTTTTTGCTTTACAAAAAAAGAAAGAAATTTCAAAGAGAAAAGGACAGTAATTTTGGAGAAAAAAAATTGGCGCAAATAAGTGTCTTTTTCAGAAAGAAAAATACTCAAAAAGTGTCTTTTTTGAGAGAAAAGAGGGGAATTTTTTTAGAGAAAAAAAGTGCTTAAGAAGTGTCTTTGAAAAGAGAAAAGAGGGGTAATTTTGGAGAAAAAAAATTGAGGCAAAAAGTTTCTTTTTCAGAAACAAAAAAGAGGAAGAGAAATACTCAAAAAGTGTCTTTTTTTGAAAGAAGAGAGGAGAAATTTTTAGAGAAAAAAAGTGCTTAAGAAGTGTCTTTGAAAAGAGAAAAGAGGGGTAATTTTGGAGAAAAAATTCACGCAAAAAGTGTCTTTTTCAGAAAGAAAAAAGAGGAACAAAAATACTCAAAAAGAGTCTGGATTTTCAGTCGTAAAGCCTAAATTCAAAATTTAAAAATTGGAAAACCAATAACAAAATGTATGAAAATTTGTTCAAAAAATTTTTCTAAGAGATAAATAATGTAGTAATATTTTTAAGGTTATGTTATAAGGTTTGTTTTATTAATATACCAGGCATAAATGATTTAAATTAACAGTTATTGCTACTATGCCATATAATCTATTATACTTAATTTTAAAATTCTAAAATATATAACAAAATAAACATTAGTCCCGAAAGGGAAATCACATACAATTTTTTAAAAGCCTATTTCACTATCTAGAAGAAATGTTATATAGTTTATACATTAGGCGAGTTTAATGTAGTCATAAAAATCTTCTACCAGATGTCACTCAAATTCTTATTTCACTCAAAATTAAAACCCGGCGGTTATAACATCTGGAAACTAAGCGAATGTTATTGGAGGATAATAAACATTTGAATTTTTATGCAGAAAGAACACCTAATCGCCATCTATCGAACATTTAGTTAATTAATAGCTTTTATTATGAAAATCATGGGGTGCTAATTATGTCTTAATACTACAATTATTTAAAGATTAAAAAAAACCATTGTTATTTCATAGTTTTAAGTTTTTCCCTTCTGTGTAATTTTTTTAAAAATAGGAACAAGTTGTTATTTTTCATTATTTTAATTTTATTTTTGAAGTGAAAAATTTCTAGGCGCGTTGGACGATTTTTGGATACGTAAAAAATAGAAAAAATGAATGAAAATATAAAAATGGGAAAAAGTATGTAAAATACGGAAAATTAGGAAAACAATGGGGAAAATGGCAAAAAAATGGGAAAAAACGGGAAAACAGGAAAAAACCGAAAAAAGTAGTAAAAACAGGAGAGTAAGAAGAATAGAAAAAAAGGTCAAAAAAATAATAGACAATAAGAAAATGAGAAAAAAATAGGGCAAAATAGGAATAAACAAAAAAAAACAGAAAATAATAGGGAAAAATAGGAACATTGGGAAAAATAGGAAAACGTAAAAAAAAGAACGAAAAATTGGGAACAATAAGGAAACATACAGAAAAATAGGGAAAAACGGAAAAAGATAGTAAATACGGAAAAAGTAAAAAAGAAGAAAAAAAAGGAAAACATTAGAAAACGCAAAAATAAAATATAGGAAATATAGGGAAAATGAGAAAGAAATAGGAAATAATAGGAAAAATAGGAGAAAAACTGATATAAATAGCAAAAATAGAAAAAAACAGGAAAAATGGGAAAAACTAGGTAAAGTAAGAAGAAATTGATAACAAATAGGAAATAAGAAAGAAAAATAGGAACAATATGAAAATATAGAAAAAATGGGAAAACGCAAAAAAAATCTGATCTGGCCAGCACACGACTTCTCGCCATTTTGGAATCAGAAATTAGCACTTTAACACAAAAAAATCGGTTGTGTCGCCCCAAAACTTTCACGACGATTATCCACGAATACTTTTTCAGATATTTAATGCTAGAGTTTCAGATTTTGACATTTTTTATATTTGACAAGTGACAGTTGAAGAAATAATTTTTTTGACTGTTCTGAATAGAGTTTTTCAAGAGCTTTCAAATGAAATATTGCATGTCCATTTCCGTGACATATTGCATCTGTCATTTTTTGATAGTGACACTTCCGTTTGACTGATGTCATAAAAAAACTAATGCGTTCTTCCGACCGGTAACCTAAACCCACTTACCAAATTTCAGCTCAATCGGTTTAATACTTTTTCAGATAATTAATACTAAAATTTCAAATTTTGACATTTTTTTATTTTTGACAGGTGACGGTTGAAGAAATACTTTTATACGTTCTGAATAGAGTTCTTCAAGTGCTTTCAAATGACATATTGCATGTCAAATTCCATGAGATATTGCATCTGTCATTTTTTGAGAGTGACACTTTCGTTTGACAGATGACATATAAAACTAATGAGTTTTTCAGACGGACAACCCAGACCCATATACCAAATTTCAGCTCAATCGGATTAATAGTCTTTCAGATAATTAATACTAAAATTTCAAATTTTGCCAAATTCCATGAGATATTGCATCTGTCATTTTTTGAGACTGACACTTTCGTTTGACAGATGTCATATAAAAACTAATGAGTTTTTTCGACGGGTAACCCAAACCCATATACCAAATTTCAGCTTGATCGGATTAATAGTTTTTCTGATATTTAATGCTAAAATTTCAAATTTTGACATTTTTTTTTTGGCAGGTGACAGTTGGAGAAATAATTTTGTGTGTTCTGAATGGAGTTTTTCAAAGGCTTTCAAATGACATATTGCATGTCCAATTCCGTGACATATTGCATCTGTCATTTTTTAATAGTGACACTTGCGTTTTCACAGATGTCGTACGAAAACTAATGTGTTCTTCCGATGGGTAACCCAAACAAGTATACTAAATATGAGCTCAATCGGATTAAACGTGTGGCGTCTATCGTGGAAAAATACATACAGACAGACTGACAGACAGACAGACAGACATACAGACAGACAGACAGACAGACAGATAGACAGACAGACAGACAGACAGACAGGAAATGGTCTTAATCGTCTCAGGGGACCCGAAAATGGATATGTGAAAACATTAATTTTTTTGGAAATCTAGCAACAAATGCAAATTTTGTTGATAAAAAATAAAACTAGAGTTTATACAAAATATATGTGTAAAACTTCATTGTCATCTTGTTTAGTCACCACTTTTAACAACTGCCACTTTCGCTTAATACCAAATTCTAATCAGATCTAATCTGGGGTATAACAATCTTGTATGCAAAATTTCAAAAATTTTAATTTAGTAGTTTCTGAGTTATCGTTACTACAACATCCATCTATCCTAACACGCACACAGACATCATCACGAAAATATCAAAATCGTGTTCTAGGGACCTAAAACTCACTACCCAATTTTTAGCATGATTACTATACCTCTTTTCTCTGAAGGTAAAAATTGAAAAAGAAGCAGGAGAAAATGGAAAAAATTTTAAAAAACGAGAAAAAATAATCAAAAATAGGAAAAATGGGAAAAAATAAAAAACAGCAAAAAACTTGTAAAAAACAGAAAAAGAGGCAAACATAAAAAATGGGGAAAAATAAAGAAAAATATGCAAAACTAAGTATATAAACATAAACTTGTAAATTTTAATGAATTACGAATTTCGACCACGAGGCGACTAGTAGTTGATTTGAAAAAACCTTCCTAAAAACCGCTGAAGATGGTTTTTATTTAATATCTCCGCAGAAAAAAACCTAATTCTACTGTCTGTTCACACCAATAGCCGAAGTGATATTTGTGCAAATCATGTTTACAACCAATCACCGCCTTTCTATAAAACTATGATAAATATTAACATTATTCAGGAGGTCCTTCTAGTCCTTGAAAATATAGTTCTATCTTGTTTTAACAAAATTAAGTAGAAATATTTATAAAAATCAAAATTGATGTTGGGTTTTATTATAAAGAATAATAAAATAAACAAAAAAAAATCTAGAATATAAAAAAAAATATTTTTTTAGTGTAAATACATATCAGAATGGAAGTGGTCAATAGTAAATTGGAACCGGAGCATCATTTCAAATTAAAAGCACTCTGACCGTATAGTTATCACGAAATCACTCACTACTAATAGGAATATATAGATTTTGCTATTGAAGAATGTCCATGTCAGTTGTAGTACGTTTACAGATTGTCCCATTATTAAACGTACAATTAAATAAAAAATATTCTAATAATTAAAAATAATCATATATAATGTTTATTTTATAAAATAATCTAATATATTTGTGTTAAGCTGCAGAACTTTTATTATTTTTATAAAATAAAATATGATAGATAGTATAAATGCCATATGTCAAATTAATAAAATCCTGACAAAATAACTTCAAGAAAATTAGATTCCAGGAACAAAGTCAAATTTTTGTACCTCTAAAAATCTTCTGTTTTATTTAGATTTGGTTTAACCCTTTCGCGACTGAATGTTTTGCAGAAAATTTGTCAAAAATTACGGAAACCAATACAATAATTTAAAAAAAAATCTGATGTGGCCAGCACATGACCTCTCGCCATTTTTGAATCAAAAATTTACAGGTTGACACAAAAAAAGTATGAAAAAAAATTATTTTTTTGTAAATCTGACAACAATGGCAAAAGTTTCGAAAATTTTAATGAGATGAAAATAAACTATAGGGTATACAAAATATGTGTGTAAAACTTTATTGCCGTTTTATATAATAATGGCGTCATTACCCATAGCAACTGCCACTTCCGGTTGTGCGATTGGCACCAAAATCTAATCAGATCTAATCTAGGGTATCAGAATGCTGTATGCAAAATTTCAATTTTTTTTATTCAGTACTTTTTGAGTTATCGTTACTACAACATCCATCCAAACACACACACACACACTAACACACACACACACACACTAACACACACACAGACATCATCGCGAAAATATTAAAATCGTATTCTAGGGACCCTAAAACGTGTTTATTCATTGAAAACTCACTACCCAATTTTTAGCATGATTCCTATACCTCTCTTATCTGAAGGGCGAGAGGTAAAAAAACTGATCAGTGACATTTCTGTTAAAGTTAATCAGTACCATTTTTAATAATTATTTGATATAAAATTGTTCTTAATCCTTTTTAAGGACCTGGAACATATTTGTCCCAGCAGTAGTTTTAAGTGGTACACATTTGTCCCATCAGTGGTTTTAAGTGGGACAAAAATAACCCATAAGTTGTAAAAACCTCTATTAAAATCTTAAACGTTTATGGAAAGTACAAATAAAACTAGAATAACAAAAATTTACGAATCTTCTTCGGCTTGTCATTTTTTCGGCCAAAGGAATAAGAAAATTCAATAATGGAGTCTTCTTCTGCTTACATGTGATTTCGCAAAAAATTATACAAGAACTAATTGCGGAAGCTATGAGCAATTTATAAAAAAATCCTCCACCACTTCTTAGACTTTCTATGTAAGTCATAAGCAGATATGTTTTGATCTACCAAGTTGACACCTTCCATGTACTTATTATAGAAAATTGATGAATCTGGCCAGGGCAATTCGCGTTTTTCCCCATTTTTAGTTTTCTTTTGGTAATAGAATTGGAGTGACAATTTGACAACAATATGACTTCTTTGGTGTCTTTCCACTTTACTGCTAACACTCTTTGATCAGTAACTAAACATTTAGGCTCGCCTCTCGTCATTTTTCTAGATGAATATTTTGGAGTGTATTTTCTGTTACTTATGAATGTACCCACACAAGAAAATTTCAGTTCATTCATTAGTTCCATATTGGTAAAAAAACCGGTCAAATTAGAGACAAGCATCAGTTTCTTCCCACAGTAAATATTTAATATCCACTCGTTGAGTCACATTTCTTCCATAATTTTATACCCCTTTTTCTTGGGTACATCGTTTCATCTATCGATTGATGAGAACTCTCACTTTTTGCTTTCTGAAATCTTATTTTAAGCATATTACAAAATCGTCAAAATAATATGTTTTAGAATAATTTTCTGGTTTTGTGGGATCACTATAATACATTTTAGATAATAAAAATGTACATTGATCTTTACCAATCGCCTTTTTTATAACCGGATTTGCCATTGACTCGTTGCTTGACCAGTAATTATAAAAACTTGGTAATCGGTTGTACGACATTACCAGTGTACAACCGAAAACGATGAGTATTTCATACATATCAGCTTTCTCAATGTTTTGTTTCAATTTTTTTGTATTTTTCAGCATTTGTATTCTTTTATTATGCAATCTGTGATATGCAGTAAAAAGCTGCTTAAAAATATCCACATAAAAACATTGCAACGGAACTTCGGTCGTTGCGGGTCACTTTGGCGCCTTAGTCCAGGTTTCGGATTGCCTCGGGCGCCACCTTCCGTTTAGAGTGTGAAGGCCACTGCACGGGCAGCGTCAGTGGAGAAAGAAATACTCCAGGGGTCGTTATGGTATCGACCAAAATCACTGGCGGCCAGAAGGGCGGTCTTTAGTTGCCCTGCTGGGTCTGAGTACCTGGGTATTAGCTGCTGGGATGTTAAAACAAATATTAATAAATAAAACTTTTATTTTTACCAATAAAATCCGGCGGAGAAAACGTGTGTAACGGACGATTGGCTTGGCGGCGTGGTGTAGTCGGACTAACGGTTCTAGACTCCGGTACAACTTGAACTTGGCTTCAGCTTGACCTATCTCTAAAGGTCGACGGGCTGCACTGCTGTTCCAATTGGGACGGCCACAGCAAGTCTGGCTTCTCGCTGCCTCTGCCGCTGCCGACAACGGTTTGAATTGCCCTACTCGATACGAACTTCGGTGTCTAAGAAGCAGAGACGAGAGTGTCTCCATCTGCCTGGCGACCTTTCAACTGGTACGACTGGTCTTTTATTCACAATTTTAATTTAATTTTACTCCAGTGCCGTGCGCGATTTAATTTATATATTTTAAATAATACGGAAAAAAGTAACTTTGTTACAACATCTAGCTCTGATGCATCCCTTCTTATATCCAAAAGAACTTTCCCTGGTTTATCATTCTTGGTTTGAAATGGTCTGTTGGTATTTTGAATTCAACGGGAATACACGCATTCTGGATTTTTGTTTCATTTAATTAATCCTCAGCAGAAGACCAACCAGACACACTTTCTGTCTCTTCATTTTCAGAACGTTCGTCATTCTCGTCTAAACTTTTTTCTCTGGACAATAATCAGAATCGCCCGAACCTACAAATGGCTCAGATTCAGAATCACTAGAAGTTTCAATTATAGCTTCTTCCAGCTCTTTTTGGCTAACTCGCCGACAACACCAGCTTATATCTGAAGCAGAAGAATATTTTTACTGTTGGGATTTTTTTAACTAATTTAATATTACTTATTTGATCCATGATAAATTTAGATCAGTTGTACCTACATAAGCTAATTGCTGTTTTGCAATTTAATTTCAATTTTTATAATAAAAGAAATATTTAATCTGTTGTCATGGTTTTAAATATTTCTGGTGGGGTATCGTTTTGACGTAACTTTTACTCTTTATTTTTACTTTTATTTGTACTGTAAATTAACACCTTTTAGGAAGGCTCTGATGATAGCTTTATATGCGGAAAGCGCTTAGCCGAATTTTTACAATAAATTATATATTTTACACACTGATGTACTCGTTTTCACTCTTTACCTGATATTAAGTATGTACACCATCCTCAGACACTTAATTATAATAAAGGTTGTGCTAATACTGTAACCCAAATTTCATTGTATTATCTTGAGCTGTTTTGAAGTAACAGCCTGTTAAAAAAATTGTGGGACACCCGGTATACTATAAACTACTGCTATTGTGATACGTGTAAATTGGGGACTTTTTAAACCCAGAAGTACACTCCAATTGAATAGTGGGACCTTTATGTCCTTAAGTAGCGGTTGGAATAAAAGTTGATTGGGGCATATAAGTCCCTGCAGACGAGAAAGGGTTAAAACAAAATAAGTGTTAATAATAATGGTTCCTATTATAAAAAATTCTCACTATTAGAATCATATTTATAAATAATATTTTGTTTTATTTTCTTAGTTGACAGATGTGTTTTTTAGTTATGACACCCTGTATAAATATTTGATAATGAAGAATGTCGGGGTAACTAGTAATGCGTTTATTATTTATAGTCATCGGTGCGTAATGAATGGCATAACTCACGGTGTAATTAGACTCATAATTTGTAGGGTAATGCGCTAATGCGGACAACCCTGCCAAAAATGATTGAGACTGAATTACAATGGTGGACCCGAACAAACCTCATTATTATGCTCGATGCCTAATTCCACTGCGTTGTACAACGACCATTCGAGAGTGCACACACTATTTCGATTTATCAATATCAACGGATTTTGATTATGATGATTGTTTATATATGTATTTCGGATTTTGTGCTAATATAGATGAAGAGTTTGCAAATAAATTTTAGCAATTTATACACATAAATAACTAAAAGAGACGTGCATATTGTTATAGTATCATTGTATACATTGTAAAGTTTGTTAATAAGATAAAAAGAGAAATTATTTATAGATGATAAAAATACTTAGGCTGAACAATTCTTCTCAGATAATTCTTATCGAAAATTCCTTTCCATAACAATTCTTCTCAGCGACAATTCATCGCCATGACAATTCTTTCCTACGACAATTCTTCCCCCACATATATTTCTCATATACAGGGTGACACAAATTTAATTAAATACTATTGGGATTTCGTAAACCGTTATAGATACAAAGTATGTTAAAAGTGAATTTCAAGACGAATTGATTGGTATTTTCAAAATTAAAATATAAGGTCCGTTTTTCGAAAAAACCGAAATTAATGATTTTTCTTTCATTTAATTAAAGAGCTATTAATTACCCCAGTGGGGAAAGTAAAAATTCCGAAAAATGTAAGCTTCGACATTTTTTAATATAAAATTCACATTTTCCAAAATGGGTTTATGATTGTTTTTTTACTGAAAATATAAACAAATAATCTCAACATGATCCAGAAAAAAAATTATGTGGTTTTAAAAAAATTACAATTTTGCGATTATTATTTTAAACGCTAGGCAGTTATTGATTAATGAATTTCAAATTTTCTTTTTTATATTTTAATTAATACATACTTCTAGAATTTTTATTACAAATATTTACCAAAAATTAAAGTATCCATATCTCAAATGTGGTCCCAGATTTTAAGAAATAAAGCACAAAGTCAGGTACCACAAAAATTTTATTGTATTAGAAAGACAACTGTTTCGGTAAATAACCATCATCAGGCCTGTAGGTACAAACGTTCAGAAATTAGTAAACATTACAATTTTTGAAAAAATATATAAACTTAAGATTATTTAGTACTATAGAAGGAGTGCATAACCGAAACTCATATACCAAATTTCAGCATAATCGGATTAAGCGTGTGGCTTCTATCGTGGAAGAATACACACAGACAGACAGCCACTCAGACAGACAGATAGATAGATACTCAGACAGACAGACTTTCAATCTGAAAATGGTCTTAATCGCCTCAGGGTATCTCAAAATGGATATTTCCATCTTTGTCTAGAATTTTTTTTAGGTCGTTCACAATACTTTCCCTTCTCGGATGGTGGGTCGGGAAAGCAATTAATCACAAAATATGACATCCATTAAGGGTAGTGAAATCTAAAAATTGAAAACATACATGGTACTTGAAATAACTAATTAGGTAAAAAAAGAAAAAATGTTCCTCCCCAGCGGCTGGCAGTCATTACCCGCATCTAGCAACAGCACCTACTGGCGGGCATAGGCAGTAACTTAGCTTACAAACAGCTACCCTAAATGGGGACGAATCAAGAATGACCACCTGGTAATGAGAATTCAAAACAATAATTACTGAAATTTATGCCCAAATTGAAGTAGTTGGGGAGAAATTAGCCACGGGTAATCGCAAATGTCTGACCGGCAATTGGTGAAATAGACATGACAAGTGACAAGAGAAAGTACCACATCACATGCCAAAGTGTGGGGTTAACAATAAATTTGAAAATAATGGTAATGATGGTTTCAAAACATTAGAGTACAAAGTTAAAATTATAAAAAAAATTGTAAAGAACAATATTGCAAAAAGTTAGTTTAGACGAAAACGTTTGATGGAGATTCCGTACAGGCAAAGTAATATAGAAGAAATATAACCAAAAAACAACAGGAGATTGACAAGTGATAGGTGACAAGTGAGAAGAAAAAGAAAAGTTAAGAAACAAATGCGAAAATATAAACCAAGGGCCCCCGGACATACAGCAACTGTAAATTAAGAGGAAAAAGGAGGGAGGGAGAGAATAAACAATAAAAATAGTATTTTTTATGGGTCAGGATTAAGAAGATAGAAGATACGATAAATTGTATGTGTTTAAATTTAGGGTCGTTTTAATTTTTGACGTATATTGGAAACTAATTAAAACAATTAATTTATTTTTTAATACAAATTCAAGTGACAAATCAGTTATCTACTGCAATGAAATACTCTATATGAGTTTGTTTTTGAAGATTTAATATAATTTTAGTTAAGGCATAAGTATATGATAAGAGAGAGACAAAAATGATTAAATTTTTTTAAATAAGCAAGTAAAAGTTTATTTTTAAAAAAGAAAACAGTTGAAAAAAAATAATAAGGAAGTAAGTTTTTTTAGGTGGGGCAGATAATTTTTGAAATGTGAAATGTTTAAAAATTATTACAGGTTTTGTAAAATAATAATATATAGTACATACATGCTATTTGAAAATGGAATAAGTACATACCAATAAAAGAACCATATAATTTAAAAAAAATTCAAGAAATAGGGCAACTACATGAAGATACATTACAGAAGTCACTTGGAACAGGTAAAATAGCACATCGTGATGGAGAAGACAAAGTTGTGCAGGAAACTGAGTGAAAATTGTGCAGGATACTGAAGACGAAAATTAAATACAGGACAATACAAATTTTTTTATTATAAGCATTTGTAATGTTTATTATTTTTTTTAATGATATTCAGTATATCATTACACTACATACTGCTAGAACTTTTTTTATTTAGACAATAGTAAACTCACAATCCTTAAAACGCCGGCCCATGGACACATGCAAATTAATTTTTTTTCTGGATCGTATTGAGTTTTTTGTTTATGTTTTAATGTTTTCATATAGCCCTTAAAAACTTTTAGTAAAAAAAATCAAAAATCTATTTGGTACCTCAATTATTTTATTAAAAGCGGACCTGTACTTTTTATTTCAAATTTTAAATCCCCATTTTTTCTCTAAGTTACATCTTTATGTTGTTGGTGATTTATTAATTTATATTTAATGCGAAATGCAGTATTTTCTGGGTTTGGTGAACCTTTTTTTGTCTACCCATTTTTTTAAGTGTTATGCTCGTCTAGTCGTTTGACCATTAAATAAATATGTATGTATGTATCTGTCCCCGGATATTTTTCCAACGAGTGGAAAACAACTGTTGAACCAACTTTAATCAGATTTTCACCAACAATTTTCTAAATTCATAAATTATTAAGTTTTAGTGACAATAAATGGAAGAAATTCGTATAAAAAAATCTGATGTGGCCAGCACATGACCTCTCGCCATTTTTGAATCAAAAATTTACAGGTTGACACAAAAAAGTATGAAAAAAATTATTTTTTTGTAAATCTGGCAACAATGGCAAAAGTTTCGAAAATGTTAATGAGATGAAAATAAACTATATGGTATACAAAATATATGTGTAAAACTTTATTGCCGTTTTGTATAATAATGGAGTCATTACCCATAGCAACTGCCACTTCCGGTTGTGCGATTGGCACCAAAATCTAATCAGATCTAATCTAGGGTATCAGAATCCTGTATGCAAAATTTCAAATTTTTTTATTCAGTAGTTTTTGAGTTATCGTTACTACAACATCCATCCAAACACACACACACACTAACACACTAACACACACACACACACACTAACACACACACACACAGACATCATCGCGAAAATATTAAAATCGTATTCTAGGGACCCCAAAACGTGTTTATCAATTGAAAACTCACTACCCAATTTTTAGCATGATTCCTATACCTCTCTTATCTGAAGGGCGAGAGGTAAAAATGAAAATAACGTAATAAGTAAATTTTTACTTAAAAACGAAAAATCGGATATCGTTATATTTAAAATAATTGGTTGAAAAAAACATGGGAGATGCTAGAAATTTTCGATTTAATTGTCCTTTATTAGTTACGAAAATTTCAGATCTATTATATTTTATTTTACTTAGTTTATTCTCTTCGTTTTGGTTTTGCAATTTGAAATGTGGACGCAGTGTTGCTACATACAAGTTATTCCAAATATTATTCATTAAAATATTCTATACTCCTCACATATAATACGTCTTTGTTTTTAGATAAAATTAACATTACCATTTTTAATTTATAAAACAATATTACATACATGGTTAAAAAAAATAAAATTAATTTTTATTAAAATAAAATAAATAAAATACACATATATTGGGAAATTCTAATAGCCGCAACCCATTTTGTTTAATATTTGGTATTCATTTACGACAATTTTTTTTTCTCAATTATATTGTACCGTATTGTTTTTATATATTTATAATGTTTTAATATTTCATTAAATATACCAGTCCGACTGACCCACTAAAACATCCCCGTGCGACCCAAAAGGGCACTAAGACCACCCCGATCCGTTCCCGCCTCGAAAACAACCCTTCGAGACGGCAACGAATCGCTCCTGCTGTTCCTGTTCTCCTGCTACGCGCGCCCTGTTTCGCCTACTTTGACGAGATGCACCGAGTGACAAGTGACGATCTCCGCTCACTCAGCCGTCATCTTGAAAGGTCGCCGACGATGACGAGATGACGTCACTGCGGACAGCTGCATAGCTATTGATTAGAGCGAGAGCTCTCGCGACTCAATTCTCGATTCCTACTTTGCTCCTGCTGCTCGGCTGTCTGTTTGTGTTTTGTCTTCCTGATTGCTGGGATGAGGTGGCGGACGGCTGCTTTGAGGGGTTTCGGTGGGGGATGGAGCGTTTAGAGAGGGGAAAAAGTGATAATTAGGGGTTGATACAAAAATATTTTAGGAACAGGTCGAGGGGATGATTGAATGTTGACAGGTGTGTACGGGGTTATATTCAGAAATATCGATGAATATTTTTTTAAATATAGTTATTTTTTTTCATAATTTAAAATTATATATATTTAAAATTAAAAATAAAATATTTATACAATAGATTAAATATTATTGTCCGTAAGTCGCTCGTTTTCAGACTGCTCCAGGAAATGAATACTTGTCTGACGGTTGCCGAACAAGACTAATTTTACTATTATCTTATTATTGGACCGTTGGAGAACAAATATTGTACACAACATGTCCGTAAAATGTATTTTTAGATTATCAGACCTCCAAGACTCGTTTATATGGCTCGTCGTAGAAGGGAAGGAGGGGTCGGTGCTATCATATCATGTATGATCAAGTGCTCACTCCAAAATTAATTAAAAAGTTTGCTTTTGCTCATAGTGGGGAAAAATGAACACGCGTTGGATGAAGGGGTATATGACAAAGAAGGATCCTCTGGAATTATCTCTAAGTAATACATGCGATAATTATTAAAGTCAACAGTTAAAGATGAAGAATGGGAGTTAGGTTCCTCCAAAGACACAAGTTGATCACTTAGGCATCATCGTGGATGAATCAGGTGATTTTTGGATGTCACCTCAGTGAAGCGGCCAAAAAGCGGAAAAAGGACCTTATTAAACGTGGTACCAATCTGAGCGCAAATCATGACGTAAATGTTTAAGATGGAATCATGACCTACATTTGTAATACTAAGAAGAATCTCCTTTATTAGAGTTACCAGTGCCTACTGGAGCGTCGCTCTAATGGGGTCCAAGTAATAACAGGAAGTAGAATTTTTGGTTATTTGCGCCTTATGTTATGTTATCATACTAGTTTTATTTTTGTTAAACCATCTGCCCATTGTAGCTTTTGTGGAACCAGCGACTTATAAGTTTATTTTCTTTTCTTGTCATTTTTCTATTGTTTTTTAACTGTGTCTTTGGTTATACATTGCCAAGCAAAAAAATTAGGCCGTTTTAAATAACTTAAAAAATTACAAACAATTTTGTATCAGACAACATTATTAATTTTTTAAGGTGTTTTTCTTAAAAAACAGTAACTCTACATTTTAAATGAAGTTCGAATATTGTTATTGGGAACGAAATAAATGAATACAAGTTAACATTATTGAAAATTTGATAATGATAATGATAACTAATAACGTCGATTACTTCCTCTTGCAATAACGACTGCTTGCATTCGACGATGCATACTCTGAATTAAATTAAGGATTACATTCCACTCCTGCAGTGACCAAGTATCTCAGCTCCTGGGCAGTTCTTCTGGCTCGTGTATGCCCTCGAATACATTGCTCTAACTCATCCGAGATATGTCCTACTTCGTATAGAAATTCGCTGACAATCCTGGTCTTGCATTATAATGCATGAAAATGACTTGCTTGACCATAGTATCCATGAAAGACATAACATGATCTTCCACGACCTACATTACATATCTGTGAGCCGTTAAAGAGCCATTCTCTACGAAAATAAACTCGTACATACTTCTGAAGTGATACTTACCTAAACCATAACAGACTTACTACCAAATTTACGTCTCTGGTCAATACAAACGGGGGCGTATCTTTCTAGGGTTCTTTTCCATTGGATAAATTTCACTGAAAAGTGATTCAGAATTTACATTCCTATTTATATTCCTATTTAAAATCACATTCAAAACTAAATATGTTAAAAATCTTGTCCAATATATTTATTATTTCGCAACTAAATATATAAGTTTCAGCTTGTATAACTACGCCACATAAATTCCGAGAAAAATCCAACGCTTGTTAGTGATTCTCTAGCTTTATTCGTGTATCTCCCTTCTCTGTTGACGACGATGAAATTATCTTAAAAAATTTTTCTAATCTTGTAAAAAAGAATGAAGAAACATCACGTCATATTTTTAAACCAATGGGATTCTACGGCTGTGCCTAAGTTTCTAGTGCACATACAGCAAGCATTTCTTACTGTAGGCACATGTATAATATTTCTGAGTTTTCTTAAACATATTGTACATAATTAATATAAAAAGTGAATAGTGCGTATTAGCATAAAGTGTTTTCAGTGATAAAAAATGATTTGCCTGTAATACTTTCTGTTTTACTATAAATAAATCGGTGAAAGAATAGTCCTTACAGTGCATGTCAATTTTGCTTGTTTTATTCATGTTCATGTAACCGATTGAAAAGCAGTTAGAAGTTATTTAAAATAATAATTGATTAGTTTGCTAACTGATCTGGTTCTTCGATAATTATTCGATGTTAACACGTCGACTGCCGTAGTAAATTATTCCAAACTTATACCGATTTTTAATCATATTTATTCATCCATACTCGTCGACATCTGTCTGGCCCATTGAGGTAAAAACGCGACTCATCTGTAAAGTGTACCTTGCTTCAGTCATCATCGTTCCATGCTAAGTGATTTCGAGCAAATACCAATCTTGCAAAATCGATGCTGGCGGTTCCATTCGTTAACATTAACACCTCTAACGTCTTGAATCTTCTTTCGCAGCAGAACCGCATAATCTGTTCCATTCCGCAAACTTGACATAAAAGAAACCGATTATCCTTTGACTGGACCATGGTCCTTATATCGCTGGTACACATTTTGTACAGCACAGAATCTCTTAACAAACAATTTTGGCGGTTTCACGTTGTCCTCTACCATCTTGTATCAAAGCTACAGTTCGTGCCACAACAATAGGATTTAGAAGCGTTAAGGCCTAGTAAATAAACACTAAAAACAGTAAACCGCTACTATCCACAACAAACCATATAACGAGTAGGTTTTAGAGAAAAAATTAATACTTAACTGAAAATTAAGCAACGAAATGTGAATGTTTATTTAGGACTAACTTTTGTTGTTTAACACACGTTGCGAATACGTTGACAACATGTGACAGTCGTCAACTTTTACTGAAATAATGAAAATAATGAATATTTCCAATTTCTTAAATTATCTAAAGTGACCTAAATTTTTTGCTCGGCAGTGTATATGTAAATTTTGTCGAAAAATAGCTGAAAATTATCGTCTTTGGCAAATTTGTCATCATAAATGTTTTGATCAACATTATTGTGCTTCAGGTAATAGGGTATTTTGCAACATGTAAGAAAAAATCTAAAAATAGGTATTTTTGATTGATTTTGTAAAAAGAAAACGAGAAATGTTGATTTCTATTCATTAAATTGTAATATAAATATTATAATTCAATTTTAAGAATTATTTTTTTAAACCTGATCTACAAATTTCTGTTTTGCGGAGTTGAGGAATGTTGGAACATCAATATAACAGAACCCATTATTTTATATTGCGTATAATTCTCCATAACATTTTTCACCTAAAACATGCAATAATCTTTACAATTTCTGTCAGTATCATAACATAACCTATAAATCAATTACAAAATTTGATTTTTTTTTCTTCATACGATAATTATTACATAGTTATTACACTTGTTTAAACGTGTACTTATATCAAAGTAATCAATATTCACAGAGCCTAGTATTTGCTGATGATAACTTCTAATCTCTTTTTGCCAGTTTTAACCAAGTGTTTCTCATATTTATATCAGTTGTCACTTGAATCCACAACTTTCCCGGCGTTTTACGCTAGTATTTTTGCATTCAAGCACAAGACACCAATGATAAGGATTATTACTGATCATTACTTCCAAAAATATTTATATTCTTTTGCACAGATATTCTATTTACTAACGGAGTTACGTCACAAGTCGAGTTAGCATGGCGGCTAGCGTTTTCGCGCGAAAAAGTATTATGATTAATTCAAAGTCATTTTTATGGCACTAATTCGGTTTTAAAATATGTATATAAAAATTATAGTGGTTTATTATCACTATAGAATTCATTTAACATACTTTTTAAAAAAGGGTGTAATACTTTTTGGTCCTCTGATTCATTATAATCGAATTGAATAAACTAACCATCTTCGGTTTCCACCTCTTGTAATAATTACATTAACGGGGTTTGGTCTCTAACATATTTATAAAACGAACTGAAATAGTGAAATGGATTAGTTCAGTTTATAATATACAATGTGACCGATTTTATTTAATACTATTTTTTTTTAAATCTTTATACAGTATGTCTCAATACGTTGGGATATGGGAAACTTTTTATTATTAATTTTAGGAAAAAACTTATTCGTCATAAAAAGTTCTGCATGTTGTAAAATTTAAAATACAATCGTCAGATATCAATTTTTTCTAGTAAAATACTACAAGAAATATGAATTTTACTCAAGAGTAAAGTACCTCAAGAGTAAAGTACCTTTAAATTATATCAAAAAACGTTATTTAAAAAAGTTGATCAGAACTAAAAACTAAATTCAAATATGCAATTACATTCATTTATATTGAAAAAAATAGGTTTTATGCTTGTTTAATATTGTTTCTATTTTGAATGAACATTTATCTCTTGTGATTATAAAAGCCATGATAACATTCTCGTTTCCTAATATTTTCTAACAATTTTGCAATTTAAACACGTAACTACAGTAAAATTAACATTGTTATTGTAATGAGAAATATATTTCAAAAATAAATACATTTTTTCAATGTAAATGGAACTTAGTTTTTAGTTCTGATCAACTTTTTAAATAACATTTTTCGATGTTGTCAAATTTAAAGATACTTTGCTATTAAGTAAAATTCATATTTTTGACAAACCTCGTATACTACTGAAAAAAATTGAAATCTGATTATTGTATTTTAGATTTTAGAACATGCAGAACTTTTTATGAAGAATAAGTTTTTTTCCTAAAATTAATAATAAAAAAGTTTCCCATATGGTTCCAACTTACTGAGACATACTGTACATACTTTACTAATACTTATGAAAAACAAATCAATTTTTTTTTATTTCAAGATATAAAACGATATTTTTTTTATTTTCCACTTGATAATAAATAACATTTTCCTACGATCACTATCCAAAGTAGGCTTTTGCACACTCAAATCTAACCGCAAAGTTGATGTTTTCCGTGATCTGTAATAATTTGACATTATTGTCGCTCTAGCGCGTACTTTTCCGCTCGCCTGTTTTTATTTACAATAAACTAAAGAAAGGTAGTAAATAATAGGTATATTAAAACAAAATGTAGGGCAGTCTGAATATTTTAGTTGAAATATTAATATTTAAAGATATTTCGAACGAAATTAAACTTTATTTTATAAAATTTATCTAGTAAAAATATAACAGTCAGAAGGTACACCTAGATACACCTAGGTACACCGATATGCAATAGTGATTGCATATTTAAGTACCTACTTACTATTTTGTGCAAATAGTAGACTATGAAATTAATGAAACGTCAATATTTCATTTTTAGTTTATGAAAAAGCTATTTGAAAAATGGAGAGTGAGAGTGAATGTGAATTTTCAAGTACACCTCCAGATGTAGCAGATTTTGCTAAAAATATTTCTCTGAATCTTCTGCTGACTAAATCCAGAGATAAATATGAAAAACAATACAATATTTTTTCATGTTTTTTTTTTAAATTATTTATCTAAAAATAATGTGATCGTAGAAAAAATCTTGTGTGCAATTCGAGCAGAAAGTGCTTTGCCGCTTTCGGCAGATTGCCCGCGCTCCGCTACGCGTCGCGCGGACAACTCTCTGCCTCAAGCGGCAAAGTATCACTTTCCGCTCTTAATACACAAATAGCTATTCCAACAAATCAAATATTTTGATGCTCCCACCATAATTGAAATAAAAGTTCCTTCATCAAAAAATTAACAAAGTCTAGGTAGTTTTCCAAAAAGTGTCCTTTGAGATAATTGTAAAAACAATTTAGAATTCTCTTCATTATGACTCATTTAAAATATTTATAATTTTTATTGAAATGAAAGAAATAATGGTATAAATAGGAAATTTTTATGAAACAATGTAGTGAATAGTAAGTTAAGGCGGGGGGTTTCGGCGTCAACATCTGAATTCAAAATTATATTACAATTGACAACTATGTTACATATTATTGTTTAGTATAATTTTTAGAAAAAAAATGTGTTATAATTTGATAATTATGTTATAAGTGGCAACACTGCAGCAAACCCCCAGTGTATTTCCCAAACGCCAACGTAGATCCGATGCGCTACAATAAATTACGAATGTTTTTAAAAAGACATGTACCAAAATATTTTGTTCTTATTCTTTACATATCATTTATTGAGCTTCTTGTCTGATGCATGAAATACCCTATGTACCTAAAAGATTTGGTCAAATCTGTATATGCGTCATAATCCTTAGAAATTTCCCCCCTTAACTCATTTTGTCAATTATAAACTCAATAATAGTTAGAGTTCATTTTAATTTTCTCCCCTGTCTTTCACTTCAATGAAACTGGGTGTTATTTTTAAAATATTTTTTTTTAATTTTATATTGCACCTTCTTATCAAATTTGTGTTTTAAGATGACTATGATAGCTTTTTAAGCCCAAATTAATTAACCCAATTCCATTAATTATTAAAATACAATTTTAAAATAAATTTTATTTTTTACACACTGAAACACTCCTCTAGTTCTAAAATACGATTACCAATTTTCTACACAATTCAGTTAAGAAAAAAAAACGTTGATTAAAGGTTTGGGCACACATACAAAATAGTCTTTCTGTCAGTAGATAGAACGGTTCTGTAACTAATGACAATGACGTTTAGATTGTGACAATTGTATAAGAAATCAACTTGTAAAGTTTAATTCTAAACGTCATATATGTGATATTTTCTAGTTATTTTTAAAGATTGTTTTAATTTGTTATTTCCAATCTCTAATTTTTTAAGTACAGATGGTAGAATATTTATGCTTAAATTTTCAGTTCCATTCATAAAAAAATGGTCAACTTGTCCAATCGGTATTTATCGTGTGTGTAATGTATTTTTTTTTTAAATTTTAATTAAATGTCAAGCGTTTTCGGCCAGTTACTGGCCATCTTCAGAACAAATAAAATTAACAACAAGAGACTTTATTATAAATGGGAATAAAAATTGATTTAAAATATTTAAAAGTCAAACTTAGGAAGTGCGAAAAAGAAATATCAAATTTTACAAATTTTTAGAAGTTATTGAAAGCCTTATAAGCTCTAAAAAACATAATTTTAACAGCTTCTTATCCCTTTTTATCCCAAATTTAGGATAAAAAGCTGTCTAAATTATGTTTTTTGGGGCTTATAAGGCTTTACATAACTTTTAAAAATTTGTAAAATTTGATGTTTCTTTTTCGCACTTCCTATAATTTTGACTCGTAAATATTTTAAATCAATTTTCATTCGCATTTATAATACATTCTCCCATTGTTAATTTTACTTGTCATGAAGATGGCCAGTAACTCTCCGAAAGCGCTTGACATTTAATTAAAATTTAAAAAATAATTTCATTACATACTTCATAAAGTACGAATCTGCGTTTCTTGATTCGTTATTCTGTAGTTTTTTAATTTGCGACATAATTTTTTTGACAAGCGCTTCAAAAATGTTTTATTTTTTATGAACTTTTACTAGTAGTAATAGACAAAAATAATCTGATTGTTGTTCGCAAAGATCAAATTTGATAATTCACTAAAGATGCACAGAGTTAGTTAATTTATAAGTTTTGAAAAGTTTATGAGGGCGCCAGAGAGCTGATAGCCACCCTAGCAATACTAACTGTTACTCGCTACGAATTTCTCCCCTAACTAGCTAATAAATGAACACACTGATTAGTCTTTCCAATATAGGTTTATTGCATAAGCTGAAAGCGACTATCAAAGGTGAATAAAACTGCTAATTTTCCCCTGATTTAACACCCTATATTAATTTTTTTTTATAAATCGCCACATACTGAAAGAAAAAAAAACTGAAAATGAAAATATATTTTATAAATCGAAATAAGATGTAGTTTGCAAAAAGTTTGATAATTTTATAAAATTCGTTTTAATCATATTCATAAATTTATAATACCTTATCCTGAACTGCAGTGTAGGGTACGTCAGCAAAGTTTTAAAAGAACATAACGCTACAAGTAATGAAAAGTGTCAGTGTAAAATTTCTCATCAAAGCGAAGCACCAGCTAAAAGTAAAATATTCAGGAAGTACCTCCAGTACACTGTGTGTAATAAAGGCAGTGTATTCGTTCTTTGTGTTAATATTTACGCTTCATTACTCGCTCGTGATTTCGCCATATATAGTGTTAATATCAGCGCGATGCAAGACTGGCAACGAGCTCACTTTTCGAATAATACACCACGAAACGATGTATTCTTTTCATTTCCAGACAAACTTACGCCATCTAATTTTCAGTTAATCCCATGAAAACAAGAATTAACGACGTCGTTTGCAGGCATATGAAGCAGCTCCCTCTCCGGCCCCCCGCGCCACATGCCGCGACGGCAACGAGCGTTTTGCTAGATAGGATGCCGGCCCGCAAAACTTGGAACATTAACATTATAATACAGTTAGCACGTGGCTCAGGGAGAAATGTCAGCCAACGCTGCTTATCCTCTCTTTTTTAAGCCTAAATTATCAGAATTTGTTGTGATGGTCTTTTCGACTTTACCGCTATTGAAGTTTGTTTGTCTCGTTGTTTTTAATTTGATGTGTCATGGAGTTAAATGTGTTTACAACCTTAAATTAATATATACGGAGTGTCCTGGACTAAGATTAAAATACTGAAGATGGTCAAAGTACTTTCTAGAACAGTATTAAAATAATATATAGTACAGTAGAAATAAAACTCCAAGACATGTATCACAATATAATTAAACAAAAGTTTAGGGGGACTAGTTTCGGCTTATGAGCCGTCATCAGGCCTAGAAACAAATTACCTGGTAACAAAAACAATTTTTATACAATACAACCGAAGAATTTTTAACTTATTATATTTTGTATTTGAACCAAATTATAATGGAGAGTTCAACAAAAATATAACCTTACGTTTTTTCTTTATTAACAGTTAGAATTAATCAAATAAAACCCATTGAGTTTAATTATCTACCGTAATTTGAGCTAGATTGTTGAATAAATGAATTCAAATTTCTAATTATTTGAATATGCCGCCATTACGATCGTGACGTCAGTTATGTGCAATGAAGTTACCGTCAAGCCATTAACTGCAAATGTGTAAAGAAGAGAATACGAATGAATCACAGCTGTTAAATTTCACTTATACAGACAAAGATGGAAAAAACCATTATATGATAATTGGATAAAGATGAAAACTTGGACCTATCCACTGTGGATTCGCATTCAAAATCGAGAGAGATAAATAGACATTAGATTCCGCTGTTAGATAAAGAAAACGACTATTTTAACGAGATCAGGTAATAATTTGCTATTTGGTACATAAGTGCTGGGCACAAGCGTTCCTGATTAACTGAAATTTCGCGTCCGCGTCTGCTTACTGCATAGTTCACTGTCACTGTTGTAGTTTGTACTTTGTAGAGTTGGTTGATGTTGATAATTTTCCGTGTTTATTTGTATTTGTAAAGATACGTAAACAAAGGTAAAAGTAAACACAATTAAAAACATATTGACCAAACGACTATAAGCAAACGTCATCTATATGTGAAAGCGTCAATTTTATTTAGAGAAAATGGCTCACGTTAATATTATGCTGCAGCTATTGCACACAAGTGACGTAGGTGCACTATAAGTTGCATAGATGCAGTAATTTTTAAATAGCAATTTTTTCATGTTAAATTAAAGAAAAAAACAGAAAAAACGATTTTTTCATGAAAAGAAATTCATTTTTTTCTCAAATAATGTAAAAAAAGATGGACTAATATTTCAAGTTGAACTCCCCATTGTCCCCTAAACTACTGTTTAATTATATTGTGGTACATGTCTTGGATTTTTATTTCTACTGAATATAGTTTAATTGAAAAAACGGTGTCTTTGCTTAAGTTTTTACTAAATTATTAAAATTTCAGTAAAAAAAGATAGTAACAAAAATATTAATTTCAGTTTATCTAAAATGTTTTGTTTTGGACTTTTTTTCGACCCTTGTAATATTTGTTATCTTAATGTAACGTATTGTTAATTTTACATGTTCTGTAAAAAATTAAAAGAATTAAATAATGAAATTACACATAAAAATTATGGAATCAATGGGTAAAAAAGAATTTTAAACATTTACTAACTTGGGACAGAAATAATAGTCTAGTGTACAAGTGTACGAGGTGGATTCGGAATAGCGTGTAGATGATTTTTGAAAAAAATCAAGAGCCGCTTGCAAAAATTGCAAAAGTTATAATCAATTAACTAATAAATAGAAATGGGGTTTGATCTTTTGTAAATTTCTCAAAAACTATTTGACAATTTTCAAATTTGAAAAAAGATTCAAAAAGAGGAGGAAACTTACCAAAGAAAAACTTCACCTTCCGAAACTGTGGACCAATATTTATAATTTTCCCAGAGAGTTGAAAATACTGCAGAAAACGAGAACTCCGGCTTGCGTAAACGCTGCCCACTTTGGACCTTTAATAAATAAATATTATTTAAACTTATTAAACATAAAAATTAAAAATTGAAAAAATTCAGGCATCTACTAGATAGATTTATAAATAATATTCTGTAGTCAAAACATTTTTATCTCGATTTTTCTATTAATTATGCGTTAGTTAATTAACAACTTTTTCCTAATTGAACATCAACATTGTAAGTACGATAATTGTTAAATAACAAATCTGATTTTTTTCTTTTTTGGACCTATTTTTGAAAGCTCTCAGATGATATTCCCGTTGGAAAAATTATTTTTCACTTTTTCATTAACAATTTACTTAGGTTAAAAATTAAAAAGCTTGATTTTTAAAAATTTTTATTTTTTCTTGTTTAAAAAATTGTTATAAACAAATGCATGTAAAATTTTTTTTGGAAATATAATCTTTGATGTAAATTACGATTAAAAAAAAATCGTTCCTTAAAAAAAAAATTTATTACCAATTTTTTTCTACAATATAAATAATATTTCTCAAAAAAATAACACATGGTTGTTTTTGTTTCATTATGTAGAAAAAGAAAAAAAAATATATAGAAATTTTTTTATGGTTTATAACAAATTGTTTATAAAATAAAAAATGAAAATTTAAATAAAAACAAACTTTTTTCAGATATCAAAGAACAAGATAAATTATAATTAAAAAAACGGTTCCTTTATAATAATTATGGGTGAAAGAAAAAAATTGTCAGTTAACAAATACATTTTTAAGCAGTAAAAAAAAATTTTTAAGGAACGATTTTTTAAAAAAACTCAGAATTTGCATAAAATATTATGTTTCCAAAAAAGAAATTTTAAATTATCTTATAAACAACGCATTGTTATATAACAATTTTTGTAAACAATAAGATATGAAAAACATGAAAAAAAAAATATTTTTTTCAATGATTAATCAAGCTTTTTAATTTTTCTAACGGGAATCTCTTTTGAGACCTTTCAAAAATAGGTCCAAAAAGGAAAAAAAAATCAGATTTGTTATTTAACAATTATCGCATGTTCAAGTAGGAAAAAATTTTTAATTAACTAATGCATAATTAATAGAAAAATCGCGATAAAAAGTTTTTGACCGTGGATTATTGTTCATAAAGCTATCCAGTAGATGCCTGAATTTTTTCAATTTTTAATTTTCATATTTAATAAGTTTAAATAATATTCATTCATTAAAGGTTCAAAGTGGACAGCGCTTACGTAAGCCGGAGTCTCATTTTTCGACCGAATTTTCAACCCTCTGGAAAGATTATAAATATTAGTCCTATACAGTTCCGGAAGATACAGTTTTTTTTTGGTAAATTTCCTTGTCTTTTTGAATACTTTTTCAAATTTGAAAAATGTCAAATAGTTTTTGAGATATTGTTTATAACTTTTTCAATTTTTGCAAGCGGCTCTTGAATTTTTTCAAAAATCATCTACACGCTATTCCGAAAATAACACCTCTTTCACATTTTTCGGACTTGGAAGAAAAAGTTTGACCCAAAAAACACTTGTTGACTAAACTATAAAGCCGATATAAAAAAACAATTTCTGTATTTAAATAAAATATTTACCCGAGTCAAATATAGTTTTAATTTTATACATTTATAATTTAATATTTATTTACAGTAAATTAAATATAAAAAATATTCAGTTATAAGCAACAAAAAAATTATTTATTTAATGAAATGTAGTTAATTTTACAACAACATTCAGCATTTTATTGATAAAAAATAGTTTGTTTTATTTAGGAAAATATTGTATTCAATTTAAATTACCGCAGAGCTTTCAACATGTACTGAATAATTGAACTGACGTCAATTTTAACAGTAGAAATATTAATTCGACAAAAAAGTATTTATAATTTAACAATCAATCACTTCAACAATTCTGCATTTAGTTTGATTTGTTTAGACAAATGACAATCAACACAAAATATAATTTCAGTTTTATTTATTTAAAATACCGAACATGATTTTCTCTAACGAATTGATCGGATACAGTGAGTTGCACCATACGGGGATCTTTTTTAATTATCCATTTTTATTTGGATTTTTTAAAATATTCCTGTCTATCTAAATTTAAACTCTCAATTTTAAAATAAAAATTAACATTACTATATTGTGCACCACCTATTCGTCTAATTTCAAATATTGTATAGATCTCTATTTCGTCAAATTTTATAAAGATTTTTATCAATCTGTGTTAAATACGTGTTTTTGTATAAGTAAATTTGCGAAAACTGTGAAAAACAGGTAATTTATTTTGATTCTTTAAATTTTTATTTTTCATTTTACCTAAATTTAATTATTTAGGAACAGCCATTTTTTATTCTACGGAACTAAAATAATTACAAGAATATACTGGCGTCCCTTAAACTCTTTTTTATGACGTATTATCCTTAAACTATATTTAATACGAAATAATATATATTAAGGCTTGCAACCTTCTTAAGAGTCTCAAAGATAAAATTAAAGATTTACCAGATCCCACATTTTTTATGACTCACCATGTATACAAAGGAAATCACTCTTAACAATAATTTCCACAAATATTGAAAATATCGATCAGGAAGAAGAGGAAGGCGATATTCTCCACACTTTGTCGATATCGAGTAGGTATTAGCGAGTCTGTAGAGAAGTCACGATTTTATCAATTCATCAAAGAAGAAATTACGAAACAAAGAACGCCACCCTCTTATTCCGAATCACGTTCAAAAAGGAGACAGCAAGCTTTCTATTCTCACACCGACAAATCTAGTAGTCGGTGAGCTTGAACTCAACGAAGGAATAGAGCACTAAATAAAATTTTTCGTTGTTGCGAGATAAATAAACCAGAAACGTTAACTTTTTTCTCTAACTAAAAACGTATTTAAAAACAATTTAGTACGGGGAAATTGGCGCAGTCGGTAGAATCCAAATTAGTTTTTTAATGAAGAAGAACAAATCAAACAAATTAAATGTAATACAGTTTTTATGTAGTTGATAACGTCGCCAAGGGATTCCTCTCTTATGTTGACCGGTGTTAGCCAATACTCGACGAACACAATTTTCCTAATTGACGATAGTGTCGTACAGTTATACAGCCTCTGCAGACTGCGGTTTTTGACAGCCCCATGTTGGTGAGGTGTTTTCGTACTGGAGAAGGACCAGTCAGAATACCGGTTAAACGGCGCAGATTCAGCCTAATAATGGAGAAGTATTTGTTGGCTGCTGTGTTGTAAGGGTAACTTAGGAGGTCACTAGCAATTCTGCTACTTCTTGTTTCATCCCATCTTTCTTTGAATTTTACAAGGGAGTGATCCTTAATTAGGTTCGTCACGACCGATGTTGTTTGTCCAATGAAGGAGCCAGGTCCAAATAGTTTTTGATTGGCTGCCTTCTTGGCCAATGAGTCAGCAAGACGGTTACCTCTTGATGTGGCATGGCCTTTCATCCATTTTAGGATGACCACATTGTTGATGGATGCTTCGACCAATGTTTGGTGACATTCTAATACTAACCCTCAGCAAATTCGTGACCTGTCCAGGTTGAGTAGTGTTTGACTGCATATTTCTACCAGTGATGTTATTTCTGTTGATTTCTTTTGCTGCTATTAGGATGCCAGTAAGTATGTGTTTATGAAAGCCATATTGATGATCAGAAAGGATGTTATAGACTTCCACGTATTTTAAAACATGTTGGTTGATAGCTTTCTTCATAACCTTTGGTATTACTAAAAGCAATGCAACTGGTAGACAGATGTTGAGCAAGGTTTTTTCTAGTCATTTTGGGTATAGGCTACACTCTCTAGCGCGTTTCCAGCTGAAAGAAAATATTCCTTTTTTATTAAACATGTTGAAAGGCCTACAGAATGCGTTATATGACACGCTCTTGGAATACAACATCGGATACTATTGATTGTACACGTGGAATATTAGGTGGTGTTTTTCCATCAAAGTTGACCGTCGAGTTTCAAAAAAATAGTTCGCCCAGCAGGTTGGCTTTTTCTGTCAATGTCGGTTCAATAGAGTTCCATCTATTTATGTAATCGCTGGAATGATGGATTTAGTAAAATTCTGACTAAAAGGATCTTAAACCAGATAGGAGTGACAAGAAGTTTATTTAATTATCTGGTTATGTGCTTTCTTGTTTTCCTCCATTGTTAACATTGGTTTCTGGCTGTGACGAAATTGGTACGATTTTGGGATTTTTACGCCACTAGTGATAGGCAATATTTTTGGAAGCGACAACTTTTTTTCCTTCTAGTAGATCAAAGCAAGGCTTTCCAGTGAAAAGAGTTTTTTGAAAAATAGAATGTAAGTCCGTTACCTGTCGAAATTACCTCTGTTTATCACAGATCGATAGGTCGTCCACATGGAAGCAACCAGGGAAAAGTTAAAAATGTTCTTAAATATCCTCAAGCCGGATTCATAGTGCCAAACTTGGTTCAGTCACCTCGTTGGTACCAACTGCTAGCTCACTGGATACTGAAAGGAGTATATGGTCTGAAGATCCCAATTTAGAACGTACTGTAGCGGTCTATTTTTCAGGATGTATTGTCAAAAAGAAGTCTAAGATGCTAGCAAAGTCTCCAATAGGATCGGTAATTCGTGTTGGGTTATCAACGAGCTGGGTGAGGTTGCAGCTGATTGCGAAATATTCGGCTTCGCAGCCTTCTTCGTCATTTTTATTAGCATATTTAAGCTGATGTCATGGACATTCAAATTACCCTGGATAAAGATAGAAATTCTATGGTATTTGCTAATGAGGATAATTGTGGTCATCTGACTTGTGTGCCACTTGGATGGCTATAGAGACAGCAGATAATAATATAATAATATAATAATATAATAATATAATAATATAATAATATAATAATATAATAATATAATAATATAATAATATAATAATATAATAATATAATAATATAATAATATAATAATATAATAATATAATAATATAATAATATAATAATATAATAATATAATAATATAATAATATAATAATTTACTCGCCCTATATTTCACCCCCAGAAGCCAAAGGCTTGTGCGAGGAAGGGGCGGCTATTATTATTACTTGTAGCAGCGCTCCGGGGAGACTTACTGAGGTTTGATGGCGCCATTTGGCTATAGGTGTAGGAAAACTCGGAAAACCTCACCACCATCTAGTGATTTGTTGAGATGTTATTTTAAACTACATGGCAGTAAAGATGCAGATGCCTAAAGCTCATATCCGAGATAGAGATAACTGACTATATTGCTGGACGAACTGACGGGTTTCGCAGAGTGCAAGTTGTTAGCTTAGAGATATTGGTGTACTGAGTTGATTTTTGTGTTAAGACCTCTAACATTGCAAAAGTGGATTTGCGAGTTACCATTTCTAAATTCATTTTTGATACCTAAAGCAACCACTCGATTTTAAGTATTGTTTGGTGGACCTGTTTAGGTATTGGAGAGTGGCTAGGAGTGGCCAGTAAATTATTTCCGAATGATACGGGTCCCGGATCAGCTTTTTCCCGGAGATTCGAACGAGAGGCTAGTTTACCTCTAAAATATTTTGATCCTTAGAGCTCCAGCATGTACGTCTTTGTTCCCATGCTAAAAGTAAAAAAAATCGGCCTACTAACCAAACGTTTTACTCATAGGATTAACTTTACGTTACCTAAAACGATGCGATGGTGTCACACTGAAAGATGTTGTATGGTATATGGCGTCTACTATTTAGGGGTTCTTTTATCAAGGTTAACTATATAACATCTGCTAGATCGGGAATGAACGGATTGAGCAACATTGACGTCTACCACATTTTATCGGGCATTCCACTAACTAAAATCTTATCTGGTCAAGTGGCGGAAATGAGGTGAAAAGATAAAGTATCCACAGCCAGCCAACAAATTTACCAGTAAAACGCGACCATATATCCAATTCAAGAAGAAAAGGAGAGTTCAAGATTTTCTGCATATTTTTTTATACTTTTTTGTTAATTTGGTAAAAAGCGCCAAAATGACAACCAAACCTCTTGGTTACAATTTTTAACTCAGTTTCTGGAGAATATATATCTCATTTTCCTCATTGACTATATTTTTTATTTTATGCTTTACTCAAAATTTCGAACCAGGAATGTCTCATTCCTCAAACTTATGCAATATGTGTATAGTTAGTTACGTCACTACTGTGTGAAGTTTGAAGCAAATCGTTACTGGGCTTTGTTATTTTTTCTGGGATGCAATATACTTCTGCTACAAAATACATATAAAACATCCTCCAGCAAAACCCAAATTACCCCGCTCTGGAAAATGTCTTATCTCTGAAATTGAAACAGGATACAGTTAAAGAGTTGCCTGATTACATATAAACAACATTTTAAACAAAATCGTTCGCGGTCTTTGTAGTTTTCTTCACCACAAATACAGTGCTCTTTTCCGATTTCATTCTTTCTACCAGTGATGTTATTTCTGCGGATTTCTTTTACTGCTATTAGGATACCAGTGAGCTCCGTTTGTGCTACGCTGGCACTTTTTCCAAAAAGTACTTAATTAGTCCCATGTGTGATTACATCAAGAATTATTTAACCTATACAATGTTATATAGAATGTTTTAAATAGTTGTAGTTTGTAATGGACTGTGATATTAGAAGAACTTTAAAATATAAAAGCCAGGAAACAAACCACATATTCGACAAAACTAATGGTTGGGAAACTCCTATCACTGAAATTCCCAATGTTTCTGCATGCTCCTAGACTATCGTGAACTAGAAAGTGAGGGCGATCGGGTAGAGGGAGGGACGTTGCACCTGTCAGTCAGTCAATCACTTGAACCCTCCCCGTCAGGCCAGTTGTATCGATTTGTCAGTCTGAGTTTGAGTTTGAGTTGAAGGCACCGACAACGGTCTGCCTGCAGTCACTGCAGATTTCAGACAACTCTATTTTAACGACTCCGCATTCACTTCCAATTCTAGACTGACTGGCTATTGGAGTTTGTATTATTAAGATCTCTAAAAAATAATTAATAAATATACAATATTTTTAAGATTAATCATATTAAAATATTAATAGGTAAACCAAATATTTTGTAGGTCAATACTATTGTGGTTCTAATCTGTCGTATTAGATTCTCTCTTTAAAGCATCCCAAACAAGAGCCGTTCAAATTCCCTGGACACATGTCACACCAAATACACATAGAACAATTCCTATCCAGACCATACATGCAGTTACAGTTTCACGTCGACAATAGACAAAATTCGCAAGATGATAGATTCATCATCAGTGACGTTGATTGTATTCCGAGCAATATGGAATTGTTTTCGGTAAATGAAGGCCGGCGGTTGTCGAGGTGGCCTGTCTGGCCGCCTCTAGACAGATCATCTGTTATATTATCCCGTCACCGGGACAGTTAAACTATTACTCACTGAATAATACATCATCGGAGAAATGTAAACTTTCGCTTCAATGAAGTGTAATGTTTTTAAAGTAAATATTACATAATATACTCTATTGATTTTCGATTATTTTACTCTACAAATTCCTTATTTTTATAGTAAATTAAAGGTATCGATTACTAATAGGGCGTGCAACTTATATTTATATTTGGAAAAAAATCAAAAAAAATAATAAAGTATTAATAAAGGGTTAATTCAAACCGATCTAATCTTTTCAATATCATTAATTAAATATTACAAAAAAAATTAAAAAATTTATAATTGAGAAGTTTGTGGAATTTTTTGAATGTTAAAAAAAAAATACTGAGATAATAGATCGATATTTATCTATAGAGTCTATAGAGGAGAGTGGAGAGGAGTTTTTGCTCTGGATTTTAGCATATTAGGAGCATCAACTTGGTATCTCAATATAGGGGAAGACAGATTGGAACGGGGTATGTAGTTTAAAACTAAACATAAAAAAAAATTAGGAAAAGTAGAAATAATACAATAGCAACAGTCTTTATTTTTCATCACTTTAGAGTAAAATTTTGGATAGTACATCTACAGGGTGTCCGCGAAAATATTGCTCATATTAAAGGAATGAGCAGAAGACATTATTTCAAACAAAAAATACTTTATATCCTAAGTTCCAAAGTTTGTGGGGTCGGGGGACCCCCGTCAGGAATTAAGTCACTTACATGATTTAATCTCTCTCTCCTCCATTTTTTTCCTTATTTTTACTATTTTTCTAATTTTTTCCAATTTTTCCAAAGTTTTCCAATATTTTCCAATATTTTCCATTTGATTCCAATTTTTTCCAATTTCTTTACAATGGTTTCCAATTTTTTCCAATTTCTTCCAATTTTTTACAATTTTTTCCAATTTTTTCCAATTTTTTCCAATTTTTTCCAATTTTTTCCAATATTTTCTAATTTTTTCCAATTTCTTTATAAGCGTTTGAAATACACTTTCTAATTTTTTCCAATTTTTTCAAATTTTTTCCATTTTTTCCAATTTTCTTCAATTTTTCCCCTGTGGTTCAGGAAGTCGGGGGGAAGTTTATAACTTCAGAACGAATGACATGATTATTTTAAAATTTGAGGTTGTCATTATAGACCTAATTTTGAATTAAGTGACAGAAAAAACAAAATGGCGGACTTCCGGTTTCTTAAAAAATTAAGTTTTTTATAAAAAACGGCTGTGTAGTAATTAAAACACTAATAAAATGAAAAATATTTAAAATTATGCAAAAACAATATTTTTTAGTATCATTTGGTCACCTTTTGAAAGTTTTCGACCAAGTCGCAGCTTCTTCGATTGTAAATAATTTTTAAAAATAATATTTATTTTTGACAGCCAAAATCATTTTTGACAAATGAATTATAAGTAATTTGACTTGTAGAATCCAAAATATGTAAAAATATACTGGGTGTTCCATTTAAAAACTCAATTTTTACGCCAATTTCAAAGAAACCGGAAATCCACCAAGTTGGATTTTTGTGTCACCTAATTCAAAATTAGGTATATAATGACCACACCAAATTTTAAAATAATCCGTTAATTCGTTCTGAAGATATGAACTTGGCCCGACCCCCTGAGCCATTTGCCAATTTTTCCCTATTTTTTTTAATTTCTCTATTTCTCCTATGAGCTACCCGGTATTTCCTCATTTTTCCCTATTTTTTCCTGATTTCTCTATTTTTCCTATTTTTTGTTTTTTTTTTTCATGTTTTTTCCCCTGTTTTTCAATATTTTTTCGTATTTTGGCATTCCGTATTTTTTCTTATTTGACCCTATTTTTCCCGCTTTTTCCTATTTTCCTTAGATTTCTGTGCTTTTCATTATTTTTACTATTTTTGATATTCTTCCCATTTTTCCGTTTTTTCCCCAATTTTTCCTTATATTTTCCTTTTTTTCTATTTTCCCCTATTTTAAATATTGGTCCCTATTGGTATCTATTTTTCCCTGTTTTCCCTATTTTTCTCCGTTTTTCATTATTTTTTCCCATTTTCCACTGTTTTTCATCATTTCTTTTATTTTACCTTCTAAATTCAGAGTCAAGATATGAAAATTCAGATAATGAATCTTATCTTTTTATTAAATTCTTATAGCAGGACAAACTGGTGTTTTTTGGCATTAATCTATATAACTAATAAAAAATATATCCGTGTAGGTATATGAAAAATAAAATTAATGTTGATAATAAATTATATCACGCCACCCATGCTTTACAAATAATTCACCGACGTTCCGTAGATATTTAGTTTTTATGCCATTCCAATTGACTTCGTACAGACTATACCCAAATATGTCGTTTTATATCTAATGATTTTTTTCTTCGTTATAAAATTCATCATGGTATATTTGCGGCGTTTAAAATGTTTTTCTTAAGTTCCCTTAACTTGAGTTTCTGCGTCGTCAAGTTTGTGAATTTTTTTAATCTGTAGGTATAATTTTTACAACTAGAGAATTAATTGTTGAGTTTTGAAATTTTTGATTTAGTACTAATGTATTTTTACTTCGTTATAAAATTTGTCTGTTAATTTTTGCGGCGTTATCAAAATTTCAAATTTTTTTCTAATTCAGAGTAATTTTTACAGGATGGAGAAAATCTTCATCCTGTTTTTTGCGATATTATTAAGTTTCCGAAAATATATCTAATTCTTAAGAATTTTTACTTCCCACAAAATTTCTCTGGTCAGAATTTTCCCAAACTTGACTTTTTTGCGTCATTGTCAAGTTTACGAAATATTCCGTAAATCTGTGTAATTTTGACAACTTTGAATATTAAGTTTTGGAAAAATTTTCTTCTCAGTATTTTGCGGCGCTGACAATCTATCATTTTTGCGGTATTTTTAAGTTTTCTAAAATGCATCTAATTCCGTAAATCTATGTAATTTTTACAACTTTTGATATTAAGTTTTTCAAAATTTTTCTTCTGAGTATTTTGCGGCGCTGACAAGGTTTCAAATTATTTTCTGAATCTGATTAATTTTTACAATATTTTTCTAAACCTGTTTTTTGCGGTATTTTTAGGTTTTCTGAAATGCATTTTTGAGGTATTTTTAAGTTTTCTAAAATGTTTAAATCTGTGTAATTTTTACAACTTTAGAATTACTAAATTTTGGAAAATTTTGACTTGTTAAACGTATTTTTACTTCGTTATAGAATTCCTATAGCTATTTTTGCGGCGTTGTCAAGTTTACGAAATATTACGTAAATCTATATAATTTTGACATCTTTAAATATTAAATTTTGGAAAAAAATTCTTCTGATTATTTTGCGGCGCTGACAAGGTTTCAAATTATTTTCTGAATCTAAGTAATTTTTGCAATATTTTTCTAAAGCTCTCATTTCTGCGGTATTTTTAAGTTTTCTAAAATGAATCTAATTCTGTAAATCTGTGAAATTTTTACTATTAATGAGTTTTGAAAAAATTTGACCTATCAACTTGGCTTTTTGCGCGGTTGTCAAGTTTTAGAAATTTTCCATAAATTAGATATCAATTTTTTTTTTATTTTCTAATTTTACTTAATATTTCCATAATAAAGTACAACTTCTGGAAAATATATCATAATCTAAAATTACTTTTAAATTACGGAGTGAACTAATTTATAAATTTCTCTGTATACTGACCCTACAACTTGTTAATTTCTAATTGCTGGATGCTATTTGCATTTTGACATTCAGCTCACAACCGTCACACAAGACTCCGGAATCCTCCTCGAATTAAGGGATAGTTTCTCCTTGTTCCTTCACCTTGGCGGGGGCGAGAATTACCTACTCAGAAAGCGTCAACCGGAGCTTATCTAATACCACTTCAGCCGAGCTTCCACGCTCTCTACAACCTCCACTTTAATCTTTCAAACTAATATCTTAACTCCAGACATTTGAATAAATGCTAATATCAACTCAGATATTACACTTTCGTCATATTTACGATTGTTCTGCATCATGTTTACGGGAAAAGTTAAATTGCGTTTAAGAAAGCATGGAAAAGGAACAAGAAGGGCAACAAACTCGTTTAGATTTAAATAAAATTGTAGAAAAAAATTTAAAACTCTAGTTATGTTAAATTTAGCGGGTTAAAATTTATCGGTACCTTCCCTGTCTGCGATAGTTTCCAAATCTACTCTCCGCCCTCAGGAGCAAGCTGGTGGTGCAAGAAGACGGATTTCGGCCATAATGGGGGTCATGCATCAAGTCCAGATGAAAGTTGTTCCTGGATCAGCAGGTTTGTCCGTCCGAGGCGGCGGCGGGGGTTGCCTTGCCGCCTCTAGACCCTCTCCTTTACCCCTCGACTCACAGACTGTCTGTCCGTGTGAATTATAGCGGCCGCGCCTACCGATAACATGCTTTAATTAAAATGCTGTCTTGCCAGGATTGATGTCCGCCCGCCATATAACATTACCTCAAACTTACTACTTCGTGGAGTTATTGCTTTGGTTCTTTCAAGGAAATCGCTGGGAAATCACCAGTGGCGGACTAGAAAACGCATTAACGCATTTATGATTATTATATTATGATAATGATTATCCGGAAAATTTTGGTCGTAATATTTTTTATAATATACAAGAATATTAAAAAACAAAGTGAAAAAAAAAACACTTAGTAAAATATATTTTGCTAACAGTTTCCAATAATTTATTTTTATGGGTAGGAATATAATAGATATGTCTAAGCAATAAACAAAAATGTTTTATTCAAATATAGTATTTGGAGATACAAGGAAAGATTTTAACAAGATTTAGGAGTTCTTGGGGAGTTTTTCTTGTATAAATAACAGGATCTCTTTATTTTTTTTTTTGATTTTTTAATATTTTAATTTTGTACTCGTACTGGAGTTTGATAAAACTCTACGACAGATAGTTATAAGTTACGATGTAATTAATAATGCAAACTAGTCATTATTTTTATGTATTAAAAGAAGGACTAGACTGAACAATGCAAACCGGCCACTATTTTATGTATTTGGAAAAGGATTGTCAGGAAAAGAATTTTCCGGAAAGGATTCTCGTGTCACCTTTCTCCAAATGTGAATTATTATCGGTGGGGAGTAAATTGGCCCATATTTAAATTTCAGAATTTAATGGTAACATTGGTGTCATTCATCATCAGGTTTAATATGTAAATGTTTTTCAATTACACCCTGTATAAAAGACAACAATACCAATATTTTGTGGTAATATCTGGTGAATTCAGTATCATTATTATTAAAACCATCCGACACTCTGCTAATGGACTGTTAATTAGATATTTGCAGGTCTCTTGCGATCTCGTTAAACCGGCCAATTATAAGCAATCTTGGAAGGAAAAGCGTGGGTCGCAGCCCACTTGATTTATTTTACTTTATATAAAACTGCGCCGATAAATTATGTTGATGTTTGTTTGTTAAGTGTTCAAGAGTGCGCTTGATGTGAGAAATATAGGAGATTGATTTATGCTGAATTTATTTAAATGCGATTGCTGGAATGTGAAATTTCCATGCCTGGGTCCGGTTGCCGTGATGCGATCGCAACCAGAGACGGACTATAAAAATTATATTTATTAAAATAAATAAATATATAACATAATAGCAAATAGTTTCATTTATACAGGGTGGCAAACATTTTACTTTAATTTTTAAATGAGCTACCCTGCATATTTTTACATTTTCAAATTGTTACTTTAGTGGCTTCTACGAAAATTTATTTTTAAATATCGGATGCTGCATTGCCAAGTCGTTTATATTTTTAATAAATTTTCTGAAAAATTTCTAGTAGATTTAAAAAATATTAAAATTTTAATGTATTTTACCAATTTGGCTAAAGTTAGTTAAGATAAAAATTTAGCTTGCCTATTTTCGATAATTATTTAAATTTCTTATAAAATTTGTTATTAAAATCATAATAATATTTTAAATTTATTTTCAAATCATATTTTCGATAACTACAATAAAAAAGAATACAAATGTCCATCCCAGTATGTCTTGTTTCATCTTAATTTTACCAGCTTTTCTCTTTCCCTTCTGTGGAACGATATAAAAAAATAAATCCGATGTACTGTTAGTCACGGCGAAAATTAAACCAATACAATTTTCGTCTTTTTCCATATTTAAACCTGGCATCTATTTAATAAGGAATTCAATTCGTATATACTGCCATCTCTTAACAGGATTATCAATTAATGTAGATATTTTTAATTTGTTCTTTTTTTTAATATAATAAGAGGTTTAAAAAAATTATAAATATTTTTGTAGACATATTTGATAACAGACTTTTAAGGTCCTAATTTAAAAATTTTACATAATACGACCCCATTCGTGAAAACCCGATTTCTTTAAGCCAATTAATAAACTGTGCATTTACATTTAAAATCGATCATTGTTATGTGGATTACCCTGTACTATAAAAATGTTTTAAACAGATTATAAAATTTATGGTTTATATTCATTATGTTTTTTATGGTTTCTCCGGCCCACCGGAAGTTAAACTCTAGACATGATTTTTTTAAATGTTCGAGTTCCTACCAAAAAAGTGTTAATTATAATAGGATACCTAGGAAAATTTCTAATAAAAACTAACAACCTATCTGGATATTTCTGTCAGTATGTTTAACATCAATGTCCTTTTTTTAATATATTTATATGTAAAGTCCAATACGTTAAGCCGAAAAGACATCCTCTGGTAAAAAACAAGTACCAAAAAAAGGTACCAAAAATTTATTGTCATAAATATGAGAAAAAAATAAAATTAAACAACAGGGCGGTTACTTAAATGACTTAAAAATTAAGTTTATACATAGGTACATCGGAAAAAATCTGATGTGGCCAGCACATGACCTCTCGCCATTTTTGAATCAAAAATTTACAGGTTGACACAAAAAAAGTATGAAAAAAAATTATTTTTTTGTAAATCTGGCAACAATGGCAAAAGTTTCGAAAATTTTAATAAGATGAAAATATACTATAGGGTATACAAAATATGTGTGTAAAACTTTATTGCCGTTTTATATAATAATGGCGTCATTACCCATAGCAACTGCCACTTCCGGTTGTGCGATTGGCACCAAAATCTAATCAGATCTAATCTAGGGTATCAGAATGCTGTATGCAAAATTTCAATTTTTTTTATTCAGTACTTTTTGAGTTATCGTTACTACAACATCCATCCAAACACACACACACACTAACACACACACACACACACTAACACACACACACACACTAACACACACACAGACATCATCGCGAAAATATTAAAATCGTATTCTAGGGACCCTAAAACGTGTTTATTCATTGAAAACTCACTACCCAATTTTTAGCATGATTCCTATACCTCTCTTATCTGAAGGGCGAGAGGTAAAAACCGATTTTTTATTATATTTTATGGCTGTTTTAATTATTTTTAGTACCACCACTTTTTTATGTATAATTTTTAATTCACTTATATAACAATCCTGTTTTTCGTAGATTATCTACTTGTTTTTGGACTCATAATGGCCCAGGCAACACAAAGAGGTCCTAAAAATAGCTCGGTGAGCTCTTTTAGGAGATTGTGACAACTTTTGTAACTTCTCTGAGATATTGTCGAGAGCTCTATATCTCCTTCAAATGTCCGCCGCCGGCATATTCTCAGCGAGGAAATTTTGGAACAATATACTCTGTCGAATTTTCTGCTACATCTTGTGGCGAGCACTTTGTTAAATTCTCATTTACTGCTCATGTCGAGGCCTCTGTGAGCTCTTAGTGCCTCTGGCGAGTTCTGTAGTAAATTTACGTCAATTGCATTTGTTGGGATGTGTGAGGTCGCTTTGCGGTATTCACTTGCGATGCTTCTGGCATGGTCTTCACAAATTTGCATGTACAAACAATATCTATATAATTTGCACGATTGCACCAGACTGTCTCCATCTATCTCTTCAGTGAGCAACATTACTACGTCTACTAACACCATGATTATTATATCCTGATAGACATTTTAATTAAGTAGCGAAGCAAAGCGAAGGTACTTATTGACTTTATAATTTCCGTCCGTCTGTCACAGTGATTAATTGAGAACGGCTTCACATTTTGGAACCGTATTTTAAGCAATCGATAGCTGGTTACCTCAGCTCACCCACCTAATATTTTCAGTGATCTAAGTCAATTACAACCGTCTCTCTGTACTCTCTCTGTCGGTCCCAGCAATAACCCGAGAACAGTTTCGAATTTTATAACTCTATTCTCAGCAATCGATAGTTGGGTACCTCAGCTCGCCAATCCAATATTTTCTGTGAATTACAACCGTCGGTCTGCCCATTTCTCCGTCTGTCCCAGCGCTAACCCGAGAACGATTTCACCCACCTCCTTTTTTCAGTGACCTAAGTGAACTATAACTGTGAATGTCTGCCCGTTAGTCCCTAGCTGAGCTACTTGGATATTGTTAGTTTGATGGGTTTATTGCAGGACGTTAGGAGTGGCCAAAGACTTACAGTATTCTTATATATTGAAAAGGGACAGATGAGAAATAATATTATAATCAATATCTGAACGATTAATGAACTAATAAAATATTAGATGCATATCTCAGTGAGGACGAGAAGTGTTACCCACCACTCTAACTCGTCTTTCCAGGAGGTAGCTTCGCTATTGCACGGTTTTAACTTAAGAATGAAATTTGACGTATTCAAGCGATTTTTCGAAAATTCACTTGTAAATAAGTTACTAAAAGTTGGGGCAACACCTCTGGTCCTTATATTATTGTGCTCTGGTTATTGATGTTCTCTCTGTGTTTAAGGATTAAGTTACATTAGGGTCGTTAGAAATAACTTTAGGAACTAGAAGTGAGAATTTCTTATGTAGGTTATATTCGGGATACCTCGCATTAAGAATTTCTTATTCAGGTTGCGTTCGAGATATCTTTAGAAACTTGTTATAAGATAGAATATAGGAAATGGAATGTATGTTCTCCAATATTTCTCCTGGGGACACCATTGAGAATTTCGCTGAGTTACAGCATAAAGCGATTATTGAGTCCTCGCAATAGGAAATCGCATAAGATCCTAATTATAACCTCTCAGAGATATCGAGGAGAGCTCTGTGTTAAGAGACCCACACACCACGTGATTTTTGTGTTTGCCGGTTAGAGAATTACCGAAGGAAAATGTGCTTGTATTCTAATAAATTGGATGTAAAAATTTTTTTTAGTATTTTCCGGTTTATGTTAAATAATCCTACCCTCTAGTCCATTTTTTTCTGCGCAGAACAGGGTAGAGCGCCATAAAACATAATTATTCGTATTTGGACGAGAGCTCGCCTAATATAGGAACTAAAAATATGCGGTTTTTTTCATGATATTTAAAATATTTATGAAAAGAGCGCGTCTGTGCTACATTTTTCAAATTTATCTAGAGAAAAAAGTTGATATTCTTCTCTAAAGAATTAACTACAGAATTGATTGGTGAAAACCGCAGCTTCCTAACTTTAATATTAACGGAGCGCTCGTCAAAACCGATTTCAGGCAAAATAACATATGGTATTGGCACCTCTTAACTGGGGGCTTCTCACCCGAAACTAGTTGCCTATCTTTTCTTTTATTATTATATATTTTTGGTACACGACTTACTGTCAGTAGATAGAACGTCCATTAACTTTAACGGTTCTGTAACTAATGACAATGACGTTTAGATTGTGACAATTGTACAAGAAATCAACTTGTATAGTTTTATTCTAAACGTCATTGCCTTTACTTACTGAGTCTTTAAAGTTAAAGGACGTTCTATCTACTGACAGTTAGTGTTTTATATCCTATAAAATATTTAAATGTGCTTTGAAAATGCTATTTCATAATTCGAACTTTTCCAGCAATTCCATTTGGTTTAAATTAAAACTAAATTAAGTATGTACAGCGGGAAAGTAAAAATACTGATACTTTTTTTAACGTTTGTCCGAGCAAAATCTTCATGTAAACTGGTACGCAACTTATCAATATAGTAGTAAAGTACAGTCCTGTTTTTGATGGACATTTTTATAACTCTTATCACGATTTCTCAGTCTATAATGAGGTTTTTATATTAATATTAATTAATCGATGTTTTTAATTCATTGGATTTCGCTAATGTCGCGTGTGATAAATTGGTGGTTTTTTCTGCTATATCAACAAGTACATAAACTTCCATATTTGCGTTTTGGATTCAAGTAAAAACTTATTTTATGCGCAAAAACATATTTAAATAATTAATCAAAACTGGTTCTTGTATGCATCTGCAGTATACAGGGTATTATATAATATAATCTTTGCAGTAAATAAACCAAAAATTTAATTACAAAAAATTTTATGCCTATCAAGATAAACAAAGCCAAAGGAGTCTGAAGTTTTAAAATTTGTGTCCCCTTGAGACATAATACGCCATCAAATTTCCTCAGGAATCGCCAGAATTATATTAAATTTAAAGGATTCCCCATGATGACTAATCTGGTGGAATTCCGTTGCCCATCACTCTCTTCGATCCCCGTCCTAGACAAGACTTTCAGATGATTGGAAAGCAATTCCAGGGTTGCATCGTCTAATATTGTTTGTTACAACAAAATATATTATTTTGAATAATTACATTTTTCACACGTGTAGCTTGTTATATGAATAATCTAGTCATTTTGTAATGTTATTAGATTTTAGGATTATAGTTATTCTACCTAATGATTACTTAATTATGTTAAAAACCATCTTATCTGTGTCCGTAATAAAATATTATGTGTTTATAAATTAAGCTACTGGCAACATTGTAAAAATAAGCAAAAACATAAACTGTGTTTATAGGTTATGTTAATTTCATAATTCATTTTATTTTTATAACGTTGTCAGTAACTTAATTCAAGTACACTTCCTATTTTATTATTACAGAGACAAAATTGTTTTTTACTATAATTCAGTAAAAATTACGTAGAATAACTATAATCCTAATATCTAATAACATTACAAAGTAACTCATGGCAACCTCGGAATTGATATCCATACATCTCAAATAATCGCCTACCGCGGGGATCGAAGAGAGTGGCAGAAAATGAATTTCCACCCGATTAGTAATATAGGAGAATCCCTTTAAATTTATTCTAATTCTGGCTAATCTTGAAGGAATTTGCTGGTGAATATCTCCCAGTGAGAAGGATATATTAGAAAGATTTAAAAAAAATCAAGGACAAAAATAAAATTAGTAATTCCCATTAAAAGGTCGTCTCGGTAATAGTAACTTGCGCATTTTTTAGTTTTTTGTTTTAATTTAAATACAAATACTAAAAGTTAATATTGTATACCAATATTTTGTCTAGTAGGGGTGAATTTAGAACGGCGGGTAATTGGGAACAACATTTATTGGAACATAATACAGATTATAAAAATAGTGTTTTTTACAAAAAATTATAAATGGAATAAATGTAAATACCAATGAGTAATATACTTGTTTTGGTTAAACAGAAAAAAAAACTGATAATTTTACATTAAATAGTAATAATAATTATATCATTAAATATATCTAATAAGAAAAACCTACTTACTACCTACTTGTAAAAGGTGTAAAAACTAACTAAAAAAATTATAAGACTTATCTAACTAAATAAGAAAATTATAAGACTTGTCTAATAGTCATAAAAAATGGGAAAATAGATGATTTATGCTTAAATAATAGTAACCGAAATAGTACAAATAGGAGGCTTACGGTTCTGTTTTTTTTTTTTTAAGTCAGGTTAGTATTGGGTTACAATGTCACTTACTTTAAGAAACTCATAAAGTGTATGGTTTTATCGTATCGAATAGATACGTGTGCAAAATAGAATTCATAATAAGGTGAGTGCAGGAACATATATATTTTTATATCAGTCTAGGATTGAGATACTACTACTTTCTATTTTCTTGTTTTGTTAAGTTATTTAATTTGCATTATTATGGTCCTTAAGTATATCTGTTATCACATAACTTTGTAAAAGAAGATCGATCAGTTTCTAAGATGTAGAGAAATAACATTTTTTTAAATTTGTGTTGATTTCTGATTTCATTTATATAGCGTGGAACGGAGTTAAAGAATTTAATTCCTAAGTACATGTACATGTACCGCTTTTTTGATGTGAGGTATTACATACAGCTGTTTCTGTCGGGAATCATATTCGTGAGTAGGATAGTAGCAGTTTTTTATTTTGTGATAGTAACAATTTTTAGGTAGTAAAGTTGACGAATATCTGGCACTTTAGCTTCTTTAAACACTTTGCTTATTGGGAATGTGCTGTTTTTGCCAAAAATAATTTTTAAGTGATATTTCTGTATTATTAAAAGCGTTTGTAAATAAGATGCTAGTGCACCTCCCCATGCCGAAATACCATGTATTATATGGCTTCCTATTAACTCATAGTAAAATAATTTTAATTTAATCCTTCCCTCCTCACGTCACGCACCTGTTCAAAGACGCATCCAGCGCCCCTCAAAGCGTACGCGATAGTGAGAGTGATCAAACAATTACTTTTGCCATTCTGTTATAATTTTTGTCTTGTGTTATAATAGATGTAAATATTATATTTTTGAGTTCAAGGACACCATATTTCGTTACTATCATACACGTACTATCTGTTTTCAAACCCCATGTGATTTGAAGTTCACGATAAATAATTTTGAGAATGGCGGTCATTTTGATTTATATTGACTACTTCGGGCGCCAGGCGTTCCCAATTACCCTAGTGCTGCTAGCTGATTGTGTAAAAATGTTTTAACGTTAAAAATTGTTTTAGACGCCTTTAAATTACATAAGAAAAACTGATTCAAAGTACCCATTTGAAGATCTTTACCATGCAATCAAAGATGTCAAAAGTAAACAGCTCACATTGGGCGAAGCTGCTACCAAATACCCAATACCAAAAACAGCATAATTCAGATAACTAAAACAAAACGAATTCAAGATACCAAAAAAGGTCGCTATACTTTACATAAATAAGGAATAACGAGACCAGTTGGAAAAATATATACTTGATTATTTATACCGAATACCAAATATAACAAGTTCATTACATGGAATTTCTTTTCGATTTGCTGAAGCTAATAAATTGAAACACAATTTTAAGGAAGGAACCTAGCTAGAAGGCAAATACTGGTACTTTCGTTTTATGTCTCCATATCCCACTATCAGTTTACGGATTCCAGAAGCGACTTTACTCAATCGAACAGCTTTTAACGTCACCAAAGTGAATCTGTTTTTTGAATATTGATGAAATTGGCATTAGCACAGTTTAAAAAAATTACAAGATTTTGGCTCCAAAACAGATAGCAAAAACAACAAGCGGAGAACGCGGTGTCACAACAACAGTAGTTTGTGGTTTTAGTGACAGATGCATATATCTACCTCCCATGTTTATGATCAAAAGAAAGAGAATAAACGGACTGTTAGCTAAAAGCTGTAACAGCGACATGGTTGCCACGGTTTCTTATTCCGGTTGGATAAATGAGTCCATAAATCATGACTACTGGTAGCATGCGGGATTTTCTAAGAACACAACCTGCAAGTTATTTCCATGCCTCACCATGTATCTCACTAAATGCAGCCACTGGATCTGATATTCTTCAGTTCACTAAAGATGGCATAGAATGGTCTGCAATCCTGGCAAACGAATAAGTAAATACAAGGTTAGAGAACTTTTTACAAAGGCGTCCAACAAAACAGCTAATATATACAATGCTGTCAATTAATCCTATTGATCCTGACAAATTTAAATATGGCTTTAAAAATACGGAACCTGATCAATCCCACGCCAGTCGGACTCAAAGTTTTAATGAGTCTGTTAAAACTATCAGCCAGAGTCAAACACCGATACAGAATACCACTTCTATTCCTGAAAATGATAACTATTTGAGCATTACCATTAATACTCCTCCTCCATCCACTTTTGTGCCTCTTGCCGAAATTTTCAATGCGCATGTCATTCCTAAGACCGGAGAACCACTTTTAAACGACAGAATAAGAGGCATTCTATCCAGCACACCAATAAAAGTTCAACTAGAGGAAAAACAGAAAAGTCAAAGTGAAAGAAAATCTAAACAAGAAAATATCCAACTAAAAAAACAGAAATTTGTAAAGGAGTCAGAATTTTGAAGAAGACTTTACAAGAGAATGAAAACGAAGAGGAGTTTCACTATATACTGTGCAACTAAAAGTGCGAATCCCCACCCCGACAGGAAATTGGATCATGTGCGTCATTTTTAAGACTAGTAAAGGCTACAAAGAAATTGTAGTTTTAGTCCAAGAACCATTTACTTTTTTTCTGTAATCTTCTACAGGCGCAACTTTATTGTTGCAACATGTTCAGGGGTATCGCCTGAAAGTAAATTCATCGTACGAGGAAAATAGTAGAGATCATTTTTTTACATTAAAACGTTCTCTACAACTTTTTTTTTAACTTTTTTCTGTATATTTGCATAGGTTTGATTTATAGCGCTCCAAAGTCAGACTTGGGCAATGAAATAACGTGCCACGTTTTTTAAACCTTTTTCCCGTAAGTGTCAAAGCTATATTTTTTCAAAACTATCACGTCGTAAATTATTAGTGGAAATTTGACTCTTGGTGCAAAGAAAGCATTTCATAATGCATCAAAGGCATAATAATAATAATAATGATATTAATAATAAGAGTGAAAATGAGAAGGAAATGGTGTAGAAGGGCATAAAAGAGGTCTATTAAAGCAAATTAATATTTTACAATAAAAAACGAAATCAAACATTTAAAAATTTGAAAAACGTGGCACTTTATTTCACTGCACAAGTCTAAGCTTTGGAGCGCTATAAATAAAAACCTATGCATTATATAGAAAAAAGTTTTAGACAATAATTGTAGAGAATACTTTTATCTACAAAGATGATATCTACTATTTTTCTCGAACGACGCACGGTTTGCGAGATATTTCACAAAATGTGTTTTTTAAGATGGAGGCTGAAGCTCGCTCCTCGCCGTCCCGCCAACTTAAATTTACTTTCAGTGAACTGTAGACGATTGCATTATAAATCTACTTTTTTTGCTCTGCATCTTTCGGAGTATTTATTATAAAATTTAATTGTAATTAGATCATACCGTTCTCATTTCCCCCACGGGACGATCTCAATTACTCCATACGGTATCGGGTAAAAATAATCAGCAATATTTTTCGTTTTAGTTTATATTTCTTATAAAAGTTGATTTTCAAGAATTTTTTTGTCACTGATGAGTAAATAAGCAAAGTTTATGTTGCAATATAAGTTCATTATGTCTAAGACTTTTTTCTATTATTTTTGAGCGTTGGAAGTTAAGTGCTCCCAATTCCCCCTCTTTCCCCTAAACTTTTCAGGTGATAAAACCATTGATAATTCTAAGAATAATTTAATAATTAACTTCAATCCAATACAAGAAAAATGAGGGGGTAGTCCCACCCAACTTTCCGAACATTCCTAGTAAAGTAATTGTTTAATCAATTAGTTTAGTTTTTCTGCATCAAAATATATTAATAAAGTTTGTTTAAAAAATTTTAAAAATTTAATTTTTTGTCAAAATTTTTTTGTACTTTTTAAATTATGCACTTTTCGATCTCTTTCAGACGTACTCTTTTCATTTCTTTTCTCATTTTCGATAAAACGAAAGGACAAATAAATTAAAAAATTTCTTTATTTTGGTTATAACAATTACAATTTTAAATTCGAAAAAACTAAAATATATTCTTAATTTGGAGTTATATATTACCTTTCGAATGGTATAAATCCCATTTTCATATCTTTAATATTTTCTTCAATTTCTTTTAAATTTATGTTAAATTTAAAAAAAATTTCGCCATTTTTTTTACGAATTCTACAAATTTTGAATACAATTTTAAAAAAATTGCAATTATGGAGTTATTTACTACAAATTTAATGGTATTATTTTTAAATTTTTATTATTAATACCTAACCTAACCCTAAAAAAATTAAAACCGTTTTTTGAATAATTTCAAAATCAATAAATAATTAATATCTCATTCAATTTTATTCAAAATGGGAAACAGGTTTCCTGGATCAAAATATTTTAATAAAGTTACTTTAAAATACAAAAAAAAAGAATTTTTTTATCAGAAATTCATTGAATTGTTTACATTTTTGGCTAGAATTTTAACAAATATTATTTTAAAATTATGAAATAATTTACACACATAGTACTTTTGGATCCCTTTCGGATATACTATTTACCTTTTTTATTGTTTTATACTCTTTGATAAATCGAAATTACAACAAATTTAACAAAATTCTGTATTTCGGCTATAATAATTACAATTCCAAATTTGAAGAAACCAAAATACATAAGACTTTTATATTATCGTTCGAATGGTGAAAATCCCGTTATAACATCTTTAATATTTTTAAAGTTGTTTAAAATCGTAATAAAATTTCAAATGTTTTTGATCCATTTTTTTAAAAATTTCACAATTTTTTTAATAAAATTTTGAAACAAATCTCAAATTTTAGGTTTTAATATTAAAATTTATTTAAAAAAAAAATTTAAAATTATTTAAAAATTGAAATAAAAAATAGTGGTGAAACTTTGCGGATTTCGAAAAAAATTATGAGAAGATAAAATTTATAGGAAATTTTTTGTTCTACAATATTTATATTTGGTAATTTTTTATAAAAATCCAGAATTTGGCTTAACATCTAAAAATAAGGCGCAAAAGTCTATATGTTTTTTTCACCACGACGTCTAGCGACGAAACTATGCGGAATTCCAAAAAACAGTAAGGACAAAATGTGTAGAAAATTTTATGTTTTACAACTTTGATATCCTGTAATTTTTCATTAAAATGCATAATTTTGGCAATTTAAAAAAAATATGAAAAAAACAAACTTTTGATAAATCTGGCAAAAATGGCAAAAGTTTTTGATAAGTTTAATCATCCGAAGTTAAACTATAATGTATAAAAAATATATGTGTAAAACTTTATTGCCATCTTGTTCAGTAATGACGTCATCACTTATAGCAACTTTCACTTCCGGTTATGACACACAGCCACACAGACACACACACACAGACGGACATAATGCTAAAAATGGTATAAATGTATTCAGGTGACCTTAAAACGTCTTCACGTTAAAGTCTGGGTATGGCCAAAAATCATGATCGCAATATTTTCCTTCTATACAACTTTGTTCGGAAAGTAAAAATAAGATATTTTTTTTAATGTTATTTTAGTGGAATATAAAGTATAAATTATAAAAAAAATGTGTTACTAGTAACAATGTTTGTCCCTAATACTAATTGTTTATTAATATTCTCCAGGTTATTTGTTACAAAATTATATCTGACATTTTCATTTCGACACATATATAATAACATTAAAAGTTTATAAATAATTCTTTTGCGACGCAAAACACATTGAACCTGCCATTTAAATTCCGTTTTTATACCGTTCGAAAAACCCGTCACTTCCACTCAAGCATATGAAAAACTATCCAAATCGAAATTATAAATCAAAATCGGACATACTTGTCACGGCTAATCCCGTTTTTGCGCCGCATTTGGGAATGATATAATTCGACAATTTGGACTAAATTACTAAAATATGTTATAGCTGTATGCATATTTAATGGCATATCGAATGAATTTGTGACTGATGTACAGTCCAGTTCGCATTATTAAATATTAAATAACAATTATAATTTTCATTGTGTCAATCAATCAAATTTGTTTAATTAACTCTGAATCGAGAACAGTAGAAATATAGTGGGTCTCTGCAATTACCTATACAGCCAAAATTATTTTAAAGAACATGTAATTTCTCTTATATATTTAAAATATAAAAATATTAAAATTATTATTTATTATATTCATTTCCACTTTTATGATCCGCTATTTAAATTTTAAGAAAACCCAAAAGGTGAATTGATTCAGTACATTAAATGGATACGAAATATAACTTGGTAATAATATTAATATGAAAGTATGTATTTTTTGTTATAAATATTGTCCCTTTAACTCAACAATAAATTCACGGTGCTCGAGTGCCATTATTGCAATGTGCGCGGGTCAATAGAAAATTATTGTTGTTCATTATTGCTGGTTTGTCGCTTCCTGATGCTCTCAGTTTATGCGAAGGGATTTCCATTCGATGGAATTTATAATCATTGTCTTTTTGATTTAATTCATAGACGTTATTTAATGATGTTTTGATTTTAAATACATTTTTGTGATGAATATAAAATTTATCATTATTACTTTCATTTACAACAATGAAAAATCGATTGTTAAATTTCAATCTATAATATAATATAAACGCACGGCAAAATCTACTTAACCCAGAGACTTGAAATTTTGAAAATATGTTCTATTCATAACGTAGACAACCACTAACAAAGGATTTTTTGATATTTTGATTTTAAGGGTAGAAAAGGGCGAAAAACAGTGGCTTACATAGAATAAGTATATCTATTGTAATGAAATACTTTTTATGAAAGATTTGAGTTTAAAGAATTTATTGATAATAATTGGTATATAAGTTACTCTAAATCAACAATTGTGAAATATAAAGAGTCTTATTTTTATTTTTTGAGCACATCATTATTTAATTATTATTATGAAAATAGAAAAAAAAATTGGGAATGATATAAAAAATTTTAAGTAATAATATTAAGGGGAAGATTTAAAATTTTTTTAATTAATCTAGTAGGGAAAATTTTAATTTGGGAGAGGAAAAAAAACAGTAAAAAAAGAATAAACTGACGTCAGATATAAATGTTTGAATGTCACAATAAATTTTTTTTTATGAGAATGATATATTGAATGCTGTAATAATATAAGAAGAATAAATAAATATTATACAGGGTGTCCAGAGATGAAACCGACAAAACTTAGGGGGTTATAGAGATTGCCAATATGATTGCGAAAAGTCATATACAAATGTCCAAAACCGGTTCGTTACTGATATACAGTGTGATTTTTGAATTTAGACAAAAAATTCGATCCGTCATATTAAATACAGGGATAACCCGATTTGGTTTAAATTTGGTACATGAATTAAACTAAATTGCCTTAATAAGTAGCCCTTTGAACGAATCCAATATCAGGACCGGAATATTATTTTTCTTCCATCTTAAGTTCTTGTAAGAATAACTCACCCTGTATAATGATTATCAAAAATCTGAGCTCAGATTCGAAATCTACGAAAAAAATCGTAGAGGAACTTGTTACAAAAGTTTCTGGCACCATTTCAGTTATTCCGTAATAAATTATTATTTTCAATTTTTTCATTCGAGAAATTAATTTTTGGATAAAATACCATCAAAAATGGGTTATTATAATAAAAAATTACAAAACCAAGTACAAATAGGGATTCCTAACAATAAATGGGGAAAAATGGGAAAATTAGAGTAAAATAGGGAAACGTATGGGAAATAGGGAAAAATAGCGGAAAATAATGGAAAAAGGGAAAACAGAATAAAATTAAAAATAATAGGGATAAATAGGGAAAACAGAAAAAAATTATGAAAAACAAGTAAAGTACGTAAAATTGGGCAAAATAGGAAAAAGTAGAGCAAAATAGAGAAAAAACAGGAAAAAACTAGAAGATTAAATTAGAGAAATTAGAGATAAATAGGGAAACATAGTGAAAATGGTGAAAAATAGGGGAAAATAAAAAAAAATAGTAATTGACAAACATACTGAAAAACGGAAAAAAACAGGAAGAAATAGGAAAAATAGGAAAATTAGAGATAAAAAGAGAAAAATACGGAAAATCATAATAGGTGAAAATAGGGATAAATTGGAAAAATACTGAAAAATAAGGAGAAATGGTGAAAAATAAAAAAAACGGAAAAAAGAAAACAGGGAAAAATAGAAAAAAAGGAGAAAGGTTGAAAAATAAAAAAATAAAAAAAAACGGAAAAAAAGAAAACAGGGAAAAATAGAAAAAAAGGAGAAAGGTTGAAAAATAAAAAAATAAAAAAAAACGGAAAAAAAGAAAACAGGGAAAAATAGAAAAAATAGGAAAAAATAAGGAAAAATAGGAAACACCAAGGAAAGCTCGTTCGTCCAGCTACTACTCTTACTTCGTAGCAAAGCACGGGTGTTCAGCTATAGATCTATCAAGTATTAGGTCACTTAAATAAATTTTGAACTTATTTCCAAAAAAAAATTGATCTGTGTGTGTTTTTTTTTAATGTATTTATATTAAGATTCGATCTTAATAGTTTCTACAAAACACTTTAATCAAGTTTTATAATAATACTCCTTTTATAAAAAGAACGGCCATCGATGTGTTAACCAACAAAAACAAGCAAACGTCGCAGTCAGCTGAATCGGCCTATTTTCTACATTCGGCCGGCCTGAGGGATAACCTGTCCTTAGGCGATACAAATCTGAAACAAGAAAAAGGCTGATCCATTGACCACATGTGATCCGTTGATTTTGATAAATCATAGCAAAGGTCCTTTGATCTTATGAAATTCGTTGATCTCTTGAGATCCGTTTATCTCTTGAGATCCGTTGATCTCAGTGAATTTGTAAGTAAAGGTCCGTTGACAATTAGAGATCCGTTGATCCCTTGAGATCCGTATTTCGTAAAATCATAGCATACCAAAGTTGTTTTTTTTTAATGGAACACCCTGTATTTTTTACATTTTTAGATTCGTCCCGAGAAGCTAATTTCAAAAACTTATTACACTTATATTATAATCTAAATGGTTTGGAGTTATGGACAATTGAAAATCACATTTTTTCAACTTCAAGTGATTGCTACGGCCAAACGACATAAAGTCGGATAAAATGGCTTACATGTCCCTTTTTGAATTCTAGTTAGTGGCATAAGAATAAAATGTATACAGGGTGATCAAAAGTACACAAATTTGAATCACCCTGTTTACATTTTCTTTTTATGTCACCAAGTAAAAATCAAAAAGTTAAAATAGGGACATGTAAGCCGTTTTATTCGATTTTATGTCGTGTGGCCGTAGCAATCACTTAAAGTTGAAAAAATGTGATTTTCAAGTGTCTATAACTTCAAAACTATTTAGATTATAATATAAGTGTAATAAGTTTTTGAAATCAGCTTCTCGGGATGAATCTAAAAATGTAAAAAATATAGGGTATTCTTTAAAAAAAAAAGCATAACTTTGATATGCTGTGATTTTATGAAACATCCTGTATATTACGAAATAATTTTAAAATGTGGAACTGGACTTTATTCATAATTGTTATTTAAATTTTTTTTTCGCATCCCTGAAAACAACGGAGATATCAAACTCCGGGGTTTAAGTTGATCACCCTGTATGAGTCGATCTTAATGAAATTTTAAGTGAATATATTAGATGTAATTTCAGATTTTTTGACGTACACAATCAAAATGGTCGACTTCCGGTTTCACCGCAAAATGGGTCAAAATTTTTATTTTTAAATGCAACACCCTGTATATTTTGATAAATTTTTTGTAGTATTTTTCTTTGTCGTTTGAATGACGTTGCGTTCATTTTAATAACTTGTGTAGTGTTCTTTTTATAAAAGTTAAATGAAATTTGAAACAATTCAGCATTATTACTGTAATTTAAAAAAATTGTGTAACTTCAAAAATTGCAATTGGAACAAAATAAATCTTTTTTTATCATTTCTGGATCAAATTACCTCAAGACAAATTTTTTTCAAATCTTGAAAAATAAATTAAAAGCGGGAGTTTGGAATATTTCTCTTTTATGGTTATTTCTCTAAAATTTACAATTTCCTATATTTTGAAAAAAAATATTTTCTTAAATCCGTCAAAACATAATTTTCACTTTTGTTACCCATTAAAATATTCACATGAACTCCTCTAACCAGCCCCTGACCGCCAAACGTTTCAAAATCAAATTTAAAACTCCGACTTTCATTCCTGCTACGATTCCTGTTGCCCTGCTAATGGAGATCGCAGAAAACCGACCACGCTGACGACGGAACTCTCGACGGTCTTCGCCTTTTTGATTCTATGAGTTTCTGGCGCGTTAAACAAGACAAAAGACAACGAAATTAAGCATGTGCTCGGTGTGAGCGATTCGTACAAGTGGCGCCATCTAAAGCAAATACGTGGAAGGTTTTAGGAAGGATACAGGGGAGGTGCGATAAGTTAAATATTTTAAAGGGGCTATTCTTGAGGAACTGGGAGAGGAAAATGTCATGGTGGATTTTAATGGGCAGGATTAATTCCATTAAATCAATAAGAGGTGATCAAAAGACTTCCAGGCAATAAGTCAGTAGAAGGAAAAGAAAGAACGAGACAATACCGTGAAAAAAGACACAAATGTTTTAAGAACATATAAAAAATATATTAAATGTTCCAGCCTGTAGGGAATCTGTGAACTAGATATATTTATTTTAAAAGACAACTAAAGAAGAAAAAATGAATAACAACAGTTAGTGGAAGATCTTACTATCGCAAATGAATGAAAAATAATCAACTTCTTAAAAAAACAGAAAGTGAAAGTGACGAAGATATTTAAAATTAGGTTGTTGTAGATGACTTGGATGACGACAGTTCAGATGATGACAAAAAAAATTACAAATCATAAAGACAAGACAATGCCAATAAAAAAGACGTTAAATAGCCTCTCTGCAGCCAATAAACTAACAGGTGGGATACTTTGTTATGATGGCTATTTTTATCTTGGGGTCATTGAGAAGAGTGGCGGTGAAGGCGCAACAATAAGTGCAATGATTAAGATTAACGGAAGGATTATTGCCGACGAATTTCAGATTCCTATACCTTTTTTGTCTTATAGTCTTAATAATGGACACTTTACTATAAGTTGTTTTTCTACTTTATTTGTTTAATAGGGGAAAGTAGGGTAAAATCGGGTACCTAACATTTGATGGCTTTTGGAAACTTTAATTTGTAGCTAAAAGAATTAAAAAATTTTAGTCTTTGATTTTGGGTACATTCATATATAAAATTTAAAATGTTATAAGTGTTGAAGTTTTTTTTTTCAATAATCTTTAAATAAAAAACACAAATCACCCGGTTCTACCCTACCGTTAGGGCAAAACCGGGTACATATGTAAACCTTATGGAAAAGTGTAAATGATCAAACTTTTCTGAAAAACAACTATTTAACTTTAGCAGCTGATAAATAAACATTCTGTTATAGGAATATAAATCAATTAGTTCATTAAAAAAGTTAAATGTGACAAAAATATATATTATAATGAAATCCTTTTGTATGAGTTTTAGAAGTTAATTTATTATTGCTATTATTATAAATAAGTTTGTATTATAAAATTATATTCGAAAGTTTTTATAGTTAAATATAATGATTTAATTTAAAATAATTGGGTATATAATAAAAATTCTGGTATAATCAACAATTTTTGATATCGAAAGAAGGTCTTATGAAATTTAAATAGAAATAAAATTTGTCTTATATTTGGAAAAGTAGTAACTTAAAATTCAACAAAAAAAAATCATTCAGTTTATAAAAAAATTTTGGACAATATTTAAGAATCAAGTAATGATTTGTTTTTTTTTAAGAAAATATGTAATTAGATAATTTCATAACCAAAATATTCTATAAAATATAAATGAACCTTGCGAAGAAGTAATAAAATAAAATAGGTAATAATTAAAGAGATAAGAAACCAGAGGAAGAATAATAACAATTGGCATCGAAGAAGACAGAGAAGAAAATGGGAATTAACTAGGAGATGAGATAGAAAAAGATGCAAATGAATAATAACTAAAGAGACAAGAAATCAGAAAGCAGCTTCAAAGAACGCAAAGAGGTGAAACGAAGAAACATTGAAATAGCCAGAGACAAAAAAACCTCAAGAAAATGTCGCACCAAAAAAATTAGCAGGGCACAAAAATTAACAGGGCACTCACAATTCAATAATTATTTATATTATAAAAATTTATGATTTTTTTCTTATTTATATCAGAAACCATCCCAAAATGTGAGATAGTTTTCAAAATTTATATAATGATGAAAAGGCAGATCATTATAAATGTCGCAAGTCAACGTGGGGCTCTTCCTTACTGAATGCAGTATAAATATTAGAGAAAATTTTATTTGGAAGGAATCTAAAATCGGGTAAGATTTTCTTTATATATCCAAAATTGTTGATTATAGTTTAATACACCTTTGATTAGAAATTGGACCAGTTAATAGATATTTGAATTTCACTAAAGTTGAGAGAATATTAAAGTTCTATTGATCTAATTTCATAACATTTAACATTATAACCAAAATTGACTTTATTTTACATTATTAATCAAAATTAGAAATGACAAGAAAAATTATATAAAATTGTGACATCAGTGACATAACTAGATTATACAGAGTGTACTAATATTATAGTGCTAAAATATAATAATTATCAGTGAAAGTGCTAAGTATTAGTGTTGATTAAAATAAAATGGACTTAAGAGGGGGACAAAGATTGGACAAATGGACGAAGAGGAAGAGTTGGAAGTAAGACAAGGAGATATTGAAGAAATGCAGGAACAAAATGCAGATGAAATTCGAGAAAGAAATGAACAATCAAGAAAGGAATAACAAAAGCAAGATAAACTAGAGATCATGATGCAAATGATGATTCAGATGAATGAAAATAGCAAGAAATTAAAGAACGAAATTATGAGACAGCAATGCAAGTTAATAGAAAAGAAGAACGCTTAAAAGAAATGTAAGAAATTATTATGAATATGGTGGTAAGAAGAATAGTATTAAAGAAGAGAAAATACAATCTTAAATATAAATTGATAAAATAAATAATAGTATTAAGTGCGGTAAAATAATAAATATTGCTTTGAAAAATATAAGAGGTATATTAAGTTTTATAATGAATATAATGAAAATATAATAAAAGTTTATAAAATAAATATGGTTAAAATAAGTAATTCAAAATAATGTTAGAGAAAAGAAGATAGTATTTTATTTGGAATAATAAGTTGGAAATAAAATAAAAGAATACAAAGAAGTTTAAAAATGAAGAAGGAAAATTTAAATAAGGATTTTGATAAAGAAAAAATATAAAAAAAAACATAAGTGTGATAATGACTATTTTTAAACGGATTTTATTTTATCAATAATGACAGTATTTAAAGTATAGTACTTATAGGAAGTTAGGAAATTGACATTTAAAATTTTACACAAATGAAAAATTTTAATTTGGGAATTTATAATGAAATCCTTTTGTATAAGTTATAGAAGTTAATTTATTATAGTTATTATTGTAAATAAGTTTGTACTATAAAAGTTATTTTCGAAAGTTTTTATAGTTGAATATAATAATGATTTAATTTAAAATAATTGGGTATATAAATAAAAATTCTGGTATAATCAACAATTTTTGATATCCAAAGATTGTCTTCTGAAATTTTAATAGAAATACAATTTGTTTTATATTTGGAAAAGTAGTAATTTAAAATTTAACTAAAAAGGTAAAAAATCATTTAGTATATAAAAAATTTAGGACAATATTTAAAAATCAAGTAATTATTTTTTTTTTGAAAAAAAAATGAAAGCGAAAATTAATTAGATAAGAGATATCAGATAAAAAGTCATATTTTTATATAGATTTATGCGATTTAAAATTAAAAACTAACTATCATTAGTTTTAAAAATATTAAGAAAATAAAAAAGTAAAATACGAAATTAGTGAGATAATTTCATAACCAAAATATTCTATAAATGATCTTTACGAGGAAGTAATAAAATAAAACAGTTAATAATTAACGAGATAAGAAACCAGAGGAAGAATAACAATTGGCATCGAAGAAAATGGGAATTAACTAGGAGAGGAGATAGAAAAAGATGCAAACGAATAATAACTAAATAGACACAAGAAACCAAAGAACAGTTCCAAAAGGCAAAGAGGTGATACGAAGAAACATTGAAATTGCCAGAGATAAAAAAAGCATCAAAAATTGTAAAAATTTTAGATTTTTTTTTTATTTAGATCAGAAAGCACCAGAAAATTTGAGATATTTTTCAAAATTTATATAATGATGAAAAGGCAGATCATTATATGTTTTCATTTATCACGGCTAACGTTGCAGATGAAGAAATTGTCGGTCTCCTTTGCTCAACAGGAAGCATCATGGGCCCATCCTCGTTATTCCACTGCATTGTATCCACCCTTTTTTGCCTTTGGAATTTTTGAATAACTCATCGCAGAAAATTCAATGATCATTTATGTTCAGCAGAAGACTCTTAATATTTGTTTTTATTTGTCGCTTTAGCTCTTTATGTTTTTTAACTCCATTTCATATTCTTTATTGCCTCCTTTGCAAATAGTTTTCTTTTTTCTGTTTCTTTATTTGCTTTTCGTTTCTGATTCATTTTTTTTCTTCTATTTTTAGCGGCTTTAATGGTGGTCACAAGTTCGAGTTTATAAGAAGAGGACGTTAAAACTTTTTTCTTTTATCCTCCTTTTCTTCATCTTTTCTTGCATTGTGTGCGGAAGAGGCATCAGGACCTTTAGTGACACAGTAAAAGAGGAAATGGTGTATCTGTAATCTCTGCTGGCGCGAACAAATGCTCTTCGAAAACATGTTTGTCTAATGGGTAGATATCAGTTTTTTAAAACCATTTACCGCAGTTTTCATAGTTGCTGCTCTTAAAAAAGCGATACCATAATGTTTAGCAACTTGGTAGATCGTAACAGGCAGTTGGGTTGTAAACACAATAAGGCCACATTGTTTAATCGGGCCACGTCGATTAATTTCAGACCTTTTGTATGTGTGGAATGGTCATCAAGAATCAGGAGCACTGGATTTTCTGCACTTGGACAGGAAAATTTAATATACATTTTGAAACCAGTATAAAAATACCGGCGTTCAGCCAACCACTCGGGTGATACTTGGCAAAACTTCCTGGAGGGTGCATCATAGAGTAGAAGTGAATTGCCTCGTGCTGCACTGGAAAAAATAAATATTGTTGGCAGAAAATTACCCGAGGCGCTCATACAAGTCTCCGCAGTTGAAAATGCACCAACCTGCTTCTTCCCTCGGAAGGCAAGCACTTTTTTCATCGATATTGTAAATGTTCATTGAAGAAAAATTATGTTTATTGTATAGGTTAACTACCACCTTATTAAAACCCATCGCCCTGGACATTGAATTTTTTTCCGGATCTCTCAAAGAAATTTTTTTGTATGTATGTTGTTAATAACTACCACTTCATAAACTAGTTTATGAACATCTGTTAAGGTTAACCTAAAAGCCTACTTTCCATCAATAAAATATACTCTACTAACTCACAGTCTTGTTGTTCTGTAAATACACTTTTGTATCTTCCTATTCCTGTTGTCAAGGCTTCAAATAACCAACTCTGCCAGACATAACCTCATTTACCGCGTGCTCCATATTTTCCTGACTCCATGACGCTTTCTGGGCATGTTCGAGCCTGAAAATAAGCCCATGAAAAGCCCTGTATTTATAAGTAAATGAAATTGATATTTACTGTAAAAATTATTTTTCTAATCAAATAGGTACCTATCGTACAAACAGCAAAATTTAAAATCTGGTAGGACAGAACCGGGTACCATCCAGTCCTGCCATACTCTCGATACCTGATATGACCGCGGGCGTAATGGTTATTGAAAACATGACTTTCCCAAATAATATAAAATGCTAGATGCAACAACTTTGTATCAAAATAAAGCTAATTAGGTGCTGTAGTGAACATAATAATTACCTGATTTTTCTTAAATTTGATACTTCGTAAGCTAAACTATTTAAAATTTATAAAATTCACTTTCGTTAAACAACTATTAGTAGTATTAGTATCGAACTGATATAATGGCGACTCTACCCTCATCATTCGTAGATTCTATTTGCTCTGTTGCCAGCGTTCTAGTATCACTAATACCTGAGAAAATTAGGTACCCGGTTTGACCCGACTACACACTTTTACCCTACCCTCCCCTACATTGTCTTTTTATTTTTGCACTTTATCTCTTATTGACGAAAATAACACAATTATAATAATTTATTTAAAAATAAAACTAAACGTAAAAATATTTTTATTGTTATTTAAATCGATACTAAATCAATTCAATCTCGATGGGTGCATTACCGAGAATAACGGCTGTGAATACCTCAGCGACGAATTTATTTCGGTCATTATTCTAGAAACGTACCGATACAAACACAGATACAAGCAGCTGCTTGGCACCGGTTGACGTACGATGGTCTTTCAGGAAAATACGACCCAGTAGACGACAATGGCTGTCACTTACCTTCTAATTAAAGCCGGTGTGCTGTCATGTTGCGCGAGAGCCGTGTGTGTGTGATACCAGATTACCAGAAGCCTTACCGGTTTACCAGTTCCTTGATTATCACCATTATCTTAAATATGCAGACGTTTCAACGACCATCTTAAATTAGAGCAGAAACTCGCTGATCTTTAACGTGATTAGTTAATGACCAACGAGGAGAAAAAACTTTATTTTTATCAAGTTAAAAATTAACATTTTAAATACCTCAGGAAGACACCGTTATATAAAGTGGTGTTAATAATTAAATACCCTTAATTTAAAATTAAAGCTGATGAAAATGTTTTTCATGTATTTTTTTTTGGACCACCCTATATTTCATTTTTCTTCTCGCCCTGTGTATTTTAACTTCGAATTTGTTTCTTTTCTGGCTCGTTATCGCTAAATTCAACTTCCATCAAAAATCAGGTCTGGTTTACCTATAAAACGTCCATCCAGAATACACTGTTTCCTCTTTATATTTTAATTATCTCTAATTATCTATCTGTCGTTGACACAGTGTTATCCGGTTAATTTTCCCCTTGGAATTTTGGATGAGTTTTTATAATGTTATATTATACCCCTCTGGTCTTTATTATATCATTTATTTCAATGCTTTAAGATTTATTTTTAGCTATTTTTAATTATTTTTATGCTGGTGTATTTTTTTATACATAAAAATTGGTATCTTGCTTTTGCATTAACTATTTTTAACTTATTTTACGGATTGTTCTAATTAGTTTTACTTTAATTATTCTGTTTAGTTATGTTAATTATTATTCGACTAAATATTTTTATATTTTCTTTTATTATACTTTATTAAGAATGCAAAGAACACAATCCTGTAATTTATAAGCTAATTTTTATATTTACAAAATCTGAACTTTATAGAGTTTCACGACATGCTCATTTTTCACGGCATACGCATTTTTCACGGCATACGCATTTTTCACGACACACGCATTATTTACGGCAGCTGTTTATTTCACAACACCGGCCTCTTCCATTAAGAAGCTTTCTATAGAACAACATCACTTCAGAAAAGAGTCTCTCTCTAAAATTAAGCGACGTGGTCACTTCGTCAATAATTTTTCTAAATAAATAATCGCAGGTTATATCCCGAGAACTGCAAATTTAACCGGATAAACTGCGGCTAGCTTTTTTTGAAAAATTTTGCTTAGAAAATGTTTGAGACTGAATAATCCACCATTAAAAGCCTGAGACCGAAGGTCGAGGGCTTTTTAGGTGGATTATTCAGTCGAAAATATTTGCTTCAAAGCGAACTTTTGAATAAAATTGACTAGCCGCAGTTTAGGGGTTAAATTTACAGATCGAGGGGTATATGTTAAGATTATTTCCCAAATTGGGAATGTAGTATTTACATTTTATCTTTATTGTTTATTAACATGCGTATATTTGTCAAAGCTAGGCGACGTTTAATCAAAGTTAGACGTCGTTTAATCGCGATTAAACGACGTCTATGGAAATAATCTCAATAAATTGCGTTAAATACTAATTAATTAAAAAAATATTATAATAATTTATTTATATCCAAAATATTTAGATAAATTCAATATAATGTTCATTAGACTTAACTTGCCTCAAAACCTTTAAAAAATCGGCTTTCTCGGCTCTTCTGTGGAGAATATGATTATTTTAATTATAAAATACAAAATTCCTGAATGGGAAAGTAAAATGCTGTAAAAATGAAGTAAATTGCTGAAAAATAATGGGTGTAAATATTGCAAAAACGGGACAAATTAATTAAAATGAAAAACGACAAAAGTTACTAAAAATGATAACAAGTTATTATAAATAGTAAGAAGGTAACGATTTATTTCCAAGGATTGCTAAATTTCAGCAAAAATTAAAACTATAATAAAAAGAGAGTAAAAATAGGCAAACATCAAAAATACGATAAGAATCTTAATACAATTTGTAATAATTTGAAAAGAGCCAAAGATGCAGAAAAAGTCAAAAAAAGCAAAAAAAGGTACCTAACCAAAGGAAAAATACGTAAAATAAAGCCAAAAAGGAAAACAGGCTTAATAAAAGCAAAAAGGGTAAAATAAAAATCAACAAAAAGTCAGAAAAAAGCCAAATAAGACAAAGTAAAGGGAAAAGGCAAAAAACCCGAAAAAATGCAAAAAAAGGTCAGAAAAGGACGAAAAAGTCAAAAAAAAACTGTAAAAAAGCAAAAAAGTCAAAAGTGTGATAAAAATGCTAAAAAGAAAATAAAAGCAAAAAAGGCAAAATAAAGACATAAAGTAAAAATCTGATGTGGCCAGCACATAACCTCTCGCCATTTTTGAATCAAAAATTTACAGGTTGACACAAAAAAGTATAAAAAAAAATTATTTTTTTGTAAATCTGGCAACTACGGCAAAAGTTTCGAAAATTTTAATGAGATGAATATAAACTATAGGGTATACAAAATATATGTGTAAAACTTTATTGCCGTTTTGTATAATAATGGCGTCATCACCCATAGTAACTGCCACTTCCGGTTGTGCGATTCTAGGGTATCAGAATCCTGTATGCAAAATTTCAAATTTTTTTATTCAGTAGTTTTTGAGTTATCGTTACTACAACATCCATCCAAACACACACACACACACACACACACACTAACACACGCACACACTAACACACACACACTAACACACACACACACACACACACACACACACACACACTAACACACACACACACAGACATCATCGCGAAAATATTAAAATCGTATTCTAGGGACCCTAAAACGTGTTTATCCATTGAAAACTCACTACCCAATTTTTAGCATGATTCCTATACCTCTCTTATCTGAAGGGCGAGAGGTAAAAAAAGCAAAAAGCTAAAAAAAAACAAAAAATAAAAAAACGCAAGAAAAAAGGGTAAAAAGGCCAGAAAAAGAAAAAGGTAAAAAACGACAAAATAAAGGCAAAATCATGGCAAAAAACAAAAATCGTACAAGAAGGAACACCTTATATGGCACACTGTTACAATTAGGATATCCTAAAATCATAGGTGAAAACTATTGGGAGATCGGGAAAAAGTTTTGATATAAAAGTTGTAGGGAATTTTATGCTCTAAAACTTTTCATTACAGTCTATTGTTTGTCCTTAAAATTTAAAAAAGCTAAAAAACTTACATGTTTATTCAATTAATGTCGGTCTTGAGGATCTTATACTGTACCAATGTGAACGAAAAACTAATGATCGCATTCGAGGCATACACCAGTCCTTCATATCAAATTCAAGCTTGATTGGTCAATCCGTTCAGCAGTTATCGTGGAAGATTACACATAGACACACAGACACATAGACACATAGACACACAGACACACAGACACAGAGACACACAGACACACAGACACACAGACACACAGACACACAGACACACAGACACACAGACACACAGACACACAGACACACAGACACACAGACACACAGACACACAGACACACAGACACACAGACACACAGACACACAGACACACAGACACACAGACACACAGACACACAGACACACAAACACACAAACACACAGACACACAGACACACAGACACACAGACACACAGACACACAGACACACAGACACACAGACACACAGACACACAGACACACAGACACACAGACACACAAACACACAGACATACAGATACACAGACAGACATTACTCTAAAAATGGTTTCAAACTTCTTGGGCGACCTCAAAATGGATATTTCCATCGATATCTTGAATTTTTTTTGCTCGTTCACTATACTTTCCCTTTGATGGGACCGGGAAAGTAAAAAGGCAGACAAAAGTTTTTTCCTCAATTATTTTCTAATTCCAACAAAGAAACTAATTGACTGGCGCCTGGATTTTATTATCCTACTTCTTGGTATATATCAAAATCTATTCATGACAATGAACCCATAAACATTTGAGCTAAACCACCAAAAAAATAAAACAAGAAAAACTTTTGTTACATGTTCGAATATGGGGGAGCAAAGTTGTCAATTGAAAATAAAACAGTTTCCCAATTTTTTTAATTCGTCGCATCATTTCAATAAATCAATGTTTCGTATTGGAGTTAGCAACCGTACGGATGAATTATGGCGCATCAAGCTCATAACCTCAAAGTGCAAACTTTACTGGTCATCACTTTTAAAGTGATGGCCCGCTACCCCTCTTTTAACTCTGGTCCGTTAAACTCGTATATCAATTTGATTTAATGCCAATAGTTCGACCATATCATAAAATATGGACTTCACCACATTATGAATGACTGTTTCGTGTCGAGAGAATAAGAAAACTGTTTTTCCATTTCATTTATATCAATTTTAAAACAGCAATTTATTCACAGAAAGTGGTCTTATAAATAATAGAAAATTGATATTTTTAAAAGACCTGACATTTAATTTACGAAGTTACTAACAAATATTTAAACAGGTTATTTTTTATTATAGGCAAATACTCATGTAAATAAAGTTATCATATTAGCTAACAATTATATCTGCATATTCACTTGAGTAGATAGTCTACGTTCGTCCGACCATTGGTATAGGGAATTCAACCTGTTATAGAGAGACGTATAGGAAATTCAGCGTGTCAGAAAGACAGAGCGCTGACGAAGCTGAAGTATCTGAATACCAGAGCTGACAGAGCTGAAGTACCTGAAGACCAGAGCCGACTTAGACCAGACGGAGCTAGAGTACCTAAAGACCAGACCTGACAGAGCTGAAGTACCTGAAGACCAGAGCCAACTCATAGCGCTCTCTCTTTCTAACATGTTGAATTCCATATACCAATGGTCGGACGAACGTATAGACTTTCTATATACTTACTTGGATAAGTTAAGAGAAAAATGAGTCATAAAAAAACCAATTTATTTTAAAATAAACGAAAATGGTAGTTTTAATAAGTCACTTTACTGAAAATTACAAAATGTTGTCTGGGATAATAAAAAAAACTTGTTACTCTGTAGCCTTTGTAGAAAAAAAGGAAAACCAACGACTGAACGATATAGTCAAAGGCACATAAAAACAAACAATGGAATAACTGGATTATAATTTATTTACACAAACACTTATTTATTTCACACGTTTCTTATCAATTATTGTGACAAACATGTATTTCATTCGCGTACTCCTTATCAATTGTTGTAACCTTCATCACTAATTTATATCACACGTTCCTTATCATCTATTGTGGTTTACCAATAAGCATGTTTTTTTTCTCGCACGCTCCTTATCGTGACCTTCTTATTAGTTGAGGCGATACAAATAAATTAATTTCAAAAATAGCAAGCCTTATCTTGTTTTTTATTTTCAAGTGCTTATCACATATTATTTTTGAAATTTCACAAATTTTGTGGAGTTTTCTAAGCTCAGAAATATTTATTATATTAAACAATTTTTAAACCAAGAAATACAACACTTAGCTATGCGGAGACCCTTTAAATGAACCCTGCGGAGTCCTTCGAACTAACAGTGAAGAATTTGTTAGGCTATGTTGAGAACAGCACCTGAAAAATTGATAGGTGGGGAATTACATCACTTATTAGCTGGGAATGAACTCTAAAGTTAGTATACACGTGGAGAGAAGACTTTTTAAGGTTATGTTGATATTACAGCATGTGCAATTTTGTTAAAATAGGAATTACGTCACTTATGATCTGGTCTTAACTATAATTGCGCTTTAAATAAACTATGCGCAGCCCTCCAACGCGTAGCACCCTGTTTGAATTTCTACTTCTTTAGTAATTGGTTCATTATTTATAATTAATATATTCAAGATAATAGTGGTTGGGTTTTCTGGGGTTTATTATAGTAACATATCAAATAGAGCCTTTATTCATCAATAATCAACCGGATCAATAATTTTTTAACGAATCAAAATTATTCTTACCTATCACCAAAATAAAAAAAAATTGAGGTTACTATTATTAAGTAGGGAAGCAAAGCAAAGGTACTTATTGACTTTACAATGTCCGTCCGCCCGTCTGTCTGTATGTCTGTCTGTCACAGGTATAACTCGAGAGCTGTTTCGAATTTTGAAATTATGTTGTCAGCAATCGATAGCTAATCACAATAACTCATCCACCTACTATTTTCAATGACCTAAGTCAACTGCAACCGTCTGTCTGTCCGTTTGTCCGTCTTTCTGTATATCTCAGCTATAACTCGAGAACTGCTTCGAATTTTGGATTTCTGTTTCAATAATCGATAGCCTGTTACCTTAGCTCGCCAACTTTTGGTTTCAATGACCTAAGTCAACTGTAACCGTCTGTCTGTCCATTTGTCCGTCTTTCAGTCGGTCTCATCAATAAATCGAGAACAGTTTCGAATTTTGGTTTTCTTTTTTAGGAATCGATATAACGGTTTCGAATATTATTATTTCCAGTAACCTAAGTCAAGTAAAACAGTCTATCTGTCCGTATGTCCGTAGCTGAGCTACTTGGATACTGTTAGCTTGCTGGGTTTATTATTATTAATATTTATATATAATAATTACTAAATACTAACTACTACTAACTACTTAAAAATGCGATCACAGGGGAAAAGGCCAAATACAGGAATTATAAAATTAGCCTAGACAGGATAGGTCTAAGGGGTGTTGGGTACATTGGTGACTGGTAGGAATATAGGCATAGAAGTTAGAATATAAAGTATACATTGTAAATATTTAAAATAACTTTCTAAACCGAGATAAGAAATGTAGTTTTAAAATATTATACAATATAATCCCAAAGTTTTATTTTTTAAAACGGTGTCAGATAATAAAATTTAATTTTGAATAGTAAAGTAGTTTATTACCAATTATATCAAATATCAGCAAATTTTTAATTTGTCGTGACCTACATACATAGTGACATTTAAATTTTAATGTGTTTGGTAGAAGCTTGGTATTCTTTTCATAATCTAGCACAGTGGCGAGAAAATTTAATAAATCCCATTGTCAGATGCGGCCCTTTTAGCAGGCGAAAAGGGAGAAACAAAAATATTTCAATAATATGTTGCGTTTTAATCCAGAAAGTAGTCATCTATTACGATGAGCGAGCCTCAGTGGTGTGTATAAGCTTGAGCACGAGAGTGGAGAGTATATATATATATACGGGAGTTCTAAGTGATTCATGTATTGTTTCTCGTTTGGGTAGACAATCGTAAACCACTAGAAATTATGTCTTTGTACACAGTGAATTCCATGCAGTTACTTCTAAATTATACACCCAGATAAAAAATGTAAATGATGCCCTGAATTATTATCTCCGGCTTTATCGTATCGCATCTCGTGGCAGACCATTCATATCTCTTTTCTTTCGTTCTTACCAGACATTGTTTATTACCTCTTCTCTTCCCTTCTTTGCGAAGGCACAGCACTGACGTGCGGATTAACAATCTCGATTTCTTATTTTAAAAATATTATATTTTTTAACTTGTTCAAAAAATAAGATTTCTATTATCTGGCACTAAAAGCTTCAGTATTAATTTCGTGATGGTGAAAAATACGGGGCAGACTATTCTCGAGTAATGACAACAAAAAAGTTTCAAAAAAAAAATCAAAATTGGTTTCTTGTGCATCTAGACCAAAGATTAGGTATAATAAGATGAGAGAAACAAACGAAGAAAACAGAAGATGAGTGACAAAGGTATTGTCGGTGTTATTTCGAATCCCGAACCATTGACGTAGATAAAACGGAGGGATTTATAATGAAATAATTTTAACTCTTATGGTCACAAATCATATAAACATGTGTTATTTGTTTTGTGGAACGATCGTTTGCCCTTTTATTCCTTTTAATATTTACAATGTCGTATTTCTGGATGATACGCCTATGTTTCGGTCAAACATTGGTACGTGGTATTCGTTCAACAAAATAATAAATATATTTGTTTTGCGATGACAGTTTTAGCATATATTTAATATACACTAACTTTTGATGTATTATTTAATTAATTTCGCGTAACGACATCTATTGCAAAAAGGGTAAATTGGCCGTAATTTAAAATAGCAATCTGTTTAAATCAAAGTTTAAGCCCGGTTTGCACTTTAAGTGCGCGGCTTATGTTATTCTAACGTCAATTTGGCTCTAAATGCTATTTTTATTAAGTATTTCCTTATGTCAGTAAATTCTTATTTGTTTATAAACATTTCTCAAATGATGTTTTGGTTCATAAATATTTGTTATTGTATGATTTTTATTATCCGTCTGTTGTGTAAACACCCTTTGTATAGCTTAGTGGAAGATGTCAAAAAGATATAAAATTTCACGTTGCAATAAAAACTCTCTCTCTTGTGATTTGTGAAGTGAAGCGAGTAAGAATTCAGATTTTTCTGATTATATTTCTTAATCTTAATTTTTTTCGTATCTACCGTTTGATTTGATGGAAATTGTACAATTATTATAATTGATTCATATTTGTTAATATTAATGATTTAGTTTATTACATATCATTTATAGGAGCATTTTTATTTCTCTTTGCACGTGTCAAACGATATGGCTATTCTTTGACTCTTTCTTTTTTATGATTCAATTTTAATTTAATTACAATTTTATCTTCATGTAGAGAAAAGACGTTCTTCTACAATTAAACATTATTTTGGCTAGGAAAACGTGCTTTGATTATCATTTGATGATTTATTTGAAATTTGTTAACATCGGATAAACATTTTTCCTAAAAGTGTGTGCGAATCCGGTTTTCCCGCACTCTTTTTGTCTATGAAAGACCAACTTTCCCGCACTCCGTGACGGCAAATAATAACACTCGGAAAACTATCGAAATCGGGCAGAGACAGCTAAACTTAATTCATATTTTAGTTCAAGAAACGTCAACACATATACACATATGATTTCTGTGTGTTGTGGTTCTATGTCAACAATAACCTTATTTTTAATATTATTGTAAAACTAACTTCTAACTGTTATTCAAGATCTAGTGCTGTTTTGTAACTTTCAACTTGCTTAAAATCGGTAAAAAAAATGTCTTTGTCAGATGAAGAACATCCAGAAGATATTCTGGATGCTTCAAACTCGACTAGTCTGGAGTTACTACCGCAGAAATCAAAAGTCAGGGATGAAAAACAATACCAACATTTCTAATACTCTATTTTTCTCGAAAAATAAAATTTTTAAAATAAAAATGATACAATTTTATTAACAATTGTAGGAAAAACGTTGATTCTAATACGTGCCGAGAGCACTTTCCAGCACTCGACTACGCGTCGTTCGGGTAACGGTAGTTGCGTGCGGTAAAGTGTATCTTTCCGCACTTATTAGGATAATAACTATTTTTTGCTATTCAAGAATTTGTTAGTACGTTTGCTTTCTTTTGGACGCCATTTCTTTTTTTATGTCTTAGTTTAATATAAAATCAATATATCATTGTACCGTTTATTATCAAAGTCACTTGAATTTTAAATTACTTAATTGGTTCACAGCACAATTTTGCTGGACATTCATTTTCTCTGTCAAAAAGAAAATATTTTTCACTATTAAATCACCACGCACTTTTCTTATGGAAACGGGAGCACCGTCAAATTGTCTGAATTTTTAATATGTTGTAGTATTTGGTGTTCCGATCAAAAGTCTCCATAAGCGCAATTCCATCCTATGGCTAGTTTTCGATATACAGAGCGTTGAAGTTCAAGATCACAAATTTTTTAAAATGAGTACCAAAAAGTCCCTTTTGAATATTTTTGAAAGTTTTTGACTGATATATGGAGCCAAAATATATATTTAATGATCAAAATAAAAATATTGACAGTTACAGGATGATTCAAGCTTTCACAGACCTTCTTTGAACAAAAAATGTATTTTTACATTACAAATATAGCGTAAAATAACATTAAAAAAAATCTACGTCAAAGTTTCCAAATATTTGATATAGGATACATCTCGATGTTCTCTTTTAAAATTCCTAATGGTAAAATTATATCCTATGGCAACTGGAATTGGGCCCATGGAGACTTTTGAGGATATCAAATACTATAACATAATAAAAATTCACACAATTTGACGGTGCTCCCGTTTCCATAAGAAAAGTGTGTGGTCCTTTAATGTGGCTTTTTTTCTCTCTTGTTAAAATTTTATAATTTTTTTTGAAGGTTAATTTGATATCGAATTTTCTTTGGCCAGGACAATTCGGCAGGCATCATTCTACCTAATTATTTTAATGTATATTTGATTATTTTTAATTAATGTTAATTATCATAATTTCTTATTTTATCGATTTATTCATTTGTTGTTAGAAAGAATTGCTGATACTCATTACTGTAATTTTCATTTGATTGATTTTATCATTTATTATAAAATTCACTTCATTAATCGTTATTTTTAATAATATTTCTAGATACCGTTGTTGAATAGTTATTTATCTGCAAAATCACTCGTTCAGTTCGTTCAATTCATGATCGATCTGTGAAGGACAGTTCCTAAGGTCAGTTAGTAGGCCCAAATTTGATTTTGTGATTCTTTTCACAGAAATTTTTAACAAACCAGTGTAGTCTTGTTATGCGTATCACCAGACTTTTAAGTTTTATTGAATCTATCCAGTCGGCCAAGTAGGTTTTCCATTGCTAGCATTGGAACTTTTTTCTTTTTACATGTAAACGTTTTGGGGAGCCGTGGGCTCATTTTTCACGACTAGAAAAGTACTCTTGAAGAATACTTGTGACGAGGATAAACCTCTGGACTTCATCACCTAGAATACTGGTTAGTGAATGCACCACTCTCACCGTTAAGACTCTCTGGCTATCCACTCCTGAAGAAGGCATCCCCTCCAGACCATTCTGGGTAAACAACACATATATCCAGAAATTGTGCAGAAAGTAGTCATCACTTGAACTATTTTTTTTAAATTAAATTCATTACATGTTATTCTTATCTTTTATTTTCCAGGAAATAATTTTATTTATTTGATTTATCAACAAAAAATTTCAATTTATCTAGTGGTTGATCATCTTGTCAGGATCCTTCAGACAGACTTAACAGACAAGTGGCGCTCAGACAATTTATTTTTTTTATAACATGGTCAAAATCAATTTTAACTCACTTATCCATCCTGAGTCATAAAATTAGAGCTAGCTATCATTACCAACAAATTGTAACTTAGGTCTCATGCTACTAAAAATTGGTTACACAATAACACTGAAATGGTCGACTTGAAATAGTGTCAGTCCTTTTCGGGGATATATAAGAGCATCTGTTCAATTATTTTTAAAATATCAATGTTATGATTTACTGTAGATAATACCTGGTGCTCCTCATATATCATAAATAGCACTCAGGGTCAATGAGGTGGAGGGTGTTTTTACAAAGATTTAATGTGAGTGTCCTAAATTACTAGTCTTTGTACAGATACTACTTTTTTTACAACAAATGTTTTCAACAAAAATACAAATCGCTAAAACTATAAGAAAAAAACAAACAAAAATATGCAATAAGGTTTTATATTTTTAATAAAATTATTATACTTAGGCATACATAACTATTTATTTAATAAAATTATTGGATGTGAGTTAATATAGACCTAAGATAGCTGTGAAAATCAATTCGAATGATTTCAATAATTCAAAAACACATAATTGTCTCGTTCACACGTAAATTCCACCTAAGTACGTCGATTTCATATTCAAAACGAGCGCATATTCTCATCCAGTCATCCCGTTGAACGATAATTCCGCAAACGTATCATAATAATAATAAACTACGATAATAACCACTGTCAACAAGACCAGAATAATATTCAAGATGGCGCGTAACAATCATCTCGTACATTAATAAAAGCAAATTGCAACATTAATTTCTCGAATTCGCTATAAAATGACATAACGCATAAACGGAATGAGTGCTAAGAAAGTCTTTATGGATGTATTTCAGTGCAAAGTTGCAACAGTCGAAATTAGTAGAGAACAGGTGCTAATTGGTGATGGAGGTATAAACGGAGATAGCAATGTGAAATACGGAAATAAGGGAATAAAAAAGGGCTTTAGAATAGATTTGCAAGTTCAATAAAATAGTAACAATAGAGTCTAGAGACAGAAATTCTACTTTGATTTCGCGACTGTAGCGCTTCAAGTGATACAGAATTATACTTAACCCAATATTTTACGTTAATTTGAAAGTTTGATTATTTGTCATTGTGTGGTCCCATGTGTAAACTGCATGCTTTACATATAAAAGATCCGGGTTCGATTCCCGAGGAAATATTTTTTTTTATATATATATTTTAATACACAGGCTAGTTTGGGTAGTCAAGACTTCTTTTAATAAAAACAATATTTTTTCACTTCAATTTCCGAGGAAATATATTTTTTATTTTTTTAATACACGGGCTAGTTTAGATAGTCAAGACTTCTTTTAATAAAAAATATTTTTTTTATTACGATTTTAATACTATAATTTATAAACCCTATTTACATTTGGCAGTTTTGACATTAAAACGCAGTGACAACTGAGTGACAGATGACAGAAATCAAAGTAGAATTTCTGTCTCTAGACTCTAGTGACAATATAAGATATAGAACAGATAAAGAAATATAACACTCCTTTAGTTAAAAAATTATAATTCATCCATTCTTCCATAATATGGATTTTTGGACTGGAAGTAATACGAAAACAGCTAGGACTTTCTTTAATATTTTCATATATGTTAAAGACAACGTTTACGGCATAAATAAAATGAATGTCAAGCATAACTACTTCACGAAAATCATCATTTTTTATTAGACCCCGTATCACCGAATTATCCGGATTTTCAGACATTTGGATATACACCCAACTGCGAACACGATAATCATGATGACCAATTTACGTTTATCCGCAGCTGTCAAATTTAAATTTTGCGGTTCTGTTTCTATACGTGTTAAAATTATTTCGTTTAAATTTAAAATGAATGTTTATAAGATTTGAGAAGGTACAAAATCAAAAGTCCTTTTTATTTCAATAATTTGATTTTAAAATTCTGCATTTCTCACTAATATTAGCTTAAGTTAAAAAAAATAAAAAGATTTTGTTGTAGGATTCGAAACCACAATCTCCGAGAATGTACCGATGCGCTATGACGGTATCTGTGAAAATTTTCCTAAATTTAATAAATAAATATACAAATTAACTCCAGATATTTGGAATCAATATTTTTGGTCCAAATATGCTATTTTCGTTCTTTATTTGCATTTATTTGCAAAATATTTATGACTACAAAGGATTATCTTGTAAAATTTATAAAGGTATACTAAAAATATCATAGCAAAGGTTTTAAATGATAATTGGAGATAAGCGTCAATTCGTCATCATGTTTACTGTGTTCGCAGTACAGTGAATGGATCTGTATCAATAAGTAAGACGGTTGCGGCTTCATGAGAAATAGAACATTTTGTATATAATATGTCAGTCTGATTCATGAGATGCCAATATGATCATTCAAAATTGATATAGGTATCCTGCAAATCATCTGTTAATGAATGAAATTCCACCGCTCAATTTTATGGAAATCACTGGATTCACCCTGTATACCGTTGGTGTGTGCAGGAATTACTATATTCTATATTCCAAAAATAATCTTCACAATCTCTATTTGAAATTTAAAAAAAGTTAAGTTCAGCAGTGTGTATAATCTATTTAGAGCATTACCGCAAAAGAGGGGTAATCCCACCCAACTTTCCTAATAAAAGAAGTTTTTTAATTCAGCATATTTCTTTTTTAAAATGATATTTTCATTGATCTTTAAAAAATAGGCGCAAATGACTATTAAATTTTTTCGCACCCTCTAGCGGCCAAACTATGCGGAATTAGAAAACAGTAGGAGGTACAATTTGTAGGAAATTTTATGATCTACAACTTTGATTTCTTATATTTTTTCATAAAAATGCATATTTTTGGCAATTAAAAAAATATGAAAAAAATAAAATTTTTGATAAATCTAACAATTGAAAACTTTTTGAAAATTTTAATCATCAGAAATTGAACTATAACATACAAAATATATATATATATATGTAAAATTTTATTGCCATCTTGTTTAGTAATGACGTCATCACTTGTAGCAACTGTCACTTTTGGGTTGTCGTCTTCGTGCTATAAAATTTCATTGACCAAAAAATCATGATTGCAATAATTTCCTTCTGTACAACTTTATTAGATTCGGAAAGTAAAAATTAGAGCAAATTCGCCAAAAGCCAATTTCCCATTAATACGGTGCGTGGTCCTTTATAATGTTTCATGTCATTATTTGACGGTTCCTAAGAAAAGAAAATGTAAATAGCTGATTATTGCCTATTAATCAACCACATAGTAACGTGATTTTCGCTTATTAGGCAAGTCTAGGTATAGGACATAACTAATGAATAAAACTCATGGTATCAGGTCTATCGGACTCGTGAAATTATAATTTGATAAGTTTCGTGAAATAACTTATGCGGTTATCGATAGTCACCATACCACTCGTTGTATTATACTGAGTAGTAATTTTTTAACGTGATTGTTAAAAACCATGCTAGTTAGAAGGTCGGTTAAATGGAGAAAAAGTTTATGTTAAAGCATCATCTAGCGGTGAAAACAAATCGAATGTATCAGGATCGGTTCTTGAAATATGACGATAAAACGAAATTCGCTCATTACGGTTATTTGGTTATCCTTCATTTATTTTCAGAACTACCAAAAAATATTTCAAAGGTTTCTTATTCGGCATATAGTAAATTCTCTTTGATTTAACTTTTGCAGATTTTGCATCCAACGTTTCGTATTCTCTAGAGTATCCTCAACTTATTTTTTTTTAATACGGATATTTTATGATACTATTCGAAAAAATTTTAATACAGATTTTTATTAAATTTTGAATCAGTGTTAAAACGTACAATACTTCGAGCATAAAGTGATTATTTGTCTACTAAAAAAAGTATGAATTTTAACCAACCTTCTAATGGTATGGTTTGTATGTGATAATCAGATGGATGTCCACTTGAAGTTTCTTGTCTTAAAAACTGAAAAAGAATTCCCAAAAAACAATCAAATCTAAAACAAGCCAGTCTATTTTATGTAGTTTCCCTAGGAACATATTTTAATGTCTTTTCCAAGATTTCTATATTACATCATTTGGTGCCTCCCTGATTTTATTAATTTCCTAGTAGAATTTAAGATTGGAGACAACAGTAGATAATGAATACCGGTTTTGGACAAAAAATATGGTGACCTTGACTTTGACCCTGACCTTCACGTTGTACCTATCAACACACCATTATTAATAGCTAACTTAATAGTTCTCCGTGTTGTTATAACTCGTTTTGTACTCCGGTGCTTATCAGACAGAGCTAGTCTTCAGCTCCATCTAAAAGACACCGAAGTACAATAAGAAATAAAAACAGAGAGAGTAAGTTTTGAAACTATACACTACGAACAATACCATACATGTTTCATGATTATTATTTAGGAATCATCAGCGGTACTTTGTCGGAATGCATAGTTTCAAAAACCTACTCTGTAAAATCCTTGTTAAGGCCAGTATTATTTAAATTTAAAATTTCGCGTCTTCTCATAAAGCAGGAGAGGAAGAAGGGATGATGCGGTAAGGAGAAGTTGGTTAGTGGAGTTTGACGAGTAGAGACGCATGAATCAAGTCAAGCGACGCATGCATTTTTATATTTCATGTATTTATGTTAATAAAGTGTTAAAAGTGCATTGAGAATTTATTACAAGTACGAGTACGATTCCCAAAGGACCGACAGGTCCGCAACAATCCTTCTGTAAAAGCGACTGGCCAAGTACAACTTGGCGCCGATAATCCTAATAAGTGGCTGTGTCCGTTGATACCTATCAACCTACAATAGATTTCGTAACTATCTATCATTTTTGAAGTATATAGAAATACATGGTGTATACATAGTAGATTTTTGAAACTATGCAATCCGACAAAGTATACAACTGATCATTCCTATAAGGATGAAACATGTATGGTAATGGTCGGAATGTATAGTTTCATAACTTGCTCTTTCTCCCCAAGGTATTACGTCTTCGCATGGGTGCCATATATTGGTGCCAAGTTGTACTTAGCCAGTTGCTTTTACAGAATGATTTTATCCCGATAAGTGACTATCTACCATTTCTGATAATACGAATTATTATATCTCTTAAGTTAGCTCCAAAAAATAGTCTGGTATACAAAATGAAGGTTAAGGCCAAAATCAATGTCAAGGTCACTCACTCCTCCTGGCCAGATCTTTAATTTTCCATTTACTGGGATCCTAAAAATAGAGTGACCATAATTTTAAACATATTTTTGTCCTAATGTTAATTTTTCTGTTTCTCAACTATTCTCCAACAGATTATGTTCAAGGACCTATTTTGTATTTTTCTTGAAGCTAAATTATAGGATTATCATTTGCCCAATTTCTATTCCCAATTGGTTCTTCTAAACTGTGATAACTAGCAATATCCATTATTGGCAGTAAAAGTTTGAACTTAATTGTGGTTTAATCCAATTTTTTAAATTTCTGATATTAGTAATATCGTAATAGTCTCGAGCTTTCTTTTTACCTTTAAAAACTAGTAAAAACATTTTTAACCAACCTATTACTCTTTCCTGCGTGAATAAATCTATTGTGCTTTATTCAATGTTCATTTGATACGAACCAGTTGTTTTAATCTTTATATGGATTTATTTTCATTTCCTGCATAATATTGTTGCTGAAAATTTTCGGACAGTCCGTATACAACAGAAATCGTCCTGAACCGGTCAAGATGACTGACGAAATGCTTCCGTTTCCGTTGTTTTTCCGGAATTCGAAAAAAATATCAAGCAGACGTCAAGATTTATTTTGACAAGAAAGACTTGATGTAACGGATAGGAAAAAATATTATTCGAGTATATATAGTAGAACGAAAATCAGGGGTACATAAATTTTATTAATCTATATTTTTACGATCCTCCACAAGAATGTTAGACACATATAAATAACGACAATAGTTTTGGTTAGATTATTATTTTTATTTTCAACAAATTTCAGATTTCTCAAATCTTAATGACCACTGTATCCATTCGGAATTAAGAGTGACAGCAGTGTTCATGTCATGAATTGTTTAAAGCTAGACTACTATATAATTAATTAATAGTGTTATGTGGAGAGAAGACAGAATGGTCAGAGACAATGCGTCGTCCTCCCTTAGACTCCTTCGTCTAGGACATGGCAGGACACACAAAGCACTCGTCCTGGCTCCTTTGTACTGACCGTTTTAAGAGGACAACAGCCAGCGCTCCTGGCCCAGCGAAAATAGAACAGAAGTGACGGGCTGTCACCTAAAGCCACTTAACTTGTTATGTTGACAACAGTTCTCCACCAGGAGGCCGAACTCTTAACTGGTTTAGACGGTCTCGGAGGGAACTCCCTTTGGGATACGGTTTTAGATTTGCTTTGAGATTCATTGTAAAATAGGATTAATAAGGCTCAAGGTAAAAGGGTCAAAATAATAATTATAATATATGCCTTTATAAATAGAATGTCTAAAAAAGAAAAATAATTAGATATGCAATTACATAATAAAAATAACTATAAAAAACTTAATGCAAATAATTAAACAACTTGTCTTTCCTTATATCAAATAAATAATTTATATGAATTAATCTAATGGGAAACGTATATCATTTGAAAATTACAGCAATTTGGTTAAGAAACGCCGAATACAGACAGTCAGACAGTGACAAATACCGGACAGGGGTTAAATTCTGGAACGTTTGATCTAAAAACGACGATCAAGTGAAACAATTAGACGTTTCACACCCTTTAAGGGACTTACGGCTTATCGCTTCCAGTGGGACAAAAACTAATGGATCTGGACAAAAACTATAAATAATGAAAAATTTAACTAAATTTTACGTTTAAATCAGATAAATGAAGACACAGATAAATAAAACAGAAAATTAATTTAATACTACAGAAGAAACAGGCAAAACAAAATAAATCGGAAAGTATAATGAGGGAAAAAGATGATGAAATTAATCAAATAATTAATAAAATTAAAAAATAGGACAAATGAAAAATGGCATTTGGATTAATAAGGACTATTCCAAAGATGCGCAATATGAAAGGAAAAAAATTGTAACACAAATGAAGCAATCAAGATAAAAATAACAAAAGGCGTAAATCAGATATAATAAAATCATCATTAATGATGAAATATTCACAAAAGGGATCTAGAAACAAAATAGAAAAGCGAAGGTGTATTTGACAATAATAATATTCAAAAGCCATATAATAATTTTACTAAAACTTAAAAAAAAACACAATAACACATGTACAAAAATTGAGATTAAAACGAAAAAATATACAAAAATAAAAGCTTGGATAACTACAGCTTTAATTACTTCTATCTATTCGCTGGGTGCCGAGTGCATGGTGGGGACAACTGATACGATCCCAGCGCTGGTAGTGGTCAAAATCTCGTGAAATCTGGATCTTGTCATAAATAAACACGTCAAAATTAAATATAAAAATGGTTCATAATAGTTGTTGTGTTGTAATTGCAAAAGTATAGGGAGAAATAGCAAGTGCAGATTTTACACATTTTCAAGAGCTAGTTGGAAATTAGAGAAAAGAAAGAACGGGATAAATGCAGTTAGGAGAAAAAAGTAAGTAATGTATAACCTACTTCTGTAACATGCTTACTTAGATGAATGTGTGTTTTATTCTACAATTATTCGATGTGATTAAATAACTTTTGCCACTATGTCTCAACTCTTTCACATCTCTAGCGTGACCAGCCGCAACAAGTTGCTTCCGTTTGTCCATCGTATGGGGTTGAAATAATATTTGATAAGTAATTGACTCCAATCGGATTTGATTAAATAAACTAAAATCTGGTTTGATTGAATAATTACATTTATCGTCGCCTAAAAATTATTTTAAAAAAAAGTATGATAAATTATTGTGACTGAAAATCTATAAATTTTAATGAGATTTTTTTATTACGAATTATTTTTTTAAATACAACTTACATACTTCTCACAATTGTCGAGCCAGATTTTATGCAACCATCAGATGGCGTTTTCGTCGCGCTCCCTGCCAATAAAAGAAACCTGCTAAAAAAAAGTCTAACCAAAAACTACAGTCCTTAAATAAATCTTCAATACAAAGAACATAGAAACACATTAAATGCTCTATTAAAGAAAAAAAAACAAAAAATGACTTTTACAAAAATAAATTAGAAAGTGCAAATGCAAACTGTAAAGAAAAACTGTATGGAAAATTATTAATGATATAACAGGGAATAAAAAAAATTGCTCTTTCAAATAACTAGTCAAAATGGTGAGTTGATAAAAAGTAATTAAGAGAAGGCAAATATTATTAACTGCCACTACAAATGTCAGTTCAATCTTATTTTCTCCCAAATCCTGTGACTACAGCTGAAATGATAATTTTCATCTCCAATTTAAAAAATGACTGCTCACATCGATAATAAATTAATAAAATATATACATTTAAATATAGTAATTCCACTGATTTATTTTATTAATCTTAATTTTACAACTACCAATATACTATCACAATGGAAAGAGTCTATAGTAACCCCAATAATTAAATCTGGAAATCATACAGACATAACAAATTACCGTCCTATGTCATTTATGGACAATTTTGCTAAACATTTTGAGCAATCCGTTAAAAAGAGGCTCTAGAAATTTTTGGAAGAATATAACTGAAAATCAATTTGGATTTATCTAGTACATCAGAGAAAGCTGCTCTAAGTTTATTAAAACCCATAATCGAGGCCGTGGATAGTTCAAAGCCATTTCTTGATCTGGCCAAGGCCTTCGACACTGTATCTCATGTTAAACTGTTACAAAACAAATGCGTTATTATGGTATACGTGGAATTACACTTGAACATTTTAAAAATTGAGGTAGTAAAACTCGAAATCCTGTACCACAATTTTAGTTAAATTAAATATTCCTGGTTACATATGAATGATTCAGGAGCGGCGACTAGTTTCGGCGATACGCCATCATCAGGCCTATAATACATAGTGTTAAGATAAGATAGCTGGGATCATTACAACAATTTATTTAAAAAACTTACAAAATTAAATATAATAACGGGGGGGGGGGGGCTGAGAAAATGAGTCGTTACAATAAACAAAACTACATTTAGTAGAAATAAGCGCGCACGGGTACAAATACAAAAAAGGGGTGAACAAAGGGATTGCGTGGTACTAGGAACATTGGTACTTTATAAAATTAAAATATGATGGAAAAGGAGTAAAACGGGTGAAGAGGATCGAGGTCTTAACCCATAGTGTGGCCTAGTGGCAGTAGCTTAAGGCAAATTGGGGTAAGTAGAGTATGATAATAAACGGACATCATATCCCAAAATTTAAGGCAATTGTATTAGATGAACGCGAGTGGCAGGTGAAATGTAGGGAAGCAACCCTATAGGCGGCCAACCTAGTATCAAGAAAAATAATATAAGTGGCAAGTAAATTAACAGCATCCATATTAGTAGCCGCAAATTAGCAAAATTAAAAAACAAATTGAATAACTTCATAAAATGGCGATAACAAACTGCGCGTTTATGGTTATTGATAGGTGACAGCTTTTATACAAAGGTGCGGGTAATTTGAAAAACAATTTAAATTTAATTAAGATAGAATATAGTAAAATTGAAAAATTGAGGGGCGGCGATGAGATAGCAACAAACGAGTATATTATTTAATGAATATAAATGTTGACAGTATTAATATTAATTATGGTACAGGATTTCGAGTTTTACTACCTTAACATTTGACCACATTCGAGATGGATAACCTCTTAGAATATTTTAAAAATTACTTAACAAACAGAAAACCAAGAATAAAAATTATGGATGAAGTAAGTTTTGAGTCGATTTTAAAGATAAGTATTCCACAAGGGACTGTTTTAGGACCGTTATTGTTCCTAATTTATAAAAATAGTATGACTAAAATAGAAAATATGAGTTGGAAATTGTTTTGTTATGCTGATGACACAGCACTCATATGTACTAGAAATACATGAACTGATGTTCGTATCTGCTGAGTCTTGCATATAAGCAAAACAAAAAGTTTTTCACCTACAGTTGTAGATCAACCAATAGTACAAATTAAACTTCATACAATAAATAATTGTAATTAAAAAAAAAACTGCAATAAAATACTTAGGTAGCGTTTGTTTAACCATCCTCTGCCATTACGTCATACATTGTCCAATTTGATCACCCAATCATGAAATAGATGAGACAGAATTATGACGTAATTAACGTATTCCATAACTAATGTCGACGTAAATGTTATTTATTACTTTTGACATTTCAATTAGTTCTTAATTGTCAAAATGCCTTCCCGGTTTAATGCAAAAGAGCAAAGATTAATTTTTTGAAGTTGATTAATTACTTTTCAGGAGAAGATACTGGAATACCGCTTTTCTGATAAATGCAGTCTACAACGTTTGGGTTCACCCCAAAAATATATCTCTACAACCTTTGGGTTCACCCTAAAAATATATCGTATAAAACATTTTTAATATATATTATATAATTCGCCATTTAGTCACGATTCGATCATCCGCAATTTTTTTAATTTAGTTAAAAATTATGCTGAGGGACGTTAAATATCCCTGTGCTAGAAATTTGAAACAAATCAGTTAAAAAAACGGTGGTTTCAGGTTAAAAAAATTACTAAATTATGTAAAAAGGTACGCAACGAATAAAGCAAATTAAACTTTATTCATACAAAACTGAACGTGCGTCATTGGAAACAATCCTTAACATATGTCTTTAGTTATATTTTAATTTGGAGATTACGTGTAAAATATTATTCAAATAATATATTTCAAACGTAAGACGTCACCGATTATGACGTACTGGCAGAGGATGGTTAAACAAACTCTATCATGTTTGACCAGCACATAAGATGGAACGATCATGTTACCTATTTTGTGAAGCCATGATCTTTATTAAACAAATTTTTTAGTGCTATTTTATAAAAAGAACCTAATAATAATGTACAATTCACTGACAGAATCAATTATAATATATTGCATTATAATTTGGGATGGTACTTTCACTTCAACTATGCATAATTTATAAACCACGCAAAACACACTAATAAAAAAATTATTCTTCATAAAGGTAGACTATTTTCAACAAAAATGATCTACAAAGAAAGTAAATTGTTTAAAATAAGACAAATGTATACATATAATGTTTTTATAGTTGAATATAATGAGTTAATTTAAAATAACTGGGAATATAAGGAAACAATTTGTTTTTAATCAACAATTTTGAATATCTAAAGGAGGTCTTACGAAATTTTAGTAGAAATAAAATTTGTTTATAGTTAGAAAGTAATTTAAAAAAAAAAATTAAATTCATTCATTATAAAAGATTTGGAATAAGATTTACGATCAAGTAACAATTTTTTTTTGTTAAAAAAAGGGAAGGGTGAAATTAATTAGATAAGAAAGAAAACTCATAAGATTTAATTAATTTTGGACTTTTGTCAAATATAAATATAGATTTGGAAATGTGTTAGTTAGAAGAGAATTATTGAATGTAAAAAGCTTGAATATGTATGAAATTATATAGATAATGAAGAAATAAACAAACGTGTGCAATTAAAAAAAAATATTTCAAATAAATAAAATTATGTACCATAGGGGATCTAGAAAAAAATGAGTAAGAGGAAATAAAGTTTTATGGAGATAATGGTTATGAAAAAGTATATGGAAGAAGAGGAACAAAAATAAAAACATAAAATTTTTTAGAAAATTAGGAGAGGTAGGATTAATTCTAAATAAGTTTAACTAAGTCAGATAAGGGGAAGAAGAGGAAATTTACATAAATAAACAGTAACCAAAAAATTTATTAGGTATTTAGAATTTTGTGAAATTTTATTTTTTTTTTTAAATTCAGATCAGAACCCATCCCAAAATTTGAGATAGAGTTTTCAAAAATTTGCATAATGATTAAAAGGCATATCAATATAATATATTTAATTTAGACCAAAATTGTATAATGTTCTTCCTAAGCATTTAAAAGAAACTAAAAACTTACCCAATTATAAACGTGAAGTTAAAAACACTATTCTAAATAATCCTGAACAATTTGATATTTTTTAATTAACTTACCTCTATTGTCTTTCAATATTTGTTTTTCTTCCAATTAATAAATCTATGAACTGTTTCTGCCTCGTTTCTCCACTCTGTCCCTCCTTTTATTTCATTTTATTTCACCTTCGCTAAATCAATGTATAAATTGTGTAAACTTATATTATGTATATATTAGAAATAAAAAAAAAATATTACTGACCATTTCTCTGGAGGATAGTTAATAACACAGATACCAGTGCCTAGTCACACCTCCACACAAGAAGTCAGCTCAAATTTTAATTTTGGATGGCTGTAGAAAAAAATATTTGAATTCTAAGGTTAATATAGAACGAAAAAATAACAAATTAAAGATCCCCAAAGGGTGAAAGGTTCGCAGAACAACGTAAATGCTGAGCGGACATACTGATCTATTAATAAATGACAACTGACTTAAAATTGTATAAGGTGATATAATTTGCTTAACATACTTAAGAAGGCTAAATTCACGTTCACACACTTGAAATACCTTATTTCTTCTTTTGTGGAACAGACTAAAAATTTTGTCTATACAATCGCCTAATCAGCAACACTGTGCACCACCCTCATTTTTAACACTTAATATTCTTGACAAATGATGCCGTTGGATTTTCAATTGTTGCTCCGTAAGATCGTTATTTATCACTTCCAACGCCTCCTATCATTAATTCTACCCCTCCTTGATGTTCTTCTGTTTCTCGATTGTAACTTGTTACAATTATTATTCTTGCCGAGAATTTAACATATTTTATACACTAACTGCTAATTAGGCAATTAGTTTGGTTAATTATACTATAATTAAAGTTGGTTTAATAAATAAAAAAATGTGTTTGATAGGAAACAAATAAATATAAATTGTAAATATATCAGAGTTAAAGATAAGAAAGTAATTCGACCATAGACCGATGCACATATTTCGAAAAGTGTCCACATAGGCTTTCGGCCCTTTTTCGATTATTGTAGATATAGGAAGTTACAACACCTGAGGGGCTGCATCCCTGCCAAGTCGCCATCTCTCGACCGCAGGCGACCATTTTACTTCGAATTGTTTGCATTATATATCCTGAGCCCTAAGACCCCCGTGTCCGAACACTATCGCACATAAAATAGACGAAATTACGAGCATGTTGTTGTAAAACTACCGACTTACCGATATTGCATCCACAGACGTAGGTTAAGGGGCACAAATTATCCTCTATTATTTTTGTAAAGGTACAATATATATTCCAAACTAGCAATGACGCATTGCTATGTTATTAGAGGAAGTTGGTATAGACACTAGCATCTATCCCACTTTTGAAGCGGCACGCGCATTTTGACACTCATATACAGGTGATTTTTCTTAACTAAATCAAATAAAAAAAACAAATTTAATTTCTCAATGCAAACCGACACTATACTTAACTGGTAATAAGTAAATATTATCTTTACGCATTGGTGTCATCTACGTGTTGTCATACAACTCGATGATACATTTTTATAATTCAAATTATTCTTGTTTGAATTAAATATGATATCCTCTAATACACATCATAGCTTTCCACGAGGTGTCATTTGTCAATTATAAAAGTGTCTCTTCAGCACGTGCGTTAACAATACACAATCATCCAATTCAGAACCGTCGCGTGGCACCACGTTGTAAATTTTGAATCATATAAAATGTTTATACCTTTTGGATCGCAATTGACTACCACCAAAGGACGAGAACTTTATTCGACAATGACAGCAAATAATAGCGAAGCCCACTCTGCAGTACGTCCCACCTACTGTCCAAGCAATCCAAACAAAGTACCGGATTTGATAGACTTCTTTATCACTACAAAAATATCTGCCAGCTATATAAACATAGAAGAAAAAATTGATGTATTCTCTGATCACTCGGGAATATCACTTACGCTCAGCGATAATGTAATAAAAAATGAAACAAACCAACACCTTGTTAACAAGTATACAAACTGGCAAGAGTTCCAACGATCTTTAAATGAAGATATGTACCTAAATATACCGTTAAGACCTACACAGCAACTTAAAGAAGAAGTAGAAAGCTTTATCAAAAATATAAAACCGGGAGCATGGTCAAGCATGTCAGAAGAAAAACCTTCGCTTAAAGGAAACAACTATCATAGAGAGATAAGGGAATTAATTGCGTAAAAGAGACGATGGCAACAAAGAACAGCAGAAAATAAAAACATACTGAATAACTCTACACATACATTAAGAAGGGAAATCCAAAAAATTTATAATCAAACAATTGAGAACTACTTAGCGGAATTAACGGCCGATAATACCACAGTATTTTACCTCTGGAAAACGACCAAGTACCTGAAAAGATCAAATTATATAATGAACATATACGTAAACTAGATGGAAACTGGGCAAAAAGCAACAAAGAAAAGGTTGACGCATTTGCAAACTATCTAGAAATAGTATTTATAAAGTACAAGAACCAATCCTGGATCGTGATAAAGATGAACAATAATAAGACTAGTCCAAATGAAATAAGAAAAGAAATTATAGATATAAATCCAAAGAAACCGCCAGGTTACGACATGATAACAGGCGAAATACTAAAGATACAACCAACAAAACCGGTGGTTAAACTAACAAACCTCATCAACGCCTCGTTTAGACTACGACATATACCAAATTTGAAATGATTATGATCTCCAAAATAGAAAGGCCGTCGCATGGAATTAGCTTGTACAGACCCATATCTTTACTACCAGTGATGTCCAAACGATTGCAGCCAATCATAGAAGAAAAAATCATTCAACTAAGGTATGCGCTTTTAGATGTAGCGCTAGCCTTCGACAAGGTCCTGCACCAAGGACTGCTAATAAAACTAAACAAAACACTGTTAAAACACCATTGTGAACTAATACAATCATACCTCGCAAAACGGGTTGTCTGGGTAAGACTAGAAGAAAGTTATTCAGAACTGAAACAGATACCAGCTGGAGTACCGCAGTAAGGTAATTGGTCCCATCTTGTACCTATTATACACATATGACATCCCTCTTAGAAACGATATGATAATGGATGATACGGCGATACTGGCAGTAAGCAAAACTGAGATACAGGCTGTGAACAAACTACAGATAGCAGTGAACAATGTGAACAGTTGGACAAAAAAAATGGCGAATTAAACTTAATGAAAACAAGTCGACGCGTATTAACTTTACAAACAAATTCGTCGAAAACATAATACCCTTAGAGATTAATCTAAATAACGTTCCATATTTCAATACAGGGATACCTGGATATCGATGGAAAGTACATGTCAAAAAAAATGTGAAGAACTGAGATTGAAATATAGCAAACTGCGCTGGCTACTTGGTAGAAATTAAAAATTGACAGTACATAACAAGTTGCTAATCTATAAGCAAGTCTGGATATACGAATACAGCTCTGGGGATGTGCAAGTTTTACAAATATAAACAAAATACAACGTTTGCAAAACAGAGTACTGAGAGATATCGTGGGTACTCCTTGGTACTCTAAAAATAGAGATATTCATCGAGACCTAAAGGTATAAAAACTGCGAAAGAGGAAATTAATCGATTCACCCAGAACATTAAGATAGAATCCATGGACATAAGAATATAGAAACCATACGACTGCCAGAACAGGATAACGAAGATAGACGACTGAGAAGAAGAAAACCAGAAGACCTAGTACGTTAGTGACAGTGTAGTGTAGTGTAATACGCAACAAAAAGTGCCAAACAACAAACTAAAAGGATACAGCAGCCATTGGGCTATAATCCTTAAAACTGACATGTAGTAATTTAAGTTAGATATAAGCTGTTTGTTAATCGTAAATATTAATTGTAGCGTTAGGTTGTCATACAAAAAAAACTTGTTTGATTCCGAATTACCTAATTTCAAATAGTGAGAACTAAAAGTAAAACATCGTGAACAATTAATATTAACGAACAAATCTAATCTTTTTTTCTAAAATACATTAGTGAAATGATTATTGTAACGGAAAACCGTTAGATGATGGTGATAATGCATTCAGTATCAGAGGTACTATTTTAAAACACATGCGAATGAATTTCGTATACGAATATGTCAGATTTTCGAGTGAAACTGTAAGTCTGTATTTTGAAATAGGTAAATAATTTCCGTATGCGAAATTGTTTGGTTGAAATGCATCGCATGGTAAAATCCAAACAAATGTTCGGCATGAGAAATTATGTGACAACTCGAATACGAAAATATTCGTTCGAGATTGGGTGTGGGGCGCCTGGCAAATTCTCGCCCCAGGCTGTTACAACCCACGCGACGGCCTTGACAAAATTTATTCCAGTGGAAAAAATTCTGTTATTTTTTCATTTTATTTTACCCGAAAGTTGTTTTTATGAAAATAAAATGAAAATAACAGTATAGTTCTATTTAGAATAATTATTATCTAGGATACCTGGCTTTCAGCCAGAAGATTTGGGTTTGATTACCAGTACGGGAATACTCTTTTGTACTTTTTGAATCAGTTTTTTTAAATTTAATTCGATTAGTTTAATAAATAACAGGATTGATCTTTCATTTTCATGAAAATAAAAAAAAAATGCATTTTTGACGCTTGTGCAGAAGAAAGGAGGGTGCAAGTTTTAAATTTAAAATACTCTTCGGTCAGAATTTGACAAATTTTGAATTTTAATATGTATAACTTGAACTATGATTTTAAAATAACATAAAATGGACGTTTTTGGCATTATTAGTACAAAAATAAGTGAAACATTTTGTTTCATATAGCTAATTATAACTCTCTCTTTACTTTCATAATTTTTGTACATTCAGCTGATACACAAGGTGAGACCATATACATGGTGGCCCAAATTTAATTAAACACTATTGGTAATTTGTAAACCGTTATAGATACACAGTTGATTAACTGGGGAAAAAGATGTGTATTTTCAAGACGAATTTATCAAATTTTTTAAAACAACATTTCGTCTTTGTAGTGCCACTCTATTAAAAAAAAATTGTTAAGGGTTGGATACGCCATGTTAAGCGATATTTGGTCTTCAATAAAAAAGTTTTATGAACTTTTTTTCTATCTTAAGATGTTAATTAAATCAAACAAAAATCGTCAATTTCGGTTTTACCCAAATATCTCGGAAACCGGACCTTATATTTTAATTTTGAAAAAAACAATAAATTTGTCTAAAAAATACACAACCTTTTCCCCATTTAATCAACCCTGTATCTATAACGGTTTACAAAATCCCAATAGTATTCAATTAAATTTTCGCCACACTGTATTTTTTGGAAAAAAAATATCCGGTGGAATTATTGTGATATTTTGGCGAAAGGAAGCTGACATATATATTTACATTTGAATTATTGTTAGATCTAATAGACGTTTGATGTACAGAGTGTTTCATGTTTCATCTCTTTCATCATTATTCTTTCTACTTCATTATCTGATAACATAACTGAAATGTCCATGTTAAAATCATTTATTAGCTATCTGTATATGCCTACATACTATACTTATTGGGTTTACATTTGTACAGTGTGTCCAAATATAAAGGAATTCTTCATGTGAAAAAAGTCGTTAACATAATGTTACATATTATTTAGGGTGTGGGAATGTTAGTTGCCCAGGTTTTTTAGAAATCACTGTGATACTGTTTAAAACAAATAATATACCATTCCTGGTGACAGTCATTTTGGCGGGTGGCCAACTCATTAAGGCAGTTATGTTATATGAAGGAATAAACGAATGATATTTTCATTTAAATCAACCCATATGTGATATAAGTTTTCCTCCTCGACTCCGGTTTGAATAACATTAGGTTCTTGGACTATTTGAAGTATATTTTCAGCATATCAGTTTATAAAAATCTAATTTTTCAAATCTAGAACGTTTTTATGTTAACAACTTTTTCAATCCGATAATGTTCGGAATCGTATATTATTCACAATGAATAACATATTTCTGCAGATAATAAAGATTTAGTTGGAATAAACGACATTTTAGTTTTTAGATTTAAAATTCGCACCAAAACGCTTGTTAGTGTCATGGCGTCCCTAGTGACGTCACGTTTGAGTAAACGAAACGTACACAGTAGACGTTTATTAGACGCTCATTGAATAATTTAGTTATTTTATGTTATTAAATATGAATTCCAAAGTGTACACGTGGTTATGGTTAATCAGTCTGATAAGACATCAATAAAAACTCCTGATAAGTTATTTGTACTCGTTCCACAAGAGAAAATAATACGAGACAAGTGGCTTAAGCTGGATTTATATACTCTCGAACTTCAACAGAAACCTCAACGAAAATCGTAATGTTCAGTTGTAGAAAACAGTATTTGGTATTTATAAACATCCGCAGCGGATGATATTGAGGTTGCCGTTCGCAAAAAGATAACCGACTATTCACTTTGCAGTTGAGGTTGCCGTTGAGGTTGCAGTTGACGTTCAAGAATTGATAAATTTAGATTTTTAACTTGTAAGGCGAGATTGAACAACAATATTGCCTAGTACTGACCTTTTGTGAAGATCATTTCGACGTGAGTATTTTATTCACGAACTAGAGGCACATAAAAACAAACAATGGAATAACTGAATTATAATTAATTTACACACACACGTTGTATATTTTAAAATACTTATATCCTTGTTTGATGACTAAATTTTTAAGTTTAGGTTTCACCTTGAACCACTGTTGTCTTAAAAGGTATTTTATTAAAATTTCAGATGCCAAATTACATGAAAAATTATATGGAATCGTAAAAAAAATCACAGAAAACAAGTCGTTTACTTAGTTTATTTATTTATTCAAATGTGACGTCATTCGCTCTACAAATGCGTTTCTCGTAATCTATAACTCAATTTTTATTAAATAAATACATAATTTTTGTGATTTTTAATTACTATCATCATGCCTAGTCGACATACATAGCTTTAGTCCTTTGTATTTGGACACCCAGTATAAATCTAAATACAACAATAGTATGTAGGCATATATATTCAGCAAATAGTTGATTTTTAGATGGGTATTTCATTTGGCTGATCGATGAACTAGAGAGAATAATAGTGTTAAAGAAATAAAACACTCTGTACATCAGACATCTATTGGATCTAACATAATGGAAATATTTATGTATCACCAAAATATCAAAACATTCCAAGAAACATTTTTTTTAATATTTATGGTCTTACCCTGTATATAAGTTGTATGTACAAAAATTATGAATGCAAAGAGACATTTGTAGTTAGATCTACAAAAAACATTAATTTTATGTCAATCAAAAACCGTTAAATTTAGAGCTTTAGCGCAATTGAAATATTTGATCGCTAGGTTAAGTCTACAAGTGTAGTTCTACAAATTTAGTCAAATTCTGATTTAAGGGTATTTTATATTTAAAACGTGCCCCTTTTGTCTGATCGCCTTCACTGTATAGAACTAGCAGGACACGGCATCCTATCTAGTGATTTTTCGCTCGTATCAACTTCTAATCCACCTATTTATGTTGAAAGTTACATGAGACCGTTGGCGATGTCTTTGTTGTTTTATCGAATAAAATGTCCTCTTTATGGACTCAAACATGGATATATTTTTGAGCATATGACCGCCGTTTAACTTATTGTATCGTGGAAAATAAATAAAGGAAAATGGGTCAGAAGAGAATTGGCAAACCATGAAGTCCACCAAACGAATTGAATTTTGTTGATAAGTGCTATAAATAAAATAAAGATTTAATACAAAAAAATTATTTTCTTTGAACGAAATATTGCTATAAAATACTTAAGCCACCACTTGTAGTACCTAATAGATAATTAAAATGTACAAGAGGAAAATATTAGAGTTTGTTTAACCATCCTCTACCGTTACGTCATAATCGATGACGTATTCTGCTGTTTTACGTTTGTCATATATAATTTGAATTGTATTGTACACATAACCTCAAAATTATAATATAATCAATGACATATATTAAGGATTGTTTTCAATGACGCATGTTAAGGTGTATTTGTATGAATAAATTGGTAGGCCAAAAATTGAATTTTGCTTTATGCGTTGCGTACCATTTTACATAATCTAGTCATTTTTTTAACTTGAAACCTCCGTTTTTTACCTGATTTGTTTCAAATTTGTTGCTTGAGGATGTTTAACGTCCCTATGATTTTTGACTAAATTAAATAAATTACGGATGATCGAAATGTGATTAAATGGCGAAATAAATAAATAAATTATACGATTATATTTTTGGGGTGAACCCAAACGTTGTAGACTACATTTAACGGTAAAAGTAATTAGTCAACATCAAAATTAAACTTTGCTCTTTTTCATTATACCGGAAAGGCATTTTGACAATTAAGGATTAATTGAACTGTCAACAGTAATAAATAACATTTAAGTCGATATTAGTTAAGAAATACGTTAATGACGTCATAATTTCGTCTCATCCATTTCATGATTGAGGGATCAAGTTGGACAATGTATGACGTAACGGCAGAGGATCGTTAAACAAATTCTAGAAGCAATAATAATACTATAATTGGTAAACTATATTACAGAAATCTCTTAGCTGCCAACATATTTTACTATTCACAAAAAAACTTTACAATTACTGTAATAGTATTAAATAAAATAAAGATAAAGCAGAAAAAAAATAGAGAGTAAAAAAGAGCATTTGAAATATAAAACCTTCTGGAATCGAGCGAAGCAAGTTTCAAGCTTAACCCCTTACGGTCCAACTAACAAAGTTGAATACATCCCTTGTCTCATTCCATGTAATTTTAGTGTTGGTAGTTTTGATTAGCAGAATAAAAAAATGCCGTTTAGTCGTCGTGTCGGCGAAAATCCCAGCTAGTGCAAGATGTGCCACCAGAGGCCACTACTAATAATTACCGTTGCACATAGAAGAGAGGATGAATCCAATTTTCTCATACCATGGAACAGTGTTTACAGCATGTCCTTTAACTTATAATAAAATTAACGAAAAAATTAAAAAATATTAAATCAGATTGCAATAGGAGTAATATATTTGGGATTTTTTTTAAAGATATGTAAAATAAATATTACATAAAAAATTAATATGTTTTCTTGGTTATAAAAAAATGATAAATTATAAATTAATATTAATAATAATAATAATAAACTGTTGATTTTAGTTGACTTGAAAAAGCGTTTTTGGACTGGTAAAGGAATATAAAAAAGTATCAATATAGATGAAGTCTCTGAAGAAAATGGTATATAGTTAATTAAAAATTGCTAACCAAGAGGAGCAGGTAGCTTCTCTTTTAAATCGAATCCACGCACTAACATATAATACACTAAAATTTTTTAGAAAATGTTTTTTTTTTCTTTGGGACATGCTGTATGTAAAATAAAAGTCGCGGGATGGAGACGACCGCGGCGGCCATCTTGCGACTTAACTTTTAAAAGCATGCATATAATCATTAACATAAAACACAGTTATCTGCAGCTACCGAATGAGATCAGTCTTGGGGTGTGCACTCTTTAAGCGAATGCAACAACAAAACCATCGCGATCGCGGATATTTATTTGTCTTTCAATGCTATACCTTCGGATACGTATACTGAGAGAAAAATTTTGTACCAGATAATTTATATTTTACAAAAATATAACAAATAGTATAATAAATACAACACTAATAGTAAATGTTTTTTTGTGTCCTTTTCCAGTATGAGGTGGTACAACTGGAATTACATCTTCATCTGTAACATATTTTTTTATATCTTCCAAAAGTTCATCATATAATAACTCTTTGATATCTGTAGCAGCAAGAAAATCGAAATGATTAAAGAGCTCGTAATCTATAGTGCGATTTTTAACCAAATTTGGCAACTGGCCAGCCAATTTTACCACATCCTAAAAATAGAAAATACATAAAAATATAAATGGTCCAACAACTAAAACGACACCACTTCTCTAACTTTCCCTTTGTTCTTTCGTTCCCCACTTCTCTAATTTTTAAAGGGGTCCTTATTTTTAGATATTTAAATATAAAAGTTTTATTGTTACATTTCTGGTAACACTTTTTTACCTGTGTTGATGACAATAAATCATTCAGTGAATAATATAGACCAACAGGAGCTGTGATAGCTGATAAATCAAAATTTGGGGGTGAAGATGAACCATATTTTTCTACATTTTTATCACCATAATCGTAACGTTGAAAATAACCTATAAAGTAAAAATTAGTATCAAGTAGTATTTGATATATGTATATCGTTTTGGTATTACCAGAATCCATTTCTTGTCCAAAATGTTCAAGCATCTTAATAGAAATTCCAGCAGGTAAATTTGATAAAACGACAGGTAAAATAGTCTAAAACAAATAATATATTTAAAAAAATAGTAAAAATATTTAGTGAAAAAATGGGTTATGTTAACAATAGTTCTTTCCGCTATACAGAGTGGCAAAAATTTAATTGAACACTGTCGGGATTCCGTAAACGGTATTAGAGTAAATAGGAAAAAATAGTAAATTAAAGTTTTGATGATTAACTGTATACTTTAAGAATTTTTCTAAATACGGTTCTGTTCATTTTTACCCTGACAACTTAGTTTTGGAGCATTTTTTGGACGTAAATTTTCAAGAAACTTGCATCTACCAAAAATAGAAATTAATTACAAAAATATATATCAAAATAGTTTTGTAAACAAAAAAAAGTTTAAAGAAATTTTGTTTATATTCTGTAATTAGTAATTAAGAAAATCAAATTTAGACATATAATTGAAATTAAGTATACGTATCATAAATTTTCAATCAACTTTATTTAAAGATATTTATAAAATTATAACTGGATCAGGAATGTACATAAAAAAATTCTTATAGTACAGTTCATAATCAAAACCTAATAAAATATTATAGTATATTACACAACAAGAGTTGTAAGAAGCACATTACGCACAAATGGAAAGTTTGCCTACGAGCTGCGTAGTGGCGAGTAACGTAATTCCACGTAATGTACTATACTTTTTCTACTACACCTATTTTTTCTAAGCGGTCTTTTGGCGCCTTATTTCAGGATTCGGATTGCCTCGGGCGCCATCTTCTGTTTATAGTGTGAAGTCCACTGCATGGGCAGCGTCAGTGGAGAAGAAAATACTCCAGGCGGCTAGAAGGGCGGGCTTTACCTGGGTATTAGCTGCTATATTCAATAAATAATTCAATAAATAACTGCTTTTATTGTAAAAAAAAAATGATACCAAACCAAATCCGGCGAGGAAGAACGGGTGTGACACATTTCAATATCGGTAATGGGTCGGACGGTATAGGCACCAGGGTTGCCAACTAGCCTTTCCCGATTTACTCTGAAAACTTTTCAGAATTGCTCACAAATTACTGACAACTTCAAAATATCAATATCAAGGCAGTTTTTTTGGAAATCGTTTGGTATCCCCAGAAAGTAACTTCTAAAAAATGAGCCGTTTTGAATGTCGTGCAGACTTCACTGAAATCAGGCTGGAAGCATAATTTTTATAACTTTATCTTTAGTGCGTCGGTGCAGATTCTGAAATTTCAGTTCCCCGAGTCGGCCTAAAAGTTTCTCACGCATATATAATATGTGAATGGACCTTTTCATTTACGAAATGTAAATTCTAAAACTTATATAAGTTGATTGTATTTTACAAGAAACGTCCATTTCACTTAGATTTATACAATAAATTTTTCATTTCGAAAAAATATCGCGTTTTAAAATCATAAAACGTTTTCAGAAAAAGTCAGAAAGTTACGTTTTTTAAACGTTTATAACATACTCTAAAAAACGTTCAAAAGATATTGTATTTTTAAGTCCGTAAAAGTATGTTTTGAGAAAGAAATTTTAGATATACATTTTAGTCTTTTTTAAAACAACCGCTAAAAACTTTATAGAACGTTCAATGGACGTTCTCAAAAATGTCTAAAAAACGTGTTTTGTCGAACCATTTATTTAGTTAGGTCTAAACAGTTTTTACATCTTTTTTCGACGTTAGAAATTGTGACATAAACGTTCTCCGGTAACGTTTTTAAAAAGTCCCGACGCTCGGCCGTGTACATTTCTGTGCTATTGGGATAGTAAATAATGTATTTATTATTTTTATTAATATCAAAATTTCTTTGACGGATTTTATTTTAAAACTCTGAATGTGCGATGTTGCCAACCATCAAAGGTTGGTGCTGTTTTGTTAGCGTGTTATCATAGGAAAAAAGAGAAATTCCCAAAGTCCAAAACGTTCAAAATCAAAACGAGTGTATCGTTTTCTCTGCTTCTTCGCCATTCTACCAAAAATTAGGGTTACAAGTTACAATATATTAGATACAAAACTGTAGGGATCTTTCCAATCAGTTTTAATGGCTAACAGAGAGCGTAAAATTAGGTCTAAATTAAGACTTTTGAAAACTAAAAGATTTTAATAATTTATGAGAGTATAGATCACAATTTTTCCTAACTACCATTCGCAAAAATATACGCTGACCTTCCAAGTACTCAAGGTTAAGGTTAAGGTCAATTTGAGGTCAATGTCAAGATGCGTGGTCCAGCAGCAGCATTACTATACTACTAATGTACTATACTTTGTCTCGTAATACGTCAGTTAGGCCAACAAATTAGGTAGTTCCTAATCCTACCATTCAGTTGGGCCTAGAATATGAAATCACGAGATTAACTACCTGCAACCCTTAATAATATTTTAATGCAATTTTAGATAGGGTAGGTATCTGTTTTAACAAATTTATGACAATAATTATTTCTAGTTTAGAAAACAGTTTTCAATCATTCATTCTTTGATTAAGATGGAATCATTCCCAGTGTATTCAATGTTTTGGTTATAGATAAATTTAAATTTTCTAAAGCAAATATCTTAAAGGTAAGATATGTTGGAGATGCGTGAACCGAAAATGTAGTGCAAAAGGTTATACATTAGAAGATGAAATTACCGTCATTGAAAGTAAGATTAAGCATAATCATCAGCATGACAAAATAATAAGTAGACAGGCGGTCAGTTTTTTTTGGTACTCATTTTTTGGAACCTGATGAAGTGGGTGATTTTTTTGCCAACGAAATTTTTGAAATAATGCCTAATGATGAAAGCGTGATTGAGTTTTGTGTTTATATTGTGGATAATTACATTGATGATCAATCAAAATTTCCTGTAAAGTATATGGACTTGTATGACAAACAGCATGTATAGAACAACGATTGCATGCGAGTCATTCCACTCCCAATTTAATTAAAATTTTTATTCGGCACATCCTGATATTTTTAAATTTATTGGCATTTTAAAGAATATGCAAATTCAGTCATTTATAAAAATTAATCTTTAAAAATAACAAACTTAAAGAGTATACCAAAAAAAGGCAAGAGTTTATTAATGATACAATTATAAAATTTAAGAGTGAATTTTATTAAATGTTTGTCGAATAACTATTTACCTACTTATTTCGAATAAATAATTACTATTTAAATACATACATCAGGTTATCCATGTCTCAAATGTGGTCAACCAATGAGTAATGAAACACACAAAGTCCAGTACCACAATATATATTTACTAAGTTGTTTTAGTGAAATTGGCAACTAGTTTCGGCTTCCGCCATCATCAGGCCTACAATAGCGCTCGTTAATACAATAGGTACAAAAATTATTAATAAAGAGGGGCTTACCATCAACATCATGTGGTAAAAGGTAGATATAATTTAAGTTAAACAGTTAAAAATTAAACATACATACGTACTGATAAACAAACAATTAAAATTAAAATACAAAATTAAAACGAATACGATCGTTGTGAGGACACAAAGAGTGTCTCGTAAATAAAATATATTCAAAACGAAGATGATAAAAGGAAAGGGGATCAGGAGGAACCTGACCCAAAAAAGCTAACATGGGGATTCGATATGAAAAAAGGCACGAGGGCCAGTGTAGAATCCCACGTAGGGTAGGGAAGAACTCCTACGATGGGGTAGCGTACCCCTGAGGGCAGCTCGAGAAAAGTAAATGATGGGTTTCTCAACTATGGCCCATTGAAGGGCAATAGTTAGAAAATGTAATGTAGAAAATAGTAGTAAAATAGTACCATTAATATCAAACGTCAAGACTACAAAATGGTGAGGACAACTCACACTATGACAGCTGACAAGCCAACATAAATTTAAAGGATAAAAATATTTGAGAAACCATGATGTGAATGGGGGTTGCCAACCTCCAAAAACAAAAACAAAACCTGAAGGGTAAAATATACAGTAATCAAAATAATATAGTGAGAGGAAATAATAACAAAAAAATTTAATTTAAGGATTGTAAGATTGGGCACAGGACAAGGAGAACCAAATCTCAAACTCAGTAACTAGGAAGGTGCACATAGAAAAAGAAGAAGAAAAGAAGAAGAGAGGGAGCGTACCCCTGAGGGCAGCTCGAGAAAAGTAAATGATGGGTTTCTCATTGAAGGGCAATAGTTAGAAAATGTATGACAGCTGACAAATTTAAAGGATTTAAAGGAAAAAAAAAATGTTGTTATTGATGTTGATGGTAAGCCCCTCTTTATTAATAATTTTTGTACCTGTTGCATTAACGAGCGCTATTGTAGGCCTGAAGATGGCGGAAGCCAAAACTAGTTGCCAATTTCACTAAAACAACTTAGTAAATATAAATTGTGGTACTGGACTTTGTGTGTTTCATTACTAATTACTATTTAGTTGATTTGTATTATTTTTTACCTGTTCCGAAATTGGACCAACAGACCTATAGGATTATATTGACTAATTTTCAGCAACGGATTATAGCAGGTATTTTGGCCCAACTAAATGGTCTCCACTTTGTCTACGACATTAATTTTTTTAGTGTTAAAATTGTTTCTCTATACATACAAAATTAAATTGCGTTCTAAATAAAAAGCGTTTCCATAACCTCAAATTTTATTGAAACAAATTTTGTTGTCATTTATTGTAAAATTATGAAACTTTGAATTATTATAGCTGTTTTAGCTTCTTGCACTATTTGAGATGTTGAAAGAGTTGAATAGTGATGATTTTTTTTAGTCTTTAATTATAAATGGCAATTACGCAATTGACAGACGCCAACTGTGATTCGACTTAGAAATTGCAACTGTTACATAACAAAAAAATTACATGTTAGTCATTACGGAACAATGTTTGCAATACTGAACTTACTAATCTAGTACATAGTGTATAATAAGCAATTTACTAATGAGGAAGTAGAAAAAGTATTTTACATGGTAGGATAGAGAATAAAATGCGAAATTTAAAATTAAAAAAATGTACAGGTTGCATTTTTCACTTACTACAATCTACTTTGAGATATTTTTCAGTGCATATTATACATTTGGGTTTTTTAAAGCAGTATTTTTGCTTTACCCATAAGTTTGACACTTCCGGACTATTGAGATGTTTTAATTTGTTATATTTGTACTTTAATACCTATTATGTTAGTTATACTTGAATATTTTTTTTTGAATGGAAGGATAAACATGTTTAGTGGCTATATTCTCCATTTAAGTATTTTCTTACTATTTACTTGTTAAATTATTTAAGATTACAAGAATGGCGGAGAGTGATATTATCATAAAAGTACCATATAATTATCCTTAATAAGAACTTTGTAGCATTCTGCATCCGAAATATTTAATTATTATTTTTATCATTATCAAATTGATCAAAAAAACAAAGTAGCATATGACTTTTTTTTAAGATAAAAATATTTACCCTGTTCAGCTGTGGTGAATCAAAACCGCATATAAGAAATAAAACGGTAGTAATAAATTCTTGGAGAGGAGATCCGTCCGAACTTGCTAATACTAATAAAGTTGATAAAAATTGTGAATGGCTAAAAAGTTCGCTTATATTGTATTTTGCAGTAAATTCCTAAAAAGTAAATAACAAATAGTTAATACAGGGAAATTTGTCTGAAGTGTATAGATTCAATAAAATTATATAAAAGTATAATCAAACCAAACAAATTTTTAATGGCCACATTGCTAAACTATAATTATTAATTTAATTATTAATTTATACTACTAATTATTATCTTTATGATTTAATGTTAACGTCCAGATTTATCTCGACTTATAATAAACTTTTAGCTTTATTTTACCTTTAATATACAATTTTAATTTATTGCACTTTATTTATCTTGTTATGTTTTGACAAAATATAGACAAAAATATTTCTTACTTCAATCTGATCCTTATATTTGTTAATAATTTTAAAAATTGGTGAGCTGGTGTGGGCCACATAAGCAACGGGAGCTAGCGCTGCCATGTAAGCAATTTTTTTATTATATTCTGGTCTTAATGCAGCCATAGCGAAAAACTGAGTAGTACCTTGAGAGTGACCAATAAAAGTCAATTTTAGATGTCCTGTATGTTTTAGAATATAGTCAATTTTAGCAGGAAGATCGTAGTTACCACAAGTTTCAAAACTGAGGAAAAAACAAAATAGGAAAATAGATTTATTAATGTTGATTAAGATACCTGTAGTCCCAAAATTCTTTATGAAAATCTGGATCCAGAGATAGATGATTTCTAGACCATGTAGTTCCTCTATTATTTCCTAACCATACATCATATCCTTGGTCGGATAAAATTAGAGCTAATGCCTTTTCAGGACCTGTATTTACAAAATCCATACCGCTACATAATATACCATGCATAATAAGAACGGCTGGTCTTTTACTTGATGACACGTTTGTTATATTTCTGCCAACTGGAAGACGTTGCATCCTTAAAACGTAACCATCTTCAGTGTGGATGTAATGGGTCTCCACGGGATATTTGTATTTTTCCAAAAATTTGTACTAAAATTTAACAAAATAATTTATATAAATTGGTTAATAAGTAAATAAATAATAATAAAGCGCTTTTATTGGCCAATTCTTAATTTTGGATTTTGATTTGGTATCATCATTTGTGATACAAGTAAGAGAAACAATTTTTTGCCAAATAGTTATATTTTAAGGAACGAGCTGTAGTATTATTTTTTGTTAAGTGTTATAGAATCTTAATATTGACTTTATAATAAATTAATTTTCATTATAGTTTTTAGAAGTATTAAAATTTATTAATAAAATTAAGTAACCCAATCATTATTTTTTTAATGGTAATTATTACCAAAGCCAACTTAATTTATTATTATACAGGGTGTTTCATTGGGAAACGTCAAAATTTTGTACAACAAGGTGATTCTAAAAACTCTAAAATGCCGGGTTTGTCGTTCTTTATATCCAAGATACAGGAGGGCGTTTTATTCATTTTGCCCATTTGTTTCTTGATTCATAACTTTTAAACCACACTGTACATATTTTTTATACTGGACTCATGTACTCACCCTATCCTGACAAATAGATTGATCTATTAACGATAAAGAAATTCCATGCCGGCTCTACTAAAAATATATAAATTCGGTCGGCTAGAATAAACACCCTGTATATATGATTTTTTACAATTTTTTGCTGCAGTTAAAAAGAGCTTAAAAAAGTAAATCTAACATACGTTTAATATTTGCGCAGACGATTTTACTTATCTTTTAGAATGTTTGTGGTAACCACTGAACTCACTACAGATTATGTAAACAATTAAATTTTTAAAAATCATTTTTATGTGACTTCTGATCATAAAAAACGAATCAATAGTGAAAAAAAAAATTTTTTTTCAATGATAAATCAAGCTTTTTAATTTTTAACTTAACTAAATTGTTAATAACAAAGTTAAAAAAAAAAAAAATTTTTAATTTTTCCAACGGGAATCTCTTCTGATACCTTTCAGATTAACTGATGCATAATTAATAGAGAAATTGCTATAAAATTTTTTTGACCACCGATTACTGTTCATAAAGTTCATCCAGTAGTGGCCTGAATTTTTTGAATTTTTAATTTTATATTTAATAAATCTAAATAATATTTATTCATTAAAGGTCCAAAGTGGGCAGCGCTTACGCAAACCGGAGTCCCCGTTTTCGACCGTATTTTCAATACTCTGGGAAAATTATATATATTCGTCCCTCAGTTCCGGGAGGTTTAGTTTTTTTTTTGGTAACTTTCCTCCTCTTTTTGAATCTTTTTTCAAATTTAAAAAATGTTAAACAGTTTTTGAGATATTTGCAAAAAACCAAACCCCATTTTTTCAGTTAGTCGTTTATAACTTTTGCAATTTTTGCAAGCAGCTCTTGAATTTTTTCAAAAATTATCTACATGCTATTCCAAATCGAATGACACCTCGTTCATATTTTTCGGAGGCGTAGAAAAGTTTGACCCAAAAAAGCACTTGTTGACTAGACTAAAACAACGTACAGCACTTGCAATTTTAACCACTACTATTTAGCGGGTAAATCACAGGGAAGCAACTCTGTAGGAGGCCAACCCAGTACCACACAAAGTAAACATTAACATTTGACTATGGAACATGGCAATACAAAGCCAATTCATCAGGGCTGCGTTCAGATTTAAAGTGCGTTTTACACCCAGGATGTTGTGACGTCTTATAAGAATTGTCTTGTAAATATGAACGACTGGGGCGTGATTATTTAGCTATTATTTATTTTCGGAATCAAGTTCTAGTGAAGAAGAAATTGAAAGAGATTGCAAATATATAGAATGATAAACAGGATAAATAGAAGTAATCAAGAGTGGAAAATTTCATTCAAACCATCTCTAACTTCACCACAATGGAATTTAGAGAAAATTTTCGATAATACGTCCAGCTTATGAAAATCAAGTTTACATAATCTCAACTACCTTTCTAATAATACCAAATTATTTTTGTTTCTTATTAAATTGTTTTCATCATCTTGAACAAGATAATAAAATTTTGGTAGAGTCTGAATCCATTTTAATTTATTTCATTTATTTATTTCATAAGGCAACTGCCAATTTTATGATATTTGTGAGGTTAGAAAGACGTTCATTCATTTAAAAACATGACTTGTGCTCAAACTGCGCATGTCGGATCAATTTTCTCCAAGTATTCACTGGGATGAAAAGTTGTCGTCTAGACGATAAATATGAACGCAAAAGTATGTATACTCGGACAAAACGCCCCCTAAATCCGAACGAAATTTGACGTTCGGTGTGCACTCTGGACGTAAATCTGAACGGAGCCCAGCGGTTACATACGGCGCACATCAGACTAATGGTGGTTTTGACACCTATTATAGAAGCGCGGGTTATTCTAAAACAAAAAAATTAAATTAAATCAAATAGTATAGCAAAGTGTTGAAAACCTAAGAGGTGGCGATGTATATATATAAATTATAAATCAAAGAATATTAACAAATTATTGAGAATATTAAGAACATAATGTTTGTGTCAACAGGATGACTGACGACAGACACGAAAAAACGACTTGTGAAAACGAAGAAGAAAGTGAAGGAAAGAAGTATTATCAAATAAGGAGAGAAGAATCTAATATGGCATTAAGGAGAAAGTTATGTATTGTAAATAAAACAAAGAGTATGTTTAATTTGGAAACTGAAATAAAATGAAGAAAAATGGATGAGCTAGATTACTCAGAACTAAAGTATGAACAAAAGTAGCAAATTATTGAACAAAGACAAGTAAATCGATTATAGAATATCTTTGAAATTGCCAGAAATTAAGGCCTGATTTGTTCGTTGAGACAAGTTAACCAATTATTAAGACGAAAGCATTTCCAGTAGGTACTGGATTTAAAGTTTTACTATATTCACTTAAATAGTAATAGTTAATAGTTAATAGTTAATAGTTAATAGTCAATTAATTTCTGTGACCCTATAATTATTAAAAAAAAATATTTGTATGTATAAAAAAATCTTACGATGTCTAATCCTGCATCCGGGTTCAGATTAAAACTTTTAACAAAATTATTAGTAAATATAATAAATACTGTTACTATTATTACTTTCATGATAACAATTGGCAAATAAATATATCGAGTTCGAGATAATTAACCACTACAATATAAACTTAAATAATGCAAACACTTACTTTTTTTTGTTTAACTAATCTAATCACAATTTCGATTTATAGATATTCCATTTTAATAGCGCAGAGGTAAAAAACGTCAACATTAATATCTACAATAGAAATAATTATCTGAACAAAGAAAACATCAGTTAAAAAAGAACAAAAAAATTTCTGTCACTTTAACAAATAGACAAAATTGTAATCGTAGCCCAATACCTACAATAATTCTGTAGACACTAAAATATATTTTATTTATATTTATAATTAATCGACGCTCAAAATTCTACTTCGTTTTCTTAAATTAATTAAAATAATTCTTTTAATCGAAAGAGAATGCCGTAAAACTTTTCTTTTAATTAACACTCATCAAACGCAAAAAGTTTTTATCTGCGTCCGTACAATATAAGCGGAAAAGCCTTAAAAATTTCTGATCGATGTTTGCCGAGAATACCGAAAGAGTTAAAAAAAGTTCTTAATTCTTGCGATAATTTTCGTTATTAGGCAGATATCAGCGAAACGCAGCCCGACTGCAAAATTCACAATTCTAATCAGGACCGGACTATCTTATTTAATATCTTGTTTTAAAATTAAATATTTAATTATATATTTTTATTAAAAAATATTTATTTCAAAGTAGATTAACAAACGAAAATTAAAAAAAAAAGAATATAATTAAATAATTGAAATAATTTTGATAGAGGGCAGCCTGTGAAATGCTTCAGCTCAGGCCGCTTTCTCTCGATTATCCCGTTTAACCAATTTTTAATAGCATGAGACTGAGATCACTAAGTCATGGTAATGTGATTGAACTAGCTCTTTATGATGGCTTAGGGTGGATAGTCAGAATAAATGTAATATATTAATAATAAAAGAATTCCTGAGTACCACTTATATGTTATGTCGGTCTGAAGGATCCCGACAAGTTTATCGTTCCACTAGATAAATAGTTTATTTGATCACCAAGATCGAGAAAAGTTTTCTTTCTTGAAATAATGTTAAATAAAAGGAAATAAAAGTAAATTTAGTCAATTTAATGAATTTAAAGCAAAATAATTAAAATGATAATGATATAACGTTCTGCACTCTCCCATGAGTAGGGAGTTACCATGGTCGAATATCTAGTGATAGAGGTGTTATCTCCGGTGACGTTTAAATTACCTGCTGGTAGCAGGTGAGTGTATCAGGAGCTGCTGGTGGGGCCAAGTAGATGTTAGAGGTGGTGGACACGTCTTATTGATACTCCCGATTGATCAAGCTCTATTAGATGAGGAAACGTCTCCCAAGATGTGTGTGCATAAAAATAAAACGTTTCAATAACAATAGAATCACTTGGTCAGTTATGAAGCAAAACACATATAATGCAGTTTCTGAGACACGATAAGTTCACCAATTTCAATTTAAAGTAACTATAAATGAGCACCATGTGCGACCGCGAACTCTCAACACACTAAATGAAATTCGAATTTCACAGGATGAAAGTTCAATGAATTATAAATGTTTCGATAAACCGACAAACAAATTAAGATTACAAAAGATTTTTTGTAAATGATGAATGGTGAACAAACTAGAATACAATTTGCAACATTACAATTTTATATTTAGAATTATATAATCAAACTTATCCTGGCCAAAAGTTAGCTTGATTATTAGATAAATTAATCAATTAATGTATTTGAAGAATTATTATTGGTCACCATTTAAATATTATCAAAAGGCAAAACAAAATAAGCAAAAATATCAGAAACAATATTCAGTAAATATGTGGAAAAGGAAGCACTGTTTCGTGTCTTGTCACGAGTAGATGACATAATATATTTAAAATAAGAAAATAATTACAACCTAAGTACAATATAGTTTGTACTTAAATCAAGCGACAGGACTCGAAAAATTAAAAGTTCTTTGTACTTTACTAGAAAACGTGCTTTAAAGATCACCAAATTCAGATAAGCCCATAACGACACAAGACCAACAAAAATCACGTTTTCTTTTATTCTAAAACGAAACGTTTCATTTCCCGTGTAATCCAGCGTGACAAAAATATTTGAATATTGTTACGAGGTATTTTGGATAATTGAAAAAAATTCTGAAAGGTCTGAAATATTAATATTTAAATTTACTTTGGGATGTCGCTTCCAATATACCTCAGCAACATGGGGTTACCAGAAATCAAAACCAACCAGTTCAATAATAAACGTAACAAATTTATTAAATAAAATAATATAAAAATACTAACTTCTCCAGAAATAATTATACATAGTGATACTTACTCTATCTTACACATTCTATTGCTGAGGAAAATCGTCCTTCAGGAGAGGCACTGTTAATTTTTTATGTACTCTTAATCGACTACCCAAAAAATATATCCACCGCTTTTCAGCTAATCAAAAAAAAAACCCTGTTCTGCCGAGTAAGCGAAATTAAGTTTCTTTGTTCATCTTATAATGAATAAAGTTTATCCAAATAAAATTTTTTTTAAACAAACGTTAAATTTAAATAATGTCATGTACAGGACGAATCTTAATTATCGCTTACCTAAGCCATGGTTGAGAAATTATGGTAACAATATGAAATACCAAGAATAATTGAATTTACAATTTTTTACTTGTGGCGCACTTGAACCACATGAACATCTAAAATGCCATGATTACTTCAAATCAAGAAAACAGATAATAAATAACATTTCCAGTGACCATATATGAATAAACAATAAATATGAATAGTTATAACTTACTTTTTGAAGAATTTAACAAAATAAAAAAAATGATTTTATAAGTAGAATTTGAGGGGCAGCAAGCACCAAGGATCAGAAAGAAGAGAGCTCAAAATGTCGCTTCACATTTTCAACCTATTTCAAAATTTCTGCCAGGTGAGGTTAAGGCGTTAGTCTAATCTCACACGAGATAATCTGTTGCAAAATTCATACTTACATTAATAAATTGTTATTACGAACCAAAATAGTTACTAATTAACACAATTAATTAATAATAAACGTTTAGTCAAATAACATCAACCTTGAATTTGTATAATACAAAGTAGAAATATTAAAAAGTATCGAAGTGTAGTAGGGCGTTAAAATGTATAATTTGTCTGAAATGGATATAGGAGAAAAAAATATTGTATTTTCGAAGTACCATTGGTCTAATAGGAGGTTTGTACTTCGGCAGTTGCCCGATAAGGGCAGCACAGCCAAACACGGTCCATTTTGAATTCAGTGTGTCAACAAAATCATTCCGCTTTATGACATTTGTGTGAAGGCCAAAAAGTACTTATTTCGCAACAACAATCGACAACGTCCACAGACACTGTAGGTGTATGATGCAGGTTGTCATAGGCCTCCAATCTAAAATAAAAATATAAAAATTATATAAACAGAATCCCATAAGTATTTTTTTATTACTGACTCTGCAAATCAGCGAATCAGCGAAGTTATATACAGTATGAATGATTCGCAAATTACAGCAAGACGATAATATGAACAAAAGCACCCAAGTAAATTATTAACGTGGCAGTTTAATTACCTTCCAACAAGATCAGCTCTTTTCCCATGAATTTTAGCATTTCTTCTTCGTAATTCATCCTTGAGTTGGGTAAGAGACCATGACCCATATCTTTTATTAACGTTATCTTCAAACAATTTGATGAAAAAATAATTGTTTTACAAAAAATAAAGAAGCACTTAAACACGTTATACGAATGAAAACAATAACTAATAATAAGATATATTAGTTTGGTTATGTTTTCTGGACCGCATTTGGCGCTGCTGCCGCCTAGTGGCAAAATTTTGAAGTTACCTTGAAAACTCCCTATTGTTAATAGATGTCATTATGCGACATTACACCAATTTTAGTCCGTAGTTAATTATTTAAGTATAAAATTTTTAGATATAATATAATTTAAAACGAATAAAAGTTAGCGTAGATAGATTATACCCTATATCAGGTATATGCAAAATATTGCCTATAATATCGTTAACAGACGACAGCCATGTGAAATGCTTCAGCTCAGTCCGCTACTTGTCGATTAGCCCGGTACATACAAGATATGGCCCTAGACTATTAAAGCTTCGCTAGATGTCGTATTCTGTACATTTTATTTGGTTCCTCCGAGGAAAGGCAAGATGAGATGAGACGCACCAAGAGGTGCCACTGAATCAGTAGCGGTGCATTTTAAAGGGGTTTTAATTTTTCGATTGACACATTATTTACATCTAGACAAATTTTTGTTTAAAAATTTTATACCTTTCTTTTGACTGTTTCTGTCTATTTACAGTTCGTATATCCTGTTTCCCATTTATGAGACACGCTCATGTCTCAAAGATCCCGACAAATTGATCCCCGACTAGATAAATAGCTTATATGATCACCACGATAGAGAAAAGTTTACTTTCCTGGAATAATGTGAAATAAATATAACAATAAAAGTAAATTTAGTCAATTTCATTAATATTCGTATATCTTGTTACCCATTTATGAGACACGCCTATGTATATTTACGTGTGAAAAGAGAACTGACAGTTCTGTCAAATGCTATCAACCAATAATGGGATCCTCGGGCATCTTATTCCCGTTTCATTACCAAACAAACTAATCTATATACTATACATGTAGCCATATATGCTCTAAGGATATGGCTTACTATATCGTTGATAGATGACAACCCTGTGAAATACCTCAGTTCAGGCTGCCCTTTGTCGGTTATTCTTATTGCCCACTAACAAATTAAGTTATTGTCCGCAACCGCGCGGGAAGTACCAACTTCCCGGACGCTTTTTCTTTGTGATAAGAGCATTTTACTGGCCTAGTCTGGGAAGAAAATCTTGGTAGGTATGGTTTTGATAAATGCAGTTGATCATTACAATAGCAACGAAATATAGACTGACAGCTATTTTACATGAAATTAGTTGACATTTTGATATTTAAAAGTTAGCATGGATTTTGGTTGCAATTATCGCAATAAACTAATTATAATTTGTTTATTCTACACGGTTGCCAAAAAAATAGTGTAGGCAACACGCCCTTAAACAGTATTTTGGACTAGCAGAAACGGAACGAGCAATACAAAACTTAAAGTTTATAATTTGAGAATCTTAAATCTCGATAATAATAAAGTCTGAGCACCGAGCCAACAATGGACCGAAAACTGACACTTACTGATCAAATTAATCCGACCGAATACTGAATTGAATATATTTGGCATCCGGATCTCGGTTCTCGGTCGAGCTCTCGAACCTTATCAATATTCGAAAACTTCTTCTACTTGTTTTAGGCTTGTTCCCGAAGCGAGTTCCTAACTTGTTACATAACTGTTTTATACTGCGCAGACTCAATATGTTCCTAACAAGTTACGGACTCTCGCGAGTTCCTAACTTGTTACATAACTGTTTTATACTGCGCAGACTCAATATGTTCCTAACAAGTTAGGAACTCTCGCTTCGGGAACAAGCCTAAAACAAGTAGAAGAAGCTGTTGCCGATTTGTGTATAATTATACGACCACACTCCATGTCATTGAAAACAGGCCCAGAGCCAGGGATTCACCGAACCAATAATGTTCGTATTGTTGACATGAACTTTGGCAGTCTGTCTTACTGAACAGATGTGGCTGAAAAGCTAAATCTACAAAGGCGTATAAAAGCGTATCTTTTGTACCCATCCACCGAATAATTTCAAATTTGAGTATTGACATCACTGGAAGAAACTGCTTTTATTGTTTGTTTAACTGAGTCAAACGAGTGCCTCGCACTTGTCTTTGACTCGCATTTCGCTCCATCTAGTACCTTAATCCTCACAATGTGAGAATTTTTACTCGCATTGGCAATGCTAATTACGGCTAACTAGTAAGTGTAACGAGCCACTCGTCTCCCTCTCTGACTTGAAATCCCGGAGGTCGTCAAGCATGTGCGGATCTAAAAATACTGACAAATTTCAAATTTATATTTAATTAATAATATGATACTCTTCGCGGACTTCAACAAGTTAAATATTTATATATTAATATAATACCTCGATGCAACTGGTGTCGTTTGTAGTTTTCTGTTCGGCTGGACTGTTCGTTGAGCTAGATCGAGCTCCCGAGCTATAACATACCTACCGCATATAGATTGGAATACTGACCGATCTCGATGCGCGTTCGGTAAATTTTGTACAACTAAAACGACCGCTACGTTAAAAATTAGGGAAGTGGGGAACAAAAGAATAAAGGAAAAAGTAGAGAAGTAGGGACACTGGAGCTGTCGTTTTAGTCGTTGAACAATCTATTCTATGAGATTGATAGTTTTTTAATTAATACAATATTTATTAAGCAATGAATAAATCGGAATTTTTAACTTAAAATTAACAGGGTCCCTAATGACGAAAAAGAACGAGGATTAGGGGATAATAATTAGTATTTTTATAACTTCGTTATAATATTTAAGTATGAATAGAAATATCAGGAAAAATTAATTTTCATTTTTTCATCATGGCCCGTTTAACGTTTATAATATAATATAGAATCTCTTGCAAAAGTGCACTTTTTTTTGGCATAAATGCCGTTCCGTATTAAATTAGCTATTTATAATTTATTAATAAAAAAAATATTTAGTTAGTTCAGCTATCGAGTCATTGATTAGGTTCGCTATAAAGGTACATTCTCTAAAGAAATATTCAATATTTCTTCTTCGAAATAACTAGAATACACAACACAAAGAAATAACGTTCCCGTTTGGCGTTCGGTCCCAGAGTCTCGTAGTTCGAAAAGTAATTCAAGCTTTGCGAGGCTTATTTAGTTCAACGGTAATAAAGCAAATAATGGGTTAGAATTAAACACTATGAAGTCTGGAAGGAAATTAAGTTTATCCATAAATTTGATTTAGCAGTGGAGCGAATAAGGAAAACTGTAGGCCGGGGCATTGATGCAATTAAACATGATTTGTACTTTCGCCCATTTGCACAATTCCAGAATGACGAATGGAGCCCCCCCAGAAAACGGTGAACAAAGACCTTATCTGAACGATTGTTGATTTTATAAGGGAAACGCAGAAGAGCACAGGACCGTGGCCACCTATTTGACGCCACAAAAAAAAGAAGTTAAAAAAACAGGTAAAAAAATGACAAGTCAATGACGTCATGATGACCTTGATAACTTTATCATTATTAAAAATAAGTAGAACTAAATTTAATATTCTACTGAGTTTGGTTTTTTCTATTAAACCTAGAAACTAACATTGTATATTTTAAATAAATGGAGCAGGAAAGTAAATAGTAAATAAATTGGTAATGACAAATAGCAAAGTAAATTTAACATTGTGACAAAATTTGGGAAAATCCTTTCCTGTACTATCAGAAGTAAAATCCAATGTAAAGGCTTACCGATACGGCCACAGCTACCGCGATGCCAACTCATGCCATACCGCCAACTTATTATTCAACTTTCAGTTCAATCTATGGGCCATTAATTTTTAGGGTTATTGTTTTGTGATTAATATGCCAAGACGATTTTCCAACTTTGCCGCTATTGGTTTTACGCAGCGAACTAATTAACTTCAAATATTTATTTTATCAAGTTTTTTCATCAACGGAAAAAACTGCAATCGAAGTGCGTTGGTGTGAATTTTCACTTTTTTTGATTGAATTTAGAAAAAAATATAAGACTTTTTCATTGTACTTAAGACATCCTGTATTTTTATTAGCAATTCATAAGACATTTAGGCATTTTTTTAGCTAAATAAAAAGAATCGACAGAAAATTTGTAAAACACAACATCTGAGTTAACGACATAACATTTCTGGTTGTGTAAGGAGCTATAAGATATTTTTCGCACGACGTGCGGGATTCTCGGGGAAGAATACTGGAACGACATGGCCCATTAAGGTGTGACAAACGAGGCAATTCTCTCTTACAGATCTTATTAGTTGGCGGTGGTGGTATTTAATAAGGAAATGTAGCTAACTTCGCGGTAAAAGGATAACGCCTTACTTTATGACCAAGAGAGAGAAAAGAAAAATCTCATCTGCATTATTTACATAAACCGTGCTTTCTTGTTTCACAGAAACGTATCAGAAAAATTGTTCGAAATATATTAATAATGATAATAATCAACAACCGAAAGAGAAACTTTATAAGGAGAAAAAAACATGACTTGAATTGTTCAGGCAGTTGCAACATCATGGGGTATTTTTCCGGTAAAAAGTTAATTTCGGAATCAAAAACAATTAATTTAGTGAAATCCTGAACGCCAGATAAATCTAAATTCATATACTAAATGACAACTTCTGACTAATACTGGACTCCCGGAATAATGAAATTGTCGTTGTTGTATCAAGTTTTTCTCTTATTTTATAAAAAATATAATCTGCTTGTCCGGGAATCGAACTCTGGGTAAAAGCCACTAGACGATACCTAAGCTTATCTAAAGGTAATCAAATTTTTGTTTAAAGTGGTTAAAGTAGGAATATAAAATTTAAAAAACAAATTTGACTTTTCCTTGCAAACTGAATTATTTGTCTAAAAGGTCTAAAATATTAACAAAAACCTGACTATAAATGCAAATGATATTTAATGCATTTTAAAGATCCACAGAAAAAGTTAAATTAATACAACATTATCTTCCCCTCCTTAGACTTTAAACATTTTTTTTTATTCCACAATTAAATATTTAAATAAGTAAATCCCTCTTTTGTTAAATACTGGGTGGGCCAGATGCACTTTTCGATGCAGCAATGCAATTTCAAAAAGCACCTAATCAAAAGTAGTCACAAACCTTCTAGACAAATTCACTAACCCAATGCAAAAAACCGCATCTCAATCATTCTTACTTCAAAAAAATTTCAACTTTTGACTTTTTGTTCTATATTTTCTCTACTAATAGGGCAACATGTATAGTTTATGAAAAATGTTGGCGATGATGATTTCTTTATATGAAGAATAAAATTTTCTGAACCTTTAAGAAAATCTTTATCTATGCATATATGTAGGTCAATAAGACCTATATTTTAAAAATAATTATAAATATGCAGGATGGTTTAAAAAAATTGTCATATTAAAGTTATATATTTTTAAACGGAATACCCTATGTTTCTCTTGTTATAAAGGAGTAGTAGGCTGTATATTATTCTAAGCATGCTTGGAATATTAAAATTACTGTTATGAGACATTTCCTATAGCAACTTGTTGATTTGTACTTTATTAACATTATTTCAGTTTAATATTGAAATGGTTGAAACCAAATTATTTAATATCTTTACGTAATAAAAATAATAAACAACAGGGAAAAATTATTTTAATTACATGTTAAAACAAAAGACCAACAAGAATACTATAAACAAGATCTAGCAATGAAAATACAGTTTCAAACAAACAAACTGTCAACTAAAGAAGATTTTTAAAATGAAGTAAATCTTGTTTAATTAGAAAATTGCTCTTATTCTCTCTTTAATGTCATCTGTAGTAGTTGGTTTGATATTATAAACAATGGCTTTAATGCAGCTCCATAACAAGGAATCGGTAGGTGTTAAATCTGGGGATCTTGGTGTCCATTTATGCAATCCACCTCTACCAATCCATTTTCTTGGAACTAACCTATTTCAGCAATTTCTTACTATTAAACTGTAATGGACTAAACCACCATCTATAACTGGAACCACATTCTTCATTTAACTACTAGAGGAACATCTTCCAAAAGTACAGAAAGTTGACGCTGTAAGAATCTACGAAATTTTACAGCATTTAAATTTCCATTATAGAAGTAAGGACCTATCACCTTCGATATATTTATCCCTCCCCATACATTTAATGACCACCGTTTTTGATGATCGAGTATCCGGAAATAGTGGGAATTTTCATAGCTATAGTAATGAAAATTCCGTCTGTTCAGTACACCAACATTAAAAATTCAAATTCAGTTACTGACACCTGTTCAAGTACCTATAAACAAAATTCTATCCGTTGATCAAAAGTTCCTGGTGTAGCTGTATATGATTAGGTTGATAGGGATGTATTTTTTTATATTTCTGGATAGGGGATACCGTTATATTTTCCTTGCGTATGGTGGGAAGTAGCCTACAACCCACCGACTGCTTTCTACATCATCGTTACATCAGTTCGGATTGACATTTAGAAGTGATAGGACGTAAGTTGCTTCGCTAAACAGTTTTGAACAATCGTGCAAAATATATTAATTTTGTGGCGAGAGAAAACTTCTTCATAAAATCATATTCGTGCAGAATATTTTATCAGTAAGTATACCAATATATTAAGTAAATTTCAAGGAATATTTTAACAGCTTATTCAAGACGAGTTTCGAAAATGGAGTCCCGGGTAAGGATGGTTTTTGAACTTCAGAAATCGCCATAATATGAGCCCCAAGATTCCATAAAATGTAGAATATGGGCGTAAAAAAGTGTTATTCATAGTCTTCGTTTATTTTGACCTGTTGGGAAAAAACTGTCACAGACCTTCAACTTCTTGACAAGCCACAAATAATATGGAATCTAGATAATAGCAGCCTGAGCATAGACCCTACGAAAATCTATACTGGTCGTGTTACGTTTTTTTTTCTGTGCCACCCTGTATTATCATTATTCCTCTGCTCAGTATATTTCAATTTCAGACTCGCTTCATATCCCTTCTTAATTTCCTCGTGTCGTGTACCTTTTCAACTTATCTTTACTTCCCTCTCTTTTTCATATGGCTATAAAATGTCTTTCCTATGTCAACAATCCTTTTCTTTACCTCATCAGAGTCAGAACAATCAACTTATAATAGTTTATATTTTTTATTAAAAATTTATTTTCTTCCCCTCGACATATAGGGTAAGTTTTTATTATATTATATTATATTTCCACTTATCATCATTAATTATTTCGATGCTTTAACTTTCATTAACTGTTATTTGTAATTCTTTTTTATGCCGCTATATTTTGTGTTATATTTACTTAAAAGTTCATATGCTATATTTTATAACAATATTAATTATCTGATGTTAGTAGTGCTCTTTCAGTCTCAATTACAAATAGAGAATTTATTTTTAATTTGCTTTTACATCTTAAAATTTAATTCATTTTGATTATTTTATCTTTCATACTTTGATCTAAAAATTCATGTATTTCCTAGTAATATTATTATAGTTTTATATATTTTTTTATAAAAACAGAGACCACGAAATCTGGTAATTTATAAAATTTTTGTCTTATATTTTTTACTTCATGTGAACTTTTAGGGTTTTTGGACTTAACATTTTTTTTCTGGAAGGAGTCCTTTTTGGACAAAACAGTTTTTTCTGGGACTGAACGTCTTTTTTGGACAGAACAGTTTTTTTCCTGGGAATGAACGTCTGTTTTGGAACTATCAAGTTTTTTTCTTCTTTGGGACCGAACGCTTTTATTTGAAACAAATCCTTTTTTCTTTTGGAACACGTTTTTCCTTGGAACATGACATCTTTTACTGCCGGCCAGGGAATTTTAGAAGAAACTCGAAGACAAGCCCAAAACCAAGCTAAGTCACATTTTCAATAAAAGAAAAAGTCTCTTAAGGATTATTAAATTTTTATTACAAAATAAAACAAATATAACGTTTAATTTGAGTTTAATTTCTTTAAGCCCACAAAAAGAAAGAAAGGACGGATTTTGAAATATATCATAGTTTTCTTGTCATTTGTTTCTAAAAACATCAAAAAATCAATTAGACTGGCGTCCAATTTTTTTTTAATTTAATAGTTTACTTTTTGATATATTTCAAATTCTATCCGTGGAATAAACCCATAATAAAAAGAATTGAGCTTAAATCACATTTATTACTAAATCACCTTTATTAACAAATAAAAATTACGTTTCAGTCGGCGCAATAAACAAACCATTATCAAGACTATTAAGTTCTTCCGATAAAGAAAACATTACAATCTTGTCGATGTGTAATACGAATGACAATAAAGCATCACTATTGATAATATACAAGGGAAAACACTAATGGGACTAGTGGCTTGCTCCTCCCAAAACAGATTTTCCAGGTACCGTTTATGCTGCCAGCAAGAAAGTCTGGATGTAGACTGATATTTTCACAAGTTACTTTCTAAATACTTTAATTCCTGCACTTGGTCCAGAACGTCCTGTTTTGATAATTTATGATGGTCATTCAACGCATATACGTTTAGAAACATTTGAAACAGCAATACAGAATGGTATAGCTATTTATTTAAGCTTTTGAATTTTTTTGTTTTTCGACCATTCAAATTGAAAAGGGAAGAAAAATTCATCTCTTGGCAACGGCAACATGTGGGCCAGAAATTACCTTTGAAATTATTTTCACAGTTCCTCTGGAAAGATAGTTTAACTAAAGTTATCAAAGGTGGATTCCGAAAAGCCGGAATTTTGCCACTGAATAAAAATGCCATTACAGAAGTATTCTCAACAGAAACTCTGGAAAGATGGAATAATCGTAGTATCAATGTGCACAACACAGAACCCATGATGGCGACAAACACTCTTGAAGAACGAAGTGAAAATATATCTTTTGAAAATTTATTGTTGCCCTCAATTCGTCAAGCACCTAAACCAGACGAACAAAAAAAAACAAGATTATGTCTTGGTTCAGAAGAACGACGGTTGGACGACGGTTGGACAGTGAAATTCATTAGATTTTTGAAAAACACATTTTCATGGCCGTAAGTGGGGAACGTGGATAATATACAGCAAACTGATATTGTTAGGGTTTTGTCATCGTTAACTGTTAATACACGTGGTTCTTTTATATTTGCACTATCACCTGAAGGCTAATTTTTTTATTGATATCCATGTTTGTTTTCAAATTCTTAAAAACGTATGTTATTACAAGATATAAAGTTTATTTTACATTTCGTCGCTTGGACTGAAAAAAGGTCATAAATCTCTTCTCCATTGAGATATTTTAATTTTGTAAATACCAGAAAAATCAATAAAACACAGTTTACTAGGGTCGTTTAAAAAAATCCCAAAAATTTTTAAAGACAGACTGAGAAGTTGTCAGTTCTGGTATCAATTCATGAATTATTGAAAAACTATATTTTATTTACCCCACTTCACCTTATTTCTTTCTTTTTTTTAAACCTATTTTTTAATTCTCTGTCCAAAAATATCCATTCAATCATAAAGTTAAAACCAAATTAAAACAAACTTTCTACACCCACTTTACTTTTTTTTTAAACAAAATAAGATCCATACTAAAATATTCTTAAATTTGCTTTCATAACTTATTTTTCATTCCTGTCATATTTAGTTATGACAATCATTTTTACTTTCATCTTTTCATTCAACAGCAACAAAACTATAAATAAGAAAAAACTACTTAAATATGATATATGATATAAATTTTTTAATCCTTTGGTTATTTTCAATATAGACATTGATTCTTATTTTATAATGAATTTTTTATTTTCCAAAAAAAACTTTAAATTCAATGATTTTAATCAAGCCATCAATCTGCCAAGCTCAGCTAAGGACCGTTCCAGACATAATAAAACGTCGGGCCACAGGAGAAGGATAGAGGGAAAAAGAGTGGCAAAGAAGGAAGAGTGGAAGTGGAACAACTCGTTGGATGCAAAGCCTGATTTACGTTTTTCCTGCGACAGATTTTAATGTTATTTCGAGTCACAAATTGTTTGAATTGCGTCGTGATTCAGGGAGAGGACGTTAACTGGCGCTCATTAGACTGAGCCCGGATTCACCTTATATTTATTCATATTATTGAAATGAATCTGGATACTATTACGATAGATACCAAAAGTATATTTTATTAATTATTGTATTAAATTATTTCTTAGTATAACTGTAATAAATGTACTTATATTCATAAATTATCATGGTGGTCTCGGAGTCCTTAGTCATGTCAAGTCAAGTAGTGGAGTGGCACTTTGAGGGCAGAGAAGAGAGCTTATAGTTGGCAGGGTGTGTTGATCTAGTCTTCCCCTAGGAGGCAAAATTATATGCTCACCGCCGCATATATGAACGTATACAACCACCGACTTTACCATTATTCAAACTATACACCCTTTAAATTTGTTGCACAAGTTGCTAACTAAATTACCTCGTAAATTCTTGTTTATATTTATTGTTCAGAAATAAATTTGGTATACATTAAATAAGCTAATGCAGTTGATGATCTCGGATGACCTAATTTTTAGATTTATCCAAAGATTATAAAAAATGTTTTTCTATTACTAATTTAATAACATTAAGCAATTATTTATATACAAGGCGTTACAAAAAGGTATATTAAAGAGTCTGTAGATGAAAATAATTAGATTTAAGGTAAATATTCCTCGCACCATTTTAGGAATCCTATATGATAAATTTTTATTATTTTTGATTTTTTCACTTCAGATGAAAGATGAACATTTTAAATTGGTATGAAAATATTAAAAAATTAGATTTCTTGGGAACTTAGTTTCTTTTACCTGAGCCTACAGAAATCCTCTTCTTTAGTTTCACTTTTGACAGGTAATATAACGGTCCAAAATTTTCTTTACTCCGTTTCTACATCTCTATAGTATATACAATTACCTCATTATGGGTCAACTGTAGAGTGCGCTAAAAAAGTATTATCCCCTTCCCCACTATAAAGTATTTTAGAAAAGTGAGCAAAATATAGAGATAAACCTTTAGATAAACATTTAGAATAACAGTTAGACATCTTTTACTCTCTATTTGACCAAGCAGTGAAAATAGAAGAACTGACTCTTCGTACAGAACTAAATAACTGAGGAGATAGACGGCTATTTATTACATTTTTTAATTGTGGAAGGGGTGATCTATTTTTAGATTTTAGTTGGCTGAGATTGTATGGTTAACCTAGAGTTCAGTTATCTGACCTTGACTGCCAGCCCGTGTTCAATGTGGTAATTAAAAAAACCGGTTTGCACATTTTGTACCGGCATTTAATATCTACTATTATTAATTTTTCGAAAAAAAAAAAAAAAAAAAAAAAAAAAAAAAAAAAAAAAAAAAAAAAAAAAAAAAAAAAAAAAAAAAAAAAAAAATTGTGAAAAAATTGTGAAAAAATTTACAATTACTTACAAGCAAAATTTAAATAATGAATTTTATTAATCCTAACTAATATATACAAAAAAAGAATAAAACAGAATAAAAATAATACTGTTTTGGTAACTTGAATAACACCAAGTTTAATTTATTTGCATTTCTGAGCAAAAACAACAAAAAAACTAAAAAAAAAAAATCAATCTAGAAAATAAGTTTCACTGATAAAAAACGTTTAGTGCTATTATACAGGATGTCTCATTTATACGGAAAAAACAGATTACTTTTTAGCTTCAAATATCGATATAAATATATCAACCCGTACAGATAAAAAATGTTTAAAAAATAATTATATTTTGTTGATCTCTATTTAAAATACTATAATGAAAAATACAAAGTGGCCCACCATATGTGTCGCGTCGGTCTTTATCTGGAAAACTGTAAGATTGTGTAAAAAATGTTTACTCTAAGTACAATTTTAAATTATTTTGAATTATATAGGTTAAATGAAATAATTTGAAAAATATCAAAAAACAACAAAAAATATAGAAAAAATAAGAAAAAAATCAGAAAAATCAGATAAAATTAAAAAAATAAGATAAAAAACAAAAGCTTAAAAAAATTGAGAGAAAAATTAGAAAATATTGGGAAAAAATAAAAAATATAATTGTAAAATACGGAAAAAACTCAAAATTGTAAGAAAACCGAAAAAAAAAACGATAAGAATACGCTAAATATCCTAAAAAAACGAACAAAGTCGCATTATACGCAAGAATATCAAAAAAAAATCGAAAAAACAATCTCAAAAAATTGCAAAAAAAAACCGCAACAAAGTCTCAAAAATGGCAAAAAAACGGAAGCACAACAATTCAGATAAATAAGAAAAAATGGTAAAAAATTAAAAAACGAAAAAATTAAAAATTGGGAAAAATTAAAAAAAATCGGCAAAATCAGAAAAAAAGAGAAAAAAACAAAAAATCAGAAAAATGTGAAAAAACTGAAAAACCGAAAAAATCAGAGGAATGAGAAAAAATGGGGAAAGATCAGAAAATATTGAAAAAATTAGAAAAAATCAGAAAAATCAATCAGAAAAAATTAAAAAGAATCGGAAAAAATTTAAATTTCATGTCGGAATGCAATTTTTTAATACCGGTAGTATCACTTCCGGCTCCGGTTTGTAAAACCAGTTTTGAATCCGGAAGTTAGAAAAATCTGAAAATCTGTTTGGGAGCTATTTAAGGTATGCTGAGTTTCTTACCGTTTACTGCTTGTCTCTATCTCTTTTTGTTTTTGAGATATAAATGCGGACAGACGGACAGACAGACAAAAGGACAGATAGACAGACGGACAAATAGACAGACGGACAGATAGATAGACAGACAGACAGAGCCATATTATAAGACTTCTCTTTTAGGGTTTAAAAGTCTAAAATTGAGAAAAAAATTAGAGAATATTGGGAAAAAGTAAAAAATAAAATTGTATTAAAATGCGGAAAAACTTAAAAATCAAAAAATAGTAAAAAATCTGAAAAAACGTTATACATCGCCCAAAAAAAAAACGAAAAAAAATCGCATTAAATGCAAAAATTCGAAAAGTATCGAAAAAATAGCAAAACGATGGTAAAAAATTGAAAATAAACAGCAACAAAATCTCAAAAAAAAAATGTCAAAAAAACGCAAGAACAATTCAGATGAATAAGAGAAAAAAGGTGAGAAATTAAAAAACGAAAGAATTAAAAATATAAGGAAAAATTAAAAAACTCGAAAAAAACCAGAAAAAAAAGAGAAAAAACAGAAAAAAAAACAAAAATTCAGAAAAACGAGAAAAATATCGCAAAAAACCCAAAAACCAAAGAACAACCAAAAAACGGGAAACAACTGTAACCATAAAAAAATGGAAAAGTCAAAAAAAAATAAGTAAATCGCAAAAAATCGCAACGAATTACCAAAAAATGGCAGATCATCGCAAAAAATCAGGGGAATAAGAAAAAAATCGAAAACATCGAAAAAAAACAGAATATCAGAAAATTGATAAAAAACAAAAAAAAATCAGAATAAATCAAAAAAAATTATCTCTATAACATAATTACAAATGATATACAATAAGAAGGTAACATGTACATTCATCATACTTAACTTTTTTAACTTTTCTTACTGTCTATCTTCGAATATTTGTTTATTATTTTTTTGTACATTTATATTATTATACAGGATGTTGAAAATTTCAATGTACATTATTGGGATTTCGTTAACCGTTACAGATACAAAGTTAGTTAACAAGTTGCATATTATCAAGACAATTTTACCGGATTTTTAAAAATTTTAATAACATGTCCGATTTCAAAGATATTTGTTTAATACCAGAATTGACGATTTTCGTTTTTTTAATTATCACCTTTATTTTTAAAGATAGAAGAAAACTTTTTAATCTTTTTTGTTGCAGACCAAATGCCGTTTAACATAACTTAGTCAGTTTTTGTATTCAACTTTTCGTCTTTAAAGAGTATTCCTCAATTTTTTTTTAAAAGTGGACCTATAATTTTTATTTTATTTTTGAAATCTATATTTCGTTCTCTATCCAACCATGAATCACACTTAATTTTTTTTTTATTATATTTCGACGATGAACTGTACTTTAGGAAATTTTGTAAGTACGATCCTGATCATTTTCATCTTGAATATTTATAAATCTTTTTGAATAAAATTAATTAAACATTAAGTTATTGGGCACTATTAAATATTTGAATTACATTTTTTTACGTAACCGTAATCGGAAAATAAAAAATATAATTGAATAACAGGAACGACGAAGTTATTCAAGATGGTTTAAAAATATTCTGGAATAAAACAAACAGGACAGTACTTACAAAATTTTCTAAAGGAGAAGGCATAATGCATTTTCGTTACGTGACGATTTCTGCAAATTAAGTACTACCGGAAGCGCGTTAAGATACTTCGTTCCAATAAAAAGATCATATAACTAAATTGTACTCATATAGACCATGTATGTACCTGGGCCACCCTGTATATTTCATTACAGGGTTTCAACTTCAACACGCTGTATCGTAGTAGTAGAAAACATTTGACCCAGTGTTATTTAGTAAAATTTTAATATGTGGAGGTCCTGAACCTATGATTAAAATATTGACCATTCCTTATGAAAGTCCCTGTATATATTAATTTACATTAAATAAAATACGATTGTTATTATTTTACAACGAAATAAATGCGAAATCAATAAAATTGACAATCCCCATATTAATTTTACTTTCCCGACCCACCTCCTAGAAGGGAAAGTGTTGTGAAGGAGTTAAAAAAAATTTAGAGATAAAAATGGAAATTTCCATTTTCGGGCCTCCTGAGACGATTAAGACCATTTCCAGATGGAAGTCTGTCTGTCTGTGTGTGTATGTGTGTGTATTCTTCCATTAGAGTCCGTAGGTTTAATCCGTTTGAGCTGAAATTTGGTATATAGGTTTGGGTTACCCGTCGAAAGAACCCATTAGTTTTTGTACGACATCTATCAAACGGAAGTGTCACTATAAAAAATGACAGATGCAATATCTCATGGAATTTGACATGTAGTATTTCATTTGAAAGCCCTTGAAAAACTGTATTCACAACAGTCAAAATTATTTCTCAAACTGTCACCTGACAAAGATAAAAAATGTCAAAATTTGAAACTTTAACATTAAATATCTGAAAAAGTATTTGTGGATACTCGGGAAAGTTTTGGGGCGACATAACCGATTTTTTAGTCTATCCAAATTTTCTAAAATTTGTATTTTTATTAAATAGTTTTCGACCCATTTTCAATTTTTGTAAAGATAACTACAATTTTTATCTACTAATTTGCAGATTTGGGATATAAGACAATTTGAAATTGGTAAAAAATTTGCTTATTCTTGTTAATTATAGACACATTTTTAAGTTACGGGACCATATTTTAAGCTGGCAAATTTTCGTCTTTTTGGATTAAAGTAATTTACGATCTTAAAGAGAAAAGACAACAATAAAAAAAATATGAATATTTCTTTGTAAGAACAGGAGGCTAATCCCATTAGTTGTATGGGAATACAACGAGCAAATAAGAAACTCATTCCGAACGAATAACCTGAAACAATAATTTGTAGAGGTGCGCAAGAAAATGACAACTTTTATTTACATCAGGGGAAATTCAAGAAAGATTTCCTCCGCGGTCCCACCGACGCCAATTGTTCGCGAATTGCACGCGAACTCCTGCGAAACGGCCTTAATACATTCCCGAAAATAAATAACTGACGTGTATACACGGGAAAGCAGGAAAGGTGCTGATTATTTATGATACATTTTTCTCTCATTTGCATTTTTCTTAGCTTAAAATGTTAAGAAAAGTGCCGTTAAATTTTATGAATGCTCGCTTCACAGTAGCGTCCGTCGGTCGTTAGATATTTTTTAATTATAATGTATATGATGTTTTAAATTTTTTAAGAGATCATATGAATAATTTTAAATTTTATATATTGTTTTTCATCGTAGATATAATGAAAAAATAATAAAAATGGAAAGCATTTAAAATAAAATTTTCATATATTATAAAAAATTAACACAATTATTTTCATACAAACATCCAGCTCGCATTTTTCGGATCAATCCACACCATCTCTCCCGTAATGCAAAGTGTTAACCAGAAATTTATGGTAATATCCCCATTTCCCGGGCAAAATATGAGTTTATGCAATCTCTAATGAGTACAAAGAGTCCGTTATTTTCGCACAGATCCCGAAATTTATTTCGACGTAATTTTTATCCATCCAATTACCTTTCTGTTCTATTCAGCAATTCTGGAACAATATTTCAGAGGATTGAGGAACATAAAAGCGAGAAAGGGGCGAGTGAAAACACACCCTCTCTACCCGTTTCTGGGCTCTTCAACCACGAGATTTTAAGCGCTCTTGGTGGACCTAAAACCGTTTGATTTGTTGATGCCGTTAATTGAAAACCAAGAAGGCAATTATAACCGAGCATCTGATATATATCTTCATGTAGTTATAATGGTATATATCTGCGAAAAAAATAAACTTCATAAATATATTAATTACAATGAAGCATTTTACTTTTAATTACATAATAATTTAATACCCTACATTAACATTATTAATTAATTAATATCGTCAGAATAAATATTCTGTCGACTGACAAAAAAAATGTTATCACCTATTTTTATCAATTTTCTAGACGTTTCCAAGCTCCCAGAGTCCGAAAATCCTGTCCGGACGTCTGGATATAAACAATAACTCTCGAACGAAAGCTCAGATCGAGTTCTAGTTTTCACTTTACTAGTTAGTTTTCTCCAGGAAAGAACACCATCAAAATTTAGTCCTGTATCAAATAAGTACTTTCTTTCAAATAATGTACCCTTCTTTCTATTTTTAAAAGTATATGGGAGCCTTATTGATCTATTATATAATTTTTAAATAGTTAGAAACATTTAAAATTAGTGTAGTTTGTTGATATATAATTTTACTAGCTGAATACCCGTGCTATGCTACGGAGTGTCTTTAAGAGTAGTACCTGGACGAAAGAGCTTTCCTTGTTTTTTTTATTTTTCCCTATTTTTACTATTTTTTCCTATTTTTCCCTATTTTCTTTATTTTCCCCTATTTTTTCCTATTTTTCACCATGTCTTTTTGGGGGGGGGGGGAGATTTCAACGTATTGACTGTGGACTTCAATGAAAACCATTAGCCTAACCGTATTTTTCCACCATTTCTCCTTATTTTTCAGTACATATCGAAATTGATCCCTATTTTCTCCTATTTTTTATCATTTTTTTATAATTGTCCGTATTCTTCTATATTTTTTTCTAATTTCTCTATTTTTCCCATTTTTTCTTATTTTTCCGGTTTTTCATTATTTTTTCCTATTTATCCCTATTTGTCCCTGTTTTTATCTTTGTATGCCAATTTTACGGTTTTTTTTTATTTTCCCCCTTTTTTCACTATACTCCCATGTTTCCATATTTATTAGGGTGTAGTAATTGCGACGACTGCGATCCCCCTCTGCCCCATTTTTCCGCAGAAACGTCGTCGGCTATGCTGATATTTTTTTTGTCGAACTATTTAAGACTGACAATTCCTTACATAATTCGAAAATTAACCTGGTAATTTCGGACAATTTTCGGAGTATCTCAAATACTATAAAAATTGAAAGGAAATCTATAAACCTTTTCATAGGATCTTTTCATGTACAGAAAAAAAGTACTTTTAACATTTTTGAATATTACCCCTCGTTTCCGGAATTTAATTTCGAAAAATATCTTTTTCTCATATTTTATTTTCTTTCTCAACTTTCTTGACATTAATCTGGAAAATGCTATATAAGACTTTTTTTTTCAATTTTGAATACCTTTTACGGTTTTGTAGATATCGGTTTTATAAAATAATGACATTTTTAGAAAATCAACCCGGTATAACTCACAATATTTTCATTATTTTTTTCCAAATTTTTTATTATTGTATTTTCACATTTTTCATAATTCTTTTTCCATATTTTTCAATATTTTTTTCCATATTTTTCATTATGTTTTCCATATTTTTCATTATTTTTTCCATAGTTTTCATTTCTTTTTTTCCATATTTTTTTGAATTTTTTCCCTACTTTTTATTACTTTTTCCCATATTTTTCATTATTTTTATCCATATTTTTCATTATTATTTTCCATATTTTTCATTATTTTTCAGTATTTTTCATTATTTTTTTCACCATTTTTCATTATTTTTTCCCCTATTTTTCATTATTTTTTTCCCTAGTTTTCATGATTTTTTCCCTATTTTCCAATATTTTTTCCCTATTATTCAATATTTTTTTCCCTTGTTTTTCATTATTTTGTTACTATTTTTCATTATTTTTTCTCTATTTTCAAATAATTTTTCCCTGTTTTTCATATTTTTTTCATTTAATAAGATCCTTTCAAGCACAGCAAAAAAAGTACTCTTGACATTTTTCGATATTTCCTCCCGTTTCCGAGATTTTTGGAATTTAATTTCGGAAAATTTCTTTTTTTTTTATTTGATTTTTTCCCCAACTTTTTCAACAAATTTTGGGAAAAATTCTTCAAATAATCCTTATTGAGCTTTTTCAGTCCTACATTTGCGTATTTTTCTTATTTGAATATCTTTCACGGTTTCACTGTTTCAGAGATATCGTTGTTTTAAAATGATTACATTTTCGGAAAAACGATCCGGGAAAACCCATAAGAAATTTTCCGATTATACCGATTTTTAATAGGCTTCGTAACAGAACTTTAAAGTATCTTTTAACCAAATTTGAAGTGGTTTGCTCAAAATTTACGACCTGCAGCGTGTTTCCGGTTAAACTAGAAAAAAGTGATAAAAACCCGGTAAACCCTGTTTATTCGTTTTCCAATTCCGCTCATCTTCTATTAAAATGTAGTACTCGTGGGTCTTAAAAAATGGTGAAAATTTCACTTTGATACATTAAAGCGTTCAAAAGTTATGGCATTTTTAAACTTTGCGGACGACAACCAGACATACAGACAGACAGAAGACAGACATACAGACTACAGAAAAAAATTAATTTGTTAAGAATTCGATGGGGATCATTTCTCACGAAGATAATACAGCTCGTTTTCGCTTAGTTACGAAGATAGCGATTTCATATGGGTCGTAGTAAGCAACTCCCTACGGGGTCGTCGCTAACAATGGTTTTTTTATATATTACATGACCCCCTTACTTGACCACATTCAAGAACATGGATAACCTTTAGGATGAAATTTATTGACTTGCTTAATAGTTGTCCACACTGTAAATTTTTTTTTAAAGTATAATTTTCAAATGCGTCTGCATCTGATTCCAATTATTATGATCCTATTAGATAAATATCTGAAATAAATATCGTTTAAAAACGAACGTCATTAATCGCAAAGCGAAATGTGCGATTGGACGAGAGATCGAACCGACCAAAGTGATATAAATTCATAGGCAATTTGAGGATTTGATGATAAAAGAGAAAAGTATCTTTTTGCAAAAGTTCATAAATCAACCGTAATCGGTACAAATACAGTCATACCAACCTGCCATAAATTTCGTTTGTTCTTCAAAATGGGAATTCGCGTTCATTTTCACAAAATTATCGTAAATCAATAATGACGTCGAGCTTCAAAATGTACATTTGCAAAAAAACTTTTTAATTTATTACTGTTTGCAGAGCTATTCATTCGGGTTTGGGACTTTATCATCCAATTCAAATAAAATTGTGTGCAGCACGAATTTATAATTTTATTATCGCTATGAAATTTGTTGATTGTCATTTGAAAAATTATTAACGGGCCTATTTTTCTTTTCGGCCGTTTACTGCACGTCAATTATTCAAATTATGTCGTTCGCTCAATTGTCGATCAGTTTTTTTATATACCCGTGCATTAATTAAATAACTTTTATTAATGGTCAGATATTTACGCCACTAGCCACATGTTGGCTAAATTTAAATAAAAACAGGAATAAAATAATTTTTTAAACAAATAAATTTCTTTTCTCATATTCTCATTCTGATTATGTGATTCCGGTCACGCAGTTCATCCTGTTTAACTTTTTCCTTCTTTCACCATCTTTCTCTTGTTTTTTGTTTTTCTTACTTTTTTCTTCGTCATATTCACAAACAGTCGTCATTCTCTTTACATTTTTTGTTTCTCGGTAATTGCGTGAGAGAATTTCAATATTTTAAGCTTGGTTTTAATTAATTTTTTTACGATACATCTCATGCTAAAAACCAGTAAATATTGTAATGATATTTACACTATCTGAAATTTGGGTTGGGTTCTATGAAAAATAAAAATAATAAACATTACAAATTAATTTAGAAAAAAAATAAATTTTGATATAGTACTGTTACTGCGTTTTCTTCCTCTATTTCTTGTCCAAACTTTCATTTCTCTATCTTAATCTATTATTTCTTCATATTTCTTCTTAGCTTAATTTATTGGCTATTGTTACCCGACTTCTATATTTTATATTTTTCTATAATTGCCCTTATTTTTAGTAAATTATCTTCTTATATTTGATTATTTTATTTTGTAGTTTTTATTATATATATTTTTTTTAAGTTATATAATTAATATTTTGGTATATAATTTTTCTTTATTTTCTTTCCATATCTACATATCATTTCATACATAAATCATCTCTGTATATTATTCTTATAAACATTGACATTCTGTTTATTATTTTCTTTTTTCAAAATTTTTTTACCACCAGATTTCTTTTTAATATTGCAAACTTGGTTTAGTTTTTTTAACCTTATATTCCCTGTTTACTATCTGACTTTGATTACTTAAATTTCATGTATTATAATTCCAAAATTTCAATTTTATTATATCATCTTTCATTATTTTAACAAATTTTTAAGATTCTTTCTCTTTACATTTATTTCCAATTTATCTACATATAATACCTTCGTTTCCTTTTTTTTACTTACATATCAACTCTTCTAATACATTTAATAAACAAGACATTCAACTATTAATAATTTTTTAATAAATTAAATTTCAAATATAACTTTATCAACATTAATATAAATCTTTATGATATTATTCAAAACATTTCAAACATCATATTTAAAATTAATTATTAACTTGTATATTAACTCCATTATAAACATCTACTAATAACTATTTCAACTGAAAAAAAAATTAATTTAATTTATAAAATTCCCTATACAGGGTGAAATTTTCTTTTTCTAACAATATATATTTTTTTATTATTAATACTGAAAGATTCTTATTTATTTTTAGTTGTTTTTCTTGCAAAATCCTTTTTTTACTTTCAGTGCGTAAATTTTTATTAGATATAAAACAACAAAATTCTTTTCTAAAAATGTCAAGAATTTTTAAATTAAACGATGTCATTGTTAAATTCTGCATCCAAATAAAATACGAGCTACAGTAAGAAAAAATGTTATACTCATTGGCGAATTTAATAGGGATTATAAGTAAATAAAATATTATTAAAAAAAAATAATTCAAAAACGTATTTTTGTTGTTACTGTGCATATTTTAAAACCTTTTAAAGGCTTTACAGAAATCTATAAATTTTACAACTTTTTTGTGTATTTATCATTTTTTGCCATCAATAGTGATTTTTTTCATTTTTGTCAATAAAAGCAGTTTATCAATTTTTTATTGCTATATCGTATTTATTGGAAAATTTACCATACGTTAGAGAATTTCAAAAAATTATTAAAAATACGTTAACTTTCATCATTAACAAAGAAATGATACTTAAATTTACTACATGTTTTTTACTTTGTGGTCAAACTATACCGGGTATTTTAAGATTAGTTTTAATTAATTCTTAACGTATAATTGTTTTGCGATACACATCTATATATTGTAATGAAATACTTTGCAGGAGTTTGTTTTCGAAGATTTAATATAATTTTGGAAATTTAAAGAATAAGTAAATGATAAGAGTACAAAAGGAATTAAAACTTTTTTAAATAATCAAGTAAGAAAAATTTTTATCTTTTGGGAAAAATAGATGTTAGAAAATAATAAACAAGGATTTTTGTCATTAAATTAAAAAAAAATATCAATATATGTTGTGATAAATGTTTTTTGGAAGGAGATGGTTTACAATGCATTATATACCAGTTAAAAATAATTCTTTTATAAATAACCGTAAAATTTCCTATTAATGCACTGTATAAATTAAAAAATTGTTCATTATACCTTCACTCGTTTGAGAAAGCTACTGTGTTAGCGAAACGCGTCACGGATCTATATTGAACTTAGTTCAAATATAATGAAGAATTAAACAAATTAAATTGTTTTATTTCATAGTGTAAAAATAATTACATTGCTTAGTTCATAAATAAAAATATTAAAAGAAGACATTTTTCAAATTAGGTAAATACAGCTTGTTAAGTTATGGAAGTAATGTAAACGAGGTAGTATTAAAAATTAGCCATTTAGAAATAAATTTAAAGAAGAAGAAAAAAATATAAAGGTTAAAAAATCAGTTTGAAGAGAAGTAATCACAAGAAGATTGATGAATATACAGAATATATAAATTTTGTTATTGATTATGATTGATTTGTAAAGTTCATTATTTTTTTAATGTTTTATAGAACCCAACCCAAATAAGAAATTCAGTAAATCATAATAATATATTATTGTTTAAATTTATACGCGGTTGTGTTAAATTTTAACTTTGTGTAGGAAATTTCAATACAAATCTTCTGTTAATTAGCTTCATGAATTCAGCCGAAACTACTTGTCTAACTTTTCATTTTTTTATATTATACGTTGTGATACACGACTGTTAAATATAATTTATGCTAATACTTATATGCTAATCAATATTTTTGTTCTGCTCAATCTTTTTTATTTTCGCTCTTTTAAATATTTATTATTTTTAAAACCCCAACGTTTTCCATCCGTTGGAACCGTTTTCGGCTGAATAATAGTTCAGCCGCGGACGACCGTTTGACCGCCGATTTTACCCATTTTTCTTAAAAACTGGTAGTAATGGAATGTTAGGAATGTATAACACAGTTGCCACATTATCCAATATTTGGAAGAATTCCTTTCATCAAACAAAATTATGCAAATCAAATCTTTAAAATACATAATTATTGCTTAATATTATAATATATTATATTTAAGATCATTCGTCTCAGAGGTAATTTATAATACTTAAATTTTAAGGACCGTATTTAAATGTTTTTTTTTTCAATATGAAACAATTATATATACGTAATTTACTACACAACGGCAACGCTGTTATGTCGTTCATCAAGTTGTTAAGGCGTTGCCATGTGTTTTAAAATTTCTTTTCTCTCTCATTTTTTGTCATGCAATAAAATGAGAACATTTGCTATGAACTTCGTATGGAAAAGGCAAAGTCTCTTAAATGGTAAACGATCAGTACTTAGTTAGAAGTGGCTTTGAGTTCATGTGCGGTACATATTGGCGGGAAAGGGAATACATGGTAAGTTATTTTATTTATGATTTTTTTTTGCTGTAAAAATGAATCAGCAGTTACCCAACTGTAGCAACACTTCTGCCAAAATGCATCACTGTTTTGAAGCGGAATTTAACTTAATAAAAAATCTGATGTGGCCAGCACATGACCTCTCGCCATTTTTGAATCAAAAATTTACAGGTTGACACAAAAAAGTATGAAAAAAAAATATATTTTTGTAAATCTGGCAACAATGGCAAAAGTTTAGAAAATTTTAATGAGATGAAAATAAACTGTAAGGTATACAAAATATATGTGTAAAACGTTATTGCCGTTTTCTATAATAATGGCGTCATCACCCATAGCAACTGCCACTTCCGGTTGTGCGATTGGCACCAAAATCTAATAAGATCTAATCTAGGGTATCAGAATCCTGTATGCAAAATTTGAAATTTTTTTATCCAGTAGTTTTTGAGTTATCGTTACTACAACATCCATCCAAACACACACACACACACACACTAACACACACACACACACACACACACACACACACACACACACACTAGCACACACACACACACACACTAACACACACACACAGACATCATCGCGAAAATATTAAAATCATATTCTAGGGACCCCAAAACGTGTTTATCCATTGAAAACTCACTACCCAATTTTTAGCATGATTCCTATACCTCTCTTATCTGAAGGGCGAGAGGTAAAAACGTATACCACGGCATTCGAGAAAATTTTTCAGGTTATTCAGTGGATCAGGCGCTTAAATTTTGTGGGAAATTAATGAAAGTTTCAGAAAGCACAATTTATCAGGCGCTAATAAAAAGGTGTGAAAAATAAGAAAATAGAAAATCGGGGACGGAAAATAATAATTTTATAAGATTATGTTAAACTAGCGATTCGACAATCAATTCATTCTTTTTTTTTACTGGCCTCACTTTAATTAAAAAATGAAACAAAATACATTACATTAAATAAGCAGTTAAAAATAAAATTTGACAGATCTTTATCACTCCACGAGCAGTTATCTAGCAAGGCACGTTAAAAAATAAAAATTAAGAAATAATACATATGAAATAATTTTTTCCGTAAGGATGAAAATTTTATTTCTGACCAATTAAAACCAGGACTTGTTGATAACTTTGACCATTTGGCAGTTAGCTGCTGAAATATTGAGCTACTGTATTTATCTATTTTTGTGGGTTTCTAGTTTGTTTTTAGTTATAGAATAATAATAAATATTAGTGAAGATTATAGTTATACTATAGTTATTATTTAAACGACGAAAATACAGTGACAGTGTTTAATGAAAAGAAAATTATCATACTGAAACTGAAAATGTCTCTGAACCATCTACTAAGACCGAAATAAATTTAAGTAATACTAACCATCTACAATTTCTCCATCTTTTATTTTTCTTTTTTCACTTAATAAAAATAATCGCACCGTGAAAACACCATAAAGGTCCGTTTTATGACTTGATTTTTATATGTACAAATAAAATTACAAAAATATTAGGTTATTACTATATGTATAATTATATTAATAAAAGGTATCTGACAGTTGATTTAGGTTTGCACGCTTGCCTATTTCAAACGACAAAAAATCAAAAAATTATATTTTTAACTGCTAATTTTTATTTCGTATTCTTAGTGCTTATTTCTTATGTAAATGTACGTGCAAGAGCCTTAAAATGTAAATTAATCATATACCTATGTAAAACAATAAAATTGCCCGCCACTAGAAAAATTTCCTCTTTCCCCTTAACCACCGAAAATCTCCACTACTTCGGAGCAATGACAGATGTCAACATTCCTTTCACATTCCTTAAGGCATTCCATTACTATCAGTTTTTAAGGAAAATGGGTATAGCGAGCAACACGGCCGGAACGTTCGTCCACTGCAGCCGGGTCTTGACAGTGTACTCCGATTCATGTTTGTGATCTCTAGTAAAAATAGATTTAGTTGAGGAAATTATATTGTTGAAAAATACATCCGTTATGAGAAGACGGCGACAAAGAAGCCAGAAGTCTTGGGTACACCCCATACCAAGTCAAAGTAATCGAGTGGGTGAATTTCACCATTTACGTAGCTTGGAAGATATGACAAATTTTTCCGAATATTACCGCATGAGTGCACGGAAAATAGTTAAATTTTAGAGAAGTAATGCCACCTGGGGCACGCTTGACTTGGAATATAACAAATACCAACTTATTTATACTAAATAAAAATTTTATTATTTATTTTTTTACAAACTTTGTTCATTATATGAAGCAAAATAAGCTGAACTGAGGCAATATCTCCTTCACGCTTACAGACGTAATTTCTTGGTAATTGTTCCTTTGCAGTTTGTATGAGGATGATCGATAATGAGGGAGATAGCAGTGAAGCTAACTGTGTCTGACGTGCCTCTCAATTTTCCTCGTCGTTTAGTACCTGTTGCATTTTGTTTCTTACAACCACTTTTATAATGATTAGGAACCTTCATCATGAAACTGATAATCTGTGTTTTATTTCAATGCATTACTTTCCCATAGCATTTGAATTTTTTGTCTTACAATTTCAACGAAGTGATCTGCTAAAGTAGTTTCCACCTATCTTTTGCGCTTACTATCACTGGTTATTGGTGGGAAGGTATGTTGGTCAGATACGAAGGCAATACTTGTGGCGAAGATTTTGCAGTTAAGTCATCAATTCTGTTTGGGTGAGCTCGAGGAATTGGAGATTGAGACAACTCATCAGAAAAAGATGTCGCGGGATTCGAGTCAGATGCTAATTCTTCGGTCACACAAATTTCTTGTAAATGTGTCTTTTTGGTTGGAGACACATTCCCCAACAGTTTCCAGTGAAAAACTACTGATTTCGGTCATGAAAAATCTTGAGAGTCAATCCTGATCTGTGTTCAATGACTTGTTTGAACTTTCTTCTGAAGCAACTGTTTTTCATAGTTTTCGTTGAATATCCCGTCGATAGTAATGCTTAACTCATAAGTCCCACAACAGGACTTATTCTTCAATCAAACTAATTCATTTTTCACAATCCAAATGTATTAAAGAATACAATAAATTTATACAAAATGGGATTTTGTCAGTAACAGAGTTCGGCCGAATGAGCTGGAAAATTCCATTCATTTCGGATCTGAAGGTGGTTCGGCCGAAGACGGCCGTATACACCCAAACTGACCTGAGGCAATGGACGCAGTTACTTATAATTCGTCAGTATGTGATGGTTCGACCGTGTACGGGCCAGTTCGGACATACAAGGCCGATGCTGTGTTCGGTTGAATGCGGTTCCATTGCACTAACGCTCTAAATTCAATAGTTTGGATTATACAGGGTGCCAAATTTAATTTTTCCAAAATTTCAAATGGCCGTTGCGAAGATACTTTTTCGAATATACAAACCAATTCAACTATGTTTTGATTATTCATGTAGCCGATACAAATACATTATAAAGTATAAAAATTGTAAACGCCAACGGTATACAGGGTGAGTCCGAAGATGGCAAGTTTTTCAGTGATTTCCAAAAAAATGAGCGGTGGATTTCATTCATTAACAGATAATTTGCAGGATACCAATATCAATTCCGATTGATGATGTTGTGACGTGCTTTCTTTCCACAAAAGATACTTGACGTCACTATGACACCCACGGCTTCGGTATTTTACTAGATTGCCTCGGGCGCCAGATTTTTGGGATGGTTTACTCCACTGACTCTCGATCTACTGCCTCAAGAGTACCAGGGTAGCAACAGATGGAGGTTACAGTAATTCCAGGGGTCTGTTGTCGTAGACAGTTTAGCGATGCACGGTGTAAAACAGGCTTTAATTGTTTCACAGTGCCGAACCTGAATTTACCGGTTGCTTTTGTTAAAATAATAATAACTACAAGTGACTATTGATTTCTAGAATTATTAACTCTTGCCATTAACTACGGAAAGCTATATTAAAACGTGTTCTTAAGCAATTAATAACCAAAAGCCCCAGATTATTTGCAAACTAAATTTATTTATTTTTTTAAATATGCAAGCAAAATTCATCGGTATATGATGGGATAAATAAAATCAGTATAAGATAGCGTGTAACTCTACAAAAAGCAGGTGAAGGTAAAATGCATAATTAGCGGTGAAAATGATATCTACACAGGAAAAGCGATACTAGGCACTAATGATTCTCAGGGGTGTTCCTTTGTATTTATGTCGAAATAAAATTAAAAAAAAAAATAACTAACCGGTATTAGAACTTGTATAGAATAAATATCTCAAAAGGTTAACTGAACTAGATTCTTGCGAATAAAACTGATCTTTTAATAAAGGTGTCTGACTGTCTAACGCAATTTTGAACTAGATATATTAAAATTCCCCAAACAGAACTCAAAGTTCGTTGAAAGAACGGCCGTTTGTGCTCCTGCTTGGTTGCAGCGAACGCAAGGGTCGCTAATGCAAAAACTTTGAATTAAATAAATTAAATTTCCCAAACAGAACTCAAAGTTCGTTGAAAGAACGGCCGTTTGTGCTCCTGCTTGGTTGCAGCGAACGCAAGGGTCGCTAATTCAAAAACTTTGAATTAAATAAATTAAATTTCCCAGACAGAACTCAAAGTTCGTTGAAAGAACGGCCGTTTGTGCTCCTGCTTGGTTGCAGCGAACGCAAGGGTCGCTAATTCAAAAACTTTGAATTAAATAAATTAAATTTCCCAGACAGAACTCAAAGTTCGTTGAAAGAACGGCCGTTTGTGCTCCTGCTTGGTTGCAGCGAACGCAAGGGTCGCTAATTCAAAAACTTTGAATTAAATAAATTGAACTTTCTTTAGATTTTTTTTTTTATAATTTGGGGCCAAACCTCATTTATTTAAGCAAGCATGAAATATTTTATCTGACATAAATATGCCGGAGACTGATTACTAATTAAAACATCGACGTAGCCAAGTGATATTTATTTATGCAAATAATAATTAAAAAAAATGAATTAAAATAAATTTCAATATCCAATATTATTCCTCAAATTTATACAATAGAATTTCTTACCTCGGAAACACACACACAAATCAGTTCGGTCACTTACGGTCGGTTATCACTATTGTTCATTTACAAAACGGCAGCAAAAAAAAGTGATTTTAGCGGCTCCCGGCCTTTTAAACAATTCTCCCAGCCCCACTTAGCAAAGGCCCCACTAAAACAGAAATATATGCGCGATAATCGACGGAACTGATTTGAGCGGTTGGCCTTAACAATTTACGAAATTTAAAAATCCAGATAAGTATAAAATCCAAATAAATAGTAATTGCAAAAGAATAAATTATTTGTATACATGCAAATAACTTAAGAGGGATGTAAAATTAAATTAACCAACTTATTCTAAATAATAAATTCAAAATTATTTAAAGAATATCAACACTAATTAATACAGGATGTCCCAAAAAAAAAGAAAAAGTAACTTCGTTACATCCCCCTCTTACTTCGGTAAAAAAAAATGAAAGCACAGCTTGCATTTTTTTTTTAATATCTCAATGTACCCTTAACTAGAAAAACTAAACTTTATCAATAATTGTCTTTAATTTACGTCTTACTAAATGTCTTCACATCGGAGTGAGCTTCTTACTGGAACCTAGAAATCCTGGTGCGCACGCTGGGGTAAGGAAATTGGGACCTGTGCCCTATACTTCTTCTTCCGGTATTTGTACGGAGCTGGGAATAACGAAATTGGGTGCCAGCGGTAGGGTCCGGAAAATTGGTGGAGCAGTCGCACAGGTCACATTGAACGCCCTTGTCTTGGCGAGAGCGCGATACTAAACACGCCTGACTTGCGACGGAACGTTTTCCTAGATTACGTGACGGCTTCGATGTAAAGCGGAGGTTGGAGGGGCTGGTAGATGGTCGGCGATATCTGGAGTTATCAGTCGCTTGGTCGTGCCGACGACAACGGGAACCAAACAGCGTATTGATAACGGGAGTACTAGTGATTGTACTTGAACATCTACAGTCCTTGGACATCCGTCCGTATCGACCACAGCGGGAACAAAACAGAATAGATTTTGCACGGGTGCAGTTGTCACGACGGTGACCGGGGTATCCACATCTCCAACATAGATCCCTGTCTACCGGTAGGAAAATATCAGGGGAATGTCGATTTTGGCCTTCTAAAGTAGCTTTCGGTCCCTCGAGGACATCAGACGGTCTTGTTGGTTGTCGTCTAATATCTCTAGGCACCGTGTCTAACTCCATCTCAGCGGTAAATTTTTCCGGGCTTCTAGACGGTGAATCCTTAATGGTTCGATCAGATTCGGACGGTAATTCTGAAGCGGACAGTAGTTCGGTTTCGTCCCAATCGTGGATGTCCAATACTTCAAATGATGATTCAGACGTCATATTATTCGGAGGTAGGGTCGGGAACTCTAAAAGCGAAAGTTTATTTTTTTAATATTCAAAAATAAATAACTCCATATTCGCGTAATACAAAGCGGCAAACCAAACAAAACAAATAAAAAAAATTTTATTCTGAGCTTCTATTTACAAAAAGAAATATATTTTATCCCGGGTAACTTAAAATTAAATGTTTTTTTTTTCTTCACTTTTCCGGGGGTAAGTATACTTTATGGCGTCGGCCACAGTCGTCCGCTAGGTAAACTCGGCACCATTTACGGGGATCGGCTTTAGGGGGTCGAAAAGGATAAGCCTTAGCCAACCAATCATCTGGCCAGGGTTGGTTTCGGGGCCAGTTGAGGGCAAAGTCAACAAGTTTTTGCCGCGAGCTTTCCTGCTTCAGCCTCCGGGGGGGACTTTTGGGCGCAGGCGATCGGGGAAACAGAGGATCGAACTGATAGTTCAATTCTGCAAGCCGGTGGGTGGTCTTTTCCTCGCACTGGATGTACTCGCCTGAAGTGGCCGGCATGATCACCTCTCGGCGCACAACGGTCTCTACCTTTATTGTTTCTACATATGTACCAGCCACAGGCCGAGGCGGTGATGGTGGCGGCGTGCTGCCTGGTACATACACATCGAGAGCCAGCAGGTCCTCCCAGAACCCCGGGTCTACATCTTGCTCCCGTATCCAGCTATCGGACATGGCTTGTAAATCCTCCCACCATGAAGATTGCTCCTCGGGTAGTGGGGAGGCGGTAGGAGAGACGGGTATAACGACGGAAGGTGTTGGCGAGGGTGGGGGAATGCTTGAGTCAGGAAGTACGCGAGAAGGAGAGGGTGGGGGTGACGCAGTAGGAGAGGACGTGGGTGTGGTTAAGTCGATAGGGTCTTCTTCCCGAGAAGGGTTTTCTCGTAACCGTCGTGCCATGTCTCTGACCCATTCACCCCGGATGCGGTTTCGCTCTTGGCGTTCGGCTCGGTCTAATGTCGGATTTCGTGTTGGCAGCGGTTTGCTTCCCCGCGACGGGGCATCAGCTCTCGGTTTCATCCTGAAAATTAGGAATTAAGACTCTACAGAAACCGGTTTCAAGTCTTTAATATGCACTCGGTTACATCTTTTGCCTTGTGTGTCTTTTAAATCATATACCACCGGAGATACAACTTTCACCACCTTATAAGGACCGGAATATTTTGGGGCGAGTTTCGCGGCTACATGATCAACCGCGGACGATAGAGTATGTTCTCTTTTCATGACGGAGTCACCTATTGTGCATCTCCAGTCACGGCGACGTAAATTATAATACCGACTTTGGACCGTAAAAGCTCTAGATAAATTCAAGCGGACTAGATCAAAACACTCTTGCAACTTTTGCAAGCGAAGCAGGTAATTTGCGGAAACTCTGTCTTCAGCGTCTTCCTCTCCAGAACATTCTTCCGGTTCTTCAGTATCTTGACCTTGTTCAACTTCACGTTTTAAAGTATTCGGAACCTCAAGATCTCTCCCAAAATTAAGAAAAGCCGGAGTGAAACCAGTAGAGTCGTGCTTAGAGTTATTTATTGCAAACTTCAAGTCAGATAACCTTAAATCCCAGTCACGGTGATCCTGCTCACAATACTGAGCTATCATAGTTTTTATCGTACGGTTGGCTCGTTCAACTGGATTAGCTTGCGGAGTGTACGGCGGGGTGAAACGATGACGGATTCCTAAACCTTTGAGCATTTCTTTAAAAAGTTTACTGTCATACTGAGTTCCATTGTCGGATAACACAGTTCGAGGGCATCCAAAAGTTGTCAGAACCTCCTCGTAAAATGCAGTGCTAATCGAACTGGCTGTTGCTTTTCGAATCGGTCTACACTGTACCCACTTCGTAAATCGGTCTTGAAACATCACGATGTAACTATTGCCTTTCTTACTTCGTGGCAAAGGTCCAACAATATCGGTACTGACAGTTTCCCAGGGACGGTGGTTAGGGGATGGTTGCATCTTTCCGGCTAGCTGTTGTTGAGAGGGCTTGTACTTCAAACATTGTAGACAACTACGTACGTACTTGGTGATGTCCCTAAACATTCCTGGCCAGTAGTATAACTTAGCAATTCGTGCTATAGTTTTTGCAATCCCTAAATGTCCTGCAGTCGGTGCATCGTGATTTTCTTGCAGAATTCGGTTTCTTTGTGGCTTAGTCACACACAACTTCCAGGGGTCAGAGAGTTCCGATTCTCTCAAGTCATTTAGATCCCAGAAATGTCGGTACAGTCGTCCTTCTTTAATACAATAGTCCGGAAACTTTTCTGGGTCTTTCGAAACCTCGGTCGTCTTGTTCCGATACCAAGAACATTCCTCGGAAACATCAGTTAAGCACATTTCAGACGGTTGTTCGGACGTGCACGGCAACGGGTTTCTAGACAGTGCATCGGCTACCCGATTCAGGGCGCCGCGACGATACTTAATTTCAAAGTCATATTGTTGAAGAAAAATACTCCAACGGGCTAGACGGCCAGACGGACTAGATATAGAATGTAACCATCGTAAGGATTGGTGATCGGTCACAACGGTGAAGTGGTATCCTTCTAGATAGGGGCGCATCTTATCTATCCCCCATACTATGGCTAGACATTCTTTTTCGGTCACAGAATAATTCCTTTCGGCTGAACTCAGGGTACGGCTAGCATAGGCTATCACATGTTCATTACCATCTATCTTTTGAGTCAGTGCCACTCCTAATCCGTGTTCGGAAGCGTCTGTTTGCAGTATGAACGGTATGCTAAAATCAGGACAGCTTAGCACCGGCGCTTCGGACAAACAAGTTTTGATTTTGGAGAAAGCAGTGTCCTGTTCCTCCGTCCATTTCCACCTCTGTGTTTTACGAAGTAACTTCGTCAGCGGAGCTACTGTCTGTGAAAATGAAGGTACGAATCGGCGGTACCACGAGGCTACTCCCAAGAATCTTCGTAGCTCTCGGATATTTCTAGGAGGTGCAAACTTCATAATGCTCTCTACTTTTTCGGGATCGGTACTGATACCATCACAAGTGACGACATGGCCTAGGTATTTCATAGACGGTAGACAGAAATGGCACTTGTCGGGATTCAGTCTTAACTTGGCATCTCGGAGACGACAGAAAACTTCAGCGAGATTTTCTAGATGTTCTTCGAAAGTGTCCCCTAATACGATAATATCGTCGAGATATGCAAATGCGTACGGATCTAAATCTGGACCGATAATTCGATCCACCAGCCGCTGGAAAGTGGCTGGTGCTGAATGTAGACCAAACGGCATGACAGTGAAATGGAAAAGTCCTCGTCCTGGTACGGTAAAAGCAGTAAGAGGCTTGCTTTTAGGTGATAACGGAACTTGCCAGTAACCACTCTTCAAATCTAAACTGGAAATGTACTTCGCTCTACGCAATTTGTCCAGAATAGCGTTTATGAATGGAAGAGGGTAGGCGTCCTTCATCGTAACCTCGTTGACTTTTCGAAAGTCAATACAGAAACGATTCTTTCCATCTTTTTTCTTGACGATTACTACGGGTGAACTCCACGGACTGTTTGAGGGTTCTATTACCCCTTGTTTCAACATCATATCCACCTCTGCATTGCAGATCTCCTGCATCTTAGGATTCTGTGGACGATATCTTTGCTTAATCGGTGTGGAGTCTAGAAGACGTATCTCGTGTTCTACTACGTCTGTCGGTCCCAGAATTTTCTCAAATTTCGGTAATTCCTTGTCTAGGAAACTTTTCAAAGTTTCTTCCTGTATTTCGGTCAGATTTCGGTCTTGCAGCGGCACGATAGTTTCTACAGGACATCCTAAACCAGATAATCCTTCCTCTTCCTCGTAACATTCTAGATCAGAGCGTGAAATTCCGATAAAAGTATTAAATTCGCAGCGGTCAGGAATTTTGGCCATTTCAAAATGTTTCAAGGTTGTCCTAGCGGCAGTTTCTAGAGGATATTCTGTACTAGACCCCTTTACATCATCTTGGACTTCTTCCAAGCCTGACTGGGAGTTATCGGTAAATATCCTATCAGTTTTAACCTCTTCACAAATTATTCTAGCGGAGTCAGTAATAGCCAAATTCTCTTTTGCAGTTTTATCAACAGTCGGATTTCGTCTAGCGGTATCAGTTACATTAAGTTCGTAAGAAGGTCCGGGGCCGTGCTCTTCTGGCGGTGATCTTACTACTTCTAGATTTCCTATAGTATACAGTGCGTCTGGCAGTTGACACTTTACGGGTTTGCCATCTTGAAAGATCTTCCCTGTTCCTAGTTCCATGCAAAATTTATACTTCTTAAGTATATCCAGTCCCAAAACCAAATCAGCGATCAGACCTGGAAAATATTCCAACGGTTCTTCCATGATGATGTCATTTACCATCAACTTTAGATCATAAGTATCGGAGATAGAAACCAAATTTCCGTTAGCGAGACGTGCTTTCGACGTCTCGCGGACTGCGGTCCGTTTTCTATGGGAAAAGTGCTTCACTACTTGATTTCCAACATATGATCGGACAGCTCCGGTATCCAACAAGGCTTTAAACTTGAAGTTTTCGATATGGACATCAATTTGCGGTCGTGGATCTGACGGTTCGTGTGACGGATGCTCTTGAGAGGCTAAGAGATAGGGAAGCTGCGGCGGCCTCTCTGCGGGACAGCTTCGGATTAGTTTTCCTGATTCGAACAGGAACAGTCTCTGGTAAGGACTCCTTCCTTACGACAGCGGGAACAGAACAGTTTCGGTTGATTTCTACATTGTGATCGGACATGCCCTGTTTGACCACAACGCCAACAAAGTGTACTAGAATTACCGGTTACAGGCGGTCGATGAACTTGAGTGCTTGTTCGAGGAGAACTAGTACTGGCTACGGGTTCTCTAGATGGAAGTGGAGTTGTATTCATACCCGGTATGTTCCTGGATGTATTTGTAGATGGAAAACGTTGATTTGTTCCTCTTTGCCATCCACTGGTGCTAGGAATGTTTTGGAGTTCTTTCCGAAGTAACTCATATTCCTTCACCTCTTGACAGAAAGAAGTAAAATCTTTGAAGTCATTTTTCCTGATCTGCTGCCGGTATTCGGGTAACAGATTACGGTACAACCAGGCTAGTTGTTGTTCAGACGATAATTTCCCATGACGTCGCATTAAAGTTTGTAAATCGGTAATGTATGAAGACACAGGCTCATTACGGCGTTGTAATCGTCTTCCAATTTCAGCCTCTAAGTCAATTAGGTAGTTTACTGGGTAGAAGAAAATACGGAAGTCTTTTTCAAAGTCGTCCCAGTTTGTAAATCGACTACGGTTATTACGGAACCACAAAGCTGGTTCGCCAGTCAGTAATTCAGGTAATACCGGAAGTAATTGATCCTGTTGTATGTTCCTAGCAATACATATTTCATCTAGTCGTTCTAGAAAGCTTACTGGCTCGTCACGATTTCCAAAAGATATTTTCCAATCATGTACATTGAGCGGATGTGGAGTTGCCATTATTATCGTGCTATTATCAGTTTTCGTTGGAGAAGTAGCGGTACTGTTCGGTGCTGCTACAGAATTAGTTTGTCCAGAAAATGTACTCTTTTGTACGCGTGGGGAATTTTTGAGAAATTCCACCAAACGTCTGCGTTTTTCCCTAACGCCTCCAGACGGTGATAGCTGTCGATTAATTAATTCGGTAGTAAGGCCCTCCTTCTTTAATTTGTAAACCCAGCTTACTAGTACGTCGGTATTCACAGGAGTGTCGCTATCTTCACTGTTTGACATCAATTCCAGTATATGAATCCTCGGATTGATTTATTATTGGTGGAAATTACTCGGTATATATAAAAAACTCTTCTACAGTTAAGTCCAATTGGTATAACACAGTAGTAATTAATTAGAAGTTTATTTCAAAATCAAAATTTTAAATGTCTAATCGTTGCGATAAAATTCTAAAATGTAAAGTTTTATCCTTGTAAAATAATAAAACGAACGGCACTGAACGACAAAAAAAAAAAATTTTAAATCAAGGGAAAAAAAAAAAAAAATCAATTTTAGATAGGATCAAAATTTTCTAAAATAATTTTGAAGTATACTCGGTCTAGCCCTAAAAAAATTTTGGAATAAATTTCGCAATAAACCTCAATCAATAATTTGCTATTAACAATGAACTGATTTCCTTTTTTTTTTTTTTTTTTTTTTTTTTTTTTTTTTTTTTTTTTTACACAAACTACTTTCCTAGACAATAATTTACTTCAATAGGATAACCGGTACCACTCAATATAAAATCTTTTCAAGAAATTTTAAAGATAATATTTGTTTAACTTATTATACCTAGAAGTAACGACAAAAAAAAAAAAATCCAAATTTACAAAACCAAAGTCGGTGCGTTATCAACCTTAATCAATTTCAGCTGGTATATTAAAGTCTCTTTTAATTCAAAATAGTACTTGTTAAACACGAATAAAAAAAAATATTCAGAGGACAATCGGTATAGTAAATATTAAAATCTTTATTTTCAGTCACAGGTAAAATTTATTTCGTTTATTTCGGTTCCAAATAAATCCAATTAAAAACCACGCAAAAAGAAATCTGCTATCTATAAATAAAAGCAACAAATAAATGAACCAAAAAAAAACGAGTTTCCTTATCTGCTTAGCAGGTGTTTAGGCCTTAAACTTTTAGGTGTTAACGCGAATAGATTTAATAATACATGTAAAACCTTTTCAAATGAATTCCTAAAAAAAAAATTCAGACTTTTGAAACTGATTTTCAAAAAAAAAAAATCAAACGATTTGCAAATGAAGTATTTCAAACAAAACAAGTCCGGTACAATAAAATAATTAATGCAATATTTTCCACTGTCGGTTCAGATTGAAATTAAAATTTTCTTTATAAAACAAATTAACGAAAAGTTTTCAAAGTATTATGCCAGATTTAAACAACTAAAAAAAATTGTTTATTCGGTATCACAAGTATTCCGTATCGTAAATTCAAGTCCAGAGGAATAAAAAAATTTTAAAGTTCAAAACCACAATGCGAATAAAATATTCAAGGGACAGCCGGTATAATAAATATTAAAATATTTATTTCCAATCACATGTAAAATTTTATTGTTTATTTCGATCTGAAATAAAGCTATTTAAAATCACCGGTAAAATCTGCTATTTTGAAATAAAAGTCACAAATGTCGTTATCAAAAAAAACTGGTTTTCTTATCTTTTAGCAGGAGTTCAGAAATTGAAAAACGGCTTTAAATGAAATAGTTTTGCAATACACATAAAATCACTATTTTATTTTAAATAAAACATATACTGAGTGTTCTCGGTTTAGATTTATTGAATTTTGCGGATTTTATCTATCAAATCTTAAACAGATAATTTTCTTCTGACAGTAATTTTATTTAAAAGATATAATCGGTGCTCTTTTGCTATTTTACAGCGGTAACTTGTTCTGTCGCTTGCCCCTTTTTGATTTTTCTTATATAAAACAGCGGTCTGGGTTTATATTTTTTTTTTAACAACGGTTTACCCTTTAATTTCGTTTCAGCGGTCTGTACGATTTTGTCTCTCGGCCTGTGCTCCTTTCACGTAAATTTTGTATTTTCCAACGGACTTTGACAATTTTTCTTATATTTCACTGGCTTATCTACAGCGGTCTTAGGTACAATTTTCGATGGTCTCTTAGACCTGTGTACGGTTCTTTTCTAGCAGTTTTCACGATATCACTTTTTCTTTTTCACAGCGGTCAGTAGACGGTCTCTTCTTATACACACTTTTACAGGCTTATGCGTTATTATTCAAATAGCGGTACTTTTTTTTTAAAACAACGGTCCCTGCTCGGGCGCCATTTTGTGACGTGCTTTCTTTCCACAAAAGATACTTGACGTCACTATGACACCCACGGCTTCGGTATTTTACTAGATTGCCTCGGGCGCCAGATTTTTGGGATGGTTTACTCCACTGACTCTCGATCTACTGCCTCAAGAGTACCAGGGTAGCAACAGATGGAGGTTACAGTAATTCCAGGGGTCTGTTGTCGTAGACAGTTTAGCGATGCACGGTGTAAAACAGGCTTTAATTGTTTCACAGTGCCGAACCTGAATTTACCGGTTGCTTTTGTTAAAATAATAATAACTACAAGTGACTATTGATTTCTAGAATTATTAACTCTTGCCATTAACTACGGAAAGCTATATTAAAACGTGTTCTTAAGCAATTAATAACCAAAAGCCCCAGATTATTTGCAAACTAAATTTATTTATTTTTTTAAATATGCAAGCAAAATTCATCGGTATATGATGGGATAAATAAAATCAGTATAAGATAGCGTGTAACTCTACAAAAAGCAGGTGAAGGTAAAATGCATAATTAGCGGTGAAAATGATATCTACACAGGAAAAGCGATACTAGGCACTAATGATTCTCAGGGGTGTTCCTTTGTATTTATGTCGAAATAAAATTAAAAAAAAAAATAACTAACCGGTATTAGAACTTGTATAGAATAAATATCTCAAAAGGTTAACTGAACTAGATTCTTGCGAATAAAACTGATCTTTTAATAAAGGTGTCTGACTGTCTAACGCAATTTTGAACTAGATATATTAAAATTCCCCAAACAGAACTCAAAGTTCGTTGAAAGAACGGCCGTTTGTGCTCCTGCTTGGTTGCAGCGAACGCAAGGGTCGCTAATTCAAAAACTTTGAATTAAATAAATTAAATTTCCCAGACAGAACTCAAAGTTCGTTGAAAGAACGGCCGTTTGTGCTCCTGCTTGGTTGCAGCGAACGCAAGGGTCGCTAATTCAAAAACTTTGAATTAAATAAATTAAATTTCCCAGACAGAACTCAAAGTTCGTTGAAAGAACGGCCGTTTGTGCTCCTGCTTGGTTGCAGCGAACGCAAGGGTCGCTAATTCAAAAACTTTGAATTAAATAAATTGAACTTTCTTTAGATTTTTTTTTTTATAATTTGGGGCCAAACCTCATTTATTTAAGCAAGCATGAAATATTTTATCTGACATAAATATGCCGGAGACTGATTACTAATTAAAACATCGACGTAGCCAAGTGATATTTATTTATGCAAATAATAATTAAAAAAAATGAATTAAAATAAATTTCAATATCCAATATTATTCCTCAAATTTATACAATAGAATTTCTTACCTCGGAAACACACACACAAATCAGTTCGGTCACTTACGGTCGGTTATCACTATTGTTCATTTACAAAACGGCAGCAAAAAAAAGTGATTTTAGCGGCTCCCGGCCTTTTAAACAATTCTCCCAGCCCCACTTAGCAAAGGCCCCACTAAAACAGAAATATATGCGCGATAATCGACGGAACTGATTTGAGCGGTTGGCCTTAACAATTTACGAAATTTAAAAATCCAGATAAGTATAAAATCCAAATAAATAGTAATTGCAAAAGAATAAATTATTTGTATACATGCAAATAACTTAAGAGGGATGTAAAATTAAATTAACCAACTTATTCTAAATAATAAATTCAAAATTATTTAAAGAATATCAACACTAATTAATACAGGATGTCCCAAAAAAAAAGAAAAAGTAACTTCGTTACAATGTTGGCATCTCTTAAATCAAACTGATACAAGATGTTTTATTTCTCATGAAGCCGCACGCGTCTTTCTTATTAATATATCCAAATGTCTGAAATTCTGGATAATTCTGTAAAAAAATTCCATCGTTCATGATAAAAGGTCACTTTTCATATATATTAAAAATACAGGGTCTATAAATAAATTATGGCTTCATTGTATTGATACCGTAAACGTTATATTTAATACAAATCTTCTGAAAGATTTTGAACATTTTGTATATAATATGTAAGTCTGATACAGGAGATGCCAACATCAACAATCGGAATTGATATCCTGCAAAATATCCTGCAAAATATCTGTAAACGAATGAAATTCCACCTCTCAATTTTATGGAAATCACTGAAAAACTTTCTATCCTTGGACCCTGTATACCGTTGATCTATGCAGGAATTATTATACTATATAGTATATTTATATCGGCTATATGAATAATCAAAACATAGTTGATTTGATTTGTATATTCGAAAAATTATCTTCACAACACGGCCAATTGGAATTTTTGGAAAAATTAACTTCAGCACCCTGTATAATCTAAATTAGCATCAGTACATCTACAATATATAAAATATTCGAGAAAACTCACCGAAAGCCAATTTAAGTTAAATAATTTTCATTCTTGTTTTTTTATCATTTTGTAACAGTTTTTTTCTCGAATCAGTTCTAACCGTTATTTTATACAAATTTATTGTTGAATTTTCTTGTTTATTTCCTGCAATCCAAAAAAGAGATTTAAGTGTTACTGAGAAATGAATCGGTTTTTTATTTTTATTTTACTTTTCCTTCTATTTCCGTTAAAAAAAATAATAAATGGATGGCGCCCTCATATAAAAATGTATTAAATCCTATCTTTGATTAATTTAGAATTACTCAGGTTTCATTAAGGTCTAGGCACGTACCCTATAAAAATGTGACCTTAAACACTTATTTATTAACAAATTTGGACAGCCATATAATGGAATGGACAATTAAGCAATAGTAATTTATTTAATTTTTTTATAACAAAATACCTAAAAAATTCTTAATATTATAAACATTAATTTTAGTTTTTGTGCAGTGATTATTGCAAGTGCGGCCCTGCTCAAAACATCGATAAAGTTTTCCGATTTATAATATCTAAAATAAAGAAAAAAACCACCAATATGTTTTGTCAAAAATACTTGACTTATCTTATATCGAGAACATTCCAGAAATGAGTTTCGTCTGGATATGTATCCCGAAATTACGAAAGTAGTAAGTAGTCGTTTTTTCCCAGGAAGACAAGGAGAGAGAGGTAAGTCCAGAGGGATCTGTAGATAGCATTGTATATGAGGACCGTTAGACTGGACATAGTTTAAGCCGTCCCATAAACAAACGGCTATCTGGCCATCAGTCGGGAACAGTTCAGCTCCAGTCGCATTTCCTCTCGTCCCTGGTGGTAAACATCGTAACTTTGCTCCATATCATTTCTCCACAGGGCGATCTGCCTTTTGAACATCTTTATAGCGCGGTCAATAATCAACAGATAAATTTATACTGGAAATTGTAAAGTGCACCTATTCTTCTACACAGAGAGAAATAAATTGCTTACAATATTATAATATTTGATTTAGTTTTTTTACATTAATGAAATATTATTTTTATAAAATAAATCATTTTGTTTATTTAAACTAATATGATTATAATAAATTTTACAAAATTGAAGAAAAAATACAATTTGGTTAACTTTAATGTTTCCTGTCTCCCATTCACTTGCTTCGGTTTTGCTGTTTCACAGGTATGTCTTTTGTTGTTCTGTTTATTTCCTATTTTAGCGTCTCTTTGTCTCACATCTTAATTTTTTCTGCCGCCTAAATCTACTATCGTACTTGATTCCTTATTTAGCCCCTGTTTGTACCGTCCCCTTTGTGTCTGACTGTTTCTATTGCTATTCTTTCTTTACTTCTTTCTTCTTCTAGTATATTTTTTATATTTTTCTAGGATTCATTCGCAAATACATCCAAATTTAGATAAGGTACTGCAAGTATTATGTATTTTTTTAGATCTTGATAAGGCATTTGACACAATAAGTCATACTCAATTGTTGGATAATTTGTGCTTGTCTTAGTAGCACACGTAAGACAGATAAGACAGATAATACGCATAAGTGAATGTCTTTAATAAGTTCACAAATCAAATTTTATGTCAGTTTTGATTCTGTCATAATTTGACCTTTACGCGTTTAAAAATGTTGTGAGAAAGAACAGCAGTTCATTTTGAAAATAGTTGATTATTTCTAAGGGGAAAAAGATGCCGTGAAGACTCTTTTGCCTTTAGTGCAGTTGTGAGGAGAGTAACATACTCTTTTCCAATAGAATGTCAAACTGACTGAATTTATTTCCGATATATCTCCATTGTTTGAAGTTAGGTTATTTTATGACATAAGGATTCACTCAACGGGTATAGTTGTTTCCAGTGTTTTGGTTGTGATTTAGTTTTTTGTATTTTTTTTCGATAGTTTACGATTTTTTCCTCATTTTCTTCTTATTCATATACATTTTTGTGATTATTTGCGATTTTTTTTGACATTTTTCTTGGATTTTGTTGCGTTTTTTTAGCGATTGATTTCCGATTTTTGCGATATTTTTCAGTTTCTTGCGGTTTTCTTCTTTTGTTCGTTCTTTTTACCGAGTTTTAGCGTTTAATTTTTTATTTTCTTACCAATTTTCTCTCAATTTTTTTGTTTTGTTTTTCTTATTTTTCTTATTTTTTTGTAATATTTTCAATATTTTTTTATTTTTTCTTATTTTTTTCTGATTTTTTCTTATTTTTGTCCAGTTTTTCTAATCTTTCCTCATTTTTTTTCTCATTGTTCTGTTTATTTTCTAGTTCTTTCTCTGTCTTTCTAATTTTTTCTTATTCCTCTGATTTCTTTCGTTTTTTTTGTTTTTCGGTCTTTTTTCTCATTTTTCAGATTTTTTTATTATTTTTTGATTCTTTTTTGATTTGTTTCAAATCATTTCGGGAAATCTGTATAAATCAAAATAATTTAAAATTGTGCCTAGAGTAAACATTTTTTACACAATCTTACCGTTTTCCTACGGGTGTATGATGGGCCACCCTGTATATTTCCTTCTAGGTTTTAAATAGAGTTCAACAAAATATAATTATGTTTTAATCATTTTTTTAACTGCAGGGGTTGATTTAATAATAACGATATTTGAAGCTTAAAGGTAATCTGTTCTTTTTATATAAGTGAGACATCCTGTATAATAGCATTAAACGTTTTTTTATCAGTGACACTTATTTTCTAGATTGGGTTTATCTATTTTTTTAGTTTTTCTTTTTGTTTCAGATACAAATAAATTAAACCTAGTATTATTCAAATTACCAAAGGAGTATTACTTTTAACACTCTGTAGAGGCTAACCAGTCATAGTAGAAAATTGAAACTATGCCATTTTTTAACTTTCTATAACACAAAACGACATACTAAATTTTCATTAACTTCCACCGAGGGCCAGTTTTTTAACATTAACTGCGTTCTTTATATATTTTTAATGTAAAATAAACCCAATAATTAAAAAAAAAAACGAAATTAGGGAAATACCTAAAATATTTTATATTGGCAAAATACAACTAATAAAAGAAATATCATTCAAAAGGATGCCCTATAAAAATCAATTTTTTTTGTCCACATTGTACAACTTTAGTGCGAACCGACGTTCTCCCGCCAAATTATCGCACTTACAGATTTATATGACATCTTCACAGCTCTGGGGAAGAGTCGTGAATCAACGCTTTCTGTCTGTCGTCGTAGTGGTATTCGAGACCCCAGTGGCCCATCCTTGAAACTTACATAATAATGACTAACGTCCTGCTTCGTCCAGAGCATTAATTAATTCCGTTTTAGGAATTTAGTCTCAGGATGGATGACTTTCGTAGATTTTGGCGGGAGCGATAATCAAATAAATTTAAATTTTTTATATTTCTTTAATCTTATAAGCATGTTTGTAAGTTTCATGTCAGTTTTTTATTTTGCACTTTTGTACCACATCATATTTAAGTACAGGGTGATTTGTTATAGTTGGTAGGTAGATAGGATTTTTTAGTATTAGCTTCATAAAAAAAGACTAACATGTTAAAACCATAAATTGATATGTTTTTTCTTTTCTAACATAATTTATTTGTATTAATTTTAGTGAGTTTTTTTTTAAGAGATTTTAATCTCCGTTTATTTTTTTAATATACTTCATTTTTGAATTCTAGTGTGAAACTCTTTTTTACTGGCGATTGAGTACCAATTTTACAAAATTTGTCTATGTTATTTTCAGATTAGGATATTAACCTCATATTAACTACCTAAAAATTAATCTAATCTAATACTGGTTTATTTATAACTTTAATATTGCCATATTCGAAACATCCAAATCATCAAAAACGGTTTCGTAACAGTTGCTAAATAGCTCTAAGATTGTCTAAACTATTTGCGGGACTATTATTGCCGATAGAGCGGTAAATTATCGGGCCTAAGCGTTCGTAATTGTTTTACTTTACGACATACAAGCCGTATAAACACAATTATAAGCACAAGGCACCCTTAACCAATGGCGGCCATTGTTCGAAGATGCGACACATGATCTACAACTTCACGATCGTTATCGTATTTTCTATATTAAGTGCTTAAAGGAGATTTTCACTAGAATTTTATTAATAAGAATATTTTAATTTGTTAAAAGAGAGTACTATCTATAAAGTTTTGAACATATTTTGTAAAATTATTTACTTTAAACTAGAAACAAATTTGTACTAAAAATGTTTTGTCCTAACTGGTTAGTTAAGGTTGATTTATTTTTATGTGGCATTTTTGGATTTTATCTCACTTCAATATGCCTTTCACACAAAAATTTCACAAAATACACCCTTGGTGAAGTTGGGCAAACCAAATGACTTAAAATGTCATGAAACGTAGAGAAAATTTATTTTCCGCGAAAAAAAAAGAAAAATGTCTGTGTGGATGTCTGTGCGCACGATAACTCGAGAATGGTACGTCCGATCCGGAAAATTCTTTCGGCCGTCGGTTTTTATTCAAAAAAGAAAGGCTGTATCAGAAGATGAGCTATTTCGGGTCCGAGGATCCTGGGCCGCCTACTAAGTGAAACTTCTATTTGAGATATCTCGATAAGGAAAGCATATTTGTCGATACTGATTTATTTTAAGGCGTCATGCAAGTAAAGACGCGTCGATTGATATCCATATCGCACGGGACTCGTTGAAAAAAAAATGAAAAATTTGAAAAAAATAATATTTTTTGGAAAAATTCACATTTTTTGGAAATGGACTTTCTTCCGCTGAAGAAAACTGGCCGTAGTCTTAAAAAATTGCGCAGAGATTATTCCTTTTACAAGTTTATTTTTTATTTTATTCAATCTTTATAAAATTTTCTGTATGGTTATAATGTTTACGTGTAAACAGTATTGTCTTAAAGACAGGGACGTACCAGTAAGGATCCAAAAAAATTGTATCGATTACACAATCTGTACCTTAAGCTAACGAAAAGATACTCTTATTCGAATTCGATAAAATTAGCCGTTTGGCTGATATTTGCATTTTATTAATGCACCGCAAACCAATTTGCGCGCATTCGCCATTTTTTGTAATCCAAGGTAAGGAAGTAAAATTAATTTAATAATGCAATGCCCAAGATTCACCTAATGTAGTAGAAATTAACAATTTAGCGATAGTAGAAGGTAACAACAACAAGTCATTAATTTTAATGTTGGTAAAAACGTTTTAAATTTTTTTTTAAATTTCATCAAGTGGCCTTAGGATTAGCTGTTTGTTAATTTCTAGTACATTAGGTGAATCTTGGACATTGTATTACTAAATTAGTTTTACTTCGTTATATGGGATTATCCTTACAAAAAATGGCGAATGCGAAAATTGGTATGCAGTTCATTAATAAAATGCAAACATCAGCCAAACGGCTAATTTAATCGAATTCTAACAATAGGATCTTTTCGTTAGCATAAGGTATGAGGAAGCCATCTTTAAAATTTTTATACAGGGTGTGTCATCTATACAAAAATTTTGGATCCTTAACTATTACGGCTAGTACGTCCTTGTTTTTAAGGCAATACTGTGAATTTGTTTATACGTTTAAAATAAGCATACATGTAAATTATATGAAGTACTGGCATTATTCTAGCTGAAGCAATACCCTCCCGACTTTTTTTTCCATTAGTCCCGGGACACCCTATATATAGAAGTGCCAGAAGTGACATAGGTATGATTTATATTTACACCGATGGCTCCAAAACAAAACAAGGTTCAGGATGCGGTATACATATATAATCCATAACCTATAAACATAAAATGTGCTATGGGAAAAAGTGTCAGCTTAGCTCAAACGGAACTCACTGGCATCCTAATAGCATCGAAATATATCACCAGAAATAAGATCAGTTACGCATTTAATAAAAATCTGGCCATATGTAGACGTTCCACGTAAACGGTTTGAGATAAACTTACTTTCGTATTTTGGGACTAACGCCTTAGATGGCACTGTCAGTATGAATAATTAAATTTAGGTTGTCTGCATTAGTAACATTTCAAATTTTTAGATATAGGTAATAAAGTTTCCACCATCTGGTGCTCTGTTTCCAAATTATTCGTCTGCCAAGAATACTGGGAAATTTTAAATGTTAAAAATCAGCGAGACAAACTACAATGAATTTTTTATCTATTTTAATTGTTTAATTATACATTTGTTACAATCTAATACTATAATGCGTTATAATAAAATAATTATAAAATTAATTAAAGCGATGAAATTTTAAAATACACAGAGTTGGCATAAGCTCTGTAATATTTAAATTATGTTTCTTAAAACTTGTCTGGTCCCAAACTTATCCCCGACTATGTATATGATAAAACACTAACTACATTATTAAAGGTGCATGATGATGACTGTATAACTAAAGGTAAAGACACTCCTGTCTTTCGTATAACATTAAAAGCCTCTTAAATAAAATGTAATCAAATTCTTATATGTATTTAATTAAACATAGTATTTTTTCACTCACCAGATAAATGTAAAGTTGGAACGGTATTTAAAAATAATCTATTAGATCGTGCTGACACATATTTTGATTCAAAATGTCTGTAACAGCCGCTTTTTAGAAAAATCTAACAGAGGATTTGGTCATAATTTGGAACACAACATTTTTCTTTATAAGGCATTATTCGAAAATTGAAAAATCAATATCTATCTACTAAAAGTTGAAATTTTATCATTGCCGCCAACCTAAATTAAATTATTCATACAAACAGAGACATCTAGGGCTCTGGTCCCAAAACTAATACACAAGATGACCTTGAGCCATTTACGTGAAACGTCTGTAGATGGTCTTTGCATATGAGAAAAAACAGCAGTTCATTTTGAAATTGGTTGATTATTTCTAACAGGAAAACCCAGCAACAGTTTGTGAGCTAAGAAGAAAAATACGTACCAATCAAATAGTAAATAGTAAAAGAAAAATGCTCTACGCATTTATCATTAATTATTTCCAAAAAAATGATCTTTTTGATTTATACGAGTATTCATCTGGCAATTTATAATTACGGTCCTGTCTTAGTTCTTTTATAAATTCGTTTAAATTTCATCAAAACAAATATAACAAAAGGTTACTTTGATATTACCTAATAATGTCGATAACACACGATAAAAGAAATAACATTTAACGACTTTAAAAAATTATCTATTTCATGATAAAGTACGTATTATTTCAATCACGTGCATATTTCGTAAAATTTGCAATTTGAATATAGATTAATAGATTTAGAAAATTTCCTAAGAAAACAAAAATACAGGCTGTGCAAAAAATTTATCATTTTGATAATAATGTACGTATTCTCTCAGTCACACGCTATATGTTGGAAATACTTTTGAATTTATAGAAACTTTTATAAAGAATAAAATTTCCTGACAAAATAAAACTAGAATGTGTGCAAAGAAAATTATTCTTATAATGATAATGAAAGTATCCTTTCAATCACATACCCAAACTCACATACTAAATTTCAGCTCAATCGTATTAAACGTGTGTCCTCTATCGTGTATAAACACACACAGACAGACAGACAGATATTCAGACAGACAGACTTCTATCTGGAAACGATCTTAATCATCTAAGGTCAAAATGGATATTTCCATCTTTATCTCGAAAATATTTTTTAGTTCGTTCACAATACTTTCCCTTCTTGGAGGTGGGTCGGGAAGGTAAACCGAAAACTGAAGATTTTAAATCTGATTTCTCCTGAATCAATTTTTATTAGCAACTGTTTTCATAATTCTCATATTCCTAAATGAAGAAAATATCAGTTTCTGAGCTTCCACTGTCCGAAAATGCTGTTTGGACGTTTGTCTTTCTGTCTGGATGTAAACACTATAATTCTCGAACAAAAGCTCCCATCGCGTTGCAGTTTTCACTTTACGATTGAGTTTTCTCCAGGGAAGAATCCTAATTTGAGCAGGATCGTAACCAACCTTCCGGTACTCACTATACAAATTTGGTGTTTTGCATAATAAAACTTTTTTCTCCACGACCATTACTGAATGTATGAATTCTGAAATCATTTTTAATAATAGAATGTAAACATTCACCCTCTAGAGTCTGAATATTTATTCTATAATACTTGCCTCTTATGCATTTTGCATGTATTTTCATTCTTTATCAAGGTAAAGAATGGATTTTCTGTAATCGAAATAAACGATATGGGATTGCCCTGGATTTCAAAAGTGTCACTTTCAGATATAAAATGGCGACGGTAATAATTATTTTCAAACAAGTTTTAATTTCAACAAAATAATGAGTGAAAAATCAAGTGAAGTAGATATAGAATTTAATAATATCTGAAATTGCAAATTATGAAAAAATACCAATGCACCAGATTTTAATATCGGTAAGTGTACCACAGCACTATAAATATTAATACAATGTAATACAAATATGTCAACAAATAACTTGTGTTTAGATTTAATTTAATTTTGATTTATACTTTTTGATCGTAGAGAAAATATAGTCTGTTACTCGGTCAGAATGAAAAATTCGCCACTCGTGGTTCCTCACACTCGCTTTCGCTCGCGTTCGGAATTTTCCACTCTTGTCGAATTTTTCATTCTAACCTTGTTACAGAATCTACTCTTCCGTTTTAAATTTTTTATTACCCTACATGTATGTGAGAAGTATGGGGAGGATTACACTAGCCATTTCGGTACCCCATTGGCCGAAGTCCCGAAAGGGTACACCAGTATTTGAACGTCCCTAGAATTTTGATATTTTTTTATTTCACTAATAACGCATCTTTTTATTGAAATTGTTAGGTAATGTCGAAATGCCTATTGTTATATTCGTCTTAACAAAATTAAAATGAATTTACAAAATAACTACGACAGGACCGTAATTAAAAATAGTTATTTCAGATAAAACGTTGTTAAAATTACAAGTGTCATATATTACTGAATGTTGCGGCATGTATTGCCTCTTATTTTAATTTTAATTTTATACTTTTATCGCGAATCAGATCGGCTATATTCAAGGCGCATTTTTACCTGGTACCAGTCCACATCGAGAGTAGTAAGTGTGTGTGAAGTGTCCGTGCCGGCCCATATAGCGACGAAATTCACTCAGTAAGTTAATCTGAGCTTTAGAATTGTTTGTACAGCATTAGCAACCCCAATGCTACATTTTTGGTCCTTCGAACCGGATATAGGTACTTTAGTACTAATCAAAGTTGATAATTTACTGCCGTTTCAATGGTTATTAGGTCCTATTTCGGAATTACACCCGGGCGATGACGGAATAGCCAGAGTCGCTTCAGCTGAAACGTCCAATGGGACAATTAAAAAGACATTTGTTAAATTGTGTCCTCTACCTTTTGATTAATCTTATATAATTTTATTTATGTCTCTTTTGTCGCTTAAAAAATGGGGGTTATTCATTTTTATTTATTTTTTTTTCTATTTTTGCTATAACTAATAGTAGTTAATTTAATTGGTTAAATGTTTGGACATTTTCATTTAAATTTAAAAATGTTACATTTCGCGGGGCAGGTCGCAATTTTTACCTGGTACCAGTCCACATCGAGAGCAGTAATTAGTGTGTGTGTGTGTGAAGTGCCCATGCCGGCCCATATAGCGACGATAATCACCCGCTAAGTTAATGTTTTTTACATGGTTTACAAACCTTAATGCTGCACTGAATTTGAATTTTAACGGTTTGCCATTTTTTTTTAATAAAAAAGACAGGTCCGTACTAAAAAAAATAACTTGATTTGTCAGTACACTTTTCTGGCAAATTTGAGATATAAAAAAATTTTCCTTTTCCATTTAAAATTTTTTTTATGCGTAAATACAAAAAATATCATTCTTAGTTCTCCCTTTATAACAATAGAAGAGCGAAAGTCTCTGTAGATTTTTTCGGCCAATGTAATGTTCTCTAAAATATTTAACTTTTTGTCCATTTAATCACTTCGTATCTCTTATGTTTTGGAACATAGCAATGTTAGCACATGATAAAAAAATATAGCCTGAATACATTAACCTCTTTTTGTATAACGTTTCTGTCTAATAGAGGAAAAACTATTAGAAGTTGCAATGTTACTATTAATATTATGCCTTATAACTATACATTTAAAAATTGTATTGATATTGATAAATAATTTGATTATAATATTTGGGCCCGTAGCGATTCGATGGCCGCGGATCCATCGGTGTGTGTAGAAAGTCTGCATCAGCACCGTTCGTTCACATTCCGCTCCATAAAAGCCATAAACTAATCAAAGTGTATGATAAATCACACTACATAAATAAAGTAAATGGCGTTTGCAATTGGCGTGAGTTATTATTCCATCTCTCGCAGCAACTATATCAAAATGGATAGCTGTTCAACGTTCACTGGTGAACGCATTAACAGCGAACCACACTAGCCTGGCTTTTTAAACCCTGCGGATTTATAATGAAATTCCGGCTATATTTCATTACTCTGTATTGATGTTGTTCATTGAATAACGACACTATTAGGCCACTTTTTAATATACCAGACTATATCAAATTTAGACCGCGACGATATAAATAACGATTCCATTATGCACAATCAAGAAATCTAAAACACTAAAAACAAACTAAATAATATATAAGAATTTAGGTTATGAATTATTACATAAAGTTAAACTTTGCAGATGTGACTAAATTCACAAACTCTAAATTGTCCCTTAACTCTTAGTGCAATTATAATAATTCATTGTAACTTAAATATAGCGTAGAGATAACCTCAATCAAACAGCAGCGGTGGTCGCTCCTTCCAGGCTATTATTATAATCCCTCCAGCTACCCTAATATGTGTACGTGCTCTTTGATTTATACATAATATTCGGCTCCTCCATAACGCGTATATATACTACAGCTTAGGAAGGATAACGACTATCAATTCGAACCCTTTAACGTCCTTGCGCCATTGTCTGACTTCGGTTTTATCCTTAAGGTATATAGACGAAGTTCAGATTGAGGTTAGGTGCTTGGGGATGATCTTTTAGTGAACAGATGGATCGTTTTTTTCTAATTCGTCTAATTCTAGTTTCGATATGTGTAATGTTAACAAGGTTGAAGTTTGACAACTTATTAAATTTTATTTGAAATCCAAATTTTTGGGGATCTGAAGTACCGTCCCCGTTTTTAGTGACGTACTAATGGAGACTTAATAAGATTAAAGTGAGACTTACACTTTATTAATTAAAATTTTATTTTTATTGGATAATTTAAATACATCATAACATCTACAAAATTAATTCTTATTAAATTATTATAATTCATCCAATTTAACTTTTGTTTACGTGGAATTTTTATAATATAGTTTTTGTTATTTTTTTCCTTCTCAAAATAAATATCTTTTATCTATTCTTAAATAGTTAAAGACAACCATATTTTCCTATCAGACAATTTCAAGGATCTTATCTAACTGTTCCCTTGGATAACTTTCGTTTTTCCTTACATCATCCCCCCTGTTTCATATTATTTCCAATTTATGTCAATCCTAGTTATCTTATTATCATTACACCCAGAAAAATACCTAAATACATTTACTGTAAGAAAATCTTTAGAAATCTGGTAATAAAATTCAACAGCAAATTAACATTTTTTCCACACAAATTATATAATATATATTGAGTATGTTTGATACACAATTGTGTAGAAATACAGACGCGCACAAAATGGCGTCTTTCTCTGACTACTTGTCGTTAGTCTAGCCATGTTGCCATATTACTTATAAGATATTTTATAGAAATGATATTTGTAATGAAATGGAATTAATAAATTGGTAAAAACAATTAATATTGCCCAATAGGTAATCATTTTTATTTAACTTGTATACATTTGCACATTTGTTGTCGAAATATCATTAAAACACGCTCCAAAAGTCATCTACAAAATAAATTAAAAAAACACATCACGATTTTTTATGGCGATGTGGCAAAATAACAGCGCTTCGACCATTTCAATGTCTCAGTCTTTTGCTGCTCCTGCTTTAGTGTTAGTGTGTTTTGCGCTTTGATACCATAGAATAAGTTATGAGCAAGTGGAAAAACATTTTACAGATAGGCAAATATGTAAGTAAATACCAAATTTTCATTATTGATTTATTTAATAACCTTTTTTAATTATAATTTAAGAGAATCTAATTGACCACAAGATCTTCAAAAATAGGACATAAAACCACATGGAACTAATTCTGATATTAAGGATTAAAATAAATGATAAGGAAGTTCAAATGAATGAGGTATTTATAAATGAGAACTTTTATCGATTTTTATTAAAGAAATGTTTTTTTAGGCTGTTTCTCATCAATGAATTTTTTCGGAGGCAGCAACTGTTCAAGTACTATATCTACTAGTCTACGTAACCGATGATGAAATCGAAGTAGAGCTCGATCCAAGCCAGAAATTAAACCTATTTGTTTATAAAGACAACAGTGGGATTATATTATAAAATTTTACCAATACCTGATATAATCAATGTAAGTACGTACCTATTTACTAAATGAGGTCAAATTTAATGCTATAATTCTAAGTTTTTAGTGTAAGTTTGTTCCAATATACTGGGTGTTTCATTGATAAATAGACAAACGGTGACTGAGAATAGGACAGACCAAGTTATTTCTAGAAACCTATGGTTAATGGGTTTCACGTAGTTAATAAAGAGACACACACAGTGTTTTGTCGATTTTTTTCATTTCTTTCGAAAGTATAGTAATTATCAAACTACCCAGTATATTATTTTGAACTTTAAGCAGTCATTGTGATTTATGCAACTTACTATGTTTTACACATAAGGCAGTTATTTTTGCTATAATTATTGTAGTAATATTTTAATAAACATTTATTAGTGATTTAATTCTTAATATTGTTTAGTAATTTTGTTCTTGTTGTTTTGTATTTTTGTTTTTAATGTTATATTCTCAATTATCTGAAATACATTATTTTACCAACTTTTTTATTCAAATACACAATCTATAAATTATTTTACCCACTTTATTATTCAAATACACAATCTAAATATTTGGATAAAAAAATTATATTAGTTTTGTGAGTACATGGATATTTTTCGTTTTATAAAATAAAAAATTTTTATGATATTAATTCGGCATTTTTTAATCTTTTTTCAATTTCAGAAAAAATGTGTAACCTCCTCTTGGTATGTAAAAATATTTAAAATATAGTTATGATTTTTATACAAATTATAACCTATATATAAGGCATATATTCTATAGATTTTCTCTAAACAATATATGTACAAAAAGCATATTTCAACATTTAGTGAAACTACACAGTATTGTGTTAAAAGATACTGGTATTGGTTTTACATAAGTATACATAAATGTGTTAAAATATGCACACCCTATTCATATTTATTGCACAAATTAGGTAAGTATTAATCCTAATTTGTGTACAATTTCTACAGTCTGAATTGAATTAAAAAATATACTGTTGGAATATACTACACAATCCTGTGTACGAAAATCATATACTTGTGTACTTTATGTTCAAAAAGTTTATTATAATAATAACCACAATGTGTTTACTTGTCAAACAATTGTTGAAACTAATTTCACAAATCTAATAAAATTATTTCTATTTAGCATGTATAAAAATCAAAAATTTAATGCAAAATAATACAAAACTTTTAAATTAAAAACCAATAAAGTATATTACACAATTTGCCAGACAATTTTTACACAAATTGATTCTGTGCCCATTCCAGAAACAAATTATATAGATAGTGTTTACAATTGTTGATTATAGATGCACACATTTTTAAGTGTGTAATTATTTGTTTCTATTACATTTTACAAAATAACCCCTTCTATTGATGTCCTTCAATTTCTTCCTCTTTCACCATACGTTACCTTACAAGACGTTTTTCTTTTCTTTCTTCTTTACTCTATGGCCGTTTCCTATATTTACACTCACTCTCTTGCTCTTGTACCAATTATTTACGTTGATTTCAAATATTTTTTGATATTATCTCACATTCTTTATTTTGATTATTTGCGCCGCCCCTGAGACTTTTGTTATAATAATTTTTAATAATTTATTTCATTTTTAAATTGTCCTTAATTTTTACTATTAATGTCAAATTTAACCACCATTTTGTATATTCTGAAGCAATTTTAAGCTAACTACCAATATTTTGGTATTTACCTCAACATTTCTTGCTTATTTCGTGCAATTATGGAAGGGGTTAGTATACTGACATCACAAGTGCTAATCACTTGAATGAAGTGGTATTTACCGTGGTTATAAATTTGTTTATTTTCAAATGTCAAATGATTTAACAATGATTTTTATTTATAGTGTATTATTTATTGTTTTAGTAAGAAAGAATGGATGTAAATTTGCCTCAATGTCTTTCACTTTCACTTTGTAATCTTAACCTTCATTAATTTAAGCTTAGCCAATACTTATCTTCCATGTCTGCCATTTTTTAATCTGAACTTTATAATATTTTTCTGTACTTTTAAGAACAAATCATTCACTTTTTGTAGTTTTATAACTGTCAACTTCAACTAAGAAGTAAAAACAGCTCCGTAGGTAGGTAAATACCACAAAATTTTGGTTACAACTTTGACGAAAAACAGCTAATCAATGACGTCACGGATATATGACCAAATTAATAACCGAAGTCGCTTGAATGTTGCTGTAATTACCGATCTCAAATGGTAAATACCAGACGCTTTTAAAATTGGTTCTTCTTAGCTCACCTAAATTAGTAATTAGTTTGGTTGCTCGCGTTGTGAACTAATGTTATTTATGGAAACTCGAGGTGGTTGACCACCAAAAATGCTAAAATCTTTTTATAGTACACCGGACCTCATAGCAATTTTTTCAACAAATTATGAATGTAACAGTGGTGTCTTATTTTTCAGTAGATATTATTATGTATACAATTTAAGGTCTAATCGACAATAATAATTAGAAAATACGATTTAATTATTACCTATAACATACGATTAGAAAAAATATTAAAAATTGTGAGTTGTATCAGTTATAAAAAATTTTCATTTTAATTTGATTTTTTTAATCACACTGTACAAACAATCTGAGAAAAATAGAGAGAATCAGATTTACTGCCTTGGCTTGTTTCATTGCCTCGGCTTTGCCTCGGCAATGATTTGCTAGCCGTGGCAATAAATCTGTTACTTCTCTGCCTACTTAAACAAATAACTATTTGGGTTTTGCATGAAATGCCATTTTTGCAGTAAATCAACTTTTCTGTTTAATAATAATAAAAATCAAATAGTAAAAAATAAAAATTGAATTGTCAAAAATAATAAAAGCACTGTCACTGTCGAACCCGCATTTCCATCAAAACAACGGCAAACCTAAGAAACAAGTCATGCAACAAAACGCGAAAGAAAAAAGAAGAAGAGGGCGAGAATAGAGAAAATGATCCCCCGAAGGAATCACCGAGATCCCGAACTCTCCGTATCATCGTAGGTGGCTGCGTTCAGCGGCATCTAGATGCGGGTGGCGACGTTCCACATAAATTCACTCTTTAATTACCCCCAGCTGTCAAATCAGACGATCTGACGGTTTTATGACAATTTATCGGCGAATTGGAAGAAAGGGAGGGTCGCCGTACCGCCGTTATGTCACCCTGACTGACGGACAACTATGCATTCAAATGGGGTGTTTTAGACTAGAAACAGCGTCGGCGGATTTCGAGCTTAAACACTGGCGTCCCGATGCATCTGTTAAAGGAATTATTATTAAAAGTAAGTGATTTAAATATAATCATAAAAATCGTCATCGGATTTAAAAAAAAATAAATATACAGTGTGTTTCAATATTAATTGTCTATATTATAAGTGGAGATTCCTTAACCCAAAATATAAGGATTTAACCTAAAACATTTAGAAAAAATATTCCCCTAATCGAGATGCCGGGTGTTTTATTTAAAAATCATGATTTTCCATAATTTTAAAATTTGTATGTATATTTTTGACAGTTAACTTGATCTAAAAGACACATTACTGCAAAAATATTCGGTTTTTTAAGCAGCGTACAAAGAACAAAACATCGTTTCACAACGACGTCAAACTCAATGAAACAAAAATAAATGCGCCGGGCTCTTGTTACGCTTTTCGTCCAGACTTGCAAACAAATGGCGCAACATCGACACATATGATTTCTTTAAAGTGGCGCTAAAAAACCGACAACTGATGGGACGCCGTCATGATGTTGTAGAGTTAAGGCCGGTTTTCATATAAAGGTAGGTCCCCACTAAAGCAACATTTGTCTGCAAGTATTGGTAAAAAACACCGAAAATTCAGGAAAGTTGTTGACTTTTTATATTGCAAATTTAAAGCCACGGTTTCCTCCAAAAGCCGGAGTCGTCACGACTCTACCCGTGTTCCTCGACCTCGGTAGTCGCCAGTGGCAGTTGTTTTTAACCTGGCCCTTGTATAAACAGCTGTTTTTTGTTTGCTACTTTGTGCCATTTAATCTATATGAATATTTCTAAAAAGTCGGTTCTTCTAATGTTGCTGTTCCTAAAATTCCTAAAATCTATTTTATTTATTTAAGTTAATCGTAGTCTTTAAGTTATCTTACATGTAGTGTCATCTAAATTTCAAAGTATTTTGATTTAAAAAAAAAATTAATGAGAGTATTTTAATACACATTTAATATATTTTTTTCTTAAATTGTGGATTAAAATAAAATGCTTGTGAATAAAATAGTATACAAACCTTGGCGAAAATTATCATTCCTGTCTCGGGCAATAGATCATCTCGGCGCGAGCGCCTCAGTGATCTATATCAGCCCTCGACAGTAATGATGCATTTTCCGCATTGGTACGTAATCTACTATTACTTGTAATTGATACCTACAACACTCTTACATAAATGCCATAACTTTAAATATATCTATTTCTAATTAGCTGTTTAAACAATTCAGTGACACTTATCACAGCCCAAAAACAACTATTTATATGAACTGTTTCATTGTCGAAATTCGTAGCGAACGGCGAATTGTCTGCTCCCAGAGCAGTCAAGCGACCGGCGACTAAACGAACGGCGACCGGTAGCTAGTAGTAGCGACTCGGCAGCATCTAGGAAAACACTAGCATCTAAAATGCATTGGAGATGTCTCAACGACTCGGTCGCGGCTACCCAGTCGCAGTCGTCAGCGACTGCGACTTTTGGAGGAAAACGTAGCTTAAGCTTCCGCTTTTGTTTTGTTTTTCCCTCAAAGAAAAATAGCCTCCACGACAATGTTTACCGATATGTCGAAACACGTCTCCACCGGATCAACTTGATTAGCCAGATGTACAGTTAAAAGTATTTTCTTTTTATTGTTTAGTTTTAAATTTACTACGGAGTGAAATAATGAAATATCTAAAAAGATGTAAAACTCCGAAGAAAAACTTACTTCAGACTAAACCCCATCTACGGTCCACGTTGACCTACAGGGCTCAAATTTAATCTCTACCGAGGAATGACTATAGTTACCTAGTTTAAAGCAAATCGGTTCAGTAAAACGGCCGTGAGAGTTCTCACAGACAAATACAGATACACTAACAGGATGATCACAATAACTTCTCTGTTGCTCTGAAGTAAGTTAATAAGATAGCTCATCGAAAAATATCAGTCTCGCCCTGAACTTTGGTATTTATGGTATAAAAACCGAAAAAAAAAGTACGGTGCCTGGAATAATATTGCAATAGGAAATAGATAGGGCGGAGGTTGAAAGGAAAATTAAAAAAAAGCCAAAGAACCTGTACGTTGGTTCATGGATACAGAAAGTAAGTACATTCCCAAACGGTTTGCCTATAATTTGTTATTGTTCTTCAAGGACCAAAAATAAACCCTCAGTCCCACCCAGAATACGGAAATCGGGGTAAGTTATACTAGATTGAAGAATGCTCGGAATCAAAATTAAAAATTTATTTCTTATAACAGAAATTATTCTGCCAGGGCAGTCGTCCTTTTTCTATTAAAAAGTAGTTGGAAAATTCATTTCTGGCTTCTTGGGTAGAGACAAAAATTTTTCTTCCTATTCTACTTAGTGCTATCATTGATGTTAATTTTTCACTGTCTTGTCTCCACGATCCTGCTATAAGTTCCTTGTACTTAAATTTTCCCTGTTCATTGCGCCAAGAGGAATATAATCCGAATATGTTGGACTTCTTATAGTTTTGCAAGTCAATAAACAATATTTTTTAGGTGGGGTCGACTTGATATTTTTTGACAATATAGCAACAAAAGTTGTGGTCAACATATGCTGCTTTGATGGGGACCCACCTTAACATTTAACACTACTGTCGGGACACATACCGGGTGGCCACGGGTCAATGTACGCCCACAAATGGAATGACCATATTTTTTGATGGCTTCTCATTAAGCATAAAATTCTAAATACAACAGTTTTTTAGATTTAAAAAATTCTAAAAAATAAGTAAAATACGAACATTTTATTTTATTTTATTTTATTTTATTCAAAATGGCCGCGTCAGATGAATGCGATGTAAGAAAATTACTAACTAGGTTATGGAAATTATTAGTAAGGTTGTAGACTTGTCTGTAGAGAAGAAAATAGTTGTTTGAATTACTGATGGGTACTGCAATTTTGGATATAAATGTAGATAGGTACCTTATTAAAATGATTTGTTGGCGCTTACCTTTTAAAAATAATTTATTATTACTAAGGATTATCGGTAAGAAATGATTTATGGCAAAAAAATTATACCTAGTTTATGAATCATTATTTCTGATTAATAAAAAAAAGTTCCATTTAAAAAAATTCAATACGACCCTTACGGATATGAAAATGAAAAGTAAATTCCATTTTTTGGAAAAAACCTAAAATTACTGGTACCTATCAATAATTCAAACAACTATTTTCTTCTCTACAGTCTATAACCTTATTAATAATTTCCATAGCCTACTTAGTAATTCATCTGACACGGCCATCTTGAATAAATTCCAAAATTGCTCGTATCTCACTTACTTTTTAGAATTTTTTAAATCTGAAAAAACTATTGCATTTATAATTTTATGCTTAATGAGAAACCATCAAAAAAATATAGTCATTCCATTGGAGGAAAAAAAAGTTGATGTCACTTTTGGTTCAACCGGAAGTGATATTTTCATTCCTGTTAGTCTCGGAGTAGCCCATTATTGTCTTATTTATCTGTGCCAAAAAATTTCATTTTTAAATTCAAAAACAGCCAATATTTTGGGGGCGTACATTGACCCGTGACCACCCGGTATGTCCCACTAAGTTTTCTAAAGCTACAAAACTGAAATTATATCCCAAAAATACACGAGTTTATCACAATTCCGTTGTTTTCAGATATATTTACCATTCTGAGGTATAGGCAACACAAATTACGTACTCGTTTGTTTACAATTTCAATGAATGACTCAGAAATCTATAAAGCCTTTGATCGCGTCTTTAAGTTTTTCTCTTTACTTATTATTTTAGAACAAAATACAGTTAAAAGTTAAATCCAATAAGTTATCCATATCTCAAATGTGGTCAAGTGTTATTCTTTAATCTTACAATGTTACTATTAGTGTTCGTACAACTACTTACTTCCTTCCTTATTAGTTTCCCTTCCCTCCTCTCCGTTTTTCCCGGTCTTATTTTAAACTTAAATTTATTTATATCATTATCTGTTAATTGTCAAGTCACTTCCGGCATTATCTACCATTTTGGTGACTTAGCTATTGCGACTCATTTCTATGGTCGATGTCAACAATTTTCAAAAATTATTTTAGGGAGCGTTTGATGTTCGCTTCCCTTTACTTAGTCCTTTGGTGACTAATACTCCAAGTGTAGTTGGATTTATTTTACTACGCTGCAGTCGCATAAACCATCTGGTTTGTTCCTGAACATGCCCCCCCCATGTGGATTCCTTATTTTTTCAAGTTTTCCTACCAGAAACTGTTGACCTAGAAGAGTAACCCATTTTCTATCTACTCTCACTCTCATTTTCTCTCACTAAATAAATTGTGCAGTCGTTTGGTTTATTGTCTATTTACATTTTTATTAAGTGTTTTTTCTAATCCATTTGGGTTTACTCGGATTTATCTTTCATTTACAGTATATTTATTATCCCTTACAATTTCCCCCCTTCCCTTCTCAGTAGCGGTACCCTTAAGTTTAGCAATATGCTAACATTTAAGGTTTAATCATATTATTTAGTTATTTTGGTAAGTTATCATCTTTATCTTTGTAAAATTTTCCTACATGTATTGTATCTGAGGCCTGAAGATGGTTTTTTAACCGAAACTAGTTGCCTGTCAAACATTTTTGTATAATTAAAGTTTATTGTGGTACATGATTTTGAGTTGTTTTCATTATGATTACAGTTGAAAGTGATTAAATATAGTATAACAAATAATATTTCATCCAGGTAAGAATAGTTACAATTGTTTTTCGATCATATGGCAATTTGCTTTGTATAAAATAATTATTAGGATTATGTGTCCCATCCATAATTATGAATGGGATAGCATGCCTCTGCCATAATAGCATCTATCAAGTTGTGTATTACTTTCAGAATGGCTAAACGAAAGTTAACTCTAAGGGAGTTGGAACATCTTGCTGATAACTTAACTGATATCTCAGATGTAGACGATGATCCATATGCTTGCTCTAATGAAGGTAGTGATTACGTGCAAACAGAAGATGAGGAAATGACTGATTGTGAAAGCATTCAAAGTGAACTGGAATCTGATCAAGATATAATAACCTCAAACGAAGAAATTGTAGAAATTCCCGAAGAACCAAATGGACAACCTCCAAACCTTATAGTTAATTCAAACACTAATGTTTGGTATGCTCCTCCAAACAATTTTGTACCAAGGATCAAATTCCACCCAAAAAATAGGGCCGATATATTTCTAAAATTATTTCCAAGAAGTTTATTGATGCTAAAAAGCTAAGATTAAAAAGAAAATGAGTCCTGCGATTGATTGGCAGAAAATTATGCTTATCCTGGCATGTAATTTGGTTATGAGTTATAATAGAGTGCCTAATATTTATAATTATTAGTTATCTAACGAATATTTATCAAACCAGGAAATAGCCCAAAAACTTACTGCATAGATGACGTATACTGTTTGCAAAAAACTGTCAAAGAAGCCAGAACTGACTCTTCTCACCAGGCCATCGATGAAACTATGACAAAATTCAAAGGAAGATCTAGTCTCAAACAATATCTTAAGCTAAAACCTGTGAAAAGGGGGATAAAAATATGGCAGAGCTCAGATTCTAATACGGGATACATCTATCATTTCGACATTTATAATGGTAAAGTTGGTTCAGCTTATAACGAACGAGTAGTAAAAAAATTATCAAATATTCTTAGGTCCTCTGACATCTTCTTTTGCATTGATAGATTTTTTTACAATCGTAAAACTAATGAATGAGTCTTCATTTGCATGTGTTGGAACCTTAAAAATACATCTTTATTTACACCACATGCTATATCTAGAGGTGACTCAGATTTTGTAGCAACAAGCAAGGAGTTACTTTCGTAAAATGGAAGGATACGAAGGACTTGTTTGTATGTCAAATTGTCATTCAAATACAGCTGATACTACAAAAAGAACTTCTAAAACTGGTGAGAAAATTGAAGTACCCTGCCCATCATCTATTATTTTTGGGTGCAAAGTCTTTTATAGTCTTCTGATGTCAGTGGTGATCAACTCTTGGATAGTTTTTGAACAAATTCATCATAAAGGGATACCCCTCCCCAAGCAGCAAGCTTGTTTTCATTGTTTTCTCGTAATTTTTGGTCGGGGTCATCATTTTACCAATAAGTGACGTGATTTATTACGTTGATTTTTGGACGTATAGTAGACGTCATAGAGATCACGTCATTTTTACGAGATATTTTCGTCATTTTAAAAAATCAAATGTATATTCTTTTAATTAAAAATTTGATTCACATTTTTGCAACAATTTTTTCGTCACTTTTGACTTAGAATAATTTAAATATTCCGCATTCTGTATAGAATCTGTTTTTAACAAGTTTATATTTTTCCTATTGAATTTATTGATTTTTTAAGTCTACCTACATTTTTAGTATTTAGCCAACGTAATGTTCAGTAGATTTTTTCGACATAGTATTTATGATTATTCAATGACTCTTCTGTACAATTCGTTTTTTGTAAAAAAAATATATTGATTTTTAAAATCGATTTCTACCCTACTTTTATTGCAGTTTTAAGCCAACGTCATTTTTACGTCATAGAAAATATGACCACACAAGTTTAAAAGACTGGTCAAATAAATTTCAACATTCCGGATTCCAGAACATCTTGTTGGATGTGCAGAATGAACAAATCGGTCAATTTGACGTATGTATGACGTTAATTGTATCCTCATTTTTATTTGGTAAATGACCTTTTTACGTCAGAAAATCACGTATCTGTATGTCATAAAATGAGGCACTTTTACGGCATAAATTCATGTCCTTTTACATCATGTAATGACGTCCTTTTTACAGAATACACTGCCTTCTTTAATACGTTATATACTGACGTATTTTGACCGTTATCGAATCACGTTACTGGGCTGTGACATAATCACGTGATCCTGTCATAAATGGCGTCATGTTAAAATTCTGAAGGACGTCCTAATCTCGAAAAAATGTCGTCAAAATGACGAGAGCTTGCTGCTTGGGTCATGTCTAAGATCTCTAAAAACCCTGGTGTATGCACTGATTAGATTTTATTTCGTACTTTTTGGGAGTACTACCTATTGCGTTCAATAGAAATTACCAGAATTTTGTAAGATGGCGCTGTTTAGAATTTTTCGTATCCTAGATTAGTTTGTTACAGATCACTTAAAGCAGATGAGGTGTCAAATAAATTATTTTCTGTCAATGCCAATGCGGATTTTTTATGTATATGGTATTAGTATTTTCTATAGTTGGTGTGTTTTTAAAGTGCAAATTTTAACTGTCCCTAATATCTTTGTTCGAAGTTTTTATTCTAGATTTGTTCATCAGTTCTTAGTTATTTTAGTGTAGTTATATTTAGTCTAGTAATTAGTTCATAAGGAATAGTTCTAAATAGTGTATAAGTATGGATACTTTTCGTCAAATGGGGCCGTACTGTATTTTCTATGGACAGTGTAAAGCTGCAGATTCGAGCATTCATCTGTATTCAGTACCAGATTATAAATACACCCTGTGTGATCTGTGATTACAGTTTACTATGAGCGAAGTATGCGCCATCTAAAATTTTTAATCTGAAACTTTAGTAATTTCTCAAAAATCAGTCAAAATCAAGTAGGTTGAGTTCTCCCAGTTTTGACCCAAACTTTTACAGGTATAAGTGGAAACACCATGATTTTTAGACATCTTGGTCATGTCATTCCTAGTGCCACTAGCAGAACAAATGGTTGAGACAGTAAGAGCACAAGCCAAAATCATGATCAATGGTGATCACCTTCCCAACGAAGGAACTTCCAGACGACGATGCGACCGCTGTGTAATGGAACTGAGAGCAGAAAAAAACCATATGAGTGGCATATAATTTACCATTATGTAAAAACTGTTTCTTGCCTTTTCATCAATAGTAAAATAAATGTTTCTCTGAAATAATATCCTACTCTTATTTCATTACTATTGGTACAAATAGTCCCACCAACTAACACTATAAGGACAGATAATCTCAGGATAATTTATAGAACAATATTTATCCAGCATTATCACTAATTAGTATTATATTAACTATTATATACTGATATTTATTAATGATATGATAAAATATATCAAATACAAATTCAGTAGTGAAAGGGTTCAGCTTCAGCGCGCTTTGCTCTGCTTGACTGAAATGTCGTTTGAATCAGTTTTCTTGGTTTCTTATATAGCGGTTTTCACTTATACACCGCGCCGCCGAACTTCAAGCAGCTTGAAGTGTAGAATCACTCAATAAAGTGTACAAATGTGAATCTCCAATGAAATATCGTGAGAGTGAATGGCACTGATATCTTTATTACTTTATTAGTTATGTTATCTGAAAATTTATTTTGATCTTCTTCCAGTTGTTGCTATTGTCGTACATATTGTTACTTTATCTTTCTTTACTCAAGTAATCCCAAAAATAAATACGTAAACTTTTCACTCTTCTGGTTTGGCACAAACTGATGCCCTAATACTTCGATTTGAAGCTTGTATGTGAATTTGACTAGCAATTTTGGCACTTTATCGCGACGCCAAAATAACGTAAAAAGCCTAAATGAGATTAATGAGAATCGACCTTTACGCTAGTACGATGTACCGTCCACACTTATTATGCGAACATGTTAGGATAAGATGTTTTGTTGTATGTCTGTACGCGGCTTTACTTGTACCACTTGTTAGGGGCGTTTTAAGTGCGGTATGGTTGACACATTGAGTTAAATTACTCGTCCCAACTTTTGAAGAAGCTTTCTATAATAGAAGCGAAACGTCGAGTATATAGTCTATTCAAAACAAAAACCGTTGCACGTCATCGTAGACGAAATAGTAAGTCGGCAGTGCTACCACCAAATAGAGCACGCAAAAATTCCTTTCATGTACGAACGTCACTAATTGGGGGTTTTAGGGATATCGTTTCTAAGCATAACGTCAGACAAAGACGTTTTTTTTTATAGCAAGTTATCAAATTATTGATGACGTGCAACGGTTTTTATTTTGAATAGACTATATCTATATCTCAGTTAGTACGAATATTTTATCTAAGTGGACAATATTAATAAAACACCTTGTATATAATAAACTATCAATATTTTAGAAATAAGTCGTCTTTGTCATGGTTTTTCCTAAAACAGCTTTCGAATTTCGACGGTGAGATAAAATAATTTGCACGTGTCACGTCGAAGACTGCCCGAAGTGTTTGTTGACGACGGTTACAAGAATCAAATTATCCATGTCTGTACAAACACGCACCATCCGGTTCACCGACGACAGAGGACATACAGCTGCAATGACAACAATATAATGGCCTGACATCTTTTGAACATGACAGGAATTTATGAAAATTATGCAATCCTGACTGAGAATGTCAACGTTAAATTTTAGGTGTTTCGATTTAGTGCGCTAATTGGTTATAATGTTCGACTGAAGTATCGTTAATTGAAACGAGAAATTTAATAATGTAATGTTTCACATTATTCGTAAAAAATGCACATTGTTTTGAATTCTAATATAACTTAACCTAAATTTAGCATTATTTTTATGTTTTTAAAAACGGACTTGACTGAGCCAATGCAAACCATTTTTATAAAATAAAGAAAAACAAGGGAAAAGGTTTAAAAAAGGTGACAATTAATGGGCAAAAAAAAGTAAAAAGGGTACAAAAAATCCAAAAAAAAGTAAAATGAGACAAAGTACAGGAAAAAAGCAAAAACTGCCAATAATGTAAAAAAATAAAAAAATAGATAAACTAGAGGCAAAATAAAGACATAAAAGGCAAAAAGGTCAAAAATGGCGAAAAAATGTCCAAAAAAGTAAAAAAAAAATTATATTTGTTTATTTTACGATAATAAAGTTCCAGAGATTTTTTTTCTTAAAAAAAAACATAGCTTTTCTTGCGGTTGAGGTTCTTGCAGTTGAGGAAAAAAAACTGCTTGGCCCAAGTAAAATAACAGTCCAGAGGAAAAACTTGTTGGCCCAGGTGAAATTAAGTGTCCAGAGGAAAAACTTCTTGGCACAGGTAAAAGAACCTTCTAGAGGAAAAAACCGTCCAGAGGAAAAGAACCAGAAACCCTAAAAGTTCACATAAAGTAAATATAATATTAAAATCTTATAAATTACCAGATTTCGTGGTCTCTGTTTTTGAAAAAAAATATATAACAATGATAATATTAAAATGAAAAACATGAATTTTAGATCAAAATATGAAATACAAAAATAATTAAGATGAATTAAATTTTAAGACAATCTGTAAAAACAAATTAAAAAAATATAGGTTCTCTTTTTTGTATTGTACACACAGATATCAGATAATTTATATTATAAATGATAAGATATGAACTTTTAAGCAAATAATAAAAAAAATATACCGGCATTAATAGAATTAAAAATAACAGTAAAAGAAGTTAAAAGGGTGAAATAATTAATAATGCTATCAAAGAATTTTAGTGAAAATATAATATAATAAATAAAAACATACCCTACAAGATGATGGGGAGAAAAAAAATATTCGGTAAGCGTCACAAACGGTATGAAGTTAGTTATGTCGACTGAGTAGGTAAAGAGAAGAACGTTATTAACATGGGAAAGACATTTTATAGGAATACCAAAAGAAGAGAGGGACATGACGCAAAGAAATAAAAAGGGGCTATCAAGCGAGTATGAAACTAAAATATATTTAGTAGAGAAATAATGAAAATACAGGGTGGCAAAAACGTAACAACGCTTTTAAAAAAGCGTGATAACTATTATATGAAGAAAATAAATCTTCATGATGATATCGCAAAATTAAATTTTGTAATTTATTTATAGGTTATGTTACAACAGTGATAGAAAATGTAAAGATTATTGCATGTTTTAAGTAAAGAATGACATTATACAAAATATAAGATAATGAGTACATAATGTTTTAACATTCCTCAACTTGGCAGAATAGAAATCGGGATTGCATGCAAAAAAATCGCCACCAGCAGATTAGTATATTTTTCTTTTACGAAACCATCTTCTATGTTGAGATTTACATAAAATCCATAAAATACGGGAGTCTACAAACGTAATAAATAACTCGAAAAATTTTTAAATTAACACACAGCACAACAAAATATATCTTGTTTACTAACGAAGTGATGTCATATCATGGCGAATAGCGTTTTAGACATGTGAATAATAGGCTTAAAAAAATGATTCTTAAAATAGAATTATAAAATTTGTATTACATTTTTATGACCAGAAATCGACATTTCTTCATTAAAAAAGAGCAAAACTAGGCCAAAATCAAAAATAAGATACGAATCGTAAAATGGAAAAAAGGCAAAAAAAGCAAAAAATTTAACATAAGGAAAAAAGAAAAAAAAAGGTAAAATAAAGCAAGAAAAAGAAAAAAGGGTAAAAGACAAAGTAAAGGGAAAAATGCAAAAAACGCCAAAAAACTAAACAAAAAGACAAAAAGAGGTAAAATAAAGGCGAAAAGGCAAAACGGTCAAACAAGTAAAAATAAATAAAAAAAAGCGAAATTAAGGACAGAAAGGGATAAAAAGGCCAAAAAAGACGGAAAAAAACCAAAAAAAGGACAAATTAAGGCAACGACATTTCAAAATGAAAGCAAAATAAAGGCAGAAAAAAAAGTCCAAAAAAGGAAAAAACGACAAACTAAAAGTAAATAAGGCAAAAAAGTAAAAAAAATTATCGGCTTTGTCACCCAAGAATTTTCCGCGCGCGGGTGTGGAGAATAGGATTAAAAATCTGGTCCACATCTTTAATATTTAAAAACTTATGAGTATAAAAGAATTAATCTCCTACTTGAGGACCTTCTACTTCACCAATTCAAAAAAAATAATGGTAGCATTCGAAGCACACACCAATCCTTCCTACCCAATTTCATCCTGATTGATCAAACGGTTCGACAGCTATCGTGGATGATTACACACAGACAGACTTTATTCTGGAAAATTCTTTTAATCTTCTCAAGGGACATTAAAATCGATATTTCCATCGATATCCCCGATTTTTTTTGGTTCACTATACTTTCCCTTCAATTGGACCGAGAAAGTAAAAAGAACTTGATTTTAAATTAAAAAAAATAATAATACATAATTTAAGAACTTTTAGTTTTTTTTAAATCGATTTTTATTTAGTTATTATATAACATTATAAATTGTTATTTATCAATAAATAATGATTTCCATTTTTTTTGTAACACTTGTAACTGAATTCATTTTTCCCCACTTGTCCCCTAATATTCATCCATATTATTTAAATAATATTGACCCCACCCGACAAACACCTTTACTTTTTCCCTTTTCTTTGCGGATAAAGTTGGCAAAGAACAAAGCTGTTTGCAAAGATATTGATTGTGTATCAAAGTTCGATGGGATGCTGCACACGTAGGACAGTTGTCCATCACCGGTAGATTTGACAGTTTGTATCGTAACGGAACGCTCGTCCTACGATAATGGCCCTCATGTCGTAAACTCTCATTCAACGGTAACGTGGATGCGAAAGGAGAGATTTCAGTGCCGTATCCAAGAAAAGTATCAGACCGGAAACTAATTTTAAATGTCGAAAATTGGTTTTGATGAATCCATAAATCGTTAGGTAGTGTATCGTGTATTCTCGATACTGAATGTTGAACGCACTTTATACATATGTATATAGAACATAAAGTAATAAATTCTGCTGTTTGTACTATTTATATTTCTCAAGAATAGAAAATTAAATATATTGAGATATAATAATTATATAGTCTATTTAACAATGGATCTTTGAATGACCAACCTACCAACAACCGCGAAATCAATTCACAATATCAAATAATGCCTAGGATGTGTTTAAATAATTATAATGGCATAAAAGACTGCTTAAATTTCTTAAAAATTATCAATTTATTTATTGAAGTGAGGAAAGTTAGATCAAAGTAAATACTAACAGGGTAAGGCTATAATGACCTAGCAGTCGATGCTTCTACCAAAAAAAATTATTATAATGGCTTTTAAGCAAAATTTTACAATATTTAATGATGTAAACAAATGACGTAACCTCAAACAAAAGAAATGTTCGTATGACTGTCAATGTATGCGCACGTATTTTGGCCACTCATTTCAGTTGAGAAAATTGGAACGAAATTGGAAAAAGTTATTATTATATATTAAAAAAACACAAATGCAAATTTACTTAAACCAAAAATAAATCTCGTTTTGAGCAAGAAGGCAGATGTGACGGCTGAGATCTGGATAATTTTTGGAAATGACGTATTTAAATGTAAAGGGATCCATAATTTACAGAAATTACTAGAGATCAGCGCCTACCGGAAATTAAACCTTTACAAATAATCAAATAAACGGTTTTCGAGTGTTCAAATTTGGTATAATTGATTAAAATATTTAAATGAAATTAATTTATAAATCTTTTTTAATCCTGAAAATTTTAACAAACATTTCAATATTTAAGAGTACTGATACTAAGACAATTCACAGATCAACGTTATATGACGTTCCACCAACGACATTCATTACATTTATAGCATCTATTGCTCATTATAATTTTTTGGCAGCTAAAAATTAATTTAAAATTCTTTTTAAAAAATACTTTAAATTAACAATAACAACTTTCTTAACCTGTGATTATGTTTGTGTTTTATAGAAAAATACGAAACTTGTCAAATATTCTACTTATATTTTTGTCGTCACATCAAATCTTACCATATTTTTGTCATAAATATTATTCAATAACTTAAACTCTTTAACATCGATATATCCCATCAATGTTAAGCTCTGTATTAGAAATACAGCAGCAATATTGTGCCGTTACAAAACGAAAGGAAGCCATCCAGAGGGGAATATATTTCTGAAGTTGTGCAATCCAATAAACAATAATCATTACTGTCAGAGTTCCTCAAGTAGTTTCAAGTTCTGATAGCCATAGATCCGTCCTTCTAGACATTATTGCCCTGTTCCTCCCTAGGCGAACCACCAATATATCAAACGGTATCGAACGCGTTTCTTCAAAAAAACGTACAGATTGGTTATAAATATAAATTAATGAAAACTTCACATATTAGTTTGAATCATTAAAAAATATTGTCCTAAAGACATAGAATTTGAAATTTTACAAAAATAATAAAAAACTTTCACAAATTTCAGACCCGTATAATTTTTTGGAACTTTTTGTTTATGTTTTTATGCTGCATCCAAATCTGAATACAGCCACAGTTTAATTTAACACAAATTATAAACTTTCAGAAATTTTAAAATTTTAGACCTGTCTATTTTTTTTCTTTAATAAGCGTATACTTTTCGTAATAGAATTTTTTGTCTTTTGTCTACTTTTTATGCTGGATCCAAATCTGAAATTAGAACTTAAAAATTCCCTGTGATACAGCCACAGAGTTTTAAATTTAACGTAAATAAAAAAGTTTTAAAATTTTAGACCTATAGAACTTTTTTGCCTCAATAGGCACACATTTCTAGTAATAGAATTTTTTGTCTACTTTTTATGCTGGATCCAAATCTGAAATCAGAACTTAAAAATTCCCTGGAATACAGCCACAGACTTTCAAATTTAACATAAAAAAAAATCTTTCAAAAAACTTTTAAAATTTTAGACCCATAGAACTTTTTTGCCTCAATAGGCACACATTTCTAGTAATAGAATTTTTTGTATATTTTTTTATGCTGGATCCAAATTTCAAATCGGAACTTTCATGTTCACTGGGATAGAGCCACAGTTAAATTTATCACGAATAAAAAAATTTCAAAATTTTTAAAATTTTAGACCTGTATAACTTTTTTTCTTTAATAGGCATAAACTTTTAAAAATAGGATTTTTTATTTATTTTTTATGCTGGATCCAAATCTGAAATCAGATCTTTAAAATTCCCTGGGATACAGCCACAGTTAATTTTGATACAAATAAAAAACTTTCAAAAATTTTAAAATTTTAGACCTGTATAACTTTTTTTCCTTAAAAGGTATAAACTTTTCGTACTAGAATTTTATTGTTTATTTTTTTATGCTGGATCAAAATCTGTAACCAGAATTTAAATATTCACTGGGATACAGCCACAGAGTATTAAATTTTACATAGATAAACACTTTCAAAAATTTAAAAATTTCGGAATAGAACTTTTTTGCCTTAATAGGCACATATTTCTCGTAGTGGAATTTTTTGTTTATTTTTTACGTTGGATCCAAATCTGAAATCAAAATTTTAAAATTCCCTGGGACTCAGCCACAGTTAAATTTAACACAAATAAAAAACTGTATAACTTTTTTTAACTTAATGTTTTTTGTTTATTTTTTATGTTTAATCCAAATCTGAAATCAGAATTTTAAAATTCCCTGGGATACAACCATAGAGTTTTAAATTTAACAACGATAAAAACTTTCAAAAATATTAAAACTTTAGATCTGTAGAACTTTTTTGCTTTAATAGGCACAAACTTTTCGTAATATAATTTTTTTATGCTGGATCAAAATCTGAAATCAGAATTTTAAAATTCCCTGCAATACAGCCACAGAGTTTTAAATTTAACAGAGATAAAAACTTTCAAAACTTTTAAAATTTCAGACCAATAGAACTTTTTTGCCTTAATAGCCACAAACTTCTCTTAATAGAATTTTTTGCTTATTTTTCATGCTGGATCCAAATCTGAAATCAGAAGAAAATATACTAGGATACAGCAACTATAAAAGTTTCAAAAATTTTAAAATTTCAGACCTGTACAACTATAGGCACAAACTTTTCATACAAGATTTTTTTGTTTATTATTTTATTCTAGATGCAAATCTGCAATCAGAACTTTAAAATTTACAGTTTTAAATTTAATACAAATCAAAAACTTTCAAATATTTTAAAACTTCAGACCTGTAGATTTTAATAGGCTCAAACATTTCGTAATACAATTTTTTGGTAATTTTTAATGCTGAATCCAAATCTGAAATTAAAATTTTAAAATTCCTTACGTGATACAGTCACAGAATTTTAAATTTAATACAAATCAGAAAAAAAATCACAAATTTGAAATCTTCAGATCGCTATAACTTTTTTGTCAAACACGCAAAAACTTTTTGGATTAAAATTTTTTGTTTAATTTTTATGCTGAAATCAGAATTTTAAAATACAATGGAATACAGACAGTCACACACTATAACAACGAACTTTTTTTTGGGTTATAAAATGATACTAATCTGTGAAAAAATTTGTCTGGTTAAATATGAATTTTAGTAGACAAGCATCAACGTTGCCTCATGCGGTCTAGACTGATTTTCTGTATCGTTGTACCAGAAATAATAAATATAAACTTACTTTTTTTCCAGTGTATTGTTAATTCAATGTAATTTACGAAATTGTTTTGTGAAATTAGTCTCGTCTTCTATTAATTCTTCGCATAGCATTTAATGGCGTTGTTTAAAAGAAACGCAATTTCTATAAATTGTTATTAGGTAGTGTTGGCAATTCTTAAGAAAGCGCGGCTTGCACTTAATGTCTCCCAGTTCAATGGAAAAGAAAAGGGGCCAAACTAATTGATGACTCAGCGAAAGAATAAATTCCGGATAATCTCACCTGAGGGTGTAATCCCTGGCTTTTTAAATGCTCGTCCTTTTCGATATTTTAGAAGTTCACTTTGGTTAATGAAGCGTTTTCTATGTCTTCATAAAAAATAACGATCAATTTGTCCATGGGCCTGAAATGTATTGTTTTTACTTTCCCGCTACATATTACCTAATATACTATAGACATTTTTATTGACTATTTGGAGTACTCCAAGGATCAAACATGGGGCCATTATTGTTACTTACAATACCTAGTAAGTTTTGTTGTTTTCTATATAATGGATGTTAAACTTGACTCAGGTCAATTCTAGCTCATTGTTGAGCTCATTTTTTTTTTTAAATAAACATGCATTTAGAATCAAATAGTCCATTGATATTATAGTAAAGTAAACGAAATGAAGCCATCCCTAGGTAAATATAATTTGATTGGTAGCAAAATAAAACTCAATTATTTAGATTTACCAAGTAAATTTTTCTCACTAAAAAGTTTAATGCTGAACTAACTCCAAGTTTATTGAGGCTTATGACAGCTTTGATTTAATCTGTGAATTTTAAATTAAATCCAACCGTTTGTACATTCTTTTCTGTATATATAACGAAGCAATCCAAGAAACAATGGTGGGAAGAGTAATATAGAGAAATTGCTTTCGTTTAAAGTATCGCTATCTAATTGCTCTATTCCGAACGAGTCTCCGAGGTACCTAAGGAAAACTGCGACGCAAAGTAAGACACAACGATGTTTATGATATCGTAAAAATTACTAGGCGTGTGTGTGTGTGAAACACCAACCGTTTTATTACGGGCCTTTATTAAAATTTATTGGTGAAATAAAGTGAAGTGCGTTTTTGTGTAACAGGTGAGAAAAAGAAAAAGTGATTGCTACGATTTGAAAGTTTGGTTATATTAAAATAAAAAATACCTTTTATGGATTTTTTGCTACGTTAATAACATTCTCTCTAAGCGCCGTATTAAATTATACCCAATATTATAAATATGGTGTTTAAAGCCATAAAATAAAATAAACTTTTGCTGGAAAGCTTTTAGTAAAACATTAAAGTTTTTGTGAATATTCTTGTGTCCATTAATGGGCAGTGGTTACTAATTTCGTTATGTTTATGACAGGTTTTCAGACATTGTTTTCGTATTAAATAATGGATTCATTTAGGAAATGATTAAGGATTTTAAATCGTAGTTGACTTAATGATGTTACCTAACAGTTTTTTTATATATTTATTGCTACCATCGGATATTTTTATACAGTGTGTTTGCAAAATAAAAAATATGGTAGGTCTTGCAGATACGCAATAATAAGAACAACAAAAATAAGAGGAGTTAGGGCAGATGAGATATATGAACCATCAATTTGGTGCCCCAACTGTGTCCAGTTCCTCCTCTGTGGTGCCTTTTTGCTTATACAGAACAACCTTTTAAATAATAATATATTGTAGTTCATTAAACTAGTTGTAATTTAAACAATATAAAGGTTATGACTTGATGTTACTATTTCATGCGGTAACGTGATATCGCAAGGTAACAACCGACGGTTTAAGTTCGCCGTTGTGTCGGGTCAAGTAATGTTTATTGTTGGATTTAGATAGATCGGTTTTTGTCTTTTCGAGAATGTTAAGAATGTTACAGGGCTGGCATGAGAACTCAAGCGATATGGTAATTATATAATAATAAATAATTAGTTGTTGACAGTATCTCATGTACGTCTATGTTCCCGATACCCAGAGGAAACCCATGAGATACATTACATGACGATCCTGCCTATATACTATTACATATGTCCTATATGTATCCAAAAAAAGCATGGATTCTTTAATGGAAGAGGTCCATGAACAAGAGGAATCCAAATATGAAATCAGTATGTAAATTTTGTATACATTTTTTCTAATTAATTATTTCATTATAGTCAGAACCTTTTACGTAGGACACAAGTTTTCAGAGTACTTTTCCAATTTTGCACCTGGTGCTGAAAAGGTCAGGAGAAATAATAGCGAGCCAGTACTGCAAGTCGAAATCCACAAAACCCTGCAAACCTTAAGCAAAAATCTGGAAGAAAAAAGTGAAATACGTGAGCAGGAATTTGGCAACTTGGTTGCAAAAGACTTATCAGAGATAGATGATATATAGGCTTTATTAGATGTGAAACACGAAATAAACAATATAATTTATAAATACAAAAAAAGTGGATCGAAAAAAAGCGATACAGATTATATGATGTCACTGACACATTAAATATTTTATAAATATATACACAGTGGTTCATATGCAGACATAAAATTATTTTTTTTTAAATTCCTGTGACTGGATGATTACGAATTTAGAAAATTAGAGCTGAAATTCAGTAGATGTTTTCAAGTTTTATTAATATGGGTTTTAATAACGTTATTTACTTTCCCGGTACCATCAAAGGGAAAGCATAGTGAACGAGCAAAAAAAAAATTCGAGATATCAATGGAAATAATCATTTTGAGGTCCCCCAAGGAGATTGAAACCATTTCCAGAGCAAGGTCTGTTCGTGTGTCTGTGTGTCTATGTGTCTGTGTGTCTGTGAGAAATCTTCCACGGTAATTGCCACACCGGTCAAACCTTTTGACTCATCAAGCTGAAATTTGGTATGAAGGGCTGGTGTGTGCCTCGAATGCGACCGTTAATTTTTGGTTTAAATTGGTACAGAAGAAGGTCCTCAAAACCGACATTGATTGAATACACATGTAAGATTTTTGCCTTTTTTTAAATTTTAATGACAGACAATGGACTTTAGTGTAAAATATTATAGTACAAAGATTTAGAGTATAAAATTTCCTACAAATTTTGTATTTTATTTTCCCCAATTTCCAATAGTTACGCCACTTGAGGGCGCGCAAAAAATGTGTGTGTAGATTTTCCGTAGTTTTTAAAAATTTTGAGGACAAACAGTGTACTCTAGTGCAAAATTTTCTAGTAAGAATTTGTAAAGCACCAAATCTCCTTCAACTTTTGTATTTAACTTTTTGTCGAATTCCTCATAGTTTCGCTGCTAGATGGCGAAAAATATACACATTAAGGCTTTTTGCCTTTTATTTTTATTTCGGAGATAAACAATGTGCTTTACAACTTTTATATCAAACTTTTTCCCGAAGTCCCAATTGTTTTCACCCATGATTTTAGGAGAACCTAATTGTAAAATTATTATTTTTATTAATATAAAAAATTACAAAATACACTTATTTTAAAAATAAAATTTTTTATGGCTTCATTTTGCCAAGGAACTGCTCCTACACCATTAAAATAATTGGTGAAACCATTTTTATTAATAGCTTCATTAACTGTTTGGTTGTTCTTATTTCTTTCCAGATTGTCATAAATACATGTTTTCTCAATCCACCAGGAATTCTCATTTCTTTTGATCCACTTTCACAATCAATCCCATGTAAATACTTTTTTCTATCCTTCTTTTTAATATAATTATGTAAAGCATAACATGTTAAAGTAATCATTTGAACTTTGTCTACAGACAAATTTATATATTTCTGGAGTATCTCATAACTATTGGCTAGTATTCTGAATACATTTTTGACTACCCTACGAGCTCTACTTAGTCTATAATTAAAAATTTGTCCCCAAGGTTTTATCGTCCGATAAGTAGATTTAAATGCATCATCGACAACTATAACATGGGGCGCTTTTACATTTGTACCAGGCAAAATTTTTTCATCAGTTGGATTTAACAGGTTCTGTTGAATCGTTGAACTTAATCTTGAATTTTTGTAGACTTTCCACCATCACTGATTCGTCCATTGCATCCCACATTCATTAACACAAAATTGTACTCAGCATCTACAAGTACTAATATAACGATACTATGGAATCCTTTATAATTGTAATAGAAATGATCCATCACTTTTTTTGCTATGAATGCAATGTATTTCCCATCTGAAATTTGTTTCTGAAAAATTATGAGGTAAATAATAGATATTATTTTCCAAACGCAAAGGCTCCTAGGCACATAGAAAAATCCTACATTTTTCTTAATTGATCAGCAATCTTCAGCCATTCTTCAGTACGTTTTGGAGTTTTCAATGTTATTCAATTAAGTATCTATTAAAATAAAATATCTGAAAAAACTACTTGCTGTAAAATAATCATCTTTTAAAGAAGAGTAAATCACCTCACATGTCTCTGGTATTATTATTGACAATTAAGGCACAGATAACCTAAAAATGTAGCTCAAACTTTTCGTTGACTTCCAGTTAATAAATTAAAATATTATATTAATTTCTTCTTCTAATAAATAGAATCACTCTACCTTGTGTATAACCATTTTCTGAACCAAAGTTTCCTATTTACTATTTTTTTTTATCATTTTGCAATTTTAATAATAACAAAAGATTTAGTTGCAACTGCAGCAATTTCTGTGTTTGTCAAAGGCATTTACACTTACAAACTCTATTCTTGTGAACACAACCACAAAGCAAACATCTGTGGAAACAAAATCATAACCTTACATTTTTTATTTCTAATGACATGGATAACAGTTGACATTTTCCAAGTCGAATCGAAAATCAGAAAAATGTAAACGGTAATATTTAGAAAGTCGAAGTTCGACTCTGATGTAAAATCAGATGTTTTAACAAATATAAAATCAAATGAAAAATACAATAGTCTAAAAACACCTTAAAGGAGAAACACACTTTATTTAAAAATAATTTTACTATTTTTGTTTTATTTAAACACCACTGGAACTGCTCTTAATGTATTTAATTGTATAGAAAAATAATTAGTTCTAAATAAAGAACAAACATTGTTTAAATCAACTTAATAATTTTTCCTATAAAAATAATTAAAATATTTAAAAGCAGTAATTAAAAAACTTTAGTTATAACACGAAACATCAGCTAATTGGTGGTAATAATTCCACTTTCTCAAACATATAAATCGAAATAATAGATCACGGTCGATCGGAAACGAAATGCAGTGGCTTAAAGCCAAGAACAAAGACAAAGGTGTCTCCTAAATTACCCAGAGCGCTGGCATTTATATATAAGTTTCAACATAGTCGCATATCCGATTCGAAAATGGTGTGCTCGAAGTGGCCCACTGGATGGTAATAATTGGAGAAGTCCGCGAATATATCATCTCTTACGGAGATTCCACGGGATATGCCGTTATATAGCTCGTACGATTGTATTAGCAAGATATCTTCACTAACTCGGCTAAGAATCTAGTCGTGTCATCCGGACGATTTAGTGTTCTTAACCCTTCCAGACCTTAACTCATGTTCTAGAACGATTATTGCTTCTGGTATCTACATTTCCGAACCAATAAGCAGCTGCGTTCTCGGATAATAATTCACCGATTCATTATTATATATGGGATGAGCTTTTTCTTTAATGGCATTGTCGAAATAATAAAAACAATAAGACTTATTGCATGCTTATAATGGGAAGATATATACAGATTTACATATTTTTTTATTCGCCATTTTACTTGTCAACAGAAAAAAAAAGAAATTATAATTTGGTCACAGAGAATTGTGGTACTTTTTAAGAATATACTAAGAGGGCAATAATAACAATTTCTTTCCAATTTTTTTTTTGCAGAAACAGATAAAATACATATAATCAAAGAAAGATAATGGAAATTTCAAAAATAAGATTACTAAATAAAAAAATAAAGACATAAAATTATTCATTACAATGAATATAAAATATAAATTACAACATGAAGACATGAATAAATACAGACAGCGTCAATACGACATTTAGATAAAGGAATACGAAAAAAGAAAAAAAAATAAACATTCCAAGTTTATTTATAAAAATCACTTAATATCCAGACGAAAACAGAATAAAAAGGGATATGAAGAGAAATGCAAAATAAGCAGAAGAAGGAAAAAAATACTAACAAAGAAATTTAAATTTAAGTGAAGTTATAAAACTAATTACACTAAATCTTAAAAATATAAAAATATCAAAAAGTACAAACAGCGAAGAACTAGAACCTGAAAAAAAATTAAACATGACAAAAAAAACTAAAAAAATGACCACTACTAGTGTATGCAATAATTAACTGTAAAGAGGACGAAAAATTCCAGAAATTACTAAGTAAAAGAAGAAGAAGACAACACCTGTAAAAAAACCTTCTGAAAGGGCACAGAAGGGGACAATAAAAGCAGGAAAAGGACCACCACCAATTATTCTGGATACTCCACTTAAATGAAATAATTGATAGAAATATCAATATGCAGGCAAAAATGGTAAAAAATACAATAAATATAAACAACAAGTAATTAAAATACATAGAAAAGACACTGGTCTATAGTACTCGTAAACAATAATCGACCAAGGGGTAAATATACCACGTTGCCGAGTTGTATCCAGCAACAGTAAATTTTGGATATTATGCGGTATCAGGTAATGTATAATTTTCACATTCTTATAATATATACTTATTTATTATACATCTACAAAATGCCTAATTTATATGTAATTAACACAATACAATAATCACTTACATTATATATACCGGGTGTAAATGAGTGGACCATCTCTATAACTTTTAAACGAGTTAATATATTTATACCAAATGTTGATAGTTATTTTTGGATTTTTTTAAATAAAAATATAATATGATCCACATCCGGTTTGAGCGAAAATAATATGAAATTTGGAAATTCAAATAGAACACCCGGTACATGTCAAATGTCATTTAAGATGCCAGTTTTATGTTATTTTTAAATTTTTTTATCCATCCTAGTTACTAATGATTTGGTCTAAATTCATTATAATCAAACTAAAATTACAGTTCTAAATTTTGTCAATTATGTATATTTGTTTCTTTATAATTATTCATATTTAAAATATAGTGTTTTAAATATCCTTTATTTTTCTCAACGAAAATGTCTCCAGGAGAATTTTGTATCGAAATACCGGGTGGCTCTTCTATGTTTCATTTAAATAAATTGAATTATAGTTGAAAGCTGGATTTGCTGAATTAAAAGTTTAATAAAAGAAACACAAATAAATAATTGACAAAATTATGGATTTTTAGGTAATTCTAGTTTAATTTTAAGTAATTTAAACCAAATCATGACCACCTATAGAATAGATAAAAAAAATACAAAAATAAAATAAAAATGGCGAATTAAGTGACATTTACAGTCGACGTGTATCTGCTTGAAGTCGTAGAATCTAAATATGTAGAAATTTACCAGGTGTTCGATTTAAATTTCCAATTTTCATATAATTTCTGGTCAAACCGTATATCGGCCATATTGGTTTTTCACTTGGATTTTTATGTAAAACATCCAAACATAGAAAAGTCATTATAAAATAAAACAGTTATTTTAAATCCTGATTATTTTTTTCGTTTTATGAGGTTTTAGAATTTAGCAATACTTTTTTTTCTCGTCTTGTGAACCCCATCCATGGACATACTGTATATAATGTATACAGGGTGGACCGGATTTAATTGTCTTACATAGAGATCTGGTAAACCGCAATAGTTGCAATATCGGTTAAGAGCATGATTTACTTGATAAACAGATACACCTGAAGAGCAACCGTGCGGGAAGAGCTTATTTTTGTTCACGTTTCTCGGTCTGTACAAGGGGAGCTATAAAAGTTGGTCGAACTGTATCGACTGCATTTATCACAATTCGAGTTTACGTAATAATTTCATTTTAATGAATTGGTAACATCAAATTTTACTAAAAATAGGTATATTCTAATAATGAAATATATTGTACAATATTTCTCATTATAACCTTACTCATATAATAAATATCTGACATTTTACTTACTAAAATATTATGAGAGTTTTGGGTAGGAATAAAAATATTAAATTAATATGTGGTGCCTTCAAACTTAGAAAGCCCCACGTTGTAAAGATATTTAAATTGGTATGTGCTTTTCACACCAACAAAAAATATAATCAATTTAGTTATAAAATAATTCATTTTCAAATTATGAAAAGAAAACTCAATCTCAGGGTAAGTTCAATTTAAATCATTCTAGTCAAAAAAATTATAATCAATATTAATTCTTTAATAGACCAAAATGTGGTATAAATCTATTAATCCAATTAAAAGTTATAGAGGTGACCCATAAGCCATTTACAGCTGGTATATATACGACACAATACCTCAAACGTAATATTAAAATTACAATCAATTTCAGTCTGGCAACAAATACTACTATCCAAACAAGAGCGAGAACTAAAGACATAGACATGTAGTCATCAAAGAACTGCTGGAAGCATTTCATGACACCGAAATAAAGGAAGAATTAACAGAAAATAGACTGAAGCCATAGAAGTTACACACTAAGCATCAGAAAAATTGATGGAAGACTTGGAAAAGCAATTGTATAATATCAAAAAGAAATGCAAAATGTGGAAAAAATTAATAAATAGAAAATAATTCAGAAATTGGATCAAGTGAAAATGTATACAAATAATAAAATAGAAAAAACAAAGAAAGAGATAAGATTAGAAAATGCGTACTAGAAGTATAAACATTACAAGATGAGAATTTTAATATATTACAAGTAAAGGAAAAAAGTGAAAGAGGAAATTAAAACAGTAAAAATTCGAGCGAGTACTCGATGCAAAGGAGAGAATTAGAAGATAAATGGGTGAATACAGGACTAGATACAAAGGTTGAACAAAATATTAAAAAATCTGATGGCAAAAGTTTTGAAAATTTTAATGATACGAAAATAAACTATAGTAGATACAAAATATATGTATAACATTTTATTGGCATTTTGTTTAGTAATGACGTCATCACTCATAGCAAATGCCACTTTCGGTTCTCCTATTGACACTAAAATCTAATCACATCTAATCTAGGGTATCATAATCTTGTATGCAAAATTTTAACGTTTTTAATTCAGTAGTTTTTGAGTTATCGTTACTACAACATCCATCCTACACACACACAGACATCATCGCGAAAATATCAACATCGTATTGCAGGGACCCTAAAACGTGTTTATCCATTGAAAACTCACTACCCAATTTTTAGCATGATTACTATACCTCTCTTATCTGAAGGGCGAGAGGTAAAAAAGAATAAAGAACAATGAAAAATAGAGATGGAAAATTGAAAAAAAAAATAGTTGTTTACAAAGGTGATGACCCTCTTCCTCCAAGGGCAACTTTTAGGAAACTAGATCTGCTGAGTAAGAGGGTTGTATCTGCCATTTTGAAGATAATCGTTTAAGATAAATTCATGACTTTCCCAAAAAACAGTCACCATTACTTTTCCGGGTTAAGAAACAGCTTTTACTATTTTAGAACACCTCGTAGTCCAGTGTTTTGATTGTATTTTTGTTTCTGGAGTGTAATGGTATATCCAAGATTCATCTATAGCCACAACTTTGACATATTGCGCCTTAATTGCACCAACAGAGGATTGGAAATGTTCATTCGAACACATTTTTATTTCAAAATGAGCAAACGTAGCACCCAACGCGCAGACAGCTTTCTCATGCCTAAATCTTGATTCAATATGTGTCAAACACGTTTTTGAATATATTCATAGCCTCTGTTATATCTCTAACTTTATGATTATCTTGCACCAGTTGGTCAACATGGTCGATAATAGTCAGTGCTTGCAGTTTATCGTAGTACAGCCAGCCCTACACATTGTCCAACTGGTCTTTGATCTGCGTATACGTATTGCCTTTCAAAACTCACTTTTAATGACAGCTTGAAACTCGACTGACTCAAACGATTGTCATAAAATAACTACGAGTTGCAAAAGTCTAAAATTCTGGTAATTACCTGTCAAGTGCTGCCATCTACATGTTGAGGTCGGAACTTTTCAAACCAGGCAAGTCTTGTTAAGTTAATTTATTGATAACTAAAGCATTTAAAACACATATTTTTATAAATGTTTGATTCTCACTGACACAGTGCATACCGGCACATATTGAATATTTTATACCGGTTCATGTTTTAAGTATTATTCTCTGTTTAATTTTTCTTTCACCGTTTATGTATAATTAATAATCTGGTAAATTTGAACTTATATATGATGTTTTAAGTCATGTTGAGGTTAATATACGTTATTAGTGCTTTATTTAACAGCCAATTTATTTTTTGTTCCAAGTGCGAGAGTAAGAAATCAAGCTTAAATTAAAAGAAAATAATAAGAATATTGTTGCTAACTGAGTTTGCCACTAGATATATTCTAGGAGTAAATAATTTTAGATATGTTAAAACATGAAACTACAGTCATGGGCAAATATGAAATATGTTTTCGAATATTAAATTAGTAATAAATTAAATTATTTCTTACAATGAAAAATTATTATTCAAATGTTTTTTCCCAGCATCAATTCGATGAAAAATAAAGTATTATTATTTTAAAATTTCCTACAGAAAAATAAGTTAATATCCAAAAATTAATCTGCGTCCTATGAGCTCTATTACGAACCCCTCGAAGAGATAACAGATAGAATAGAGAAATCCAGCGGTCGTATTAAAGGAAGGAAAGGCCAACGAGCAATGTGTGTGCTCTGGCTAGCTGGTATCCGGTCACGTCATTCATATCTGGATAATGTCTTGTCGCTTGGATATTGGATGTGTTAATACTGGTGTCCGACAAGCCATAAACACAAGACGGGACTTGCAGATGGCGCTGCTCGCGTTCGCTCGGTCACTCGTTACGGCCTGATTACGCGTCGCGTGATGTCCGATCATAAAACGACGCTAGAAATGTCCCTTTTGGATAATAGTCATAATGATACATACTATAAATAGTTTTAAAGTATCAAGTTTGATGACAATTTATTAAAATCAATTTGTATTACAGAAAGTTAACAAATGTTAAAGTATTGTTATAATTGTATTAGAAGAACCGATTATTTAATTAAACAAAAGAATTTTAAGAGCAAAAAAGACGAATAAAAAATTTATTTTACTAAAATACCCACTTATAAATAATTATTTGGAGAAATAAATAAATGTCGTCATAAACATATTTGTTGATAAAAATTAAATAAGTACCAGGAAAAATACTCAAAAAAATATAATTTAAAAATAATTCAAATTCAAAGAATATTATATAAAAAAAATAATTCGTGTTAAATTTTGATATACCACCAATACTAGGCGTCCGATCGTAACAGGACTCCCGAACTGTCCTTTCTGGATATTCCCGGATATTCCGGGAACGAGTTTTCGGGATGATTGAAGTTTGGGGACGTGTAATTTGACTCGTAAATTTGTCTGTATTTTCCTGGATTAGGTACACGTTTGGAATTTAGTTTGAATGGAGAGAGCCCTTGCTTGTTTTAGGTCGGCTAAATAAACATAGGGGAAATAATCATTATTAGGATGGGTCATTATTAGATGAAAGAGAGGTATTAAGATAGTTAATTCTGTTTTTTTTAATATGTGGCATTTTTACTAATGAATAGAAATTAGTACATACTACCCAACAAATACGCTTCTAATAAAACGTGACATCCCCATTTTAATTCCATTGGATTTCTTGGCTCCCACTAAAACAAAACATCGAAATATTTAAACGAGTCTCGTAACGTAACATTTACACAAAAGAATAGTCTCCCGAACGGTGATGGTGATGTTTGAAAAGTCGTTGTACGCCAAGTTGTAAGAAGGCATGTTTTGCTTAGAAATGATCCCAATTGTAAATGGATACTTTAGAGTCTTACACGTTTATGTTTACAGGATGATCTTTGAAAAAAAGCTAAAATAAAGAAACCATAAACTATAAAATAAATTTTAAATAATTAAATATGGTTAAAATATTCAGAGTAATAATAAATCATTGCATTGCAATTATTAATAAACTAAAACATATATAAGTAAAAAAATGGTGAAAAATTTGATCATAATCAAATAGTACATTGTTTATCTAGTAGTAAAAGCGATATGTGCTTTTACTACGAGGTAAACATACTATTTTTTCTGAAATCGCAATTATCATTATCATAAATTAAGGATTTTTTATAAATGCATAATAATTTTTGATTACCATCTTACTGTCTATGAAATCATTTCCTTGACAACCACTGTTCGATTATTGTTATGACAAAAGTCAGAGATTCACTGCTTATACGCCGGCAAAAAACTTTTCCGGGCTCTTGTCGGTCCGGGAAAGTTCATTGCTTAGCAACGGGCTAAAATACTAGAATAGCCTATTTTATGGTCTGAATTTGCTCCGAGAAAGTAGGTATTCTTGAGTGATTTCAGAAAAAAGAATTTCAATGGTTAGAAAAATAGCCTGAAAGATATGGGAAAAGAGTTAAAACAAGAATTGATAAATATTAAGAAAATAGATGAAATAATAAAGTGAAAAAAAGATTTAAAACAAGAAATAAAAGAAGTAAATATGGGAAGTTATTAGTGAAAGAATGACAGTGCTAAAAGACAAATGGGTTAATACTATCACTGGTAAAAATGGAAAAACAGAAAAAAATGTACAAGAAATAGAAAAAAAGATATTTAATGTTAAAGTTTGAACTTTCGACATTTTTTAATTTTTGACAGGTGACAGTTGGAGAAATAATTTTAACTGTTCTGAATAGAGTTTTTCTAGGGCTTTCAAATGACATATAGCATGTTCAATTCCGTGACATATTGCATCTGTCATTTTTTGATAGTGGTACTTCCGTTTGACTGATGTCGTACAAAAACTAATGGGTTCTTTCGACGGGTAACCCAAACCCATATACCAAATTTCAGCTCAATCGGATTAAACGTGTGGCTTCTATCGTGGAAGAATACACACACACACAGACCGACAGACAGACTTCCATCTGGAAATGGTTTTAATCGTCTCAGGGGACCCGAAAATGGATATTTCTGTTTTTATCTCGAATTTTTTTTAGCTCGTTCACAATACTTTCCCTTCTAGGAGGTGGGTCGGGAAAGTAAAAACAAAGATACAGAAAATATAAATAATAGGAAAGTAAGAGAAACGAAAGAAAAGAGAAAAAATGCAACAAAAGAATGACACAAAAATGGAATGAAAGAAAAAAAGGGAAATTTAAAAAATATATAAAAAGCGTAAGGTTAAACTTAAAGATACAAGAGAAAGAAATTAATGGATTTACTGAAGATGTAGAAATTTCTATTAAAATTTCCACATTGAAATCGTTCTTAGCGACCAACATTTTTAATAATCAATAAATTAAATATGTTATCCGATAATATATTTATTACACGTATCGATGTAACAATCAATCTTTTTTTGTGAACAAGTATTCTGCTATTCTGCAAAGTGTAAGTTTTTTCCAATCTTGCGTAACTACTGTGACCTCCCAACCCCTGGCCTGTTTATCTCATGAAAAAGGCGAGTACAAAGTAACAAACCGATGGCCATTTCGGTAAGAAACTTCCGTACTCAAATTTATCACAAAATATATCTGATCGTCTAGTATTGTTAAATTAGGACCCACGTTGTATTTCGTAGTTAATAATAATATCATTATTATTAATAGTTGTAATATCCCCAGAAATTCTTTTAAAGTTTGGTGACAAGTGAACACAAATCAAATACAAAAATCTCAAGAAATTATTTATTCATTAAGAAAATTTACTGAAGAATGATGGCGCCATTTGGCATAAAAGGAATAGGGAAAACCGGACAACCGGAAAACCTAACCACGATCATAATGCATGTTTTAATTATGAATTAATCAATTGTGTGTTGACAATAAATAAATTGTAAATACCCTATAAAAACTTCATCCAACGAATACCCACCCCCGGGACCTTTATCAACGAATATGTACAAAAAGTTCTTAATAACTTTATGTAAATACCGTAAATGTCATCAGATTATGTGCACTGTCTCTCTCTGCATTATTGGCAATATTGCTCTTTTAATGGATATCTGCGATATCATCTTTTATTACTGTTGTTGGATATCAGTGATATCATCTTTTGTATGGACAATCCTACTAGAATGCGACCGGATCAATATCAGCGATGCATCCCTTATGTTCAGATTGAATACTCGTTGGACCATAATTTAGAAAAAGATAATGCGATTGACACAGTACGCCTCTGCGTAACACTGACAATATATTTTAGAAAAATATATTATAAAAGTTGTTATTTAGGATGGTACAATTAACTGATAAATGGCACCCCCCCCCCCCTGCCCCGCGAACCCACGAAAGATGAAATCTAATAAGCTGTTTAAGTCGATACGTATTTAACCTTTGGCTCAGGGACTATAAGAAATTGGCGAATTAAAATATGAAAATACTTATTTTAATTTAGTTTTACGAAGGTAAAATAAATCCAACGAAGTGAAGAAATTGTCGTTTACGATGAGAGATGTAAAAATGAGTAGACGCCGAAATATTTAGCGTCGGGACGAAGAGCGTAACGTCGTGGAATGGCGTCGAATATTTTAACATCTGCTAATGGCGTTCGTAGTTTAATTTGTGAGAATGGACTGGTTTTTGAAGAAGTAAAACCCAACTGTTTGTTGATAAACAATTGGCGTCGGCGTCTCGACGCTGGATGGATACAGGATCTTCGGTGACGTGTTGGTAGTTAAAAGTTTAATTTTTGACTGATCCTTCTCTGAGCTGCGAACCCCCTTTTTATGCCGAGTTATGACGTAACCGTTTTACGTCATTATCTTGTGTGGTCCCTATTTCCTCTACGTTCTCATGAATGTTATCTACCCTCAATATTTAGGCGTGAAAAGAATTATTTTCTAATATTTCAACCTTTTAATTTTTGTAATTTAAATTGGGACATTTCAAATGGTTCAAGTGTGTATCTTATCCGTTGTAGAAACCGGTACCGACAGATGAATGTCTTTTGGGAAAAACAACTTGACTTTAACTAGATTATCAGAACACACTATATAATATGTTTTGGTTATCTCTCTAAAATTCCTGTAAACAAACTTAATAAGACGAGACAAAATACCATCAGAAATTGCTAAAAAAATAAAAATAATATACCGGGGGTTGGTTCGTCACACTACCATCATTCACAAAATTCTCGCTAATGTCTGAATATCGATTAATTTATAATTTATTCAATTAACCATTTGATGTGCCATTATTAATTCGGGTTGGAGCGGGAGAGATTTTTTAATAAACATTATTTCCTTTTGAGCATAATAAAATAGTGCTACCCACAGAAGAGTGAAGATTTATTGAATCGTAACTGTATATGTTTATTACAATCTTATTTTTGCTTCGGCAACTGGTCCTTCGAACTTTGCTCTTTAACCAAAAAGCAATGAAGTGAAGAAAACCATAAAATTACAAATTATAAAAATATACGAACCAGCCTTTAACTTAAAAAAGTTTACTTCTTCCTTCAGAAGAAAACCGAAGCAAGGAAAACAGATACTAAAATAGGAGCACAGGATGTATCTGGAGGGAAGGATTATAAGACGAAAAAAGGCATCAGGCGTAAAAGAACTACCTATAGAAGAATGTGTTAGTAGACATAAAAGAGCATAAAATCATTAAAGATGATAAAAAAAGAAAAATTTAATAAATTGTTATGAAGATGAATGAAACAAGAATAGTAATAAAGAAAATAGTATATTTATCATTTTTACATTGAAATAATCAGACATCAGAACAACTCCTCATATTTTCCATGGTTTTACCAAAGTAATAGAATCAATAAATTTCAGTTATTATTATTTTTCCTTCTTAACACATTCGCTACGTATAGACCTGCCTGATTATTAATCACAATTTCAATTTTTTTGATTTATTGAAAAAAACATCAAAACTGTCAAATTCAAAAATATTTTACAAAATTCCAAATGGGCGTCATCCGCACATTTTAATTATTTTTTGATTCCAAGTTACCAACCTAGAAAAAGGTGAAGGTTTATTTTTGATCAAAATCTACTTAAATATTTTCGCAATGATAAAATATGTTTACAAAATTTTCCTTACCTTTCTAGAATGTATCGCTAGTGAAATATAATGATGATTTTAATAAACTCCACTTCTAATTGGATGAAATTAATATGGGTATCAATACTCGAGGTGACAATTAACATATTTCGTTGTCAAATGTCATTTTATACATCATTCGCCATTATCCTAACGAACAGAGCAATATATAAATAATTTAAAGAATCGTATGAAAAACCTGACTCATGGTAGGAGATTATTTGAAATTTCTGGAACATCCCCACAAGGATCTAAACAGTGGTTAAAATGGAGATCTTATTTCATTACATCTTTAAATGCTATTCGTTTTGTTTTAGTTTGAATAATGTTGTTTTTGGTATTGAGTATTTTGACCAATGTGAGCTTTTTACTTTTGACATCTTCGATTCCATGGCGAAGATCTTCAATTTGGTATTTTCGTTCAGTCTTTCTGACGTAATTTCGGGGCATCTAAAATAAATTGTAACGTTAAAACATTTATACAGGGTGTTTCATAGGTAAAACATACATTAACTGTAAATAGAGGGCATAGGTGATTCCAAAAAACTAATATTTTATGGGTCTAACCCGCCTCATAAGTGAGTTAAAATTGCTTATTTCTTCTAACTCTCGTTTCTTCGGAACCTCCCTGTATAATTATTTCATATTTAGCAAGCTTGTTTAAGTCTATTAGTACAATACACTGACATAGTAAGCAAAATAGAAATCCAGGTCCGGCTTCAAAAAAAATACCAAAATTATTTTCACGATGAACAACACTCTGTATATCAGAATTTTAAAAATTGGATAGTATATTCGAAAAGAGCGGAAAAAGTTAAGTAGGAATTCATGTGTTTTGAGACTGCACCTCTTCATTTTCGTCGAATTCGTGCGATTTTGCTTAATATGGGAAATTGGTTTGGTGATGGTGCTCCTAGTTTTGAAGAGAAATAAATAATATTTTTGGATGTAACATTTATGGTTTTACTTAAAAAAAAGAATAATAATATTTTAAACTTATTGGTATGTTTCGAAGGCAAATACATACAGTAAACAAAGTCCCCATCATAGGGAAAAAAATATTAATTTTTTTTTATCAAATTATTATTATGGCTTAATACTACTTATTAATATTTATGACTAAAACAATTTTTTTAAATTTTTAAATTTTCCCTTGTTTTAGACGTAAATTTTAATAAACATATACCCATTAATTGGTGTTAAGCCATAATAATAATTTAATAAAAAAAAAATAAATATTTTTTTCCATATGGTGCGAACTTTACGTACTGTATGTATTTGCCTTCAAAAAATATCAATAAAATATTATTTATTTCTCTTCAAAACTAGGAGCACCATCACTAAACGAATTTCCCTTATTAAGCAAAATCGCACGAATTCGACGAAAATGAATAATTTTTTAGTTTAAGTTAAAAGTTTTAGTAGCAAAATGAGAGGTGCAGTCTCAAAAAACATGAATTCCCACTTAACTTTTTCCGCTCTTTTCGAATATGCTATCCAATTTTAAAAATTCTAATATACAGAGTGTTGTTCATCATGGAAATAATTTTACTATTTTTTTTGAAGCCGGACCTGGATTTTTATTTTGCTTACTATGTCAGTGTAATGTACTAATAGACTCAAGTAAGCTTGCTAAATATGAAATAAATATACAGGGTGGTTCCGAAGAAACGAGGGTTAGAAGAAATAAGCAATTTTGACAAAACACCCTGTAACTCACTTATGAGGCGGGTTAGAATCACCAAAGTGCCTTCTATTTGCAGTTAACGTATGTCGGTTTACCTATGAAACACCCTGTATAGAATGAACCAGTTGCACTAGGGGTGATTGAAATTGCAAGGGGTAATTGGGAATGTTCCCAATTACCCGCCTGACGCCGTTCCCAATTGCTCGAAGAAGTCAATATAAATAAAAATGGCCGCCATTCTCAACAGTTACTTTAATTGTAACACACGACAAAAATTATAATAGGTAGCTCGATTATTTTGAGATGAGTACATTTAGTTTTGGCCACGCCCCAGTTGGCGCAGCAAGTCATAAACTTTGTGGACCTTATTTTATGGCGCTAAGTTCAAATCTGCTGCGGTAGGGGTATCTGATATTTTAGCAGTGGCGTGTGTACATTAATAAAATATTTTAAATTGAAAATACTTTAAAATAAAAAGTAACATTTAAAATTTTAACTATTAGTTAAATTGCTGTTAAACTTTAAAGTAATAAAATAACTAAAAGTTTAAATAAATAATTTTATTAAAATGTTTATAATTTTATCTGTTTTCATCACTATCTTCGAAGTCCGAAAGGTCGGAATCCCACTCATCGCATGACCCCGTATTGACGCAAAATATGAGGGAATCTGTATATTCATCCATCAGATGTTCTTTTTGAATATATGCATCCTCATATTTTGCGGAATGGTCCACCACGTTTGCCCATTCTTCCGACGTTATGCTTTCAAATTTTTTTCTTGATAAATTTTCAACATCATCCAACTTAAATGTTGTATTATGTTGATGCACCCAATTTTTTACTGTGGCCAATATTTTTTTGATGGGATTTAGTTCAGGGTGATACGGAGGCAAACGTAATACTTTGTGACCATTTTCTTCAAGAAGATCATATCTAAAAGAAAATTCGGCGGGGGTCTGTGAGCTTTAATTAATGTGTAGAGTTCTGGTTTGGTCATTTTAGCATCATACGAAATATGGTTTTTAATGAACCATCTTTAGCCTCGTTTTTCATAAAGTTTAACAGGAGTGAAATTTTTTCCTTGGCTTGGCTTTGAAGAACTTGGCCCTTTCTGCCTAATAATTTTTTTGTTCCCTTTCGACCAAGCTAAAAATTTAGGTTTCATTAACATTTTTGAAAATATCATAAAAATAGGATACAAATTATATAAAGGGATTTAAAATATTTCAGAATGTACAGTTTCGTCTTAGATTATAATTTAGTTGTATTTAAATGTACTTAACAAAATATATACAAAATGAATTAAATTAAACTTTATATAGACACACAAATCAAAGCACAAAAACACAAGAAAACTCAAAATAGCTAAATAAATGCAACAAGTACAAATAAGTAACACTACGCTACTGAATCCAAATTTCATGAGCGACAGGCGACTCGGACCACAGTTAAAGCTCTCTGACCACGCCTACAAACTCAAATTGGTTTCTGCACATTATGACGAAATGTACTCAAAATAATCGAGCTTTACGAGACTAGTCCAGAAAATAGTAGTAGATAGGAGATTGAAATTCGCCATGTTCAGATGTGAGATGCGGTTTTGGACATTATATTGTAATATTTAGTCACTACACGAGTTATACTGGTACTAGTTGGCAAAAAAAGCAAAACATTATGAAATTATAACTATTTATGATTTAAAATTTTATGTGTATACGCCACCGGGAATAGACCAATCAGCTTGAGTGTACGTTCTGTTTGTTGGACAGAGCAAAGCCAACGAATAAAACCGACAGACAGAATATCGAAGACAACTCACATCTTTCAGTGGCTTTGACAGTATTTACACTGACTTAAGGCATACTCATGCTCATACGAATTTCGCAAGATTTATGCGAATAATAAAGTTGAAATAGTTGAACTTTTTTGCGGATTCGGATGATGAAGTATCACAGAATCTGAGAGATATTAATAGTGGTAAATGTTCGTAATATAATCTATAAAAGTTCAATATATTTAGTTTTGTTTCTGTTTCTGAATCCATTATTAACACAACACAATAATTTCAAATATTTTGACTTATCTGACTTGACCGTTGAGAGAAACCGTCAAATTATATCGCCTGAGTATGAAAATCAAATTTTGGAGACGGCAAAATATTTTCCGATTCGCATAAAGATTGCGAAATTCGTATGAGCATGAACATACCTTTGGTGAAGTACATTAATTGCGGATATATATCTTTTCGATACTTATTTTATTATTAAAATGAGTTTGTCAGCTGGATTTATAAAAGCTGGTTCAAGTGTTTTACCCATTTTAAACGAAAATATGATAATTGCATTTTTGGTGAACAATAGCCAGTTTATAAGTGTTGAAGTGAGAAACGTTAAGACAGAAAGGTATGCAACACTTAATTTATAATTTGTTTTAATATTGCCTAAAAATTAAAAAATACAAATAGTTTTACAAACATTTTATATTTTGAATTTACAACAACTTTGTTTAAAGTTATTTTGGAAGTTTTAAGTAAAGAGCTCGACACAAACGAACGTATATAAATGTATAAATATCGGCAATATTGCGCCGCTACTTCGTATTGGTTCATTCTCGTCATAAATTTTAAAAAAATAGTAACTTTTAAACACGATTATTTAACAAAATAATTTTTGAAATTTTGCTTTATTTTTAACTGTGTTCTTTATAAAAAATATTGCCCAAATTTCTGAACATAGAAAATTGGAGTAGATTCATACCAAAGCGGAGTAGTATTTAGTGTTCAGACTGGTTCAGAGATCATATTCAGTCAATTTATTTTACAAAATCACTATACACGCGAATTAATTTAATGTTTTTTGTCAACGTTAGAGGCTGTAATAGTTGTTTTTATTGGTCATATATCTTTCGTCTCCCTCTATCTGTCAAATGTATGTACGCAACCAGATGTAAAACTGAAATAAAAGCGAGTCTCTTATTTTGAGTTTCCATTTAGATTATTTTTGAAAAAATAAATTTATATTTTAAAATTTGTTGAAAAATTGAAAAATTATCAAATATTTAATTAAAATGCAGTAAAGCGAAGACTGCACTTGGTTATTGTAAAAATAGTGAATACAGTACAGAAGTTCAGTATTTATTTTATTGTTTGATTGAGCTAATGTCTCGGATAAATTTATTCAAAGACAATAAGTATTAATATTCATGATAGCGACAGCGAGACCATCATATCAAATGTCAAAATAGATTTCTGAGGAAAAAACGAGAAAAACTAGAAGACAGTAGGTTTTCCTTTTATTTTCGAACAACGTTGGTAAAATATTTGCAGAAACGGCAACTCTTTCGAATTACATATTCATACGTGCATTCAATCGGAGTAGTAATCAATCTTTTGGAGTAGCAAAGTAAAAAATAATTAGAGGGAGTAGATCTACTTCAAGTGGAGTAGCTTCGGCAACCCTGATTACCCGCCGTTATCAATTTCCCCACTTTCCCCTATGCTTTATTAGCTCGTATAATTCACTTAACAATTTTGGGTCTCCTCCTTTGATCACTTTTGCTGTTATTTCGTTTTCTCTTGGAGCTTTGTTGTTTTTCAGATACTTTACAACTTCTTCAACTTCTTGTCTTGTAAGTTCTTCGATATCCTCTTCCAAATCTTGATACCTTTCGTCTATGGTCCCTTCTTGATCGAGCTCATCTTTATTGAGTAACTCATTAAAATATTCCTTCCATTTTTGTTTAACTTCTGTAGGTTCGGAGATTAGTTGTCCTCCCTTAGATTTGTAATAAATATTTCTTTCTTGATATAGTGATCTTATTCTCTTGTTTCCTGATAATAATTTTTTAAATTTCTATTTTTAAAGATTTCTTCTACATTTTGAGTTTCTTCTCCACCGCTTCCCTTTTCTTTCATTTTCATATTGCTTTTAAATCTTTTCTCATTTTTTTGTACTTGTTGTGAATAAAGAATTTTTAATTTGGCGTGTGAAAATTTTAAATTATAACAGTCGGCCATTATTGCCAATCATATTGATAAAATTTAACAATCTGAACTGACCATCATTTACTTGGTAACTAAAATCAAATGACATGAATTTCTTAAAATTGATTAAAAATTTGTCCATTCGATAATTATCTATTATTAATGATTTATTTTATTACTCTCTCAATATTTAAAATAAATAATATATTCATTATTTTTTTTACTTCTACCTCCAACGGATACGTGATCTCCCGTTTGATCCCCGAAATGAACATTAAAAGCGGGGCCATGTAAAACAGCACACCGAACGGCATGAATTGTGAGACTCCACACGTGCTGTAGACACGTGTAGAAATCACAGTGGGCCAATAAACAAGAAGAGAGCGCGGGTGCGGCCAGATAAATTGAATAACACTTGCAAATAAGCACTGGGGCACTGCCAGTGAGCGAACACATTATGATAGTGCGTGTTCCGAAGGCAGAAGACAGCCCTGCTAGATATATTGATGCACCAGCGGCCCAACTGCTTCGATAATTACCGAATGCGGGTGTTGAAATGTATCAAATTATTCAATTTACTTTATAGTAATTTTGAACAAGATTTATCTATCAAAATATTTGTAAAAATGAGAAAGTTCAAATATTCGATTAAATTTTAAAACAATATTGTAGAAATGATAACTGAGGTAATTACCAATAAATTTGTCATATAAAGTTGTTTATTAACAGAAAATTATATTATATTTGTTGTAGTCTAGAAAAATTCGTTACTGAATTCTATAAGTCTGTCTAAAATAATCAAAAAATCATCGTCGTCTCCACAGTCAACTGGTCGTGGCCTGGTGATTTTTCCATTTTTGCTTTTATTTAAAATCCTTACATAAGCTTCTTTACTTTTTCTTGATATATTATTTGATCTCTTGTTCTATTACTATTGTTACACTTTTTATTCTGTTTTATTTTTTATTTCTTTTTCCTTTAATAGATCTTTGAAGTACTGTTACTATCCACAATTGTTTTGCTCATTTTGCATAGTACTCCAAAAGAAGAGTTTCTTATTTTCGTTTATGCTGCTTTCATTTTATTTCCAATACCTCTTCGACTTTCTTCTTTTTTCTTGATTGCTCTTTTAACGTCTGTTCTTCATAATCTTTATCTTCTTTGGTTTGTAAATACTTTTTCCATGCTTTCTTTCTATTTCTCTGCTTTTAGTAGTTGAAAGTGATTACTGCCGGTTACTGCCCCTCATTTTACCGTTTTCTGTTTCTAGCTGCTACCTTGACCTTCTCAAACCACTAATGGTTTTTTTAATTTTTATTTACTATCCGGGTCACTCCACATGTTTGTTCTGCTACTGATACAATTGTATTTTCAAATGTGTTCCATTTAATTTTTTCTAGATTTATAATTAAGACTACTCCTGTTTTGTTATTTTATTTCTTTTCCATTCTTCTTAAAGTTACTAGTTAAAAATTTGTGAAATTTTTTCTTAGGTGTATAAACTTTAAAACATTGATTTCAGATTTGGAATCAGCATAAAAAAATAAACAAAAAATTATATTACGAAAAAGTTGTGCCTATTAAGCAGCTCTACCGCTCTTCATTTCATAAAATATCCCTACACTGTAGGGAGTAACACTCGCTTTGTTCGTATTGTAATATTTTTGTATTCGGGTCCGGTGAACTTAAACACTCAGTATAACCATAACTAATTTATTTACAGTAAAAACACAACTCTTATATTTACATTAAACACAACTAACAACTAACAATAATAATTTATATTAGCGCTCGCTCGGCTTCTTTATCCCTTGTCTGGCTGTCATAAGTAAATATACTTATAACGACCGCTCTAGATTCTTCTTCTTTATTTGTGTAAATTTTTGTACAAAATTTAAAATTCTGATTTCAGATTTGGATTCAGCATAAAAAAGTTAACAAAATAGTCTAATACGAGAAGTGTGCTTACTAAAACAAAAGAGTTAGGAAAAATAATCTTACGTTCATTTGTTCTACTTTCTTTAATCCTTATTACTTTTTATTGTTTTTGCTCTAATTTTGATATTCCATTAATTTTTTTTATTTGGGTGTTCTTAAATCCTTCATCTTGTAAAAAATGTCTAACAATGGAGCTTTGTACTAGGGAATAACTAATATATTATTGTGACAAAGTGTCTCTTTATTAGGCCGAGCGAACCTAAATGCGTGTGGATTACAATAAAATGATAATTATTGACATAAGCAATTATACAAATCTACATTATCAAGTTCTCTTCTATCATGAGTGATGTTTATAAAGTTTTATGTACCCTTTCCGTTGATAAGGAAACGTCACACCTTTTCATTGATTGTTAATTATTACTTTTTCATTATCAACTCTTGATGATGCTAATATAGTTAGCGAAACGTTCGTAGAGTGTTTAAAAATCCTAGTTTTGGTTAGTGGTGACGATTTTCTTCAACATTGTTGAAAACCAAAGGTTCACAATTCTAACTAATTTATTAGCGAGAGTTAAATATTTATGAAGATAAAGGTCGTAACATTCTGGAATTAAAACTAGAATTACTATAAATGTGCCAAGAACTCTTAGAGTTCGATTTGTTTAAGTTATTATTGAAGTTTATTAATCGATATAAAAAATTGTCAAATTTTTGTACTTTGTAAAAAAAAAAATTTTTGACGACGTTAAAATAAATTTAGTTATTTACGGTACAGAATTTGGTAGATTACCTACATTAGAATATACATACCAAATTTAGTTCAAATTAGAGCAACTTTCGCCAAAATATTGACAATTGAAATTTTTGAAAATAAACCAAAACACCCTGTATATATTTAAACAAAAGATATGTGGGACACAATAATAGCCGATATGAAATCACTTCGTGGTCCTTTACCATCTGGTAAAGTTTGGCCAGTCACTCGCGAAACACCCTGTATATCTCTAACATATATTTTCCTAACTTAACAAATGTTGTTCTTTGTTTGGACGAGTCGATTGTATTCACCACCCATAAAAGATATATTTTACTGGGTGTTTTTCCACTCTGTTACAATCTTGATGCATTTCTTCTATTTATAGGTCATTCCTCCAATCAAAATTTCGTTCCTTAGGTATATGTTTTAGTAAGTCTTTAACTCATATTTTGAATTTTTTTCATATTTTATTGCTTCATCCGATATTTTATTTTCGCCTATATACCTACTTGTGTTGTTTTGATCTCTTTATTTGTTTCAATTATTTGATTTGAGTCTCTGGTATTTGAATCTGTCTATTTTTCTCGTTCCCTTGTTTCCTCTTTAACTAAAGTTCAAAAAAAGGTTTTAAACTTTTTAACATTGTTCACAACAAAAAGAAAATACTGCTTATATAAGAAAATTTGTTATTAAACCCATGAGCATCTCGGGTAATTTTGATTTTCATCTAATTTCTAACATTTAAACGTACTTAGTCCCTACGAACATTAAATCACACATGAATATCCCCAACAGCCCGGCTTTTGTGAGCTCCGATTATCATGAAGACCGGCTGTTGCTTGATATGTGACCGTGTGACTCAAATTACAGGGTTGCTCAAATTATAGAACCACAAAACATTTTCATTTTTTTGTTATTTAAATTACTTCATAATAATAAAATATAAATTTTTGCATTTATACCTTTAAAAATTGACTGCATTGGTTTTATTTTATTTTCCAATGTAACTCTTGTAGCCGATAAATTTTGGCTAGCGTACATCATTAACGGCAATTAGAAGTTGGTAACATCTGCCAGGAATGAGTTTGCGATTCTCCAATTTGGAATATTTACTGATCGCGCTGTCGGATGTACATTAAATATTTTATTTCACAGGATTGGGTTTAAAAAAATATGTAGCATTTGATGTCTTTTGTTCACTGTGATTATTAAGTTTTTTATTGTCGTTTTTTATGTAGGGTTTTATTAACAGGATTATATTGCTGATAGAGAAGGTTTTATTGAATTTATTTCAAGCATATTTATGTAAATGATAATATATTATCCGGTTTTAAACATAATCAGGAAACAAGAATCAATTTATTTTTTTTAAAAATTATTTTAATTTTTCAAAACTCCATTATCAGGATAAGTTCTTTTTTTTTAAAATAATTCTTCTACGGTAATGCCTGACCAATAATTTAGTCTTGAACCTCTAGTAACGTTTGAATCATTAATTACTTGACGAGCATACCTATTAGTTTCAGTTACTAAAATATTAACCTGAACCCCAAATCTGCCTGTAAATTCAAAGGTCTGCTGTCTCATTTTAAAAGAACTCCAAATCTCTTCATTTTGCTTTCTTTTTTCTGTCTTTTTTATCTTACTTCAGGAACAGGCGAAGTTTCATTGCAGTCTGCTTGACCATCTTCTGGTTCAATCATATCTTCTTCATAACCATGAAGATCATCATTTTTATCAAATTCTGATTTAGCAGAAGAACCGAACACCCCGAATGTGCACTTCAATAAAATTACATTGACCACTGTCAGCCACTTTTGGTGACCTTGCGCTATATTTTTGGGTGTAAAGTTAGGTCCGGTTTTGCTCAAACAGTTCCGCAGAGCCGGAATGTGTTTTTGAAATAAATACAGGGAATTTAAAAAAAAATTATATAAAATGCAGAAATAAAATAAGTATTATCTTTATGTGCAATCATCTTCACATGCTTTTATAATATTCTAAACAAAAATACAACATATCCGTACAAAGATAAACAATTCACCAACACAATATTCGGCGAGTTGGCAACCATAAATAAAAGTCGATCGCGGCAACAGCGGAACTACACCCAAAAGTATGGCCGCTAGCGATGCGCAAATCAGATGCGCGAACTGTACCTGTGAAACGGAGTGCAACTTCCGGGTGTTAGGTGGCAGAAGGGCCACTTTTACCACTAAGGAGAGCAATCTGAGCCAGAGTTGGTTTCAACATGATCTGGATCTTCGAAACTACTCGTTTCTTTATTCACCATCTTGCGTGCAATTTATTGTAGCTCCTCTACTGAGAGTTTTTTTCTTTGGCCCTAAAATAATACTCTAATTTAGTTCTAAAATCAATTGAATATCTAGTCAAAAACATACATAATTGTGTAGAATTCAAAGTAGCGTAATTATTTGAACAACCTCAAACTACATTCGACTGACACAGCAAGTAACAATTATCATACCAACGAAACAGCAGGTGTCAGTCACTTCTGACTGACTATTTCTGATGCAATAGGCAGTTTAAGCTTGTAGGTACCTTTACCAATATTCTATGATTTCTACTTACCAAGCTACATACATTGGTGGTTTTGTTGTCAGGCGCCATACGGAAATATTTCTGTAAGGTCGAAAATGCCTGCTGTGGCACTCAAAGTCTTAATTTAAAAACACTTTATAGGGGAAAGGGGGGAATGGTCACCTCTGGGGTAATGGTAGCCATCAAATATTTATAGTTACAGCCTAATATTATTTCGTGTTTAATATCTGTTGTGCCATCTATCTCTGTGTAGTTCATAATGTACCTAAAGCCATGACGGAATTGTGCCGGTAAAGTAGGAATTTTTGACAACGTCAGATTTCGTTGGTGTTGATGTATCAGTGTGAGATTTTTAAAGGTATGTAATAGAAGCATGTAATTAAGTTTAGTTAGCTACATAATTGCTACCCATTTGTTACATTTTTAATGTAGTTTAAGCCTGCATAAGAAGTTCTTACTCTAATTTAAGTTATTACTGGCTGTAATCCTATGAGGATATATATATTGATATGAAAATTTAAAATATGATGCCAGGTCATTTCAGATGTCATATCTAAGGTGATCAATCCTGTTTGACTTAGTATCTGGAAATAATTTTAAAAAAAATAATCAAGTGTGATAGATAGAATTTTGGGAATTTGTCAATTTTTGGGTAATCAAAATAAAAAAAATTGTCAAAGATAAAAATTTTGTAAATAAATATTGGTTTATAAAAAAAATATTATAAGAAAAATAGAAATAAAATAGTTGATTATCAAGGTGAGAATATTTTATTATATCAAAATGAGAAATTAAATTAGACAAAGGATAAAAATAAAATAGTATAATACAAGAGTAATAAGAGAAGGTGAAACCGAGAAGTTAGAGCAAGGTAAAGAAGGGAAGAACGATTAGATAAGACGGTAGACAGAAAGAAACAGGGACGGACAATATTAAGAAAATAGAAAAAGACTAGAAGGTGAAACAAAACTGACTGAGATAGGAACGATAGAAGAAACATAAACAGAAGAGCAAGACTAAAGAATGTGAAGAGATCAGACATATTAACATGAACCCAACCCGTATTGAGATTTTTAGATAGGACATCTGTAGTGTACCTGGTGGTCCGTATCAATATATATGTATTTTGGGGTTATAATAGTAACGGGTGTGGGGGTAATGTTGGCCTGCCACTATTACCCCCAAAATTGTATTCATATAATACAGCATATTTATTTATAAATTCTTATATTTCAGATGCCTAGAGGAAAAGTGACAAAGCACGGTGGAATGCTGAACAACTTAGTGCAGCAATAAATGCAATAAATAATGGCAGAAGCGTCCGTGAGGTTGCAAAAAGTTTTGCCATTCCCAGATCTACACTTCAACTAAGACTAAAGCGAAATGATCCAACAGCTGCTTCTTTGGGTCGTAATTCTGCATTTACTAAAGAAGAAGAAGTTTTAGCAAAGCAGGTTATAACATTGTCTAAATATTTTTATGGGATAACTCCCACAGAAATTAAAAAATGTGCCTATAAATACGCCGAAGAAAAAAAATACAGCATCCATTTTCCAAAGAAAAAGAAACTGCTGGAAAAGACTGGCTGACCGGCTTCCTTAAAAGAAATCCAACTATTCGATTAAGAAAACCGGAGACAAGCATTAACCGCATATCTGCGTTTCACAAAACTGAAGTAAACTTATTTTTCTCCAATTTAAAGTCTATTTTGGACAAATATAAATTTTCGGCATCCAAAATATATAATGCAGACGAGACGGGCATAACAACTGTCAAAACCCTGGGAAAATACTTGCTGAAAAGGGGCAAAAGAGAGTCGGCTTTATTACAAGCTCAGAAAGAAGTCAAACAACAACCATTATGTGCTGTATAACTGCTTCAGGAACATATATTCCACCTTTATTTATTTATGCGCGCAAAAGGATGAAGCCGGAGTTAAAAAAAATGGGCCACCAAGTGCAGTCTACTGCTGCTCGGATAATGGGTGGATAAATAAGCATATATTTTTCGAATGGCTCCAGCATTTTTACGATGTTGTAAAACCTTCAAAGGAAGATCCAGTTTTATTAATCGTCGACAACCACAGTAGCCACTGTACATTAGAGGCGTACAATTTGTGTAAAGAAGGAGGATTGTAATGTTAACAATACCTCCTCACACATCGCATCGACTCCAACCACTGGACGTGACTTTTTACTCATCCTTAAAATCAGCGTATAACACTGAATGTGGAAATTATCTAAGAAGTCATCCTCATGACCGTATCACGACGTTTGAAATAGCTGAAATATTTCAAAATGCATACGGACGCGTAGCTACATCAGTCAAAGCTATTAAGGGTTTTGAAACTACAGGAATATTTCCTTACAAATCAGAAAATTTTACCGATGAAGACTTTGCTCCAAGTGAATTATTTTTAGGACAAGAAAGAAATGAAAAGAACCTTAATCAAGAGAATGAAAGTGAGTTAGATAAGAAGACGAATAATAAGGATAAGGGTAATAAAGAAAATTCAACACCTGAGCTTCAATTATCGTTTGCTGACATAATTCCACTACCAGGATGCTCAAAACACGACTCAGTTAGATATAAGAGATCCAGCCACAATAGCAATTGGAAACAACATTCAGAAATAATGACATCAACACCAATGAAGTTAGTTCTAGAAGAAAAACAGTGGAAGAAGGAAGACCAAATAAGAAATAAAGTTAATAAAGGAACCAAATGAAAAATAGGCGTCGAAGAGTTAATCCCTGTAAAACCCATCAGTCGTCCTCGAATAATAAGAAATTGTTTAAAAACATAGACGATCAAAGATGATACATCAACTGAAGATGAGAATGATCGTGATAGCGACGTTAATGAAGATATATGCGCAATTTATGGCGAATTTGGTAAAAATAGAGAACTGTGGATCCAATGTAGTATTTGTCGCCTATGGGCACATGACTGCACCAGTTTCGAAGGCAAAATATTTATTTGTGATTTTTGTAATTAATTATTTTTCAATGGGGGTAATACTGGCAGTGGCCACATTTACCCCTCGGCCGCGGGTAAATATGGCCACCAGCAGTATTCGGAAAAAGTGATTTATTTTTGTTTTTGTTTTGTTTAAAATTTTTTCCTAAATACTGTTTGATGTATTAAGGTTTGAAGTTTTATTTACGTTAATAATATAAAAATTTAACTATAACTATAATCCTAATGTCTGGTATTAGTAACATTATAAACTGACTAAATTATTTTTATAATAATCCATACCTACGTGTGAAATTGTAGTTATTCAAAGTATTATATTTTGTTAATTCTGAAGATATGTAATATAACATTGGATGTGGCAACCTCGGAATTGATATTCATCCTTTAAAATTCTCGCCTACCGCGGTGATCGGAGAGAGTGAAAGGCAACGGATTACAACTCGGTTAGTCATATAGGGGAATCCCTTTAAATTTAATCTAATTCTGGTATTTTCTGAAGGAATTTGATAGCGCATTATATATCACGCGGACATTTTAACGGTAAAATCTTATACAGAGAGTTCAAAAAATGGTGCTTTTTAAATATATTTATTCCATCTGGAGCTCTTTCCCTTTCGGAAAACGAATAATTTGTTTAAGTTTAGATGAAAATTGAGTGAGTTATTTGATTTTTAATGATATTATAAGGGGGTTTGAGGGATCACTGTGTTTAAAAAAAACTGGTTTTTATATGGTAAGCACAACAACGTATCATTAAAGGGGAAAAAAAACTACTTGCTAAACTGATAATAGTAATAATGTCAATTGTCGTCTCCATTTTAGCCTAGACGGAGATGGACAGGGTCGCACTAAGGGGTTAAAAGCATGGCGTTACAATAATAGACAGTTATGTAGACATTAAAAAAAAATCGACGATATTTGCATTAAAAAATATTACTTTTTTAAAACACCCCATATAAGATTTTGCTAAATAAATATTTAAATCGTATCGCCCTATCGTTTCTGCGTTCCGAGATATTTGTAGTTAAAATGGGTCAGAAAATTCTGGGACATCCGGTAAATAAATGTATATCGATATTAATTAAAAAAATAATAAAATTCATTTTTTATTAGCGAGATAATAATTTTTCTAAATTTAAACACAAAAATTATTTCAGATCCGGAATTCTTCAAAAAAAAAATTTACTTATCTTTATGCCAAATTTTCATTTTCCATATTCTTAAATACTTAACCTCAAACAATTTTAATTTTGCTTTATTCCATTTCCTGGAGTAAAAATAAACATAAATATTTTAAGCTGATTTCGGCTCTGTGCAAAATAATTTTACAAGGGTCAGTGTAATACTTTGGCACACGAGCTGTAAAATATGTCTACATAAATTCACGTATAATTTTAAAATAATGACCGTTTGGAACGCATGGTCATGATGAAGACTCAATTTTACGCATATGACGGTACATAAAATTTGTTCAGAAATAAGCAATTAAACAGTTAATTTTTTTATTGCAATTTTTATCAAAAATCAACCATTGAGAAATATAAAGCGGTATAGTTCGAAGAAATAAAAATAGACCTGTCCGAGTACCTATTCTCTCGATTTACAGTACAAAAGTTCGCACAAAATTTAAAACAAATGCATTGTGTGTTATTAATTTTAATTAAAATCTATTTATCTTTTAATCGCCATTCAATTTAAATTGTAATATAATAAATAATTTTACATATCCTCGGTAGTATAGTGGTAAGTATCCCCGCCTGTCACGCGGGAGACCGGGGTTCGATTCCCCGCCGTGGAGGACTTTTTTGTTAATTTTGGATTGTTTTATATTTAAAAAAGAAATAAAAAAGTGACTTTATTATCGTCAGGCCCCGGCGAGATTCGAACTCGCGATCTCCTGTTTACTAGACAGGCGCTTTAACCAACTAAGCCACGGCGCCGTTGAAAATAATTTCGAATTTAACCGTTTTATACACCAGTGATTCATATTTTGTAATTTTATCAAAATTAGGCTTCAATTATTTTTAAAACATAAAATTATCAATATTTACTTTGCTGATAAATGAATTAAAATACGTAATAAATCATATTAATTATTAAATATTAAATATTATTTTTTATCTGTTTAATAATAAAACGACATTATATAAGTAGGTATACGGATCTCCCAAATTTATTAGCATTTATAATAATCTTTTTATTTGATTTTTGAAAACTCCAATTTTTTCTCCATCCACAAATTTAAAATATTTTTTTATTCGGTATTTGAACGGTTTACGAAATCCTAATTAAATTTGTGCCACCCTGTGTACTAACTATTCTACATGGGCCTTATGGTATGTAAATCTATAACTTAATAAGCAAAGAGAAAACTTCGGACCCCTTAAGAGGCGCCAATACCATATATGTTATATTGCCTAAAATCGTTTTCGGATGGGCGCTCCTTTAATATTAAAGATAGGAATCTGCGGTTTTCACCAATCGCTCCTTCAGAGCGTGTCTGTGACACATTTTTTAGGAAAAGCGATTCGATTTCTCTAGATAGATTTAAAACAAGTAGCACATACGTGCTTTTTTAATAAATATTCTAAATATAACAAAATAAACCGAATATTTTTAGTTGCTATATTAGGCTCGACCAAAAACGAATAATTATATTTTCTGGCGCTCAAACTTGCACTGTGCAGAAAAAATTAAACTAGAGGTTAGGATTACCTACCATTAACTGGAAAATAGTTAAAAAAAAAACAAATTTTACACACAATTTATTAGAATACAAGCACATTTTCGTTGGGTAATTCTCTAACTAGCAACAAAGCAAGTCGCGGGGTGTGAGGATCTATTAAGTAAAAAATGGTAAAAAATTGTTAAAAATAGTAAGAATATAGTAAAAATCATTAAAAAAATTAGTAAAAAATAGTAAAAAAGTAGTGAAAAATAGTAAAGATATTAAAAAATATTAAAAAACAGTAAAAAATAGAAAAAAAAACAGAAAAAATTGAAAAAATAAAAAAATGGAGAAAAATATGAAAAAAAAAAGTAAATAATTAGGAAAAAGAGGCAAACTTGGGAAAAAATAAAAAAAATAGGAAAAAATAGGAAAATAGGGAAATATAGGCAAAAGTAGGAAATGTAGAGAAATAAAGAACAACAAAAAAGAGTAAAAACTTAGGAAAAAAACAGGGTGACCGTTAGTTTAAATTAGTAAACTATTACAAGTAGAGGTTATTAAAATAGGACACCTAGTATATCTCTGGTATTACCCTTTAAGTTATTTGCTCACGAAAAATTTATCGGAAATGGGCCCAAATTTTGATTATTAAAAATTGTATATTTTGATAAAGTTGGATTCTACGGATCAAAATACATGCAATTGACTAATCAAATGTCAATTTAACAGAACTTTCATTTATTGAAAAATAATAGTATATTGTTTTACGAGTGACGAAAGTAACATTTTTTGAAGCAAGAGAAAAATTTACCAGCCGAGGTGTAGCCGAGGCTGGTAATGTTCGCGAGCTTCAAAAAATGCTTTCGACGAGTGAAACACTATACTTTTTCTACAACCCTGTTTATGTCATAATAATATATTATATATATTTCTGGTGGTGTATTTGGAAAATTACTATCACTTTCTTAATCACAAATCATGATAAATAAAAAACTAACAATGTTTTCAGTCTAAACTGACAAGTCTAAATATTTAACGAGGAATGTCAAACTATAATGAAACCAGGCAACTAGATATAAATTGTTTTTAAATTTCACGGTATTTTTACAGTTCTTTTTTACTTTTTAATTAAACAAAAGTAAAAAAGATGCATTCTGATTATAGAAATGATTCCTGTTTATTAATAATTTAAATTCATAAAATCAGTAGATACGAGGGCGGGAAATTATTGAAAATATAAATTTAACTTTCGTCACTAGAGACGAAAGTTAACGCTATGAGAATTTCTCTCACTTGTGACGGAAATCAAGTTTTATTATTACAAAATGACGTCTTTTTGTAAAGGGTTGTAGAAAAAATATTTTTCTCAATGCACTTGGCTAAAATTTTACCATATCAATTAAAGATCAATGACAAGTTCATAAAAAAATATTATTTCCTTTAAAAAACAGTTTTTGTCTGATTTATTACAATTTTATTAGAATAGCACGGTTTTTTTACCTAAACGTAAACGAATAAAATGATATGCTGTACACCCACTTTCTATTATGATTTTTTTTTTATTAAAAGAAACTCAAACTGTAATTTATGGTATTAAAGAAACCTACCTACCTACTATCGATAGGTAATATCAAATGAAGCCTATTGCATAAGTTATAGCACTTCATTAGAATTATTTTATTACTGGAATATTTTAATAGTTAGGTACACTTTTCGCGGACCCGTTAGGTGGCCGGCTCGTTCTCCAGATCTTACAACGATTGATTTTTACATATGGGGTACAATAAAGAGTCAAGTTTATTCAAGGCAACCAACAAACTTAGAAGACTAAAAAAAAGAGTGCTTCAGGCAATTCAAGATATATCAAAACACGAATTAAAAGCAAGCGACAACGGGTAGAACTGTGTATAGGTGAAAATGGACAACATTTCGAACATGGAATATTTGTTTAAATATTGGAAAAAATTTGTATTAAAATATTTTTATCTTTTTGTTTTTAGGTTAAATACATACATGAGAAAAAAAATCGGTTGTGTCACCCCAAAACTTTCCCGACGACTATTGAGAGACGAATATTTTTACAGACATATTGCAAGTCAAATTCGGTAATATATTGCTTCTGTCATGTTTTGACAGTGACACTTTCGTTTGACAGATGTCGTACAAAAACTAATGGATTCTTCGGATGGAACCCAAACCCATATACCAAATTTCAGCTCAATTGGATTAAACGTGTGGCCTCTATCGTGGAAGCATTCACATAGACAAATACACAGACAGACAGACACACAGACAGACAGACAGACAGACAGACAGACAGACAGATAGACAGACAGACAGACAGACAGACAGACAGACAGACAGACAGACACACAGACAGACAGACTAGATAGTCTTAATCGTCTCAGGGGATCTTAAAATGTATATTTCCATCTTTCTCGAAAAACTTTTTTAGCTCGTTTATAACAATACATTTTTTCCACACTCGAATTTGAAAAAAACATCAAGACTGCATTTTTTTTACAAAAATTTAAAAAAACAACAAAAACAAGAATGCGTTTTATTGCACACGAATTTGAAAAAATAGAAATAAAAACACATTTTTCCACAAAAAAAACTAGAAAAAAATTCAAAAGTATTTTCTCACAGACGAATGTGGAAAAATGCGAAAATGCATTTTTTCACAAGAATGGATTTTCTACCCAAAAATTGGAAAAAACAGCATACTTTTTTTACACAAATTTGAAAAAAAAAACAAAAATACATATTTCCTTACTCAAATTTGCAACAATGCATTTTTATACAAAAAACTAGAAGGGGGGGGGGGGGTTTCAACCTATTGACTGCGGATTTCAATAAAAAACTAGAAAAAACAGCAGAATGCATTTTTCACACATGAATTGGGAAAAAAGCAAGAATTCATTTTTCCACACAAAAAAAATTGAAAATAACAGCAAAAACGCATTTTTTTTCAACAAATTCGAAAAAAAAGGGAGTACGAGTGCACTCGAATTGGAAAAAACCGCAAAAATGTATTTTTCCACAAAAAAAACATTTAAAAATACAGCAAAAACGCATTTTTTCACATATAAATTGGTAAAAAAGCAACAATACATTTTTCCGCATAAAAAAACCAGAAAAAAAACAGCTAAATGCGTCTTTTACACATGAATTGAGAAAAAGCCGAACATGCATTTTTCCGCACAGGAAAACTAAAAAAAAAACCATTAAAATACTTTTTCAGATATTTAGTGTTAAAGTTTTAAACTTTGACATTTTCTTATTATTGACAGGTGATAGTTGGAGACATAATTTTGACTGTCCTGAATAGAGTTTTTCAAGAGCTTTCAAAAGACATATTGCAAGTCAAATTCCGTGACATATTGCATCTATCATTTTTTGATAGTGACACTTTCTTTTGACAGATGTCGTACAAAACTAATAGGTTCTTCTGACGGGTAACCCAAACCCATATACCAAATTTCAGCGCAATCAGATTAAACCTGTGGCCTCTATTGTGGAAGAATACACACAGACAAACTTCTATTTGGAAGTGGTGTTAATCATCTCAGGTGAGTTCAAAATGGATATCTCCATCTTTATTTGGAAAATTTTTTTTAGCACGTTCAAAATACTTTCCCTTCCGGAGGTGGGTCGGGAAAGTAAAATTGACTTGCTAATAACAGGTTATATAAAATACAGCCACCTACACTGATTTATCAAATTGACATGTGACTAGTGGATTGCATGTATTTTGATTCGTAGAATCCAAATTTATCAATTTATCAAAATATACGGGGTGTTACATTTGAAATTTAAAATTTTGGTCCATTTCCGGCGAAACACGAATGTATACGTCAGAATATCAGAAATTACTCTTATTATAACCAGTTAAATTTTCATAAAAATCGGCTAATAAAGAAAAAACTTAAATGGATGATCCTTACCCCTATGCTACCCGGTATAACAAAGTGGCCTTTTTGGTATACAAAATTCTAGTAGTAAAGACAACTTACTACACCTGAACTCACTTCTTGATGAAGATTTTGAACAATAATCCCAGGAGATCACTTAAAACTATGCGAAAGCGGAGTTAACGATCCTTTTGATTTTTAGTGGAATATCAAAAATTATTTAATTATTACTGATTCAGTATAAATTTAATTCTCATTTTGGTTGGTTGCCATGAACTTAAAAATTCCTCTGAGTTGCTAACCACTGGCCTCTATGTAAAATTGCTACGACTTAACTTTTGCACGCGTGTATTGTGCAAAAATATTATATATTTTTTTGAAACCTAATATAATATTTATTTTGTTGTTCGCTACAAAAGAAATCATTTGTATAATTTATTATAGGGTCCATTCATAAAATGAGTGGGGAATTGCTTAGGTTAACGAGATATGACAAGGGGTGGGGGGTCTAAAGAACTGTGACGTTCGCAGTTCATCAATTTTATTTTAATTTTTGTCTTAACTTGGCACTTCTTAAACTTCTTTTCATTACGATAGAAAGTCATTTTCAGGTACTTAAAAGCCTGTAAATAAATACAAGAAATTGTTTATAGGGGGTGGGCTAGCTTTTGTGACAGAATATTCGTTAGGGGGGGTCGCTGAATGGGGAAGAGGTCCAAGAAAGTAAAATTCTAAGTGACATATTTTTTAAGAGACTAGCGTTTACTCCGTATTAATTTGCTACTTTTATTTAAAATAAAATTACAGTTTTTATTGCCCCTATATTAATAGAAAATCAGTTGTCCAAAGCAGTAGGTAAATTATTTATAATTCGGTCTATAATGGGGAGCTCAACTTGAAATATTAGTTTATCTTTTTTCCCATTATTTGAGAAAAAAATGAATTTCTTTTTATGAAAAAATCGCTTTTTTCTTTAATTTAACATGAAAAAATTGATATTTAAAAATCACTGCATCTATGCAACTTTGAGAGCACCTACGTCACTTATGTGCAATAGCTGCAGCATAATATTAAAGTGGCCCAGTTTCTCTAAATAAAATTGACGCTTTCAAATATAAATGACGTTTGCTTATAAAGTGTGGTTTGGTCAATATGTTTTTAATTGTGTTTACTTTTACCTTTGTTTACGTATCTTTACAAATACAAATAAGCACGGAACATTATTAACATCAACCAGCTCTACAGAGTACAAACTACAACAGTGTCAGTGAACTATGCAGTAAGTAGACGCGGACGCGACCTTTCACTTAATCAGGAACGCTTGTGCCCAGCACTTATGTACCAAACAGCAAATTTTTACCTGATCTCGTTAAAATAGTTGTTTTCTTTATCTAACAGCGGAATCTAATATCTATTTATCTCTCTCGATTTTGAATGCGAATTCACAGTGGATAGGTCCAAGTTTTCATCTTTATCCAATTATCATATAATGGTTTTTTCCATCTTTGTCTGTATAAGTGAGATTTAACAGCTGTGATTCATTCGTATTCTCTTCTTTACACATTTGCAGTTAATGGCTTGACGGTAACTTCATTGCACATAAGTGACGTCACGATCGTAATGGCGGTGTATTCAAATAATTAGAAATTTGAATTTTTAAAATAATTTATAAAAAATCTAGCTCAAATTACGGTAGATAATTAAACTCAATGGATTTTATTTGATTAATTCTAACTGTTAATACAGAAAAAACGTGAGGTTATATTTTTGTTGAACTCCCCTATTGGAGATATTTTTTATTGAAAAAGAATAATTATTATATGGTATAAACCCTATTTCTCCAAACACCCAATTTTACTTATCTTTACGGTTTTAATCCCGTTCTAGAATAATATAACACAAAATAAAGCTTGCGTTAATGTGAATGACGACTCATGCGTTGACCTTGCGATATTAGAAGCCTGCAGGAAAGGAAAAGGCAAACGGGAACATAACGAGAATGGGTGACTTGAGCCGTTTCCAAACGGTCACATTCTGTCTTCAACAGACACACACCGATGAGAAGTTATGTCATGGCTCAGACGCCATCCAGAATAGAGATGACTGCCGTTAGGTCTGAAGACATCTCGCAGGAGATTTCGTAGGACTGATGATGGCAGAATGGAATCAAGCAAGGATTACATAAGACTTATTAAAGATTTCCGGGTTGGATCTTACTGATGATGAGAGAAAAGGTATAACGTAATATAAATTAATTAATTTTTATTCATTATTTTAATGTAAAAAAATATATAATAATAAAATTTGATTTATTCAACTGTAAAATGTATAAATTTAAAAATTATTTTTATATAATGCTCCAATATATTTAGTTTTTCTAAAATAAACAGTATTCAAAAAACTAATGTAAAAATGTTAGAATTATATACGTAGGAAAAGTTAGGGTGAGATTTTTCTGAAGTTTGGCTGAATTTCGGTCGTCTATCACGGGAAAAATCATTCGCCCGTCTGAAATACGGAAATATATGGCCGTACCAGCCATCTTTTACACTGATGATTTCTTGGCTACATTTAATGTTACTCAGAGACGCACTTCACTTTATTTTTAGATGTGTTAACTACTTTTAAACCACAGAAATGTATATAAACAAATTAAAAAAAAAACTTAAAGAAATAATTCTGTATATGTATTTTTTTTTGGAACTTAGTTCTTACGGTTGGATTTTAATAATTACAAATGTAGCATAATGAAAATAAATATGTTGAAAATATAAGTAGGGGAGGTAGGGTATAATTGTAATAATTTTTACTTAAGTTTTTTTTATTAAAAATAAAAATTAATGCTTCCTTGTGAGCCAGAGATGTAACTATAAATATAATTAATATTGATGATGTTGGTCACTTCATTAACAAGAAAAAAAATGTATAACGTAGTGGGACAGAATGTTACAAATGTATACCCGCAAGTGTGACAATGGGGTGGTTGCATGATTTAAGGTAAATGAGCCCTTAGAAACCTGACCAATAAATATTTACCCCGTAATTTTTATTTTTTTTTAAACCTATATTCACCCTATAATTATAAAAACTGTGAGGAAATAAGGTAGATCAGTTAACAAAAATATCCAAAAGATGGCGCCACTCTGATTTATCTGATTTCAGGTTACAGCCGATAGTCTCTCTAATGTAACAGCAATAAACTGTTTAATACATCTCAATACTATAAATCATTGCTAGGGGGAGTTAGTGTCAAAGTTACGTATTCATTCTAGCTTTTCAGACTATTAAAAATACTATTCTTGAATACTGCGACAAAATAATTATAACGCATTTTGTAGTAAAAAGTAAGAATACCCACATAGCAAAAATATATTCTATGGATATACTATGCATGTTCTTTTTCGCATATGGATATGACATCGAATATCCTATGAATGTGCATAGGACATGAGTATATATGCTATGCATATTCGTTGAATGTTCTCCGTAGACAAATACTAATATTCGTAGTATATATGCTTTTAAGTACATTCTATTCACATTTGCGCATATTATACGCATATACATAGTATATTCAGGTAATATCAAATGGACATTATATTACACGAATATTGTAGGTTAGGTTTTAAAAGAAAGACAAAAATACTTCTATTATTAATTTTATTTCAACTTACTCTGTACAGAATTAAATCAAAACAAATTAACGTTCTTCTAAATTTTCCCTAAAACAAAACAATGTATAAGAACAAATGTCACATATTTACATATAACAATTTTAGAGAAGTGTTTCAATGAGCAAATTTGGCAATAAGACTTATAAAACGAGTTTATTGTTTTCTCTATTTGGATTCGACTAGTGTCCTTAAAATTAAAAACTAAACTGTAAAGGTTTAAGATTTAGATTCAATGCAGTTATGATTCGAAAAAACGTTGGATTTGACGCAAAGGTTGTATTAGACCAACATGAAACAAGTTAAAAATAGCAAAACAATCGCCAAATAAAAATAAAATAATTTTTTTTTAATTTAACCCCCAACAAGCTATTATTTTTATTTCAAACACCTTCTAAAAGCACAAAATACTTCAAATAAACTTAGAAACATGCAAAATGCAGGAAACAATACAATTTGTGTGTCTACCAGCGGCCATTTTTGATGACGGTTGGTCACGTGTTCTGGATTGCCTTATCAAATGTATGTGCATAGGATATCCTAGAAGGTATATCCATAAACGTATATGCATAGAATATCCTAGAACGTATATCCGTAAACGTATATACATAGCACATGCTAGGCATATGAACATGCTTTTAATGCTATGTGGGTATAATTGAATAAATAACGTCGATTGTAGCGCCATCTTCACAAAAATTGAGAATTCATGGATTTGAAAGTAATTACAGAATACTGTTTCCTCAGCTACCTTAAGACGTCACACATATGTTTAATATTCAAAATTAAGGTAACTGAAGGACAACAATTTTCCTAAGTTCTGGTCTACGCTCGTCAATAGGGGTCATAACCATATTAAAGTAAAAAAAATCAGAAACCCCATTGTAATATGAATGGAGGTCAAATGTAACAAAGTCTAAAACCATTGAAAATAATATTTATTTGTGAAAAAAAATAAAGAATACATATTTACTGCAACAAACTAATTTAGATTATAATAAAGCCACTTTCTTTATTTAAAAAGAAAATAAGAACACTAATCACTCTCATCATCATCATCGCAGTTCAAACAATAAAAAAAGTCGGATGGTAGATTATGAACAAATGATTTATGTGCCCATTGTTTGCACTTATTGTACTGAATCCATGTTTCCTTGGGTTTCCCGGTGTATAGTTTTAAGCAGTATAGACAAAATGAATCTTCCGTTTCATAATCTTCCGTTTCATAATCTTCCGTTTCTTCATTTGTCACACGAGAGGAACCTTGTCTACCATCGACCTTTTTAGACTACATAGGTAAACTTTTATTATTTGTTCCTTTCAGCTTTTTGGTTTTTTCTTCATCTTCATTTTCCGCTATATTTCTTTTTATTTTATTTGCTTTGTTCCCTCTTACTTTGTTCTCCTTCGAGAATGAGATTTTCTGGCGTGTCTGTTAAAATAGCACTATGCTTCTTTTTTCTCTTCGTAATATGCTTCCTTATGTCACCTGCTGTCTTTGGAAGGGGGCGAATTTGTTCAAGAATCCGAAAAGATTGATTCAGATCTTCGGGGTTATCTGGTCTTGTACAGGAACCTAGTATAGCGACATATTTGCGACACCTCCCTCATTTTCATGGCCTGTTGTAGCCGTAGTTCCTACTAAGTTATTTTTTAGGAAACATATTCCTGTTAAAGGGACAAATTCCTGACACCCTGAATCCTCCCTTAATATTTGTTGCTTTTGGAAATTCCTCAGCAACTATACCGGGGATGTCATATATAGTCATTGTCTGGCTGGGATTCGATTTTATCCAATTCTCCATTGCACCATTGACGTAATGTTTGAAAGGACCGTAGATACCACGATCAAACGGTTGTACCTTTTGCGATGTATGTGGGGAGAATGATAATAAAACAACTCCATTAGTTCTACAAAACTCTTTAGTTGGGACATATAGGTGGGAATCATGATTATCCAACAGAATTATAACTTTTTTTCGGGTTTGGGTCTTACATGCTTACAGTGTTTCATGAAAATTAAAAAATTATCTTCGTTCATTAAGACTTCATCATTCGCCTCGCCGATACATCCTATGGGACCATTACGTATAAATTGTGCTTGAAATTTATTGCGAGGAAAGATGAATAGGGGGGGACAGTATTTCCGATAGTACTAACAGCTGCGCAAACAGTAACCAAAATGACCCGTTCCTCAGAAGTAACTGCACCTACTTGTTTTGTGCCTTTTATGGCATCGATTTTGTTTGGCTTTTGTGACACCAGTTTCGTCGACGTTGTAATTATTAGAGTCTTCAAATTTATATTTTTCAAGAATATTTGAGAGATTATCGAAGAATTTTCCTAAATTGTAAACCAGGTGTTAGCCCAAAATATATAACTAGAGACATCTGTATATATCTCAAAAACGCTTCTTCTTGTTCCTTTGATAAATTTTTCGTGTAAGGATTGTAACCCATTTTTGGCAATTCTCCTTTATTTCTTTTTTTCTTTCATATAACGGTTAAGGTTTTACGTGGCAAATATCAATATCTCTTGCTACCTGTCGTTGTGGAAGATTTTCCTCCATTATTAGATTAGCTGCCCTTTAAATTAGTTCATTTAAAGGACCTCTGTTGGATTCTTTGGTGTAGCATTGTTTTCTGAAACACAAAATGCATAAACTCAGCATAAGGGGTATAAACGTAATTATATGTTTGGTTGAATTACCAGAACAAGACAAGTCCTAACCTCAAACTAACAGTGGGAGTTTTTAAAGACACATTTACTCTAGACACCAACATAAAAAGGCAAATTTCTGAAATTTTACTTACCTGTCTTCAAAATTACCTATTTAGTATAAATTTTCACACGTCTTACATGGCCCGCTCTAATCGATAAGTAAACTATTTTACACTGAAACCTATTTGTGGGTCTTGTTGTAAAAAAGTACACTCAACGGTTTTTCAGCTGTTACATTCGTACCGCGTTACAATTGTACCTCCCCTACACATGTGGGGGGAAATAGATATAAATGGGGGGAAATAAATATAAATGGGGGGAAATAGTCACAAATAGGGAGAATAGATACAAATAGGGAAAAACAGATACAAATAGAAACAAATAGATATAATATTGGAAAATACAGAGAAAATAATGAAAAGAAATTCCTGTCGCTAGGGGCGATAAAGGGAGGTAGATTTCTGTTGTCTAAATTTGAGACTTTCATTCTCTTCCACCCCACGATATGGTCAGATCCAAAAAAGTTTCAAACGAATAAATTTTATAATAATTAGAACATGAAAAAAGTCTCATGAACTGTTAAAATATTTTCAAAAATACCGAATTTTTTGAATTCTCAATCCCCTCCAGTTCCATCCCCTTAGATCTGATTTAAAAAAGTTTCAGACAAATTAATTTTACAATAATCAGAGCATAAAAAAAATCTCATGACTTTTTAATATCCTCAACAATGGCAAAGATCTTAATTTTTTGAGATTTAAACCCCCTTAAATTCTCACCCCTTTAGAGGTAGAATGCCCATTTGCAATACGCAATGAATTACTCTTCCAACGAATTTTTATATCAAATTTGGTGTCAATTGGACAAAAATTGCGACCTCTATCGTGCCGGAACATACATATATACCAAGAAATTTTTTTTACTGATTCTTATTCTGCAGGTTATAAACGGCGTAGCGCCCCTATTTCTGGGTCTGGGTCCCGTTATTGAATCTATTACAATAAGTAGATTCCATATATCGAAATATACCTAATAGGGAAAAATTATGACAAATAGGGAAAAAATAGGGAAAAAATAATGAAAAATAGGGAAAAGCAATTAAAAATATTGAAAAAATAATAAAAAACGGGAAAAAAATAAATAAAAATAGGGAAAAAGTCATGAGATATTGCGAAAAAAATCATGTAAAATAGGGAAATATAGAAAAAACAATAAAAAATTTCGAAATAAAACAAATAATGAAAAATAGGGAAATGGGTGAAAAGAGATAAATAGAAAAAGAGAGATTAAACCACGTATGGCACTTAATTCCTGATGGGTGTCCCCCGACGGCCCAAACTTTTTTATTTGTTATACTGAATGTCCCAGGTATAATTTTGCAGGAAATGTTTAAAACCGTATTTTTGGACCACCCTGTAAGCAATGAAATAAAATAAAAGTAAAAAGATGTATTAAATGAAATAAAAGGGAATCTGGAAGTGGGATTTCTTTTAATTTTTTTTGTACTGTGTGTTCTGAATTTATTGTTGCAACAAATGTATAAAATAAATAGCGATTTATAATAGGCGATCAAAATAAAAAAAAACTGAAGAAAATTTTATGATGAATTAAACTGAAACCATAAATGTATTTTTTTTTATACATATAATTTGTTGTACTGAGTGTCCCAGATACAATTTTGTACCAAATATTTAAACTTTTATTAAATCGAAGATGTTATCCAAAGCTCAAATATAGTTCAAATGTTTTAAGGGAAATAAAACTCTAAGTCAGTACCACAAAGCATAATTATTGATTTGCCTTTTTATTTCCTTTAAACTTTTATTGTTGGAATAACCTGTAACGGATAATAAAAAAATATAAAAAAACACATAAATGAACTTTATTTTTATAATTTTTTATACTGGCTATCCTAGATTTAATTTTGCAACAAATGTGTAAAACATTTTTTGTTCATCGTTTAAGCTATCAAATTAAAAAAAATGCTAATTGAGAATAATGAAAATTTTTGTTTTAGCGAAAAATGTCATTCTTGATAAAAAGTTTTGCTTCTCTGAAATTGTTAGAAAATATTAATAAACGAGAAGGTTATCATAACTCTTATAATCACAAGAAATAAATGTTCATTCAAAATAGAAACGATATTAAATAAGCACAAAACCTATTTTTTCAATGTAAATGGATGTAATTGCATATTTGAACTTAGTTTTTAGTTCTAATCAACTTTTTTAAATACCATTTTTCGATATTGTCTTTAAAGGTACTTTACTCTTGTTTAAATTCATATATTTTGACAAGCCTCGTATACTACAGGAAAAAAATTGATATCTGATAATTGTATTTTAGATTTCAGACTAAGCATAATTTTTTATCAAGAATATACTCACTGTATAAAGTTTATTGAGAAGAATTTAATTTAATCTAGCACTGGAATGGTTTTCATACAAACTTTGTTGAAGAAAATCTAAAAGTGTAATTTATTTTATTGCTTGTTATACTGGCTGTCCTGAATTTAACATGGTAGAAAATATCAGACCCTATTTTTGAGATAGTTAGTCTGTAAGTGATCAATTAAAAACAATACTAAAGCAATTTTATCTAAGTAACAATTTCAACCTAAAAATGTGATTTTTTCATTATTTTTCATACAGATTGTCCTGTATTTAAATTTGCAGTAAATTTCTAAATTTATTTATCGGCCACTCTGCAAAATAATCAAATTTTAGACTTTCCCTCTAAATGACTGAAATTTTACTAATTGACACTAACATATATTTTCTATCAAATGATTAAATAAGCAAATGTTACTTATAAATTAGTGTTCTAATTTTTAACAAGAAAATTTCCGAAATTCTTGATTTGTTGATTTCTGTTCTGGAGTCCGCTCCTGTCACCGTATAAAACATATAAAAGTATGGGAGTCAGTGATACCAGCCGATAAGTCTGGCGAACATGAAGTATGGCTGACAAGCGGCCATTCTTAATGACACTGTCAAAGGTTGCTTGATTTGTGACGGCAGGTTTCGATTAAAGACATCAGTTACAGAGGTCGCTGGAAATATGGCACCACGCCATCAACCGAGAAACGAGAAACGGGAGTTCTTCTCTTCACCAACCACGTCAACTCTAAGATGATACATGTGAGTGATATTATTAGAAAGAAAGAAAACATTTTATGAAATCTAAGCGGTAACAAACAACAGCAATTTTAATAAATTAATTAATAACTAATTATTTTCAAATATAACTAATTTATATCGGAATTTTAACACGTCCATCAAATTCTAGCAAAACTGATTAATGAGTAACATTTAATATCATCAAAGTCGCCAAAGTGTGGGCGCTTGGTTGTAGGCCGTCTCTTTGAGAATGTCTGTGTGAGAGAGAAAGCAAATGAAACTTGACAATAGCAGAGCATCAGGTAAGTCACTGGCAATAATTCTGTTTGTAAGTTTGGAATGAGGTGACCGCATCTGTCCGGTTTTCATCCCCCGTTCCACATCAAAGGCTTTCCAACTAGAAGCAGTTAATCCATCTACTCTCTTCTACGTACATATACGATGAAATCGGTGATGGTTTAAGCCCTAGACTGTTTAACTCTGCAATCTAGTTGAAAGCAAGATGCTCATTCAGTAATAATCGAAATATGGAGTGTGAATGTGCAATAGTTCATTATCTACAAATACATTTATTTTTTAAATTTTCTTAAAAAGAAGCTAGCTTGAAAAATCGAATGCGCAAGCACAGTTCGTTTTTTTGTCAGTAGTATCTCTTTGTTTTATGGAAACAGTAACATCATATTTATGTTGTAATTAGAGAGTCGGTGGTAGCAGCAGTTTGTGTCCTATTCTAAGAACAAACGATTGCGTGAAATAATTTTCAGAGCAATTCCTGAGAGTCGTTGCAGTAGTCACCATCGTTGAATTTCTACGGTACACTTAGTACGGTCGGTTATATCGAAAAAAAACCCACCAAAATTAATTATATAATTTCTTAGAAATAAAAGAAGAAAGTAAAACAAATTAATTAATTACCAAATAATTTTTACTTATACTATAGTATACAAGGTGTCTGGATATTCGCTTTATAGGTAGGAAATTAAAACCTTATTTTTTGGTTTTTAATAACTTAATTTGGATTTTAGTTTATTTTCCTCCGACACAGAAAAAAACTAAGGACATATTTTGCAATATACCAAAATTTTTTGTCAATTATTTCTAATTCCAGCAAGAAATTAATTGATTGGCGCCTGTAAATTTCACCTAATTTAATTATTGAATAATAAAATAAATCGAAGTCATACCACAATAATTATAATTCGTGAAGATGACAAATGAGGCTACACGTTTCGGCCAGTCAACGGCCATCATCAAGGCTATAATACAAAATATAAAGATTAGATACGCAATGGAGAGTTCAACAAAAATATAACCTCACATTTTTTCTTTATTAACAGCTAGAATTAATCCAATAAAACCCATTGAGTTTAATTATCAAACGTAATTTGAGCTAGATTTTTGAATAAATTAATTTAAAAATTCAAATTTCTAATTATTTGAATATGCCGCCATTACGATCGTGACGTCACTTATGTGCAATGAAGTTACCGTCAAGCCATTAACTGCAAATGTGTAAAGAAGAGAATATGAATGATTAACAGCTGTCAAATCTCACTTATACAGACAAAGATGGAGAAAACCATTATATGATAGTTGGATAAAGATGAAAACTTTAATCTATCCACTGTGAATTCGCATTCAAAATCGAGAGAGATAAATAGATATTAGATTCCGCTGTTAGATAAATAAAATGACTATTTTAACGAGATCAGGTAATAATTTGCTGAGTGGTAGATAAGTGCTGGGCACAAGCGTTCCTGATTAAGTGAAAGGTCGCGTCCGCGTCTGCTTACTGCATATTTCACTGTCAATCTTGTAGTTTGTACTCTGTAGAGCTGGTTGATGTTGATAATTTTCCGTGTTTATTTGTATTTGTAAACAAAGGTAAAAGTAAACACAATTAAATACATATTGTCCAAACGACACTTTATAAGCAAATGTCATCTATATTTGAAAGTGTCAATTTTATTTAGAGAAACTGGCCCACGTTAATATTATGGTGCAGCTATTGCACATAAGTGACGTAGGTGCACTACAAGTTGCATAGATGCAGTAATTTTTAAATATCAATTCATGTTAAATTAAAGAAAAAAAAAAAGAAAAAACGATTTTTTCATGAAAAAAAATTCATTTTTTCCTCAAATAATGCAAAATAAGATGGACTAATATTTCAAGTTGAACTCCTCATAGGAGAAAAATTAATGATTACTTATAAAATATATATTACGCAAGTGCACCATAACCAATTTTATCATGACAACGGTATGAAAAGGAAGTTTGTAAATACAAAATTGAAAACTTCAAATAAAATACATGGAGAATTAAATTTTTTTGATTTAGTGAAAAAATTAAATATTAAATTAAAGCCACTCCATACTGAAGGGTTGATAAAATATCAAATGCAAATAAAGTCAAAGTGCACTTCAAAGTAACAAATTAAATTAAACAAATTAAAATTAAACAAAACAAAAACCGTTGCACGTCATTGATGATTTGATTATTTGCAATAAGAAAAAACATCCTAGTCGGACTTTATGCTTAGAAACGATATCCCTAAAACCCCCATTAGTGAGGTTCGTACATCAAAGGAATTTTTGCGTACTCTTTTTTTTTTGGTGGAAGCACAGCCGTCTTATTATTTCATCTACGATGAGGTGCAACGGTTCTTGTTTTGAATAGACTATAGCTTTCATTTTCACTATGCGGCAACAGACTGAAGAATGACAAATGAAAACTCAAGTAACAATTGAATTTGAAATAATAAACAATAAGAAAAGAAGAAGAAAAAATTTTTAGGACAAAGATACCAGACTAACAGTATAATAATGGACGAGATCAGATATTAAAGTAAAAAAGAAGAATTATAACCTATAAAGGTTGTCAATGAAGAAATTGAAAAACAAAAAAAAGTAAATTTAAAAATAAATAATGTATAGGATAAAGCTGCTCATTAAGACACGTAATATTGTTATTCGAAAAAGCTTTTTTGATTTCAAACATCTCTAATAGATTCAATTAGTACTTTTGGAATATCTTTGGAATTTACTAAAAAGATGGTTTGAAGGAAATATGAATATCAAATTTCCGAAATGTTTTCGCCGCACATTATATGAAACTGGGTCTAAGAAAAGAATTTAATTATCCTACGTCTTGGTATGTTTCAAAATATATTCGTGGGGATGAACCCTTAGACATTTGAGCGAAATTACAGAATATTAAATAAGAAAAACGTTCATTTCAATATGTTGTCTTTAGAGATACGTACCAGATGTAATTTGATCTAAAAAGATCAAAAAAATGACGAGCCGTATAGGCAATCCCTGGATGTCTACGACTTGATAATTCTTTCAATATTTTACAAACAAAAATTTGATAAAAAAGTGAGAGTATAACTTTTACCTTAATTTTTTTTTACAAATATTAAAATATTTTGTTTCCAATGTTTTTCTGGTTAACGTCCCGTACTAGGTCGAGACAACAGGTCATTCGTAACAATTTGGTCCAGCTGGCACATGATATTACTGGGCATCACATATTTATGGGCGGCCTGGGTACCGCACTAACTCTGTATTTTACCTTCCTTCTCTTTTGTAAGTTTCGCAGGTCCACGGCAACGATGGTCAACTAAGTAATTATGCTCACAGTCTCAGAGATAACTCCAGAAGCTCCAAACAGTATGTTTAGTTTATGAGCGAGATTACACTTCCATTTTTAAATAGAAGCATTGTTTATGGTGATGAAAGAACAATTGATGGGACAAGCGAAAATTAAGAAATATGTGGTGTGATAAAAAAAAACGTGTACATGAAACTGTTTTGTGAAAAACAGTATGAATGTATTTATCAGACTTTAAATGACACATTTTTAGTCTGCATTAAGTAAAAAAAAAAAAATTTCAAATACACTTCTTGAGTTTAGCTGAACGGTAGATTAATCCATTAAGAGCCTTCAATGGATGTTAAAACAAAAACAGAAACATTAATAAAACAATACCCTGGCACCTTGGTCTCCTATAAATACTATAAATACAAACGTACCGGCGAAAAGGTCGTAATTAATAAAAGGAAGCTGGCTAGCATTGGTCCAGGTTTAAATTACCATCGAACGGCAGTTAAGGGCATTAATGCCACCCTTCACATCGACGACTATTTATATTAAAGAGTGGAAATTAAATCTGAGATATTCAAGGCGGGCATTAACAGAAGGACCGGACCGTTACATACGGTCACAAACGCATATAATACAGCAGTAAAAGTGATTTGTGACGTTGGGCAGGCTCCGCATTGCAAATCCTGCTCCTATTCTTCTGCGGCCGCAGGATTAGTCCTCGCCAATTATTATTCCGTACGTTCAGATATTGCTACCGGAGGATGGACCTGCTAAGGTGCTGCACAATCATTGGCGTCACGAGAACTCTTCATGAACAACGGTTAGATATAAGACAACGTTATTTATTTTTTTGTTACTTATTTTAATCCTAAAAAATAATAATTAATTAATTAAAAATACTTGTAAGTTTAGAGAATTTAAATCCTATGCATCCAGGCCGATGTTGATGAATGTGATTTAGTAATAAATGTGATCTAAGCTTAATTCTTTTTATTATGGGTACGTTCCACGAATAGAATTTGAAATATATCGAAAATTAAAACATTAATATAAAAAAAAATTTGGACGCCAGTCTAATTGTTTTTTTGATGTATTTAGAGACAATTGACAAAAAAAACTGCGATATATTTCAAAATCGGTCATTTCTTTCTTTTTTCGGGAAAATGGCGAAAATGGAACTTATCTTGGTTTTGTTTTCCATATTATCCGGTTTCTTCTGGTAGTCTCCTTACTGGTATTCGGAAGAAAAGAGACGGCAAAAACTCGAAAAACTTCCTGGATCCGGCAGTGAAGAGATGTCAGTCTAAAGCATGGTCCAGAAAAAAGAGTTCAGTACCTACAGAAAGAGGCTCTGTCCAGAAAAACTCAGTCCAGGTAAAAACTCAGTCCATAAAAAGGTTCTGTCCAGAACAAACCTAAAAGTTCACGTGAAATAAATATAAATATATATTTATAAATTACCAGATTTCGTGGTCTCTGTTAAAAAAAAAATATGATAATATTAATATGAAATACATGAATTTTTAGATCAAAATATGAAATATAAAAATAATCAAACTGAATTAACTTTTAAGACAATCTCTAAAAACAAACTAAAAATAGATTCTCTTTTTGTAATTGAGTTTGAAAGAGCACCACAAACATTAGATAATTTACATTATTATAAATATAAAAAAAATATATATACCGGCATAAAAAAGAATTAAAAATAACATTAAATAAGAGTTAAAGCGTCGAAATAAATAATAATGATGACAGGGGACATAAGTGGAAATATAGTATAATAAAAACTTACCCTATACATCGAGGGGAAGAAAAGAAATTTTCAACAGGCGATGTAGACGATATAGAAACTGATTGTTTTGACTGATGGGGTAAAGAGAAGAGTTGTTAAGATGGGAAAGACATTTTATAGTCATATCAAGAGGAGAGAGAAATCAAGATAAGTTGGGAATGGAGACGACGCGAGGAAATTAAGAAGGGATATCAAACGAGTCTAAAATTAAAATATACGTAGCAGAGGAATAATGAATGTTAGACAAAAACGTTATTATGAAATTTATTTATTTAAAATTTTAATAAAACATGTTTAAATTCCTTTAAAAGCATATATTTACCAAACTCACAAAAGGAACTGTAATAAAACACATTAATTTTAAACACACTGACAAATTACAACATAATAAAAAACAAACATTTTGTCGTTACACGTGGCAAATTTACAAGTTTAGAAAAACCGTTAAAATCTTCCTCTTTTAACATCCTTTTTCGCACGTAAAGCAATATTAGACAAGCATTAGCTTCTCAGTTCTTGAATCAAACAGTTGATCACAGGATGAAAACTCTTCATTTAAAATGGCGGCATGAATGCACCCATATTTTAATAAATTAATAATATAATGTTCTGAGATTTCTACAATTTATGTAATTATTTATAAACTGAAAGAGAATGCCAACAATTTCTTTTATAGTGTTTTTATGGTGTGGTAAAAATTATGTACATTTTATAATTTCTTTTCTTACAAATAAATGGGCCAGAAATTAACCCTTATACAGTTTCCTTGAATATATTTGTTTTTATTTATTTTAATGTAAATGATTGAAACGCAGTTTCATAAGTTAATACTAATTTAATAACAATTAAACAGCGTTGCCGCTGTTTTGGTCCTTCGATTATTGATCGATGTTAACACGTCGACTGCGGTAGTAAATTTTTCCAAACATTTATCGATTCGTAATTATATTTCTCCAACATTGGTATTTTCTAAATTATTAATAGAACAAATTTAACGATACATATTTTCAATTATATTGTTTTTTTCCCATAACAACGGATAAATTTAGAAAAAAATGCATAAAAATGTTTTATTTTTAAATAACGTTTTCTACATATTCCTTTAACAAATGCACTATGTCCCTTTCTCCTGCTACATCGTAAGATTTAAAAGAGCAAAAGTTTGCACATAAGTATTAGCTGATCCTTTTTCACGTGGAAAAAACCATTGGCGTAGCACGTGCTAGTTACTTTTTGGTTTTATCAAACACTTCCAAACGACTTTTCTTCTGATGGACACCTCTTGTTAGCCATTATCGTTTCCCTTTTGTTACGTTGTCATTTGAAATAAAAAAGAATTTATATCACTACTACCAGAAAGAGGGTTTATAGGTTATAGTTTCGTTTTGCTTTTATAAGGAATGTACTGAAACGATCAATGGTAGAGAAAATTATTTGGCGAGAAGGTTAAAGAAGCAATAACAACTTTAGTATAGAAATGAATTTAAATAGTTAAATACTTTTTTTTATATACATAGATATATAAAGCAAAAGTCTACCTACATTAAATAAGAGTTTTTGATCAAAATCAACAATTTATTAATGAAATTTTTATAAGGTAGGTACGTACACCTTTCCAAAATTGTTCGCGAATGATAAGGTAAAAATTTCAAATTGAAAATTCAAAAAGATCAGGTAAATAATATGCTGAGTACAAATTTTGAACTAAATTAATAGAATTTTATATAACATTTTAAAATCAAGAATTTTAAATAATATAAAATAACCAGATCTTAATATAAGTTAGCCACATTGACAATGTTCATAAAAGTACAAATGTCCAAGAAATAATATGTCATGATTGGTCAATAAGAAAAATTTAAAAATTCGGCTTTTAAAAACATAATTTGTCAAAAAAAAATAGTAAAAAAATGCAAATAATTACATTCTATGCAAATTTTGAATAAAGTAGTCCAAATAGTAAAATTTTCATCCACAAAGAACCATTTTGACGACATCAAAATGATTTATTAACAGGATCGGCTAAAATTCATGATAAATACATCAAGGAAGTTTTCATAAACTTGTTGCTAAGAGGAAACTAAGGGGGTTATTAATTAAGATTTTTGAAAAAAATATGGTAGCAAAATTTTGTATCGTAAAAAAATTAAATTAATAGAACAATATAAAACAATTAAAATAAAAATATCAAAAGATACAAATATAGCTGGATGGATGCGTTCAATATTTAACCCGTAAAAATAAGGTCTGTTCGTTTGTTGTTGATGAATATTATAATTTGTTTGTTCTTTTGTTGGAAGGAATTAATAAAAAAAATATATTTATCAAGGTGAATATTTGTGTTTTGAATAGATAAAAAAGATTAGTAAACCAATCAATCAAATAAAATAAACATAATTTTGTATTTATGGACCCTCCCTGATTTAAAGGATAAAACAAATTAAAAACAAAATTAAATTCATAGTAATAAAATCACAAAGGACCACTCACTTATCTTATAAACAATGGAATTCTGCCAATTTTTTTAAAATTTTAGTATGTTGTAGATCTTGATGTTCTGATTAAATGTCTTTATGGGCCCAACTCAATCCTATTGCCAGTGTTCGAGACATTGTTGGTTATAGTTGAACAAATGGGTATTAAGATAATTTTATTTTAATTTCATTTTTCAAGAAAACTGATCAGCTTATCTTGAATTTGTTAATTTTTACGTTCATTTTTTGAACAATCGGTTATAAATTTACATTGATCAGTTGATCTCCCAATCGAAATTTGACTGGCAAGTCTTTAATGAGTATCAACTATTATGCCCACTGATAATTTATCTGATAACCTCGCATTCAATGTTTTATTGTGAGGTATTTCACACGTCATATTTGACTTTATAGTCCTTTTTATTTTATTTTTTTATATTACCTCAATAGGTTCTAAAGCAGGGCCAAAGACCATCTTTTTCTAAAGCTTAACAATTAAAAAGGCGCGTCGCTTTGAATACATTTTTTTGTGGTTTCTAAACAGATTTTATATGTTATGAACCATTTAATAACCGATAAAAAACGATACAATAATATGCCGTTAGACACTACATGAATCACCAAGAAAGATAGATTTTTTATATCGAAATATAAAAGAATTGATCGTCCTTCAGTGTTAATAGGTTCTTGTAAACAAAAATTTTTTTGGCGTCGAATGTCGCTATGGACCGAACGCCTACAGACATGAAGACTATAAAATTGAAAACCATTAAACCTCATATATATATTTTTTTCTCATATATAATTTGTTTTTTTTTATTTACAGTATTACTCCCAAATAGCGAATATGTTGATGTAATAGACTATATATATCATTATTTCTTGATCTAATCAATTTATAAAGGTTTATAAGTTACTGTTCAATTGAATAAGTGTTTCCATAAATTATTCAATTTTGTCGTGGTTTATTTTGCAGCCCAGTAATCTATGTTCTATTGTATCGTATTTTCCATTCGCAATTTGGTGAATCGACCATTTTTATTTTCCATATGTGAGATGGAACCAAGGTATGATTAAATCTTATTCTAGATATAGTTCTTATATTACCTTTCTTAAAGTTTAGGCCATAGAACCATGGTTCGGTTGAAATGTCAGGTTAGAGAGATTTAAAAAATAAATCTTTGTTAGACTCTTTATACATTTCCATCAATTTATTTTTAATTTTATTTTTAGATATCAGTACTAGGTCCTCTGAGGTACATGGGTAATTTACCATGCTCATTAAATCTAGTACTGTTTTAGATAAAGAAAAACTTTCTCGTTATGAGTGATTCCACAATGCACCTTTACCCAAGCAAAAATTATTTTCTCATTCTGATTTAACTCTATAATTTTGTTTCTCCACGACTATTTAATAATAAGTTGATTCTTACTACATTTTTAGTTGAAGAATAATATGCATTCTTCAACTAGTTGAAGAAAAATTCACGCTAAATTAGCCAATCACATCCTTTAATTTATAGAATTCACGCTTATTTCAACAAATCACATTGCATTGAGAATAACTAACCAATCGCATCTTAGCAACATCGTAATAAGTCCGCATTTTATTTGAAATGTCAAATACACTAACGTCAAAGTTTAATATTTTAAGTGTTTGTGTTAAAAACTATGATTTAGGTATGTAATTTCTTGTATACGTTGCATACTCGTAGAGAAAGTATAGTCTTCTACTTGCGTAAAATGGCTATTATTCACTCAGATAATTCCAACACTCGCTCGTTGTACTCGCTCGTGTAGGAAACTTCATCTACGTGAATAATAGCCACCAGTCTACTCCAGTTAAAGAATGTACTATTATTATATTCTTTAACATATAATTTAAATTGCAATCTGAAATTACTAATATTTGTTTTCTATCATTTAATTTAGTATTTGCATAATTTGGTGCCCCTAGTATGCTGTTTAGCGGAGTAAACTGAAAATACTTCCGGAACTTTTTTTTGTGGTAGTTTTTGCCGGATTCCAAAAAGCACAGCTAACGGTTTTTTCTTTTTTGGACGCACCTGTAAATATTAAATGATAATATAATATAAATCAGAGAATCGATTTAATTTTTTTTTATTTATTAATATAATTTCCACAAATGTCCTCTTTTTAATTCTTCATACACAATTAAGTTAATAATAACCTTAATTAAATGCGTTGTCAATTAGTTTTGAATCGATAGTGTATTATTTGATGCGATATGTGAGTAGTATTCAGCCAATAATTTAAGACTAAAGATGAGTTCTTTTCTAAAGAAAACCGTTTTTAGAAGTGATATATATTTTTTAAAACTAGTTTTTAAATTCGCAAGCTATATTGGTATGGTACCGTTAAAAGAAAAATCAATTTTTACTTATATTCACTTTTTTTTGTATGGAACTTTTGATATATTTGCATCTATTTTCACATTTATTACACAATTGCACCTATCTGAAGAACTTGAAATGAAATTTATGGAAAAATATTTTGGTATATGTAATTTATGTCTCTTCATAAGTTTTAATTTCGTGTGTATATTACGAAATCTAAGATACAGAAATTCTTACGAATGTTTGATTAACACTCTAAATATCGTAGATAACAAAATATGTCAGGAAATTAGCGCTATAGGACATATTATAAAATTATTGTTAATTTGTTCTTATTTAATTTGTGGTCAGTTTATCTTTATATATCAGTGGGAAAGAACATTTGCTTCATTTTCATCTGGATTGTCCTATATATTTTGCGTCAAAATAACATTATATATTACTATAGAAACTATAATTATTTGGGAAACTACTAACATACTAAGCTCCAGATATGATAGTTTAAATTTTTTTATAAAAACGACATTTTTGCTAAAACAACAAGACCGAATAAAATTTAATGGAGGAATAAAAGAAATTTCGGAAATGTTATCATCTTTAAATAAAATTGAGGATGAACTTAATCTAACTTCTGGAACAACTATTTTAAATTTACTTGTCATATCATTTGTAGAAGCACTTGCATTTTTAAATTTTATTATTTTTCTTCTCGATCTTATCGACACTAAAGAAGTATCCATTCTAATTTTGAACACTTCTTTCGCTCTAGGCATAATCGTAAGTATTTTTTTATTTTTACTAAGGAATTTATCATAAGCCTATTCATTTATACAGTATTAAACAAATTGTGCAAAAATTCTGGAAGCCTTAATTCTTCTTAAAAAGAGAACGTACTTGAATAAATGTAGGAAAGAGAAAGAATACATAAGGCCCTGCTCAAGATATACCAGGTAGTAAGAAATTATTTGCCACATTTAGTTTCATTTAAAAAATGGTAAATTTATTAAGGCTGTTTTAACGGTATACCATTTTAGCTCTTCCCTTATATCATAGTTATTTATCATCGGTATTATTTCATTTTTTGCTAAGATATTCAAAATAAAAACCCTAAAAATCTTTAAAATATTTAAATTTTCTTGTTACATCCTAGTTTACTAAATAAAAATTAACAATTAATAATAAATTTTATCAATTTGCAGATGTCAAAGTTTGTAAAACTAGAGATTATAGCTAATTTTTTTCTAATTTTGTTAAAATCAAAAATCAATTGAGTAGTGTGGACGGACGTTTTTCAAAAATATTTTTATTTGAAACCTGTGAAAATATCTCGCTCTTTATCTTCTACCTACAGCCACGGGCTTACTTTTAGGTGAGGAAATAAACCACTCAACCTTCAAAAATTGACATTAAAGTCGAATTGAGACAGGCTATTTTGCATTCACTTAATAATATCATCTGAAAAAAAGTACCTTGTGCAATGCAAAATGCATTCAAAAAATGCATTTTCTTACAACACAGAAAAAACTCATAACTTGGTTAAGAATATTAATTCTATATTCCAGACTTTCGCCTCATTTTTACAAATACTTTGTTTTCAGCTTTCAATCCCCAATTCATGCTTCATTCAGACAATTTTGCACTTGCAAATGTACCCTCTTTAGATGTTCTCTCAAAGCGTCAACTGTCGGTAGAATTTTCCCTAAATCGACTATCTTCCAAAAAGCGGCCTTTACATACATCCTGTAACTATAGGTTTCCAGAAACTGGACACAAGTCGGCCTGTACAGGTCAGGTACATTAAACTTCCTAAATGTCAGTGGTGTAACGCTATTTGCGTCGTCAAATAATCTTCTGGTCCAGGTTTCGGTTCGCCCTGGGAGCCACCTTCCGATTTTTCGAGAGCTTCAAGAAATTTTTATTCTTGAAGTTGAAAGACAAGAAGGACAATATAGAAAATGATTGGTAAATTTGAAAGAATTGGATACGTAGCAAATTGTAACAAATTTGCAAGTAGCTGCCGCCGCAGAACTGTTATAACTTTGGAAAATGTTGTCCAGCTGCACGATTTATATCTCGAGGAACCGTTAACATCTCAATATATGGAGTCCACACAAACAAATATATCACGTAGGTCTCTGCGACGGATTTTAAAGGAGATTGGTCTTCGCTGTTATAAACCGAGGCTTAATACACGAATTAAAAGAAGAGGATTATTTTAAGCGATTCTGCAATACATTAATGAATGGTTCAGCATGATCCGACTATTTTAGATCGCAGTGATCAAATTCAATCTTAATAGATTGGTCAATCGACACAATTGTTGCTGACGAGAACCATCACGCTGTAATGAAAAGTGGCATGAGATGAAGTGCAGGTATCAATGTGTGGTACGGTATTTGGTCAGGCGATATTATTGGTCCATCTTTCTTCAATGAAAACGACCCCGCAAAATTCTAATGGAAATTGGGTCTCGGTGAATTTATTTTAATTCTGAACATATGTTAACATTGCGCCAACCCCAAAATATGAACAGTTAATCTGCTATGGGTGGTGTTAAATTCACATACTGCTCATAATAGACTATTTATTATTGAAGACAGGAAAAATATTTTGAAATAGTTTATTCCAGTTTATATTGCATAAGAATGTTCTTAAAACATATATGACCCCCACCCCCCCTATTTAACCCCAATTCCTATTTATAGAAATTAAAACATAATTGCTGGCTCATTTCAAAAATTATAAAAGACTGTTTTAATACGCTCAAAATATCGGTGAATTTTGCTGAATTTTTAGTACGATATCGTGCATTTGATTTTGACCAAAAATTGATTGAGTGCCAATCATCATTTGTCTGCTAGAGGGTGTTACATTCACACTTTGCTTATAATAGACAATTTAACTTTAAATACTGGAACAATATTCAAGTAGATGAACATTTTAATGAACATGAATTTATCAAAATGCGCATTTATTCAAGACCCGTCACGTTATCTAAACACCAGCTTTGGATTGCTTTTAACCCAAATATACAAGATGAGGAGGAGTATAAGCCAATATGTGGGTATTACTGCACTTTTAAAGCAGGTGAAAGAATTTTGGGCTCATGTTCACAACGTGGCAAGTGTGCTATGGTTCTTGGGCTTTGCACGTTCATGACCCAAATGTTAGATACCCATGGAGGACCCTGTTAGATGCAGTTAAATTGATATAAATCTACCACCACCTCAAATTCAGATTATTGATGTCTAACTTTCGCTTGGCCGGTATCTCCATCACTGCTCAAAATTTTTGTTTTTATATCTTTAAGGATTTGGAAGATTTTGGTCTTTATCGTACTAATCGATCACCCTGTATACATAAACCAAATTCTAATTTGTTTTTGACTCAATTTTAGTATAACAATGTATAAAATTATGATTTTTGGAAGTTACCCAGAAATTAGTATTTTTTTATTTCTTGTAAGTATACGTTTTCATAAAAAAATAATATGTGACATAAAAGAAAATAAAACATTTAAAAATATTGTTGCCGTCTTTAAAAATAAATGGTCTATTATTAGCAATAAATTGTGAATGTAACTGTAGGTGAAAAACTGTTCATTTATGTATTGATTGGCGCAAAATCAATTTTTGGTCAAAATCAAATGGACTATAACTAAAAAGTCACCACAGTTCACCGATTTTGTTAGCTTAATAAAACCTTTCTTATGATTTTTTTTGAAGGGACTCACAATTACTATTTTTTATTTCTTTTAATATGCGAGAGGGTAGCGGGGATTATAATTTTTTTATAAAAAAGCGTTATTCAATATAAATTAGAATTAAGCATTTAAAAATATTTTTGCCCTCTTTAGAAATAAATAGTCTATTATGAATAAAGTGCAAATCTGACACCCTTTAGCAGAAAACCGTTCATTTTTGATGATCGGCACGTAATAAATTTTTGGTTAAAATTAAATGGACGATATCATAATAAAAACTCACTAAAACCCACCCATATTTTGAGCTTTTTAAAACATTGCCTTATAATTTTTGAAGTGAGTCAGCAATTTATATTTTTATTATATTAATAATATATGAAGCAAACCATTCAATTTGCCTTCATCTAATTCCATATAAGTTGAGTTTATTTATTAAAATATCATGATGAACACAAATTCTATTATATTTTGAAGTCTAATTGAGTTTTTGATGTAATTAGAAACAATTGACAAAAAAACTATGATATTTCAAAATCCTTCCTTTCTTTTTTTTGTGGATAAAGGAAATTAAACGTTGTATTTGTTTAATTTTAGGTTAAACGAAAGTTTCAGAGACTTTTTCTTTGTTCTTATTAAAAAAAACTTTGCTTGTTCTTGAGGTTTTTCTTATCTTTCTTCTCCAAAGGAAACTTAGATGACTTTGTCCAAAGAATAAGACTAATGTGGTCCACGTAGTCCAGGAAAAACGTAGTCCAAGAAAAAATGTAGTCCAAGAAACACAAGCTTGGTCCAAAAAAACTCTGTTCAAGAAAAACGTTGTCCAGGAAAAACTGTTCCAAAGGAAAAACGGAGTCCAAAGAAAAAAATATACTCCAAGGGAAAAAATGTAGTCCAAGGGAAAAAATGTAGTCCAAGGAAAAAAATGTAGTCCAAGGGAAAAACCCTAAAAGTTCAAATAAAGTAAATATAAGACAAAAATCTTATAAATTACCAGATTTCTTGGTCTCTGTTTTTGAAAAAAAAATATAAAACAATGATAGTATTAAAATAAAATACATGAATTTGAGATCAAAATATGAAATATAAAAATAATAATAATAAAGAAGGGTAGAAAGAAAATTTTCAATTTACAGCACAGACGATATATAAGTCTATTGTTTTGACTGAAGAGGCAAAGAGAGAGAGAGAGAGAGAGTTGGTAACATGGGAAAGACATTTTATAGTAATATCTAAAAGAGAGGGATATGAAGCGAGCTAAAATTAAATAGACCGAGTAAAAGAATAATAAAAATTCAGGTGGCATAAAAAACGTAACAGTCTATAGTTACACATATTATGTGGGCCACCTTTTTTGTGTATAGGTGATACTACAGAAGTCTTAAGTTTTTCAAGGAATCTACCTTACTCCAGTGATCTATTAATATGTGATTTCGGGATTTTAAAATATGGGTTGCGATTTTCTTTAATAGTTTTTCAGAGAAATTATCAATGCCACATGAAAATTTAGTTTTGATTTTATAGTTTATAACAAAACATCTAGTTCAGATACAGAAGTGACAAAAAAACTTTATTGAAATATTTAAAATTAGTCTTAGGCGTTGGAGTTTTGTTAATGGTTTAGTGTAGAATAGAGACAAAAACTAATTGAAATCATCAGCTATAGCTGAAGAATTTTCAAGGGTTTGTTGTTCTTATGAATTAAAATATCTCTTTTCTTATGGGTCGCTAAACATTCCTTAATAACCCTTCAGGTGGCTTTATTTCTATTGGAACACTCAATAATTTTATTATTATAATATTCGCATTTTGTGTCTTGAACAAACTTTTTATGCTTAGCTTTATTCTGGTGATACAATTCTTGCTGTTGGGGGAATTTTTTCTTTAAGTAATGTAGATTTTTTACATATGATTTATGGTCATTGCATAAGTGAAAATTCAACAGAAAGTTGTCGGGATCAGAATTTAAATTAAGGGTTACAGTTTCCTACATTTAATGAATTTTGAATTTTTAGAAGTAGAATGAAATGTGCACTTATAAAAATATTTCCTTGTAACTTGACTTTTTCCGTATTTCATAGATATTCGATCCAATTTAAACCCATAAAGCCCAGCTAACGTTTTTTTTTTCTTTTTTGGATGCATCTATAAATACTAAATGAGAATATAATAGATCAATACAATTTAACATTAGGGAATCAATTTATTTTTTTTATTTAATAAAATAATTTCTAAAAATGTCATTTTAATTATTCATACACAATTAAGTAAATAATGCCCTTAATGAAATGCTTTGTCGATTAGTTTTGAATCGATATTGTATTATTTGATGACATATATGAGTAGTATTCAGCAAATAATTTAAGACTAATGATGCGTTTTTTTCTAAAGGAAACAATTTTTGAAAGTGATGTATACTTTTTAAAACTAGTTTTTAAAATCGGAAGCTATATTGGTACGGTGCCGTTCAAAGAAAAACCAATTTTTACTTATATTCACTTATTTTTATATGGAACTTTTGATATATTTGCATCAATTTTCACAATTTATGCACAATTTGACGTATTTGAAGAACTTGAAATGAAATTTATGGAAAAATGTTTTGGGATATGTAATACATGTCTCTTCATATCTTTTAATTTCGTGTGTATATTTCGAAATGTAAAATACAGAAATTCTTACGAATATTTATTTAACACTCTAAATATCGTAGATAACAAAATGTGTAAGGAAATTAACGCTATAAAACATATTATAAAATTATTGTTAATTTGTTCTTATTTAATTTGTGGTCTGTTTATCTTTACATATCAATGGGAAAGAATATTTTCTTCATTTTCATCAGGATTGTCCTACATATTTTGGATCAAAATAACTCTATATATTACTATAGAAACTATTATTATTTGGGAAACTACTAACATACTAAGCTCAAGATATGATAGTTTAAAAATTTTTATAAAAACCACATTTTTACGTAAACAACAAGACATAATGAAATTTAATGGAGGAATAAAAGAAATTTCGGAAATGTTATCATTTTTAAATAAAATTGAAGATGAACTTAATCTAACTTCTGGAACAACTATTTTAAATTTACTTTTTATATCATTTGCAGAAGCACTTGCATTTTTAAATTTTATTATTTTTCTTCTCGATCTTATTGACACTAAAGAGGTATCCATTCTAATTTTGAACACTTCTTTCAGTCTAGGCCTAATCGTAAGTATTTTATTATTTTTACTAAGGGATTTATCATAAGCCTATTTATTTATGTAGTATTATACAAATTGTGCAAACATTTTAGAAGCCTTAATTGTTCTTAAAAAAAGAACGTATCTGCTTGAACAAATGTAGGAAACAGAAAGAATGCATAAGGACTTGCTTAAGATATACCTGGTAGTAAGAAATTATTTGTCACATTTACAATATAGTATATTTATTAATTACTTTTAGGCGAGGAAATAAAGCACTCAACCGCCAAAAATTGACCTTAATGTCGGATTTCGATGGGGTTTTTTGCATTCACTTAATAAAATCATTTGAAAAAAAGTACCTTGTGCAAAATGCATTTTCTTAACTTGGTTAAGATCACCTGGAATGGACCCCAAAATGTGTCTATCGCTGACCTGGAGCTTAGGATTGCTGATGAACCTCCTCATCTTCGAGACTTCTCCTGAAATTCACTCTTAAATGAAATAAAATCTCTCATCTGGGGAGTTTTTGGGTCGCTTATTCCAAATAAATCTTGCATCAGCTACCTCCCCCCGGGCAACATTAATATGTATAACTTAACTCAAATTTTACCATATATCTAATCAACTTTTAACCTAAATTTGAAAATATTGTGCTAAATATTATTCTCAACAACTGATGTATTGCTGTTTTTTTCATCATCTATAATTTCTATTTCTTTCGCTTTGATTTCCTCTACCGAATATTTTTCAACATTGGTACAAGCAGAGCCTGCACAAATTCTACAAGCATTATTGCAGATTAAACCATTCTTTCTGCAGCCACAGGAATTACCGCAATCTCCCTTGCACCCACAGAATATTAATTCTATAATATTCTTGAGCCCAGAATTTTGCATCATTTTTACAGGGATAAGTACGTTGTTTTCAGATTTCAATCCCCATTTCATTGGGTCCATATTTTGCTGTTCTTCATTCAGCCAATTTTACACTTGCAAATGTACCCTCTTTAGATGTTCTCTCAAAACGTACGGGTCAGTTACATTAACTTCCTAAGAGCCGTTTCAGAAAGGACCGATGATCAGTGCTGATGATCCGTAATATTCATTGTTTTATATGTTTGGTTCACATGTCCGCGTATCATCGGTCGGCCGTTAAATAACGCGCAGGCATCGGTCTAGCCCGTGGCGTTCGCAAATCATCGGTCGGAGTCGGGGCCATTTGGTAAATGGAGATTTTCACATAAAAGCATATCATCAGTTGTACTTATGATACAGTTTATGCTACTTTTTTTTGTTCCTTTCAATCTCACTTTCAATTAATCTTTTTACGCATAAAGCGGCAACAACACAATGTTTTGTGCTTCTCAATTTCATATTGACAACTGATGATACGTGTTAATGTGAAAACAAAGAGGTTGACCGATGATCGGCAACGACCGATCATCAGCACTGATCATCTGAAACGGCTCTAAATGTCAGCTGTGTAACGCTATTTTCGTCGTCAAGCGGTCTTTTGGTGCCTTGTTCCGGGGTTCGGATTGCCTTTGGCGCCACCTTCCGATGTTTCGAGAGCCTCAAGAAATGTTTGTTCTTGAATTTGAAAAGCCAGTTCCTCATATAAGGACAGTAGAGAAAATGATCACTAAATTTGAAAAAACTGGATACATAGGAAATTTTAACAAGTTTGCAAGTAGCCGCCGCAGAACTGTTGTAACTTTGGAAAATGTTGTGGGTGTGCACGATTTATATCTTGAAGAGCCGTAAACATCTCAATATATGAAGTCCAGACAAACAAATATATTACGTATGCTCATAATAGACTATTTATTATCGAAGACAGGAAAAATATTTTGAAATAGTTTATTCCAGTTTATATTGCATAGGAGTGATCTTAAAACATATATAACCCCCACCCCCCCTATTTAACCCCAATTCCTATTTATAGAAATTAAAACATAATTGCTGGCTTATTTCAAAAATTATAAAAGATTGTTTTAATACGGTCAAAATATCACTTAGGTTTCTGAGACGGATTTTGAAGGAGATTGGTCTTCGCTGTTATAAACCAAGGTTACTACATCAATTAAAAGAAGAGGATTATTTTAAGCGATTCTGCAATACATTAATGAATGGTTTAGCATGATCCGACAATTTTAGATCGTATCTGATGATCAAATTATATCTTAATAGATTAGTCAATCGACACAATTGTGCGCATTATGCTGACGAGAACCCTGACGCTGTAATGAAAACGGGCATGAGATGAAGTGCAGTTATCAATGTGTGGTATGGTATTGGGTCAGGCGGTATTATTGGTAATTTTTTTTCAATGAAAATTTACCAGGGCAAAGATATTTATAACTTCTGCGAGATCAAATATTGCTCTTAAATGTGACTAATAAATTATCTTCCAGCAGGATGGCGCTCCACCATATTATTCACACATAGTGCGGAACTTCCTAAACGACTCATTTTATGAAAGTTATGTCGGAAGAGCAGGATGGATAGCTTGGCCACCATGATCGTATGATCTTACATCTTGCAGCTTCTCTGTATGGGGAATTATTCTCGACTTGATGTACGTAGAACCACTAGATGACATCCAACTATTTCAAGCTGAAATTGAACAAGCCTTTGAAATCTTTAGTCCCGTACTATGTGAAAAAATTTCTAAATCTGTGATTGATAGATATGGTGAATGTATAGAAGTTGAAGGAAGGCAGTTTGATCATTTGCAATAAAAAGTTTCCTGGATAGCTCAAATTTCTTTATTGTTGTTTAAATTTAACAACAAACATTTCTTGAAGTTCTCAAGCCAAAGTTCTGCTATTTAATGGATGATTATTCCTGAACTATTGACATTTGATATAATAAAAACTTTTCACTATATAAGCTGTTTAAATTAATATAAATACAGCAATATTGTACGTATAATTACATAAAAATCAATGTACTGACATTTATTACATGACATTTTATATCTAAGTTAACTCCAGGAATTTTGACAAAATTGGACATAGAAAAATTATTCCCGCCTTTTTTTGCCCTGCTCTGTAGGCAAAATTAGTTAGATGAATAATTTTGGATATAATATTTAATTGCCGTGTTTAGGAGGGAAAGGGAAAAGTAGCTAAAATAGAGATGAAATGTATTGTGTAATCGTGGGAACGATATTTCTAGGAATTTTACAATGACGTGGTAATTTAGAAGTCAAAATATGTTGGTATGAAGATACGCTTTTACTTTCCAGACCCACCTCCTAGAAGGGAAAGTATTGTGAACGAGCTAAAAAAAAAATCGAGATAAAAACGGAAATATCCATTTTCGGGTCCCCTGAGACGATTAAGACTATTTTCAGATGGAAGTCTGTCTGTCGGTCTGTGTGTGTGTCTGTGTGTGTGTATTCTTCCACGATAGAGGCCACACGTTTAATCCGATTGAGCTGAAATTTGGTACAGAGGTTTGACTTACCCATCGGAAGAATCCATTAGTTTTTGTACGAAATCTGTCAAACGAAAGTACCACTATCAAATAATGACAGATGTAATATGTCACGGAATTGAACATGCAATATGTCATTTGAAAGCCCTAAAAAAACTCTATTCAGAACAGTCAAAATTATTTCTCCAACTGTCACCTGTCAAAAATAAAAAAATGTTAAAATTTGAAACTTCAGCATTAAATATCTGAAGAAGTATTAATCCGATTGAGCTGAAATTTGGTATATGGGTTTGGGTTATCTGTCAGAAGAATCCATTAGTTTTTGTACGAGATCTGTCTAACGGAACTATCATTATCAAAAAATGACAGATGCAATTTGTCACGGAATTGGACATGCAATATGTCGTTTCAAAGCACTTATTCAGAACAGTCAAAATTATTTCTCCAACTGTCACCTGTCAAAAATAAAAAAATGTCAAAGTTGAAACTTTAACATTAAATATCTGAAAAAGTATTCGTGGATACTCGTCGGGAAAGTTTTGGGGCGACACAACCGATTTTTTTTTATTATAGTTGTCGAAAATATGATTTGAATATAAATTTAAAAATATTGTTATGATTTTAATAAGAAATCTGGGTAAATTTAAAGAGAAATGTATCCACTTAAAATTTGGTTATGTATATAAATTCAGCTGTACATTTAATAATGTCGATTGTTTTCCATTGTATCTCAACTTAATGAAAATGTGTTTTTCAGTTTTCCAATCGATATTTTTATTATAGATTAGAAATATATGAGTAGTATTAAATAAATATTCCACGACTAAAGATGCGTTTTCCTTTGAAAAGTGATGTATACTTTTTGAAATTAATTTTTAAAATCGGAAGTTATCTTGGTTTGGTACCATTAGAAGGAAAATTGATTTTTATTCTAATTCACTTATTTTTGTCTTGGAGTTTTGATGTATTTTCATTTATTTTTACAACCATTGCAATATTTAATCTAATCGAAGAACTTAATATGAAATTAATGGAAAAATGTTTTGGCTTGTTTAATTTGTATATCTTCATAATTTTTAATTTTGTTTGTATTGTCCGAAATGTGAGGTACAGAAATTCTTATGGATATTTATTTAACACTTTTGATTTAGTAGATAACAAAATGTATACGAAAATTAACGCTCTGCCACATATTTTAAAATTATTAATATTTTTTTCTTACCCAATTTGTTATCAGTTTATTTTAATATGGAAAAGGGAAATATTGTTTGCTTCATTTCCATCAGCTGTGTTGTACACATATTGTATGAAAACATTTTTATATATTACTATAGAAACTCTTATTATTTGGGAAATTACTAACATACTCAGTTCAAGATATGGTAGTTTAAAAAAATTTATAGAAATCACTTTTTTGCGTAAACAACAGAACCAAACAAAATTTAATGAAAGAATAAAAGAAATTTCGAAGATGTTATCATCTTTTAATAAAATTGAAAACGAACTTAATATAACTTCTGGAACAACTATCTTAAATTTAGTCGTCCTGTCATTTGTAGCAGTACTTTCATTTTTGAATTTTATAATGTTTCTTCTTAATCTCAAAGATACTAAATTGGTAACCACTGAAGTTGTGAATAGTTGTTTTTCTTTAGGCTTGCTCGTAAGTATTATTATTATTTTTTAATTATTACTGATAAATCTATGATAAGCCAATTTATATTTTCATGCTCGTCACCAATAAATAAAAAGTACTACCATCTACTAAATGTTTAATAATAAAACTAATTATGCGAAATTGATTTTAAATGTCTCAAATTCACATGAATATTCATTAAAATTAAATTTTAAACGTATATTTCCTTAATATTGGTACTCCAAATACCTTTTCACAGTAAATAATTATAAAAATTGCTGCGTTTTGAACCAATTGTTTTTTAAGGTTGGTACAACTGCTTTATAAATTACCCAGTTGCCACTTTTATTTTTTATTAGTGTCATTAAGGTTACGTTGACATCTAATTGGTATTTCATTTAAATATTGTTCTTGGTATTTATTGCGCCAATTTTTCTATTTATCAACGCTGTGCGTCTTATACGGAATATTATTTTTTACGTAATTGGTGACGTGCAACTATTTTTGTCGTTGCTCGTGTCTCTTTACTTTCTAAAGCTTCTCCTGCTGACTTACGCAGAGAACTCTTCACATTTTGGACTTTTCATGTCCAATGTACTAAAGTTGTCTTTTTTACAAGAAGGGTGGAAGAACCCTTCCAAATTGGTTGGTACATCGTTATCGATCTTTATTACAATATTTTCGACGCATGTTGAAAAACCAATGTGTAATCTACAGTTTGCGTCAATATGGTTTTCTAGTAAACTCGTCTCAGTTTACTCACTGAAGCATCCTTTTGCTCCTATAGTTATTATGTTCTAACCACTTTTTGTTTAATTTTAAATAATCCATTGCGTTTACTTTCATGTACCCTTCCTATCCCCCTATATGTAATTTTCCAGTTTATGAACCATGGTGTTCCATTGTAATTTACTTTTGATTTAACAATTGTTAACATGTTAGTTTATGGCCTGAAGATGGCTAGTAGCCGAAACAAGTTGCCACCCTCCTATTTATTCTAATTTAATACATAATTGTGGTATATGATTTAGAGTTTTATTTGCTATTATTTTAACAATTTTTGTAGTACAGTACAATTGTCATGGTAGTCCAGGCGGAATCGGCGCATGAGTATAGTATATACGAAGTCAGTTGGAACGGCATAAAAACTATCTACTTACGTCGAGGCGAATTATTTGTAAAACATGGGTGGCGTGTTATAATTTATTTTCAAAATTTTATTTACATATTTTTTATTAGTAATATAGATTAATGCCAAAAAACACTAGTTTGTCCTGTTCCGAGAATTTAATAAAAAGTTAAGATTCATTACCTGAATTACAGAGCTTGAATCTGAATTTGGGGTCATAACAATGGGGTCAATGGAGGTTAAATACAATATTTATTCTCATTTTCTATGACATTTTTAATAAGAATAACCCTGTACATATAAGAAGACATCAAAATATGAAGAGTTTATAAGGTTTATATGACCAGATTCTCATTTTTACATGCCCAGGTTACTAAATTGTTTTTAAGCTTAATATGCCAAGAATATCCGATCCTATAGAACAGGTTATTTAGGAATATATGAAAGTAGTTTATTTCTAAGATACCAAAGTATTTATAATCTGGTACTGAAAACGGACGAATGCTCGAATTTGCAGCTTTACACTGTCCACACAAAATGTTACAAACTCAGCGAGGACTCGACAATTTTAAACAGCGCCATCTTACAGAATTCTGGTAAGTTCTATTGAACGCAATAGGTGGTACTCCCAAAAAGTTCGAAATAATATCTAATCAGTGGATATACCAGGGTTTTAAGACATCTTAATAAACACATAGGCCGCTGCGACAATAACTATCATTTGCTGTTGTCAAATTAAATATTTACAAAATCCGCTACATTTTACGTATGAATAAGACCGTGGTGTGAATATTAGTATTCATAATAATCAGCAAGAATTAATATCAATAATTGCACAAACTGTAAGTAAAATATTCATTTTCGAGATTAATTTAAGTTTGTAGTATAATTAAAATAGAGATTTGTTACACTTCGAATCACAACACATTTTGTTAAAATTATGATAGAATCTGCAGTTCGAAGAGTGGGACGTAGCCGATGAAAGCAAACAGGTGACTGCTTAATTTTATAAAAAGTATGTAGAGATTGAATAGGTGAGGCTTTTACTTGAACAAGATCCATACTATACGATGAAATAAAACAATTTAATTTGTTTAAATCTTCATTATTTGAACTAAGTTCAATATTGAACCGTGACGCGTTTCGCTAACACAGTAGCTTTCTCAAACGGGTGAAGGTATAATGAACAAATTTTTAATTTATACAGTGCATTAATAGGTTACTGATAAAAGAATTATAATCTAATTTACATGGAAAAAGTATGAAACAAAATTTTTACTTAGAAATTCAATCAAAAAGGTATTATAATATAATTTACATGGCAATTAACTAAACTTGGGAAATCCATTCACAACAATCTTACCGGGTCTTTTCTAGGTAAAAAGGTTTAATAATGTGTTAGCGAAACGCGTCACGGTTCTATATTGAACTTAGTTCAAATAATGAAGATTTAAACAAATTTAATTGTTTTATTTCATCGTAAAGTATGTAGAGGTTGAAAAAATGTAATATGGACCTAGACGAAAATCTGTCTCGCCTAGTTGCTAGCTTCGGCTTTCAATTTGCAGGGTCGACTATAAAGAAGGGTGTAATAAAATTACCTAAAAAAATAGGCTTTCATTATCAATAAGAACTATCCATGACATAAATGTAAATAATGTCAACGATGTAAATAGAAACAAATAATGATACAAGGGTAAAGTGATACATAAATATACATATGTCGAAAATTCACCACATTCTTTCCAGGTTCATTTTTGTACAAAATCTTCCAGATATTTTAGCAGTCGTCTTATTCTTGTCCTTCGTTGATTTGAATTTTGTTAAATTTCTTTAGAATTAGACGTGGCTTCATCTAAGAAAACGTAGCTTCATCTAGAGATTCATTAGGCCATCGTTTCTTCTTCTGTTTGCACAGGATAGTTTTGGTGAGATTCTCAAGGAGATTGATCCCCACAAGGTGCTAAATGTTTAACCGAAACAGTTGCTTCTCTTCCATCTGGATGACAAATATGTGCATATTCAGGATTAGCCTCAATTAATTCGACTTCTTCAACTAATGGGTCATATTTCGAATGTCTAACATGATTTTTAATGATGACTTTTCCGGAATTTATCAACAAAGACGGTATAGCTTTTCCATTACGTGAGTGTCGAAACATTTCTTGTTTTAAGGGCAAGAGTAATAGTTTTCCAAATAATTCTATTGAATTGCTCAGTTTGGCAATTTCCTTGATGATTATATGGCATGGTTCTGCTAGTGGCTATTGCTTTAGAATGTAGATAGGATTTTAATTCATTTGACATAAATGACGAACCTTGATATGAGTAAATATATCCAGGAGTTCCAAATATGGAAAATAAGTAAAGCAATGAATAACAGAGTTAGAAGGCATATCTTGGCACGGGTAAGTAAATGGAAAACGATAGTACTCATCGACAATCGTAAATATATATTTGTTTTTAGTGATTGTAGGAAGTGGTATTTTAAAGTTTAAAGAAATTCTTTCAAATGCAGAAGTAACCTTTATGAGAGTTTCTATATTTTCACTTCCAGGACTATATATTATGCCATAGCTATAACAGGAGAGTTCTAATCGCCACCAGACAATTTTTCCATTTTTAATCTTGCTAGTGTGTCGAATATTGAACATAAACGACACAGATTTTTGATCTGTAATACTTTTTAAGTGACTCTACAATAGAATAAGCTTCTTTTTCTACTGATGAATGATTTCGTTCACTTTTGTTCTAGAAAAAAAAACGCAACAGGTCTTCCAGATTGGCTCAAAGAGGCAGCAATACAGTGTTCTAAAGCGTCGCTGTCAACAACAAGAGGTATTTTATTATCAATGGTGGTAATAGCGGATCTGGCAATATCTGATTTTAGTCTTTCAAAATCACGTGCTACAGGATCGGGCAAAGGAAAAGTCCGGCAAGAAACGAGTCTATAAATTTTCTCTGAAAACCTTGATATCCATTTTGAGTAGTGAGAGAACATCCCTAGAACTCTCTTTAGTGATGAAGAGTCAGAGGGTAATGTAAGTTTAAATAGGGTTCAAGTCTAGTTGGGTTAGGTTTTAAGGTTTTATTTTCAATAAGATATCTAAGAAGTTTGATTGACTTTAAGGAATACGAACTCTTCTTTTGGTTTATTGTCAAGTTATATTTCTTTGCTGCAGATAAAAACTTGATAAGATTTTCATCATGTTCTATTTGAACTCTTCCACCGACTGTAATATCATCTAAGTATGCATATACACCTTGTAGACCTTCTGATTTGATGACATTGTCCATAACACGCTTTACATCAAAGTGAGGCACATGGTCGGTGCGAGATCAGTCTGGACAAAAACAAAAATTTTAGGTCGAGCCGGTCTACTCTGTTGGTCGTAACTAGTAGTATATGGAGAAGGTTGAATGTATATTTTTACTGTCAATTAAACTTGAAGATTATCTTTTTTATTTGTTTTAATAATAATTTAATAGCAAAAAGAAATCTTCTTCAGACATCCTCGTAAAATTCTTGAGGAACCCGCTCGTTTTATCGGCCCAGAGGTCTTTTAATAAACCTGTGCTATTTTGATTCAATTGTCTTCTTCTGTTAAGATATAATTGTGACGAGCATCGTTTTGGTTGTTTCTTTTTTATCATTTTCAGAATGTGAATCGGCCAAATTTTAAAAGCTACTGAAAAAAGAAGAATGGTCGTCACAATCGATGGATCGATGCCATACAACACCTCGTGGAACCCGACATTTCTGTATCCGAAGCATACCTCCAAAAATATTAACTTTATCGTAAAAAGTCATAGGACCTTTTTTATTCGTATTTCATCAAATAATATAAAAAAAATTGTATCCTTTGAATTTCTTGGAATTGATTAAACAATTTCGGTTTAAACAATATGGCACCAAGTTGCCCCATGCCAACATGCATTTATGTCATCAGTAGGACAATTTGAACAGAATCGCGTAAAAAAGTTAAGGTGGAATAGTTTTCCGTATTCATACTTTGATTTCTTCTGGACTAATACAAATTGGAGAAAAAATTTATAGCCCACAGGGGTCTATTCTGTAACGTTTTAGTTACATTTAACCGCTAGGTTAAAAGTTATTTATAACTATGCGGTTTTAAACCAAATGTCAATTTCAGCCAAAGATGTCATACAGAATATAAAATGGATAATAACCTCCGGTTACTTTTATAGCCTAGTGTTAATTTTAACCAATTTTTTACTGAATAGACCCCATAATATGTTAAAGAAAGAACGTATCGACAGTTTTTGAGTAACTAAGAAATTCGTATTAAAAATAAGTATCTTATTAATTGTTTTATCATATAACTATTACAGAAATGTAGTAAATAAAAAAAGAAAATCTAAAAAAGTCAACAAAACAATAAGTAGCGAAAATAGATAATTGAATTTTTTAGTATTTTATTCTAAATACGGATCTATCTAAAAAAATGAATTTTTATTAACAGAACATTACATAGGGAAAATAAATAATTGAGCATTTTTTTTCGTACTCATTCAAATTAGTATTTTGCTCTAAATACGGATCTGTCTATATGTTTTGCATTACAATTGAGGGCCCATAAATTAAGGGAATATAAAAAGGTTGATTATTTTATTGATTAATACTAGACAGGAACTAGTTAAGAAAAAATTGAACTTGTTGATTCTAAAATTGTTATGTATCAATTCCTTTAAATATTTTAAGAAAGGACCTGTGTAATATGACGTAACATGTTATTTTTTACTTCCTCATAAACATTTGAGTAAATAATAACTTTAATGAAGTGGTTTGTCGATTAGTTTTAGAATCGATACATTATTATTAGTTGAGGTACATGAGTAGTATAAAATAAATAGTTCCCGACTGAAGATGAGTTTTTTTTTGAAGAATAAAATTCCTAAAAGTGATTTGTACTTTTTAAAATTAGTTTTCAAAATCGCAAGCTGTATTGGTACGGTACCATTAAAAGAAAAATCAATTTTTACTTACATTCACTTATTATTATATGGGAGTTTCGATATATTTGCGTTTATTTTCGCAATTATTGGAGAATTTGACATCTTTGAAGAACTTAAAATGGAATTAATGGAAAAATGTTTTAGCATGTGTAACACATGTATCTTCTTATTTTTTAATTTTGTTTGTATTGTTCGAAATATAAAATACAGACATTCTTATGGATGTTTGTTTAACAGTCTTGATATTGTAAATAACAAAATGGGTAAGGAAATTAACGCTGTAACACATATTTTAAAATTATTATTAATTTTTTCTTACCTAATTTGTGGTCAGGTCATTTTTATAAAGCATTTGAAGCAAGTAATTTATTCATTTTCATCAGGTATAACCTACATATTTTGGATGAAAACATGTTTATATATTACTCTAGAAACTCTTTTTATTTGGGAAATTACTAACATATTAAACTCAAGATATGGCTCTTTAAAAAAAATTATAAAAACCACATTTTTGCGAAAACAACAGGACATAATAAAATTTAATAAAGAAATAGAAGAAATTGCAAAAATGTTATCATCGTTAAATAAAATTGAACACGAACTTAATCTAACTTCTGGTACAACCATCCTAAATATACTTGTCATATCATTTGCAGAGGCAGTTGCATTTTTGAATTTTATTCTTTTTCTTCTCAATCTCACCGATTCTAAAAGCATAATTTTGGATAGTTGTTATCCTCTAGGATTACTTGTAAGTATTTTATTAATTTAAGTTATCAATTATTTATATTTTATCTTACCAATATCTAAGTAAGTTTGTGCATATAGCCCTCCGTTCATTCAGATTTGACATTTTTAGGTATTGGTTTTAATAATATATTAAAATATTTCTTTGAAATCCTCATCGACATATAGGTTAATTTTTGACGACATGGCTCTTCTTTGTCTGTCACACAACATGGCCTCTTCCCAACAAGGACGTACAGCCTCATTAGCTGTACACTTTGTCTCCTCTCCAAAATAGGTTTACAGTCTCATTAGCTGTTGCCCTATTGCTCCCTTTTTTAACACTTCCCTTTTTGTGGTATGTGTGGCTTGCAAGGAGGAGATCAAAATGAACTTCAAATTTGGCGCTAAATGTATAAAATCAAAAAAACGATAAACAAAAAACTTGATTTAAGTTTAATAGCATACAGCTTTTGGCTATTCAATTTTAATATTTTATTAATTTTAAATAATACGGTTTTAAACAAAAAAAATCTTTTAATAACAATTTTTATTTTTTAACAAGTTTTACAATGTTTTATTATGTGGACGTGTTTTTAATCTGTATTTTAACAATTTTTAATTTTACAACCTGTGAACAACAATCTCACTAGGGGTATGGTTTTTTCTGTAATACCCCATTTTATTGTACCAATTTTGTTGCTCATCACTTACAGCTTCCCTGATGATGAGCGTAACCACGCTCGAAAGCTTGGAATAAATCCTAAAAGAGTACACTTTGTTCTTTTATTCTACCTGTGTCACCAATAATCGAGCATTTTTATTTCTAGTTAATTCCTCCTGGCAAAAAACAAAGTGAAAAAACAGGTTACGTATCAAAGTAGCCCAATTTCGAAGTTATTCGAAAAGTAGCGGCAGTTTTTCATGTAGCCCACCGTGTTTGCCGTTGGGGTTATTGTGTACGATGGCGTATTAGGGCCAATATGTTTCAGTTTATTTTTCCATTATTCTCACTATCAAACTGACAATTGTCACTTTTTAACTGGCAATTGTCAGTTCCAAATAGTATATATTGTTGCAAAATGTTTGAAGTTTGCAGCTTAAGACGAAGTCGAGAGCTGCAATCATGCTGAGTGCAACAAATATGCTTTTTGCACATGTTGCACAGAAGATTTTTTCTAAGTTCGAATTAAATTTTTTATTTCAAATTTAATTCAAGAGTATTTTATAATACAAGAAATATTATTAACTTTATTTTCATAAAACTATTTATTTTTTTGACTGAATTTCAATTTGAATATCGCTGTTAAACCAAGCTCCGTGAAGTAAGCACCCAAAGTGCCAATTTTTTTTTCGGAAATTTCCCATTTGTTAATGCTTCGTTAGTGCTTCTTGGTGCTTCAAATAGTTTCGAAAGTGCTTGTCTATTTTTTTAGATATTTCAGATTTTAACTTCAACGTCATCCCCAAAACATTTTCCTATTGACTCAATTTTGGTATCAGTTTTTAGTGCTTCGTTAGTGTTTCATAGTGCTTCAAAAAGTTGCAATCACGATTCATTCCCTTTCGAGATATGTAACTTTTAATTTTCAAGGTCAGCCCTCAAATCATGTGGGATTGACTTAAATCTAGAGTCGTTTCTTGACGCATCGTTAATACTTTTTAGTGCTTTAGATAGTTTTCTTAATGGTTTTTCGGTTTCCTGATTATTCAGTATTTTTTGTTTCCAAGTTTGCATCCAAATTCTTTCGTTGTTGTTGTTGTTGGTGTTGATGTTATTGCTGTTGTTGTTGATATAATTGTTGTTATTGTTATAAGGGGAAGTGACATCTTATTTTGGACACTCTGAATAGGGTGGCCCGTTTATAAGGGACACTACCTTATACCAGAAACTAAAAAGAAAGAGCAAAAAGTTATTGACCTGCTGTAGATTTTATTTTTAAGTTTAAAAGGTGAGTCATGTTGCCGTGGCCATTGACCTTTTTTATTTTTAATTAAACATCCTGTATATTTTTCAATGTTTGGATTCTTCTCGTACTTCTGAATGTTTTTCGTGTAGTACTTCTCTGCTTCCCTATATTTTTAGTACATTTGAAAAGAATTTTGGTGCAAATTTTGAAACAAAAAATACTGAATAATCAGGAAACGAAAAAAGGAAAGCAATCTAAAGTACTAAAAAGCACTAACGATGCGTCAAGAAACATCTCTGGATTTAAGTGAATCCCATATGATTATATAATTTGAAAGCTGACCTTGAAAATTAAAAGTTAAATATCTGGAAAAGGCATTAATGAATCGTGATTGTAACTATTTGAAGTACTATGAAGCACTAACGAAGCACTAAAAACTGATACCAAAATTGAGTCAGTAGGAAAATGTTTTGGGGATGACGTTGAAGTTAAAATCTAAAATATCTAAAAAAATAGACAAGCACTTTAACTACGATCGAAATAAATATAACATTTTAAACAGTTTTCAAAAAAATAAAATTTGAACTGACAGTTTTAAATTAATTGCAGAAACTATCACAATCAATCTGACAGTGACAGGCCACATCCATAGGTCAAATCGGTAGACATGAAACGATTTTGATTAATCAAACGGATTTCTATTTATAAAATGACCACTAAAATTTGCTTGTTGATCGTTTGTGATCTTATTTGAGATTGAATCCATTGAATCACGAATAATTTAAATAATTTAGGTAATATTATTATAAGTACCTATATAGATACTTCGCTTTATGTAAATTCATCAAAACAAAATGTATTCCTGAGAGTCCCTATGGTCTAGTGGCACAGATACCGGGCTCCAACCTAGTGCACAAAAGATTTACTTTTATGCACTAGTGCACAAAAGTTATACTTTTAACACGGTAGATAGTGCAAAAAGTGGTCACTTTTTGCACGATCGTAGAAAAAAGTATTTTGTTCATTATTATATCTTCGTCTAGAGTCTCATGATAAACTCATCATTAGCTTGTATCGTAATGACCAATTTTTACCAGTTACTTTTCCAATGCATTTCCCGTCACATTTCTTACTTGATATATTTAATCTAGGTTTATTTTGCTGAAATAAAAATTGTTAAATTTGACTTGGGATTTTCCTCTTTATTCATTGTGTAGTTTTAATAATTTATATTGTTTTCCATTATCTCTAACCATAATGAAATGACTAAATATGATTATGTTCAGTTTTCTAATCAATATTTTCATTATTAGAATAGAAATATATGAGTAATATCAAGTAAATGTTTCACGATTAAAGATGCGTTTTATTTTAAAAAGTGATGTATACTTTTTTAAATTAATTCTTAAAATGGGAAGTTATTTTGGTACAGTGCCATTAGAAGGAAAATCAATTTTGACTTACATTCAGTTATTTTTATATGGGAGTTTTGATATAATTGCAACTATTTTGTCAATTATTGCACAGTTTGCCCTATTTAACGAACTTAAAATGAAATTAATGGAAAAATTTTTTGGCATGTTTAATTTATGTCTATATATGATTTTTAATTTTGTGTGTATTGTTCGAAATGTAAGATACACAAATTCTTATAGACATATGGTTAACACTCTAAATATTGTAGATAACAAAATGTGTAAGAAAATTCACCCTGCATCACATATTTTAAAACTATTGATAATATGTTCTTATTTTATTTCTGGTCAATTCATCATTATATATCAGTGGGAAATAGTATTTGTTTCATTTGCATCAACTATATCCTATATATTTTGGATGAAAACATGTTTACATATTACTATAGAAAGTATTATTATTTGGGAAACTACTAACATACTAAGTTCAAGATATGATAGTTTAAAATTATTTATAAAAACCACATTTTTGCAAAAACAAAAAGACCGAATAAAATTTAATGAAAGCATAAAAGAAATTTCCGAAATGTTATCAAATTTAAATAAAATTGAAAACGAATTTAATTTAACTTCTGGAACAACTATCTTAAATTTACTTATCATGTCATTTGCACAAGTACTTGCATTTTTTAATTTTAATCTTTTTGTATTGAATCTCATCGGCATTAAAGATGTATCCGATCTAATTTTGAATAGTTGTTTCTCCCTGGGCATACTCGTAAGTATTTTATTATAATTAATTATTAATGAGAAATATATAATTGGCGCATTTATATTTTCTTATACTAATTTCCTAATTATACAGTATGCATGATAAAAAAATTGAAAAATTTTACCACCAAAATGTCTACGTTTTTGTTGCTCATACCAAAAGATGCGTTTCTTTCTTTAATTAAAACTAATTTTATTTAAAGTAGTTTTTTTACTAATGTTAAAAATAATCTTTTTGTTCCGTGTAGTAACCGCAATGTAACAAAATTAGAAATCACTTTTTTGGAATGCAACAGAACCAAACAAAATTTAATGAAGGATTATAAGAAATACCGGAGATGTTTTAGTCTTGTCAACAAGTGCTTTTCGGGCCAAACCCTTTTCGCCGCCTCCGAAAAAGATGGACGAGATGTCATTCGATTCAGAATAGCGTGTAGATGATTTTTGAAAAAGTTCATGAGCCGCTTGCAAAAATTGCAAAAGTTATAAACAATTAGCTGAAAAATAAAAGTGGGGTTTGCTAATATCTTAAAAACTATTTTACATTTCTCAAATTTGAAAAAGATTCAAAAAGAGGAGGAAATTTCCCAAAACAAAACTCTACCTCCCGGAACTGTAGGACCAATATTTATAATTTTCCCAGACTGTTGAAAATACAGCCGAAAACGGGGACTACGGCTTGCGAAAGCGCTGTCCACTTTCAACCTTTAATGAATAAATACTATTTAAACTTATTAAATATGAAAATTAAAAATTGAAAAAAGTCGGGCATCTACTGGGTATATTTATGAACAATAATCCGCAGTCAAAAAATTTTTATTGCGATTTTTCTATTAATTATGTATTAGTTAATTAACAATTTTTTTCCACTTAACATGAACATTGTAAGTGCGATAATTGTTAAATAACAAATCTGAATTTTTTTTCCTTTTTTGGATATTGCTATTGATTCGTTATTTATGATCAGAAGTCACATGCAAATGATTTTTAACTTTTTTTTTCTTGTTTACAAAAATTTTTATGAACAAATTCGTTATTTAGAAGATATTTTAAAATTTCTTTTTTAGAAACATATAATCTTTGATGCAAATTATGATTTTTTACAAAAAAATCGTGTCTTAATTTTTTTTTATTGCTTAAATAGTATATTGTGTCACAAGGGCAGAAAATGGGCTTTAGCAGCCCGCGGCTATTAGATGCATGAGCGAGCGAAGCGAGGGCAGCTAATAGCTAAGGGCTGCTAAAGCCTTTTCTGCTTGTGTGACACACAACTGTTTTTCGCCTACCAAAAAAAGAAAACAAAAAACAGGGAAATATAATAAAAATTCAGACCATTGTACTTGCATTTACAGTTTTTGATCTTTTCGATAGATAAGCAAGTAATACATTTTCTGTTAGATTTTTTGCTTTTTTACACTTTTTCCAGTTGTTAAACTTTTCATAGTACTTTTCGTACCGATGTCTTGACTTTATAGGTAACAAATTTAGAGAAACATTGCTAGCTTCTTCTTGCAGTTCTGGTAGAGTATTCGTAAATATTTCATCACTGTCTGAATTACTATTCATTTTCACTAATTCACACAATCAGAACGTATTGGTATTTTTATTTATTCTGACGTTTAATGAAAATTTATATAAAATGTCAAAGTACGTGAGTGACAGTTAAAGGTGTCTAGATATAGTGGAAAATTAAAAAATTGTGATGATATGAGTTTAACATCCCTAGGGAAGATAAACATTACTTAATTAACAATTTTTTTCTACGGATATCGCGCGAACATACGAGAAATCCATCAACGGTGACGTAACCGTTCTAGATCAACCGAAATGAATATTAATAATACAGTCCCACAAAAAAAAGTTCATACACAAGAGAGTGACATATGTATTCCCATGTATTTTTCGACGCTGAATCCGATCCCGAGCTCAGAATTGGGCCTACACGTCCGGGGGCCGAAAATGGCCTGAAATGCGGTTCCCGGGATAAGTCGAAGTCGACGCTGAATTTTGGAGCTAAAGCCGGATTTGTGCTCGAAAAGTTTATGGCCAACTGAAATTCCGCGTTTGGGTCCGGAAAAATGGCCCTTAAGGGGCGGAAAATCGTGTTCTGTACGTCTAAATTGAGAAATTGGTATTTTCATGTACTTTTAAATTCCGGAACTCATACCGTGTTTGGAATGCCTTTGGTCGATTGGAATCTCTCATTTACTTATATATGTATATATAAAACAATAGCAGAACATGCAACAAAAAAACAATAACAAAACATGCAAAAAACAATATCAAAACATGCAAACAAAAAACAATAACGAAATATGTAAAAAAATAAGAAAACTTGCAAAAAATACATGCGATAAGAAAATTAACAGTAACAAAACTTGCATTTAAAAAAGGGTACATTGTAAAAAAAAGGGATTAACAAGGTGCAACCAAGAACAAGAAAAAATATGTTCATGCAACGAAACAGGACAAAATCAAATACAAAAACGAAACGAAAGAATATCGTGCATAAAATAGAAGGAAATCATATACAAACAAAAATACCACTGACTTCTACCTCATGTTCTCTTAACTTCTCATTAACAAATTCTTCTAGCGACTTACTCTTTTTGGGTGACACGACATCTTCCGAGAGAATTTTAATTCACCTACCTATATCTGCATGTATATAACTGCACAGTCTCAGGTCCAGAATTGAAAAACACACAAAAATTCCACTGTTGCGACTGCTATGTCCGAAATATGAGTTTCCCGCCCCAATGGGCTATTTTCCCGGACCCAAACTGGGAATTTCAGCTGTCCAAAAACTTTTTGAGCATACTCTAAGGACCAAGATTGAAAAATACATGAAAATCTGACTTTTGCGACTGGTACGTCCGAAATATGATTTTCCGACCCCAATGGGCCATTTTCCCGGACCCAAACTGGGAATTTCAGCTGAACAAACACTTTTCACACCCAGTCCCAGCTCCAGAATTGGAAAGTCCATGAAAATACCACAGTCGCGACCGGGACCAATTCCAGACATGTAGGCCCAATTCTGAGTTCGGGATCGGATTCAGCGTTGAAAAATACATGGGAATACATATGTCACTCTCTTGTGTATGAACTTTTTTTTTGTGGGGCTGTGTAATACGAAGGGGCGGACAAGAGTTACTTGAATTTTGTATCCGGTGTTTTTTAAATTAGTATATTTCATTAGTCGTCTTTAATATAAATTAGACCTTGTATTGCTGAAATAAATTAGTTATAATTATACGGAGTGTTTAAATATAAAGCGAACCCAAAGTACAGAAATATTACAATATATTGATTTAGTTTTCATACAAAGTCGACAAAAATTTTACAATTTTATTAATAAAAGATCGCGGGGAAACTACTTATAGAATAATTTTAATAATTTTAGGTCAATTTTAAAAAAATTATTAATTTCTAACAAGATGGTGAAAATATATTATTGATGGATTTCTATGAGACTGAAATAGTATGTTGTATCACAAGAGCAGAAAATGAGCTTTAACCTATTAGATGCACGAGCGAGCGTAGCGAAATGAGAGCATTTACTAGCTAAGGACTGCTAAACCGTTTTCTGCATATGTGACTCACAACTGTTTTCACCTTCTAAGAAAATGAAAAAAAATATAACACAAAATTTATGTGAAACGTCAAAGTACGAGAGTAGCAGAAGGTAGCAGAAGGTGAGAACTATAAAATCTTGTTGTTATGACTTTTGCATTCTAATGGACGATAAACATTACTTTCGGCCATATTTTTAGAGTTGATATGATTCATTTTCTTATAAGGTAAACTCAATGTTAGTTTGAATCGTAGTGACAGATTTTTGAACAGTTACTTTTTCAATGCATTTTCCGCCTAGGTTTATTTATTCAAGTGTTATTTTGTGTGTGTGTGCGCGCGCTGTTGGCATCGGATCTAGCCCATTTGCCACATACATTTTTTAAATTATTGTTACAGTAATATGTTTGTTTTATGTACAAAGTCTACGATTAAATCATTTATGGCTTTTTCATGTAGAGCAAGCAGCGTTGTAATATTTGTAGGTAGGGGAATTTGCAGTTTGTTAAGTTCTGAGATTAGGTAATTAGATGCATTTCTATTGTTGTTGCACTCAAAAATCATATGATTTAAATCTCCAACTGAAAGGTTATTGCATGGACAGAGAGGAGATTCTAGAATACCGATTTTATGAAGGTGAGCCGGAAATCTAGCATGATGTATTTTTAGCCGAGTAATAATTGAAGTATATGCTTTGGAAGGTGAATTAGAAAAATGGTTGATATTTCTTGGCAATTTAGGATGAATCTTATAATAATGACTGGTAGATGTTTCAACAGTATTGTTATAAGTACATTCCCATTTATTTCTGGCCATCCTTTTTAGTTGAGGGATAATATCAGAGTTACATACTACCTCCAATTCGAGTCCTATACTACTTGCTCGCTTGGCGGCTAAATCGACTTTTTCATTACCGATGATACCTGCATGGCCTTTAACCCATACAAAATCTATTTGTTTATTGTTTTTTTCAAGATATAATAGTTTCTTTTTTATGTTAAAAATTACGTCACTTTTAAAGTGTTTAGTTGGGTGCCCGGAGAGAGCATGTAGTACGGACTTAGAATCAGATAATATTGTTGCGCTCTGGTTTAAGTTATTCAAGCACCACTGTATGGCTTTATCTATCGCTAAGGCTTCTGCTGTATAAACTGAGCACAAATTTGGAACTCGATAAGTTTCTGTATAATTTGTGGTTGAAACATAGAAGGCGAAACCTGTATTATCTTGGGTAAGTGTTATTTTAATAATGTAAATTGCTTCCCATTATTTCTAACCATAATTAAATGACTAAATATAATTACGTTGCTCAGTTTTCTAATCAATATTTTCATTATTAGAATAGAAATATATGAGTAATATCAAGCATATGTTCCACGACTAAAGATGCGTTTTCTTTTAAAAACTGATGTAAACTTTTTAAAATTAATTTACAAAATGGGAAGTTATTTTGGTACGGTACCATTAGAAGGAAAATCAATTTTTACCTACATTCAGTTATTTTTATATGGGAGTTTTGATATAGCTGCAACTATTTCTGCAATTATTACAGAGTTTGGCCTATTAGATGCACTTAAAATGAAATTAATGGAAAAATGTTTTGACATGTTTAATTTATGTCTATTTGTAATTTTTAATTTTGTGTGTATTGTTCGAAATGTAAGGTACATAAATTCGTACCGATATATGTTTAACAGTCTTGATATTGTAGATAACAAAATGTATAAGAAAATTAACCCTGTACCACATATTTTAAAATTATTGATAATATGCTCTTACTTAATCTATAGTCAAATCATCATTATACATCAGTGGGAAATGGTATTTGTTTCATTTGTATCAGCTATATCCTATATATTTTGGATGAAGACAATTTTATATATTACTATAGAAACTATTATTATTTGGGAAACTACTAACATACTAAGCTCAAGATATGATAGTTTAACAGTATTTATAAAATCCACATTTTTGCGGAAACAACAAGATCGAATGATATTTAATGAAAACATAAAAGAATTTTCGGAAATGTTATCAAGTTTAAATAAAATTGAAAACGAATTTAATCTAACTTCTGGAACAACTATCTTAAATTTACTTTTAATGTCATTTGCCCAAGTACTTACACTTTTTAATTTTATTCTTTTTATTTTCGATCTCATCGGCACTAAAGAGGTATCCGACATAATTTTGAATAGTTGTTTCTCTCTGGGCTTACTCGTAAGTATTTTATTATTTTTAATTATTAATAAGAAACATATTGATATGGACCAGTCGGTACTAATTCCCAATCCGAGGTAAAAATTGTAAAAAAAATACAATTTATTTAAAGTTCTAATGATTATTTTCTACTCCCTTCGGTTATTCTCTTTTACCAGTCTCTCTTCTATTGATTTGTTTCTTTCTCTTTTTTGAATGTCTTTCCCTGTATTACCTCCTGGGTTTCTTACCTCCTCTTCCTTTAAATACTCTACTACTGTATTTGATTCTTTATTTGTATATCTTCTCAGTATTGCTATTCGTTTTTTACCTTTTTCATCTTCTGGTTTATTCTTTAATTTGTCGATTTATTTTATTTTATTTTTTTATATCAATTTATAATATCTGTTTTATTTAACATTTAAATATTAAATAACAAAATTGTTTCCCTTTTTTACATTTATGTAATATCGCCAACGTCCTATCTTAGCCTGTAGAAACAATGCGTGCCGACAGATAAAGATGCAAGATCGGAATCGGGTGCCAACGCGCATGCGCATATACATAAATTGCATTGGCGTCGTGTCTCGTGGGGAAAAAGGAACGAAGGGAAAAAGGAAACTTAAGCAAACGTAGGTGATTTTTATTTTTGAAACATTGTTAATTTATACATTTTTATTACAATATATTTTCTACTGAATATATAAAAATACCAATAAAAAAAATCCGTACAGCTGTGACGCCTATGACTATCCGAGGCTTCGTGGGAGAGAAACGATCGTGTACACTCTACTATCGGCGACGCACTTCTCTCTCAAGCGATTTAGGAGTATTACTACGGCCCGCCAATACTTCACCCTTGGTGAAGTATGGCAAACAGTAGTATTGAAATCGTGCAAAAATCTCAAAAATTTTTTTTGCTCCAAATGACTTAAAATGTCATGAAACGTGGAAAAAATTGATTTTCCGCAAAAAAAAAGTCTGTCTGTGTGGATGTGTGGATATGTGGATGTGTGGATGTCTGTGCGCACGATAACTCGAGAACGGTACGGCCGATCCGGAAAATTCTTTCGGCCATCGGTTCTTATTCAAAAAAGAAAGGCTCTATCAGAAGATGAGCAATTTCGGGTCCGAGGATCCGGGTCCCGCCTACTAAGTGAAACTTCTATTCGAGATGTCTCGATAAGGAAAGCAAATTTGTCGATACTGATTTCTATTAAGGTGTTGTGTAAGTCAAGACACGTTGATTGATATTCATATCGCAACCGGCTCGTTGAAAAAAAAATTGAAAAAAAAAAAAAATTATTGAAAAGATTCCGATTTTTTCGAATCGGACTTTCTTCCTCTGACGGAAACGGGCCGCACAAATATTATTCCTTTTACTAGTTACACATATGGTTTTTTTGCAAATCAAAAATTCAAAATTCAAATTGACAAATCTTCTTTTCTTATCAAACTAGATTAATTTCATTAGATTAAGTTCAAAATTGGCAAGTAATAATTTAGCCAGGATTTATGATCTTAATTATGATATCTGACTACTTTATACTACTTTATATTAAATTTTCTTATCATTATATTGAGCGCATTGATATTTTCTTATACTAATATCTTAATTATACAGTATACAAATTTGATACAAAAATTTACAAATTTTACAACCGCAAAATTATTACGATTTTTCCTCGTTATAAAACTTATTTAATCATTAAATTTTAAATGTGATAAAAAATTAAAAATCGATATGTGTGTATCTTTTTCTAATTATAACTAATTTTATTTAAAGCAGTTTTTTCCTGAATTTTAAAATAATTTTTATTTAAATTAAACAATATTGTGATAATTTTTTTATATTTAATATTTTTAAATTATTAAAGTACGTACAACTTTTTGTACCCTTCAATTCTTGAATATACTGAACCAAAAATATAAGTAAATACAATAAAAAAATCATTGCGCCAATGAACTATTTAATCAATTTTGGTCCAACGAAAGAATTCATTGGGACAATTAATACGGATCGATGAATAATGAATGAATTGTTTAACCAATTAAAAGTTTATTGAGCTAATAAATCTAGTTAATTGGTATCGTTCATGTGAACAATAATCTCTTACATTGTAACAATATAATATATTGATTAAATAGATTTATCACGTTCATTGGATCAATGTATGAAATACATTAAAGCAGAGTGTATGTGTTTATTGAACTTATGTACCAATTTAATTGTTTTAATGTAAAGGTGCATCCAGACCCGTGCAAGAAAGAGCACAAAACGTTCGCGAACATTTTGCAACAAGCATTCGGGTGAGCGTGGATAATGTCTAAACTGCAAACATTTTTTATTTGTCAGTGTTCGTTGATGTTCTATTTTTGTTCGACAGACTCGCTGTGTAATTCCATTAATTAAGTAACACTCTCACGGTCCCTCCTTGTATTCATATTAAAAATTGGTCAATTCAAAGTTCAATATATTTTGACAATTCAATATGTTTCTACAAACTAAACTGCGTATCGCGCGTGTATAATTAAAATTCCACGTCCAAACTAACGGGCACAAACAAGCAAATTTCCTTTAGGTGCAAACAGACCGCTGAAACAAACAGCGCAAAACTATCGCGAACATTTTGCAACAAGCATTCGGGTGAGCGCGGATAACGTCTAAACTGCAGCAACAATTTTTTGTTTGTCAGTGTTCGTTGATGTTTCCATTTTTCAATTCAATATATTTCTACAAACGCTCTCGTCCAAACCGAGATGTTTTGCAACGTACGCGAACGTTTTGCGCTGTTTGTTGCGCCGGTCTGGATGCACCTTTTGATGTACCGACATCGCATGGAAAACATTTTACGATGAGCAAACACTGAGCTCCAGTCCAAACCGAGATGTTTTGCAACGTACGCAAACGTTTTTCGCTGTTTGTTCCACCGATCTGGATGCACCTTAAGACATACATTGCAACAATGTACTTTATACATTGAACTGATGTATTGTGTTCATTGAATCAATGTATTGTATGCATTAAACCGATGTTTTCCATTTATTGAACTGATGTATTGGATACATGAAAACATTGTGCTCTGTACATAGAACTGATGAATATTATTTATTAGTTATTCTTAATACATCAATGCTACAAATTTTTAAAATTTAACTTCAAAAGATAATAGCTGATGAATAATTTCTAAACCACTCGGTATAATTATAATCTTGGTACTTTATAGGTTTCTTGCGCAGTTGTCTTGTGCACTGATTAGGTCGTGTGAGTATTCTTGCAAGTTTTTCGGCAGCCTGGAACAGACTGTATAATATTCAGTGCTGGTGCTGGTACTTTAACAAAATATAAGCTTTGAACACAATTTCATCTTTAGTAAAGCTAATTAGAGTTTTGACAAGGTTTTCAGTAATAAATTGCCGATACATATTAGTATTTTACATTACGAGTCCGGTAAGTGACTTATTACAGTACGAGTTGTTTTACGGCGAGGCGATTAAAATTAAAAAAAATTAATTCGTAATGTGGCATCACAATTTGACATTGCAATTGAGCCATTGGTTTTCATAGTTACATAAGATTGCTATTTGCTTGTCACTGCCAATTAAAAAATATTTACGTTTGAAATTATGGAGGTTTCTAAAATCAAAACAATGTTGCTAGGCAACAACATTACGGTACCTGATACTGTAATGTTCCATTTACCGGCTCTAAATGAGTACAGGGTAAGTAGATTTATAATGTATTTTTTTAACCAAAACATATACAAATATTTCTAGAAAATTGAAAAAGATTATTATTAAACTGTTTTGGAAAATAAGTTAAATTTAAAAAAAATCATTCGTGTTGCTCCAAAACATTCCTGCCGAGTATCAAGAGACGAAAACTTTTTCTGATATTTAATATTTCAAACTTTGACATTTTTATTTTTTACAGTCACACTTCAGTTTGACATATGTCGGACAAAAATTACTGGTTCTTACAACGATTAATCGAAACGTATTTTATCCAAATTGGTTCAAATCCATGATGTACTTTTTCAGATATTTAATAATAAATTTTCAAAAATTTGACATTTTTTTATTTTTGGAAGGTGACATTTGTAGAAATAATTTTAACTGTTCTGAATACAGTTTTTCAAGGGCTTTCAAATGACATATTGCAAGTCAAATTCCGTGACATATTGCTCATTTATTTATAGTGATACTTCCGTTTGATAGATGTACAAATCTAATGGGTTTTTCCGACGGACAACCCAAACCCATATACCAAATTTCAGCTCAATCGGATTAAACGTGTGGTCTCTATCGTGGAAAAACAGACTTCCATCTGGAAATGATCTTAATCATGTCATTGGACCTCAAAATAGATATTTCCATCTTTATCTCGAAATTTTTTTTTAGCTCGTTCACAATACTTTCCCTTCTCGGAATTGGGTCGAGAAAGTAAAATCTTAAAATAAATATTCACAGAACGTACAAAAATGCTGAATATAAATGTAATGCCGTCAAAATATACATAAATGTTCGTGATCGATTTTATATCGTCTCCTACTGCTAAAGTAAAAGATTGTATGACCTGCCTTTGGTCCCTTAGAAAGTCAATATGGTTTTTTCACATTCTTGAACCGATTTTCCAATGTCGAGAAAAGACTCCTGGCAATCATTTATGGTAAATTTGGTGGTCACTCATTTTCCTTCATCCTATTTTATTATTTTGCTTATTGGGGCAAAATATTCGTGGATGACAGCTGCATCTCGACTATCTACAAATAAATAATTTCTACTTAGTTGGAGTGATCGTTTTATTAATGTAGTAAAATTAAAAATTGTTGGCAAACATTATTTTGTAATGAAATACTTTTGTATGAGTTTTTGAATAAGTTTATGGTTAAAAAGTTTGGTATTTTAAAGAATTGGTATATTAAATATGAAAGGATGCAGAATCAACAGTTGTGGAATAGTAAGCAATTTTATCTCAATATTAGATATTATTATAGTCATACAATTTTTGGAATAAAAAAAATATAGAGTTGAAATTAATCAAGTAACAGGTTGTTTAATAAAAAAGCACAAAGATAGACAGGAGAGAAAGTCTGTTAAGACTACTTTTTTGAATTGTCATAAGTGAAGATTATAATATAAATGGAATAAAAAAATATATAAAAATGTATAAACAATAAAAGAACCTTCACTAATGAAAAAATTTTTATAAAATAGAAAAAAACTGAGAAGAAATCGAAATAGAGTGAACACTCAAATAGCCAAATTATAAAAAGAAGATAAAGTTCAAGATAAAATTCAAATAACTATACAAGGAACAAAACTGTTCAAATAAATGTGGAAAGCGCAAACTGTTGATGGAACAAAAGAGATTAGCAAGACAGTTCAAGAGAAAATTTAAGTAACGAAGAAAGAACAAAACTGTGGAAGGAACAAAAGAGTCTGGAGACAATTTTTGAATTTATAATTTTTATGTTATCTAAATTGTAATGTCTATTTTTTTAAATAGTAGAAACCTCTTCTGCATGGAGATATACGTGTTGTATAACATTGCAATATATTATCAAAAAGTAGGATAGAATAATAATTGTGAAAGCAGTTTTATTCAGAAATAATTTTAGATTTTACAGCAAAATGGTTAAATTTCTACCTAAACGCAGAGGCGGTGCAATAAGACACTGCACTGCAACGCAGTATAAGATAAAGTCGAGTTGTGTGCGACTAAGTCACTGTCTATTATTCCACTTATCTTAAAATTTAAAATGATACTTACTAATTTATTATATTAATTATTATGTACAGACAAACTGGATAGATAACATATTTATCCCAGGACCTCTAGGTATTATCTCCGTTAAAAGTTTTACACTTAAACAAGTTTCTGCTAAATGCTAAATCGAAAAAAAATACTCCAGCAATCACCAGCACAGATATCTGTAAAAGACTAAATCTCTAGTCGAGGGCGATTAGCGTCGAGGGTCCCTTTTTCGATACTAATTTGTTCAAATTATCAAATGTACAAAGTACATTGGCTCAACGAACGGGGTATTTGATCAATTAAACTTATTTATTGGTACAATGAACACATGTTTTGGTTGACATAAAGTACATTGTTTCAATTAAAGTTGTTCATTCAAATAATGTATTCTGGTATTAACATTATGTATATTTCAAATTTAGGAGTTTATTATCGCAGTGAATAAGTCAATTGACGCAGTCAACGAATTAATAGATATAATAATAAGATTTATTGAAAATTAGAAATACAAGTTCATGATGTGAAATGAATCTGTTAATTGGTTAATAAAAAATGCATTCAACGCATTTTCATAATATTATTTAAAAATCTGATGTGGCCAGCACATGACCTCTCGCCATTTTTGAATAAAAAATTTACAGGTTGACACAAAAAAGTATGAAAAAAAATTATTTTTTTGTAAATCTTGCAACAATGGCAAAAGTTTAGAAACTTTTAATGAGATGAAAATAAACTATATGGTAAACAAAATATATGTGTAAAACTTTATTGCCGTTTTGTTTAATAATGGCGTCATCACCCATAGTAACTGCCACTTCCAGTTGTGCGATTGGCACCAAAATCTAATCAGATCTAATCTAGGGTATCAGAATCCTGTATGCAAAATTTCAAATTTGTTTATTCAGTAGTTTTTGAGTTATCGTTACTACAACATCCATCCAAACACACACACACACACACACACACACACACACACACACACACACACACACACACACACACACACACACACACTAACACACTAACACACACACACACACACACACACACTAACACACACACACACACACACACACACAGACATCATCGCGAAAATATTAAAATCGTATTCTAGGGACCCTAAAACGTGTTTATTCATTGAAAACTCACTACCCAATTTTTAGCATGATTCCTATACCTCTCTTATCTGAAGGTCGAGAGGTAAAAAGTACATTGTCACAATGAATTGTATGTCAATGTATAAAGTTCATTGATATTATGAACAATTTTTTTTCAATGATACAAAAGGACCCCGCACTTTTTATAGGGATAAATGGTTTCAGTCCCAAGGTCTAATTTTAGGTGGAAATTGTAGATCTCAACATCCTGAACAAAAAAGGTAATGGGTCAGGATTTTCCGCTACGGGCCATAGAAGGTCCGCACCGGCGATTTAGGTTTAGCGTCATTTCTATCAAAAAAGAGCGTGTTCAGTGGCGGATTATGGAGACATGCATGCCTGGAGGTGTGTTAGAGTGAAAAAGCACTATATATAAATATAAAAAAATAAGCCAAAAAAATTAGCCAAAAAAAAAACCGAGATTAAAAAATGTCCATTCCGGTCTTCCACACCACCTACTGAGGTTCCGAATGCGGCGCATTAGCTTTTTTATAGTGGTTCTTCGCCAATAGCTCTATACTCCACTGATGTTCCACAAACTATTCCATCTCAACTACTTCGATTTCAACGTGATTATTGGTATTTGCTCTGGCATCGCGGACCCGATCTAATAGTACTGTAGGTTCCGGTATCCCGTGTATACACTTTGTTTCGTGTATACATATAATCGTTTATAAACCTTGTACCCAGTATATTCCACGTTTTCGATTGTTTATTTACACCGAGATTCCTTGTATTTACCTACAATATCCCCCTCTTACTACCTCTCTCTCTGTCTAATTTCTCGAAATAATAATTTTCTTTTTATTTATAAAATTTATAATGAGAGAAAGCAGACACTAAAATTATTATGAATTTTCAAATTTAACCGTCGATGCTGGCGGTTAATCATACGATCCTCGTTTTCGCTGAAATCAGCCAAAACCGCGCCAAACGCACACTGCAAAATTGGGTCTCAAGCAAGCAGGTCGTCTCGCTGTGTGAAGTACCGCGACCGCGCCCATCGCAGACTATTTCACGTTAGGCAATCACCGGTCCTCTCATGGACGTGAAATGTACAAATTAAGAGATAGTTAATCTCAATAAATCCCTTTGCGAGTTATATACATTTTAATTTTCTAAATCACGGTAAAAGTGAACCACAATAGGAAGTCCACCAGCTCCACTGAAGCATCGAAAGGAAGAGAATAGTGCAAGCAAATACTGTAAGTGATTTAATTTATATAAATATTCTGACGGCGGTAGAGAAGCAGAGACGAAGCACCTGTTAAACTACAACGCTACAACCCATAATTGAAATTTCTATTATTTGTATAAACTTGTTCCTGTACTGGTTCCTGTTTGCTGCTCTTTTTTCTACACTCTCTTTCTCTCGGGACCTCAGGTGATATGCATTATAGACATCCGATAATAGAGAGCGGTACTCTTAAAAGCCGCGAGAGGAAAATATTGCTTACAAACACTGCCCCGTATTGGAATAAGCGAAAGCCAAAAATAGTCTGCTTTTGAGCAAATGCCAATATATCACGTTAAAATCGAAGTAGTTGAGATGGAATAGTTTGTGGAACATCAGTGGAGTATAGAGCTATTTGCGAAGAACCACTATAAAAAAGCTAATGCGCCTCATTCGGAACCTCAGTAGGTGGTGTGGAAGACCGGAATGGACATTTTTTAATCCCATTTTTTTTGGCTAATTTTTTTGGCTTATTTTTTTCTATTTACATATAGTGCTTTTTCACTCTAACACATCTCCATGCATGCACGTCTCCATAATCGGCCACAGAACACGCTCTTTTTTAGGGTTCCGTACCCCAAAGGGTCGAAACGGAACAATATTGCTCTCACTCGCGTGTCCGTCCGTCCGTCAGTCCGTCTTTCACACCGGTCTAGCAGCTAAACCGTTTAAGCTAGAGTCTTCAAATTTTCACAGTATATGCATCTTGTTGACCCAAAGCCATATAAATTAAAAAACATATTTTTAAATGTTTTCAAGGGGGGCTCCCCATTAAGTAGATAAAAGCTATATTTTTTGTTTTAAGAAATATTGCAAAACGTAGACAAGAGAAGCCGCCAAAGTTAACATTTTTTATAAAATTTTGTTCCAAAGTATTTTTAACTTTCCATTGACCTATCAACTTGAAATTTGGTCATAATGTTTATTGTCACCTATATTTTACCAACAAATACCAATATATTAATAAATATGATTTTTTCATAACCATTTCCTCATTTTTATGCTCCGTACCTTCATGCGAATTGTGAAATTCGATATTTTATTATTTTTATCTGTGCAATCGTATTAGTTTTTTTAAAAAACGCATTTTTCATCTTATAATTTTTTTTCTATCTTTGTCGGTTACGCTGATATTAACAAATTTGTTCGTTGCATTTCAAAATTTGTTAATATATCTAAGTATATATGCGGATTGTGATATTCATTTTTTTTCTCGTCGAACACGCGCCAGGTTATTTTTCTTTTCATTTCTTTAAATTGTTTTACCAAGTATTTTTGACTTATTAGTTAGATTAAAAATTTAAATTCCTTTAAGAATCCTACCTCTGCGCAGCTGGCTTATATTCTACATTTGGTACGGAACCCTAAATGTGCGAAGTCCGACACGCACTTGACCGATTTTCCTGACGCTAGATTTTTTGGGCCCATGTCCTTTTTTGTTCAGGATGTTGAGATCTACAATTTCCACCAAATATTAGACCTTGGGACTGAAACCATTTTTCTCTATTAAAAGTGTTCTAAACTAGGTAATTTTTTTCTTTATAATTTAATTATTATTTTCACTTTTTCCCCATGCGTGACATTTATAATAAATGATCATTATAATTCACTGTTTAATTTTATAAATCGATAAAAAGCTTTTAACTATTTATCATATGCTACTAAAAATTAAATATAAAATTAAATTTAAAATAACCAAGTAATCATTCCATAAAGTACAACCATGAACTGGTCATCAAGAAATAACATAAAAAGTAATAAATACTTCATAAAAATAATTTACAAAATTGGAAGTTATTTGGGCATATTTCCTATAGACACGAACCCGATTTTGAAAAACTGCATCAAATTTATAATTTTAGCTTTTGGGATAATTGGTCTAGTTTGTTCTACCTATGAATTAATATACCACCCTGAAGAAGAAAAAGTAATAGCGGATATATATTTCAAAATAATCTTATTAATTCGAATTGTATTAATTTCTACTTATTACTTCTTATGCATTCATGGAAACTATTCAAATAATGAAAATTGGATCAAACTTGTTGAAATAATCAATTTTTTAGATGAATACAACAAGATGCCTATAAAAAGATATATTGAACGTGTTATATTTATTATATCTTTAGTACTGTATTTGGTTTTATATAATTCTTGGTGTTTGTATATAAAAAGCCATTATAGTATTTACTTCATATTATATGATATTGCACATTTATTTAGGTCTGTGGTGTATTTCCAAATGATGATTTTTACTTTATACACTTTCGAAATATCTACTTATATATCATCAAAATATATTAGCTTGTTGAAAAATATAAAATATTCTCTAATGTATAAAAACAGCATAAATAATATTCCTATCGTTTTAGGCAAATTATTCGAAGTTGTTAAAATTTATAATTCACTTTTTGGAAACTACTTTTATTTACAGCTATTATCAGCTTTTATGAGCATTTTAAATTTAGTAACTACATCTATATCAGTTTATAAAGCTAGCTACGTATCATATGATCTGATCAATTTTTTGATGGGGTTAGTTATTATCGGTTTTGTACTAACGGTAAGTTTATAAAATAAGTATTACTTTTTTATTTCTCAGAATATGTATTTAATAATTTAGTTATTAATTTACATACTATAATGATCTGCCCTTTCATGATTATGTAAATTTTGAAACTTTATCCCAATTTTGGGGTGGGTTCTGATCTAAATAAAAAAATCATAAATTTTTACAATATAAATAATTAATGAATTTTGAGTCACCTTCTAATTTTTGATGCGGCTTGTTACTCTTTTTCTGGATGCTTTTTCTCTTTTGTCATTTCAATTTTTCTTCGTATCATCTCTTTGCTTTGGAGCTGCTCTCTTGTTTCTTGTGACTCTTGATTTATTCTTCGTTTGTATCTTTTTCTATCTCATCAATATCTGTCATCTTTGATGCTAATTGTTATTCTTCCTCTGGTTCCTTAACTCTTTAATTATTACTTACTTTATTTTATTACTTCCTGGAAAAGTTCATTTATGTTTATAGAATATTTTGGTAATGAAATTGTCTACTAATACGTATTTTACTTCTTTTATTTTCGTAATATTTTCAAAACTAATTATAACGTTTTTAATTTTAAATCACACAAATCTATATAAAAATTATGACTTTCTTCTGATATATCGTATCTATTTTTTATTTCAAACCAAAAAAAAAAATGTCGTTACTTTATCGTAAACCTTATTCCAATTATTTTATACTGATTCATTTTAAAAATTTTTAATTTACTTTCTAACTATAAACAATATTATTACTACTAAAATTTCATAAGACCTAAGATATTCAAAATTGTTGATTAAAAAAATAGTTTCACTGTAAAAACCTTTGAAACATAAATATTTGAACACAAACCTATTTATTTATATTAATAACAAATAATAAATTAACTTCTACCAATCATACAAAATGATTTCATTATAATACATTTTATAAAAAATATATGTAAGTTTATATATGTGTGTGTGTGTAAAGTAATGAAAAACAGTAAAGAGAACATAGGAAATAATAAAGCAATAGAGTTTGAAAAAATACTAGGAAGCTGAAAAGCCTCCTAGGAAAATCTAAAAATCCAGGAAATATCTAAAATAACAAAATAAAAAAAATGATAACCAGACCAAAAAAATTCTATGAAGATAAAAATACTACAGGAAGTTAGAAATTAAAAAAAAAAATGTTAAAAAACGTCGATAAGTAAAAATTAATAAGGAAAATAATTTTAAACTTTAAAACGTCAGGAAAACCGAAAAGAGTGTCAAGAATATCAAAAAAATGTCAGAAAATAAAAAAAAAGAAACGTTAAAAAGAAAATTTAACAACGCCAGCAACTTTTATGGATGCCTTGAAAGAAAAAAAAATGAGAAATTTAAAAAATTTTAAAAGATAGTTTATAAAAAAATATTAGGGAATAAAAAAATTGGTCAAGTGCGCGTCGGACTTCGCACATTTAGAGTTCCATACCAAATGTAGAATATAAGTCAGCTGTGCAGAGGCAGGCTTCTTAAAGGACTAATCGAACTAATAAGTCAGAAATACTTGGTAAAAAGATTTAAAGAAGTGAAAAGAAAAATAACCTGACGCACGAGTGTTCGACGAAGAAAAAAAAATTATGAATATCACAATCCGCATACATACTTAGATATATTAACAAATTTCGAAATTCAACAAATTTGTTAAAATCAGCGTAACCGACAAAGATAGAAAACAAATTATAAGATGAAAAATGCGTTTTTGAATTAAACTAATACGATTGCACAGATAAAAATAATAAAATACCGAATATCACAATTCGCTTAAATACGAAGGTACGGAACCGTAAAAATGAGGGAATGGTGGTGAAAAAATCATATTTATTAATATATTGGCATTTGTTGGTAAAATATACGTAACAATAAACATTATCACCAAATTTCAAGTTCATAGCTAGACATGGCCCGAGGAAATAAGAAGGACAAATCAAGCGAGTATCAAATTAAAATATATTGAGTAGAGGAATAATGAAAATACAAAGTGGCAAAAAAAACGTAACATTGAACATATCAAGCCATTTCACATTGTCCAAGAATGAATTACCCATTAAAAACTAATAGTAATTATTATAAAGAACAATAAATATTTAATATTAATTAATTACAAATTATTATTGTAAATTAAGAAATTAAATACTAAATCTATTGATAAAGAGCTTTTATATAATTTTTTGATGACTAATAATTTAACATTAAAAGAAATTTCAGCAGATTAAGCCATTACACATAGTCAAAAAAATTATATAAATATATTTCATAAAAAACATTTACAAATGACTTTTATATATATTATAATAAATTGATAAAAGCTCTTATATAATCAATAATTACTATAATGATTTACTGTTTAATAAAATGCACTGAAAAAAGCCAGTTCACAATGACTTGTTCAGCAAAAAACAACAGTAAAATTATAAAAAGTCATAAATATTTTATAAAAATAATTTACAAAGTTGGAAGTTATATGGGAATATTTCCTTTACAAACCAATCCAATTTTAAAACATTTTTTCCTATTTGTAATTCTGTCTTTTGGCATTATTGGTATATTTTCATCTACGAAAGAATTTATTTTCATCTTGAAGGTAAAAGAAATAGATATATATGTCATATTGATATCTTTATTCCGTACGGTATTAACTTCTCTTTATTATTGCCTATGTGTTAGTGGATATTATTCAAATATAGATAGTTGGAAACAACTTTTTAAAATAATTATTGTTTTGGATGAATTCAAGAGGACTGTTACGAAAAGATTTATAAAATTGGTTATATTTAGTATATCTGTACTACTATTTATAGTTGTATACTTTTTTTTATGTTTTTCTATAAGAAAGAATATTAATATTTCTCCCTGGATATATTGCAGTTCTCATTTATTTAGGTGTTTCGTTTCTGTCCAAATGATGATTTTTAATTTGTACACTTTCGAAATTTCCACTTTCATATCTTCAAAATTTTCCAGCATGATAGAAAATATACATTATTCTGTTATCTTCAAAGATAACAGAAATAATATTTCAATCATTTTAAAAAAAATATTTAAAGCTGTTAATATTTATAATTCACTATTTGGAAAATACTTTTATATACAGTTCATATTAACTTTTGTGAATATTTTAAATTTGACAAATTCCTACATAACATTACAAGAAAATGATAAGCTTATGACGTTCACTTTCTTGATAGGATCAACTATTAGCGACATTATATTTACGGTAAGTTGACAAATTACAATTTTTTATATATTATTTTATGCTGAATTTTAATTTAAAACCAGAATTTTAAATTTTACACAAATAAGAAAAAAATCACAAATTTTGACTAATAATAGCTGAATACCCATGCTTTGCTTACGGAGTCTCTTTAGTTCTTGGACGACCGAGATTTGCTTGTTTTTTCGTATTTCTTCCTATTTTTCCGGTTTTTCATTATTTTTGCCTGGTTACCCTATTTGTCCCTATTATTATCTATTTTGTCATTATATTTCCCATCTGTTTGCCTTTTTATTTTCTAATTTCCTTATTTTTTCATATTTTATTCTTCTATTTTCCAAATTTTCTTCACAATTTTTCCCAAATTTTCCTATTTTGCCCTATTTTTTCTAATTTTTAACTGTTTTCCTATTTCTTTCAATTTTTCCTGTTTTTCATTATGTTTTCCTATTTTTTCCTATCTGTCCCTATTATTATCTGTTTTTTCCTATTTTTATTATTTTTCCTTATTATCCCATATTTTTCACTATTTTCCCGCATATATTTCCCTATTTTTCTATATTTATCTCTAATTTTCCTATTTTATCCATTTTTATAATATTTTCCTATTATCACCAATTTGTCCCTATTTGTTCACGTTTTTTTCCTATATTAACTATATTTCCTATTTTTTGCATTTTTTCTTATTTTCTCTATTTTTCACAATTTTATTAAGTTTTCCTATTTCTTTATATTATTTCCTATTTTTCATAATTTTATCCTATTTTTACTTATTTTTCCCCAATTTTCTATTTCTTCATATTATTCCTGTTTTTTATTATTGTTTTTATCCCTATTATTTTCAATTATTTCCCTTTTTCCAATTTTTCCTTATTTTTCCTAATATTTCCCTATTTTTCACCTATTTACCATGTTTCCATATTTATTCTCTAAATTTCCTATCTTTACATATATTTGCTCATTTTTCCCTATTTTGCCCCAATTTTCCTAATTTTTTCATATTTTTTCCAAATTTCCTTATTTTGCTCAATTTTTTTATTGTCCTCCATTTTGTCCTATTTGTTTATGTTTGTTTTTGAGAACAGGTAAAAATTTACCTGTTCTCAACAGGCAGCCGGCTAATGGAGAAATGGGTTCCGGTTAATTTGCCTGAAATTTTGGTATGTTGAAGATATCGACTTCCTGAACAATAGTGTCCATGGGCACAACTCAATCCTATGGCCAATTTTCAACTTACAGGGCGATGAAGTTGAAAAATGGCCATTTTTTAAAACATATTAAAATGTAATTTTCTTAACATATTCAGGATTTTTTGCTCAAATAATATTTTAATAACACCAACTATTATTGATTTGTGTAGAAAAAGTATAATTTGATACAGGGTGATTCAAAATTAACAAAAAAAATTGTTGATGCTGTGTATTCTACTTTACAGTGGGAATATGAAAATATTAATATTTGGTCTGAATTTACTTTAATTGGATTTATTATATCAGGATATAAAAACATTTTATACAGGGCTAGTCAAAATGTTGATGGACTCTGCAGGTTATTTTTAATAGAATTTTATATATTTTGTAATACAAGTCAGTAGTCGACATTGAACAATTTTCAAAAATATATAATTTATAAATAAAATACAGGGTGATTCAAAAGATATTTAAGGTAGAAAATGACGGAAATTGATTTTTTTTGCAAATCACCCTGTAATTTAATATTTCCTCCGTTAATTTCTGTAATTTTTTCTTATTGTCTTTAATTTGAGTTTGTTAGTCCAATACTGAAGTTTTGTGAAGTTACTATGATCAGTTTTTTTATATCGACTTTGTGATGACAAGCCTGTCGCAATGTATACGCTTATTCCTGTGTTCATAAATATTCGAAGACGTAAATATTATTATGTTATTTATATACATACATATTCTGCAATCAATTCGAATAACTCAGGTATCAATGAATCTTGGTCAGGCATTGGCAAAATATTGGCTCAAAATTTTAATATAGGGTAAATATTTTCCATCTGAAACCAATATAAGTAAAATGTTGTTTGAACATATTTATAGTATATTAAAAAAATATATAAATTTGATATTGTGAAAATATTTTCAATATACTAATGATATTTTACAAAAATATAATACCCAAATAATTAAAGAATATTGGTCAGATATTGATATTCAACATTTATAACATATTGAATTTCCGTATAACATCGATATTGGACAAATATTTTCAATCTTTTAATGATATTGGAAAATAATACGATTATTACATAATAAAATAATATTGGTTGTACATTTCTATTCAATATTTATAATATATTGAATTTCCACATAAAATCAACATTGGAAAAATATTTTCAATATACTAATGATATTGGACCAAAATGTAATGCTTAGATAATAAAACAATATTCGTAGGAAATATATGTTCAATGTTTAAAACATATTGAATTTCCATATACAATCAACATTGGAAAAACATTTTCAATATACTAATAATATTAGGTCAGAATATGATGCTTAGATAATAAAACAATATTGGTAGGAAATTTATGTTAAATATTTATAATATATTTAAAAATATTACCCATAGATGGCGTTAGCACTGTACGTTAATTGTATAAATAACTGTTGGTACTAAGTATCAGATAACTTTTTTTATATTTGTCCATTAGAGATTGGACCTCTTTTCGTATTTGTTTCTAAAGTGAAGTGTTTTCAGCTTACATATGTTTTTTTTTATAAAGATTGTGAAGAAATAAATCACTGGCAAGATGCTTAATACGAAATTCAATATTGGACCAACATTACTATTAAATATGGTAATGATATGTTTTTTTAATATAAATGTAATGGTAATTTTCAATATCAAGATGTGAATAATCAATATTCTACTTATATGTAAGATTCAGATTCTTCCAATATGCTGTAAAAAATCAATATCATTTTCTGATACCCATAATATTGTTGTGGTAAATAAAAGTTCCCCAATATGGAAAATTAATATTAAAATTCAATATCTCCCCAACATTGAATTTCAATATTTGGAGTTATTTTAAATCAATATTTGGCCAATTTTACAAAATGTTAACACTTCGACTTCTAGCCAATATTAATATTCAATATTCAGATAATATTTTCAACCCAAAAAAATATTGCAAAACAATGTTTTGCTAATATTTTTTGATACCTGGGAAGTTACTTATATAGGTGTAATGTATATAGGTTATAAGTAATAAACATATGAACCAGTTTCATCAACACCATAGAGGGAGCCTAATCCCTTTTTAACTGAGAAATGTAGTTCTATTTGTAATGCAGCAAATAAATATTTAAAATAAATAAATTAAAGAACGAAAACTAACAAAAATTAGTACATGTGTAGAATTTAATCCAAGTCAATAAAGAAAAAACAATCGAAATGAACTAAAGATAAGTATGTACTGAAAATATTTAATTTTCTACAAATTCTGGACCCTGATTAATATTTTCTGGCAGCATCCTTTCAGCTGCATCAGTAATTTCAATTAAGAGACGAATATTTGGATATCTCATATTTTGTTCATATCTAGCATAACCCAAAAACCATAATATACTGACGACATGAGCACATGATCCTAACGTTCTAGCTCCCGACTTGCAAGTACAATTATAGTGAAAGTTCTAATGGTTGATGATCGACATTTTTGTCAATAGTAAAAGATATCCGCAACATGTATTTACATATATTACGAAATCTGGAGTACACTCAGATTCGTATAATGTTCGGATCCTCCACCAATTCGTCAAATTGAAGAATATTAGTTCCTTCCATTTGAAGTTTGTCTTGAATATCCCTTTTTGCCAAGTTTACATGATAAATTCCAGTTAGCTACTTTAAATAGTGTAAATCTAAACGGGGGAATGAACTCATGAGCGTGCAAGTATTTAATAAAATCCACTGAAAGTTCCTTAAATGTAGATTTTCAGCTTCAACTTGTGCTTGCAAAATATTTACTTCGTTCAATTTATCTAATATTTGTTCCGCCATTTGTATCGTACCGGGCATCGTTATTGCGGGATGGAATTTATTAATAAGAGCTCCAGCTATCTGATAATATTCGTTTAAATTAGCAGCATGGTGTATCGAAATAGTGTTCTTTAAAAAGTTGAATATAGATTTCAAATGTCTATTACGAGAATCGACTATCCAACGTGTGGTTGTAATATTTCGAGCAAAATTAGCATCACGTGTTTCTAATTGAGCCTGTCCTCTAACAAGAAGAGGGAGCATAAGAGAGTTGATACCATACTCTTGAAATGATGGAACAGAATCTCTAAATTCCATTAATGTAATTGTTCAATTCATACTGTAAAATAGTGGCATCATTGTTTTGGACGTCCGAAAAATATGTTCCAAATTTAATAACAAAATAAATAAGCTTAAGACCGATTGAGTGCAGGCCACAGGCACCGTAGTGTTTGACAGACTGTGCTAAAACTGAGAAAGAAGAAGTGAAGAAGGACAATAAGAAGAGAAATAACCTCTAAAGGCAGTCCAAGTTAGCGAAATTCAATGATAAATAAAAGAGAAATTAGAAAAGTTTAAAAGCGTAGATTGAGAAATAGATAATTGTAGATAATTGTCATTATAGGCTGAAGTTTGGTGTACTTAATTAAATTTTCAATAACATTGGTTCCGTTATGTTGATGTGCTAACTTTTATTTCAGGTAATGTGAATGATGCACAGCTTTGGCTCACCGATCTTAATAACTATTAACTTCACACGGAGTCTAATAATTTTATTAACTTCCTTGACCTGATACTCACTAAAAATAACAAATCCATTGAATTCTCCATATTTTGGAAATGTACTCAAACTGGCCAACTAATATCATATAATTCTAACCACGCTCTTTCTTCTTATGTATACATAGACTCATTAACACCCCTCTATCGGATAAAAATTTCACTATCGAAACTAACTTACTTAATCAATGATTTTCCTCCTTATATTTTCAATACCATGGTCAATAGGGTGCTTATTTAGGACAGTAGGAGAATAATACTGCTCTGATTTATAGATCACTTCTGTATTTTGGAACAATTTCTACTGATCCTTTAAACTCAAAATACACGTATCAAGGAGCACCTCTCTAGACTGAGTAAATGAAACTTCGGACATCATATTAAATTTAATTATCACAATTTTTCTCCTACTTCTGACAGTACAATTTTACATAGCGTTCCAGTCAACAACTATAGGAGGAGGAGGAGGATCTAGAGATACTTCGTGAGATGAACTTGAATTCTGGTAATTGTTTAAACATTCAAATTCATTTATACTATAATTATAACCTGTTATTCAAAACATTACGGGAATCGCAACAACTTAATTAAACTTTTCAGTCTGTAATGAGTTAACAGTTAGTTCAGTAACAATCACACTCTGATTTAATTTTATAATATTTTAATTTTATCTATATTATAATAGTTTACATTGTTACTTTCATGTTTGTAATATTGGAATTGTAATTTGGTAATTTGTTTTGCTAATCGCTTCCCGTTCATGGCTTCCGTGTCTACTTCATATTGACCTTACGTAATCACCGTTGGTATCCGGTTTAAAAATAGGCTCTCCAGCAAGCACTGAGTCGTAAAAGCCGACTATAGGTATCTGTTCTCTACTTTGTTGCTACCTAGTATTGAACTAGGTAGTAATTTGTCTTTACTATACCCTTTCACTTTTCCAAACAATCTCTATCGATTCTAGTGTATTATTTTTATTTTACACTTTAGCCTTCGACTAGGCACCATGTATATGTCATGGTCTAGTCATGTCTTTTGCCCTTCTAGCTTTTGGCCTAGAAGTAATCTAGTGTCAGAGCACTTCGCTCTACTCTTAAATTTGTTGATTTCAGTTTTCAGTTTTAAGCTGTTTTCGTTTTCTGTCAATTTTTGGTAGTTATATTTATTACTGAGACAGAAAATATGTTTTTTGTTTATTCAAAATGTTTTTTTATTAAATTTAAAAAAGTGTTAGTCGTAAATGTTTGTCTAGTTTTTTTTTAAACAATTACGAGGTATATCCAATCCAATTAAGACTACAATATAACCTATATTTTTTACAAAATCAAATATACTTCTTGTTTATTTGATAATATGGTATGGTATTTTCTATATAGTTTATAATCCTTGGGTATTTCTCGCCATTATTAACTAACTCTTTCTGGCTAGAATTCATCATCATCAAAAACAAATTCAAACATTTATGTCTTTTTTTAACTCGCTCTGACTTTGCTCACTTCGCTACCGCTACCTAGCACAAATTAAAATCGCTCAGAAAAATGGCGTCCGCTAAAAAAACTTGTTGAGTTTGTAGCGCATGTGCCACCGGACGTTTTGCAACAGTTGCACAACGGTTTCGTCCGCTGAATGCGACCATTATTTATTAAAAAATGATGATTTGTTTAATTCAGTTTGGTGTAGTTCGGACTCCTGGACGAACACGCCCCTATGTCATTGTCATTTGTCAACGTTAGTTTAATAGCTGTATTTCTTTTGCACTTGGATCAGTTCAGTTCAGTTCTAGGTTACTTGCTTCACTGTTTTATTTTCAACTGAACTGAATCAAAAATGACCTGGGTCACCTCCCCCCTTACCGATGCTGCACCACCCGCTGAAATGGTTCATAAGTGATCCGAAACAGATGGCGGGGTTTTTAAAATTATTTGATAACCTTAAAAAAGTGGACTTATCAAGAGCAAATTAAAAATCTAGATTTTAATAAAATGGAAGGCGACACTTCGTCTAGTGAGGAAGATAATATGATTTTAGTAAATATTTCGTAAGAATAGACTTCCATATATACGGTGTAATGTTTAATGTTCAATTTTAGGAATACATTTTCTCCAAGAAAATTATAGGTGTCGGTGGCCATTTCTTTATGATCTTTTTTTGGTGCTTTAATGCTAGTCGCAGATGATAATTGACAGGAACCGAACGACAACGTCAGTTGATTCGATAGGAGCGTTTTATTTGTACTTTTGCTTGGTCAGTTTTGACCAATTCAAAAGTGATCCAAGTGAACTGACCCAAGTGCAAAAGAAATACACCTAATATGTTTGTTGTTATTCTTAATTAGTAGGTAATCTCTTGTCACCAGCAATTCTAAAAATCAATTTCGACATTAACTATTGGTTTTTCATAAAACTATAGTACTATTTGTTGATTTTAATCCACCTTTGGCATAATGTATGTATATTTTAATTTTGTAAATGTCGTGTTTGTTAAGATTTCTTATGGTGGTATCTTATTGACGTAAATTTTCACTTTTATTTTATTCTTTTTAATTGTTAAATTAATACCTTTTATTTAGGCTTTGATAATGGCTTTATACACCGAATGCTCTCAGCGAAATTTTTAATAAATGATTTAAATTTTACACACTGACATACTCTTTCCACTCGTTACCTTAATTTCATATAGTCCAACAATAAAAAAACTAACAATCAATATTATTAAAAACCACATTTCACATAACCCATTTAGAAATAATTATTATAAATTAAATAATTGACCTGATAAAAAGCTTTTATATAATCAATTATGACTAATGATTTATTCTTAAATTAAATTATAGTAGATCAAACCATTTCACTGCTACTGTCAAATTTTAGATAATGAATAATTTTTATATACATTATAATAAAGCTTTAAAAAGCTATTATATAATCAATAGTTACTAATGACCTACTATTTAATAAAATGCAAACAAAGAAACAACGCCATTTCACAATGATTTTTTTATCAAAAAACAACAGTAAACTTATAAAAAGTCATAAATATTTTATAAAAATAGTTTACAAAGTTGGAAGTTATATGGGAATATTTCCTTTACAAACCAATCCAATTTTAAAACATTTTTTCCTATTTATAATCCTGACTTTGGGTATTATTGGTGTATTTTCATCTATGAATGAATTTATTATCATCTTGAAGATCGAAAAAGTAGATCTATATTTCAAATTGATATTTTTAAGCCGTATGGTATTAATGTCTATTTATTACTTCCTATGTCTTAGTGGATATTATTCAAATATAGATAATTGGAAAAAACTTTTTAAAATAATTATTTTTTTGGATGAACTAGAGAAGACTGTTACAAAAAGATTTGTAAAATGGAGTATATTTAGTATATCTGCAGTATTATTTGTAGCTGTATACATGTTTTTAATTTTTTCAATAAGAACGCATATTAATATTTCTTTCTGGACATATTGCAGTTCTCATTTATTTAGGTGTTTTGTTTATATCCAAATGATGATTTTTAGTTTGTACACTTTCGAAATTTCCACTTTCATATCTTCAAAATTTTCCAGGTTGATAGAAACTATACATTATTCTGTTATCTACAAAGAAAACAGGAATAATTTTCCAGTCGTTTTAGGAAAATTATTTGAAGCTGTTAATATTTATAATTCACTTTTTGGAAAATACTTTTATATACAGTTCACATTAACTTTTGTGAATATTTTAAATTTGACAGATTCCTATATATCAAGATATCAAACTGATACAGTTATGACGCTTAGTTTCTTGATAGGATCAACTTTTACCGACATTTCATTTACGGTAAGTTGACAAATTACAATTTTTTGTTTACTTTTTTTTGCTGAATTTTAATTTAAAACGGGAATTTTAAATTTTACACAAATAAGAAAAAAATATCACAAATTTTAAAACTTGAGACTGCCATAACTTTTTGACTTAATAAGCTGGTAATATAATCTTTTATTAACATTTTTATGCTAAATGCAAATCTAAATTAAAAAATTTAGATTTTACACAATTAAAAATATCACTAATTTTATTTTTTTTTTTTCTTAATGGGCACAACTTTTTTTCTGCTCATGTCTTAAGCTATTAAATATATTATTTATAGTATTTTAATATCTTCCAATTCTACTCGAAATGTCTTCATTACTTGTATTCAGATTGGTTATTTCAAGTGTATTTAATGACATGAATACTGTTAGTATTATTGAAAATATCTTTTAGAAATCCCCAAAATAATTAATTAATATGAATCAAATCAGGACTGTTATGTGGCGATTTAATATTTTCATTATTCCCTATCCATATTGGAAAACTTACCCCCGCTGAAGGACCCCCCTGATATGCCGTCACTCATAAACGCAATTTCTAAATGTCTCTCTCCTACATCTAAAAATATAATTAATTCGTTGCACCCACTTTCTCATCTGCAATTCAATGATCTGTTGAACCTAGAAGAAGAACTTATCAAATCCAAAGAAACTTTCGAGCAAGATGGAGAAATTCTGGACCAAATCAACAAACTGGAGTCGAGAATTAAAGCCACGAAGTCCAGGAAATGCAGGAACTCCTATACAGACTTTGGCCCTTTTATGGTGATTGTAGAAGATAAGAAATAACACTATCCACCTCCTAGTCTCCATCCCATGGACATAGGTACAATCCTAAGAAAATTTTCAATTCCTAATTTCAAAAATGTTCAGAAAAAAGGTGCTAAACGAATTGGTGTTACATTCAAAATAATCAATTTAAAAACGAAGGTTACAAGACCTTCATACCTCAAAGATTGCTCACTTCCCACGGAATCATCAAAAATGTAGGGTTTTCTATCAGCAATGAAGACATTGTTCAATAATCTCATTTGCAATTTAAAAAAAATATTGAAACACACAGGTTAAATCGTAGAATCACTAAAGATGATGGCACCATAGCCTACGTCCCATCTAGAACCCTTTTGGTCACCTTTGAAGGTAGGTCCTTTCCAAAAGATCTCGAAATTTTCCGTGTTCCTGTGCAAGTAAAACCTTATGTAGCCCCTATCGCTTAAAGAATTGTCTTCGTTTTGGAAATTTCCTTAATTCCTGTCGAAGTAACAAAAAATGCCGTAAATGTTCACACCAACCCTTGCAGTAAATTGGTATGTAGTGCATTAATGAAATGCAAATATCAGCCAAACGTCTAATTCTATAGAATTCTAACAAGAGCACTTTTTCGCTAGCTTAAGGTATGATGAAGCCATTTTTAAAATTTTCATACAGGGTGTGTCATCGATACAAAAAATTTGGATCCTTAACTTTTACGACTGGTACGTCCCTGTCTTTAAGGCAATACTGTGAATCCGTTTACACGTTTAAAATAAGCATACATATACATTATAACCATACAGAATATTTTATAAAGATCAAATAAACAGTAAGAAAATATTTTGAAGGCCCACAATTCAAAAACGAGGGCCCGTCTTAAAAAAGTTTATATAAAGTACTAACATTATTTTAGCTCAAGCGACTTTTTCTCATTACTCCCGGGACACCCTAATGATTTATTATTGAACAAAATTCCAGTAAAAAAAAACCGTTTCACATATACTGTCAAATATTACAGAATAAGCTTATAAATATTTTAAAAAAACATTTACAAATAATTTTTATCTTCATTATAATAAATTGTTAAAAAGCTTTTATATAATCCAATAATTACTAATGATTCACTATTTAATAAACGAAAACAAAGAAATAAAGCCATTTGACAATGATTTTTTTACCGAAAAACAACAGTAAACTTATAACAAATGATAAATATTTTATAAAAATAATTTACAAAATTGGAAATTACATGGGATTATTTCCTTTACAAACCAATCCAATTTTAAAAGAATATATACTATTTATAATCCTGATTTTTGGTATTATTGGTATATTTTCATCTATCTATGAATTTAATAACATTTGTAAGCTAGAAGAAATTGATCTATATGTCAAATCAGCCTTATTAATCCGTACCGTATTACTTGCTCTTTATTACTGCCTGTGCGTTAGTGGGAATTTTTCAAATATAGATAACTGGAAACAACTTTTTAAAATAATTATTTTTTTGGATGAACTAAGTAAAACTGCTACGAAAAGATTTGTAAAATGGGTTATATTTAGTATACCTGTACTACTATATGTAGCTGTATACATTTTTTTATGTTTTTCTATGAGAGACTATGTTAATGTTTCTCTCTGGATATATTACAGTTCTCATTCGTTTAGAAGTTTTGTTCATATACAAATGATAATTTTTAATTTATACACTTTCGAAATTTCCACTTTTATATCTTCAAGATTTTCCTGCTTGATAGAAAATATACATTATTCTGTTACCTACAATGAAAACAGGAATAGTATTCCAATGGTTTTAGGGAAATTATTTGAAGCTGTTAATATTTATAATTCACTATTTGGAAAATACTTTTACATACAGTTGATATCATCTTTTGTGAATATGTTAAATATGATAACAACCTGTATAACAGCATATCAAACTTCTACTGTTAACACGTTCACTTTCTTGATAGGATCAATTTTTGTCGATATTTTCTTTATGGTAAGTTTATAAATTAGTTTGTCTTTGTCGTTTGCCTATAGATTTATTTTTCCATTTTCCTATTTATAGTGTATCAGTCCCTATTTTTAATAGTTATGGAATACATATTAATCGGTCGTTGAATATTAACTAGAAGAATTAGGAGAGTTTGTGCAACAAGTGTGGATATATGATGGCATTTTTTCTACAACCCACTAAAGAAAAAACTAAAAAAACGTGATGAAAAAAAAAGAAACAGGGTTTGAACCGAGAACCTTCGTATCCAAAACCGAGAACTTTAGCACTCCGCTATCTGGTGAAAACCATTTATTAAGTCATCACTGGAATTACTCATTTTTACAAATATATGTTTCTGTATTAGTATAAAAAAGTTTGACAGTTGTTTTGACAGGTTATTTAAAATAAAATAAAAACTAAGTGGTGGGTTACTAAATGTGAACTCTGATTGGTGGATTTCCATATATCATGCTAATGAAATTATATCCGGTCAGTAGACTAATATTGCTTACATATACATTCTGTAAAGTGTGCGTAGAATCGACAATATCCATGTGGGTGTAGAAAAATACTTCTTAAATTTATTCCAGTAAACATTCAGCCCAGACAAGATATTTTTTTCTAATATCTTTTTTTTACTTAAAATTAAAAAATCCTAAATCGGGAACTATTTTTAAAATAAAATAAATACAAATTACATTAGCTTTTTAGATTACTGCATTTAAAAGAAAATTCAATGTTCTGGTTATATTTTACATTAATTTTCATAATTTATTTGGGAATTATTTTCCACATCAATATGTCAACCGATAAAAATTATCAATATAAAAATAAAATAATTTGAGTTACCAAACTAATTTTAACATGTCACACGCTTATAACTTTTGTATCCTTTTATAATACAAGTTTTTGTTGTTTATATGGTCTGTAGCTGTTATTTTTTAACGTGGAATATCTTCCAATCAGCCAATTTTTCTGCAGGGTGTTTAATTGGGAAACGTTAAAATTTTAACTGTACATAGGTGACACCAAGGTGATTCTAAAAACCCCATATGTCGAATTTGTCGCTCTTTATAACCGAGATACAGGACGCTTTATTCATTTTTCTCATTTCTCTCTTGCTTCATAACTTTTAAACAACTCTGTACTTTTAATTTTTGCGCAGACTGTTTTACTTGTACTAAATTTCAGAATTTTTTCGTAACCACTGGACTCAAGACAGGTTTTGATTTATTTTATTTCCATCTAATTAAGATTATTTAGCCTAAATACTACGTATAAAAGTTACGTTTTATAATTGACCCTTGGCATGTATTTAGATTACAGAAAATGATGTTGCAGCTCCGTACTAAGACGTAGATATCACAATAGATTTATCTTTACAATTTTTTACTATTTTTACTTTTCGAACAAAACAAAGTTGTTTAGAAGGAAAGTTTTGCAATCATGATTTTTTGGCCATACCCAGATATTAACGGATCTTTACGTTTTGAGGTCACCTGAATCTATTTATACAATTTTTAGCATTATGTCTGTCTGTGAGTGTCTGTCTATCTGTCTGTTTGTATGTCTGTCTGCCTGTATGTATGTCTGTCTATCTGTCTCGTCTATCTGTCTGTATTTTTTTATGATAGAAGCCACTCGCTTAATCCGGTTAACTATAAGAATCCATTAGTTTTTGTACATCGCGCCTGATGTAGATCCGCATAATGTTTCACTTTAGGGTGAAGCGGAGTAAATAAAACACACGAATAATATGTCATTTGAAAGCATTTGAAAATCTCTATTCAGAACAGTTAAAATTATTTCTCCAACTGTTACATCACAAATAAAAAAATGTCAAAGTTTGAAACTTTAACATTACATTTCTGAAAAAGTATTCATCTCTGGATATTCGTCGGGAAAATTTTGGGGCGACACAACGGATTATTTTGTTTATTTTTAAAATTATGAAGAGGAAAAATTAAAGAAAGTCCATTACTTAGCGATCTACGAATATCTTATAAACACAGTAAAAGACAAAAAAAAGAAAATTAATACAGAGTAGTATTTTTACAAAAGCAGTATATGATAATAATAATAATAATTATAATAAATGTTTTTTATTTGCAAATAAATATTTTATTATTATTCAATTTGCTTGGACGAGATTTAGCCTAAGGCTACTCTTACAACTAACCCTTAAATATAGATAAGAAAATTAACAAAAAAGAAAACTATTTTAATGCTAATAAGAGTAAACTCAATAAAAATAAACATTATAGATGATATCAAATTACTGAGGAAGCATGAAGGTTCACTGAAAAAAAAATCCGTTGATGGGGAAAAAAGGAAAGCACTGATATACAGTTAATTATTACTAAACTAGGTATGTACATAATTAAAGACCCATTTTCGAATATCAGTGATTCCTACATATTAACCTAAAGAATAAATTTTCTAATTAGTGAAATATTTGTGAAAAAAATATCTAAATTTGATTCGATCGAGGATTAGTCGGCGATTATCTAATTTAATGGTGAAATGAAACGATAAAAATAGTAAAAGATAATTGAAGTGATTAAGCTCAAATTATATTACGGGTTCGTTCCACGAATAGAATTTGAAATATATTAGAAGTAAAATATTAAATAAAAAAATTTTTGACGCCAGTCAGTTGATTTTTTGCTGTAATTAGAAACAATTGACAAATAACTATGATATATTTCAAAATCCGTCCTTTCTTTTTTTTTGGGTTAAGGAAATTAAACTCAAATGAAACGTTGGATTTGTTTATTTAACGATAAATATTCAGAGGTTTTTCTTTTCTTTTCAATAATTTAAACTTATCTTCTTTATGGTAGAGGCTCTTGTTTTTTGTGATGTAGCTGCCCCGTTCAAAGCTGTCCTGTCTTCAGTTGGAAAAAAGGTCTTCTTGGACCCGGCAAAGATAAAAAAAACAACTGCTTTGGAAGTGGAGCCATCAACAAGAACAGACCACCAAAAAAACCAAAAAACAACCCTATAACTAAAGGGGAGACAAGAAAGAAATCTTCAGTAGAAAACACTGGCAATACAAAGAGATGCAAAGTCTATTTCTGATATTAAATAGATAAAAATCGCAGGTTCTTAGCACGGGAAGACAATTTATATAAAAATGCTGAGAGAAGGGGGAACGTGACGCGGATAAAAAGGAAAGGGAAAATCAGGCAAACATGAAAATATACAGAGTAGAGGAAGAATGAAAATACAGGGTGGCACAAAAAAACGTAACAGAAAATTTATAGATGTTTGACCTCTATGCTTTGGTAATTATTAAAAAAAACTATTGTTCGATAAACCCTCGAATTGTTCCGGTGGTGACGGCCCAGGTGAACAATGTTTATTAAGTATTAACTTTAGTTTAAAAATGACTTGATAAATAAATTTAAAAAAAATAGTTGTCATTTTTTAATAAAGAATCGCTGTGTCACTTATAATAAGATAATCTTTTTTGATGAATATTTATGTTTTCCTGTTATAAATCACATCTCTGTAACAGAGAATACCCTGAATCCCAATCTACTGAAATCATAGAGTTGGACTAAGATGTCTAAAAACCATGGTATTTCCACTTATACCTGTGTCAAACTGAGAGATCTCTACCTACTTGATTTTGACTGATTTTTGAGAGATTACTAGAGTTTCACATTAGAAATTTCAGATGGCGCATATATCGCTCATAGTAAACTGTAATCACAGATTACGCAGGGTGTATTTATAATCTGGTACTGAATACAGACGAATGCTCTAATCTGCAGTTTTACACTGTCCACACAAAATGTGACAAATTCAGCGAGGACTCGAACAATTCTAAACCGAATTCTGGTAAGTTGTATTGAACGCAATAGGTGGTACTCCCAAGTAATTCGAAACAAAATCGAATCAGTAGATACACCAGGGTTTTTAGACATCTTAAATCTGACCCACAATTTTTAGACTCATTATTGGCCGCATTTTGGCGAGAAAGATAATAGTATATTATACACCAAGGTAGAGAAGTAATTTTTCTCAGCCGAGCATTATTATTATACCGAGATGCGAAGCATCGAGGGATATTAAGTTGAGAGGCTGAGAAAAATCTTCTCTACCGTGGTTTATATACTATTTTTTCCACTACTAGAACATTTAATCATTTTTACAATGATGTTTTTTGTTTTTTTTTATATATTTGATAATAATTTAATGGCAGCGAAGCAGTTTGTGAAAACAATTGATTGAGAATATTCAATAAATTAAATTGACATTTCATAATGTTAATTGCACTGTGAATTTTAAAACTTTCAATCAGCGACGAAGACATGAAAAATTCGTTTCATTTGACACTTATATTTGAAAAACTATTAAATTGATTTTAAGGTTACTTTTAGAATAGGTATTATTGCTAAGATGTCTAAAAATCATATAGTGTTTCCACTTATACCTGTGAAAGTTTGGGTCAAAACTGGGAGATCTCTACGTACTTGAGTTTGACTGATTTTTGAGAGATTACTAAAGTTTCAGATTAAAAATTTTAGATGGCGGATACATCGCTCATAGTAAACTGTAATTACAGATCACACAGGGTGTATTTATAATCTGGTACTGAATACAGACGAATGCTCGAATATGCAGCTTTACACTGTCCACACAAAATACAGTACGGCCCCATTTGACGAATAGTATCCATACTTATACACTATTTTGAACTATTTATTTTGAACTAATTACTGGACTAAATGTAACTACACCAAAATAACTAAGAACTGATGAATGAATCTATAATAAAAACTACGAACAAAGATATTAGGGACAGGCAACATTTGCATTTTCAAGACCAGTTATAGAAAATACTAATACCACATACATAAAAAAATGCGCATTGACATTGACAGAAAATAATTTATTTGACATATCATCTGCTTTAAGTGATCTGTGACAAATTAAGCTAGGACACGAACAATTCTAAACAGCGCCATCTTACAAAATTCTTTATTGAACGCAACAGGTGTTACTCCCAAAAAAGTTCGAAACAAAATCTAATCAGTCGATACAGCAGGATTTTTAGACATCTTAATTATTGCATAAAGAGCACGAATCTATATCAAAATATTTATTACATAACCTTCAACTTTTTCATAATAAGTTAATAAAAAACTCTTTTGACAAACGCAATGATGGATGCGTATAATTAATTTGAAAGATTTCCTAAGATCGCCTACCTGTGACATCACGTTTAGTCTTCAATTGTTTTAATTATCTACTACTAGTAGATAATGAAAAATTATCTACTTGTAGGAGAGAAATTTAACTTCTCGACTCGAACTCAGCATAAATAATGAGATCTTCTAATACTAGTAGAGGAAAATAGAATATTATACACCAAGGTCGAGAAAAATCTTCTCGACCGTGGTTTATATACTATTTTTTCCACTACTAGAACATTCAATTATATTTACCATATTTTTTTGATTTTGTTGGGCATATATTTGAAAAGAAATTAATGGAAGAGGAGTAGTTTGTAAAAACAATTGAATGAGAATATTCAATAAATTAAATTGACGTTTCATTATAATTGCACTGTGAATTTTAAAATTTTCAAGTGGGGATGAAAACATAAAGAATTCATTTCATTTCACACTTAGATTTGAAAAACTATTAAATTGATTTTTAGGTTAATTTTAGAATAGGTATTATTGCATAAATAGCACTAATTAATATCAAAATATTTATTACATAACCTTAAACTATTTCAAACGAAAATATATCTGATAAAGAATTACTTACCCCTATTTTATCTGATTAGGTCGAAAATTCGCTTTAAATGATTGAAATTCAATAGAAAGTGCTTATTTTCTTGTGAATTTTTTGTAATAATTTAAAAAAAAATCTCTTGACAAACGTAATGACAGTTGCGTATAACTAATTTGACAGATTTCCTAAAATCGCATACCTCTGACATCACGTTTAGCCTTCAATTGTGTTTATTATCTACTACTAGTAGATAATCAAAAATTATCTAATTGTAGGAGAGAAATTTAACTTCTCGACTCGAACACAGCATAAATAATGACATCTTCTAATACTAGTAGAGGAAAAAATTAATTACTGTGTTCTAATACATCCAGCTAGCTTTCAGTGTCATTGGACTTGTATTATTAATTTTCTATTTTATATTTGTATATTTTTCCTACGTATAAATATTTGAACTGCCGTCCGGTTTAAATTTATATATTTTTAGATTAAATATTTTAAATCGGTAATTTAAATATTTGTTTTAATAACGTTGCAAAGGGTTAATATAAAAACATATGAGCTAGGTCTTATAGATTAATGTTCGTTAATTAGGCTGCGTCTTAATGACCCAAGTTTATGAGAATGGATCAAATTTAGATTTTTCTCGCTCAACTATTAGTTCTATAGTTTGGTCTAGAAACTATAAAATTTAGTAATTATACAATTTTATCACATTTAAAAATAAAGTTAACAAATTTATACAGGGTGATTCATTGGGAAATGCGCATACTATAGGGGTAGATGAGGCACATCGAGGTGATTCAAAATAACCTATATTTAATGGACCTGTCTTTCTTTATAACCCAGATGCAGAGTGATTTAATAATTTTGTCCCTTTTTTTAATTAATCATAACTTAAGAACCACCCTATATATTTTTCTAATATTTGGTACGTATGTTTTTTGTCCAATGTGGTTTCGATTAACACTGTAACGAAGTTTTCGTTACCAAACGGTTTTCTTGATCAATCTTTTAAATTTTGTTAGAGTATACACCTTTTTTTTTTGTTATTAAAGATCCGCGAAACATTTTATGTAAATAATAATAATTTCAATTACCATCCAAAATCAAGTTTTAATAATTCCGCGATTTTAATAAATCCATGCCGTATCTTAAATGTGTAAATAAATAATACCGCTAACGGAGCCATCGAGTCCTCCCCTCTCTACACCGTATGTAGAAACGATCGATCGAGAATCAATCGCGATATTGAATCAGCGGTCAAGTATAAATTAAAGTTATTTCGTGAAATTTTCTAAGTCAGTATTTTTGAATTAAAATAAAGTTAAGTGAAATATACCACAGTAAAATGATTATATACAGTATTTGCACTAAGCGACTTCCCCCGGTTCTAATTTTTAATTGACTCGTCGACGTTTGGTATGTTGCGCAGAAACCGAAAAGCATTTAAAGCTTTGTTGTCGTGATATTTGCAGTGTTGCCATTGTCAACTAAATTTTTAAGCAGGTTCTTTGATTTGAGGAAAAAAAATACAATTTAATACTAATAGGTATGAGGAAAGCGTAAATATATATTATTAAATTTTATGCAATTATTCCGAAATTATCCTAAATATACGCCTGCTAACAACATAAAAAAAGAATCACAACTCTTCTGAAATTATCCGTAACTCAGATAATTATCCTACATTTGGCCACTATGCTTTTCTAGTAGGTTGTAAAAACGAACGAATTGAGCACCACGGAAATCAAAGTGCCGACACCGGAGTGCAAATACTGTATATAATCATTTTACTGTGAATATACCAAGTCCGTGATTCCGATTATACGCAAGCGCGAATTAGGAGAGGGTAACTTGAAGGAAGAATCGCGAAATAAAATTCAGTTGTGTCTACCGCTTGGGCCAGAGCAGTCGAAGGAATCATTAGCTCCGTCGGGAAAGGTACTATTTACTATTAATATAATTTTGGTTTTGAAAAATATTCTAAGTTTTAATCCGTAGTTAAGCAAAAATTCGGAAAATATTCTGTCTTTAGTTTTGAAATTCGTAAAAATATTCTAAGTTTTAATCCGTAGTTAAGCAAAAATACTTTCCGGTATCGCGCATGTGCTGATCCCCTCCTCGTCCGTCGCAAAGGAGTGGGATATAGAGAGAATCGGTCGTTCTAGTTTTCGGAGATTAAGATTCAGTCTTCTTCGAGCCGCTAGCAGGATCAACACGCTGACCAGGGAAATCATCCAGGATAGGACCGGTGAGACATAGTATCTATTAAGTATTTAATGTTAATTGTTAGATTAATTCTTCGTTATTATTTTGTTACGATCCGCGTTAAGTTAGGACAACCGACAGAAAGTGCTTCCTGTGTCTTTTGGTACGCTGCACTATCCGTCGCCGCGTTAAAGTTAGGAAAACCGACAGAAAGTGCTTCCTGTGTCTTCTGGTACGCTGCACTATCCGTCGCCGCGTTAAGTAGGAAAACCGACAGAAAGTGCTTCCTGTGTCTTCTGGTACGCTGCACTATCCGTCGCCGCGTTAAGTTAGAAAAACCGACAGAAAGTGCGTCCTGTGTCTTTTGGTACGCTGCACTATCCGTCGCCGCGTTAAAATTAGGAAAACCGACAGAAAGTGCGTCCTGTGTCTTCTGGTACGCTGCACTATCCGTCGTCGCGTTAAAATTAGGAAAACGGCAGAAAGTGCTTCCTGTGTCTTTGGGTACGCTGCACTATCCGTCGTTGCGTTGAGAAGGAAAACTGACAGAAAGTGATTCCTGTGTCTTTTGGTACGCTGCACTATCCGTCACCGCGTTCTAACCGTCAAGGGACGATAGGGAAATTCTAAAAACAAGATTTTTATTTAAATCGGTCGCATATCGTGGTTCGGTGCGCTTACCTCGTCTTTCCGTTAAACCTTAAACCGTGACTTTACGCTTGATTCGCTTTAGTTTGCATATACCCTGCTTGACTCGCTTGAATAATCTGTAGGTAGTCCCCGCAATTAATGCTTTGGTATTGAAACTTGTTGCACGCCCTCTTTTTCCTTTTTTTTCCCGATTCCTGTGTTATTTTTAGTTAATTAATAAAGCTGTTTACCGTACCACTTGGATTTTTATTTATTTGCTTTTGTTATTATTCTTACTTGTTTTTCATATTTACGAGTATCACCAGCAACGCAGCGAATACCCAGGTCCTCAACCCAGTGGAGCAAGTAAAGCCCGCCCTACTGGCCTAAAACGAATTGGTCAACCCCATAAAAGACCCCTGGAGTATTCTTTCTCCACTGACGCTGCCCGTGCAAGTGGCCTTCACACTCAAAACGGAAGGTGGCGCCCGAGGAAACCCGAAACCTGGACAAAAGGCGGCAAACCACCGCTTGACGACGCAAAGAGCGTTACAACATAATAATTCAAAATCTTATTCCAGGACCGGTCTTAAAAAATAAATAAGTAGATTTCGACCCCAAACAACACCCTGTATATCAACATTTTAAAATTGTATTAACATATTTGGAAAGAGCAGAAAAAGTTAAGTAACACTGATATTTGGTGCTGCCGCATCCAATTTTTTTTACTTATTAACTTGAGTCAAATCTTTCGAAAAAAGGGTGGCACAAATTTAAAAAAAAATTAAATGATAATTTTCCAGCTTTAATCAATAAAATCATCAACTATTTCATATTCTCTTAATTTCTGAATCTTAACCTTAATGTAAAACTTTAGGACAGGTCCGTATTTGTGACAAAATATTATTATCAATTACTAACTTTCAAACGCCCTGTATAGTTATGCTTTTCTCGGAATAGACATTTTCTTATTTTATTATTTTTTTTAAATGCAGCGCAATGAGCAAATGTTTTTACATTTACAGGGCGTTTGAAAGTTAGTCATTGATAATATTTTGTCCCAAATACGGACCTGTTCTAAAGTTTTACACTAAGTTTAAGATTCAGAAATTAATAGAATATGAAATAGTTGATGATTTTATTGATTTAAGCTGGAAAATTATCATTTAGGAACTGACATTTATTTTTTTTTAAATTCGTGTCACCCTTTTATCGAAAAATCAAGATTTGACTCAAGTTAATAAGTAACAAAATTGGATGCGGAAACACCAAACACATTCAGAGTTACTTAACTTTTTCTGCTCTTTCCAAATAGGTTAATACAATTTTAAAATATTGATATACAGTGTGTTGTTTCGAGTCGAAACCTACTTATTAATTTTTTTAAGGCCGGGCCTGAAATAAGATTTTTAATTATTATTTTAATCGTCACCACATTGGACAAAAAATGTACGTACCAAATATTAGAGAAATATATAGCGTGGTTCTTAAGTTATGATTAATTAAAAAAATCTGATGTGGCCAGCACATGACCTCTCGCCATTTTTGAATCAAAAATTTACAGGTTGACACAAAAAAGTATGAAAAAAAATTATTTTTTTGTAAATCTGGCAACAATGGCAAAAGTTTCGAAAATTTTAATGAGATGAAAATAAACTATAGGGTATACAAAATATATGTGTAAAACTTTATTGCCGTTTTGTATAATAATGGCGTCATCACCCATAGCAACTGCCACTTCCGGTTGTGCGATTGGCACCAAAATCTAATCAGATCTAATCTAGGGTATCAGAATCCTGTATGCAAAATTTCAAATTTTTTTATTCAGTAGTTTTTGAGTTATCGTTACTACAACATCCATCCAAACACACACACACACACACACACACACACACACACACACACACACACACACACTAACACACACACACACAGACATCATCGCGAAAATATTAAAATCGTATTCTAGGGACCCTAAAACGTGTTTATTCATTGAAAACTCACTACCCAATTTTTAGCATGATTCCTATACCTCTCTTATCTGAAGGGCGAGAGGTAAAAAGGGACAAAATTATTAAGTCGCTCTGTATCTAGATTATAAAGAAAGACAGGTCATTAAATATATGTTATTTTGAATCACTTCGGTGTGCCTCATCTGCCCTTACAGTATGCGCATTTTCCAATGAATCGCCCTGTATAAAAACATAACAGAATGCATTGAACAGCGATGGATTAAACTACTACTTTTTGAATATGAGGAACATAAGATATATAATGAAAGTAAACGCCCAGATCTTTCAGAGTATCTGGTCTATTGAGAAAGATATTACAAACGATGTTATCAAATTGAATAATTGATTCTTTCCGACAATTAGACATCACTTTACACTGACTTGTATTAATAGATTAAGCAATTGATAGATTTAATTTCACAAAATAATTTCATATCATCATTGTTAAACGATTAACTAGAATCTTAAATATTGTGTATAATAAAACAAAAAAATTAATAAAGAAATAATAAACATAGTGATAGTAATAGTATGTTGATCACAGATGATTATAATTTTATTATCCACTCTGTTTTTGCAACACTATGAGTCATAATTGTAAATTGATTTAAAGCTATTATATAATCAATAAACCCAGTAAGTCAATAGTATCCAAGTAGTACAGCTTTTATTTAGGTGGGCGAGCTATTGTGATCAGCTATCGGTTGCTGAAAACAAAATACGAAACCGTTGTAGAGTTATCGCTGTGACAGATAGACATACACACAGACAGACGGACGGACGGGCGGACTGACATTGTAAAGTCAATAAGTACCTTCGCTACTTAATAATGACTAATAGTTTATTACTTAATTAAAATTGAATAAATTAAGGGATTACATATAGTCCAACAATAAAAAATTACCAGTTAATTTTATAAAAAACCATATTTTACATAACCCATTTAAAAATGATTAATGCAAATTGTAGCATTTACCTGATTACAAATTGATAAAAAAAATTTATATAATCAATCATGGCCCATGATTTATTATTAAATAAAATTCCTGTAGATCAAACCAGCTCACTACTACTGTCAAATTACATAATAAATATTTCAGAAAAAACATTCAACAAAACATTTACATTTGATTTGTATATACATTATAATAAATTGTTAAAAAGCTCTTATATAATCAATAATTACTAATGATTTACTATTTAATAAACGAAAACAAAGAAATAAAGCCATTTCACAATGATTTTTTTATCAAAAAACAACAGTAAACTTATATCAAGTTATAAATATTTTATAAAAATACTTTACAAAGTTGGAAGTTATATGGGAATATTTCCTTTACAAACCAATCAAATTTTGAAAAAAATTATCCTATTTATAAACCTGAATTTTGGTATTATTGGTATATTTTCATCTATCTATGAATTTAATAATACTAGAAAGAAAGAAAATATTGATGTATATGTCAAATTGGCCTTTTTAATCCGTATTGTATTACTTACTCTTTATTACTTCTCATGTGTTAGTGGAAATTATTCAAATGTAGATAATTGGAAACAACTTTTTAAAATAATAATTTTTTTGGATGAGTTACATAAAACTGTTACGAAAACATTTGTAAAATGGGTTATATTTAGTATACCTGTACTACTGTATGCAGCTGTATACATTTTTATATGTTTCTCTATGAGAAACTCTATTAATATTTCTCACTGGATATATTACACTTCTCATTTCTTTAGGGGTTATGTTTATATCCAAATGATGATTTTTAGTTTATACACTTTCGAAATTTCCACTTTCATATCTTCAAGATTTTCCTACTTGATAGAAAATATACATTATTCTGTTACCTACAAAGGAAACAGAAATAACATACCAATCATTTTGGGAAAATTATTTGAAGCTGTTAATATTTATAACTCACTATTTGGAAAATACTTTTATATTCAGTTGATATCAAGTTTTGTGAATGTTTTAAGTATGATAATTTCCTCTATATCAACATATCAAACTTTTACAGCTAACACGTTCAATTTCACGATAGGATTAACTTTTAGCGACATTTTATTTGCGGTAAGTTGACAAATTACAATTTATTTTTTACCTTTTTATACTTAAATTTTATTCATGGTAAGTTGACAAACTAGTTTATCTTTGTCGATTTATTAAAAGTTTTGGTCATTTGCCATTGCAATTTTTCAGTCTATAGGGTATCAGTCTCTCTTTTCAATAGTCATGGAATACGTAATTTATCGGTCATTGTATATTAACTAGAAGAATAAGAAAAACTAATAGATAGTTCTTAAAAGACAATGGGCATTTTGGATCCATCCTCAAGAGCAATAAATTACATGTTGTCAAAAATATATAGCAATATGTAGAATAATAATTTTAATTCAAAAACATACCTTAGGTACCGCAGTTCCGAGTTATAGGGATTTAAAGTTACTGATTATTGATATAAATGACAGGTCCATGAGTGTTTACTTCAAATGTCAAAAAAACTACAAAAATGATGAAGATTTGATCAAAATATATATCTAACATTTTTATTGAGTCTGGTAGAACTTATTCCAAACATGTAACCCTTTTCCAAATATTCAATCGCGTGTGCGCAAAAGCTACTTGAAGTGATAAAATAAAAATTTTTCTACAACCTGTAACTCGCTCTTTTGACCTCAATTCATAGAGTTTGTTAAAATGTGATTTTTAAGGAGAAATCTAAAATATAAAATATACAAATTGTGTATAGGGCTTCACACGAGACAAAGTAAGGTGAGAATTTCAAAAATCTTGTCTCGGTCTCGTTAGTTAGAAAAAAATAAGTCTCGTTTCAGTCTCGGTCTCGTCTCGTAACCGTTTCTCTCGTCTCGTCAAATTTTGTTATTGCTAGAACTTATTTCTAAGATATTTAAATACCTTTTTACATAAACTACAAACTACTGCACCAGGTTTCATTATAAAAAAAACGTAGAAAAATGTCGAACCAAGAGAGAAAAATCGAAAAATGTTTTTTGTAACCGAAAAATAAAAAATAATTGTTAATAATATTCAATAACTTTATAGTTGAAAGTTGTCGCTACCGAAAACTCCGGAAAGCGGAAAACTGAGAACTGAAATCCGAATGCAAATAAAAATTAAGCCCTAATAAATAAAATAATATAAAAAATCAATCATGACGATGCCATAAGCAATAAAACAGATTCTCACTTTTGTAGGTCCATTTGGTTTGCAAAGATATTTTCAAGAAGGTTTAAGGATTTCGTATCCTAATTTTTACAATGAGAACTAAACTTTTTTTTCGTATTTCTTATAATTTTTTTTCATTATGTATATTCCACCACATGGAAAATACGAATACAAATACATGTTAGCCTAACAGTGTATAACATTCAGCTTTTTTATTTAATTTTTAATCAAAAATAACTAACAACATTCATTATATAAAAATTAATTGTTTTGGATTTTTTTATCAAAAAATAAATAAAAACTATGAGTATACAATAAAACTATGGTAGTTTATTACCACTACGCTCCTTACGGAATCATGGTTTTTCATTTTAATTATTTTATCGCTTCGTCTATTCGTCTAAGTACTCAAATACTCGGACTCCAATCAGTATTCAATTCTTAAATATATTCGAGTACCAAGGATTTTTAAAAGTATTCGATTCTGCCCATACATTTTCGCTGTAACTGAAGTCCAAAATTATAAAATAAATATTTCACAGATGGTTACCAGATTTTAGATTTGGTAAATATATCGTAACCTATGCAGACCTTTTTTATTATAAAAAAAATAAATGTTTATACTGCTTACAAGTTTATTTTTTCTCGGAAATTCAGAAAAAATTTTTGAAGAAATATGAATGGGACCCGAAACGAGACTCTTGGGTTCGCCGTATGTGGTCTCGGTATGGTCTAAATAATTTTCGAATAGGTCTCGTCTCGCTCTCGTCTCGGTTTTACGAGACGAGACAACACGAGAAAAGTATCGTTCTCGTGTGAAGCCCTAATTGTGCTATTAAAAAATGAACAATCTGTGTCAATCTTGTACGAAGTTCTTAAAATTAAATGGTGATCCTTGAAACTTTTGTACAACTAACGAACAGAGGTGGTCAAAATATGACTATTCATTCATACTGTACTTGGAAACTTGTTATGTCAACCCATTATTTATCTCAGTTATTTTTAAAAATATATCTAGTTTATAAAATTTAATACAAAATGTTTTTTGAAATTAATAATAAATATACATAAACCAAGAATAAATTAGCCTTTAAAAACTAAGTAAATATTATTAAAAGCGATATTTTATATTAATCATTTACAAATCAGTATTGTAAAGTAAATAATTGAACTATTACAAATTTATAAATAGTATATTGTTTAACGAGCAAGGAATGATAGTTATTTCCCACGAGTATGAAGTTTGCAGCATGAGTCGCAGGCGAATGCTGCAAATCATACGAGTGGGAAATTAGCATTCCATGCGAGTTAAACACTATACTTTTTCTACGGCTGTAAAAGATAATAGCGAAATGATTTAACAAATAACATGAATTTCAAATTTACCGTCATTCAAAATTTCTATTTAGGTACAATTAAAATATCAATTACACTTAGTATAAATGAGAAGTTTTGAAAAATGATTTGTAGGACTTTTCAAATTTTTCCTTAGATAATTCTGGAATTAAACTTAAACATGCCTGATTTGCGGCACAGCTATATAAATATACGAAAATAGAACTGCCATTACTTGAAATTGACATTCCATGAAAGACCTGATTTATTGAAATAATTACACAATAAATTATTGTGTTATCAGATACGGAAATGAAATTGGAGACATACAATGTACCTCATTGATCTATCCTATCAAGAACAGTTAAGAAAGAGCAGTTTTGTATTATAGCCGTAGAAAATTGTTATTTGTTTAACTAGGCAGAGAAGTAACAGATTTACTGCCGCGGCTAGTATTTCATTGCCGAGGCAAAGTCGAGGCAATGAAACTAGCCAAGGCAGGAAATCTGTTCTCTGCCGTGTGAAACATATAATTTTTTCTCCGATTGTTTTTAGTGTGATTAAAAAAATCAAATTAAAATGAAAACTTTTTTATAACGGATACAACTCACAATTTTTAATATTTTTTCTAATCGTATGTTATAGGTAATAATAACTACCGAAAAATAAGACACCACTGTTACATTCAATTAGATAGAGGTTAGTGGATTCCATGTGCCTGCTTGTTATGTACCTTTTCTGAATTTTTATCTGTTTATCTTAAGATTAAGTTGTTTGGAGAAGAGATTAATCTGTGTTTAAAGATATAAAATTATTTTTTTAATGCCTAGGCATTAAAAATCATTTTTACTGCCTAGGCAGTAAAAGTGTTACTTCTATGATCGATAAATGTCACTAAAACTGACGTTTAATGTCAGTCGGAGAAGAAAGCTTTTATATAATCAATCTTGGTTAATGATTTATTATTAAATAAAATTTCAGTCGATTCACATAGTCCAAAAAATTAGATATAAATATTTCATAAAAACCATTTACAAATATATTTATAATAATAAATGGATAAAAGCTCTTATATGTATAATCAAGAATTACTAATGATTCACTATTTAATAAAATGCAAACAAAAAAAAAACCATTTCACAATGATTTTTTCATCAAAAAACAACAGTGAACTTATAAAAAGTCATAAATATTTCATTAAAATACTTTACAAAGTTGGAAGTTACATAGGAATATTTCCTCTGCAAACCAATTCAATTTTCAAACATTGTTTCCTATTTATAACTTTGACTTTTGGTATGACTGGTACATTTTCATCTATCTATGAATTTATTAATCTTATTAAGGCAGAAAAAGTAGATATATATGTCAAATCGGCATTTTTAATCCGTTTTGTATCACTTTCTTTTTATTACTTCTCATGTGTTAGTGGAAATTATTCAAATATAGATAATAGGAAACAACTTTTTAAAATAATTGTTATATTGAATAATTTACATAAAACTATTACGAAAAGATTTGTAAAATGGGCTATATTTAGTATTTGTTGATATCCAAATGATGATTTTTAGTTTGTACACTTTCGAATTTTCCACTTTTATATCTTCAAGGTTTTCCTGCTTGATAAAAAATGTACATTATTCTGTTATCTACAAAGAAAGCAGGAATAACATACCAATCGTTTTAGGGAAATTATTTGAAGCTGTTAACATTTATAACTCACTATTTGGAAAATACTTTAATATACAGTTGATATCAACTTTTATGAATATTTTAGGTATAATAACTTCCTTTATAACAACATATCAAACTTCTACAGCTTACATGTTCAATTTCTTGATGGGAATTATTTTTACCGATATTTTATTTACGGTGAGTTGACAATTAACAATTTTTTGTTTACTTTTTTATGCTGAATTTTATTGATGGTAAGTTGATAAATTAGTTTGTCTTTATCGTTTGCTTGCAGATTTATTAAAAGTTGTCATCATTCGCCATTACCATTTTCCAGTCTATAGAGTATCAGTCCCTCTTTTCAATAGTCAATAAATACATAATTAATCGGTGTATATTGACCAGAAGAATCCACAAATATATATATAATATAATATATTTCTAGATAGCTAAAGGTATAGCAGTTTCCATAGGCCAAAGTGTGCCAAGAGTTGTCTACCGGACAATGATGCTCATGCGCAGTTTAACTATTTTTTAGTTGCAGTGATGCCAATATATACGAATTTGGTATTGTTGTTGAAGACTTTCTGATTTGTAGTAAAATCTTAAAATCAGGAAATCAAAATACTGTGGTAACACTGTAAACTTCATGTTGATTTCAATGTCAAGCGTTCAGATCCGTATTCCGTATTCATATTCCCGCTCTCCTTTGTTATTATTAAGTATTAAGTATGGATTTCTTAGTGCAAATTTGATTTATTAAGCACAGTTCTTAGTTTGGTTTACTATTTGGACAAATAGCTAGGGTAATAATAGCAAATAAAAAGACTATGAGTGTTTGTATGGTAATTTCGTGCCCCAACAAAGGGAAAATGCCGGGTATTAGTTACTTCAAGTAAGTAAACAATCCTATAAAATGATTTTGGAAAACATTTATAATGGTATTAAGACTGCATTCATAATAGAAAATAATAATTATTAAACAATTTCTGTTTCATTATATTTGTTCATGGTTTTATCCATCTATAACTGTACTGATTAAAAATGTAAGCTTAATCCGCCCCTGTCCTACGTAAATTTAAACTGCTAGGGACAATACTGCGCAACTCAGAAGGTTCAAATTCGTCGTGTGCTGCTTCAATTTATGATTCTAAATCGAGTATTTTTAAAATGGGAGAGTTCAATAAAAATATAACCTCATGTTTTTCTTTATTAACAGTTAGGATTAATCAAATAAAACTCATTAAGTTTAATTATCTATCGTAATTGACCTATATTTTTGAATAAAGTTATTTAAAAATTCAAATTTCTAATTATTTGAATATGCCACCATTACGATCGTGACGTCACATATGTGCAATGAAGTTATCGTCAAGCCATTAACTGCAAACGTGTAAAGAAGTGAATTCGAATGAAAAACAGCTGTTACATTTCACTTATACAGACAAAGATGAAGAAAACCATTATATGATAATGGACTTTTCTAGTAGGAACGAATTTATTGGTTTTATATTAATAAATTAATATCTTAAAGAACCTAGTTGCTTATGTTGATTTTCATTGTTCTTATAATATTCATTAATTAATAAAAATCAATAAAATGTAATTAATTTATTTTAAAAGTGGCGCTGTTTCTTGAATAAAAATAATAAACTTTTTACTTTCTAGAGCATTGCCAAGATTCTAGCTTTGTGCGTTTGTAGAAAAACTTGATATACTTTTTTCCTTCTTTTAATCGTAATAAGTGAAAACGAGAGTTTTATCGATATGAAAACATAGCCAAATATAATCTATTTCAATTGGGCCACGTCACAAGCCACTATAGCCCCGATATTCAAATTTTAACAATTAATTATAGCCGCAGGATCAGTCTCAGAAGGGCTGGACCCGGTGCAATGTGTTATGGTAGGCCAAAATTATAAAATAAAAATACGAAAAAAAGTCAATTGGATATAGATGAAAGCTTGGACAAATTCACTGTAAATTCGCATTCAAAATCGAGAGAGATAAATAGATATTAGATTCCGCTGTTAGATAAAGATAACGACTATTTTAACGAGAGCAGGTAATAATTTGCTGTTTGATACATAAGTGCTGTATACTCTTAGTAGTTTCCTTTGTACTTGTCTCTTCAATATATAATATATAAAGCATTTTTCTTCTGAATTGGGGATGTCGCAGTGTCTGTTTTAAAAGTTAAACTTGAGGTATCAAGGTTAACAGTTTTTTGTATAAATTGTATATTGCAAGATATGCTGATAATTATCTTTGACATCAGGCAAACGTTGTGTTCCAATACTAAACTTAGTATCTAATACCTCTTTACTTGTCCAACTGGCGGATGGTTTACTTTCAAAACAGGTATCAAATCTCCTCTCCTTTGTATCAGATGCTTCTGGCCAATCGAAAATATGGAGTTCAACATTTTTTTGAGGATAATTTTGGCTCGCATGATTTTGAATTTCATAATATTCTCCATATCATTCTGAAACTAATACAATGTTTATGAATCAACACAATATTGAACTATGTAAGAAAGCATACATTATTTTATGTAAATGCATTTAAATACTTACGTCAAAATGATCTTCGCAATAGAAATAAGTTCTTTCATTAAAATTAATAAGTCTTCATAATTGAAAACCTTCACAAAATTTTTGTTAAGGGTTTTAATTATTTTATTTAAACAATATGGTACAAAACAATTTTTATATCGGTTTTCCTTAACTTTTTCAACGTATTTTATTATATCAACCAAATTTATGACATTAACACGACCTAGAAGATATGTAAACAAAGGTGAAAGTAAACACAATTAAAAACACATTGATCAAACGACGCCTTATAAACAAACGTCACCTATATTTGAAATTTTTGATTTTAATTAGAGAAACTGGCCTACGTTAATATAATGCCACAGTTATTGCACATAAGTGACGTAGGCGCACTATACAGGTTCTATAGATGCAAAAAATTTTAAATTTCAATTTTTTCTGTTATAATAAAGAAAAAATAGAAAAAACATTTTTTAATAAAGACAAAATTATTTTGTTCTCAAATAATGTAAAAAAAGGTGGAGTAATATTTCAAGTTAAACTTTCCATTATATTAAATACACATACTCCAATAATAAATTAGTCAATAAAAACTAAAACTAAATTTTATTAAAAATAATATATATATATTTTATATGAATTATTTACAAACGATTATTGTAAAGTAAATAATCGACATATTACAAACTGATAAAAAGCTTTTATATAATCAATCCTGACTAAGAATTTATTATCAAATAAAATTTAAGTAGATTGAGCCATTTCACGTAATCCAAAAAATTACATATAAATATTTTATAAAAACCATTTACCAATATATTTATTATAATAAATGGATAAAAGCTCTTATATGTATAATCAAGAATTACTTATGATTTACTATTTAATAAAATGCAAACAAAGGAAACAAGCCAGTTCACAATGATATTTTCATCAAAAACCGACAGTAAACTTATAAAAAGTCATAAATATTTCATTAAAATAATTTACAAAGTTGGAAGTTACATAGGAATATTTCCTTTGCAAACCAATTCAATTTTCAAAAATGGTTTCCTATTTATAGCTCTGACTTTTGGTATGACTGGTACATTTTCATCTATCTATGAATTTATTTACCTTATTAAGGTAGAAAATGTAGATGTAAATGTCAAATCGGCATTTTTAATCCGTTTTTTATTACTTTCTTTTTATTACTTCTCATGTGTGAGTGGAAATTATTCAAATATACATAATTGGAAACAACTTTTGAAAATAATTATTAATTTGAATAATTTACATAAAACTGGTACGAAAATATTTGTAAAATGGATTATATTTAGTATAGCTGTACTATTATACGTAGCTGTATACATCCTTTTAAGTTTCTCTATGAGAAACTTTATTAATATTTCTCTCTGGATATTTTGCAGTTCTCATTTATTTAGGGGTTTTGTTGATATCCAAATGATGATTTTTAGTCTGTACACTTTCGAATTTTCCACTTTTATATCTTCAAGGTTTTCCTGCTTGATAGAAAATGTACATTATTCTATTATTTTCAAAGAAAACAGGAATAACATACCAATCGTTTTAGGGAAATTATTTGAAGCTGTTAACATTTATAACTCACTATTTGGAAAATACTTTTATATACAGTTGATATCAACTTTTGTGAATATTTTAGGTATAATAAGTTCCTTTATAACAACATATCAAACTTCTACAGCTGACACGTTCAATTTCTTGATGGGAATTATTTTTACCGACATTTTATTTACGGTGAGTTGACAAATTACAATTTTTTGTTTACTTTTTTATGCTGTACTTTATTCATGTTAAGTTTGTTGCCAAATTAGTTTATCTTTGTCATTTGCTTGTAGGTTTATTAAATGTTGTGATCATATGCCATTGCAATTTTCCAGTCTATAGGGTATCAGTCCCTCTTTTTAATAGCCATGGAATACGTAATTAATCGGTCATTATATACTGACCAGAAGAATTGGGAAAACTGATAGATATTTCGAACCGAAATCGTAGTCCTACGAGATTAACAGACTGTCAGTTTTCCGCGATGGATTGTTCGAAGAAACCAAGCCTCAGGTTACCGCTAATTTAACTTTCGGCCTTGTATCAGAGTTATGCGTTAACCTACCATTGCCCATCTAAGTATTTGTATTTGTTATATTTGTCATACAAATCATCCCACCCTTGCGTATATAGTAGTGTTGCCAATCTGCGGGTAATTACCAGATTTTCGGGTATTTTCCTGCTTTGTGGGTATTCTTGCATGTATTTTAATTTTGAGGGTAAAATTCGGGTATTTCCTTCCATCTTCATCTCATGTCAATTATTCACTGTTTTGATCTTTTGTGGGAGTGAGACCAATTCTACTAAATATAAATATTACCGCTACAGCTACCTTATTTCTCAAAAAATGTATAAAAATAGTAATTGGTTTACATTGAATACACTTGGCAACACTTAAACATAATTCACGTCAGATGTCAAAGTCCAATAGAAAATAGCCCTGGCAGCTGAGGCCTCAAAAATGAAAAAGAAGAAGATTATTTATTCTCTATTTAAGCTCTTGTTTGTGTTGCATTTGCGCATGTTGCAATTTGTGATGTAATCTATTGTATACATTAAAAAAACCTTTATAACTAACTGATAAACACTTCAAATTGTAAGTGGATAAAATGCGGGAATTTTTGAATTCGATGCGGGTAAGATTGGGTATTTTGGGGCAAAGTTGCGGATATTTTGGTGATTTGTCATTGGCAACACTGGTATATAGATTGTTCACGATCACAGCCGTTCAGTTCCTGTGCTTTTAGCCTTTGAGTCGTATAGTTTATTATTTGCAGCTGTTTACCGCCACGCGCCCTGTTATGTTATTCGTTTTTCATCTGCAGAAACTAGCATTGTAAGTATAATTAGATTTAATTTATTATTTTTAATTCTGATATTTTTTGTGTATTTTTTTAACAATATACCTATAATTAGGTAACGAGTTTTTATGTTTTTATATACTTTTCATTTATTAAGTAGTCGAAAAGGTTTGACTGCTCAGAAGTTAGAGAGAGGTATGCAAGATGTATTGCGAGAATTATCAGATGAAAGAGAAGAAGAAAGCAGGGAGGAACCAGATGGCAGTTAATCCTAGACAGGCGATGAGATAGTCGTAGAGGATAATTACAATTGTGATTCTGAGCAATCCGTAGAAGAAGAAAGTAACGAAAATGGGAATGAAGAAAATAAATCAGACCAAAATGATTACCGACTTTACATAGGAAAATATGGGGAACTATTTGGGTAAATAAATCTTTCTGTTAGGGTAAAACGCAGGCAAAGAATATTGTTAAAATTTTGCCAGGCCGTAAAGCAACTTCTAAAAATTCAAAAATGAAAATTGATCCATTTAGTTTGTTTATCACTGAGAGAATGATTGAAGATATTATTCCTGATACCAACAAATATATACAAATCAAACGGGCCAAATCTGACTATGCAAGAGACAGGGATTGAAAAGAAACGGCTAAAACCAAGATTAAGGCTGTTTTAGAAGCACTATTTTTTATTATCATAAAAACAGAAGGACAGAACACAAACTGTGTTTAATTGTGGAATGCAGATGGTACTGAAATGATACGGACCTTTTTTAGCTACAATCGTTTTCATTTTCTGCTTCGTGCTAACAGATTTGATGATCTGCTTATTGGAGATGAGAGAAAAGAGACCGATAAACTAGCTCCATTTCGTGAACACCACGAGGAATTTGTAAGTAATTGTACTGCTAACTTCATCGGAATTGAGTTTGTTACTATTGACTAGATGCTCCATGGTATCAAGTTATATGCACTCTGTGATGTAAAATCTTTTTATATCCTAAAATTTGAGGATTATTGCGAAAGCAACTACCCGGTCCCTACTTTAGGTCAAACAAGAGTGTATAGGTTCTAAAAAGATTAATCGTGCCTATAGAGAACTCGAAAAAAAATACTGCCTGAATTTCTGACAAACAAAGCCAGATAAATCAAAGCAAGCCTTTTTACCTCTCGCCCTTCAGATAAGAGAGGTATAGGAATCATGCTAAAAATTGGGTAGTGAGTTTTCAATGGATAAACACGTTTTGGGGTCCCTAGAATACGATTTTAATATTTTCGCAATGATGTCTGTGTGTGTTAGTGTGTGTGTGTGTTAGTGTGTGTGTGTGTGTGTTTGGATGGATGTTGTAGTAACGATAACTCAAAAACTACTGAATAAAAAAATTTTAAATTTTGCATACAGGATTCTAATACCCTAGATTAGATCTGATTAGATTTTGGTGTCAATCGCACAACCGGAAGTGGCAGTTGCTATGGGTGATGACGCCATTATTATACAAAACGGCAATAAAGTTTTACACATATATTTTGTATACCCTATAGTTTATTTTCATCTCATTAAAATTTTCAAAACTTTTGCCATTGTTGCCAGACTTACAAAAAAATATTTTTTTTTCATACTTTTTTGTGTCAACCTGTAAATGTTTGATTCAAAAATGGCGAGATTGCTCTTTGTCTTATGAAAGAACAGTTGAAAAAACGGGCACTAATTATATCTCTTCCCAAAGACATTTGGACCTCCTTGGAGAGGTATCGGGTCCATGACGAGCCTGCTACAGATGAAGCGAAACCCGGTATTTGTTATATCTGTGGAAAGCATAAGAACAGTAGAATAAAATTAATTTGTGTAAAATGTAGAAATAATCTACGTAAGAGACATAGTATCATGATGTGTTTCAACTGTAACGACGAACGGGCAAAGGAAATCGAGTTTTTTATGCTTTATGTTTATTTGTGTATTTTATTTAGTGAATAAAAGTGTTTGAAAATAAAACTGTTGCTTTGTTTCATATGATTAACATTTATTTCCTATTTAAAAAGAATTTGTCAAGATAGTCAAATGCGGCAAAATGCCGCAGGGCGCCAAAGTCTAAATGGTGCGCCCACCGAATGGTTAAATGATTCTAAATCTAGAAGTGTATTTAAAATTATAATAAATATCCATTAAAAAATAAAAGTAAATATTATTAAAAGCCATAAATATTTTATATTAATCATTTACAAATAATTATTATTAAGTAAATAATTGACCTATACAAACCGATAAAAAGCTTTTATCTAATCAATCCTGACTAATGATTTATTATTAAATAAAATGTTGGTAGATTAAGCCGTTTCACATAGTCCAAAAAATTACATATAAATATTTCATAAAATCCATTTACAAATGATTTTATGTATATATATATATATATATATATATATTTTTTATAATAAATTAATAAAAGCTCTTATAAGTATGATCAAGAATTACTCAAGCCAGTTCACAATGACTTGTTCATCAAAAAACAACAGTAAACTTATAAAAAGTCATAAATATTTCATTAAAATAATTTACAAACTTGGAAGTTACACAATAATATTTCCTGTGCAAACCAATTCAATTTTAAAACATTGTTTTCTATTTATATCTCTGGTTTTTGGTATGATAGGTACATTTACATCGATCTATGAATTTTTTAACCTTATTAATATAGAAAAAGTAGATGTATATGTCAAATCGGCATATGTAATCCGTTTTGTATTACTTTCTCTTTTTTACTTCTCATGTGTTAGTGGAAATTATTCAAATGTAGATAATTGGACACAACTTTTTAAAATAATTATTTTTTTAGATGAATTAAACAAAACTGTTACTAAAAGATTTTTAAAATGGGTTATATTTAGTATACCTGTACTACTATATGTAGCTGTATACATTTTTTTATGTTTTTGTACGAGAAACTTTATTAAAATTTCTCTCTTGATACATTATAGTTCTCATTTATTTAGGTGTTTCGTTTACATCCAAATGATCATTTTTAATTTGTATACTTTCGAAATTTCTTCTTTTATATCTTCAAAATTTTCCACCTTGATAGAAAATATACATTATTCTGTTATCTACAAAGAAAACAGGAATAATATTCCAATAGTTTTAGGAAAATTATTTGAAGCTGTTAATATTTATAGTTCATTATTTGGAAAATACTTTTATATACAGTTGATATTAACTTTTATGAATATTTTAAACATGACAAATTCCTGTATATCAGCATATCAATCTGCTACCTTATCGGCTAACATGTTCAGTTTCTTGATAGGATCAGTTTTTACCGATATTTTATTAACGGTAAGTTCACCAATTAATTTTTTTTTACAGATTTATTAAAAGATTCTTAAAATAGAGACATTAATATTTTTTTTCCACCACTGGTATTAGAACTTGTCATTATTTATGCTGTGTTCGAGTTGAGAAGATATATTTCTCTCCTATTTTTAGATAATTTTTTATTATTGACTAGTAGTAGATAATAAAAACTAATGAAGACTAAGCGTGTCGTCAGAGGTAGGCAAGTCTTACGAAATCTTTCCAAATTATTATATACAAATGTCATTGCGTGTGTCAAAAAGTTTTTTTTTATTATTATAAAAAATTCAACAGATAATAAACACTTTCTTTTGAATTCCTATCATTTCAAGTGAATTTTCGTCCTAATCAAATAAAACAGAGAGGTAATAAATATTAAAAATTACACCCTAAACTAATTACCTGTTTGAAATAAATTTTAGATTATTCTCCATTTTTACCTCTCGCCCTTCAGATAAGAGAGGTATAGGAATCATGCTAAAAATTGGGTAGTGAGTTTTCAATGAATAAACACGTTTTAGGGTCCCTAGAATACGATTTTAATATTTTCGCGATGATGTCTGTGTGTGTGTGTTAGTGTGTGTGTGTGTGTGTGTTAGTGTGTGTGTGTGTGTTAGTGTGTGTGTGTGTTAGTGTGTGTGTGTGTGTTTGGATGGATGTTGTAGTAACGATAACTCAATTTTGGTGCCAATCGCACAACCGGAAGTGGCAGTTGCTATGGGTGATGACGCCATTATTGTACAAACCGGCAATAAAGTTTTACACATATATTTTGTATACCCTATAGTTTATTTTCATCTGATTAAAATTTTCGAAAATTTTGCCATTGTTGCCATATTTACAAAAAAATAATTTTTTTTCATACTTTTTTGTGTCAACCTGTAAATTTTTGATTCAAAAATGGCGAGAGGTCATGTGCTGGCCACATCAGATTTTTATTAGGAACATTGTAAAAATAAGGTTGTTTAATCAAAACCTGTTGTGTAATTCAGTCTCATTCCAAATAAAAAATAGCTTTCGTTCTTTAAACACTTTTGGTGCTCGAGTAATTCTTAATAATTTTACTAGTTCTTCATCAGAAGAACTATCCGATGAAGTAAAATCCATTTCTTTTAACCTTAAGCTTTACCTTCAAAATAATTGACAACTGACGAACTTACAATAAAGTCTGATCGTTCACAGCGTATGCGCGAATATTAAATCTCCATTTAAACCATTTTAAAAGAGGAATAGTTGACATTAAGATAAACGCAGTTTAAAGTAATTTTTATTTTTAAATGCATCTAGTAATACACCAAACTTTAAAATAAACGGACTTTAAATATTAAAATTAGATGTAAAAGATTGGTAATACCGGCCGTAAGTCATTTAAATAATTAAAGAGCAATGTTGTTACTCTTCATTTTTTTGGCAATATTTGATAAGAACTTATTACAGAACATATTCTAGATTGAAAAAAAAATATGAAAATATACTAATTACTCATTTATAAAAATTTTAAAAAATTGAATTTTTTTTGGAAGCACCCAAATTTTCTTTTCAAAAGCATACCCTCGTTTAAATAAAAAATCTAATGGCTATGTCAAACGTGCACATGGATAATAAATGATTCTTGTATAAAATGAATAATTAACATTAACTCTATTTTATAAAGCACAATAATATAAAGCTATTGGATAATCAATAATGATTATTGATGAAATTTTTAAATTAAATTCAAATCGTCATTTTCAGTCCAACCATGAATATGTCACCAAACAAAAATTCTAAACTTATAAGAAATCGTAAATACTTTATAAAAATAACTTACAAAATTGGAAGTTATTTGGGTGTATTTCCTTTACAGATTAAGCCATTTTTTAAACACTCCATTTTACTTTTAAATATTGTTTTTTGGATAATTTCTGTATTTTCTTCTATGTATGAACTCATAATATACGATAAAGAATGGATAGTAAAAGGTTCCATTAAAATAATATTTACAATTCGGTTTCTATTTTACTCTATTTATTTCTTCTTGGTCATTAGTGGAAAATATTCAAATGGGCATAATTGGAGAAAACTTTTTGAGAAAATAAATTTTTTAGACGAATATCGGAAAACTAGTACAAAAAGAATTTTTGAATGGATTATGATTATTGTTGCTTTAATACTGTATTTACTTTCACATGAATTATGGCTTTTTAAACCACAAAATATTAATATAAATTCCCTGTTATTAAGTATTTCTAATTTATATAGATTTGTAGTGTATTTCCAAATGATGATTTTTACTTTGTATACATTTGAAGTTACCACTTTCATATCTTCAAAATATACCAGCTTATTGGATGATATCAAATATAATCTCCACTACAAACAGGGTATGGATAATATTACAATCATTTTAGGTAAATTATTCGAAGCTGTTCAAATTTACAATTCGCTTTTTGGAAGCTTCTTTTATTTACAGTTGTTATCAGCTTTTATGAGTAATTTAAATTTCATGAATGTCTGTATATTAGTTTACCAAACTATTTACGAACCGGAGCAGGTGATCAGTATTTTAATGGGGTTATTTTTAAACGGCACGTTGTTAACGGTAAGTTGACAAAATTGTCAGATATTAATCACTTTTATTAGATACATGTTCATGAAATAAATGATTAATTTAAATCCAATAATTCATTAAAATTTCTAATCAATAATTACTAAGAATTATTTTTTAATACAAACTAAAGCATTAATCAAAGACCAACCATGAACTGGTTACTAACTAAAAACACTGAAGAAATAAAAAGTCATAAATACTTTTTAAAAAAAATCTGATGTGGTCAACACATGACCTCTCGCCATTTTTAAATCAAAAATTTACAGGTTAGCACAAAAAAGTATGAAAAAAAATTACTTTTTTGTAAATCTGGCAACAATGGCAAAACTTTTGAAAAATTTAATGATACGAAAATAAACTATAGTGTATACAAAATAAATGTGTAAAACTTTATTGCCGTTTTGTATAGTAATAGCGTCATCACCCATAGCAACTGCCACTTCCGGCTGTCCGATTGGCACCAAAATCTAATCAGATCTAATCTAGGGTATCAGAATCCTGTATGCAAAATTTCAAATTTTTTAATTCAGTGGTTTTTGAGTTATCGTTACTACAACATCCATCCAATCACACACACACACACTAACACACACACACACACTAACACACACACACACTAACACACACACACACTAACACACACACACAGACATCATCGCGAAAATATTAAAATCGTATTCTAGGGACCCTAAAACGTGTTTATCCATTGAAAACTCACTACCCAATTTTTAGCATGATTCCTATACCTCTCTTATCTAAAGGGCGAGAGGTAATAAGTTACAACATTGGAAGTTACTTGGGTATATTCATTTACAAAACCATCCAGTTTTGAAATATTGTACCCAATTTATAATTATTGCTTTTGGGGTAGTTGGAATATTTGCATCTACCTATGAAATGTTATGCCACGATGAAGGAGAATTTTATATCAAAATAATATATATAATTCGTGTTATAATGCATTTGTTGTATTACTTCTTGTATATTAGTGGAAACTATTTAAATGGATTAAACTGGAGTAAATTTTTTGAGAAAATATTTATTTTAGATGATTACGAAAAGATAACTATAAAAAGAATTGTTGAAAAGGTTATATTTAATATAATTTTAATAATTTATTTAGCTACATATATTTCATGGTATTTCTATATAAAAAGACATATGAATTCATCTTTATTGTTGCATGATATTGCCCATTTATTTAAAAGTATCGTGTATTTTCAAATGATAATTTCTACTTTATTTACTTTCGAAGTATGCAACTTAATATCATCAAAATATATGAGTTTATTAAACAACATAAAATACAATTTTCTGTACAAAAGGAGAATGGATAATATTCCATTTATTTTGGGTAAATTATTCGAAGCTGTAGATATTTATAACACACTTTTTGGAAAATACTTTTATTTACAGTTCTTATTGACTTTTATAAGTATTTTGAATTTTGTAAATTGCTCTATAACATTTTGTCAGTTAGTTAGCATGGCTACTTATTTGTTCTATTTGTTACTCGGGTTATTTTTTACTACTTTGTTATTAATGGTAGGTCTCTTATTTCTTTTTGTTTATAGTTATCACTTTATAGTATTTAAAAATGTTGAAGATACGGTTTTATTAAATTTTCAACCCATCTAAAACCACCCTTAATGTATTTCACTGCGTTATGTGTGTAATAAAGACTCCCTCTGAAATCAGATCATTGGTTAATTTTTTCGATTTAATTAAATTTTCACAACATTTAAGAACCACTCAGTATAATCCAGTAAGTTTAATATTTTGGGAAATAATATAAGTTGTTGTACTAATTATTTTTGCAAACTTTTATTTGAATCTGATGTCTCTTTCTTCTTTAAAGATTAAAAAAAAATTTCAATTTTTTTTATTCAGTAGTTTTTGAGTTATCGTTACTACAACATCCATCCAAACACACACACTAACACACACACACACACTAACACACACACACACACATACAGACATCATCGCGAAAATATTAAAATCGTATTCTAGGGACCCCAAAACGTGTTTATCAATTGAAAACTCACTACCCAATTTTTAGCATGATTCCTATACCTCTCTTATCTGAAGGGCGAGAGGTAAAAAGTGTGTAGAGATTATACTATAATTGTTGTGCTAAATATATGTAACAGAAAAGAGAAAGCAATTATTCAAAAAGTATTTGGTGCTTTAAAACCAGTTCCTAAAAAGAATCTAAAGAAAAGTGCACCATCAGATAATAGCTCTGAATGTAATGGGTCAGATTTTTCTCTACAAAGCGATAATGACTCTTATGTAGATGTAGATATTTTATAGTGAAAGAGAAAAAATAACAGTAGGATATTTTGTACAGTTTTCCTTAAAAACAACAAAAAACGATTATATATGGCAAATAAATGGATCAAGTGATTCTTTAAATGAGAAATTTTTGAGAAGAAAGAGAAATTCTTTAACTTATATCGAAGTTCCAGATATTATAATATCTGCATGGAACATCTTCATCGTTCCACGAGCCGTCCACCATCACACTTTAAAGCAAGAAGCAGCGTTAATAGAATAGCTTAAGAAAATAAAAAAAATGCTTTTTCATTTTCTATACATTCCTATCGTTAAAAACATAGTTTGTCGAAGTAATTTCGATTTAAAAATAACATTGTAATCAGGTCATATATGGTACTTCTTGAAATACAGGTACCTTAAAAATTTGTTTTGTTTTTTCTCTAATTCTTGCAGAATAGTTTGGTATTCTCCATGCCATATAATTGAAGCAAAATTTAATTTGGTACGGATTAACAAACAATATATAATGTTAGAAAATGGTTGCGTATGTCTCATTAAAAAATCCACAAGTATTTTCAATATACGTTCCAAATGAATTTATAATTATACGTTACCTAAAACCCTTAACTTGAAAATACTTTTTTTAACCCTATTCATTTTATAGTCAAATACAATCGGTTGCTTTTGTCGTGTAATAGTTATTTTGCTGATGTTAAATTCCAATTTTCATTTTTGGCTCCGTTCGTATATTGAATTTATATTTTTTTGTAACGAAACCCACTCTCACACTGTTTAAATATATTTATAAATTTTGAAATCATTAGCAAAAAGTAAACATTTCGAGTATTTAATTACTTTTGGCACATAATTGAAAGATAGATAGATACCATTATGTCTTACCACAAAATATCTAAGACACTAGTTGTCAATCCAAATTAACTAATCTTTTCTAATAAAATATATTGATCTACCCGACCAAGCGCCTTACTAGAGTCTGTAAAAATTATATATAGCTGAAGTCTTATTTCTAATGTTTCATTGGCATAATTTGTAAAAATATTTAAATTAGAATTAATCGATCTTCCGGTTACAAACCCATGCTGCTTCTTTTCAGCAATACTATTTTTAACGAAATTATAAAGTTTGTTGTAAACTATTAGCTCGAATAACTTAGAGGGAGCACACAAAACAGAAATCGATCTATAATTTTCAATTTTATTTATACAGGGTGTCCCTCAAATAGTGTAAAAAAAATCAAGGGGTGATAGTTCTCCTAAAATTATTTTTTAAATCGGAAAGGATAGTTATTGCAAGGGTGGAGGGTTAATTTATACATAAGTTTTTTGGGGTTGTTTTTTTTACAACGTGGCTAAAGGTTTTAAAATCTACATGCTTTTATCTTTCAGAAAGGTATTCTTGTTGCAAGTCGCTTAGAGTAACCGTTTTCGAGAAAATTGAAGGTACAAATCGCCGTTTTCCACATATCAGGAAAAGAAGAAAATTTTATAATAAGATTGAAAATATAAAGCAGAGATAATTTTAAACCCTCGTGACAACCTTTTAAACTATTCCTGCAGCCTTTTTTGGTTTTATTTACTTGACATCTTCTAAATAATCATCATCATTTATTAAATTTAAAGGAAAACTGTCATTTTTCCAAAGATTTACATATTCTTTATTTAAATTATATATAGCTTTATTTGATGAATATGTTGTAGCAAAAATTTCTACAAAATGTTCAGCAGTTGCCTGCGAAAGAATATCTTTTTTATTGAAATTAAAATTGTCACTTTTTGTACTACTACTTCGCTTTTTGTTAACTTAAGTCCAAAAATTATTTACATTTGGTTTCGAATCTTCCTTTTATTATATTTTTTATATTCAGGTCTAATTAATGATTTTAATTTCTTTCTTGCTTCAGTGTATTGCTCTTTATAACAATCAGAAATAGGTTTTAAGTGACATTTAGTTTTTTGCCTTATAAGATATTTGATTCCCATACTATTCCGTATAGGATACTTTCCCTAATATTGTCTATAAAAGATTAAAATTTGCCTTTTTAAAATTATATGGAAATTTTTTGTTTTCATCAATTTTACAGTTATCTTACACAGGGTTCTGATTTAGATTTAAACAAATTTCCAATGGTGGATGATATATATCTTCTTTTGTCCGTGGAAATTGGGCTGTAAAAATATTAATATTATTTTCATCTATGCTAATTATTAAGTTCTACCCTGAAAGTTCACAATATTATTAAATAATCTAAACGAATTAAAATTTATAAAATTATCAAGTGCAAGTGGTTTATAATATAGCAATATAAGCATATGATAACAGAAACGGCCTGTATTATAAAATTATATTGTTTCTTTTCTTAATTAGTGTAATTCATAATAATTTACAATAATTCTTTTTTATTTAAAAATAGCGAAAGCGTCAACCTATTTAAACATCGGTAACTCTATAAGTATTTTTCGATATCTAAGTTTTTTAAAAATTTTTTGTGTCAATTTTTGTTCAAATCAATGGATTATATTTTTTTTAAAAATGACTCTTAGAGGCTGATAATTAGAATTTCAGAGCGTCTGGTACTTATTGTCTATTTTTGTTCTAAATACGTGAAGACAAACTTGTTGAGTTTAGTTCCCTAATTCCCTTTAACTTAGGAGTTATTAATAATTGTTTTGTATTTAAAAAATCTGATGTGGCCAGCACATGACCTCTCGCCATTTTTGAATCAAAAATTTACAGGTTGACACAAAAAAGTATGAAAAAAAATTATTTTTTTGTAAATCTGGCAACAATGGCAAAAGTTTCGAAAATTTTAATGAGATGAAAATAAACTATATGGTATACAAAATATATGTGTAAAACTTTATTGCCGTTTTGTATAATAATGGAGTCATTACCCATAGCAACTGCCACTTCCGGTTGTGCGATTGGCACCAAAATCTAATCAGATCTAATCTAGGGTATCAGAATCCTGTATGCAAAATTTCAAATTTTTTTATTCAGTAGTTTTTGAGTTATCGTTACTACAACATCCATCCAAACACACACACACACACACACTAACACACTAACACACACACACACACACACACACACAGACATCATCGCGAAAATATTAAAATCGTATTCTAGGGACCCCAAAACGTGTTTATCAATTGAAAACTCACTACCCAATTTTTAGCATGATTCCTATACCTCTCTTATCTGAAGGGCGAGAGGTAAAAATGGTGAAAGCGCTATACAGCATTATTTAAAAATCAATTACTTTACAAATATTTTTTATCTTAGATAGTCATAGAGAGACAAGAACTTCTCTTATACAATTTTTTTTTGCTATATTACTTTTTATCTAATTTTTACCTCTCGCCCTTCAGATAAGAGAGGTATAGGAATCATGCTAAAAATTGGGTAGTGAGTTTTCAATGGATAAACACGTTTTAGGGTCCCTAGAATACGATTTTAATATTTTCGCGATGATGTCTGTGTGTGTGTGTGTTAGTGTGTGTGTGTGTTAGTGTGTGTGTGTGTGTGTTTGGATGGATGTTGTAGTAACGATAACTCAAAAACTACTGAATAAAAAAATTTGAAATTTTGCATACAGAATTCTGATACCCTAGATTAGATCTGATTAGATTTTGGTGCCAATCGCACAACCGGAAGTGGCAGTTGCTATGGGTGATGACGCCATTATTATACAAAACGGCAATAAAGTTTTACACAAATATTTTGTATATCCTATAGTTTATTTTCATCTCATTAAAATTTTCGAAACTTTTGCCATTGTTGCCAGATTTACAAAAAAACAATTTTTTTTCATACTTTTTTGTGTCAACCTGTAAATTTTTGATTCAAAAATGGCGAGAGGTCATGTGCTGGCCACATCAGATTTTTTTTTGTTAATATTTTACGGTCCGTTAATTTTTATAATATTCTTCCTATATAACGAATCTTTTAGTGCGGAGCGTATGAATTTTCGTTACTTAATGCCCCATAATTTAGGAGTTACAATTGTTTTGTATTTTAAAAAAGGCGAATGCGCGTTTCTGAATTTAAAAATATTTTTTTTCATAGATTTATGAAAAATTAAAAATTGAAATTTTCCTCTTTTTGATCCCAATCCCGTATATCTTAATTCGATGTACTGAATTGAAAATTTGAAAAAAAGTAAAAAACGCACGCACATTCTGATGAAATTTTTGTTTATTTTTTTGTGTAAAATTATTTATTTTTTCAGATATTCTCAATAGTTGTCATATTATCTTGTGACAGAGTGGAAAAAAGAGCTGACGATCTAATACAGACTTGCGTTTATATACAAGCATCTACAGGAGACGCAAATGCCCTCATGTTGGCAAACTTAGCTAAGAGTCTTCGACCAAAATTTTCTGCTGCTGGATTTTTCGAAATAAACCAAAGACTTTTACCAATTTTTTTCTCAAATTTATCCAAGTATTTGATAATTATTTTACAATTTAAATTTTCATCACTGTAAATTAATTTACATTGAATATTTCAAAATAAATTTAAATGTGCTATTTAGATACCTTATTAGTGCTTATACATTTTAAAACAGTTTCAGGAATATATGTTTATTGTATCGTAAATAAAGTACTCAATTAACATATCAAATATGTCTTATTTATAATTACTACGGCCCGCCAATATTTCATCTTTGGTGAAGTATGGCAATCCGTAGTATTGAAAAAAAAATGCCTGTCTGTGTGGATGTGTGGATAACTGTGCACACGATAACTCGAGAACGGTACGGCCGATCCGGAAAATTCTTTCGGCTATCGGTTTTTATTAAAAAAAGAAATGCTCAGAAGATGAGCTATTTCGGGTCCGAGGATCCCGGCCCCGCCTACTAAGTGAAACTTCTATTCGAGATGTCTCAATGATTAAAGCAAATTTGTCGATACTGATTTCTATTAAGGTGTTGTGTAAGTCAAGACGCGTTGAAAAAAAAATCGCGCAAAGATTATTCCTTTTACTAGTTTAATTACTGTTTAAGTCATAAGCAAATAAAAGATATAAATTTGAAAGTAAACCTTCGATACAAATGATCATAGTATGAGAATTGACTATAAAAACTTTTGTCATTTATGGAATGTTTATAATCCTGCAAGTAGCGTAAATTCTCTTCCTTCTACAAACATTTTTGGATTTTTTTAGAAAATTTGTTAAATTGATCCATTGCAAAAGAAATGTCTGGTCTGATAAGAAAAGTAGATTCCCTATTTGAGTACACTGATCTTAAAAAAATGTAGAAAGCTCTGATACCCTATCTGTTGCGTATCTAAAATATTTTTAAAGGATGACTCTAGCGTATCCCTGATAAGGATAGAAAATTCATAAAACTTGAAAAGAATCATTAACTTCAATTGATAAATAACGACTACAAAATGGCATAACAACCTTTGACCATTTACTATTAGATATGAACCCAGAAAAATGCCTTGGTAGTTTTTCTTATTTTGCTGTCTAAAAAAAATTTTTATTTACACAACCGAATTGTAGGAAATTAAATGAGTGTAAAAACTCTCATACATTTTGTGTACGGGATAATGTGAAATTTGTTCTTTTCGTTAGTCTAGCAATATTTCCATATCAGTCCTAAGGTATTTAGCAGAAATAATATTTGTAACAAAACTTAACAAATTAATAAAAGCAATTGGTATTGCCCAATACGTAACCATTTTTACTTAACTTATACATTTACACAATTGTTGTCTAAATATCATTTGTTTGAACACACTTTAAAAATCACCTACAAAATAAATTAAAAAAGCATATCACGAATTTTTTCGATGATGTGACGCCACAATAGCGCTTCGACTGTCCCAATGTCTCATTCTTTTGCTTTTGCTTCAGTGTTAGGGTTTTTTTGGATGGGATATCGATAAATTATGAGCAACTGGAAAACATTTTACACATAGGCAAATATGTAAGTAAATAACAAACGAAATTCCAACAAAAACATGGTACAAATTTAGTATATATGATTTTTGCAAAACGAATGCTAAAAACCTGATCTTAATCCTACTTTAAGGTCAAATTTTAGAGGTTGAGTGCTATATTTGCTCGGCTATTTATCAAATTGTACTTTCAACTTTATCATATTTTATAAGCTTTGCCGGCAATCTCAATTAATTTTTTCTTTATACTTTACACTGTGCGGGTGTTAGATCTTAGAGCATGGTTCCAAACTGGATTGTTTCCCCATCTATTTCTAGAATATGATAATAAAAGTTAAAAAAAAAATGAACAAAATTTTACTCCTAATCAGTTATTACAAATCAATAACTCTGTGTATAGATTTAATTTTTGTAATTACTAAATTGTGGCCAGAAAACTTCGTTCTCGGTAAATTATTCCAACTTGTTGTCATTTCCAGTTATCGTACATACTTTTTATGTAATCTACCACTTATTTGAAAATGAATGATGGCACAAATTTTATGACCCAATAGGTAAACTCCAATACAACATCATAAATAAGTGACGAAGATTTTTTTAAATAAAACGTTTAGCTTTAATTGTTCCAAAATAAAATCTTTGGTTTTCTTCCTAAAATTTTTAAAAATACCAATTTATTTCAATTCTTAGAAAGGACTAAAATTTCTAATCAGCAGAAAGTACATATTGTAAATTATTTTCGTTAAGATATATATTTCTGTTTGTATAGTCCTGTGATAATAACACGCAAAATTGTTACTTCTGTAATAATAGACGATAAAAAGCGATATTAATTGAGTGAAATTGTGCAATAAAAATGGTACAAACGTCTAATTATAGTCCTGTGAAATTAAAGTGCAATTAAACCGTGCATATGAAAATGTAAATGAACATGACGCTTTTGTATATGGACATTTCAATAGTACTGTTCGGAGTACAGTTTCTATTTGTTCAAATATGACCGCAGTTAGAGAAGTAACTATAGTTTTTAGAAGCAATGAAAGGATTGAAGTATTACAGTAATACCCAAAACGTGAACTGGGGGAAAACCCGATCATATAAATGGTAATATAAAACAACTGATCCGAAGAAAAATGCTTTCATTTTATTTACCAAAAAGATTCCTACTTTAGATAAACTTTTAGTCGACATTAATGGAGACTAAACTTTGCCAAACGTTAAAAGAGACAAATTGTGGAACATTTTACATGAATTAGACTTTGTTTGGGAGAAGAACGATGGAAAACCTGCGCTCATAGATATAGATGAAATTATTTATTGGAGGAGGCAATATTTAAGGGAAATTGGAAAATTAAGAAGAGAAGACAAAAATAGGCCTACACGGTATACCTCTGTGATCTTAGCTCCCGGCCGGCCAGCTCCAAGCTTATACCAAGGTAATCTTGGCTCCCGGCCGGCCAGCTCTAAGCTGCAATTTTCCACCACGGTTCAATAATTTCACAAAATGCTTTTGATAGGAGAATTTGGGCATTTATTAGAATAATTTATCTTATGTATAAAAAAAATAATAACTTCTGATCAATTGTTTTCAAAAAATGCAATGTGGCAACATTGCTTTTCAATAATCATTTAAATGGTTAATTGTCAAAACTGACATTTTCTTATTACTCAGTATTTTTATTTAATTTTAACACTTTATATATCTATTTGTTAGCATATTTTTTATTTGAACACTTTTATATCTTGATATGTTCAAATCCTCGCACATTTACGTAGTTATTACAATGACGTGTTCAAATAATCTGGCCTCTACCTATGTATTACATCTAAACCACAGAATAGACCAATCCAAGATGCTGTTAGTTGAAATTCAAGATGGCCGCTGGTAGGCACACAAATCCTTGTCTTTTATGTTGTTAACATGAAGAGAGCAGTTTATTTTAACATGTGAAACGATTGGAGCTTAAAACGGACATTTTAATTTAGAATAGTTGTGTGACTGACTACTTGGGATGCATTATCGATATTTAGTAAAGTGGCAGTGTACAGAAAAAATATTGTTTGTTAGAAAGAACTACTACTTGTTCTGTAGTCAATTATGGGAATCGAAGAGGTCGTCAAACTGTTAGATTTTATAGAATACCTAGTGACTTAATTTTCCACACAAACCAAAACGCAATTCCTTCCAAAAAGCCAGGAAAATATTTATATGCTGACAAACTCTTATAGACCTTGACTTGTTCTTTGGTGTAAAAACTATGTGTGAGGACCAAATATTAGAATATGTGGAAAGCAGTAAAGTAGTCACTGATGATGGAAAGTCATCTTCTCGAGTTTTACATCAATTCCAGGAGTATTGTATATGTATTTATTTATTCTTTTTTCGTATTTGCTTATTATTTGAAAAACCAATTTTTTTTTATTTCAAACACTTTCTAAACGCACAAAATGCAGTGCAATACATTTGTGTGTCTACCAGCGGCCATTTTTAAAGACATTTGGTTACGTGTTCTGGATTACCTTCCACGCATATAAGCGGCGTTGCCAATTGTCCATGTTTTATTATATTGCCTTAAAAAGTTTTGCTGAAGAAGAGCTTATTTGAAGATGTTCCGGAATGGTTTGAAAGCTAAAATTTTGGGAAAATGTTTCTTTTTTATAGATCTAAAAGTGTGCAAAATCTTATGGCCGGGAGTAGATAGCCCAGAAAAGCATACCCTTGGTCAGCCGATTCTCGCTTTCTTCGATCGAAATATTGGCATTGGGTGAAAAACCTGTATTTACTGAAGAATATCAACTTATATCGAAACGGTTCAATTTGCATCTTGATTCCGCCGTATTTCAATTTTTCTTAAACCTCACATTGAATAAACATATTTTATATAATTGATATAAATGATTTTATAAGAGAATATGGAGATAATCCAAAAAAAATAGTTGTGATAAAATATATCGACTTCGAAGGCTAGCTATATAATAGAAGTGTACTGTTATCTGCCAATTCTATGGATTAAGATGTAGATTTCCTACTGCTAACATAACTTAACCCTCCTTTAAATAAAAAAAATCTAATGGCTATGTCAAACATGCACTTTGATAATAAATGATTCTTATATAAAGTGAATAATTAACATTAACTTTATTTTACAAAGGACATTAATACAAAACTATTGTATAATCAATAATGATTATTGATGAAATTTTTAAATTAAATTCAAAGCATCATTCTCAGTCCAACCATGAATATGTCACCAAACAAAAATACTAAACTTATAAGAAATCGTAAATACTTGTGTGTGTTAGTGTGCATACATAATGGACTCATCCAGTGATTTTTTTTATATTTTTATTTTATAATTTTGGCCTACCATAACACATTGCACCGGGTCCAGCCCTTCTGAGACCGATATCGGGGCTATAGTGGCTTGTGACGTGGCCCAATAGAAACAGATTATATTTAGATATGTTTTTATATCGATAAAACTGGCAACTCACGTTCTCATTTGTTATGATTAAAAGAAGGAAAGAAGTCAAATTTTTCTACAAACGAACAAAGCCAGAATCCTGGCAATGCTGTAGAAAGTAAAAGGGTAATTATTGGTCAATAAGCAGCGGCACTTTCACAATATATTGATTTTTATTAAATAATGAAAATTATAAGAACAATGAAAATCAACATAAGCAACTAGGATCATTAAGCTATTCATTCAATAATATGAAACCATTAAATTCGTTTCAACTGGATAAGTCCATTCTTACACCCTAGATTATATTTGATTGGACTTTGGTGTTAATCGGACAAACGGAAGTGTCATTACTAAACAAAATGGCAATAAAGTTTTACACATATATTTTGGATACACTAGTTTATTTTCGTATCATTTTCGTATCATTTTCAAAAACTTTTGCCATTGTTGTCAGATTCACAAAAAATTATTTTTTTTTATACTTTTTTGTGTTGAGGTGTAAATTTTTGATTCAAAAATGGCGAGAGGTCATGTGTTGGCCACATCAGATTTTCTTTTTTGCTCTTAAGTGGCATATATACATTTAATAAGTATATTATGAAGAATTCTAGAAAACTACGACACTGATAATCAAATACGAATCAAGGAAAAAACATATGTACGGGGAGTTCGTATGAAGGCTGGTGAGATAAGATATATATATATATATATAGTAGAGTAAAATATTGGGGAGCAGCAAGAATAAAAGAACAAAGTGTACTCTTTTAGGATTTATTCCAAGCTTTCGAGCGTGGTTACGCTCATCATCAGGGAAGCTGTAAGTGATGAGCAACAAAATTGGTACAATAAAATGGGGTATTACAGAAAAAAAAAACATACCCCTAGTGAGATTGTTGTTCACAGGTTGTAAAATTAAAAATTGTTAAAATACAGATTAAAAACACGTCCACATAATAAAACATTGTAACTTGTTAAAAAATAAAAATTGTTATTAAAAGATTTTTTGTTTAAAACCGTATTATTTAAAATTAATAAAATATTAAAATTGAATAGCCAAAAGCTGTATGCTATTAAATTTAAATCAAGTTTTTTTGTTCCTCGTTTTTTTTTTTTGAATTTATACATTTAGCGCCAAATTTGAAATTCATTTTGACGGACGGCCTCATCCTTGAAAGCCACACAGACCACAAAAATGGAAGGATAAAAAAAGGGAGCAATAGGGCAACAGCTAATGAGACTGTAACCCTATTTGGGAGAGGAGACAAAGTGTACAGCTAATGAGGCTGTACGTCCTTGTTGGGAAGAGGCCATGCTGTGTGACAGACAAAGAAGAGCCATGTCGTCAAAAGTTAACCTATATGACAATGAGGATTCCAAACAAATATTTTAATATATTATTAAAACCAATACCTAAAAATGTCCAATTTAAATGAACGGAGGGCTATATGCACAAACTTACTGATTAGGAAAAAATATTTTTTGTTAAATAGACACATTGGACAAGTCGTGTACATCATAATATTTCAAGTATTTGTCCATATGTAATAGATACGCAAAAGACGTACTCAGATTGTTAAGGTCAGACCTCTTATTCATACAATGGTCCGATTGGTAGATGTATGCCATTTCGAGGAAAAGCCTTCGAGAGTGGTGTCTCTCTTCAGTTAAAATGGAAACATTCTCAAAATCAGTCACATGCCCTGTCGAGCGCACATGTTCGGCCAAAGCGCATCGTTCAGGGTGCAACCTTATATCGCTTTTGTGTGAAGTTAAGCGATCTTTAATCCTACGGGAAGTTTGCCCGATATAAACACTGTATCAGTAAGTTTGTGCATATAGCCCTCCGTTCATTTAAATTGGACATTTTTAGGTATTGGTTTTAATAATATATTAAAATATTTGTTTGGAATCCTCATTGTCATATAGGTTAACTTTTGACGACATGGCTCTTCTTTGTCTGTCACACAGCATGGCCTCTTCCCAACAAGGACGTACAGCCTCATTAGCTGTACACTTTGTCTCCTCTCCCAAATAGGGTTACAGTCTCATTAGCTGTTGCCCTATTGCTCCCTTTTTTTATCCTTCCATTTTTGTGGTCTGTGTGGCTTTCAAGGATGAGACCGTCCGTCAAAATGAATTTCAAATTTGGCGCTAAATGTATAAATTCAAAAAAAAAAACGAGGAACAAAAAAACTTGATTTAAATTTAATAGCATACAGCTTTTGGCTATTCAATTTTAATATTTTATTAATTTTAAATAATACGGTTTTAAACAAAAAATCTTTTAATAACAATTTTTATTTTTTAACAAGTTACAATGTTTTATTATGTGGACGTGTTTTTAATCTGTATTTTAACAATTTTTAATTTTACAACCTGTGAACAACAATCTCACTAGGGGTATGTTTTTTTTTTTTCTGTAATACCCCATTTTATTGTACCAATTTTGTTGCTCATCACTTACAGCTTCCCTGATGATGAGCGTAACCACGCTCGAAAGCTTGGAATAAATCCTAAAAGAGTACACTTTGTTCTTTTATTCTTGCTGCTCCCCAATATTTTACTCTACTTCGGAATCACACAGCAAATACTTTCAAAATATATATATATATATATATATAATTATGTGAATTGACTTGTTACTTAACAAACTTTTCTGAATATACGAATGTCATTGAGGGGGATGGTATAATGAAAAAAAATTATATTATTTCAATGACGGCCCAAGAACGCTAAAATTTATTTGTTCTTGTAGATCAGTAATCACCAATTTTGAGATTTTTATATTTTAATGCTAATGACTATCTTTTGCGTAATTGAAGAACTGTGTTGAATTTGAATAAAAGTTATTCTAAACGGTGAAATGAAATTATCCAAATTGTAGTTAATTACTGGTTTATTTATACAAATATACAAGCTTCTCTAAAACAACTCACCCTACGTAATCTTCAAATTTACATTACTTTGTTAACAGATTTCTTAATAGTAAACAGTCGCCTATGAAAATTTGAAGCTCTAGGCTACAGCCTAATTAGCCAGTTTAGAAATACAGCCTTGCAAATAGAGGTTTCGATAGCGTACATTATTTTGACAAAAAATGACCCTTTGAAGGTACACTTTTATTTTGCTGATCTAAGTAAAAACCCATCAAGATTAAACAGTAGTTTGTGATTGGTGAATTTTGTTTTTCAAACCAGTGGAGAATAGATCATTTTGCAACATAAAATAGTCGTGGAGAAAATATGTTTATTTCTATGTATAAAAACATAGATTTTCAAAACTAGAACGTTTTATGTTAACAACTTTTTCCATTTGGAACATGGCTTTGATACTTTGTATTTGGATACCCAGAACAAATGTAAATACACCGTGAATAGTATCTACTTATCTAACCTAACCGATAACAAATAGTTGAATTTGACATGGGTATTTCGATTGGCTGATAAGAAAACACTCTGTACATCAGACGTCTATTGGATCTAACTTCTAATAATGATTTAAACGCCAAAATTTATGTGTCAACTTCCTTTGACCAAAATTCCACCGTCATACCCTTTTTTGTAATAACATATTTATGGTCTCATATTGTATATCAGTTGTAAGTACAAAAATTGTGAAAGCAAAGAGAGAGTTGTATTCAGTTCTACAAAAAAAGGTTTCACTTATTTTTGTAAAAAATGTTGACAAAAACATGCAATTTATGATATTTTGAAATTATGAAATAGCAATTTTGGACACCCTGTAAATCAGAAACCGGTAAACTTAGAGCTTTGTCGGAATGGAAATATTTGATCGATAGGTTTGCACTTAATAGTAAAATGAGGGTAAGCTTTTCTGGGTCTCGTGCGGCCGGTAATAAGATTTATAAAAATATATATCCATAAAAAGAAACATTTTCAAACCATTCCGGAATATCTTCAAATAAGTTCTTTTAAAGAAGACTTTTTGAATGCAAAATATGATAAAATTGACATTTTGTCAATACAGCTTACGTGCGTATCCTGTAGTGGGAATGTGTGTCAGCTAGAATTTTATAAATCGACTCATTTCTATTTGATTTTCGAGACGTTCGGACATATCTTTAGAATTTACAACCTAACCTCATTTATATGTCAAAAATTCCGGAAGAATTTCGTCGTAGCAAGTTCACATTTTCTTACATACGCAACATACAATTTGAATATTCTTTGAATGATACCCTTTCCTATTCATCTAATTGTGCTCCCCACAAGCCGTATTATTTCAATATGGGTGTTCTCCACTGGGCCAATCACGACAGGAAAATGTCTTTCGTGCATAAATGTAGCTTTTATTTTATTTTTGTCATCATCGTTTCTTGCAAATTATACACATTTCTCAGAAAAGGTGTTAATGATGGCGATATTTACTTGATGAATTGCTTCGGACATACTTTGTTCGGCCATGGAGACGTTTTAGCTTTAGCCTATTGTACGCCGGTAAGCAGCTTTGGCATAAAAAATTAGCACTCCAAGGAACTTTATAATGCCTGGTATTGTTACAGGATTGTTACCCTGGTCCAACTATAGAAGAATCCCATTAAGCCCATATTGAGCTATATGTTTGTTGAACCTAAACAGATTTTTAAATCTAATATCGTCTATAGAGAAAGGATCACTTTCCTCCCATATAATCATTAGTTCCATATTTGCTATTCTAATATCCTCGTCTTTCCTTTTTCTCGACTACTAGAATATTAACCAAATTCATAGGCAACATTTTGTTACATTTAAACTTTCGGACTATAATGATATAAAGGTTACTAGAAGTTACCAGAATGTAACTAATGTTTTTCTATCTAGTACTATATTGCCGAAAATGTCCGAAGCGAAGTCAACCGGGACACACAGTACCAAAAAATGCAACCGTCCATTTCCAGAGTAGATTTCGACAGTAGAAAACTAAGTGTCGAATTCTATGTGACACAGGGTCCCACTGCTGGGTATGTGTTTCATTATTAGCCGCTTTTACAGTATTTTTTTATGTACTCCTCGCACCCGAAACACTTTGTCAGAGCCATTTAAAATTAGCAAATAGATAAAAAGTGTTAATATAAAAAGATATTTTAACTAATCATAAACGAATTGAAAATTGAACGGTACGCACTTTTTTGTTATCAGCAAAAATAAAATAGTAGTTCGTACAAGTGCGCAAAACTTTTCCCACGAGCTCAGAAGTTTGTGGAAGGAGCGGTTAGGCGAGTGCCGCAAATGTAGCGAATGGGAAAAGTTCTTTGTGTACAAGTTGTACACAATATTTTTTCTACAACCACATTTATTAATAAAAGAAGTAACTTGTTAAAAAAAGTTGACAGGTGATAGCTGTGTTTGACATTTCCGTGGGGAAAAGTGCCGTAGCGTGTACTTTTCGCACTATAAATTATTACTTTTCCAATGGATATCAAAGAAATTAAGAAAAGGCCAGCTTTGTGTATAAAAATTTGTGTAGAAAGACGTGTTTTGTATAGTGGTTGTAGAAAAAGAAAATATCAGTTCTCATTTCTAAAAATTTTAAAAAATTAATTTTTTAGGATGCACCCAAATTTTCCTTTCAAAAGCGTACCCTCCTTTAAATAAAAAAAATTAATGGCTATGTCAAACATGCACTTTGATAATAAATGATTCTTGTGTAAAGTGAATAATTTAGACTAACTTATTTTATAAAGGTCATTAATATAAAACTATTGTTTAATCAATAATGATTATTGATGAAATTTTTAAATTAAGTTCAAATCATCATTCTCAGTCCAACCATGAATATTTCACCAAACAAAAATACTAAATTTATAAGAAATCGTAAATACTTTATAAAACTAACTTACAAAATTGGAAGTTATTTGGGTGTTTTCCCTTTACAGATTCATCTAATTTTTAGACACTGCATTTTACTTTTAAATATTGTTTTTTGGATAATTTCTGTATTTTCGTCTTTATATGAACTCATAATATACGATAAAGAAGGAATAGTAAATGGTTTCGGTAAAATATTGTTTACAATTCGTTTTCTATTTTACTCTTTTTATTTCTACTTGGTAATTAGTGGAAAATATTCAAATGGGCGTAATTGGAGAAAACTTTTTGATATAATAAATTTTTTAGACGAATATCGTAAAACTAGTACAAAAAGAATTTTTGAATGGATTATGATTATTGTAGCTTTAATACTGTATTTACTTTCACATGAATTATGGCTTTTTAAACCACAGAATATTACTAATAGTTCCCTGTTTTTAAGTATTTCTAATTTATATAGATGTGTAGTGTATTTCCAAATGATGATTTTTACTTTGTATACATTTGAAGTTACTACTTTTATATCTTCAAAATATACCAGCTTATTGTATGATATCAAATATAATCGCCACTACAAAAAGCGTATGGATAATATTGCAATAATTTTAGGTAAATTATTCGAAGCTGTTCAAATTTACAATTCGCTTTTTGGAAGCTTCTTTTATTTACAGTTGTTATCAGCTTTTACGAGTAATTTAAATATATTGAATGTCTCTATATCAGTTTACCAAACTATTTACGAACCGGATCAGGTTATCAGTATTTTAATGGGGTTATTTTTAAACGGCATGTTGCTAACGGTAAGTTAACAAAATTGTCAGATTTTAATCACTTTTATTAAATACATGTTCATTAAATAAACGATTAATTTAAATCCAATAATTCATTAAATTTTCTGAATAATAATTACTAAGAATTATTTTTTAATACACACTGAACCCTTAATCACAGACCAACCATGAACTGGTTACCAACTAAAAACACTGAAGAAATGAAAAGTCATAAATACTTTTTAAAAAAAGTTACAACATTGGAAGTTTCCTTTACAAAACCATCTATTGCTTTTGGGGTTGTTAAACCAAGATGAAGAAGAATTAGTAGATGGTTATATCAAAATAACGTATACAATTCGTGTCATATTACTTTTGTTTTGTGTATTGGTGGAAACTATTTAAATGGATTAAACTGGAATAAACTTTTTGAGATAATATTTATTTTAGATGAATATAAAAGATAAGTATAAAGAGAATTGTTGAAATGTTTATATTTATTACAATTTTAATAATTTATTTAGCTACATATAGTTCATGGTATTTCTATATAAAAAGACATATAAATTCATCTCTACTGTTGTATGATATTGCCCATTTATTTAGAATTATCGTGTATTTTAAAATGATAATTTCTACTTTATTTACTTTTCAAGTATGCAACTAAATTTCATCAAAATACACCAGCTTATTAGATAACATAAAATACAATTTTCTGTACAAAAAGAGAATGGTTAATATTCCAGTAATTTTGGGTAAATTATTTACAGTTCTTATTGGCTTTTATAAGTATTTTAAATTTTGTAAATTGCTCTATAAGTGCTTATCAGTTAGTTACATACCTGGTTATTTGTTCTATTTGTTAATCTGGTTATTCTTTACTAGTTTGTTATGAACTTGTTCTTTTTTTCATTTTGTTTATAGTTATCATTTTATAGTATTTAACAAAATTGAAATTGTTCGGCGTATTCAAGTTACGATTTTTTTAAATTTTCATCCCATCTAAAACCCCCCTTAATGTATTCTACTGAGTTTAATATTTTGTGTATGTAATAAAGAAAATCCCTCTGAAATCAGATTATTAGTTAATTTTTACGATTTAATTAAATTTCCAACCCACTTAAAAACCCCTTAGTGTAAGCCAATGAGTTTAATATTTTGGCAAATGTTGTTGTTCTACTAATTATTATTGCAAAATTTTCTTTGAATCTGATGTCTCTTTCGTCTTTAGGGCGTGCGTGCGTGCGTAGGTATAGCGCGATTTAAAATATTATCGCCAGCAGAGACAAGAGAGACGTGTAACTTAATAGGGAAAATTGTTCGGCAGCCCATATAATTTTGATATATGCTTATCTTTTTCTCTTACATTATGTGAACATAAATTTGTCTCTCTCATAAAAACTAAAGCCAATAGCACAGTAAAATGATTATATACAGTATTTGCACTCCGGTGTCGGCACTTTGATTTCCGTGGTGCTCAATTCGTTCGTTTTTACAACCTACTAGAAAAGCATAGTGGCCAAATGTAGGATAATTATCTGAGTTACGGATAATTTCAGGAGAGTTGTGATTCTTTTTTAATGTTGTTAGCAGGCGTATATTTAGGATAATTTCGGAATAATTGCATAAAATTTAATAATATATATTTACGCTTTCCTCATACCTATTAGTATTAAATTGTATTTTTTTTTCCTCAAATCAAAGAACCTGCTTAAAAATTTAGTTGACAATGGCAACACTGCAAATATCACGACAACAAAGCTTTAAATGCTTTTCGGTTTCTGCGCAACATACCAAACGTCGACGAGTCAATTAAAAATTAGAACCGGGGGAAGTCGCTTAGTGCAAATACTGTATATAATCATTTTACTGTGCCAATAGTAGAGGTCACTAATGTGGATTTTAAAGCTGGCTTACGATGTTGCCGGATCGTTTAAATTCGATTAAATTATATTTTCTAATTTTGAAAGTGTGTTGTTAAAATGCTAAAAATAGTATATTACAACCATATAATTCAATATAATAAACATTTTTTTTTAAATAGTATTTTAAAACAAAGGTAGAAATAGAAGAAAAATAAATGCGGCAAGTGGATTACTTCAAGGAATGTAAAGAGAAGCCATTTTGATTTGTCATTCTGCTGTTTGGTGTTTGGTTGTTGACGTGACAGAATTTTTCAATTTATTTTGTGCTCAAGCAGTGATTTTTTAGTTTGTTTTGTATTTATTTAAGACTTTAAAAACAGTGTTTTGCTTAATTTGTGGCTGCAGTGACACCCAAGTTAAAAAAATGTACACCTTTCCTAGAAATAGCGACAAGTGAGTAAACATAATTTACCACACAAATATATAATACCTGATATTCTTGTAAAATAATTAATTAATTAATAATAATTTTAATTATTTTTAGGTGCAAGTTATGGTACGAAAATCCTGGTATCAACTTCCTTAACTCAAACATGACGAATTACAGAATATGTAGTAATCATTTTAGCAGGAACGATTATGTTGCTGAACAGCCAGTAATTTCAGTAGGAACTTTTCATGGTTAGCGTGTGATCTGCACAAAAATTTAATAAGGCAGGCAATTTTAAAGGGGGTATGGAAGATAGGTATACCTTGGTGGTGCAAACGACAAATAGGGGAAATGAAGGAAAGAAAAATAAGAAAGTAAAGAAATTTTTATATGCTTAAGTTTACCTTATATAAATTGATTCTGTATGTTCACCCTATTTTAATTTCTTTTCAGTTATTTTTCTAATACATGTAATATAATAAATTAATAATTTAAGTATAATGTAATAAGAGTAATTAAAATTAAGTTTTTTTTATTATATAAATATTGAATGATCACAAAGTTAGAAGATTTATTTTTAAATTTTATGAGTTAAAAAAATTTATTACTACTTTTATTTATCGAAAGACCGAATTAAAACATATTACAAACCATATGCACAAATTGATGGTACCGCGAGGTCGGTCCGATCGCAGGAATCGGAGGTGACATTTTAGGTAGTAAAACAGCTGGTTGTATTCTCACACGTGTAGTGGGTGTTATAAACTTTTTTGAATTATCTTGTGACTATTAGGTCATCCTTTATGGGGTTTAATTTCAAAAGTTTTATTAATATTACGGAAAGTGTGGTTCATCGTTTCGATTGCATATTTTGTTGTTTTTCCGGAATAATATCTCTTTGAGGATCTTTCACCATTTGCTGCTACACTGGGAATATGTTAACACGATTGACCATTTTAAGCCAAGGTATGTACCTAAACCCTTCTAGTTTATTGCTACCTACTTTTGATCAAAATTCGAATTAGTAAAAAAAATAAAAAAATTTAAATTATACATTTAATTTGTTAATTTATTAAGTGCATATCTTGACCCTCACATTCTTTTTTTATTGTTATAAATTTCCAATTTTTTTTTTGTGTTAATTGATTCTGTATAAGGATATTATTTTATCTTGTAGAAAAAAAAGATCATCTTTAATGGTCCAAAAGGGAATCTAGTTGTCTCTACTCCCTATTATTTATCTACTAGGCATTGCTACCCCTAATTCAGGGTAAGTGTGATTTAAGTTATTTTATATTTGTAATTTTACCGACAAATAAAATGTTTTCGCCATTTCTGGTAAATGATTTTATTGTTGGTTTTTGCTTGGTTCTCTTGATTTTTTTTTTAATGATCATTTTAAACGTTGCCACATTTAGTTTATTTTCCTAAATTTCAATATAAATGATTTGCGGCAATCTTGATACTTTGGATTACTTTTATTTATTTTATTTTTCTTTTTATATTTTTGTTTATCTGAAAATTACCTTTTTTTAAATTTAATTGAAATCTAAACGAACCATGGTATCATTTATCCTTGGTATTTTAGGGTTCTTGGTCTGGGTCTAATTCGCAAAAGTATAATAGGAGTTATACATTTGGAGTTATACGTTCGGAGTTATATATTTGGATTTATATATTTGGAGTTATATATGTGGAGTTATACATTTGGAGTTATACATTTGGAGTTATACATTTGGAGTTATAAATATTTGGAATTCCATTCATTTGGGAGTTATATTTATTTAAAGTTGTATATTTTGGGTTGGACAAATTCTCTAAGAAATTTCAGCATGAGACGTAACTTGCGGACCATTGTCAACACCTCTCCATCATTAAGGAATTGGTCCATTCTACCGTCGCGGGATTACAAGCAAGTCATTCTTATTGTCATAATCGCTTATATTTATTATATAGGAATATTGCATCAATTTTAGCTAGTGCTTGTAGTTTAGAGCTATATATATATTTTTTTGTAAATATTTACACTTCACTAATCTTAGCCATATTTGTTAGTGGGGAACTATGACAGCTTAATTTTAACCTGATCCGTAGAGTTGTCTACCAATACCTGCGCATGAGCTTACGCGAAGTGTAAACCTGTATTTCATTCCATATTATTATTATATTATAAAAGCTTACCAGCTTCTGCTGCCCATAGTGAACCGTAGTAGTGCATGCAGGCTGTGCCGACTAATTATGCTTACCATTCTTTAATTTGTTCATCCGCCAATATAGCTGGCCTAAGTATATGTATAAATTTTTTTTTTGTCTTGTAGACATTACCATAGCCTTGTCCGTTTCCTGGTACCAATTTTATAATGATAAATGGCACGGGTAGTTTTAATAATTAAGAAAATAAGACCCATGTTTTATGTTTTTTACACGTAAAACTATAAATTTAACTCCCGTTCAACATAAATTAGAGATTTTTTATGACTGTTTCATTTTATATTGATGAAATGATGTTCTAAAACAGCTGATTGAAATTTAGCTCATTGATTTCAATCATTTTTACAATAATTATCACATCATAGGTAACTAATTTCCCAACTACCAAATACTAGGTACCATTTCCATTGTCCATTTCATTTTAAACGGACAGTCCCGTTGAAGATGTTTTAGAGGATCACAATATTTATTGCTAAACTATTCACTAACAACTTAAAATTAAAAAATACACAGTTAGAGGTAACTGTTGACATTTGACATTTTATGAAACTAACCAAATAATTTATAAAACCTGATTTACAATAGGGTAATAACACAATAAATGTTTATTTCTTTATTAAATGTTCTCCTACACTTATGAGAAGTTATAATATACTTTGTTGAGAAAGTTTATAAGATGTTATTAATCGTTTTATTTGCAACAATTTATATTTTTTAAATTTAAACAATTTGTTATTGTAAAACGGTCTCATAGTTCGCGAAAGTTGCGACCCCATGCGCAGTTAGACGCGCAGTAGCATGTTGGCCTTATGCGCCTATGATTCAAAACACCCCTGGAAGTGAGTTTCTCTTTGTATTACCGTCTTTAAAGAAACTACGGAAAGTACACTCTGGTGGCTTCGGCTACATTGTGCTCTCCGTCGCCGTGATTTGACAGACAAATAGTACTATCTGGTGGCTTCGATCATATTGTATTATTCGTTGGTGCGATTCAACGAAAAGTACTCTCTGGTGGCTCCGCTCACATTGTACATTTCGTTGATGAAATAGTTCGACGGGAAGTACCTTCTGGTGGCTTCGGTTACATTGTACTATCCGTCAAAAGTGTGTGGGAATGGTTTTTCCGGTTATTATGCTTACCGCTGTAGTTTGTTTGTAAAGTCCGCCACGCACCCCGCTTAATTTTGCTTAGCTAATCCGTATTACCGCCCCTGTAGATATTGCTTTTGTATTAAAACTTGTTGCACGCCCTCCCTGTTCCCTCTTCCCGTCTCCTGTAATATTTTTGATATTAATAAAGCTATTTACCGTACTACTTGGATTTTTATTTACTTATTCTTTCTTATTTTTCATAATTACGAGCATCACCGGCAACTCAGCGAATACCCATGTCCTCAACCCAGTGGAGCAAGTAAAGGCCGAAAGGCCGAAAAAAACCATTGGTCGATACCATAAACGACCCCTGCAGTATTTTCTTTCGCCACTGACGCTGCCCGTGCAGTGGCCTTCACACTCTAAACGGAATGTGGCACCCGAGGCAATCCGAAACCTGGACCAAGGCGCCAAAGTGAATTAGGGACTTTAAAAATATTGATAAATTAGTAACTTTGTTTCAACCTTCTGAAATATTAAAGATATTAAATTGGGATTTGCACTTTTCGAAATTTTTTAAATGTGTAATTCAAGAAGGGCGAGAATCCCCGTTGATTTTTTTCGACCAACGTAATGTTCTCCAAAATAGTTAAATTTTTGCCCATTTAATCGCCTTCGTATCTCTTATGGTTTACAATATGTTAGCCTTTGATAAGAGAAACCTGTATTATAAAATTATAAAGTTTCGTATCTTATTTCCTGTAATCCAGAAGTTAATTAACAATTATTTTTATTAAAATAATGGCGAAAGCGTCAATCGATATTATTTAAAGATCGGTAAATCCAAAAGTATTTTTCGATATCTGCGTCTTTTAAAATATCTTTGTGTCAATTTTTGTTCAAATCGAAGGGATTATATTTTTCTTAAAAAGGATTTTTAGATGATGACAGTTAGAATTTCAGAGAGCCTGTTACTTATTTTCTAGTTTTGTTGTGAATAATATTATTATTATAATTTTTTATTGGTTTTTCTCTGTTCTATGCTTCTTCTAGTAAATAAAATTATTGATAACATTGTTAAGTTTGGTTCCTTAATTCCCCATAATTTAGTTATTAACAATTGTTTTCTATTTAAAAATTGGTGAATGTGCACCCACCATTACTTAAAAATCGGTAACTCTACAAATATTTTTTTTTCATAGAGATAATTGCTCCATTTTTTGACAATATTAGTTTAAATCATAGTTTGTTAAAAATTGATAAAATTTTTATACAATTTTTTTTGGTCTATTACTTTTATCTTATTTTTTTTTTAAATATTTTACTGTCCATAAATTTTTATATTATTTTCCCTATTTAATGAATCTTTTAGTTGAGATCGTATATTATAAACTTGTGACGTTCCGTTACTTAATTTCCCATAACTTAGGAGATATAACAATTGATTTGTATTTAAAAAATGGCGAATGCGCATTTCTGCATTTAAAAATTGATAGCTCTGAAAATATTTTTCATAGATTTATGGAAAATTGAAACTTGATATTTTCATCTTTTTGATCCCAATCCCCTATAAAAATTTGAAAAAAAATGTAAAAAACGCACGCATATACTGATGATATTTTGTAGATGTTTTTTTTATAAAATTATTTGTTTTCCAGATATTTTCAATAGTTGTCATATTATCTTGTGACAGAGTGGAAAAAAGAGCTGATGATCTAATACAGACTTGCGTTTATATACAAGCATCTACAGGAGACGCAAATGCCCTCATGTTGGCAAACTTAGCTAAGAGTCTTCGACCAAAATTTTCTGCTGCTGGATTTTTCGAAATAAACCAAAGACTTTTACCAATTTTTTTCTCAAATTTATCCAAGTATTTGATAATTATTTTACAATTTAAGTTTTCATCGTTGTAAACTAATTTACATTGAATATTTCAAAATAAATTTAAATGTGCTATTTAGATACCTTACTAGTGCTTAAACATTAAAAACAGTAGGAATATATGTTTATTGAATCTTAAATAAAGTACTCAGTTAACACATCAAATATGTCTTATTTATAATTTAGTTACTGTATAAGACGTAAGGAAATAGAAGATATAAAATTTGAATGAAAACTTTAGATAGAAATGATCATAGTGTGAGAATGGACTATAAACATTTTATCTTTTGTGGAATATTTAGAATCCTGCAGGTAGCGTAAATTCTCTTCCTTCCAACATTTTTGGATTTTTTTAGAAATCTGCTAAATTGATCTATTCCAAAAGAAATGTCTAGTCTGATATGAAAAGTTGATTCTCTATTTGAGTAAACTGATTTTAAAAAACCGTAGAAAGCTCTGCGACCCTAACTGTTACGTATCTAAATTATTTTTTCGTGCAATCTTACGCGAAGTGACCACTTCGCGTTCTCCACAGCGGCCGCGAAATCCAATTTCGCGGCCGTTGCCTATTGCAACAATACGAAACTAACAATGGTATTATTTTTTATTAAACGCAGTATTCATGTTTAAATTAACAAATACATACTTATATTATTGAAGATAAATATTAACATTAATTGTATAGTTTGTATTATTACTTGTATTTACTCTAGAAGTTGAAGCAACAAAATACTAAAATATCACTAAAAATTTCAGAAATATTTGAGTTTTGTCAAAAACTGTCAAAATCTTTTGTATAATCAAACACGGTCATTTCCATAGCAGCTGTGATTTTGTTAATTACATTGAACTGCTGTTGATTTTAACGCAATAATATAATTTTTTAATTTTAACGATTGTACGAAAAATAGTGTGTACGACCGCAAAACTTTTTGGCGACCTCAAGATTATCTTGCCTCGACCGCAAGCGGCCTCGGCGATAATTTTTCTTGCAGTCCGCCAAAAAGGTATTTTGGAGCCTAGGCATACAAATAACTATTAAAGGATGACTCTAGCGTAGTCTTGATAAGGGTAAAAACTTTATAAATCTAGAAAAGAATCATTAACATCAATTGACAAATAACGGCTACAAGATGGTATAAAAACCATTTACTACTAGATATGAACCCAGAAAAATGCCTATGTATTTTTTGTTATTTAATTTTTATAAAAATAGTATACTAGATATTGGGTTAGGACATTTCCTTAAAATTTAATAATAAATGTAACCAAATTTATATGGAATCACCCCTTAGTACTAAAAAAAAATCTTTTCTCATAAGAAACTTATTTTTCGTTATTAGAAATACGGGGTGGGTTGATTTAATATAAAATTTTTTGTTTATATTTCGGGTACTAGCGTCATTTAAACTTATTGTAATTAATATAAATATAGAGTTACATACCTAAATAAATATCAAATATCAAGTTTCTCTTCCTCTACTATGACACGTCTTATATAGCGTTTTAGCAATTTTATAGTGAAATTTTTGATATGGAGTCCAATAATAGTTGACGAACACCTTGAAGTTTAACTGTCAGTAGATAGAACGTTCGTTAACTTTAACAGTTCTGTAACTAATGACAATAACGTTTAGATTGTGACAATTGTACAAGAAATCAATTTTGTAAAGTTTTATTCTAAACGTCATTGAGTTTACTTACTGAATCTTTAAAGTTAATGGACGTTCTATCTACTGACAGTAAATTTTGTATTGTTGCTCGCGACATATCCCTTAATTTGAGCCCAGATTAGTTCTATGGGCAAATGTTGTTTACATAACTGCGACAGCTCTTTTTTGAGTAATCCATCTTTTGCCTCTATTTCTTTGGTTATTAGCCAATCGGAGAGTTCTTGCTTTTTCCATTTAGTGTTAGGTAACAAATTCTATCCAGTCTCTATCAACAAATCCTTTATCTCCTCCAATATAAGTGATAATTAAATGGCGACCTTCACCATTTTGACATTTTAAACCAGTATACAAATCTTCGATAAACGCCTAATGAACATTTATAACCAGTTTATCTTGCTAACCTTTTTTTTATGCCAAATGTCCATTTATCCATGTTTCATCCAAATAAAAAATATTTTTGTCGTCTCTTCTTAATTTTCTAATTTCCCTTATATGGTGTCTCCTCTAACAAATAAGTTTATCTTTCTCTATGAGGGCAGATTTTCTACCATTCTTCTCCCAAACGAAGTCTAATTCGTAAAGTTTTCCACAGTTTGTCTTTTTTAACGTTTAGCAAAGTTTAGTCTCTGTTAATTTCTATTAAGAGTTTATCCAAAGTAAGAATCTTCTTTTGTAAATGAAATGAATGCGCTTTTTTTCGTATCAGTTGATTGAATGGATTTTCTCCTAGTTGACGTTTTAGGTGTAATACTTCCATCATTTCGTAGCTTCAAAAGTCTATAAGTGATTGCTTCTCCGGTCATATCTGAACTCTTATAGAAACTATACTCGGAACAATACTATTGAAATATTCACCTACAATAGCGTCATGTACATTTAACATTAAAGTTTTCATATACTCTATTTCAATTCTTTTTGCAACTCAGTTGGCTGTGATTTAGTTTAATCAAGTTTAACATGCTGAGCTTTTAACAAAATGTTATCCATGATTTCAAATGTGGTCCAACGATGAAGAAATAAAAATTCAATCTCTAGTACCTCATAAATTTATTAAAGACAATACAAACTATATAAACTAAAATAATTTACAAACTGCATCACACTTTCTGCCGATTAGAAATTTTAATCCTTCCTAAGAAACTTGAGGGCTGCTTAAATTGATCTTGACTTGTAACTATTTTCTATTTGTAGAGATCACATAATTACCTTATTTTTGTGGATTACAATGACTAGAAAGTATAAGACATGAATTGAAATAAATTGGTATCTATAAAAATTTTAGGAAGAAAACCAAAGATTTTATTTTGAACAATTAATGCTAAACATTTTATTTAAAAAAATATTCATCACTGCTTTATAATGTTATATTGGGGTTTACCTAATGGGTCATAAAAATTTTGCTATCATTCGTTTTCAAATAAGTTGTAGAATACATAAAAAGTAAGTACGATAACTAGAAATGACCACAAGTTGGAATAAGTTGCCAAGAACGAAATTTTCTAGAGAAAAATGGCCACAATGAAGTTATTAAAAAAATTAAATCTATACATCGAGTTTTTGAGTTGCAATAAATTATTAGGAGTAAAATTTTATTTTGTTTTTTTTTTTAACGTCTATCCTCATATTCAATGAAATAGATGGGGGGAAACAATCAAGTTTGGAACCATGCTGTAAGAGGTAATACCCACAGTGTAAAGTATACAGAAAAAATTATTTAAGATTGCCGGGCAAAGCTTATAATATATGATAAAGTTAAAAGTACAATTTGATAATTCAAAATTTGACCTTAAAGTCGGATCATCTGAAAAAAATGTACCTGCTTTGTAGCATGTTTTTGTTGGAATTTCGTTTGTTATTTACTTGAATATTTGCCTATGTGTAAAATGTTTTTCCAGTTGTTCAAAATTTATTGGTAGCCCACCCCAAAAAAACCCTAACACTAAAGCAAAAGCAAAAGAATTAGACATTGGGACAGTCGAAGCGCTATTGTGGCGTCACATCGTCCATAAAAAATCGTGATATGTTTTTTAAATTTATTTTGTAAGTGAAAATGGTTACCTATTTTACAATACTAATTGCTTTTACTAATTAATTAATTTAATTTTGTTACAAATATTATTTCTTGTAACTAATATCGAAACATTGCTAGACTAACAAAAAGATATCAGAAAAAGGCGCCATAGCATGCGTGTCACTATTTCTACACAATTGGGTATCAAACGTACAAGATATATAACTTGTGTAGAAAAAATGCTTGTTTATTGTTGAATTCTATTACAAGATTTCTAAATATTTTCCTACAATAAATGTTAATAAATATACACAGTTTCTAGTAAAAATAAATTTCACATTATCCCGCATACAAAATGAATAACATTTTTTTCACTTATTTAATTTCGTTCAATTCGGTAGTGTAATTGAATAATTTTTTTTACACAACAAAATGTGAATACAATATTGACAGTTTAGTATTTTATATATTAAAGTAATTTCGTGTTTCTCGTTACTGAGGAATAGAATTATTGGTTAGTTCCATAGGGATTGCTCATTTACATTATATGATGTATTATATTCAAGGTTTTTCGAGGTGGTCATACTAAAATCTAATGAAAATTAAGATAATAAGTTATCAATACTTACTTTTTTAAAAACAATTATTATCCATACTCAAATGTGGTAAAGTATTCAATAAAGAATGAAAAAACCCGAAGTCATCCCACAGAAATATTTAATAATGACGAAACGGCTAAAAAGGCGACATGTTTCGGTCTACATGACCAGCATCAGGCCTATAATAAAAATGACATTGTGAGGAGACATTAACAAAATTTAAATTATAAATTATAAATTACAAAATTGGATCCAAAGCGTTGAAACACCGTTAGAAAAAAATTTTAATCGAGATGTTTGTGGAAGTGCTTCACGAGTTTTCCCATAAAATTTTTCAGTAATCTAAAATTCGCTTTAAAGGACCAAAAATAGTAAAATAAATGTTTATTTTAGTTATATTTGAAAACTATTATGGAAACTACCCTCTAAGTTAACATTAAATGTATAATAAAAATGTTCTAAAAAAGACGAATGGTAACTAAATTGAACTATGTGGAATTGTTAATAAATCAATTATTAATGGTTGACCATCATTTATATGTAAGTAAAAAATAAAGTAGTAAAGATGTCATAAATAGTATTTTAACAAAATATTCAAATAATAAACATGTTTTTGGATAAAAGTAATAAATTTTTTATAGAATTAATTTACAAAATTGGAAGTTATTTTGGAATGTTTCCCCTGTACACTAACCCAACTTGGAATAGATTTATTCAATTTTTTGCATTCATATTTGGAACAATTGGTAGTTATTCATCGTTTTTACATTATATTTACATTTACGCACCCGATATGGTCAGCAAACTAAGATTTTTAGTAAATATCGTGTTGGTTGTTCTTATTTACTTTTCGTTAATTTATGAAAATTATTTTGGCAGGGAGAATTGGAGAAAATTATTCAATATAATCAGTTATTTAGATAAAAATTTAAATGGAGGGACAAATGGGTTAGTAAATTGGATTAAATTAAATATATTAGTATTATTGTCCGTATCAACATATTATAGTGCAATTTTTTGGATGAAAATGACACCACTTGAAATGTCACCTGTATTATATTGGTTTGCTTATTTTTTTAAAAATTTTATGTACGTTCAAATAATGATTTTTGCTGCATTTTATTGGCAGGTGTGTAATTTTTTGAGCTCAAATTACATAAGCTTGCTGAAAATGATCAAAAATTCTCGACGTTTCAAACTGCTTGAAAACGATATTAATGATATCAAATTCGCTTTAAATCAATTATATGAAATTGTCGAAATTTTAAATTCGCTTTTTGGAAAATATATTTGTGTTGAGATAATAAATTGTGCTATATCTTTCCTGAGCGTCCTTCTGATTTATATAAAACCTATTAAAGCTAGTGGGTCAACTGGAATATTGGAGACAATAGGGCTGTTTTATCGAAGTTTATTATTATTGGTAAGTATTTTACTTTGTTTTTATTTTACTGACCCACCATCCGAGAAGCGAAAGTATTGTTAACGGGTTAAAGAAAATTTTTCAGATAAAGTTGAAAATATTCATTTTGACGTCCCCTGAGATGATTAAAACCATTTCCAGATGGAAGTCTGTCTGTCTGTCCGTCTGTGTATTTATGTGTCTGTCTGTATGTGTGTCTGTGTGTATTCTTCCACGATAGAAGCCACACGCTTAATCCGATTAAGCTGAAATTTAGTATATAGGTTTCGGTTATCCATCGGAAGAACCCATTAGTTTTTGTACGACATCTGTCAAACGGAAGTGTCACTGTTAAAAAATGACAAATGCCATTTAAAATTCTTGAAAAACTCTATTCTGAACAGTCAAAATTATTTCTCCAACTGTGACCTGCCTAAAATAAAAAAGTGTCAAATATTGAAACTTTAACATTAAATATCTGAAAAAATATACTTGTCGGGAAAGTTTTCGGGCAACACAACTGATTTTTTATATTATTAATTTAACGTTGCTTTCGTTCAATGGTAGTAGCACCAAAAAAATATAAATGTTTTCAATACAATAGTGAACAGATATTTGAACTATTAAACAACGTGGTTGTTCTTAAACAGAGAGAGTAAGTTTTATCCTTATAGAAATTATGACTGGTAATTTGTCGGAATTCATAGTTTCACCCTACGATAGATGGTGTGATTGTTTTTGAAAAACGTGGATGTTGGTTAAAAGGATTCAAACGATTTGTAAATAAATATGAGGCACAATTTGCTATTGGCAGACTTTTAAAATCAAAATGACTGACTTACTCTATCGTCAGAAAAGTCACCACTTTAATTTTTCAAATCGAACGTGCAGTAAGTTTTATGCGTTTCAAATTCTACAGCTAAAATTACATAAAACGGTCAAAAGTTAGTAATTTAATAAGACCGGACACTTACATTAACCTTTGTAAAAACACCCTCCGCCTCGTTGACCTTGATTTCTATTTATGATATACGAGGAGCATCAGTTTTGTCTTCGGTAAATCCTAAAATTGCTGTTTAAAAAATAATATAACCCCGAAAAAGACTGACATCACTTCAAGACGACAATTCTAATGTTACTATCATCGAAACAGAAATATATTCATTATTTTGTTGAACGAGTATCACGACTCGATCTTTGACCGAAACATAGGCGTACACTTAAGAGCGTTAATTCAAAACTGCTGTCGTGTAAACGATCATACAATAAAACAAATAACACAAGTTTATATGTTTTATGACCGTAAGGGAGCAAATTATTTCATCTCTCATCCCTCCGTTTTATCTACGTCAATGGTTCAGGATAATACAGACAGTGTAATATTTGACACTAACTTTCTCTCGTCTGACTGTCTCTAAATTTGTATTTCATAATAAAAAATTTTAATTTCTCAGATTTGTTATAGCACAAGATGCCTTGAACAAATCATAGATAATGTATATTGAGGCATGTTCTTTTTTTACACCATATATTCATCATTAATGGAAGTGACGTCACTCTCTGATATACAGAATTGTTGGAGTCACCAATGATAATAAAAAACGCAGTTCGCCTGTGACAATGAGAACTGACATTCCATTCATTTTTATTTTACATGTTGGGTTGTGTTTTTATTAGGTTATTAGAAATTAGAAGCTCATAATTTGAATGGAAAAAGCTGTATTGAAATGTGTTGTTGGAGTTCTTTTCTCCAGATCCAGAAGTATATCCAATAACAATTTTATTGGACTGTCATTCCACTTGAACTGAATATATTTTTTTGTATTACTAGTACCACTACTTGTACGACTGGTACCAAGTGTTTCCTCATTCTCATCAGACTTAGTAGCAATACTGGAGCAAGGTACACTGTTCATTCCACTTTTGATAGAGTTTCAGGATTCTTTGTTGGTACTCAAGTTACTTGAATGTTTGCACTAACTTATTGGCATCTGAAATAATTTGTTGATAAAATATGTTGAAATTCATGATGTGCGAAAAAAAATGTACCTACCACTCGAAATGTGTTCTATTTCTGATGCTGTCAATAATGCAGTCATTATCTTTTGTTTTCATATTCCAGACTTATTTCCATTAATTCATTCATTTCTTCAGCAGGTAATTTTTGACTCCAATAATTTTATTCACTTCGTTTGAGGTTAAAGCTGTTATTTTAGAAGCCATTAAAACCGTCCACCGTCTCCGTACATCGGTGGAATGGTTTGCAATTTTGATTGACAACCCAGTAATAAATGAACGCGCGGTTACGTTAAATTGGAATCCACCAAAAAATATATGAACGCAGTTGGTGGATTGACGGAGCCACCGGTGAATAAAAGACGGTGCCTTCGTTGAATTAAATAGACGAGGAAAGTGTGTCGTCATTCTTGTCAAAAACTGAGTCCAAACAAAGAGCTTGAGTACGTTCTCTGTTGATGCTTTGCTTGTTAGTTTGTGCTTGGTTGTTTGGATGTTGTTTTATCAGGCAAAATAATTTAGTTTTTACCTTAGGCAATATGGCTAGATCTACTAAATTTGACTTTGACAAAGGTTTGTTTTGACTTAGTTTTTGACAAGAATGACATTTGTGACGTCATGACTTTCCTCGTCTATTCCCTATCGAATAGAAAGATTATAAAAATGATTTTTTTTATAAAAAATGAATATAGAAAATTTTAATTCCTGCTGTAGGATTATTGGTCTTATGGATTAAATGACTATTACTTTGAGTTATGATATCAATTAGAACAGATTTTTTGATTATCTGTAGGCAAAGGGCGCAAGACAATATAAGCAGTAACAATTACTTTGTTTATTTTCGTCAACATGTTAAAATTTTTATTCACATTTAGTTTCTATAATTTTGCTTTTCACACCTCTTTCCCTCATTAAAAATTTACTTTTTACCTTTCTGCCATCCAACCACTTCGTGAGCCCGAGCGAATGGGAAATTGTACCTAATCAGTACTTGATCAGTGGACATATCGAGGGTTTGTTTTTCTGACCGAAGTACCCTGGGCCTCAAGCTCCCTTTGCTATGGTATGGCCGTATTCCGCCCCAATGGGCATTGGCGGATTCCTAGCTGATCTTCATTTTATTTTTACGGGACGACCGGAGCCTCTATCCCAATTGTCTGTCTGTTTTGTCCTGTCGCTTTGTGGATGGGTTTGTCAGTCTCTCAGTCCTGTCATCGCTGAGTAATATCTTCTTGTACCTAAAACATAATTAAAAGAAAATTTTTAGTCAAAAATATTACCCTTATACTATACGATTTCTTTACCTTTCTACTATATTGTCTTCTGCAGCAACTTTGTTCGCAACAAGTGTATCACTTAGTACATCAGATTTGATCAAGCGTTTACTTGTCTATATCCTTATAGACAGTGGAGCTTTTGTATGTGGTCTAATTGCTTCAGGCAAGAAGACACTGGATGGAGTGGTAATCGAGCTATGAACTATATAAGTTCTCCATTTCTTCACACCTCCGCTTTTTCTGAAAATGAACTCTGACGTCAGATTTTTGTTTATGGCGATAAAGTATTCCAATAAAGTGTTTTCAGTTTTAATGTCGAATGAACCGTTACCGAGAAAATGGCGGCCAAAGTTGGAAAAATTAAAAATCATATATTTTAAACGGTAATAGATATTAAACTGGGACAACAGCTAATGAGCATTTACTGATTATTAAATAAAAAAAAAGATCAATATTAGTTCCCTGACAGACAGACAGATATACAGATTCCAAAACAGATGTGTGTGCGGTACATGCTAGAATATAGCATTCCCAAATATTTTTGATTGCGCGTATTATAAAATTATTGTTCAGGAGACTGAGCCCTTAAATTTGTTCATTGCTGTAGGAAAAATTTCGATTAACACATTTGCTGCTTAGAATATTTTTATTATACATTTAATATATACTTAGATTGTAGTCATTTAAATTATAGAACAGCTGAAAAAAATTGTCGGAATAAAAAATACATATTTCGTGAGGTTCCTTTAAATAACATGTACTGCTAAGTTCATACTGTCGATTTAAATAACGACTGGTTAGTGACTCCCATGGTTTTTTTACCCATGCGAGCATGACTCCCATGGGAGTCACTAACCAGTCGTTATTTAAATCGACAGTATGAACTTAGCAGTGAAAGTAACCGCGCGTGCTTTGGTCCGTTTTTTTTTAATACTTGTGATTGAGATGGCGGAAAATATACAGGGTCCCTTAAACATTAAAAGCGCAAATTAACATTTAGAAATCCTAATAAATTGACGGAAGAAGAACTTTTATAAGCACTTATGTACTCTAGTGACGAGGACGACTATACTATGTACGATTTAAATGATTTGGATACTCCTTCCGAGGGTAGGGATTCTGATTCGGAGGAAGAAGAGGTGAATAGAGAGATAGGTAAAAGCTATTTTGCATTATAAGGTAAAGCTTATTTAATTATTTGTTTTCATTAATTGCAGATGCTGAAATGCCGCTTCATCTGACAGAGGTTGAAGATGGCGATGCAAATATTGTTCCTAACTGGACTGATATCCCTTCTGGTCATCCTTATACTTTTCCCTTTTCAAAGACTAATTCCTAGAAATAATAAACCTATCGATTATTTTCGCATGATATTTGACGATGATATCCTTGACCTGGTTGTGAATGAAACGATCCATTATTCTGAAGAGGTTTTTTGTTCTGAAGGCGTTTCTGATAAATGCAGAATTACACGATGGAAGCCAATTACAAGGGAAGAAATGTTAATATTTGTGGCGTTATTGCTGCATACTGGAACAATAAAGTTAAATCGGCTTTAACATTATTGGAAATGTTGTAACAAAGTTACTTTTTTCCGTATTATTTAAAATATATAAATTAAATCGCGCACGGCACTGGATTAAAATTAACTTAAAATTGTGAATAAAAGGCCAGTCGTACCAGTTCAACCGTCGCCAGGCAGGCCCGAGGCAATCCGAAACCTGGACTAAGGCGCCAAAGTGACCCGTAACGACCGAAGGGCCGTTGCAATGTCATCCACTATTTAATTTAAAATGTTTTTCCGGTCATATGAGCCGCGACCGATTCCTAGAAATACTAGGGTGTCTACATTTTGCAAGAAATCCTGCTGGGGGAGTAAAAATCACAGACAGACTATACAAAATACGGCCTCTAATCAATTTTTTCAATAACAAGATGTTGGCCACTTATTGTCCCGGTAAGGAACTGTCGCTTGACAAGTTGATGGTACTATGGCATGGGCGCTTAGTTTTCCACCAATACATCAAAAATAAGCGCCATAAATATGGTATTAAATTATATATGCTTACAAAACTAAATGGTATTGATTTAAAAACAGTGGTGTATACCGGAACACTAGATGATTGTGGCAGATACATACATCAAAACTCATTTTAAATTTATTTGAAGACCGTTTTTACTCGGGCCATTCTGTGTATATGGATAATTTTAACAATTCCTTTGAATTGGCGCATCAGCTAAGCAAACGTGGTACGTATTGCACTGGCACACTGAATGTCAAAAGAAGAAGCAATCCTGAAACTGTAATATCAAAAATATTAAAAAGAAACGAAACTATTGCTGCTTATTCCAATAATATACTAGTGAAAAAATGGAAAGATAAACGTGACATACTATATATAAATAATGAGTATGGAAACGAAATGATTGAATTCGTGGATAAGAGAAATCGTAACAGAGAGAAACTTGCTCCTGTTTTTCAATACAACAACCACATGGGAGGTGTTGATCGCCAAAATCAACTTAATTCTTTTTATCCCTGTGAAAGAAAATGTCTCAGGTGGTACAAAAAATTAGGAGTACATTTTATTGAAATGATGTTGTTGAACTTGCACATATTATATGGAAAATACCCTGGACAAAAAATGTCGCTCTACGACTTCAGACTATCGCTTCTGAGCAGTCTTCTAGGGATTGAAGGGATGAAAATAGAGACTAAAATACATGTTAGAAGAGACGAATCTAGACATATGATTTAGAAAAATAATTCATTTAGTAAAAGTGGGCGAATTAAAAGAAAGCATTGCAAAGTATGTTCTGAAAAGAAATTAAGAAGACAAATAATATTTCACTGCGAAAAATGTCCGGAACAACCTGGATTTTGTCCTGGAGAATGTTTCACGCACATAATACGGTTCATTCGTGGCGTTTTGTCGTACACTTAATTTGATATCTTTTTATATTTTTTTAGTTTGTATGAGTTTTTTCTTTTGGTATTTTTTATTTTTTATAGCAAAAGTGTATATTATTTTTATTATATATTTTTTGTATTTTTATTTTTTGTCTTTTTCATAAATATTTTTATTTGCCGATTCGAAGGAGTTTTTTTTTATCATGTTCCCAAAAATTTCTCAGATATTTTCTTGACTCCCATAGACGTCGGTCAGCACTAAGCTAGAAATTCTTAGTCAGGTGCGCATGACTCCTTTAGGAGTCACACTCTAAAATTAAATAAACAAACTGTAACGAATAAAAAAAAATATCAAAGTCATACCACATATATTTATTACCAGTTCAAAACTGGGGGCGACATGTTTCGGTCATAACGATGGCCATCATCAGGCATACAATACAAATATACCCACGTTAGGTTACAATTCGACAAACAACAAATTAGTGTACTTACAGTAGAAAATTGAAGAAAATTCAATATGATGGTATAAAAACACGAATCATATTGTAAAAATTAATAAAACTTAGTAAAAAAAAAGTTAAAAATTTTTTTGTTGAAATAACCAATACCCTCTACCCTCCCATCTGGAGGTCTCACTAAGTTACAATAACATCAAAGTGCATCCTACGATGCACAGAAATTAGAGTACTAAAAATGTTTAAATAAATTTTGTAATTACTGCCATGCGGCAGTTATTTGTTAAATGGCGGCTTAAAATGACAATAGACATTGAATTTGACGCAATAGACAGAACGAAAAGGGAGCAGAGTAAGAGGCCACTAGCTGAAAAGTGTAAACCAATACAGAACTAGAATAAAACTTGAAAGAAGAAACTAACCTATAAAAGAACGTAACCAAAACATAAATATTAGAAACGCAGATTTAGAAATAAATAATTTTGTGTGGGATGAAGTTGTTCATTAAGACAAATATATCAGAATTAGAAAGGGCTTTTTTAATTTCAAACATCTCTAATAAACTCAGTCTGGTGCTTTTTATGCAATGATGTAAGAGTGAAATATATAAAAACCAAAGGGTGAGTGTCTAGATTCAAGAATATGATTAGCAAAAGTCGATGAGGAGTTAACAATGTTAGTATTCCAAAAATTATCAATTTGTTTTTTATGTTCTGCAATCCGAGTTTCTAATCGTCTTCCAGTCTCACCTAGATAAACCGCATTGCAATCTGAACAAGAGATACGATAAACACCAGGTTTATGCAACATAGGAACTACATCTTTGGAATTTATTAGGATGCTAGCTAAAGAAAATGATGGTTTAAAAGTGATGCGAATGTCAGATCTGCGGAAGATGTTTGCTATATGATACGAAACAGGGCCTAAAAAAGGAATGAAACCAAGATAATATATTTGAGAAGTGCTAACCGATATATGGAATGTTAATTTATGTCTGATAAAGAATTTAAAATAAATTTTTTGTATTAAATCAATGGGGAAATTATTATTTATAGCTAGCTGTTTGATAACGTTAATTTCTTTAATAAAGGATGAATGAGAGAGAGGTAATGAGAAAGCTCTGTGAAAAAATGAGTTAAAAGCGGCAATTTTATGATTGTACGGGTGATTAGAATAAAAGTCTATTAGAGTGTCAGTAGTAGTAGGTTTTCTATAGACTTCGAAGCTTAAATAAGAAGTAGAAGGGATTTTAAATATTAAAATGTCTAAAAAGGGTCATTTAAAATCTGATTCAAATTCGATAGTGAATTTGACTCTATTGTGAAGAGTGTTAATAAACTTAAGAAAATTATCAATATTCTCTTTCGAATCTTGGAAGAGAACGATACAATCATCAACGTATCTGTAGTAGAAAATAATTTTGTCTTTGAACGACGGGTGAGAGAGAAAAGATTGTCTAAATTGTTCATGAAGACTTTAGCTAAAAAAGGGAAGAGATTAGCTAATCCAGAAATTTGTTTATAGAAGTTATTGTTAAATTTGAAAAAATTTTGGTCTAAAGCGATACCTAATAAGGAATAAAGATCTAAAGTAGTATGTGTATCAATGTTATTTTGAAATAAAAGATTCCTAACTAAGGAAATACATTCTTGTGGGGGTATACTAGGGAATAAATTGGACACATCTAGAGAAAAGAGTATAGAATTCGGAGGGATTTTGATATTGGAAATTTTATTGGTAAGATCAACTGAGTTCTTAATGGAATAGGTATTAACGAAACCAGTGGTTTCTCTTAGAACAGAATTAAGGAAGGAAGATAACTTAGAAACGGGTGAATTACAAAATTTGACTACTGGTCGAATTGGAATGTTAACTTTATGGATTTTCGGATATCCATATAACAATGGAGTTAAGGGATTCATAGGATAAAGAGAGAAGTGTGAGGAATTAAAGAGAGAAATCGTATTGGAGTATTTTTTTAAGAGAGGTTTAAGTTTACGATGAAATATTAATCTAGGATCTTTATTAATCAAAATGAACGAGGGGTCGTCATTTAAGAAAGTAACTACTTTGTTTACGTAGTCCAAATTATCCAGTATAACTTTTCAATTGTCTTTATCAGCTTTCGTGATGATTAAATCATCTACTAGAATTTTTTGTTTAAGTTTAGTAACTTCAAAAGTAGAAATTTTATCGGAGTTAAGAGAAAATGAGGGTGAACGGAAACGAGAATTAAATTTGTGAAGAGTGTGGCTAAACTCAGCTCTAATAGGTTCTTTATTCACTATATTAGATCTCGAAAGGATATTTTCAATTTCTATAGAAGTAATTTGTAAATTTTTTGAAATTTTATTGTTATATCTAGGTGAGACTGGAAGACGATTAGAAACTCGGATTGCAGAACATTAAAAACAAATTGATAATTTTTGGAATACTAACATTGTTAACTCCTCATCGACTTTTGCTAATCATATTCTTGAATCTAGACACTCACGTTGTGATTTTAACATTTCACTCTTACATCATTCCATAAAAAGCACCAGACTGAGTTTATTAGAGATGTTTGAAATTAAAAAAGCCCTTTCTAATTCTGATATTATTTGTCTTAATAAACAACTTCATCCCACACAAAATTATTTATTTCTAAATCTGCGTTTCTATATTTATGTTTTGGTTACGTTCTTTTATAGGTTAGTTTCTTCTTTCAAGTTTTATTCTAGTTCTGTATTGGTTTACACTTTTCAGCTAGTGGCCTCTTGCTCTGCTCCCTTTTCGTTCTGTCTATTGCGTCAAATTCAATGTCTATTGTCATTTTAAGCCGCCATTTAACAAATAACTTCCGCATGGTAGTAATTACAAAATTTATTTAAACATTTTTAGTACTCTAATTTCTGTGCATCGTAGGATGCACTTTGATGTTATTGTAACTTAGTGAGACCTCCAGATAGGAGGGTAGAGGGTATTGGTTATTTCAACAAAAAATTTTTTTACTTTTTTTTACTAAATTTTATTAATTTTTACAATATGATTCGTGTTTTCATACCATCATATTGAATTTTCTTCAATTTTCTACTGTAAGTACACTTATTTGTTGTTTGTCGAATTGTAACCTAACGTGGGTATATTTGTATTGTAGGCCTGATGATGGCCATCGTTATGGCCGAAACATGTCGCCCCAGTTTTAAACTGGTAATAAATATATGTGGTATGACTTTGAGAGTTTTTTTATTCGTTGAATAATTGACCACATTTGAGCTATGGATAATCTTTCGTTCTTGAAACAAATTGTATATAAACTTTTTACACACAAATATTGAATGATGACCCCAAGAACAGCAATATATCAGAACAAAATATCGCAGAGAAAGTGTTAATCAGCGTTTTTTCGTCTAATTTGCAGGGACTAGGTACCTAAATTGCATTACTCATCAGTAGATAGAAACACGCAGTATTTAATACAACTATATTATGCTCGATACATGTTATTTAAAGTAACCTCACGAAATATGCATTTATTATTCCGAGAATTTTTTTCAGCTATTCTATAATTTAAATGACCACCCTTTAAGTATATATTAAATGTGTAATAAAAATATTCTAAATAAAAAAAATGGTAAATACATTTAACTGTGTCAAATCCCTAATAAATTAATGATTAATGATTGCTCATTATTGATATATATATATATATATATATATATATATATATATATATATATATATATACATATATAAATTAACTAGTAATATATCATAAGTTAGTATAGCTTCAAAACAGTCAAATGGTAAATATGTTTGTGGGGGAAAAAAGTAAATTTGTAAAAAGTAATAAATATTTTATTGAACTAACTTATAGAATTGGAAGTTACTTCGGATATTTTCCTTTGTACGCTAAACCAACTTTAAACTATTTTATTCAGTTGTTTGCAGTTACATTTGGAATAATTGGTACTTTTTCATCGTTTTTACATTATTCTTACATTTACACACCAGATTCGATAACCAGAATTAGATTTTTGCTATATAACGTGTTTGTTGTTATTAGTTACTTTTCGTTAATTTATGAAAATTATCATGGCAGAGAAAATTGGAGAAAACTATTTAATTTTATTAGTTATTTGGACCAAAAAATAAATGGTGGGACAAATGGGTTAGAACATTGGATAAAATTAAATGTATTAGTATTGTCATACTTATCAACATATTATAGTGTGAATAATTGGATACAATTGACGCCACATAAAATGTCACCTGTATTATATTGGTTTTCTTATTTTTTTAAAAGTTTAATTTATCTCCAAGTAATGATTATTACTATATTCTATTGGCAAATGTGTAATTTTTTAAGCTCAAATTACAAGAGCTTACTGGAAATGATCAAATGTCCTCGACATTTCAAACTTTTTGAAACAGATATTAATGATATAAAATTCGCTTTACAACAATTATATGAAACTGTCGATATTTTAAATTCGGTTTTTGGAAAATATTTTTGCATTGTGTTATTATTGGGTGTTATATCAATTTTGAACTTCCTTATTATTTTTATAAAACCTATTAGAGCTAATGAGCCAATAGAAGCATTGGTGACAATCGGTTTTCTTTTTAGGAGTTCAATTTTATCGGTAAGTATTTTACTTACGTTTTATATTAAGAGCTATTGCCCCAGTGAGTCGGCTGGAAATACCGAAATAGTTATTTTCCTAACAAGGCCCGAACGACGCGAAGCGGAATTCGGGCATGCAATTAAGTGGGGAAAAGATACTTTACGCAAGTGTTAGGAACAATATTTTTTCTACAAGCGCCTAGAATTAAAAAAAAAATTTAGCAAAAAGTATTTTTTCTACAAGCGTGCCACGCTTGTAGAAAAAACGTATTTGTAATATAAAATTTAAAATTTTCAAAATAGGTTTTTAAATTTTTTTACTCTAAAAGTGTGTTTTAAGGATTACCTGACAACATTAAAATATAAACAAAAATACTCAATATGATCCAGAAAAAAAATTAATTTGCATGTGACTATGGGCCGACGTTTTAAGCATTATGAGTTTACTAGTAGTCTAATAAAAAAAAAGTTCAAGCAGTTGGTAGATAACTGGTATCACATGAATTTGTGTTCAAAAAAATTTAACTTTTTTGATTAGTTTCCAATATATGTCAAAAATTTAAAAAAATTAGAAAATAGGAAGAACCCTAATTTTAAACAAATTTACTTTAATTTTTGCGAAATGTTTGTAATAGAAATTGTAGAAGTATGTATTATTTAAAAAATAAAAAAAAAGAAAATTTTAAATTCATTGAACAATAAGTGTATAGCGTTTAAAATAAGAATCGCGAAATCATCATTTTTAAAACCAAATAATTTTTTTTTCTGGACCATGTTGAAGTTATTTGTTCATATTTTAATGTTGTCAGGTAGTACTTAAAACAAACTTTTGGTATAAAAAAAATCAAAGACCCATTTTAAAAATTGTGAATTTTATATTAAAAAATCTGATGTGGCCAGCACATGACCTCTCGCCATTTTTGAATCAAAAATTTACAGGTTGACACAAAAAAGTATGAAAAAAAATTATTTTTTTGTAAATCTGGCAACAATGGCAAAAGTTTCGAAAATTTTAATGAGATGAAAATAAACTATAGGGTATACAAAATATATGTGTAAAACTTTATTGCTGTTTTGTATAATAATGGCGTCATTACCCATAGCAACTGCCACTTCCGGTTGTGCGATTGGCACCAAAATCTAATCAGATCTAATCTAGGGTATCAGAATCGTGTATGCAAAATTTCAAATTTTTTTATTCAGTAGTTTTTGAGTTATCGTTACTACAACATCCATCCAAACACACACACACACACACTAACACACACACACTAACACACACACACTAACACACACACACACACACACTAACACACACACACACACTAACACACACACACACACACAGACATCATCGCGAAAATATTAAAATCGTATTCTAGGGACCCTAAAACGTGTTTATCCATTGAAAACTCACTACCCAATTTTTAGCATGATTCCTATACCTCTCTTATCTGAAGGGCGAGAGGTAAAAATATCGCAGGGCATCTTTTTCGGTATTTTTACTTGACTCACCAAGGTAATGCCTCTTAAGAATTTAATGTAGCATAGATGCAATTAGCGCTAACAAATGCAAAGAGCAGATTAGCAGCATGTTTATTTGGGTGCTCTTGTAGCCTTCTTTTATGCTTTTGTCAAAGAATACATATATACAAAGAAGCGAAGGCCGGCGAAATTTCTTTGATGTTGGAAGGGCAAAAATTTTTGTGACAGATGACGGATAACTAATGTAAAAGCTGAGTTCGGCTTCGTTACTCTTTTCACTCGTTCTACCCCTCTCTTAATCCATCCGTTCGGGTATTGATAAAAATTCATTTAAATTCATTTTATACATATGTTTAAAAAACATAAGTAATATTTACAATAAAATAATATAAAATACACAAAATGAACAAACAATCCGCTCTTTATTCAAAAATATTGCACCTTTAGCAGAATTGACATTGACGTATAACTAATATAACTCGCTCATGCGCGTACAAATTTCGGTCCATGCAAATACCGGAGCCTTCGCTTCTTTGTCGATAGGTATTCTTGGCTTTTGTGCAAACTTGATTATTTCTTCTATAACGGTTGAAATTTAAAGGTCTTGACGAATAATGTTATTTGGTACATACCATGGAGCATTTGTTAGAATTTGAAGCGTTTTGAATTAGAATATCTCTAAATTTTCACTTTTGAAGTTGATACAGCCTTATACACTAATAGCTTATTTTGGATAGACAGTTTTGATTTGGGACCAATAAACTGGTATGGTTTATGGAGTTTGAATCCAAGCTGCTTTGTCTTAGTAAAAATATGTTTTTTCCAATTCAATCTGCGGTCGCGGTGCATGCCTAATAGTAGGGGAGGCCACGATGCTAAATGGGGATTGACTCATGCGTCGTGAATACCTATTAGATATCGAAGCCTAGGTGATAAACAGAAAAAAGTGTTATATAATGTAAACCCGGGGAGCGTCTATAGAATTTCAAAAATGTAAAAAAAAAAACCTTTATATGGAATTATCCGAGCACGTCAGACATCAATATTATGTATGCCCAACGTATCTTTAATAATGGAGGTTGCTTAATCTGATGGTTTTTACGATGGGGGATGGAAATAGGAAAAAAAATAATCGAGCGTGTCAGATATTTTAAGGGGGTGGCAAATATACTCAAAGAAAGTTCTCATTTAATATTCTTACGATTTGGAAGTAATGAAAACTCTCGGTGATTTTTGAAAAATGCAGAAAAATTCGTCCTTTTGAAATACTCGAGCGCGTCAGATTAAGATATATACGGTTCATCTTAATGTCCTAGAATTTCATAAATCTGACAATTTAAAAAAAAAATTAAATGATTTTTTTATTCATTGAATTTAGTCCATTAAAAAACATAGGAAAGAGCATGCAAAGAAAAAAGTATATTTTTTGAAACTGGATACATACAGGGTGATTCTTTTAGAGGGCTAATTAGAGGTTTCAGGAGAAGTAGGTGGAATTAAAATCTGAAAATTTGGGCTATGAGTTTATCGGGGATGCCCAATCGATCTAAAATATTTAGAGCAACCAGCTACTTCCGGTTATACTGGAAGTGAACATCAACTTTGTTATTTTAAATGGAACACTCTATATTTTCTTACATTTTTAGATTTGTCCTGAGAAGCTGATTTCAAAAACCTATTACACTTATAATGTTAACTTATAAGTTTTGAAGTTATAGACAATTGAAAATCGCATTTTTCCAACTTTAAATGATTGCTACGGCCAAACGACATAAAATCGGATAAAATGGCTTACATGTCCCTATCATAACTTTTTGAATTCTACTTGGTGCCATAAGAAGAAAGAGTATACAGGGTGATCAAAATGTGTGTACTTTTGATTACCCTGTATACATTATGTTCTTATGCCGTCAAGTTGAACTTAAAAAGTTAAGACAGGGACATGTAAGCCGTTTTATTCGATTTCATGTCGTTTGGCCGTAGCAATCATTTAAAGTTGGAAAAATGCGATTTTCAATTGTCTATAACTTCAAAACTTATAAGTTTACATTATAAGTATAATAGGTCATTGAAATCAGCTTCTCAGGACGAATCTAAAAATGTAAGAAAATATAGGGTGTTCCATTTAAAATAACAAAGTTGATGTTCACTTCCGGTATAAACGGAAGTAGCTGGTTATTTTAAATATTTTACATCGATTGGGCATCCCCGAAAACCTCATATCCCAAGTTTTCAGATTTCAATTCCGCCTACTTCTCCAGAAACCTCTAATTAGCCCTCTAAAAGAATCACCCTGTATATTTATAGAAAAATAAGTATAAGAATTTAATTTTTTTAACTTATTTTTTTTTAATCTTTATCTTCATCCGTCGAATAATTTTTGTCTGGCTCGATTTCGTCGCCAATTTCATCCTCAGCTTCTCTTCTCTAGAAATGTCACGCAAATATTGATCCTTACAGCATTTATGATAAGGAATATTTGAATCATTCGAGAAAGATCTAAACTTTTCCAAAATCGGTACGTCATTATATTCTGTGGCAGCATTTTTAAATGCTGCTATTGTATTGCAAAGATTAGATGCTTTATATGATGTTGTGCCTTTCATTGGGGGAGGGAGGTGGCGAAGCGCGTATAAATTTTCAAAAATGTAAAAAAAATGCTCACAAAGACATACTAAAGCGTGCCAAATAAGAGATAGATAAGAGTGAGAAGGGAAGAGAAGCGCGGAGTGGGAAGTATATTATTCTCAGCAGCTGCACTCACCACACTTTATTGATGATTTTAAATACTCCGGCTAGAGGAAATCGGCAGATTGTATTATTTTCTTGATCCTTTAATTATTTCTTTCAAAATGAATGAAAAATTAACCGCTCTCGAGTATTTCCAGGGGACGTTGTTTTAAAAAAAATATATATCTATCCCACTTCCTTACGTCATACTGAAATCGTCAGAATTTTTGAATGTACTTCTTTTAGGATGTAATGAACTTACCCTACATTAATCTTACGTGCTCAAGAGTTTCCAATGATGTACTATTTTTTTGTTGTTCCTATTCTGATCGTTTATCTTAGACGGGCGGCTCTATATTAGGAACTTATATTCGGTAAAGGTACTCAACTGTGTGCAAGGTATCTTCCCATATATTAATCTGCTGAGCTTTACTAAATCCGCAAATCCCCGCTTGGGCTCCCCTACTTATAAGTATTTAGTATCTTGTTGTTGCTCAAGTTGATGATTATTTAGAGAAATGGGTGTACAGGTTTCCTTGTTGGTTTTTGCACAATATTCAGTGGCTCTTCGAAGAGGTGGATTTAATAGTTGCAGCCGATTTATTTTTCCCCCCGGCGACTAATTGATGTCTTCTATACCTGTTAAGCCTTTGAGGTAGTTTTAAATTTCGTAATTCTTATAATTGCTATAATTAATCACTCATTCCATTGTAGAACTTTTATTTGACTATTAGTTTTTTTTTGTTTTAATATATTATCAATTTTATATAGCTCATTCTTTGTCCTATATTAATATTTCTAAGATACTTTGAAAAAATATTTCAATATGAGAGTCGGATTCTCCTTTCAAGTTTAAGGATTCGGTTTCCATACATTCACATGAAATGTTGGGGGGGGGGGGTAATTACCATAAACGGAATTTTTCAAGCCGAACGACTTGGTAAACATGAGAGGTTGCATGGCTTCGGGGGAGTGAATTCTATGTTTTTTCACTATTACTGAAAACTTTGTTGTCATATAAATGATGTACAATTCTTTTTTAAATAATTTATATTTCATGAAATTGAAATACCATTATTTACAATGATTAATTATCCCACTAATTGACCAATATTAGATCAAGTTTTTAAAATTATTTTACTACACAATAAACAACCCAAATATGGTGTGGGTCTCAAAAACCTTTGCAAGCCTGTTTCTAACTAATAAAGATTTTATAGAAATAATTTATAAAATTGGAAGTTACTGTGGAATTTTCCCGTTGGAAACTAAATCGGCTTTAAAATATTTACTTCATGTTTTTAAAGTTATCATTGGTGTAATTAGTGCATATTTAGCTATAAACTTATATTATTTAAAACTGGATATTAACACTTGTTCACACATGATTCATAATTTTGTTTTTTCAATTACTTACATTGAACAATATTTTAATAACAATAATTGGAACAAATTCTTTGGTACCGTAAATTTACTAAATACAAAAATACCAAGAGGATCAAATTCTTGTATACATTGGATACCGTTCTGCATAATATTAATAATGTATTTATCTTGGAATATTACTTACATTTTCTTCTTGGAAACAATACCTATAAGCAATTTTGCCTTCTGTTCTTATATTTTCTACACTGTTATTTATTTTCAAACAATGATTATTATAATGTTTACAGTAAATGTTACTACCTTTGTATGTTTAAAATATGGAGGTATTTTAAAAATTATTAAAAAGTGCAACTATCATGAACCAAATAATGAAGAAATTGATGACATTAAAATAATTCTAGTGAAGTCACACGAACTGGTCACTATTTTTAATTCACTCTTCGGGAAATTCGTTGGCTTTCAAATAATATTAGCTGGTATTAATGTTCTAAATTTTGTTATTCAAATTTTTTCTTATTTTGGATCAAAAAATTTAATTATTATGCTATCAGCATCAATATTTGGCAGTTTATTATTGGTGGTAAGCTTCTTTCTATCTGTTTTTAAATTTTATTTTGTACTCAGCAAAATGTGTTTTCCTGTGGTACCAGGGTAGAAGTATATCAATAATATTTTTCCACTTAAAAAATTTCCAAAGAAAATCAAAATTATTTATTTTATGAAGTTGATTATATTATGATATTTAATCATGCTTTAGAGATCGTATTATTAAATTAAAATAAAAGTTTTTGATGATTTTCCAGATTTTGCTAATCACTACTTTTGCTCTGGCACCACAATTATATTATTTGTTGTATCTAATTTTCTTTATCCTTTATAATCATAAATGAAACTCGAAATCATGTACCACAATAAAATTTAATTATAAAATAGGAGGAAACTAGTTTCGGCTAAAAAGCCATCTTCGGGCCTGGAATACATATATGTTCGATAGGAAAAATTACAAAAATATAACTTACCAAAATAAAAAATCAACAAATTACTATTTAAACCTTTTTTAATTATAAGGTTTGAAATTGAAATGTTAGAAGTTGCATAGATATTTCATTTCATAACCATTTAACCCATGGTTACCTTTTCATGTAACCCCCATTTTTTCTTTTGCACCACCCCCCCTTTCCCTTCCAAATCGCGTTACCCTTAATTTTAAGCAAAATGCTTATTAAGGTTTAACCTTAACATAATTGTATTTTGGTAAGTTATGTTCTTTCATTTTTGTAATTTTTCCTATCGAACATGTATTTATTCTAGGCCTGAAGATGGTTTTTAAGCCGAAACTAGTTGCCTCCTATTTTATAAATAAATTTTATTGTGGTGCATGCTTTTGAGTTTCATTTACGATTAAAACTTGATCACATTTGAGATATAGATTGCTTATTGGATTTATCATTTATATTTCCATACGTATTTCTAGTTCTTTGTTTTCCAATAAATCAAAAATTAGGTATTAAATACAAGAATATTATTACAATATATTATATAGGGTGTACTAAACTTAAAGGGGAAGATCCAAATATTTCCTCACTTAAGGAGTAATAAATAAATAAAACAGTTACATCATTAATTCTACAAACATAATCTTTTCTTTTTTTTTGTAACAAACTAAAATAATATATTTCTTGGAATTCGAAGTAGGAACCAACATTTTTTATAACGATTAATTTATCAAATTAGATAAACCAATTTATTAAATATAATCGTTTTCATTACCATGAAGGTCGTCACTTTTGAGCTGCTTTTAAAAATTTAACTAAACGTGTTATAAACGATTTTCTTAATATTTACCACATAAAATTCAAATATCATTATTTACAATGATTAATTCTCCTGTAAGTTGCTTAATAGTACATTAAGAATTTTTTTATTATAAACAAGCTAAACATGATGAAGGTGTTAAAAACGACTTCTTGCCTTGTAGAAACTCATAAAGATTTTATTGAAATAATTTATGAAATTGGGAGTTACTGTGGAGTTTTCCCGTTGGTAACTCAATCTATTTTAAAACCTTTTCTACTAATTTTTAAAATTGCCATTATTATAATTGGCACATATTTAATAATAGCTACATATTATTTTAAAAAAGTGGACCCTACTGGGTGTATAAATATGATGTTAAGTCTTCTATTTTCACTTTATGACATTGGACAATATTTAAACAACAGTAACTGGAACAAATTGTTTAAGGCGCTAAATTTGTTAAATAAAAAAATGCGAACAAGATCCAATTCTTGTATACATTGGATACAGTTCAGCATACTTTTACTAATCTATTTATCTTGGAATATTATTTACCTATTATTTTTGGAAAAAATGCCAAAAAGCGGTTATGTCTTCTGTTTATATATTTATAACACTGTTATTTATTTTCAAATAACGCTTATCACAGTTTTTGCTTTAAATTTCTCTACCTGTATATGTTCAAAATATACAGGTGTATTAAAAATTATTAAAAAGTCCAACTGTCATAAAGAAATTGATGACATCAAAATCATCCTATTAAAGTCATACGAACTGGTTAATATTTTTAACTCACTCTTCGGAAAATGCTTCTGTTTTCAAATATTTTTAACTGGTATTAATTTACTTATTTTTGTTGTAATATGTTTCCTTTATTCTGACTCCAAAAATTTGTTTATTATGGTATTGGGATTCATATTTTCCAGTTTATTAATGACGGTAAGTAATATATTTTCTGTATTTAAGCACCATCTGCGTAGTATAAGTAAATAGTGGGCTATTTTGGAGTTATATACGGCGCAAAATATAAATTCTCATAATATGTTAAAATGCCCGCGACAACGAGCCGAGCAAAAATATATAAGAAAAAAAAGTCGCTCTCAACTATATCAAAAGTTATGGCCCAAAATGTGTAATTGTTACTCCTCGTTGTCTAGTTGTTGTCTCACTATCTGTTTTAATAACTAAAAAATAATGATAAGTTTGACGTTTTTAGTTGGACATATCGACTTGCTACATTTTCTGGTTTGTAGAAATCTTTTTCTAGCATATAATCTATTCCAAATTTTTTTGCAACTCAGTTGGCGGCGTTAGGGTGCTACATTTCGCCCTATATATAACTGTCACCGCATGTAAAAATTTGAGGTTAAGTATTTTGACATGTTCACGCAGGCTGCGTTGCCACTATTATTGAAAGATAAGTCAATTTATGAAATTCTTATAAATGAACTAAACTGTTTAGCTAAAATTATTCATTTGCTTTTATATTAAACTAAAGAATCAAATGCAAGAACTTATTCCAAAGGCGATTTAATTTTAGCTACATTAAAATTAAAACATCCTATTATTATATTAAACACATAATTATTATTTATTTTATTTAATAAAATACAGCGTCTTTTGTAAATTTAATAAGGCATGGAACTGGGAATGTTTAATAAAGTACGAAACTGAAAACGTGCGAAAGCTGGAAACTTGCTAAAACGATGGGTTAGATTAGAATTTGAAGTGGTCTTCCTAGGGTCTTATTTATATTCTTAAGGTAATTAGCAGAGAAAGGCCCGAATTTGAAAACAGGCGGAATTAACTTAATGAGCAGTTTACATTGCATATTTGATGATATATGTAATACTTATATTTGCCCACCCTCGCCCTCACTATTCCACCTCCATCATTTCACTATCAGAATCATTCGAATCGGTATCCATATTATATAGGAGTCATCTGAATCTGATTCCCCGAGCAAAATAATAACAGGTGGAATATTTTGAAAAGTAGAGTTTCCCATGTATTTTGTCCAGTCAGTCAGTATTAGTTATTCGGTGTGTCTACAAAAATTTGTACACGTGTCTGATGTACTGATTTTGAAAGAGCCTCGGACCATAAGTTCCCAACTCTGTTCTTATCTGAGTGAACAGAACTTATGTTCTTATTGTAATAGTCCTTACAAAACCCCCATGAAAATTCAATAGGATTAAATTGACAATGATATGGGGGTAGTCTAAGAACTTGATATCCATGCTCTTTCAAAATTTCGTCTGTAACGTATTTCTTTATTTCATGTGCAAAAGGTTTGATTAAGTCGTTGAGTTATTTTTTCATCATTTTATTATCAAAAGTTATTTTACGGTTAGTCAACCATTCCTGCAATAACAATTTTTTGCAAGAAAATGATGGTGGTTTATCTAAACGCTCCGAATGATATGGAGCGTTATCCATAACCACTACACATTTTTCTTGTATGTTGAACAAAGCAGGAAGTAGTTGATTAACCACCCACTTTTTATCTCTCGCCCTTCAGATAAGAGAGGTAAAGTAATCATGCCAAAAATTGGGTAGTGAGTTTACAATGAATAAACACGTTTTAGGGTCCCTAGAATACGATTTTAATATTTTCGCGATGATGTCTGTGTGTTTGTGTGTTTGTGTGTGTGTTTGTGTGTGTGTTTGTGTGTGTGTTTGTGTGTGTGTGTGTGTGTGTGTTTGTGTTAGTGTATTAGGATGGATGTTGTAGTAACGATAACTCAAAAACCACTGAATTTAAAAATTTGAAATTTTGCATACAAGATTCTGATACCCTAGATTAGATCTGATTAGATTTTGGTGTCAATCGGACAACCGGAAGTGGCAGTTGCTATGAGTTATGACGCCTTTACTAAACAAAATGGCAATAAGATTTTACACATATATTTTGTATACACTTTATTTAATTTCCTATCATTAAAATTTTTAAAACTTTTGCCATTATTGCCAGATTTACAAAAACGTAAATTTTTTTCATACTTTTTTGTGCCAACGTATAAATTGGCCACATCATATTTTCAAATAGGTCACCATTCATTGTCTTGTGGTAATCTCGGTCATTATTTAAAGAGTCTAATAAAAAGTCACATCCGTCCAAAAAACCCAAATTACATGAAATACTGTAAAACGTTTACCCTCTGAGTGAAATTTGACTGGCATGCTCTTTTTATCAGACTCGAGTACCCATTGACTAACCTGGGACCCATTTCTGTATATCCAAGTTTCGCCCAGGTCCACGAATCTGATATTTTCGTTCGAATTTTTTAATTCCATAAAAATTAAATTTTGGCCGAAACAATGCGTTTTTGTTGAGTTAAAATTTTCCGCCCATTAATTTTCTTATACTTATATCTTATATACTTATATCCGAAAGATGAAGATCGAGAGTAAAAAATTCGTTATTTGCATGGTACATTTAAATTTGTCGTTGAATGTCTTTCATATTCATGTATTTTTCAAAAGTTGTTGGTTTTTCAGTTTTCCTTTTTTTGGTAGATTGGAACATATTGTCGTTTTCTTGTAGTCCGTACAGTGCGCTTTTTTTGGTGCTTTTGTTTATAACCTTTGGCATGATAATTGTTAAGTAGTTGTCAACAATAAATTCAAATAAATAGACATCTTAGAGAATGACATTTTAATCAGACACAAATCTTCGTACCAACTTTGTTAAATGCTCAGCATGTTAAACTTGATAAAACTAATTCACAGCCAACTGAGTTGCAAAAAGAATTGGAAAAGCGTATATTCCTGGTTTAATTAGAATAGGATGGCTGAACGAAACGATTTTATCATGCTGACAGACAGTTGATAATTCTATGTTAATTTAGTCTTTATTGTTCTTGTTTTTAATAAATTTCCATGCTTGAGCTATTTTTCGACAAAAAGGTTTATTTGTCTTATCTATACGTGTTTAGAGTCCTTGTAAATAAACAAATTTTAAAAATCTATTGCAGTTCATAAAATCTTTAGAGGCAAAAATACCTGTATTATTAAAGAACACTTTTGGTCGGTGGCATGTTTATTGGCACCCTTCTCTGGTCAGGTATATTTGGTGCTCTTGCTCAGCTCGTTGTCGCGAGAATTTTGACGTATGATTTGAGTCAAAACTTAAAATTGGAGAAAAATAGTGTAATTTTTGAGTGAAAAAAGTGACAAAAAAGTGAAATAAAAGTTGGGGAAGTATGATATATTAAGTTGGGGGTAATTTTAATGGTGAAAAGGAAAAAATGAAGAAAAAAATTCTGGGAAAATATAAGTGTGAAAAAATGAAAAAAATTTAAGTATGAAATGAAAAAAATTAACAAAAAGGTTAGGAGCAATTTTAAATGAGAAAAATAAAAAATGAAAAATTAGAAGTAAAGTAACGAAAGTACTAAAAAAGTGACAAAATTCTCATGCATAAGCGACATTGAAATTAAACTGATGAGAATGCGATATTACTCTTTGATCTTTGTCAGTTGGTCGGGGAGAGGAGGTAATTTTTGAAAAAAATTGAGAAAATAAGGGTAGTTTATAAAGAAATTTAAAAAAGGCACTAATTTTTAAAGATAATTGAGGAAAGAAAGGAATTAATTAGTCACTGAAACAAGAACAAAAAGAAGGAGAAAACACGCAAAAGTGGTTCCAAAAATATGTTAGATTTGCTGTCTTTAGACAAATGTAGAATACAGTTGCTGATGCTGTATTTAGATAAAAAATCTGATGTGGCCAGCACATGACCTCTCACCATTTTTGAATCAAAAATTTACAGGTTGACACAAAAAAGTATGGAAAAAAATTATTTTTTTGTAAATCTGGCAACAATGGCAAAAGTTTCGAAAATTTCAATGAGATGGAAATAAACTATAGGGTATACAAAATATATGTGTAAAACTTTATTGCCGTTTTGTACAATAATGGCGTCATCACCCATAGCAACTGCCACTTCCGGTTGTGCCATTGGCACCAAAATCTAATCAGATCTAATCTAGGGTTTCAGAATCCTGTATGCAAAATTTCAAATTTTTTTATGCAGTAGTTTTTGAGTTATCGTTACTACAACATCCATCCAAACACACACACACACACACTAACACACACACACACAGACATCATCGCGAAAATAATAAAATCGTATTCTAGGGACCATAAAACGTGTTTATCCATTGAAAACTCACTACCCAATTTTTAGCATGATTCCTATACCTCTCTTATCTGAAGGGCGAGAGGTAAAAATTGTCGAACTCTATTACATCTCGTAACTAGTAGAATTGTTATATCAATTGTATTGATCGCTGTTAGGATGGATATAAATTAACGAAAATCCATGTGGATATTCGGCTTCTTTAAGCTTGTCTGTGGAGTGATAAAAACGACGGTTCCTGGGGCCTTTAAATTTATTCATGGAGTGGTACACGTAAATCTTGATCATAGATCAAGGGTGTAAATATGTGGGATAAAGCGGGTATGTACCCCCACAGGATTTCAAAAACTAGTACTAAAAGAAGAAATAAAATATATGAAATGTATACGTGGAAAACATATTAGTGTGATTACCCCACGGGAAAAACGTACCCTCTCCCCATTAAAAATCCTATTTACGCCCTTGTGGTCTAAGGTCTGCCTACATGAAAATACAAGGTATAAGGTACATGCAATATTTATAGCTATAGAGAGGTTGAGAGGTTTTATTAGCTCTCCCGAACATTGAGTGGAAAATCTGCCAACGCGCTCAGGAAGATTAAAGCAGGGGTGAGTGATCAAAAGTGATAAATTTAATATATAAATATATATATAATACAAATTTAATATAATTATAATATAAATATAATATAAATATAATATAAATATAATATAAATATAATATAAATATAATATAAATATAATATAAATATAATATAAATATAATATAAATATAATATAAATATAATATAAATATAATATAAATATAATATAAATATAATATAAATATAATATAAATATAATATAAATATAATATAAATATATATATAAAAAAATTTTTTGTTTCATTTTCTTGGTTATAGGGTTCATTTTTTAATAAAATACTAGTATTTATTTAACGTTTCGCCTTACATGGAGGGCTTTTTCAAAAATGTTTATTTACTTCGTTTACAGATCTAAAAATTTATTAATTACAATTATTTAATGTTTGTAAAAGATGGCATACAAATTAAAAGTTATATTAACAATACATATATATATTTTTTTATTATTATTAATTATTATACATACCTTACTCATAAGTTTTGAAAATTTTTTGGAAATACTTGGGCATATTATTTATTATTTTTATAGCGTTATTGTTTGGTCGCTTTTTCGAATTCAAATACATTTTAAATATCACAAAGGCATACGACGGTGTTTAAGTCTACTTGTTTTTTTTTGTCGTTGGAGACTGGGTGTCTTAAATATTTATTTAATTATAGAATTATGTGAAAATTTTAATGATGTTTAAATTAGACTGTTGTATGTATGGCTAGTTTTTAGGTTTATTGAAATTTTTTCTTTCTTTACGTGTATCATTTCTTTTATTTTTAGTTTTTCATAATTTTTTTCTTCGCAAAGAATAGTTGTATCTGAAAAATGTATGGTTGAACAAAGAACATTAATTTCGCTTAGTCAGGTGGAAGGGGTTAGTTCGTGGTATGTGTGTAAAAAAAAAAAAAAAAAATGTATACAGGGTGATCAAAATTTGCGTACTTTTGATCACCCTATATACATTTTGTTCTTATGCCATCAATTAGAACTCAAAAACTTAAGATAGGGACATGTAAGCCGTTTTATCCGATTACATGTCGTTTGGCCGGAGCAATCACTTACATTAGAAAAAATGCGATTTTCAATCGTCTATAACTTCAAAACTGTTTACTTTAGAATATAAGTGTAATGGGTTTTTGAAATCATCTTCACGGGATGAGTCGAAAAATATAAAAAAATATAGGGTGTTCCATTTAAAAAAATGACAGTGCCTTCATTACTCGAAAGTAATTCACCCTGTATATTAGATTATTATTTTAAAATACGGTAAATTAAAATCAAAAATCGACGTGTTTCAGGATTATTTCTTAAAATGGCCTGTTTAGCTAAAAATGAATTTGTTCCATACTTTACGGACACACTGTATATATGTATACAGCTTAAAATATATGTATCTTCTCGTCAAATTCGTTTTTTAACGTCTGCAGTTATTACATATTTCTTGCCGGACTAGCGATATCTACCTATTTTTTTGTAGGACCTTAATTTTATTTGGTAGAGTATATGCTAGTTTTGGTGTCCTACAGTTACTAATGAAAAAAGTACTACAGTACTATAGAGTGTAGGACTGAGAAGATCTACCACTTTATTTGAGGGACAGTGTGACCGTTTATTTATACTATTACTTACCAAGCTGCAGTAAAAAAATCAGCTGGTTATTAAACATTTTTTATAAATTAGTAATTGCTACATGTTTGAGAGGGGGACACCCTATACCAAACCATTTAATTTGTAGTACAAACGTTATTTCGATTTATATATTAAATTAACTTAACATTGAGCTAAAAAAATAACTGTTACTAATCACCTTTGCACATTCACCAAATCGACATCTTTTACTCCTGCGCACTCTGTTAGTTACCCTGTAAGAGAATTAGCCGGATGATGTTTATGATTTGGCAAAAGGGTTCACGGCCATGGGACTGTTACTTTGTTTATCCTTGTTATCTATCATCTTAATATTTTTATTTACTTTTAGTTTCTATACGTCTGCTTTTTACACCTCTTTTCCTCATTAAAAATTTACTTTTTACCTTTCTGCTATAACGTCTTATGTAGCAACTTTGATCTCAACAGGTGTATCACTTAGTACATCAGATTTGATCATGCGTTTGGTTGTCTGCTTCCTTTTACTCAATGGAGCTTTTGTATGAGGTCTAATTGCTTCAGACAAGAAGACACTGGATGTAGTGGTAATCAAGCTACTTCTTCACTACTCCGCTTTTTCTGAAAATGAACCCTTTTTTACAAACTCCAGAGGAGTTAAGTATTAATATATATAATTCTATTTGTGTAACATCAAGATATTTTAAATCTGATGTCAGATTCTTGTTTAGGATGAAAAAATATACCAATAAAGTGTTTTCAGTTTTAATGTCGAACGAACTGTTATCGACAAAATGGCGGCCAAAGTTGAAAAATCATATCTTTTAAACGGTAATAGATATTGAACTGAGACCATAACTAATAACCCCTATTGATTATTAAATAAAAAAAATCAATATTACTTCACTGACAGACATACAGATTTCAAACCTCAAGTGTATGTGGTACATGCTATAATAGCATTCCCAGATGTTTTTGATTGCGCGTTATAAAATGCAGTAGGAAAAATTTCTATATATACAGTGTGTCCATTTAGTGCGGCATTCCTCTCTTACAGCGTTGTTTGAAATCTGATTCAAAAATTACTTCGGAAATAAATATGGTACCAATTAAGCTACATTTTAAAATTATATTGGCTTCTACAGGGTGTTCCAAGAAAAGGTGCCACAAAAAAAAATTTTTTTAATGGAATAGTGGGGATATTTTTACACTTTTTAAATCAACCCTTAGGTCTACATTAATAGTTAATTTTGATTTAATATCCCATACACCGGTGCCAAGTTATTACGATATTCCTCAATTTTTCGAATTATACACAACTTCTTATAAACCGCCATACAAAAGACATCTGTTAAGTAATTTAGTCACAAATTTGTACATGATATTTCGTAAGAACCAGAAAGCCCTCGGTAAAAGTATATTTAATTTCAGTGTTACAGGGTATTCAAAATTAAATGCCAAATTTTCCGATTTTCGAAGTAAATTTATTCACTTTTCTTAAATACGATACCCCGTATATTATAACATATTTGAAAAGCCCATTAAATTGTTTTTTTTAAAATATCCATACATGATACTCCAATTCTTACAATTTAAAAAAAAACATTCATTCAAATTGAATATGTCTAAATATTTCTCTTAATCCTAACGAATAATTGAAATATAGAAATTAAAGGATACTCATTAAAGTAATTTTATAACTAAAAAATAATTAGTTGATCTAGCCGGTGCACGTGAGTTCCCGTCAAGATAATCTTTTATACCTGTCTTCAGTTAGGGGTAGTTAATCCCATGCATTAGTGCCCGTCAAGAGTTAAAATTGACCACTAATCCCACACTTGAATTCCCGTAGACTACATTATCAATAACTATTAAATGACAAGGTATTAAATTCAATAAGTAACACAAAGTTGAAAATGTTTATTAAATAGTAATCACTATGATAATGTTAAATGTATAATAATGTATACTTATGTAAGAAGAATACTTTGAATCTAATTAACTTACAAAACTAAAGTACTAAATTTATAAGATACTCATTTTATAAAGCCATATCTTTTAATGGTTTTATTTTGATACTGCTGAATTTTTGAAGCAATAAATTTTTCGCCATCTCGAACTTCTTTACGTATTGGCCGTTGTTCTCTATTAATGCAACTATTTATTCTTACATATGTATCAGTTTGAACTTGATTTAATGCTTCCAAAAAAATAAATATGTTGGGGTGATAAATATTACAATAATTACTAAACGACGCCAGGACAGGTATTCTTTAAGTATGGTCCAACACTGTTGACGGGAATTCATGCTTGGAATTAAACTCTTAATAATTCTTCGACGGGAATTAATGCAAAGGATTTTTGTCCTAATTACTTTTAACGGGAATTCGAGTGCGTTCGATCTAGCAAGTGTCCGACCATTAACAAAATGCAGGTCTTTGCACATAATAAGTTTCTAATAATTTCTCTTGAAGCTGTAATTGGCATGAATTATATTTATATTAAAATTAGAAGTGTACTCTGGACTCATCGTTGACATTGAAAGTAACACTTGTCAGTTTTAAATATTGTAAAAGTGCTAAAATTTATTCTTAAAATGGCTAACTATTCACAACAAGAATTGATGGATATGGTGTATGCAATATGAGAAAGTTTTGGGAATTGCTTTCTAGCCTCTAGATGTTATGCACAAAAATTTCCAGAACGGCGGCACCTAGATGTAAGGAAATTCGAAAAGTTAAAAGTAAGGTTTGAAAGAACTGAGAATGTAGCTTATGAAAAAGAGAACAGGGAGAAAACTGTTCTGAATCAGGATAACCAATTAGCGATTTGCTTGGCCGTCGAAGAGAATCCTAAAATAAGTGTTAAAGAAATACGTGTTCAACTAAGTTTACAATAGGAAAATATTTAAAACAAAATAAATACCACCCCTACCATTTTTAGCTTCATCAGGAATTATTGGAAAACGATTATCAGAAACGAGTTAATTTTTGTACATGGGCACAAAACATGTTGGCAGAAAATGAAATATTTTTTTAAGAATGTTATTTACCGACGAGGCAACATTCCACAGAAATGGTTTTGTCAATCGTCATAATTTTCATTATTATGACACAAGCAATCCACACTTAATTTACGTCAACATGTATGGATATTTTTAAAAAGAGAATTTAATGGGCTTTCAAATATGTTATAATATACAGGGTATCGTACTTAAGAAAAGTGAATAAATTTACTTCGAAAATCGGAAAATTTGGCATTAAATTTTGAATACCCTGTAACACTGAAATTAAATATACTTTTATCGAGGACTTTCTGGTTCTTACGAAATGTTATGTACAAATTTGTGACTAAATTACTTAACAGATGTCTTTTGTATGGCGGTTTATAAGAAATTGTGTAAAATTCGAAAAGTTGATAAATTTCGTAATAACTTGGCAACGGTGTATGGGATATTAAATCAAAATTAACTATTAATGTAGACCTAAGGGTTGATTAAAAAAGTGTAAAAATATCCCCACAATTCCATTTAAAAAAAAAAAAAAATTGTGGCACCATTTCTTGGAACACCCTGTAGAAGCCAATATAATTTTAAAATATAGCTTAATTGGTACCATATTTATTTCCGAAGTAATTTTTGCATCAGATTTCAAACAACGCTGTAAGAGAGGAATGCCGCACTAAATGGAAACACTGTATATATATTCTAAATACAACTATATTATCGCTCATTTCAATTTACTATTTTTTCAGATCATAATATAATATACAGGGTGAACCACCTTCGTGTAATGACGTCATCACCATTTTTTTAAATGGAACCCCCTTTTTTTCAATTTCCGGATTGCCCTTGCTGAGCTGATTCCAAAAATGTATAATATGTTACTTTAAATTGGTGCAGGGTGGGCAAAAATACAAAAATTTACTATCAAAAATATCCTGCATTATTCTTAATAATTGTATCTAACAGCTTTTGTTAGTGATCCAAGCCCGTGGACTATACAATTTTTTTTGGCAATATTTTTTACCATATCTTTTCATTTGACGTTAAAAACTGTCAAAACATTGAAGCACAGTTTTGTATTTTTAACGCTTTAGAGAAGGTACGTTCGTGAACTTTTTTTACAAAATGCCTTTAACCGAAAGTGCTAGGATTGAAATATTAATGATGATTTTTATTGGCGATAAGATGCGGACTCAACAAGAGGTATGCCGATTATTCCATGAAAGGCACCCAGATCGTGAAGCTATTTCACAATCTACGGTAAGCAGAATAGAGCGAAAATACAGAGAATTAGGACATGTGAGGGATGCAACAAAGCAAGGTAGATCAAAAATTGATGAAAATATTCAACAAGACATATTTTTGTCGGCAGTAGAAAATCCACACTGTACAGTGCGAGGATTATCTAGGGATTTTGGTATTGGAAAGTCTTCAGTATCAAACATTTTTAAAAAGGTAAAATAAAATCCTTATAAAGTACGTCTTATCCATGAATTGGCTGAAGACGACTTTGACCGAAGAACTGAATTCTGCGAGTATATGATGAACCTAAATAACAATTTCATTGATAACGTTTTATTTTCGGCGAGGCAACGTTTTATTTGAACGGTCATGTTAACCGGCAAAACACCCGTTATTGGTCTGATGAAAATCCACACTGGATGCAAGAGTGCCATACGCAAAGACCACAAAAAACCAACGTATGGGCTGGTATTGTGAGAAATACAATTATTGGTCCATATTTTTTTGATGAAAACTTAACAGGAGCATTATATCTGGATTTCCTACAAAATACATTAATTCCTGATCTGATCCAGCTTTTCCCTGATATTCAAATACCCACTAATGTAGACCGCAGAATCTGGTTTCAACAGGATGGCGCACCGCCACATTTCGCAGTAACTGTGCGCGATTTTTTAAACACAACTTCTTTTTATGGGGTTATTTAAAATCTAAAGTCTACTTCAACAGATCTGGAAATATCCCTCAACTACAAGACCGAATTAGACAAGAAATACAGAACATAACACCCGCTATGCTACTGAATGTTAGAGATGAAAGTAATGCCCGGTTCAGTCATTGTATAATGGTCAATGGAGAACAATTTGAACATTTATTGTAAATTTTCGTTTGTTTGTTTTTGGTAGTGTATCACATTAATTGCATAACTACGTAATTCCATTTAATTTCTTTATTACATTCAGTAACGTTTAACTTTCCATAAACAATTTATAATAATATTTTTTTTGCATTTTTGCCCACCCTGTACCAATTTGAAGCAACTTATACATTTTTAGAATCAGCTCAGCAAGGGCAAACCGGAAATTGAAAAAAAGGGGGGGTTCCATTTTAAAAAAAATGGTGATGACGTCATTACACGAAGGTGGTTCACCCTGTATATTAGATTATGATCTGAAAAAATAGTAAATTGAAATCAAAAATCGACCTGTTTCGGGAATTTCTAATTTAATAGTTCATTTAGCTAATAATGAATTTATTCGTTACTTTATGGACGCACTGTATATTAAATGTGTAATAAAAATATTCTAAATAAAAAAATGATAAATAAATTTAACAATGTCCAATCCTTAATAAATCAATGATTAATGATTGATCATTATTTATATAAATACATTAACTAGTAATAATTCAAAAATTATAGCTTCAAAACAGTCAAATAATAAACATGTTTCTCGAAAAAAAAAGTAAATTTGTAAAAAGTAATAAATATTTTATAGAACTAACTTACAGAATTGGAAGTTACTTCGGATATTTTCCTTTGTATACTAAACCAACTTTAAACTATTTTATTCAGTTGTTTGCAGTTACATTCGGAATAATTGGTACTTATTCATCGTTTTTAAATTATTCTTACATTTGCGCAACAGATTCAATAACCAGAATTAGATTTTTGCTGTATAACGTGTTTGTTGTTATTAGTTACTTTTCGTTAATTTATGAAAATTATCATGGTAGAGAAAATTGGAGAAAACTATTTAATTTTATTAGTTATTTGAACCAAAAAATAAATGGTGGGACAAATGGGTTAGGACATTGGATAAAATTAAATCTATTAGTATTGTCATACTTATCAACATATTATAGTGTGAATAATTTTATTCAATTGATGCCACATAAAATGTCACCTGTATTATATTGGTTTGCTTATTTTTTTAAAAGTTTAATTTATCTCCAAGTAATGATTTTTACTATATTCTATTGGCAAATGTGTAATTTTTTAAGCTCAAATTACAAGAGCTTATTGGAAATGATCAAATGTCCTCGACATTTCAAACTTTTTGAAACAGATATTAATGATATAAAATTCGCTTTACAACAATTATATGAAACTGTCAATATTTTAAATTCGCTTTTTGGAAAATATTTTTGTATTGAGTTATTATTGGGTGTTATATCCATTTTGAACTTCCTTATTATTTTTATAAAACCTATTAGAGCTAATGAGCCAATCGAAGTATTGGGGACAATCGGTTTGCTTTTTAGGAGTTCACTTTTATCGGTAAGTATTTTCCTTCCTTTTTATATTAAAAATTTAATGTAGCTAATGTGTAAAATAATTAGCGCTTAAAAATGCAAATAGCAGATTATCAGCAAGTTTATTTGGCTACTTTTATAGCCTTCTTTTAAGCTTATGTGCAAACTTAATTATTTCTTTAACGGTTGAAATTTAAAGGTCTTGACGAAGTTATTTGGCGACTATGGAGCATTTGTTAGGATTTTTAGCGTTTTGGATTGGAATATCTCTAAATTTTCACTTCTGAATTTGATGCAGCCTTATACACTAACAGCTTATTTTGGCTGAACAGTTCTGATTTAGTACCAATAGGCAGGTTTGACATTTCTCTTATTTTTTTTATTTTAACTTAAATCAAGAGATTTTGTTATTTAAAAACGATTAATAAAAATTTGAGCTCAAAATATTAATATTTACGTCCGCTGTAAGCATTTTAAAATCAAAGGATCGGCGAGAGGCTGGAAAACGTATCGTGCGCGAAACTAGACCGTGTGATGTCAGTAGCCAAGAACGCTTCGCCCCTTGCCCGCTGCTGCGCTGTATTCACGATACACACATTTTACAGGATTACCGTTTTAGTAAATTTCCTACTAAATTAGTAGATTTTTAAGAAAAATGAGGGTATTTAGTAGAATTCTATTAGAATTAATAATAGGCAGTTTCTACATTTTTTTTTACTGAAATCGATAAATTTTTTTATTAAAAAACGATCCAAAAAAAAATGAAATTGAATTTAAAACTATATTTTATCGCTATCTATCTATTGTATATTTAAGACTAATGTCTCATCGCAGAAAAAATATTTTGTATCATCCAAACGTGACACGTGATTCTCTTAAATAATAGGTTTGAACAAACGTAAGTATGAGCTCTAGTAGCAGCATCGAATAGTGCTCGTTAGTGGTGCGATAGGTCCGGGATCGAATCCCGCACACAGCATATCTTTTTTTTGCTTTTTATTATTATATTTTACTTTTCAACGTTATTAAATATTTTTTTAATTTCTTTTTAATACACAGGCTAATTTAGGTAGTCAAGACTTCTTTTAATCAAAAAATACATATCCCCAGGCAGGTAAAAAGTATGTACAAAATATTTTTACTGCAATGAGACACTCGTGATTTTGGTAGTTTATTATTGAAATGTTGGTAGAATACGGTTTAATGAAAAATATTTAATAAGGTTGAAAAATAAAAAAAAGATATGCTGTGTGCGGGATTTGATACCTAGACCGGTCGCACCACTAACCAGCACTATTCCACGCTGCTACTAGAGCTCATACTTATGTTTGTTCACAAACTTATTATTTAAGCGAATCACGTGTCAGGTTTACATGATACAAAATATTTTTTCTGCAATGAGACACTCGTCTGAAATATACCATAAAATATAGTTTTAAATTGAAATCTGAAGAATCTACTGAATTTTACAGCGGACGTAAATATTAATATTTTGCGCTCAATTTTTTTTATCGTTTTTTAATAAAAAATTGTATCGATTTCAGTAAAAAAAATGTCAAACCTGCCTATTATCAATTCTACTAAAATTATACCAAACACCCTCGATTTTCTTATAAGTCTACTAATTTAGTAGGAAATTTACTTAAAACGGTAACCCTGTAAAATGTGTGTAAATACAGCGCAGCAGCGGGCCAGGGGCGAACCGTTCATGGCTACTGACGTCACACGATGTAGTCTCGCGCACAGGTACCGTTTTCCAGCCTCTCGCCGATCGTTGATTTTATAATGCTTACAGCGGACGTAAATATTAATATTTTGCGTTAAAAATTTGTTTGATCGTTTTTAAATAACACAATCTATGGATTTCAGTTAAAAAACAAAAATGTCGAACCTGCCTAATAGCTGGTATAGGTTGTGGACTTTGAATCGAAGCTACTTTGTTTTCGTAAAAATATGTTTTTTCAAATTCAATCTACGGTCGAAGTGCATGCCTAATAGTAGGGAGGCCAAAAAATGTTATATAATGTATACCCATTCATCGGGGTGGGGGGGCCAAAGAATTTCAAAAATGTAAAAAAAACCGTTATATGGAAAGATCCGAGCGCGTCAGGCATTGATATTATGTATGCCCAACTTATCTTTAATAATGGAGGTTGCTTAATCTGAAGGTTTGCACGATGGGGTGGCTGTATGGAAGGGTTAAAAATAGAAGAAAAAAAATTAATGTAGCGTGTCAGATATTTTAAAGAGCTGGCAAGTATATCCAAAGAAAGTTATCATTTAATATTCTGACGATTTGGATGTAATGAAAACTCTCGGTGATTCTTGAAAAATGCAGAAAAAATCGTCCATTTGAAACACTCGAGCGCGTCAGATTAGGATATATAAATTTTAATGATTTTTTTATTCATTAAGTTTAGTCCATTAAAAAGCACATTAAATAACATGCAAAGAAAAACGTATATTTTTTGAAACTCGATACACATATTTACAGAAAAATAAGCATAAAAATTTAATTTTTTTAACTAAATTTCTTTTTAATCTTCGTCCTCAGCTTCTCTTCTCTAGAACTGGCATGCAAATGTTGATCCTTACAGCATTTATGATAAGGAATATTTGAATCCTTCGAAAAAGATCTAAACTTTTCCAACATCGGTACATCGTGTCGTTGTGTTCTGTGGCAGCATTTTTTAAATGTAGTTTTTAATCTATTTGTAGCCCAAGAGGCTTAATAGGGATTTACTAAAGCGTTGTGGAGGCCTATTGGATTGCAATGATTAGATGCTAAAAAGAAAAAAAAGTTTATATGATGTTGTGTTCCTTCATTGGGGGGAGGGGGGAAGCGTATATATATTATCAAAAATGTAAAAAAAAATGGTCACAAAGACATACTTGAGCGTGCAAAGTGTAAGAAGGGTAGAGATGCGCGGAGTCTGAAATATATAATTTTCAGCAGCTGCACCGACCATATTTTATTGATGAGGAAACCAGCAGATTATACTATTTTCGTGGTCCTTAAATTATTTCCGTCAAAATAAAAAAAAAATTAACCGCGCTCTAGTATTTCAAGTTGACGTTGTTTTTTTACTTTGTATGTCCCCCACTCCTTACGTCACACTGAAATGGTCAGATTATTGGAATATACACCTTTTAGGATGTAATTAACTTACCCTACCTCAATGTGAAGTGGTCGAGAATTTCTAATGACCAATTTTTTTTTACTATTCTGATCCTTTATCCTAAACGGGCGGCTATATATTAAGAGCTTATATCCGGTAAAGGTATTCAACTGGGTGTAAGGCATCCCCCCATATATTAATCTGCCGAGCTTCAGTAAATCCCCAAATCCCCGCTTGGGCTCCCTTACTATAAGTATTTAGCATTTTGTTGTTGGTGAAGTTGATGATTATTTCGAAAAATGGGTGTATAGTCACCTTTACGATTGCTGATCGTTACTTGAATAGACTTCGTTTCATTGGCCTTTATGCGCCATGTTTTTAGACGGGTTTCTTTCTTAGTCAGGTTATTTTGTAGTTTTTGTGATGATATTTTGGATCTTGATGTACTCTAAATACTGCTGTATCGTCTACATATGTGGCGGTGATGACGTCTTGATTTGTAGGTAGATCAGATGAGTACAGCAAATATAATACAGCCCCAGTATATGGTCATAAAAGCTTCTATTAAAGATTCAACAAATAGCTGGGCTTTTTCCTTGTTGGTTTTTGCCCAATCTTCGGTTGCTTTTCAAAGAAGTGGATTTAATAGTTGTGGCTGATTTATTTTTTCTCCACAGCAAGTAGTTGATGTCTTCTATACCTATTAAGCCTTTGAGGTAGTTTTAAATTTCGTAATTCTTATAATTGTTTCAAAAAAATTCTTTCTTAGTTGATGGGTAACTTGGTTTATTGTTTTCTTATCCTGTACTTCTTGTGGTTTACCATGTATTCGGCGTTTTTGGTTAATTAAATTGTATTTTTTTTTAATTACTAATATAGCAATACCACCATAACCACAATGTCGTTTCTTATTATATGATAGTCTGGAAAGTTAACGCGTATATTCGGCTTGAGCCACGTTTTGCAGATTACTCCGATATCTACTTTATATTCAGATAGACATTTTTAAACTGTATTTGTTTGCTATAATTAATGGCGCATTCCATTGTAGTACTTTTATTTGATTATTAGTCATTTTTATTTTGTTTCAATATATTATCAATTTTATATAGCCCATTCTTTACATAACCTATGTCAATATTTCTAAGATACTAAGATTTCGGATTCTCCTTTCAAGTTTATGGATTCGGTTTCCATACTCTCACATGAATTTTTAGGGGGGGGGGTAATTACTATAGACGAAATTTTTTAGTCCGAACGAATTGGTAAACATGAGAGGTTAGGTTGGGGGGGATGAATTCTACGTTTTTTCACTATTACTGGAAATTTTGACAGGTATACGTTGTCTTATAAATGATGTACAATTGTTTTTTTAATACTTACTTCATACAATTGAAATACCATTATTTACAATGAATAATTATTCTAATAATTGACTGATATTTTTAAAAGTATTTTTACTACACAATAAACAACCCAAATATGGTGTGGGTCTCAAAAACCTTTGCAAGCCTGTTTCTAACTAATAAAGATTTTATAGTAATAATTTATAAAATGGGAAGTTACTGTGGAATTTTCCCGCTGGAAACTAAATCCATTTTAAAAAATTTACTCCATGTTTTTAAACTTGTCATTGGTATAATAGGTGCATATTTAGTAATAAAGTTATATTATTTAAATCTGAGTATTAACACTTATTCAAATATGTTTTATAATTTTCTTTTCTCACTTTTTTACATTGAACAATATTTTAATAGAAATAAGTGGAACAATTTTTTTGATATTGTAAATTTACTGAATACAAAAATACCAAGAGGATCAATTTCTTGTATACATTGGGCAAAGTTCTGCATAATATTAATAATGTATTTATCTTGGAATATTACTTACATTTTCTTTCTGAAAACAATACCTAGAAGCAGTTTTGTCTTCTGTTCTTATATTTTCTACAGTGTTATTTATTTTCAAATAATGATTATTACAATTTTTACATTAAATGTCACTACCTTTGTATGTTTAAAATATAAAGGTATTTTAAAAATTATTGAAAAAAGCAACTATCATAAACTACATAAAAAAGAAATTGATGGCATTAAAATAATTCTAGTGAAGTCACACGAACTGATCAAAATTTTTAATTCACTCTTTGGGAAATTCTTCTATTATCAAATAATATTAGCTGGTATTAATGTTCTAAATTTAGTTTTACACATTTTCTCTTATTCTGGATCAAAGAATTTAATTATTATGGTATTAGCATCGATATTGGGCAGTTTATTATTGATGGTAAGCTTCTTTCTATCGTTTTTAAATTTTATTTTGTACTCAGCAAAATTTCTTTTCCTGTGGTACCAGGGTAAAAACATATCAATAATATTTTTCCAAAGAAAAAAATAAAATCAAAATTATTTCCAAAAATCTGCATAAACTTTTATGAAGTTGATTATATTATGATATTTAATCATGCTTTAGATATAGTATTATTAAATTAAAATAAAAGTTTTAGATCCGTTTCCAGATTTTGCTAATCACTACTTTTGCTCTGGCACCACAATTATATCATTTGTTATAATCATAAATGAAACTCGAAATCATGTACCACAATAATACTTAATTATAAAATAGGACGCAATTAGTTTCGGCTAAAAAACCATCTTTAGGCCTAGAATACATATATGTTCGATAGGCAAAATTACAAAAATGAAAGAATATAACTTACCAAAATACAATTATGTTAAGATTAAACTTTAATAAGCATATTGCTTAAAATTGAGGTTACCGCTACTTGGAAGCGAATGGGTGGATGGTGAATGAAATACAAGTACATGAAAAGATGAGAGAAAATTAAAGTGGCCCTCAAGACTAATAACAACATTAACTCCTTTTTAGTTAATCCCAAAACGTTTTCACATTTACAGGTGTCTATAAATTGTGTTGTTCTGATTGCAATGCAGTTTACATCGGCCAGAAGACGAGACTAGAATCAGACATCATCAGTTTTTTTCGTTAAATTGCCAGGCAACAAACTTCTGATTGATACATGTTTACTTCGACAAAAAAAAAAGCTATAAAAAAAGCTCTCGTGTAATTATAAGTGAAAATTCATGTACTCAAAAAATTTCCGGCAATAATTCATTCCCTAGATTATAAGTGATAATTTTTTATTTTCCACGAAAACTAGTTTATTTGGCAAAAATATGAAAACAAACCGATTGATAAAATCCGTTAAGAAGAGTGATTTTATCTAAATTCGGTTTGTTTGAATAATTTTGCCTCAAGTAAATAAGTTTGAGTGATGGTAAATAAAAAATTATCTGATAAAATTTTAAGAACGAGCTGTATTTAAAAAGATTATTTTTTTCATCAATTTGAAATAACAAGAATTTATTTCGTCTAGATTTTATTAAGTTCAATAAATCAAACAACGGACAGGTATGTTACCGATACCGTCAAAATCTGACATTTTGCTGATTTATAATTTAATATTTTTCACAATGAATGATTGGCTAGAATCACCCATTGCTATTGGTTGAAATCAGCAAAATGTCAAATTTTGACGTAAGAAAAAATAATCATTAATAATATTTTTCTCTTTTCAATAGTAAATTTCCATGTCGTTAACAAGTAATGGCAATGGGATTAACATAATTCTTCAGCAACAACCTAGAATAAAATAATTTAATAATAAAAAAACAAATGCTAGGGAGAAAATAAATAAGAAAGGATTCCATTTTGAAAATTTAAAAAGGGGGAAGTAATTCAAAAATTAATTGGTAAATTGTGAGAGAATTATATGAATTCAGTCTAATAAGTAAAAAAACAATCACAGCGGATATTAGAAGTATATTTACTTTTGTGGAAAATATTTTTTCCGCATAAAAACAAGAAATTGGGAGCTGAAAAATCCAGTATCAAATAAATTCCATTGGAAGATAGTTAGAACTTATTTTTACCCTTGAAAGAGGTGTATATTACACTGTGTTGGAAGAAACATCAATTTGAAGAAATTGAGGACCAGAGGAGATTAAATTGTTCACAATTCAGGTGATAAAAGAGGAATTTTATATGAACCCAAAAAAGAAATAATACAAAATTAGTATACTATAAAATAAATGTGATCATATATAAAGAACTAAATGCAAATAAAAACATGACAAAAATCAGTACTGAGAAGAGCAGGTTAATAAAGTAAACAATAAAAATTTTAAAATATCAACAAAACATAAAAGAGAAATTATAAATACTCACCAATAAAAATCCAGTATAAAAAAATAATAAAGAGAAAATCGTTTTTCAAGAATTTGTAGGTTAGGTTATAGAATATTAGAAATTAAAATAAAATCCATGTGTATGCAACTCATTACACAAAAGGGTGCATAACGGATTGCATTCATCCATTTGTAGGTATAGTTTGTTTAACCATCGTCTGCCATTACGTAATACATTGTCCAACTTAATCTCTCAATCATGAAATGGATGAGACGGAATTATGACGTCATTAACGTATTTCATAACTAATGTCGACGTAAATGTTATTTATTACTTTTGATAGTTCAACTAATTTTTCATTGTCAAAATGCCTTCCCGGTATAATGAGAAAGAGCACAGTTTAATTTTAAAGTTGATTAAGTACTATTCAAGAGAAAGTGTTTTAACTTTAAATGCAGTCTACAACGTTTGGGTTCACCCCAAAAATTAAATCGTATAATCACGATTCGAGCACCCGTAATTTTTTAATTCAGTCAAAAATCATGTTTAGGGACGTTAAACATCCCCAAGCTAGATATTTGAAACAAATGATTTCAACATCCCCAAGCTAGAAATTTGAAACAAATGATTTAAAAAAACGGAGGTTTCAAGTTAAAAAAATTACTAAATTATGTAAAAAGATACGCATCGTATAAAGCAAAATACAATTTTAACATCACCAATTTATTCATACAAACACACCTTAACATGCGTCATTGAAAACAATCCTTGACATATGTTATTGATTATATTTTAATTTTGAGGTTATGTATAAAATAACATTCAAATAATATATGACAACAGTAAAATTGCAGAATACGTCTCCGATTATGACGTAACGGCAGAGGATGATTAAACAAAATCTGGTAAACATTAGGTTATTTTTTTAATAAATATTGTTACACTTGTATGAGTATTTTTTTTATTAATCTTTTGCAATAATTAATATATAGACAAATATATGAACACTGATTATACTAACACCCCTTCATCTTTCGCTAACCATATCATTGCGAATAACCATTCTTTCTCTATGTCGGACGCCCATCTGTTACATAATTGTCATAAAGGCAATACACTTAATCTCTTGGAAATGTTTGAGATCCACTCTATTTTTAAGGACGATAATACTACATGATTGAATCAACAATTAAGACCTCTCTCGCCAGTTTAACCAAGTCCTTTCTTAATCCAGTGTACCTCATCTTAGTATCGTTCGCTTTCTTCCTACCCCCTTGTTTTTAATTTTATTTGTAAATTATTTTCAGGGCCTTCTGATTTAACTTCTCCTTTGTTTGTTTTTATTCTTTAAATTCAACATAACCTATTCTTTCTTCCTTTACTACCTATTGTCAACACCTATCTGTCATCTTAACTCTTCTTTTCTTTTTTTTTGTCACCGTGGCATGTACACAATTTCATTTTGTATCTATGATCAGTACCGGTTTTCTGAGTTTTTTAAATTTTTGTCATTTTTAATTTGTACTTCAATATTTTTTGAATATACTTTTTACATTCTTGTATTGTTACTACTATTATCAGGTCTCGTTCTACTTCCTTCCATGTATCCCATCCCTTAATTTCCCGATTAATTTTAAATTAATTATACCACTCCATTGTCAATTGTCAAGTCACTTCCGGTAACGGCAACCTTTTTATATTACTTAGTACATGCGACTTACTTGCAAAGGCAATGTCGGCGATTTTTCTAAATTGTTTTCGTGAGCACCTTATGAGCTCAATCTTTAATATAGTTCTTGATAGGACTCTGTCCTTCAATTCTCACTCCAAGTGTAGTTGGAGTGTTTTATCTGCGATGCAGTTTTATCGTACTGCTGTTGCTGATAATATGAGGCCCGCATGTGAAGTTCCTTTTCATAACCAGAAAATTCCTAATTGTTAGTTCCCATTAGTTCTAACTGCCCTTAGTATCACTCTGTTAAAGATATTAGTACAGATCCTATTAAACAGGAAAAGTATATAAAAGAAGTTGAATTGTATTTAAATAATATTTATTCTAAATAGTATTACATGTGAGAGTCCGGAACATCTAATGGAAAGAAAAAATCCACAAAGAAAATGCCAAATGATGAATAAACAAATATACGAGGCTGGTCTAAAGTTCCCAACCTCGATATAAAGATGGCAGCACTGGTCAACAAAAGCCAGCGAATGTGGGCATCCTTTGGCAGGTATTATCCAGATTTTTAGCCATTTTGGACGCGCAGTTGTTGTCTAACGATCAATTGAGTGAGTTGATCCGAGTGTTTTTGTGAAAATAGAAAAAATCTAGTATCTAGCTGTCATTATTTGGTTTTGAAAACCAATACGACTACGTAAATTAAAGAGTTGAACATAGTGCACCATTATTTACCACCATAAAATTTTGGACATTAACTCTAACTGTACCCGCTTGGCAGATGATTATCGTTCGAAACGTCCAAAAACTACCACTGAAGAATACATCATTCAAGTTGACCAAATCGTGCTAGACAACCGTAGAGTAAGAGAGATAGCGAAGGATATGAATACGTCCAAATAATGTATTTGTCACATATTGAATAAAGATTTAGGACATATTGGCTGCCGCGTTTGCTCACAAAAACGTGTTCAAATGAACATTTACAACGCTTTCTTTGCCCAGTATTGGTGTAATAAATACAGTCAAATGAAGCGAGAATCTGTTAAAAAAAAAGGCAAAAACTGTTACTCCAACTGGGAAACTGGATGGCGACTTTTGTTTTGGGACAGTCAATGAGTTATTGTAATTAATTATCTTCAAAAGGGAAGAACTATTACAGGAGCATACTAACCATCATTATGTGATCAGCTGAAGGCAGAAATAGCAGAAAAATCAGGAATGAGGAGACCATAACTTTTGTAAACAACTGTTTTGGAGATAAAGACGGCGAATACTATTTGGATGACTTAAATGGATGGAAGTATCATTGGGAGAGGTATATGCATGTAGAGAAGTAAAAACAAAATTGAAGAAAAAATATCTTGCTTTTATATTAGGTCCAGGCAATTTTGGAAAAAGTAAATATGGGATCAAAAAATTAAATGAATAAGAAGAATAAGAAAAAAGACTAAATTCAAAAAGGGGATTTGGCGAGTGTTTGGGGATAGAGAGTATCAAATAGGAAAAAGAAAATTGTGCAAAATTATAATTTCGTTTTGAAGAAAGATCGTATGTGATTTTGGATGAAAATTGAGAGAATAATTATATGGTTTGAAATTTAAATGTTAGGAGTTGCTTACCTTTTCATGTATCCCCCATTTGATCTCTTGCACCACCCCCCTTTCCCTTCCCAGTCGCGTTACCCTTAATTTTAAGCAATATGCTTATTAAGGTTTAATCTTAACATAATTGTATTTTGGTAAGTTATGTTCTTTAAATTTTGTATTTATTCTAGGCCTAAAGTTGGCTTTTAAGCCAAAACTAGTTGCCTCCTATTTTATAATTAAATTTTATTGTGGTACATAATTTCGAGTTTCATTTATGATTAACACTTGACTACATTTGAGATATGGATACCTTATTGTATTTATACATTATATTTCCATATGTATTTCTAGTTCTTTGTTTTTTAATAAATCAAAAAGTAGGTATTAAACACAAGAATAGTATTACAATATATCATATAGGGTGTACTAAACTTAAAGGGGAAGATCCAAACATTTCCTAATAAATAAATAAATAAGATAGTTACATCATTAAATCTACTAACATAATCTTTTGTTTTTTTACTAATTTTTTTTTTGTAACAAAGTGAAATAATATTCGAAGTAGGAACCAACATTTTTTAAACCGATTAATTTATCAAATTAGATAAACCAATTTATCAAATATTATCGTTTTTATATTATCATGAAGGTAGTCACTTTTGAACTGCTTTTACAAATTTAACATAGAATTGAAATATCATTATTTACAATGATTAATTAACCTATAAGTTGCTTAGTAGTACATTAAGAATTTTTTTATTATAAACAAGCTAAACATGATGCAGGTGTTGAAAATGAATTCTTACTTTGTAAAAACTCATAAAAATTTTATTGAAATAATTTATGAAATTGGAAGTTACTGTGGAGTTTTCCCGTTTGTAACTCAATCGATTTTAAAATCTTTTCTCGTTATTTTTAAAATTGCCATTATTATAATTGGCACATATTTAGTAATAGCTACATATTGTCTTAAAAAAATGGACCCTATTGGGTGTATAAATATGATGTTTAGTCTTTTATTTTCACTCCATGACATTGGACAATATTTAAACAACAGTAACTGGAATAAATTCTTTGAGGCGCTTAATTTGTTAAATAAAAAAATGCGAACAAGATCCAATTTTTGTATTCATTGGATACAGTTCAGCATACTTTTACTAATCTATTTATCTTGGAATATTATTTACCTATTATTTTTGGAAACAATGCCAAAAAGCGGTTATGTCTTCTGTTTATATATTTATAACACTGTTGTTAATTTTCAAATAACCCTTATCACAGTTTTTGCTTTAAATTTCTCTAACTGTATATATTCCAAATATACAGGTGTATTCAAAATTATTAAAAAGTCCAACTGTCATAAAGAAATTGATGACATCAAAATCATCCTATTAAAGTCGCACGAAATAGTTAATATTTTTAACTCACTCTTCGGAAAATACTTCTGTTTTCAAATATTTTTGACTGGTATTAATTTACTTATTTTTGTTTTAATATGTTTCCTTTATTCTGATTCAAACAATTTCTTTATTATGGTATTGGGATTCATATTTGTAAGTTTATTATTGATGGTAAGTAATATATTTTCTGTATATTTAAGCACCATCTGTGTAGTATAAGTAAATAGTGGGCTATTTTGGAGTTTACGAAATTTTCGAATTTCGACCAGAATCATATGTCAAAATGCTCGCGACAACGAGCCTAGCAAGAATATACAAGAAAAAAAAGTCGCTCTCAACTATCTAAATAAGTTTTAGTTAATTGTAACCTCTATGTTAAAAGTTATTTATAACTATGCGGTTAAAATTTTAACCCAAATGTCAATTTCAATCAATGATGACATACAGAATATAAAATGGAAAATAACCTCCGGTTATTTTTATAACCTAGGGTTAATTTTAACCAACTTTTTACTGAATAGACCCCTATGTATGGTATAAGTAGCGGGAACGTAAAAATAGGTGAAAGATTAATATCATGTTTGGGGTTTTTAACGATGCTCAATCGATTGCCGTTCTCCGTTTGTATCTGTCTCTCACTGTTCTCGAGTTGAATAAGGCTAACAAACAGACTGACGGAAGGTCAAAACCGTTTTATAAGAGTTTTTTTCTTCGAAAACTCTAAAAAGCAGAAATTTAGAACTGGCTAATCAAACATAAAATTCAATATAATCAGATGTTTAAAATTAATCTACCAATTGTTAGAATATATCAAAAAAATATAAAAAAAAGATAAAGCAGTTCAAAATTACAAAAAATTGTTAGAATTTGTCAAACAAAGAAGGAACAGTTGAAAATTTCTACAAATTATTAGAATCTGTCAAAAAAGAAGAAACAGATCAAAATTGCTAAAAGTTGTTAAAATGTATCAAAAAAATTTCAAAAAAAGATAAATCAGTTCAAAATTGGTAAAAATTGTTAAAATCTATCAAATGAAGGTAAAGCAATTGAAACTTGCTAAAAATTGTTAGAATTTGTCAAAGAAAGAAGAAACAGTTCAAAATTGCTATAAATTGTTTGAATTCGTTAAAAAATGTTTAAAAAAGGATGAAACAGTTCAGCGTTGCTCAAAATGCAAAAGGTGTTCAAAAAAGTGAAAAACAGCAATATTATTGCTGTAATTTCGAATTTTCTAAATAAATTTCTTCATAGGTATATACCTTATATACTACAGTGTATATGGTATAAGTAGCGGGAAAGTAAAAATAGGTCAAATATTAATATCATTTTTGGGGTTATTAACGATGCTGAATCGGTTGCCGTTGTCCGTTTGTCTCTGTCTCTCACCGTTCTCGAATTGAATCATTCTAACAGACGGATGGACGGACGGACAAAACCGTTTTATAAGAGTTTTTTTTCTTCGAAAACTCTAAAAGTTATGGCCCAAAATGTGTAATTGTTACTTATCGTTATCTAGTTGTTGTCTCACTGTCTGTTTAATTTTTTTTTTTAATAACTAAAAAATAATGACACATTTGACGTTTTTGAAGAAATTTTAAGTGTGAAAAGAAAAAATGAACAAAAAAGGTTAAGAGCAAGGGTAATTTATAAAGAAATTAAAAACGGGAGTAATTTATAAAGCTAAATGATAAAAGAAAGGGATTAATTAGTCTGTCACTGAAAAAAAGAGCAAAATAAAAAGAAAACACCCAAAAAAGGGGTAATACAGTTGCTGATGCTAGATATAAAATTGTCGAACTCTACTACATCTCGTAACTGTAGTAGAATTGTTATATCAATTGTATTGATATTGTTAGGATGTGGGGTAAAGGGGGTATGTTCTCACATAGGATATCAAAATGCCATCACAAAAAGAAGAAATAAAATATATGAAATGTAGACACGGATAAACATATTTGTGCGATTACCCCTCAGGAAAAACGTACCCTCCCCCCAGGAAAAACTTATCTACGCCCTTGTGGTCTAAGGTCTGGCTACATGAAAATACAAGGTATAAAGTACATGCAATATTTATAGCTAGAGAGGTTTTATTAGCTCTCCCGAACATTGAGTGGAAAACTACCAACGCGCTCAGTAAGATTAAAGCAGGGGTGAATGATCAAAAATGATAAATTTAATAAAAAAAAAATGACAAACCTTACTGATAAAAATTATATAAATATCAAATATTTGTTATTACAAAAGGTGGAAAATTATTGGCAGATGATTTCGTGAAAGAGAAAGGGCCTACAGACTGCAACAAATTGGCCGTAATATATATAACAAAAAAATGATAAACCTCGTGATTGGAAATTATTGGAAATAATTACTGATTTGTTAATTTGTTAACTAAATTGTATGCTGAATGGCAGACAAAAAACGGAAGACAACATCGAGGCAGAGCGCGGTTATACATAAACAGTTACAAAACTGCGCGTTAGCAGGCACGTGACGACTTCTAAACACGTATTATCTCATGACCCATTAAAGATATCTCAAATCTGTTATTCAATTTCGCTGTTTAAATGGAACTCATCATACTACACATCTTCCTCGCTTTCACAATCATCTTCAGATTCGATTTCGCCAATATCTGCTGAAAAACGACATTAAATAAATAAATTTATTAAAAATGATATTTAACACATGTGACTTTGAAAGCTTTTGCAAAAGATTTAGACCGATCTTGATTAATTAAGACGTCTTTAACAGTAGATAGTAACTGAAGTCCTTCGAACTATTGAAATTGGTACTTAGAGTCGATAATAACCTATCCGCAGTCTTCTGATGGTACCAAAAAGATGTAGGAATTTTCTTGAGCATGGCTTCATAATCTAGCGATATACATTGCTCTCATAAATTGACTTTATAGTTAAAAAAAAGCTCAAAGTGTGCACTATTTACAGAATCAAGCGTTTCCATCGCATACATTTAATAGACAATTTTTTTCAATTTCTCGGATTACAGTCTCTTTATCGCAATGTTCACTGCCTAATTCGGCAAATGCGCTTTGACATTGTTCGCTTAATAATAATATTTTTAACGGACTCTCTTTTTCTTTTCTGTCCACGATAAACGTCTGTTCACTACTGATTTCTTTATTAGACTGAACCGTCGTTCATATTAACACAGTAAAATGATTATATACAGTGCGACTCAAAAAGTCTGCACCATATGGGAAAAATTTTTATTATTCATTTGACAGAAAATTTTATTTTTGATAAAAGTTGGTGCATTACGTAAAATTGCTATTTCAAGTGTCAAACTTTCAAATTTCTAAATGGTATACAGGGGCGGGCAAAAAATAGGAATTTTGACAAAGAGTAAAGTACGATTATTTTTGACAATATCAAAAAAATTAATTTAAGAAAAACATTTAAAGCTTTGTTGTCCTGATATCTGCAGTGTTGCCAATGTCAATTATATTTTGATATCGGATCTTTGATTTCAAGAAAAAAATACGATTTAGTACTAACAGGTATGAGGAAAACATAAATATATTAATAAAAAATTCAATTATTCCGAAATTACAACATTACAAAAGAATCACAACTCTCCTGAAGTTATCCGTAACTCAGATAATTATCCCACGTTTGGCAACTATGCTTTTCTGGTAGGTCGTAAAAACGAACGAATTGAACACCACGTAGATCAAAGTGCCGACACCGGAGTACAAATAGTGTATATAATTATTTTACTGCGATATTAATGTTGGGGGAGATTTCAAATGGTATGATCCGATTATCATGTGAAAAAAGTCCAATTTTGTGCGCCACAAACAAAGTGCCTATTTACATGCAACCTACCTTACAGTTTTGGAAATATGGAAAATTAAAATTTCTGTTGGAATAATTTTATTTTTAAACACCGCACCATGACAATTTTAAATATTATATAATAATTCTAATACCTATACCAAATTAACATTTGCGAAGACTTAACAAAATGTCCAGAAAATATCCGAAAAATTTTAAGATCCGAAAAATCTCCACAGAATAAAAACAATTCGCAAATCGGACTTATATCCGCCAACTCTATATACACAAATTAATTCAAATAATATTTATGAAAGCAAAAGAAATACTGGTCTGCCTCGATGTTGCAGTCTCTTTCATGAAATCGTCTGCCAATAATTTTCCGCCTTTTGTAATAACAAATACTTGATATTTATATAATTTTTATCCGTGAGGTTTATCATTTTTTATTTATAAAATTTATCATTTTTAATCACGCACCCCTGCTTTAATCTTCCTGAGCTCGTTCTCAGATTGGCCACTCAATGTTCGGGAGAGCTAATGAAACCTCTCTAGCTATAAATATTGAATGTACCTTATACCTTATATTTTTATGTAGCCAGCTCTCCGTCTATTGGAGTCAATACTGAATCATAAAGAAAGCAAGTTAACGACGCGATTATTTTTTCAACTAAATATGTTAAACCTTGCCTGTGTATACTAGGTATTTTCATGTTATCGGCTACCGGCTATTGTTGGTTATTTTAAACTTATTTGTAAGTAATCATTAATGGTTAATAATCAAATATTTATGTGCTGTATCTATGTGTCAAATAACTTTTAACTGATTCAAATATCTAGATTCAATGAAATAATAATAAAACCGTAATAATAATAATATTTAGTAACAATCACAAAAACAACAATTCATTCAAACTAATTACCATCAAAAAGTACAATTTCAACGAAACCACCTGATCAGGACTGCCACTTGTTCTTGGTCTAAAATCTGTAGAAGTCATCGTAAGTTGCCGTACCACAGGCAGGTTCGACATTTTTTTTTTGTTTAACTGAAATCGAGAGATTTTGTTATTTAAAAACGATCAAAAAAAATTTGAGAGCAAAATATTAATACTTCGTCCGCTATAAGCATTTTTAAATAAAGGATCGGCGTGTGACGTCAGTAGTCATGAACACACATATCGTGAATACAGCGCAGCAGCGGGCCAGGGGCGAAGCGTTCATGACTACTGACGTCACACGGTCTAGTCTCGCGCACAGGTACGTTTTCCAGCCTCTGAGCGGTCCTTTATTTTAAAATGCTTACAGGGGACGTATATATTGATATTTTGAGCTCAAATTTTTTTGATCGTTTTTAAATAACAAAATTTCTCGATTTTAGTTAAAATTAAAAAAATAAGAAAAGTGTCGAACCTGCCTATTCCGTAGATCCAGAACCAGGCTTAAATACATGCAATAAACTGGTTACATGGTTAGTAAGATAACAAAAATTCCACATAAATAGGAAAATCGGGGATTCACTGAAACGTGAATTCCTTAACGCTCTACGCAATTTTCTGAATTGAAGTGTTTATTGAATATAATAATAATTCAAGAATATAGGCTAGGCAACCAAATACACAAATCCTCTGTATGTGTGGATGCTTGCTTAGTTTTACATATAGTAATAACAGAGAAGAGAAATATATCTATCTCTCTTCTCTGGTAATGGTTTATTTTTGAAAAAATCAGTAGAATCTTCAATCTTTTCGGAGATTCCATAGGCACTTTCTGAATTCCGTAAATCTACGGAAATTTCCGTAAAAGTGGCAAGTAGATAGGGTAAGTTGGTTCTACTATAAGTATAGGGAATTCAACGTGTTAGAGAGAGAGGTATAGGAAATTCAGCGTGTCAGAAAGAGACGCAGATAAAAATGGCGGCACGTGGCATACTTTAAATATTGGGATAAAAAATGGCTGCGGAATAAAAATATAGTACTCTTCATAACTCTAAGATGTAGTACTGCCGCTAACAAACAGATGGCGCTACTAGCCATCTTTTTGCAGCCATTTTTAATCCACAATATAATATATCTTCGTAATTAATGGACCGATTTGGGTGAGTCAAACGGCATTATATTTGAAATATAACGTAAAATTATTACATGTCAAAAAATACTGTGCAGAAGAAACGTCAAAAGGGCCTTAGCTTATATCTCCGTTACTATTGGTCCGATGTAAACGCGGGAAACGGCAGTGTATTTTAAATGTGACGTACATAAAATACGTAAAGAAAAAACATGCGCAGTACGAAAGCCAAAAGGACCGTAGTGAATATCTGCGTTACTATTGAGCCAATTTTTATGGGGAAAACGGTCCTGTATTCGCAATGTGTTGTAAAATTAATACGTAGGAAAAACATGCGCAGTACGAAGGCCAAAAAGACCGTAGTGAATATCTGCGTTACTATTGGGCCAATTTTTATGGGGAAAACGGTCCTGTATTCGCAATGTGTCGTATAATTAATACTTAGAGAAAAACATGCGCAGTAGCAAAGTCATAAAGTCCTTAGCGTCTAACTTTGTTATAAAGAACCCATTTTGAATGTGGAAAAACGCCCCGATATTATAAATGCGACGAATAATAGATGTGTAAAGTTACTTCGCGCGATCAATGACAAAAAAAAGGCGTTAAATTTTAATTTTTCATTATTATTCATTTAATATTGAAATATTTATAATATTTAATTTTTTAAATTTTTACCTAGTTTCGCGATAAGAATGCTCGCGGTTATTCGCGATAAGAATGTTTTGTTATTGAACAAATCCTTTATATCTAGACAAGGTAAAAACAAATGCATCCAATTAATATTATGAGGTTAATAATTACTAAAATATTTATATTTCATTTTATATTTTATAACGTTCGTTGCTATTGAAACAGGAAGTGATAAGAATGTTTAATCAGGGAAATTTTTAACCAAAACTGGTGATAATATTTTTAATACAATCTTTTGTGGCGAAGCAAAAAAAACCTCAACGGATGTAAAGTAGGAAACTGATTAATAAATGTATAACCAAAACGGATGCGGTTAACAAAAAACCCAACGGTTTTCTGGACTGTTCGAAACTTCCGCATAGCAGAATATAATCTTAAAGTGCACAGAATTCATCAGTTAATCATTTGACTTCAGCCAGTTCAGTTCAGCTCTCTAGTAAAATATTAAGGTAAGTTTTTTTAATTTTTATTTATAAAATAGTTCTAGTTTTTATTTTAAACGTGATTTAAATTTTTTTATTTCTCGAAATAGTTTAAAATTTTTTATTCTTCAAAAAAAAAAATTGTTTTTTAGTTTTTAAATAGTAGGAGAGGTACTTAATTTTTTTTTTCCAAATTTAACTAAAAAAGAAAGTTTTTATTTTTTTATTTTTAAATAGTAGGACAGGTACTTAAATATTTTTTAAATTTAACTGTAAAAGGAAGTTCCTAATTTTTATTTTTTAAATAGTAGGGGTGATACTTAAAAAATATTTTTTATTCTTTTAAATTTAATAATTATAATTCGTATTTATTCTAGAATCATCGCAGCACCTCCCTGTCCAGTCACTAACGTCCAGCTCAGTAATTTTTGTGCAAAATATAAAAGTAAGTTTTTTAATTTTTATTTACAAAATAGTTCAAGTTTTTATTTTAAACATGATATAAATTTGTTTTATTTCTCGAAATAGTTTAAAAATTTTTATTCTTCAAAAACAATGGTTTATTTTTAAATAGTAGAAGAGGTACTTGAATTTTTTTTTAAATTTAACTATAATAGGGAGTTTTTAAATAGTAGGAGTGATACTTAAAAATCATTTTTTATTCTTTTAAATTTAATAATTATAATTCGTATTTATTCTAGAATCATCGCAGCACCTCCTTGTCTAGTCGCTAACGTCCAGCTCATTAATTTTTGTGCAAAATATAAAAGTAAGTTTTTTATTTTTAAATTAAATTCATTCTTAAATTGATAAAATATTCAAAATTAGAAATATCCCTGTAGTTTGTTAAATGCATGTAATTTATTTTAGATGGATCTCAGTGAACTAAACAACTGTTCCCTTCTAGCAAAAGAAAACAAGCCAGCAGTTAAGTTAAGCAGCCTGCCTGAGAATAAACCGTTCAAAATCATTGAGGCAAAAATTGTAAAGACCAAATTTGGAGAAAGCATATTGGTGGAATTGGAGAAAAAAGTACTGTTTCTACCTCAGAGGGTAACGGAAACATACCGAAAACATTTGCAACAACTATCCTCAGGAGGATATTCGATAATTTTTAGAGGGATCGTCGACGTGGGAAAACCACACCCTGCCACAAAATTTGAAATTGTAGAAAATTAAGTGGTAAGTTTTACTTTTTTAAACTAAGTGATACAGTGAATTACAATTATGGATGTAAAAAAAGTAATAACCAAGTCTGATAACGTGCTTCTGGCAATAAAAAAACTTCAGAAAATATTATTTGACAATTTTTCGACTAGAGACGCTGAAATTTGGTTAAGACGTTTAGACGGACAAATTAGAATTTGCAGTAAAGAAATTCGTGCTGGAAAACGGAACAAATTATCTATTGGGACTTTGAAAAAACTTCAGACTAACGTTGGACATTTTAAACATTTTAGAAAATTAATTTTACATAGACATGTTGGGGCGGGACTTAATAATACAAAATTGGGACAGCGGGTTAAATGGGAAAATGTTGCATCATCTTTTTCTAGCCGAATTCAAACGGGGGTAATAGTTAATTTACGTCATAAGGACTTGATATATTTTCTGAGTGATTGTATTATTATATTTAAAAATAAAATTTACAAAATTTTAAAATCATTTCCAGTCATTAAAGTAAACGTTACGTTTTGTGGGGAATTTGTAAAAAAATCTGGTGACACAGAAATTTTAGATTTGAAATATTTTAATACTAAAAATGCTATGATTGATGTGACAACCGATATACATCGTTGGTTTGTCGAAAATGCTCAAGACAAAATTTTAACTAAATTGGGTGAATTCCAAGAACTCGAATCAGGCTATGCACTTAATAGGGTTATTTCTTTGGAAGTTAATATTAATAAATTTGAAATGGGAAACGGCTCATCTTTTATTAAACTCCCAAAAGAAATTTCGGACAAAAAGGCTTGCATTAATATTAAAAATACCGATAACGCGTGTTTTTATTGGTCAGTAGTTAGTGCTCTTTATCCTGCCAGAGCAAATGCAGAACTGACGTGTTCATATCCATTTTATACTACTGTCTTAAATACGGAAGATTTAGAAGCACCAATGTCGTTACATCAAATCAATAAATTTGAAAAATTAAATAATATTTCCATAAATGTTTATGCATTGGAATTGAATTCGGTCAACGAAAAAACATTTTATACGGTAGTTCCAGCCAGACTAACTAAAAAGAAACTAGAACAACATGTAAATTTACTTTTGATTCAAAACATTTATTTTCCAAAATTAAACGACTATGAGGCACCAACTACTGACGAAGACGATACGGAAATAAAGTATCATTATTGTCATATAAAAAATATGTCTAGATTATTTAATAGTCAAATTAGTAAACATAATAATAAAACATTTATTTGTGATAGATGCATTAATTATTTTTCTACTCAACAAAAATTAGACGATCATGAAACTTTATGTTCTGAAATAAACGAATACAAAATGACGTTTCCAAAGTACGAGAGTGTTGGCTTTCGAAATTTTACATACAAACAGGAAACACCCTTTGTTATGTATGCAGATTTTGAGTGCATATTGAAAAATTTTAACGACAGAAATGAAAACAATTGTCAATCGAAAAAATACCAAAAACATATTGCTTACAGTGCTGGTTACTATGTAAAATGTGGTTTCGATGACAGTCTATCTTTTTTCAAAAGTTATCGTGGCGAGGACTGCATGGATTGGTTCGCCAATGAAATGACGAACGTGGCTAAAACTATTCAATCGAAAATTAAAAACATTGTTCCTATGGTTGAAAGACCTGATCGATGTGGGGCAACTAGTTGTCACATATGCGAAAAAAGCTTTCAACCAAAGGACATTATTGTGCTTGATCATAATCATTTTACTGGAGAATTTCGTGGATTTGCTCATCAAGCTTGTAATTTGAATTTTAAAAAGTTGTTTGTCGTTCCCGTGGTTTTTCACAATTTGACCGGCTATGATAGTCATTTCATGATAACCAATTTGTGTAAAAAGGGAAGGTTGAGCATACTTCCAATTAATAAAGAAAAATATATTTCTTTTACATTGTTTGACGAAGAAACTGATATAAAATTTAGATTTATAGATTCATTTAGATTTATGGGTACATCCTTAGACAAATTATCGTCTTATATGAATCTAAATGATTTTAAAATCGTCAAACAGGAATTTAATCAAGTAGTAGACGAAGAAAAATTTAAATTATTAACTAAAAAGGGAGTTTTTTGTTACGACTATATAGATTGTTGGGAAAAATTAAATGACGCTTCTTTGCCGCCTATTCAAAATTTCTACAATAAACTAAACAATCAAAACATTGATGAAGAAAAGTATGCTCACGCTCTCTCCATTTGGTCCACATTCGATATAAAATCTCTAGGCGAATATTCCGATTTGTATCTGAAAACAGACGTATTAATTCTAGCTGATGTCTTTGAACAGTTTAGACAAAAATGTCATGCAACCTATGGTTTGGATCCGGCATGGTACTATACTATGCCTGGCTACACCTGGGATGCTATGCTTAAAATGACTAAATGTAAGCTAGAATTATTACGTGATGTTGACATGATAATGTTTATCGAGAAGGCTATTCGCGGAGGGATATCGGTATGTAGTAGTAGATTTTCGGAGGCTAATAACAAATACATGACTGACTATGATCCGACAAAACCATCAAAATATTTAATGTACTTAGACGTAAACAATCTGTATGGTTGGGCCATGTGTGAACCTCTCCCATACGGAGGATTCAAATGGATCGAAGACTGTGCTAATTTTGACGTTATGACAATACCAGACGATTCACCAATAGGCTACATTTTGCAGGTTGATTTGGAATATCCTAATCACCTACATGATGCGCACAAAGATTTTCCATTTGCTGCCGAACAACGTATACCTCCTGGTTCAAAATTACCAAAGTTAATGACGACATTACATAATAAAGAAAAATATACTGTACATTATCGAAATTTAAAACAAATGCTGGCCAATGGTTTGGTAATTACAAGGGTTTATAAAATTTTGCAATTTAATCAGTCGACTTGGCTGCGTCCCTATATTGAGAAAAATACTCAATTGCGGACTGCAGCCCGCAATACTTTTGAAAAAAATTTATACAAGCTAATGAACAATGCTGTGTTTGGCAAGACGATGGAAAATATTCGTAAACATCGTGTGGTAAAATTGGTAAAATCATGGAATGGTCGCTATGGAGCCAAAAATTTGATTTCAAGTTTTCGGTTTCATAGTCGTACAATTTTCGACGATGACATCGTAGCCATTGAATTACGAAAAACTGAACTTATTTTCAATAAACCGCTGTATATTGGCATGGCCATTTTAGATTTGTCGAAAATTTGCATGTACGATTTTCATTATAGTCATATGATGACGAAATTGGGCCCCGCAAAATGTAAACTAATGTACATGGACACAGACAGTTTCATTTACGAAATACAATGCGACGACGCGTATAATGACGTTATAAAAGCAGACTTGGCGAAATTTGATACATCTGACTATGCTTCCGATAATCCCTACAACATGCCTCAAGTAAATAAAAAAGTGTTGGGTTTAATGAAAGATGAAGCCTGTGGGAAAATTGTTTCAAAATTTGTTGGGTTACGTTCAAAAATGTACACATATAAATTAGATATATCACTGGAGGAGAGGGAAAAAGAAAGAAAACGATTAGAACGGAAAAATTTAAGTAAAGAAAGGATAGATAATCAATTAAACAATTTTGGAGTAACTAAAAAATCAAAAGGGGTTAAATATGGAGTCGTTAAAAATAATATTACATATGAGGAATATGAAAATTGCTTGAAAGAATTCAAAACACAAACGGCAACCCAACGTTGCATAAGATCATTTGCGCATCAAGTTTTTAGTGTGGAACAGACGAAAATCAGTCTAAGTCCTCATGACGATAAACGACATTTATTACCAGGCACGTTTGATACTTTGCCCTGGGGCCATTACAGTATATGAGTTTTTCGCTGTATCACTTATGATGTAAAAAAAGTAAAACGAAAATTTGTTTCGTAAAAATGTGTGGTTTTTAAGTTTTAATTATTATTCTTAGTATTTAGATAAAAAAAAAATGGTATAATTTTAATTACTTTCAGAGTAAAGATGTTAAGCTTAAAACAACAATGTATTAAAAATATTTGCGAAAATACAGAGAGAATTATGCGATTTGCTGTCAATTCTCCACTACCGTGGACTCTTACCGAAGAAGTAGTTAAAAATTTTAGTAAGTTTAAGTGGCTTCAAATAATGGAGTTTCATAAACATGATGATTCTTACAATGAAGATGAGCTTTTTAATTTCGAATATCATGATTATGAATTTGAAGTTCATTCAGAACTTCGAAACGCTTTATTTAATGCAGAAAATCTAGATGTATTTCTTAAGTTTGAAAACTATTGTGCCTGGATAAGATTTTATAAAATTAAACGCTTTAATCTTGTTCTCTGTTGTGGCTGTTTTCAGGCTTTTAAACAATTTTTAAAATCAAAAAAAGTATTTTACAAATTTGATCATTGTCATGAAGTTTTATTGCGTACCGAATTAAGTAACTTATTTACTAATAGCACTCTTTGGTGCCAAAATTCCTTTGGGCATACAGTATTCGAAATCAAAGATCGATATGACTGCGATACAGACTTACATTTTAATGCGAAAATTAGGTTTTCAGAATATTAATGTAAAGAATTGTATTATAAATATCTTATATGTTATATTATAATTAAGATTTTATGTATATTGTAAAAACTATTTTGCTTAATAAATGGCTTATTATTTTTATCTTTGTTTTTATTTATCTTTTTATTTATTTTTTTTATAAACAAGCTGAAACATGTCAAAAAGGCATTTTTTTAAATAAATAAAGTAAAAGCTGAAAAGCGATGAAAATGTTATATTTTCAAGGCGTATCAGCACTTTTTAACGCTTAGAATTTTGATTCGAAAAAATACGATAAAACTTATTTCAGCGTTTTTAGCATATTATTTTTACACGTTTCCTTATGGGAAACACGTGTATTTAAGCTTAAAAAGTTAAGTTTTTTCGCATCAAAAAAGTAAACGCAAAAAATCTATTAATTCTTCGTAAAATAGGACGTTTCAGACATGTTTTCACGATCCAAAAAAACTGAACGTGAAAAAACGTTTGAAGTAACTTCTTTATATATATTTTTTTTTCAAGTAAGAAAAAGAGAAAATTATAATTTTGTTTTTTATTTTATTTAACTATTTATACAAATTATTCAACTAAAGCATTAATTACTTTTGGTTTATAATAATAAATTAATTCTCTAAGAGCACTGCATAATAAAGTGTTATCTGAACAATCACAAAATCCATACAATAAATCTAACTTACTTAACGCAAAATAATGTCCTTGTTGGAACCAAGACTTGATTCTATTTATGACTGCGTGATAATATGCACAAAAATTTAAATTTTGCAATAAATCCACCATATTTGTAACAAGTCCAAAATCAGTTTCGACAATTTGAATCGCATCCTCTTCAGTGATGTAGAATTCAACTCCATGTTTTGATACTAGAAGAAACTTTGCTTCATCGTAGACCAATTGAGTGATTGTCGCATAGTTTCCACATGGAAGGACATCTGGGCCATCTTTATTCGAGAAAAAGCCGGTAATTTTATTTTGTAATATTTCTATAAATATAGACCATTCATAAACGCCAAAAGACATTTTATTCTGCTTTAATGGTTGACACAACACTACTGCTGGGCTGAATGTCCTAGCTGGAGAGAGGCCCACTCTAATGTCAAAGTTTTTAAGTGGAAACGCTGTATTAAGCAAATAGTAATTTTCAAATTTGGCGGCATTTTCATACATCTCCAAAACTCGGTCGATTTCTCTATCATAATTACTCTCATAACCGCTATCATCACCATCATCGTTTGCAATACATTTGCCAGGTTCATCAGAAGCACCAGTAGCTACAGCCTCGATAATTGCATCCAGGTTCATATTACGTTGGTCAACACTAGCGAAAGCCATACTTTTTTAAACGATACTTTCAAAATTACTAAACAGGAATGAGGCGTAAATTGTCTGAGAGGTGGTATTTATAGATGTAGTCCCCTTCCACCATACATTTTTTAGTTGTACCGCCGGAAACGAACAGTTTAGAGTCACAAAAGGCCCCTCAATTGCAGAAATTTGTTCGTGTTTTACATTGATTTCTATACTAAATCAGCATTTTCGATCCAACTGTTATGTTTTTTATCGAGTCCAAGCCATTTGACGTACATTTTCTTTCCTTTCCGGCGCAAGACCTTTTCCACTAGATATATGTCGGGATTAGTGGTTTTTTGTAATTCCTCTTCGTAGAATGCTCCTTTGATTAATGATCCATGCATATCTTCTATGAGATATGAAGCGGGGTTGGTTATTTTAACATTGCTAATTTTAAATAGTTCAGTAGTCCAATTTGGAGTATAACCTTTTTCGAAAACGTGTTTGGCTTTACTTATGCGTACGATATCACCGACTTTTAATTTACGTGGTCCGGCAATTTTCAAATGACTATAGCATTTTCTAATAATTTTCTGTTCGTTGGATTTGTTGACGTCGATTGGCTTAAATTTGGTTTTACTATGCTTAGTCTCGTTGTATTGTTGCGTAATTTTCTGCAATTCATCCAACCACTTGTACGACCCATTTAAACTGAAATATTTATATAATCTGGATTTCAACGTTCTTATTACCCGTTCTGCCATTGAAGCCTTTATAACGGACCATGTATTATAGTGGTTTATATTATGTTTTTTCATTAAACCTTGAAATTTTGCGTTGAAAAATTCCGTACCTTGATCAGTCTGGAGATTTTTCGGACATCGTTTAGTGTGTGCGAGGATATCCGAAAATGCACGAGTAATTTCTTCACCGGTCTTTGTTTTCAACGGCCGAGTCCATATAAATTTCGAAAAGCAGTCTATAACAACCATGATTAATTTAAAATTTTTATTTTGATGTGAGTAATTTCTCATTTCCATAAGGTCCATTTGCCATAAATCATCCAATCCTTTAATAATTGTACGTCTTCTAGGGTAATTTTTTCGAGCAGGTTTGTGCAGCTCGTTAACGAGTTGAATCTTTTCCTTTGACGACATGTTGACGATTGAAAAGAGATAAAGCATATTACATGTCATTATACTGTTATTTTACTTAATGTTGCCTCTACTCCATGAAGACGTGAATTCACTGTTTCAGAATTGTCAACAATACTCTTAACATTGTCGCTAATGGTAGTGATGCTTGTTTCAATATTTTTAATTTTATCATTAAAATGGTCAATTTTTGTATAAATTTCGCCAATGCTATTCTTAACATCATCATTTAATGTTCTTGTATAATTTCTCAAATCTTGATTAGACCTTGTAACGGTTATATTTAGCGTTTCAAAACTTGTAATTATTTGAACTGTTACGTTTTTTAATTCCACCAACTGTTTGGAAAAATCTGCTAATTTGGGCTCTATTAAAGTTGTACGATCCGATTCGATTATTAGCTTTTTCCTTAAATCATCAATGTCGGAAAGTACTCTGGTCGCCGTTTGCTGCGAGTCATTTGTTAGTTCTGTTTTCAATACATTAACGTCCGAAATTTGAGCTTTTTGACGTAAACTCTGCTCAATATTTAATAATGCTGTATTAATCGGATCGTCACTTTGTTTAAATTCCCTTCTTAAAAACTCTTTCGCTCGTACTATGGAGTCGTCTACGTATATTTTTGTTGTTAGGTCTTTACTTGTTGTAGGAGGATCTTTCAGTCTCAGCGATATTTGCTCAATTTTTTCCGATACATTTTCAATGCGATGTTTCATTTCATTGTTAATATTGGTTTCGGTCAAGACTTTCAATTTGTCAACGTATTTTTTCGTTGCAGCATCTGAATCAATTGTCGGTTCCTTTATGTTACACAACTTTACATTTTCAAAGTCAACATTTCCATCGGAAGTATGAGGAAGTGCTAATTTTGGAGGTACACGATTATACGGAACTGTTTTGTGTTTCCCGAAACGACGTCCGAATTTATCGAGACTCATCTTGCAAATGACATTTCTGGAACCAAGTTACTCTATTATATTGGCTTCCCGGAGCTCATTCGTAATTGCTGTGATTTCATTATCTTGTGAAGTATTTCCAGCATATTTCGAAGCAACTAACAACTTTAAACGATCGATCAACTCATTGGGATCGTCCCAATACACGTATTCTATAGGTTTTTCATTATAAATCAAATCGCATCGTGTTGCTGGTTTCGATAATCCTGCTCCTTCTCGAGGCTGAAACAGGGGACGGATAATGTCCATATATTTGGGTTTTTTTGTACCTTTCAAATGTCCTTTAGAATTTCGATGAACTCCTGTTGCTTCTAGAATGGCTTTATAAGCGTTTAAGTCATCTGCAACAAAAGCAGGGTCATCATAAAAAATTAATTGATACAATCCTGGAGTTCCAGTCACCCCGTTCCACTGATTGTCATAAAGTACGTTTATACTTTCAGTTTTAGCATCAAACTCTATACGTTTGTTACCCAAAAACCACCAATCATTTTCTGATTCGTACACTGGACCATACACTCGATCGATTCTCTCGTTATTCTGCCAGTAGTCTTGAACTACTTGTCGACTCATTGGAGGATACTGATCTAGATAGTCATTAATAGCTTCTACAGCTACCGGTTTTTGAGAAACAGAGGCTTCATCAATTTCACTAAACTGTTCGGTGTTGTCGTTGTTTCCTTCAGCTACATCTTCCAATGAAATAAAATCGGTTTTTTTGGGTGATGAAGCTTTTTGAGGCTTAAAATTCGACGTAATGGATGACATTTCGTAGCCTTCAACTTTGGGCTCATTTTTTACTTGTTCTTTTTTGACGGAGTAATTTGGCGAAGTTTTTACTATTTCTTGAAGAGGTTCAGATATTGGCTTGAACAGTTTCCTAATAGATTCATCTTGTTCCGTTTTGTTCAATTTTAATGCCAGATACTTTTTACGTATAGACCGGGCAAGTTCAGCGATTTTTCTCTTATGAGTAGCTACAGCTACTTGATTCTTTGCCAGCATGATGTCGAATGACGATATGCTCTACAATTTTATGTATTTATCGAAGCCTACTCTGTATCGCCCATGACCAAGTGGAAAGTCTTTAACAATAACTAACGTACCATAGCGTTCGGCCCAACACTCTGCACACATTTTCTTGAATTCTTCAAAGGTAACATCAGGAGATACATGTTCATCAAATATATGTTTTAGGTTAATTTCATCCTGTTTAAATAGGACTATGATGTTGCAGTTGTCTCGTATTAGCTGTTTTGGTACTTTTGAGTAAGTTTGACAGAGATATGCTGCATCAATATCTTTATGCCGGCACATTGAGTAATATTCTCGAATTTTCTGCTGACCGTCGCAGGCAACATCGTCAAATATGAATATAGAGTTATTTTTAGCCTTATTGGGACTTACAATTTCTTCGTTGTCTTTAAAGGGATAGTACCCAACGCCTTTAGCACTGGAAATCACTTCTTGAAGTAGTTGATATTTTGGCTGGTACAGAGACTTTGAATAAACGTACACATTTTTAAATTTAGCGCCGTTGGGATCGAAGAGCAGCGACAGCATAACGTTTGTTTTTCCGCATCCAGAAGGTCCACATATAATGGCGCGAAACGAATCCGGCAGCAATTTACCATGTTTACTATGTTTACTTGGTGTAAAGTCCAAGTTGACGATGGGTAGCGTCTGTTCTTGTTGAACGACCTTCATCTTGTGTCGTTCGAGGAAGAAATGTCAGATAATAAATATAGATGACGCTACATCTCATCATCAGTCTTCATGTTGGTATATCAGGGTGAAGGTGTCTTGAATTCCATCATCAATAAACTGCCAGTCGAGTTACATATTCCTGGCTATCAATATTGTGGACCAGGTACAAAACTACATAAGCGACTTGCACGCGGAGATCCCGGCATTAATCCGTTAGACGCTGCTTGTAAACAACACGACATTGCTTATTCCCATACCAAATCTTTAGTGGAACGTCATAAAGCCGATCAGATACTTGAAAACGCTGCTTGGGAACGAGTAAAGTCCAAAGACGCTTCTGTTGGTGAAAAAACTGCTGCCTGGTTCGTAACCACTGGAATGAAGGGTAAACGCAAACTTGGGATGGGCGTCAAAAAGCCTTCTGTTTCTTTTCAACGTGGGATCCTTCAGAAAATTGCAAAGTCCTATAAACCATCATCAACTGTAACAAAGTCTGCTTCGAACGCATTGAAGGTAGCAAGACTTGCTGTGAAAAAGGTTGGTGGCCGTCGCCGTGTTAAAGTTCCGAGAATTATTCCGATTGCCAAATCTGGTGGAATTCTGCCTCTAATACCGATTTTTGCTGCGCTTGGAGCACTCGGCAGTCTTGCAGGCGGAGCAAGTGCAATTGCGAAAACAGCTATTGATGCTAAGAACGCTCAAAAGAAGCTCGATGAAGATCAACGTCACAACAAAGCAATGGAAGCCATTGGAAAAGGACTTTACTTGCGAAAAAACGCTAAAGGAGGCTTCGGCCTATTTCTGAAAAAGCAAAAAAACTAATAATGCTACCCAATAGACCATTGTACGATTTCGAACTAACACGTTATGCTAAAAAACTTAAAATACCGCATTTTCGAGGTGTGTTTATGAGAGACACTTTACCTTCGAGTCCCCGTAAACGTGAATGTGGTATTGTAAATTTGGATACCTCCGACAATAATGGTACTCATTGGGTGGCCTACAAGAAGATAAACGATCACGTGGACCACTTTGATTCATTTGGTAACTTGAAACCGCCGAGAGAACTTGTATGCTATTTGGGGAACGTAAAAATTTTCTACAACAACGATCCATATCAAACGTACAATCAAGCTAATTGTGGAAAATTGTGTTTGAAATTTCTACACAATAATGGCGGATAATATGGGCGTTCCAGTCATAATGGCACATCTGACTGATAATAAAACATTTTCGGAATTTACATCAGAAGAGTTAAAGCATATCCCGCTGGAATATTTAATAAAAAATGTGAGACCTGGAGAACTATTAAGTATATGGCACAAACTACCGGCAGAATACACATCAAAGTTTAATCTTCAAATACGGCTTCCATGTTATGTTCACTACAATAGACCTGATTGGATAACACACTGGGACGGACCTGCTGATGCTCAAGAAGATTGTTGTTTTTGTAAATTAGCCTTAAAAAAAATAATTCAATAAATGTTTGTACACAGATATAATTGTTTCATTCATCATGTCGCACTTGTTGAGAGTAAACAGTAATACTCACGTCTTCACTTTTCGTCCTTCTACGCCAATATTGTTGGACCCGAAAAAAGATTATGAATTAGCACTTAGATCTTTTCATTCGTACAATTCCATACCGAACATTGAAAAAGGCGATAAATTTTACTATTTCGATAAAACTAACAAATTGAAAGTTATCGAGTTTCCTACAGGATGCTACGAAATTACCGATATAGAAGCATTTATACGAACGAAGATGGGGCTTGAAAATGAAGTTAATCCTGAACTGTTTTTCTCGTTAAAACCCAACAATAATACACTGCAATGCGAAATCTTTAGCAAATATTATAAAATAACGTTTAAAAAGCCAAATAATATTGGGCATGTATTGGGATTCTCGGAAAAAAATCTTAATCCTGGTCTAATACATTCATCGGACTTGCCTGTAAACATTATAAAAGTATCAACCATACACTTTGATGCCAACATTACGTCGGGAGCCTTTGATGGAGACAGACCTGCACATACGATCTACGAATTTGCTGTAAAAGTCGATCCTGGCTACGCTATCGACGAAACCCCTTCAAATTTGCTATACTTACCAGTTATACCACAACGAGAAATAACCAACATAACAGTGTTGGCTTTAGATCAAGACAGCCATCCCGTAAACTTTCGAGGTGAAACTAGTACTCTTGTGTTGGAATTGAGAGCAAGGAGCCGATGGGACTAGTTATAAAATATAGAGGCGCTTCCAAATCTTTATTGTCGCCGCAAGCGTCTAAGCGTCAACATCTAACTGCAGCAAATATATTGTTTCTCCGTTCACTTGGATATCATGTCAACGGTGACTATGTACAAACGAAGAAAAATTGACGAAGCACATACTTCCCCGATGTTTGATCTGTATCGATCCCCAACATTTGATGAGTCTATTCGTAAGGCAGAGTATAGATCCTATACACCGTTCGTAAAATCATTCAATTGCAACGATGTTGTGGAATTTAGCATCAACCAAGTCGACTCGTTCTTTGCCATGAACCAATCACTGCTGGCTATTAGAGGAAAATTGGAAATAACTGGCGGAGGAGATGTATCTTTAGCATCCAATTTTGGAGCTTTCCTTTTCGACTCTTGCACGTACAGCGAATCCGCTAGAGAAGTTGAAACAGTACGCGATCCTGGAATTATAAGTGCTGTTCGAGCTTACACTTGTTACGCCAAAGAAGACTCAAATCATATGGCTATCGCCGGTTGGAACTATCCTTCAGCACCTATTCTCGCCGCTCATGACAAGTCTTTCAGCTTGTTGATACCACTTAAACATATTTTCAACATTTTCAACGACTATCCTATGATTACGTGCGGCAGACAAACACTTAGATTTGTAAGAGCTAGAAACGATAACGATTGCATAATTGTAAAGGAGAAAAATGTTGGTACTGCTACAGCAACGACTACCACCGTAAAAATCGTAATTCAAAGTATCGAGCTGAAAATCAAACACATTTATCCGAATGATGATGTGAAAGAACAACTTTTGAAAGCTATTCAAACTGACAAACCGATACTAATTCCGTTTAGAAAATGGGAACTGAATGAATTGCCTGCAATTACAGCGGGTGCGAGAAGAGAAATCTGGGCAGTTAAAACTAGCACCGCAATCGAACGGCCACGTTTCATTGTCGTATGTTTCCAAACTAATAAACGTGATGCTGCTGGGGAAGATCCGACTTTGTTTGATCACGTGAGTACTGCTAGCATTCGAGTATCATTGAATGGTGAATACTATCCCAACGAACGTATGCAGTTGGACTTTGCAAATAATCACTTTGCTGAAGCCCATTTTAACTATAGCAACTTTCAAACTAGTTATTCAAATTCTGCTTTGAAGAGTTGCCTTTTGGACTATGTTGCATTTAAAAACCGTTCTTTGTTCGTCATTGATTGTTCCAAGCAAGAAGAAACCATGAAATCATCTACTATTGATGTGAGATTGGATATCGAAGCCGATTCTGGATTTCCCGCTAATACTAAAGCTTACTGTATTATAATTCACGACTGTTTAATGGAGTACTTCCCCCTCTCTGAAGTACTGAAAAGTTTAAATTAGATATCACTTAGTAAATGTCAGTAGTTGAACGTTTGCCACGATGAGAATAGCACTCTGTGATATCCAAGGGTTCGATATTGAGGGCAGTTTCCATCCAAAGGAGATGTCAATTCAAATCGGATCCCATGTTTCTAATTTTCTATTCAAGCCTGCAATACCCTACGCTAATTTAAGTGCACGTGATAAGAAAACAGTTAGACATGTAGAGAAATATATTCATGGAATAAACTACAGCTCTGGTAACATCGAGTATACGGAAATTAACGATATATTGGAAAAATATTTGCTATATGCTGCAGACTGTATTTACGTTAGAGGAAATCAAAAGGAGGATTTTTTACTGCAGAAATGCCAACAGTTATTGGGTACCCCGCATCCCGCCGTTTATGATGTCGCAAAATATGATGGATTGCTCTGTCAAACAAGGAGATTTGAATCTTGTCATACGCCGTGTCTAAACCATGCATCTGGAAAATTTCTGTGTGCTGAACGCAACGTTAATATGTTACATAATTGGTTGTATTATATTATATTACCTAGATAATGTACTTTTTCAAATAAAAAATGTTTATTTATATATGAGTTTTATTGAAACACCCTGTATATTTTTACTTATTTATTTTGTTAAAGAATATCGATTTCTTACATTTTTTATGACAATTTTTATCAATAGAACAGAAAGTGCCGATAATATCGCACATAACATTAAAAATATTTTGTACAGTTCATTTTGAATGACTTTATTATTATTCCATAATGATAACGGGGCTGCTTCAATACCAATACTTCTTAAATCGACTTCAGCTGTTGGGATGTGTTGCCACGTCTCAACGTCACCTTCGGTACCATCTTGAAATACGAGCTTCAACTTGTATGTCGTCTGATTAGCTGGTACATTAATCGAAAACACTGTCAATTTTCCATCATTAACTTTATTTAAAGACATCATCTGCCATTCTGAACGCTGGCACTCAAATCCCTCGTTAAAACATACGGCTATATGTTTTACTCCAATAGGGACGTTTGTGTAAAGCATATTGTTCAACACTGCTGTTAGAATTATGAAAGACATTTTCAATGCGGCCATTTTGTAGGCTGAATTCGTCTTAGTGGATATTGAGTCTGCGGTAATTGCCGATTTTCAAATACTTTATCCCACGCAGAACTTATAGACAGACGGCCAAATTGCTTAATCGTTTTACTTTTATCTTCGTAAAGTATTACGTCTTGATATAATTTTCGAATTTTCTCACCAAATTCCTCCAATTTACGTGCGTGTTCTGCCGATGCCATCATACAACTGACAGATTCTACCAAATCTATATTACTTATAAGCCCCCAATGCAATAAATATTATTTTGTATATACCTCTCCGCCTATGTTATAATTTCATTCATTTTTATCTGTTTGCAACGGATGTCGTTTCCTGTTCTTATCGCAAATAACAGCGAGCATTCTTATCGCGAAACTAGGTGAAAATTGGAAAAATTAAATATTATAAATATTTCAATATTAAATGAATAATAATGAAAAATTAAAATTTAACGCCTTTTTTTTGTCATTGATCGCGCGAAGTAACTTTACACATCTATTATTCGTCGCATTTATAATATCGGGGCGTTTTTCCACATTCAAAATGGGTTCTTTATAACAAAGTTAGACGCTAAGGACTTTATGACTTTGCTACTGCGCATGTTTTTCTCTAAGTATTAATTATACGACACATTGCGAATACAGGACCGTTTTCCCCATAAAAATTGGCCCAATAGTAACGCAGATATTCACTACGGTCTTTTTGGCCTTCGTACTGCGCATGTTTTTCCTACGTATTAATTTTACAACACATTGCGAATACAGGACCGTTTTCCCCATAAAAATTGGCTCAATAGTAACGCAGATATTCACTACGGTCCTTTTGGCTTTCGTACTGCGCATGTTTTTTCTTTACGTATTTTATGTACGTCACATTTAAAATACACTGCCGTTTCCCGCGTTTACATCGGACCAATAGTAACGGAGATATAAGCTAAGGCCCTTTTGACGTTTCTTCTGCACAGTATTTTTTGACATGTAATAATTTTACGTTATATTTCAAATATAATGCCGTTTGACTCACCCAAATCGGTCCATTAATTACGAAGATATATTATATTGTGGATTAAAAATGGCTGCAAAAAGATGGCTAGTAGCGCCATCTGTTTGTTAGCGGCAGTACTACATCTTAGAGTTATGAAGAGTACTATATTTTTATTCCGCAGCCATTTTTTATCCCAATATTTAAAGTATGCCACGTGCCGCCATTTTTATCTGCGTCTCTTTCTGACACGCTGAATTTCCTATACCTCTCTCTCTAACACGTTGAATTCCCTATACTTATAGTAGAACCAACTTACCCTATCTACTGTGGCAGCCCTGCACCTAATGTATACAAATGGAAGTTTATGATATGTCACATTTTGGGCCTTAACTTTTTATAGAGTTGAAAGCGACTTTTTTTCTTGCATATTCTTGCTCAGCTCATTGTCGCGAACATTTTGATATATGATTCGGGACGAAACTTAAAAATCTCATAAATTCCCATTTGTACATAAGGGAGTTTATGATATTCTACGTTTTGGGCCACAACTTTTTATAGAGTTGAGACGGACTTTTTTTTCTTACATATTCTTGCTGAGCTCATTGAACTCATGTTTATTGAATTTATTATATATTTTAATACTATAACACGTAAATGTATTATAAATGATTAACGATTTTTTTGCATCTAATAAAATTGAAATATCATTATTTACAATGACTGATTATCTTATGATAAAGTGCCTGTAACTAAATTAGGTTTAAAAAAATATTTTTACTTAACCGTAATGAATAAGCTAAACATGACGTGGGTCTCAAAAACCAACGCTAACTTTGTAAGAACTCATAAACATTTTATAGAAGTAATGTATAAAATTGGAGGTTGCTGTGGAGTTTTCCCTTTAAAAAATCAATCGATTTTAAAATGTTTTCCCCTAATTTTTAACATTGTCCTGTGTATAATTGGTACATATTTAGTAACGAGTATATTTTATTTTAAAATAATGGATACTAACAGTTATTTAAACCTGGTTTATAATTTTCTTTTCTCAATTTTTTACATTGAACAATATTTTAATAACAGTAATTGGAACAAATTCTTTGATGCTGTGAATTTATTAAATACAAAAATACCGACAGGATCGAATTCTTGTATACATTGGATAAAGTACAGCATGATTTTACTAATGTATTTAACTTGGAATATTACTTACATTTTATTTTTGAGCACAATATCTAGCGGTTTTATCTTGTGTTTGTATATTTTCTACAGTGTTATTTATTTTCAAATTATGGTTATTACAGTTTTTACTTTAAATGTCACTACTTTTATATGCTCAAAATATAAAGGTGTCATAAAAATTATTAAAAAATCCAACTATCATAAATTACATAAAAACGAAATTGATAACATTAAAATAATCCTGGCAAAGTCATACGAACTGGTTAATATTTTCAACTTACTCTTCGGGAAATTCATCTGTTTTCAAATATATTTAACTGGTATTATGATTCTTAATTGTGTTTTAACGTTTATTCGTTATTCGAAGTTATATAATATATTTCTCTTGTTATTGGTATTCATCCTTGCCAGTTTATTAATGACGGTAAGTTTTTCTTTTAACTATATATTTCATAAAAAAAAACATTTAAACTGTTCTTTTTACCATGGCACCACATTTTTTTCATTTAATATCTTTGTTATTTTATTTTCTTTATTTTTCGATACTTTCAACTTTTTTATATTTTATTAAATAAATAGTCGTATATTAAATTTTAAAATCTTACGGAAGAATTAAAACATTTGATACTATAATACTAAAGTTGGTTTTTAAAGATTCTAGTAATATCCATAAAGTTCAACTTTTGAAGGTTTTTTTTCTCATTTATGGGTCATCAAAATATTATTTTTACTTTAAAAAACAATTTATTAGGAATATGAGGTGAGCAAAATAGCAAAGGACAAGGAACACTTTTAATGTAATCTCGAGATCGATAGATTTTTTTGAAATTTTAGTATGTTATTGATCATATAAAAGTAAATCTGTAGGTATACTGTGTGTAGCAGATATTGGGACTAAGGTTTATATGTTAGGTATAGAACTGCCTTTACAGCGCATTTCGTAGTGATCAGAAACACCTTTTTCCACAAAACTGTTAAATTAATGGTATTAAGTATTCATAAACCGTATGATTTGATAACATTTAAAAGTATATAGGGTGCGCCAATATTGTATAATCAAAACTGATTGTGTTCTACTTTATATTTTTAATGTTACATAATCTTAAATGTTGATAAACCGAAAAAAACAGCATTGCCATATGAACATAGAATCTTCTATTAAATTCGAAAAAAATGTGATTTTGCATAAAATGTAATAATTATATTAAAATAATTTTTCAATATAAAGTGGAACAAAAATTGATTTTGATTATTCAATCTTGGCGCGTTCTGTATACATTCAATTGTCACCAAATCATACGGTTTATGAATACTTATTACAATTAATTTATCACTTTTGTTTAAAAAAGTATTTCTAATCACTTTGAATTACGTTGTAAAGGCATACCTAACGTATAATAGCTATTTGTGTATTAAGAGCGGAAAGTGATACTTTGCCGCTTGAGGCAGAGAGTTGCCGCGCGACGCGTAGCGGAGCGCGGGCAATCTGCCGAAAGCGGCAAAGCACTTTCTGCTCGAATTGCACACAATATTTTTTCTACGATCACATTATTTTTAGACAAATAATTAAAAAAAACATGAAAATACACTTCATAACCTAAAAATGAAATAATGACGTTTCATTAATTTCATAGTCTACTATTTGCACAAAACAGTACGTAGATACTTAAATATGCAATCACTATTGAGTATAGGTGTACCTAGGTGTATCTAGGTGTACCTTCTGACTGTTATATTTTTACTAGATAAATTTTATAAAATAAAGTTTAATTTCGTTCGAAATATCTTCAAATATTAATATTTCAACTAAAATATTCAGACTGCCCTACATTTTGTTTTAATATACCTATTATTTACTACCTTTCTTTAGTTTATTGTAAATGAAAACAGGCGAGCGGAAAAGTACGCGCTAGAGCGACAATAATGTCAAATTATTACAGATCACGGAAAACGTCAACTTTGCGGTTAGATTTGAGTGTGCAAAAGCCTACTTTGGGTAGTGATCGTAGGAAAAATCGTTAGTCAAAATGTTCTGCTACACCAAGTGGCATACGTACAGGTTTGGCGCAACGGTAAAAAGTACTTACTTTTATGTGATCAATTAGGTACTAAAATTTCAAAACATCTGTCGATCCCGAGATTGCATTAAAAGATTTAAAAAAATTCAATTTTAATTAAATTTTTTTTTTGACTTTATGTCATATACAATATTATGTTTTTATTGCTTAGTTACCAACTACATAAAGGTGTACTTTATGCCTGTGCGGGTCATAAAGTGACATTATGGCCTGCGCGGGCATACAGACAAAAAATAATTTTTATTTAACTTATTTGTAACATAATACAAAATGAAAATCTTATGTAAATATTTAGTTAACACTATTTAGTCGAATTAACATAAAACTGGCATAAGGAACTCAGAGAAAATGTATCCGAGCAGCACAGTTTCATTAATATGTTCTACACAGTTTTCTGTCATCCGAATTATAAATTTTTCATATTCACTGTCGTAGGCGTCTCTAGATTTTTTTTGGTAACAAATTTAGAGTTGCTTTATCGGCCTTTTTACTTTCCCGACCCACCTCCTAGAAGGTATTGTGAACGAGCTAAAAAAAAAATTCGAGATAAAAACAGAATTATCCATTTTCGGGTCCCCTGAGACGATTAAGACAATTTCCAGATGGAAGTCTGTCTGTCGGTCTCTGTGTGTGTGTGTGTATTCTTCCACGATACAGGCCACGCGTTTAATCCGATTGAGCTGAAATTTGGTATGGGGGTTTGGGTTACCCGTCGGAAGAACCCATTAGTTTTTGTACGACATCTGTCAAACGGAAGTACCACTATCAGAAAATGACAGATGCAATATGTCACGGAATTGGACATGCTAGGGCTTTCATTTGAAAGCCCTAGAAAAACTCTATTCAGTGCACCTATTCTTGAAACTCAGGGAGTAGAAATTAAAATAGAAATAGGCGTGGCTCCCTGAAATGTAAAATAACCCTATTCTTGAAATATTTCAATGGAAATATTTGGGACTTTTATTCTCCGGGAGTATAAAATTTCTATTGGTCATTAGCGAGTGAAATTTGTAGGGAGTAGAAATTTATTTGAAAAATTAACTATTTAATCTGTCGGTCCGATTTATTATTTTTGTATTTCGTGTCTTTTTTTGAGTTTTGCTTGGAAGTTTACTAATATAATAGATAATATTAATGAATTATTGATATGGAATAATCTCATAAATGACGATGTGGAGGAAGCTCTGGAGGAGGTTGAAATAGGAAGAGTTCATAATACTTTCCTCCAAGCTTCCCAGGTTTTATTGGCTCCCTCAGGCATACAATTTAAAATTGTGGCCAGCTCAGACCAGAGGGCTTGGCATCGAGTCCGGGTAAATGTGGGGGTAAATTTGCTCGAATACGTTTGTGGTCGTTGCTAAATGTAATCGACCAGCATTTCTTTTTGTGTTTTGTTAATGTTTCTTTTAATACGACACCGGTCCATATCTAACACATTACAGTTATGTCAAAGAATAGAATAGATATTTTTTGGTTATGTCTTACCTTATGTCACATGGTTGTCAGAAATTTAACTCCTGCGATTGGATAAAATTGAATTTCAACACTTGGCAACTATGCGTGTATTTTCACTCACTCCTTTATTCAAGGATAAGGTATTTCTGTACCGAGAGAAAATGCTGGGAGTAGAAAAATTTTCTCTTGATTTCAAGAATAGGTACACAGAACAGTTAAAATTATTTCTCCAACTATCACCTGTCAAAAATAAAAAAATTTCAAAATTTGAAACTTCAGCATTAAATATCTGAAGAAGTATTAATGCGATTGAGCTAAAATTTGGTATATGGATTTGGGCTATCTGTTGGAAGAATTATTTAGTTTTTATGTCAAAACATTAAATATCTGATAAAGTATTCGTGGATACTCATCGGGAAAGTTTTGGGGCGACACAACCGATTTTTTAAAATATTCATATTGTGCACGAGTTTGTTAGATCGTCGCCCTCATGGTATAAAGATCTATTTATATCATTGGTATAACTATTTATATCATTGGTAATAACTATTATGTTATATCGCTCACTGAGTACAATATTTATTCATTTTAGATTATTTTGATTATATCAGTCATAATGTAATAATGTTCTATAATGTAAATCTAGTAGGTATGCTGTCATCTTTGTCATTGATTTTGTACTGTTAAGATGTCTAAAAACCCTGGTGTTTCCACTGATTAGATTTTCTATTCCAATTCTTTTTGCAACTCAGTTCGCTGTGATTTAGTTTTATCAAGTTTAACATGCTGAGCTTTTAACAAAGTTGGTACGATGATTTGCGTCAGATTAAAATGTCATTCTCTTAGATGTTGTCTATTCCACTCACGTATAAAAAATCCCATAAGGACAGTGGTATTTTCGAAAACTTACAGCGGATATACAAAATCGATAAGACGAAATCGAAAAGACGAAAACGAAAAGACCACGTCGTCATGGCAACCCAGTATGGCAATTAAAATATCTGTCAATGTCACTTTGTTGACAAATTTATTCACATCAAAATGAATCGTTTTGGAGTTATTTCTGATGAGGAAATCGAAAATAACATTCTATTAAGTGAGCCAATAAATACCGCAAAGAATAAGGCATATATATATAGAGGCAGTTTATGTCCTTTTATGAGCATAAAAGTTATATTTTGGATCGAGATACGGCGGTAGTTTTATTAAGTAATAAAAATGCATGATTTAATTCTTAGTTATTAAAGTTCGTGAAATATTGTTTTAAATACCATGCGTGCTTTAAAATTAATCGGATAATTTTTTACTCATGCGTGTTTTCTTTACAAATTTGACTCGTCCTATCGGACTCGTGAAATTAAAAGAAAACACGCATTTGTAAAAAATTATTGGTAATTTTAAAGCACTAGTGGTATTACTATTGATAAGATGTGTAAAAATCATGGTGTTTCCACTTATACCTGTAAAAGTTTGATTCAAACTGGGAGATCTCTTGATTTTAACTATTTTTTCAGAGATTACTACAGTTTCACATTAGAACTTTCAGATGGCGCATATATCGCTCATAGTAAACTGTAATCACAGGTCACACAGGGAGTAATCTGGTACTGAATACAGACGAATGCTCGAATCTGCAGCTTTACACTGTACACTGAACAATTGTAAACAGCGTCATCTTACAGAATTCGGGTAAATTCTACTGAACGCAACAGTTTGAAAAGAAATGAGTGATTGCTTTTACGATTGCTATATTTAGACACAGATATCGGTGTTTCGGTGTAATGGTTTGCAGTGTTCGAGCAATAAAGTTTCTTCATATCGGTGAGTAACCAGTATTGGTCAAATATTGGTGAACATTTTAATGTACCAGACTGTCCACAGGCAGGTCTTAACTTTTTTTCTTCAACTTCAACTTCTTTAAAGTTTCATACGATTTTCCAGAATTCTTTAGTCTGTTTGTTTTATTTCTTTTCCATTCTGAAGGATTTGATTTCCGCTTTCTAGTTCTTGGTTTTATATTTTCGGGTGACGTTTTATTATGCACAGCCATAGTAACTATCTCATCTTCAAATAATTTAGATGATGATACATCACTACAGATGAATAGTTTTGATCTCCATTAAAATTATAAAATATTGAATCATTCGAGTGGTTTTTTTCACTCTAACAGTCTTCTTCATCACAAATATCAGAGGTAAGTTTAATATTGCTTAAATCCTGGAGTACATGAATTGGACATGAGTGTGATGTAGAATGTCTGAGAAGATTTTAGCGAAGATTTGTTACATAAAAGAAAATTGTCATATTGTTCTAGTGGCTTTCCAGGTAAAATTGTTGGACAGTTATTATCAATCGTTTGTAATTTATTGGCCAAATTTCATTAGTAGTGCGGTGGAATCTGGAAAAACATACTTATAGATAATATAGAACAATGTTGAAAACTTTAAAGATCAAGCTATTCTTGGAGATTATTGTACATGCAGATAGGGAGCTAGAACATTAGGAACGTGTGCACTTATTCATAGGATGATAAATCGAAATTTATATAGGTATTTCAATCCATATAAAATACACATCAATTAGATAACAGCATCAAGAATTTTCTAATATGATCATCAATAGTTTTTAAATGCATCTGTTTAAAAAACGTTCACAGTGGACTTTTGAACACCCTATATCTCGAAAACTTATTATTTAAATATGTTCATATTTGAAGCCTATATTTGAGAGCTCACATTTACCACTTAAAAAAAATACGAAATTTCACCAACGAACCTTTGAAATACAGGGTGTTTTTAAAATAATGCAATGTTGCACAATTTTTGCCATGTTTTCCATTAAAACACGCTGTATATATTTTAAGTATTTTTGTAGTTTTAGCTAGGGAGTGTACAAATACATCTAACGTATAACAAAATATATAGATTGTCTCACTAGATAATGGTCATGCACATTTCATTACTCTTGACTCACCCTGTAAACAAGGTATATGTTGTTACAGATTGTTGTCAAATGGTCGTTGTTTTTATGTAGTATACAAAAATATTACTACTTCCTGTTAAAAGCGTAAATACAGGTATCATGAAAATTGCACCCATTTTACTCTTGACTCACCCTGTAGCTTAGGTAATTTTGGTAATATTCTTAGTCCATTGCAGACCCTGGACAGTTTTGATCAGGATAGTCAAAAGTACAACATGTCAAAAATTTATGGGATTTCACCGAGAACCATTTTGCGTAAGAAAAGTGCGGGGTCCTTTATCCAATATCATATAGGGTGTACCAAATTTAAATGGAGCAAGTTCAAACATTTCATAACTTAAGGATTAATAAATAAGTAAGATCGTTACATAATTAGTGCTAATAACTTAATCTATTAATTTTTTTTGGAAAAACCTAAAATAATATTCGTCTTGGAATTCGAAGTAAGAACCACCATTTTATATAACGATTAATTCGTCAAATTAGACAAACCAATTTATTAAATATAATCGTTTTCATATTACCATGAAGGTCGTTACTTTTTGAGCTCCTTTTAAAAATTTAACTAAATGTGTTATAAACGATATTTTTAATATTTGCCTCATAAAATTGAAATATCGTTATTTACAAAGATTAATTACCCTATAAGTAAGAATTTTTTTGTTATAAACCAGCTAAACACTAGGTGGGTGTTAAAAACAGATTCTTGCTTTGGAAGATTTTATAGAAGTAATTTATGAAATTGGAAGTTGTGAAGTGAGTTTTACCGTTGGTAACTCAACCGATTTTAAAATGTTTTACCCTAATTTTTAAAATTGTCCCTTGTATAATTGGCACATATTATTTAGTACTTAATAGCCCCATATTATTTAAAAAAAGTTGATCCTGCTGGGTCTATAAGCATGATGTTTAATGTTCTATTTACACTTTTTGGCATTTCACAAAAAAATGCGAACTAGATCCAGTTCTTGTATACATTAGATACAGTTCAGTAAACTTTTACTAATATTTTTATCTTGGAATATTAATTATTTATGAAAGCAATGCCAAAAACCGGTTATGTCTTCTGTTTATATATTTATAACACTTATCACAATTTTTTGTTTAAATTTCTCAACCTTTATATATTCAAAATATACAGGTGCATTAAAAATTATTAAAAAATCGAACTGTCATTAAGAAATTGATGACATTAAAATAATCCTATAAAAGTCATACGAACTAGCTAATATTTTTAACTATTCCTATTAAATTATATAGTAATTATTCAAGTACTTTTAAGCAATTAATAGTATCCATAAACAAATAGCGTGAGTTATAATAACTCACTATAGTGAGTTATGGAAAGAAATGTATATTTACGAACCGAATACAAAGGTAGTGAGTATTATAACTCTTTGGGATCCTACTATAATTCGGTATGTAAATAGTGCTAAGTAAATTCTTGGACATTTTGAAGCCGATAAATTAGTTACATTAGCGTAGAAATTTTAAAATGTTTTTATAACAACTGGAAGGGAATGTATAATTCAAAGATTTTCAAGTTATTAAATTGGAGGTCTACAATACGTAAAAGATTCTTGAAATTTACTATACACTATTTACGACCCGAATACCAAAGTATCTCTGAAATGTCAGTTAGTATTTTGTGAACAAAGTTTTTCTCTATACTTGCATGTTATGACGTACATTACCGCTCGTTAAATAATATGCTATATTAACTCACTCTTCGGAAAATACTCTTTTCAGATATTTTTAACTGGTATTAATTTACTTATTTTTGTTTTCATATGTTTCTTTTATTCTGATTAAAACAATTTATTTATTATGGTATTGGGATTCATATAAGTAAGTAATATATTATCTGGATTTTCGCTTCAGCGAATAATTTTTTTGATTTTTGTCAATTTTTTTTTATTGCACTGATAAGTACAATATTATTTTTATTATATTTATTGAATTTTATTAATATATTTCAATACTATAACTCGTAAATGTATTATCAATGATTAACGATTTTTTTGTGTCTTATAAATTTGAAGCATCATTATTTACAATGACTGATTATCCTGTGGTAAAATTCCTATCAAGATTTAAGAAAATATTTTTACTGAACCGTAATAAATAAACTAAATATGACGTGGGTCTCAACAACCAATGCTAAGTTTGTAAGAACTCATAAACATTTTATAGAAGTAATGTATAAAATTGGAAGTTACTGTGGAGTTTTCCCGTTAAAAAATAAACCGATTTTAAAATGTTTTCTCCTAATTTTTAATATTGCCTTTGGTATAATTGGTACATATATAATAATAGCTACATATTATATAAATCAAATGTATACTGGTAACTTTGTAAATATTGTTTATAGTTTTCTTTTCTTACTTTTTTACATTGAACAATATTTAAATAATAATTATTGGAACAAATTTTTTGATGCTGTTAAGTTATTGAATATAAAAATACCGACTGCATCAAATTCTTGTATACATTGGTTAAAGTGCACCATATTTTTACTAATGTATTTATCTTGGAATATTACTTATATTATCTTTTTGGAAAAACTACCGAAAAGCAGTTATACCTTATGTGTATATATTTACTACAGCGTTTTTTATTTTCAAATAATGATTATCACAATTTTTGTTTTAAATGTCACTACCTTTATATGTTCAAAATATAAAGGCGTGTTAAAAATTATCAAAAAGTCCAGCTATCATAAACTTGATCAAATAGAAATTGGTGACATTAAAATAATCATAACCAAGTCACACGAACTGGTTAATATTTTTAATTTCATTTTCGGGAAATTTATCTGTTTTCAGATTTTTTTAACAGGTATTATGACTCTTAATTGTTTTTTAACGTTTATGCTGCATTCTGAAAACACTTCATTTCTCTTGATACTAGGATTCACGCTTGCCAGTCTATTAATGATGGTAAGTTTTCATTTTATCTATTGTAATGTTATTTGCGCAATATTACATGAGACGGGTTCAATGAAAGTAGAAAATAACCAATTAATTTTACAAATATTAAATCACTTAATAATTTTTTTTTTGATCTGCCGGTAGCTCTATTTCTTCATAATTAATACTGTCCTCTTCCTTCTGCTTAACTGTCTTTGATGTCCGCCTATTTACGGTTAAATTTCTCATTTGAACTTCATTTTCCAGACAACTCCAAATTTTAATTTCTACAATCCAATTTTGCCTCTATATTTTATGTTATAGTCCAATTTTTCTTCTTTAGTCCTTCATCTTTTTTATTTCTGATTTTTTATATTATATTATAAGTAAATTTAATTATAATTTTATATAAATTTATTTTAGTTTTATTCCATTACGAAATACCTTTCAATATAAACATTCTCCTTTTATCCTAACAATTTTACCTTTTCCACAAAACAATTTGTTTTTGCTATTGATCTGTTATTTTTCTATCTTCAATTTTTTTTTAAATTCAATTTTTCGCAGTATGTAAACTCAGGACTAAATCCATTTATGACATGTAATCTGCGGACCATTTGAAACAATGATTAATAATCCGACATGTAATCTGAGGACCAAATAAAAGTAGGTAAAAATTACGAAATTTCCCAATATTTCAAATTTCTTGAAATTATTACAATAACATTTTAATAGTATAAAAGGTTTTTAATCTTACCTTATGTTTGCAAACATAATGAATTTAGGGTTACATACTAACTGCAGTCGAAATAAAAGGTAAACTTCAGGTAATAATAAAAATGTCGAATTGCGTCCTAAACATTTCAATTTCAGGTAGTGACTCATTAGATGAAGAAGCTTAATCTATAGGATCAGTGGCGTACCTTAAAACGTACTAATATTACGTTTACTGTAATTCCTAGGTATATTATAAAAGTCAGTAAAATATAAAATTAATATTTATTGAAACGAATTATAATATAATAAAATTTATTCAATTTTTAATAACACAAAACAACCTGAAATGATTAATACATATAACTAAAAGAAACACCTTTTAAAAAAGCTAGTCTACAAATTTCTTTACATAAATACTGAACAGTTTTTTGTTGAATAAACTTTTGTTTTATCGTGATTTTTGATCGGATAAGGTGTTCTTATAACCTTAGACAACTATTAATTTTGGCATATGTATCTGTTTGCATCCCTACCAAACAATCTACAAATTTATGAATGTTTGGAAGAAGTGTGTCAAAATTCTTTTTAATACCGAGTGGAATGATTCACAATTATTCGTAGGCCGGGAAGTTGAAGATGTTAAAGTAGCCCAAATTTGAGATATGTAGATATTGACCAAATAATCAGCCAAATTGGTTAGTTTTTCATTTACACCAACTCTGTGTTAAATAAAACCAACAACTTATTATAATGCTATCCCATAAAATTTCTTTAACGCTGTTATGAATAGCTAGTTTGAAATCTATAACTATATATTTTGGTTTTAAGTGAAAACCTAATTCTAAACATTTACATTTTACTAACCTAAACAAATATGTATAAGATACAATCGTTTTGTTATTTAATAAACAGAATGAAACAGGGACGTAGTTTCCACTCACATAACAATGTATGGCAAAAAGTTGTGAAAAATTTCTGGCACAGTTTCCAAATAAACATATTCTTGATGTTTACATAAAAACGACAATTTTTGAAAGCACAAAAAAATGACAACTTCTTGAAGCCTATCATTAAATAATAAAAAATTCTCACCAATAGCCGTTTTCGGTTCCATTTGGTTTAGAGTTTCTTGAAAGGCTTGTCTTGTAGGAAGCTTTGTTAACAATTTTCGTCGGGCATTGTTTGCATTGAACGATTTATGAATATTAGTATTCATAAATGTTGAAAGAACACTAGATTGCGAGCATTATTTTTAATATATAAAATTTAAAGTGATGAGATTTTTTCCAAGACATCGAAGGACCAAACTTTTTAGGTAGGAGTTAAACCAATATGAATGTTAAATAAAAACAGTATTTAAAATAGGAATGTGATTTTTATTCCATTTTTTCCAAGTATGAAACATGAACAGTAAAAAACATAAAGCGGCACATTAATTTAAAATCTGAAACCGAAATCAAATATTACTCATCACTTCACTCACTGTAAAAACTATTTACATTTTTTCTTGTTATGAAAACTCAGAAACTTTTTGGGTGCGGTTAATTACGCACCATTTTAATTATTTGAAGAAACTTTTGTGCTCTATTGAATGCGACTGCATCTGTTTACAGTCGATGTGCGAGAAAGCGATTATTGTGCTCTGAATTTTAGCGGAGAGGAGGGTGGCTGGTTTTTTATTGGTAGGAGACATGAGACGTGGTATCGAACTAGCATTGAATTTAGTTAGCGGGAAGGTTAGGTTAGGTTAGGTTATCTATATTTTTTGTCTCTTATAAGGATGGGATAATATGAGAGAAAGATAAGCTTGCTTGCATAACAACGGTCGCTTATGTATTTTGTTTTTGTGAACGGTATATTGCAAGTAGACAGAAAAAAGTCTGAGAGAAAGACGGAATAATATTGTGTTTGATTTTAAATCTATTTTTAGATTTAAAAATATTAAAATATACAATAATAGACATTAGTATGAACTGAAAGATTAATATTATTAATTTTAAAGAAATCTGAATTATTTTGTATTTTCAGTGAAATTGATCCATGCATTTTTACAATAAGAGTGAGATAATTTGCAGTTAATGTTTTCAAAACATCAGAATCTTTATAGATTTCTTGGTGAACTAACTTTCTTTCATGTGTTGACAAGTTTTCTGTAACTGTTGCTAACTTTCTGTTTATTCAATAATTGAGTACTGTTATTGTCATGATTATGAATTCCATTGAGTTTTGAAAATGATCCACCTAGGACATATAATTTCACATTGCACCCCCTTTTTGTGCAGATCCAACATTCCTTCTTAGTTTTCTTGGACACTTTATAAAAATAGAACTTACGTTGTTCGACTAGACAATTAATAGTTTTTAGTCCCTTTCAGTGACACTTTCCGTAATTTCCATCTCTTGACAACTTTATCAAAGTAACTGAACTTTAGTAAACTTCACAGCAGCAAACTAATAGCAAATACTTAAAAAATGACTATATTTTCGAACTATATATAAATTCGAGACTCATCGTTAACAGTAAATTATTCTCCCAAAAATTAAAGTCATTAAAATACAATTTTGCTTATTTAAAGATTATTATCCGAGATATCTAAAAACTCATTCAAAAACAATTATTAAACGAAAAGGTACAAACTCATAATTTTTAACAAATATGGCAATGTTAGATTTGTAATAAATATTTTTAAGAGACGCCTATTCATACTTAAAATTTTATTCTTATTTGCAGGGTGTCCCAAATTGGTTTGTTTTGCAGGGTATCTCGTAAACCAGAAGAGATCGAAAAAAAGCAGTTAAGATGTAATGACTTCCTTTTTGTTAAAGTAACGATAGCCTAATTAAATATTTAGTAGCTCCAAGTATTTGGAAGATACAGTTCGATTATTGAAAACTATTGAAAACTACAAGATTCTATAATTTCTTAATTAAGAAAAATATAAAATAACTTTATAAAAACTTTTGATAGATATATTATTAGAGAAAATATAATGCAAAAATATATTTTTTTAAATGGTACACCCTGTATATTTCGACGTTTTTATTTCTTTTTTGGATTCTCATTCACCTGATATGACATATTATATATCTATTTTCAGTAACTAAATGTAACATTTCATTATAAGGATACTGATGTGTGAAAATTTTATTCATCAAAATTATAATTAATAAGAAAACGGAAAAAAAAGTAAAGCAATAAACTTATAAAATAACAATAAACCTTGTAATAACTATAATCTACCTATAACTAATTTTAGTAGAATTTTAAAATGACACGAAATGTTAAAAATGCCCTCAATTCTGTTGTAATAATAATTGGCACCTTTTTTTGCTGATCTTACATAATTGAGAATGTGCATTGCCTTTAATTTTTCTTTCATTTTATAATAAAAGGTTAAATTTCACTACTGAGTGTTCAATTTTTTAAGAGACTTTCACCTGATAACATCGATAAATGGTTTATTTGCACTGTGGCTCCAACGACTGAAAATAAATATATAATATGTCATATCAGGTGAATGAGAATTAAAAACGAAACAAAAAACGTCGAAATATAGGGAGCCCCTTTTAAAAAATATAAGTTTGCATTATATTTCCTTAGTGAGACCCCTAAAAAAATTCTTGTACGCCACTGAACTCTTCAATATTATGTCTATCAAAAGTTTTTATAAAGTTATGTTATATTTTTCTTAATTAAGAAGTTATAGAACATTGCAATTTTCGACAGTTTTCAATAATCGCCCTGTATCTTCCAAATGCAGGGAACTACTAAAGATTTAATTAGGCTATCGTTACTTTAACAAAAAAAGAAGTCATAACATCTTCACTGCTTTTTTTTCTATCTTTTTTAGTTTAGTTTACCCTGCAAAACACACCAATTTGGGGTACATGGCCAGTGACCCAAAACTTTAGACCTCAATTCGGCATGTGTAAAAATTTGGCGGAACCGTAATTTAGTATATTACAAAAAATTATGAAATTTCCCAATATTTCAAATTTCTTAAAATTATTTTAAAGGCATTTTAATAGTATATATAGTTTACATATGCTTGTTCAGGTACCAAATATTAAATCTGAATTTTGGTTCTCAGATTACATACTTTTAACTTTTTTCCATGAGATTTTATTGATATCGCAACTCTTAGCTTATTTTTATTACCACTATATTCCCTGTTTAACTATCTGACTTCGATTACTTAAATTTAATGTATTGTGATCCAAAATTTCAATTTTATTATCTTAACAAATTTTAATTCGCTTTTTCAAATTTATTACCGATTTATCTATAATACCTTCCATTCATTTTCTCTACTTACATATCAACTCTTCTAATAAATTTAATAAACATAACATGTATCTGCAATTTCAGATATAAATTTATTACCATTATTAATTTAAAATAATGTCCCTCTTTATGATATTATTTAAGTTATTTCAAACATTATCATATATAAAATTAATTATTAACTTGTATATTAACTCGTTTATCATTATACACATCTACTAATACCTATTTCAACTCAATTTTTTTTATTTATAAAATTCCCTATACATGGTGAAAAAAATTTTTTATAACGCTATATATCTAATTTTTTTTGTTTTTCTGTAATACCAGGGTACAAGAAGATCAATAATATTTTTGCAATTAATAAAAGAAAGTTAAAAACAGTATTATTAATTAATTTCTTTAATTAATTAACTAATTAATATCTTTGTTATCTGATTTTCTTTAGACTTTCTTTATCTCTCCACACTTTAACCTTCTTTATATTTTATTAAATAAATGCTCATATATTAAAGTCTAATTTCTTAAGAAAGGATTAGTACAAACAACCTTGATATGATAAATGACTTTGTTGGAAATTGAATCATTAGCACCATTTTTTTTAACAAATAGCTTTTACTAATGCCTAATGTTTAGTGTTCTAAATTAAATTCAATTGAACAAAATCATTATTTCATAAAGTCTAACCATGAACTTTCCATCAAAGGAACAAAATAATAAAGTGAAAATTCGTATAAATATATTATACAAAATAGGAAGTTACTTGGGTATATTTTCTTCACAGAACCATTTAATTTGGAAACACTTTATCCTAGTTATAAGGCTTCTTTTTGGGTTAATAGGTGCATTTTTAACTTATTTTGATTTTTTTTTGCTCAATCAAAAAGCTACAACATTTATGTTTACTGAAACTACAGTATATATCCATACCACACTACTATCCTTTTATTATTTTTTGTGTGTTTTTGGAAACTATTCAAATGGAGACAATTGGAGCAATCTTTTAAAAATAATTAATTTTTTAGATGAAGATAAAAAAACTGGTACAAATAGATTTTTAGAATGGATAATTTTTAGTATAACTTTGTTACTATATTTATTTTCATTTATTACTTGGTCTTTTTATGGGTTACACTTTAGTAATAAGTCTATATTTGTATTTATTGTTCCACATTTATTTATGTGGTTGATTTATTTTCAAATGATGATTTTTACTTTGTACACCTTGGAAATTTCTACGTTTATATCTTTAAAATATAGTAGCGTGTTAGAAGATATAAAATACTCATTGTTCATCAAAAGAAACATTGATAATATTACAATTATTTTGGGAAAAGTATTCGAAATTGTTAATATTTATAATTCACTCTTTGGACACTACTTTTATATAGAATTAATAACAGCTTTTGTTGGTATTTTAAATTTTTTTATTACTTCATTTACAATGTATCAAGATAATTTTGCACGGGCTAACACATTCATTTTATTATTGGGTTTATTTTTGACTTGTTTTTTACTAACGGTAAGTTGGCATCAAAATGTTATTTTTATCTATCATATTTTACTTCAGTTCTATTATTATAAAAAAATACTGTTATCAGTTCACCATTTATAATATTTGGTAAAGGGTTTTTCGTAAAAAAAAACTGAATAGATTTGTATTTGTGCAGTTTATCCAAACCCTAATATTTGTTTTATATTTAAAATTATAGTTTATTTAAATTTAAATACGACTTATGTGTTAGAAAAAAAATTATAAAAATATGTATAATGTATTTACGGGAGCAGTACAACTGCACGCGTGTTTTATTTCAGATAACGTTAAAGTGAAAAACACAATTTGGAGTTAAAAAGTGTTTCGAATATGGTAGGAAATTAAAAAGTAATAACAGCAAAATTTAAAAAAAACTGACTTATTATATTTCAAACTTAATAAAATGGTCAAGGTGTTACATGAACACGTTCAGAGTGCATCAATTTAATAAGAGATAAAGTAAAATAATAATATATATATAAAACCAATTATTTGATATTGATATTCATTGAATCTTATACAGGGTGTTTCAGACTAAAGTACTGTAAATTTTCTGTAAATCCCTCGTTTCCATTCTACAGGGTGATAAATTGAAAGTGAAAAATACATATTTTTTTTAATATCTTTACTTTACAAATTAGTACACTTTATTTCTACAAATTAGGATAATCCATTGGCGTAGAAACAGGAGGGTGATCAAATCATTTTGAACATCCTGTATTACTTAAAAATTAAAGTTTATTATTATTCTTCATATAGTTTGCCACAGAAAAGGTACTCCTAGTTCATCTCTGTAGAACAATACATTTTTGAGATATTTCAAATTTAATAAATGCGATTTATTAATTTTACTCCAAAAATGTTTTATTTTACAAAATAGAAACTGATAACTGACTTTATAATTTTGGCTATAACTTCTACAAGTATCATTTTAAAATTATGAAATATTTCACACACAATGTATTTTCTGATCCCTTACGGATGTACTTTTTTTAATATTCAATATTAATATTAACCTAAAATAAAATTAAAACCATTTTTTGAATAATTTTAAAATCAAGAAATAATTAATATCTCATTAAATTTTATTCAATATGGGAATTAGACATTTTTTTAGGTTTTTTTGAAAAAAATATATTAATAAAGTTGGTTTGAAAAACTTTTAAAAAATATCAAATTTTTTGTCAAAAATTCTCGAACCTTTATATATTTTACAATAATAATTACAATTCTAAATTCGAATAAACTAAAATACATTGTAAATTTATAGTTTCAAATTATCTTTCGAATGGTGAAAATCCTATTATAATATCTTTAATATTTCACTAAATTAAAAAATTTTAAATTTTGCGTACAAGATTATGATGCCATAGATTATATCTGATTAGATTTTGGTGTCAATTGGACAACCGGAAGAAGCAGTTGCTATGAGTGAGGACATCATATATTTTGTATACATTTCAAAACTTTTGCCATTTTAGCCAGATTTACAAAAAAGTCAATATTCATACTTTTCTGTATTAACGTGTACATTTTTGATTAAAACATGGCGAGAGGTCATGCGCTGGCCACATCAGATTTTTAAATTTTTCATTGTGACAATATTTTACCTTTATACCTAATATCATATGTATGTAGGGAAAAAAGTAAAAAGTATTGACAGGTCACTACTAAAAAGATTTTAACACGCTAAAAACTATTACTAAATGTTTTTAAATGATAAACGACATTTTTAATAATCGCTTGATTAAATTATTATATACAATGATTAATTATTGTTAATTGTGTTAATTGAATGTTTTAAAGTCATGTGTTAAAATTACATTTTTATTAAACAATCCACAGACTAAACATGGTGTGGGTCTCAGAAATAAATAAAAAATTTGTAAAAACTCATAAATATTTCATAGAAATTATTTACAACGTTGGTAGTTACTGTGGCATTTTCCCGATGGAAAATCATCCCATTATAAATCGTTTTATTCAATTTGTTAAATTTGTTTTTGGTATAACGGGTATATATTCAATAATAGCGTATATTGGTGAAGAACAGGGAACGAATATTAACAAAATTTCAAATGTGGTTTCTCACGTTCTTTTCTCATTTTTTATCTTTTTAAACATTTATGAACAAAAGAAAACAAATAACTGGATAATACTTTTCAATATTGTCAATTTTTTGAATGAAAAAACACCAGCAGGTATTAATTGTGTTGTACATTGGTTAAAGTTAAGCATTATTTTACTGATGTATATATTCTGGCATAATATTTTAATTTTCTATCTTGAAATAGAACCTCCACCTGATTTTAAAATATATTTTTTTTATGGATATATGTTTGAAAGTTTTATTTATTTTCAAATAATGCTTATCACAATATTTACTACAGAGATTTGTGTCTTATTATGTACAAGTTATATTAGTTTAATTAAAATGATCAAAGTGTCGAATCGTGGCAAACTACATAAAAATGAAATTGATGACATTAAAATCATTTTAGTAAAGTCACACGAACTTGTCAATATTTTTAATTCACTCTTCGGGAAGTACTTTTGTTTTCAGTTATTATTAGCTATTATAAATTTTCTTAACTTTTTCATTGTATGTCTGGTCATGAATCCAAATTATTTTTCATTAAATGCTTTAATTCTGTTTATGCTGGGATTAATGTTCTCGAGTTCAATATTATTGGTAAGTTTTTTAAAATAAATAAAAAACTGATAATTTTTACAAATTACTTTTGTCGGTAACCGTTCGGAAAGTACCCACTTTGAGAAAGTAGCATTTTTCCGGCCTAGTCCGGGAAGTACGTATAAATTAGTTGATATTTTGATTTTTGAAAATTTGCTTGGTTGCAATTGTAGCAATAAACTAATATAATAAAGAAACAGTATCATTAATTTGTTGCCGAAAAAATAGTATACGCAACACGTTCAAAAACAGTTTTTTTGGAGTGGAAGACTTCCAGTACTCGCCTACAGCTCATACTACAATTATGTCTACTCGTACAAAAAAAAAACAGTATTTTTCGGACTTGTAACGTAAATTACTATTATTACTATAAAATCTCAATATTCTATCATTACATTATAAAAAATCTGATGTGGCCAGCACATGACCTCTCGCCATTTTTGAATCAAAAATTTACAGGTTGACACAAAAAAGTATGAAAAAAAATTATATTTTTGTAAATATGGCAACAATGAAAATTTTAATGAGATGAAAATAAACTATAGGGTATACAAAATATATGTGTAAAACTTTATTGCCGTTTTGTATAATAATGGCGTCATCACCCATAGCAACTGCCACTTCCGGTTGTCCGATTGGCACCAAAATCTAATCAGATCTAATCTAGGGTATCAGAATTCTGTATGCAAAATTTCAAATTTTTTTATTCAGTAGTTTTTGAGTTATCGTTACTACAACATCCATCCAAACACACACACACACACACACTAACACACACACACACAGACATCATCGCGAAAATATTAAAATCGTATTCTAGGGACCCAAAAACGTGTTTATCCATTGAAAACTCACTACCCAATTTTTAGCATGATTCCTATACCTCTCTTATCTGAAGGGCGAGAGGTAAAAATTGATGGAAAATTTTTTTTATATGCAACCCATTTCTTTTATCTTTCAACATTGCTACATTCTAAACCATAAAAGATTCGAAGAAGATTAAATTGACAGCATTACATTGATCGAAAAAAATCTACGACTCTTTCTCTCTCTTCTCTAGTTAAACAGGAAAAATTTTAAATGATATATGATAATTTGGAGATAAGCAGGTTTTTACACCCTTAAGTTTGTAACCTTCTTCCATGTTACTCGGTCTCTAGCTTTTCTTCTTTAAATTTTTATTTCTTATTTTCTTAAATTTTCTTCTTTTCGTTCTCGGTCCTTCTTTCTTTCTTTCTTTTTTCCATCACGTAGCTTACACGCTATTCTCTTAACCACTCTCTTTCCAGTTCAAGTAGTCTTTAGACTTTTTTCCCCGGATGCTGGTCCTTTTCCCAGCGGCACCTCAGCCTCTTGGGCTTTTTATGCATTGCGAATCTGTTCTACAGCACCCACTCCGTCTCGCATTGTGACAATATATGTTTGGCCAGTTTTGTGCCTTTTGTTCTCCGTTGCCCAATTTTGTGTAGGTGCCTCCTCATTGGACTGTAACCAGTGTGGAAACCCGTTATAATTCTAACTTGGTTCCGATATACTTATTTTGATTAGTTCTTCAATTTTCTGGTTCGACGGTTCATTAATGAAAGTATTCCCATTGTGCACGAGAGGGGCTTTATACCATCTCTCTCTTTGTTTTCGTTTGACCCAGTCCCGTATGTATCCTCGGATTGCAGATTTTGTAAATGCGAGTGCGGGTTCTGGGCCCACATATGGAGTACATAAACCTTTTCTGGCTAGTTGATTAGCTTTGTCATTGCTCTCGATGTCACAGCGTCCTGAAACTCACGTCAAAGTTATTTTGTTGTATTCTCGGCATTCCCATACCAGTCTTAATGTCAGTGTTGAGTTTATAACAGTATTTAGTGACGCGTGGCTGTCCATGCATATTTTGATAAGTAGAATTCCGCTTGAAATACGTAAGTATTTATTCCCAGTGGGATGCTCAGTTGGGAGTTTATCTCCAGTTGCTTCCCTGGTATTGGATCCGTCTGTATACCAGATACTCTCTCCAGGTTTGCCCTTAATGATATCCATTTCCTTTGGTCTTGCATGTTCACCTCCAAGATAGTGTTGAAAAGGTATATAGGAGTTATGTGGTTCGTTGGTTTCATTTCAAGAATGTTACTTCTCACTATTTCCTTTATCTTATTGTGATCCGATCTATTGCTCGTGTTTTGTAGCCTTGAAAGTCCCATTCTTGCCTCCCTCATGACTGTTATGGAAGGTTCATCACAGCTTATATGGCTGCTGCTGGTGTTGTTTTCATAGAACCTGTTATGCTGAGACAGGCAAGTTCAACTGTCCAGCGAATGTTTTTTGGATTATCTTTGTCCACCATACCAAAGATGCGTAAGTGATCATGGTTTTCACCACATATGGAGTACATGATAATACACCATTTTGGCACTTAGCCTCCATGTTTTTTCATGTACTCGTCTGGCTTCCATTAATGTCGCCTCCGCTTATTTCTTCTTTACCTTTGCCAGTTGTGAGTTCTGTATTTCTCAGTGCAGATTCAACTATCTCTATGAGTTGTTGATGGTTTAGTAACTATTCTGGGCTTTTTGGACGTTTTATCAGGTGTCATGGATTCGTCCCGAGCTTTTTTAATACCCTCAGTTCCTTGATTGTCACCCTTAAGTTGCGGTTTTCTGCTTTCTTTTCCCCGTGGTTTTTCCATTGTCCACGTCCCGGCAGCAATTTTCTCCGCCTTAACAACTTTTCTCCACTGGGCGCCAGACATCTCAGGAGGTCTATTTTGTAATTTGAGGTCCTTAAATCCCTCTGTTACAGTTCTATCGGTTCTTTGAGTTCCCGTTGATATGACACTATCGTGGTACCTCTCCACGCTAATGTTGGTTGACGTGCTTGCTGATGAGTCTTAATCCCCACTAGTATTATCCCTCTTAGATTTGAGTTTTTTTGTTTTGTCTTTAAAATTTAATGAAATTCCTGACTTTTTCTCGCATTTTTCGTAAAACTTCTATTCCACACTTCTATTTTTTTACTTCTGTCAATGTGTGGCGTATAACTAATTTATAGATACTTAATTTTCCACTTATAAATATTATTTTGGACGTTAATTTTCTGTTTTCTAGTCGGCCTACCTAAGCGTGACGTCAGAGGTAGGCAGAGCTTGCCAAAACTTTCTAAATAAATAAAACAGACAACTATCAGATATGTTTTTGATTGAAATGGCTTGATGTTATCTAATAAATATTTGGATATTGATTAGTGGTACTTATGCAACACCTATTATAAAAATAACCTTAAAATCAATTTAATAGACTTTCAAATCTAAGAGTCAAATGAAACGAATTATTTATGCCTTCATTTCTACTTGCCATTTTTAAAATTCACAGTTCAATTAATATGAGGGTTTATTAATTTAATTTATTCAACATTTTCATTCATGTGTTTTCACAAACTGCTTCTTTTCAATTACATTCTTTTCAAAAAAAATCCAAATATATCACTGTGAAAATGATTAAATGTTTTAGTAATGGAAAAATATCAGTTTATAGAAGATTTTTCTCAGAAGAGCTTTATATACCGAAACTCACTGCGCTTATATTTGGTTTTGTTATTCTTAAATTTATTTTTTTTCACGTTAATTATTTATTAGGACACCTACTTCTTTAATTTAAGTATTTGTTTTTTCTTTTATGCATAAATCAAACATATGTAACGGGGCATTAAAGAATGTTGACAGGTTTCCACTAAAATTCTTTTTACTTGCTGATTGAGAACAAAATATTAGTGAACATGTTTAAATGATAAACGGTATTTTTAATATTTATTTGATTGAAATGAAACATCATTAATATAACGATTTATTATAGTTATTATTGTTGTGTGCTACATTTTTTCTAAACGGCCCACAGAATAAACATGGTGTGGATCTCAGAAACAAATAAAAAATTTATAAAAACTCAGAAATATTTTATAGAAATTATTTATAAAGTTGGTAGTTATTGTGGAATTTTCCCGATGGAAACCAATCCGATTTTAAAGCGTTTTATTCAAATTTTTAAACTTGCGTTTGGTATAATGGGTACATATTCACTAATGGCGTATATTTGTGAAGATCAAAAAATGAATACTAGCAAAACTTCAAATTTGATTTTTCACGGACTTTTTTCACTTTTTTACTTTTTAAACATTTGTGAACAAAATAAAAAAACTAATTGGATAATATTTTTCGACAATGTTAATTTTTTGAATAACAAAATACCAGCAGGAACAAATTGTTTGATACATTGGTTAAAGTTAGGTATTATGTTACTAATGTATATATGCTGGCATAATCTTTTAATTGGCACGAAAGGACCTCCAGCTGGTTTTAAAATATATTTCTATTATGGATATGTGTTCGAAAGTGTTAATTATTGTCAAACAATGCTTATCACGATATTTGCTATGGAAATTTGTATATTATTATGTGCAAGCTATATTCATACACTAAAAATAATCATAGCTTGTTATCGTCGCAAATTATATAAAAAAGAAATTGATGATATTAAACTTATTTTATTAAAGTCACATCAACTTGTTAATATTTTTAATTCATTTTTTGGGAAGCACTTTTTTTTCCAGTTATTTTTGGCTAGTATGCATTTTTTTAATTTCTTCATTATATGCCTGGTCATGGATTCAAGTAAACTTTCATCAAAGACTTTAGTTGTGTTTATATTTAAATTAATGTATGCGAGTTCATTATTAGCGGTAAGTTATTTTAATACTTTATATTTTATCCTCATATAGCTAAATTACAAAATGTAAGTCATAAGTTGAAATCCAGTTGTAGAAAATGAAATGGTATTGAGACAGAATACAGACACAATTTTATATTGTTACATTAAAAATTAATATGCTGCTTAGCTGCAGGATTATTTAAACTATCAAACTGATAACTTTATAATTATGCTATAAATTATAAATCCATAACTGTATTAAGAAATGACTAAAAAGGACCAGGCACCCATCTTATGGAAAAAAGTCTTTGGTTGAAAATGGCTGAATTTTTGATATGTTGTAGCTGGAGTTATCCCAAGTAAAAGTCTCCATTTGCCCAACTCGATCATTTGACTAGATTCGGCGGTAGAGGACGCTAAGTCATGAATGTATTTTTGAGAATATGAGTCATATGATTTCGTATAATTTGCATTCAACCCAATAATGAACTGATGTACGGCTGAGGTTTGAGAAAAATATGTTTAAAGAGTACTGCAATATTGTTTTTACAGGGTGACCATCATTATACGAGATTTAGTTGAATTTATTAATTTGAATAATGACGATCGATCAGAATAAACGTTGATCGATGAACATATAACTATTGTATTGTCATGAATCCTTCATTAACGAAATAAGAGTGGGACAGGATCCAGCTTAGTTCGGAATGAATGATTAAACAATAATCATAATCACTTGTTATAAGAATATCGATGTGCGAAGACTAAATGCACAGTGTGAGAGTATTCATATTTACATTCCTGTATATTTTGAAGCTCATGGACATCTGGATGAATGACTTTTCTTTCAGCTTTAGTTGATACTAGGATTGAGATTTGCTCTAGGCATTCAGTTACGAATGTCACAAACAACTGTATACTAAGACAAGTTCTTACTAATGGTTGGCCGCCTATAAACAGGTACACAATTTGCTACTCCAAAATGGTACTCTTTTCTGCAACTTGCCGTTTAGGACTGTGCACATTACAAATCTTTTTCTTTACTTGTAATATTTGAGTTGGATCTTTTCAGATCACCTCTTAACGTTTCGTCATATCCATATGTTGTTAGGACCACGGTTTTTTCCTATTAATTACTACATTATATTACCGTTACCTTTTTATAAACCTCTTTAATCATATCCAAAATTAAAATTATTTTTCAAAGTCCACCTAGCTCTTAATTTTACTTCTTGTACTGTTTACATGCATCTTTCTAAGTATATTGTTGCCGCCAACCATCCACTAAGCACTTGCTCTTAATTTTTTTGAATTTTTGAATGTAACAGGTTATCAATATCCCAAATGTGGTCCAGTGTTCAATAATGAAATGAAACTCAGTCATGTACCACAGTGAATTTTAATGAATTGTAACGGCAACTAGTTTCGGCTACTTAGAAATCATCAGGCCATATAAATGAAAATTAAGTTATTATATTAGCAATATACAAAAAGCATATCGTTGATGTACATCAATAATGGGTAGTGGAGTTTTGAAGGAAAATTAGGGAACAATTTAATGGTACATGAAAAATTGTAACCCAAGGGTTCAACGGAGAATAATTAGAAATAGTTAAAAAATGTGTGCGAAAAATATAAAAATTAATAGTGGAGCCCGAGCCGGACAACATTTTCGGCAGGTGTTGACGCACCGCCCACTCTAGGACACTCCGAAGATGGCTCCGGAGTGGAAATTAAAAAGGTTAGTTTTTCTCCCTACTGGGACCACTCGAAAAACGGTCATAGAGACCAACCAAACTAAATTAGAATTAAATTAATTGGCGATGAAATGTGACAGTCAAAACTACTTGACGGCTGAAGTATCATTTTTGGCCTGATGATGGCAGCTCTGTCAAAACTAGTTGCCGTTTCTCCTTTTATGTCTTCGTAACAACTTGGTTTTTAATTTATTTTGTGGTATTTGATTTTGAATTTTATTACCTCATCATTAAATCACATTCAAGGTAATTGATAACCTGTTGGAATTAAACAGTTCCTTATAGTTCAGAGGTACATTTAGTCTAGCCGAAATGAAAGGAAATCAGTATTGAACTCCCCATAAAAATCTACAATTGACTCGTGGAAAACCAAAAAAAAATGATAATTGGCGTCCTCTAGCTCTAAATCTAGTAGTACGATATAGTTGGGCCAATTTATGGAATAAGCCATTTTGTCTTAATGTAACGCTCTTTGCGTCGTCCGCGGTCTTTTGGCGCTTGGTTTAGGTCTCGGATTGCCTCTGGTGTCACCTTCCATTTATAATGTGAAGGCCACTTACACCTAGCAACGTCAGTGGAAACTTAATACTTCAGGGTAATATTATGGCCTCGACCAACCACTTGACAGCCGGCACTTGGGTTGAGTGCCGGAGTATCTGCTGCTAGGATGTTAATTTATGTGAACAGAAGAAAAACAAATAAAATAACCAAATGAAAATAAACCTTTTATTATTCACCACAGTTAATGATCACTTTTGTCAAAGCTGGTATGGGGAAGGGATGTACAACGGGTTCAAGACGCTAAAACGGGTCTTGGGGGATACGAAACAATTTAGCAGCGGTTAACGATGCTAAGTATAACTGATGTAAAGGAGTATTAACAACAATGAATAAGCTGAATATAGGAAAGCTGCGGGATTGCGGCATGATGAAAGCGAAAATGAGAACAAATCGAAATCTAGGCTGGACAAAGTTCAGTTTTTTACAGATAATGTCGTTACCCTTGTCGATTGCCAACCCCGGTTCTCTAAAAAAAGCTGAATTATGTCGCCGGAGTAAATACGGTGTGATTTCTTCGACAATCAGTACTTTCCGGGGTTCTTTTTACTTATGTATAACAGTTATACAGTAACGACACGCTCCCTGTAATCTGCTAGACTATGGGCACCCCGCCATATTATAAAATTAGTCGGTTGTACCCCTCTAAATAAATAAACAATCTTTATTATGGTAAAATTGTGTTGCCGGAGTAAGTATAGTGTGATTTAGTTGACTATCAATTCTTTCCAGGGTCCCATTTACGTACATCTAACAGTTGTACAATGACGACACGTATAGATTGTCCAACAACTAAAACGACACCTCCAGCGTCCCCATTTCTCTAATGTTCCCTTTGTTCGTTCGTTTTCCGCTACTCTAATTTTTAACCAAGCGGTCGGTTTAATAGTTGGACAAAGTTTACCCTATGATTTGCTCGACTATGGACACTCCATCTTATCTTAGCATAAACAGTTACATACCTTCGATTGATTTTCTCGGCTATCAGTATCTTTGTATGCAAGGGCCTAAGGCAAACCCAGCTGTCAAAACTTTTTAAAAACTTGTCGGTATTTTTGTTAAGTTTGTTGTTGACATAGCTATTTAGCATTCAAAAATTGAAACTTTACGAAAATCAAATTGAATATCTTTTGGAATTCATCCAGAAACATCCACAGATGATTGGTGGCAAATTTAATTCCAATTTAAAAAAAAAATGCAGAGAGTTTATGGAAATGTTATATTAAACAGTGTATCTTTACCAGAGAAGGACTTCATAGTTTGAAGAAAGATAGTTTTGCATTAAAAGGACAAATTCATACCCTATACCTTATTCCGTATAAATGTCAAACGGCGTTATTTACCATGACTATTTTTGAATTTTTGGAATTCAATATGGTTTAAAATTCTAATCAAAAGTATGATAGCAGATTAAAAAAAACGGCAAATAATAAGAAAGAAACTGAGTTCACCAGTGGTGGTATAGCGGCAATTCAAGTATTAAGCCGCGTTGAAAAAGAAATTGCCCAGATTATAACACCAAATGGCTACATGGGTGCAATCTATACATCCTAGTATTAGCGGAAATCGAAAATGATTTCCATAAATAATCAAACTCAACATTTTATGGAAAACGTACAAACCTGTTAAGGATTTCTGGACGATTATAAGCCTCGGGTACTTCATCTAGACATCCACTTACGCTTTGATGAGATACACCAATAAACGAATTGTAGCTTACATGGGCTTGATAACTTCCTGCTGCATAAAATAATAAAGCAACAAACACCTAAACACCAGAGCTTATAAATACTAACTGTCAGTAGATAGAACGTTCTTTAACTTTAACGGTTCTGTAACTAATGACAATGACGTTTAGATTGTGATAATTGTATAAGAAATCAACTTGTAAACGTCATTGCCTTTACTTATTGAGTCTTTAAAGTTAAAGGACGTTCTATCTACTGACAGTAAGTCTTATAGTAAGAGTCAAATACCGTAATTACACGAGTATTAATTTTCATTTCAGTTGGACGTTTCCATGGTGGTCTTTTAAGGTCAGTAAGGTCGACAATAAATCTAAATAAATTTAAATATTTCTTTCAATAATCTTCTGAACTGTAGGTCAGGCATTTCATGCAAATGATTGACAATAAGACTAGGAGGATTAAGGACTTTTGCATTTCATCTACATATGTATTATTAAAAATTTTAGTTAATTATAAATCGTTTTCCTTAATCAAAATCACAATTGATATCAGGAGCAGCTCAAAATCGAGATATATAAAAAAATAAAATTGAGTAAGATTCAACTCACTTCAAAAATCAAATTGCACCTACCAAAATCTGATCATTGTAAATCGCCTGTATCAAAATTAGGGCCCCGCTGGTCGATTTTCGTTATTGAACTTAATAAATCAACAAATATTGCATTTTTTTTCTGTTCTTGAAAAACTTCCAGCCGCATATCATTTAAGTATTAGAGTGAATTCTAATCAATAAAAAACTCATATTCTTAAAAATACACGAAATTCATGACAAGATAAGATATGTTGCCTAGTCTTTAACTGACCAGACCAGATTGGATATTTTTCATAGGGAATGAAATTAAGAAGAAAGTAACACATAAATATTAAGCAATGGATGGAAAAACGATAGAAAGCAAGAAGGAAGGAACATTTTCATTAAAATTGTTTTAACCTAAAAGAAAACAAAATATTACTAAACGTGTTTAAATGATTAACGATATTTTTAATAATCGATTGAATTAAATTATCATTACATACAATGATTAATTATAGTTTAAATTGAATATTTTAAAATTACATTTATGCTAAACAACTCACTGACTAAACATGGTATGGGTCTTAGAAAAAAACGAAAAATTTATAAAAACTCCTAAATATTTTTTAGAAGTTATTTATAAAGTTGGAATTTACTGTGGAATTTTCCCAATGGACACTCATCCAATTTTAAAACGTTTTATTAAAATTTTTAAATTTGCTTTTGGTATAATGGGTACATGTTCACTAATAGTGTATATTAACGAAGAACACAGAATTAACAGTAGCAAAATTATACATTTGGTTTTTAACTCACTTTTTTCGCTTTCTTGGTTTTTAAATTTATGTCCAAGAAATAAATGGATAAAATTTTTCGATATTGTTAATTTTTTGAATAAAAAAATACCAGCAGGCACAAATTGTTTTATACATTGGTTAAAGTTAAGTTCTATTTTGGTGCTGCATATAATCTGGCATAATTATTTATTTTTCTGTTTCAAATTAGGACTTTCAGCTGGTTTCGAAATATATTATTACTATTCTTGTACCTTTGTTAGTGTTATTTATTTTCAAATAATGGTTGTCACGATATTTACTATAGAGGTTTGTGTCTTATTATGTTCAAGCTATATTTATTTACTAAAAGTAATCAAAGTATCTAATCGTCGCACACTACATAAATATGAAATTGATGACACTAAAATCATGTTAATAAAATTACACAAACTTGTCAATATCTTTAATTCACTCTTTGGAAAGTACCTTTGTTTTCAAATATTATTGGCTGGTTTAAATATTTTTAACTTCTTTATCATATTTCTCGTCATCGATATTTTTTCATTAAATAATGTCATTATATTTATATCAGGAACAACGTTTTCGAGCTCATTATTATTGGTAAGTTTTTTTTTTACTATTTTTCAGGTCCAACATACCATCATTTTTTTTACCTCTCGCACTTCAGATAAGAGAGGTATAGTAATCATGCTAAAAATTGGGTAGTGAGTTTTCAATGGATAAACACGTTTTTGGGGTCCCTAGAATACGATTTTAATAATAATTTTTTTTATAATTTTAATAATTCAACCTTTTTATACCTTTCACACTGTTTTAATTACCGGTAATGTTTCTTAATGGCCACTAAAAATAATTAGTGTTAAGTCAGGGCAAGGTAGATGATTTCTTTGAGATTAAAGTTTAATATCACTGGATAAAAACTTACCTAATACTGTCATTCACCCGAATATCAACATTTTTTTAGGGTTAGACCTCAAATTTGTCATACCTCCATCTCTTCAAGATTTAAACATATTAGGTCCATTTACCTTGAACGTATCATCCCTGAATACGATATACAAATATCATCAGAAATTAGTTACATAGGTTTTCAAATTGTAATCAACCTCTCAACTTATTTTTAATAAATGTCGAATATTCCTAAAAAATAATTCTGAACTTTCAAATTGTAATCAACCTCTCAAATTATTTTTAATAAATATCGAATGTTCCTAAAAAATAATCCTGAACACTTTTTGGTCAACATTGACAAACAGTCATTATGTACAAGAATGTGTAGGTTAAAAAATCCTTTGAATTACTCAATGATACAAAATATTACAAAAAGAACAACTTGATCTCTGTAAAAGAAGGAGTTTTCACTGGAGCTGAAGCCAAAAAATTCCCAATCTGTGCTGCCATTTCATCTCCTACTACGAATGCGGCCACCCTTTTAACGGACATTTTTACCAATTCCTACAATATAGACAATTATTTCTACATCAGAAACCCGCTCACTTTCAACCTTTTCATTAACGATTTCGAATTACCTCCACCTGATAGAATTGATATAGGCTCCCTTTTCACAAACTTTCCTTTTGATTTAGTTTTATCTACCCTTCAACAACATTGCGACCATATTAAAAATTTTGTAGTTCATCTTTGATTCAAACTATTTGGTAAATATTTGATTTTGAAGAAAACAAATCATCGGAGATGTTCGATAGTCCTCCGGGAGTAACGACTAGACTCTAGTTCACTTCCTGAATCGTCTTCTCTCTGTTCTGTATGCTTTACTTCATCAGAACAAGTCTCCATGTCTTATACTTCCTCCTCACTGGTATTATCGTAGCTCTTCCACTTCCTTCTGCTCAAAGGTTAAAACCCCACTAGGTGAAAAAGTAAACATTTTTTAGGACGGCTATGGGGTATCCTCAAGGTGTGGTGCTCTGTCCACTTCTTTGGTCGCTCTTGGTCGACCCTTTTCTGGCTAGACTGGATTTTTATGTTATGCCGAAGACCTTTTAATAATGGTTAGAGGTTTGTTTGAAGAGATTATATCTAATATCCTTTAGGAAGCCCGTAACATCGTATCCAGTTGGTGTGAGGAGAAACAGATGTTTGTGAACCCCCACAAAACGGTAATAGATCTTTTTACAGAAAGGAGGAAGCTTGTAAGATACGTCATCCAATTTTGGAAGGCGTAACCATCAGTTTTGCGAAGAAGGTTTAGTATCTGAGGATTATCCTAGATAGAAAACTTACCTAGAACTCCCATCTGGAAAGAACGATCAATAAAGCCAGGACATCCCTCTGGAAAATTAGATGGGTCTGCGGCTAGCCATATAGAATGATCTCTAAGCAGATTTACTGGATTTAACAAACAGTGATAAAAAAATGGTCATATATGGTGCAGTAGCCTTGTGGACCAAGGCATATTGCGGCGGCTGAGTTGTCTGGACTTCAGAGACTAATTTGTGTGGCCATGGAAAGAACACTGGGTTTTACTCCTCCATACTATTGGAGCAGGAGACCAGAATAATCTATATAATATAGATTAAATGTGCAGAATCCGAGTTCATTGGACCGGAACAATTCTTTGGGATAGGCAAAAGCAGTGCCAAAGACACTATCTGAAAAGATGTTCCTGGGTTAGCTCACTCTAAGACATTCATAGTCAAACCCTCAGGTAGCAACCTATTGCGGATCCTAGAATAGAGTAGAAGTGATCTACGCATCTAAATCGGTCTGCTTACAGGGCACCATCTGAAGAAGCTAGGTCTGAGTCAAACATCGGACTGTCGGTTCTGCAGTGTGGAAGACGAAACAACGGAGCATATTCTATTCTCCTATCCGGCCCTGTAAATAAATAGTCTTAGTACGTTTGGTTTCGTAAAGCTGGAGTTTACCGCCTTCAAGGAAGCTTCACCTAAAACAACCATAGACTTCGTGAGAAGGTGTGGGCTGTATGGTGAATTGTAGACCATAGGGGTTAGCCACAATAAGCCTCTGCTGGCCGCAGTGAAGGAATTAGCTTACGCCCCAATCACATCGAACATTATCTTACCTAACCTAAACAATTTTTTTAAGGTTATGCAGCAAGTCTTTTTTCCTTTAAGTGTAACTAAAAGTTTAATTCCCGTTGTATATTCTTGTTGGATTCTTTAGAATTTCTGGAAGTTTTTCATCTTTCATATAGTTTTGAATGAGAGAAAATCACTCTTTAATATATTTTCCAGTAGAACTGGTCCATGTAATGCCTTCAAAGGTCCTCTTGCAAAATACAAGATTTTTTTAATATATCATACTATCTGATACCTGGGAAATTATTTTACAAACGATTCTCCCTTGGCAATTTGTCTAAAAATATTTTGACTTCAAAAACCTTAAGAAGTTGGCATGTTTCTAGATAAAAAATATACGTTATCTTCAGACTCACTTAAAGATTTAAAATATAGAGATCTAAGAACTACTTTAGAAAACATAAAATTTTACTTTCTTATCTAGTATAATAAATCCTGATGATGAAAAATAAATGGATCGATACGTTCCTGTAAATTAAAAAAATGGTAACATAAAGAATAACAGAAATTATAGTAGGATCAGGGGCAGAACATAGGGTGAAAATTTTTAATCCTAAATATGACATTTATGACATTTAATTAATACTTAGTAAATGTGTTTTATATGACAAATGCGTTTTATACATTAAAAAAAATGTATTAAACATTAAGTAAAATATTTTAATTGATTTTTTTTTAATGATTAATGAACAATTTTATATGTTCATAATGACAGAATTGTATTTTTATCAAAATGCATTTCTCTACACGAGGCGGTAGATTTTTAAAATCTCGTAAATATTTTATAGAAGTTATTTACACAGGTGGATCATATTTAGGAGTATTTCCGTTACGGTCTCGATCAATTTTGAATCATTTCATACAATTGTTTAGACTTATTTTTGGCATTATTGGAACATGTTCATTATTATATGAAATTTATATTTATCATAAACAAAAATCAGTTGGTGCAATTGAGCAAATACCAAATCTAATTTATCTTACATTGATTTGCATTAATTATTTTTTATGTAGTTTTGGAAATACTTTTAATAAACACCAGTGGAGCAAACTTTTTGAAGTTGTCAATTATTTAGATAGAAAAATAATAGTATGGAGAAACAGTTTTCAATTCTGGATGAAATTAATTACTATTTTTATACTACATCTTTCAATAGCAATTATTTTATTTTTCTACATATTTAGTGAGCCAATAATGTGGTCTAATGTACCATTTTATTGTGGGTATATTTTCAGGATTTTAACATATTTCCAAATGCTGTTTCACTTGATTTTCACTTTGGAAATTTCTATATTTTTATGTTCAACATATTCCAGTTTATCCGACATTATAAAACGTATTAAAATGTATAATAAAGAGATAAAAAAATTAACATCTATATTGGCAAAATTACATATAGCTGTAAATATTTTTAATTCGCTTTTTGGAACACATATTTGTTTGCACTTATTATTAACTCTTACGTATAGTCAGATTTTTTTACTAACTTTTATCAGTTTATATCCATTTAATTACATTCCAAAGGAAATACTTGGTTTATTATTGGGGGTTAGTTTTACCAGCATTTTAATATCGGTAAGTAGGTAAAAAACCGTTAGAATGAAAAATATGAAAAGTTGCTTAAACTGCCAAAAATACGTTAAAATATAAAAAAAATTGTAATTATATTCTTTAACCAAAACCCATATTTAAAAAAAAAACAGTTCGTAATTTTATTTTAAAAAAACATTCTTTTTTCCAGATATTTTCAATAATTGTCATCTTATCTTGTGACAGAGTAGAAAAAAGAGCTGAAGATTTAATAAGGACTTGTATTTATATTCAAGCATCTACAGGAGACGAAAATGCACTCATTTTGGCAACCTTAGCTAAGAATCTTCGCCCAAAATTTTCCGCAGCTGGATTTTTCGATATCAACCAAAGACTTCTACCAACTTTTTTTTCAAATGTATCAACGTATTTAATAATAATTTTACAATTTAAATTTTCCTCGCTGTAATGTTATTAGCACCAAAAAAGTCAATTTAAAATATATAGAGTGATTAATTTAAATAAAAAAAATTTGTAGGTATTTTAAGGAGATTTTAAATGTGCTTCGTTGGATACAATATTATTGCCACTGTTGTTTTTATTATTGTTACACACATAAAATGTTCAATTACTATAATTCTGTTTTATTATTTTATTTTATTATAATTTTACAATAAATACTCAAAGGGTGACTAACACTTCTAAAAATTGTGAAATTTGATTTCAATAAATCTGTTTGTACGAATTAAATCAGGGTCGGACTGGGAAAAAATTTCGGCTCGGGAGTTTTCCCATCAGACCGGGCTGGGCTATCTGGCACTAGACTAAGGGGCCTGATATTGATTTAAAAATCTGTTTTTAGACTTCTTAAAAAACTCATATGATACGGCTCTGTCCGTCTATCTGTCTGTCCGCGCTATAACTCAGGAACCGCCACAGATAGAGACAAACGGACAAAGGCAGTGGACTCAGCTTACCTTTTATATGTGCCCAAGCGAGTTTCAAGTTTTTGCGACTTCCGGTTTTAAAACTGGAGAATTATAAAATGTATGACTTTCTAGAGGTTTCATTTGCCTGCTTACCAGTGGGCGCCGCCCACATATTTTATTTGAAAAATTACAACCAAAGAAATAAGAATTTAATCTGAAAGCTAAATATCTGAACAAAAAATAATAATCAAGTAAATTCATATTGAAAAATGAAGAAGAAATGTTGAGTCAATATAATGTTCGATTTATCTGCCACCTTATCAATAATTATTTTCATATCTAATTTCATAAGAATGTCTTTTGCCGAACTCATCAACATAAATGAATCTACGTTACTCTGGCACAAATTGTTTCTCAATCTATTTTTAATGTACTTTAAAACAGAAGAAATCTCTCATTGAGTGAATGACAAAGTCAGTAAATATTTGAAAGCAAGACCTAGGTTACTATAAGAACCAACCAATAAGTTACAGCGGTGCTAGAGTATATAACAGCGTAACCAACAATTTCCACATCAATTGCAAATATTGGTTGATGTTGATCTTTTTTCATGAGATCTTCATCTTCGTTGTCAGAATCATCTTCTTCGATGTTATTCGCTTCCAAACTAGACCTTTTTTAATATTTTCTGCAGTAGCTCTATCATTTTTGGGAATCAGAATCAAATTGTCTTTTCATACTGGCTATAACAGTGTCCACAATAACAAAAAATACCTGGAATTTGTAAGGATCGTTTGGGTTTTCAAATATCTCATCTCGAGACTGTGAGCCAAGCATCATCTTCTTTCTTCTTATTGTTTTAATAGGAAGTTCAGATTGTACTTCAGCCTCAACATCACGTTCAGCCAGTTTAGTGTTAATCCAACAGACAAAATTGTCTACTTTTTTCCTCTCGCCCTTCAGATAAGAGAGGTATAGGAATCATGCTAAAAATTGGGTAGTGAGTTTTCAATGGATAAACACGTTTTAGGGTCCCTAGAATACGATTTTAATATTTTCGCGATGATGTCTGTATGTGTGTGTGTTAGTGTGTGTGTGTGTGTTAGTGTGTGTGTGTGTGTTAGTGTGTGTGTGTGTGTTAGTGTGTGTGTGTGTTAGTGTGTGTGTGTGTTAGTGTGTGTGTGTGTTTGGATGGATGTTGTAGTAACGATAACTCAAAAACTACTGAATAAAAAAATTTGAAATTTTGCATACAGGATTCTGATACCCTAGATTAGATCTGATTAGATTTTGGTGCCAATCGCACAACCGGAAGTGGCAGTTGCTATGGGTGATGACGCCATTATTATACAAAACGGCAATAAAGTTTTACACATATATTTTGTATACCCTATAGTTTATTTTCATCTCATTAAAATTTTCGACACTTTTGCCATTGTTGCCAGATTTACAAAAATATAATTTTTCTTCATACTTTTTTGTGTCAACCTGTAAATGTTTGATTCAAAAATGGCGAGAGGTCATGTGCTGGCCACATCAGATTTTTCCTTGACATTTTCAAAAGTAGACCTTAAGTCTTCCAAATTGGTAATTACATTTTGAACAAATTGATAAGCTTTCAAAATATCAAGTTCAGAAATTTGCAGGTAGATGAAAAGAGGTATTGTATAATTGTAAATTAGGAGGAGTACAAAAGCTGTAAGTATTGTTTCATACCATAAAAGTCCATCTTTATTAGGCTTGCAGATCAAAGCAGCGTTTCTTTATTATCGTATGAACCAAATACCTTTGTGAGAAAATTATTTTTCGACCACCATCGTGTTTCCCCAAATATATTCAATCTTCTTTGACGCGTTTCACCTTTAGTCAAGTCTTCCCAAACAACCGTACAAATATGGACAGCAATAACATTTAGCAATGAAAAACGCGATGCACTATTCATAATCGAGTTTGTTGTATCAGCCATGACCAAATATAAGATGTGGGCCTAACACCATACATGATATATTCAGGAGACTCATTTCTCAGTTTAGCAGACAAGCTATTGTACTGGCCTTATCAATGGAGTTATTCAGCTGAATGTTGTTTTTGGTAAATACTACCAGAAGAGTTTCTTGCATTGCATTTGATATTGTAGAGTAACATCTTACAATTCATTTATTTTATCATTTAAAAAAACCTTACAAACACAGAGTTTTTTTTTTACAAGAAATGTCCTGTGTGGTGTCTATTTGAATGGAAAACATCTTAGCTTCGTTTACTACTTCACCAACTACTTCTTTAATATCACTCCCAATAACATATTCACTAATTTTCCACTTCCTTTAGAATTCTTTTCATTGATAAGTTTTTTTCTTTTGGCTTTGTTTTCAGCATCTACAGCTGAGATTTTTTTAATGGACAAAGCCAAGGATCATACTTTGCCAGAAGCAATATTATTTCTAAAAAGTGTTCACGATCAGCTTGTCCACCATGAGTAAACAAGCACTTGCACTATGGCCTCTATGTAGGTCATACCACGTTTTCCTATTAATTTAATAACATCAACAATCATTTCCATAATCAGCCTTCTTCTCGTAACTTGGTTATGCCTAGCCTTCATCTGATTTGAAAATACAAATTGTTCAATGTCCGCTTTATTGACCCCAAATAAATAAGCCTCATGACAATTCTGCTGCTGTCTGTTTTATGTTAGTGTTAGTAATGAACAAAAATTTTTAAATTTCTTTTTTCTTTCGAGTTGGCCAAGGAATCGGCCCATTTGAGTCCTTAACCAGACCTGCCTACCGAGAAAACTCCCGAACTCCCTTATGGCTAATCCGACCCTGAATTAATATAATACAGAAAATAAATTCAAGAACTCACTTCTCGATGTGACGACCTTAACTGAATTATAATAATAACGTATGTACTAATACTAGATATCATGATCGGTAAAAATTTCTTATTTAAACTAAAATAACCGCTTTGCCACAAACTAGGTCTGAGTTCTTTAAAATATTCAGCGAGTAGAGGGAGTTGCTGACAGAGAAACGGATTTCGGTTTCGTATTTGTAGCAGGTAACATGTCTCTACCAGTTCTGTGCTTTTTTCTTGGACTTTTTCGCAGGACAATACGATTATTATGGTAAAAATCTAAAAAAAAAATAGTATTAATTATTTTTAAATAGAAAAAAATATGTATGTAACTACGATAGAGGTTATTATATTATTTTTAATAGTCCAAATAAGTAATGTGCTTATACAGGATGGCGCAAATTTAATTAAACACTATTGGGACTTCCATTTTTATGTAAATAAAAAAATTAAGTATTTTTTTTAAATGAAAATTTCAGTACAAAAATGCATATCTGGTTAAACAGAATCTGTTATTTATTTCAAAATCTTAAAAATTGTGCCATCCAATATTATTATTGATTTTTATAGAATTTTTTACGTAGAATTTGAATCTGTAATATTTAAAATTTAATATGGAGGATGTACTTGTTGATATAGAGGAAACGAAATAATAAAACAAAAATTTTGAGTGCGGCACTGATTTTGAAATTTTTCTTGTAGCATATAGTCAGATAAGTTGATAAGCCTATAATATATGAACCAAATCTGGTAAAAAAACTTAAATAAAATAGCCAAAATTGGTAAAATACCCTGTATATAAATAAATAAAATGAAACTCCAAGTTATGTACCACTCAAATATATTTCTTATAAAAGGTGGGGAAACGGCAACGAGTTTCGGCTAAACAGCCATCTTCAGGCCATATATAAGTGATAATTAAATTGAATAGTACAATCAATCTTTGTGAATAAATTTTACTAATTTAGTAGGTGGTAACTGGAAGGGTATGAGAGGATGTAAGATTCATGGGCCATGAAAAATGTGTAATTTAAAACATACAATTTTTTTCATTTTTTTTACCACCTATTAAATTAGTTAAATTTATTCACATGGATTGATTGTACTATTCAATTAATTATCACTTATATATGACCTGAAGATTGCTGTTTAGCCGAAACTAGTTGCCGTTTCCGACCCTTGTTATAAGAAATATATTTATGTGGTACATGATTTGGAGTTTCATTTCATTCATTGAAAATTGGACCACATTTGAGATATGGATAACCTCTTGGATTTACCCCGTATATAACTAACGAGTCGCAATTGACCATACATATAGGGGTTTTCTGACATCCCGGTGAAGCATCCGAATTTACTCGTGAAACACATTGTATAATTAACATATTTTTATAAATTAATTTGTGTTTGTTAGCAACAAATTTCTTGATATTCTTGAAAAACAATTTTTTTTTTAATCTAGAATATAACTTACATGAATCTGAAGCAAATATATTGTAACGCAACCTAAAATTTTGCCAAATAGAATATTAAATGAGTAATAAATATACCAATTCGTCGCATTTAAAGTGTAAATATAAGTATCAAAAAAAATATTAAACATCAGTTTTTTAAAGATCGTACTAAATATCCCACATGCCTGATTAATTTGAAAATAAATTTCTTTTATATGATTAATCTCATTCATAACTTCATCTCTTGTTGATAAGGGTTCAGAGTAAAGTGTTTTTAAATTTTCTTCTAAATATATTATTTTCTTTTGCATAAAATCGGCTGTTTGGTATATAAAAAGTGCAATTATACAAAATTGATTTCTCATATAGAATTCCGGTATTAGCACCATTATCATTTCGTACAAAGTCATTAACATACAAGTTAAAATAACAGCAATAGTAACAGCTATTAACGATACAATAAAAAATACAAATTGTGTCACTATTTTTAACTTCATTGTATTGTACTTCACGGTTTTGATTTCTATAATTGATATTAAGTCAAACAAAATTTTCCATTCGTTCTTAGTTGTTACAAGTCCCCAAAATACCAAAATCAAATTTATTAAAGGATACAAGTAAAACATACTTGCAAAAAGAAAATCAATATAATCATATACGTGATCTACAACATACAAATATTTAATCTCATAATAGAATACCATGATAAATGATAGTAGAGTCCAGCCAAAATGTAATAGGGTATGAATAGAACATTTTGTTCGTTTTTGTAGATTCGTTGGGAAAAGTCCTACTACATTTCCAACTTTAAAATAAAAATCTAAAATTGCTATACTGGTACTAGATTTCATGGCAGAAGTTGCTTTATAAGTGATAAAAATGAGAAATAAATTGAGATATTACCTTAATATTTTATATTTAATAATTTATTTTGTTATTTAAGTGTATTTGAAACCTAATAAGCATTTTTTTATTATTAAGTTGTCAATATATTATACATTGTAATATATCTTCATTTATATTATAATCCTATATAAAAGAGAGATTTTTTTTGCATATTCAATATTGTAGTATTATTTTGTAATTTTATTACGTTAAAATTGGTATATATCCAATTTTTTAAATTTCAGACCCAGATAATAGTATTGTATTATGTAACGATCATGTAACGATAGCTATTAGGCGAGCACTTAGCAAAAATCTGTTATGAAAAAAACATGGCTGTGATAACGGTATCTAGTAGTCCAAGTCCAAGTTTGAGGAAATATTAGTAGTCCAAGTCCAAATTTGAGAAAATATTTAGTTTTGCTATAGTGAGTGATTAAAATTTAATTTTAATCGTTTAAAGATTATTTTTTAAATATTTGCATACTTAAATTATACAAAACTATTGTAAATTTAATTTACAATTATACAATTACCCAATATTATGGCTCACATTTTTCATATCTTAAGCAAATAATTGTTTCTCCTGAGAGTCTACATTTTGTTAAGTTGAACAGCAATGCTGGTAATATGGGCCCCAGGATATTTTTAATTAAAAATATAGGAAAAATTAAAAAAAATGGTTAATTATGATTTTATGTAGAATAAAGGATATACGCTAAATATTGTTCTTGGTCTACTTGGTAGATATAACTCTTATTCATATAATATACTTACAAAAAAATATATACAAAAGTCACAAATATAAACGCCTTGTTCACAGTCAGCACAGTCATTTTGGGCCCAGGATTCTCACTTTGTGTCACTAGAAAACACCCCTTCACAAAAAAGACACACAGCATCGTCATCATCAGGGACAGAAACACTAACTTTAATGTATGGGATTCTTCCGATTCAAAACCATCATTTGCCTTTTCATCTGATTCATTTCGATACACTACCTTCTTTTTGACTGTGTACATGTCCTGTCGTTAGGTTGTTTTTCACTACCTTTTTCCTTCGCTCTACTTCTATCTTTCTTTTTTCGTTTTTAGGCTATTTGTTTGTTAATTTTTTCTTTTGTTTTGGTATGGGCAATCTATCTTGAGGAGAAACAAGAAAAAATTTCAATAAATAAGAGCATCTGGAAGGCCCAGTTTCTGCCAAGTCTTTTCGAGATTGTGTAGATCTTATGAGAGCCTGATCAGCTGGATTGAGTAGTGGGTTTATAGGTCCAGAAGATGTTGGTGTGCCAGGATTATTGTTTTGAGTTGGTGGAATATTGTGTTTTGTGTGTTGGAATGTAGTTGTAGATTTGTCTTAAAGGTTCATCTTTTGCTAGCTTTTAGAGCTTAAATCTTATATCTTGAGAGGAAGCAAAAACACGTCGGTGAATACTTTGCGATTGATAATGGCTATTTCTTCAGTCTGACATTTAAGGAAAGCATTCCCCGTGCAGTATTATATGCTACATTTTTTTCTTTTCGTTTTGGGTGTAAATTTTTCAAATGTTGCAGCAAAGTTTTGTTTAAGGTATGATATAGACGTGTACTATTGGCTACTTTATTGTGGACCGATGGACAGAACCAATCATAAGAAAGTTGGAGGAAATCTGTAATTTTAGGCTGAAAATGTATGGCAAGACGAGAAAGTGGGTAAATATATATACCATCATCCGTCTTTATTTTCTATACAATCAATCCGTTTTCAGTTGGCTGCATTTTAGTTGGTGGAGGCAAAAAACCGTTTCAGAGTAAATATCTTAAACTACTTCTTGTTTGATAACAACAGTCTGTATTAGTGTATTTTACAATTTGAAGGAAGTATTGAGATACACGAATATGTTTACTATACCAATAATCGATTAATAATTGCACTTTGTATACCATCTTCCTTCGGACTTTCGGCATCTACGACAAGACTATCAATTTTCAAAGATTTTCAAACATCAACTAAAGTTGTCCCTGCATATTCAAAGTTTTTCTATTCTAAAATCTCATGTGTAGATTTGTCACAAACATTTAAAGGAGATCCGTAATACGCATGCGGCAAAATCAAACCAGCAAGTTCATGACTAAGTGGAGCCATTTTTCTTTCGACACGAGTGTAAGCGCTCCTACCTGGTGCATTAGTCATAATAAATAAAGCGTCCAAATTGTAGTCCCTAAAATGCTGGATGGCCTAAAAAAGTACTTTTCCGTAAAGAGGATTTTCGTCAGGTCCACCATTAGCAGAGATTATTACAACAGGTTTTGTTGAGCCAATGTTTCTGTTAGTAAACCATTAAATGATTCTAACTCATAGATTTTTTTCAATGCATCGGTATGTGTCTTGCTGGTTGAACAATGATGCTTTCCACGTCTAATGAGTATAAATGTTGGTTCTGAATAGGTAACTTTTAAAGGCTTACCAAAACCATTTGGCTCAATAATTATACCAGCATATACAGATGATATTAATTTATGTCCAGCAGCTATACTACCCAATCGTGGTCAGGAAGTGAAACTCTATATTGTATTTACTATCGGCCCGATGTGTCTCAAGTTAGTTTACACTCAGTTGTTATTGTTTTGACAACGAAGAGTAGGTAGGTTTTCTTTAATATTGGATCTATAGAGTCACCGATTGCGATGAACGCGATTTTATTAAACATAAGTAAATGGTTCTTGAAATAATTATTAAAAAAAAATGTTGTCTTCCTTGTAACATAAACAGACGATTCATTTACAGGCTTTTAAGTACTTGAGAATGACTTCTACCGTAATGAAAAAAATTTAAGAACTTTATAGTTAAGAAAAAATTTCAAATAAAATTGATGAACTTCGAACGTCACAGTTATTTAGACTCCCTCCCCACCCCCTTATCACGTCTTGTCACGCTAAGCAATACCCCTCCCACCCCATTATTAGCGAACATATTTTATGAACGGCCCCAAAGCAAAGCTCTTATCTATAGTGGTTGTAGTTTGTGTGTGTGTAGTATGTGGAGGCAACTAACTATCGTGACATGGTTTTCACGAGCAGTGTCAATGATGTTTATATTCTTAGTGTGGGTATAAAATCAGCAAAATGGGGTCATCTTTTGATGGCTTCATTTTAGAGACAAAAAAATGGTTAAGCCAGTCAGTGAAAAGGTTACTTTGAATCCAACCAGATGAGTGACATCTTCCAACTGACCCAGGCGGAGCACTTTCATCAGTGTTTCCGTCATGTTTTTCTTTGGAAAAATTAGTGGGACAAAAGTGCTAGACGCACTCATGCTGTAACACAAGTAATGAAAGATCCTCTCTCTTCTGCAGATAATGCGCCAACTTTTCTTTTTCCCCACACCAGCAATTTTACTTTGAACACCGCTAAGGCCTGACTCGTCGAGACTAAATACTCTATCCGCAGGTTAGTTGTATTTGTTGAACTCGGCTTCACGTAAGTTGAAGAATTTATCCACAGTAGCTTATTTCTTAAATCTATTTGCCCGAGAAATGGACAAAGTATTTTTGTGACATGATATAATGTAGTCAAACCACCCAGGACCAGCTTTAGCGTTAACAAATGAATTGGGAATGTTGTTGACTGTGCACAGTTGATTAGCCATCCGCCCGACATCATTTCCATAATAAGAAAATGTTTGACAAGTTCTTCCTCAATTTTCTTTCGTAGGACCGTATAACGCCCTCAACTTAATATTGACGATTTTCTTAACTGGTCTATCCATTCTTGATAGCCCTTGCAAAGTTGAACGGGGACGGAGAAAATCTTAATAGCCATTTTTAAGCCTATTTTTCTCTTCAATCGGTTTTATAGTATTAGCCATTTTTTTCGTTCCAAGACTGCCGTTTAGACATCTTAGCGTGTACATGATTTTTTCGAGGCATCTAAAACATAAAATATGACGATATTTGTGCGGCCCTTTCTGTGACTCTAACATAAGTTTTCAAAATAAAATTGTTAATTTCTAGTCAGGGGTGGTTACCTAATACAGGTTCGAAGGGTTTTTTATATCATACTGCTGCTGGTCTGGCTTTAAAACAAACGGTGTTTATGCTCTCGTCGCTTTTCGTTATGGTAGAACTGGGCATTCTTCTTTGAGAAACCGAAGCATCTAATACAGCCCTTGGGATGGGTTTTGCATGAAACTCTGAATGATTTTATGAAGCCCATAATAGCAGCAGGAAAAAGAGGCCAATATATCCGCTCTCACCATCTTGAAATGTCAAAATTTCCCTACGCATAATTTTATTCGTAAACGGATTTAATTAGTGTAAAACGCAATCCCTACAACCGTAGTTTTATTAATAAGAATGTATAATATTCAGATCAACACATACCTTTCAAACTCTTAGAAACGTCGATAACCTTCACTACAGAGTGTTCACAAACATCCATTATGTCGTCGGTAGATTGTATGTTCTACGTATTAAAAATCTGATGTGGCCAGCACATGACCTTGAAAGAGGTACTGCGTGTGCCTTTTACTACTCTAATAAATGTCTAATAATGTCTAATAAATGTCTTTCTATTCAATTTCTGTTACATGCCGAAATTTACGCAATAATATTTATTTGGGCAAAGGGACACGCTGGTAGTAATGGCAATGAAACTGTTGATAAGCTTGCCAAAGCCTCAACCACACCTCAAAACATTCAAAATGTTTTCAATACCACTGATATTATACCGTTATTAAAAAAGGCATGTAAAAAATATTTGGAATATTCTACGGCAAGAATATGTAATTAGCTCAAAAAATCCATATACACTAATTCACCCTAATATTCCTGATAACATACCGCATATACCAGAATATAACGTAAATAGATTCTATTCTGAAGTTAAGTAGACTAAAACTCAATCATGGACGCTTTCCTTCACATCTTGCTAAACTTTGAATTATCAATTATACTATATGTTCGTGCGACCAATATTCATTAGCTGATCTCTATCATTTAATATTTTCTTGCAGTAATCATGCCGATCGAATAAATACATTCATCAATATGCTTATTCAGTAATAAAACTCAATGTCGAGTACCACAAAATTTTTATTAAAGATGATAAAGGGGGGTTGGCAACTAGTTTCAGCAAACTGCCATCATCAGGCCAAAGGTTATTTGTAATTGTAGATTTAGAAGTTAAATATGTTTATTAAGAAATAAGCATGTTTTTTTCATAAAAGTGCGCGCACTGGTAGATAAGGGGGAAAATTATAAAGGGAGGAAGGTTGTGGTACAGGAAAAAGAGGAAAGATAGGAGTGATAAAATTAATAAGGGTAGGGCATGTTTATTTTATCACCCTTACCTTTTTTTTCCTGTACCACAACCTTCCTCCCTTTATAATTTTCCCCCTTATCTACCGTTGCGCGCACTATTTTTAAACAACCAAGCTTCTTTCTTAATAAATATATTTAACTTCTAAATCTACAGTTACAATTTTCAATAAGAATATTCAATACTTTATAATTTAGCCTTTGGCCTGATGATGACAATTTGCCGAAACTAGTTGCCAACCCCCCTTTATCATCTTTAATAAAAATTTTGTGGTATTAGACTTTGAGTTTTATTACTGCATCAGCGGACCACATTTGAGATCATGGATAATTTGTTCAATTTAATATGCTTATTGCCAATAATGTGTAATTTTCTACAAATTTAACACATTTATTATCCTTAGATAAAAAAATTTACCTTGATGCGTTGGTACTCCTGATAAAAACAGAAAATATTATGATTTAAAAAAAATTAAAAAATTAGATGACTACTTTTTACTACTTTTGTACACAACGCATACAGCACAAGACCTCTCGCCATTTTTTTATCAAAAATTAGCACGTTAGAACAAAAAATTATGAAAATCATGGACTTTCTTGTCTATAATGGCAAAAGTTTTAAAAATTTTAATGATTCAAAAATAAACAATAGTGTATACTAAATATATGTGTTAATTTTTATTGCCATCTTGTTTAGTTGTATTTAAAAATCGTATTCTAGGGACCTAAAAACTTGTTTATCGATTATAAACTCATTACCCAAGTTTTAGCTTGATTGCTGTATCTCTCCTAATTGAAGGGCGAGAGGTAAGAATAGAAAGGGCCCATAAATCTAGCAGAGGCCCATAATTCCACCTTCGCTTCTCTTTATAAAACACAATGTATTTAATTTTTTTTCTATTAATAGTAGTAATATGAAACAAAAATAAAACTTACACAAAGCATTAATAAATATGCTCCAGTAGAACCCAAAATTATTGGATAGAAATTAAAATATATAAACCAGTTCGTTGAGCTTATTATAAATACAAAACTTTCCGTTATTAAGAGAAATATCAGTTTATGGAAAATATTATCAAGGTATGTTGTCGTTTGATTTATTCTACCATAAATATTTTTTACATTTTTAATTCCTTTTAAAGATTCGTCTCTTGTTGTCATCGCTTTCAAGCAAACTTTTTTTAAAAACCAAATTGAATAGTCTATTCTTTTTTCAATAAAATCAGATGTTTCGTATATAATTAGAGTTGTTAGACAATTTTGGATGCAAACATATATTAGGATTACAGACATTGCAGTTATTCCAAATCCTTTTCCGTATGAACAGGCCATAACGCTTTCAAATACCGCAGCTGTCATTGATAAGACGATGAATATTAAATGTTTGCTAGATTTTAATGCCGATAAATAAAACTTCTCAGTTTGTTTTACCAAAAGTTCTACTAATTTCAAAATCTTTTTCGTCTCATTTTTATTAAATGCTAATATCCACAATCTTGTAAAAAAACTGACCAATGGAATAGCATAAAAAGGTATAGATAAAATGGTACTTAAAAAGTCGTTTCTAAATACTGATGTCAATATTGCAGAAAATATAATAAAGTATAAATCAAAACATCCTATAGATATTGTCAAAAAACTGTTTAGTATAAGAAAATAAATATGTTTTTTATTTTTCTTATAATTTGAATACATTCCAAGTGCAATACCCATCTTTAAATATAATTTTAATAGGTATGTATCAGTTTTTAAGCGATGAGTCCTACACTCCGATCGCATTGTTTTACAGCAAAATAAATACTAATTATGTATATAAAAAAATATGAATTTTAACGTATTTGATTAATGATATCAGTCAAACAAATAAAAACAAATATTTATATTATTCGATGATATACATCTAAAACTACATAGTAATATAGAAAAAACTCATTAAAAGTTAATTATCAAAATATTCCTATTTTTAACTATGTTTTCTCAATGAGGTGCTTACATGGTTTTAGGTAAACGTAACCAATAAATATTTAATTCATATTTTTTAATTTTTTGACCTGTATTCGCCCTCTAATTTAAAAAAAATAAAATCTGTGACTTAAGGTAGATCAGTTAAAGAAATATACGAAAGATTGCACCACTCTGATTTATCTGAATTAAGGTTACAGCCGACAGTTTTCTCTGATGTATACACCTCAATATAGTAATCACCGCAAGGAGGCGTTAGCGTCGAAGTTTCGTAATAATTCTAGTTATTTAAAAGACAAGATTAAAAATACTATTCTGGAATATTGCGACAAAATAATTATAAGGTATTTTGTAGTAAAAAGTAAGAATATAGTTGATCATCGATTGTAGCTGCATCTTCATACCTTAAGACGTCATAGAAATGTTTAATATTCACTAATGCACTAAACACCAAAAATTTTGCTAAATTGTAGTATATGCTCGTCAATAGGGATAATAAACATATTAAAAAAAAATAAGAAAAAAATATGCAACCACCCCATTTCGATAATACATTTTCTGAAATGAAGATTATCAGTATATAAAATATATATTTAATGTTTGTAATACTAACAACGATTAAATATAAAAGTACAAACTGGCTGCGAGTCGTACAACTCCTTACAATCCTATACAAGAACTCCTAGATTGAACGTCTTAATGGAACCATTTGAAAAATCGTTTTACTAATATTAGAAACGCAAAACTTGCCTGTTACTGAGTGGAAACAGGTACCAGAGGAGGTTTTTTACTGAGACAAACTTACGCCGCGCGGCACGAAACGTTCTTCATACATAACCGAAGAACCGTTAATAAAGATTTTTGATATCTTAGCTGAATACTTCAGATTAATTACTACTAAAAAATCGCCTACAATCAAGTAAAAACGACGACCTTTTAGAGGAAATTGAGAGCCTAGAAACAAACTTTCATTATGCTTTAATCCGGAGGAAAGCTGGTCTCACTAAATGGCAACAAGATTCTGAAAAAGAAATTGAAAATGATCAAGAAGCCCAAACGAACACTTAGCTTTCAATATCTGAGGCTGCGGCTCAGGAGTCACCACCCGAAGAAGTTCGTCCTAGAAAAACATATCAAAAGCTTGACCTACCTAAAAGAGTAAGTGTGTTATATCTATTATAAAATTATGGTAATTTAAAATGATGACTTGTCATTTTAAGCATCTGTTTTTTGTATTTAATTTTTTCTGATTTTTCTATTAATTAATATTGCTACTTTTAATTGAATAAAAATTCATATATCCAGTAACTACAGCCCGTCCCGCTTGCCGCTAAGGCATTATTCGATAGCATAACGACCCCTGGAGTGCAATTCTCCACTGATGCTGCCCGGAGCAAGTGGATTTCATGGTATAAATCAATGGTGGCACCTGAGGCAATTCGAAGTCTGATTATTATTATATTATTATTATATTAACTGTCTTAATGAACAATTACGTCCTAAAAAAAACCATATTTTCTTATCAGACCGTTTCAGAGATTTCATTTAATTGTTTGTTTATTTCCTTTTCAATGTTAATCATTTCCTAGGTCACCCTTCCTTCCCTCCCCCCTTTTTGTTGCTGCAAATTATATTAATTTCCTCATTTATTTTCCATTGACAACCCCGGTTTCCTTTTCAATTGATTTTTACTGCACCTGTTTCTCTGGGCCCCCTTGTTATTGTTATTTTGTCACATTTGATGTTTAACCTTCCTTTTTCTTCCCATCAATCACTAGTCACTTGTCAACCTCTTCTTTTTTTCCTTCTAATTTATTTTTTATCCTTATTTCTTCTTTTTCCTTACCTTGCTGGTACCTAATCTCAGTCAAGCGTTCATATTGTAATTAACTTCTCACATTTTTCTAAATTATTTTCTATAAATTTTGCTGTAATTTTATATGTAAACTGGCTTCGTACGTTTGGTTTTGTACAGCTGGAGCCTACCGACTTCAAGGAAGCTTCACCTAAATCAACCATAGACTTCGTAAAAAGGTGTGTTAGTTTTTAATTATTGGTTATTACCCTCCACATTTCAACATGTAGGAGGTACTTTCTTTTTCTTCTTTCTTACTGTCATCTGTCACATGTCATGTCACTTTCTCCTTTCATCAGTGACAGTCCGTGTTCTTTTGTCACGTGCTATCGTACTTTCTAATTTTGAATATTTTTGGGCCAATTTTCACAGTTTTAACTGTTATGACCACACAGTGGTCGTTTCTGTCGAGCCCCCACATAGGGGGATTCATGCGAAATATTCCAAAGTTACATTTTCAAACTGTATTTAAACACTAATTTTCAGTAGCGAAACAGTAAAAACACAAACATTTAATTTATCAATAGGACACAATCATCATAAAGAATAAAAACAATAATATTTTTTGTCAGACCGTATTTTCAAAAACCAGTAACCTATGATAAGCGTAATTTAACAATTTCAAACTATAAATGGCAAAACCGTATTTCATCCCAACGAGGAAGTGCAAAAGGCCGCGAAATTCAAATTTTATTTCAAACAGTGCTGTCAAAAGCAAGTAACTATTATGGTAGTAAAAATCTTTTCAAATAAGCTGCCAATGGATCCCTGTTGCTATTAAAAATTTTTAAGGGGTAGCGGATTGGTGAAATTAGGGTAATTTTTTAACTGTTCAAATGTGTTTCATCTGAAATAAAAATCGACCAGTCCTGGTTATTAAATTATATATTATTTTATACACATTAATTAAATTGGGATGAAAAACGGTTTTACAATTTTACGCTTATAAGGACTTACGTTTGGTGGAATATCATATTATTAGAATTGTACTGTTTTGATAACTACTGGTGTAAAAAAATATGGTTATCATTTTCTACTCTTATTGTCAAATTACTTTATAGAAATGTACGTGGTTGAAATTGTTCATTAGTATCGAAATACATTTGTATGCTTTTTGGTTTTGCTGAAGAATGGTTCGAACGTAAACCTCTTACATTTTTGTACGATTATATGATTTTTCGATTTTGCTAAATGACGGTTTTGACGAAATAAATGTGGATACATAGTGTGGTACCCACGTAGGGTGATTAATTTTAATCCTCCTTTTCTGGGATGGTCATCTCCCTACAGGTGCTGTCCCTATGTACGGGTAATCACGGTTACCCCCTAGGGAGCAACCCACTTTTATTTTAATTACTGTTATTAATTTTCCCATAAATAATTTTAAAAGGGTAAAACTTAAAGTACATGTTATCCGCGAACGGATGTTGTATAAGGATAAATAAATGGTTTGCAGGTAATAAGGTACTTGTTAGGTACCTATAAACATTGAGAAAAAGGACAGTATAGGAAAGTAATTTCCAATCAGATTGAAGATTGTCCCAAACATAGAACAGGCAATAAATTAATGAGCCAGGTATACCACAAAAGGGTATTAGCCTTTTTGGAGGCCATATTCGATAAATAACATCAGTTCACAATAAGCACAAATAACAGAACTAAGTAAGATGAGCTTATAAAAACCATGTACAAAATGTTGGTTAAATTTGACAGTACAGTATACTGAAAATTTGAAAATTAAAGAAATTTTAGCAAAATTATTGTAACAATTGCCTGGGGGGCGACGAAAATATTTACATTAAAGTAAGTGAGATAATCTCAAAAATATTTGAATTCAAACGTAAATCATCAGACTATAGAGTAAGAGAGCGGGTGTAGTTACAGGAAACGGCCATAGAATAAAGACGAAAGGAAAAGAAGAAAGAAGTCTTGTCAGATAAGGTATAGTGCATTGCAAATTATAGTAGAAAGGAAATACCCAAATTTTATTACAGCGGAAACAGTCCTAGTTATCGACAGATGTTCGAATTTGAGTAAACGACTGTAATCCTTATGTAGTACTTAATTTAGTCTTACATTTAAATGGCCTCATTTTTGAAGATGTACTCTTGTAATGCATTGCACAGTTGAAACGGCAAGCGTTAACAGGGTAGAACTGACCATTCTTAACGACCTGGATTTATTTTATTTATTTAAAATGTCGTAACTCGACACATTCATAATGTAATTAAAGGTGGCTTAAACTTTTAGCAGTCTTTATAAAAATCATGCTTTTAATTTTGATTGATTTTTTTAATTTTAATTATTTTTTTTTCAAGATTATTAAAAAAATATTTAGGGTGGGACAAGCATTTCAAGAAAATAATTAGGGTAGTTTGTTATTAATAAAATTATTTAAGGATCAGGTCAAATTATGGTAGAAGGAAAAACCCAAATTTTGTAACAATCATTTTTATGTTTTTTATTACTTTATTTCTTGTTGTACAAAAGTAAGTTGTAAGTATAAAAATTAAAAATTTATTTTCGTGTTTTATTTGATTTTACAACAAAAAGAAATTAAAAATCTATAAAATCTGTAAAATTATTAGAATCACATCTGGAATTTTTTTTGCTCGTTCACTAGGCTTTCCCTTTGATAGGACCGGGAAAGTAAGATATTCGTGTACTACTCCAAAATCAAATTATTAGTTATTTTATTTCCTAAGAACAAAATTAAAATTCTATTTTCATGTTTTTTATTTTTTTATTTCATGTTCTAACGTTAAGTACAAAAATTAAAAATATATGTTCGTATTTTATTTTATTAATTATTTTATTTGATTTTGCAACAAACAAAAGAAAAATCTATTTTCATGTTTTGTTTTATTAATTACTTTATTTCACATTGTAATCATGTAAAAATATATTTTTGTGTTTGTGAAATTGTTAGAATCACGTTCACGTAGTTCCAACCCTGTATGCCGCCTACCCTTGACAATTCCTGGAAGGTATTCTACTATAATTTGCAACCTACTATAAGTTGAAAGAATAGGAAAGTGAAGGACATTTGACAGTTGACATAAATAGAAGGGATTATTTTATAAAATTTAAGGGAAAACAAATGAATAAGAAAACTGGAAATAAAATGAAAAGTGGAATATAATCTAAGTATAAACGAAAGTTAGCATAGGGAACAGTTATATAAGATCCTTGAAATCCTATATTTTAAGTTCATTTTATTAACGTGTGGCTAATCACTTTGATTCAATGAATAATCAGCAATCGAATTTGCGACGTCAAGTTAGATACCTGTCATACAGGGATTGCAAATATATAAGATGAAGTAGTAATTAAATAATTGAATGAAGAGTGGGTAGGGGAAAGTGGGGGAATTGTGCGCACCTAAGCTCGATTCCATTCTGAACCTAAACAGTTGACCTTACAGCACTAACAATATATTTACCTTGTAGCCAATACAGTTTACTGTCACATTTGGATGAAATAATTAATTAGAAATATCTTATAATTGGCTAATTACGTATTTTAGTAAAAATGTACAATGCGCATAATTCTCCCAACCGACAGGTAATTGTGCTCAGTGGTTGGGGAATTATGCGCAAAAACAAAAAGTTAATAAAGAAATAAATTGAAACGCTTTCAATACTGTTAACATTTTACTGTACAAAATTAAGAAAAGAACTGATTCACTCATTGATATCAATTAAAAAAAACCAAGAAAATACAAAAAAATAAACATGAAATGTAGAAAACACAAATATAAAAAAATACAAATATATACCTATTGCTAGAGAATAATCTAAGTGCAAATGTCACAAATATAATTGTCAGGTTTAGACAATCCAGTGCAAGCTTTATGGCTCCAACTAGAGCATAGGGTACATCGAAACCAGGTTTCTTTGTCCTTGCAAACACCCCCGCAAATATTAAATCATCGAGTTCATCATCGTCACAAAGATCAGTTACAGAGATGTCAGATTCACTGGAAGATGGTTTGATAATTTTTCTTTTTAAAGTTTTAGTCTTTTCAACTAAAGATTTTTTAACAGATTTTATCTTTTTCTTATCTTCTTTTGTTTTTTTCTTAGCTTTCTTAGCTTACCAACAAGATTTTCTGAAGCGTGGAAGTTAAAATTTCTTAATGCATTTTTTTCGGGACGATTATACGTTCTCGGCTCTTTTTTTTATTGGTATTGGCGCTATAGTTTCAATATTAACTTGAGGTGGTGTTTTATGCTGATACGTAGAAGGTATTGCTGCATTATCAGTGTTAGTAGACAAAATGTTGGTCAATATTGGTTTGTCTGACGGCAGATCCTGATTGATTGGGGTATTAGACTGATTAAGTTTTGAAGTTCCAGGTACTGCTTCGTTAATTCTTGGACCCTCTACTACATCTTGCACTATAATAGGTATCTCTATTTGAGCGATTCCAAAATCATTACTGTCAAATTTTTCTGGATTCAGAAGATAAATCCCTGCTGAACGAAAACCAGAGACTCCTTTATCCATGGTTGCTACTTTTAAGAATGGAATATTCAATAATTCGGCCAAGTCATACTATGTTATTCTTTCATGGGCAGTTGTAGCTAGATGTAAATCATATTCTCTATACAGCGCATTTTTCAGCGGACCGAAAAATGTCAGATCAAGGGGTTGGGTGCGATGAGAAGTATGGTCTGGTAAAGATACGACGGTTATAAAATTTTTTTTACAAATATTGTAAGCTTCCAGCGATATGTGACTCGCGTGGTTATTTATCACTAGGAGAATTGGATCTTCTTTTGTTGGTTTAGTATGGACACAAAAATGTTTTAACCACTCAATATATAGTTCCTCATTGGTCCATCCATTTTTTGAACAGCGATAGATGCCTCCAATTGGTCTATTTTTTGTAATAGAGGGGACATGCGAACTCGCGGATATATTAGCATGGGCAGGATGAATATTCCTGACGCGCTTATGCAAAATACAGCTGTTATTGTTCTGCCTCTTTCAGCAGAAGTGGCAGCTCCTACTCGTTTTACGCCTTTTGGACCATACACTTTTGGGCACTTTTTTTGTACTACAGTGATTCCGGTTTCGTCCATATTGAAAATCCTGTTTGGTCCAAGTTTATATTTTTCCATTACCTCTTTTAAATTTGAAAAAAACCGACCAACTTCTTCTTTATTAAAATACATAATTCTGTTTATACTTGTTGATTCAGGTTGCCTAAGCTATATGTTTTAATGTCGTCTTAAAAAAAGGTATAGCCAGTCTTTGCCTGCAAGTTGTAATTGTTTATTGAACCTGTGCGGTAACTTTTTTGCTTCAGCGAATTCAAATGCCATCTTACGGAGTTTTAGGGGTGTTACACCATAGTACAAATTGGCTAAATAAAGAATATGGTCTGCTAATTGCTGTTCTTCCTCTTCATTAAATGTAGCTTTTCGTCCCAAGGGTGCTTGCTTCATATTATTTTTCCAAAACTTTCGTATAGATGACTCCGGAATGCCATATTCGCGAGCAGTAACTTTTATCTTTTTATTAATGGAAATAATATCATTAATTGCCAGTTTGATCCTCCGTCCAACTATTTTTTGTTGTTGTTCGTACGTAGTTTCGTGGCATCTGAAATACATGAAAAAGAAGTACTTTTGGAACATACTTTTGGAACATACTTTTGGAACATACCTTACCATAAACAAACGTGAGGGGTAATTGTGCGCATTGCGCTTATTTATCACACAATTTTGCGTATAATTACCCCCCATAGCATGGAAAAACAAAAGTCAATCTACACTACAACTTACGTTTAAAATGATCTAGACTCTGTACAGAATGTTTCTACTAGCGTCTAGATCCCAATTGCAACTCGAGTGTCCACCGCTGTTGCCAGGTTTAAGTGTTTCATTGACGAAAAAAAAAATATTTATTTTATTAAAAGAAGTCTTGACTATCTAAATCTACTTGTGTAGGTATTAAAAAAAAATAAAAAAAAAAATTCCTCGGGATTCGAACCAGGAAGTTTTATGTGTAAAGCATACACTCTAGCACTGGACCACTTCGTATCACAATAATATATAATCAAACTTTCAAGTACAAAACGATGGCAACAGCGGTGGGCACTCGAGTTTCAATTGGGATCTAGACGCTTCTAATGTTTCTTACATCATAATACAATCCAACTAAATATAAAATATAATAAAAAGATCGAAATTACGCACTTACCTTCTTCTTTCCAGTAACACACTTTTAACTCGGTCGGCAATAAAGACATCGGCTAGTACTGCCATGAATTTGCGTTCAGGCTACTATTAGTAGATGACGCTTAAGGTTTTTTTACGCAAACCATTTTCAGTCCACTCAAACTAGACTGCGTACGATTAGCCATTGCGCACAATTGTTTTGTCGAAAAATCCGAAAAAACTGGACCGGACCGAAATAATATTTAACGAACCTGAACAGGACCGAAATCGAAATTATGTAGAAACTGAACCGAACCCTCATTTCATTTGGGCCCGGGTCCCTGGAACTAATGAATTAAAATAATGAAGGATTAAACAGAAAGTGGCAAAGTACTAACTATAATAAAAATAAAATAAAACTTACGCAAAGTACTATTAGATATGAAGCGAAACCCCATATGACTATAGCATATAGATTGTAAAACAAAAACCAGTTAGTTGAGCTCATTAGATAAGTAGAATTTTCGGCAAGAATACCTATTATTGATATTTTGAAAATATTATAAAGTTTTGTTGATATCCGGTTCATACATTTATAAATATTTTTAATATTTTGAATTTCATTTAAAATTTCTTCTCTTGTTGTCATCGATTTCATACATATTTTTTTTAAAATCGAAATAGAATATTCCATTCTGTTCTCAATAATATCTGATATTTCATGTATAAGTAGAGTTATTAGAGAATTCTGGATGCAAACGTATATTACGATTAACAAAATCCATATTTTTTCGAAGCTACTTCTTATTAGATATAGTATGACGCTTATGTATACTGCACCTGTTATTGATAAAATCCAGAATATTATATGCATGATGGATTTTACTGATGTTAAAGAAAAACTTATAGTTTTTCGTTCTAAAAGTTCTACTAATTTTACAAACGTTTTCTTATCATTTTGATAATTTGATATTATCCAAAATCTGGTTAAAAAATTAATCAATGGAATTATGCTAAATAATACAGAGAAAATGAAACTTAAATAATCCGTGTACAATGACGATAATATTAAATTATTCACAAGATAATATAATCCAGCGCCACCTAATAAAAATGTCCAAAAACTATTTAGCACAAGAAAATAAATCTTGTGTTTCTTATTTGTTACAAAATTTGAAAATATTCCTAATATGGCACCTATTTTAAAATATAATTTTAATAGGTATGTATCAGTTTTTAAGCGATTTGTTATAAATGTAGGCGGCATGTTTTTATTAGTATGAATACAGACTAACTTTAGAATACAAAAGTATTTGACATTTTTGATTAATTCTGTGTATCATTAGACCATTTTAAGTGACATTGATTAATTAGCTATTACTTTTTATTTAATTACACAGGAAATACAATACTTTCAAAGCAAACAGATATATATAGATTGTAATATCACAGAAATAGTCTAACACTGTCTTTTATATCGGAAACCAATGGCAAATATTTGCTTTTTGTAGGTTTCCCAAATTCAGCAACGGTGCTACTAAAATAATAAAATTTAAAAAAATTCACTTATATTAAATTTGTTTTTATTTCTTTAGAGATTTAAAGAAAGATATATATTGGGTAATAGAAAATTCTATTTATTTTGAAAAAAAATATGCAAATTTTGAAACGTCGATTACGAATAAAATAATTATAAAGCTTTTTTCCTGTCTAGCATGTTACCATCGAGTAATAAAAAACTAAAAACCTCTGGAAAATTATCTAAAATCTGGAAACACTTTCAAAATCTTAGAAAAGCTTCAAACCGAGGAATCTTGCACAATCTGGAAAAACATAAAAAATCTGGAAAAGTAGTAAAATCGTGAAATCTGATTTAAAAATATCTGGAAAATCAATTAAAAACAATTTAAAAATGGTTTAATCAATATAAAATACAGGTTAACAAATTACCTAAAATATACCTTTATTATACATTTATATTACGTTAATAAACACAGTCGAAACAGTAGTTGTGGTAAAAATTAAAATCTAGTTACAGAATATGGCAAATTGGTTAAAATTAACGTTAAAATAACCGAAAAATTAACGTTCCGGTATGGGTTATTCGTTTACTTTAAAAAACCGTTCATGTGCTTATTGGGCACGTTACATCGATTAAAAATATTCGTTTACTTTTGTCCTTCTAGTTACAGTTGCAATTAATTTAAATGTATATTCATCTACTGAGTAGTGACCAACTCTTGTTGAGTCACCCTGTAATATTTAATGAGCCGAAAGAAGTAAAATATTTGATAAAACTTACAGATTGAATGATCACAACCAAAACAACACTAGCAACTATGCACTTGCTACAATACAATAACCAATTTGTGACTGATCCTATATACCTAAAACAGTCGATAATGATCACAAATATCAATTTTGCAAAAATTTTGCTAAAAATTGTCGATGCTTCATTTATATTGGAGAAAATATCTTTGATATTATGTATGTCTCTAAAAACTGTTTCTTCTGGAGAAATGGAATTTGAAAATATTTTGTTTAAAAGGATTATTAAATAATCGATTCTTTTTTCTAAAACATACGCCGTTTCGAATACTACTAAAGTTGTTAGAAAATATTGCAACCAAACATGTAACATAAGTAGGGAAATTAATAGCGTTTCGGGTTTTGTCATAATAATCAAAAAAATGCATATAACGCTCAGAGATAATATAAAACATAAAATTTGGCTAATTGTTTTCAATTTATTTAACCGAACTTTTAGACACCTTTTCTCTAAATTTGATATTACTTCCAAAAAAAAACTTGCCTTAGATTTATCAAATTCCACTGACCAAAATCTTGTAATCGAACTAACAATAGGAATAATAATGTATAATAAGCTAAAAATAGTAAACAATACATCGCCTGTATATGACATAATTGTTTGTATTATATTTGGTAGAGTACCAATAATAAACAAAATGGTAAGAAAAAAATTCAACAACAAAAAGTAAATATTGCACTTCTTATTTTCAAGCAAATTTGGAAATATTCCAAATATAACACCGACTTTAAAATAAAATTTAAGTAGATATGTATCTGTATTTAAACGACTAGCCGACATGTTTTTTAAGACTGTTACTAACTGACTAGAGTTGAACAAGAAATATTTAAGCATTTGACATTTTTGATGAATGATATCTGGAAATAAAATATTATTATTAATGATTTATTGATTTTTATTCCATTACATTATTGTCAAGACCAAAAATAAAGAACCCCACTCAAACCTTATGCAAAAGTGAACTTTGTTAGAATTACTTGAATTTTTTACATTGTTTAGAGGAAGTTATTCTGAATAAAGGTTACCAATGCGCTAAAGTCCAATAACCAATAATGTCGGAGATATTGGTCAAGATACTACTGAGTAATAAATAAGGACAAAAAAATATTTTCATTGGTGTTGTTTAGAGTATCGCAGTATTGTTTTTTCACGAGACCTTTTTAATAGATAAAATGGATTTATTATGAGGGGTTGTATATCCCAGTACCACTGTTGGCAAATGCACTACAGTAACAGCTGATTCACTTTTTGGGTAACTAAGAAACTATTTTTTTGTACTTAAAACTTGTTTTCCTTAAAAATGATTTTTTTTAAATTTCAGGCCCAACCTACCACGGATCTAAATCTTCAACTTACTTTTTTTCAACTAACTTTAACATTAAACAACCTAAAATGCATGAAACTAAAAAAAATTCAAACCTGTTACAAAATATATAGGAGATTTTTGTAGTGGTACTATTGCGCTGGCCTATTAGCAGAGCCAAGAACGCTACGAAGATGGTTAGACAGACAGCATCCTAGCAAACAATTTGCAAGTACAATAGTGTCCAGCAATCAACTCTTCTTCATGATCGTTTTCTCCTAGATCGTCAATAGTCATATAAGCAATCGATATTTGGTACCTGGTGGCGTTTCTGAACCGTGAGTATACTCTTTCTCGGGGAAATCCTGACAGTTTTTTTCGTTAAATTGCTAGGCAACAAAATTCTTATTGATACATGTCAAGTTTACTTCAACAAAAAACAAGCTCTCGTGTAATTATAAGTGAAAACAAGTTTAATTAAAAAAAAATAGTTTCCAAGTGACCCATTTTAGTGCATTTGGCAACAATGATACTGGAAAATATGCAGCTTTACGGGTCATCGTAGCCTATTTAATTTTTAAAAAGGTCTCGTGAAAAGACAAAAATCCGATACTCTACCAAACACCCATAAAAAATTTATTTTCCCTTATTTATTTTCCAATACTTAGTATTCAGTCATTGGCCAATATCTCCAAAACTAAAACAGAAGATTATCTATACTCAAATGTGGTAAAAATTATTTAACAAATAATGAAAAACTGACAATAATATAATGAAGAACATAGATTTTAATAAGGGGCGGCGACATGTTTCGACCAATCATTGGCCATCCTCAGGTAAATGGTTATGTCACAACAAATTTTGAAACTGGATGAAAAAATTTTTAAATGGTATAAAGCTGAATCTTTTTTTTTCCTTTTTTTGTTTTTAAATATTTTATGGGTTCGTTACGGATTTTTATATATATTCATTAAATTATTGTGATATGACCTAGTCTTTCATTATTCGTTAAATCTCCGATACTATTGGTTATTGGACTTTTACGCAATGGTAACTTTTAATCAGGAAGGTTCCCTCTAAAGAATATAAATAATTCAGGTAATTCCCACTTTTTTTTTTTTTTTTTTTTTTTTTACCGCATCAACCATAGTAGTGGTTATTAGCGGGGTACATTTATGGTAACAAGAAAATTAACAATTCAAATATTATTAAAGACACCTATGTTCCGAAGGCATTGTTCCAATTTAACGACACTATCTCGGGATAATACACTGTTCAAGTCTTGTGGTAGATCGTTTTTTCTCCTCTCTATGTCGTAAATAGGGCATTCAATAATAATGTGTTTTACTGTCACTGGCACATCACACGCGTAACACATTTTTTGTTCTTCATGTTTCAGTAGGTATTCATGTGTCATTCTAGTATGTCCTATCCTTAATCTGCTTATTACAGTTTGGGTTCGTCTGTTCAGTCCATCCAGTGGGTTGGGTAATAGATTTGGGTTTATTTCAAATAATTTGTTGCCCATTTGTAATTTCCACCGATCAAGCCACAGTCTTTTCTCATAGATTTGAATAGATTTTTTCATATCTAGATACGGTACATTGGAGATGGGGTTGATGTTGTTGTTTAGGCACGATCTTTTTGCAATGTTGTCTGCTTTTTCATTCCCGGGAATTCCTACATGAGAGGGGACCCACATAATTTCTACTTTTTTATTTTCAATTCTAAGTTCTTGATTTCCTTTTATTTCAACTAGAAGTGGATGTTTGGGGTATATTTTATTAATTGCTTGAACTGCACTTAAAGAATCTGTGTAAATAACAGAATTTGAGTAATTTAAATCCTTTGCTATTTTTATTGCCATTAATATCGCGAATATTTCTCCTGTATATACAGAGCATTGAGGTGGGAGTTTGTGTTCGTGAGTTGTTGTATTCGTGACTACTGCTACTCCTATAAAGTCGGTTTCAGGTATTTTTGAATCATTTGTGTATATAAACTTGTGCTGTTTGTATTTGTTTTTCATCTCATGAAAAAGACGGATTAGTAATGTTGGAGTAGTGTCTTGTTTTGGATAATTGGCTAGGGATAGGTTGCACTTTGGAGGATTAACAATCCAGGGAGGAGGACATATTGGTCAATTTGGCATAATGTTTAAAATATCAAAATTTAGGGTAATGAGTCTTCTACTAAAGGATGGTGTCAGGTTGGGGTTTAATTCAAATATATTATGAAAACGTTTGAAAACTATATGGGAGTAGGTAGGGTTTGATCGGTTTGCTGCTACTTTTGCAGGAGTTATTGCTGGTTCGAAAAGATTTTCTTGGGTGTTGGTAGCCTTAATTCTTTTTTTTGGACGGTCTTTCGGTTTTTGAAAGTGTATTATTAGATTTGTTGGATCTGGATTGTCTATGGATGGAGATGATAATTCGGAACTAGTACGTTTAGAGGTTTGAGGCAAGTGTTGGCTTTGATCGGAAATATCAGTGGATTCTTCTTGTGTATGTGGATTTTTCTTTGGTGGTGTTATGGTGCATGTATTTTCATTTGGTTGTGGTTGAGGCATCTTTTTGGTGGTTGTTTTTTCGTTTTGTTGTTGAACTGTCGGTGGAGTAGTATTTCGAGGTGTGCTTTCTGGACAAGAAGCTGCAATGTGGCCTGTTTTATGACATTTATAGCAGTTTAGGCCATCCTTTGCTAGAAAAATTCTGTATGATGTATCTTCGAAATCGATTAGGAGCGAGTCTGGGATTGGTAGATTATCATTAGGGGAGAAATAGACTTATCGGCGGAAACTGAGGACATGGTTATATTGTGGGTTTTGAATTCCCGCTCTTAGGAATGTTATAGGAGATAGGAGTTTAAATCCGAGATTGGCTAGGTGGGATTCAATTATTTGGTGTGGTATTGTTGGGCATACATTGGATAAAATTAAACGACTTGCGGGAGTAATAAGTCTACGTGCATTTAAAATATTATTTTGGATTTCGATTTGACCATGATTCGCCAGGAAACTGTCAACCAGATCTTTTCTGGCGAGATATATACAAACTCTATTATTTGAAATTCTAGAAGAGAAGAGAATGTTTTTCGGTTGTACCGCTGTTCCTGTAGCAATTACGTATTCTTCTAATTTAACATTGTCGATGGAAGGAAATAGTATGGCTTGATCTCATTGTGGAAATTTAGGAGCTACTTTTTGACTGGCAATGGAGGAGTAAGTTGCTTGTCGAACGGTTGGACTGATATTTGGAAGACCCCTGTAGTCAGAAGTTCCCCCAGGCTCTGCATGTGCCATTTTGTAGAGTTTTTTTCATTAAATGATATTTAATAAATAATCCCATTATTCAAGAACAAATGGGCCGAGTGGGGCTCTGTCCGCTGCAGAAAAACGGGCGAGACTATTGACGATATCGTGAACTGGCGATAGCACTGATAAGATAACCGCACAGTTTGTTTATAAGAAATATTAGTAAATATATGTTACGATTGTTTATAGGCAAAGTACTTGTGTGGTACTTACGTCTATCGGTTTAGCACTTGTTCACTGATGTTAAGTTAGTTATTAAATTTAAATTTCGTTAATTTATGCAGAAATTTTATTTATGGTACACGTTGATTCTGACTAAGTTAGACTGTTGTCAGAACCGGACTCAATTCCCACTTTTCAATGAGGTTTAAACATGGTTCTTTTAAATAAGGTAAAATTATATTTATTTATACACATATAAGAGGATATATCGCAAGGATTCAATTTGATTCCGTTTCTCTTATTACCATAAATGAATAACCTTTATGAATAATTTCAAAATTAAATAAATTAATAATTTAAAAAGAACTTACAGAGTGGATGATCAGGCACAATACAGTAGAAGCAATAAAGTATTGAAAATTAACAAACATTAACCAATTCGTTGCGAACACTGTATACCCATAGTTCTCCATAATAGTTATAAATATCAACTTGGTGAAAAAATTACTAAAAATTGTCGATGCTTCATTTACATCAGAATAAATATCTTTAACATTGCGTATTTCTTTAAAGAGTTCTTCTTTTGTAGAAATGGAATATGAAAATATTTGTCTTAACATGATTATTAGATACTCAATTTTTTTTTCTAAAATACACGCTGTCTCAAATACTACAAGGGTTATTAGATAATATTGTATCCAAATGTATAACATAAATATAGTTAATAACGGTTCGAGTGCTTTAGTTGAAAGTAAATTAATACTTGCAACGCACATAACTACAATAAAAAATATTATTTGGATAATTACTTTAAATTTGTTTAACGGAACTGTCAAAGTTTTTTTCTCTAAACTTGATATTACTTTGAGAAAATTATTTTTCTTCGCTTTATCCGTTATTAGTGACCAAAATCTTATAATCGAAGTCACAATAATAATAATATATGCTAATATACTAAAAGTTGCGCTTAACACATCACTTTTATTTAATAAAATGCGATTTATTGCATATTTTGTACTAACAATAATTACGAAAATTGTAAGAAATATATTGAATAACAGAAAATAAATACTGAATTTTTTATTTTCTAGAAAATTTGGAAATATTCCAAGTACACTACCTACTTTAAAATATAATTTTAACAAATATGTGTCAGTTTTGGTAAAGTTAAGCAGCATATTTTTTAAGGCAGTTACTGACTATACGGAAAGAAATTGACAAGGTATTTGACATTTTTGAATAACGATATTTTTTAGTAAACGATTTTAAATATTAAAATTTATAGTCTATTGATTTTCATTTCATTACTTAGGAAATACCTTATCGTACATGGTGCATGAACAATTTTTGTGGTAAAATTATATTTATTTTAGACAAATTTTCCAACACTACAGTTTAATTTTATCTTGCATATTATAATCTACAGGGTGTGTCACATCTAAATAAAATATTCTCATCTTTCAGTCTATACTATATATATATATTTTTACATTTGTAGGTTAGTCCCGAGAAGCTGATTTTAAAAATCTATTTCACCTATATTATAAAATAAACAGTTGTGATATTAAAAACAATTGAAAATCGTATTTTTTCACGTTTAAGTAATTGCTCCGGTCGATCGACATGAAATCAGATACAACGGCTTACATATCCTTATCTTAACTTTTTGAGATCTACTTGGTGCCATAAGAATAAAATGTATACAGGGTGATCAAAGTTTGCGTACTTTTGATAACCTTGTGTACATTCTTCTCATATTCTAAAAAGTTAAGATATGGAGATGTAAGCCGTTTTATCCGATTTAATATCGTTTGGCCAATCACTTCAAGTTAAAAAATGCGATTTTCAATTATCTATAACTATTTAGTTTATAGTATAGGTGTAATAGGTTTTCGAAATTAGCTTAAAACGAATCTTAAAATGTAAATAATACGGGGTATTCCGTTTAAAATAACAAAGTTGGTCGTTACGTTCGAAACACCCTCTATACACCGAAAGTTGAAAATATTATATATATCTTAAGATATGGCACAACGACAAACCCTTTTATACAAATTGTCATAAATATCGTGTAAGTATTTTTCAATATACAGATAGTTTTAACTCGTCGTACACACCCTGTATGTTTCTTCTCGTAGCATTAGTGAACGCACCCTTCAGAAAAATGACAAGTCATTTGACCATAAATTTCATTCTTCTTTTTTTTCTAGTTTACTATGAGCATTTTTTTAAGCCTGAAGTAATGAAATAAATTTATTTAGAAACAAATTTACTAAAAATGCCAAATAGACTTAGGGACAGGAAAAGTCAAAATCACCAAATTGGTTTTGCATTAATGCGTGCAAAGTAGCGCATTCGCCATTTTTAAAAAGTACAAAATATTAAATTTTTAAATGGAGTTTATGTATTTGTAAATGGTTATTAGAATGTTATTGTTTACTTTTAATTTCTCGATTTTGACGTCATTTCTTCTAGACAAGTCAGTTCTAAATTAAAACTAAAAAAAAGTTGGTGAAAATATGGATTGAATCAGTACTCAATTTAAAAAAAAATCATTTCTGAAAAATCCGGCCAAACATAAACAAATGAATACATACATGCATTAATAGATTTTAAACAAAAATTTTTTTGGACTTAGGGACAGGAAAACTTAAAATCACCAAATTGGTTTTGCATTAATGCATACAAGGTTGCGCTTTCACCAGTTTTGGAAAAGTACAAAACTTTTAATTGTGCAATAACTCAGTTATTTATAAAATGAATAACTTTTTAGTATCAGACGTGCATGTAGCTTATATCATCTAGTAAAAAAATTGTTTTTCAATTTTAAATACTTTCAGAGTGATCGAGTTTTAAATAATGTATGTATGAATCACTTTCGCCATTTTTTGCAAATGAAAAAATACCATTTAAGTATTTATAGGTGTAATGGGTTTTTGAAATTAGTTTAAAACGAATGTTAAAATGTGAAAAAATACGGGATGTTCCGTTTAAAATAACAAAGTGCATGCATAGATAGATTCTCAAAAGATATTTTTTTTGGACTTAGGGACAGGAAGAGTGAAAATCACCAAAATGGTTTTGCATTAAGGCATGCAAGGCAACGCTTTCTCCATTTTTTAAAAGTACAAAATATTGAATTCCTAAATGGAGTTTATGTATTTGTAAATGGTTACTACAATGTTATTATTTATTTTTAACTACTTGATTATGACGTCAAGTTTAGCTAGAAATCGTTAAAAATACCCAAAAAAAATGTTCAACCACCCCCCAAATAAATTGGATTAACCCCCAGAGCTCCGTTTTTATTTTACATGTTCCTTGTGATCCCCTTTATGATTTCCAACTGTGGGTGTTTGGATATCAATACTCGGCTTTTGCTGCTAAATCAGCTAACTGGACTGCACTATAGATGTGACACTTTCACCATTTTTTGAAAAATACAAATATTGAATTGTTCAATTATTTTATTACTTAAAAAATGAATACATTTTTCTTACACAAATAAATAGATGTTTATGTTTTCTAATTGATTTTCTAACTGATTATGACAATGTTATTGTTTTCTTTCAATTTTTTGCTTATGACGTCATTTTTTCTTGAATAATAACGTCACTATAAATTTCATGAACGCATTGTCTGAAACGTTAAAAATTTTGTTCCTAAATGTCAAACAGTTTAGGACTTATCAATTTTTACCTCTCGCCCTTCAGATAAGAGAGGTATAGGAATCATGCTAAAAATTGGGTAGTGAGTTTTCAATGGATAAACACGTTTTGGGGTCCCTAGAATACGATTTTGATATTTTCGCGATGATGTCTGTGTGTGTGTGTTAGTGTGTGTGTGTGTGTTAGTGTGTGTGTGTGTGTGTTAGTGTGTGTGTGTGTTTGGATGGATGTTGTAGTAACGATAACTCAAAAACTACTGAATGAAAAAATTTGAAATTTTGCATACAGGATTCTGATACCCTATATTAGATCTGATTAGATTCTGGTGCCAATCGGACAACCGGAAGTTGCAGTTGCTATGAGTGATGAGGTCATTACTATACAAAAAGGCAATAAAGTTTTACACATTTATTTTGTATACACTACAGTTTATTTTCGTATTATTAAAGTTTTCAAAACTTTGGCCATTGTTGCCAGATTTACAAAAAAGTAATTTTTTTCATACTTTTTTGTGTTAACCTGTAGATTTTTGATTCAAAAATGGCGAGAGGTCATGTGCTGGCCACATCAGATTTTTAAATTATGAATATGAATATTGGCAACGGTTTCGCCATTTTTTAAAAAGTTCAAAATATTGAATTGTTCAATAACTCGGTTATTTATAAAATGAATAATTTTTTGAGTTTCGAAAGTGCTTGTTGTAGCCCATCTTCTCTAGTAAAAAAAAATTAGGAGTGATCGAGTTTTAAATAACGTATGTATGAAGCGCTTTCGCCATTTTTCAAAAATTAAAAAATACTAATTTATCATTCCGACAGAACAAGCAGATTTTTAGCATTTCAATGTACACAACACTAAAATATATAAAATAGAAATTTGGTTCAAGAGTGTTAATTTAGTAATCTTTATTTTTAGGATGTTATTTAATTATTTTTTTATTGCATTTAACAAAAAATAAAAAGCAGTAATTTATTCCTGTCAGAATAAGAAAGAAAATTTGCTTTAAGGATTGATTTCTTTTTTTTTGTTTGTAATAAAATTGAAATGGCGCTCAACAAAATTTGAATAGGTAAATAAAAATATATAATAATATTATTGTTACGATATTATCAAAGCTCCAGTACCAAAATATAAAATCACCTTGTATAAATATTTGGCATTTAATATTATAAAAATAATTTCATAACTTTATACAAAATTAAAAAAAAAATGAAACTGTTTTAATTATTGAACAAATTAATCTCAGTCAAAGGTGAAATAATCAAAGTGTCGAATCATCAAAATTTTAAGTGGGCCACTGGTAAAAGATTCAGGGAGTTTATTTTATGATACGGTAGAGGGAAGATCGTGAAATTAATTTTAAGAAAGTTAGAAGAAAGTAAACCTAAACCCAAGAGTGGATCTGCTGGCTTCGACTCCTGGGGGAATTATAAGTTCAAGATATGCCACCCCCAAAAAGACTGTCGCCAGGAATTGCTTAAAATTTAGATATTTTTTGTTATGTTAGGATCCTAATCAATAAATAATTGTTATGTTTTAAGCAATATTACTCTTATTTATAACAAACCTTAGTTAATAAAACTGCACTCCGAAATAAACGTAACAATATTAAGAATAATAATATATAAAATAATAAAAAATAAAAAACGAATTAAAATAATATATGTAGCGGAAAGTAAAAATAAACCTAATTATCAATTTCATTTCATTTAAATATTGATGTTTAGAAAAGTGATATTTATTTGCTTAATTAAGTACCTAATATTTTGTATATTTGATAATATGTAGTATGTAAAAAATTTAAACAAACTTACAGAAATCACAATCAAATATAAGGCAATTGCTTCAAGAATCCTGGGATAAAAATTAAAATATATAAACCAGTGAGTTGCGCTTAAAATATATAAAATATTGTCGATCAAAATAACAAATATAAACATTTGAAAAAATTTAGTAAAACTTGTAGACGCTTCATTTATACTTAAGTAGCTATCTTTTATATATATAATTTCTTCTTTAGCAGCGATATGGAAAAAGCATAGTTTTTCCAAACGCTCTTTTAAATAATCCATTCTTTTTTCTATAACTTCCGTTAATTGGAAAGTAAAATTGGTTGTTATAGAATATTGGATCCGAACGTATAGTATCATATAAAGAATTGTTGAATCTCTAAAATTCATTTTCATCATGCACTGAGAAATAATGCTATTTAATGAAACAGCTGAAGAAAATACAACTAATAAAATCTGCAGGATAGTTTTTGATTTAGATAATGGAACTATAGTAATGTTTTTCTCCAAAACTGATAATAATTCCAAAAATTTGATATGTTCATTTTTATTAAATGCAATTATCCACAGCCTTGTAACGAAGCTAATTAATGGACAATAGTAGAACACTACACCAAAAATTATACTTAATATATCAATCTTCTCATCGATTGTTTGTAAAAGATCATAAAAAATTGTGTAATATATAAATCCTGCAAGTGCGATTACTGAGAGAATTAAATTCAATAAAACTGAGTAAATATTATACTTTGCATTTTCTGTGTTTGAAAAAATTCCCAAAGTTCTGCCCAATCTAAAATATAATTTTAATAAATATGTATCAGTTTTTGATTCGTTTGATGCCATGGCTAGTTCTTAATCTAACTAAAATGTAAGTTTAAATAATGCATAAAGATAATGCATTGGTGTTTATGATAAATTATGTTTGGAAAGCACTTTCAGTAATAAATTGGGTGGAGTTTAAATTGAGATCTTTAATATAGTGTGTTCCAAATATAATAATAATAATATTTATTTAACTATAACCACAATCAATAAAAAATTTTATTTAATTAATATAAATTTCAAATAATGGTTCTAATGTTAAATAAATAAAAATTAACCCCTACATGAAGATAACTTGAGCGTGGGGTATGCATATTTCATTAATTTAACAATAGTTACCTATTTAAGCACATGGTTATAGTAGATTAAGTAGCGTCTAGATAAAGAAATTCTACTTTGATTCCGCGACTATAGCGCTCCAAGTGACAAAGAATTATACTTAACCAAATATTGTACGTTAACTTGAAAGTTTGATTATTTATCATTGTGTGGCGTATGGTCCCATGCGTAAACTGCATGCTTTACATATAAAAGGTCCGGGTTCGATTCCCGACTAAATATTTTTATTTTTTATTTTTTAATACACAGGCAAGTTTAGGTAGTCAAGACTTCTTTTAATAAAAAAAATATTTTTTGAGTTCAATTCCCGAGGGAATATTATTTTTTCTATTTTTTTAATACAAAGGCTATAGTTTAGATAGTCGCGACATCTTTTAATAAAAAAATATATATTTTTTAATACACTATTTACATTTGGCAGTTTTGACATTAAAACGCAGTAACAACTGAGTGACAGTTGACAGAAATCAAAGTAGAATTTCTGTCTCTAGACTCTACTCATGGTTATTTACTTAAACACTAGCCTAGAAACTTACACCTACAATAAATTCTTATAATTACACATGTTATAAAACCATGAAAATGTTTGTGACGGATATTTAATAACCAATTTTTAATTTTGCTTTTGAACATACTGAAGGAGTTAATTATTTTTAGATCTGTCGCGAGTTCATTATATAAAATTTTTCCACTAACTTTTTGAATAGAGCGATCTGGAAAACGTTCATTGAACATTCGTACAGCCTCATAATTATTGCAATGAGCCTCGCTAAAAATAACTATCGCTTCGCATTTCTCATTTAACTAACGTGGTGCAATCACATCTTACAACTAGAATACAGTGACTCGCACTCTCCTCGATATCAGTTTGTTGTTTTGACCATTTATCATGAAACAATGCAAAAACACCAATAAAAACGTGCAGTTAATATCCAAACATAATGGATAATAAGTCTCACGTCTGAATCAAAAACGACATGCAGGGCCGAATTTTAATTCTAAGGATAAGTGCGCTACGTTAATTTTCGTTATTCTAAAGAAATAATTACTCGAGAATTAATGGAGAAAATTTCAAGTCCTTTGCACGATTGATTAGAGAATAAAAATCCCTTTCGAATGATCTATCACCCACCCCCAGTGCTATTTAAATTTTTTGAAAACGTTGCTCCCCTTAAGTAAGGGTAAACTATTTGTACAAAAATGTTCATTCTAGAAATCAAAGGTCAATGTGTCTCAGTGATATTCCCAACAAGAGTCCAGTAACGAGTTAGATAAGGGGAGTAACACTTATAATGATCACTGTATGAATTTCCACAACTGCATATATCACAACATTGAACATTCCAAACCAGAACTTTTTTTGGAACAAGAACAGAAAAAGTTTTGTAAGTATTCCATTTGCGACTGCATATGTAGAAATAAAACATTAAAAGCTTTCTCCCTCAAATTTGGCAAAAGAATGAAACGAGTCAGAGTAACGAATGAAAATTTTTCATAAATTCCCCGCCAATAATCCCGCTATTTCAGAAAAATTACTGTATATCGGTATTTTTGCTTTTACATGAGCAAGCTCAAGGTGGCCTTGCATACCAGCTTCTACAAGTTGACTTCTTATTAATGAGAATCTAATTTTTGTTTCCACGAATTGCACACATACTTCTTTCAGTCCCAACTGTACAATAACAATGCAATATCGTTGTCCACTATAAAATTGTAAATACATCCGTTTACTTCGAATTTTACGCTTGTCTTTTTTGTACTCATTTTGCTTTTATTTTTAAAATACTACAGTAAACACAGCCTAGGAGCCTAGCGACAAACAAAGATGGTTGGTTATGAAATGAGCATAGATAAAGAGAGGTATGACAATAAAAGGAGATAAAATGTGAAAAGACCCCTAAAAAGATAAACTTGACCCAGCATTTAGCTACATGACCTTGAAAAATAGCGGAAAGAAATTGAGCAATGCGATTGGTTAAAATTTAGAAGCTGGCGCAAGGCCGCCTTCAGTCTGCTCGAAGTAAATGATGGCCATTGTTTGGCCGAAACATGTTGCCATTTAATTGTTAAACATTAACTCCACATAAATAATCGTGGTATGACTTGGAGTTTAATTATTCGTTTAACAAGATTGTAAAACAACTAAACACAAATAATCATGGAGGAAAGAATAAATAAAATAATTAATAATAAATGATATGAGATCGAACAACTGACAATTATCATGTCATCCTTAATGCATGCGCATATGAAATTTCAATCGGTAACAGTGAGTTTAATTTCTTAACTGCCCAAATTCAAGCTGTTAACTTAAACTCTTTGATAACCGTAAAATATGGTTGGTGAATACCAAAAAATATTTTAACTGACTGATAAGCCACTTAACCCTCGATAAAGAGGTATCTTTTGTTGGCGAATATGGCCGTAACTCAAATACATTTAAATCAAATGTAAGATGTCTAAAAACCCTGGTGTATCTACTGATTCGATTTTGTTTCGAACTAATTGGTAGTACCACCTGTTGCGTTCAATAGAACTTATCAGAATTTTGTAAGATGACGCTGTTTAGAATTGTTGGAGTCCTCGCTGAGTTTGTTACATTTTGTGTGGACAGTTAAAAGCTGCAGATTCAAGCATTCGTCTGTATTTAATACCAGAATATAAATACACCATGTGTGATCTGTGTTTACAGTTTACTATGAGCAATGTATGCGCCATCTGAAATTTCTAATCTGAAACTAGTAATATCTCAAAAATTAGTCAAAATCAAGTAGGTAGAGATCTTCCAGTTTGACCCAAACTTTTGCAGATATTAGTGGAAACACCAAGGTTTTTAGACATCTTAATCAAATGTCATAATTGACACATGATATAATCTAAAATGCAATTGCTTTGCTGAAACTGTATTTTTTACATTCCGTTATAGCGTTAACTTTATAAAATGATTACTTAGAGAAACGCTTTCTGTAAGCTATTACTATTTTCTTGTAATTTAACCTTGTGTTTTTGTCTTATAGGCCTGATGATATTTGGCCGAAACATGTTGCAATTTAATTGTTAAACATTAACTTCACATAAATAATTGTGGTGTTACTTGGAGTTTTATTATTCGTTGAATAATCTTACCAAGTTTGAGTATGGATAATCTTCTGTTTTTGAATCTTGTTAAAGTTTAAAGTAGTTCACAAAAACAAAAATGGAGAGAATAGACTTCCATAATTTATTATTGTCTTCATCAGAAAGTAAATTTAAGAAAGATTTAGATTAAATAAAGATACTGTGCGAAGACTTATCGAATTAGTGGAAATAGAAGAACCACCGAACAGTAAAAACAGCCGATATCAAAAACAATCCAGGTTTTAATTTGTTTAAGGAAAAGGGAAACTGTTTTAGAATTTTTATATATTGGAGGAATAATTGAAGCTTTCGATTGCTCATATATTAAAATACAATCGCCTGGAGTAAAGGTTCCAGAAATTTACAGGAATAGAAAGGGTTGGTTTAGTATCAATACTCAAGTTGTTTGTGATGCTAACCTTAAAATTATTGATGTAGTAGCTGGACGGCCCGGATCTGTTCATGAATCAACGATTTATAACGATTCGCTCATAAGAAGTCAGTTTGAGATTAATGATTTTTTCCCATTGTCTTATTTGAGATAGAGGATATATGTGCAAGGTTTCTTAGCTTACGCCTTTAACAACTCCACAGACTCTACTGGATCAGCGTTATAACAGAGCTCAAATTTTAACCAGAAATCTAGTGGAACGATTATTTGGTATCTGAAAAAGAAGATTTCCCGGCTTATCAATAGGGATGAGATTTGATAAAGGACTGGTAGGTTTTTATGTAATTGCAGTAACCTGTGTTTAGAAGAGAGGGACACTATTGACGACCATATGATTGAAGAATATGGTTTTTATGTTATTGGAATTGCCCCTTACATGTAGATCATCATCTTCAAAATCAGAAAAATACATCAAAACTCATAAATAGTTTTTTCATAATGTTTTAGATACGCAGGACATTATTTTTTGCTTAGTTTTTACTTTGATAATATCCTACTTTTAGATTGTAATATTCACTTATAATCTTCCTAGGGCATGAATTGTTGCCGGAAATTTTTTGAGTACATGACTTTTCTTTAAAAATTCATGTACAAGAAAAATTTTCCACAATTAATTCAAGCACGTGGAGGGTTCGGTTTCACACCGAAATATTAAAAATCACTAGGACAATGGTACGGTTTTTGATGGTAAATGTAAATGTTATTTTGCTACAAACGTCAAAAAACTTGCAATGTAATTTCATACTCCTTTACTCCAAGGAGGAGAAAAATTTCCGGACATTTTCTTAGTTGCTATGGTAAAGATATAATATACAGGCTTTTATTTGATTTTCTATTTTTGAAAATTAAATTTACAGATTCGTTAAAAAAATTTTAAAGGTTACATGTAATTTTTTGTTTATTTAAATTATGTATCATTAATTAATTAGGCAGCTATTTTATGGAAAAAGTATCTTCTTTTAGCTTAGTTACTGGTTGCCCCCCTTAAAAGTGTAAAAATAATGAAATCTAAAACTAAAAAACAACAAAATATTAAACAAAAAATTATTATATTCTATAAAAAAACTTAACATTATTTGAACTAGATACTTACTAAAAAATAGCCACAAACAAGTATATTCATTAAAAGTAGTGGGTAAATATTAAATATTCATTTCTCTTTATTTTATTTTATATCGTTGTCGATTTTTTTTCCTCTTAAATTTTTTTTTTTTCTGTTTCTACAATATTTAGTATTTTTAATCTTTTTCTTGTTATTGTAGGTACAGACTTTTTTGTTGTGTTTTTGTCTTTTTCCACAGGTTCCTCCTCTTTTACCTTTTTTGAATAGATTCTTCAATTTGTCTTTTTACGGTTTGTTTTACTTCTTTTTCTATTTTCTCTTTGTTTCGATTTATTGTAATTTTTTTGTGACTGTGCTCTTGATCTTCATCCTCATAAATGAAGAGGATATTTTCACAGATAGCATCATCTACTTGAGTTTAATTTTCTATTGAGTCAGTGCTGTCTTCAACAACATTCAACATCACATCTTGCGGTATATTGCTTGGCCCAGCCACTTTTTCCTCATTATTTGAATCGGAACGGTTACCTAATGTACCAAAATTTTCTTCGATCATGCTCAACATTTTCTAGTCCTGTACTGTTACTTTTGATGAAACTGGCATGCCTCCTCCACTTTTAAAAATTTCAGACTAAAATAACACGTGTTAGCGGGTGAGTTACTAAAACTCTCTATGATATGGCCACTACCATTTTATTTTTGAAGTCTTTACCAATCGCTTTTTAGAAAGATGGGACATTTCTATTTAACAGTAATAAAAAGTAAAACAAAAAATATTTCATTTTTTCGTAAAAAATATAACCTCACGTTTTTTCTTGACTAACAGTTAGAATTAATCAAATAAAACCCATTGAGTTTAATTATCTACCGCATTTTGAGCTAGATTTTTGAATAAATTAATTTAAAAATTCAAATTTCTAATTATTTGAATATGCCGCCATTACGATCGTGACGTCACTTATGTGCAATGAAGTTACCGTCAAGCCATTAACTACAAGTGTGTAAAGAAGAGAATACGAATGAACAACAGATGTTAAATCTCACTTATACAGACAAAGATGGAGAAAACGATTATATGATAATTGGATAAAGATGAAAACTTGGACTGTGAATTCGCATTCAAAATCGAGAGAGATTAATAGATATTAGATTCCGCTGTTAGATAAAGAAAACGACTATTTTAACGAGATCAGGTAATAATTTGCTGTTTGGTACATAAGTGCTGGGCACACTCGTTCCTGATTAAGTGAAAGATCGCGCCCGCGCCTGCTTACTGCATATTTCACTGTCACTGTCGTAGTTTATACTCTGTAGAGCTGGTTGATGTTGATAATATTCCGAATTTATTTTTATTTTTAAAGATACGTAAACAAAGGTAAAAGTAAACACAATTAAAAACATATTGACCAAACGACACTTTAAAAGCAAACGTCATCTATATTTAAAAGCGTCAATTTTATTTAGAGAAATTGGCACACGTCAGTATTATGCTGCAGCTATTGTACATAAGTGACGTGGGTGCACTACAAGTTGCATAGATGCAGTTATTTTTAAATATCAATTTTTTCATGTTAAATTAAAGAAAAAATCTGATGTGGCCAGCACATGACCTCTCGCCATTTTTTAATCAAAAATTTACAGGTTGACACAAAAAAGTATGAAAAAAAATTATTTTTTTGTAAATCTGGCAACAATGGCAAAAGTTTCGAAAATTTTAATGAGATGAAAATAAACTATAGGGTATACAAAATATATGTGTAAAACTTTATTGCCGTTTTGTATAATAATGGCGTCATCACCCATAGCAACTGCCACTTCCGGTTGTGCGATTGGCACCAAAATCTAATCAGATCTAATCTAGGGTATCAGAATCCTGTATGCAAAATTTCAAATTTTTTCATTCAGTAGTTTTTGAGTTATCGTTACTACAACATCCATCCAAACACACACACACACACACACTAACACACACACACACACACACACACACTAACACACACACACACTCTAACACACACACACACTAACACACACACACTAACACACACTAACACACACACACACACACACTAACACACACACACACAGACATCATCGCGAAAATATTAAAATCGTATTCTAGGGACCCTAAAACGTGTTTATCCATTGAAAACTCACTACCCAATTTTTATCATGATTCCTATACCTCTCTTATCTGAAGGGCGAGAGGTAAAAATCAGAAAAAACGATTTTTTCATAAAAACAAATTCATTTTTTTCTCAAATAATGAAAAAAAGATCGACTAATATTGTGTGATTTTTAACAAAACCAAAACGAAAGAAAATTTATTATAAACTAACTTTTATATTGATAAAACATCAGGTATTAAAATCATAATTAAAATTTAATCCATTTAGATTAATTGTTTAGATAAGAACAACACATTAAATAGATTACAATGTTTTATCAGTATTAAACTTATAATAGAACTGAAAAGATGGAAGAAATCGTAAATAAATTCAAAGTGTACCAAAATTCCACGAAGACATTAAATTTTTTTTATAAAATCGGAGGAATCTTTGGGATATTTCCAGTTGAGAATAAGTTACATAAATATTTCCTTTATTTCCTTTATATAAATGGATTTGTTAGTATAACTCGATTTGTTCTAATACAGACTTTAAGAGATACTTTAAGTTTAACAGATATAGCACTAATATTGCTTTATTGTTTCTGTAATATTATGTTTTACCTTGTAAGCGTTATTGGTGCAATAATTAATAAAAATTCCTGGAAAGTACTGTTTAAGCTAGTTGAATATCTGGATAAAAAACTTCAAACTGAAACACATACAATTCTTTACTGCTTTTTTATAATAATTTTTTTAGTTTTTGGTATCGGAGTCCATTTGGTAGTAATTAGTATGTATTTAGATACTAATTTCTTTTACGATCCATGGGCGATCTTAGGATATACTAGTTGGTTAGTAATAATGTGTCAATATAACCTAACAACCTTAACATTTTTCTTGATTTGTAATATTATAAGATCAAAGTATATTAAACTCAAAAGAAACATCGAAGCAACATTAACCAAAACTTTTATTATCAATCAACCGGATGTATTAAAGCAAATAAATGAAACACATGACAGTCTTCAATCACTACACAAATTTGTGACTGAATTTAATATAATTTTCGGTCAACAAGCGTTGTTTATATTTGCATCAATGTTTATGCACATCTTATATATTGTTAATTACTTACTGGGGATTTGTGATCCCATGAGAGACTTAAATTACGACCAACAAATTTTGTCACTTATTCCTCAAGTTTTAATGATTATGGTAAGTAAAGTATTTAAAAAAAATACAGATATATACTTGATTCATACGAAAAACTTTTTGTTAAGAATTCTCTTCGTAACAATTCTAGTTAGTTTTATTTAATTTTAATTGTCGCTATTTTATTTGTCGCAAGCTTATTTTTCGTTGCCAAAATTTAAGGACGATAATGTTATAACAAGTTCGTTTATGTCGGTTTGATTGATTATGTCGTTATAATTCAAAAATGTATTTTGTAGCAAAGATATTTAATTCACTATGAGGCAGATTAGAGACTAAAGATTCGTATAATCTTCATTAACTTTTTATTACTAGTTTTAAGAAAAATGGATTTTCCTCCCACCCCCATAGAAAGTACACACTTTCCTCCCTCACATCAATAAAGAAACTCATACTTCCCTCCATAGGGAAGGAAAATTACTTTTCCTCCCGCTCATTTTAAGTATGTTGTAAATGATGAAACCGGTGAATCTATTATATTCAAATTGTTTCCGTAATTTCGAAAACATCATATCATTCTGGTAAAAATTAAACATGAATGTTACTTCAACGTTATACAGGGTGGCTACTTTTTAATAGGGACAGTATTGCTATCTCGCAAACGGTAGACGCTAGAAAGACGGTTAAATGGGGAAAAATGTGCGAAATATAAAAATAGACAAAACGATTTTTTGAAACCTAAAATATTCCTATTGGTTCCGGAGTTAACCGACAAAATCCGAATTTGTCTAAAATCGTTTTTTTTCCAAAGCTCGGTTATTATACAAAATTTGGGATAACTTTATTAAAAGTTTTTGTTGTATTCTAACATCGTTATAAACTGCCATAGTTAAATTTTGAATCTGACGTTTCGTCTCTTCGGGGCCACCATCAACTTTATCTTTTTAAATACGGACCTGTCTATTTTATTTCATATTATTAAATCGCTTCGAATACTAAATTCAACGATATATCACACTTGATTATTCCGTAACGTTTTGTCTCTTCGGGGCCACCATCAACTTCATTTTTTAAATACGGACCTGTCTATTTTATTTAAAATCATTAAATCGCTTCCAATACTAAATTCAACGATATAACTTGATTATTCCGTGATGTTTTATCTCTTCAGGACCATCATCAACTTTATCTTTTCAAATACGGACCTGTCTATTTTATTTAATATTATTAAATCGCTTCGAATACTAAATTTAACGATATAACTTGATTATTCCGTGACGTTTTGTCTCTTCGGGGCCACTATCAACTTTATCTTTTTAAATACGGACCTGTCTATTTTATTTCATATTATTAAATCGCTTCGAATACTAAATTCAACGATATATCACACTTGATTATTCCGTGACGTTTTGTCTCTTCGGGGCCACCATCAACTTCATTTTTTAAATACGGACCTGTCTATTTTATTTAAAATCATTAAATCGCTTCCAATACTAAATTCAACGATATAACTTGATTATTCCGTGATGTTTTATCTCTTCAGGACCATCATCAACTTTATCTTTTCAAATACGGACCTGTCTATTTTATTTAATATTATTAAATCGCTTCGAATACTAAATTTAACGATATAACTTGATTATTCCGTGACGTTTTGTCTCTTCTGGGCCACTATCAACTTTATCTTTTTAAATACGGACCTGCTTATTTTGAGTAATATTATTAAATCGATTCGAATACCAAATTCAACGAAAACTAGATTATTTCGTGCTCTTCGGGGCCATAATGAACTTTATTTTTTAAATACGGACCTGTCTATTTTATTTAAATTCATTGCTATGATTCAAAGTATACTTTATTTAGATATCAGGAAATTCTATTTAATTGTTTATTTATTAAATATTACAATAACAAATGGTATCGTGTCTTAGTAATGCTCTAGGTCTAAAATCACTAGCAGGTGTATTGTTGTCTCCCCCTCAGAAAATACGTAAAACCACGTATGTAATTGATCGGGCAAAACGTCACAGAATAATCAAGTGTTATTATCGTTGAATGTAGTAGTCAAAGCGATTTAGTACTATTAAATAAAATAGACAGTTCCGTATTTAACAAATAAAGTTGATGCTGGCCCCGAAGAGACAAAACGTCGCGGAATAATCAAGTGTGATATATCGTTGAATTTAGTATTCGCAGCGATTTAATAATATGATATAAAATAGACAGGTCTGTATTTAAAAAGATAAAGTTGATGGTGGCCCCGAAGAGACGAAACGTCAAATTTAAAATTTAACTGTAGCAGTTTATAACGATGTTAGAATACAACAAAAACTTTTAATAAAGTTATTCCAAATTTTGTATAATAACCGAGCTTTGGCAAAAAAACGATTTTCGACAAATTCGGATTTTGTCGTTTAACTCCGGAACCAATAGGAATATTTTAGGTTTCAAAAAATCGTTTTGTCTATTTTTATATTTTGCACATTTTTCCGCATTTAACCGTCTTTCTAGCGTCTACCGTTTACGAGATAGCAATACTGTCCCTATTAAAAAGTAGCCACCCTGTATACATTTTTGAGTTACAAATAAGGAAAGCATAGTAGTAAACACTGCGATTGACTTTTAGAGCACAAAGTCGCTATTTTGGGTAGGAGAAAAAATCATATGTATTATACGGGAGTAAAGCGCCTTTTCCTCCCTTGGATGTTAACTACATCATGCGGGAGAAAAAGTGGCACTTTCTTCCCTAGTGATGCAAATAGCTATTATAATAAAAAGTTGTTCAAAATTTAAAACCTAAAATACAACCATCAGATAATAAATTTTCTCAGTTTGAAAAAAATGTGAATTGTGATTTTCAAATACGCAAGTACGCGTATTTTTAATAATATTTGTTTTTATTTGTTGTGAAACCATTAATAAAGACTTAAATCGTTAAATTAATTAAAGTTTAAAGTTTATGTTTATTACCATTTTTTTAAATTTTTCACAATTTTTCTTAATTTTTTCCTATTTTTCTGATTTTTTCTGTTTCATTATATTTTTACTGTTTTTTACTGTTTCTTTAATTTTCCATATTTTTCCTATTTTTGCCTTTATATCCTTATTTTCCTATTTTACCATATTTTTACTGTTTTCCTGTTTTTTCCTTTTTCCCCATTTTTTATATTTTTACATATGTTTCCACATTTTTCTATTTTCCTATTTTTTTGCTTTTTTCCCATTTTTCCTATTTCTCTATTTTTGCGTTTCCTATTTTACTCTATTTTTCCCAATTTTTTAAGTTTTCCTATTTTTTCTATTTTCCACCGGTTTTCCTATGTTTCCCTATTATTTACTGTTTTTTTCATATACTTTTGTACGTTTGCCTATTTCTTCCTATTTTTCTCTATTTTTTCTTTTTTTATCTATTTCTTTCTATTTTTTTCAATTTTTTTCATATTTTTCTGATTTTTTTAGCTTTTCCTATTTCGTTACCATTTTTAACTATTTTCGACTTTTTTTTACTTTTTTATATTTTTTTACTACTTTTTACTATTTTCCGTATTTTTTTCCAGTTCTTTTCCATTTTTGTCCCAGTTTTTCTTTTATGTCCCTTTTTGTCTTTGTTTTTTTTCGCCTTGTTATTTTCCTATTTTTCAATTTTTTTCTATTTTTCCATATTAGTTCCTGTGTTTTCCTCTTTTTTCTACTTTTCCCCATTTTTAATATTTTTTCCATTTTTTTTTCTATTTTTTTTTATTTTTTCCTATTTTTTCCTCAATTTACCTATTTTTCCCCATTTTCTATTTTTTCTGTTTTTACCGTTTTTTCCTGATTTTTTCTTTTTTCTTACTTTTCTGTTTCAACTGTGTTATTCCTCTTTTCTAGTTTTTTACTATTTTCCCATTTTCCGTGTTTTTCTCTATTTTGTCCTATTTGTTCCTATTCTCGCGTTTTTACAGGCAAAGCATTTTTTTCAATCTTTGCCTATTTTTCCCTATCTTTTTTCTCTTTTCCTATTTTTCCCTATTTTTCTTGATTTTCCCCTATTTTTCCAATTTTCACATTTTTCCAAGGAAAAAATGTTACACCTTTTTATAATAAAGAAAAGTCCGATAAAAAAATATAAACACCCGTTTTAAAATAGTGTTAACAGCATAAGTATTCGCACCCTCGCCTCCCGAGTAGAATTAGTTTTAAACCAGCGCCTTTGACCACTACCGATAAACGAAAATTGTCTAATGTTTAATATAAACAATGAATGTTATATTATATTTAATTTAAATGTAACACATATTCTATATTAATTTTAGCTTTCTGCACTCCTAAAGATACACTTTAACTATGCAAAATCTCATGCTCCTCCGTTCGCGCATTACACTCAAAAAAGGGGTCCGAAATTTTCTCTTTCCGTATTAATAGATAAGCCAAATTCAATTCTGAAAATTAGTTTTCGCTATATCTACAGTCAAATTTAATACCGGATGTCTCATTGTATTTTTCCCACATTTTGAGGACTTATATCTTTCGAAAAAATTAAGATATCTCGATGCGGTTTTTACTTAAGACTAAGTATGGTCATAAGTTTAATTAGGCTAACCGGAAATGAAATTTTAACTTTCGCTAAGAAAAACCCAAACTGGAGTTCATATACTAATTTTCTTGAAATGGGACATTCTGTATTTTAATACATTTTTGAAAAACCTCATCCTTTACCTACATAATGGTGTGCTTATATTACTAAATAGTTATTTTAATTTTAGATATATTCTCTGACGATAACAATAGCTGCAGAAAGGGTCACTAGAAAAGCTGCTGAATTAAAAATGACATGCATTTATCTCTGTTCTGTGAAGCAAAATGAACATACCGTTTTTTTAGCAAATATGGCTGAAAAATTAGAACCCAAATTTTCGGCAGCTGGATTTTTTGAAATTAATCAACGGATCTTGTTTACGTTATTGTCATCATTGTCAACTTATATTATCATTATTTTACAATTCAATTTTTCTTCAATGGAAAAAATGAATTATCATAAAACGAACGATACTTCAAATCCATGAAAATATTAAACTTTAGTATAAAAATTTTATACTTGTTGTTTTAAGCCAATCAGATGTGTTGATTTTGACAAGTTGCTATGACAAATATTTATTCATTATTAATTTTCGTTTCTCTCTTGTAGTATATCATTATTAATTGTCTGGAGAAATGTATTTATTTAAGACTCGATTCCTACTTTTTTTTTAATAGACCAAAGGGAAAGTAAATAAATTAAAAAAAAAGTATTTAAAATACAATAGAAGGTATAAGTAGATTTGTCAATAAAGGAGGTACCTTCTTATAATACCTATCGTCCAATAAGACTACATTTTTTTCATTCTCTCGTACTATAATATTGTGTGATTTTAATAGAATATAATCAACTTAATTTAAAGATTCAAACAATGAAAAAAAAATGAAAAATAATCGTATAGCCACAATATAACACAGAATTACATTTTTCCCTACCTTCTAGTACTATTGTGTGATTCTATTAGAATATAAAGACACCAAACATCAAAGCAAAATAAACTCCTACTAAACTGTCAAAAATTGTATTTTCTTTTCACTAGTAATCTCCCTAGAGCTTGAATTATTACCGGAAATTTTTTTCGAGTACACGATTTTTTGAAAAAAATAATTTTCTTAAAAAATCGTGTACGAGGAAAAGTTTTCAGTTATTAATTCAAGATCGTGGGGGATTCGGTAAGAAAATTTCACACCTAAAAAATTTAAAAGTAATTAATTATTTATTTGACATTAAGATTAGAATGTAAGACTAGTTTTCGTCTAGTTAGTCATGAGTGTTTTTTGGTATGTTAAAAGTGAAGTAGTAATTATTTGATTTTGATTTGCACAAAAAGTAAACAAAAAGTCTTATATGAATCAAGCCCATTACAAGTGTCATTATTTTGACATAAAAATTTCCACTTATTAATTTCGTCCAGGGTACCCTGGAGGATGAAAATTTCCGGAAATTTTTTGGGTTACCATGGTAACCAAACAAAAAAATAGACTCTGATTGGCTTAAAAATGGCGGTGTGAAATTTTCAAAATAATTTTTGGTATAATATTTGGTATAAAATTTTCGTACCGAATCTCCAGCGAGCTTGAATTTTTTTAAGAAAATTTCCGTCGGCTAGCGCCTCGGAAAATTTTCAAAAAAATGGCACATCGAAAAAATTTTCGGAAATCACTCAAGCTCTAACTGATAGTTTATGTGCACTGAGCTAAATTAAATTTTTATTATTATAGTTACGATATATCAATAAATTAATTTGGAGTCAGACATTAATTTATAAAAAAAAAAACAATGACAAATAAAACATACTACTGAAATGGTAAAAAATAAATTAAATAAAAATATTTTCTTACTACCTGTAGAGTACAACAGAAAGTGGCTTTTATTCACACGTGGGAGGAAAGTACTTTCGGCACGTGTGCGGAAAATACTGTCAAAACTATCAGATGCACCATTTATTATTATAAATACCTATCTAACTAGATTTACCTATCTGTCAAATGCATAATTTTTATTTAGATCTACCACATGGAAACTTTTTATATTATTTGATTTTCAGTAAATTTTACAAATTGCAGCAATAATCAGTTTACTTTTACTTTTTATAGCAATTCAAAATAATTCAATTTTTTCTCAGTTTTAGTTCCTAGTTGTTATTTTTTTACATAAACGTTAATTACTAATATTTATATTTATTTTAATACTTCTAGGTGTGATAGAATACCTAAAAATAAGTAATGTTTGCCTAATGAACCTATTGCCAAAACCATTTATTAAGGGTGCGACAATCCCCAGAAAGGGCTTAACGATAATTGGTTTTTCATGAATTTCTTTTGAGATGGGTACCATTCAATATTCAAATGTTAAGTAGTATTTTTCAGATTTAGAAAAAAAACTACTATACAAATCAAATCGGGGGTAATTATTAATTAAATAATTGCATTTATTTCATAAAAAATATTATTTTCATACGTGGATTGTACGCGTAATATGGAATATTTGTCTCTCGATAGCTGTTCCTACATCGAGTAATTCAAACACAAAATTTTTACTGAAGCTATACCTAAATATTATATTTGAATACAATTTTAAATAGGACCGTATCAAGCGTTGGCGCGTAAATATTGACAATTTACATTGTGTCATTGCATTAAAGATTTTGAGTGTGATAATTTAATTAAAAATAAAAACTAATTAGTAACTTATAAACTACAAAAATGGGTAATTCCCATATATGTAATACTCCTATATCGCCAGCTTGAGAGAGAAGTGCGTCGCCGATAGTAGACGATCGTTTCTCTTTCACGTAGCCTCGGATAGTCATGGGCGTCACAGCTGTACGGAATTTTTTTTTATTGTTATTTTTATATATTCAGCGGAAGATATATTGTAATAAATACATATAAATAAACAATGTTATGATATATGCATTTATCATTTGTAGAATAATTTTCAAAAATAAAAATCGCCCATGTTTGCTTAACTTTCCTTTTTCTCTACATTCCTTTTTCCCCACGAGACACGACGCCAATGCAAGCACGATGCAGCTATTTACTCATAATGTATACAGGGTGGCCACTATTTAATTGATCAGTATTGCTATCTAGGAAACCATAAGAGATACAAAGTCGGCTAAATGGGATAAAAGTTGCGTATTGCAGAGACAATTTTAATGATTTTTTTAAACTTGAAGTTATTCCGATTAGTTTCGAAGATAATCGACATATTCCCAAAAAACCCAATATTTAAATTTAAATTCACTTAGGAAATAGATATTTAAAGGTTATAAATAAGTCAAAATGTGACACAGAACCTCATAGTTTGACGTGTCATTTCAAACTAATAAATCTGACATGCCAGGCTGACTAGATCATAGAATGAAATAATTGTTAAATTAAACATCAAGCTCTAGTAGAATTTAAAAATATTTGCCACATTTTTATGGTTTAAAATTGAAATCATTGTGACATTTTAGATTTTGTCTATGCTATTTGGTAGACAATGAAATACTGGGAATAACAAGGTACTTGTTTTGGGCCACAATCTATCCAAAACAAGGATAAACCACTATGTGTATGACATGGTTAAATTCAGAATAAAAAGACAATGTAAATGAACTATTCGCGGTATGCAGGTCCGTATTCAAATAAAGAAGTTGATGATGGTTTCGAGAATACGAAACGTTGTAGTACATATTTAATATCAGCATTTTATAACAAATCTTTAATACAAGAAACTTTATTAAAACATTTTTTCGATATCTCTCTTAACAACGATGCCAGATTGAATAGAAAATATTGTGGTATTTTGGAATATGTCGATTATCTTCGAAACTAATCGGAATAACTCCAAGTTTAAAAAACCATTAAAATCGTCTCCCAAATACGCAACTTTTATCCCATTTAACCGACTTTGTATCTCTTGTGGTTTCTTAGATAGCAATACTGCTCAATTAAATAGTGGCCACCCTGTATGACGCATGCACGTTGGCACCCGATTCCGATCTTGCATCTCCTTCTGTCGGAACGCTTTATTTCTACAGGCTAAGATAGGACGCTGGAGATGTAGGAGTATTACATATATGGTAATTCCCCACAAATCGGCATCACTGCATTTAGGTCTGTTCGCTGTGTCTAAATTAACTACAATATAGTACACTAGAGAGTAGATCGTGTAGCACTGATTTCGATCGGTGATTTCTGGTGTACTACTATGTTCGTTGTTAAAATGTTGTAGAAAAATAATTTCAAATAAATTTACCACCAAATATAGGTGTTACACTTAATTTATAGGAGGTGTAAGAAGTGTAGTGTAAATTGATATTATGTGTATGAGGTTAAGTGTTTTTTTGGTAAAGCAGTTTTAGTTAGATTACCCAAGATCCCTTTGTCACCATTGATGAAAGCACCGATATAGAACTCATACTTAACTACTAAGTATACTCAATAAGTGTTGAAGATGCGCGTCGGTGCAAAAAATGTACCATCTTTTTTTAGTATGAAAATGACAGCAAAAATGGAATTTCAGTTTATTCTCGTTTGTCCTTTTTTATTATCTGTCCATTTAGTGTCAACATACGTACACCACTGAAAGAGTTAATACAGGTCGGCTAAATTTTTTGACATTTTTTAAAATGTGCTCGAGCCATATGCTACGCGAAAAATTTCTGAAAACTAAGAATTTCGTCACAAAATCTATGTACATTTGGAATCTCGGACGTAAGACAATAATACTGCCTGCCTATTTTTTTTTTGACACATCAAAAACGGCCTTCTACGTAGCTGCTACATTTCTGACCGTTACTGCGTACCTAGTCGCTCAGGGCCGTAGAACCTCAAGATACGGTTTTGCCCGTAAAAGAATCATAAATCTTTTTGGTCGTTGGCTCTCGTACTATTAATACAATAATTAAATAAAAAAAAAAACAAGATTTAGTACTCAATGCAAATTAATACTATACTTAACTAAATTATAATCCACTTTCTGCAAAGCTAAGTGAAGTGTCCTAAACAGTTTTTTTTTGGAAAATTAATTTGTTTTTAAAGAATATATGATATTGGTACATTAATCTCCATTACACAAATGATTTGTTTGTATTCTTTATTTCACTATAATAATAATTCGATTAAAGTAACATTATACAGTTATAGTTATTCTAAAAGGCATGATGTTGGAGTATAAAGAAAGTGTAATGAAAGATACTGGCGTTTTAGATTTTTGCTATTTACTTGGAAAATTATTTTCTGTATACCCATGGTCACTAGAAAATAAACTATATAAACTCCAAATTGGTATTTACTTAATTTATAGTACCATATTGTGCTTACTTCAAGCTTATAAAATTGTATACTCAGTGAAATTATTTAATTTCTCAAATTTAAATCAAATTGTTTTGTATATTGAGCTTATATTTACAATTTACAACCAATATACGTATATTCGTGTTTTATCGAAAATCAGAAATTGGCAATGCTTTTACAAAAATCTATCGCAACTAAACAAAAGTTTGAAACCCTTTACAACATTTAAACGTACCAAAATACTGAAGATGGTTATAATTATTTCAGTATTAATAATAACAGATTTGTATCTGATTATTTACGATACATTTATCATAAACGATTCTCTTTATTATGCAAATGCTGTATATCAAATACTAAAAACGAACAGCATGATCATAATGTTGCATACTTTTATAGAAATGACTAATATTATAGAAAGACGTATAAAGTTACTTCAAGCTTTTGTTAAGAAAACACTTACTAGATGCGTTTGGTCCACGGATATTATCATCAAAATTAGAACGGTTTACTCAGATATTAACATGTGTGTTAACGATATGAATATAATTTTTGGTAATTTTATTTTGCTCGTAGTTTTGGTTTATTTTTACGATTTTTTATTGACCATTATGAATTTGTTAATGGTTATGGTACATCAAGATGTAGCAGCAAAGGATCTTCTTTTTATGTATGTACCGCATTTGGTACTTTTATGCGTAAGTAGATTTTTTCGTGTTCCTTATTTTATAAATAATTTTACTCACTTGTGACTAAAATAATTGATAATCTCTATACCGGGTGTAAATGGGTCATGGGCCACCCCTATAACTTTTAAACGGATTATTAGATTTATACTAAATTTTGGTCGATTATAGTAGAGATATTTTTGAATTTTTATAAATAAAAATCTGATATGGACAACTTTCGGTTTGACCCGTATGTGACATTAAAAATGGAAATTCAAATGAAACACCCGGTATATTTCTACATATTTGTATTCTACGACTTCAAACACATACAGGTCGACTGTCAAATGTTACTTCAGACTCCATTTTTATTTTGTTTTTGAATTTTTTTATCTATTTGGTCACTATTACTTATAATGAAACTATAAATAAAAGTTTCAATTTTGTCAATTATTTATTTTTGTCTCTTTTGTTAAACGTTTAATTCATCAATTTTTTTAAATGAAACATAGATGGGCCACCCGGTATTAAAAATTGTTCATTAAATTACCATTAAAATTATATAAATAACCATTCTTTGTTTTCAAATAAAAGAGTAATTTTTTTTCCCTTTAATTTCGATACAAATTTCTCCTAATACATCCCTGTTAAAAAATAAAGAATATTTTTACAACATCATATTTTAAATATAAATAATTATTTAGTAACACAAATAAACAATTGATAAAATTTAGAACTTTTAAATAATTTTCGTTTGATTATAATAAATTCAGACCCAATCATTAGCACCAAAGATGGAAAAAAAATTAAAAATTAAACAAAAATGGCGTCTTAAGGAAGTTTGACCGTCGACCTGTACTTGTTCAAGATCGTACAATACAAATATGTAGAAATATTCCGGGTGTTCCATTTGAATTTCAAATTTTCCTGTCATTTCCGGTCAAACCGGATGTCGACTATATTGGATTTTTATGTAAAAAAATCCAAAAATAGCTCTATTATAACCGACCAAAATTTGGTATAAATCTATTAACCCGTTTAAAAGTTATATGGGTGGCCCATGACCCATTTATATGGGATTATAGGGATTAAAGTGCCATTTTTGAGACAAAAATATATATTAATTTATTAAAATTTTGTTAATTTTAATATTTCCTTTTTAATATCTTGTCCCATATTCCTGCTAGATCTATTTTTCCGCTTTTTAAAAAGCGGTGTTGCCAGATTTAAAACAAAGAGCAAGAAATTACAAAAAATAAAACAAAAGTTGAAAATTGATAAAATGTGTACTTCCGACGGGAAGACTGGAGCATACCTATTTGAGCAATCATTAAGATGAGTAATATAAGTAAAATAGAAAAGATGTTTCAACAGCTAGAAGGAAATATAAAGGAAATTAATGGAAAATGAGATATGGCAGTGGCAGACAATAAACAAAAGCGAAAAGAAAACAGAAAACTCAACGAAAAAGTGACATATCAAGAGGAAATAATAAGCAACCTAGAGAGGGAAATAGAGAAAAAGAATATTATCATCAAAGGGATAGTAGATGAAGAACGGGAAAGTGAGAAGTAAACAAAGAATAAAGTATGCAGTAATACAAGAGAAGGGAGTAAAAATCGCATTAACAGAAAAATAATCGTAGTACAAAGAATTGGCAAATACAACACACAAAGGAAAAGACCAATAATGGTGAAACTAAACAGGGAAAGTACAAGAACAATGATTTTTCAAAATACAGGAAGCCTGAAGGGTACAGATATATGGATTAATGAAGATTACCCAATGGAGGTGCAAGAAGAAGAAAGGAGGTAGCTAATAATAAAACTGAAGGAAGCGAGGAATAAAGATACAAGTTAATAATAAACAACGAATTATACAGAGCAAAAGACACTGATCAGTGGAAGAAAAAACAATGGAACAGAAGGAACCAGCAGTCAAAAAAGGATAATAAATTAAAGATCACCGGAAAACAACAGGAACAAGTAGGAAATTAACACGAACTAATACAAAAAACGAATAAATAAAGATAAGATTTCAGAAAAAAACGATGGACACGGCGATCAACATGGTAATGAACAAAAGATAATTAAAACGACAGAAAGAAACACAAAACATAAAAAAGCGTAAAGATTTAGTTATGGGAAGCTGGAATGTAGGAGGAACTTTCTCGCCATGACAAGAATTAGAAGGAGTTCTAAAGTATCTGAAAAACAACGGATGCCCCGGGAGAGAACGAAATAACAGCAGAAATGATCAAAGGAGGAGGCGCAAAACTATTAAGTTAAATATACGAGCTAATAATGCATATATGAAACTCAAAAAAAATACCAGAGGACTGGAATATGACGCTGATAAACCCTCTACATAAAAAAGGAGATAGAACTAACTTCGACAACTACAGGGGTATAAAATTCTGGCAAAATGAGAGCTCGATTAAATAAATATGCTGTGAATATACTAGGGGAATACCAAGCAGGATTTAGAAGCAACAGGTCGGTAACGGACCAGGTTTTTACTTTAATTTAAATTCAAATGACCTGTTATGAGAACAAATTTGAATGACATGCTGTATTTATAGATTTTAAGTAGGTGTATGATAAAGTTAGCAGAGATCAACTTTTTGAAGTTCTATGAAATGGCTATATAGGAGTACCAGGAAAATTGATCATGTTAACAAAAATGACTCTTTTGAACACAGGAAATAAAATAACTTGTAACGGGTACAAATCAGCTCTCTTCAGAGCCGGAAACTGCGTAAGGCAAGGGGATCCGCTATCAACTGTTTTATTCAACTTAGCACTAGAAGTCATTATCAAATCTAATGTAAAAACAGATGGTACAATCTATAATAACGAACATCAGTGCATTGCGTAATCAGATGACAGTATTGGCAAAATTAAAGAATGAGCTAAAGATAATTACAAAAAATCTCGCAGAACAAGCAAAAATTCTAGGGCTGCAAATGAATGAAGAAAAAACAAAATATGTTCGTTGGGGAAACCCGACGTACCGCAGAAAATCTGATAATAAAAACGACAAGGGAAAAGAACTACAGTTTCCAAAGGGTAAATGAATTTATTTATTTTGGAGTACTAATATGTAACAATGCACACGAAGAACAAGAAATAAAGTCAAGAATTACGAAAGGCAACAGAAAAATTGGAAGGCTCTAGTCACTAATAAAATCAAAATACTGTTCAAGAAAAATGAAGATAAGAATATATAATACCATTATAAAACCCATTGTAACATGCGAAAATCTGGAGCGCTGGGAACGTAAAATGCTGAGAGCATTTTTTGGCGGAATAAAAACACCTGAACGATGAATAAGGAGGACAAATGAAGAAATATACATGTTATATGGAAAATCAAAGATAACATCAAGAATAAAACACAGAGGTTAAGGTGTTTGGGATACATAGAGAGATTAAATAATATAGGACTCTAATTAACAAAAAAAGAAGGGGGCGACCGAGAAAAAATGGTTCGAAAATGTGAAATACGAAATTGGAAAGATAAAGCTACGAATAAAGAAGAATGGAGGAAAATAACTGCTCTGGGTCTACTAGGCCTGTAGCGCATTTATATACAGAGTGTTTCGCGAGTGACTGGCCAAACTTTACCAAACAGTAAAGGACCATGAAGTGGTTTCGTATCGGCTATTATTATGTCCCAAATATCTTTTGTTTAATATATACAAGGTGTTTTCGTTTATTTTCAAAAATTTCAATTGTCAATATAGTTGCCCTAAATTTAGTATGCATATTCTAATGTGGGCAATCTACCAAATTCTGTACCCTAAGTAACAAAATTTATTTTAACGCCATCAAAAAAAATAATTTTTTACGAAGTATAAAAATAGATGAATTTTGGCAGTTTTTGATATCGATTAATAAACTTCAATAATAACGTAAACAAATCAAACTCTATGGTAATTCTAGTTTTAATTCTAAAATTTTACGATTTACCGTTTTTAAATAATATTTACGTACGTATCTGCTTAAAAACCCTAGAAATATTCTTAAAAGCTTTTTATTTTGCGAAATCAAACTCACTTTTAATTTTACTACTATTTTTGACCAACATACGTCAAAAATACAATTTTTAATATCGATTTATAAACTACAATAATAATATAAACAAATCAAGCACTCAGTGTTGTTGGCACATTTTTGGTAATTCAAGTTTTAATTCCGGAATTTTACGATTAAACGTTTTTAAATAACATTCACGTACGCACCTGCTTTAAAACCCTATAAATATTTATAAAAATTCATAATTTTCAGAAATAAATTTCAATCTAATGTGTGCTGAGTAGCTAACCTCTGTATCCACTCCTTAAGACAGATTCTTTAATGATTTAATAAAATATTTCAAAAATCTGACATGCCTTGGTCTGACAGAACAATTTTTGTATCTACATGTCAAACTGTTACTAATTGCCGATACTTTTTCTCTCTTCAAGTCTTTTTTGGTTAAGTAATTTCTATTTTGTTTATCTGTTTTCGTTTTGTATTTTTTTAAGTTTATTTTAAAATTTAAAATGCCATGGGCTTATACCAGAGAACAATTATACTGCTGTTGTTAGAGAATATTGTCGTCGATTTCCAAATAAGGCAACATTTTCATCACTTATGCAGGAGAGCATGGTAAATTTCCTTCTCTAACAATAAAACGTGAATGTCCTATTCAATAACAAGTTAATAAAAGATATAATATTCTAAATATTGTACGAGGCAATCCTTCAATTAGTACAAGACGTGTAGCCGCTGCACTAGAAATTCCCCATGTAAGAGTATGGAAGACTTTAAAGGAGGACCATTTGTACCCATTTCAAGTACAGATAGTGCAAAGACTTGAACCTGGAGATGGAATTCGCAGACTAGCTTTTTGCCGTTGGTTATTAAATCACAGAAGAACTATTTGTCATATTTTTTTTATTTATAGGTGAGTCTCAGTTCACTACAGATGGAATTAATAATACTATAAATTTTCAAATATGGGCAGAAGAGAATCCCCACGTCGTTATTCAAAAAAAATCACAATACAGATTTTCTCTCAATGTTTGGTGTGAAATAATAGACAATAATTTAATAGGATCACATTTTTTTAAAGGCATATTGAATGGACAAACTTATTTAAATTTTTTGCAAGAAATATTACCACAATTGTTACAAAATTTACAACTTAGAGGAGTACATTCTAAACACGATGGTGCCAGGCCACATTGTTCACGTAAACCACTCTTACCAGAACAGATTAATTTGTCATAATGGCGTCCAGTTCCGTGACCCGCTCGCTCACCTGACATTACCCGTTTAGATTATTTTTTGTGGGGTCATCTAAAACAAAGTATTCGCTACTGAAGTTACGACGCCAGATGAACTGAGACAGCGTATAATTCAAGAATGTAATGAAGTAAGGGATAATCCAGAAATGATCAGAGCTGGTCTAAATAATTTAGTGTTACTATCAAGAAAATGCATTGGAGGTATACATTTCGAAAACTTATTATAATCTTGCTACTTTGTATTAAGTTTTTTAATTGTTAATTTCTTTTATTTATTATTTAACATAATTTTAAGTACCTTTTTTTTCTCGCTCATTATTTTTGACGTATGTTGGCCAATAGTAGTAATAAAATTAAAAGTGAGTTTTATTTCGCAAAATTAAAGACTTTTGTGAATATTTCTGGGGTTTTAAAGCAGGTGCGTTCGTAAATATTATTTAATCGTAAATTTAGGTATTAAAACTAGAATAACTAAAAATGTGTAAAACACTCTAAGAGCTTGATTCGTTTACGTTATGATTGTAGTTTATTAATCGATATCGAAAATTGGCAAAATTCATATACAGTGTGAAGTTTTATACTTGGTAAAAAAAGTTTTTTTTTTGACTGCGTTAAAATAAATTTTGTTGTTTAAGGTACAGAATTTGGTAAATTACTCACATTAGAATATACATACCAATTTTTGTTTAAATTACAGCAACCATCGCCAAACTATTGACAATTGAAATTTTTGAAAATAAACGCAAACACCCTGTATATATTAAATAAAAGATATTTGGGATATAATAATAGCCGATATGAAACCACTACATGGTCCTCTAGCATCTGGTAAAGTTTGGCCAGTCACTCTCGAAACACTCTGTATATTTCTCAGCTTCCTATTTTAGTAGTATATTGGCCATATTTTTTTTTTAATTTGGTCGGTTGGTACAAAACTTTATAATATCATAATGGTATCTTTTTAATTAAATTAAGTAGAAAATAAATTACACAAACAAACTAAACTAATAATTGGATTACATTATATATCCTAATGAAAGAGGTTGATTTTCTACCTAGATAATATAATGTTTGTATTCATTTTCAGCAGTTGTTATAGATCTATAAAACTGTTAAAAATGTTACAAAATTCTCATTTAAAAAAGGATACAATAATTTTGGACTATTGTTTAAAGATCGGAAAGTGTTTAGGCTTTTTTCCTGTATTAACAAAGTCCGTTAGAAAGAGGAATTTACAGATTTTCTGGGCTGGTATTTACAGCCTATTATTTTTAATATACGAAATATATACGTGTATTATTTTACTACAAGAATTTAAATTAAAAGGTTTAGTTTATTTCCGCGTATTAGTAATAATTCCGTACCAAATTTGTACGTTGCATGGTTTATTTAAACGCAAGCAATGGATATCATTTTTTAAACATTTGTCAGTATTAGATCAAGAACTTGGAGAAATATATATTCCTACGAAGACGGTTGGTAAAAGAGCTGCTTGTAACATATTTTTTATGATTTGTACTTGTGTATATAGTGTTAGTACAGTGTCTTTTCATGCCAATAATAATTGGAAGATTTTAATAAGAGTGGTTTATAATTTATTAATTCCATTTACTCTGTCGTTAATAGTTAACCTATTTATAGAACTTATGAAAGTAGTAGAAAAAAGATTACAAAAAATGCAAGAAATAATTCAAATAGATGTCACTAGAAGGTCTGTTACGAAAATGAAAATAGAAAATTTAAAAAACAATTATTCTACTATATCGGATATGGTACATGATATTAATGATTGTTTTGGATATCATGTGTTCTATTTAGTGCTTTTGCTCTATGTCTATTTTATTATTAATTGTATTTATATTGTTAGATATATTATGCTTGCTGAAGAACAAACTCACGCTTGGGTTTACTTGCCACATTTAACAACATTTTTTGTAAGTTTTATTTGTAATTTCCCTCATTCTGTAATAAATTCATATTTTTGCTTAGTAACGTCCACAGCTGTTCCCATAAAATTTATAACATTGTTTAAACCGATAAAAAAAATTTGTTACTAAAAACAAATGATCATTTTTAAAATTTCAAAGAGTTACCAATATTTATTAAAAAAAAAGACGCAGATATTTAATTTTACTCAAGAATTTTTTAAGGGAAAAAGGCCTAGTCGCGATCAGACTATCCAATTTCTATACCTAATTTAATTATCTTAATGAAAAGAAGCTAGAAGAAAGGAAACAAAAATAATGCAAAAAAACCAGTAACTTCGAGTAGATATAGAAAATAAAGAAGATCATACCAAGCACTGAAAATGGGGACGAAAGCCGATTTAAAAATCAAGGAAAAGGAAGAAATAATAAATACAGGGTGTTATTGAAATACACGTACATATTAAAACTGGGTATTGCGCAGATCCCCACTGAATGTAGAAAAATATTATTTTTTAAAAATACCCCTTATTAAGGGAGTTATTAATTTTTGAAAATTAATTCTAAAACAAACGTACTTCACTGATATGTTGAGGATGACCTATATAAATTAGGTTTATTTACCTATTTTAAACATCAACAGTAATTAATATGCAAGTTTTTGTCAGATGATAAGAAAACTAGTCTTGTAAGAAATAACCATGTTGCCAAGATTTTCGAATTAATTTCTATTTCCGAAGACTGGTTTTTACTACCCTCGTTATCAAAAAACTAGAATATTTGATAAATGATTGTTTTTAAACTATACATTTTTAAAACTATAGATTATTAAAATTTTAGTTGATTTACGAATCTGGCTAACACGAGCGCGTCATTTCCAAGTTGCATGGTAAAAAGTGTTGTTACGATTACTTTTAAATATTTTTTTACGATGCCACTATTTACGAATATTGAACTAACCGATATAGTGCTGGTTTATGGGGCAGCTGGAGAAAATTCTCGGCAAGCACAAATCCTGTATCGCGAACGGTTTCCAAATCGGAGAATTCCGGACTGTCGTACGTTTATTTCAACTGTTCAGCATCTAAGAGACCATGGAAAATTTGAGAGTGTCAATGCAGATCGAGGGAGAACAAGAACACAAAGAACATTGGCGGCCGAAGAAGAAATATTGGAAGCTGTTGAAAACCGGCCTCAATTAAGTTGTAGAAGACTAGGTCTTGAAATTGGAGTGTCCTCATTTGTTGTGTGGCGGACACTTAAAGAACAAGGTTTACATCCTTATCACATCCAAAAAGTCCAGGCCTTATATCCAGGTGATGAAGAAAAGAGAGTGGAGTTTTGTGAATGGATGATTGAAAAATGTGTTGATATTCCTGATTTTCTAAAAATATTATTGTATACTGACGAGGCTTCATTCACTCGTGATGGCGTGTTCAATATGCACAATACGCATATTTGGAATGATGAAAATCCTCACGCTATTAGGGAAACTGGGCATCAAAGAAAATTTTCAATAAATGTTTGGGCTGGCATAATAGATCAGTATTTAATCGGGCCTTATGTTCTCCCGAACAGATTAAATGGGCCAGGATATCTCCACTTTTTAGAAGATATTTTGCCAGTACTCCTAGAAGAGATACCGTTACAATTAAGGCAACGGATGTGGTACCTACTAGATGGCGCTCCTCCTCACTTTGATTTAAACGTACGGCAGTTTTTGAACATTAGATTTCCTCAAAAGTGGATAGGCAGAAATGGACCTACTAAGTGGCCTCCGAGATCTCCGGACTTAAATCCATGAGATTTCTTTTTGTGGGGTCACATGAAACAACTGGTTTATAATGAACCTATTAATAGTGTTGAACAATTAACCAATAAAGTTAATGCGGTAGCCGAGGAACTACGACAAAATCCAAGACTAATTTCTAATGTTCAAAGTTCTTTGGAAAGACGATTGCAAGTGTGTGTAAATAATAATGGACGGCATTTTGAACAATTACTGTAATAAACTTTATTTTGAATTAATTGGTTTTGCTACGGCAACAGTGCAATTTCTATGGGTAAGTTCAATTTCGATTTATTTTACTTCTTTAAATATGGAAACTAGTAGGTCGGAAAAGGGGACTCTTCCCCAATATTTAAATTTTAGAATTTGAAGTTAAAATTGGTGCCAATCGTTTTTGGTCATTACATATTATTCCCCATTTTAATATGTACGTGTATTTCAATAACACCCTGTATAGGAACATGGAATATAAGAAGCACGTATGTTGAAGGGAAACTGAAAATCTTAACTTAAGAAATGAATAGACATAAAGTCAATATTCTAGAAATTCAAGAAACAGAATAACAAGGTGAATTTATAACAGAAATAGGAAACTTCGTAATTTTCAATAGCGACACGAATGCTGCGAACAAGATTTATAATATCCAAACAAAATGCAATGATAATAAAAAAAATAAAGCAATATCAGACCGAATGTGCTACTTATAAAATAAAATAGGCAATTAAAACGTATCCATTTTAAAAAAAAACATGCTCCAAGTGAGAACGAAGAAGAAAAAATTAAAGAAAAATATTATTAAGAAATTGAAAACACATTCAAATAGTGTTAGGCGACGCTAACGCAAAAATTGGGAAAGAGGATATGTATACGCCAATAATCGGAAAACATAGCAAACATGAAGAAACAAATAATAACGGAAAGACGTTGATCAATTTTACACCGGAAATGGGACTTGTTATAGCTAGTACAGAATTTGAACATAAATAAATTAATAAAGGAACCTGGTTAGTACCAACCGGGAAGTACACTTATCAAATAGACCATTTACTTATACAACACCAGGAGCAGACGCGGATAGCGATCATTTTTTAGTAATAGCGAAAATAAAATAAAATATCATACAACGAGGGAAGAAACAAAAAAGTGTACCAAAAAAAAGTTATAAACTGGAAATTTCATAGAAAATAAAACAATCAAAAGAAACAATCAGGAAGAAATCAGAAGGAGCCTTAGTAGTAGAACAGAACTAGAATATAAATGAGGAATGGAAACAAACAGAGGAAACAGTAAAGAGAGCTTCAAAAAGAATAATTCCACAGAAAACAAAAAAGATAAAAAGAGACAAACGGTTCGATGTAGAATGTAAAAAAAGAAATAAGAAAGAGGAAACAAGCCAAACCGAAAATATTACAGGCAGGCTCAGACGAAAACAAAAGACAGATGAAGGGCAAAGAAAAATAACAGGGCAAGAAAAACACAGTATATAGAAGACAGAATAAAACGAATCGTAGAAAAATTTGTAAATAAAGAAATGAACAACTTTTATCAAGAAGTTAAACAAAATAAAGTGAAAATGAACAGACAACCATATATATATAAAAGAAGAAAGAAAATGCTGAGCGTACTTTCAAATGTGTAAAGAAAGTACGCTCAGCATTTTCTTTCTTCATTAATAAGTGTGTACGCACCAACTCGTAACCTTCTGTTACCTTTATTATTATTTATTATATATATATAAAAGACAAACAAGGAAATATTATAATAGATGAAAACTAAATGGAACAAATATGGAAAGCATATATTTTAAAAAATAACGAAGAAATACGGCCACCTACGAAGGAAGGTATATCAAAGATAATAGAGCACAAACATCCAAGTCCCTTGGAGAATACTAAATAGGGTCAGAACTGATCAAATATATCGGAGATGCATTAATATAAAAAATATATCAGTTAATAACTAACGTATACAGGGTGTCCCAGAATAAAGGGGACAAACTCCAGCGGTAGAATATTTGCTTAATTTTAAGAAGAAAAGTCTTTATGAACCCATTCTCTAAATGGAGTATTAACGTTACAGGGTGTTAAATTTTCAGAAAAAAATAACATTTTTTTATATAACTCCAAAATGGCTTTATATTTTTTTATGAAATTTTTTGTGTCGGTCTATATTAATTAGTATAGTATTGTAGTAATAATTACCTGTCTGTATCTTGAACCATAGACATACGGTAGATAGGGGTCCAACATGTATATCCCCTAATTTTTACGCCACTGGAGAAATTTTGGTTTTGACATATTTTTCTAAATTCTAAACCTTTCTAGTTCACGAAGTACATGAGGTTTGGTATGTAAATTCTCTATAGTTTTTGAGATATCTAACATTAAATAGGTAAAAGTTCAGTAATTATAAGTTATTGTTATTATTGTTTAGTAATGAAAATTATTCTTTTTTATAAATTTTAAGAAATACTGAATACAAAACCAAGAAATAAATATAAAAATTTAACGCAATAAAAACAGCAGGACTTAGGCAGTTCATGCCCAAGAAAAATGTTAATGTTTATAAAAAAAGAAACAATAACTTTTATTATAATTACTGAACTTTGACCTATTTAATCTTAGATATCTCAAAAACTATTGAGAATTTACATAACAAACCTTATGCACTTTGTGTACTAGAAAAATATGTCAAAACCAAAATATTTCCAGTGTCGTAAAAATTAGGGGCCACACATGTTGGACCCCTTTCTACCGTACGTCTATGGTTCAAGGCACAAACAGGTAATTATTACTGTAAAATTAGACTAATTAATATAGAGCCACATAAAAAAATTCATAAAAAAATATAAAGCCGTTTTGGAGTTATACAAAAAAAATTTATTTCTTTCTGAAAATTTAACGCCCTGTTACTTCGTTAATACTCAATTTAAAGAATGAGTTTTAAATGGCCTTCGGGCCTAAAATTAAGTAAATATTCTACGGCCGAAGTTTGTCCCCTTTATTCTGGGATACCCTGTATATACTCACAGATAGCGAAGCATCCTTTAAAGCAATACAAAGGGTGGAAATGCATAGAAGAAATAAAGAGGCAGACCGCCTGGAAGGATCCAAAAAACCTTTAATTGGATCGCAACCCACATGTGGTATTTCCTACCAACATGTAAAGGGTATTCTGGAAAAAAACAGTTAAGGGACAAACACAGGGAATACTGGATGGAACTTCCAGGACTATGAAAGTCCAAAAAAGATAAAGGAATATGGAAAATAATTGTTTGGGGATTACAAGTGCGGGTTTAGAGCAGAACGATCAGTAATGGACCATATTTTCACTCTGAAACAAACGCAAATAATGGGATACGAACACGATATATGCCATTTTTATTGACTTTCAAAAGGTTTATGATGCTGTTATAGAAAGCACCGTTATAATATTATAAAAGACCTAAACATACCGAAAAAGCTGATAAATTTCATGAAAATGACACTTGAATATACAAAAACGAAGATTAAAGTGAAGTAGAAAACATCAGACAGATTTGAGACAAACACTAGACTAAAGCAAGGAGATCTACTCTCTACTACGCTATTTAATATTATATTAGAATGGATAATACGAAAAAATGGAATAAATAAAACAGGGACACTGAATACAAGAACAACACAACTGTTGGCATACGCGGATGAAGTAGCAATGTTGTCAATATCAGAAAAAGGACTAAAAAGTACCTGCAAAGCTTTCATAGAGGCAGCAAACCTACGAGTTAATAAAGAGAAATCAAAATTTATGAAAATATCAACTCTACAAAGGTCCATAGGTACGTCTATCTAGGTGTAATTATCAAAGAAGATGGTGATGAGGAGAAGAACATAGAAGCAAGATTAGCAAAAGAAAGTAGGCAGGAAGGAAATCTTAATAAAATAATAAACTCAAAGAAAGTATCTAGAAAAATCAACTTACATCTATACAAAGCAGTTATAAGACCAACGGCACTCTATGGAAGTAAGACATGAATATTAAATAAGGAACAAGAAAGTAAAATAAATATATGGGAAAGGAAAATACTTAGGAACATATTAGAAAGAAAGAAAAAAGAAGGAATCAGTGTAGTTAATAAGAACAAACCAAACAATAAAAGCTAATAGACTAGGATGGCTCTACCATACACAGAGAATTCCAGATACCAGAATAACAAACAAATGATAGATATACAGGAACAAAGAAAAAAGAACAAATAGAGATACAAGAACAACGAAAAAAAGGAAGACCAAAAAAAAAGGTGGTACACTAATGCGATATCAATCGACGCGTCTTGACTTGCACAACACATTAAAAGATATCAGTATCGACAAATTTTCTTTCCTTATCGAGATATCTCGAATAGAAGTTTCACTTAGTAGGCGGGACCAGGATCCTCGAACCCGAAATAGCTCATCTTCTGATAGAGCCTTCCTTTTTTGAATAAAAACCGATGGCCGAAAGAATTTTCCTGATCGGCCGTACCGTTCTCGAGTTATCGTGCGCACAGACATCCACACATCCACAGAGACAGACTTTTTTTCGTGAAAAATCAATTTTCTCCACGGTTCTGAAGTGAAGCATCGTCAAGATATATTGCACAGTATTTTTATTCGGTCATGACTAAAATTATTTTTTAAATTCACGCAAAATTCAAATTTTGTGTATTAGAATCATATAACAAACTTATTTTCATATATAATTTTTTGCTCATTTTTTCTACTAATAAAAGTTGAAATAAATGTCATTAAACATATGATAGCATTATTTATTTTTTATATGAATCTGGTTTTTCGTAGCCAGAGACTAGAAGACAAATTAAACCTGCATATGTCATCTATTTACCTAAAGGCTTTGCTCCTGCTAAACCTTGAGTACTACTTCTGATTCCGTTAAGGGTGGCTATTCTTGAGTCAATAGAACGCTCGCATCGTTTAATTTTCAGTAGAAATCTCTCTTAAAATTGAATGAGCCGTATTCTTAAGACGATAACATAACCTTCACTTGAGAGAGTCAGATCTGACGATCAGACTAAGTAGGTGCAGGCAGGGACACTATTCTCCAGTCGAGAGAATGATCATTTCCTGAGAACATTACCTTCAGTTCTCAAAAAATGACTGTGATGTGTTCTTGAACTCAAGAGAATGGTCACTTCTGATGAAAATCAGGAGAACGTGCTTCTTTTGGTTCAAGAGAAAAGCCTTATTGAGAGAACAAGGTGATTTTAATGGAAGTACATATCCATAATGGATGGTTTTATTAATTTTTTTGGAGGATTTATAATGAAGACAAAATTTTAATTATCAATCAAATTTTTCAAGATCTGATAGAGGCTGAGGAGGCAGTCCAAAACAATAAAAATAACGGAGTGCGCTTTCAAGGATAAGTTGACGCCTTCCTAAGAACGTTGCTCGGCTGGTGATAAATAGGGTAATCCCTTTTATCAATCCTCCGATAATATTGCATCCAATTTTTTTTCAATATTTAACCGTCCAAAACAAATTAACTGTGATGCTTTAAAAGTAAAACTTTCGCAAAACCGTCCAGACTGTAAATCAGGATGTCTGGATACTCAGTCAGCACTTTTTTTGCTGTTCTTTTGAGGATCTTAGCTTTCTCTTTTGGTCTTCCATTTCCACAAAATGTACAAAAAATAAACTCAACTTGACTAACCTCCAAAAAAATGCAAACGTCATTTCAATTTCCGATCTTGTTATCAATTGTCAAAAACAAGCGCTGTTTAGGTAAGTGAACCAAGAATTTAGTTCATATGTAACAAAGAAAATTGGCAACACAACAAGAGAAAAGAATACGATATGACTGCACTGAGAGAAAACTGCTCGATCGAGAGCGCTCTCGCGAGAACCATCCTATGAGCCCAAGAATAGACGTGCAGTTGGTCATAAGTAATGTCCAGTGACGTCATTAAATAGCAATTTGTATGAACAAATATGTTCAATAATAAAACAAAATTTCGTAGAACTAAATAGCGCTCGTTTTTGTCTATTTTTCAACTCTAGAACTGAAAGTGACATGCTGGTTGTTCTACATTTGACAACACTGGTTCAGTTTCACTACACGAGTCTATGGTGTCACCGTATAGCCGTAAAACGAGAGCCAGATGATTATACCAGCACCTTCCAAGTTCCAACGTTGGACGCATGATGGTGTGGCCGATGCTCGAATTACCAATGTTCAGTGTCAAGTGTCCAACATGTTCGCCCTCTTGAATGTTTTTTGACCTGTTTTAAAGGGTTTTTTTCACTTGACGGTACAGTTGGAACGCACTTCATACTCTGCTAATATTTGAATCAAACGTTGGTAGCATCATCTGACGTTGGCTTGACTTGATAAATTTGAAACCGCATAAAAATGTACTAATTGCGTGAGTATAAGGAAAAGTTTTCGAATACATTAAAAAAACTTCGAGTACATTTTCGCCATCTAAATTATATCAAGTATATCCAGAATAAAGTACTCGTGGACTGAGTAAATATAGTAATCGATTTAAGCATATCTCTGCTTACTATAATTTTTTTTGTTTTATTCCCATACTTAAACCAATTAATTTTGTTTTCAGATATATGTTATAAACATAGCTTTCGCCAGTGAAAAAGTACCAAAAGCTGCTGATACTTTGATTAAAACTTGTTATCTGTTACATCCTGATACTCAAGATCAATATCTAACAGAGGAATTAACAGATTTAACAAAATTTATGAAAGAACTATCACCAGAAATATCGATAGCCGGATGGTTTACGATGAATAAAAGTTTTATTTTAGTTTTAATATCTAGTCTAACTTCATATGTTATTATTGTTATACAATTTCAAATAGGATAAATTGAAATTAATATAAATAATTATTATTGTATGTTATTAACCTTAAAGTACTCTCAAATTTACTAAAAATTATTTTAATTTAACATATTTCTTAAACCGTTAGTAAAGTAATCGCCAAATGGCACGGACCTTTAAGGTGCATTTAATTGTTTGTTGTTAAGTAAATAAAAATTGAGAGAACATTAGATAACAGTGCAGTCATTTGGCGATTACTTTATGAATATTTAGTTTACCTTTTCTACATTATAAGAGAGAATATTTCTTAAAATATTATAGTTGTAGTAAGAATGATATTTATCCTAAATAATAAAATAAATGTACCTATTAGTCACCATTATATTTTTATTTTTCCATAATTCCGTAATTGAAATAAAATTTCGGTTAGTTTGAATAGGAATTTAAGTCATCTTATTTAATGGAAGTTTACGGGTTAAAATCCGGTAGATATATAGAAGACCGAAACTTTGATCAAGTCATAAATTCAACGGGTAGAATCTTATCTCGTCCCGATACATTCTGGGTTAGTTATATCGGATTTAATTAGCCCTTGGTCCAGTACGAGTCATTTCCTCGCAAAATGGCTACCAGGGACCGGACGGTATCTTCTGATGGCCAGTCGGACGTTGGATAATGTCACGAAAGTCGTTTCAACTTGGTCAATCCTTTAAAGGGCGCATTACTCGCGTCCAATTGCCCACTAAATTGGTCCTATCTTGACACCTTTACTACAATTTAGGGCGCTCTTATGCCGAGACGATCCAGCCGACACGTCTCTTTCCAGTGCCCGCTTCGAGAGAGACTTTAAGCTAATGCCTTCTGCTTTATAATATTGCCAACGGTGAGAAGGGAAAACTATCTTTCTGTTTGCAGGATTTAGAATTGAATTTACTTTATTTCGTCTGTAGATTAGATTTAGACGGTTATGTAAAACGAAAATCTCTAAAGCTCTGGAGATATTCATCACTTATAATTAATTATAATGGATCTTTTATATATATTATTAGATCTCTACACTTAAAAGTTGATGCCATATTTTAAAACTATGTTATTATAATATTTTTAAACACAAACAATTAATTAATATATTCCTAGATTTTTTTTTTATTTCATGTTTTAATAATCATTAAAAGATTTTTTTTCTTAAAGGCACGACTCACTAGTGAATGAAGTTAATGCATATATAGTCACAAATTCTAATTAATGAAAATTTTTCCTTTAATTTACATATAACATTACCTTTATTTCGAACACGAGAATTTTAATATGAAATTTCGCAATAAAGTATTTCACATTAAAATTAATTAAAACAATTTTTATTTATTATTTAATACTCTTATTTTCATACTTCCTGTAATTAATAATAATTCGTTTTAGTTCAGCTGATTTTGCAATTTATTAAAGGTATTATTTTTTCAATAATCTCATACTTAATGTCTCCCTAAACTATAAATACATTTTAAATGCATATTTATTTTATCCTAAATTAACAGATATTGTAAAGTGCAGTTATAGTAATTAACAAAATGTTTGCTGAAAAATATCAAATAACTGGTTTAAAGAACCATTAAACACTAAAAATTGTACAGTTGAATTACAAGGCATTCCTGAAAAGCTAACGGTTATGTAGCTGACATTATTGTCGCTAAAGTAACTTTAGAAAACAACAAATAAATTAATTTAGTAGCAAAAGTAATTAAAAATGATGGATCAAGAAATTTCGTAAAAGATTTGTGTAAACGAGAAGTGATTTTGGGCAGATATGTAGTACCAATTTTTCTACAATTTCAAAAAGATAGCATTAAAAAACTATGCTAAATTCCACACATTTTCTTTCGCACTTAATGATCAAAAACCAGAAGTTTTTCAAAAAATCGAGAAACAGTTTAACAATGTAGTTAAAGGAAAATTAACTATTTTTAACAAACCATTTGAACAAGGTGTAATCAAAGTTATTGAAAATTTAAAAGATGCTGGAAGTTGAATTAACACAAAAAGTATGCAGATCTTAGCAAAAAAGTTGTGAAGGGGACTATTATTACAAGAAAGATTTATTCAGGAAAGTCCTGACCTACAGCTAAGATAAGAGCTTCGTGAAAAAAGGCACTTTTAAAAAATAATTTTAAGCTAGAAAATAATACAGTAGAAATAAAACTCCAAGACAGGTAGCACAATATAATTAAACTTATAGTTTAATGGGCAACTAGTTTCGGCTTCTGAGTTAACCTCAGGCCTAGAAACAAATTACCCGGTAACAATTTTTTACACAATACAATCATAGAATTTTTAACTTACCATATTTTGTTTTAAAAAATTCAACTCAGAGAGTGATTTCCATCCTTCCGGACTTCTTGCAGCAGGAAGAATAATATGTTTTTTCCTGGTATACCATACGTATACGTTAATGTTCTCATGTCACGATGCAAGTGCCTTTCTTAAATCAAGGAGTAAAGTTTTCTCCACTATGGTTCCATACCTACAAGAACCGTTAATTACCTGTCTGTTAGACAGCAACCTTAATTTAAATCAAAAATTTTTTCGTTCAAATATTTTCATGTACCAACTCTACTGCCTACCCCCCACCACCCCGCCCTTAAATAATATGTAAATGTTTAAACATTGTTTATTAAATTTTAATTCTTTTTAATACAAAATATGATAAGTTCAAAATTCTATGATTGTATTGTATAAACAATTGTTTTTGTTACACACCGGGTAATTTGTTTCTCATAAGCCGAAACTAGTTGCCCACTAAACTATTTGTTTAATTATATTGTTGTACATATCTTGGAGTTTTATTGAATAATTTGACCACATTAGAGATATGGATAAATAATAAACGCGAAAAACAAATATTAAAAAGAATTTGTGAACGTGCCACAGCGAATAATGTGGTAAGATTAAACCTGTTTTTTTTCATTAATCAATTTTTAGGTATATTAGTAATTAGACGTCAAAGTACCACAATTTATTATTAATATAACTTAAAGCCGAAAGAGGGCGACTAGTTTCGGCGAGATAACTTACCAATGTATTCATGGGAGAAAGGGTTAATTTTTATATTAAATTGAAATTAAACTAATTGGTTCTTATTACATGACGCAATATGTAATAATATTTGTAATTAAATTAATAAACGAAAATTTAACAATTAAAAATATGGTACAAAGTGGTTAAATTTAAAATCAAAAACATGAAAGGGGGTCGACAATATGTCAGCACTTAGACATCCTGTGAAAACTAGGAAAGAGGGAGAAAGTAGTTCTCCAATCGTGATGTAACCAAAGGTTTAAATTTGGTGGACCAGGTGTGGTTACCAAAACATTTTTAGAGGAAGTAACATAGGCTGTCCAAGAATTAGCCAGTAATAGGAAGGGTTTGAAACACCGACAAAGGGTAGGAAACCACTTAACCAAGTGCTGCGTCACCATTACAAAATGGAGTAAAAGTAAAAAAATTTAAAAATTTTTATTTAACAAGTGACAGTTGGCCCATGAAAACACTGTAACAAATCATAAAATAGAATACCTAAAAGGTGTTAAAACAAGATTAAGCGTGTTGTAATAATCTATACAAACAAAAATAAAGGGACATAAGAAAGATGGGTATTTAAAAGCTGAAGGAGGAATACATGGACGGAAAGAAGAAAAAGCGAAGGAGAGTAATGACATATGAAGTATGTATTGATATTGACAAAGATGTTGGGATGATCAATATTATTTAGTTGATAAAATAAAATAAAAGGAGTAATTAATTTCATTGGCTCTTTTTTATTAATTAATTTTCTTGGTTTCTTGGAGAATAAAATATAAAAGTTTACCTGATAATTCTTTTTGTGTGTAAATAAATGTATATTTTTTTACCGAGTAATTTTATTTCATGATCAAACAAGTAACAATTAATATACAGTGATTTAGTAAATAACCCTCTCCAGGTTGTATACTCTATTCCAATTCTTTTTGCAACTCATTTGGCTGTGATTTAGTTTTATCAAGTTTAACATGCTGAGTTTTTAACATAGTTGTACGATGATTTATGTCAGATTAAAATGTCACTCTTATATTTTGTCTATTTATTTGAATATATTGTTGACAACTACTTAACAATTATCAGGCCAAAGATTATAAACAATAGCACCAAAAAAACATACTTGCAGTATACAATGAATTTCGGAAACATTGCCATTCAGCAGAATACATATACATAGAAGTGTTTTGGGGTAAAATTTGAATTCTTCTTAAAGTGTCTGATACATCTGTTAATTTTTTTCTGTTTTAGGTGGGTTCACGGACTGTACGTACATTACATGTATCTTCAAATATGCAATGTAAACTGTTCATTAAGTTAAGTCCGTCTGTTTTCAAATTCGGGCCCTTTTCTGCTAATTACCTTAAGAATATAAATCAGACCGTAGGAGGACCACTTCAAATTCCAATCTAACCCATCGTTTTTCCAAGTTTTCAGTTTCGCACGTTTTCAGTTACGTGCCTTATTAAAGATTCCCAGTTCCATGCCTTATTAAATTTACAAAAGACGCTGTATTTTTCTAAATAAAATAAATAATAATATTTGTTAAATAGGATATTTTAATTTTAATGTAGCTAAAATTAAATCGCCTTTGGAATAAGTTCTTGCATTTGATTCTTTTGTTTAGTTTAATGTAAAAGTAAATGAATAAATTGACTTATCTTTCAGTAATAGTGCAACGCAGCCTGCGTGAACATGACAAAATACTTAACCCCAAATTTTTGCATGCGATGACAGTTATATATAGGACGAAATTTAGCACCCTAACACCGCCAACTGTTGCAACAGTTGCAAAAAGAATTGGAATAGAGTATATTTTGAGTCGGGCGGACTTTATTCAAATCTCGAAAGAGTCCGGACTACTCGAAATACAGCGTGGCGAGTTAGGGCTCGTCGTGGCGTTGTCAGACAAAAATCTGAGCTACAAAATCCCGAAAACCCTACACTTAAATAAAACAAAATTAAATTGTCTACATGTAATAAAAAAGTCTGAGTATATATGTCATATGATAAAGTATTCTATAAATTCGACTATGAGAAGCTCGGAGCCAAAAACGAGAAGAAGAAGAAAGAATAATCTACATATATTCCTAATATGAAGAGACAAAAAAAGAATTAGGAAAAGCGTTACTTTTAAAGATTAAATAACACCAGTACTTTTCGATATTTATTTTATTTTATAAACTTACATAACATATGTTTCGATATACAATAACTTCTTCAGATGTAAAATGAGTAATAACAAAGTTCTAGATCTTATAGTTTTTTTTCCATCCCGGAACCGTTCTTTACAACCGGATTCACTGCAGCCTCATGGGCCTATTGCGTTATCTCCTGTTTCTTTGTCTATTGCACCCAGTCCATCAACCTTGTTCTCTGTACTAGTTTCTATAGGTTCTTTAAGGGCTGTTTGCAGTAGTCTTCTGGATCCAGTTTTGGTTTTCCATATATTCTTTATCTTCTGTGATCCAGCGCCTCACAGTTGCATAGTATGTGAGGCGCTGATTGACACATTAAAAGATTACAACTGTTTCCTTCGAGATTTTGCGTTTGTAAAAGAATCGATAACATCGTCAAAGTCCAAAATCTTTGTTAAGCCATGTTCGATGGTTAGAACAGCTCTATTTCCCAGACGTTTTTCATTCATGGTAGAGCGGGAGTACTCTTTTAGAAAATAACCTTTCTGCTGAACAGCTATTTGCAGGAATGGTCAAAAAAGCCTCAATGCAAAGTCAATGTATGGGTGTACACACTGGATGTTGTTTCCATGTAAGATCTCATACAACGAGAAAAGGCTTTTTTGTCGTTCCATTTCATCGAATTAGTTTAAAAATCCGAAAAAATGTAGTGCCTATATATTACTGTGATCATTAAGTTTTTTCATACCAAGGCGCAATGAGGCATCGCTTTTGACTAGAAAGCCAAAGAGTGAATTGAGCTCATCATAAGAATTTTTTCTTTTTCTAACTCATTGCTCCGAGTGTCGAGGATTACGTAGTATGTATTTACTCTGAAAGTTTGCATAAGTATCAAAGTTATATTCTTGGTACCCACGATAAAGTTACCTTATTGTGGGTCGCCAGTTCCCTATGTTCTTCGCCGCATTCCTATAGCAGTCTAGATGTCACCTTTTGGCTCCTTAGAGCCTTAATTGCTGTTTGACTGTCTGAGTAGATTATGATGCTTTTTCCATCATGAGTCATCATATTGCTAATTCTCGCACATTAGAATATTGGAATACAGAAGTATATCTTCCTAGAGAGAAGCTCTCTTGGTATTTATTCTGTTCGCAGTCAGTTCCAGTTTACCCTTCCGTTTTTAACCCGTCTATGTACCACGTAATTCCGTTAGGGTTTGTCCTGAAATATGTGCTTTTATTTAACTCAATCAATAAAACTAATTTGAAAAAAAAATTTATAACTTAATTTAACAACTTAATTTTTTCCTGTACCGGTTTTTTAATATTTACTATAGTCCATAATCGAATTCACATTTTTGTAACAATTTCTCCCTTCTTATTGTACTTATAAATAATTATAATGAAGGTAACCAAAAGTTACTAGTTAGGTGTGTACACACTTGGTAATGAAGAAAAGAAACGCAGATTTGTACTCTTTAAGTGTGTAATGGAATTATGGGAAAATATTAATGTCAAGCGCTTTCGGCTGGTTAAACAGCCATCTTCAGGACAAAAGTCAAAAATTTTTTATATATAGAAGAGTAAAAAAGGGGAATACAAATCAAACTAACTTGATCTGTTTTCCCTTTTTTACTCTTCTATATATAAAAAAATTTTGACTTTTGTCCTGAAGATGGCTGGTTAACCAGCCAAAAGCGCTTGACATTAATTTTTTCCCATAATTCCATTACACACTTAAAGAGTACAAATCTGCGTTTCTTTTCTTTATAAATAATTGCCTGACGATGGTTTTTTAACCGAAACTAGTAGCCTTACCTTATTCAATTGTGTTTTATTTCTTGAAAAACAAATTGTTTAATTATTATTATTACATAAAAACAAATGATAAAATACAATACATGAACAGAATTAGTTTTTCTTGAATTATTTTCATTTATAAACTCTCATTTTTTTTAAGAAATATCTACTTTAATGTTGGGCGCCACTGAATACCAAGAATCACTTTTCATGTTTAACCATTTTTTTACGGTGATTTTCGTCAAGTGCAGGGTTAAATCGTGGCACGGCGTAAAGCTGCGGCGGCAGCAGCCACCGAGGGGTGGATTAGGGGCTGCAAAAGAGGAGAATGGGGGCGGCTTGTCGGGGTAGATTCAACAGGTGGCCCATAAAGTAGATATTCGCATATCAGGCTCGCGACACGCCGATTGATGTACTCGAATGCACCACTAAAAACTACCCTTATACCCTCGATTACCCTTCTAAAGGGTACAAATATTTACATTATCTGTTCGAACATTGGGCGCGTGCGAATGTAAAAAATTGAAAATCATTGGAAAATACTTATTGAGCTATTTTTAATGAACTTTATTTTAATCAAGCACTAAGTTCATATCCCTTTGGAATTCATTATTTCTAATATTTTTTATCTTACATCAAAATAATATGTCAATTAATAATATACCTAAACTCGTCTTTAAGTCGACAAAAATGATTAACTAAACTTGTCCTCAAATTAAATAAACAGGTTCGTAATAACACAAAAAATATTTGATAAAAAATTTAAATACAAAATACAAAATTGGTTATTTTAACTCTATAAAAGAATAAAATACATTTAATAATAAAAAAACAAGATTTACTTCTCAATGCAAAGCGACACTATACTTACTTGAATACTTTAATGCAGTCATTTATAAGAATCAATTTTTTTTCGATATTTTTGGTCTCGGAGTATTGCGGAAAAGTATTGGTATGGGATATAATGTACTATATTTTTTCTACGACACCTATTATTTTACGTGTGTTTAAATTGTTACAGAGTGTACAGGGTCCGGAAAACCTCTGTCGTAGTTCTATAACTTTTATTGTATATAACTTTATTTGAATTATTTGAAATGTAATCTATAAACGGTGGTTAAAAGGAAACATTCTAAAATTATTTTTATATATACAGGGTGGTCTATTAGTAAACTAGGCAAATGACATTTTTTTTTCAAATACACACCTCCATAATTTTTTTGTAAAACTCCCAGCTTTTTCCCAAAAATATTTGAATTACAAATCCGTTTTTAAAAATCGCAACTTTTCAGATTTAACCCTAAAGATTTAAAATTACCCACCTACAAAGACAAAGAACAGAAGATTTTTTAGACTCAGTTTAAAATTTTTATTTTGTACAGGGAGGTCATACATTTTAAATTTCAAAAACTTCGACAGATTTTTTCAGTTACTTCAAATGGGACATCCTGTACTAATATTCATCAATGGATACTAAATTTTATCCCCTTCAACTTTGCCGTTTAGTCTCCGTATCTATTTTTCGTCGTTTGAAAATTAGAAAAAACACATTTTTGGTAAAAATCTATGTAGGCTGTTCTCGCTTTGGATCAAAAGTAGATAATAAATCAACTTGTCTTAATGAACAATTGTTTTAAAGATACCAATTTTATATGCGTTTAATAAAAAGCCTAGTATAAACAACAATGCTAATTTATTTGAAGATTATCCAGTTTTCTTTTATAATTGGTGCTCAAAATGTCTGAAATTTTCCCTTATACAAAAATTTATTCGTTGGTTAAATGATGTCGAAACGTTTCTGATCTGAATTCTTTTACTATTGTCGCCTTCATATCTTCAGGTGTTGTAACTGGCTTTTGATAAACGAGATTCTTAACATAATCCCACTTAAAAAAATCAGGTTTTGTTAAGTCCAGTGATCGAGCTTGCCATTTTTTGACCATACCTGCTGATCCTGTAAAGCTTACAAAACATAATAAAAACAGCATAATAAAAACAGCAAAGAAGAAGCTGCACTGTCAACAATAAACATTCTGACACTTCATTAAGCGAGTGCAACTTACTTAGATTTTTATCAAAATATGTTTTTTCTAAATGACTTTTAGACGACGAAAAATAGGTACGGAGAGTAAATGGCAAAGTTGAAGGGGACAATATTCAGTACCTATTGGTGAATACTTGTACACTGTGTCCCATTTGAAAAATGTGCAAATTTTCTAATGTAAAAATTATTTAAAATAAAAATTTCAAATCTTCATTCCTTTGTCTTTATACGTTGGTAATACTGTAGCTGTAGCGTTAAATCTGAAAAAGTTGCGATTTTTTAAAAAGGGATTTACAATTCAAATATTTTTGAGAAAAAGCTTGTTTTCTCGGAGATGACTGGGAGTTTTACAAAAAAAATTTGGGGGTGTGTACTACTAATGGACCACCCTGTATAGATGAAAATAATTTTAGAACGTTTGCTTTTAATGACCATTTAGAGATACATTTCAAATCATTCTGTAAGTTTTATACAATAAAAGTTATTAGAACTACGACAGAGCTTTTCTGAATACCAAATTAAATTGTGATCTAAGTAAAAAGCAACTTTCGCATCAAGAATAGTGGAGATCAGTCGAAGATGACGCGGCTAACAAAAATATTTCATAATTTGAAATCTGACTACAATACAAAGACTAAATTAACAATGAACATAAATATAGATATATACTATTGATTTTTCAATCGAAACTATCAGTATATAAAAAACCAGTTCAGCATTAAATTTAAAAAAATAACTGTAAGTGCGTTATTTTAGCCACTTGTTTGTCAAAGTTGACGCGTATGATTAACAAAGATGGCGTAGATGAACGATTTGCAAATTCATTATTTGTGTTGATGGTATGGATCTTATCGTCAACCTTCTTTAACTTTCAATAATTTTCTACAATCTCCAAAACAATAAATATGAAAATAAACTTTATTTATAATGAAAAAAGTAAAAAGCACTAATATTTATAATTAAAAATTCTAACAGAAATGTTTGCATACAAAAATCACATTTAAAATTCTTGGGAATGTTGGCTCCACTAAAACCTAATGTACCCACTGTGCACACAGTGTACAGCGGTACCATAGTTCCGATTTTTAAAATTCATTACAGATTATGCATCGTGCATTACCATTTCCAGGTAAATCGTCCATTTCGTCATCGTCACTAATATTATCTTCGTCGCTGTCGGTTTCAAATTATGCCTTTATCTTACTTTTCTTTATTTATTTTTATTTTTCTTTCTTTTCGTTATTTCATTAATGGCGTCTTCATTAACGATGTTTCTTTTAATCTTGTTCGCAAGCTTCCTTTTGCTTTTCTTTTCTTTCTCCTCAAGCATGATTTTAATTGGGGTAGAAGTAAGTATTTCCGAATGTTGTTTCTTTCTAACAAAATTTTCGATTTTCTTTCTTGATACAGGTGATATTACTGAAAAAGTAATTGGGAAGTAGATCTCTTTCTATTTTGTATTCCAGAAGTCGACGGTTGTGGCTCTAACATTTCTGGTTCGTGTAAGATGACGCGCTCCAAATTAACCGTACTGGCTTTGGTCATCTTGGCCGACTGACAACAATAAAAAAGAAAACAATTTAAAAATGCACCCGGACGAAATAATGAAATTATTATTGCAGCAAAATGTACCTATTTGTATATATGTAGATCAAGTTGATATAAAATGTATAAGAATATCTTGTAAAATAACGATCTTACCATTATGAATATAAACTCGAATATTAGATTAAAACTTCGTTAACCTACACTAACGACTCTATGATGAAGACTGACTTCAGAAACAACCGGTCAAACATTGCTCCGAAATGATATGTGCATTAAAAGGTGGGAAATTTAAAAATTATCATTTCTACTGTTGACGCTGTTGGACTTTTAGCAATGCGTCATCTTCGGCTGATCTCCCCTACTATTAATAAATTGTGTCAACTGCTTTTATAAACACCTCATGCTCCCCTCCCTCAACAGATTTAAGGGTTGTGTATTCGTATTTACCGAGCACAAGATCAAGGTCTGTGGTCCAGCATCAGCATTACTATCCTACTAATGTACTATACTTTGTCTAGGACACTTATTTTTTTTCATTGTTTTAATCGTCACAATGTACAAACAAAATTAAATTTTGTTCTAAATAAAAAGCGTTTCTGTAACCTTAAATTTTATTCAAAAAAATTTAGGTGTAATTTAATGTAAAATTATAAAACTTTTGCTACACTATTTGAGATATTAAAAGAGTTATTGAAGAGTGATGAATTGTTTCAATCTTTAATTGTAAATGACAATAATGACATTTACACACGCCAACTGCAATTGTTAAGTACTAACAAAAATACGTGTTAGTCATTACGTAACAGTGTTTGTAATATTAAATGAGTGAAAAAAGGGACTTTACACACTTGTTGCATAAATAACTATTTTCTATTACCGTGTATGTTCTAACTTTACGTACGCTATATGTAATGTGTAAAGTTTATCAAGTATGAGTACGTGAGTGCCCAAAAAGGGAGCGAGCCGAACAAAAAATGGAAAAATAAATATATTTTTCTGTTTTTTTCTATTTTTTCCTATTTTTTTTTCTAACTTTTCCTTTTTCTTCCTGTTTTCCTCTGTTTTTACTATTTTTTTCTATTTTCTCCTATTTCTTCCTATTTTTCCAATTTTTGCAATTTTCTACAATTTCTTCTTATTTTTTGTGTTCTCTCCTATTTTTTCCTATTCGTTCTTATTTTTTCCTATTTTTTTCCAATTTTTCCCAATTTTTCCTATTTTTCCTATTTTCTCCTAATTCTTTCTATTTTACTTATCTTTGCAATTTTCTCCAATGTCTCCTTATTTTTCTGCTATTTTTCCTGTTTTTTACTACTTTTTCCAATTTTTTACTTTCCCGACCCACCTCCTAGAAGGGAAAGTGTTGTGAACGAGCTAAAAAAAAATTTCGAGATAAAAACGGAAATATCCACTTTCGGGTCCCCTGAGACGATTAAGACCATTTCCAGATGGAAGTCTGTCTGTCTGTGTGTGTATTCTTTCACGATAGAGACCACACGTTTAATCCGATTGAGCTGAAATTTGGTATAGGAGTTTGGGATAGCCGTCGGAAGAACCCATTAATATTTATACGACATCTGTCAAACGGAAATATCACTATCAAAAAGTGACAGATGCAATATGTCACAGAATTGGACATGCAATATGTCATTTGAAAGCCCTTGAAAAACTCTATACAGAACAGTCAAAATTATTTCTCCAGCTGTCACCTATCAAAAATAAGAAAATGTCAAAAGTTGAAACTTTAACATTAAATATCTGAAAGAGTATTCGTGGATACTCGTCGGGAAAGTTTTGGGACGACACAACCGATTTTTTTGTTTTCTCCTGTTTTCTATTTTTTCCCATTTTTACCTGTTTCTTATTTTTTCCTATTTTTTCCAGTTTTTCCCATTTTTTCCTTTTCTTTCCTATTTTTTTCTATTTTTACCTATTTGTTCCCATTTTTTCTATTTTTCCATCAAACGTGGCGATCACATTCATTGCATTGTGTTAGAAATTTGTCGTTCGTTTTACTTTTCCTATTTTGCTTTTCCGATATCAGCCAAACAGTTTGACATGCTTCTATCAGTTTTTTTTTACACCGTTATACATTTGGGCATCGCCCGATTTATTTTTGGTGGCCTTGAATCAAAAGGGGGTGTTTTTACTGTTTTGTAGGTGTGGACCCTTCCCTTTCCAACCTATCAAAATTTATAAAGGTAGCTCGCTTCGCTCGCTTCTTAACTAATGCTTAAAAAACAATATTGTAATAAAAATTTTTATACCCCATATAATATAGAATTAACTTTGTATAAAATATAATAGTAAGTAGGGGTTAGTTGAATAAAAAGAATATGAATAGGATTTGGAGGTAAAATTAACAGTTTGGATAGGTTTAGGATATAGGTTTTTGCAAAATACTTAGTTATCTCCATAAACTTTATAAATCCCGCATGGTTCGAATATTAAAGACCTTTTTTTGACGTACTCATTTGCACAAAAAAATTCAACAGATTTAGACTAATTAGACCAAGATCTACCTATTGATACCAAATTTGGCCAATTTAAAGGGGTGGGGCAAATATTATACGGCTACCAAAAAATGTATATGAAAAAAATAAGTAATATTATTTAATATAAAAGAGTAAAGAAAAGATGACATAAGGAATAAGGAACAAAGCTTTAAAGAGGCTAAATAGGTTTAAAAGTGAACAGATAGCAGAAAGAAATTAAAAAGAAAATTATGTTTTGTAATTTTTTATATAATATATTACTGTTAATTTTTTAAGGCCCCTGAACCCATCCCAATTGAGGAAGACGATAGGAAAGATAATCACCTTTTATTTCTTATATTTTATTTAATATATACTGTAATGATATAATCGGATCTCAAATTTTTGGGGTGAGTTCTATATAAAAAAAAATAATAAACATTACAAAAATTAAAAAAAAATATAAATTTATGTATGTCCTACTACACTTCTTCTTCTTTGCCTTTCTTATGGATAATTAGTTCCAAACTTTGGTCTCCCTCTATTCTTCTACTACTTCACTGTTTCCCGATTTATCGATGCTTTGCCAGAATTTCTTTACTACTAATGTTTGATTTCTTCAACGATTTCCATTATAAATTTTATTTATTTCTTCATTAATTTACAAATTTTTTTATTCAAACTACATTTTTCCAAGTATATTGATGTATAATTTAATTTTTCTTTACATTCGTTTACAATAGTACCATTCAATAAGTTTTTATAAAAATTTACTGACAAAATTTTTTTTATCTCGTCAAAAAATTGATTTGTTTCTTATTTTTTTTCAACTGTCGTCTCCCAAAATTAAATTTTTTTTTTGTTACTTGATTTAATACATATTTTTGACAGTAGAAAAAATATTGTATGCGATTAGGGTCTAAAGTGTCTTTTTTACTAGCGTTGCTTAAATAATTATTTTGTGATTATCTGGAAATGACAGAATAGCTATCAAATAACTAAGAGTACCAGTTTTACCGAAATATTTTGTGAAAATACAAAATTTAGTCTACAGGGTGGACAAAATGTGTATAGAAACGAGTTTCTAAAATAATATATGTGCCTTCTGTCACGTCACTAAACAATGTAATGTTTCGGTTTGTTTATTTTTAGAACTTAATTAAGGCATCGTACCGCATACACTAGATTAATACGGTCCTGTTCAAATAATTGATTTTATTATTGCGTTATGCAATACTGGATTCTGAATTTTTAAAAATGTATGATATATGCTGCCTTATGGCAATATGTTATATGGTAAAAATATGTCGAACATTTTTAAGTTCTACCAATTTTCACATTTAGGTTCTTTTTTTACTTTACTAGGCGTTGTTCTCTTATGGCTATAAATGAGTAATTGTTATAAGTTTACTTCTCTTATTAATTGGTTTTATCTGTTTAAATTCAAGAAATATGACAATTTCTTTTTCAACTTAACTCTAATGTAACTGCGCTCATGCATAACGGCTATAACAGTTACCGAACACGTTCGAGATCCAGAAATCCAGCTACACCGGAGCACGCCATAAACTTAGAGCTTATGCGAACCGCATGACTGGTAGGTAAACGTCGAGTTGAGCCCTGAAGCGGGGGCCTTTCCAATTCTAATGCCCCCCTTTTGTGTTCGCTTTCCCTCTGCCCCTGGATTTATTATTTATGATGAACGCTCGGCAATCGTCTCTAACTAATACCATGCATCATGGTAATTAGTTCGAGATTGCAATCGGTATACTGCTGTTACTGCTGTTAGGCTGCGAGTCTGTGTACTTTTGTAGTTATTATGATTGTTGAAGAGGGTGTGAATTGAGCACACAGGGTTTATCAAAGTTACTGAATTTACTAACAGCTTATATTAGGTTTAATTAGAATTAACAAATTGTTTATTTCTTAAAATTGTCTTCTTTAGTAATAAATTTATTGCTAGGTCATTAGTGTTTAAAATCGCTACAAATATAAATTCATGAACTGTCTTTTTGGAAGCCATCCTTCGTTTTAAAACTCTGGCAATTCTCTGGCAAATAAATGGTTTCTTTCGCCATTATTTTGCTCATCTCTCGTTTAATTATCCTAAAAATAGGGTTTCTTAATTCTATCAATGAAACGTTTCCAAATACCAACAGATATATATGTATACAAAGAAAACGGCGTCCCGTTTGCTCGCAATAATGTACAAATTACAACAACATTTTAGGACATTTAGGATATACGTGCTTACCACTCGGAATGTTTCCACTATACAACTACAGAGAAACAATTAAAACAATCGACTTTCTGCATTTCGAATACCAATCAGAATATTCTGGAGAGAAACTATGCACATATTAGAATGTAGTTTACATGCGGTGTTTGCGCTTTCCTTATCTTTTATTGTTAGTTTTTACATTTTCGTTCGTACCCACTTACGTCTTTTGATTCTTAGTTTCTTGGCTAATTTGCGAGCTTTATTTGTTTTATAAAAAGACGAAATGTGCTATAATACATTCCTCTTAACTTCTTTTAGTTATTTTATCTTCTAGAAATAGAGATGTTTATTCAAGGTAAATTATTTGATAGTTAAAACACTTTTCACTCATAATTACGTAAAAGTAGAATTTAAACTGATTTTGATAAAAATGTTAAAAATTAAAGAATTTTAATAATAAACATTTAAATACATAAATTAAGTACCATAAATTAAAGTAAATTAATTGAGACATCCAGTATGTCTCTTAATAAAGTAAATGTAAATTAATTGAGACACACAGTAAATTGCCTCTAAAAATGCTAAATATAGACCCATTGGATTATTTTTGTGAAAAAAATATATCAATAGGAGAAAAATACCAGAGATAAAGAATTACAAAATGAAAAATTCTTATACTGCCTACATGTAGACCTGAAAAGGTTCTAAATATACAGAGTATTTCATTAATAATTGTCCATATCCTTAATTGCACAAAAGGCGCAATTGGCGTTATTTTCAAGTCTTTTTAACGTTACAACGTCCTAGGAACAACGTTAATTAATTATTAATGTTTTTGTAGGAGAAAAGTTATTTAAGAAAATTAAATATTTCTATTTAATTACTTTCTTTTAGTTTTAGTTTTTATATAGGGTGACTAAATAGTATATGATTTATACAGGGTGATCAAAAATTGAGGTCGGGGATTTTTTTGGTTTACAGACAAAACTTTCAAATATTATTATTAGATTTAAATTATATAATATATATTAGTTGAAACGATCTGCAAAGTTTCATTACAAACAGATGACTGGTTTTTTTAAATAAAAAAATAGTGGTGCTAAAATTGACCTTACCTTAATTTTTGATTACCCTGTATAAAATCATTTAGCAGCGCCAGGAAATGATTTATAGAGAATAAAGCTAATATTGTAAATCGTTTTGAAGCTTTTCGTACGTAATTGTATACTAACAACGTTTCCGGTGTATTTACTTTGTCAAATGAGAGTCAGTTCCTCAGAACAACAGTTCTTCAATAAAATCGTTTTTATCAATTTTAGTATAGGAATTATATTATATTTAAAAAATGATGATTCGTGCCTTTATCACCCTGTATATCTAAAACTAGCTATAGGATGAATTTGGTCCCATGGAGACTTTTGCCAAAGGATGACTTTTGTCCGATGGAGACTTTTGGCCGTAAAATCGAGTGGAGTCATACATCAAAAAATTAGACAATTTGACTTGGTGCAATTTTGCATAAGCATGGTGCGTGGTCCTTCGTCCCATGAATACTTTGGTAAGTTTAACATTGTTTTGACCTCCCATTTAATCTTTCATTATTATTAAATTACTGTGGTACTTGATATAGAGCTTTATTACCTCATCGGTTGACCACATTCGAGAACATGGATAACATTTTGGACTTATAAATATTGGTAATTAACATTTATTTAAAAAAATTAACAACTAGGAACTGAAACTGAGAAAAGAATTGAATTATTTTGAATTGCAATAAAAATTAAAAGTAAACAGATTATTCCTGCAATTTTTAAAATTTACTGATAAAAAAGCAAATTTTTGTTTTAATAAAATAATACAAAAAATATCGATGAGGTAAATTTAAATATAAAATATAAATGATGCATCCAATAGTTTTGACAGTACTTTCCGCAGTAACTTTCCGTACTTGTGCGGAAAGAACTTTCCACCCGTATGTGAATAAAAGCCACTTTCCATGTGGTCGTAGGAAAATACATTTTTGGCAATTTTTTCTTTGTTACAGTTAATTTTTTTCTTTGGGAGAATCTAAGTGCGAATAAAAATAATGCAATTTAATTTGAAAAGTGTATTGCTTTAGGTTTTAACTAACACTATTATACGAATAAATATTTATGCCTTTTCGCAAAGATATTAATTTTAAAGGTTCTAAAGGATAAAATATATTAAAAAAAAAACAATAACGATTTCAACTTGATTATCATTTTTTATTATTATTTGGTTAAATAAGAATAAAAAATACAAATAGGTACACATAATTTATCTTCAAAAACAAAAATTTTAAAGTTTATAGTGTACGGACTACTTTCCATTGTAACTAAAGCATACCATACACTATATTTTTTACGTGTAAGAACTGTGCGGTGCAAATCAACATTAGTTGGTACGCAAAGTGTGCTTTTTAGATTTTGAAAAAAATAAATATTAAAACAATTTTACTAATCTTTGAAGAAAACGAAGATAAAACCATGATATCAAACGTGTCATATTGGCGTTTTTTTAGCACGTATCTTGTTACAATTTTTATATTTATTTTGAATGAAACTGTATTAAAATTATAATATAAGAAGTGAGGCTTGATATCATAACTGGTAAAAAATGTTTATTCACGTCAAAAAATCCACATAACCATAACTTTGGATGTAATTTTTTAAAAAAAGTCGAAAGAAGATTGAGTTGATTCATTAGAAGAGGATCCAGAATATCTACTTGCAAAGCAAAACAAGTTTTTGTTAAAACTGAAACTTTTTCTTCGACATTTGCACAAGAATACGCTAGAACACTAGTAAAAATCTATAAAAGAAAATAATTTGATTATAAATAAAATTAGTATGAACAATGTTTAACTTACACAGAAAAGGGTTGTATAAGGTATAATATCCAAAACATTTATCGAATTATTAGCACTAAAAATATGAGTTATTACCCAGTTAGAAATATTTAAAATTTCTAAAGCAGTACCAATCACAACTGTTAACATTAAATTTCCAAAAATTTGATTAAAGCATAATGACAAGTTGTGCAGATTTAAATAATGATCTTTAAGCCTTGATAGTTCTTTTAAAATATCGTTCGTTGTATTAATTTTTTTTGAAAATATATCTTTTAAATCTTGGTTTAAATAATCTATTCGGGTTTCGATAAAAAACGAAACTTCGGTAGAAAAAAGGACTGTCATAAATAATGTTTGAATGGCATTTATTTCCATTATTGTCATGGCTATTAAAAATACGTCAAACGTATTCAAATACAAACTATAATGAAAATGACATATAACTCCTGAAAATATAAAAAATAAAATTCTTGAAAGAACAGTTCTAATCGACACCGCAATTCTAGGTTGTTTGTCTTCTATTATTGAAACATATATGAAAAAATCTTTCCAAACTTTACCATTTTTAATCATTCCATAAAAGCAAACCCAATCTATTATTATATGAAATCCAATAACCAGTATAAGAAAAACAGTATCTGAAATACACCAGTTTGGAAAAGGTATTGTATATGATAAATAATAAATCGTTGAAGCAGTTAAAATTGAAAAACCTAAACAAAATGAAAATGTATAAAAATTGTTATAACTTTTTTTATTCAATGGAGATAAACATAGAAGATGTCCTATTCTATAATATAACTTAAACAAAAATGTATAATGTTTAGTGGAGTTTACGTTCCTGAACATATTTTAAGATCAATGTATTACTAAAGTAATTTGTGTCAATGTTTGTAGTGTACTATTATTAACTGATAAAGTCCTGTAATAAAATTATAGTGTTGATATTTATCAACGTAATTATTGTCCACATATTAATCCTACATTAAAGTTATTAAACTACAAATGGTATGAACAATTATCACATTTAATGAATTAAAAGTGCCGTTCACTTAATAACATTTCTACAATTGATTTTTTTCTTTAATGGAGCAGAGTGCATGTATATGTGTAGTCTAAGAAATCCTCGTTTTATTTCTTCAAATATTATTTATAAAAAATGAAAAAAAAACTTCAAATTTAAGCAGTTTTTGGACCTGTGAAGTTCTCCCAATTTCCGTACGGCGACTCAGCAAAGGGCGGATTTGGACTCGGATTCTTGCTAGATCTGGATTTGTGGATTTTGTTGATGATTGGGGCCCCGTACTTGACGAGACATTTCCTGGCTCTTCGTCGGTCGATCCCTGTAATTTCTCATCTTTTCTTCGGTCTTAGTCGTTTCTGCGGTTCTTTTTAATGATTTACGGGTCCGTCAGTTGATGTTTTGTATCTGGGATTGCATTATTAGCCTTAGATTCCATCCCAAACAGCACAAGCCGTCCCGAGGACCTCCAATTTAGATCCGATTCACTGAAGATCCCAGGCCATTTTCAGAATTTCCTCGGGATAACCGATTTCGGACTTCCCTTAGATATCTTTCTTGTATGTCTCTAGGACGTTCTATTTAGCATTCCAGCGATTTTGAATTTTACTTTCCCGATCCACCTCCGAGAAGAGAAAGTATTGTGAACGAGCAAAAAAAAATTTTCGAGATAAAGATGGAAATATCCATTTTGAGGTCACCTGAGATGATTAAGACCTTTCCAGATGTAAGTCTGTCTGTGTGTATTCTTCCACGATAGAGGCCACACGTTTAATCTGATTGAGCTGAAATTTGGTATATGGGTTTGGGTTACAAGTCACAAGAACCCATTAGTTTTTGTACGACACCTGTCAAACGAAAGTGTTACTATCAAAAAATGACAAATGCAATATGTCACGGAATTTGACTTGCAATATGTCATTTGAAAGCTCTCAAAAACTCTATTTAGAACAGTCAAAATTATTTCTTCAACTGTCACTTGTCAAAAATTAAAAAATGACAAAATTTTAAACTTTAACATTAAATATCTATTTTTTTAGTTTTTTTTCGGTTTTTTTCTTTCGATTTATGTCGTTCCGATTATATTTGGTTTTTTCGATGTTTTTCGATTGTATTTCAATTTTTTTTGTTTTCAATTTTTGTCGATTTTTCCGATCTTTTCCTTTTTTTTGATTGTATCCGTTTTTTGGGATCGTATTTGATTTTCGACTATTTTTTTCGATGTTTTTTAATTTTATCCCATTTTTTTTCAATTTTTTTCGAGTTCATCCGATATTTTGATTATATTTAATTTTTTCAATTTTATCCAGTTTTTTTTTCAATTTGTGAGGATTTTTTTCAACTTTTTTCGATTTTTTTAAACTTTATCCATTTTTGTCGATTTTATTTGTTTTTTTTTTTCATCGTGATTGATTCTTATCGATTTTGTCAGAATTTATTTGGGTTTTTACGCTTGTTCGATCTCAGTGAATTATATTTGATTTTTCCAATTTTTCTCGATTGTATTTGGTTTTTTTCGATTTTATATTATTTTATTCGGTTTTTATCAATTTTGTCACTTTTATTTGGGTTTTTAAGATTCTTGTCAATTTTATTCGATTTTTTTGTATTGTATTTGACTTCTTTCAGTTTTTTTTTTCGATATTTCTCGTATTTATTTTTTATCGGATTTTTGGATTTTTATCGATTTTATTTGGTTTTTTACGATTTTTGTCGATTGTATTTGTTTTTTTTTCGAGTTTTATCGATTTTGTCGCAATAATTTGGGTTTTTAAAACGTTTGTCAATTTTATTCGATTGTTTTCGATTATATTACTTAGTCAATTTGTTTGGAATTATTTATATTTTTCCATTTTTTTTTCGTTTTTTTTTCTTCGAATTTGTTTTTTGTCTATTTTTATTGATTTATGTTGGATTTTATTGATGTTTTTAATTTTATCCCATTTTTTTCAATTTGTTCTGATTTTTTTTCGATTTTTTTTCAACTTTTTTCCATTTTTTTCAACTTTTTTCGATTTTTTCAAACTTCATCCATTTTTGTCGATTTTATTTGGTTTTACTTTCCCGGCCCACCTCCGAGAAGGGAAAGCTAAAAAAAATTTCAAGATAAACATGGAAATATCCATTTTGAGGTCCCCTGAAATGATTAAGACCATTTCCAGATAGAAGTCTGTCTGTCTGTATTCTTCCACGATAGAAGCCACACGTTTAATCCGATTGAGCTGAAATTTGGTATACCCATCGGAAGAACCCCTTAGTTTTTGTACGACATCTGTCAAACGGAAGTGTCACTATCAAAAAATGACAGACGCAATATGTCACGGAATTTGACTCGCAATATGTCATTTGAAAGTCCTTGAAAAACAGTCAACATTATTTCTCCAACTGATAACTGTCAAAAATAAAAAATGTCAAAGTTTTAAACTTTAACATGAAATCAGAAAAGTATTTGTCTCTGGATACTGGCCGGAAAAGTTTTGGGGCGACACAACCGATTTTTTATATTTTTCATCATCAATAATTGCGTAAACTGATGCAGTTGATAAATTGATAGATATATTGGAAAAAATATTTTAAGTGAAATGTCTTAAAGTTGAACTAACTCATAAATATGCCCTTTTAACGTAATTTAACTAATTGAGGCACAGACTAAATTCTCAATAAAATCCTGGTTGAAACTGAGTATCTGTTGTTTTTTAATAAACTGGTTTATAATACTGTATTAATATTTGTTTGACCTTAATGGTCCCAGAAAGATCCCATACAGGAATAAAGAGGCTTTTCCTAGAAAGGTTTTATACTGGTCCGAAAAGGAACTTAAATCGGTTCTAGAAACGTCCTTTATCTGTCCTAGGAAGGAAATTTTATTCTAACTTGCAACCAATATCTAACATCCTTAGGACTCCTTGATTATTAACAAAGTCTATCCCGAGGACGTCCTAGGGACATCCAAAGTCCTGAATTGGACGTACTAAGGACGTACGAATATTCGAAAACGGATGTCCCAAGGATGTTTGAGGAAGATATTTGTATTGTTTGGGATTAGTCTTACCATTTCCCAAATCTGCTCTCTTGCTTAATAGTCCAAATCCTCTATTCTTCAGCTTAATGGACCCATGTAGTAAATTTCTCTTCGGTTCTTGAAATCTTTGAGTTCAATGATGGGTACAAGTACATATCTTGAAGAAAAGGACATTTGAATTTGAAAACTTTTCATCTCTTAATATAAGTTTGATTAGCCGTCAAAATATAGACTTTTCCAGGAAATACCTCGTGGAAGTGTATTTCTTATTTTAGTTTTGTGTTTTTATTTTTATTATTCAAACTACCAAGTAAATCATAAAATTTTATTAACTTTTTAACACTTAAAACATCTTTGACACTAATTAATTTCTTAAGCGCGGGTGGTGACTGGGCCTTGAAGTTTAAAGGCGAGCATAACGATGTACAAGCTTGCATGCCGAATAAAATGGTGTCTTTATTTATAGGCAAAAATTCAGCCAAATTTAGGATTTTCCTCGATCTTGAGCATGTTTTGGAAGGTAATTTCTTTAAGAACCCACTATCTTCTTCATTTGAGGGCAGATTCTTACTCTTCTCTGCTCAAGAGACTTCATAAATTTCGAGAAATCCGCAAAATAGGTGAAAATCCAGCCAAATTTGGAATTTTTATCCTATGACAATCAACTATTTTCTTCATTTGAAAGCGAATTTTTACTCTAATTATTAAGCTAAAGCAAATGGTGGGTTGATCTGCTTGAGAGACCACATAGATTTTGGAGAAATCGTGATTTTGGAAAATTGGACCTAATTTTGAAGTCATATTTTACCCTACTTATACCTTTTTATAAATTCATTCTTAATCTCGAAACACCTTCTTTTTATATGTTGCAGAACGTTTTCTAAGGTTTTAGATGTGTCTTAAATTGCCATATCTCGAGATTCCGGCTACCCGGGGACGAAAATGACAAAAGATGAACTTTTTCTGGACTGTGTTTCGGACTCCTTAAGGTGCATACCTACTCACTATGCGAACAAATAACGAACGAATGAACAACGAAAACGAATTCGCTTGGTGTGTAGAAGCCAACGAATGCGAACCGAGCGTTCTGTTCACGTTCGGTTGTGTTCGCTACTGGGAAGATTTTCGCTGCTCAGTAGTATTCATTCTGCCCGAAACAAAATGTGCAATGGTCATCAAAATGAAGTGGACGCAAGAGCTAACAATTGATTTAATCAAATTATACGAAAAACAAGAACTACTATGGAAATTTTGTATTTTGTTTACCTATTTACCACTTTATTTATTACAAATTCGAAGTCAGTAGGAGAGATTCTGCAAAAATTATGAAACTGACTTAAATGCTGACTTCTTAGGTCAGACACTATATCTTTTTTAATAAACCAACAATAATAACATAAGCTGCTGAAATATCTTTGTTGGACATAATCACAGGCAGGTCACGTTCGTTTAATGTCTGTCTAGGACTAACGAACATTGAAAAATTGATCTGTGTTCACTTAGTGTAGACTCAATAGTGAACAAACACCAAACATTCGTAAGTTGTTCATTCGCTTAGTGAGTACGCATCTTAGAATGTAGAATCCGATGGTATATTTTTGTCTAATTGAGCAACGGTGTAGATTTTAGAGAAATGCAGGTTTTATTCAAAAAATTCAACTTCAGAAATTTCAACTTTTCGACCCCACTTTTGCACTTTAAATGCATTCTAAAAATCTAAATTTTTTTTTTCTAGGTTTTGGATCAAGCCAAAGGTCACCACGATTTAAGAATTTCGAGAAACAGTTGTTTTCGTGTAAAAAGGTTGACATTTTTGTGTCAGAACTCGTTTGTGGCACTTTAAGTGGTCTGGCTAGCCTACTCCATAACGGTTCCTGACACGTGCGATAGCTCATTCGACTGGCGTCTACCTCGGGCATTGCAGCTAGAATTGGGTTCCAAGACCAGTCTAAATCCACCTAATTGGGCGTAACTGGGTGCAAGTGTACATTTATTCTATGGAGTTGGTTTATGCAAATTAAACTGTAATAAAATGATAATATAAGAAGTAATACTTGATATCATAACTGGTAAAAACTGTTTATTTACATCAAAGAATCCACATAACCACAGCTTTGGTTGTAATTCTTTGAAAAAATTTGAAAGAAGATTGAGTTGATTAATTCTAAGAGGATCCAGAATATCGTGTTGTAAAGCAAAACAAGTTTTTGTTAAAATTGTAACTTTTTCTTCTACATTAGCACAAGAATACGCCAAGATAGTGGTGAAAACCTACGAAAAAAAAGTATTTATTTTGATTTAGATACAAAATTAGTATTTATTATTTGTAACTTACGCACAAAATGGCTGTATAAGGTACAGTACTTAACACATTTATCGAATCACTAGTATCAAAAATATGGGTAATTATCCAATTAGAAATATTCAATATTTCTAAACATGTACAAATCAATACTGTTAACATTAAATTTCCAAATATATTGCTAAAACAAAAAGACAGTTTGTATAGATTTAAATAATGTTCTTTTAGCATAGATAGTTCTTTTACATTGTCGTTCATTAAAAATATATTCTTTAAATTTTGGTTTAAATAATTCATCCTGTTTTGTATAAAAATAGAAACGTCCATTGAAAATAGCACTGTCATAAATAGAATTTGAAAGGAGATTATTTTCATAATTGCCATTGCAATTACTAGCATATTAATTTTTTTTACGTACAGAGAATAGTAATAGGTGCATATAACTATTGAAAATATGAAAAATAAAATTCTTGAAAACATAGTCCATATAGAAATATCGATTCTAGGAGTGTCTTCCATTAAAGAAACACATTTGAAGAATTTTTTCCAAACTTTACCATTTTTAATCATTCCATATATGCAAATCCAATCTATTATTATATGAACACTAACAACAATCCCAATAAAAACTTTATTTAATAAATACAAATGATGAAGAGGTATCGTATATGTTAAAAAATAAACTGTTATTACAGTAAAAATTAAATAAATTACGCAAAATATAAGTGTATAAATATTGGTAAAACTTTCCTTCTCGGATGGAGATAAACCTAAAAGATATCCCAATCTATAATATAATTTAATCAAAAATACATCATTTTTAGTTAATTTTACGTTCTTAAACATATTTCTACACTGTTGCGTTCAATAAATTACTCAAGTAAAGTATTTCAGTGTTTGTAGTTATTTTATTGATTGAAGAATTTATATTACAAATTGAAATAAAATTAAAGTGTTGATTTTATCGATAAAACTATTGATGTATTAAACGAACATAAATCATTAAATAACAATTTCCGAACACTTTTCTTGAATAAATTATTTTCATTTTAAATATATTTTTATTTTCCACAAAATTTACCAGTCCGTAATTTATATTAATGTCATTAAATTCAAGAATCCCAACTTTATTGAGTTAAATAAATTATTTATTTTTATTTTATACAAATAGAAAACTTATATTTATACAACGTGGCGCAAATTTAATTGAACACTATTGGGATTTCGTAAACCGTTAAATACAAAGTTGGTTAATCCCCTCCACTATGGACTATAAATCTTCTAAAGTGCCACTTTGATCTCAGCCGTTTCGAGAAACAGAAAACAAATCCAATTTTAATTAAACAACATTTTCTAAATCTTACGAATGCTGAGGAAGCCGTGAGCAGTAATAAATCTGAAATCTGAAATAAAAATTAATAATCACTCCGCACATATTACACACCGGAGGATCACTTTGGCTTATTAGGTGTTGGTCAGTATACCGAATGTGACCAATCCTAAGGCGAGTTATCACGATTTAATCTTTCCTAGATTGTAGAGTGTTTGACCAGGGTTTCACAGGGTTATACATTTCATACTTGATTGTCCGAAATATACGCAAAACCGACAAAAAAACAACTGAGCGACTGAGTTGAGTACTCTAAACAATAATTTGGATGACCTAATTTGTTTCCTAAAAGATATTAACATGTACAATAATCTGATATAGCTGTAAAACTACTTTGTAACAAAATTTACGCGCTAATAACCCTGTTGGATATCAAATTTTCCTAAGGACAAACCTGTTTTATTTTGTATTTTTTGTTGTTGTTATGTAAACTTTAATTGTTTAGAATTAATCAATTTGTTATTTAATACTTGTCAATATTCATTTTATTTATTGTCAATATATTTTTTAGATCACAAAGAATTGCTGTTCAATTATAGCCAAGCAGATTATATTGATCCCTCGAGATAAAAAATAATTTTTGTGGTTCATGAAAGTACCTTTCTTTTATACCACGAGACGTCACATGGTCCTTCGAGCCGGATTTTTGAATTTCGATACCACGTGTTCCTGTAATTGCATTTAATTTTAATTTTTTAATCTACAATTTCACAATATGTGATCACAAACCTGTAAGTAGTTAGTTAATAACATTGTTTTCTTCGATAAAATGCAAATTTTGTATAGGCCTGATGATGGCCATATGAGGCCGAAACATGTCGCCGTTTTATAAATAAGTTTACTAATATAAATTTGTGGTACGACCTTGCGTTTTATTCTGATGAATACCTACCACATTTGAGAATGGATAATTGGGTTTACTTGGAAGCAATAGAAATATACAAACATAAAAAGAACTTCAATAGAAAGGAAGAAACAACAACATTACTTAGGATCTGGCACAAAGCACTAAACAGCGCGAAAATAAAGGGTACTTTGTTTACGCCACTGAAGATGGCTGTCGCACTTGCAGTCGAAATGTTTGGAAGTAATAACCAAGGAAGACCACGTCATAACTACTGGAAGTAATCAATTACAATAGTCCAGTAAAATTAAGTCTCTTCATCGAAGAGAAAATTGAATGTGTTCAGGAGTTTACTGCTCTTACTTCTGGAATAAACAGTGTATAAGCTAGATATCGCTTGTTACAAAAAACATATGCAACAAGAGAAGACAAAGAAAAATTAATTAAAAAGGTTAAAGGCATCGACTCCAATATGATCCCACCATGCTAGATCTCACTTAAACAGAAAATTTGCAAGTCGAGGATATACTCAACACATTAAAAGATAAAGAAAACGAAGAAGAATTTGATTTTGACGTAGGCACTTTTGACGAGTCAGAATCAGAATACATTTCTTAATTTTTTATTTCAGGATTATGTTTTGTTTTATTGTACTATTAATAAATAAACGTGTGAATGAAAAAAAAAAATACAATCATGCTAATATTCATTCTGCCTTAATTCCAGTATTAAATCAATGGAGCGTGCTTCCAAGATTGGAAACATCTTCTTTCAGAACTCTCTGCTTCCTTGTCTGATGCATGGAGTGGAGAGCGCAGAGCTTTCGCTGTCACTCTCCCTGCTCGCACTTTGAAAACTTACATTTGAAATATAGCCAACCATGGATGTGACACACTTTTGACAAGTGAACCTAATACTGATGGATAAGGATTAAAATAACCTTTCATTTCATAAAAAAATTAATTTAATAACTGATAAGGGAATATTATTAACGCCTGCTTACCTCTGTTTGTACCTTCATAGGTATGAAAGGGAAACTAGGCAACCTATATTTTCCAATTCCTCGTGCAATATTCTTTTGACCAATGCTCGATTTTCATCAATAACAAATGGATGACAGGATCTTATAAAGTTTGTTCAATGACGCCTGAACCATACGTCATCAGTATCGCTTGTCTTAGTATCATATTGAAACCAGATGAGACAGACAATAATTTGCATCTAAAGTGAATGTCTTAAGATACCTTCAAGAAGAAGATCAAATTTTATGTCAGTTTTGATTTTGACACATTTGATATTGATTTCGCGATATTGTAAGAAAGAACAATAGTTTATATTGAAATTAGTTGATTATTTCCAACGGGAAAAAGATGCCAGAAAGGCTCTTTTACCCTTGAGTGTAGTTTGACAGGTAAGTAGAAAAAAACGTACCATTAAAATCATAAATAGTAGAAGAAAATATCTACTATCTGTTTTTATGATACTCTACATATTTAGTATTTATTCATTTATATTCCATATAAATTAGATTAAATACATGAACTTTGTCAATAGAGTGTCAAACTGTCTGAATTTATTTCCGACATACCCCAATTGTTTGAAATTAGATTATTTTGTGACATATAGGGATCAGGAGCTACTGAACAAACTTTGTTACTAGTCTCAGAATAGCGATTTTGTAATTTCATAAGGAAGAGAGTTACAGTTTCTATAATGTACAGATTCTGTAATAATATGTATTTTCAAGCCGAATTGATTGGTTTTTTCAAAATTAAAATATAAGTTCCGGTTTCCGAGTTATGTGGGAAAATCTAAATTTAATTATTATAAGGAAGACCAATTATCTAGTTATGAAGACAAAAACATATTCATACTACAGAGTGACATTTAAATTGAATTCAAATAACAGTAGTGGACTTTTTGGAACCGTAGGTTTTTTAAAGTGAAATATAATGTGATTTAATTTTTTTAGCTTCATTTACTTTGAAATAACTCTATCTTAATATAATTTCGGTCTAACTCAGTCTTCCATAGTAACTCGTTATAAAATATTCATTCAAAGTTCATAAAAGTCATTAAAATAACGAATTGGCTAATTAAACGACGATATTTCCACAATTACAAGGTTTCTCTATTATCAGGGGATCAGATAACTTGTGCTACATATCCCTCTGAATATCGTATTCGTTACAGCATGTAAATCATGAAAAATCTAGCCGAGAATTATAATTTAACGCCACAGTTAGAAAATGTAATAAAAGAAAACTATTTCTATTTAAACTTCAATTAAAAAATATTAATTGGAAGTTAAACTACTATTTTAAAACAAATCCAAACTTTATTTCTATATTTTCTTATGTCTTCACAATTGCATTTAATATTTCAGACTTCAGTAACAATCTTATTTAGATTACTACAGCAAATAATGTAAAAAATTAACTACGCATGTGGTGAGTAGCGGAAAGGATAAAATAACACCTGGTATTAAATATAAAATGCACATTTTGAGATATAATATACAATCTACAAATTAAACGGCTGAATTACTATTGTATCACCATAACCTGTCGTGTCCAGATATAGGAAGAGGACCTGGTTCGAAAAATAAGTTTCAGTCTCACTTGGCTATCGCAACACCAACTCCAGAGGATCCGAACATCAATAATCCTCAACCTGATTTTAATTTGTCTCAGGCGATGCAAGTCAATCGGTCTGCGGACACAAAAGCTGGAAAGCCTAGATAGCATATGAAACCTAAATTTATACCAAACGCAAAATATTTAAATGTATTGTGGATAACTTAATGAACAATAACAGAGGAAATTGCGAGCCATAAATCTTAGTCGAGGATCATATTGGGATATGTTACAAAATTATATTCATCTTGATTTTAGTTTGTTAGTTTATTTACAAAAACATCTGATTAAAAGCATATTTAATAGTACATGCACTAGGGATTATTAACATGGAAAAACTGGGATTGATGATATTTTCCATAAAAGTAGTTAGTATTTTAAGAAAAAAATATGTTCTGCACTTATGCGCCCATGGACAAGCTGGAAAATACACAAAGAAAATCGGAATTTCACTAATATCACGGAACAGAGTGAAAATTTCAACATAGTAATATACACATTTGTATTCACGTAAATTTCAATGAACTTAATTTCTATGTAGTCAGTTTAAGTTTACTTGTATATATAAACGCAGCACTAATGATGCACAACACATCACCCTTATAGGTACAGATACACTGCTATTACAGCATGTCGGTGACGCGAACTCACAAGATTTTACCCATCCAAAAAGCGTCTAACACGCACATCATACAAAGCATGGTATACCAGGTGACCACGAGTTAATGTACGCCCTTAATATTTTGTAGTTAGACTCTAAAATACCGATAAATGAAAAACTTGATTTAATTTGATCCAAGATTGATTAAAAAATAGTATATATAGTTTGGTCAATAAATATCTAGAGAATAATTTTTGATGATTTCCTTCGATTTCCCTGAAATTCCATCATCAGATCCTGGCTTAGTACATATATAAAAAAATACGTACAGCCGGACATAGAACTTTCTCATTTTTTGAAATCTGTTAAAAAAAGAAACAAAACGGATTATAATTATTTATTTTTAAAGTATAAGACAACGTTAAATAGATAAGGAAATAAAGGAGAGTAAGGGACAAGTAGAGAAACTATATATTATTCTCAGAAATACATTATTTCGAAAATTTTATGTTTTATTATCCATGTTTTTAAATTTTAAATTATATTATTTTTGATGCATATGTCAATTTTCCATTTAAATCTCACTGCAATTTATCAAATCTGAGTTTAGAGTCCACGACAGATGCTCGAAAAGATAACCATCGAACGCAGAAGAGAGCGCAGAAAACAAAAGGTCCCAACAATAGAGAGGGTAAGTAAAGTTGGCTTTTTGCGTTATCTCGACCCCCGTTTCCCTCACCTCCTCACCGGATGACGGTCGTTGTGAGTGACAGATCTCGACCTGGGTAGATGGAAGGCTCTTCCTGTGCATAGGAATGGCCTACTTGTAGCGATACCCTGTCACAGGACTGACTGTATTTATGGCACCATTCAATTTCGTAGCTGTTCTGTGTGTTCTATGCTTGCCCCGGCTTCTGAGGGCCTTAATCTCGATGAGTTTTTTTGCTCAGAAAGGGTAGATGGGTTTGATGCTTGATTTCCATCGAACGTTATTTTAGTTTGGATCAGGATTTATGTCGAAATCTGATATTCATAAAAAATTATGGGTATATTCAAAAAGCAATCTTGAAAATTAAAAAAAAAAAATTGTACATTCACTTAATTTTTAAATATAAAAAGTTAAAACAATGATTTATTCTAATACATAAATATTTAATCAAAATAATATTTTGCAATTTTTTTAACACTCAATAAAAGAAGTAGAAATATAAGAAGTATAACTAATACAAAACGTACATATTCAATATAAATCAAAATATGTGTTAAAACTCAGGTTTAGGTATAAGAAAAATATTCCATATTATTTACAATCGAATGAGAACATTCTTCTGCATTTTGTCTTTGATTCTAAGCAATAAAATTTGGCGAAACCTTTTAAAGAAAATCTCGGAAAATGAAGTATCCCGCACAAAGAGAGACTCAATCGACCGTACTCTCTCGCTCATGTGTCTCTTTATGCAGATAAGCAGCTTTAATTGCCTCGCCGGGGAATGGTCCTCTCTACTTTTATACCTCCTTGGAGTTTGTTTTATTTATTCGATGGAAGCAAAAAGAATGTTATCGAAGCCGAAGTCTCGATGCTTTTCTGCTAGAACCGACTTTGTAAATTTCCGTTTGCTGAAATTGGTAGGTGCATTTTAGGGTTTTATTTTAGCTCGATTTTTTATTGGAGTAGGTAAATTACAAAACACAGAATTAAAAACATTGATAACGTAACAAAAGCAATTAAAGCGTGATGGTTCTTTATTGAAAGTTCAAATTCAAAATAGGAACGAAAAGTGTATATGGAAAGAATTTTATATAAACTAGTAAAAGGGGCGAATAAAAGTAATCACAAACTTAAATGATCTTGGAATCGATAAAAAACAGAGAATACAAGAAAACTCTAAAAAAGGCAGAAACAATCACTGAAGAAAGATTAGTTTTGTACGATGCAGCGAATTATGTACAATAAATGTATATAAATAAAAAAAGTGGAGAGAAATGGGGACTGCCGATAGAAGTGAAAACTTTTTAATCTTTAAATTAATTGTAGTACCTATTAAAAATTTGAATTTCATAATTTGTAAATTAAAATTTATAACATTAGTTTCGTTTTCACATCTATCGGCACTTCAAGCAACAATTATAGATATTTATTTGTATATGGTTCATTTATTAGTCAAAACATATGATGTGCTGCCCAGTACAAAATATAAATACAACTTAATTTAAATAATAATTAAGATTCACTTATATTATTTATACATAGTAATTGTATTCACATACATTTTAGTGAACTTAATTTCTATGTATATAGTCAATTTAAGTTTATGTGTATAGATATACCTATGCAGCACTTATGAATCTAATACAAATACTTTTTCAAAAATGTAAGTAGTTACCTTATATTTTAAATACCTTAATTAACAATGTATTTAAATACAAATACAAATAATACGTCATTGTATTTAAAATGTATTTAAATACAATTACAAATATTTCTTCCGTGTGTTGAGATATTATTAAGTAGCGAAGCAGATTCAGTCTAGGACAACTATTCGCGATAAACCCAGCTCGACCAACTCGGTGCGAGGACAACTCGGCGCAAGAACATCTCGGCGCAAGGATATCTCGGCGCAAGATTTTGACCTTGCAAGAAACGAATATTTATTTTAAAGAGATTTCTAAGGCTATTGATTCCATAAATGCGTATCATCAAAATTGTATTCACGTACTGGACGTACAGTTGAGCCCAAAAAAAGTTCCATTTAAAAATGTTCGTACCCGATTTAAAAAAAAACCGGCTGAATGAATTTTCACGAAATTTTTATCATGTTTGATATTGCACTTTGAGGGAAAGTACCATTTTTGAAAATTGTAAGTATTGCGACTATGGAAACGCATATAAAATGCGTAAGTGCATATTCTTTCAAATGGTGAGTGCGTTAGAGCCAAATTTTTAGCAGCAGTCCTTGTCTTGTGATTTTGAATCAGGAGCGATTAACGCAATGAGGGAAATTTACCCAGATGTAAAGATTAGATGATGTCTTTACCATCTAATTCACAATATAAAGAAAAAGGTATGTAACTTAGGTGTCACACAATAATACAACAACGATGGAGAATTAAAAATGATCGCTGCCTTAGCATTTGTGCCAGAACATGACATTGATATAGCTTTAGAAGCCTTGGAAACCGAACTTTCGGATAAGTTAATTCCTCTTCTCAACTGGTTTGAAGATACGTACGATGACGAGTATTTTCCCCTACCAAAAATCGCTCAACACACCTAAAGAAGTTTTCACTTCAAAAACATGAGGAAAATTCTGAAATGAATAATGGATGAAAAAGAGGAAATATTAGTAAAAAACGATCTGAAAGGAAAAAACAAGAACTAAAAAAAGAGAAGAAAGGATAAATAACAAGAGTGATAAATTCAAAAAAAATCACTTGTTACCTGGAGTTATGGATTTTAACTTTTCGTGAGGTACAACGACACATTGAGGATTCTTCGAAGTGAGGATCCACTTAAATGGTAAAAAAAATATTTCCTCATATCAGTGAGATGGTGAAGGAAAAAATTGTTATTGCTGCGACTTCTGTGCCATGTAAACCTTTTGTTTTAGAAATTTGGACAAATATTGTCTGATCGTCGGAACAGATTAAGTTCCACGAAAGTAAAACAATTATTGTTTATAAATAGTGAACAGAATATTAATAATAAGGCAGCTTAACTTAACTACTCACTTTTTTAAGATGTAGGTAAATTTTCTTTTATTTTTTATATTTCATATTTGTTGTACATCATTTAGAGTTATATTTTTTGTTCCGTTTTTATAGTGAACTTAAATTATAATAAAATAATTTAAATTGTTATTTGTTTGCCAATGCAGAAAGCTACAACGTTACAAATATACCAAATATATACGCAATTGCGCAATCAATCGAAATAGCATAGCGAAATATCAGATATTGTAATATATTCGCTATTCAATAGTACCACCGTAATTTAAGTAACTAGTTATTTCCTTATACGATAACGCTTTGAACGTTACCAACGAATGCCGCTACTAAATAACGTTACTAAAATAACAACACATCTCTATAGAATGTCGGTGACGCGAACCCATAAGATTTTCTTCTACCAAAAATCGCTCAAAACGCCCAAAGTTTTAACTTCAAAAACATGAGGAAAATTTTGAAATGAATAACGGATGAAAAAGAGGAAATATTAGTAACAAACGATCTGGAAGGAAAAAACTAGAACTCAAAAAAAAGAAGAAAGGATAAATAATAAGAGTGATAAATTCAAAAAAATCACTTGTTACCTGGAGTTATGGATTTTAAAGAAAAAAGCTTGAGAAAATATCGCAAATTAAAAATGTTCTTTCAAAGAAGGGTTTTATTTGCATTGAAAAATTTGAGAAAAGTTATAAGACGACGAATACATAGAAAATACAGGAGAGAACGATTTAAGATTATAAGGCAATGAGGTATAAATTATAAAAATACAATAATAAATACAAAAAGCAAAGGAATATCAAGGAAAACATTCTAAAAGTATGAACAGACGAAAAGAAAAAATAATTCCCTCAAAGTATTAGTCAAAAGACATGAACTCTTAAAACGTAATGAAAACAGTGAGGAAAGTTCTAAAAGAACAAATAGATGATTTCAATTCAATGCCAAATAAAGAAAAATAAAATTATTTTTTCCTGTGTTATAAAGGCTCTAGACAAAAGCTGTCCCTAAGCACTGTGCTTAGTGCTTTGCTAAGCACTCTAAGCACTTTTGTGCTCGGGAGCACAGTGCTTATTACGACGAGCATTTTTGAAACTTGGTGCTTTCTCTTAAGCTTTGGTTTCCTCGGAAACGGTGCCGTCTTCTTTACGTCCGTCAAATTACGGTATTTGACGTCACAAAAAAACGGTGTCATGTATAATAGGGGAAATGTTTTCCAAGAGAGCGGTACTGCGCGCCGTTTACGTTAGAGCGGTGCCGTCTCGTTTCAAAGCGGTCCGCAAAACGGTACGAATCAGTTTTTCAACGTTTTTTTACGGTGGTATTGTGTGTAGCGGTGAAGATTTTCATTGGAAGTTGAATTTTAAATAAATGACGAAAAACTAAACCTTCCTTTCTGCGTTTATTAAATAATTCAGATTCGCAGATTCTCTTCTCTTCTTCTGATAATTCATCCATAGAGACACTTCGTTATCAGACTTTACACTACTACTCTTTGCCGCTACGACGACCGTACTTAACCCACCGTTTTTGTGACGTCACCCACCGTACTTTGACGGGCGTAAGAAGACGGCACCGCTTCCGAGGAAACCATAGCTTTAGTGCTTAAAACATTATATCAAAGGGCAGAGCTGGGAGTAACGAAACTAAATCGTTACTTTTCAGTAAGGCGTTACAAAATGTAAATGTAATTTAAGTTACTTTTTAAAGTGTGCTAAAAGTAACGGTAATTGCGTTACTTTGTAAAAGTAATGCGAAATCGTTACTTCGTTACAGTAACGCGTTACTTTAAAACTAAGATTTTTCTCTTTTGTTTCTGCTGTTTGGTGTGAAATGCTTTTATTTTTTTGTACCCCGTCGATTTCGCGCGCCACTGTGTTCTGGATAGCAATTTAAAAAATCAAGCTTAATCATACAACTTTTGGAAAGTAACGAATAAATCGTTACTTTTAAAAAAAAATTCAGAATCTGCGTAATCTTATCGTAGTTGGCGCTTACTATAACTTGCTGGATTTATTAGTATATTAAAATACATGTTTCATATTTATAAAATGAGTCCCTATGAAACGTGTATTTTATAGCGTTTTTTTGTTCTTGTGTATTCAAAAATAATAAAAATCGCTTTGTTTTATATTTAAAAAGTAAAATTTTTGATATACTTGCAATTCCAGGTAGTATTGTTCGACTTACTCAATTTTTATAAATAAGGCAAAAGCCACATCAATAATTTAAATTTTCAAAAAGTGCTTAGTGCTCGTGAATTTAAAGATCTAGATCAGGAGCGGTCCCCTTCTTTATTTCCGTGTGACCTACGGAGCATTTTATGAAACACATTACAATATATACTGTGTCCCAGCATCAATTTTAAAGAAACTAATGGGCAATACTACGTTAAAAAAGGGGTTAGAACGACGAAAATTATGAATTTGTATTTCATTCCGTTCAGTATGAATTTTTTTTGTAATTGTAACTCACCAAATACAAGAAACATTCTGAAAGGAAAAATAGATGGAAAAAACGAATTAATTATTAAGTAGTTTATTAAATTTAACAATAATAGTTTTGTAATAAAAATGACAAAGTATAAGTGATAAATGTAAAGTATATATAAAATTAGACGTAAAATATTAGATATATTTCATTTCTTTAGCATAAACAGACTATTAAATAGAGGTTCATCTATTGTAGTTGATGGTAGATCAAATTTTAAACTTAACAAGGCACTATTATGATCTTTAGACGAATTTTCCTGATGGCAACTAAAAAAAATCATATTTAATATATTCAAGTAAATATTTAAAAGATCTAATAGAATCTTACTCGTCCATGTGTTCAACAAGACTTTTATCTTCATTAAATTTCAAAGCACATAGCATACACAAACAATGTTCCTTATCATGATTCTGAAGTTTCTCTTTACTTTCAAACTTCTCATCACATTTGTCGCAACCAAATTTTTTCTTGGTTCCATGAACATTCTTTTTGTGCTTCCTTAAACCATCTTTGGACGCGTAAGTTTTACGACAGATATCGCATTCGACCGGCTTGGGTTTTTCCTTTCCTGGTTTTATTTGTTCTAAAAAGGATAAAAAGTATAAAATGGAGGTATAAAAAGCTGATTAGCAGAAATTCATAATAGAATTGTAGACATATATTAATGTTTCCTGTCTCTCTTTAATTAAAAAATGAAAGTTAGGTCTAAAGAGAATTTTAAATGAAGTGACAGTTACTTTACAGGTCACCCAACTAACTTATTTTTAAGATGAAGAACTAATACCAAGCGGAAAATGTTCTTATTAAAAAAACATTGATTTTTTCATACATTTACAAACAAGGATAAGCATTTAAGAGGTAATTTCACTCTTTGGTTTCAATAGTGTCTAGGCGGTATAATCATGGACATTCCAAAAAATGTGGATTAGAGCAAATAGGGACGAAAAGGAAGCTCAAATAAATAATATTCGTACCTTTGTCTTGCATATTCTTTTCATTTTCTTTAATGCTAATTGTAACTCTACCATCGGCTTCTGGTAAAGAAATGATTTGTAGATTGTTAGCGACTACATTCAGGTCCAAAAAGCTGACATCGTCTAATATTAAAGATGGAACCGCTTCAGTTTCGTTAGTAGTTAGCACCATGTCAGTCATTTGAAGTTGGTGGAGCAAATTTGATGGGTCTTCAGGTAAAATTGTTTCTGGAGGTATGTCTAGGTTTACAATTTGTGACGGAAGTTCTAATGTTTGACTCTAAAAAATACAATATACAATAGTAAACTTCTAACCAACTAACGACTATTTTGGTTCTTATATTAAAAACGGTACTAGGTTAAAATCAGAGATAAAACAATCTTATTTATTCTTTATTGTTTGTAATTTTTATTGGAGTTGTGGTAATTGCTTATTTTATCCATAACAAGAGTGTAACAGCAGCGCTACTGTCACCACTCTCCTAGGAGAGAATAAAACCGGCCTGGAGCGTTGGCCAAGGCCCTGAAAAGATGGACGCGCTTCCCTGCATATCTCTCTGGACTGGAACGGCCACTCTTCAGACGAAAGGGTGGTTTGTGCTCTCGCAGTGTTGGAGAGGTGGTCACTTTCTTTTACTAAATATTTCACTTTTTGATCTCTTTAAATCTCTTTCTTTATACTTTCCCCTTACAATTCCCTTAGACGGAAAAAATTCAAATACGCTAATGAACTTTTTACTAGGTTTATTATAAAAAAACTACAAAAAGTTTACCAACAAAAAAAAACATACAGAAAAAAATTAGGAAAATAAAAAACAAATAAACTGACTAATTGAATTTCAAAAAAAAATTTACAAAGTTAAAAACTGTGACAATTATGACAGAGAACCCAAATTATCGAGATCTTATGATCACCATCAGTAATAAAATATTTAAAACATATACTGCAGATAGGACCAAAAGTTTTTGGACCTAGTATCCGCGGATCTGGCCTTATTGCCTCAAAAAAAAACAAGTAATTACAAATAAAACCTCTACGACCATTATGTCAAAATTCTCTAAACTAAAGCTGACAAGAAAATAAGTAGACAAATTTTGGTTATCTACGTTAAAAATTTTTTTTTTCAAGAATAAAAAAACTGACTCCCTTCCTTGGGGGTACTTAAAGGGGGAGAGGCAATGTCTACTATTTTTTTTCTTTATACTATTTTTCGCTTAACTAAGATGAACTAAAGACCAGAAACCCAGAGTGCTTTTCCTCAATTTTTCTGAGGTACTTTATAGCACAAAAAAACCAAAATGTTTCAACGTTTGACAGTGTTGGTAAAAAAATTAAACTTCGCTTACCACGAGCTGATTCTCTCGGCTATTAAAGCGCTTTTGTTATCTCACTTAAACAAAATTTTTCTTTTTATTGCTCACTATCCGTTTGCGAGTTGACACACAGAAAACAAGATGATTGCGCCGGTGAACAAACTTCACGTCCCGTCGGTGCCTATTTCGACCGCTTACCAGTGGTATCCGCTTTTCACTCCTGAACAAATTTTTTTCTTGCTCGACGTCGCTTCGCGACATTCGTCGAGGTGCCTTCGCGAGGTATGTTTTTTGACGTACACACTGCCATTTTCTTTTTCTGCGGCTTCGACCAGTTGCGTGTTTCATAGCAAACCGCGCGCTCCCGTTTTCCCATTGGCCATGAATCTGACGTAATACCACAAGCGGGGTAAGTAGCTGTGATACTTCTCGCGACTGTCTTTTCGCTGTTTCAGCGATTTTTTCGTCTAGTAGCAGTTCGTGCCTTAGTAACGAAATTCAATTCGATACGTTTTACAAATTACGACATAATGTGACTTTGTTTAGAAATAAAGAATTTTTTCTACTACCATGCGTAAAGTACATACTTTACGCACGCTAAGGAGTGCGTAAAGTTTAACTTTTTTTCACTAGTGCGTAAAGTAAAATAAAATTTTCAAAATAACTTTTTTACATGTGTAACACATTTTTTGCAATATCCTTATATTTCTTATCTTGCCAAGGTTCTATGTGCCAGAAATCAACTGGTTAACTTCAAGATTTTGGAAAATAGCTTGTTAATCTATTGCATCCGAAATCTATTTTTGTACATAAAAATTATGGTAGTAGAAAAAATATTGTATGCAACTAGTGTGTAAAGTGCCTTTTTTCACTCATGTGATTGTCGCTCTCGCCTTTGGCTCGTGCGACAACATTCACATTCGTGAAAAAAGTATTACTTTACACACTTGTTGCATAAATAACTATTGTTATATCCTGTGGATTAAAAATCATACGTTGAGTTCTAGGACCTGACCTCAATTTGCCTTTCTGGTTAATTTAATAATTTAGAATATTTTGAATTTTTTTTTGTTATTCTTTAAATTTCTCTGTGTTTCTTTAGTCTTTATTACAATATTTAACTTTTTTTATAATTATTTTATTTGTAAAAGCACATAGTTTTACTACCTTTATTAAAATTATTAAAATTTTTGAGTTATTTTCTTTAAAGCCGATTCTTATCGCCGTCTATATAATTTGGAAATTTTTGATGACTTACACTGTTACTCAGCAAAAAGATGTGTCAGTCTCAGTTAATTACAAATAAAAATTGTAAAAAATATAATTGATTTTTGTTCAAGTTATTCAAATTCCATTTAAGTAAACGTATGTTCGTATTTCTGAAGTTATTCCCATTTTAAATAAATCTGACGGATTGTGGTCTTTTGATAGAATTTTGGTTTCAAGTACAGTCCCCTACATAAATTTTAATATAGTTAATTATTTATTGTTATTTGTTATTGAAAATATATAATGAAAATTCAAGCTTGTAAAATCATATTTAAGATCATTCATGGGTCAAAAAAACTCTCAAATGTATACTGTCAATTGAAAAATCGTCTAAGTTAAAATCCAGAAGAGTAGCTTTTACTACTAAGAAGAGATATTTGGAACTTATTATAAAAGTCGATTGTAATAAACTACCTGCCCTTAACACATTTAACAATATTTTTTGGTTACGGTCATAAATTATATATTCGTCAATATCGACTGTTCATACTGGAGTTTTTGTTTTTTAAATAATTTTGAGTTAGATACCATCAAATCACATTATATTAACTATTAATTTTTAACAAACAACTTTGATTTTAATTTGGTTCATCTATGTTTTCTTGAAAATTAGATAATGTACCTAATATTGCGATTATCAATCAATTAAAATGAATTAATGAAACAACATAAAATTTTTCTGAGGTACAGTCCACGTTTTGATTATTTATGGTTTTATCAAATTACCCTGTTAGTTTTCGAGAAAAAAAAAACGGTTTTGTCCGTCCGTTCGTCTGTTGGCCTGATTCAACTCGAGAACCGTTAGAGATAGAGACAAAAGGACAACGGCAATCGATTCAGCATCGTTAAGAACTTCAAAAATGATATTACCTATTTTTACTTTCCCGCTACTTATACCATATATACTGTAGTATATAAGGTATATACCTATATAGTTTATTTTCGTAGCTTTAAATTTTCGAAAACTCGAAATTACGGCAAACGAATTGCCGTTTTCCACTTGTTTTTGTTTTTATTTAGGATACTAATGTCAAAATATTTTCGAATGTTGTAAATAAAACTGTCACGTTCTATAATCAACATTAGTGGCATCGGAGAGAATAATTAGGTTAGTAAAAGAGCTTTTCCGACGAAATTTGTGTAAAGCAACCTTGTATTACGTAAAACTTTATTTTGTGTGATATTGAGTCAGTGATAAATCAAAGACCGCTAACATATGCATGGGATGATGATTGGGAAATTTTTACTCCAGCCAAATCTATAAAACCAATACAGGGAAAGTTCACTGAAGTATTTGATCTATATCTTATTGAAATGGGAATTTGGAACCTTTCATTTTCAACTTGAAAAATATCGTCATCACGAACTTTTAAACACTCTACGTACTTTTCGCTAACTATGTTAACAGATCTTAATGATTCACAAAATTTGAAGGTAGGTTTTCTGTTATTTACAAACTTTGAAGGAATCTTTAAGGAAAAGATTTAAATGTGAATAACTCGCAGAACTGATGAATGTGGGCCAAAGGTTAAAAATTCAGCCCTTGAAGGATGGTGACGTAGTAGTAGAAGTACAAGAAGAAGTATAAATTTATTTGTCAATAAAGTATTTTCTTTTTAAATATTTTACATGCTTAAAAAAACCTTATCAAACTAGTCAGATTTCATGCATTCGCTTTCACACAGTATCACCATACACATCCCACAAAAACACATTCATCTAGTTCTCACATGCTTAAAAATTTAGAGATTTTATACAGCAATTAAATATATAAAAAAGAAATTAAATATATAAAATAATTAAAATAGACATATTTATAAACACGAATTTTAAAAATTATGTGATCAACATAATAAAAATTCTTGTACAGAATAGAAGGCCTTACCAGCAAGAAACCGAAACAACATAAATCTGGATTTCTTAAGTTTTCTATATTGCCTAGAATTCTAACAATGTGATTATATAAGATGGTTCCTTGATAATCTGGAGGGTTCTGGCCCACTGACAATCTTGAGAAGGGTGTATGAAGTTCGCCACATCTTCAAGTATGATAGAAATGTATCATTGGTAGTTTGATTTGAAACATTTTTTTATATGTAGCAGTTAGATAAATGTTCAAGCATGGAACAATTAGTATTGACAGTTTAATAAAATGTTGTTTACAATGCTCTGAAGGGTGGATACCTACTAGGCACCTAATAATTCTCTTTTGAAAGATAAAGACTTTGTTCATATGTGCAAAGTTCCCCCAAAAGATTGAACTATATGAATGAATAGAATGAAGGAGTCCATAATATGTCAGTTTTAGCACATCCAAGGCTTAAGTTGTCTGATGACAAAACAGGTGCTACATAATTTGGATGCAAGATTATCCATGTGAGCTTTTGATCAATTGTTAGACCCAGAAACTTAACCTCGCTTACCTGGTTTATAGATGTATTCTCAATTTTTATTAACTGGCTTTCATTAAGGCCTGAGATTTTTGGCTGAAATACCATGAATATTGTTTTATTAGGGTTAAGCAATAATCCATTATTTGAACACCAATGTTGAAAGTGATTTGAATAGATATTTAAGATTAACTGTATCAGACAAATTGTTTTCAGCAGTTAGCTGATTGGTGTCATCAGCATAGCTAATCGTTGTCTTAGGTGTTGTGGATGAGTATTTTAAGTCAGTCATAAATAATATGAAAAATAGAGGAGAAAAAAATGGCCCCTGAGGAACTCCTGCTGTTATTAACCCAGGAATTAGTCGGAAATGATTATACAAAAAGAACTGAATGGCCATTAGGTAGAATAGTGCAAGTTTACCAAGTAAAAGATAGCATGAGCCGAGTGGCCAAAGTAAAAACTGCTACTGGGTACTTTATTCAACCATACCAACGACTCTATCTGCTGGAGATGCCAGATAAAGAAAAAGGTGAAGTGGAAGAACAAACATCGAAAAGAGAAGTAAGGAAAGAAGTGGTTGAAAATGGAAGGATTCTAAAGCAGTCGGGAAGGATTCTAAAGCAACTGAAAAGGCTTGAAATGTGAATTATGGATCCATAGGATTATTTATGGTTTTATCACATTACCTTGTTTTTGTTTTTATTTAGAATAATAATGTCAATATATTTTTGAATGTTGTCAAGAAAAAAGATTCAAAAAACATCTCGTTCTATAATCAATACCATGTTTAAATCTTAAATGCGGTAAAGGGTACTTTAATTCATTTAGAACAGTTGCCTTACGTTGCATAAGTAAATTCTAAATATCCTTTCTCCACGACCATTATTGAATATATGAATTCCGAAATCATTTTTAATAATAGAATGTAAACATTCACCCTCTAGAGTCTGAATATTTATTCTAAAACACTTGCTTCTTATGTAATTTGCATGTATTTTCATTCTTTATCAAGGTAAAGAATAGATTTTCTGTAATCGAAATAAACGATATGGGATTGCCATGGATTTCAAAAGTGTCAGTGTCAGATACAAAATGGCGACGATAATAATTATTTTCAAATAAGTTTTAATTCAAACAAAATAATGAGTGAAAAATCAAGTGAAGTAGATATAGAATTTAATAATATCTAAAATTACAAATTATGAAAAACACCAATGCACCAGATTTTAATTTCGGTAAGTGTACCATAACACTATAAATATTAATACATTATAATACGAATATGTCAACAAATAAATTGTGTTCAGATTTAATTTAATTTTGATACATACTTTTTGATCGTGGAGAAAATATAGTCTGTTACTCGGTTAGAATCTACTATTCTCTTACCATACTTAGTGTGATTATTTTTCACATACCGGATAAAATTATAATGGTTATTAATCTCATAAAGTTATTGTATAATGAAATATTTCACTAGTCAACAAATAACTATTGTTATACTTTTGGAAATATTATAAAACGTTGTTTTATTTATCAAAATATTATGATTATGTTTATTTTTATATTATTAATGTAAATATGCTTACGTTATTTTCAGTCATAATCAGTCCTAAGTTTTCCAGGGGTACATATTCTGATTCAACTTGTATATTATCTTCATTATTTTTCTCGGTGTTGATATTGGTTGACAAGGTGTTCAAAATATTGGAAATGCTGCTTTTGGCTGGTTTTACAGCGTTTTTCTTCAATACTTGACGATGTCCTTTTTTCTCATGGCATTTTCTCGCACTAATAGTTCTAAATTTTGATTTGCATATTGAACAGGAATAAGGTAATTGTCCTAAAAAATATAGTTAAGTGATATTAAGTGTTTGAATCTTTTATCAACTAAAAGTTTGTAATTTCAAAAACTTTGATATTAGGCACATGAAGCTTGAAATATCTTCAAACTTTCTCAGATTTAAATTCTAGAGTTCTGTCAGAGTATGACTTATGAACGACAAAAAATTGTAAAACTCTTAACTAAATTTAAGTTCAAATCAAAACCGAAAAAAAATTTGGAATATTTTGGAAATAAACCAGACACACAAGAGTTATACGTGGGAATGAGGAAACTACAACCAGTAACAATACGAGAATTTTCTTTTACCGATGACTTGGTAGTGGTCAATACCGTAAGCGAACTACAGAAAAATATAGATACTTGGTACAGAGGAACAAATAAAAATGAACATAAAAATATCGAACAAGTGACGACATATTTCAAATATCTTGGGGCAATAATAGATAGTAGTGGATATCAAGAACGGGATATCACGGAAAGAACAGAAAAGACCATAAAGACGTTTCATTTACTAAAAACCGGATTTATCAAGAAGGAAATTTTGAAAAAAAAACTAAAATTACAGTATTTCAAACAGTTTTCAGACCAATACTTACTTATTGAAGCAAAACATTTGTACTTGAAAGAAAAATGAAGAGTCGAATACAGGCTATAGAAATGAAGTATCTAAGGGCAGTCAAAGGAGTTACTAGGAAAGAGAGAATAAAGAACACAGACAAAAGAATTGAAAATAAAGTTAGATTACATTGTAGAAAGATATGTGAGTTAGTCGGCGCAACAGAATGGTAAAAAGTGTATGTGAGGCCAAGACAGTTACCAAAAGAGACCGAGGCAGGCCAAAAGAAACTTGGGACAACATAATAGCTAAAATGTTATTGAGAAAGGTTCAAATAATAATACAAGCAAAACAGTTAAAACGAGATAGAAAGGAGTGGAAAAAGTTTATAGAAAACTAATAAACATTCATCCCTACACCGAAATGTAGAAGGGAAATCGATTACATATATATTTAAAACAAAACTAATTTTACTCGACACAAGAATTTTATAATCTGTAACTTCTGTCTTGTGTGTTTATCCACCATTTTGCGTAACTTTATGATTATATATGTTAGTTTTATAATTTTGAATGACTTACCTGTATGAATAGTCATGTGGACTTTTAAGCTACTTTTTGAAGAAAAAAATGTATTGCAGATGGCACAGCCGAAGTGTTTATGGTTAGGATTGTGAGTTTTGAAATGAGACTTGAGGGTCGATTTTAGAGAAAACCTTTTATCACAAATTTCACAGTTAAAGGGTTTTTCTCCTGTGTGGGTACGAATATGACGTGTCTAAAAATACATTGAAAATATATAAAACTTTTTTCTACTACCGTGTGTAAATTTAAAGTTTGTACTAAAGTATTTTACGCACTAGTGCGTAAAGTAATTGATTATTTTTTACTTAATACCTACATATTTTTTGGTAGAAGAAAAAATGTTGTATGCAACTAATGTGTAAAGTGCCTTTTTTCACTCATGTGATTCACATTCATGAAAAAAATATCGATTTACACACTTGTTGCATAAATAACTGTTTTTTCTCAGATTTTAACTTACCAAATCGGAAGGTTTCTTGAATTTTTTCATACAAAATACACACATATACTCATTAGTACCAGTAGACGTATTATGTGTAGCCATATGCTCCAGATAATCATCTTTGTCTGAAAACATCTGCTTGCATATCAAACATAGCATGTTAGGATGGGTTTTCATGTGATTTTTGTAACTAAGTTTCTTCCTGTATGATTTATGACAAAAGGGACACTCAAATTTTTTCAAATTTTTCATTAAAACAATTTCTTTCTCTACATTCTTATCGCTATTATTTTCTTCATCTTTTTCAGCTATCTGTTCTTTGTTGATGCAAACGTGTTTTTGGAAACGGACAAAATTAGAAAACATTTTATTGCAGTTTATGCATATTATACTGGCATCATCGAAGATATTTCTGCTTTCATTTAGACCTACAGACGGCTGGACTATGGTGTTGCCATCAAAGATCGCCTCTGGCGTTGCCAAATTCAGTGCGCTTGTTGGTTGAGTGGGACTGTACATTAATTCCTGATTTTGTTGGTTTTGGTTTTTTTCTGGAAGGTCAGTAGTAGGTAATCGAAAAGGTTCTTCATTCTAGAGTAATAAGAAGTGTAGTTAATGTTAATATATTAAATTGTTTTAAAGAGTATTTGATTACTTACAGCTGTATTCTCCACAAATGAGCTTAGATTAACACCGGAATTATCAATAAGTTGGATATTTTCCAAATTAACATAAAATGTTTGTAAACCTGTACTGGAATCTTGCAATAAAATTTGAGATTGTTGTGTATTTTCATCCAGTAGAATTTGTTGAACTGGTTTACCCTCAGTACTTAAACCCTACAAAGAAAAATTTATAATAATTTTTACTTTCTTAAGGACCTTCTTTAGAAAACAGAGATATGAGGATTTACGTGTTAAAAACTGAATTCCCGATCTTAGTTTTCTCTGTCACCTTTGTAGCAATTCATGAAAAATCATATACCAAAATGTAGACCACAAATTTTCTACATATCCTAACGTCACTCTTAAGTTCACATTGGTCCATTAATTCCCGATTCAACCAACATTTTTATGGCTTACTTTACGCTAGGTAGAGAATATCTTTAGGTTAGAGGTCGATTTCATTTCCACCAAGTCAAATCTTCACCTAAACCGGTCTAAGGCATCCCTTTATTTAGGGATCCAAATTTCTCCACCTAAATAGTCGCCTAGTAAGGGAATGGTGAATTATAACCTTCTTTTTCGGTATTTTGTTGAGAACTATTTCATGTTTTATCATTTTTGTGTATTTCTGTATAATTTTTGTACCCATACCGTTTTTTTCGTTTAAATATAATAAAGGAAATGTTTGACGACGACTTTGAAATACTTGATTTAATTCAAAATGGATTTCAGTTTAATTTATAATTAATAAATTATATTTCTCAATCAATGTATGTACATACAGTTATAGCAAAGAATGACAGACCGAAAAATAAATAAGAAATGACTCAAGTGTCCCGTTATTAGAATCGAATTTACTTCCCAATCTTAAAGCTAATTTTTTGTTGTTTATTGAAATTAAGATATCATCTTGCTGGTTATTATGTGACCCAGGGCCTCCGCGTCCACCAGTTTTATATAATTCTTTTTTATTTCCGCTGTTTTTTTCTTAGTCACTCTTCTTTCATTTTTTCGTAAACATTTGTTAGGGACTCTACGGGCCTATAATAAAGATTGGGAGATGAAGCATTATATTGTTGACAGGTTTCTTTTTTTCCTTAACTGAAACACCATCGGTTTTTCGATTCTCAATCATATGTTTGTGGTGCTCTATAATATTAAGCAACAGCTCTTTCATTATTGGTGTAATTCTAAGCTCTTTTTTTGGATACTGTAGTTGAATCTTCAGAGAGATGCAAGTGAACATTTATAATTATATTTGAAACGTACCAATAGCGTCTGTCATTTTGATTGTCTAATTTTTTACAACTTGATTGGTCGCTAATAACATCTGAAGACTCTTTGTATGAATCCACTTCCGGACCCTTTAAAGGACCAATGTGAACTTAAGAATAACGTTAGCATAAATAGGAAAGACTGGTCTACATTATGGATTGTTTTCCTCTGTTTTTTAAATCATAATAAAAATTTTAACCCAAAATTGAAATTTGAATTAAATGATTCAAATTTACCAGATCAGTTTCAGTTTTGGGTGATTCACTACTCATAATAACGCTAGTAGCTTCACTGCAAATTCCATTTTCCATAGTTTTTTTTCGAGCGTCGATCTCAGAATCCTAAAATTGCAAAAAGAAAGAAATTAATAACACAAACTATTTATATGAAATTTCAACATGGAAAATGTATAATACATTGACAGTATTCATTTTAGTAGATGGGAATTTAGACTTACATCATATGTATGTACACCATTTTATTAATCATAAAAATTTAGTTGGAAATAAGATAAAACATACTATAAGTGAAGATAATTTGGTAAGGAAAAGTTTTGTTAATCAATTGATTTAAAAATTAGGGATCAAAATGCAGAATATAGACAGTGTTGTTAAAAATACTTTTAAAATGTATTTACCTTGTATTTTAAATAATTTAATTGACAATGTATTTGAATACAAATACTTCTTCCTTGTATTTGAAAAGTATTTAAATACAATTAGGACTGCCATGAAATAATAGATTATAGAGATTAGAGACCAAGTTACACAACAATTTGTGGAATACTACAGTATTTAAAATGTTAGACAAAAATGTATTTTAAATACACAGTAAATACAAATGAAGTTCATGTATTTAACTACGTATTTAAATACATTGAAAGTATTCAAAATACAATTTTAAATACATGTATTTAAATACTTAACAACACTGAATATTGATATATATTTCGAGCAAAATTCAGGAATACGAGAACATAATAAAAATACAAGTAAAATAAGGTAAAAATCAGACAAACGTGAATGAAAAATAACATTGAGGAATCTTTGTTTTATTTATATATTGTTATAAATTGGCCAAATAAATTCAGACTATCCTCTTCCTAATTTACGATATTAGAATAATTTTAACAAATCTCCAGAAATAAACACAAAGAATCTTTTGTATACATATTTAAATACTTATTTATTCACTGTATTCATATTTAGTCATTGAATTGGAATTAAAGATAATTTAATAAGGTACATTTATTAATTTCAAAAAATTGTTATGAACTTACAATTGTCTTTATAATATCCTTTTTATGAACACTCTTAATATGGCGCCTGCTCAAATCTAGTGTTTGAAAATATTTCAAACAATATGGACAAAAATACGGCTTTCTAGTATTATGAGTAATCATGTGTCTTCTCAAATTGGTAGAAGTTCCAAATCTTTTATTACAAACCTTACAAGCGTAGTTTTTTATATTATTATGCAAGTTAATATGTTCTTTTAACCTATAGGAAGTTATAAACGCCCTAAAAAAAATTAATACTATATAATGTATTCAAGTAAACTCAATGGATACTTACTTTGAACATAAATGGCACTTGAACCTCCTGTCATTTTCATGATACTTCGTGTGCCTTTTTAAATTAATTTTTTTAGTAAATCTCGCATCACATATAAGGCAATGAAATGGTCTTAGTAAGGAATTTTCATTTCCAGTATTAGGTACTTTCAGTCTGGGTGGTTTAAACGTCAAATTACCTAAAAACGATGTAAACTTTAGGAAATTTACTTTCAAACAGATTTTTTTTTACCATATAGAGTCTGGTACAATGGTTGTTTCATTGCTTTATTCGCCATAGATTGGAAAGGATGAGGTTCATCTTGAGACATTTTATGCCGCAACGCGTCATCATATTTATCAAATACAACTCCGCAAGTTGTACATTGCCATTTTGACAGTTTCTCCTTTTCATGTTTTCTGAAAATAAAATACGTTTCTTATTATATACAGCTGATGTTTTTACTAAAATTTTGTCAGGTTCTAAAACTAAACAATATTTATACAGAAATAAGATTAAAATGTTGTGAACAATTTAATTATCTTAAAGTGTTTTTGAAGCCATTTTATTTTTTCAATTGTAAATTAAAAAATGGCTCAACAAGGGGAACTGTTAGATATATATGTTTGGTTGAACAGGTATTGTTTTACATGTATACACAGTTATTATTGGATATCTATGTTAATTTTTGATAATTAGTTACTTTGTTGTGTATAACTTTAACAACATAGCATGATTTTATATTATGAATAAAATACATACCTTATATGTAGGTTTAAGATTTTTTTCGACCCAAAAACAGAATCACAAAGTTTACATTTTATATTTTTACTATGCGTGTTCATATGAGAAATCAATGTAGACTTAAGCGAAAAAGATTTCCTGCAGATTTTACACTAAAAAAAAAGTATTTTTAATTTAGAAACAGATGTATAATTAAATAAACTTACTGTAAAAGGTCTTTCTCTAGTATGAACCCTAATGTGTCTAATTAAATCCGAAGGCTTCTTACACATTTTTGAACAATATGAGCATTTGTACCACCTGACCTCCCCGATTCTCTTCATTTGAACAACGAATTTCTTCTCCACTCCCTCAAGTGTGGACTCAGTTAATGTGACGTACGAATCGAAAGTATTCTCCTCAAGGTCCTTCAAATTTTTCATCACATGTCCTATTAGATCTTCTTCAGTGAAGCGATACTTCAAATGAGCTTTAGTTACATGGCCGTTTAAAGAAGCTATTCTTTTGAAAATGCAGGAACAGTGTGGGCATTTGAACATTTTTTGTCCCTCGTTGGGGGCCGTATGAGTTTTATTTATGTGCACCCTCAAGTTACCTGAGAAAGGATCAATTTCATTAAATTATAAAAGAAAAGTCTTAACTTTTTACCTTTTTGACTAAATTTAGCAGAGCATAAAGTACAAGCAAAGGGTTTATTTCCTGTATGTCGCAGTAAATGAATGCGCAGAGTACCCTTTTGTGTAAAGCATTGATCACAAATATTACACTAAAATAAAAAAACGTTAAAAAACTTAACAAACCCTTTTATAAGTTTAGGTATAAAATATAAATATTTATCTTAACAATATATTAAATGTATTGTATGAGATTGCTAAAAAAAGGAGCATTAATAAAATAAAGTTTATTGCAAAATGCAATTAATAATAACAATCAAACTTATAAAAATGGTGTATTAAACATATATCTAATAAATTAGTTGTCTAAAAAAATAAACATAAGTGAAGTTGTATTTGATATACCAGATGCAATGGAAAATGATTTTATTTAAAACATAATTCATATAATTGCACATTAAAAACCATTTGGTTAGTGCTAAAAGTTAATATTTTAAGTTCTAGTATCTTCTTTATATATACCTTAAATGGCTTTTCTCCACTATGTATGCGCTCATGTCTTTCAAGTAGTGATTGCTTGAGAAAATTTTTATTGCATATTCCACAGTTATATCTTTTTTCTTGCGAACGTATCGTTTTAACTTTTTTTTTCTTAAAATACTTCCAAGCCTTAGTGTGGTCAGAAATGTGCAGTTTCAGCTGTTGTTTTGTTTTAAATTCAACATCACAATGTGAACAAGTCAAAGATTCTTGATCGCTTTTGGTTTTTGATGCATGCCCTAACATATGTTGGGCGTACTCATCCTATAATTAAAATATTCTAATTTTATTTAAGTAATAATCATAAAAAGACACAGACTAACCACTTTTTCAATTTCAGCATCACACTCATCACAAGTTTGTAATTCTTCAACTAAATGCACCATTAAATGTGATTTCAAACTTGCAGCTCTTTGAAATGTTAAACTAACACCACAAATTGGGCAACTATTTATAGTTCCTTCGGGATGAATTAGTGTAGTATGAATTTTTAAATTGTTCTCAATATTATAACCTGCAGAGCATTTTGTACATTTAAAGTTTTTTTGAGATTTATGCCATTTTAGATGATTCTTATATTCTTTATCGGTTGTAAAGCTGCTTTCGCATTTAATACAATTATATTTAACTTCTGAAGGTGCCGGAAGAATATTCCCTATAAATGAATCTTTTTTGACAATATTAGGTTCCGAAATAGGTTTTACAGGAATCTGCACAAGTGAGGATGATGTTTCAGGTGTCGAAGTACTGAAAAGCAATTTAAAAATGTAATATTATGTTATTAAACTTATTTCTAATAGTTTTAGCATTAATAAATTGTAAAAAATATAACTAGGTAACTTGTTTTCTCTTATTATGGAAAGAGAGTAAAAAATTGTGGGCATTTTATTTGATTAAAACAAAACTGTTATTAACAAGATTACTTATTGATATATGTGATTTAAAGATATAACAATATAAAAACAAGAAAAAATTGAGATACTCATATTGTATATTACCTAGCTTGATCAGTTATAACATCTATAATTTCATTCGTCAAAGCAGGTAAAAGTGGCTTATCTTGAAGCTGTAATTAAATTAAATAAATTTTATACAAGAGAAAAAAACTAATAATCATTTATACCTGTTGATCTTCGCCATTAACAATATATAATGTACCATCTGGATGAACTCTAAGCTGAGTAAAATCATCAGAATTTTTAAGAGAGTCAAAAGGTATGATTAAATAAGTTGTTAAATCGTTTTCTTCAAAAGTAGAATTTAAATGACTAGTTGTCAACATTCTGGAAAATGTTTATATACTATACACTTTTCTTTGTTAATTGCGGTTTCTTGTAGTAGTATGGAGTACAATTAAAGGGTTAATAATTAAAACTTAATTAATTTAATTCTTGGTTCATTATAAACTATTTATATTTTTTCAAAAAATTTGGTTATGGTCATTCTAAATGCCAAAACACTTTGACATTTGACATACAGTCAATGTCATTTTAAGTCAATTTTTTACGATATAAATGGTTAGTTCGACTTGTCGTATAATACGGAACTCCATTGGTAAAACTGGTGCGCACTGAGTGCAAAATTTTTATTCTATTGGAAAAACTGGTGGCGGGTTTTGAATTCCATTGGGGAACTGGTGCATTCGAATTCGAACTCAGTGCAATATTTTCAGCACGAGCTCCATGAGGTTGTGCGGGATTATCAAAAGGTTCAAAACTTTTAGTGGCATTATCCTTCACATCATCTTCAAGTAGTGACTAGGAAATGATATACGAAGTAATGAAGTAGAGGAGACTCAGATATCAAACTGTTCTAAATAATTTGAAAATAGTATATTGTGTTACGAGTGACGAAAGTAACATTTTTTGAAGCTCGTGAACATTACCTGCCTTGATGCACATTTTTCATGAACTTCTTTAGGTGTCAATGCAACACTGGTGCAAAACCAGTGCAAAACTAGTTTTACCAATGGAATTCGCTATAATACTGCGTTCGCGTTTTGTTCTGAATTCTTTTGACCTACTTCAGATCGCAAATCAACTGTTCGCATTTGATGGCTGAAAAATAGAAACAATCTATATGCAAAATATTTCATTATTTAGAACAGAAAAAATTTAGACGTTCGCGTTTATCCCATATTTTGAAATAATAACAAAAACAATCCCAAAATCGAACAAATACACAGACAGTTTTGCACAGTTTACAAATATTTTGTAATCGTTTTGAACTTCGTAAGTCGAAAATAGGTCTGTTCTCGAGGAGTCAAAGTTCATAGCTATGTTCCCTGTTTCTGCTTAAAATATTTATTTATTTTACTCTACATCTTTTAACATTTCACTGTCGGTATCCATGAGTGAAGTGGAAGTCCAGTGTTCCCTTTTTCTTCGTACATCATTTTCACGAACATAGTGTAATAGCGAATTCCGTTGGTAAAACTAGTTTTGCACTGGTTTTGCACCAGTGTTACATTGACACTTAAAAAGATTCATGAAAAATGTGAACTGGTTCATTTCCAATGGGGGAGTTCCTTCAATGTTTCCAACCTAGAAAAAGGTCTACCAACGGGGAAGGATTATTTTTGGTCAAAATCTACTTCATTATTTTCGCAGTGATAAAATATGTGTACAAAATTCTATTGAGCTTTCCAGAATATATCGTTAGCGAAATATAATGATTTTAATAAAATCTTACTTCTGATTGGTTGAAATTTCGTTGTCAAATGTCATTTGTCATAGAGTAAGTATATCAGAGCGACATGTTTCATTTTCAGCGACTGACCTACAGCCTTGAAGGATTGGTGGAAATAAACTGAATTAGGCGAGTAGTTTGAATATTCTATAATTTGTGAGTTCGTTTTAGCCATCGCGGAGAGGATGAGAGCAGACAGATTTTTTGATCACGTGACCTTCGAGCCATCTGGCTCCTCGATAATTTACGAACGGTTTCGAGGTTGAGGTTATCTGTTTTAAACAAAAAACAAATTCGTTATTAGTTTCATACAAAATGGAGGTTGCTGAATTTCTGTGAACAGTCTCCAATAACTGTCGACTTTCTGTATTTTCCATTTAATAACCTACTATCTAACTTTTCCCTCCAATAAACAAAATTTGTGGTTGTATTAATGGTATACTTATGACTTTTTGCAACTGTCATACTGTCATCTGAACGCTCGATCAAAAAGGTCCGACGAAAACGAGGATGCTCTAAAACATCCGGATGACTAAAACGAACGCAAAATATATTTTCCTCAGACTCATCAAAAACAATAAACGAACGCAGTAGAGGCATCAGAGGCGTCCGACGACTAAAACGAACTCGCTAAATCAGAAAATGAAACATGTCCCTCTGTAATAATCCTTCCCCGTTGGTAGACCTTTTTCTAGGTTGGCAACATTGAGGGAACTCCCCCATTGAATACAAAATTTTAGCCTAGGTTGGTTTTTTTCAAGCGAAAAGGATAAGGTTGTTGTTATTTTTATTTACATTTTAGAAAAGAATGACTCTATACCAGGAACTTATCAGATTGCATTTCAACTGAATAATGAAATCACTTGATGATAGCGTTGTCTGGCATTTTGATATCTGATTCTCCTCTACATGATGTATATATAATTTCCTCATCACTTCTTGAAGATGATGTGAATTATAATGCCACTAGAAGTTTTTATCTAGGATTACTAAGATTGCACTAACTTCGCCCGACCTCATGGAGCTCGTGCTGAAAATGTTGCACTGAGTTCGAATTCGATTGCACGCCCCAGTTCCTCAAAGGAATTCAAAACCCGGCAGTTTTCCCAATAGAATACATAATGCTAGTGCGCACCAGTTTTACCAATATAATTATAAGTCTACACCAGAAATCGATATTAGTGTAGACGTTTCACTCTGGTGTAGGGTATTTTAGTTATTGGAGCCACAGCGAACACACCTCATTCAATCGATTAGCTGTCAAAAAAGTGTCAAACTCAAAATATTGGAGGTTAAGTTACATCACTTTGTTATAAGAGTCAAATTAAAAAGTAAAATCAACTGCATTTGAGATGGCCTCACAGGCTGTAAAGAAAAGTTTCAAAGAAGTAAAACCTCTACTATCTCTGAATCATGAAGAATCACGAAAAAGAGTCTTAAACTTATACAAAGCTTGGTATAGACAACTACCCTATGTTGGTCGGTAGTTTATTTGATTTATCAATGAAATCTTTAGAGTATATAATTCTTTTCTATTTTAGTTAGAACTTATGACGTCCCCAAAAGTGTTGAACAGTGTAAACAAAAGCTTCGAGAAGAATTTACCAAATACAATGATATAAAAGATGTGAGATTGATTGATATGATGGTTATTAAAGTAAATATCCTAAATATTAATTTACTCATTTAATTAAATAATGATTTGTTTTAAGGGTCAAATGGAACTTAAAGAAGTAGTTAATGTATGGAAACAAAAAACGCATATTATGGCATATTTTAAAGACACCATTGAACCTAAACCTAAAGATTTCATGTCTAAATTCCTTAACGGAACAGAATAATTAAAAGATTAAAATTTATTGTAGCTTTGTAAATAAACAATAGAAAGTACAAAATTTAACATAGTCCCTATTATTGTTACAGAACAGATAATTGTTAGATTTATTTTGTTATTTTATTTTGAAAAATGGTAATGTTATTGCTAAAAAATGTTTTATATACAGGTAACTGTTTTTATTATTGATATCTATTTGTTTTAGTAAATCACATTACTAAGAGGAGCCTCAAAACAAATGACCTTGATTTCAGTTGCAAATACTGAAATTGCAAAAAAAATGACGATTTTGTAGAATATAAATCTCGAGAACAAAAGGTCTAATTGAGGATATAGTTTTTTTAAATAGTTTAATTGCTATCACTCATCATTTAGGTATACTCAAAAATCGATCTTCCAATGAAGTATATATAAACATTTATTATTAACTATTAGAAATAATTTTGTACAATACACATCTGTTTTAATTTTGTATTAAAAAATTAGCATACAAAATAAAACTATAAGTCAGTTGATTGTTTAAAAAAATAATGCATTAATTGACATTTTTTTATATCAAGTTTTAATTATTACAGTTGCTTATTTCTTGTAAACTTATAAATAAGATCCAAAGCCCAAGCTGGCTGATCAGAAGGAACCATATGACCAGCATTTCTAACCAAAACTTCTGTTAAGTTACCAGCTTGTTTGACATAACCAGCTATTTCGTCTTCGTAATACCATATACGCCTTGGAGCAGTTTTATATTCCTCAGCAGCACTGAAGTCCAAATTTTGTAAAAAGTTAACTGTCAATGGATAAGCTACAATAATATCTAACTGGCCATTATAAAAAACAGCTCTGATATTACTTAACAATTTAGTAATCCAAGGAGCAACTGAATCCATCATGTCTTGTTTTAAATTTTCTTCGGCTTCATCTCCTCCATTATAAGTTAAATTTCCTACATGGATAGCTTTTCTGATGTGTTCTTGTTGGATAAAATCAAATACGTTGCCATTATCGTTTTCTTCTCCATTGGGGTACAAATATTGAAAGTAATAATTATATCCTGTAAGATTTTTGAATAAAGTATTACCACCATTTAAATCTCCATTTAGAAGTTCGTCGAAAACATTAAAAGCTTGAAGAAAGTCCTTACTTTTTATATAAGCGATGACTAAAAAGAAATGCATTATTATAAAAATATATTTTTATATAATTTCTTACCTTTTTGTTCCAAAGCTAAAAATTGTTGTTTGCCATTCGAATCTATTAATCCTATTTGATTCAAATATTCGCTATATTTCAATTGATGTTCAGGATCGCATAAACCGTTTCCTATAGCCATACCCTGCAAATTAATCTTTAAATCAGATCCTGGATTGTTCTTTAAAATCGTATAAGATATAGCTGGCACATACTTTCCAGCATATGATTCCCCTGTTACATAAAACTCGTTTTTTTGCAGTTCAGGAAACAAAGTGAAAAATTGTTTCAAAGCTTCATACAAGTCTTCACCTACTTTGGTCTCGTTTTTAGCCAAACCCCCTTCTGTAAAACTAAATCCTGTTTGTACAGGGTTATCAATATAGATCACTGAATGGTTTTTGGACCATGAATATTCATTTAATACTAGTTTATTTGATTTCTTAAGTAATATTGGTCCATTTTCTTGAAATAGTGCAAAAAGAGATGATGCACCTGGACCACCTATAATAAAAACTCAATTTGTAAGTATAATCTATAATAATAATTAACAATATGTTACCTTGTAGCCATAATAAAACTGGAGCATTTTCATAATCTTGCTCAGCTGGGAAAAACCACAAAAACAAATTCGAATTAAATCTTTTATCTACTGTAAACAATCCCGAGTAACTCTTTACACCATGAAAAAAATTAGATGGTACTTCAGCTGCTTCCCTAGCTTTATTAATTTGTCCGGTTTCTATTAATGGAGTCAGAAACAGTGGGTCACCAGCATCTTTTATATTATTTTGAATGGTGTGGATTTTAGGGTAAACATTCAGAAAACCTAATTCTGCCCTGTTTATCAAAAGAACAAGTACAACGGTCAATAATAACACTTTGTACATCTTTCTAAGATAAGGAACAGCGTCTAGTTTTATCAGGCTTCGAAAACAAGACTGATTATCAGTTATTTCATTTTACTGATATCTTATAGACTTTTAAGTACCCACTATTTTTCAAAAGATAAATATTAAAATTTTAACAATTCATCTAATAATTCTTTTATGATTATTTTTTTAAACTCATTAATTTGTCTTTCCATGTCTACTGCGGATGGAAAAGTTTCAATGTTGATGGAAACAAAATATGGGCAGATTTTAAAACTAATTCTAGAAATTTAATTTTAAAAAATCTTAAACTAATCTCGATGGGTACTACAGCGCAAAATCTGTCACTTTAAGATAGGTTGCTAGAATTCTTGAGTTACTCAAACGAATATCAATTGAGCAGGCACGGATCTAGGCTCTTAATGGGAGAGGGGGAGCGATTTTAGATCATTTTTAATGAAACGGGATGCCCCTCCAAGTAATTTTAACACAGTAACAATAGTTGTAAAAAGGGCGAAGTTTAACGGGTTTAATATTTTTATTTTCGTGAAGTTTTTTAAAATTTGTATGTACATGGAGGGGGGGGGCGATGATCCCCATCGCCCTCCCCCTTAGATCCGTGCTTGCAATTGAGTACTTAAAATAATTTAGAGCGATTGATTAGATCATTGCTGTTAAGGAAAGTAATAAATTAAATGAGAGAAATAAAAAAGCCCGATTTTGAAATATATAAAGTTAGCACAACAATTATATCACAATCTATCCGGACCTGTTTCATATTTTTGTACAAATTATGTGCAATTTTTGTGCGCTATTCGCGATTTTTGTGCATTTATACTTTTAGAGTTTTCGAAGAACAAAAGTTATAAAACGGTTTTGCCCGTCCGTCCGTCTGTTAGCCTCTGATTCAACTCGAGAACGGTGAGAGATGAGACAAACGGACAACGGCAATCGATTCAACATTGTTACAAACCCCAAAAATGATATTTAATGTTTGACCTATATAAGGTATAGTATATCTACATATAGAATACTTTAAATTTTCGAAAACTCCAAATTACGGCAAATTACTTGTTTGTTATATTAAAAGTTGTGCCAGCTTAATTGAAAGCTACCATAACTTTTGTTAATTATCATGCGATTTTTTTAAAATTGCACTCGTGTGAAGTTAGCGCCCGGAGCTAGCGTCCAAATGCAGCTCCCACCCCCCACTACCAAGCCAAACTCACACGATACACAAATCATAAAAGTAGAATGTAGAATATTAACAAATTATTTTCTCATTCTAAACTTGGTGTTCTGACATGGTCTTATATGGCAGGAAAACAAATTATTTACATATCTAACTAGAATTAAAAACTCAATTCTGTAAGTGAGATAAAGGATAAAATAACCCTATTAACCATTAAACATTTTTTTCTATCAAAACCAAGTTTTGTTACACCATCCAATTTGGCACAAAAAATAATTTATAAATTTATAAGTGAGTGGGATCAAGGGTAAAACAACCCTAATAATTTTAAAATATTTTTTCCTTCCAAAACTAAGTTTTGTGACACCATCCAATAATACACATAAAATAACTTATAAATATACCTATCTACAGAAAAAAAGACAAATCTCCAAGTGAGTGGGATCAAGGGTAAAACAACCCTAATAATTTTAAAATATTTTTTTTCCAAAACTAAGTTTTGTGACACCATCTAATAATACACATAAATTAACTTATTAATATACCTATCTAGAGAAAAAAACACAAATCTCTAAGTGAGTGGGATCAAGGGTAAAACAACCCTAATAATTTTAAAATATTTTTTCTTCCAAAACTAAGTTTTGTGACACCATCTAATAATACACATAAAATAACTTATTAATATACCTATCTAGAGAAAAAAACACAAATCTCTAAGTGAGTGGGATCAAGGGTAAAACAACCCTAATAATTTTAAAATATTTTTTCTTCCAAAACTAAGTTTTGTGACACCATCTAATAATACACATAAATTAACTTATTAATATACCTATCTAGAGAAAAAAACACAAATCTCTAAGTGAGTGGGATCAAGGGTAAAACAACCCTAATAATTTTAAAATATTTTTTCTTCCAAAACTAAGTTTTGTGACACCATCTAATAATACACATAAAATAACTTATTAATATACCTATCTAGAGAAAAAAACACAAATCTCTAAGTGAGTGGGATCAAGGGTAAAACAACCCTAATAATTTTAAAATATTTTTTCTTCCAAAACTAAGTTTTGTGACACCATCTAATAATACACATAAAATAACTTATTAATATACCTATCTACAGAAAAAAAGACAAATCTCTAAGTGAGTGGGATCAAGGGTAAAACAACCCTAATAATTTTAAAATATTTTTTTTTCCAAAACTAAGTTTTGTGACACCATCTAATAATACAGAAAAAATAACTTATTAATATACCTATCTACAGAAAAAAAGACAAATCTCTATGTGAGTGGGATCAAGGGTAAAACAACCCTAATAATTTTAAAATATTTTTTCTTCCAAAACTAAGTTTTGTGACACCATCTAATAATACACATAAAATAACTTATTAATATACCTATCTAGAGAAAAAAACACAAATCTCTAAGTGAGTGGGATCAAGGGTAAAACAACCCTAATAATTTTAAAATATTTTTTTCTTCCAAAACTAAGTTTTGTGACACCATCTAATAATACACATAAAATAACTTATAAATATACCTATCTACAGAAAAAAAGACATATCTCTAAGTGAGTGGGATCAAGGGTAAAACAACCCTAATAATTTTAAAATATTTTTTTCTTCCAAAACTGAGTTTTGTGACACCATCTAATCATACGCATAAAATAATTTATTAATATACCTATCTACAGAAAAAAAGACAAATCTCTAAGTGAGTGGGATCAAGGGTAAAACAACCCTAATAATTTTAAAATATTTTTTTCTTCCAAAACCAAGTTTTGTGACACCTTCTAATAATACACATAAAATAACTTATTAATATACCTATCTACAGAAAAAAAGACAAATCTCTAAGTGATTGGGATCAAGGGTAAAACAACCCTAATAATTTTAAAATATTTTTTTCTTCCAAAACTGAGTTTTGTGACACCATCTAATCATACGCATAAAATAACTTATTAATATACCTATCTACAGAATAAAAGACAAATCTCTAAGTGAGTGGGATCAAGGGTAAAACAACCCTAATAATTTTAAAATATTTTTTTCTTCCAAAACTAAATTTTGTGACACGCATCTAATAATACACATAAGAAAAAAATATTTTAAAATTATTAGGGTTGTTTTACCCTTGATCCCACTCACTTAGAGATTTGTTTTTTTTCTGTAGATAGGTATATTAATAAGTAATTTTATGTGTATTATTAGATGGTGTCACAAAACTTGGTTTTGGAAAAAAAAATATTTTAAAATTATTAGGGTTGTTTTACCCTTGATCCCACTCACTTATAAATTTATAAATTATTTTTTGTGCCAAAGTGGATGGTGTAACAAAACTTGGTTTTGATAGAAAAAAATGTTTAATGGTTAATAGGGTTATTTTATCCTTTATCTCACTTACAGAATTGGGTTTTTAATTCTAGTTAGATATGTAAATAATTTGTTTTCCTGCCATATAAGACCATGTCAGAACACCAAGTTTAGAATGAGAAAATAATTTGTTAATATTCTACATTCTACTTTTATGATTTGTGTATCGTGTGAGTTTGGCTTGGTAGTGGGGGGTGGGAGCTGCATTTGGACGCTAGCTCCGGGCGCTAACTTCACACGAGTAAAATTGCCACCATAATTTTGTCCGTTTTATGTGCAAATTATGTGTGAAATCAACAATTAATTTGGTCGAGTAGGTTTTTAAAAAAAAATATATATTGTGCTATCTTTCATATGAAGCTAGCACAATTTTTGTTAATTATCATGCGATTTTTACCTCTCGCCCTTCAGATAAGAGAGGTATAGTAATCATGCTAAAAATTGGGTAGTGAGTTTTCAAGGAATACGATTTTGATATTTTCGCGATGATGTCTGTGTGAATGTGTGTTGTAGTAACGATACTTCAAATACTACTAAATTAAAAAATTTGAAATTTTGTATACAAAATTCTGATACCCTAGATTAGATCTGATTAAATTTTGGTGTAAAGTGGAAGTGGCAGTAGCTATGAGTCGTCTACAAAACGGCAATAGGTTTTTACACAATTATTTGGAATACACTATATAGTTTACTTTTGTATCATCAAAATTTTTGCCATTGTTGCCATATTTACAAAAAAGTTAATTTTTTTTCATACTTTTTTTGTGTGAACGTGTAAATTTTTTATTCAAAGAAAAGCAAATATGATGATAGGATTATTTCTAGACTTTTGAAACATCCTACACATATATCTTGTTCACTCAGCTTCTAGCCTATATATGAACTCACCCCATATGTGTTTTTTTTTATTTTTCTGATATTTAAATAACTCTTTTTTTGGGAAGAGAAAAAGAGGTAATACATCACTTTTTTTCTAAGTACAGACTTATCAGTATGATACATATACACAGTGACCCTAATCGCCAAAATATTATTTTACTTTTATATATAAGGACCGTGAATGTTTGATGTTTTTATATCGTTTTTATTCTGGTAAAGCGATTAATTATACTAAGAGCTTGTTTAATATAAATAATATTTGACCGAATTTATTTTTGATTTTACAGATAATTTGCACAAAATTATATGATGGCAATTTGAAAAAAAAAGCATGATAACTAGCACAAGTTGTGTTAGCTTTATATGAATGATTATAAAATAAACCATTTGACAAAATTAATTTTTGATTTCACACATAATTTGCACATAAAACGCACAAAATTATGATGGTGTATTTTTAGAAAAATCGCATAATTAACAAAAGTTGTGCCAGCTGTCAATCTGGCATAACTTTTAATATTACAAAAAGTAGAAATGCACAAAAATCGGCCAAAAATTACACATAATTTGCACAAAAATATGAAAAAGATCCGGGGAAATTATGCTACAATTGTTGTGCTAACTTTATGTACTAATTTCGATAATATTTCTTGTTATAGTGACTTATTTTGTAGATATAAGCAAAATATTATTAAAGAATGGAAGGAAAAGTAAATTCCACGAACCCTTATTTTTACATACGGTTCTACCAAAAAAGAATTCATAAATGGTAGTGTTACGTTTTTTTGTGCCAACCTGTAGTTTCATTATTCCTCTACTGAATATATTTAAGTTTCATACTAGCTTGATATCCCCTTCTTATTTTTTTGCGTCATGTCCCTCTTGGTATTCCTATAAAATGTCTTTTCCATGTTAATAATGTTCTTCTCTTTACCTACTCTGTCAAAATAACTTGACTTTATATCGTTTCCTTTTTCTCTCCTCCTCATCTTACAGGGTTTTTTTTCCTGGGCCAAGAAGTTTTTTTCCTGGGCCAAAAAGTTTCTTTTTCTGGACCAAGAAGTATTTTTTCCTGTATACCAGTTTCTTCAGTTTTTCCTTTGGACCTAGTTTCTTTTAGTATACAGTTTCTTCAGTTTTTCCTTTGGACCAAGTTTCTTGGACTACATTTCCTTTGGAGAAGGAAGACAAGAAAAAACCTCAAAAAAAGCTAAGTTTCTTTTAAAGAAAAGTAAAAAAAAATCTCTGGAACCCTATCTTTATAAAATAAACAAATATAACGTTTAATTTCCTTAACCCGAAAAAAAAAGAATTTAAAGGACGGATTTTGAAATATATCTTAGTTTTTTTTTGTCAATTGTTTCTAATTACATTAAAAAATCAATTTGACTGCTAGCGTCCAAAACTTTTTTATTTTATATTCTACTTAAGTAGAATTTGAAATATATCAGAATTCTGATATATTTCAAATTCTATTCGTGGAACGAACCCAAAATATAAAGATTTGAGCTTCATCACATTAATTATTTGTTACCAACAAAATACAGTATCCTTTCAGTAGATTTTATTTTAATTCATTAAAATTTCTATTGAAATACCAACCATATATATCTATTTATTAGAACCATAAAATTATAAAAAATTAAACATTCAACCAACTTGTGTGTGACCAATGGATGTGATTCAAAATAAAAAAAAGTTAGTAATTTTTTTGTGCTTATGTGGAAAAAAATAAAAAAAGACAAGTAAATTTTTTATATTTTATTTTTAAAACAAAACCATATCGATGATTGAAATTCAACAATCCTAAATAAAAAAATACAAGAACAAGTTTTTATGTGTTAGAAAACGGTTTGTTTTTTATAAACCTCATGATCATATCTAAAGCCCATTGTGGCTGATCAGCAGGAACCATATGCCCAGCGCTACGAACCAAGATCTCTGTTAAATTCCCAGCTTGTTTAACGTAACCTGCCAACTCCGATCCCACATACCATTTATTTCTTGGAGCAGTTTTATACACATCAGCTCCGTTAAAATTCAAATTTTGCAAAAAATTAATTGTCAGTGGATATGCTACTATAATATCTAACTGTCCATTATAAATCAATACCCTGTAATTACTTAGAAGCTCTGTTAGCCAAGGACTTACGCTTTGCATTATATCTTCTAACAAATTTAATTCTACAATAGTGGACACACCATTAAACGGCGTTTTTCCTACGTGTATGGCTGCTCTAACGTCAGGTCTTTGTACATACTTTCCTGTTTCTAAGATTTCCAATCCATTTGGATCATAAGAAAACAAGAAATTGTAAAAATTGTCAAATCCAGTTATATTCTTAAATATTGAACTAGTATTACTCATATCACCTTCTAAGAGATCATCAAATAGTTTTGCTGCTTCAGCATAATTCTTATTTTGAATATAATTTATACCTAAAAAAAGATTAATTATAATCAGTTTGATTAAAATTAAATTATTTATACCTTGTTGTTCTTTGTCATCAAATATTTTCTTGGAATTCAAATCAATCAGACCAAGTTGAAATAGATAATCCCCATATTTCAACTGATTTATTGGATCACATAAACCATTACCAATACTCAATCCTTTTAAATTAATTTTTATTTTCGCATTAGGATTATTTTGATGGATGGTATAAGAAATAGCTGGGACATATTTTCCAGCTAAAATTTTTCATGTTTTATAATTTACTTTAATTAGTTTTTTATTTTAATTTGTAGATTTAAATATAAAATTTACCGTAGGATTCTCCAGCAACATAAAATTCATTATTTTGTAATTCTGAAAAAAGTGTAAAGAATTGTTGTAGAGCATTATATAAATCTTCGCCCACTTTAGTTTCATTTTTGGCATAACCTCCATCATTGGTAAAACTGTAGCCAGTACCTGCTGGACTATCTATGTATATCACAGAATGGTCATTCGTCCAACTAAATGGTCTTATTTTTAAACCTAAAATTAAAAAAAGGTGAAACTTCAATTTGATTTGAGATTGAGATATTTTTTTCTTTATCGTATAAGAAGAATTTTAAACTAACCTTTTTTATTTTTGACTGAAAACGGTCCATTTTCTCCAAATAAACCGATAAGCGAAGTGGCTCCTGGTCCGCCTTGTAGCCACAAGATTACAGGAGCTGTAGCGTAAGCATTCTGAGCGGGAAAAAACCAGAAAAATAAATTCGAATTATATATTTTATCCACTGTAAAATATCCAGAGTAACTTTTCACGTTTTTAAATCCATTGAAATAAATATGAGCCGCTGCTAGCGCGTCTTGAATTTTATTTTGTTCGATAAGTGGTGTTAGTATTAGGGGATCCCCCGGATCATCTCCTGTAAGTTTTTCTATTGGTATTTGTGGATAAGCATTTGGGAATGCGGATTCTGTTTTTTGGTTTAAAAACGTTGAAATATACACTAAAAGTAGCACTACTTTCATGATTATACACTCACTAAACGTTTAACGTTTATACTGCTTCTTGTTCTTGAATAGCTAATTATAGATAAATAAATAGCATATTGCGCGAAATAAGAATCAACAGATATTATACTGTTTATTTATTGTTATGACTTTACGTTTATCAACAAGGTTATCCGACCAACACTACAAACATAGCTTGAATGACTAGACGAGACGAGATACCGACGCCCTGAAACTTGTTCCGATTAAAGATTAAAGAATCAACGATATAACGACAAAAGGATGTGCACAGTTTACATGACAATAGGGCAACGCATAGGGGCGTGCATCGTCAATACTTTCAATGGAAATGTCATAATTTTGAAAAAAAATATACATAATTAGATTTATTGTGCGTTAATCTGGAGGATAAAACATCACATTTTCAATATATAAAAGCATGATGTGCCACAAGCTTCCATTCTTGGGCCATAGTGAACGAATGGATTCTTTCTAAATCCTTTAGTACATTATTTTTGCCGACGATACAACTTTAATCCACAAGGCTGATTTGTCGAATAGGGAGAAATTTATTTGAATCAACAAAACACAAAGTTAAACTAATCATCTACATATTTGGTAACAATTTATAGGTTTTAGCGAACTAATTAGGAAGTAGTTGCAACTAAACCAGTAGTTTTGACCGCCATTTTGCTCGCATGCCCGGGTAATGGCGGTCGGGTTGCGGGAAATGGTAGCCTAAGAATCTATACATACGCAGCCCTCGGCTGAGTCCCGTCCACCACTGCACAATGAGTGTGCCAGAGACCGCACAGAGTGCATCTGTACTAAATTTCATTATTTTTTCAGAATTCATCGCCTATAATGCACTTGTTTCCTAAATCCTCCATATCGTCATCCTCATCATCATCACATAGATCCGCTTCTACGGTAACATCTGACTCTGAAGTTTCATAAAACTCCTGAAAAACTTGTAGCCTTTTCAACGCCGGTGGTAGCTGATTTAATCTTTTCACCTTCATAACTGTACTGAAAAACATGTCTTTTAGTTTTTTCAATGCAGGTGGTAGGTATTTTAATCTTTTCACCTTTAGCTTTACCATTTGTGACTCTGCTCTTGTCGTTTCTGATTTTTCGCTGCTTTCTTATTTTATTTTTCTATCAAACTGTCTTTGATCGTTGTCGATGTCAATATGGTAGCATGTTGCTTCTGGTTACCCTTTCTGGTGTTTGAAACTGCTGATAGTTTTCTGGGCAAACAAAGAAGATATTTGATAGCAGGTAGGGTTCTACCGAATATGAATGGAATTGCCTTCTCTGGTACGGAGTCCTCTTGCATGGATTATTCTTGAATGGATTCAGAACAGGAATCAACTACAATAGGTTCAGACTGAAGAATTTCTGCTGCAAGAATGTCTTAATCGCGAAATACATTAGGGTCGGATGGAAAACCCCGATTCACCCCTGCTCATTGTACAAAAACTAATAAGTTCTTTCGACGGATAACCCAAACTCATACACCAAATTTTAGATCAATCGGATTAAACGTGTGGCCTCTATCGTGGAAGAATCACAGACAGACACACAGACTTCCATCTGGAAATTGTCTTAATCATATCAGGGGAGGTGAATATATAGGTGAATATATGAACACTCCTTCTAGACGCCAGCAATTCTCCACTTTAACGCCCTGTATCTCGAAAACTGGTCATAGGATCCGATGAAGAATTCATATTTAAGACATTATTAAAGTTATATACTCAGAAAATGGTTACATTTGACGGTTTTTGTAGTTTTCTCAAAATAGAATTCCTTCCGAGAAATAAACCACTTTGTATAATTTGAAGCTTATAGGGACACACATATGTTAGTGGTATTACCTTTCCCAGAAATCAATCCATAAGTACAGGGTTTCAAATTAGTCATTAAAAAAAAAATGTTATGTTGTGATTCCCTCCAAAACACCCTTTATAAAAAATGTGTATTATGACATATTTTCTCGTCAAAATATTATATTGATGAGTACCTTTTGAAATATACTTCCCTGACGTCACAGTAAAAAGTGAGATTTTGCAAAAAATTACCGTCGTATAAATATTTTTACCTGTAAGTATGTACTAATGTATTACTAAAATATGTAGTAAACGTATGTATAAAACAGAAATTCAAACTAACTAGTAAGTTTAAAAAAAACAATTTTCAACACTCTGTATCTAGAAAACTGGTCATATGATTGAGTTGGGTCCATGAACATTTTTGGTTACTTGATCAAGTACAATAACATACAAAAGTTTTAGAAAATTTGACCAGTCGCCACTTTACATAAGAAAAGTGCGGAGTCCTTTAATTTGAAAAGGATACATTCCTCTGCCAAATCAAGTAGCTAGTATTAATCTGGGGTCAGAATAGTTAATGCATCTTGCTTTATTTGTACATCTCGTCTGCTATTCAGTTGCAGTAATTGTAGGCATCTCACCTCAATAAATTACTAACGCATCTACAAATATCTTGTCTCAACCAACCACTAAAAATGACGTGCATTGCGTGTCACGCAAAACAAAAGAATGAGATTTGACAGAACTAGAGATGGGACTAATATAGAGACGCTTCGTCGTTATTTTAGAAATCCGTCTGGTTAATTTTAGCTTTAAAAATTGCGTGCTTACTCACGGGAAAAAGTGGTACTGTATTCGCCAACTAGGAAGAGATTGAGGGAGGAATACGACGAATTTTGGAATCTGCGCAACCTCATCATCGCATATAGCATGAATTTCAGCATCTGCGCAATCTCTTCCTGGTTGGTGCTTGCTGTACTACATTTGATCATTGAGAACAAAGCGTAAAATATAATTAAAATGTCTAGAGCTTTGTTAAACCGTTAAGAAATTGTAGCTTATCTGATAAACTATTTTGAATGAGAACGAAAACACGGAGAAAGACTTCTATCTAATGCTGTAAGGGATATAAATAATGAAATTTAGACTACTAGTATCAGAAGATGTCCTTATTTTTGTTGTATTCGAGTCGAGAAGATAAATTGACTAGTAGTATATAATAAAAACAATTGAAGACTAATTATACGCAACTGTCATTGCGTTTCTCAAGAGTTTTTTTAATTATTACAAAAAATTCGACAGAAAATAAGCACTTTCTTTTGCATTTTTATCATTTCAAGTGAATTTTCGACGTAATCAAATAAAACAGAGAGGTAAGTAACTCTTTATCACATATATTTCAATTTGAAATAGTTTGAGATTATGTAATAAATATTTGGATATTAGAGAGTTTTAGCACCTCATCTCCTAACATTAACACTAACGCTAACCCTCAGTTCGAGCAGACTGCGCATGCTCACATAAAAATAAAAATTCCGTTATACGATAAATTTTCTGAAATAAAGGGATGTTTTGCGGGTCTTATTAACTCAAATACAAATTTGTTATTGGCTACAGCTTTAATAGGACAAGATCTAAATAACAGAGGATAATTGATGACCGATGTGTATTGTCACCAGGTTTTGTTTTATCGGTTTGATTTTTTGCATGTAGATAATTATTGTGTATTATTTGACAAAAGCTTTTTTATGTGATTATGAAGAAAGGTAAAAGAAGACAACGTCCATTACTAAAAGCATAAAAAAATAGCGAGAACATACTATATTACTTATATTCTCATTCAATTATTATTGTCACAAACTGCCTCTTTTCAATTGAAATTCTTTTCAAATACAAAAAAAATCCAAAAAGTATCATTGTAAAAATGATTATATATTCTAGTATTTAAAAAAATAGTATATAAATCACTTTTTATCACTTTTCTGGACGTTTCCGAGCTGCCTGAATCCGAAAACGTGAAAAAATCCTGTCCGGACGTCTGGATGTCTGTCTGGATGTAAACACTAACTTTTGAACAAGAGCTCTGATCGAGTTCAGGTTTTCACTTTACCGAGTTAGTTTTGTTCAAGGAAGAACCCTATTGAATTTGAGCAGGATCGGACCGGCCCTTCCGGTACCCGCCATACAAATTAAAGTGGCCCTAATAGCACAAAAAGGTCCAATTGACGTTTTTTAATGGTTCATTTAACGTCAGAACGTCCGAGGACCAAAATAAAACGTTTTATAAACGTTTCTACAAGAACGTTTTTAAAATGGACATAAAGAAACGTCCAAAATATGTCGACAAAACGTCTTAACTCATAAATTAAAAACAAAACGTTTTGTACGTTACAGTACGATAAAAAACGATTACTAAATCTTTTTTGAACGTCCATGTCAGAATGATTTTTATAAATCTACAAAAAGTATGTTTTCAAAAAAAGTCAAAAATAATGAATAAAACAACATATTTGAGTATGGATAATATTTTAAAGACACAAATTTACGTTCATTAAACGTTTTTGTAAGTGGTTCTTATGTCCACGGTAAAAAAAAGGTTCAAAAGGCGTTTTTGGGTTCACAAAAGTATATTTTGAGAAAGAAAGTTTAAACGTAAAAAGTCAAAAACTTAAATTCTTTAAACGTTTTTCTAAGTTGTTTTTATAGCCACGCTAAAGAATGTTCAATAGAAGTTTTTGGGTCCACAAAAGTATATTTTGAGAAAAAAAGTTTAAATGTTTTATTTGAGTAGTTTGTAAATACACCATCAGTAAAAACGTTCAAAAAGTATATGTTAAATCGTTTTATTTAGGTCCCCAAAAGTATATTTTCAGAAAAAGTCAGAAAGTTACGTTTTTGTAAGTAGTTTTTATAACCACTGTAAAAAAGATTAAAAGACGTTATGTTTTTGTTTCCGCAATATAATGGACGTTCTAAAATATGTCTAAAAAACGCCTTTGTCATACCATTTATTTAGTCCGTTTTGAAACGTTTTACGTTTTTAAAACGAATTTTTTCGACGTCTATATGACGTTAGAAGTTGTGACATTTGCACTAGAGAAAAACGTCTTATAAACGTCCTCGGGTACTTTAACGAACGTTTTTTAAACGTCTCTGTGCTATTAGGGGGGGAAGCATTTCAAATTTTTAGAACTTTGTCCACTTCACATCATGTATAATATTCCCCTACATGTAACTATGTGAAAAATTTGGTCAGTATCGCACAAACCATTCTGATACCCGTCTTATAACGGTCCATAAAAATCAAGTTCTAATTATTGAGATTTCTAGAAGTTCAATTTTTTTTTAATTTAAAAAAAAATTATGCACGTAATTATTATTTTGACAAATTTTGAAGTTAATAAATATTTTAATATTGACATGAAATTTCTTTCACTTTTTAGGGTTCCGTACCTCAAATGAAAAAAGGAACCCTTAGAGGATCACTTCGTTGCTTACCTGTCTGACTGTCAAGACTTTTTTTCTCAGAAACGCGTAGATGTATTAAGTTGAATTTAACATCCAATACTTGGGACTAGCAATCTAAAAAAGTGTTCGCTCCGATGGGCCGAAGTCCTGAAACGGTGCACCACATTTTAAATTTTTCAAACTTTCGTTATTTTCTCTGTTTGGAACATATTTAAGAAAAAAGTCCCCAAATTATTTTTTCCCAGATTATCAACATAACACTAGACCAAAAATTTACCTATTTAAAGTACGAAAAAGTTTTCATTGAAAATAAGCAACTTTTATTAATTTAATTAAAACGAATTATTATTCAACAATAATTTTAGAATTTTTTAAAAAATAGATATGACAACACTGTGTAATAACTTAAAACTGTAAAACGATCACTCGTCATTCTTCTACTTGTTAATAGATGGCGAAAGTAATATTGATCTTTGTAATGGGAATGGTAGAATTCAAATATATGGGACTCCCGCAAAAAATTTATTTTTATTATGTTAAGTTTTTTATTTTATTTATTTTAATCTTTATTTTTTTTTGTTAAGTGACATGTATTTTTATTTTTAAACCGCATTGTGCCTAATCTTTAATTTTAAATGTCTACATTTGGTATTTTTTCGCAATTTCAAATAATCTTGACAAACCTAAAAAAAAATTTTGAAAATAAATTTTACTCTATTTAATATTTTCACGAATTGCAGAATAGAAAAACAAAATAAATTTATATGTTCGACTAAATTAATTGATGTAATTAGACTCAATTAAATTAAATGATTATACTTTGTACGATGTCGTTGCGGACATACCCAATTACAATTAAAATACTATAAAATCTTCAGAAGTAATAATTGCCGTGTGTATGACAAATACCATCTTTTGAGTCAATTCAAAGTATATTTATCTTATGTTATGATAGTAAAGATTTATGAATGTACCTAGTAGTGAATAAGTGTTCATATTTATGAATTATCAACGGACTGTTTGAAATAATAAATATAAATTTTATTAATAAAATAAAATGAATTTGGTTTGTAACAGTGCCTTAAGCATTTCTTTTTGAGTATTAGTCACATGTTTCTTCATTTTTACTTATTTATTAACATTTTTCTATTACTCACATTTTATGTAACATATTGAGTAAAAAAAGAAAACAAGTTGTAGAAAAGAATTTGTTAAACAAATTACATCAGCATAACTTATCGCCTATCAATAGTTGGTATACGCCCTATATTTGTTTGTAAAAACAGTAAAAAGACGAATTAATTACGATAATTGCATTTATACTGACAGCAATATCATGTGCAACCACATGCAAATGTGTGTTCAAACTGAAAATCACTTCAATTCATAAACGTACGTTTAACATTTTAAAAGGTTATAAAAAATATCAGATATCCCTTCGAGATCTTTTTCGCGCCCTTTACAAAGATTAGGTAAAATAAGATGAGACAGTTAGAGGAAGAAAAGAAGTAAATTGGACAGAAAGGTATTATCAAAATATTACTTTGTCGGTTTGACTCCGAACCCCGACCATTGACGTAGACAAAACGGAGGGATTTCTGATGAAATAGTTTCGACCCTTATCACAAAACATATAAACATGTGTTATTTGTTTTGTGGAACGATCGTTCGTACTTTTATTCCTTTTAATATTTACAATTTCGTATTTCTGGATGGTACGCCCATGTTTCGGTCAAATATTAGTACGTGGTATTCGTTCAACAAAATAATAAATATATTTCTTTTGCGATGACAGCAACATTGAAATAGTTGACTTGAAATAATGTACGTTCTTACTGGATATATAAGAGGATCTGTTATATTATTTTTTTAAGATATACTTTATACAAAACTAGTGCTCCTCGTATATCATAAATTGCACTTTTAGGTCAATGAGGCGGATTGCGTTTCTACAAAAATTTAATGTTAGTGTCCGGTATTATTAAATTACTAGTCTTTGCCTATACTTCAATTTCACTCTAGCTAAAACATTTTCGATAACTAATAGTTTAAAAATTTCTGTTCGAAAATAAATTTCCTTGTAAAATTCCGGCGTAATGAAAATTTCCTAGCAATAAAACCTTATATTTTTTGTATTAATATTATAAATATTGTCTCTTTTAACGTTATTTACTATTCCTCATACAAAATAAACAAAAATCGTTAATGAAAGTTTGAAGAAAACCTTGTACTTTTAAGAAAGCATGCGAGGACCTTTCATGTACACTGATTATTCATTGACCCAACAACTTTTTTTAAATTAAAACCTCGTTCTCGTTCTGTAAGAAATACCTCCAATTATATGAGAAAACATCTCCGCTATTGGTATTGGAAAATAACGAGCAGGTGTAGGAACCCAATTTGTACTCGCCAGAAGTTACTGGCCACCTTGAGGGTCCGCTGCGGGCTTTTTCTTCTTCTCTTCCTTCTTATTTTTTAAACGAACCGTTCGATATATAACAAATTAATTGTATATTTACACTTATAAATCTAAATCAAAATAGATTTTATAAAATGGAAGGAAAAATATCAGGTTTTCCACATTGAATGTCATATTATTTAAGTAATTGTTGTCATTTTCTTCTTACATTTCTTTTTTCTTTGAGACATTATTAACAGTTATTTTATTTTCCTCTGTTGTCATGGTATTGTTAACATCTGTCTGTATAATCACAGAACACCTTAACTGTACAGAAGCGAAAGTACAAGGCGGCACTTTGATCTTCAAGTGACGAATTTTCGTGACCTTGATTCTCCGCTCAGTACTACATCTGTCATTTTTGAGCGGCAAATTTAAATTAAATGAAATGAAGTCAGTTAGTTTCAGCACATTTTTTGGTGTATGGATTCGATTAAAAAATATATTCTTTTCCCCTCAGTTCACTTTTTCATGTTTGTAAATTTACTCATATTCTTCAAGATTCCTTTTCAACGAATGGGAAAAATAGTGAAAACAGCATGCTGAATCCTCAATCACTTTTCTTGATAAATAGCGGAAAATAATAAAAATACATTTCGACCTCTATTGGAAATCTCCTTTGGTCTATTCAACAAATATAAATATTAATTGTTTTTTCAAAACAACTCAAAGTACATCAATAAAAGTAACGGATACATGCAGAGTCATTAGATTGATTTAAAAATCACTTGGGAAGAGGAAAATAAAAATGGACACTTCTCAAACAAAAAAACGAATAAAACCTGCGGGAAGTTTGAATTTGACAATTATAATACTTACTGTCAGTAGATAGAACGTCCATTAACTTTAAAGATTCAATAAGTAAAGGTAATGACGTTTAGAATAGAACTTTACAAGTTGATTTCTTGTACAATTGTCACAATCTAAACGTCATTGTCTTTAGTTACTAAACCGTTAAAGTTAATGAACGTTCTATCTACTGACAGTTAGTTAGCCTTGCACATGCGCTCTTAAATAAAACTTGGACACATAGGCGGACTTTCGCTTCTGTGTAGTTAAGGTGGTCTGTGGTATAATTCCGATTGAATTCCAAAGACTATCTACTATAGACGTTTCACGTAAATGGCTCAAGGTCAACTTTTGTGTTTTAGATGTCTCTGTTAGTATGAATAATTAAATTTATGTTTTCTGCAATTATACAATTTCTAATTTTATTAGATAAAAGTTCGCTGTACTGGTACTTATCACTGACTTTTTTGTTTATAAAACTTTTGTGACAGTCTTTCTTTTCAACGTTTATTGCTTTTTCAATGGGGGAGTTCCCTCAATGTTGCCAACCTAGAAAAAGGTCTACCAACGGGGAAGGATTATTTTTGGTCAAAATCTACTTCATTATTTTCGCAATGATAAAATATGTGTACAAAATTCCATTGAGCTTTCCAGAATATATCGTTAGCGAAATATAATGATTTTAATAGAATCTTACTTCTGATTGGTTGAAATTTAGTTGTCAAATGTCATTCGTCATAGATTAAGTATAACAGAGCGACATGTTTTATTTTCAGATTATAGAATATCCAAACTACTCGCCAAATTCAGTTTAGTTCCACCAATCCTCCAAGGCTGTAGGTCAGTCGTTGAAAATGAAACATGTCGCTCTGTTATACTTACTCTATGACGAATGACATTTGAAAACTAAATTTTAACCAATCAGAAGTAAGAATTTATTAAAATCATTATATTTCGCTAACGATATATTCTGGAAAAGTCAATAGAATTTTGAACACATATTTTATCATTGCGAAAATAATGAAGTAGATTTTGACTAAAAATAATCCTTCCCCGTTGGTAGACCTTTTTCTAGGTTGGCAACATTGAGGGAACTCCCCCATTTTCGAACAATGCTTTATAAAGAAAAATCTTGTGTTCCAAATTGTGACCAAATTGTTGAAATACGTCATGTATTTCAAAACCCGCAAATAAGGATATCGAACGATTTAACAAATAGCTAAGTACTTGCTTTAAACAATAATGAACTAAATAAAATGGATTCTCTCTTAGTTTTTTTTCTAAAAAGCGGGCGTGTCACAGATATTTTGAACCAAAATATGTGTAAACACGATCTAATAGATTACTTTTAAATGCCGTTCCAACTTTACATTTACTTGGTAAGCCAAAAAATATTCTGTCCATGTAAGAATTTAATTTAATTTTAGGGGGATTTTAATGTTATACCAAATACAGGCGTGTCTTTATCTTTAGTTATACAGCCACCATCATCATCATGCGGTATGTATTAATTAATTAGAAACAAGATTTTCTCTTGATTTATATGTATTAGATTGTATCCTTTTTGTAGCTTTTAATATAGTTTTGTGTTTTACGATATATGTATAGAGTTGGGGATAAGTTTGGGACCAGACAAGTTTAGAGAAAAAAAGGTTTAATGGTGAAATTTAAATGGTGAAGAACTTAACCTAACCTCCGTATATTTTCGATTACTTTATTTTATTTTATTATTATTTTATTGTAACGCTTTATTAGATTGTAACAAATGTATAAATAAGTGTAACTATTAAAATAAATAAAACTTTCTTTGTGGTTTGTTCTGCTGATTTTTAACATTTTAAATTTCCCGGTATTCTGTGCACATGAATAATTTGGAAACAGAGCACTAGATGGAGCCAACTTTATTACCAATATCTAATAAAATTTGAAATTTTATCATTGCCAACCTAAATTTAATTTTTGTACTGACAGAACCATCTAGGGCTCTGGTCCCAAAATATAAAAGCAAGTTTATGTGGAACGTCTTTGTTGAATTCTTCAGGATCTTTGACTCTGTTCTGCAGTTTTTAATTTAATGTTTAAGTTTATTGAATTTAAAGTTTTTGTTTATTAATTTTTTTTTTTTAGCGAAATGCATGTTCTGTGACCCAATCTACTCTATTCCAAATTTCGATAAATACTACTCTCATTATGGATTGACATTTAAGAATTAAGATATATTTTTTTAAAACGACTATTAAATTTGGATTTTTATCGTTGTTCTGTCACAGATTTTTTTTGCATGACATTACAGAATTTCAGGCGAGCATAAGATTTAAAAGACTCGTAAGATTTTATTACTAATCCATGTAAATTGGTAGTTTAATATTTTTTAATCGAAAAATCTCATTTGAATAAGAGAAACCGTTCGGTTATGGACTTAACTTTAAGTGTACACGGTGGTCACATAAATTAAAAAAAAAATATTATCTATCGATTCATTTTTAATAAAACATTGGTTTAGGTGGCGACTAGTTTCGTCTTCATAGCCGTCTTTAGGCCTAGATATTGATTCGACAGTTATATAAAAACAATTATATCTTACCATACAAGGTGTTTCAAAAGTCTGGAAACGGTTCTGCGTGTTTCAAGAGTCTGGAAGCGGTCTTGGAATTCAAAAACTGCTAAAGATAAATGGTCCAAATTCGGGAATTAGTACAAATATGCCTTTTTTAATATTTTTATGCGCTTAAAATTCAAAACATTTGTTTTTGCTACAGGACGACATTTTGAATTATTTTAAAAGCAAATATAATGGTAAGACCGTTTCCAGACTTTTGAAAGACCCTGTATATATTTATCAATAAATGAATTTGAATACCTAATAGCATAATGCTTGAGTAGTTAAAAAGGTAAATTTTAGTATTTTGCACCTAAGCTAAAGATTATCCAACAACTAAAACGGCACCTTCAGCGTCCTCACTTCTCTAATTTGCAATTTGTTTTTTGTTCTCTTATTTTTAACGTAGCATTCGGTTTAGTTGTTGCACAAAGTTTATAGTAGATTCATATTTGCATACTACGCGACCATAGTAGCTATCCAGGGTATAATAGAAATTTCTCATTCCTGCTCATGTTATAAGAGCGCTTTTAATATATTAATTTGTAATGCAATTATTGAGATGTTATATGTATATACATAACATTAGTTTGGTGTCACCAAAATTCACTGAAAAACAAACTCACGGAAACGGTCCCATCGAAAAAAACTCACCGAAAAAAAAATCACCGAAATAACTAACCGAAAAAAACTTGCCTAAATAAAACAACATATTTTCATAAAAAAATAAAGTGGACTAATATAACTATAATATAATATTTTCGACTATAATACAATATTTTATTGAACTACAATGTAACTTTGAAAAAGTACCCATAGAGTTCTTCTTGATTGAAGGTGTCCCATTTGTCAGAAACTGCTCTTCCATAATATTTTTGAGTCGCTGATTTGCTTGGTGTTACTTCTTCCGTGGCAGATGGGCAGATGCTGCAATATCATTTTCGCTAAGACTGATGACCATCAATGCCTGTTCAGCTTTGAGTATATCAATGAACTTCCATATAGTTTAGGATGGTGACATCCAAGTCGTCCAACGAAGCCATTGTGCCAACCTTCCAAGCCATTGTTGGTACGGGGAAGGCCTTCCAGAACAGCGTCATATTGCGATCCAACTACGACGGGTTTCACGCCCAAGTCATCTTCATGAAGTAGTCCAATAACTTTCCGAATTGGCTCTCATGACCAAAACTCTGAAGAAGTGAGTGCCTTGTAAGCAGCCATGAGTTGGAAGCGGCCGAAGGTGACGACCATTATCTGTGTTATCGACATCATTGTACATGTTGAAAACATCGGAGTAGGACTGGATTTTTCGGAAAATGGCTAGGGAAAGTTCGAAAAGGCAGCCACGTATCATCCTTGTTTTTCCAATAACATCATTATTAAGATTAAGTCTGATGAATTTCAAAGAAAGGATTAGATTAAGTAGGTAATTATTTGATGCGACTGGTGCCCCTACATGCCAACATACAGGGTGTGTTACGACGAGTTAAAAATATCTGTATATTGAAACCTGCTTACACAATACTTATGAAATTTGTATACAAGGGCTTATCGTTGTGCCACATCTAAAGAAAATATTTTCAACTTTTGCTATATACAAAGTGTTCCGAATGTAACGACCAATTTTGTTATTTTAAATGGAACACCTTGTATTTTTTTTACATTTTAGATTCGTCCTGAGAAGCTGATTTCAAAAACCTATTACACTTATACTATAAACTAAATGGTTTTGAAGTTAAAGATAATTGAAAATCGCATTTTTTCAACTTGAAGTGATTGCTTCGGCCAAACGACATAAAATCGGATAAAACGCCTTACCTGTAACTATCTTAACTTTTTAAGTACTACTTGGTAGCGTATGAGAAATATCACAAGATTATCAAAAGTACGCATATACATTTTGTTCTTATGTCACCAAGTAGAACTCAAAACGGTTTTATCCAATTTTATGACGAATCTAAAAATGTAAAAAAATACATGATATTCAATTTAAAATAACAAAGTTGGTCGTTACTTTCGGAATGCCCTGTATTGACCAAAAGTTGAAAATATTTTATTTAGATGTGGCATAACCACAAACTCTTGTATACAAATTTTCATAAATATTGTGTAAGCAGCTTGCAATATATAGATAATTTAAACTCGTCGTGACACACCCTGTATACATCCTAATTTAACACGGAGCATCGATGTTATATTTTTTTAAATAGAAATGATCATCCAAATAAGTTTTGTATTTCTTTTCGGAGAGATTATCGTTTCGGTAAGTTTTATTATCGGAAAGATTTTTTTCGGCGAGTTTTGTTTAGTTTCTTTGGTGACCGTTAGTTTAGTTATATTCTGTATTATTATCTTAGAGAGTGGCAACACTGCGACATTTGACAACTAAATCCAATGGATGTGCTCCAGCCTTCAAGATCAGAGATTTAGGGGTATTTTGAACTTGTGATTTTTCGAATAACTTAGCTGATCGGGGGTTTATAGCTACGATATTCCATTAAATCGCTGGAATGTTAATTGTACAAAACATATTTTTTTGTGTCATCATACAAAATTCAATTCAGTGCAATCCAAATCAGTGCTCTCATAAGGGTAGGTTATAGGTATTTTTTTTTCGAAAAACTGTGTGTTGCTGAAGTTAGTTACTGGACTACCAAGTTATAGACTCGATATTAGAGTTTTAAAGTTAGTTTGCTATAACTTTGAAAATGTTGAGAATTCCACTGTGAAAAAAAACGAGTTTGTGTATATTCTTGTTTTTCACATTTTTTGCAAATTCACATATAAAAGGCACTAATTACTATTATACAATGTGTTTTGTTCAAAGTCACACGGCAAAAGGACATTTTTTCTTCGTTTGGTTTAACCTAAGAGGCTAAAATTAGGTATTTACTGCAGATTGATAGAAAGCTTTGTTTATAGAACCAACAGACCATAGCTGGAATGCAACATAATATGTGATGCTGTACCTTTTAGCCCCATAACTTGGAGATGGTTTTCTTCCACTCTTTTCTGTCTCTTGCCTTTGCCTTCCAATCCTAAACTCCTCCCTCTCTTAGGTCTTATGTCGCTTCAGTGTAGCTTCAGTGTATCACCTTTTTTGCTCTGATCATTTTTTTGTTATTCTGGCAACTGGCATTCTCTGTATATGACCAAGCCATCTTAGTCTATTTGCTCTTATTATTTTGCTTATATCTTGTTCTCCATATACATTTTTTATTTCTTGGTTTGTTCTTCTTAACCACACTCCTTCTTTTTTTCTTCCTCATATCATCCTTAGTCTTTTTCTTTCCCATATAGTTTTTTTACTTTCTTTCTTACTATTAATTATCCATTTTTCTCTTTCATAGAGTGCCGTTGGTCTTATAACTGTTTTGTATAGATGTAACTTGGTCTTTCTGGATACTTGAGTTTATTATTTTATTAAGATTTTCTGCTTACCTACTCCCTTTTGCTAACCTTGCTTCTATGTTCTTCTCTTCATCGCCTTCATCTTCTTTGATAACTACACCTAGATAGTCATAGCTTTGGACTTGTCCAAATTCCATAACCCTTTGTCTGTTTCGTTCTACTGAAAAATTTCTTTTTGTTTCTTTCCTTTGTGATGTTATCATTTTCGTAAATTTTAATTTCTCCTCATTAAGTCATAGGTTTGCTTCCTCTGTTTTCCCTATGAAAGATTTGCAGGTACATTTTAGCTCTTTTTTTGATGTTCATCCGCGTATGCCAACAGTTGTGTTGTTCTTGTTTTCAGTGTTCATGTTCTGTTTATTCCACTGTTAGTCTCAAAACTGTCTGATGTTTTTCTGGTTCACTTTAATCTTCGTTTTTGTATGTTCGAGCGTCATTTTACTGAGATTTATCAGTTTTTTCAGTATGTTGAGGGCATTCATAATATTGTACAGGTGCTTTCTTTTAACGGTGTCATAAGCCTTTTGAAAGTCAATAAATTTGCATCTATTGCTATATCGTGTTCGTATCCCATTCTCTGATTCAGAGTGAAAATGTGGTCTATTACTGATCTGATCTTAATAAAAGTTCTTCATTTCCTTATTCACAAATCTTTCTTCCATTCGTTTTATTTTGTCTTCCATATACCGTTTTTTTGCCCTGCATATTTTCTTCGTTATTCTTGTTTGTTCTTGGTACTGTATTTTGTTTTCGTCTGTACCTGCCTGTAACATTTTCTGTTTGGCAAGTTTCCTCTTCCTTATTTCTTCTTTACATTCTGCATCGAACCATTTGTCTCTTTTCACTTTTTTGATTTCTGTGGAATTATTCTTTTCTTTACATTTTCCTTTATTTGTTTCTATTAATCATTTACATTCTGGTTCTGTTCTTCTACTAGACTCCTTCTGATTTCATCCAGATATTTTTTTTTGATTATTTTTTTGTATGAGTTTTCCCACTTGTAAATTTTTTTGTTTCTTCCTTCGTTGTATGATATTTTGTTTTATTTGCCCTATTACTACAAAATGATCGCTATCCTCATTAGCTCCTCTATAGCTTCTCACATTTTCTCACCATTTCACCATTTTCATTGATTGGTTTTGTATAAGGAAATGGTCTATTCGATTAGTGTACTTCCCGCTAACCAGATTATGGATTTCTGTATGTTCAAATTTTGTGCTAGCAGGAACAAGTCCAATCTCCGCAGCAAAATTGATCAACATCTTTTCATTATTATTTGTTTCTTCATGTTTGCTATGTTTTCCGATTACTGGCGTATACATATCCTCTATCCCAATGTTTGCGTTAGCGCTGCAGCATACTAATGTTATAATTAAAAATTAATACTATGCTAAAATTTAGACTGGTATTATTTAAAAAAATACTTATGATAATTTTTCGGATTTTGAAATTATATTCTTTTAAATGAACCACTTGGTATAAAAATCCATAACATAAAGCGTATACCCATAAAAGCCACAAAACTAATAAGAAGATTCCATAATGAGGCAGTGTGACTTTTTTAATTATAAAATCGAGTCAAGTCAGACTGGTTCTCTGTAAATGAGCACATTGCTGAAAAACCAGAAATATTATGTATCCGTAGATGAAGCAATATGTAGGTTCGAAGCTCTACCATGCAGCTGGGAGGTGTGTCATTTCAATTCAATGTACAGAAAGCCGCCTTTGATAAGAATTCCGATTATTGATCATATTTTATTCAATAAAGTTAATGTAGAAAAGTACCAGTTTATGACGACGATTTATAATTTTCTCGTAATAATTTCAATTTAAATGTAGTAATATTATTAGCTCGTCATAATAATGTAATAAAAATAATTTTATGCGAGATATCTTCATTTCTGATTTAATATTTACATTTATACGCCGTTATTTATATCGCACGAAGCACTAAAAAAAGTGCGATTTTAATTTTCTAGTATTAAACACTTTTCAAGTATTTGTTGAAGTTCAGAAATAAAAGTCCGACAAAAACGACCTTATGAAATAATGTCACAATCAAGTTATAATACCGAATCTTGATATACTAAAAAAAGTTTTATATGAAAACTATGGAGAAAGTCATGCTACATATACAGAGTTTTCTATATCAAAGTTATGTTTATTTTTTAATGAAATACGCTATATATTATTTTAAATATAAATTTCACTCACTTTTCCTTTTTCAGCAATATACGTTACTTTTATAAGGTCGACACCCTGTATAGTTAAATAAAAAACACTCTCATTATAGGAAAGTTATGGTTAAATTGATTAACTTTTAGGTTGCTTTTAATACTTTCCCATCCTAAAGATATTAATTAAAAAAACAAGCTATCAACATATAAGGTTAAGTGTTTTCGCGTCGTGGAGCCGCTCCCCAACTAGCAAGGCGTTCCCGATCGATCTGCAGGGTGTGGTGGTTACAACCCTTACACTATAACGTCGAAAAACACCCTGATATATTTACGGTTACCTCGTAATCGCGTTGTTTAACGAAACAACAACGTGCACGCACTCCTTTTATTCATTTTTCCCCTACCGAATTAATATCAACACCAGGGCTATAAAGTCATAAAGTAATTCGTTTATTGATATAGAGAAGATGTATAACTTTTTGGTCTTGCGTAACCGGTAAAATTTCTATCCAATCAAATTATTATTTTGTTATGTAACATTCTGGTGACGTTCCTATAGACTGTAGCCATATACTAAAATGTCATCTAAGTAACATTTGGTTTTTTGTAGATCCGCTAGTATGGTTTCCATGATCGACTGAAATATTCCCGGTGCTGAAATTATTCCATAAGTTAACCTATTGTACCTAAATAAACCTAGATGAGTATTTATCGTACACATTTCTTTTGAACTTTCACTTCTAGTTGTTGATAGACCCCTTTTAGGTCTATTACTGTAAAAACACAACTATTTTTTAGACTGGCGAATATATCATTTTTTTTAGGTAATACACAATTATCACCATCAATCACTTTATGGAATTGCCCAATTACTAAAATTAACTTTGGAAAGTATACCTGACTGTATCATTTTTGACATCTCCTTTTCTGCTATGGGTTTAAGACTGTATGACATATTATTTGCTCTGTGAAAAATCGCTTTACTATCTTCTTTAGTTTTAAACTCCACTTTAAACAATTTAATATTACTACTTGGTTCATCCCTAAAAATAGTTGAAAATTGATCTTTGAGCTTTAGAATTAAATCTTTGCGAATATTTTCTACATTGGGCAGACAACTTATCTCAGACTTAAATCAACACTTTTATTAATGTCACTATGTAACTGAGACTGTGACTTTACTTGATTTAAAATTTGATTTTGGCTTTTAGTGATGTCTAGAACATTTTTCCAGTTAGGATTAAAAATATTTAACCAGTTTCTTCCTATCATAGGTACAAACCTACTTAAACTATCTAAGACTACTAAATGTAATACAAATTCAACATTATTGTAACATGCATTGATAAAGACTTGACCCAAAATTTTTACGGATTCTCCGGTAACTACTTTTAATTTAAAATCTACATGTTCCAAAGATAACTTAGACAAAAGTTCATTATAATTATTGACATATATAACAGACTTAGAAGCCCCGGAATCGACTTCTATAAGAAGTTTCTTACCATTTAAAGTTACTTGTACTTCCAGACCTTTACTTATTTGACCTCTGTTTAGTGTGTTCAAAAGAGACTCACCGTTCTCCACTAAAAAACCCAACTCGAAACAGTCATTCTCTTCTACATCTCTTCCATTTTCTTCCGTTTCTAGGCAATGCACACGACTTATACACATAGGTGATTTGGCTGTGTGCCCCTTCTGTCGACAAACAAAGTATGTCCAGTTAGCAGCTGGACAAAAGTTGTCATTCTTATGTATACGTAAACATCTCTTACATTGACTTTGTTTGGGCTTAGACGTATCCTGAATTTGACTTTGTTTACCTTGGCTATATAATGTATTTTCTCTTTTAAAGGGTGGTTTATTGTAGCTTTTACCTTTATAATTCCCTTGCTTCAATGAGTGAACAGACTTTTCAGGATTTATTATTTTTACTTGCCCCTCTGCCAGATCCATACCAGCAGCTATTTCATAAACTCTCTCAAACGATCAAAGTATCATTCAGAAAGTTTCTAAAATCACAAAACTTTGCTAAATTTTTAAGTTTAATACTAAAGGACTAAATCTTCACTTGCTTTTTATCATGCTGCATAAAATTTATATCTTTCTACAATGATGAGCCTCTTTGGAGCATAATGTGCTAACATTACATATTTCAATTCATTAAATGACTTTGCACTAGGCAAACTAGGTGCTACTAGACTTTTAATTTCACCATATGCTTCACCTCCTATTAGGGTTAAAAATAAACAGACTTTCTTACTATCCACTACTTCATTGCAACTAAAGAGTGTTCTAAACGTTTGAAGTAAGACGTAACATCCGATGAATTTTGATTAAATTGCTCGATATTACCAATTAATGACATGATGGCCGTTTTCTTAAGAATATTCTGAAATATTCACTTTGACTTTTTATTTTACTCAGACTTTAGAATAGGCACTGGATTCGACTCATCTCGTCGCCATAATATGTTATGTATTTAAATAATATGATTTATGGAAATATTATCTTTAGAGTAGAACTCACACGTCTATTACAACATAACCAACAAACTTGAAACTTATGAAACTGTAATAAACACTTGACAATGTTCTATTTTATTAAGACCTAATACTTTACAGTGTCTAATGACAAACGAAGTAAAAATTCTTATAAATTCAGTAAAATCAGTGCAGACATAATAATTTCATCACCGGAGACGTCGTACATTTTGCAGTAGAATCTCTATCAGTGTTCGAAATTACATACTAGAATATATCAGAGTTCAGTAAGAAAAGATGTGCATGTCTAAAAGTTACCTAAAAATATTGTATTTTTCATTTTGCAATATATGTTACAGTTCTTACAGCCGTATTCACCAACAAAAGTTATCTCTCTATCAGAGGGTTAAGTTGCTTATCAGTCAGTTAAAATATTTTTTTTTATTCACCAACCATATTTTGCGGTTATCAAAGAGTTGAAGTTAACAGCTAGAATTTGGGCAGTTAAGGAACTTAACTCACTGTTACCGATTGAAATTTTATATGCGCATGCATTAAGGATGACATGATAATTGTCATTTATTAATAATTATTTTATTTATTCCTTTCTCCATGATTATTTGTATTTGTTTTTAGTTGTTTTACAGTATTGTTAAAGTTTAAAGTAGTTAAAGACAAATATTGGAAAGAATAGACTTTCATAATTTATTGTCGTTTTCACCAGAAAGTGAAGATGATATTCCACGACGACCGAGAGTTGTAAAACCACGAAATAATCTTTTTGAACTAGACGACATTGAATTTAAAAAAAAGGTTTAGATTAAATAAAGATACTGTACTAAGACTTATCGAATTAGTGCAAATAGAAGAATCACCGAACAATAAAAACCAGCCGATATCAAAAACAAACCAGGTTTTAATTTGTTTGAGGTTCTATGCTACTGGAAGTTTTCAAATTAATGTTGGTGACCACTTTAATGTTTCCCAGCCAACAATATTAAGAATTGTGAGCACTATAACAAGATGTATAGCAGTATTGTGTCCACAATTTGTTAAAATGCCCATGACAGACGAAGAAAAAAGGGAAACTGTTTTAGATTTTTTTAATATTGGAGGAATGACAGGAATAATTGGAGCTCTCGATTGCTTCCATATTAAAATACAATCGCCTAGAGGAAATGTTTCAGAAGTTTACAGGAATAGAAAGCATTGGTTTAGCATCAATACGCAAGTTGTTTGTGATGTTAACCTTAAAATCAATGATCTAGTAGCTCGATCGCCCGGATCTGTTCATGACTCAACGATTTTTAACGATTCGCTCATAAAAAGACGGTTTGAGACTAATGAATTTTCCCCATTCAGTCTTGTTGGAGATGGAGGATATGCGTGCAAGGTTTATTTGCTTACCACTTTAGTAACTCCACAGACTCTACCGGAGCAGCGTTATAACAGAGCTCAAATTTTAACCAGAAATCCAGTGGAACGGTTATTTGGTGTCTGGAAAAGAAGATTTCCCTGCTTATCAATAGGGATGAGAGTTGATAAAGAGCTGGTAGGCCCCATAATAGTTGCAGTAGCTGTTTTATATAACCTGTGTTTAGAAGAAAGGGACATTATTAACGACCATATGATGGTAGAATATGGTTTTCATGATATTGGAATTGTCCCTTACAATACCTTCTCATCGGCCCTATGCTGTTTAGCAAGCTTTTTCATTTGCTCAAACAGGCTTTTTAATTGTGTGCCTGTTCTGAGACCATTCGTTTGACTAGCATTGAATTCCCAGGCCAACTTTTCCCAGCATTCCTGCTTCTATTTATTAAAAACAGCGTTGGTTTTTTTGTTTTCTAAATATTTTATATATTTTTTATAACTAAATTTGAAACTAGGTAAGCGAATCACTCAAAAATAATAATAAAAACGAAGTTAGCGTCAAGTTGTTATCAACATAAAAAATAGTTACTTTTTATTAACCTACTATTAATAAACAGAAGCATTATATTTCATGGTGAATACGGAAAGTGACTAACAGATAGATAAGTCTGTACTCACTGTTAGCTATCAGTGTAAAAATGTAAAAATGGTGAATACAATTAAATTTCTACAAAGTCTACAAAGTTAAAATTGTATTAATGAAATGAAACAGTAAAACATGTAAATGTTAAATCTGTGTACCATTTAAGAATTATTAGTTCTCTTTGTAACAGAGCTTAAGTTCAGTGCGTGAAATTGAATTTGGCAACAGTGGCGTCACAAGTTATATTGTAAAAAACTGATCAATTGTTTACAAAAATAAAATATGTGTAAAAGTTATTTTCAGCAGTCTGTTTTTTTATTAAATACTATTTATAAATAGTTATACCTATAAAAGCATACATTCCGGGCTCGGCTGTAGAGAATAGGATTATTTTAATTACAAAATACTAAGCATTACCATTACTTTAATTTATGGAATACATTTAAAATAGTGAGCCGATGATGAATACCTCTACCGAACCCATATAGCACAAGTATGTCCCCAAAACGTACGGAGAATGTCCGACCAAGACGTACCATACGTACTGGGGATGACCAGAGTACGTACCCTCGACGAAGCAGGTACGTATTGGGGACGTCCAATTGTCGCGGATTCGTATATCCCCAGCACATCCGTTTTGAGTCCTCAAGTACCTAAACAGGACGTTTTGAGTATGTTACCAAAACATCCAGTCTAAGTAATTGAGGACCCAAAAGCTTACTGGGGATGTACGAATGGGCGGAATCTGTTCGTTGTCAGAACTAAAATTAGTTCTGAGAGTTGGTTGGGAAAAGATAAAAATGACTGATCTGATGCCGACGTTTCTACTTTTATAAAGTAGGTTCCTTGTCTTATTAAATATATATTAGAAGGGACATTTACATATACATGAATTCCTCTTGCTTGTATAGTATGAATGAAAAAAAATGTCAATAACGGGAAGAGAATTTGTTATTGAAACATATATTTTTTATTTAAAATAAATAGAAACAAGATTAATTCAAGTATATATGTAAATGTCCCATTTAACACGCATTTTCTACTGTTCATTATCCTGAGAATGACTATAAAAGTTGAAACGTCGGCAAAAAATCTACTGTGTTTTCAGTTATTTTGACCTTTTTCTACGCAAGTTACAATAACCAGCGAGGTCACAAAACATCATACAGAAAAGTATTGTTCTTTGATCAGAGCCCCAAAACATTTATTTTGGGTTGCCATGAACCTGAAAGTGAAAATTTTGGAGATTTTTCCAGATAATATCATTTTAAAAATAAAATGGTTGTTCTTTCAGAATAGGATTAAGCAAATTAAACTGGATCATTTTTACTTCTAAAGATAACTGCCAATTTATCTCCGTTTTGTCAACATATGTATCAGTGTAGCTTGGTTCTAAAAATGAATGAAAATCCTGTGGATTTAATGATTTTATTAATAAATAGTTTCTTCTGGTAATAAAACTAAATAAATGATTTTTTTCCTTCTACTTTGCATCAGTCATTTTTTTCTCTCACTGGCTCTTCTCAACCATGAACTATAATAATTGCTGCTTCCTTTGATTTTTGAGAATTTGATATTTCTCCTTTATATGCAGCACATTGGAATATTTATATAAGTAAAATTTTAATATCATTTTAAAAATTATTTGATTTTTTCCACAAAATTTACAAGAAAAAATGTATTTGATTGATCCATTTTTTGAACCTAACGAAATTTGATGAAATAGGAGGAATTCCACTACTCAGTTTTCACATAATTAAAAAATGTGCATTATTCATTCTAGCTTTGAGAAAATAATCTGCTTTTGTTGTTAATATAGACAACAATAAAAATATATTATATAAAATAACTTTCAGGTGGGTTCAAACCTTAATAAAATGTTTTTAAAAACTCTCCAATTCGCACAATCTTTTGTATTTTCCTGAGGATGATAACTAGGGTTTTCTAAATGGATAAATATGAGGACTAAAAAGGAGCACTTGTTTCGATTATGTGAAGACTGGACTAGATTTCCTTTTTTTCGCATATGCACATAGCAAACTTTATAAACGAGTATTTAAGAAGTTGTAGTATAATGCATATAGTGGATATTCCTGTCATAAAATGTATTCCTCGTTCCTCATTATATACACAGTGATTTATTTCAATAAAAAGTTATCTAGGCCAAACTAAACCTGTGATAGCCATTTTGAATAACTGACCAAAACTAAATATTAGGTTTTTGAAATCTCACCGATTAATAACATCTCCATTTTGGTATGGTGAAAAGGCGACTTTCCCCTTCTTCCCAACCAGCTATAACTCATTCTATATAAACAGGAACATTGCCCTTTTTATAAAAGTGTAAAGACTGGTTCTGTAACCTGTACAACAATAATAAATTATTTCATCAAGCTCAAATAAAATATTTCATGGACAAAAATGACATATGTCTTAACGAGACATAAAAAGATCTGGAAGTGGGGTATGACTTGCAGGTTCATCCTCTATATATGCAACAATGAATAATATTTTGTATGCCGGCATATAAGCGTACGTTATATACCTAGGTTGAGAAGTGAGCTATTATTTACCAAGCAGTATTATATAATTTGTGAGGTATACAATGGCCTTCTCAACCGAAGTTTCTATAGCATTATATTACTACTATAACACTGATATATTTACCATATTTGATTTGAATAGAATTTGATATTAGTCATGGACAATTTCTTTGTCCGACAGGCTTCAAGTGATTACGTATTTTCGAACGATTCATCGTAATTTATATGAAATCAACTTACCTCTTGTTCAACACAATTCACACAACAAATGATCTCCAGGCGCCACTACTAAATATTTGGTGTGGTTTGGTTCGATTTTTTTTTGTTCGTTTACTATACTGTCCCTTTGATGGGACCGGGAAAGTAAAAATTACTTGGAGAGTGTCTTAGAATTATAAATATAACATAATTTTGAAAATAAATTGTTGAGGAGTTAAGCGCAAGAAAATATTATTAATGTTTTTAGATTTGCTTCACAAGTAGCAAATTCAAATCAAATTTTAATAAAAGAATTATCAAAGGTCGTCAACCAAAAGAATGGCAACTCTGGAAACAATAATTTTAATTTTTCATAAAAAAACAGAGGGTTGCAAAAATAAAAAAAAAACCCAAAAATTAAATTATCTTATATGCTGAAATTCTGATATAAACAATGGATGGTATAACTAATTGGAAAAAGTAGACAAACTGAACAAATTATATACACACAGAAAAAATAATTTTCGCAAATATGGATTTTTTTCTTAAAATAGAGAAGCAATTATAATACCTCGGTGATCTTAGCACTCGGCCGGCCACCACCAAGCTTATAACGAAGTAATCTTGGCTCACGGCCGGCCAACTAGAAGCGGCACTTTTCCACCACGTTCAAATACTTTCACAAATTCATTCTGCCTATTTGGGGTCTACTCATACAAAATTTCTCGTTTTATTAATTTGTCTACATTTTTTGTGGCGTTGATAATAGGTGGCCAAGAACAAAAATTAGCTGATTACATAGAGAAATGGAAAGACAATTCAGACAAAATTTTTCGTTTACATACATCTTCAATATTTTTTTAGGGGGTTGAGAATAGGCGGCCATGAAAAATTTTGTCTGAATAGTGCTTCCATTTATCTATGTAATCAGCTAATTTTTGTTCGTGGCCGCCTATTGTCAACCCCCGAAAAAAAAATATTGAAATTTGTTCCACCCTACGAAAATCTAATTTTAGATTCTTGGAGGTGGCCCTTTGGGGGAGATGCATTTAAACGAAAAATTTTGCCTGAATAGTGCTTCTATTCCTCTATGTAATCAGCTAATTTTTGTTCGTGGCCGCCCATTCTCAACCTCCGAAAAAAAATATTGAAATTTGTTCCACCGCTACGAAAATCTAATTTTAGATTCTTGTAGGTGGCCCTATGGGGGAGATGTATGTAAGCGAAAACTTTTGTCTGAATTCTTCTATGTAATCAGCTAATTTGTGTTCGTGGCCGCCTATTCTCAACCCCCTAAAAAAATATTGAAATTTGTTCGACCTCTACGAAAATCTACTTTTTGGTTCTTGGAGCTGGCCCTTTGGGGGTGATGTATGTAAACGAAAAATTTTGTCTGAATGGTCCTTCCATTCCTCTATGTAATCAGCTAATTTTGGTTCTTGGCCACCTATTAGCAACAACACAAAAAATGTAAACAAATTAATAAAACGAGAATTTTTGTATGAGTAGACCCCAAATCGGCAGAATGAATTTGTGAAAGTATTTGACCGTGGTGGAAAAGTGCCGCTTGGAGTTGACCGGCCGTGAGCTAAGATTACTTCGTTATAAGCTTGGTGGTGGCTGGCCTGGTGCTAAGATCACCGAGGTATTATAATTGTATTAAATTCAAGAATTAAAATTACAAAATGTGTCAGTATGACAGAATATTGAAGTTTTTCACTTTGACCATTCTAGGTTTTTTTCCTGTGCAACCCTGTATGATAATTTCCTCTGCTCAGTATATTTTAATTTCAGACTCGCTTAATTTCTCCCTCTTCTCTTAGTATGACTATAAAACGTCTTTCGCATGTTAATAATTCTCTCTCTTTGCCTCTTCAATCAGAACAATTGACTTTTATTTTGTCTGTATCTCTTATTGAAAATTTATTTTCTTCCTCTTGATATATAGGGGTTTTTTGGATTGATCATTTTTTTTCTGGAAGGAGACCTGTTTTTTTGGCAGAACAGTTTTGTTTTTGGACTGCACGTTTTTTTTAGAACGAGTCCTTTTTTGAAACAAGTTTTTTCCTTCGAACGAGTTTTCTTTTCTTACTGGATCAGAACCTGCTGTTGGCTTGACATCTTTTACTGCCGGATCCAGGAAATTTTTACAAGAAACTCGAAGACAAGAACAAAACCAAGCTAAGTTAACGTTTCCAAAGAAATAAAACGAAAAGTCTCTGAAGGATTGTTAAATTGTTCTTATAAAATAAAACAAATATAACGTTTAATTTGAGTTTAATTTCCTTAAACCCACAAAAAGGAAGAAAGGACGGATTTTGAAATATATCATAGTTTTTTGTCAATTGTTTCTAAATACATCAAAAAATCAATTAGACTGGCGTCCAAATTTTCTTATTTAATATTCTACTTTTTGATATATTTCAAAATCTATTCGTGGAACGAACCCATAATAAAAAGAATTGAAATTAAATCACATTTATTACTAAATCACTTTTATCAACAAATTAAAATAGCGTTTCAACCACTCTTCGTAACTTATTGACTTCTAATGTATCAGAATATTTTCCGGGTCAGTCCCAACCGTTCTTTTGTTTCTATACTTCAAATCGCTGTGATTGAAATGCCTCCAGATTTACGTCGATGTAGCTGGAATACCCCCTACGGCAGAATTTAATGGAACATGCGCAGGATTTATGTGCTAATTTTGGACGCCAATAAAAAAATTTGTGCTCTTCTTTTTTAAAAAATACAAGTGGTTCTGCTGGCTTCAGACCAAGCTGGAATACCCCAGGTCAAATATTTTAGAAAATAAAAATTGAAAAACATTTTTCTTATCTCCTATTTATGTGCTAATTTCGGACGCCAATAAAAAAATTTGTGTCTTTTTAAAAAAATACAAGCGTCTCTGCTGGCTTCAGACCAAGCTGGAATACCCCAGGTCAAATATTTTAGAAAATAAAAATTGAAAAACATTTTTGTTATCTCCTATTTATGTGCTAATTTCGGACGCCAATAAAAAATTTGTCCCATTAAATTCTGCCGTAGGGGGTATTCCAGCTACATAGACGTTCCAGATTTAAGAAGGTAAATATTTTCATACATGAAGTGCCTCCCGGGTACAATCGAAACGCCTCCGTTTTCTTAAGAGGCCCGCACACCACGTGACTTTTGTGGTTGCCGGTTGCCCAAGGAAAATGTGCTTGTATTCTAATAAATGAGGTGTAAAAATTGTTTTTTTAGTATTTTCCGGTTAATGTTAAGTATTCCTACCCTCCAGACCAATTTTTTCTGAGCAGAACATAGAGTGCCATAAAACATAATTATTCGTTTTTGGGCGAGATCTCGCCTAATATAGCAACTAAAAATATGCGGTTTTTTTCATGATATTAAAAATATTTGTCAGAAGAGCGCGTCTGTGCTACTTTTTCAAATTTATCTAGAGAAAGAAGTTGATAGTTGAATCAGTTTTATTAAAAATAATTAAAAAAAAAGTGCCGGAGAGGCGCTCTAAAGAATTAACTACAGAATCGATGAGTGAAAACCGCAGCTTCATATCTTTAATATTAACAGAGCGCCCGTCCAAAAATGATTTCAGGCAAGATAACATATGGTATTGGCGTCTCTTAATCATTTACAGTGACTTTTTGTCTCCTTATGACATTTTGTCTGCCTATTAATGATACAATGTTGCCAAATTAAATTTAAATAGGTATATTATTTATTTTACTTTAGATTTGATAATCTGTTTTTAGTGATTCTATGAATAGGTACTAAATTTTCATATTCAAAACTTGTGAACATATTGCTTTCAGTTGTATAGAAAAACCACACTTTACATTTTCCGAGAAAACTACTTACTTTTACATAATACATGTTTAGATTTACAGTTTGCGCCTGTTATTATCCATCATTTGCAAAAACGGCATCGGGTTTTTTTGCATTTAGTTTCCATCAGGTCAACATATAAGAGGTTCATTCCTTTAAGTACACCAATGACTCCAGAATTTAACTTGTGAACTTCTTCTATCGAAATGAACGAGCAGGAGTAACGGTGTCTACATATAGATATTCGATAGTCGGCGGTTATTTCTCAACTTGACACTTAGGCGATGCAAATCGGTATTTCTATATTTAGATGTTGCAGTAGGAAGGTCGAGGAATTCGCAACAAGCTACGTTAAGTACGTTTACACGATAACTAGGGAGGGTATTAGTCATACTTTTATGTTAATATAGTATAAGTGTCTCTTTGTTTTTAATCAGTTTCCCATAGGAACGCAGCAGTATGTTATAATTAGAAATATGTAGATTACACGCAGAGAAATAATTAATATTAGCTTAACGTTTAAGTTGACCCCCGGAAAAATTATATAAATATAAATTCAAAATTTAGAAAAAATATCATGAATACATATGATATACTGATATCAGGTATTTTCTTAAATTTTCAGTAAAATCGACAATGCGGTTTGCGAAATAATCAAGAAAAACACGTTTTTCCCAAGTAGGTATAACGCTAAAGAAGTACTTTCTCGATATCAACTATTTTTTTGTGAAATAATTTATTTTGTTAAAATAAACATCCACAACACAATTTCTAAATCTCTTATTCCTTGTATTTATATAACTCTTGTTGAAATATATTTACAAGAATTTAATAAAAAAATATACTACTCAGATTGGTTTGTTTAAAAAAATAAAACAGTAATATTATTTCAAATTTCCGGGCTAGATTTATTTGTCTGCAACCTACCCTCTAGCTGAAACACAGGAACTTTTTAAAACAGTTCGGCTTGCTGAAAGGAAAAATATTTAAAAACATTATTTTATTATTTTTTTAATACTTTCGCTAACTTCAAAATGCAGCTTACATCTGCATTTTAAAATTTAAGGATATCGATTAGGATTAAAAATGTAAAGGGCCCACATTTTTATTGAAAGGACAGGCTCAAGGGGTAAGGAGCCCAAATCATCATCGTGGCCGTGTTCAATTTTGAGGGATTATGGGTAGCTCAAAAACAGCTGTATTAAATCATTTTGAAGAGGTGGATAACTCCTCGCTATCTGTCCTAGAGTCCACTGTTATGGTTTACCTGTCTTTGCGTTTTGTTTTCCATACTTTTATGTTAATATAGTATAAGTGTCTTTTTGTTTTTAATCAGTTTCTCTGATTTTCAATACTTTTATATCTTTCTCTACTTGATCCCACCATCTACTTCGTGGCTATCCTCTTGCTCTCGGATCCCTTGTCGTCATTCTTTTTAAGGTTGCTGTTGGTGCTCGTCTCATAATGTGTCCCATCAATTCCAGTCTTCTTGCTTTTATAAATCGAGCTATATTTCGTCTACCTAGTTCATTTTCTCTTTCTATGTCTCTTTTTAATCTTCTTTCCCCATCTCTTGTTATGTTCTTTTTTTTCTTTTCTGTTTATAGTTGTTGGTTTTAGGGCGTAAGTGTTCAGTTTTGAATTTGAACCTGCCTTACCGCACATGTAGTGCGCATGTGCACACTATATCTGTGAGGAACAGAACGAGCCTTATTAATCATTGTAAAAGTAGTATTGCAAGTGAACACATCGATGCAACCTCTATTCACATTTTGTTACAAGTTTTTTGCTATTAAAAATCAAAATAAACGTAAAGTATTTCAATCACAATGTATTAAAGTACAGTCCACTTCCAACCCAATAGTATAAGTAATGACTAATGTTATCAAAATCTTATAGATTTTTTATCTTTGTTTTTTTGCTGATCGATTTGGATTTTAATAATTTCCTATTAATGCCAAAAATTTGGTTTCCTTTTAATAATCTCTCTTTTATCTTGTCTTTTCAAATTTGTCCTATCGATGTTCCTAAGTAGCTCGGTAAAATTTCAATCTTTTATTTTTTTATTCTTGACTATGATTGGTCTGTTTTCCTTTCCCCATTCGCATCTATTTTGTTATGTCATTTACTTGTAATACGAATTTTTGTGCCTCTGTGTCCAACTTCTCCACTGCTTTTATTATACTTTTCTTTCTTCTTGCGACAATTGTGAGGTCGTCGACATAAGCGATTAGATAGATCTCGTTCACGATAATATTTTTCCTGTTTAAGTTTGCTTTCCTAAAAATGGTTTCAAGTACCGGATTGAACAGTGTAATTAAATCTCCCTGTTTTACTCCTTTGTTCATGTTGAATTCTTGTGATATCTTCCCTTGGAATTTTACTTTCCCTTTAGTGCTTTGTAAAATGATTTCCAACAGTTCCCTAAGCTTCTTTGGGATTTTTAGTGTTTTTAGTTCTCCTATTATCTTGGGTCTTATGATTGAGTCAAGGAGCCCAAATGTTTTTATAAAAAGAAGGGGCCAAATATTACTAAATTGCTTAAGTGGTAAAAGGAACAAATATTTTTAGATGAACAGGTATAGTATATCTTAAAGTATACCGTCTTGGTTTTTACCTTATTAAACGATTTATTTTCTTGACTATGATAAGAAACCCAACTTCTACATATTTTATGATAGGGCATCGGAGGCGGATTTCAGGTAAAAAAATAATACAGTAATTTCTTTTCGAGGCACCAATTTATCTACTAGAATTTTAAAACTTATTATCAATACTTAATACAATACGATAATTAAACATTATAAGATACACGTGGAGAGAAGAGTACATCAATATGTAAAAAATAATAAAGACAATTATGACAAATAGTGGCTATTAATGGCCAAGCGACGTGAAAGTTAGACTGCAGACAATTTGTATTTAAAGGTAAGGGATGGTAATGCTAGCTTTTGGGATCCAGTGGTATGATCCATACATACTGGGCTGGACCCCAAACCCTAGTTAGTTGGGGAGCTATTGATTGACAAAATGTTTGAGAGTTAAAGTGAAGGGCTTAGTCCTGAGGTTAGTCACGACTAAAGCTAGAAATTGTTGAAGATGGCTAGACCTGGACATTCACTAACAGAGTAAAATCCCGGAACGGGTCATACTAAGAAAATTAAATGAAAGGTTTGTTCTAACACGGTGTTTTGAACTGGATGAGTATGCGCAGTGGGAACGCAGCGTTTTAGCGACGATTAGTTTCAATACACATAAATGTTCTGTGTTTCAAATTTAAACCAAACATGTTCCCCTGTTTCCAAAAGACAGGATATTTAAAAATATATTAAAATTAATCGAGATTAAAATGCGACGTTCATACTGCGCAAACTCATCCAGTTCAAAACACCGTGCTGGTACAAACCTGAAGAAACCGAAGCACTAGGAATACTGCCACAAGAACAATTTGGATTTCTACAAAATCACGATTGCGAAAGATAATTAATAAAACTCATTGAATACATAAGCAAGGCTTTAGTAGCTATATTCTTAGACATCAGCTAGGCATTCGACCGAACATGGCATGAAGGACTAATCTATAAAATGAGAGAAACTTGATACACCAAAGTTATGACCAAACTGTTATACAGTTACCTGAAAGAAAGAACTTTCCAAATTAAAATTGCAAACGTGACGGACACCAAGAAGCTGGTATACCACAAGGTGCAGTACTCTCGTCGCAACTGTAGTTGAAAATAAGGGTAAAAACAATGTAAAAAGAACTAAAAATAGTTTGTTTAAGAATAATAATGATAGAAAAGATAAGTTTATACCTAATCCCACATTAGGTATAAACAATGCTACATCAGGAAATTATCTTTAGAAAATAAATTAATTGCGTTTATTTTTCCTAATATTATTAGAGGAATTTCCTTTCGTACTGTCTAAATGCAATTGTAGGTACGCCCAGCTGAATATTGGTTGTCACCTACACTATAATCATAAAAAGATGTAAATTGGTGAAATAACCCATTCCGGGAGGCTCGTAAGTATCAAACAATATATGTACAATGAAATATCTTAAGTTACTAATCAATTTCTATTTCAGAACAATAAACACCCAGTGTATCCCTGAAAAAGAGAAACTCTTCTCCTAAAGCAGGGTACAAGGAAACACCACCAAATTGGACAAATTACCGAGGAGGCTTTAGCAGGTATGCCCCTGGCCGAGTACTGTTACTAATTATTCAAAAACTTAAGACAGTTCCATTTCCTCAACTTCGCTGTCTTTTCGATAAGATGAAATGTCCTGCGCATTTTTCTTATAGTACTAGCCGACCCAACCCTGTGTGGACACGGACAGGTAGGAATTTGAAACGTGTTTATCTAATAACAAGAAATATAAAATAACAAATCGTTTAATGAGGTTAAAATCAAGACGATGTACTTAGAAATACACTATACTTCATATGTTTACATTGGTAAGCTAAAGAGGTAAAGGGCCCAAATGTTTTACATAGGCAGGCTTAAGCGGTAAAAGGGCTATTATTATTAAAAAAAACCCTTCATACCTCTAAAGATCGTGGAAAAACTAAAAACTTTTTAAGATGTAGTCCTCTTTTTGACTTTCTGTTGGGAACAAAAAAAGAAGATAATTTTTATTTTATCAAAAATGATCAAACTGACAAAAACAACCTTATTAGGCAGTAACGCAGACAAAAACATTTTCCAATCATATGAAATAACATAATACAATTAGGTCAACTTAAACGTTAAAAGGTCCAATATAAGTAACTTGCTATATATTTAAATATTTTTGGTTTTGTCAGACAAAAAAAGAAGAAAAGCTAAAGAAATCCTAAAGACATGTCTATCAAAAATACCAAATTTTTTAGAAATTAAAGGCACTTAATTGTGACGTCCATGCTTGCATGGAAATATCTAGCAGATCTAGAGAATTTAATTGCAGATTATGCGATAAGGAGACGAAAAACATTCAAGACAATTGATACACATATCAATTGTCTTGAATGTTTTTGTGCCAAGATTTTACTCTATCCAAAACAAAATAATGCACTATATAAAAAATCCAAGTGATTCAAAAAAATGTTCCTAATCATTCAGTGTCTTTTTAGAGGGATATAAATATTAATACATTCAAACGACTCCTTTATTTCCGACTAAACTGACTTTTATTTATTACCCACTCGTTTATCTAAGTCCGCCTTGTGACATTCTGTATAAATAACTTATAACATTTGTTATGATTTTTAATATATCATAAATGTTCTAAATATCTTAGGTATTTTATTTACGCCAATTATGATTTTATAATTTAGGTATGTATGCATTTTATTTAAATGGAATGAAACATTACATGCAGAAATTAACAAACGATATTTCTTTATCATTACATCTTATGGTCTGATTCAAGCGATACATTTTTTACTATAACGCTCAATTATTAAAACTATCGATTATTAATTTATTAAAAGGCTAGCAAACCGTCGACCTCTATTACCACGTTCCCACCTGTGGCGACGCCATAAAAGCTTCCTCACGCGACCTGGTGGACATCGTCTCCGGAGCTTGGGTGTGGTGTATTGCTGTCCCCGTGGTGAGGATCGCGGGTACTCCGCCTTTGACCTTGCTCGACCTTCCTTCGCAGTGAATAACCTTTCAAAGAGGTAGACATTCATGATTCCCAATTCTGCATATTAATTAACCGATCGAAGTGACAATAAGAATTCTTGAATGTTTTTGATATAAGATTCATGAAAATTATTCTTTACGCAACAGGCGCCTCTTTGTATTATAACTAAACAACTTGGTATAATTTTAATTTTATCAATTAAGTATTAAGTATTAAATTTATCTAAGAGTTCAAGACCTGATGATATCCTAAAAGATATGTTGTATTTTCCCTAACACAGATCGGAATTTTACCATGTAAAAATCCATTAAATGACGTATTAAAAAACAATAAATAACAACCTTTTATTTTCAATAATAAATCAAGAAAATTATTGCACTTGTAATTTTAATCCATTAAGACATGTTTTTTAAATTTTTTATTAAAACAATTGTTCTATTCTAGCTCTAGCTGTAAATAAATAAGGTAAAAAAAAATAAGTTAAGGTGAAGTGGGGTAAATAGTTTTTCAATAGTTCACGAAGAAAAGGCTGAAACTAATACTTTCAATAAAAAATCGTCAACGATTTAAATATAGTTTCAGATTGATCCCATAATGAATCTAGGGTATAACCCCGACGGATAAAACCGCGATGGACAGAATCGAAACGGACAAAACCGCGAACGGACAAAACCGCCAAAGGACAAACCGCGAACGGACAAAACCGTGAATGGACAAAACCGTGAATGGACAATACCGCGAACGGACAAAAAAGCGAATGAGCAAAACTCCGAAAGGAAATAACCAAGTACGGAAACAGACAGGGTCGTAGATTCTTATCGTTACCTATAGGACATACAAGGATGTGATCTACTTAACACCCCATCACAACTTTCCCATCAAATCTAATGAAAAAAAAAACGTCTTTTACTTCTCAAAACTAACCGACGCAATTATTATCTCACTGTAAAAATTACTCACTCGTGCAATCTTCCTCAATACGCAAACTCTAACTTTTCAAGATTGGTGTACGTATGACAGTGGTTATTCCCTTTCGCGGTTTTGTCTATTCCCTGTTTTGTCCATTCGTGGTTTTGTCTTTTTTGCGATTTGATTTGCCTTGAACTGATGACGTCTCAGTTCATTTTTGAAAATTTTTGCTATTTTTTTTTAAAACCGCCCTAGTATATCACATTTACCCCTATGTTTATGGCAAACGTGATAATGATATATAGGGTGTTGAAAACTTCAATGTACAATTTTGGGATTTCTTTAACCGTTATAGATACAAAGTTGGTTAAATAGGAAAAAAGTTGCATATTATCAAAACAAATTTACTGGATTTTGAAAAATTTTAATGTCAGGTTCCGAGATATTTGCTTAAAACCAAAATTAACGATTTTCTTTTTATTCAATTATCACCTTTATTTTTAAATATAGAAGACAACTTTTTGTATCTTTTTTGTTGAAAACCAAATACCGTTTAACATAGCGTAGTCAGTTTTTCGATACGACCATTCGTCTTTAAAGAGCATTCCTCAATGTAAAACTTTTTTGTTGGACATTTATATCGCAAAACGTAGATATTATACATTTATTTCACAACTTGCCAACTTTATAAAATGGCCTAGATTTTAAATGCAACTTCTTAAAATTCGGTAAAAATTATTTTTGATTTTTTTGAAAAATTTTTGGTTCGAAATCTCTTGTACCTATTTCTATTTCTATTTGTACACTATTTCGGCGTCTTTGATTTTACCTGAAATTTGATGTTAGTTAACTGTTTCCTAAACCGTCAGGTGTCGCACAAATGTGAATTTTTTATACAAAAACGATTAATACCAATCACTGATATGAAACGGAATATTTTATATAGTTTTGTGATTTAACGATATAATTACCGAAGCTCAATAAATATTGGCATTGCTACGTAGTCAGTCAGCTTAAAGTAATTACAGTAAATCGTGAAAGTGATTTAATAAGCTGGGTATGGCGCCATTGAACAAATAACTGGTCAGTAATTTTAAATGGGTTCAGGATTTCCTTTTGACATTCTCAAGAAGTACAAAGAGATGAAATAAATTATTCTTGAAAAAAAAACCAAATTAAAATTGGAATTCGATATTTTTTCTTATCATTGTTATAACTTGAAAAAACGTTATAATTATAAAACAAAAAAAAAACAAAAATTTTCAATATTTTAAAAAAAAAATACTGGGATATAGCTTGTGCAGCAATACTAGTTATATTTTTCTACCCTGTTTGTCTGATTATGGTTACAGACATTTTTGATAATGTCAATTTTTTTTTCCTGTTGACATTACAATCTATTTTGATTTCTCTTGTGTCCGAGCAGCGTGTTCTCAGATTTTTATCTGTCACATTACAATGCCTATAAATTAAAAACGAAATAGTCCGTAACCAATTACATAAATAAATAAAACATGAATATGAAGGAAGTTGAAAAAGAAAAGAATGCGTTGCGATTAGAATGTTTGTGAACGCCTTGGATAAATTACTTCAATTCCTGGGATTTTTCTGCTTCTTGTGCTAAAAGGCAATTCCGATGATTTTTTACAATCGATGTATTTAGTTTGGTTTCGAAACGTATGGGAAAGTATTGTAATTATTTTTTTTTGAAATCGCATCTATTGTACTATCGAAAGCCTCCCAGCAAATAAAATTTATTATAAAACTATAAATAAACGCAAATACGTTGTGGATTGTAGTCTAATATTTCCATTAATAAATAAATACATTAGACAAAGTACATAACGCAGTGTAGTTAGACGAAACTAAGTTAAGAAAAGAAGTTAATAAATAAAAATAGTTAAAAATATAATATTAGACTTAAATAAAAAAGCGTAGTAGGAAGATTAATGAAATCGTAGATCTGTAACATATCTATTTAATAATTCTAGTACAATTCAAGATTTGTATAATTAAACCCATACTTCAATCAGATAATGAAATGTTAAGTGAACAGAGGATATAATCGCCTATTTGTCTAGGAAAATTTACAAATCCACAATAAGAAACGAAGTTAACTTTCCGTGCTAATTAAAATATTTAAATTAAATCGCGCACGGCACTGGATTTAGAATTACTTGAATTAGAGGCCAGCCTTACCAGTTGTATCCCCCGCCGAAAGACGGAGTCACTCTCGTACTTGTTTCGCATACCCAGTGGTAGTCCGAAAACCAGTCCAGAACCAGCCAGCGATCTTTAGACTAGAGATAGGTCAAGCTGGAGGAAGCGAAGCCAAGTTGGGTATTTTCGGGTTGTAGCTGGATAGAACATGGAATGATTCATTTGTTAGATGGAACTAGTTCCAGGTTCCAGGAAACATGTCCTACTTCCGATATTTCTCATATAGCGTCATACTCCTTTTCGATTGAATTTAGAACAATAAATAGAATAAAGGTTAGGTTTATTAATAAAAATACAACAAGATAATAGGTAACAAAAACATTAACTAGCACTAACACTTCAGTAAAAAAAATTCGAAGTATATTTTTGATTTGTTCCTTTAAATTCCAGCCAATAAAAAGCAGTTGGGCTACTTTTTTTGAAGACAAATTCGTCTGCTTTTCAGGACGGCTTTCGAAAATATTCTTTCGTAAAGAACTGAAGTTGCCATTAATTTAAGTCTTTTTAACACATATTTATATAATATAGGATACACGCATCTTCTTATATATTTTTGGAGTTTAATTATTCAAGCTGGCGTGGTATTTTCTTGAACTAAACTTCAAATTTGTATATCAAAATCCTTCCAAAGAGACTGTGTCAGTAGATCGACTAGGCCGCTCCGAACCCAGGTATAGCGAATTCAAAGTGTTAGAGAGAGAGGTATTGTAAATTCAGCGTGTCACATTTTACGACGTTTTTTGACGTTCAGTATTTTGAAGCGTTAAAAAACGTTCGAAACGTCACATTTTACAACGTTTACGACGTTTTTTAACGTTCAGTATTTTGAAGCTTTAAAAAACGTTCGAAACGTCACATTTTACAACGTTTACCACGTTTTTTAACGTTCAGTATTTTGAAGCTTTAAAAAACGTTCGAAACGTCAGATTTTACAACGTTTTCAATTCAATTTTGATTCGAAAAAATACGTCAAACAATGTCATATTTTTTCGATTGTGACAAGTTATTTTCCTGCTGAGAAATACATGCATTTGATGCAAAAAAGTGATAGCTTTTTCACATCAAAATTGAACGTAAAAAAACGTTGAAAATGTTCTAAAATGTGACGTTTCGAACGATTTTTAACGCTTCAAAATACTGAACGTCAAAAAACGCCGTAAACTTCGTAAAATGTGACGTCATAGCTCTCTCTCTTTTTGACACGCTAAATTTACAATATATCTCTCTCTAACACATTGAATTCTCTATACCTGGGTTCGGAGCGGCCTAGCCTATCTACTTGTGTCTTATTTACTTCAGATCAATTAAGTGGGGAAAAGATACTTTACGCAAGTGTTACTAACAATATTTTTTCTACAAGCGCCTAGAATTAAAAAAAAATTTTAGCAAAAAGTATTTTTTCTAACTTTCCGCACGCTTGTAGAAAAATAATTTAAGTCGATTTCAATCTATTATACCGATGCATTAATTGCAACAATTTTTAGTAACGTCGATAATAACGAAAAAGACGCCCTTTCGATTAAGTAATAAATAATGAAAATATTTATATTATAAAATTTCAATGACGGATGGAAAAAACCCATAAACATTAATTATTTCTCCCTCGCTGCTCGCAACCTCTTTCCTGCACTGCAGTAAATCATATCTATTCGATTTCCTTTATACTATTAATAGAATGGTTATGGTAAGTGAAACCTGAGGGGAACTAAGAACATGGTTGGATTATTTTTGCGGAAATAACGGAACTGTCTCCGACAAATAACATAGTTCCTGGAACTATACAACTCCGGAACTACCCAACACTAATTCGACCACACCACGCCAGCCTCCTAGAAGACGTGCCTGTATCGTTCGATTTGAGAACCGTTACACACAATTTTCCTTCTTCGCCGGACTTGGTAGTGTCTTTTGAGGAATAAAGAATCATTTTAATTTTTGGATTTTATTTCATTTGGAGTTTTGGACTCAGCAGCAAATACCCAGGTACCCAAGCCAATAGGGCAAGTAAAGACCACCCTTCTGGAAGGTAAGGGCCTTGTTGATGCCATACGACTCCTGGAGTAGCAATCCGAAACCTGGACTAAGGCGCCAAAAGACCGCTTGATGACGCAAAGAGCGTTACAAACTACAGGTACCAAATTTTCTCTCTCTCTATAATCTTATAATTTGGTTAGAAGAGGGGGGATTATCTTGTTAAGGATTGAATTTGTTTAACCTAAATATATTCTTTTATTACTATATTTACTTTTATATATAAAGAATAACCCTTCGGCCATATATACTACGTAGACGCATTTTGTTTATGTTTAGGATGTGCCCAACATCATTTATCGGAGACGACGATTCAATGTTGTCTGGTTGCCAGGATTTTCAGAGTGTTTATAAATATTTTAAATGCAAATTCCGCTTATATAGCCTGGAATTTAGATCATTTGGCACCAACGTGGTTTTTTTTTGTCATTATATTTATAAAAATAAAGTATTTCCTTCTAAGATACAACTAATAGTAAAAGGAAGAGCTTACAAGGAGAATGTAGCCCCGAGAGTTTGTAAGATCATCGCCGTCACGTCATAATGATCTATTTATACCCTTATTGGTACATAAATAACTATTCTCCACGACCATTACTGAATGTATGAATTGCGAAATCATTTTTAATAATAGAATGTAAACATTCACACTCTAGAGTCTGAATATTTATTCTAAAACACTTGCTTCTGATGTATTTTGCATGTATTTTCATTCTTTATCAAGGTAAAGAATGGATATTCTGTAATCGAACTAAACGATATAGATTGCCATGGATTTTCAAAAATGTCACTGACAGATATAAAATGGCGACGGTAATAATTATTTTCAAACAAGTTTTAATTTAAACAAAATAATGAGTGAAAAATCAATTGAAGTAGATATAGAATTTAATATCTGAAATTGCAAATTATGAAAAAACACGAATGCACCAGATTTTAATTTCGGTAAATGTGCCATAACTATAAATATTACTACAATGTAATACAAATATGTCAACAAATAACTTGTGTTCAGATTTAATTTAATTTTGATTCAAACTTTTTGATCGTGGACAAAATATAGTCCGTTACTCGGTTAGAATGAAAAAATTTGACACTCGTGGTTCCTCGTACTGGTTACTTTTTACGCTTTATTTGTTTCTATAGACTTCAAAAGTGGTTCGGAAGGGGTAAAAAATCATGGAATCAAAAAATGATCTATTTTGAAATTTCAGAAATAATTCTGAATTAGCTGTTTCAAATTTCTTATAACTCTTATAACAAAAAAACTACACAAGATATTAAATTGGATTCATCGGCATTTAAATGACAATAAATAATACTATTGATGATATTTTTTTTAAATTTTGGTTATATACCTATAGTAGTCAATTATTTTTATTAAATAATAGGAAACATTAATCGTATATCAAGTACTTTAGCAAAATTTGTCCTTTCAGATTTCATCAGGGGCGGAGGAAATAATTATTGAAATTTAAATATTTACGTCCAGTATTATGTCTCGTGACGTGTACCAATAAATTAACAGGATTTGTGCTGAGTAAAATTTATGTGTAATATATTTTTAAATTGTTATAGTTGTCGACATGAATTTTAAATACATAAATTAGCTAGATAGAAATTGCTAATCTATATGTTTTTTACTTGAATAGGTACTTAACTTCAATAAACTAAAATACAAATCAAAATATATATCTATAAAAATAAAAGTGTTTAAAAAATACAAAAATACCTTTAATAGGAATAAATACTATTTATATTTGTAATAATTTTATTGGTTACTTTTGAGCGCGAATAATAAAGGATAATATTATTTTAATATCAATGTACTTCTAAATTCCTGCTTAAATGGATGAATGGAGGTTTTCTTAGAAAACTAAAAATCTTTATTGATTATTTCTAAGTAAATAAGATCATACCTCATTGTGGAATTTATAGAGAAAAACAACGGAAATCGAGAAATATTAAAAAAAATTTCTTTAAAAATCACTTTTCTGGATCAAACTACCTCTGAAACTTCAAAAATAATGCTGAATTATATATAGCAACTAAAAACTAGTAAAAGGAATAAACTCTGCGCGATTTTTCAAGACTACGGCCCGTTTCCGTCAGTGGAAGAAAGTCCAATTCGAAAAAATCGGAATTTTTCCAATAATTTTTCAACGAGCCTAATGCGATATGGATATCAATCAACGCGTCTTGACTTACACAACACCTTAATAGAAATCAGTATCGACAAATTTGTTTTCCTTATCGAGATATCTCGAATAGAAGTTTCAATTAGTATTCGGGACCGGAATCCTCGGACCCGAAATTGCTCATCTTCTGATAGAGCCTCTTTTTGAATAAAAAGTGATGGCCGAAAGAATTTTTCGGATCGGCCGTACCGTTCTCGAGTTATCGTGCGCACAGACATCCACACAGACAGACTTTTTTTTGTCGCGGAAAATCAATTTTTTCCACGTTTCATGACATTTTAAGTCATTTGGAGCAAAAAAAAATTTTGAGATTTTTGCACGATTTCAATACTACGGTATTGGCGGGCCGTAGTAAATACAAAAAGCACAGGTGCAGATAACACTTCAATTAAAATCATAAAATCAATCATGAATCTTAATGCACGCCTAATAAACTTATCATTTAACAAAGGAAAGTTTCCATCTATATTAATAATATCAACTGTTATCCCTGTGCATAACAAAGATAATCCCAATGAAATAACTAACTACCGACCTATATCACTTTTAAGCACCTTCTCTAAATTGTTGGAAAAAATGGTGTTTGAAAGGGTATCTGCATATCTCGGTATCAGCATGGTTTCCTTAACGGGAAATCCACAGAATCAGCCACATTCAGCCTACTAGAGTATGTTTATGAAACATTAGATCGCGGAAAACTAGTTGGAGGAATAGTTTTTGATCTATCGAGTGAATTGACTATTTGGATTTCAGATTCATCGAAAGAAAATTATATAATCTGGGTTTTAAGGGAATGTTTTTGAATTGGTTCATGGATTTCCTATGTATGTTAAAATTCAGGACTCAATGTCTGATTCTCATGAAGTGAACATAGGAATCACTCAGGGGTCCGTGCTAGGACCGCTGATATTCCTGCTGTTTATCAATGATTTGCCAAAGCATTTTAATTTAACTCTTTGTACGTTAACCTTTCAGATGACCCCTCGTTAGCTGTATCAGCACTGACCCTTGAGGAACTAAAATTACTTGCAGAAGAACTTATACACTGCTTTGTTGACTGGGCCAAATCTAATTGTCTCATAGTCAATAAAGATAAAACAAATATTATCTTTTTTAGCATAAATTCCAATTCTACAATTAAACGTGGATGGTAGCTTAATATCAGCTTCAACTGCAACTAAATTCCTCAGTGTCTATGTGGACCAGCATCTTAGCTGATCTGAACACATAACATGTATTTGTAAAGGGCCTACTTCGCAATCTCTCGCATAATAGATTGTGTGCCTGCAAGTGCGTTGTTAGGTGTATACTACAGTTCAGCATACAGTCATCTTAGTTACAACGTTGTCCTCTGGGGCAACGCTTCTAACAAGGAGCGCATTTTTATAGGCCAAAAGAAGATAATCCGAAAAATGTTTAACTTACCATGGCATGAGTCCTGCAGAGATGTATTTATTGCCAACAGAATTCTAACGTTTCCATACATATACATTTTAAAATGCCTATTGTTCATTTAGAATAATATAAATACATGTACCAAACTGTACATAATTACCATACTAGAAATTCAAATCTCTTGGCAATTCCAACACATTAAACATCCAACTTTGAATGAAAACTCTCCTAAATATATGGGCTTAAAACTCTACAACCACCTTCCTAATCACTTTAACAATATGAATCTTAATAAATTCAAAAGATCTGTGACGCAGTTATTATTGGAAAAGGGGTATTATAGTATACGGGAATATTTTTCTGACACTATTTGCAATAAAAGTCCCGTATGTTTTGTCAATTTATCTTACACTTTTGTTATTTGCATAATTGTAAGATTTTCTTGTCTTTTTTGCCGTTTTCTTTAACGTATTGTATGTGCTAATATTTTTATTTTAACTTTGACTTGTCCAATGCACTTTTTGGCTTGAAGGATGAATAAATAATATTATTATTATAATTTCAAATTATATTAGTATTTTTGTTTTTAGAATCAATTTGAGTCCTTATGATGACATGATTAATGTTTAATTTTTTTTTAAATTTCATACATACAATTTTCTTTTGTATCTCATTATCGTCCTTATATTAATTTTGTTATTCCGAATACTTTTTCATTCCTTTATAAAGTGACATTGTCGAGTAGCTTTAAATGTAAAACATATGTCTGTAGAAAACCAACGCGTTGTTTTTTTTAACGTGAAATTAAGCGTTCATTATGAGCTTCCCTAGTTAGCAACAGAGTAGCTGACTAATAAATGGTTAGCACATGTGAATATCTCATTTCAAACGAACTTATTTTTGTATCATAGTTTAGTTTTTCGATATTCCGGCCTTGCATTGACAGGTAGATTTAATTTGGTTACACGATGTTAAGTTGCCATATCAGATTCTTCGTTATAAAGTTGGCCAGCTTTAAAATTCTAATTACCCAATATCTTATTACTTGCAAAATACGTAAAAATTAGTATCAGTAACATTTAACACAGTTAGGGCCGGTTTTATAATCGTAGTTTTTTTTTTTTTTTTTTTTTTTTTTTTTTTTTTTTTTTTTTAATAGGGTAGGTAGAGGACACCAGGTTATATTTCACAATCTAATCTCTAATTCATCAAAGCCTAATTTTTCATTTCCCTACGAATTCTAAAATGCTACCGAATATTTTTTTATTAAAACAAAAGGTACATGATATTAAAGAGTCTGTAAACCTTTAAATTTGTCAAACTTCAATATAGTGCAGTGGGTTCTTCGACATATTTAATACATTCAAATAATATATGTCCCAAAGTCTCAATTTCGTTACAAACATTACAGTTGGGTGATTCCACGCCACTGATTTTGTATAAATGTTGTGCATAGCATGCATGTCCCAATTTCATTCTAGTTATTATTGTAATGGATTTTCTTCGATAATTAAATTCTTTGTACCATAAATTTTTGGGATAATTGTTTATAACGTGGTGTACTCTGATATATGTGTTTTCCGACGTTGTTGCCATAATGAATTCCATTTTTCTTTTATACTTTTAGCTCTGGTTTTTAGTAAGTCTTCCAGTGTTGGTCGATAGGATAGGTGGTCGCCATTTTGTATACTTTCATTAGCTAGTTGGTCAGATTTTTCACTGATTTTAATTCCAACATGGGCTTTGAGCTAGATAAATTCAATAAAAATTTTTTTTAATTATTCTGCTAATATTAGACCTGATGCTGTTTATGTATTTAAACTCTAGAGCCTTTAGTATGCCAATAGCTTCTGCATTAGATATTGATACTGGGAATGTAGAATGCATATCCTGTTCCCTCTGCTGATTTGGAGGCATCTGTATATATTTCTGCCCAGTCAATTTTGTTTCCCTTAATTGACCTATTATATTTTTATTTTCGATTGTATCTATGCTATAATAGGTATGCTTAATGAAAGGAAATAATCAGTAGAGTGATTTATTGCTGGTGTTAACAGCGAGACATTTCTAAATACAATACAGATAGTGAACTTTTTTTAAGCCAATATTTTTTTGTAGGTCATTCATATTCAATAGATTTATGTTTTTGCAGATTGGTGATTGTAATATTTTCAGCTTTAGATAAAATTTTTCTGCCAAGTATTCTCTTCTGAGATTAAGTTTGGTTTCGGGGGCTTCTACTCGCAGGGCTTCTGTGGATGTGGACTTCATTGCTCCTAAAAAATGCCGTAGCGCTTGATTTTGTATCTTATCGAGTTTTGTAAGTGTTGTCTTAGTAGCAGGTCCATACAGTATACATCCATATATAATAGAAATTTAACGCAGTTTCAGGATTTCCCCCCCCCCCCTCCCACCCAACCACGTTGTACCACGTATCATTTTAAGAAAATTTAATCCTTTTGAAATCGTAGTATATGCTACAGATAACAGTATTCTAAGAATAACTAGGATGAGAGCATTTTACAAGTATATATTGTAATGAAATACTCTGTATGAGTCATTTTTTATGAGTTAATTATTATTTATTCGTTGAGAGGTTTGAATAACTTAAATATTTTGTGATTTTTGAATTTTATAAACAGAGTTTATTGTTAAAAGTTTAATTTTAAAACATTTATTATAAGATTAATTGGTATATAAAATATTTAAAATTAACAATTGTGGATGAGTATAAAAAAAATCTTATTTGTATTATCATATCGAAAAGTTAAATTTTGGAAATAATATTAAATTAAATTTTTGCAGTATAATTAAAAAGTAAATGGCAAGTTTGTCAAAAGTGATTAACAGATAAAAATTATTCATTAATCAAGTAAGAAAAAATTTATTTTGGGTAGAGACGACAGTTGAAAAAAATAATAAATAAGATTTGTCAATTTAAAACGATATAGAAAATTTTGGAAGAAAAAGGTTTATATAAGAGAATAACTGTGTAAAAATATGGAATAAAATCAATAAAATTGTGTACTAACACTATAAAAAAAACTTTATTATAAGGGGAAGAGAATATAATTGTAAGAGTAATAAGTATATCAAAAAACAACTAAAAAACCAATAAGAACACGTAAGAAAGGATGTAGAGATATAGAAGCCGAGACCAGGGAATTGGGTTAAGAGGAGGTAGTGAACAGAAGTAGTTGAGGTAGGGAGAAGATAGAGAAAAAATATTGGCGCAAGAGACTGGGCAGAAAGTGGAGGAAGTGAAATAAACTATAGTAAAAGGATATATACAAAATTTAATTTTGTGTTTATAATTATGTAATGTTTAATATTTTTTTAATTTATTTAGAACTCACCCCAAATTGAGATTATCGTAGAAATTCATTTCAATATAGTATATGATAAAATACGGTATAAATAGTGGAATAGTTTATCTGGCGTTTGAGTACCAGATAACTTATTTATTTCAAGATTAACCTATTACCTAGTTGATTTAGTTCGTGGTTTAAAATAATTTTTAAATGGATATTTAATTGATATGCCGTGGTTTTTGAATCTTTATCTGATGATGAATTACTTAGATTAAGAAATCGAAAGAAAATAAAAGCAAAGTAATAAAATATTTTTAATTATAACGTTACATAGTCAATAACAAATTAACTTTGATTGTAAAATACTTTGGATAAATAAAGAGTTTTTTACTAGATTTAGAGTAAAAAATACGCTTGAGAGAGATTGTTGGGAGACATATCGTCACCTGATTATTAGTGTATACTATCTCCATTTTTTTTTCGAGTTTTGCATACCTATTTGGACTTCTAATGTTATATTCTTAACTAAAAGTATGCGATATTTTCGGTTAGAATTAGGTTTTTTTTTTAAATTTTATCCAATGTTCACATTTTGTCCTACAGATCAGCCATTTGTTGCCATTTTAATTTAATTTTTCTAGAACTCAATGCATACAAACCACACTTCTACAAAAACCGCGAAAACGAAAATCAATAAATCAGAACAGAATGCAACATTGTCATGCGCACGCTACACTTTTTACTACCAACCGAAAAATATTTTTATGACGTCAGTGGTATCTCGGAATAGTTATCCAAGGCAAATACGTACGTTGTAAAACACATTCCACTCAGTGTTTCCTGAGTGGTACTATAGTACCACATGTGGTACTCTTGATCGTCAAAGAGTACGGTGCTACTTCGTTGATAAATGTGGTACCTAAAATAGTTTCTGTGTACAATGGAAAATATAATTTTTTTTATCGACTTTTTTAAAAAAGAAATCAAATTGTCCATCACATATAACTTAACATGCTTCCAAAAATTTATACTAGAAGTCATTCTCCTTAGATTTTCTATAGTATAAATCAAGCATCACACGTGCCTCTAGATCTTGAAACTGAATGAACTGAAAGTTCTCTGTTTATCTTTTAGTTTTATGACTTTTACTTCTATTCGGCGCACACTCAGCAACCAATCATTCTTCTACACCTTCGGTAGCTTCTTCGGCCCATAGCAAATATATATCAAAATACTGTGTTTTTTCTTTCATATGTAATGGAATTATCTTCTTATGGGAGGGTTGTAACTGGGTGGTTTGCTCCAGGGGTTCGTGGTTGTTCCACGACTGATGAGATGGGCGGAATCGAATTCTTTTAAGAATCGGATATTCGGTAGTCGAATACTTTTAAGAATCGAATACGACCAGACTCCAAAACCTGACCTGAGTACGACTACCACACCACTACAAGAGCTCGTGACTTCCTTGTTAAGTTATAATGGTTGAAAATAATTTTAATAAGATTTTACGTTCAATTCGCAATTAAAACTAACAATTTATATCTAATATTAAGGAATCAAAATCTTTTTTATATTAATTTTTATGATTTTATGATAAACATTCACTAGTTGGTAGAACTTTGACTTTGATTCTGGTCAAAAAACGTAGTATAAAAATGTGCTACATTAATAATCCTCGGGCCCAGGCCTAAAAAAAATGTGTGATTACCTAACTGTTAAGACTTCGTGTATATGTTCTTTAAGTCGAGTCGGACAAATGTTTTAGTTGGGAAATTCTGAGTAGGGGGCGTTTTTGTTTGTGATTCATCCAAACTCATTGATAGTTATTTTAGTGATAACAACCTTAAATATCGAGAAAAATGGGGAGAAGTAAAAAAATATATTTTATACACTTTTATATAAAATAAAATTACAATAAAAAATGAAGACACATGTTTCTAAAAAAAAAAGTTGGTATAGCGGTGGGATTCGAACCCACGTCTCCAAAAAGAGTCGTGCTTAAAACAGCTCATTAGACCACTCAGCTACGCTACTGATTGTCAGATTTAGTCTAATGTTTGACATAAACATGAATTGTTATACTATTTTAATTTAATTTAATTGTAATACATATTATATATTAAATTTAGGTTTCTCTGCACTCCTTCTGTATATAAACTTTAAATATGAGAAGGATCAGACGTCGCCGTCCGCGCAATACACTTAGAAAGGGGTCGGATGTTTTGTCTTTACGTATTAATATAGAGATTATTTAAAAAATTACTTTTTTGTCAGACTTTTAATTCTCCCTAATATTTTTGTCGGACAATTACATCACTGATCAAAAAATAGCATATTTCACACTACTTTTCTATGTCCGACAAAAGGTAGTAATTATAGAGGATAGCATAAAACACTTGACTTTAGCGCGTCCGACAACAAATAACCCTCCAAAAATTTGTCGGACAAGTTTACTAGTTAATTTTCAATATTTTCATTAAACGATTCTGCAAAAATCAGCTATGAGGTATGACTTCATAACTTTAACATGTTCGAGGTGTCGGACGCGCCAAAAAGCCCAATATTTTTGGCCGACAATACGTTTTCTGCTTTTGAATTAAAAAAACATGTAATTGCAAAAAAAACTATGTTTAGGTTGTTAATTTTTCTTGTGCATTAAAACAATGACTTTTGGAGGGTCCCAAAAGAAAACGCCCCCCTACCCAGAATTTTCACCATAAAAAATTTGTCCAACTCGACGTAAAGAACATACAGACGAAGTATTAACGGTTAGGTTATCACAAAAATTTTCGTAGGCGTGGGCCCGAGGTCTATAACTACAAAAATGTATGGCTGATTAAAAAATTAAATGTATTATAAACTATTTTTTGGTAAATTTTTTTGTGATATAATTTAAATATTTCTTTATTATTACCAAATACCATTCGAGCAGAGATTTTGGGTAGGATATTTTAAAAGTTTCTTTCTTGTATTTACTTTCATATAGGCAATTTAACTCGATGTCATGATTTTTTCAAATGATCTCGTTAAATTGTCAATAAAAGTAAATACTCGAAATCTAAACTTATAAAAAATATCCGCACATATATTTTATAAGTAACTAATTAAATTTTTTATACCGAATATCATTTATACCTATTATATGTATATTTTTTATGTCTAATAACATGTTTTTATACCTATAATATGTTTTTATTTGTTCATAATAAGTTTTCTACCTATTCACGTTTTTTATACTTATATCAAGTATTTTTATACATAATTAACCTTTTTTATACATATTATATTAGACTAGCTATCATGAAAACTCTTATGCTCTTTTAGGGTTCGGTTCCTTAAAAAAATAATAAACTTTACAAAAAAAATAAATAAAAAAAATATAATTTTGGGCGCCTTAAATAATTCGTGATCTTCCCTCTCTTATACCTTCCACGAATCACTTGAATTTCTGTCTTGATATTTTATTTCTTTACCTAATTTCTATTGTCGATTCCTAGTTTTCTTCAGTCTCTTCTGTATGTTTACTCCTACACAACTATTTGAATTACCATCTTGTTATTTCTTGTTCACCTTTATTTTAAATTTATCATCTGCTGTTTCCAAAATTTATTTTATTTTTAAATAAAATCTTTTTTTTAATTGGTATGTAAGTTTTTATTTATTTTACTCAACTTTACTCAACATTATAACATTCAATACACCTTTTTCTTGAAAAAATATCTTCATTCAAAAATTATTTCTTTGACATCTTTTTTATCAATTTCTTAATTAATCAAAAAAACCAAAACTGTTTATTATTTTTTTTTTCATTTGTTTTTTCCCCAAACTAGATATTTTTTTTATCTGTAAATTTAAATGACTAACGACACTAAGATTTTTCCTTTTACTTGTAACACAATTGTTGTGAACTCATTATTAAATTCAATGAAAAATAATCCTCTAAAAACAAACATTCTTAAATAAATCTTAACACATTTAAATACATTCACACGCACCTTAAACATTTTATCATAACCTCATTTTCATTGTCAAACTTACATTTGACAATAACCTTCCATCTTTCCATCACTGTCAACCACAATACATACAAAAACAGAACTAAAACTACGCATATAACTAAAAAAACCATATCAATATATATGTTTAAAAATTTTTTTACACCTAGGTATATCTTATTTATTAATGCTTTATATGCGATTAATGTTTTTATATCAATATATTTTTTACTAATAAATATCAATAATGTTCTTTCTTGTAAGTCTTATTTTTTAAAGGAAACATTTTTGTATGTTTATTTTTCTCTTTCAAATAAATAATATTTAATTCTAGATACGAACAAACTATAAAATTAGATTCAAATAGGTAAAAATTTCATCCTTAGTCCTGTTCCAATAACCGTAAATCAAACAAAAGTCGAATCTTGAGTTTTGTATGGCGTCGAATCCGACTCTACTCGACCAAAACACAAATTTCACCGACTCTGAGGATCCGTGTTCCGAGTACGGGTACTCTGTGAGGATGCGACTACAGGTCACAGGATAGTATTCGAATACTCAACTCAGAATACGCAACGACACTCCGAGGATCCGAGTACGGTATTCGAATGGGGAGTTCAACTTGAAATATTAGTCCATCTTTTTTTGCAATACTTGAGAAAAAAAGAATTTCTTTTTATGAAAAAATCGTTTTTTCTGTTTTTTTCTTTAATGTAACATGAAAAAATTGATATATAAAAATTACTGCATCTATGCAACTTGTAGTGCACCTACGTCACTTATGTGCAATAGCTTCAGCATAATATTAACGTGGGCCATTTTCTCTAAATAAAATTGACGCTTTCAAATATAGATGACGTTTGCTTATAAAGTGTCGTTTGGTCAATATATTTTTAATTGTGTTTACTTTTACCTTTGTTTACGTATCTTTACAAATACAAATAAACACGGAAAATTATTAACCTACCCTCGTTAAAATAGTCGTTTTCTTTATCTAACAGCGGAATCTAATATCTATTATCTCTCTTGATTTTGAATGCGAATTCACAGTGGATAGGTCCAAGTTTTCATTTTTATCCAATTATCATATAATGGTTTTCTGCATCTTTGTCTGTATAAGTCAGATTTAACAGCTGTTTCTTATTCGTATTCTCTTCTTTACACATTTGCAGTTAATGGCTTGACGGTAACTTCATTGCACATAAGTGACGTCATGATCGTAATAGCGGCATATTCAAATAATTGGAAATTTGAAGTTTAAAATTAATTTATTCAAAAATCTAGCTCAAATTACGGTAGATAATTAAACTCAATGGGTTCTATTTGATCAATTCTAACTGTTTATAAAGAAAAAATGTGAGGTTATATTTTTGTTGAATTCCCCATTCTCAGTTGGAGTCGAGTCCACTCTGAGGATTCGGATCCATCTGAGTATATACGAGTACAGTATTCGAATTTCAGGCGAGTTTCGTAAATCACCCGTGTGAATAATAGCCATCATTATATGCTTGTTGAATAATATAATAATATACTATTTTTGTCTTGTAGGGATCAGCTCCTTCACTAATTCAATATCAGAGTCACCAGTAATGTCGATGGTAACATCTGTAATATAAGCGGCAAAATCCTGACTGATTGACTGACATAGAATCAACGTAGAGCAAAATCTACTTAACTCAGAGACTTGAAATTTTGTGAATATGTTCATAGGCACCTGCTAAGAAAGGATATTTACACACTGTTCCAACCGACTAATTGATAGTTCTTGTACCGTTTACTTTTTATTCCAACCTAAAATTGTACGAACGGTGAACGATCAAATTCGTACACAGAAGAACGTTGTATATGTTTGGACTGACATGCGCAGATTGTCAAAATTATTGTATTTGTTTTGATCTTGGGGAAGGAAGGCAGTTTGTTGAGGTTATTTTTTGGTTGTTTTGTTTATTTTATTAAAAATGAGTGATTTTGAAAGCAATAGTGATTTTTATTTACCGTGTGAAATGATTAGTAACGATTCTGACGAGGACGACATGCTATTAATGAAACCTCGAGTTAGAAATGAACAATATTTAGGTACACTAAATTTATACATTGCTTTTAAAATGAAATTAATTCAATATCCATTTTAAAAGTAATTGTACTCCGTTACTCGGATTAAGAATTTTTTAAACATATTCGTTTATCGAAATATATTAATAATATTTCCCAAATAAGGAGTATTACAGTCAGATTTTAGTACAAGATCCGTTCCAACCAATTTCGATTATCAAATAATACATTAACTAGAGTTGCGCGCAGTAAACAGTTTCGTTTCGAGTTGAAAATTAGTTTTTCTACAAGCGTGCGGAAAGTTACAACTTTCCGCACGCTTGTAGAAAAAAATACTTTTTGCTAAAATTTTTTTTTAGTTCTAGGCGCTTGTAGAAAAAATACTTTTTGCTAAAATTTTTTTTTAATTCTAGGTGCTTGTAGAAAAAATACTTTTTGCTAAATTTTTTTTTTAATTCTAGGCGCTTGTAGAAAAAATATTGTTCCTAACACTTGCGTAAAGTATCTTTTCCCCACTTAATTGCATGCCCGAACTCCGCTTCGCGTCGTTCGGGCAACTGCAATTGCGTGCGGAAAAGTATAACTTTCCGCACTTGTTAGGAAAATTACTATTATGTACGGTACAGAAATCGAGGTTGGAACAAACCTATGGTTAAAGTATATTAAATCATGGATGAAAGTTTAGTGTTCAAAGGTTATGTTTTAATTTATATGACAAAAACTGACAGATTGGTAGTAGATTTCTGAAATTATTAAGGGACCTTCACCGAAATCTCAAGGTTGTATCTTTGACCAATTTTGGGTTTGGGAAGAATTCTTTTTGGTTCGCCCTGATTCGAAAATTGTTATATGGATGAATAATATAGGAAAGTTAAAATAAAGAAACAAAAGAAGAAAGATATCAACGATGACAAAAAATTATTAGATATAGTTCTGTCACAATTATATATACATTTTATTTTAAAATCAATTACAATTCTAATTTTACTTTAAGTTTAAAAACGTAATTTAATTGGTTTAAAAATAAGAGCCAAATAACTTCAATATATATGGCGGCATGGAGACTCATATTCTCGACATTATCGGATATTCTCTCATTTGATTTTTTAGGAACAAAAATGGAAAAATAGAAATTGCAGACAAAATAGGAATAGGAAAGAATTGACAAAAAAAAAGGAAAAATATGGTAAAAAAGGGAAAATGGAGAAAAATAGGGAAAAAGAGCAAAAGAGGGAAAAACACGAAAAATAGAAAAAAAATAGGGGACAATAGTGACAAATAGGAATAAGAAATTAAAAATACAGAAAAATAAGTTAAAATAGAGAACTATGAGCTAAAAAATCAAAATAGGGGGAACACATGATAAAAGAACAGCAAAAAATATGAAGAAATAAGGCAAAATAGGAAAAGTGGATAAATGTAGGAAAAAATAGGGCAAAATATGAAAAATAGGGCAAAATGGAGAAAAATAGAAAAAATAGGAAAAATGAGGCAAAATGAGGAAAATAGTAAAAACTAGGACAAAATAGGAAACAATAATGAAAAGTAAGTTAATTAGGGGAAAAATAGGGCCAAACAGGGAGAAATGGGAAAAAATACAGTAAATAAGGGTAAAATAGGAAAAGATAGGAAACAAATGGGAAAAAAATAAGAAAAATAGGAAAAAGCGGAGAAATGTAAAAAAAAAATAGGAAAAAATGGCAAATAATAGAAAAAAATTGGAAAAAATCGGAAAAAAAGGAATAAAATAGATAAACATGGTGAGAAATAGGGAATCATTGGGTAAAGTTGTAAAATATGGAAAAATAGGGCAAAATGGACAAAGATAAGGAAAAGTAGTGCGAAATAGAGACAAATAGGGAAAAATTAGGAAAAACGGGGAAAAATAGCGCAAAATAAGTAAAAGTAAAAATAAGCAAAATACGGAAAAATAAGGAAAATGTGGGAACAAATAGGAAAAAATGGAAACAAATGTATCAAAATAGTGAAAAATAGGGAAACATACAGTAAAACAGGGTAAAATAGGAAAAACGGGAGAAAATGGGGACAAATTGGAAAAAATAGGGAAGAATAACTTGGAAAAAGAATAATGAAAAATAAAAGAAACATAGGAATAAATAGAAAAACAAACTTTTTATATTTTAGTTCTGTTTTTTTTTAAACTTTTAATGCATTAACCAAACTTAAGGTAATTTTTTATGTAGAATTTTGTTTTAATAAGTATGGAAATTTATCATTGTATAAATATCATTTATTATATAACTGAAAAAATAATGATAAGTAGAAATTTAAATTTAAATTATATGGACGAAACTGAAGATAAAACTGACTCGGGTCTTAGACTTATGACTCTTTACCCTTGATAAGTCCTTATCTAAAGACTAAAATATAGTCGACGATATGAATAAATATTAATTTAATGGGCAAAAGTTGAAAGTTCTTCTTTTATCGCACAATGTTTATATTTATTACAGATTTCCGTTATCTCTTACACAAATATATTTATCATTATTTAAAAATTCGAATGAAATGATTCCACAATTATCGTATGATGTATACAGGATCGGCCTTTCTTAAAATAGGTTTAAAAATTTGTGAATAAAAAGAAAATTTAAAAGAAATACAAAATTCTCCTCTATGCAATTGTCTCGTTATACAGTATGTCCCCCTAAGTTGGAATCATATGGAAAACTTTTTTATTATTAATTTTAGGAAAAAAAGTTATTCTTCATTAAAGTTCTGCATTATCTTAAACCTAGAGTACAGTCATCAAATATCAAATTTTTCCAGTGGTATACGAGGTTTATCAAAAAACATGAATTTTATTCAATAAATACTAAATATGCAAGTACATCCATTTAATTAAAACTTCAGATTATTTTATTTTACTTTCCCGGACCCATCAAAGGGAAAGTAAGGTGAACGAGCAAAAAAAAAATCGAGATATCGATGGAAATTTCCATTTTGAGGTCCCCGAAGAAGATTGAAACCATTTCCAGCGCATGGTCTGTCTGTGTGTCTGTGTGTCTGTGTGTAATCTTCCACGATAAGTGCCGAACCGTTAGACCAATCAAGCTGAAATTTGGTATGGAGGGTCGGTGTATGCCTGGAATGCGACCATTAGATTTTGGTTTAAATTGGTACAGTAGAAGGTCCTCAAGACCGACATTGGTTAAATATACATGTAACAATTTTTTGCTTTATTTAAATTTTGAGGAAAAACAATACATTTTAGTGCAAAATGTTGTAGTACAAAGTTTTAGAGCATAAAATTACCTACAATTTTTGTCTTAAACTTTTTCCAAAATTTCCAATAGTTGCGCCACTAGAGGGCGCGTAAAAAATGTGCATGTATGTTTTCTATAGTTTTTCTTGATTTAGAGGACAAACAATACATTTTGGTGCAAAATGTTGTAGTACAAAATTTTAGAGAATACAATTCTCTATAACTTTTGTTTCAAACTTTTCCAGAATTTCCAATAGTTTCGCCACTAGAGGGCGCGTAAAAAATGTGCATGTATGTTTTCTCTAGTTATTCTTGATTTTGAGGACAAACAATATACTTTGGTGCAAAATTTTGTAGTACAAAGTTTTAGAGCATAAAATTCTCTATAACTTTTGTCTCAAACTTTTTCTAAAATCTTCAATAGTTGCGCCACTAGAGGGCGCGTAAAAAATGTGCATGTATGTTTTCTCTACTTTTTCTTGATTTTGAGGACAAACAATGTATTTAGTGCAAAATTTTCTTGTGCAAAGTTGTAAAGCATCAAATTTTCTTTAACTTTTATATTTAACTTTTATCGAATTCCTCATAGTTTCGCCGCTAGATGGCGAGAAAAATACACATTTAAAATTCCCTACAACTATTGTATGAAAATTTTTCCCGAATTCCCAATAGTTTTCACACATGATTTTAGGAAATCCTAATTGTAGCAGTATGATATATAAAGTGCGCATGCGCAGCTTATGTCATTACCAACATTGAAATATTAATTCACCATCAGCTCGCTATTTTTAATGTGTTCCATAAATCAATGTAATGCTTAGTATTTTGTAATTAAAATAATAATAATAATTAACATTTTCTCTACGGTCGAGCCGGGAAAGTACTGGGGTGGCACAGCCGATTTTTTTACTAATATTTCTATTTTGAATGAACATTTATCTCTTGTGATTACGAAACACATGATAACCTTTTAATTTTTCGATGTTTTCTAATAATTTTGCATATTTAAAATATTTAAACGTAATTTTTAATTCTGATCAACTTTTTTTAGTAACATTTTTCGATATTGTCAAATTTAAAGGTACTTTACTCTTGAGTAAAACTCATATTTTTTGACAAACATCGTATACCACTGGAAACATTTGATATTTGATGACTGTATTCTAGGTTTTAGATAATGCAGAACTTTTTATGAAGAATAAATTTTTTTCCTAAAATTAATAATAAAAAAGTTTTCCATATGATTCTAACTTAGGGGGACATACTGTATAATAAATAGTGCAATTTTAGCAAATATTATAACATATTGGTAAAATTATTTCAAAAATAATAAATTGGAAAGTTTTTTGATACAAATCAAATTTTGTTTTTACGTTTCAAAAATTTTAATTTTAACTCTGATACTTTAAAACCATATTAACCAAATTAGTAGCAAATCGGGTTTGTAGAAATTTTTGATACATTTAAATTAAAAATTTTTAAGTGGCGCATACCTGGGCTATGATTTTATTAATATTTCGGTCAAAATAGACAAAAAATATAGGTTATTTTACAATAATTCGCACAGAGCTGAAAATTGGTACAGGTCTTTGATTCACTATTACAAATAAAATATCAAAAATCGCCACCGATAATACGTTTATTAAAAATGTATTAAAGATCAAAGGAAAAAAATATCGGTTTTTTTCCATGTTTCTGTTACTTAAAGCTGGTCCTGTTCCTCCGCAAAGATACTAGATATACAGAATGGTACGACAAACGATAACATGCGCAATCGTTTATTTATTTAAAAAATCTTTTGATATTATTCTTAGCAACATAATGACATTTAAAATGAGCCCAAGCGATAATGAATACTTTTATAGATAAAAATATTAAAATAGATATAGGACAGTTGTTATCTTCCAGTTTTTACAGTTCTTTTTTGTAATAATTCTACCCAATGGCCCGTTTAAGTATATTATAATTAAATAAATAAACATACTAAATTTTGTAAAATAATATTGTTAATTAAAATTGATAAATATGCAAATGAATGACACATAGTCGCGGTCGCGGTCGTTTGTTGAATACAACACAAGTTTAAGACGCCCACACGAATTGTCTCCAAATGAAAGTATAGTTATTTTAGTAACAACTGACATACTTTGGGCTAATAAATTTACAGTCACTGCAATGAAATTGTGTATATAGACATGGCATTTAATATACCTGGAGGAAGCTTCTTTATTTTACGTGGGTCAAATAAATATATTGTAATAAAAAACACTCTGTATGAATCATTTATGTGGTCTCCCAGTGGTCGAAATTCGACCGTAATTCATTAAAATTTAAAGTTTTACGTTTTTTCCTGTTTTTCTCTGGTTTTTATTGTTTTTTAATTTTTCCTTATTCTATTTTTGCCCATTTTCCCATATTTTCTTATTTTCACTATTTTTTTTCTTATTTCCTATTTTTTTACCTTGTTTTTTCCTATTTTTTCTATTTTCTTTTATCGTTTCCAATTGTTCTATATTTTTTTATCGTTTCCTTCTTTTTTACATTTTCATATTTTTAACTATTTTTTCATGTTTTTTTTTTCTACTTTTCCTCATTTATTCTATATTTTGCTATTTTTTCTGTTTACCATTTTTCCTGTTTTTTCTTACTTCTTATGTTTTTACTATTTTTTTCCTGTGTTTCCCATTTTTTCATACTTTCTTCATTTTCCCTATTTTTTTATTCTTCCATATTTTTGCCTGTTTCAATATTATTTCTTATTATTGACTATTTTTGACTACGTTTTATTATTGACTATTTTTGACTGTTTTTGACTATTTTTGACTATTTTTGACTATTTTTGACTATTTTTGACTATTTTTGACTATTTTTTACTATTTTTCACTATTTTTGACTGTTTGTGACTATTTTTGACTATTTTTTGACTGTTTTTGACTATTTTCAACTATTTTCGACTATTTTTGACTATTTTTGACTATTTTTGACTATTTTTGACTATTTTGACTGTTTTTGACTATTTTTGACTATTTTGACCATTTTTGACTATTTTTGACTATTTTTGACTTTTTTTGACTATTTTTGACTGTTTTTGACTATTTTTGACTATTTTTGACTGTTTTTTACTATTTTTGACTATTTTTGACTATTTTGACTATTTTGACTATTTTGACTGTTTTTGACTATTTTTGACTATTTTTGACTGTTTTTGACTATTTTTGACTATTTTTGACTATTTTTGACTATTTTTGACTGTTTTTGACGGTTTTTGACTATTTTTGACTATTTTTTAAATTTGATCCCATTTTGCATATTTTTCCCTATAGTCCCCTATATATTTTCTTATATTTCTTATTTTTGTCTATATTTTGCTATTTTTCCATATTTTTAGTTTTATTCCTACTATTCTCTATTTTTCTCTATTTTTTTTAATTTTCCTAATTTTATTTTTTCCCTATTTTTCTCTATTATTTCTTATTTTTTTCTATACCTTTGAATATTTTTACCTATCCAAAAATCGTCCCACGCGCCTAGAGAATATAATAAACAAAAGTAACAACTTGATCCTAAAAAAAAATAAAAAAAAAGTTAACATGGTTATCATAGCTTTAATAAATAATAGTCTAATGTTTGAAATAAACAATTAATGTTATATTATAATTAATTTAATGTATTTTTAATTTATTTGTAACACACATTATATCTTAATTTTGGCTTTCTGTACTCCTCCTGTATATAAACTTCAACTATGCAAAATCTAACACTCCTCCGTTCGCGCATTACTCATAAAGAATGGTCCGAAGTTTTCTCTGTGTCAATTAATATATACAGTGTGTCCGTAAAGTATGGAACAAATTCATTTTTAGCTAAACAGGCCATTTTAAGAAATAATCCTGAAACACGTCGATTTTTGATTTTAATTTACCGTATTTTAAAATAATAATCTAATATACAGGGTGAATTACTTTCGAGTAATGAAGTCACCGTCATTTTTTTTAAATGGAACAACCTATATTATTTTATATTTTTAGACTCGTCCCGTGAAGCTGATTTCAAAAACCTATTATACTTATATTCTAAAGTAAATAGTTTTGAAGTTATAAACGATTAAAAATCGCATTTTTTTAAATGTAAGTGATTGCTCCGGCCAAACGACATGAAATCGGATAAAACGGCTTACATGTCCCTATCTTAAGTTTTTGAGTTCTAATTGAACAAAATGTATATAGGGTGATCAAAAGTACGCAAATTTTGTATATGTTGCAGAAAATTAAAAAACTGGCAAAATTCGAGAAAAGAAGGGAATTTTTACAGAGAAAAAGGTACAAAAAAGTGAAAAAAAGAGGGAAAAGAGGGGGAAAAGTACTAAATTTTAGAGAGTAAAGAGGGGTAATTTTGGAAAGAAAAAAGTTTAAAAAATGACTTTTTGAGAAAAGAGGGAAAATTTTTGAGAGTAAAAAAAAGTACACAATTGTGACAAAATTAAAAAATTAAATTTAAGAGAGAAAAGAGGGGAAAAATTAAGAAAGAAAAGAACTGAAATTTTGGAGAGAACAAAATATACAAAAAAAATGAGAAATTTAAGAGAGAAAAAGAGTAATTTTGAAGAGAAAAGATTTGAGACAACAAATTGACAAATTTAAGAGGGAAAAGAGGGTAAAAAGTCCAAAAAAGATGAGAAAATTAAGAAAGAAAAGAACGAAAGTTTTGTAGAGAACAAAAAGTACAAAAGAATGAGAAATTTCAGACAGAAAAGGAGTATTTTGGAGAGAAAAGATTTTGAGAAAAAATGTGAAAAATTTAAAAGAGAAAAGAGAAAAATGTACTAGAGAAGTGACAAAATTAAGAAACAAAAAAGGGAGAGTAAAATACGCACAAAAAAGTGGCAAATTGTGAAGGAAAGAGGGGAAATTTTTGGAAGAACCAAAAGTAAGACAAAAAAAGACTTAAAATGTGACTGAAATTTGAAATTAAAAAAAGTGATAATATATGAATAAAATTGAGATAAAAAAAATAAAAAAAATAAGGACAAACACGTAAAGAAGTGGTTAATTTTTTAGAATATTTAAAAAAACCAGAATTATTTTTATTTCTATTATTTTTTTTTAAAAGTACCTACATCAACAATCTACCAATCAAAATGAGAACATTTTTTGAAATGGAAATGCCTTATGCGAGGAAATTTCAAAAATACTCGATTTTGATATTTGACGGTTTTGTTAACTAGAAGAAAACCCAAATTCATAAGTACTATTCAAATACTCCACAATCAACCGTTTTGCATAATAAAGGGAAGAGCAAAATATTAGTATTATAATTTGGTCACACTGTACAGTTAATTTAATATCAGATATTTATTATATGAGTATAAGGTTAAAATGAGAAATATTATACAATATATCTTATCATCAATAGAACTTGATGCTACCAACTTATTAAAATGAAATTATTACGTAAACTCGAATTGTGATAAATCCAGTCGATACAGTCCCACCAACTTTTATAGCTACCCCTGTAGAGACCGAGAAACGTGGTCAAAAGGGATAAGCTCCTACCTGAAACATTGAATTTGCTTTCTCCAACCACACCGTTGCCCTTCATGTGTATCTGTTCCTTAAGTAAATCATGCTCTTAATAAAAACCAAAACTTGTTTATAATGAAAAAATACACACACAATAAATACCATAAAATTAGAATCAGAATGAATTGGAATTAACTGACAAATTAGTCATATTTTATACGACCATTATGTTTTGGATGACATTATTAATTATTTTATTGTTTCTCACTATTTCTAGACACCTATATGAGGGCTAATTAATTCCTAATAAAATTTTTAAGGCTGAAACGGTACTCTTAAACCGCAAATTTGCCAAGCCTCTTAAAATTTTTACGCCGATGGCAAGTCGGTAAGAATATAAAACTTCCGTTGGCAAACTGCTTTAAATTACGATGATTATCGTGTAATAAGTAGAGAGAAAGAGCAAGATCGAGTGGCGTAGAGCGGGTCGAGCTACTGACCACACGGTCGCGTCGTCACCGTGGCTAGTCGCCAACTACAGGGAGTCCACCTCGCACCTTTTCTTCTGAACGGATCTCTGGGTAAAAAAAATGAGGAGAATCTTTTATTGAAATTTTAATCCGACGTTTCGTATCTGTATGATTTTTTCAAATATGCATCTGGAATTTTTGAATTGATACCAAATTCCCATCTCGATCCAATTTTCATTATCAAAGTTTATTCGAATAACGTTTCGTTGAAAAATAAGATTTTTTTCTGTGTATTTTTGTTGTATTTGAGTTAAAGTAAATGTGAAAAAATTGAAAAGGATCTTTTTTTTGTAGTTTCATTCGGAGGGGCATCTTTAATTTTATTATAACAAACAAAGTAAATATTTTTATTTTGTAGTGGAACTGTCCTTAAAATGGGATACTCAAGGTTTGAGTAGCCATAAATACCCTATAAATCAGGAAAATCCCACGAAAAATATACAAACATTTTCTCCAAAGTGTTTTTCATTATATGTCAAAACAATTTTTACAACAAAACAAATATCAAAAATATGCTTTGTTTGAAAAAAGTGCAACTGTTTCGTTTTAGGGAGTATTGTGGTTAAAATGGGATACTCTATATATTTAAAATGGGGTAGTAATTTATATGTTAATTTCATTATCAAACTTATTGCGAAATGATAACAAGGTTTTAATTAAAATGTTAAAATATTAAAACTAGAGTGGTGTAAACCTCTGAAGGAAAACTTACTTCAGAGTAACCCAAATATCTCCGGCCCAATTTGACCTACAGGACTCAAATGTAAACTCGACCGAGGTATGATCCTAAGATATCTACATAGCAAGTTTGAAGTAAATGGGTTCAGTGGAACGGCCGTTTGAGCTCTCACAGACGAACACACATCCTAACACATAGACGCACTAATAGGATGATCTCATTAACCTACTTATCTGTTGTTCTGAAATAAATTAATAAATAAAAGAAGCGATCCACTATGGTATATCATGTCTGAAAACAGTTCCAAAATTCGAAACCGTTCTCGAGTTATCGCTGCGACAGACGGACAGACAGACAGACGGGCGGATGGACATTGTAAAGTCAATAAGGTAACCAGATATCGACTGCTGAAAACAGAAATCTAATAATCGAAACCGTTCTCGAGTTATCGCTGGGATAGACGGAAAGACGGGCAAACGGACAGACAGACGGTTGCAGTTGACTTAGGTTATTGAAAATAGTAGCTATTGTGCCAGCTATCGATTGTAGAAAACAGAGTTCCAAAATTTGAAACCGTTCTCGAATTACCGCTGTGACAGACAGGCAGACGGGCGGACGGATACTGTAAAGTCAATAAGTACCTTCGCTTTGCTTCGCTACTTAATAAACAAACAAACATAGAAATTAAGAAGAAATGCAGTAATCGCAGAGAAAGATTTCCTCTTTTTCCTCTGCTCCAGAGCAAGCATCATGCTCCCATCGCATCGCTAGCAAACTTACATATTGGATCCGGCCTTCTCCTTTTTTACTCTCACTAAAATTTTTTCCATAATAAAAGCATTCAGGGTTACTTTCTTCTTCAGATGCGCTAGAATCCACGTCAATTTCAATTTCGGCAACAGCTTTTATTTGTTTTTAGTTTTTCTCTTTATATTAGGACCTTTTTAATTTCTTTCGATCGTTTTTGCTCCAACGAATTTTTCTAATTCTGTTTTGTAACGACTGCTGGTTTATAACAACATTTTTACCAGTTTTTACTTTTTGTAAGTCTGTTGTGGTTTCTTACTCACTTTGGTATAACGTAGAATTATTTCCGGGGAGAAGTACAGGATCTATCACGAAACTTCTTCTGGGCCTTTCGACGTTGAAGGTTGAGGCGTGTAGGGGTCTGCTCTTTTGATATTTCCGATGGTATTGGTGGTGTTTCATGTAGCACTTGTTAAACTTCATCTATGTTATCATTTTTAATGAGATTTGAAACTTCTCCAGTTTTATTGTGAACGTGAACCTCTTTGGGAACATCAGTAGGTTGTACAGCAAAAAACATGTCTTTTGAATGAAACATCGACGGGTTGTGTTCTGTGGCTGCAATGCGGAGTAGATGGTGGAAATGGGGAAAAAGAAGATTGAAACCAAGAAATTAATAAAAAAGTAGGGGTATAGTGGTAAAAATGGAGGGAGGAAGTAGAAAACAGTTTGAAATATGAATGGGAAAAACAGGTGGAAGTGGGGAAGAAAAAATTAAATGCAAAGAAATTAGTAAAGAAGTACAGGAAAAACTGGAGGGGGGAAATGAGTTAAAAAGCACGTTTTAAAAACGTTGATAATTTTTTGTTACGAGTGATAACAAAATGAAAACTTGAAATTTAATGAAAAAAATATCTTATTATTCTATAACAAAAAAAAATAATTATTATATTAAAATAAGTTTAATACCCTTAAAAGAGGATAGAATTTACTATAAGTGAGAATTTTTTCAAAATTTTTAAGCAAGAATTGTGACCTTGTGAAAAGTGAGAGACCAAAGTAGAGAAATTAAAAATCCTTATAATTGCAGTCTCTCCCTATTCTCACATCTACAACTTTTTATCTAAAATATTGAAAAAATTCTCATAGTATATGGAATTTTTTTTCTTTCTATTAACAGTTAGCATGTTTTAATAACATCGATAGTTTTTTTGTTACGAGGGTTAAACAATATGAAAATAGAAATTTAATGAAAAAAATATTTTTATGACAAAAAATAATTATAATATTAAAATATGTTTAAAAACATTAAAAAGAGAAAATTGTGACCATGAGAAAAGGGAGAGACCAAAGTAGGGGGAATTTTATTATGGTCTCTCCCTATTCTCATAACAAAGCACAATTTTGTATCAAAAATTTTGAAAAAATTCTCATATATAGAATTTTTTTCTTTCTAACAACAGTCAGCACGTTTTAAATGATCGGAACAACTTTAAAAAAGTACGAAACAAATAGAATAAAATCAAAAAATAGAGGGAAATGGAGGACAGAGAGGGAGTTGGAAAAAAAATTATTAAAAAAGTAGGGGAAAACTGGAGGATTAAGTTAGAAACAAAGAAATGAGTAAAAAAGTATTGGAAAAACGCATATGCCTGGAAAAACTCAGTTCCCAGAGATATGGGGTGGGGACCGTGAATGTGCTTTGTACCCGTTCATTCCAATTATTCCAGTACTACAAATCATGACTATCCACTGTATTTACCTTCTTGCGGCCTTACTCGTTAATTTTTTTATAATTTGACTTTTCGAAAAATAGTGTTCTGGTACGCTCGAGATTTACGATCTATAAAGTTACATGTGAGACTCTAGCTTTAGTTAAAAATAAATATACAGCGTTACTTCGTGGAAACTATATGAAATATTTGTACATAGTAGGCCAGTCAGCCAAGACAAACCTTTTCAACCTTGCCAAGGAGAAAACTCCAACTTACAATCGCTAATAACAAGAATAATTGAATATACTAAAAAACGCCTTTTTTACCAGTGAAAGAGGGAGACAATTTTATACAGTATATAAGATTTTTCAACTCAAGATAAATAAAAATCTGAATAGGGATTCAATATCGCAGAGAAATTTTGAAATGCCATTTTTAAAAGATGGCATATTATTTACAATGCTTCTCGTATTATTTATAATTTGAACCATTAATAACGTTGTATCGTTTCTGCGCATACTTTTTTCTCTTATGTTGACAGATGGAATTTTTCTCATCATGTACACGTCAATACCTTTAATTTGATATGTTACAAGTGTCAGTTTAACAGTGTTGGTGGAAGCTACGGGTTCAACGAGGGTGAACGGGGGAGTTACACATGATTAGCTAGGAAATTATTATTATTATTATTAATCAACGCTGCATTTCAAATACATTGCCGTTTCCCGCGTTGAATTTGGACCAATAGCAACGAATTTAGAGATTAAACGTTCCTTCTGCGCATGATTTTTCTCTTAAATTGACAGATGGAATTTTTTTCATTATTGGCAATTGTTCGATATCACAATGTGACAGAAAAAGTTAATATACATTTGTGTATATTGAGGATATATACAGCATACTTTGTGGCATCCTTTCTTTGTGTATATATACAGCCTACTTTGTGACATCCTTTCAATGGCTAATGATGTCATAGCGCTCTCTCTCTCTCTCTCTATCTCGCTGAATTTCTTATACCGTTTTCTCTCTAACACATTGAATTTCCTATACCTGGGTCAGTAATGGTGTAGCCTATCTACTTATACAAAAGAGATATTAAGGCAACAAGTTAAATCAAAAGGTATGGCCAAGCAACATTAAAAGTATTATGCTCCATGCAAGTTAAATCAAAACTTGTATGGGACTGCTTGGAGACCCTAACAGAGCTTGGTAACCAAAGCAGACTAACAATAGTCTGGATACCGGGACATAAGGGGCACCGGAACAATGAAGCAGATAAACTGGCACGGAAAAGGGGCAACACAATCTCAAATCGAACCGGAACCGTTCTGTGGCAGCACAAAGACAATAGGACCATCAATCGATGAAAGCTAAATATGTTTCAAGAGTGGTGGAAGAGCTCATCAGGGAAAAGACAGACTAATGAGTTCATTATAGAACTATCGTGAAAACTCACAGAGTACCTACTAAGTCAGAACAAAAGAACTACTAGAATAATAGCAGGTCTTCTTACAGGGCACTATAGGCTTGACAAAAATATGAATATAATAGGTCTGACAGAAGAAGACATTTGCAGGTTTTGTGAGGAAGATGAGGTAGCCGCAGTACATACGCTTTGTTATTATGAAGGGCTATGTATGCTAAGGTTCCTACTACACGGCGAAGAAAAGTATAAAGCGATATGCTACACTACTGGAATCTAATAACTAGAAAAAGTCTAGACAAGGTTCTCTAATCGAAAGGACAGCCACAATAGATTTGAAAAGGTCGCAGTGGATGAGGTTTTGGTACCCACAGTCCCTTCTTTTCTAATCTAATCTAATGTGAGGAAATGTGACCGCATCTCGTACACCGTTAAGGTAAGAAAAAAGAAGTAACTGCATATTTCACTGACCGCAACTCGCACGACTAAGTTTAGGACTCTAGCAACTTCATGGAATGTCCGTCGTAAATTATTAAATTTTATTTAGCGGTTAACATTATTTTGAAACCCATTGTGATAGGCCTATTTCTCATAAATTTTGATATAAATTATATGCAAGAAATTCGTTTTGCGCGGTTGTTAAGGCCAGTAATAAATTTCCGACTATACTTACTTACGGTTAATTGCGTGATATAAAGTCGATTAATTTAGACAAGAAAACAATTACTGCTATGCAGAATGGTGGGCTGGACAACGGCGAAAAAACCGATCAACGCCTCATGCCTGATTTACGAGATGTGCGAATCTATTCTTCATTAAGAGGATATAACTTATATCAGTACAGAAATGGCAAAAAATAGGAAAAAATAACATATAAATAGTCAAAATAAAAATCATAGATAGTCACGACATCTATGATAGCTTTTATAGTACATAGAAATACTTGTGGTATACAAAGTATGCATTCCGAGAAAGTACCACTGATGATACCTATAAGGATGAAACATGTATGGTAATTTTAATTTCTTACGGTTTAGAAATTATGGAATTGATTGTAACTGATAATAATTAGCATGCGAAAGACCAAATGCCTTTTGTTTGATAAGAAGGATTAAACTTATTCTTTATTATATTAAATTAGACGAAAGTGTTTTCTAGAGAACTTTTTCCTAGTTCATTTATTTTTTACAACAACAATTACGGATATATTATGGATGAACAGTAGTAACCCGAAGACATTTACGTGTTAAAGCCTGCACTATTCACTACGAAATGCACTATTTATTTAACAACGCACTGATACTTTTTCAATATATGTTAGTTAATAACTAATACTTAGAAAACTTACATTTTCAACTATACCTAAACTTTATTAAATTTTTACGGGTGTTTTACCACACGAAGGAACCATATTACTTAAGTGATTGTTTATAAAGAGAGCTTATAAAACAATGATATATTTATTTGGCGCGGTATTTCAGTTAACAGAATCAACGATCGTAAAAGACCGTTCGGAAAGAGATACGTTAGGCCGTATCTCATTGGTTAGCCAATAATGGCCTGATTCTTGTAACGGGTATTTGTGACTCATGTAGAACAATATCGAGCAAATTATTGAGTTTTTATTTTCAGAGTATGATGAGTGTGACAAAAAGATAGAAACAGCTGAATGTTCGAAGATTCTAGAAATTCGGATGACGTCGATATGCAGGCTAGGACTTGCAGAAAATCTTATAATTTTTGTTTTATTTGCTATAGTTTTTAATAGGATGAATTGAATAAAAATTGAATTTATCAATAAATTGTATGTAAAATTCTGGGTAAATTATGTGAAATGGTCGGAGTGTATGGTTTCAAAAACTTACTCTCTCTGTTTTTGATTAGTCAAAATAATATGAAACAATTTGTTAAAACACAAAATTGAAAATGAAACTTAGAGAGTGGTCAAAAAAAGTTATCCTTATAAGAAAGAGATACTAAAACACAAAAATTCAGGCAGAAAATATCAATTACAGAATGATAACGATAATCTATTTTTGCAGAAGTATTTACTTCGACCAAACAAAATAACAATAAATTGTATTATTTTTCGAGAATAAATTAATAACATGATTTTAAAATGGCTTAGCAACAGTATTTAGTACATATTACAGATATCTTGATTAAAAGTCAAATTCACAACATGTAGGTCATTGCTGTTATATGCTACATAAATCACCATTGATTTATTTATAATCATTTTCTCTCTTTATCTATCATACCAGCTTGTTTATTGATAGAATTAGTCTATTTTATATTTTTTCCCGTTTTAACGTTGATTAAATATTAATGTTATATAGCAATGTTGACAAGATTTTTATATTAACTGACCTGAAGGATTTAAACCATCGAAACTATAATTATTTTCTTAACTGTGGTATTTTTTCCACTATTAGAAACTGATATTATTTATTTTTTCGACTTTATTAATAACAAAGTATTACAAAATACAAAAGTCAAGTAGTTCACAAGTTCAAAACCGTGTTAATTCAAAAAGCTCCTAAAACTTTTTTGTAAATAAGTAGAAAACTATTAATATTTAAGAAATCAAAAAAAAAAGATTATTAAAGAGAAAGAAATTTGCAATAAAAAAGTTCCGACTCCAGGAACTTTTCTTTATTATTAATACTTTTATTTTAATGCTGAAATAATAATAATGCTGTCCAACGAGCGCTATTGCAAAACCGGCCCTGAAGTACATTTTTTTATACAATTAAATATGAAATTAAAAAAATTACGGCTTTAAAAAAATGTTTTCTACGGAAGCGTAGAACGGCCATTTTATTTTTCTATAAAATTTGGAAATTTTTATTATTATGAAAATTGGTTCAATGACTGTTCAAAGGGGGCACTATCTATTTAGTTTATTTTGGTTCTTTTTTTTATTTTTTTAATTTGCACATATGCTAGCTATATTTTTTTTTTCTTTACAACCGGATTCACTGTAGCCTCGTGGGCTTATCCCGTCTCTTTGTTTATTGGACCCAGTCCAGTCCATCAACCTTGTTCCCTGTACTAGTTTGTACAGGTTTTTTAATGGCTGTTTGTAGTAGTCTTCTGGATCCATTTTTGGTTTTCCATATATTCTTTGCCTTCTGTGATCCAGCGCCTCCCAGTTGCATATTATGTGGAATGCATTCTCGGTCCCTTTGTTGCATTGTCTGCATTTAGGGTCGCCGTTATATAGCCCCATTTTGTTTAGATACTCTCTGGTGGGAAGGTGTCCCGTGAGGAGCCCTGTGGTAATTTGTAGTTGCTTCCTACTCATTGAAAGTAGTTCTTCAGTTACGTTCTTTGACGGTTGTTTTATAAACTTTTCCCGTGTAGAAGTCCGGGTATATTGACCCAGTGCAATTTGTGTTCTCGCTTGATCTAGTCTATTATATGGTTCCTAAATATACGATTTGGTACTGCTATCGCTGGATCTGGACCCATTAATGGGGATGACGATCCGCTTCTTGCGAGGTCGTCAGCCTTTTCGTTTCCAGCGATACTTTTGTGAAATGGTACCCATGATAAAGTTACTTTATTGTGGGTCGCCAGTTCCCTAATTCACCACATTCCCATACCAGTCTAGATGTTATCTTTGGGCTCCTTATGTCCTTAAGGGCTGCTTGACTGTCTAAGTAGAATACCTGGAATACATTGGTATTTTTTCCTAGAGAGAAGCTCTCTTGATACTTATTCTATTCGTACTATATACCAGGTCCAGTTCCCCCTTCCGTTTTTGACCCGTCTGTGTACCAGGTAATCCCGTTAGGGTTTGTCCTGAAATCTGTGCTTGTATTTAACTCATTCCGATTCTTAATTATTATTCTCAGATCTTTGTTGAAGTTGTATTTAGCAGTCATGTAGTCTGACCTCATGCCAAGCATGTTGCCTCCCACATAACCTAGCTTAGTGTGTCCCAGTCTATGATTTCCTTAATAGAATGGTAAGTCCTCTAGCCGTCGTAGAGCCATTCTAGCCTCCCCCATTATAACGTATTGTAATGGAGGGAGGTTATTCAGGGTTTCCGTAGCAACTGTGGGTATTGTTTTTATGCTCCCCGCTATTTCCATACAGACAATTCTTTGTATCTTGCCCAATTTTTATACAGCGGTCCGTTGTTTTATCTTTGGCCACCAGACTAGAGATGCATATGTTATCATGGGCAAGACTACCACATTGTACAACCAATGTACCTTTTTTGGATTGAGCCCTCATGTATTCCCATACGTGCGTCTAGCTATCATTAAAGTAGCAACCGCTTTCGTATGTATTTTTTTTTTCCAGGTAAGTTTCGCGTCTAGCATTACCCCAAGATATATTATCCCTCTCTTCAGATTTACCTCTTCACCACAAAGCCATAGTGGGCTAATATTTTACAAAGATAAAAAAAGAAACTTTGTGAATATCAAAATAAAAGAGTAATAAGAAGTTTTTTATTTATTAATTTATTTTTTTAAATATAATGATTTTTTTAACTTGTTTTTAATTGTGTAGAACCATGCAAAGTATTATGAACAACAAAACTTTTATTCTTAAAAGTTATAATAAGCCAATACAAACATCAGGTCAACGTGACTAAGTGACAACTTAACCGAACAACTTAAAAACCATAAACATGTACTCTTAATATTAGAGAGAAAAGAATGACAGATGACAGTGCATAGGCGGCGCTAAATTTAAACATCAAACACGACAATTTTTAATTTCAAATACCTTAACAGTAAGATATTTTTTTGTTATTGTTACACTTTTCTTAAAATAGTATTTATTTTAATAAAAACTAGATTTTGTTTTATTTTATTCTTGAATTTTAGAATGGTACTATGTACTGTAGGTACATAATTATTAACTACAGTTAGTACTTTACTTTTTATATAGCCGTTGGCTATTTTATGAACATGAGGGTAGCAGCAAATAAAAGGCAAACTCTTTAAAGTAAAATTAAACTTTCGAAAATATTTAGAAACATTTTCATTATCAGCTTAATAAAAGAATTATGTTATCTATTTTAATAAATGTAATGAGTTTGAATAACAATAACAACTTTTATACATCCTCAAATGTGTTTTTTGAGTTTATGATTGTTTTCTCTTTTTTACATTATACCATCAAAATTTCAAATACTTTCAAAATTAAAAAAAAAATGAATTTATTTACAATTCCACATAATTCTTTATATGTTAAATATCGGCAGTTATTCTTATCCTACTCTCATCTTTAATGATCTATCTATACAACACTTCCTTCTGACGTAATGTTTTACTTTTTAATTATTTAAACTAACTTTTATCTCCTTCTCCAGTACATTCCTTCCCTTTAAGGCTGCGATTAACAGCATGGTTCTGCCATAGATTCATAGATAACGCTAGCATACTAATGTAATGGTTTAAAATGTTCTACAGCGGTCCAACTAAAAAGTCGACACCACCTCGTACATTTCGGCACAAAAATGTTCTGACCCACTCTCCGATGATTTGGCAAACTTGCATCTCTGCAGATTTTTAGTAAATTTTAATATTTGTGTGTACTGAACTTCGTCTTCTATGCAACATTGCCAAATTTAATAAATGAAATAATATTGGCATTAATTAGAAATAAATTATGAACCAAAAAATATATAACGTATTTTATAACATAAATGGAATAGAAAAATATTTTAATCCGGGATATAATTAGTCTATTTTTTTTTAAACAATGACACAGAAAATGAAAAACCTAAAAAAAATTTTATGTGAAGTATGGGAACTCTTTTTTTTAGGCAGAACCGGCAGCGTCGCTTCGATGACCGAGGGTGTCAATTATTATGAATTTTGAAATCATTTTCATTTCACCCCGTGATTGTTTAGTTGGGTGCTTTTTTTTGTTGGATTTTGTTTATTTTATTATTTTTGAACTGTTTTTTGTGCTTCTGTTGTGAAACTTGTGTTTTCTTGAAAAAAAAACATAAATTGAATTCTTGCTTATAGTATAATTTGGTAAGTATATATTTTCGGTAAAATAAATATTTCAACTCCTAACTCTTGTTTGTAAAATATAAATGCCTACGTTCTGTAAGTTATCATGTACTTACTTATTTTTTATATTTTAGATTAATTTTGATAATTGTATACAATAATATCTACTCATCATGGGTATAAATACAAACGTCAACCCAGCAAACCTCTAAAGAGAAATAATATGTTTTTGCTTATATTAACTTTGTTGTAATTAGTGATTTTTATTACAGGATTAATTTGGGTTCTATGCCATTATTGGATAAACAAAAATGTTTCCAATTGAGTGAACAAATACTATCTGACAATAATAAAACAGCTCCTAGTCAACATTCCAATTTAGAAATTTTCTTTTATAAGCCAAGAAGAGTATGAAAGGTATAATTTTAAGTTTGTAACTTTTTTCTAAGGGGGTCGTGCAATGCGGTCTGTTTCGAGATGCGGTTACTTTATTTTTCTTACCTGCTCGAAGTACGAGATGCGGTCACATAGGCAATTATCCGCACTCAATAACAATCAAATCAAATCAATGTTGGTATAAAAAGGTTTACTATTAAGACAATTTTCAATATCCTACATAATAATTTCCAATCTTTAAATGCATACATTACATACTTTTTTCGTCTCGGAATAACGATTATTAATTAAATTACGAAAATTTTACCATTTTCCTACAATTTTACTATTTTCCTAACGTTTCTACATTTCTTATGCCATCTTCAGTTTTTTTTTACTAAAGTTAAACAATACAATTATATGTTTAAAAAGCACTACATAATATATCAACAAATTAAAAATTATTTTTTAAAAAACTATATATTGTGAAAAGTTGATTAAAATATTACTAGCAATATAATATTCAGCAATGGATAAAATTTCGTTTTGATATACGCAAAAATGGAAATCCCTATAATACTATATATTTGCTTTATCTCTAAGATTTTATGATCCTATTAGGTATTTATTTACTTTGCCGAAATATAAATTTTAATCCGTATACCTGTGACGTATTTTTGGGATTTTCCAAAATTTGTAATAAAAAACTTTATAATTACGATTCTTTTCTAAATTTTATTAAAAAAATTAATTAAAAAATTTTTAAATTTTATTACGATTTTAAACTAAATTGAATAACTTTTATAATATTAATTATTTATTGATTTTAAAATTATTCAAAAAAGATTTTAATTTTTTTAAGGTTAATACTGATATAAAAAATTAAAACAAAAACCCATTAAATTTGTATTAGAAAACTCTATAATTGTGATTTTTGTCAAAATTTTATTCAAAAAATCGTATCATTTAGTATAATAATAAATATATTTTTAAATATAAAATAATGTTTGTTCTATTGTCTGTATTGTTTAGGCTGCTTTTAATAATAGAAATAATAATTTTTTATCTATTTTAGGGAGTTATAATTGGCCAATTTACTAAAAAACTTTTGTATATTGGTGTAAGAAACAAATACTGTTGTCTATGTGCCAGATATACAAACAGACAAGAAACACCTAAAAAACATGTGTTACAAAAACTGGGATGGAGAGTGATATTATAGTTGAAGGTTTCAGACAAAGTATGGAAATGCATAATTTAAAATACTTGCAAAGAATGTGTCACGAATCAACAACAGTACATCATATTATTATTTCCAAAGCTTCAAAAAAGGATCAGTCCAATTTCAAGTCTCAAACTACAAACTACCAACAATAACCAACACGTCACCGAAGATTCAATATCCTGCGTCGAGTCGAACACCATCAGCAGAAGTTACAACTTATTTCTAATTTATTTATTTGTTAATTGTTAATAAATAATATATTTATTATGATGGTGGTAAGGTTTTCCGGGTTTCCCTATACCTTTTATGCCAAATGGCGCCATCATTCTTCAATAAGACGCCCCGGAGCGCAATGGTAATTTTTCTTAATAAATAAATATATTGTTGAGATCTTTTGTGTTTTGATTTATGTTCGCTTGTCACCAAATTTTAAAAGAATTTCTGAGGTCATTACAATTATTAATAATATTACTATTATTATTACTACGATTATTAAACACAACGTAAGATCCTAATAGACGATCACAGCCATTGGGGTAAAAGGCCACAGATATAAAAAAATGTAAAAATTATTGTTGCAATTAAATAACAAGGATAAATAAATTTCTGGCAAAAAGTAAAATTTTAGACAGCAGGGGGTGACAGGTCACAAATATAATGTTTATAATAATGGATTTTCTCTTTCCAATATCATCAAACCATCAAAATAAGCTACTGAAAAATTGATTTTTTTAGTATTAATCATATATTATAAAAATATTAAAGCTTAATTGTTTTTAAATAACAAAACTTTTATCATGAACATTTTCAAAAAAGTAAAATTACAAGTCCAATCGCCATATATTTGCAAATAGTATATATCAGAATTCCAGTAAAGTTGGTAACAAAGGTTTAATAATTATTTTTGGACAATATTATTTTAAAAACAACATTGGTAAAAATATGAGCTATTGAATGAAGTTATAGAATTATGAAACGAATTTAAATGCCATCGAAAAAACCATTCACAATAAATTTGTTGTTTAAAAAAATCAATTAACCACTTATTTAGCATTGTATTATAATAAAAATTGTTCATAGTAAAGCTTAAACTTTGCTTTATTTAGAACAAATTTAAAAAGTCATGCAATCTTTTTACTTTTTTAAATTACTGTCTTAGCAATGACTGATATTTTTGCATGTGTCATTTTGCCGCCATTTTTGTGTTAATCGCAGCCCAAATCGAATCTGCATTAGAATTGACAACCCTGCTTTCTATAATGGCTAAAATGCGTCGCAAGAAAAGTCTCAATTTCAGTGTAAAAGAAGAAATTCCTAACTTCCGATCACTTAAAGTTACTAAAATTCAGTGTCAACTCTGGCGGTCAAACCAGTGAACTATAATCTAGTGACAAAATGGCGGTTTTGTTATTATTTCAAGAATTTCCAGTAAAAGACAGTAATTGGCTTTAATAATCATTTTCTGACATCAATATTTAAAATCAACATTGTCAAATATATGAACTATTCTATGAAGCAGTTTAGTTACAGAATTATGAAAAGAATTTAAATGCCATCGAAAAACCATTCACGATAAATTTAGTGTTTTTAAAAAATTAATTACCCACTTATTTAACATTGTATCGTACTGAAAATTGTTCATAGTAAAGCCCAAACTTTGCTTTATTTAGAACAACTTAAAAAAGTTATACAATCTTTTTACTTTTTTAAATTACTGTCTTCGCAATGACTGATGTTTTTGCATGTGTTATTTTACCGCCATTTTTGTTGTAATCGCAGCCTTAACTACTTACTTTCTTTTTCCAGTGCGCGCTAAATAATTTTACACAACCTATTTTAAATATTTTAATAAGTATTAGGACTCTCATAATAATTTTTGGTCTGATGATGGCAGTTTGCCGAAACTAGTCGCCAGTCCTTCTTTTATTAACAATAAAACGTCTTATGGTACTTCCAGTTATTATCTGAAATATATTTTTAATACTTAAAGATTAAAATGAAACTCAAAACGGAAACTAGTTTCGGCTAAGAAACAATCTTCAGGCCTAAAATGATCACAATGTTCGAAACAAATAATGGGAGTACAAATCCTTTTTGTGTCTGAAGATGGCTTATTAGCCGAAACTAGTTGCCGTTTTTGATTAAATATTGTGCTACATGATTTTGAGTTTCATGTCATTTATTGAACACTTGACCATATTTGAGATATGGATAACATCTTGTATTTTTAATACTTGTTTAACTGTGAAATATTATTTATTGTATAAAAAGAACAACGAAAAAAATGCTCTTTTTACTTCGGTGAAACAATTTCATTGGTCGTTTTATTTTTATTTCATTGAAAGCCTGTGGACGAACAACACAGGACATCGAGTGTACTTTGTAATATGACACAACGTCGGTCGTCGAATTGCCATTATCTTTATCATGTTTACAATCTAATTTATGTAATGTAAACGAAATTAACAAGAAGCATTAAAAGATATTGAATATGTTTTTCCAATGACAGAATTTATTTTAGAAAATTAAAAATTTCGATGAAAAAAAAGTGCTCTGTATAAATAACACAAAACAAATATGTGTTGCTTCTTTTTTTTTAAACTATAAACTTTAATTTGGTATTATACAGAATGTTTCATTAATAATTATATAAATATTATAACTGAAGAATCCTTGACCTAAAATAGGATGAGTTTTACCTAAAATATTGTTTGTAATTGAGGTTTTATTTCAAAAATTTAAAATTGATTATTTCCCATTGTTTTGAAATTCCTATACACTTGAGCAAACTATAATCTAAAAAATACATGAAATTTGTTTATGGGACCACATGCCTCTTATTATTTTGTTCTACATTACTAAAAATTTGTATTCTTTTGAAAAATGATTTTCTTGCTAATTTCTTACTAAAATAATTTTTAAATTCAACCGAAGTAAGTAACAGGAAATAAATGGAACGTTTTTGAATTATTAATGTGATATCGGAAAGGTGGAAAGTTATAAGTGGAATAAAATATAAAAATCTTTTATTTATGAAAAGTTCTATAACAGTTCATTAACTAGATTGGCGTAACTGGAGTGTCTATAGAAATTTATTAGTTAAGGTGAGGCTTGATGTTGATTAAACATAATCGTTTGTGTAGCATGTTTTTGATGATTTTTATGTAAAAAATTATTTTCTAAATTGTTTAACCGGAAAAAAACTAAAAAAAAAATATTCTAAAATGTGCACAAGAGATAATAAATTCTTTTGCCTAAAATTATAGAAAAAGACAAATTGACAAAAAAATAATGAAAATTATGATTTATATTTTTTTGTATATAGCTGGTATAGCTCTGCGGGGGTTGAACAATTTCTGTAATAATTAAGTATCAATTTTTTTTTACTCTATCTAAATAAAAAAATGTTTTAATTCCTTGTGTAGATGCATAAGCGCGACCTATGCACTAATTAAAATAGTACAGGGTCGCTCTTAGATTTATACAATAAATTAAAAGATGTTTTATATTTTTTATTATTATATACGTTCAGAAAATATTCCCAGTGACCCAATAAATTTTTATTACTTGCAAAATAAATAATTTAATACTTATCTAGTAGGCGATTATTTTATATTAAATTAATTAATTTTTACGCTCTCAGACTAAATTAATTTCTCTTCACGTCGCTTCTCACTGGTCTTATATTGTTATACGAGAACTATAAAAAATGAGGGGGTAATCCCACCCAACTTTCCGAACACTCCTAGTAAAGTAATTGTTTAATCGATTATTTTAGTTTTTCTGCATTAAAATACATTAATTATATTACCTATCGAATGGTATAAATCCTATTTTAATTTCTTTAATATTTTTAAAGTTATTCAATTTCTTTTAAACTTATATTAAATATCAAAAAAAAAATTAGGAATTCTACAATTTTTTGAATAAAATTTTGAAAAAAATCACAATTATAGAGTTTTTTACTACAAATTTAAGGGTATTTTTTTTTAAATTTTTAATATTAATTTTAACCTTAAAACAAATAAAACCTATTTGTGAATAATTTTAAAATCAATAAATAATTAATATCTCATTCAATTTTATTCAAAATGGGAAACAGACCTGTTTTTTAAGTTTTTGGATCAAAATGCATTAATAAAGTTAGTTTAAAAAACTAAAAAAAAATCAAGTTTTTTTTCAAAAATTCATGGCCATGGAATTGTTTTAACTTTTTTCATTTTTTGCTATAACTTTTACAAATACTATGTTAAAATTATGAAATAATTTACACACATAGTACTTTTGGATCCTTTTCGGATATGCTATTTAATTTTTTCATTTATTTTATACTTATTGATAAAACGAAATTACAAAAAAAATTAAATAATTCTTAATTTTGGCAACAATAATTACAAGTCTAAATTTTAAGAAACTAAAATACATTTAAAATTTAGAGTTTTATATTATCTTTCGAATGGTGAAAATCCCATTTCAATAACTTTAATATTTTAGAAGTTATTCAATTTAGTTTAAAATCGTAATATAATCTTAAATTTCTTAGTAAATTTTTTAAAAATTCCAAAATTTTTGTAATAAAATTTTGAAAAAAAATATAATAATAAAATTAATTATTACAAATTTAAAGATATTTTTTTTAAATTTTTAATATAAAAATTTAACTAAAAAATAATAATTTAATAAAGATAAAAATTAAAATAAAAACTAGCGGCGAAACTATGCGCAACTTGAAAAAATAGTCAAGACAAAATTTATAGAAAATTTTATGTTCTACAATTTTGTTATCATGTAATTTTTCATAAAAATCCATAATATTGTCTTAAAATCTAAAAAAGTCACAAAAATGTCTATATAAATTTTTTTCACTCCCTCTAGCGGCGAAACTATGAGGAATTCAAAAAACCGGTAATGACAAAATGTGTAGAAAATTTTATGTTCTACAACTTTCGTATCTTGTAATTTTTCATAAAAATGCATTATTTTGGTTATTTAAGAAAAATATGAAAAAAAAATTCTTTTTGATAAATCTGGCAACAATGGCATAAGTTTTTAAAAATTTTAATCATTCGAAATTAAACTATAACGTATAGAAAATATATGTGTAAAACTTTATTGCCATTTTGTTTGGTAATGACGTCATCACTTATAGCAACTGTCACTTCCGGTTGTCCGATTAACTCCAAAATCTATACAGGTCGTCTCCTTGCTACCCTAAATATGTATATAAAATTTCATCTAAATCGGTCCAGCCGTTTAGACGCTATCGTGCTCACACACACAGACACACACACACACAGACACACACACAGACACACACACACACACACACACACACACACACACACACACACACACACACACACAGACACACACACACACACAGACAGACATCATGCTAAAAATGGTATAAATGGATTCAGGTGACCTCAAAACGTAAAGATTCGTTAAAATCTGGGTATGGTCAAAATATCATGATCGCAATACTTTCCTTCTATACAACTCTGTTGTTCGGAAAGTAAAAAGCATTAAGTTTCAGTGATGCAATTTTTTTAAGGTTTTTACAAATGGTTATTTAGATAACTCCTGCATCATTTTTATTCAACCCTTTTACCGTTTTATATAGAAATTGGTAGATATAGTTTGGGATCCCCAAATCACACGTTTATTATATATATGACTAATTATGATAACATAACCTTAAAATCAACTCATAGATCAGAAGCTGATCAGACAAAATTTACTGTCACAAACAATTATAATGAATACAATAATTCAAGGAGCAATAACTAACAACTAAATTGAACGAAACTATCCCGTGTCTAGTTTAATGGCCAACTTATATAGAGGTAATGAAGTTTATTGGCAATATATTGTTGTTACTTACGATAACTACCATCGACTTAATAAAACTTCATTTGGCATAACCGTTTTGAGAGAAGATAAATAAATTTATGAAAGTGCAAATATCGAAATTATAGATATGGTGGACATAAAGATAATGAAAATAACCGTTTCGAATTAGTAAACAAATTTAAACAGTAAATATTATGGTAAAATTAGTGACAATTTCAAAGTATCGTTCTAAAAACTGGTTTAGATAAACATTTTGTTTATTATTATCAGTTACTAGAAAATTTAATTGAGATATAGTAAATTTGTTTGTCGTGAAATAATAATTTTTTAATAGACTTAAAAATAAAATCTAGAAATTTGTTGAGATATTTAATTGTTTAAAAATGTATTAATTTTGTCTAATTTTTGAAATTTAAGGACCCTCTTTAGAAAATAGAGAATTCCCGATCTCAGTTTCTACGTCACTTTTGTACATATCATGCACCAAAATTTAGACCAGACTTTTCTACTTATGCTAACGTTACTCTTAAGTTCACATTGGTCCTTTAAAGGGTCCGGAAGTGGATCCAAACAAAAAGTTCTCCGTTGGTATTAACGACCAATCACAAGTTGAAAAAAATTAGACAATTAGGGGAGGGTCGGGTGAAACAGGATGGTCTGGTAAAACAGGATACCCCATTTTATTTGCTTTAATTGTTTTTATTCAAATATGGTCACATGTTTTAGCAATTCACAGTTGGGTAAAACCGGACACTGTGTGGTCGGGTAAAACGGGAGGTATCCCGTTTTATCCAACTACAACGTCAATGTCTTTATAAAGTATAAAAGAAAAACGCAAAGGCAGTCTTTGGATGAGAACAGAATGCATCAGGCTATTAAGGAGGTACTGGAAGGAAGAATGGGGTGTCTAAAGGCTTCTAATGAATATGAGGTTCCTCGTACAACTATTGAAGCAAAGGTAAAGAAAATTAAATAGGGTGATCGATCTTAACAGGGAGGATTCAGCAAAAAAAGGCTAGGACGTCATAAACCCGTTTTTAGTCCGGCTCAGGAAAAGAAATTAGTGGAATATATTTTATGTATGGAATCACGTCTGTTTGGTTTAACTCTATAGATGCATTAAGAAGTTTGGAATTTGAATTAGTAGAACGCAACGGCCTGTCTAAAAGGTTCAATAAGGACAAGAAAAAGTGTGATAAAGCATGGCTGTATGCCTTTCTCAATCGTCATCTGAGTATCAAACTTCCATCTCCTGAGCCGACCTCATACTCCCTAGGACATTGAGTTTCAATAGGCTTTCATAACGTCGATGAGACGGGAATTATGACAGTATCAAAAAAAATGGTCTAAATGTTTATCATTGGGTGGAAAGCGACAAGTGGAATTCTGGTTACAGTGGAGATCTGTATGGGTGCTGGTGGTGCATTCATGCCAACATTGTTCGTCTTCCCAAGAGCTAGGACGAAGCCGGAACTAATGGACGATGCTCCCTCCGCTAGTACAGCTCATTACCATCCATCAGGGTGGATGCAAACAGAAATATTTTTGAGTTGCTTCGATAAATTCATTAGTTTTTAAAAAGCTTCTAAAGAAAATTCCGTTCTTTTGCTTCTAGATGGTCATTCTACCCACACCAAGAATATAGAACTAATTCATAAAGCTAGGGATAACGGTGCTGTGTTACTGTGCTTTCCACCGCATACAACACACCGCCTACAACCCCCGGACGTATGTTTTATGTCACCACTCGGCACATATCACAGTTCAGAGGTCCAAAGCTGGATGTAACAATATCCAGGCAGGCCTGTTACTATTTCTCAAATAGGCAAACTTTTTGGAAATGCTTTCAAGAATGCCGCTAGCATCCAAACCGCAGTTAGCGGATTTAAAAAAAGGGGATGCATCCACTAAATCCAGATATCTTTGAAGACTGGATGTATGAACCGGCCGAAACTACAAATAGGGATACTTAAGGTGAAATAAATGATGACGTGAACCTAGAAACTCTCCACCTAGAACACCACCACTGAGAACACCACCGAGGACATCACCAAGAACTTTACCGAGCTCACCACTGAGAAACCTCCAAACACAACAACGATTCTTACGGATCAGTTTTATGCAAATTCGACTCTTTCAAGTTCCCATACCACCCAGAATTTTGTTGTAACGCTAGAACAGGTTGTTCCAGTTCCTCATTCTGAAAGAAAATTAAATCTCAATGACAGAAGAAAGGTTAAAACTAAAGTGTTAACATCTTCATCATATAAAGCTGAACTCGAAGAATCAATTAGTAAAAGACTTACAAAGAAGCCAAAGCTAAAATTGGGGGACACTGAAAGAGCGGCCCATATAGCCAAAGTGAATAAAATATTCAAAATAAATGATAATGAGATAACAACTAGAAAACACATAAAAGCAGAAAACACAAAGAAGAAAGACATTAGCAATTCAGAAGAAACTAACGCGAGAGAAAAAAGACAAAAGTATACCAAGGGTCAAAAAATAGAAAAAGAAGGAAATTGAGGGAAAGTAATGATTCCAGTTCAGAAGTTGAGCGCGAAGAAGTGGCCTGCATATTTTGCAGCGAACTTTATTCCAATTCTAAGACAGAAGAAGGTGGATAAGGTGCCAACATTGCGAAGGTTCAGCTCATGAAGCTTGTGCGGGAGTGGCGGAAGACGAAGACGAAGTTTTTGCCTATGACTTCTGTCAGTAACATATTTCAATAATTTTTTTGTTAACTTTGCCAGATATGGCTGTCGTGTCGACAAAAGTAATATGATTAATTGGTATCACTGGGATAGAAAAGATTTGAAGAGTACTTGTTTTGTTTTTATTTTGTTAAGAATAATTATAATAATAATTTTTCTTTATTTACCATGTCGTGTCTTTTCTGCTGAGGCCTAAACGTTATGGAAACTATACAAGCTTATCCTTATCTCGTTTTATCCGACTAGGTGGCTAAAACGGGATAATTGCTACTTTTTTTTAATATACATATTTTTTCTTATGTAACTTCTGTTTTTTGCATAAAAAATGGTAACAATTGACAGCCCATTTATAACAGACACTGGAGCCACAAAATAGTCCCTAGCAATGCTTTATTCAAAAAGTTATGAGGCCTTGAACACTAAATATCCCGTTTTACCCAACTCTCCCCTAAAGAAGACAAACTTTTATTTAATGTTCATCATGTCATCTTTGATTGTCTATTTTTTTTACAACTTTTGGTTGGTCGCTAATACTATTGGAGGACTCTTTGTTTGAATCCATTTCTGGACCTTATAAAGGACCAATGTGAACTTAAGACTAACGTTAGCGTATGTATAAAAGCGACGGAGAAAACAAAGATCGGGTATTCAGTTTTTAACATTTAATTTCCTATATGTCTGTTTTCTAGAGAGGGTCCTTAAAGAAGTTACTACGGCCCGCCAATACTTCACCTTTGGTGAAGTATGGCAAACCGTAGTATTGAACTCCTGCAAAAATCTCAAAAAATTTTTTGCTCCAAATGACTTAAAAAAGTCTGTCTGTGTGGATGTGTGGATGTCTGTGCGCACGATAACTCAAGAACGGTAGGGCCGATCCGAAAAATTCTTTCGGCAATCGGTTTTTATTCAAAAAAGAAAGGCTCTATCAGAAGATGAGCAATTTCGGGTACGAGGATCGCGCAGAGATTATTCCTTTTACTAGTTTTTTTTGCAATGTTCCCATTTTTCGTATAAACAGAATATTTGCCAATTAGCAGTTTGAAATTAATACTTTTTTCTTGTCAGACTTTATATATTTTTCTTAGATTTGGTATTATAAGATTTTTCTGGTTTTTAGCACAATTTTTTTCTAAATTTATCACACTTACATTTTACAGAATATCCACATTTTATTTTTATTTAAAAATAATAAAAAAATAGTAAATAATTGTACATTATGAACAACATACTAATTTCTTGATATTTTGGTTTTTTTATAATTATAGGACAATATCGAAAACATTTTTCCAAACTTCAATCCCTATTTCCAAAATGGCACAAATATCCTCCTCCAAAACATCCTCCTAACCCCTAATCCTCCTAACCAAGATCCCATACTCACTCCCTTCACCCCTGATGACATAGCCTCGGCTTGGCAAAAAGAGTCCCCAAAAACTCAGCCCAGGTCCTAACCATATCAAACGTCAGGTCGTGAAAATCTTCCTGCTACCATTCTTCCTATCATCACCATCCTTCGGCATTCCTATTTTCCAATTTGCTGGAAAACTTTCAAAACCATCCTGATCCTCAAACCCCACAAATACCCTAAATCAAAAAAATCCTACACACCTATATCTTTGACGAATATTCTAGGTAAGCTCATTAAGAATTTACTCAAAGACCGTTTCTTGAGCTTTCTGGAGGGATCCTCAAATTCCAACATGGACTTAGGTCTGAAGATGCACTAGTGAGACTCCAAACCCAAGCCTCCAAATCCCTCAACCTTGATCACTGTGCATCGGCATTCTTTTTGAAAAGCGTTTGATCAAGTATAGCATGCCGGACTTATTCGAAAGCTTTCAGACATCGAACTTCCGATCCCCCTAATAAAGCCCATCTCTGACTCCTTTACTCCGCAAGCCAGAATCTCACAAGGCTCTTTGTTAGAGCCCTTGTTGTACCTCATACACACTCACGACTTCACATATCCCATCACCTAGCCAAGATATAAAGCTCTACGCTAACGATACCGCTATCTCTGTACACCAAAACTCAGCAACTTCTCACTCACTTCTCCCAATGGTGTAGTAAGTAGAGCGTTACTCTAAAACTCCAAAAACCGCAACTCATTATCTTTAAACATCCAAATCACACAATAAAAGCCAATCAATCTCGAAATGAAATCATCCTTAGTCTCTAGGGAGAGAGACTCGTTCCCTTGGATGAAGTTACCTATTTGGGAGTATGCTTTACGCGTACTCTAAATAGGTCAACTGACATCCAAAAAACATCCAAAAAACTCATATTCGTTCAGTAATGGACTATAGAGATCTCAACTTCTCCTCACTGACTCCTCTTCTCTTGCACGCCGTTATAAAAAACAAGACTGGACCAAATTGACAGTTGATACTAACCGAAAAGCACTTAAAAGAAGACCAGTCAAGAAAGTATGTCAATCTAACCTCAGGATTCTTCGAGAAGCCAAAGATCTTCCGGACGAGCTCCTAGATCTAATGGAGGACGCAGCTCTACGCAGTAGCTGAGCTCTCCCCTCTCGACTCCCAGGGACGCCTATCCCTCTGAGCCTCCCTTCACAATATAGCGTGAGGTGTCTATAAAAGATTACCGCCACCACAATAGTTGTAATACAAAACAAAAACAAAAAAATCGCAATAATTTGTGAAAAGAGATTGTCAGTACCGAATAGTTTCCAAAGAGCTTAAATTTTGTATAGCAGGAACGTCATGGGACCTAATATTGATCCTTGCGGAATTTCTGAAAATAGATTGCTTTGATTTCACTAAAAAAAAGTTTTTTGTGCTTTATAAATTATAATCCTGAAGGTTATTTTTTCTAATTTTCTCAGATTTTACAAATTTCACGATCTAAATAAATTTATTTAGTTTTGTCAATATATCTTTAGAATTTGTATTTTGAAGATTATTCTGCTAAGCTTTTATAGATTTTTACCAGATTTTTACGGGTTTCGTTTTTTTTTTATGTTTTACTTATTACTTTGCGTTGGATAACTAATTTTTTTTCTACTAATTTTGCCATTTTATAATACTTTACGTGTTCTGCAAGATGTAGGTAAAATGTTGAAGATTTATACCTTATTATTATTATATCACCCTGTACATCCTTTTGGGAATAGTCAACGATACAGTACGACAGAGTTGGCACTAGGAGAATTTGATTTTACACAATTCTAACACGAAAACAAAGTTTTCATTCTTTTAGTTATAAAATGAAAAAAAAATATTTTGAAATTGATCCAAACCAACAATCTTTTATTCCATTTTACTATAAAAATTATCGTGGTTTCTATCATTTTTTTCTAGTAGCAGTTAAACAAATTTAATCTTGATTTGCGTGTCAAATACTACTACATAAAATTTCGTGTGTAGAAGTAGTAGACATCCCATTTTTTGTTAGGGCGTGTTTGTGGCGTGTCTCATTCTCAATTTTAATGACATTAATTTTTTTCAAACTAAACCGTTATACACATAAAAAATTAAACATTACTGTTTGAGTTTATTACTTTTAATTATAAATTGTTGAGCGCGTGATAGTTTTTGAAGATTTAATGATCGTAAAACTATTAATTCCGTTTGATAATTCTGATTTATGAGTTAAAATTACTACAAACCGGATTTATGACTTTTTGAATTCTTAATTTTCGAAGGTGTTAGTATATTAAGCAGACAGGTTAGTGTGTCGATGATGCAAATTTTGACTTTTTAAAGGTGTTCTAAAAATTATATCAAATGTTTTGGTTGTAGGCTGGCACGTGGCAAGATTATGTCACATCACGGATTTAAAAGAGTGCAACTAATAAAAGTTAAATTTAATAAAAAGATGTTTTTGAGATGTTGAAAACCATCTTTGTTTTATATACAGGGTGAGTCACGATAGACGCACGGTCGATTGCGGCTAAACGGTTAATATTTTGAAAATTTTGTTTTTTTCTAATGGAACAATCTACATTTTATTGTATTTATATGTATATTATACGTTATAAATATCATTTTTCTTAAGTATTTGCTATACCTTAGCTTTTTAGTTTTCGAGATATTTTGATATTTCTAAAAATGGAACCACCTACCAGAAAACTAATAACTATGGAGTTACCTAAATCCAATCCTGAATAAGATGAGACTAATAAGTGAAAGCAATAATGTATTTAGAGTTGTTTAAAATTATACAGGGCGTCCAAAATTGGCGACTCTCTTATAACATATTCCAACGACTATATCGTTATTTTAAATAGGACACCCTATATGTAGCAAATTCCATTACGTTTTAAAAATTATCAAGGTTTGTAATCGTTTAATTTTGCAGTATTTTTAATTTTCTGAAATTTTCCATTTTTTTCCACCATATTAAGCGTTAACTTACACATTTATTTTTATACATATCCAGATGTAAGTTTATGAATATCGCGAGAAAACTGTATTAATTAACATAACATATCAAAAATTGTGACCCTTTTTTTAAAGGACTTTCTGACAAACCAACTAGGACGACTCATTATATCATCATTCGGTTTGTTTGAGTGGTTTTACGTTAAATAAAAAAGTTTGAGTTTGGAAAATTAAAATGTATCTAATAAAATTTTGAAGGACCAGCGTTATTTGGAAAAATAATTTTTTGAACCATTTTAGAATAGTAGATTCTGTAACAAGGTTAGAATGAAAAATTCGACACGACTGGAAAATTCCGAACGCGAGCGAAAGCGAGTGTGAGGAACCACGAGTGTCGAATTTTTTCATTCTGACCGAGTAACAGACTATATTTTCTCCACGATCAAAAAGTATAAATCAAAATTAAATTAAATCTGAACACAAGTTATTTGTTGACATATTTGTATTACATTGTATTAATATTTATAGTGCTGTGGTACACTTACCGAAATTAAAATCTGGTGCATTGGTGTTTTTTCATAATTTGCAATTACAGATATTATTAAATTCTATATATCTACTTCACTTGATTTTTCACTAATTATTTTGTTTAAATTAAAACTTGTTTGAAAATAATTATTACCGTCGCCATTTTATATCTGACACTGACACTTTTGAAGTCCACGGCAATCGATATTGTTTTATTCGATTACAGAAAATCCATTCTTTACCTTGATAAAGAATGAAAATACATGCAAAATGCATAAGAGGCAAGTATTATAAATATTCAGACTCTAGAGTGTGAATGTTTACCTTCTATTATTAAAAATGATTTCAGAATTCATACATTCAGTAATGGTCGTGGAGAAAAATTTTTAAATTCTAAAAATCGAAACTTGACAATTAAATTTTCGAGCTCACCGCCAACTTTGATCTATTAAGTGTTGCCTAGTTCCAAATGGTTATTTTAATACAACGGGTAGCGACAAATTTTTGCAGAAAAAAAACTTACATATGAAAATCAATTAATGTGGGAAATTATTGGTTTGATTGTTTAAAAAATTTGCACAGAAAATTTATATTTTTGTTTATGTCTAATGCAGAAAACAATGATTCTTAAGAACGGTTCTAATTTATTTGATTTTTGACATTTCTGTCATCACTAAACGTTAGAAAAATCGGGTTAATTTAAAAATGTAATGTAAAAATTAATATACAGTGCAAGAAAAGTGGAAAATCATTTTGATAAAAAAAATATTAAAGAAAACCTTTCACAGTTAGTTGAGCTATTAAGAAAATGATCTTTGAAGCTAAATATCGTATGATATGCAAACCATATTATAGGCAGAAAAAAGAGGTGGGCTTATATCTATGTATATATATTCGCACTTTAAGGGGTTCAAAATTGGGGTTAAACAAATATTGACCCGCTCGAGTAAGTGCGTCAACCAAAAAACATACAGGGTGGTTCTTTTAGAGGGGAGTGGCTCTCCCCCCTGAGGGAGTGCAAATATTTTACTTTCCCAACCCACCTCCCGAGAAGGGAAAGTATTGTGAACGAGCTAAAAAAATTTTCGAGATAAAGATGGAAATATCAATTTTGAGGTCACCTGAGATGATTAAGACCATTTCCAGATGGCAGTCTGTCTGTCTGTCTGTCTGTCTGTGTGTATTCTTCCACACGTTTAATTCGATTGAGCTGAAATTTGGTATATGGGTTTGGGTTACCGGTTGGAAGAACCCATTAGTTTTTGTACGACATCTGTCAAACGGAAGTGTCACTATCAAAAAATGACACGGAATTTGACTTGCAATATGTTAAAACTCTATTCAGAACAGTCAAAATTATTTCTCCAACTGTCACCTGTCAAAAACAAAAAACTCGGTTGTGTCGTCCACGAGTATCCACGAATACTTTTTCAGATATTTTTAACATTTTTTACAATTTCTTTTAACACTTTCTTTTGCTTTTTTTTTAGAATTTTTATCATTTTTTAGCTCATTTTGCTTTTCATGTATTTTTGTGCATTTCTTTCCATATATTTGTATTTTTTTGCATTTTTTTGCTTTTTTTTGTATTATCTTTACTTTTTGGGATTTTTTTTGAATTATTAACGTTTTTTAGCATTATTTTAATTTTTTCAGCGTTTTTTAGACTTTTTTTAGATTTTTCTTGCATCTTTTGCATTTTTTTTTGAAATTTTTTGGATTTTTTTGCACTTTTCGTATTTTTTAATATTATAATTCTTTTTTTCACTTTTTTTAGATTTTTTGGCATTTTTTTGCATTTTTTTTTTCATTTTTCCCATTTTTTATCATTATTTTACTTTTTTCAGCATTTTTTAAACTTTTTTTTTGATTTTTTTTGGCATTTTTTTAAACATTTTTACAATTTATTTTAACACTTTTTAAACTTTTTTTGCTTTTTTTTAGAATTTTTATCATTTTTTTGCACATTTTTTGCTTTTCATATATTATTGTGCATTTCATTGTATATGTTTGTATTTTTTTTGCATTTTTCCACTTTTTTTGTTCGTTTTTTTTGCATTTTTTTTTCATTTTTTGGTATTTTTTTGCATATTTAGCGTTTCTAGCATTATTTTATATTTTTTTCAGCATTTTTAACTTTTTTTTACTTTCCCGACCCACCTCCGAGAAGGGAAAGTATTGTGAACGAGCTAAAAAAAAATTTCGAGATAAAGAGGGAAATATCCATTTTGAGGTCAAGTGGGATGATTAAGACCATTTCTAAATTGAAGTCTGTCTGTCTGTCTGTCTATCTGTCTGTGTGTATTCTTCCACGATAGGGTCTACACGTTAAATCCGATTGAGCTGAAATTTGGTATATGGGTCAACCGGAAGTGTCACTATCCAAAAATTACAGATACAATGTCACAGAATTTAACTTGCAATATGTCATTTAAAAGCCCTTGAAAAACTTTATTCAGAACAGTCAAAATTATTTCTCCAATTGTCACCTGTCAAAAATAAAAAAATGTCAAAATTTGAAACTTTAACATTAAAAATCTAAAAATGTGGCTACTCGTCGGGGAAGTTTTGGGGCGACACAACCGATTTTTTTATTATTTGTCTCCAAGTAATTTAATTAGAAATAGGAGAGAAAGTATAAATAATTTATCTCAAATCAATTTTATCAAAAACTGAAGTACATGTTTGTTTATTTATCAAAGAAAATATACATACGAATTTTTAAGCGCATATTTTATGTGTGGTTTTTTTGGACCTCTCCCCTTCATTTTTAAAAATACATTTCTTTAGGAGAATCTACGTACCAATTTTCAAGCGTCTATCACCAGTTATAGTTTTCGAGATATTCAATACAATATTCATCACAGAATTTAAAAAGTAAGTAGGGGAAGGAAACAGATATAAGAACGAAACTTTTATTTATTCCAATATCAACGCGGACGAAGTCGCGGGCAAAAGCTAGTTTAATATGTTACTTTGTTACGTCAACATAAATTCTTCAAATTTAAATCGTATTAGGTATAACATTCACTAGTAATTTTGGTAATGCATAATACAAAGTAGGAAATGATACATGACAGTCCTATATAAATAACTTTTTATCAGGGACCATGCATTTTTATCAAGTAGGAGACGTTTTTATCGACATGCTGCTGAATGATATACTGATTGATGACGGGTAACACTGTATATAACCTTTCTAATCGATAGCTAAACAATGTATTAATTAAATTTTATTATTTTTAGTTTATGCATTAATTAAATCAAAATAAATTAATCTACTTTACGTATACTATATTTTCTGTAAGTGGTTAAAGTAATAGAAGCCCTACAGGACATGAAGACTTAGAATTTTTTAATCTGATTTTATGATTATTTAAATACAGGAATTTTTTTTATCGATCTATATTAGCATAACTTTAACACGTCTATGTACATATGGATATTAAATAGGCTATTCATAAATATATCAAAAATATCTGAAACTACAAAATGTTGATTAAAAAAAATGCTAATTAATCCATATTATATCAGATAGTAAGAAGGTACTTAAGGCGTTTATTATGTTATCTGAAAGTAAATTCTGGGCTTGCATTAAAATGCCAAGAAGAACAAAATCGGAACAAAATGATTCTAATCTGGAGTTGGAGTAAAGGCATTATCAAGTTGAAGCTGATGAACTTGCAAGATAAAGTTTAAAAGCAATGGGCAATATATCTATGCATTTTACAAGTAAAGTAAATCACGCTCTTAAGACACTTTTAAAGATTCTGTTTTTATTTTTTAAAAATTAGCAATAATCTATATTGTTAGATTAAAGAGTTGTCTTCTAGGTAGTCGATTAAGCATTAATTATAAAGAATGTGTTTAAAATGTTGTTATAATTTCTACTGTAGTAGAATCGTGATCAAGCCGGAGTAATATACCTGTCAGATCAGGAAATTTCAGCCTATATTATTATTTAAAAAAAATCATAACATTTTACAAAACATAAAATTTATGTGTTCTCTTAATTTCCTCTTCTTCCTCTTATCTAAACTTTGTTGAACATTTTTAGCAATATTCCTACCTCTTCTAACTTCTTAATTTTTTTATGTTCTTAATTGTTGTTCCTCTTCTTCAATACATTCTTTGTAACCATTAACCCCCAAAATATATTTTTTCTTAATCAATTTCTTTTCTATATTTTTTGTAATAAGTATATTTTTAATTTATTTTAAACAAAAATTTCTTTAACTTGTAAACGGTTATTTTATTTCTTCATTGGAATATAAATTCAGCATTTTTTGTTAATTTACATTCAAAATTCTTTCTTTTCAAAAAAAATCTAAATTATTATGAATTTTTGGATCTAATTAATTTCATCTAACTTTTTTTCAACCCTTACTTGATTCTTAAAACTTATCCCAAGTTTTTTATACGGAATGATTTTTAATTTTCAAAGTTAAATTTTAAATAATGTCCTAAATATAAAGCAAATTCTATTTGTATTAACATTTCATAAGATCTTACTTGGATATCAAAATTTGTTACAAGAATTTCTACTTATACAGGATGCGCAAATTATTTCCACTCGATCTCTAGCACCGAAACTAAAAGAGATATCAACAAGATTTTTTGTAGGGGTAGACAGTGTCACCCGGACTTATTATTATTATTATTTCGGTATGTACTTTACAAAATGTTTTTTGAGTTATTTGCAATTGTTATGTAAATGGTAGAGTTATCTGTTTGAGTAAATTAACACGGTATATAACAAATATTTTTCAAGACCTTTAAATTTAACTTTTAGGTATAGCCGCATTAAATTGTTTAAATCGTTATTCATCATTGACTTCTTGGAAATTCTTCTTGTCAAGCTGAAAGTTAATGACAAGTGGAGAGAAAGGTTTTAGCTTAGATTATAGAAAGTAATCTGAGGGTTCAAAATCTATTGTCCTAAAATGGGAAAGACAAAACTACGGGAAACTCTAATAGATTTGAAGTTCAAGTGGGATAAACAGGACAGGAAAGCAGCACTTATTGATACTGAAGAAATTATTGTTTGTTGAAGACGGAGATACCTAGAACCATTTTTGAATTACATGCAGAAGGAAAAAAATATTTTATTTGGACGAAACCTGGGTCAATGAAGGTTACACAGTTAGCAAAATGTGTCAGCACACAAACATTCAATCTTCACTACAAGCTTTTTTGGAAGGATTATCTACAGGATTGAAGGATCCTTCCGGTAAAAGACGACATCTCATTATAACTTATATTGGAAGTAATGACGGGTTTTCAAAACGTGGTTCTTAATTATTTCAATCTAAAAAAAAACCGGAAACTTCATGGAAGATTAAGTAGCTAACAGACAAAAACATTAACTTTCCAGAAAAATCAATAAAAATGGAACTACTAGAAATTGTGGAATTAAATAAGCCATTAGTACGTTATATAGTGGATGAACTTTTAAAAACACATGGTATTGATGTTTTGCGTCTTCCTTCTTATCACTGCAAACTAAATCCTGTTGAACTGATATGGGTACAAGTTAAAAGATATGTAGGTCGATATAATACGACATTTAAGTTAAAAGTTGTAGAAGCATTATTAGAAACCTTCATGTCACTTGTTACAAAGGAAAATTGGCAAAAGGCAATAGAGCATGTGTTAAAAGAAGAAGAAAACATGTGGAATCTGGACAAAAACTTGGATATCGATACTACGGTGCCACCTTTAATAATATCAGTAAATAATGACTCATCAAGAGAATATAGTGATTCAGAGACTTTCACGTTTCTTCAAGAGTAGGTAAGCATATCTATTTTATATCAAAACGTTATAATCATATTACAGAAAAAGGAGTAGGGTCTGGCGGCGCGGCGTTGACACCACTCAATGGGGAGTTCAACTTGAAATATTAGTCCATCTTTTTTTGCATTATTTGAGAAAAAAATAAATTTCTTTTTATGAAAAAAATCGTTTTTTCTGTTTTTTTTTCTTTAATTTAAATTGAAAAAATTGATATTTAAAAATTACTGCATCTATGCAACTTGTAGTGCACCTACGTCACTTATGTGCAATAGCTGCAGCTTAATGTTAACGTGGGCCAGTTTCCTTAAATAAAATTGACGCTTTCAAATATAGATGACGTTTGCTTATAAAGTGTCGTTTGGTCAATATGTTTTTAATTGTGTTTACTTTTACCTTTGTTTACGTATCTTTACAAAAACAAATAAACACGAAAAATTATCAACATCAACCAGCTCTACAGAGTACAAACTACAACAGTGATAGTTAACTATGATGAAAATATTGAATTTAACAAGTTCTTTATATGTTACCACCAAAAAACACAAAAAACAAAAAATTGGCCTTGGCCAATTAAACAATTTTTTTTTCAGGGGCGAGTGGCGAGGTGACTCACCTAAAATAAGCACCCCGGCTCTTAAATTACAATTATTTAAGTTTAAAATAGTAACAACAAAAATAATAATACAAACAAATACGCCCTAATTTACCTAACCGTGCGCTCATCAGAGTCTTAAGAGGGATTAAAATAAGGGTCTTAAATTCACTACATCTTTTAACTGCGGGCTCTTTAAAATCACAGATTTTGTTTGAGCCACCTGTGCTATAAACTCCCATAAAATGTTGATTTATTACTCCGTGTCGATTGCGATTATAATATAACACATTTTTTGCAATAGTTGGGTTTAACAATCTTGTTATAATAAAAATAAAAATAGATGATCTTGTTTTGCATTTTTTTTATTTTTTTTTTAAAGTCAGTAAATAGAATTACAAAAAATTATATATAAAAAAATCCATTATTAAAATTAAAATTACGGTTAAAATATAATTTTTTGAGGGATCATGGGAGAATGTAGAAGTTAAAATTAGAAGAATTTTTCTGTCAACAGAAAAGTTGTATTCTTGAATTAAAATAATTTGTTGAAAGTTAAATTTCCCGTTTAAAATTTTGCTAAATACGCCTACGATACGTGACAATTCATTAAACGCACAAATTTCATTGGTATTACCTTTAGGAATGATTACAATTTTAGAGAACACACTTCGAATATAAATTAATTCGCTCTCTTCTCAATAAATCATTGACTGAAGAGTGTTTATTGATTTGATAATTTAAAAAAATTGTTTAGCTGGCTTAAAATCAATGTTTTACACCGCGGGGTGTGAAACTCGTACTGTAGTCTCGCATTTGCGGAACTTATGTGCCACTTTTACTCCCTTGGGACTAAATTTTTTAATCCCAACGAGCTACCTTGTTTATTCTTATTTAATTCAGAACTGTCACATACCTCCATTAAGGAGTATAGGAGATAATTTTCGGTAGTACAGTCTTCAATTTTCTGTTCTCCAACACCATTTTACGAGATCATCATAAGCTTTTTCATATATTTTTTACGATATTATATTGTTCATTAAAAACCGATATTATATTATTCATTAAAACCACAAAAACATGAAACGGCAAACTTTCCAGCTTTTAATTTTTTTGATATCGTCATTATTTACGCAGTTGTCTTGCTAACTTGATATAAAGTTACCGAGTGAGATGTTTAATTTTTAATAAAAAAAAAATCAGAAATTTTTCCCACAACTAATTAACGGCAAAAAGCGGCAAATTCTCTGGCTTTTAATTTTTTGATATCGTCATTATTTACGCAGTTGTCTTGCTAACTTGATATCAAGTTAGCAAGATGTTTAATTTTTAATAAAAAAAAGAGCGGCGAAATTTATTTTTCCACAACTAATTAGGGGCAAATTACTAATAAGATACCGTTGTAATTTTCCGAAGTTGTCTTGCTAAGTTGATAGAAGTTCGAAATTGTAAACAAAAATAAAATGAGTAATGAAACACACAAAGTCCAGTACCACAATATATATTTTTTGCTAAGTTGTTTTAGTGAAATTGGCAACTAGTTTCGGCTTCCGCCATCATCAGGCCTACAATAGCGCTCGTTAATACAACAGGTACAAAATTAATAATAAGAGGGGCTTACCATCAACATCATGGGGTAAGAAGTAGATATAATTAAGTTCAACAGTTAAAATTTAAAATTTAAACATACTGGTACTGATAAATTTACAAACAATTAAAGTTAAAATATAAAATTCAAACGAATACATTCATTGTGAGGAGACAAGGAGTGTCTAGGAATTAAAAAGTATTCGTGACGAAAGTGATAGAAGCGGATCAGGAAGAACCTGACCCAAACAAGCCAACCTCGGCATAAGATGTGATAAAGGCACGGGGGCCAATGCAGAATCCCACGTAGGGGTAGGAAAGAACTCCAAAAATAAAATGCTCAAATATTGTATCTGACTATCAATTACTATAAGTACTACAGCAACAATGGAAAAAACCTAGGTTATAGTGGAACCGCAAGGGAAAAGGGCCTCTAACCAAGTGCTACTGGTCTAGCATCATACTCTATACCATAACATCGGCATACCCTTCCGAGACCTCCGGCATTCTGGAGAAGGCGCAAGGGAAAGAAATATCAAGCAATGATATATGTACATTTTTTATTACAAATATAAAGTATTGTATATGAATTAATTAACTATAAATAAAGAATTTGGAATTTGGTTTTGACAGAAATAGATAAACGGCTCGGGTTCAAACCGCGGGGCAGCGGCCTTTTTTTCTTTTTTTCGATTTTTTTTTTAAATTTTAAGATTTTCAAATATGTAATTAATTTATTTTTTTATTTTGAAGGTAAATGATTATATGAATTTTAAGGGGGCTGGCCCCCGCGGTTTAATAAATAGCAGATATACCACCGGTATTAAAGTGTCTTTTAATCCCTTCACCACAGTAATTTAAAGATGCACTTTAGTCCCTTGGTATATAATATACTATTGTAGAAATATAACAAACCAATAGTGAGTTTTTTTTAATTAACACGATAAAGGAAATGTATATTTTTGTTGTATCTAAATTTTAAACAATTATAGTAAAGATGTTTATGTTTGTTTAGACATAGAGGTATTATATCACGATTGTTAAAATTGTAAATTAATTATCAAAAAAGCATCTTTTCCACAGGGAAATTTTTTTTATTATATATTTCTTTCCGTGCAGTAAAAAGAACAATTGCTTCTATGAGTAACTTTACTTGAATTCAAATAGCACAATCACTAAAGTTCATTAGTTTACAATGTGATGAATATTTGATTAGCTTTCGACTTTTGACCTTTGTAAATAAAGGAAATTTAAGTAAATTTCCGGTAATTCTAGCAATTTACTGTAGTTACATATATACAGGGTTGATAATTATGGTACATAGTTGTAAAATATAGATAAAAATAAATATACAGGATGTTTTTAGAACACATTGTTTATGGATAAAAGACTGAAGATGATGTACACACTAAATGTAAGGTGAAGAGTGGAAAGAGTGCATCAGTGTGTAAAATTTAAATCATAATGTTCTCTACTTTGTTGCTGCCTAGTATGGAACTAGGTAATAATTTGTCTTTACTATACCCTCTCACTTTTTAAAACAATCTCCTTCTATCTTCTTCTATTTTTTTTGTATTTTACCCTTCATCCTTTGACTAGGTGCGATTTATGGGTCAGGATCTAGTCATGTCTTTTGTCCTTCTAGCTTCGGGCCTAGTAGTAATCTAGTGGCAGAGACCTTCACTCTACTCTTAAATTTTTTGGTTTCAGTTTAAAAATCAATTATATGCTCGATTTCTTGGGAGCGTTGTATGGATCATGTCACTGGTTACCATTCTGTCTCTCATTTTACACTATTCATTAAAAAATGATGACTTGTTCAGTTCAGTTTGGTCGGACCCCTAGGGCCCTATTCTGTACTTTATTCCAATGGGAAAATTTGGATTTTCCCATTGGATTTTATATTTTGAATTCTCGACATAACCACTATGAATATTTTCCCATTAGAAGTGTGGGAACAAATTCATATGCCAATAGAATTATTGAATCAGTGCGTTTTATCACTATATTTAACTTCCTATTATAAACTGTTTTAAGTATAGGTATTTTACTTTTACTTTGAATAATTTTGTCGTTTTATGATATGGATGAAGTAATACTATACTGAATTAAGTAGAACTTCTTGAAGCTGCCGAGGAATGAGCTAATAATCCAAGGCGTGACTTTTGGACTCGGTGGAATAGACAAACGGATCCCTTTGACCATTTAAGTGAAAAAAATTTATCAAGTTATTTAAATTAACAAAACATTTAGTTATCGAATAAAAGAATTGGATCTTTTTTTACCAAACTATCAAAGAACATCATCTATTTCGAAAAAGTTAAAAGTATGTACAATAACTTCATACTTTATATAGTATTGTTTAAATTATTTAGATAGTAACTAGCTTTTTTCTTTACATCCATTGAATAAACTCAAGTCCCAAATAACACAGTGAATAATACAATAATTTACAAAATATAGGTTAAATCAAGTCAATAATAATCGGAATGCACAACATTATAATCTAAAAAATCTAAATATCTCTTAATTGCCATTGGTCCATTTATAAACTTCATGTTGTTAAGATTACACATACGTCCAAAAGTAGTTCCCATGGGAATGTATATTCCAAGATAGATCCAGATTACCAAATATTAAAACCAAGAGAAACCGTGTTGGATTATTTTCTCTCATGGGATCATATTCCCATGAAGTCGAGAATCGAGCCCCTAGACGAACGCTCCGCTATGTCATTGTCATTTGTCAACGTCTGTTTAATATTTCACTTGTCATTCTTTATTGGTACACTTGTCACTGGCAATGCCGTGTGTACAAATATTTTAAGATCCTAAAAATCAATTTCGACATCAAGTATTGGTTTTTCATAAAACTATGGGTTGTACTACTATTTGTTGATTTAAATCCACGATTGACACAATGTTTGTACTATGAACCACCCTGTTTTGTTTGATATTTGTTACACAAGTATCCCTTAACTTGTCAAATTTGACCACATACTGATAAAACAGAAAATCCAGGTCTGGCTTGGCAAAAAATTTACAAATTCTTCAATCACTTAAACACCCTATACATCCAAATTTAAAAAATCGGTTTTGTTATTTGAAAGGACTAAAAAAAATAGAATACGGTCCTATTTTGTATAATAAAAAAAGCGAATTTCAACATAAAATTTCAGTAGTGAAATTGTCTACGGGAAAATAAAAAGAACATGGTGAAATAATTTTTTTTCGCTCTTTTCAAATATATAAACAGATTTTTTTAATTTTAATATACAGCGTGTTGTTTTGGAGATTGAAGAATTTGTAATTTTTTTGCTAAGCCGAATCTGGATTTTCTTGTGGTTCGTACGTTATGATCAAAGAATTGGCAGAATTGATATCTTGGTCATAAAGGGTAACAGACCCATGAAGTGAGTTCTTTGAAATTATTTTTTTAAACTTAAACTTTTAATAAATAATTATATTAAGGATTTAGAAAGATACAAATTTTAAACAAAATTGTTTATAAAACATACCTACACGTGTTTTATTTAAAATAAATATACACAGTTATGCAAAAAATCCTATTAATAAGCAATATTTTTGTAATTATTATTCTTAAGTAACAATCTAAAGTATAAAAATCTTTTGAAATATATAATCAGTAACAACCTTATCGCTAATATAAATGATATATTTACCGCTTTCGGGAGCGATAATAATTTATTTTTAAACATTTAATTTTAAAGTTTAGGTGACTCCTGAACTCCCTTATCGATATTTACAGCATAAACGAATCCTGTAATCAGCTAATATATGGAAATTTTGCCCAAACAACTAAAGTTTAAGGATGGCTTAAGGTCAAAGAAACTTTTCGTAATGGTCACATAACAAATTAATTTTTTATAGTACAGTCAAATTTTTTTATAATCATGAATATTAAAGTTTTTTTTCTTCATGCTGCTTTTGATAATGCAGATTTTAATACAGTGAGTTTCAAAAAATTTGCACAATATGGGAAACTTTTTTATTATCCATTTGTTAGAAAATTTGATTCCTGATAAAAATTGGTACATTGCGGAAAACTTCAATTTAAGTTATCAAAATTCTAACAGATCAGGTACAGATCTTATGGAAAAATTTTTTGATATGTTGTAGTCATGTAATTCTGCGCCCTCTAACGTCGAATCTAGTCATACAATCGAGTTGGATCAATAGAATCTTTGACTTAGGATGACTCCAGCTATAACATATCAAAAATTCAGCCATTTTCACCGAAAGATTTTTGTGTGGCAAATTATGTACAGGGGAGAACAAAAAATAGGAATCTTAATTAGGAATAAACTACCCTTATTTTCTACATTATCAAAAAAATTTATTTAGAAAAGTTAATTAGAATTGATTTATTTAATTATTTTTTTCCATTAAATCATACTGATAGTTATTATGAACATACATACAGAGTGAAATATCAAATTTACACCAAAAACTAGTCACAAAAGTTGATATTTTAGTACAAATAATAAATTTAAAGAGGAAGCCACCTAATCTTTATTAGACTGGAACCATAAAAGATGGGAAAAAAATTTTGTTGCCTAGGTTGCTGTGATTTTAAATCTGAGTATTGTTTTTAATTCTAAACAATTTTTATAATAAATTTTTTTGATAATCTCGAAAATAAAGGTAGTTTACTCTTGATCAAAATTCCTAATTTTTGTTCTCACCTGTATACAGTTTGGAAATTTAGTATTTCGAGAACTCAAATGGATTTTTTTTCAAATGCACCAATTTTTATCAAGAATAAAATTTTCTGACATATGGATAATAAAAAAAGTTTCCCATACAGGTAAATGGATCATGTTCCACCCCTATAGCTTTTAATAGATTTATACCAAATTTTGGTTGATTATAATGGGCCTATTTTTGAATTTTTTTTAAATAAAAATCCAATATGGCCGACATTCGGTTTGACCGGAAATGACATGAAAATTTGAAATTCAAATGGAACACCCGGTGCATTTCTACATATTTGTATGCTAATGATTTGGTCTAAATTCATTATAATCAAACTAAAATTACCTAAAGGGTCTGAATATTTTGTCAATTATTTATTTTTGTTTCTTAATAATTATTTATATTTAAAACATGATATTGTAAATATCCTTTATTTGCTTTTTAACAGTGATGTCTTCAGGAGAACTTTGCAATGAAATAAAAAAAAAACATTATTTAAGATAAAAGGGATTGTTATGTACATCATTTTCATGGTAATAAACGATTTTTAATACCGGGTGGCCCATCTATGTTTCATTTAAAAAAAACTGAGTTTTAGTTATAAAACTGTATTTGCTGAATTAAATGTTTAATAAAAGGAACAAAAATAAATATTTGACAAAATTGAGACTTTTTAGGTAATTCTAGTTTAATTAAGACTAAATCATGACCAGCTAGGACGGATAAAAAAAAATTGAAAAATCAAATAAAAATGGCGTCTCTAGTGACATTTGACAGTCGAACTGTACGTCTTTGAGGTCGTAGAATCCAAATATGTGAAAATGCACTGGGTGTTCTATTTGAATTTTTTTTTTACACTTTTTAAATCAACCCTTAGGTCTACATTAATAGTTAATTTTGATTTAATATCCCATACACCGTTGCCAAGTTATTACGAAATTTATCAACTTTTCGAATTTTACACAACTTCTTATAAACCGCCATACAAAAGACATCTGTTAAGTAATTTAGTCACAAATTTGTACATGATATTTCGTAAGAACCAGAAAGCCCTCAGTAAAAGTATATTTAATTTCAGTTTAATTTCAGGGTATTCAAAATTTAATGCCAAATTTTCCGATTTTCGAAGTAAATTTATTCACTTTTCTTAAATACGATACCCTGTATATTATAACATATTTGAAAAGCCCATTAAATTTTCATTTTAACAATATCCATACATGATACTCCAACTGTTACAGTTTAAAAAAAAAAAATTCATTCAAATTGAATATGTCTAAATATTTCTCTTAATCCTAACTTAAACAACCAGGTACATCGATGTTTGAAAGTTGAGACACGAATAATTTAAATATAGAACTTAAAGGATACTCATTAAAGTAATTTTATAACTAAAAAATAATTAGTGGATCTAGCAAGTGTCCGACCATTAACAAAATGCAGGTCTTTGCACATCATAAGTTTCTAATAATTTCTCTTGAAGCTGTAATTGGCATGAATTATATTTATATTAAAATTAGAAGTGTTCTCTGGACTAAATGAAAAATTTCATCGTTGACATTGACAGTAACACTTGTCAGTTTTAAATATTGTAAAAGTGCTAAAATTTATTTTTAAAATGGCGAACTATTCACAACAAGAATTGATTGATATGGCGAGAAAGTTTTGGGAATTGCTTTCTAGCCTCTAGATGTTATGCAAAAAAATTTCCAGAACGGCGGCACCCAGATGTAAGGAAATTCGAAAAGTTAAAAGTAAGGTTTGAAAGAACTGAGAATGTAGCTGATGAAAAAGAGAACAGGAAGAAAACTGTTCTGAATCAGGATTACCAATTAGCGATTTGTTTGGCCGTCGAAGAGAATCCTAAAATAAGTGTTCAACTAAGTATAGATAAATTATCAATAGGAAAATGTTTAAAACAAAATAAATATCACCCCTACCATTTTCAGCTTCATCAGGAATTATTGGAAAAAGATTATCAGAAACGAATTAATTTTTGTACATGGGCACAAAACATGTTGGCAGACAATGAAAATTTTTTTAAGAAGCTGTTATTTACCGACGAGGCAACATTCCACAGAAATGGCGTTGTTAATCGTCATAATTTTCATTATTATGACACAAGCAATCCACACTTAATTTACGTTAACAGTTTTCAATATAAATGGAGTTTAAATGTTTGGGGATGAATTGTACACAATTACGTAGTAGGACCATTTTTCTTTGAAGGACGTTTAACCGGACAATTCTTTTTAGAGTTCTTGCAAAACGATTTTCCCCAATTAATTCAGCAAGTTCCCTTATGTGTTAGAAATGACATGTTACAATTAGACGGTGCTTCCGTCCATTTTCAAAGGAACGTCAGGGAATTCTTGGGTCAAACGTTTCCTAATAAATGGATAGGAAGATCGGGGCCAATTGAGTGGCCACCAAGATCACCTTGTCTAACTTGTATGGATTTCTTTCTTTGGGGATTCGTTAAAATAAAAGTATTCAAAGAAGAAGTTACAACTCGAGATAATATGAAAGACAGAATTCGACATGCATTTCAACTCGTGAGGCCAGAGATGCTGCAGAATGTTAGGCGGTCATTTTCGGAAAGACTGGAGAAGTGCATCGAAGTTAAAGGTCGACATTTTGAACATTTACTTTAAATTATTAAATTTTCATACTACCAGTTTATTTTTGATACAATATTGTGAAATTACATTTATGCGTTCTGAAATAGACAGTTTTATTTCCAGATTTAAATTATTCGTGTTTTAACTTTCAATTAACGATGTACCTGGTTGTTTAAGTCAAGATTAAGGGAAATATTGAAAATGTAAGACAAACTATTGGTAGAAACATTTAATTATCTGACCTGCATTTGATAATATTAATATTTTTTCACAGCCTTCTGTCAATACATGAAAGTGAACTCGATATTTTTACAAATTATACCGTTTTTAAAAAAAAACTGTAAGAGTTGGGGTATCATGTATGGATATTTTTAAAAAGAGAATTTAATGGGCTTTTCAAATATGTTATAATATACAGGGTATCGTATTTAAGAAAAGTGAATAAATTTACTTCGAAAATCGGAAAATTTGGCATTAAATTTTGAATACCCTGTAACACTGAAATGAAATATACTTTTACCGAGGGCTTTCTGGTTCTTACGAAATATCATGTACAAATTTGTGACTAGATTAATTAACAGATGTCTTTTGTATGGCGGTTTATAAGAAGTTGTGTAAAATTCGAAAAACTGACAAATTTCGTAATAACTTGGCAACAGTGTATGGGATATTAAATCAAAATTAACTATTAATGTAGACCTAAGGGTTGATTTAAAAAGTGTAAAAATATCCCCACCATTCCATTTAAAAAAAAATTTTTGTGGCCCTTTTCTTGGAACACCCTGTAGAAGCCAATATAATTTTAAAATGTAGATTAATTGGTAAGATATTTATTTCCGAAGTAATTTTTGCATCAGATTTCAAACAACGCTGTAAGAGAGGAATGCCGCACTAAATGGACAGGTATATGTAAATTTCAAAGTTGGTCGAGTGTGTGCTGCGCCAGTTGTCGGAAAGCACCTTTTTCTATAGAATATTTGCGGTCGACAACTAGCTTCGAAAATGCCTGTCAGCCTATTAGACCGGGAATTACAATCGATTTTCCACTTCGTTTTATTGAATTTCAACAAATTTTGCTTGAAAAAGAACGTCGATAGGTAGATACGCAACTTCTTTGTTTTCAGATGACACCAGTCAATAATATAGCAAAAAAGAAAATGAATTGATGAGATCTGGATCAAAAAGTCACCTGTTTAGGTATGATGAAGGTGCCTTGATAAAGGCCTTCAAAGGTATAAAGAAGCACAGTATGGGGTATTCCAGCTGCTGGTCGACTAAACCGAGTTCCAAGATCAACCATTCAAGACAGGCTTCACGAAAGAATCATAGAGAAAAAATGGAAAATTGGACTTAATCCCATACTAGGAGTAGAAGGGGGACAAAAAATACCCAATAGCTATCTCCTTCGAGAAATAGCGTATCAGCATCTTACTTAAAGAGGAAGAGTAATCGAAAAAAACTCTACAGAAATAGAAAATACATGCAAGATCAGAGCAACTTTGAAGGCAAAATGAGAAGCGAAATTAGAGTGGTTAGGAGGAAGAAAATTGCTGAAAGGAAATCAAAATTGAAATCCAACCCAAACTCTGGGAAAACATATGGGACGATGTTTTGATCAGTGATGTAGAGGATGAGGGAGAGAAAATATTGGCTGAGACAGCTGTATAAGGTGGTGGTATCACCTGCTTTGTACCAATCTTTCTTCACTCCTCTATTCTGATGCTGCCAAAATGGATTATATATGCAAAAATTGTACTTGATCGCAAATCGCAACTCCGTATTTTTTTATAATTTTTGTAGTTTTTTTATTTGTTTTAATGACGGTTTTATTGATGTTTTTTTCTATATTCTTGTTGTAGTGTGCGTTTTCACTTTTCTACATTTCCTTAGTTGTATAATGACAGTTGGTCGGTTTTTATTTCATAACTTCTTTTACAAATTTCTGGCATAGAACTAGCAGAAGAAAGAAAGCGTTCCGGAGTTTCAAGTTTCCGGATTCCTCGGCCAACTAAGAAAAAACAGAGACCAAGAAGAAGAAAAAACATCTGAATATTATTATTGATTTCTTTGGCTAGCAATCAAATATTTTGTACACCTCAAAAATACAATTATATAACTTATTTAAATATCAACATTTTTATTAAATATGGAACAATAACGTATTCCTCTAGACCTTCACGTGGATATTCGGCCTTGGTCTCGATTTTTCGCCAAATTCTACACTTATTTTTGTGTACTGTTTTGTTTTATTAAGCTTCAGAAATGTGTTGTGTGAGCTGTTCATTCGAAAAATCGCTTGTATCGACCTTATTGATGGGGAATATAAGAACCGTGGCCGAAAAAAAATATCAATGGACGACATGTTGGGTAGGTGGCCGAGAATCGGTACACTAACAGGTCGTAAGCTGGAATTTGGTGGGCGGGAACTAGCAAAAGTGTACTTTTTGTGAATATTATTTTTTTCTTGAATGTGTGGAAATCCTACAGTTCTGTAATATTTTTTTTCATGCTGCTAATACCTTTTTCTATTTGTCATAATTTTTTGAATTTTCTATAGGTGGAGAATATGTAAATATGGATCCTTATAGACCATATTCGTGTGCGAATAAAGATCATTGGTTGGGAATCGATGCAATTTTATTCCTGGTTGGTTTATTGACTTCCATAGTTTGCTTTCATTATTTGTGCAACTTTTTACACAGCATTTTTCCCTCCACTGTATTTTAGCTTATTTTTTCCATTTTGCTTAAACTTTTAAAGTTTTGACACTTTAACATTACTTTCAACCTCGATTCAACGTAAACCTGGCTTAAGTTCGCTTTGTACAATCGGCCCTTAGTGGCCGCCTACTGGTGCAATCACCCTATTGGAGAATCATATTATATAAAACTCATGGTAGATTTTACACAAAAATATAGTCGATTCTTTGAAAAAATTGGCTGTGTCACCCCAGAAATGAGGGTATCCAAAATCATGGGTGAAAACTATTAGGAATTCTGGAAAAAGATTGATACAAGAGTTGTAGGGAATTTTATGCTCTACAACTTTGCACTAGAACATTGTGCACTAAAGCGCATTGTTTGTCTTCAAAATAAAAAAAGATGAAACGCCTAAATGTGTATATTTTTCTCCCTCTAACGGCGAAACTATGGTGAATTCGAAAAAAAGTTAAATATAAAAGTTAAAAGAAAATTTATGCTCTAAAACTTTGAACGACAACAGTTTGCACTAAAGTGTATTGTTTGTCCTTACAATTTAAAAAAAGGCAAAATCTTATATGTTTATTCAATCTATGTCGGTCTCGAGAACCTTTCTACTGTACCAATTTGCTCGTTCACTATACTTTCCCTTTGATGGGACCGGGAAAGTAAAAGGTGGTCATGTTGGTTATTCACCAGTACCTCCTGTAATTACTGAATCAGCTAAGTAAACTTCCCTTGAATTATTTTATTTGCATATCGATTTAAGAAAAAAATAATATTTAATTGGTTTTGTTGTTTAATTAAAATGAACTTATAATATTAATTGTGCCATTTATATTATTTTATATGATAACTAAAAATGTTAGTATTAGGGAGGCCGTAGGAAAGATATTTTAGTGATACGTGCGAATCGATTTTTCCCATTCGTGTGAAAAATTCCACTTTAAAGATCTCCACAAAAGACAAGATCTCCCCATTACCCAATTTCTCGGCCAATAACGTTAGAGCTTTAAAGTCCATTAAACCAATTGAATAAATAATTGGTGATTACTCTCTATAAAAGTGTAAAATCTTGCCTAACAAAATCGAACATTTCAATTCGTCGGTTATATGCAACATTTTTTTTTTCGTGTCATTTCACTAGCCTATGATTCCGAAATTCAGAAAGTGTTTATCGGTGGACGTTGCCCGTCATTTGCGCCCCCACCCAACGCTTACTTGGATCGCCGCGTTGACTCTCGAACGCGATTCGTGTCGACGAAAATTTCAGTTCGCCACCAACTTTCGAACGGGACGTGCACATGTCACTAGTTGGCGAGTTCCTCTTTTTTTTTTTAATTGTGCCAGGCATTAATTAACATAAATTAATTGTGGTTCTGCCTTAATTTCGAAGTCGGTGAAACTTTTTTTTATTTTAGTGTTCTATTCTTATACTTTGTGTGCCTAATTAATATTACGACGATTGATTATTTAATTACGGTAAGTTTGATTTATTTTTGGTCCTTCGAGACACTTTCTTTTAAATATGCACATTTTCTTTAAATGAAAACAGTTTCGTTTATCCATTATATAATTATAATAATTTTAAAGCCGGTTATAATTATGGTGAGTCTTAATTGTTTTTGAAGATTTTTGGTCCTTCGAATCGCTTTCTAATTCTAATTCAGTTTAATTTCGAGATAATAAACCATTAACTATCGTTTTACACAATTGTAGTGCAGCTATTTAATTTAAATTCTTAAAAACTGTTAAATTTTGATACACTTTTTTCTTAAACGAAGGAACATATTTTTGTTACCATTCTGTATTTATGAATTAATTGCGATTTGAAGTCCGTTATATTTTTTCTATTTATATTTTTTTGTATAATTATTTTGGACGGCCCTCCGTTAATATTAATGACAGGAAGCTGCGGTTTTCTCCGATTTATTCTGTTTTTAATTCTTTAGAGCGCATCTGGAGCACTTTTTTTAAAATTATTTTTAATAAAAGTGATACGACTCGCAACGTTTTTCTCTAGATACATTTCAAAAAAGTAGCACAGATGCGCTCTTCTAATAAATATTTTAACTATCATGAAAAACCGAATATTTTTAGTTGGTATATTAGGCGAGATCTCGTCCAAAAGCGAATACTTACGTTTTGTGGTGCTCCAAGTTGTACTGCGCAAAACAAAATTTACCAGAGGGTAGTAGGATTACTTAACATTAAGTGGAAAATACTAAAAAAATAATTTTTACACCCCAATTTATTAGAATACAAGCACATTTTTGTGGGGTAATTGTCTAAACGGCAACAATGCAAATCACGTGGTGTGCGGGCATTTAATTAAATTTTTGGTAGTAATTTTAGTACTTCATATTTTATACATTGACAAATTTGTGGAACTCACTACCCTTGCTTGAATATTTTTTTTTGTGCCTAGGTTCTTCTTTAACACGTTCGCTGCCAACAACGAGCTATGTGTTTAAGCGCCAGCCACAAACAAGTTAATTCGTACAACATTTTTGTTTTACCTAATTACTTAAAGTTACATAATTAATTAAAATTTGTTGGCGTAGTAGAACCGTTTTTGAAAATGTCGCTCGGCAGCTAATGTGTTAAAAAACATCGGACATCTCAGTATGGTATTTCAAAGGCTGCTTAACTTCTGAAATTTGATTATTTACTTAATTGTGGATTTATTTTAATACCCATAAAAGAGGCGAAAATCTGTTTAGCTCATGAGGGATTGTTGATTTGTCGGAAGTTTATTTATTGTCTTTGTTGCAATCCGCAAAATGATTTATAAGTTATCAAAATAAACAAGCTTCATAAAATTGATAGGAGAAGTTGAAGAATAGATTATATTATGAGGGTGCGTCATAATGAAGTGTAATGGGGTAATTATAAGTAGTATTATTTATTAATTACAAGCAGCAATTAAGAGAATTGTAGGTACTGTAACCAGTGTTGCTAGAGTGGTACTCTTGGTTGTCAAAAAGTACGGTGGTACTCCTTTGATAAAATGGGTACCAAATTAGTTTCTCGATACAATTTGTTTATCAATTATTTCAAACAAGAAATCAAAATATCCATAGCAGATCACCGTGAAAAGAGAGCTTCCAAAAATTTGTACTAGAAGTGTATGTCTCATTTTAGTTTCTCTATGGTGTAGATGAAGTAAATCACGTCTCACGTTGGCCTCTAACGGTTGATAATTAAAACTAAATGAACAGAAAGTTCTCTATTTTTCTCAAATTATTTGACTTTTGCTTCGTTTCCACGCATTTAGCCACAGAAATGAAAATTGCTAAAGGAAAGTTTTACTCTGAGGCAAAATTTAATACATTTTTGTTGAGTTTGTGGTGCCCAAAATTTTTCCCACCTAGCAACACTCACTGTCAAAATACGAGCTATTCTTAAATATCTCGAGTGTTATTCAATAGGCGAATATAGGCGGTAAAATTGAATGAAAACTATTCTTTGTAAACAAACACATATAATTTTCTTCTAAATGTCGAAGAACCAGTGCAGTTGGACATCTGCACGTGGCTGTATGTAAGGTGCGCCACGTGCCCGGCTGGTCCGAAAGGGCATGTAAAATGCGCCACCTATTATCGATTTGTGGATTAAGAGATTACAAAAGATCACCATACTTGATTTGTTTTGCATTGTTGCCAAAATAAAACAGTTCTTAATTTAATGTTTAGTTTTATAAAAAAATATTATACAAAAAGACTTACTACACCACAGATTAATAGGGAACAAAGCTGTAGTTGAAAAATAATTTTTTAATAAATAGGCTCGAAATTCTTGTACTCTATTATCGTTTGGGGGCATCAAATAAAATAGTTCGGTATTGAAGAAATTTATAGCGTCCGATGGCTCTAGTAAATGAATTCCAAAGTATAATTTTAAATATTGTCCGATTTTCGATTCTTTACATTTATACTCTACCGTTAAACTTAAAAGACTGAATTTTTTTGAACCCAGGTTTGTGTCGCCAACCTATAATCTACAATTTTAGACACTAGAACATGCAGCAATAATCGCCATTTCAAAGTCTACAACAATTTCATTAGGAGCTAAAAATCTTTTACATTTTTTATTTAAAAGAATAAATAATTTTACATAAGTTGTCGTTTTTTCATCAGTTAGAAGACAACGGGTACAAATAATAATCATAAACCGAGGTATAATACTGAACAGTGCCATCCATGTAAATTGTATTGCATGAAGTTAAAAAGTATAAATTTATGAATGTTGAAAATATTACAATTTCATTGTCCTCACCCACACTTAAAACAAAATCATCCATCTTTTATGGTTTTTAACTGCAGCTCTTCTACGACATGCTTTACTTCACTGTAGTTTTTAGGAAGAACTGGTATAGTCCATTCAAAACAAAAACCGTTGCACGTCATCGATGATTTGATGATTTGCAATAATTATGCTTAGAAACGATATCCCTAAAACCCCCAATTAGTGACGTTCGTTCATGAAAGAAATCAGCAGCATCCACTTCTTGATTATTTTTACTTAATTCGCAGCGTATATGTTTTGACGGCTTTTCTGAAATATCCTCCACTTCTTTTCTTTTCACTGAATTGCTTATAATTTCTCACTGAATACTTTTATTCACGTGTGTGTTTTCCGATAATTTTAGTAACATTATTATTCGAAAACGCCTAACACCACATTTCCCACGTATTTTCCGCATTAAGAGGCCCACACATCACGTGATTTTTATGTTTGCCGGTTAGAGAATTACCCAAGGAAAATGTGCTTCTATTCTAATAAATTGGGAATAAAAATTTTTTTTTTACTATTTTTCGGTTAATGTTAAATAATCCTACCTTCCAGTCCGATTTTTTCTGCGCAGAACAATGTAGGGCGCCATAAAACATAATTATTCGTATTTGGACGAGAACTCGCCTAATATAGCAACTAAAAATATGCGGTTTTTTCATGGTATTTAAAATATTTATGAGAAGAGCGCGTCTGTGCTACATTTTTCAAATTTGTCGTAAGAAAAAAATTGATAGTCCTTTCACTTTTAGTAAGATTATTTTAAAAAAAGTGCCACAGACGCGCTCTAAAGAATTAACTAGAGAATTGATTGGTGAACCGCAGCTTCCTGTCTTTAATATTAACGGAGCGCTCGTCCAAAAACGATTTCAGGCAAGATAACATATGGTATTGGCGTCTCTTAACAACTTTTTGGCTTTTTGGCTATATACATTGAATTAGTCATATTTACACTTGGTCTTAAATCAAATCAACTATTACTGAGAAATATTCAAAATCCAGCTATTTTCTAATGTTCATCGGCTATCTAATAACAATTTAATAACTACTTATCCCTATAATTTTGTTTAAAGCTTTAAACACTTGTAAAGCAGTTTTATTATAATATACGAAGAGTATAAATAAATAACGATTTTAATTAGCCAAAAACTTTCATACACCATTTTGATGTACAGCCCGACGTTGGGAACAATTTTGTTCTATAGTCCGACGTTAGACGCCATTTTGTTATAGCTCGACGTTGGGCCCCTTTCGTGATTGTTTAAAAATGCTCCACATATTTTTTTGACCATATGTCATTAATTTATTTATTTAAATTTCTCAATGTTCAGAATGTTCTCAAAAAATTAAATAAATAAAAATTGTTTTTAATAGTAATTTAAAACAGTCTTATAATATTATAGGTGGGGTATAAATAAATTACGATAATTGGCCATAAGCATTTTGTCATGTAGCCTGACGTTGGGCGCCATTTTCTAATGATTTAATAAATTCCATATACTTTTTTGGTCATAAGTAATTTATTTTAATTAATTTCTCAATACCAGGTGTTTCCAAAACGTTATAAAAAAATAACTAAACAAAAATTGTTTTTAGTAAATATTTCAACCAATTTCATTATATTATAATATATAGCCCGACTTTGGGCGCCATTTTGCGATATTTTAAGAAACTCCACATTTTGGTCATTTGTATTAATTTATTTTCATAAATTTCCCAATATTTTTATACAAGGTGCATGCAAAATGTTCTAAAAAAAGTAAATAAACAAAAATCGTTTTTAATTTAAACCACTGTCATTATATTATACGAGGAATATAAATAAATCATGAATTTAATTGCCGATAAGCATTTTGTTAGCTGTCCCGACGTTGGGCCCATATTTTACCTGAGTTTTAGCAAATGTGGCGCACCTTACATAGTGCCCTGCACGTTGTTATGCAAATTATAATATTTGCCACTTTTTTATGTACATCGGTTACTGATGAAAATCAATGGAATAAAAATACTATTCACGAAGAAAATTACTATTGACACTTGTATTAGAAATATTTTCTTTTTGATTACACGGACTATTAATTCTCCTTTTAATTTTACTGAAACTTTTACTACAATTCAACGTACATCAACTTATAACAACTCAACTACTTCTTTCTTGTCCCGCACGAAGGCGTTTTTTCGAATAATAATTAAAACCGTGAAAATTCAAATTAACAAATTGTGTTTAAATGTAATCTAAAGAGTGAGGATGTGCAGAAACTTGCAACTGTTCATTGAAACTAAAAAAAATGATATTGATCCAATCCAACATGACATTTCCTTCTCCAATCTCGAATCATTAGAGCATTATTCATAATTGTTACAGATGGATCTAAATTAGAACTGGTTTTTAATCCATGTTTCAAAATTGTTGGAGTTCTTGTTATCATGATAATCTCCATTTCCTGCTTGTAGAACAATGTACCTAGTTCCCTCGCCATCTGTTGTCCTTACTGTAGTCAATGTGCCACCTGCTTTAAAGTAATCCAAGATCTTTTTTGAAAAAATGCATGTTTCTTACTCCTAATTCAAGGCATTTACATTAAAGATTTTCTGTTGGGAATTTTTCTAAATCTAAACCGGATTTTACGTAAAATTGGCATCAGTTTTAGATCCATGACAATTCTTCCCCGAACAATTCTTCCCAGCAACAATTCTTCCCAGCAATAATTCTTCCCAACAACAATTCTTCCCAGCAACAACAACTTTTCCTAGCGACAATTCTTCTCCACGACAATCCTTCCCTACAACAATTCTTTTCCATGACAAATAATATATATTTAGTTACAAATATGTGAATATATTACCTCTGTTTTGTTGTCTTGATTAATTCTAAAAATCTTTAATTGTAGTAAATGGTAATTGTAGGTAAACTGTCTTCGGAAAGAATTGTTTGGGGAAAGATTGTCATGGGAAAAGTCTGTAGCGGGCAAGGATTGTCGTGTCACGTTACCGTTCCGCAGCTTTTACCTTAGCACTTGCAAAACTCATTAAAAATAACAAAATTTTGTATTACTTCAATAATAACTTGGTACTTGCATAATTATAAAAGATTATATAAATACATGTTCTTGTACCTGCCAATAGTACTTTTTTTTTCTTAATTGTAACTGTATTTGAAGAGAAATAATAAATCAATCTTTTGTTTATTTTTAACTTGTTTTTTTTTAATAGTTTTATTTATTTAATTACCTTTATTAGCCAATTAGTAAGTTAATTGTCTTTACCTTGTCCTTGTTTTTATATATTTTACAAAAGAACATCGGAAACATTAATTTGATATATTTGTATTTGCCTTAAATTAATTCTAAATATAAGAAATATATAATGCGGTTTCGATCCAGTAATTATGTTACCAAAAAAAACTTGGAGCATGCTGAGGATTTAAATATTATAATTACATTCTTAGTCGCATTGTATATAATTAGTAGTCATTAATTAATTAATACGTAATGGGACAAATAATAGTTTTTTTTTTCTTAACCAGTCAATATATTATATTAAACAAATTTTTCTTTCAAAGAAAGTTGACCCAAAGCTATTTTTAATGAATTTTACTTGCCTTCTTGGTATATAATTTATAGTAGTTTCGTTAATTTAATTACAATTATTTAATTAGCATATATTTAAATTATTATTTATTAATTTATTATGGATTTCTTTAACATAAATAATTGTTTTGTAAGCAAAATAGAAATTTATTCCAGCTATAAAAAAGTTTCTCTTCTGTTTATTTAAACAAAGTTTTTATCATATTGTAATTATATATGATGTTGAAAATTTTTTGGCTTGATTTACCAATTTCATTATTTCAGTAATCTAATAAAAGATAAAAATAGTTTTCCCTTTAATTTCCGTAATATAATATATCTATAAAACGCAACACCCTTTAAATGGATAAAAGAACTTTATATAATTACAAAAAAGCTATTAACTTTCACATTCATTTCATTAATTAATGAAATTGTTACTATTTATATATACAATGAGAATGAGCCTTCCAAATGTGGGTTACTTTTTACTTTTGTTTTTAAATTGCGTAATTTATTGCGCGATTAATTTAACAGAAGTTTGCAGTTTAGATAATTAACAAATTTTGCTAACTTAAATAGATGGTCCGGTTTCCAAAATTAGACTGAAATAATTATTTATTTTCTACAAATATCCAAGAGTCTAATGACCAATTACAGAATGCAAAATAAAACATAAACATAAATAGTAAATAAATACTAATGAACTAGCGATCTGACATATAGTTGTCAAAAAAACAAAATTAGTGAGTCCCAAAGGGCACTCGCCAATTCGTAACTTTTAATCCCTGCCGTTCATACTATATGTTTGTTCTGGTTGTTACATCCGAAACAATTTGGAAACTGTGCAGTACATTATGCGTAGATGCAAAAAATCCCGGATTGTTGAAAATTTTCTCGGAAAAGTAGTTGAACCACAACAAATAATCAGCGATCACAGCGCTATATCTTTGATAAAAAAAGGCCGGTTCTCATATAGGCTTTACTATACTTCTTTTCCAGTCCAATTCACATTTAAGCTTCAAATCGAAGCGTGGGCGAAAGTTTGTGCTAAATTATAATAATAATCTAACTTACCACTTTCTTCAATTTTTTTCCGATATCGTTCCAAATGTTGTCCTTTCACAATTGGTTCCTATATTTTTGTTACACATGCCATAGAGCTCGTCGTATTAATAAAATTAACCTTTCAATTTTTCTGTCATCCATATTCGCCATTGTTAAAATTACTACTTCCTCACCAACAAGTGTCCGGTAAATATTTTAAAATAATAAAAATATCACGCTCGGAGGAATAACATTTTTATATAAATACTTTATCTAGCGACGCTACACTTTATTCAAGCTACTTGAAGTTCAGCGACGCCTAGTATAAGTGCGAACCGCTACATAAGAAACCACGTAAACCGATTCAAGCGACATTTTAACGATAGATGAAGTCAAGGGAAGTGAATCTAGCCGAAGCTTAAGTGAGAACAGGCCTTAATAAGCACTTTAAATCCTAGATAAATTGAGTTTAGTTACGTATGTCGTTGTCAAACAAAATATGAAAGGAAATAAAACAAAACAAGAACCTAACCTTAAAATAATGTAGAATGAGTTCTCAAAACAAGTAAAGTATTTTGTAAATGATTTATTTATATATGTGATTTTATTTCTTATTAAAAAAATAATTCAATGGCATCTCGAAAATTATTCAAGTCAGTCATACAACGCGAATATTTTTCAAATGACGACGATTTACATCTTTTAAGAGAAGTTGCGAGACAAAGACAAATCCCTTATAAGGAACCCTCAAGATGGCGCTTTGTAAGAAATATAACAGATTACTGGAAATTAATTCTATTAAAAACAATTTGCTCGGGCAACCCCTTAAAGAGAAATAAAGATAAGCACTTTGTATCATTTAGGGCATTTAAAATCAACATCATAATCAAAAAATAAGTTATCAATTATTACATTCATTTTAACAAAACAACTACAATATAACGAAGAAAAGTTTGGGTAGAAACCACTTAATCACTGTAACATTGACGTTACATTGTAAAAGAAGTCATGCTTTAAGTCTTCTTAATGGAACAAGTCTTTTAAGACGTAACCCCAATACGTTAATGTATACGTGATTAAGTTGCGTTTACGTTGTGTGTTGGCTTTAAGTCTTTAATAAGATGGTAGATATACTTATGTTAGGGTTGACATGTACAAATATATTCTGTACATGTCTTTAGCGTAACAACTGAAATAAAGAATGTGTCAATATTTATTTTACAAACTCGAACTAATTCTAAGAGTATTTAATTTATAGATTAACAATAGACAATAATTTACAAATCACTAATATCCACAACGAAGCAAAAACAATAAATAACGTATTGCTGTGTTGCTGCTACAGTGCGGCATCATCAAACATCAAATTTCAAATCAACAAACTGAAGAAGAAACAAGAAACACCTGCTAACGAAAACAGTCCGAAAGTATTTCACTTGCGAAATTCAAAATAGTTACAAAATATTTCTAAACTGCGCAGAACTGTCTGCGCACTCATTTGATATTGGGATTATTTTCAATTTAGTTCAAAATATTAGACAAACCTGAACGCCTAAAATTTTTCGGTCTTGAATGATTGCCTGTGCTCAAGTTACAACTGATAAGCAAATATAAGAAGACTAGGAAAAGAAAAAGTCTGTTATCTGTGATATTTTGTTTGATTATGTTCAGTTGCTCTAACTTATATGTTATACTGAAGGTAATTCATTATTAAGATGAAATGAAAAGTTTAATACTGGAGTTCGATGAAGAACTTGAAGATTTATACCTATTATATTTGAATTTTGTTAAAACCATAGAGAAACAATAACTAGAGCGCATGTGCAATCTAAACCGTTCTAATTAATTCTTACCAAAGAGCAAGTTTAGTCCTGGGCAATTTGACATAGTCCCGGATTGGTTAATATACTGCGCAAACTCCTGACTATTTTGTATCGGTTCTGGTCAAAAGTCGAACAAACCTATACTCACGATTGTGGACGATTTTTAATAGTTTCGGGCAATCAGGAATTGGTGGGGATACAAAACCAGAACAGCGGATTACGCGATCCAAAGAAATCCGAGTGAAACCCGAACACGAATTTAACATTGCGCTTGCGCCTGACGTTCTCGGACATGATATTTTTTGAAACCAAAACAAACCTAATAAAACGTAGACCGGCCAATTCTTAACTCATCAGGAACCTACAGTAGATAGACTAGGCGGATTTCTACCGCAACTATAGGGAATTCAAGTGTTAGAGAGAGAGGTTTAGGAAATTCAGCGTGTCAGAAAGAGAGAGCTCTATGAGTTGGCTCTGGTCTTCAGGTACTTCAGCTTCGGCAGCTCTGGTCTTCAGGTACTTCAGAGAGAGCGCTGACGGAGATGAAGTACCAGAGCCAATCCATAACGCTCTCTCTTTCTGATACGCTGAATTTCCTATACCTCTCTCTCTAACACGTTGAATTCCCTATAGTTGCGGTAGAATCCGCCTAGCCTATCTACTATCTACAACGGTGAATTCGTAACTTTGGATAGTTGAATTCGTAACCAATAATATTAACAAATATTTAGCTAATTATGATAAGATAAACATCAGAAACGTTTTGCTGTTGGTTGAAGATGATAAAAAGCAAAATAATTGAAATATTTTTATTTTATTGTAAAAACTTGTAAATAATGACATATACTACAAAATATCAATAATTATCATACACAACAAAAGTAAAAAAAAATATTTTAAGGGTTTGTAATTTGCTGCTGATTTGATAAAATCATATTCCGTAATTTCATTTAGAGAAAGTTTTGTGAGAAGATTATCCATTTTTTTTAAACTTTTTAAATAAAACGTAAAATTATTTACAACTAATGTCCACGTTCACTCATTACAAAATCAATTACAAGCACTTCAACCGTTTTTAACAAATGTTGCGTGATTTTAAAAGTTACGAATTCACCGGGACTCTCCAGTATTAATATCATGATGGCGAAAACAATTTCTTACCCCACTTTTTATCAGTTTTCCCTACACTGGCATTTTTTTATATTTAAAAAAATTACATATTCGTTAAGTGAATTATTTAAAGTCTACATGATAAACACTTTGAACTTGAATAATAAATAAATAAGACTGTAAACAACATCGTTTACGATACTACTTGGTTATGATTTATGACAATATTTTGTTTATGATTTTATTAGCGTACAAATAAATGTTAAATTATTAACACTTCTAGTCAGTAGTCAGTATTTTGTATAATAAAAGATCAGTATAAAAAAATTATGCATCAAATTAATTACTTAAAGTTGAATTTACAGTTTGAAGTTAAATACACGACATTTTATAGCTCTAGCGATGCAAAAATATTCAGGTTATGTATTAAGTTAATGGCCAAATAATAGTTAAAATAGTTATTGAAATGGTATTTAATTTCAATTTTGCGTAGTAAAAGTAGTTAAATAGGTATAAAATTTGTAATAAGCCATTTTATTTAATGTCACATTTACATGGTTTGTTTATTTACAAATAGGCCATAACATATTTTTATACAGGAAAGAAAATTTACTTTTAAACATAGATATTTAAAAAAACAGAATGAATAATAAAACTCACAAAATTTTTGTGGTATGACTTGAGAATGTTATTATTCATGGAATAGATATTTTAAATCGATGAACAATATTTTTGTAGCTACTTATATTTAACCATTATTCTTTGTTCAATCTGATAAGTCACCTGAACCAAACAGGTGAACTAATGTTAATAAAATGAGTCTATTAGTTGCTTTAATAATACACCCACTTTGTAGCAAGCGTATTCGATAATAATTTATTCCATTCATACCATCTATTTTATCCTAGGTCTTTTTCCAATTGAAGAGGACGACGACGCGTAGGAAGGTCGTAACGTTCAATGAATACAAAAAGAGAAATATATTTATTCTCCAAGCGAGGAAATAATGTTTGTACTTTCCATTTTTATTTTTTAAATTGTTTTGAAGTAGTTGATAATTCTTCAATCAGTGCTCTTATCATATTTAAACATTTTTTAAGTATTATTTGCTTAAATAAATATTTAAAATGGCTTCTGTACGTTTTATCAATTTTTGTACCTTTAACCTGATAAGAAAAACGTATCTAATTTATGAAAATATTATAATAATATTAAAATTTTATACTAACCTCATTCGAAATATGTTTAAATACACTGAGTCCCATTTTAAATAGTTTTATGAAATTACTGATTATGTACCCGAATTTAATCCTTTGTCTCTTTTAAACGTGTAGCCTTTCTGGTCGTGAAAGCTGGATTAAGGTTTATAAGAATATTTAAAGATTAAATAATATTTTTGTAATTTTTTCAATTTTTGCGTTATGCCTTGATACAGTTTAAAAAATGTATTTGTCTACGTTTATTATTGTTATATAGTTTCTTTCGTGTGGAAGGAATCATTTTCAGTTTAAAATAATTTTATGTATAAAGAGTTACTTTATTATGGTTGATAACCACTGTGACCAAGAGGTCAACCTAATTTTAAAACTTAATACCAAATAACCGGTGGGATTATGGAATTCTGTTGACAAAATTGACCGCTTAGACCAAGTGACCAATACCCGTTTAAAATTCCTCTTAAATCAGTCATTTTCATTTCCACTTAAACATTTATTACAGTAAACCCAAAATAAAAACTAGTTGAAAATGCGCAAGCTAATATTACCAAGATAAACTTTTAATTGACTAGAAATTTTATAATTTGAGAATCCTATAACGTTTTTGTCAGATCTGAATTTTAAATTTTACGCAAATAGACAAAAAATACAAATTTTAAAACTTCGAACCCCTATAATATTTTTTATGTCATACTAGTTCATTATTGTGATTTTATTGCTTAGTTACAAACTACATAAAAATGTACTTTATGGGCCGAAATGTGCACTTTATGGCCCGCGCGGGCATAAAGACAAAAAACATTTTTTATTTAACTTTAACGTTTATTAATCAAATTACAGATTATGAAATAAAAATATTATGTAAAAAATAATAAATTATTAAAATCAAATTAAATTTCCAGATTTTTTTAAATACCTTTAATGTGGATGTAATAACGAACTAGTATGAGTAGTTAGTCTACGAGAATAGTACTATAGGTATAGGGAATTCAACGTGTTAGAGAGAGAGGTATAGGAAATTTAGCGTTTCATAAAGAAACGTCACATTTTACGACGTTTTTTATTGTTCAGAATTTGGAAAAGTGATAAAACTTTCGAAACATCACATTTTACGACGTCTACGACGTTTTTTAACGTTCATTATTTTGAAGCGTGAAAAACCGTTCGAAACGTAGGTACATTTTACAACGATTTTAACGTATACTTGTTGATGTGACAAACTTTCACTTTTTGCATGAAATACGTATATTTCCCATGAGGAAACGTGTAAAAATGATGAAATATAGCATTGTTTGACGTATTTTTTAGAATCAAAATTCTAAGCGTTAAAAAACGTTGAAAACGTCGCAAAGTGTAACGTTTCGAACGTTTTTTCACGCTTCAAAATACTGAATGTACCTATATTTTCAGGGTAAAAATGAACAGGCAATTAAGTACAGTTCACTGTCAAAATATAATAAAAAAATTAAGAGGTTTCAAAGATGAAATAAAAAGTACAGATTCGTATTTAATAAAAATAGTTGAGGGTGATCACTCAAAGGCAAAACGATGTTTTCAAAAATTGTACATGCTATGATACAAGAAAAGTGGAATATGTAAAATAATAAGTTTCTATTTGTACATCTGCTCTTCTACTATATTTCTTAAAAATTAAACATTTACAGACAAAAACACCGCTGTCGCATATAACATCAGATTCCTTCAAATATTTTTTCTAAGTATATAATTCTGTGTCTGGCTTCTAAAATTAGTAATACACAACCGTAGAAAGCACGTTGGTATTTTTCTTGTTTCTTTTTTCCTGTAATTCTTCATCCTTATTAAGACTAGACAAGAACGGTAACTGCATTTCAAGCTGCGACATCAAAAACGAATCCATATTTTATTACCGCATTAAGTTGACAGGTGACTAGAAATAAATCACTTTGGCTTTTGAGGCTTTTATGAAACATAAATAAGTCGAGAAATTCTTCTAGTTTTCGAGTAGATTTTTTTGTTCTGTTTTATTTATTTAGTATTTATGTTTTAGAATGGTAAATTTTGTTTATTTAACAGAAGAGAAATTATCTCTTATACTTTTATAACTCTGCTTTAAATTTAGGTATTAGTTGACTTATAAATTTTCAAAATTTAAATATTTTTTTTTTAATTTATAAATAAAACGCCAAAGTCCACCGATAAAAAACACCTAGATCATACGCCTCAATGAATAAAAAAAAGTTCAATTGATATATTTAATACTAAAATGTATCTTAAAACACATACGTAATTTGCCTGAATATTATAAAAAACCAAGTACTTTTGCTTTAATATTAAGAAAATACTGAGGTCCTTCGTTTCATTATTAAAAGGGCTTCTCGGAATGGTTTCAGATATGCTCTCCTCCAGAACTCACGTACAGACGTCCTTTAACGTCCTTCTTCCTAGAAGATACCAATGGGAAAAGGGGGAGATCCTCTTTCCAGGGATGGCTTATGTACTTTACACAGATACTTCAAAGACCCCAAGTGGTGCGGGAGCAGAAAACCGAGAGTTGACTTCACAGTAAGCCCCGACACAGTAAGCCCCGGAGGTCTTCGCCATAGAAATGTGCACAAGAGAGTTGAAAAACCATCCTCTTGTCAACAAAATTATTTACATTTTGTCGGACAGCCAGGCAGCTTAAAAGCAGTTAGCTCCAACCAACTAGACTCGAAGGTGCGAAACTGCATTGAATCTTTGGATCACATTGCTACCACTAGCAGAATAACCATACTATGGATACCTGTACACGAAGGGGTGCAGGGCAACGAGAAAGCCGAGACTTTTGCGAGAAAAGCAACAGAATCCGAATTCATTGGATCGGAACCATTCTTTGTCACAGCCAAAGAACTATCTGGAAATGGGCCGAGGGGAAAACTCTCCAGCACTGGAAAGTTATTCCTGGGTTAATTTATTTTAAGGCGTTCAAGTACTGTATTCGCCAACATGGAAGAGATTAAGTCGCGCAGTATTGGGCGGAGTACGACGAATTTCGGGATTTGCGCAACCTCATCATCGAATCTAGCATAAGGTAAAGCCGCGCAGTTCTGGGCGGAGTTCGACGAATTTCAGGAGCTACGCAATCTGTAGCACTCTATCTGTAGCTTGCTGTAGCACTCTATCCAAGATCCTAGAATGGAGTAGAAGTGATCTACAGGGCACTGTCATGTGCGTTACCATCTGAAGAAGCTAGGTCTGAGTCAAACATCGGACTGTCGCTTGTGGATGACGAAACCACGGAGCTTATTCTATGCTCTTGTTCTGCCCTGGAAATAGGCTTCTTACTTTTGGTTTAGTACAGCTGGAGCCTACCGAATTTGAGGAAGCTTCAGCTAAATCAACCATAAACTTCGTGAAAAGGTGTGGATTGTATTGTGAAATGTAGCTGGTATAGGGGTGAGCCACAATAGGCCGTAGTGGAGGGGCGAGCTAACGCTTCACTCACATCGAACCTATCATATCCTTCATTATTAAAATCTACTTTTTTAAAAAAGTAGAAAAAATGTAGGTTTTAATTTAAAAAAATATTGTTTGTTTTTGAATTAAACTATGTCTGACGGAATTTTATTTTTCAGTTAGTAATTTTTAAATTTGTTTTTTCAAAATAAAACACCTTAGTCCTTCGCCTCATAACTAAAGAACGCCAAGGTCGTGGCAAAAATTTACTTTATTAATCGCTTTTTCTAATATAATTATCATATTTACAAGTAGAGGAGAGTAGATAATTGTCATTCTAATTTACTTTTTACCACAAAATATTTTATCTACAGGAACATTTTTAAAGAGATTAGCTAAATATTTCTAGAAAATGTTTGCAAATGAGTCTGATCTGTGAAGATTTTTTATAGCTATAATTTGGTTAAATGCTATTTTAAATATCTTCTTTATATGCGTAGATTCATTTTTACCTCTCGCCCTTCAGATAAGAGAGGTATAGGAATCATGCTAAAAATTGGGTAGTGAGTTTTCAATGGATAAACACGTTTTGGGGTCCCTAGAATACGATTTTGATATTTTCGCGATGATGTCTGTGTGTGTGTTAGTGTGTGTGTGTGTGTGTGTGTTAGTGTGTGTGTGTGTGTTTGGATGGATGTTGTAGTAACGATAACTCAAAAACTACTGAATAAAAAAATTTGAAATTTTGCATACAGAATTCTTATACCCTAGATTAGATCTGATTAGATTTTGGTGCCAATCGCACAACCGAAAGTGGCAGTTGCTATGGGTGATAACGCCATTATTATACAAAACGACAATAAAGTTTGACACATATATTTTGAATACCCTATAGTTTATTTTCATCTCATTAAAATTTTCGAAACTTTTGCCATTGTTGCCAGATTTACAAAAAAATAATTTTTTTTCATACTTTTTTGTGTCAACCTGTAAATTTTTGATTCCAAAATGGCGAGAGGTCATGTGCTGGCCACATCAGATTTTTAAGTTTGATTTCAAAAGTTTTCCAATAAGGTAACTGTGTCACGTTGACAGCTAAAATACAATTAATTTACGGAATACCTCCACGCAAATGATATCGTACGCAATTGATGCCATCTATAGTAAAAGTAAGTTCAGTTTTAATTTGATCGTTTAATATCCTACCTAGAAATTCCTGCATAAACGGGTACTAAATATGTGCTAAATAAAAATAGGTAGGTAGTTAATTCGTAGGCGTTATACAAGACCCGCCCATATCACTACCTGATTTAAAGATGAACACTATAATAGTAAATATTTATGGAAAATATAGAAGCATTTTAAAGAAAGATTAAATTTTAAGAATAAATAAATAATAAAGCTTAGGAAATGTAAAATAACCTATTTTAAAATATTTTTCTAAATATGTTAAGTCTCAATTCAGCATTTTGGAAAATCTCTCATGAATTAGGGGTTAGGGGGGTGTTAGACTAACTTACTTGTATCCGTTGGAAGTACTTCAAAAATGGTTTCTTAAAATAATGTTGCACAAATCAAGAACATATCCGTCTGACCTTCTTTTCAAAGAAGGTAAAATATTAGATATTCGCCAACTATATAGTAAACGTATCCTTTCCTTTAATTATAAAAATTAAAATTTGTGTCTTGTAAAAGCAGATCACGCTTATGTTACTCGAGCAAAAACTAAAGGACATTCAAAAATTCCTATTGCTCGGAAATCTGTTGGTCAAAAATATCTTCTATATACCTAAACTAATAAACTTGCTGCCTTATAACACGATAATAAACAGTAAAATTTTATTCAAAAAGAGACTGTTAACATGGTTAATATCAATGGACAGACAGTTGATTAGAAAATTAATGGATTGAATATGAAAAAATCTTTTATGTATGTGCAGGGAAATACTATTATTATTTTTTTTTTATGTTTGCTTTCTAGTAGTAAATTTATAGTTATTCTATATTATCATTATAATTATTACTTACTTGATTTTTTTTTTATCTCTAGGCCCTTACAAAAAAAATAGGTATGTCCATGGACAAGCTGTTAAATCAGCTTTTATGGACATCTCTTTTTATTCATTGTGGCAATACTTTTCTTTTTTGTCTACTATGTCCTTTCAGTTGATGAATAAAAATTATTATTATTATGATTATTATTATTAATTTATTTTAACTCACATACACATTTTTTTATTTTTATCATAAATTAATTTGTAAACTGAAACTTTAAAAATCGGAATTAAGTCCAATATAATTTTGTTTTCTTAAATTAGATTTTGTATGTTTTTTCTAATAATAATAAAAAATAGGTATTATCAATTAAAAAAAAATATATCCAAAAGGTTATCAATATTCTCAGATGAAGAAATAAAATTCAGAGTCTAGTAGACTGGGTACGGTTTCATAAATTATACCTAGCTTATAAGTGCGCGCATTAATAATGTAACCATTGCATCTATTCAGTGTAATAATATTAATTTAATTAACTAATGTTAAATTATTTGGTCTACTCATGGTACTAGTATGCCGAAACTAGTTGCCAACTACCAACTATTTTATTAAAAATTATTGTGGTACCTACTAGACTTTGAATTTTATTTCTTAAATAAAATATGTTTATCGCTTTCACATAGGTACAAAAAAAAATAAGAAAACCTGCTTATTTATAAAATAATAATATTTAGGTCTTCAATGTAGGTAATTCTTATATTTTTTTGATATGAACAAATTATTGTTTTAAAAACCTTGAGAAATTATAGAACTGTCTAGTCTATCGGCATTTTCATCATATTTTTACTTAGAAAGTATGTCACGTTTCATCATTATTTGATTATTTGAAAGTCGTATAGGTATTTATTCCATCGTATAATATAAATTAACTTAACAATTACCTACTTGCTACAATTTGTTATGTAGTTAAGTTATTTTTAGATTGAGAAAATGTACAAAAACAATTTATTTGTAATGTAAATATTCCTTTACTATTTACGTTATTTGGTTTTACATTTTTTTACTTCATTTAACAAAAGTGTAGCTAATCAGATTTTTATTTTGGTTGACATTAATTGCTCTATAACACAACATAATAAATATCAATATCCAGCTGGTATTCCAATTATTCAATTTCAATCTAAGAGTTGTGTATCTGATTCAAGTTGAGATAAAGCTCGTTTATATATCAGTAGCACGAGATGACAGATAGGATTCTAAACCAGCGCTAGATAAATATAAATATTAAATTGAATTTGACGTTGATTTATAGGCTAGGAAAAATTTTACGTCGAAAATAAATCTGTGTAAACCATTTTGTGTGTACAACAGATTATTTCAGTAAAATATGATCTATTGTAATAAAAACAGGTGAATTGGTGAAAACCAGGTTTTTCTATATATTGATACGATTTGTCTCATACCATATCAAAATAGGTGACTTTTAATCTTATAGTTATCAAAAATTATAATATGTATTATAATATCATGTCGCACCCAATGAAACTGAGAAAAGGAGAGAAGAAAAATATACAAAACAGTGAAGAGGAAGAAGACATTCAAATAATAATCATCAAGAATAATACAAATGCAAACAATACAGAGAAAGGCAAAAAGGTATTTGTGCCATGCGCAATTTCATTCACGCCGGTAACCAGGCCGGATGAGATCGGATATCTCTGGCACAATAATTACACATTTGCTAGTCGGAAGATCACCTGAATGACAAAGGCATAGTCCTGGGTTTAGGGTGATTGAGGACCACGAGAAGCTGTAGGTCCTGTTAAGATTAGCCCTGCAAGTAAACAATACAGAGAAAAATAAAGAACAGAAATGGAAGAAGAAAATATAGAAAATCAAGGACGAACTTTAGAGGACAGTCAAGTGGAAGAAAATCAACATGAAAATGAAGATAATAGTCCAAAGGAAAATTCAGATAATAATGAAGAAGAGGATGATGAAAATGGAAGGATGGAACAAGGAATACTCCAATTGAAAAAATAGAGAAGTCCAGAGTCAAACGTTTGAAGAAAGGTCGAGAAACATAGACCTGGATATGTGAATGCAAGCATTAATGAAAATAACTGAGAAAATGGAAGAATCAAGTAAAAAAATGGAAGGTTTAAGTAAGAAAATGAAAGAATTAAGTAAAAAAATGGAAAATAATCTTACAAAGTTAACATCAGCATAAAAATTAAAATATAAATATAAAAGAATGAACCCAATTTCATGATCCCACCCTGATAAAAAGAGTAGCAACTAAAAAAAATAATTTTTAACTATAAAATCTATATTTGTTTTCAAAAAAAAAAACAAAACAATATATTTCTTAGCACTTTTAGCCAAAAAAAAAACAATTCTTCTTACAATGTTCTTTTCATTTTCACTTTGTTTTCGAACATTTTAGTCTCCAATTGAATCGTTTAAAATTTTCACACACATATCAGAACAAAAATATGTTAGTACATGTATTTTTAAAGGGGGGTTCTGACCCCCTAATCCCCTTTGGATACAGCTTTTGAACAGGTTTTAAATTTGGTGGGAACCAGGTAGACACAATACATTGCATAATAATAAAAATGGGCAACAATGTAATTTTTTATTTCTTTATAGAATTAATGTGATATTGTAACTTTTTTATACTATATATTTATTAACGGTGATTTAAAAAAATTCTTGAATAAAATAATTTTATGTTCTAAAATTTCAATTTTAACTGGAAAATCAGTTACAGACCTTGTTTTTTTTTTGTAATAACTAATGTATTTATGATTTAAAAACAATTTTCATTATTATTTTTATGTAAAATTATTATAAATATTGACGCATGTTTAAAATTTAAAAATTGATTTTTTTCTTTTTGAATTTTTTAGCATCTAAAGATGATTTAAATAATGTTTAAACTATTCTGATATTTGTTCTATTCCATATCTACGATAATCTAAATAACGCTATCTTTATTCCAAATTCTAAAAAAATGAAGATTTATGCTGTAGATTACCTATTTAGTTTCCTGTATTTAATTTATTTGGTTACTATTTACACAACTCATTATCCTCTATTTATTTTGTAGTTCCAAAAATGAGGTGAGCAACTTCTATCGTGATATTTGTTTGTTTAGAAATTAAACACGCGTTGACAGTAGTCAACGAAACGGCTTTTTTTATCATTTTGTTGTTAGTTTATCTTTAGGAAACAAAATATTTTTGATTGAGAATTTAAAAAAATATGTTCCTTGATATCATTTATCCAAACATAAATTCCCTATACACAATACCCAAATAAATTAAAATAATTAAATAAATATCTATAGATAAGATTTTAAATAATCCAATAAATTAAAATAGTAAATATACAGAATTCTATCTAATAATTTTAAAAATATGGATAAGTTAATGCCTAAAATATTATTGATTATTATTAACGATGACTGTGACTATAATGTGTCTTTTAATATGACGCCAATGCATATTTAACCGGTTAACCTCCAATTTTGCATACATACGATTCTCAAGGTGCTTTAAAAAATGAAAGTAATCACCTTAGACTTCGTCGCCATTTTTTCTAATTGGGCAATGAAAATGAATACCGTCAATAAAAGAACAATTTATATAGTTATTTATATACTTCACAAGTCATTAATAGGTTTTTTCTTTGTTTTATTAATAGATATGTAGGTACCTAATTTTTTGTGCAAGTTGATTTCGAAATCTTGCAGAACAATTAAAAGTTTTATAGACTTAATGAGAACAACAAAAATTAATATATGTAAAGAAAATATTAATAATGTTTCGTAATAAAAAATATCTACCGAAAACTAAAAAAAAAAAATAGATGATAATATTGCAAATCTAATTTCTCAGACATTGGAGACTGAACAGAATTTTTTTTATGAGCAGTTCTCGTTTGATTCAGCTGTAGACCAGAGATGCATATGTTACCATGTGTAAGACTACCATATTGTACAACCCATGTACCATTTTTGGATTGAGAACCCATGTTTTTCCATACGTGCGTCTAGCTATCGTTAATGCAGAATCTGGTAAGTTTGGGTCTAACATTACTCCAAGATTATTACCCCTCCCTTCAGATTTACCTCTTCACCATGAAGGCCCTCTAAATTCCTCCTTTTGGTGAATTCTACTATATTGGATTTGGAGGGGCTTATTTTCAAACACTCATGCTCTGTCCAGAGCGTGACTGCGTTTAGGGCCATTTGAAGTCGTTTCCTAACCATACTATTGAATTTTTCTTTATATGATAATATGACAAAGTCAACTGCATATCCCAATGTTTTGTGTCCTTCTTCTTGTAGGATTCTCAACAGTCCGTCCATTACGAGGTTCCATAGCAGAGGAGATAAAACTCCACCCTGCGGTCAACCTCTGGTCACATGAGCTGCCTACTTTGTCACCTATCAGATATGTACATATTAGCCTGTTCCGTAGCATGCATTTTATCCACTTGCAGCACGTACGTTGCGCCAATACCCCAGTTTCTTGACTCTCTGACTATTGAATCTAATGAAGTGTTGTCAAAAGTTCCTTCTATGCCAGCTAATAGCACCTTTCTCGTGTCCATGGTGTTTTCGGCTCTATTTACAAGCTGATGTAATGTAGTTTCTGTAGACACGACTGCTCTATAGGAATATTAGTCTTGGTGTAGAGGCCTTTCAGCCAGTACCCCGTCCCTAATATGTCTGTCTAGCAGTTTTTCTAGTGTCTTTAGTACAAAAGACATTAGGCTTATTAGTCTTAGAGCTTTTGCCGTATCCTGTCCAATTTTTCCAGGCTGGGGTATAAATGTGACTCTAATAACCCTAGACCCAAACTTGCTTTTAGTATGCCGTGTTGAAGAGTGTTGCCTCCCTGTTGTAGGAGTATGGGATGAATGCCATCTTTTCCTGGCGATTTATATGATTCGAATGAGTTTATTGCCCATTTGATTTCGTCCACGTCGATTGCCTTTTTGATTTCCTCAGTGTTTTGTTGTATTCACTTACGGCCTTCCAATCATCCCATTAACTGAATCATGTCTCGCTATATCGTACTTTTTTCTAACTTGCTTTCTTAATCCTGCACCAGGGCACATTCCTGATGGAAATTTTCCTTACAGGGCGACATTTATTTCGTAGGCCGAGATAACAGCTTCCTGTAATTGGTCTTGCTAAACCGAGAATTTAGACCTGAACAAATATGATTAAGAATCGGTATAAGTTTAGAATAATTATTAGGCGGTCGACACTTTGACATCAACCGTGATGAGATCGAAGGACCTACCTGAATACAGCTTCTCAGGATTTATTATCTTAACACAAATAAATCATATAAGGGATATTTATTCACCAGATTATTATGAAAAAAAATCATTAATTTTAATTTTTTTACAATTTATTATTTTTATAGAGCAACTGATGTCACTCACTATCACTGTAAAAATAATATTCACAATTTTAATACATGTAAACCCTCTGAAAATCTACTTTTATAATTTCAGTGGGGGTTTGTAACAACTTTTTATTTTCTCGCAATAAAATCGACTCGTCTAGGTATTAGAATAATATTAGATAGAGACAGTTGTCATTAGCAACAGTAATATTGAGTAAATTATTTTTTACGAGCTGTACTTTTTGCACACGTCTCTGAAGCAAATTATGAACGACACAAATTGAGATGAATTTAAATAATAATGAATATTTTTAATTTTAAAAGAAATATAGTTTGTTTGGTAAATTCTCGATAGTATTTTAGTGAAATTTTTCCAAGAACCAAGTTGAATTGTTACTATTATAAACATAATTGAACAAGTTTTGAAGATGCTTAAAGTATTTCTACTTGATTCATTTATATTTAAAAAAAGCCACACTTATCTCAATCCGAATTTATTATTTTTCACAAGACATCTGTTTCCCTTATATTAAATCTCCTTATTAAATTAAAAATATAAGAGAATGTTGTATATATTTGTTAAAAATATTTTAAAACAAGCTAAGCTAGAAGTAGGTGTATAAAAAAATTATAAAAACGAAATGGAGGAAATCAATTTAAAAAAACGAAAAGAAAAATAAAATTATTCAATGACTATTTGCTTTTAGCAATGTTACTTGCTTTGATAATGCAAACCTACCTAACTGTCTGTTTTTATATCTCTAATAACAAGACAAACATTATTTCTACATTAATACTTATCAGGAATCACTTAGTAATACATAGTCGGAGATTTTTATAAGCGGCTTTAACTTTTAAAGTGTTTTGTTGACTGAAATAGGTAAAATATCGCTTACGTGGACTTGAACATAAAAATAAAAATTCTATAAATGAATATTGTTAAAGTGTACTTTTGGTAAATTAATACAAATTTTAATTAAAATAATAATTTCAATTAAACAAGTCAAATTTTTTTATCAAATACTGTTAGTAGGTAATGGTGCACCCTGGCCACCCCCTCAACTTTTTTCTACCCAGGCGTACTACATCGGCTTTGGTCGGAGCTGAAAAATGCTATTACACGTATTTCCCATAAGAGCGGCCTTAAAAATGGAATATTAAATGCGCCAAAAAAAGTTGAAAATTGACGTTTTTAACGCATCTAAAAAGGATGCATGAAAATCATTAAAAAACGTTCCATTTTGAATAGTTTTTTGACGCATGAATTACCTGATGACCATAGCCGACGCGGTACGCCTGATTAGAAAAAAGTGGTGGGGGGTGGCCATTGCCTACTACTGTTTTTCGATATATTAAAATCCTATATTGGATTTAATTTAATAGCTGTATTAATAATTTTTTTTTGTTTCAGATCATACCTATTTTAGGATTATTTCATGCAAATTACTTTTTTGGATACTTACATCTATATAAAATCATTGGTAAGTTTAATTTTTAATATTCCTCTAATAACTCTTGGATTAACCCATAGTGCTTCCGTCAATTTCATTTTTAATTAGTTTATATACTATAATACAAAATTAGAAAACAAACTTTAATTGCATAAAATCCATTTACTTTTAATAATCTGACGATCCTGAAAAATACTAAATTATTTTGTATAAAAACTGTAATTTAAATGAAACTTTAATGATATGTTCCTTTCTCTATTATTTAATGACACGGTAATTTTAACCGGTAAATGTTTCAGTTCGTATCTGGCCAGCCAGTAGTCAGTCGTTCGGAAATAATAACGCATGAGAAAAGTTGGAAGTCGACAGATCGACGGCACACGTACTAGTAGTACTAGTACTACCTGCGGTTCGTGATCGGTTTGAGAATAAAATAAAAAAATTAAACGCTTGTTAGGCAATTTAAGTGTATTAGTTTTTATATATTAGCATTGATAAAAAATGGATAATTGCTAATAATGTGTAACACAAGTAGGTGTTTAATTTTTTTTTATATTAATTAGTTTTTTTATTTAAAAGGTAATGATTTTTCGTGGCAATTTGTATTTTATTTTTTTATTTTTACTGTGTATTGCAAGTCTGAAATACAATTCAATATAAACAAGTTTAATACATTAAAACAAATGAAGACAATTACAATTAAAATATAAAGAGAATTAAATATAAAGAATTAGAATATTAATGGTGTAGTGTCCAAATACCCATGAAATTTCGAGTAGGAAAATATAAAGAACGGGAATACAATAAGTTTATTCTCAACATACAATATTACAGATCGTTTCTGTTCTCAACCTTAAGTTTTTATATCCACTTTTTTAAAACAACGTTTCGTCTTTGAACGGCCACCCTCAACTATTTTTCTGGTAATACTTCGTTCTGAGGGATCATGCGATTTAAAAAAAATGTCCTATTTTGTTCACTATTTGACAGCTAAAATTTCTGTTATTGAAAACACAAAATTCTTCCTTATTATTATCAAAACACTACGCCTTTATTTACTTCCCGACCAACCGACACAGATCAAAGAATATGAATAATGAAAATCAGTCACTATATTTTGTATCGCAATATTTTTATATTTTGAAGAAAAAAAAATTTAAATAGTGGTTGCGGCAAATAATTTTTTTGGAAAGTGATATTTACACTATGCAGATGATTTATAAGAATTTTTTTAAAAACGGAGAGTTTCGTAAATGCTCATCATTTACCATAACTTATTTTAATTATTAAATTAAAATACAAATTGTGTTATACTTTTTTTTATACATAAATAGTGGTAAATTTTCTGCACATTATATTATTAACTGTTCACTCTTCCCAATATGATTTATTTTATTTTCATACATAATTCTTGAGCTGTCAAATAGTGAACAAAATAGGGCTGGGCTGGCTGTATCTCCGAAACTACTGGAGAGCGCCACGTTTTGATTTCCAATTCGTGTTCAGGAGACCACAATACGTAAAATGCACTTTTTTTAATCGCATGATCCTCAGAACGAAGTATTACCATTTTTTTCATGATATTTAAAATATTTATTAAAAGAGCGCGTCTGCCCAACTTTTTTCAAATTTATCTAGAAAAAAAAAATAGTCGTATCACCTTTTTTAAAAATAATTTAAAAAAAGTGTCACATAAGTGCTCTCAATGATTAAATCCAGAAATGATTGGTGAAAACCGCAGCTTCCTATATTTAATATTAACGGAGCGCCCGTCCAAAAGCCATTACAGGCAAGATAACATATGATATTGGCGCCTCTTAATTCAAGATACAATCCTGTATAAATTATCTAAAATTCAACTGAGCTCAATATCTATAAAAAAATCTGTATTGTTCGTTGTTCGGCACCGTTTTATTCATTATTTTGGAAGTGATTGACACACAAGAATAATTTCTAGCTACTGGTATTAATTTTAATTGAACTAATCAAATATGCGGGTGCCTAATAACTAGTCAACTTAATTTTATAAATGAGATTGAACCGTATAATGTCGATTCGTTCTTCGATATATAAGTTATAAAGTGTTTTAAACGAACGGAACAAATTAATAAATACAAGTGAGGAAGTCGATTATTTAATTTCAATATAATACGAAAAATGTGTATGAAAACGGTTTTAAATATTTTTAGTCTCAACTATATTAGAAAATAAAAAACAAATAGAAGTAGGAAAAATATTCACATTGGATGATAAAACCTCAAGACTGACTTCCTGTCTGATTTCATTTATCAGTACTCTACAAATAAAAAATATACTTTGTAAATATTTTAATTTACACAGTTCAATGGCACCCGATGATATTTTACGCCTTTTTATAAACAACCTCACAATTCTGAAATATATTAAGCAGTCACTTAACAAACTCTTATCGTGCCAACTATAAAAATATATTTAAATTATGTGCATATTTTTTAAAATATGTTGATTATTTTTTTCCTAAACCATTTAGTTTTGTTTCTACGCACAAATTTTCAACTGCTATATTAAGAAAAAATATAGATATAAAACAAAACACAACAAAACAAACTGACAAAAAAATTACCGCGAATGTGCAAAATTGGTCCTTGCCAAATCCAAAAATTTAATTAAAAAAGAATAAATTAAATAAGTTATCGATTTCAAATGTGGTCCAAGTTTTCAAGAAATAAAGCACAAAGTCAAGTAGCCTGTCTACAAACCAATACCTACATGACTTTGTGCTTTCTTTCTTAAAAAAAATAGTTTTCTCTAAATTTGTTTTTATCCACTAGCAACTGAATAATTTCTGATTGTCCATTACAATGACGTTTTTTCCTCCAACCCATCTGAATTCATATCTTCATGGTATTCTCATTTTTTTTAAATATCAGATCAACAGCGTCTACAATGTTTTTTACTCCCTGAAAATTGCAGAAAAAACAAGTGAACACTTAAATTACATTATGCCTAAATGATCGATGTTTCGCGATTTCATGTCAAATTAAGGTGTTGACATGAAACTTGTAGCGATTCCCCGAGGTTCAGGCCTCCGTCCAATCGTTTTTCACCTACTACGTGAATACAAGTTTCATGTGTAGTGAAATCCTCGCCGCGAGGAGCTGATAATACTTTTCTTTTCTAGGACACCTTTCATCATCCAACTGTCATCGATTGTGAACTAGGGATGGTCGATTTAAATCGATTACTCACAAGATCGATATTTTTACCTGCGATTCTTGATCTTTTCGTAAGCGATTAATCGGTGTATCGATTCTTTTATTACAATATCGCTCAACAAAGATCGGATGTATATTTAAATTTAGACAGAAACAGGAAATTGCAATTGTCAGCCATTTGTTTCATTTCATATTAAGTTGTAAATAAATAAATGATTCTGTTAAAGGACAGACAGAAGGAATAAAAATCTACAAAATTTTAATTATTTTTGTTTCGTTAACTGAAAAAAAATTGTTTGTAAAAATAAAAAGAATATAGTATATTAGAAACATAATGAGACCATAATCTAAAAGGTACTTATAAAATGGTTCACAAACGTTAAATACAGGTATGAAAATTAAATTGTAATTACATTAATAATTTGTGTTAAAACGTCTTGAAATTGAAAAAATAAACCATAACAAAAATACCCCCATACTGAAGGAAAAAAATTGGTAAAAATACATCAAACTGCATCCTACAATACACTGAGATAAATTGGCAGCAACTATAGATATAATGACAACCAAATTGACAATTAAATTTGACGTGACAAACATTGTGAAAACTAAGAAGAAAAAGGTAACGGACCAAAGAATAACTTAATAGTACGAGATTAAATAATAAAATCGAGAAAGAAGAATTATAGCCTACAAGAGGTGTCAAATAAAGCAAATGAAAACAGAAAAGTAAATTTAAAAATAAATAATTTTGGATGGGGTAAAGTTATTCAATGAGATAAGTAACGTTAGTATTCGAAAGGGGTTTTGATTAAAATATTAAATTGTAAGATCGATTTTTTTTTAAGGAACTCGATTTTTCCGATTCGAATTTTAAGTGCATATATTAAATACAAAACAATATGGAATCGATTCGGAAGATCGATCTTTTGGAAAGAAACGCACAGCACTTGACCTAGACGTTTAATAACACTGTCGCAGTATGTTGGTCGTTTTCGATCATAAACATTTTAATGGTCAGCTGTAATTATGATGGATATACAGTCCCTTGTCCCTATTAGTTATTTAGGTCCTCCATAATGTGAGTGTGCTCAGTTTATAAAAAGCGTTTGTGAGTCGTTGGAATGTATCTATGTGATCGCGTTTCTACTGGCAAGATTGCAGCAGGGGTTTCTGTTGGGTTTGTTGTCGTTGTTGTTCAGGCCTTAGTAGGGAAAATCTTGTTTATTTGAATTCTGATTTGTCAATCATTTTTGCATCATTTCCCAATGGTTTATCTTAGGCAAATGGGCATATTGTTCATGGGAAGGGAACTGCTGCCTATTCTTTCGGATCTCTAATGTCTCTACTCTACTTAAGTACTCTTTGCACTGTATATGGTTTCCCTTGGTAATTTACACATTTTACGGCCACTTGTAAAAAATTTTTTGCACTCTCGTGTGTGGTGATCCACATATATAACATTGCATGATGTCAACATTCTTCTACCACTCTAACGTTCTAATTCGGATAGTCTAATGCTATTAACGGTGCTCTGGTTACTAGATAGATTGGTCTTGCTGTACTGGTCACCTGGAAAATTTCTCTTGCCTCTATTTGATTTTCTACTTGTAGATCTTCGCTGTTGTACCAGAGCCCAATGACCCTAATCATCACTTTGCTCCATAGTAAATTATTTATATCGTAAATTTACTCTTTATGTGCGATTTCAGCTCTCTGGCGAACTCCTGCGTTACTCCATCTACCACAATGTGATCTTTTGTACTTTTTTAAAAGGAGTGGTTCTTTTTTGTTTGTAGATCCTTATGCTGAGCCGGATACTCTTTTTTGAGGTGTCTTTTTCTAGGTCACCGCCTTTGATTCTGCTTCCGATTCAGTGTCGCTTTTTGACAATGTTAATGGTTTATTTCACTGTAAGCGTCTTTTTCGCTTTCAGTTTGATTAGCGTGCAAAAGTTCATAATTTTTTTGTAGACCTTTCGACCCTGTATGTTTTTTATTCGAACTAGTCATTTCGATTTCGTCTGGCGGCGTAATACCATTCATCTTCTTTTATGTGGGTTCAAATATTCGTGACTCTAGTTATCCGAGTGTTCTAATTCTAATAAGGCTAACCTGCGAGCTTCTTATTGAAATAAGGATTGATGCTGGGCAAAGTTGACTATTCTCACTTGGAGACGTGCGTGCAGAAATCGAGGGATTGCATGTTAGAAGTTCAGTCTAACGTCGGACCAGAATTGCATACCAATATTTGTTACTGAACCGCTTATTAATCCGTACGTAAGTTTATTTGTTTATGTCTTGTGTGAGTTATGTCTGTGTGTATTATTTTGTTAAAAGATTAATGTCAGAAAAATAGGGCTTTGTCAGTGGTTGCATGTTGAGAATGAAATCCTTCAGCCGACTAAAACCGAATGTACTCCCCTAATCGGCGACCAATGTTAAGTCCAACCAAACTTCATATATACATGTAGTTTATATGAATTTAGTTTTAGACTTTCAGTTTCAGCCATATGCAATAGACTGATTGACATAAAGTTTTCAAAACAGCTCTAATAGTATGTGTTAAAACTCATCAATGTCCATCGGTACGAAAAACGGCCTTGATTATGATGAGTATCTATTTTTCATCAATTAGTCGATTTAGGATGGATCTTATATCACTAATTATCAGAAATTATGGATTATTACTATCCAGCAATAAGTATAAATCACAAATTCGATAGATAAAATATATCAATTTGAAATTTCATGAAACTTGAGACGATAAAAAAACGTTAGAGTAGTAGTACACGACATCGGGGCGAAACCGAATAATAAATATTTGAACTCGAAAATGCGATATAAAACAGACACGCGTCAGATTGTAACCCCTCATCAATCATGTATATGTAATGAGTCATAATGGTGTGACGACAATACCGTTGCCTGTATTTTGTAAATATTATTTATTATTACTAAATAGTTCATTAGTTTAAGTGTAAGTAAATCGGTCTAGAGTGAGTCAAACGCTTTTGCCAAGTCAAGAACCAGCAGCACTTTGCAAAAAAGCATTGGTGTTCATTTAATTTCCTGTTCAGCTTTCGTAAATTGGTCCAGTCTAGCAAAGATAAAGGACAAAAGTTATTGTAATATTTTTGTATTCGGGTTCGATGAACTTAAACACTCAGTATAACTCCAAACTAATTTATTTCTTCTGTTCCCTTGTCCTACTCTTCCAAGTATATATACTTATAATGACCGCTCTAGAGACATCTGGAAGGGTGACGTCATGATTGCTCGAAGATTCTAGTATATTTCGAGTGCGATGTGTACACAGGGCCGGCCTCGTTACACTATTTAAATTTTTGATTTTGTTACATAAATCAGCTTTGCTGTTTAAATGCTTTAAGAGAATACCCAAACGGAAGAAAAAGTTAAATCATGTTGTTGAATTGTTTTGAAATGTAATTCATTTACTGTCGAATGTTCGTGTGATCGTAGTAAACGATAATTTTAAACGTCATATTATTCGTGTTAATCGAATGCATAAATCAATACACCAAGGTGCGAATAGTGACAATTTAATTGGATCAAAATATACATTGCTTTAGAAGCAATTTCTGTTAACAATGCCCGGTAGCTATGTATATAAAAGTATAAAACAATGTACAATTATACGGAAGCCTAATATCGAATCCTACGATCTCTAATCTGTTTTCAATAAACTACAATCAAATGTCATTTGGATACTTTAGAAACGTATAACGAAATTTATTTATACGAGCATTGTAATTACGTGACTTATCTAACATCGATTTAGCAATTGAAAAAATTAATAAAATATTATATAAAATGAATTGATACCTACACCAAGAAAAAATCTTTATTAAAGTTTATATTTCTTTGAATCAATTTTTGAATGTTTAACAAAATTTCATTATTCGTACGGTAAAATTTTATGTAAAATACAATTTTTCCTTTTCTTTCCAAATTTACTATATTTTTGTAGACTAAAAAGCATTAAAGTTTTTAAGAAAATAATATTTATTTAATGTAGTCTGGGGTGAATATATATCTTATATCCTACCGTACAATAAACACAAATTTGTTATGTTACGAGCAAGTAATAAAAACGTTTAATGGATTTGATGTTATTAAAATTTATCGCAGTTGTAAAAACGGACAAATGTAGGCGTTAGTCATCTTTCGGAAATATATCAGATGTAAAAAACGCATTATGGACCAACCAAATTATCTTTTAAATTTGTGATGAGTATAAAAAAATGAGACTGTCTACAATTCCTATTAGAAGAATATTTAACTCGTCGACATACACTTAGTCTCTTCAAGACGAAAAACACTGATTTTCCGAATTTTTTCCTACAGCAACAAGACATGGTTCAAATAGAAGGTCTCGGTCTCCTGAACAATAATTACATAAGACTCGTACAAAAAAATGGTGCATTTTGAGAAAAATACGTAATGTATATAAACTTTTAGGGTTTTTCGTCGTTTTTCAAATTGTCCGGGAAAACTATGCATTTCAGAGAAAAACGTGATAAAAGGAGATGTTAGATTATTATATTCTCTACAACTTTTGTCTTAAACTTTTTTTCGAATTACACATAGTTTAGCCACTAAAGGGCGCGAAAGGGATATACAGGCTATTCGGCCATTTTTGTTGATTTTCAGTACAAATAATGCATTTTTGAAAAAAAAATCATGAAGTAAAGTTGTACAGCATGAAACTTTTATATTAAATTTGTTTTCGAATTCCTCATAATTTCGCTTCTACAGGGCGAAAATAATACACATACTTACAGGATTTTTTACCTTTTAAAATTTTAAGGGCAAATAGTGCACTTTAGTGTAAAATTTTCTATTGTAAAGTTCTAGAGCATAAAATTCCCTACAACTTTTGTATTAAATTTTTTCCAGAATTCCCAATAGTTTCGCCTCTAGAGGGCGCGAAAAAATGTGAATGCAGTTTTTCCCGACTTTTTTTCAGATTTTGAGGATAAACAATGCACTTTGGTGCAAAATGTTCTTTTGTTTCAAACTTTTTCCAGGATTTCCCGTAGTTTCGCCGCTAGATGGCACCGAATGTTAATTAATTTCTTTCACGCCCCAAATGTGAAAAAAATTTCACAAATTTTAAAACTTCAGACCCCGCTTATATATAATAATAATAATAATAATAATTTGTTTGTTTTTTGGTATGCTAAAATCAAAATTTGAAATTTTATGCAAATAAAAAAATTGCACACCCTTAAAACTTTTTTCCGTAATAGGTACAAACTTTTCTTGATAATACAATTTTTTGTTTAATTTTTATGTTTAATCTAAATCTGAAATTATAATTTTAAATAAGAAAAAAATTATTTTCTCACTAGCAACTTAAATTTTTCTTTTTAGCCCTATTTGTGTCTAATTATGTTAATTAAATCGTCATAACCTGTCAATCACGCATAATTGTTTTGAAGAATAATAAAACTTAATATGGATTTTCGTCTTTGTTGAATTTTATGTAGTTATTCTGTATGGTTAACAATGTTTATCATATACACGCCAGGGGGACTCTTTTTACCAAGTTAATCACTGTCGCAAACAAGTTAATTAAATCCTACGTTTTTAACTTCTATTTTGCTTGTCATATCAGTTTAATAAGCACCTTTGTGCTTAATTGCATCGTTTATAAATATAGTTTTATGAAATCTGAAAACTGAAAAATTTTCCAATGTTGTTTTTCATTATTTCGTTGCAAATCTCTCATTGACATTTTCATTTCATTCGATATCTCGTTATCTCCTATCTTTAATCTATAATTGTTTGTTTACCTTGCCTGCTTTGCTTTTATTTTACAAGGATAGTGGATTACAGGAAAATTATAGGTGGCAATGTCAAGTATGATTTACAATTTCATACCGTTTAACTTAATGATAAGTTTATAAATAGAATAATTTTTTTTCTATTTTTGTTTCTTGTTTACATGCTTGACTGAGTTAATTACTTGAATACGTAAATCTATGCTTTCCAATAAAAATAAACATACTTATAGTTAATTCATAAAATGTGTCATTTAATGCCGTCATGTTTACAAAAAATAAGAAGGAAAATACTTAAAAAATTCTTAAATCTTAGCAACGTAGTACAAGTTTACCGATATTTGTTATTAACCATATTTGGGGTGCTATTTTGAACGAATCTTTCCGCATGCGAGTTATCGTATGCGAAATATTTCCGGTCATCTTTAAGTTAGTCGATTACGGCAATCGACTCTAATTTTTAGGGGAACTTAATATTCGCGCATGTTGATGTGGCAACGTTTAATTATACAGTTGATTTGAAAAAGTGAGTTTTTGTTTAGATGTTCGTTAAACCTGAAAAAAAATAATTGCATGACATGTTTCAACTTCTAGATTTTGTATATACCTATTACGATTCAAAAATTATTAAAAAAATTATTTTAAAATGAGTTAAGAGGTATATCTTAACATACTCAACCAGACAAATCTTCCAAGAGGTCAAGCAATGTTTGAATATGTATCCTCCGCACTTGAGCAAGAATATCAGTCTCTTCCATAGCAGCAATATTTATAAAGTTGTTCAGAATATCCTTATTTTTAAATGTAAATTGGAGTTCAACTTTCTACATACAATCTCATAATTTCGCATGCGAACATTCGTTCCACATGGATTTGACCATGTGATGCATTTTAACCGGAAAAAACCACATACGAAACGTATTCATCTATTTCAAAATACAGATATTACATTTTCACTCGAAAATATGACATTCGTATGCGAAACTCATTCGCATGTGTTTGAAAATATCACCCCAAGAAATATGCATCTAAAATACAAAAATAAAATATTTGCATAGCAATTTACCCTTAAAATGTTTCTATTAAAAATAGTATATTAAAGTATAAGCACTGAAATATAACCTATAACTGGAACGCCAAAGTAAACTCACGGCTAAACGCGGTACAAGTTAATAGTCTTACATGAAGTTGTTCCTGAAATCTAACCTAAAAAAATATTTATTTTATTAAAAGAAATCTTGACTATCTAAATCTAGCCTTGGGGTTTTTTTTAATAAATTCGACCAACATATTTTTTTGTTAAGATATATTTGCATTTCTGTTTTTTGATTTTTAGATTTTAAAAAACTTAACGATGCAGAAAATCTAAGTAAAACAACTATTTATTCTTCTCTTTTCGGTACAGTTACATTATTAGAGAATAACTATTAAAAAATTGCGCTGTTGCCAAACGTATTTGAATAGAAAATTATAAGTATTCGCATGATTTTGCGAATGAAGGTCAAGAATCCCACTTTCGTAAAGTGTTCGCAACTGGGCCATTCGTAACATTACGCATACGTATAATTGCGAAGAATGTTAAGAATAGAGCTGCAGGAACTTTTATATGTAAAGCATACACTTTAACACTGGACCATTAGTATTAATACATCTTTGCGGCTAAATGAATATCTCTTGAAGTACCATTTATTAAGTAAACACTGAAATTACTTATTTTTATAAATATGGATATGTGTTCTGTTTCCAAAATTGGTTACAATCGCCCGTACCGTATATATTGGTTGAGTGAATGACCACCTGAGAGCTGGTTATTTACGTACCGCGGTTCCTGAAAAATACGTCACATATATGTCACCAGAACCACCAAACGAATATCATCGGTAGTTTGGTTTCAATTTGACAACTGACAAATGAGGTGGTTATAAATGTGCTATTTTTTTCTGATTGTATTGTAACAATGTTTTGAGCCCTGAATATGAATGTGAGTATTGTTATTATTGTTATAAGTATGAATATATACATATCAAAGTATTCATATTCATAGTATCAAAACATAAGTGATTATTTTTTCTAGGTCAATTCCGAAGATATCCTGTCGTGTGGACATTATATCAGAATACTTGGAACTCTATCAACTATTACCGAAAATGTTATAACTACGAAACATCACTGTTTTGAAAAGTTTAACAACATCAATGTTAAATAAATTGAATAAATAAACAATTTCTTTTTGACATCTGCATGTCAATTGGGAGAGCGTTCCGAAGTATTCAGTCATCTCTGTCATCTCTGTCAACCGACTACTTACCATTCCGACATTCGGGCTTACACTTGCGATTAACCAACTTTGGAAAGGGAATATATCCTATGTTTCTGTATTAGTATAAAAAATTCTGACAGTTATTTTGACAGGTTATTTAAAGTAAAATAAAAAATATGTGGTGGGTTACTAAATATGAACTCTGATTGGTTGACTGCATATCTTACGCTAATGAAATGTATATTACTTAAAAATGAGTTAGAATATTGATTACCTAAATACTAAAGCAGGATCGCGGTTAATACCTCAAAAATCGGAAGACGCTTATAAAAAAGAATACAAGTTCATCAAATGGATGGTAGAGCAAAAGTTATTAATTTTAATTTGATTTAAAATATCAAAGTTTTAATATTTGAAACAATATTAGAGAGTTATTGCACCTTCGGTTTTACTAATACTTTAATCAAGTTTTACTTTATTTGACATGTACGCATGCGCATTTAAAATATCGTTAAATATTTTCTTTTAATAAAATACAGGCGTTCTATATTTAAATTAAATATAGGCTATAACATTTTTAATTTAAAGCGCTTTAATTTTGACATATGTGAACATATTCTGTCAATGCATGTCAAAATTAATAATCATAACTAAGAACCTTTTTACTTGACCTGTTCCTGTCTGATACTATCTGGTAAATTACTTAATGATGACCGAAAAAGATAAAAACGTCTTTGTCTTAAATACGAGGACGGTGTTATTCTTCTCAGACAGGTAGATTTTAGAAATTATCAATATAACGCTCTATAAAACTGGGTACAAAATTTCTTTTAATAAAGTTACCTTTTTTCACTTTGCAATAAGTCTCTATTAACTGTAGTTTTCATGTTAATTTAAAAAATTTAGATCGTTAAATACTTGAATAAACTTTTTAACAACTTTGTTACTAATATTTTATTTGACGTTACAAGGTACTCCTCTCAGACCAGTCATAAAAAGGTTAACAGTTAATCTTCACCTTTCTCGGTTTGTTGATGTTGCCATGGTAACTTTAAAACACGTGCGTTTTTAAAAGTTTGTTTTAAATACGCTGGAGCATGCTTTAAATAAGTAAAATAGAGTACAAATAAAAATATATATTTTATGGTATTTACACATCTCTTAGTACATTACAGCAGTAATGTTTAATTTCAGACAATTTACACAATGTACATTTTGACAATAAAATCATTTCCACCGGAAACTAGTAAAATGGTCATTAGAAGCAATGTGGGCGATGTCCATTGATATTTATCTTATTGTATCGACAAAATTATATACATATATAAAAAATCATGTGGGCGTTATTATTTCTCAAGTTACAAACGACATTGCAAACAATATTAAAATACAACAATTTCGATATATTTAATGATTTATTACTATATGATAAAGAAACTTGAAAACGACTGGTAATCAAATAATATTTAGGTAGACTTGTACTTACTTCTTGTTGGTCTCACTATCAATTGAAATTATAGTCCAGTATTTGAGCAAAAATATGTATAATAATTTAATTTTAAGACAATTTTTAGAAATATTAGAAAAGTTAATTTCAATTTTTAATTTAGTAATTAAGATTCTTAATATATCAACGGTATTTAAGAATAGTGATCGGCCGATACTGATATGTATCTGTATCGTATCGGCATATCGGCATAATTTATCAATTTATATCAGCATATTTAAAATGAACTATGTTATTTGTTTATAAGTAAAAACATTTTGTTTTATTAAAACAAATAAATTATTTCGATCATATTATTTTTATTAATTTCAAATTATTACCAATTAGATGAAAAATCAAATAAGACATTTCGTAAAACGGGTAATCACTCGGACAGTCGGGGAATTACCGAAATTTGTTTACGTCAATGTCAGGCCAGTATTTGACTTTTCACTTTACAGCGTTGTTACTACTGACAATTTTTACTTATATCAACGTATATTGCTTAGTTACAAAAAAACTGTTTCGACCGATGACTATTTAAGAACATTCTATATTAATTTGTTTTCTTATTTTTAATTATAATTTACATAACTCTTAATTGGATTTTCTTCTAGTGACTTATCTTCAAAATTTCGTAAAAAAAAAGAAAAAACCATAAATAATATGAATAGTTGTAAATTGATTTTTGGTATTTTTGTCATGATGAATCAAGACTTCTACACATAAAAGAAATAAATATATCAATGAAGAGATATAGAAGATGATGTTCATTATATCGTTAAGGAGTACTGTCAACATCTTACCGGGCAGCATTAGACTTTTATTGCATTTCTAATACTGTCAGGTAAAGATGTCTCCCGTCTCCAATTTCATCAGTATGCAGCCATCATAATAAGTAAACAAACAGGGTTATTGGTCATAATTTTTTAAATGACAATTCCATTCATATGTAAAAAATGCCATATACTAATACAAATATCTAAGAGGCGTCGGTGGTAAGCAGGCAAATGCGACTTCTAAAAAATCATACATCTTATAATTCTCCAGTTTTGAAACCGGAAGTCGCAGAAACTTGGGCACATATTCAAGGTATACTGAGTCCATTGCCGTTGTCTGTTTGTCTCTATCTGTTGTGGTTCCTGAGTTATAACGCAAACGGACAGACGGACAGAGCCGTATCATAAAATTCATAAAAATTTTTTAGAAGTCTAAAATCGTACTTTGCTAGTGAATATTGTTTAAATGTTGCTCTTTTATGTACTAAGTTTGAATAAAATTTTAGTTATGTTTTTTTTGTCTATGTCCATGATTAACCATATATATCAAAAATAATAATTATAAACTGACAAATTTTATGTTAAATACATTTTTTTCCTATAGAATTGGCAATAAAAGCAAATATTTGAAAGAAAATGCTTTAATAAATAATAAAATCTATGATTTCTATAATTTTTTAAACAACAACGCTGTAATCGATAGTTTTAGCATTATGGACAATTTCAGAATTTTTTTTTAATTGTTATTTTAATCTATATGGTCTAAATGTACTGTTTTTACCACTTTGTTATTTTTTTAAGACAACCCTTAAAGCTAAAAACATCCTCTTATTTAAAATACGCGGTCTTGATGACGTCATACCAGAAGCTTTGCCTACGTCACATAAGTACTGTATCGACAAGGAGTGTCTACTCAATCATTCGTTGAAATCGTTCGATGTGTCATTGATAATAGAATTGGTAAATTATGAATAGGTTATTTGCAATAATAATGCCTAATATAGTATAGAAATCAGAAAATTGATAATTTAAAGGTCCGAAATCAGAGATATTCATCTGAAAAAAATGTGAAATCATAATAGATTCGGATATTCTATTCGATATTAATCGATTTTTCTAGTGACCGAAATGTCGGTATGTATACCAACATCAGTTAAATCACCGAATAAACTCCCCAGATCAGTAAATAACTTCACGTATTTTAAAAAATCATCATTTTTAAAAAAGGAAGTGTATTTTGGATGGGTTTTGTACCGAATCGATATGATTAAGATTAAGTGTTGGTATATACCAAAAATCTTACTAAAATCGTTCATTGCTGTTAACGTGTCCTAGTTTTGGTTAAAATTGGTTCAGTTTTAAAAAAATCGTTTTCGAAAAATCCGTGGACACACACAAATGCATTCTTCTGAAAATGATTTTTTTGGATATTTAAAATTTGTACACATGAAACAATAATTTTTTTCGTTCTCTTCCAAAATTAGAAAAATTGTTGTTGATTTATTTTCTAAATTACCAATGGTTTTAAATAAAAATTTTTATGTTTAACAAACAAAAAAACATTGCGAGTGGAGGTATCTACATAGTTCCCAGTACAACATTTAAAATTATCTAATAATTGTAAAATTATTTTTTTACAAACATATAAGTGCACTGTTTTAGCGGACATCCTGTATTTTGTGGTTTATTTTGTAGTGGCGCTTAGTGGTGTTTTTTGCCATTTACTATATAACTATTTTGTTTTTTTTGCTCCGCAATATAAAATTCTGTCTCATCTTCAACATCATATTAAATCTAATGATATATCGCTTCCTATATTATAATTACTAATATCGTGACCTGCTATTCTTTCATATATATTTTCAAGACCTTCGGATTCATCTTTATCAGTTTCTTTGTCGTTTACATTTTTTTCCCAACTTTGTTATCATCTTGTAGAATCCAAAGAAGTCCAACCCAATCTTTGTCGTTGATATAATAAAAAATTTATTTTTGTTCAGGGTTAATGAAAAAACTACAATGAAACAATTTAAAGATAATTTAAGGAAGTAAAAACCGAATACAATTATTTTTTCTCCGAGTTTTAGCTCATTAAAAGATGTCATAAGAGCAGCTCAAGAAGGAAAAATCAGATTCAAGCAAAAATGTGAATTTACAAAAAAATCGTAGAAGATTCGTTATCGAAATGAACGATTTAGTTAATTAAAAATCCTAATTTTTTTAAATTTTATTTGCTGATATTTTGTTTACGAGAACAATATTCACAAATAAATAAAATATACAAAAAGAAAATAATTTATTATTAAATTAGATTAAAATCATGCAATCTGAAATTTAAGCAAAAATCATATACTTGGGCAATTTTCTAATTGAATTAATATTAATTATGCCATGAACACGAACCAACAATAGGGTGGGACACATTTTTATGGAGTAAAACCTGTAATGCAAAAAACCGATCGTGCCACTGAAAATGCAATTCATAATTCTCGTGCAAGAAACTAATATGTACGTACACTATTAAAATTTCAATAATGACTGCTTATTTATATACCTAATACGAGCTTACAATGGTGTAATTTTATTTGCAAATTTAGTCACGCTACTGCTTATATTAACCAGTGGCGGTTTGAAAATGAAACCCGAAGGAAATTTTTTCCAACTGTTTAAAATTTATTTAATAACCGGTTATAATTAGGTAATGAAACCTGTTTCCTATAGAGTATCTCAAGACTCACTTTTTTGACCCACTGCATATAAATAGCATTAAACATTTGGTGAGATTATCTCTAAGTCACAATAATCGCTTTTAAATATGATGCCAAAATTAAATATAAGTCATCTTTACAGTCGATGATGAAAAAAACAATGAACTTTATACTCAAACTTTTATTTTCTTTTGTCTCACAATTTTTAGAAACTTCATGATTTCTTCGTCTTCAGTTGTAAGGTTCATGGTTTATCTTGCAGTTATCATCATATCTATTCGGTATATCTTTGTTTTTGTTTTTCCGGTTATTATTTTGTAGACACTGAAACCAGGCAGGGCCCGCTCCAGCATTTACGTCGCACCGGACAAAAAGTAAAAAGCCCGCCCCTTATACATTTTAAAAATATATCTTTTATTTAATATAAAAGTCAAATGGTTTTAAATTATTATAATGTATATTTAGAAAAAAAAAACATGTAGGTAACATAATTAATATTATTCAAATATTAAAATTAAAAAGTATCTGTGCCTATAGCTACAAATTGTTAACCAGGTGCATTTTTATTATTGCACAACCAACCACACAAACAAAATGTACATCCTATAAAATTTAAATAAAAGTAAACATCAACTAAAGTCACAAGAAACTTTTCTTTCTCACTCTTATTTCTGCAAACTTTTCTATTACCTTTTTTAAGTTTATTTGATCAGAAATTTCATGCTCAATCGTTAAAATGGCCAAACCATTGCGTGGTAGTGGAACGTAAAAAGTTCTTAATTAATAATTTTAATTTAGAGAAACTCGTTTCCCCACTTGCAACTGTTACTGGTATAGTCAGCGATATTTTTAAGGCAACACTGAGGTTTGGGCAAAATTTACCATTGTTATTAATTTTAGTATATTGCTTAGGATTTCTCTATTGCCCAAAAGCGCAGATACCGCAGAGAATCACCATCAGTTAAAATACTTTTCAGATCCTTGCAGTGTACAGTGATTCCGCTTCCATACTAAGGCGGCCATAAACACGTAACTCTGAATTAACTATCCTTTTTTTACTTTAAACGTCAAAATAGAATAATATAAATATAAATTATAGGGCTGCAGTTAGGTATAAAAATATCTCGCAGCTGTTTTTGTTTTAGACAATTAATTTAAAATATTTTATAGTGTGACTTTTACCGAAAAGTTGAAATAAATAAATAATGGTTGTATTAAAATGAACCTTAAATTAAAAAAAAAATAAAATATTTAATAATAAAGACAAACAAAATCGTTTAATTTTTTTTAATAAACTAGCAAATTTCATCTAAGCAGAACAATTAACTTTAAACACATAACAAATCTAACACATATTTTTTCAATACATGTTTTTTTTAAAAAGTAACTTTCCTAAACCTGTAATTAGAGGATCGAAATGAAGGAGAAACATATTAATTAAATTGATATTGGTCAAAAAGCGGCTCATTTTTCGTGGATGATCTGGTCTAAATTTAACTCTACCCAGTAATGTGCAATTCGTTTACATAACTTCTTAATTTATTCACTTAAGGTATCTAAATAATTACTTTAGATGTTATCCGAAAGACGTGATGTGTCGGTCAAAGTGTTAATGATATATTACAGTTTTTGATTCACATTCCTGTCCTTAGAGTGCCAAATTTCGAAAAACGTCATAATCAAAATAGAACATTTGAAAAATATACCTTAGAAAACATAAAAACTGAAATTAAAAAATACCCCTCTTGTGTCTATAATATGGATACGAAAACTTTGACAGCATCTAAACCTAAAAGGAGGCAGTAAGAGGCAGATGAAACCTACATGCCCTTAATCTTAACATTCTCTCTAATAAAATAACATGTATCTTAAGTGCAGCAGAAGGCTGAAAAGATGAAAGAATTTTATGTGACGAAATCTAGGAAAAATCTACCATTAATAAAAAAGTTATATTAAATTACATATTTTTGTATAAAATATGTAAATAATATAAGAACATACCTTGTTCTTATACCTCCGTATTATCACCGCGTGTTAATACTCGATTTAAAATGATGACATACAAAAATAAAGTAAAAAGTGGCGTTTGCTCACACAAGTTTTCGTCGACCAGTGTCATCGGAAGGAAAGGACCCCGCACTTTTAAGTGGAAATCCGGTCCCTGTCAAAATGAATGAAATTTTGGTATCTCGTGCATCTTGACATGATGAACATTAGTTCTCATTAGCAGAACCGTCGAAAACTCCAAATAAGGTCAATTTTGACCTCTTAAAGTAATAAAGATATTATTACTCATAGAAAGAGGAAAATAAAACAACAAGTACATAAAGTGGCTACATGAAATATTCGAATACAAAAGTTCTAAATAAGAAGGTAATACGCTTTTTTAATATATTTTTGATTAATAAATGACAAATATTTTTTAATACTTATTTTTTATGTATCTTTAGATTTACTTTATGTAATGTAATGTAATCCGGGACCAAGTAAATATTGAAATATCACAACGTCTGTATTATGAAAGTCGTTTAACATTTTTATTATTAAATCTGATTGACCTAACACAAGAATAAGTTTGAAAATATTTAAATAAAAAGCTAAAAGTAAATAAAATCTGGGTATACTAGAAAACGATTTCTGAGTATAATGTTTAATATAAATCGAATTAGAAACTGTCTCAATTTTATAAATAATATTAAATATCTAGTAATTACCACTTTTGGGAACCAACATACCACCCAAGGCACAATGAATTTTATCTTATCGTGGCAGTTTTGCTGAGGATAAGATTATAGTTCATTAGTTTCGTACATTCATAATTAGATCTTGGTCATCCTATGGGTTTGGCACTTGATTTACAGATATAGTAGTACCCAGATATTATTTCGTTATTGTTGTACCTTATGTCTTCGTTAATAATTTCCACAAAAGCTATCCACAATTGATACTTCACAGTATTGCGGAATAGGGAATTGATCCTGATTCTAAGAAATCCTGGTTCCTCTCTGTTCTCATCTAACTCAATATTTCATGTAACCACTTTATTTACTTATTGGTTTATCTTACTCTTTCTATGCGTGACAATATCCTTTAAACTTTAAGTGGTCAAAATTGACCTTATTTGGTGTTTTCGGTAGTTCTGATCTTGAGAACTTTTATTCGCCATATCAAGATGTACAAGATACCAAAATTTCGTTTATTTTGACCGGGACCGGATTTGCACTCAAAAAGTACGGGGTCCTTCGTAATTATACGTAATTATGGTTCAGGTAGACCTTGCATTACCTAAAAACTTCTTTCAGCATCTCCTAAAATTCTTGGCCACAATGCTAGATCTGTATTTAAAGGATGTAGAGCACTTTCCATAGGTGTCCAGTTACAGTTGGTTTAAAGATATCGTCCATTTGTTGGTCATCATCACTCTCTGACGATTTATTTGACGATATAATTTTTTAAAGCGCCAGCTTGTTTCTGCCTTTGGACTTCCTTGTCAAGCCTTCGTTTTTTGTACTGGTAACCAGTAGCTTTTGTATCCGTCAAACATTCTGAAACGGATAGTATCTCTAAAATAATGTAAAATGAAGATTTATCCTCCCCAAAAAGCTAATAATAAATTTATAATTAAAAAAAAAATCGCTTGTCTCGCCCCAAACTTTCCCGACGAGTATCCACGAATACTTTTTAAGGTATTTAATGTTAAAGTTTCAAATTTTGACATTTTTTTATTTTTGACAGGTGACAGTTGGAGAAACAAGTTTGACTGTTCTGAGTTTTTAAGAGCTTCCAAATGACATATTGCAAATCAAATTCCGTGACATATTGCATATCAAATTCCGTGACATATTGCATCTGTCATTTTTTGATAGTGACACTTCCGTTTGACAGATGTGGTACAAAACTAATGGGTTCTTCCGACGGATAACCCAAACCCATATACCAAATTTCTGCTCAATCGGATTAAACGTGTGGCCTCTATCGTGGAAGAATACACACAGACAGACAGACTTTCATCTGGAAATGGTCTTAATCATCTCAGGTGACCTCAAAATGGAAATTTCCATCTTTATCCCGAATTTTTTTTTAGCTCGTTCACAATACTTTCCCTTCTCGGAGGTGGGTCGGGAAAGTAAAATTATATCTACCAAAACAAGCAGATTAATATTTATAGATGTACCCAGTGCCGTAGCCAGACATTTACCATGTGGACCCCTCCCATAGGAATATTATACCACAAATAAAATTATGAAAAACAAAAATAAAAGTTTCTCTTACAAGTAAATTTTTAAACTATTATAATTAATTAAAAACTAAAAATAAAGTTATTTGGAGTTTGAACAAAATAATTTTTATCGTTCTATTTAAATTAATAATTATTTTACTACTTTTTATTCCTTAAAATCTGTTAAAAATGTTGTCCGTTAACTTCTCCTTCGTGCCTTCGTTTTATTTATAAAAAACAAAATTACAGGAAGAAACTACCTATCAAAATTAAAAAAATTTCACGTAATATAATTCTATTCTTTTTTGGAAGTCAAAATGTGAACTACAGAAAATAAAGTTGGTTCCGTGGTTCTATATGTTTCTTTATTTCAGAGTGATCAATTCAATTCCAGATGGTTAAAGGGACAAAAATAATAAAATAGTGCCTAAATCAGGCAAATATTGATTTTTTGTCTTCTTACTAAATAGAGTAATTTAACCCAGATGTTCTCGTTTCATGTTCGACGAATTCGACTTATTTTAAATTTGTAAATGGGGTTAAAATTTTTCGGATAAAAACTATAATCGACAAGTATATAAATGTAAATTAATTTGCTATTTAACAATATTTTGTCACATTCACATCCAAAATACCGCCCTTTAGATGTCATTTAGATTTCCCGCCGCGGACAAATGTCCGGGTGGTCCGTCCCCTTGTTCGTCCCTGAACCAGCAACCACCAAGTTATTCGGATCTAGTTTAGTGTTGTCAAATGTTGCACAATTGTACCAAAAGTAGCACTTTCAGCTCTGGACTGGCACTAGAGTACGCACTATTGAAAAATAGACAAAAACTGGCACTATTTCTATGACATTTTTCGCCTGCAATGAGTTTGTTATGTGTTTGTATTTGTTTTTACTTCCAAAAAGTATCGTTTTTAATAAATTATAAAGTGGTCTCAATTTTTCAGAAGCATTTTTACCATTCCCAGAAAGGTTACCGTTTCGGAGACTTTAGCTCTTTTTATTGCTAAAACTCTCTCATCTGAAGCATGTAATCTGATTTTATCAATAACGTGGCCTAAATATTTGACAGAATTTTTAAAAGTCAACATTCTGGCAAAAGCATAAAAACTTTTTCTAACCGATCTAGGTGCTCCATATCATTTCTACCGGTTACTAAAATATCATCAAGGAAACACGCAACACCGGTAATAACTAACATTTGTTCCATTATATTATGAAAAATGGATGGTGCACTAGTTATTCCATATGGTAAACCAGTATACAAGTTATGTGTTGTAATGGTGGCCAGTTCTCTAGAATCTTCCCTTAATAAAATACCTGTTGGTAGACCTCCGAATATTTCTTGGTCCAAAAATGACCAGAAATGAATTTATTCTTCATAAAATCTCAAAAATGTTTTAAATTAAGCGATATTGAAATCAGTCAAATGAATCTGCAATGACGTCATAAACCTGGCAGCGATGAAGATGAAACCTTCAAACGAGTCGAGAAGCACCATTGGGAACTATTTTGCGACCAAATTCAGCATAGTCAAAAGTTTTTCCATAACAACACTGATCTAGTTCATAAGCTAGTAGTGAGTAAAATACCCTGGTTATCAACTTTACTCGCATCTAGTGTACAATCTACTAGTTAGCTACCTACTATGATTTCAACGGGCGTGTTTCTAGCAGTTAGTGAATTCGCCAACTAGCAGCTTGCAAACTCGTTCAATATCATCGAGGCTTAACGAAATATTTTTATACAAAATTTGTTATTAACGAATTGATTCTTCTGCTCTCATTGAGAAGATTGAGAAGAACGAAGTATGATAAAAGATGGATGGGGTTCACGATTCGAGAGATTGTTACAAAAGCCGTAGACAGACAAGTCTAAGCATGAAAAAAGTACATTCTGGTAAAGAATTATAAAATAAATATATTACCATTAAATTGAGTTCATTCTGCATACATTTATATAAAATTGTACAAATATTATTTCCATAGTCGAACATGTTAAAAATTTATTTCTTTTTGTCTTTTTGTCCATATTAAACGTGTTTCCTTATAAAATGTAGGTAACTGCTTCCCTGATTAATACCTATTATACATGCGCTGGCTACGTTTTTATGGCATTATGTTGCCGTGGAAGTAAATAATTTTAAGTACATAAGCGTGCACATAGCCAGAATGTTTTTAATATTCTACCTAGATGCCAATTACCTTTTTTAGGACGTGACTAATACCAACAACAATTAGATTATTTATTATGGTATTGAGGATATTGGATTTGCAGGAAGGTCAGGTGTGCTTTGGTGTGGTTGCAAGAATGTCACCCTACAATTATATGATACCGCGACAGGCGTGACAATGCCAACAATGATAAAATAAAAGTGACTAAAGACATAAATGTATTGATTAAATTTAATATTATTTTACTTTCGCTAAAGTTTCTAACATTTTTAAATTTTTAAATGCTTGTACATACTTAATAAAATAGAATAAAGGATGTAACATGTAACGTCAACTTCTCCTTGAGGGTCGGTATACAGCGAAGGGCTGGCTTTTATTGCCCGTGGATTATTAATTTGTACAAGAAATTTATTTTACTCACAATCGTAGATGTAATAGCTCAGCTACACACTTTTTAAAGGTCGGAAAATAAGCTGTTACAAAGTTTACTTCCTACCCACGGGTGGGAAGTGATATCTGTCACTTCCCACCCGTGAGCCGATTAGATTTCTCTACACTTATCATATCAGCAGAAAGCTATACATGGTATTATTAATTACAGCAAAGTACAAATGTATTAGACACATTTTTTTATAATATAATACATTGGAACAGAGTAAGAGTATTCATTGACCAATGGAAACAATCATTGAAACAATCAACAAATATCATAAAATGTATGTACAATGTATATGAAACAAAGCCAATATTTTCATTGAATCAGTGAACAGATTCACTAGATCTACGTACTCATTCATTAATACCATCAATCGGTGATCACAAACGTAGGTTCATGAACTAATGTACGTTGAATCAATGAAACTGTATTGTGGACTAAAATTAATGTACACTAGTTTTTGATTCAATGATTTTTTCATTGTTTAGACGTACCTTTTTGGTTCAGTGTATCTAAATGAAGTTTTAATTATGATGTAACTTTGTAACAAAAAAACTATTTAATGTCTGTGTTATATATTTCCATGTATTGTAAATTAGCTTATCTGCTAAATAGAGATTTATTAATAAAAAACTCTAGTCCAAAATGCCGGACATAAGAAAAAAGGGCTCACCGTCTTTCCAAAACCATCAAAGATCTTTCAACCATTAAGAATTAAGAAGTTATTATATAGATTCTATTTTGCAAGACACCAGCTCGTACGAACAACCCTAAAACTGTCATAAAAACAAAGGATAATAACTCACCTTTTACTAAAGGTGTTCATTTTTTATTCTGTACGGATTTCATTTTAGGGATCCGTAACTTAAAAGGAAACATTGAACCCTTAAAGAATCACTTCTTTGTCCCTCTGTGGCCAGGTATCAATGAATCTTGGTGAGGCATTGGCAAAATATTCCCTCAAAATTTTAATATAGGGCAAATAGTTTCCATCTGAAACCAATAAAAGTAAAATGTTGTTTCAAAATATTTATCGTATATTAAAAAGGTATATAAATTTGATATTGGGAAAATATTTTCAATATACTAATAATATTTTACAAAAATATAATGAACAAAAAAATTAAAAAATATTGGTCAGATATTGATATCCACCATTTATAACATATTGAATTTCCGTATAACATCGATATTGGACAAATATTTTCAATCTTCTAATGATATTGGAAAATAATACGATTCTTACATAATAAAATAATATTGGTTGTACATTTATATTCAATATTTATAATATATTGAATTTCCACATAAAATAAACATTGGAAAAACATTTCCAATATACTAATAATATTAGATCAGAATATGATAATAAAATAATATTGGTAGGAAATTTATGTCAAATTTTTATAATATATTGAAAAATATTATCCATAGATGGCGTTAGCACTGTACGTTAATTATATAAATAACTCTTGGTACTAAGTATCAGATAACTTTTTTTACATTTGTCCATTAGGATTGGATCTCTCTTCGTATTTCTTATTAAAGTGAATTGTTTTCAGCTTACATATGTTTCTTTTATAATCGTAATAGATTGTGAAGAAATAAATCACTGGCATAGGGAAGTCAATATTGGACCAACATTACTATTAAATATGGTAATGATATATTTTTTCAATATTGGACAATATTTTTTTAATATAAATGTAATGGTAATTTTCAATATCAAGATGTGCATAATCAATATTCTACATATGTAAGATATATTTTGCCAATATTCTGCCAATATGTAAGAATAATTTACGACAAAACATCAATATCAGTTTCTGATACCCATAATATTGTTCTGGTAAATAAATAGTTGCCCAATATGGAAAATTAATATTGAAATTCAATATCTCTTCCACATTGGATTTCAATATTTGGAGATATTTTAAATCAATATTTAGCCAATTTTACAAAATGTTAACACTTCGACTTCTAGCCAATATTAAAATTCAATATTCAGATAATATTTTCAACCCAAAAAAATATTGTAAAACGATGTTTTACCAATATATTTTGATACCTGGGTGGTTTCTTTTTTGGGCTCCGTACCTTAAGTGGAAAAAAGGAATTTCTTTGTCCGTTTGTCTATATATTGGTCATTCTTTTACAAACCGCACACCGCACACAAATCAAACTTGATATTTTAGAATCGTCTGAATTTTTTTGTTAAAAATTATATACATCAAATTAATTTATACCTATTTCAGGATTTTGCTGAAAAAAAATTTATTTCGAAAATATCCACATATAAATTTTCGATAATGTGCTGGATTTTCTCCAGTCTTCTTCTTTTCCAAATTAATTATCTGCAGTTTTAATGATCAGATCAATGTCGGATTCTTTTTATTTTACATGTTTTTACGTAAGCTTTTAAAGTGTATTTAAAAAAAAAACAATTATTGTAAAGTTTATCATCAACTCCTCATGATGCTAACATTATTAGCAAAACGTACGTAAAAAAGTGTAATTTTGGTTAGTGGTAACGATATTCTTCAACATTATTGTAAACAAAATAAAAATAATAACAATTTAATTAAATAGTTTAAACATGCTCTTTCCACACCTTGAATCGGTTTAAAAAATAACATTATATTCTATATTCTCTACAAAACCCATTTCACGAAAAGGTGAGGTCTCTATTAGTTTGGAAAACATTAAATATTTTCGAGCGTAAGTCACGTTTTGCGTCAGAGATCAGAGACACTCGTACCTATGTTCCAGTTTGGAATGTTTATCATGGTGCATTACAATTTGAAAATATTTGTTGATGACGTACATGTATTAAAATCAATGCACAGAATCAAAAAAAAATGGTCACGTTTACAAATGTAAATAACAAAATGCCAATTTCACTAGTAACTTCAAAACTGAGTCCAATACTATTTTGGAACATAAGGAATGTTATGGAGTATTACGATGTAGAGAAACAAATGAAAGAAAATGAATTCAAAATCTTTAATTTATTAAATTATAACTCCAAAAGGTTATCCATTCTCTCAAATGTGGTCATCTAATGAGTTATATAAAAGTCCACAATCGTATATTGGTTATAAAACATATTCTAAGGGGTTATAAATAATTTTCATAGGATGAGTTTTCAACTAGTTTCGGTTTCCGCCATCATCGGGCCTACAATAACTGCCATTAAAAGCCTCCCTCCCCTTTTGTCAATTACATTCTCTTACAGGAACCTAAGGGAGCACATCAGATAAGATGGAGATATACCTAATCTGAAACCGTCAGACATCCTAAATATCCTAAAGAAAATATAACTAAACGGCGTGTATAATGATAAAATTTATTATAACATCAAATGAAAAATTTTCATTGTCAATTATTATAACTAAAAAAGATTTCTTGTGAAAAATAGTTCAAATCAATTCTATTTACATATTGCTCGTAGGGTTATTTTGTCCCGACCAATATTACTTTTATTGAGTTGAGCTGGTAATTATATGATAGTAGACGTAAATGATTGATGATTATATAAAAGTTTGGAGCCGTTCAAAATTAATAATGTATCAACAAGATCGATTTTGACTAGCCATATTATCAGATTTAAACATTCAAACTAAAAGCCTAATTAGAACTAACACTTTATGAACTACTTTTAGTCTATATATCTGTTTATCTTTAATGATTTAAACACGATTCCATTAGCGTTCCTTTATTTTTCTAATTTTTCCAAACTCTATTTTACAATGACATTGATACCCTACTATCTAAATAAACCGCTGACACTGCATTTTTTTACGTAAATGTAATATTGTAACGGTTTTTTTCCGGGCCGGTTCCATTCGTTATTTTTTGTTTTATTTTGTTTGGTGGTATAAATTAGATTTTTTTGTGATGTCTCTCTTTCTTAAATTTTTTGATATCGGTTATCGATTGTAGTTTTTTGTCCCAAATGTGGTTTGGATGTCAGGCTGCGCCACTTGTCAGGCTAAATCCACTATTTGTCAGGCTGGATCCATAGTCACTTATTTGAGTTCGAGTAATCACCTGAATGTATAAATCATATGAATTCGAACACATATTTAGAATTCACCAAATACTAGATACAAGAATAAATGAGTGTCTTCGCTCTCTTAAGGAAATATTAATTTAAAAAATTATTGATAGTCACGACATATATCATAGGGTGTAAAAAGCGACTGACCAAGTACAACTCGGTTCCAATAGATAGAACCCACCCTCCATCATAATGCCTTCTAGGGGAGCGGGCATCATGCAATTAATCAAAAACAAAGAGAGTAAGATTTTAAAACTATACACTCTGACCATTACCACACATGTTTCATCCTTATATGAATCATCAGTGATACTTGGAGTATACAGAGTAGGTTTTTGAAATTATGCATTCTCACAAAGTATCACTGATGATTCCTATAATGATGAAACATGCATGGTAGTGGTATAGTATCAAAAACTTACTCTCTCTGTTTTTGAAATTTTAATTTTTAAATTAGTTTCGTGAATGTGTAAATAAAGTTTTACAAATTATTATTTATTTTCCTGCAAATAAAAAAGGAATTTGAGTTATTAAAAATTAAACATTTTATATGGTTTCCATTTTATTTATTTTTTCATTTTATTGAAATCGGAATTTTAACCTTTGATTTTTACTTTCAGTTTCACTTTCCAAAACTACACTTTTTTACCACTCTACAAGATGATGATAAAGTTAAAATGAAATCGACGATCTAGCTATTTATGCCTACCACTTTTAAGCATGAATGCGTTTTGGAAACCAATCAGTTGGAAAAAGCCCACCAACCTTATCGAATTAAGCTGTAAAGTGGACTATACGGAATAGGTCCTTTGTTATTATTTAAACTATTTTTACATTTAAATATTTCTATACTTTCAAATGCATCCAACAAGTATTTACTGGGTACAGTTTTAAATAATTTTACCCTATCTATACTAAATTTATGATTATGCTGAAAAGCATGTTCAACAATAGAAGATCTCTCTGTACGGCCATACTTCAAAGGAGCCATGTGTTCTTTAAACCTAGTTTGTCCAATATATTTTTTGTCACAATCAGAACAATTTATTTTGTAGATTTCACTTTTTTCCAAATGACTTGTTTTATCTTTCGGGTTGTTTAATATAATTTTGTAGAAAATCGTTTGTAAGCATTTAGTGAGGTATGGGTTATATGACAAAGAAACAAACTTTTCAGCTTGTCTCACATGTTGGAAAAAAGTTTTTCTTAAATGTCTGGCAATTAATGAACTAATCTACTAAATGTCTCTCATAACCGTTAATAGCAGATATATCTTTGATTAGATTCTTTTCTTTTGTATGCTTTTCTTTAGTGAGAGGGAATTTTATTAAACGATGTACAAGAAAATGTAAACTCGCCATCTTAATATTAAAAAAAAAACAGTCAAAGAATTTTATCGTTACAATATGGCTTTAAATTAATCCTCTACCTTTGCCTCTGAAGACAAAAGCAAAGTACAGGTCGGCAAATTTTTCTAATTGCCAAAAGATTGTTAAAATCATATCCCAGTAAGAAAAAATAGGAGAAAATGGGAAAAATAGGAGAAATAGGAAAAAGTAGGTAGAAATGCGAAAATATAGGAAAAATAGTAACAAATAGAGAAAAATAGAAAAAAGTAGGACAAATACGGACAAATATTGGAAAAATAAGAAAAAAATATGAAAAACTGGAAAAATAGAAAAAATAAAAAAGGGAAAGTAGAGGGAGAGAAAGAGATATTAAAACACGTTTAGAGTTGAAAAAATAACATACCGTAATGTAACGTAATTATTTTTATGCTCTATATTTTTGTCCCTCCTTTATCTATAAATCCTTTGTTTTTTGTTTGTTTTCCCCCTAATTTTCATTTTTCTACTATTTTCCTTTGTTTTCGCCCTTTTTCCACTTTTCCCCCGTTTTTTATTTTTCCATATTTTTTTTATCTCGCTTGTATTCTTACTTTCTCCGCTTTTATTTTTCCTCCTTTTTCTCTGCCTCAATTTTTTTTCATATTTTTTGACTCTACTTTGAGCAAAGTTACTCTATCCTGAGCTAACTTTGTATGTCATGTTTCACCCTTTATTAATATTTTTTATATAAAGCGCGGAAATTAATTGTTCATAATTGAATTAAACATAGTAAGACATTTGAGCTTAGTTTTTGGAATTAGGGAAGTAGTTTAAACCTTTTTGTTAGGGAAGGGGGAGAAGATCAAGTACTAATTATTTGCCTGGATTTGTATTTTTTTAATTGCTTCTCCGCTCTCTTTCTAGTGTCTGTGGGGGAAATGGGTACAGCCTTGTAGTTACTTCTTCATATTTACGCCTAATAAGAAGCTAAGATTTTGTTTGTACATTTTAACTATTAAAAACTGAAGATAACAGTTCCAGTTTTTTATTTCCCACCTTTACACTAACTGTCAAACCTTTTTATGAAATGAAAGAACTATTTTGATCGATTTTATGGTAAATTGATGAATAAAATATCATAATAAATGATTATCTAGCCACTATTTTCAAATGTTCTTATCTGATGGTATCTTTGATGCTTTATTAATACTTTTTTGGTATAAAACGCGGATGTACATTGTACAAAAGCCCAATGCTATTTTGGCAAAATGAACAGTAAGCTGTTTTATTTTTTTAACGACCATGGAAGACTTGTAAAAGCGCCGGAATACAACAAAATTTTCTCGTGTAACATCGGCCAACTTGGAAAACGCGTTTTCTTCTCTGTCTCCGGTTACATTGGTTCGATTTTCTTTCTTTTTTAGTTGTGAAGAAAATGTTATCCTACCATATTTATTGAAAAATATTTCCTGTAGTAATAATAGGAAAAAAGTTATATGAAAAAAACTGGTTTTGACAAACGCCTTAAATGGTTTGTTAACCGGCTTCCCTAATAATTTTATTAAAAATTGCCTCGAAGTCATGTGTGTTCGGTGGTATATAACTTTTTTTTTAGTACAGCTACAGGAAATGTTTCTTAATGAATATAGTGGAAAATCGTTTTCACCACAATCCTCAAGAAAAAAAAATATCGGACCAAAAGGACCGGAGAGAGAACAACGCGTTTTTAAGATGGCCAATGTTACACGAGGAAATTTTGGTGGATTCCAGCGGTTTTATACTTCTTCCATGGTCCCTTAACTATTAAAAAAATAAAACAGCTTTCTGCTAGTTTTGCCACTGTGCAAATCCCTCATTCTGTCTTGCACTTAAACATTTAAGTTTTAACTTAGTGTAGTGGATAAATTATTACAATATCTTTTCGTTCAAATAACGTATTTGAGTGACCATACCCCGATACCTGTAGAAATTACGACTCGCACCGTAAATTTCAGTTTACAGATTCTTTTCCTAACCTGTACATTTTTATAATTTCTTTTTCAGTTATTATTAAAATGTTTTCTAACTATAAAAGGTCCACAGACGTTTCGTTGAGAAAAAAGAAATAAAAATGAAACTAAAAATAATATTTACTTACTCTATTGCATTTAACAGTTTGAGTATTAAATACATTGTTTAATCAATCACCATAATTAACTATACCTTTGAAATATAAAAAAATTATTATACTTAATCCTTTGTTTACGACAAAAGAAACAATGCAGTTTATAAAAAAAATCAGTTTAATTAATTGCAACAAATAATCAAGGATATTAAAAGCCTAATGTTCTATTTTGATCGACACCGTGTCGAAGTCGAGACATAGACATTCCCATTTCTACGTATCTAAAGTAATTAATTTAGACGTGATAGATTTATCAGATAAATCTCCTGTATCTCGCTCATTGAGCATATGAAAAATAAGTCGAGTTTAATTTAAGAACGACTAGTTAGTTATTGCGCCTACTAATTGCAGATTAACATGTTAGATTATGGAACGAAGGAAGTCAAACCATTTCATGCATCGTGTCTAAGTAGGGGATTCTTCATTGTTGTTCTACATCAAAATTAATGGATTGCTAGTAACTCATATAAAGTTAATTAACATCAAAACTTTAGGGATTTAAATTAAACATCCGAATAAAAAAATGCTTATCAGAGGGAAATCCGAATCAAAATATTTATCAATGTAATAGCAGGAATTATATTTTTTTAATTTTATTAAAATTTGTAGATAATTATAAATAAAAAAGATAAAAATTTAAATTAAATTCGAACAATAGAATCATTTATTTTTCAGGATATAAATTGATAAGATATGATTGTCTATTAATAATTTTGAAATATATCTTAAAATTTATGATAAATAAGATTTGGTGGTAACTAAAATTACACTATACTTATGTTGAGACTCTCTAGAGTGTATTTCAATTGCTTTAATGCACTATTCGATGTAAACATAGGTTTGGAGCAGAATGTCATTAATAAAGCACTGGTCAGACTAGGCTGGTTACCAGCGGTTGAGAGCAGCTTAGTTCAAGCATGAGTATCAAAAATTTTTCAGCGGAGTATGATGAAATGCTATTTCCAAAGTCAGCAAATATTATCAAGATAAGGATTACCAAAATTTAGAGCGATTCCTATGGTGAAACAGGAACTTTGATAAAGTGGGTATAGGGTTTACTCAAATCTCAATTTACTGATTTTAATTTTATCTAAAATTGCCTAAACTGTTCATCATTATCAGTTAAATGAGATCTAATAAGTATGTTGAAAACACCTTCCTCTGACCTCGTTTTATATATTCTGTATATACTGGCTCGTTTTGCATACTAGAAATAAACCATAATATTTTCTTCTTCATCATTTTACAAGGAAAAAAGAGCGAGTTTTTGGATATCCATAATACATAAAAATACCACAGTACGCCCGCTTTTCTCAACAGACAAATAGTCTACGAATAATGAAAGACTAGGTCATACCACAATAATTTAATGGAGGTTGTAACAAATTTTAACACGGCTCGGCGACATGTTTCGGCCAATCATTGGCCATCCTCAGGCCTATAATACAAATTGACACTAGTTAGAATTACAATAAAAATTGCGCTTAAATATGATTACTGACAAATTGGTTATTTCATAACACAAAAATTATGAAAACTGTATGATTATAAATGGTATGAAGTTGAAATGGTTAAATATAATATACGCAGACATTTGATAAAACCAATAACAAATTAAAAAAAAAAAACTTAATTACATTAAAAAACATTAAAGAAGCTAACAAAGGGTGTTATATCTCCATTCTGAAGGTCAAATTGGGATACACATCGAAGTGCATCCTACGATGCACTATCAAAATTTTTAAATTAAAATAATCAAAAAGTTAATAACTGCGTATTACTAGCATGCGGCAAATGGCTGAAGACAAATAATGGCAATTTAATGTTGACAAATGACAGATTGAAACTTGACACATTAAACCGAAGAAACACAAGGAAGGAGCATCAGACAACAAACTGAACAGAAGGACTAGAAGAAAAAGAAGAAAAGTGGCAGATTGAAATTAAAGACAAGAAATAGTAACCTAAGTATTGTCATGTGGATAACAACAAAACATTAGAAGAGCAAATTTAAAAATAAATAATTTTCAGTAGGATGGAGCTGTTCACTTAGACAAGTAACATTATTATTAGAAAGGTTTTTGTTGATTTCAAACATCTCAGGTAGATTCAACTTAGTACCATTCGTGCAATGGTGTAAAAGAGAAGCGTTAATGTTGTAGTGCGAATGTCTAGATTCTAGAATATGATGAAAGACAAATATTGACTGCCGATAGCTTTAAGCAGTTGCAGGGAAAACATGGAACCGTTATGGCTGGCCTTGACTGCCAAACGATACTGCCAGCAGTTCTAGTGCAACCATACCTCAAAACTAGTAAAACTACTCTTCGCCAGCAAACATATCGTTTATTAATCCCTGTAAAAAACATTTAATTAAGGGGTTGTTAAGGGAGTGTGTGATGGAACTGTCTTTAGAAATGTCTAACCATCTTCAACATAAACAGAAACGATGGTGGGTTAGACCGTGGATACAAAGAAGATAAGAATTAGGAGCATCTTCAAAGACTTTTTCAAAAATTAAAAGAAGAGGATCCAGAAACATAAAGAAATATTTTAAGAATGACGGTCCTTCAATTTCAAGATTTCAATAATTGTTCGATTTAGTTGAACCTTTAATTAAAAAAAAATACCATGTTAGGCATACAATTCCGTGTAAGGCAAATTTGGAAATCACCCTAAGATATCTCGCAACTGTTTACCAAATTTGAAGATGATTCTCTGAAAGTGACGCATTCATGCCAAAACACTTCAGCTGCAGAGAACCATACGAGTTTTGGGTTATACACATCATTTGCACCGGCACCATTTTTTTTTTAATTTTTGAACCTTATTAAGTTCTTTTCTATATGTATCCCGTAAACATTTATTTATTTATTTATTTTTTTACTAAAATAATAGCAAATAAAATACAAAATCATGTACCACAAAATGTATTAAATCTTAGCAGGGGAGAGCGGCAACTAGTTTCGGCTACTAGCCATCTTCAGGCCAACAAATAAAAACACATTCGAAATAGTATAGAAATTAAAAATATTCAAAAGCACTATTTACCATATACTAACTAATATTATCAATTAACAAAATACTTGTTGATAAGATTAACAAACGCTATAGTTCGTACATCTTAGGAAAAGGATGCACATTAGGGTACAAGAAAATAGTAAAATAATAAAATTGAAAGGAAAAGTGTTTATGAGAGAAAATTGTAAAAATTGTCGACCCACCGAGGTGGGTTTAGGATGACTCCATTGTGGAAATAAATCCAGAACAACCATGGGCACGACACTATGGAAAAACAGAATGTTATAAGGCGGTATCGAGTTACACTTCAGCGAATAATACTTAGGAAGGGATCTTCAGCCCTTCATAGATAAACAAATAATTATGAAGATTAGTGGACATCGAAAGCCCGAAAGCAGAAAATCACTCAAATAGAGAATACAAGTAAAACAGCGAGAAAAAATTTCTTGTATGTAACTTCCTTGGAAACGATACTTTAAGTTGTTAAAAAATAATTAATGTGATTAAGCTCAAATTATATTATGGGTTCGTTCCACGAATAGAATTTGAAATATATCAGAAGTAAAATATTAAATAAAAAAAAATTTGGACTCCAGTCAGTTGTTTTTTTTTTGATGTGATTAGAAACAATTGACAAAAAAACTATGATATATTTCAACGATAATAAAACAGAGATTTTTTTCTTTTTCTTTTCAATAATTTAAACTTATCTTCTTTGTGGTAGAGGGTCTTGTTTTTGTGATGTAGCTGCCCCGTTCAAATCTGTCACATTTTCAGTTGTCCAGAAAAAAAGAGGTCTCCTTGGACCCGGCAGAACTTGACCGCCGTCCAGATAAAAAAACAACTGCTTTGGAAGTGGAACCAGCAATAAAAGCAAACCACAAAAAAAACCCTATAAAATAAAGGAGAGACAAGAAAGAAATCTTCAGTAGATAACACTGGCGATATAAAGATATACAAAGTTTATTGATTGTTCTCAATATATACAGAAAAAGAAGGTTATTAACATGTGTAAGGCATTTTATAAGAATGCCAAGAGAAGAGAGGGACATGACGCGAGGAAATAAGAAGGGGAACATCAAGAGAATATGAAACTATAAAATATACGGAGTAGAGGAATAATGAAAATACAGGGTGGCACAAAAAAAACGTAACACCTTCATATTTCTATTTAAATATTCCTTTGACGTAACATCTGAGAAACAAGAAGTCCAGTTTTTATATACATTTGGAGATGCAAGTGAAGGTGACATGACAAAACTTGGACATATTGAAGCAGGGCCCTAAGAGAGCTTAACCTAAATTTCTCGACTGAATTGCCCTCTCGGAAAATAGTAAAAAATGTAGACATTGACATATACTTCAACTAATATCTCTTTTCTGATGACTCTCATCGAAACAGAACCAATTATTCTTCCTCTCATTAGAAATTCCATATGTTCCGTAAATATTTTGCCAGATCTGTTTATTTACAACTTATGTACAAAAGAAGTTACCAACTACCCTGAAGGTGTTTTGATCAAACAAATATGCTTGTAATGGAATATTTATCCAAATGTCATTGATTGTTTTAAGAAAATTAAATTTCTGGATAACAACTTTTATCATGAGTAAAATAGTGAAAAAATTTAGACATTGACATATATTTCTGCTATCTCTTTTCTGACGACACTCGAAAAATAACCCATTACCAAACTAGTAGAGCATTCTCATACTTACAAATATGTCAGGTATGACCGCACGATGAGTCAGGTGGGCAGATTACTTTCCCCTTCCCCTTCCCCCCACCATTTTTCAAGAAGGCAGATTTTCCGAGAGGACAATTCAGTCGAAAATCTCAAGTTAAGCTCTCTTATAGGCCCCTGCTACAACATGTCCAAGTTTCGTCGTGTCATCTTCACTTGCAAATCTCGGGCTCGTATTTGGATATAATGACTTAATTAAAGGGTAATTTTGAAAAATATTTAAAACGGAAATGATTTCTTTATCACTCCACTTCAAATCATTCACTGTAATAAAAAATTCAAAAACCTTTTACTCGCCGCTGATAGTAGCAATAGTGGTCTGACTTCGCTGCCAGCTGGTGTCAGCGGTCACATGGTCTGTTAGTCGCCGCTGCCTTCTTCCAAAAGTTATACAGGTTTAAATTTTACCAGCGCTGGCAAACACTCGCCGCTGGCAAATACCAGCGTTGTATTTTGTGGTCACACCAAACTTCTACTAAATTCGCGGCTGGCAACTAGCCTAGTAACTAGCCTAGTCTGACCAGTGCTTAGGTCAGCCGCAAGTTCATTTTTATACTGATGAAAATACAGTGCGCTATAACTAGTCTATTTAAAAAATAATAGCAAAATACTTGGACAGGTCGATTTTTAAAACCACCATAGTCTGCTATTGCATAAAAGTTTCGAACCTTGCATGATCTCCCTTCAGGTGCCAATTAAAGTTATAAAAAATTAAAAGAAAACATAGTTCTTACATTAGGTACCTGTGTTAATAGTTTTGCAAATATTCAAAATAATACATGCTATAGCAGTTAAATAACGCTAAATGTTTCTCTGATAAGATCCAAATTGGGTATAACTTGAAATAGCAGTTACAATTATTATTATTATTTTCTAACAGTTGGTGCCCGAATACTTTCTGCTATGTTAGTCTTGCTAAAGGAGGTCCCACTTTAGAAAACTTTGGGGTGGCAAATCGCCACAATTATTAAAGAAACTTCTTGTCTTGAAAAAGAGTGATTTTAAATGATATATGCAGCTCTCGGGAAAGGGGTACTGGATAGAGATACTGGGAGTACTCATTAGTCGACACCTAGTGTTAGTATGGTTAAAAGTGAAATAATTCGAAAAAACTGGAAAATATAAAAATCTATTTTAAACTTAATTTTACATTTGTTTTAAATGTTTGTGTTTACGGTATCAATTTCCTATCACTTTGCAAAGTTTAATTCTAATGCGCGTGGCGGCCACGCAGTCATTTTTTTTATTTTGAGCGTTTGTAGAACTGCCAAGATTCCAAATCTATCAACAGCGTCATACCTTTTGTTCAAAAAATACAGACATGTCTACTACAGTATCTGACAAATAATCCATCAAATTTTCCGCATGATTTGCAAAAAAAATATTTAGCTCATTAAGGTTTTTATTTTCATTTGTTTTTTTATCAATTTCAAAATTTATAAAATAGTTCAACTAGGATTTTCAGAGTTTAATATTTTATTTTCGTTAAATGTTTTTGCGATTTAACAACTTATTTTACCATATTTTTTATTCGTTATAAAAATTTGTTTTTAAATTTTTGGTATTTTAATCAAAGTATGTATTTCATCATACTGTCTTGTTATGTTGGAGAAATAATATTATGTTTTATTAAAACATTTTTTTGTAATGTATCATTCGTTATATATTTTAAAATTTTATGTGGAGATATAAGAATATCAGCTTTACTGTATGGGCTGTGGGTGGCCAAGATAAAATTAGGCCAATACTTTATGTTCAGATTGGATTGTTTACTACAACCGACAACCGCACAAACCTTCATAGTATATAGTATTTAACGTAAAAAATACTATATTCAGATTGGAAAATAACTCTTATCACAGATTAACGGAGTTTTGCACTTAATTCACCTTATTATGAATAAAACTACAATCACAATTTAGTCCATAAATATTGCCTAACGTATAGGTATTTGTAGAAAATCGACAAGAAAGATACACGTATTCTTATGGCAAATGTCTTTTGTTTGCTCCCTGATCAGCTGATAACCGCCATGTTGTGACGTCAGCTGACACTGCCCTATTGCAATTAAGGTACTGTCATGTCAAATTGACTACTTTTTTAATATTTTAATCAACATATAAAGACAGGATGAAATAAAATATACGATATACGTCCGTTACTTGCTATTAAAGTACTCGTTTATAGGAACAGTAAAATAACTCGTACTTTAATAAGTCACCTGCCGGACTTGTAACGTAAAATACTATTCCATAATAATATTGTGGTACACGTCAGTAATTGTTTCTTTTATTACATCTGTTATTCATATCTCATTAATAGTGTAGCAGTGTAGTCTCATTTTTTGTTTATTTGAAAAAAGACAATTTCACATTAATTTTAATATTTAACAATAAGAATTTGAAGCAAAACTAAGAAACGCATATCATTATCTTTTTAGTGTTTAAGAATGTCATCACTAACCAAGACTACACTTTTTTATCACACTACGTACGTTTCGCTAACTATATTAGCATCATCAGAAGTTGATGATACGGGTGTGTGGGCTTTGCGAACGGTGGGATTTGGGAATATATACCCGGCTCTCCCTCGGTCAGTTTATGGAGACCGTGGGTTTTGCGAATACTGCAGGTAATTTTTTTATTAAGTTAAATTTGTGACTGCTTTATTTTTGTATTTTAATAAAACAGCAAAATATTGCAGATTTATTAGTGGTAGAGATTGTTAAAATTTCAGTTATGCACACTTATTTAATTTTTAAAATTTTTTATTTAATATTTATAATTAATAAAATAACTCAATAATTTATAAATATCTATAGTTTCACTTTGACAAAAAACTAAACTATTCATAGCTTTGACTGTAACTTAACAGTCGAAGACAACGCAAAATATTTCCATCTTGCTGTAGCTTATTTAGTATTTCATTAATTTTTTGATATTTTTTTTGACATTTTTTTTTCTCGTTTTGAGAAACTCGTCATTCAATTCCTTCGCCTTCGATAGTTGAATCATGAATTAAAAAACTGCTTCCGTCAGGCAAAATTAGTGTTTCTGGTTTCAAAACAATTTCTGTAGCAGTTTTCAGATTTTGTTCTGTTCCTAAAGTCACTCTCCTTATTTGACACAAACTAGTTTTAACTACATTGTAATTTGGTATTTTAGTGACAAATTCATATCCTCCAACTTCTAGGTCCTATAATTAAAATAAAAGATTAACATATAATGTGGTAACGTTCAAAAATTGTTAGTTGTATGGATAAAAAGCAAGTGATAAAAAATTTATGGAATGAAACAGGAATTCTACAGAATATTTTTAATTTATGGAATTCGACTGTGTATGATAAGAAAAATTACATACCATAAATTCTCTTCGAAAGATCTCACTGATCGGGATGCTCAAATCTTCCCTATCTCTCTTCCTGCATATGTGCAATTTGTTTTTCACGTCCAACCCAGCCTCCTGTATTGAGCACACATGTGGTTTTTTACTATTCTCAACCAATTTACCATCTCTTGTCTTAATGGATCCTGTCATATTTTCATTAATGAGGAAATTTTAATCTTTCTTTGAATTTGATAATTATATGTTCTTATATTATTTTTATGGTAAATTATATATAGGGTACATGTGACCGCTCGAAAAAAAGCTGTTAGGATTATAAAAAAAATATTTCGTTAACATTTATTATAAAGTTAATTAATCATTTAAGTAAATCAAAAATCATTTTATTTATTGCCGTTTTAGCCATTCAATCATTCATTATTAATAATATTTATCTTTTGGACTTTTAACATTTATAAATAATAATATAATAGTATTCTATAGTTCTAATCTTAAGAGTGTTCGCAAAACCTACCGATGGTCAGCGGTTAGATTAATGACAGGTATGGGAAAATCCCACGTTCACAAGTCCCACGGAGTCGATGATACACAGTTTATCATCAACTCCTGATATATAAACAGATAAACAGTTTATCATCAACTCCTGATGATGTTAACATAGTAGACTGTTAAAAAGTGTAGTTTTGGTTATTGGTGCTTCAACATTGTTGAAAACCAAAAAGGTTCCAAATTCCCAATTCAATATCTTTTTAATTTGTCGATAAGTAATATTTTATAGATATACCTACACCCTGTATTTTTTTAATTCCAGATATTTACTATTGAAAATGAAAACATGAATAAAGAAATCTGTCTTGGAATACTAGTTTATAATTTTGTCTTTAATTCCATCCACAAATGTTATTTTACTACCTTATAATATATTAAGTTCGTTTATCCTGTAAAGTTGGTGTGTGTTGGTGTCATGTGGGATTCTAAGTGGTCAAATCTTACCCAGTTTTTCGTTGCGTTGCTACATTATTAACATACACATATCTGTATCTGAAATCCCAACCAATCACTTGATTATTATAGCATTTAAGTACAATAATACGTTAAATTGTTACTTCAATTCCACATGATTCAAACGACAAGAATGTAATGTTGTCATTAGAGTTAATTGCCAGTAGTATCTTATAAACCACTAATTATTACCTTAAATTAAGTTTTATTATTATTCAAAACATCACTAAATAATCAACGAGAGCACAATATTTACAGATCAAGAAACTCCAATCAAGCGACCATTTTTTTAGTGATGAACAAAAGACTTTATCATTTGAAAGTCATAAAGTATGCTAAGCTGAATAAGCTGTGAGATACCGAGTGACAATGCAAATACTAACGAAGATTATTTTTATCTCCGAGTCCCATTGTTTGACAAAATAAATAGGCGCGATTCCAGTCTTTTCTGCCTACTCAAGACTCGACTCGAGAGTAAGATATGAGAAAATAAAAAAAGAACCAAAACAAATGTCATATGTATATAAAGGTTTAAAGGGACGGATTAAGGGAAAAATTCTGACCAATCAATATATACCACTGATAAAATAAATAATTTATAGTATTAAACAGAATTAACAATTTATTTTTGTTTAATAAAAATTCCTCTAAGTGATAATCTACTTTTGAATTAATTTAAGATATTTTTCTGTTACAGGAATATAAGCAAATCATTTCAAAGAATTGTCACCTTTGATTAAACCATAGAATCAATATCTTTGATTTAACCAATAGAATCAATCATATTTATCAAATTTTGAATAACCGAACACGGGGGCCAGGTTGGTTGAGGCATCGACCTTTGTACTTGGTCATTGTTCGGGTCGTGGGTTTGATTCCCATGAATCTCAAGTGGAATAAGATAAGACTTTGGGCAAGTGCAAAAAGGTATTTGTGTCATGTGCAGTTTCATTCACGCCGGTAACCAGGCCGGATGAGATCGGATATCTCGTGGAACTGATAGAGGTTGGTGGCACAATTACACACTTGCTAGTCGGTAGATCACCTGAATGACAAAGGCATAGTCCTGGGTTTAGGGTGATTGATGACCGTGGTTCGGAGCCCACGATAAGCTGTAGGTCCCGTCCAGATTAGCCCTGGTAGCAAAAAAGAGAAGTTAAAATCAATATCAAGCAAATTTCGAATTGCCTTTGTGAGTTTGGTACTGTACAAACAGGAGATTCTGCGCCGACGCTCAGTTAAACCTGGGTATTAGTTGCAAACTTTTAAAAATATAAAAGTCAAGGTCATAAACTTAAAGTGATTCTAACGAAAATACTTGATTTAGACCGATATTTCATCAATAAACTTGTCACTACTTTAATCTCAGAATTAAAGGTTCATAATAAGGAACTAAATTTCATCATTGTCAACGAGATCTAACGACTAAAACATATACTGTGACCTCCCACCCCACTTTGCAAGAAATTGTTTACCCTTGTTATTTATTTAAAAATGAATTTTATACTTTTTTTACCTGTGGTCTTTTTACTCCAATGACTGTGATCGTCTTTTGTTTAGTTAGGAAACACGTTGTTGTGTTTAATAATCGTAGTAATAATAATAGTATTATCATCAATAATTGTAATAACCTCAAAAATTCTTTTAAAGTTTGGTGACAAGTGAACATAAATCAAAATACAAAAGTCTCAAGAAAATATTTATTTATTAAGAAACATTACTGTTGCTCTCGGGGCACCGAACTGAAGAATGATGGCGCCATGTGGCATAAAATGTATAGGGCAAACCCGACAACCGGAAAACATAACCACTATCATAAATAATTAACCAATTGTGTTGACAATAAATAAATTAGAAATTAATTGTAAATAACCTTTTTGGATCTTAGAAAAGCTCCATCCAACAAATATCCACTACTGGGACATTTACCAACGAATATGTACAAAAACTTCATAATAACTTTAATGACCGTAAATGTCAAGATACGTGCACCGTCTCTACCTGCATTATTGGCAAATATTGCTCTTTTATTATTGTTTGTTTTTGAATTTACAACCTTACTGAGTTACGGCCAGATCAGTACCATTGAAGCAATATTTATATTTCAGGCTGAATAATCGTTGAACCATAATAATGCGATTGACAGAGTACGCCTCTGCGTAACATTGACCATTTATTTTAGAGAAATATATGATACAAGTTGTTATTTAGGATGGTACAATTAACTGATAAACGTCACCCCCTGGTGAACACACGAAAGATGGAAATTGTATAAGCTGTTTTAGTCGATATGCTTTGGCTCAGGGACTATAAGAAGTTAGCGAATTAAAATGTGAAAATACATATTCTGATTTATTGTTGAGAAGATAAATCCAAAGAAAGTGAAGAAATTGTCGTCGAATATTGTAGCTTTTATTGATAGGTGTTCGCAGTTTAATTTGGGAGAAAAGACTGATTTTTGAAGAAGTAAAACCCAACTGTTTATGTGGTTTGAAATTCGATTTTTGACTGCCCTCTTCTGAACTGCAAACCCCCTTTTTATGCCGAGTTTGAGTAAACATTTCACGTCACATTTCGTGTGTGGTCCATCTCTGCTTTGTGGTTCTCATGGACGTTATCTAATACAAAATATTTAGGTGCGAAAAGAATTATTTTCCAATATTTGCACAGGCAGAAGTACTTTTGGAAAAATCAGCTTGAACTAGATAACTAGACAAACAGATCACATTAAATATATAAAGTCTTTTTTCTACAAGTGTGCGGAAAAGTATACTTTTCCCCACGCATTTGAGTGCGGAAAGTTGTACTTTTCCCCACGCATTTGTGTGCGGAAAAGTTAATTTTCGCACTGATTTTATAAATGCTAAAATGACTAAAAGAAAATTTTTGTTTAATGACAAAAAAATATTTTTGCTAAATTTTTTTTTTAATTCTAGGCGCTTGTAGAAAAAATATTGTTCCTAATACTTGCGTAAAGTATCTTTTCCCCACTTAATTGCATGTCCAAACTCCGCTTCGCATCGTTCGGGCAACTGCAATTGTGTGCGGAAAAGTATAACTTTCCGCACTTGTTAGGAAAATAACTATTTTCTATCTCCCTTAAATTTTTTTGAAAACAATTCCATGAAACGAAACGAAATACCATTAAAATTGCTGAAAAAATAATAATATGATATAATCGTTGTTTGTTCGTCAAAATACATCATGGGGAAAACAAAATTTAATTTTTTTTTGAATAGCAACAGGCCAAATCCGAATAAATTATGTACTCTTTTGTTCCAATTAAAGTTAATATTAAATATTTGTTCAAATTTATTTAGGTACATAACTAAATTTATTACTTACTGGTCCATTTTTGTTTATTCTTCGCTACTCTGAAATAAACTGGTGCCTAGCTTTAACCCCATAGATAAATAAAAATAGAGATATCATTGTTTACAAAATTCTGGACGCCAACAACACCTCACAGTCTAAACCACCAAGAGGTTAAAGTCACAATGATCGTTCATTGTTGCCAAACTTATTTTTAAATTTGAGTATTTACTAAAGTATATTTCAATAAAGGATCAGAAAGACTCTTTAAGTCGCTTAAATGATTGTTTTAAATTTATAAAAGTTTAATTTTTAAATCGATGCTAACAGTGACATTAGAGACTTACGTTAGATAAATATGGTTAAATAGGCCAAGTGAGCAAAAAATTGAACTATTTAAATCAAGTTTTACCGTTTCACAAGTAAGTTTATTTAAGGTTATATTTCTGAACCATGGGCTTTCGTACATGTTTTTGAGAAAAAAAACTACTGCAACCACAAATTTTTCAAGAATCCATTTCAAGGTAAAATTTATCAAAATAAGTATATACACATGTACATAATTTTATAATATATTCATGAATAAAATCAATTTTTTAAGAAATGTTTCCCTTATTTTATGGTTCCTCCTCGATAGTCTGCAGTGTTGAAGTTATTAAGATATTATAATGAATTTTCATTAATTAAATGCCTACACAGCATAACTGATATTTATGAACTATATATTCCTTTTTGTTTCGTTACTACAACCAAGCTTCTCAACTATTTAGTAATTTATTACATGTTTATTGGAGTTTTGTTGCGTATTATACTCTATTTGCTTAGATTATTATATTTTTGTATGAAGGTAATTATTGGTATTTGTAAAGACTAACTTAAACTGTTGTTTTTAAGATATTACATGTCCTCTAGGTATAGGTAATTCTAGTTAATAGTTCATTCTTTTAACTGTTAGCTATAATTAGTATTTTGATGAATTTTTAATAAATCTTTATTTTTTCTATTTTATTATTACTTTTTAAGTAATTTCCTTTTCATTCTACCTACCAAGAGATTCATTTTTCATTGTCTGCAATTTTAAGTATTAATTTTCGCCATATCGAAGAAATTTACCCTTTACCGTTACGCCTATGTATATACTTTTAAAAGTGACGTCAAACTCACTCCCAAACATCCCCACTCCTACTTTCTCCTTTCCTCTCACCTCACCTGGCCCTGTTTAATGTTGGCGTGTAAACAAATAGTAAATTATGAATGAGTCGTTGGGGATGTGTTTAACCCTTATTTCAACTTGGTGAAATTATCCATTATTTTCACTTTTTTGTTTATTCTCCTACTTGTGTCTCTGTTTTCTTCTATAAAGTATCATCAATTGTAGATCTCTTCAACCTGCTTCGTTGCTTAGTATAGTCGATGGAAGAGATTTTTGGAATTGACTTATGCATCTTTTACGATGGTTTGCGAGGGTTTTACTGATTTATAAATATAAATATAAATATGTTAAAGCGATGGTACCTCTTTTAAAATTTAAACATGGTCTGTACTTTAGTATAATTTTAAGTTAAATCCCAAAAGTTCCATATCTCAAATATGGTCCAGGTTTAAAAAAAGGTACAGGCAACTAGTTTCGATCAGTAACCATCACTGTTGCAAGATTCGCGAAATTCAACTCGATTTCGAATACATTTCGTACCGACGACGTTAACTTGGGCATCAGTTTTTAACTTGTAGGGGATTAGCGAAGTATATATAATATAATAGATTTGGAAGTATTTGCTGAGTAGATTCGAAGTAGCGTAGAAAATTATTGCTGCTTCCTAATACTGTATATAATATTATATCTATGATGGATATATTGACTAATAATTCTAAGCAACTTTTTTCTGAAAGTCAATACTTTTCAACCAAAAAAAACCGTGTTTTCAGACGGTGTTTCGCGAATAACACTAAAATTAAGTATTTTACCGAATAAATCATTTTCATTAAAAATGTAGATTATTAGATAAAATGATGGGTGTTATGCTTGGCGAAAACGTTTCATCTGCAAAATTTTTGAAAAATGAGATATTAGTATCTCCGTTAATGTTAGTTGAAACTCTATCATTATAACTTGGCAAAAACGCCGCAAAAAATACCAGACATTAATAAACTATTTATTATTTTGCCATATCTGAAACAAATTTCCATTCGTAATGCGACATCGCTTGCTAGCTTAGGAAAACCGCGGCAACTCAACCCCCGATGCGACGTTTCTCTTAAGGGTACGGCCAAATCAGCGGTTCATCCCATAAATATGAAGAGAAAAAGCACGGCCAGTTTCATACATTATACAATTTGTTACAATAGGACGACACAAATTTTTTTAATTCATATACTGCAGGCCGGGATTCGATTTCCGAAATAAACTGTTCGGTGTCAAATATTTTTCTGCTTTGAAATACAAACTAATACTGAATATTTATGCAAGAAGACGCAACGTGTAGCCGACGCTAATCTGGCCACTTGCATTTAAAACAACGGAGAGCGTCTTTGTCGCCGCCACAGAAAGTCGCTACTACATAGATCACTTCCCGCATTTATGCTAAGCTTAGTCTACTTTTATTCACACGGCCTGCACTTTGTCGCTGTTTATTTTTGTGTTAGTTTTTGTATTTGTATAGTTCGTTCCGAGTGTCAAGTTGAAAATAATTGGTCTTTTTTTCGAGTTTGTCAGATTTATTAGGTCTTATGATTGTTAGTACCAAGCTGTATAGAGTTAATAGATAGGATGCCTAAACGAACGGAACTTATTATGTCAATGTTAAAGAAGCGAAATCATTGCACCACACCACCGGCTTCTGCTGCTACGGTAACGTCCAATGTGATGAATAATAATTCTCCAAATAATGACTATCAGTATTATTGTGAAGCACAGCAGTGGTCTTCCTGAAATAATAGGAGTTGCGAATAATATGTTCTATGAAGAAGAAATACCTCAGGTTTGCCTTGGTAAGTTTATATTATTCTTGAAGTCTTAAAGTTTTATAATATTTTAGAATTCGTTTACATCCGAAGCTAAAGCCATGCATAATTTAACAAATTTTAATGCTAAAACAACAGAAGAAGTGCCTCAGATGAAATTGAAAATTCATAAAATTCTCTTAATCTATGCCATTAATTAACACATTTTTTATTAATTGTAGCATATAACGGCTATTGATGAAAATAGTAATGAAAGCAATAATAATTCCCTACACACTGCCGAAGGAAGTCAAAACCGCAATCGAAGTGGTGAGAGCCCTATTGAAGAAGATGAGGTAGGATTATACTTACTGGAATCATTATATTATAAAAAAAATATTAATATATTTTTTGTCTTTATCGAAGTTGTGATGTAAGAAATCTCTGTGTTGATTTTTGTACTACTTGTAATTTTTTAGGTGCATCTAACTCATACGAAATCTGGAGCCATACGAAAAAGAAAGAAATTTAAAGATACTGTAGAAACACGAAAACAACTTAAAGCAGATGTAATTAGAAAAAAACATGCTCTCCTTCCTCCATGTATCAGCATGAAGTGTAAGTTTAAGTGCAAATTATCCTTTTCGGATAATTTACGGATCAGAATTAATAGCGAGTTTTGGGATCTATCCTATATAAATAGAAAAGCTTTTATATTACAAACCTGCGAACGTCTTGAGATAAAAAAAAGAACAAAGAAAGGAGACTTCGAAGGATATACTAGAAATAATACTTTCAAATACACTTTGAAAGATGATTCAGGAGTAATTAAACATGTTTGTAAACATTTTTAGTTGTGTACGCTAGGATATAAACCAAGTAATGACAGATTGGTTTATGAGGTTCTTTCTAAAACACCGAAAGGTAGCATTACACCAGTAGCCGATAAACGTGGTAAAAGCCAACCAATAAATTTTATCCCTAAAAATGAAATTAATGAACATATCGAATCTTTCAATCCTGTTATATCTCACTATCGTCGTGAACATACACCAAATGTCAGATATTTGCCCAGTGATATAACAATAAAATGCGAAGTTAAGAAAAAAAAATATATCCTTCACAAAACTCGGCAATGAAGAGTGTGAGCATTGTGAAGGAATGAAATTGCACATACAGAAAGAGAATCAGCTTCAACTTGAGAGTTGTGACATATGTAAATTTTGGAAGGAACACAAGGACTTAGCTAAATTGTCTCGAGAACTTTATCGTCAACACGTTGCTGAAAATTCTGTAACAAACACACTTTTCGGCAGATCTTCAGTAAGTCATAATGTTGCCAAGGGTTGATTCATTTAAAAAGGTTTTATTCGTAAAAAGACTTTCTGTATACAATGAAAGTTTTGTCCCTTTGGGTACCAGTAAGCAATCTAAGCCATTTGCAGTTCTCTGGTACGAGGGAATTAGAAGATCTCATAAGTACATTTTACACGTTTTTCAAAAAACGTAGAGATTCCAAATCTGTCAGTCTTTGGCTCGACAACTGTTCGAGCTAAAACAAAAACTGGTGTTTTGCAAGTTTTCTTGTTTACTTAGTTAATTCAAGCGATATCACTGCTAATGAAATTAACATTCATTATTTCGAACCCGGCCACATGTTTATGTCGGCGGATAGCTTCCAGCATCAGGTAGAACTATCTCTTAAAAGACAAGACAAAACTTACGATTTCTCGGATTTTGTTGAGGCAGTTTCAACCGCAAATAAAGTTAGGGTTGATTTAAAAGAAATGGCATCAAACGACTTTTATAATTGGAAGTCCTACGTTTCACAGAAAAAACTAAAGGAGCGCCCCTGTCGCGTATATTTAAAAGACGTACTTCAATTCACGGCAATTAGGGGAGCTTATCATCTTCTTTATAGGGTTTCATAGGTTTCGTACGATAATATCTAACCTTTGAATTACTTAGACTTTTTTACAATACAACCATGCGGATTCCCAAGAGAGAAAAGGGACAACATCTTAAAAAACCTTAATGAGTTTTTGCCAGAAAATCGGAAAACGTTTTGGTTAAATATTTTTCTTTCTGATTGACTCCTTTTTTTCTTTTTTCTAGATTTCTAGTGCTTTCTTAATGCATCTGACTTTGTTAAAATTAGAATGAAATTTTTTGTTTATGAATTAAACATATATGATATAAACGATTAAAATGCAAAAAAACATGCATGTAGTATTTCTTTACTTATAAAGTACTTAGGATAAACGCAGTACTGCATTTTTCTTAATCACTCAATCACCATACCAATCCTTTGGCGCTTAGAAATAACGCGGCATCTTCCATAACTTATGATCTATTACTTATTTTCAATTTTTTTTGCCAAAATATGAATTCCCCGGAAAATTTTATAAACGTGCAGTATTTATTTCCCACTATCGATTCGAAACTTACAACGGCTACGAGCTTAAACAAAACCTGCATTTCCTCCGTTCAATCAATCTCTCACATACGGCATTTTGCCTAATGAGGGCAGATGGTGTCTGTAGACCCAATACAAAGGAGTAATAGTTTGTTGAAGGTTGCTTCTTATTCATCAAACGCCAAAAGTGAAAATTTCAAGAAATAACCAAAAAACCATTCATTTTTTGTGAAAACCCATAAAACCTTTTTTAAATGCTTTCTTTATTTTTATTTTGTATAAATGTACTTTAGCATCAGCGAGTTATGACAGAAATAAAGTTGGTCCCTATTTTTTACGGCGACAAAAAATGTGAAAATCACTCCCTAATTACCACGTCATTGAAAAAAAGTCGTTACCACTCCACAACTCACTTTATTTATGTACTTGTAATATGCTCTAGAAGTTTGACAGGTTTAATGTGCTTAGTTTTGAAAAAATCTGAGTCAATGACTGGGCTATTATTGCTACTATAAATTAGTATAAATGCTAAGTCCATTTCAAAGAAATATGAATTAACCTAAGCTATTGGACGGAGACTACTTGATAATCGACAATGTGCACTATCGGTATAGTATGGGTCAATACCTATTATTTTAAAAACTAATTTGTAATACAGACCATAGAACTGACCAAGCTCTTGACCGATTTTGAATTTATGGCCGTACCAATAAACTATTATTAAATGAGGTAAAGGTAGGTAGTTTATTACAATCGACCTTTAGAATGAGTTCCAAATATCTCTTCAGTCAACTATATGTAGATCTCTAATTGTATGTTTATTTATCTTTGGTATGTTCTTCTGTATTGGTTTCCTAGCTGCTTCGTGTTTGGTGATAAAGACATACAAACAGAAGACAGCAAATATTTCCTGGTTTTTAATTAGAGTGCAAATAAAAAAAATCATTCTAGGACATTTTTAAGAGTACCGACCGGAACCAAAAAAAGGAGACATTTAAAGTGGTCCGTCTCAGTAACCATACAATCTATTCTCGCAAGTGTTATTATATAATAAAAACAAATTAATGTTCTTTTCACTCATCACTTTGTATTTTTGGAGTGGTTATTTAAAGTAATGTTCTTAATCTGTGTCGTTCTATGAATACAACGAGCCGAGAGAGAGAAGATAGCCGGCTTCTAAACGCCGCGTTATTTTCGGTCAATACAAAAACAATGTTATTTTTAAAGAAAACATTCCTTTCGAGAGTCATTTACAGGGGACAGCCGAAAATTAACCAGACAGAACTAATTGAGATCGTTGACATCAATTTGTCAAATTAGTTTAATGTTTTATTAATTATCATAATTGCCCCAATATGATCAAAACATCTTTAGGTAAATAATTCTTCAAATTATAGGGAATTCCCTTATTGCTAGGGCTTCACACGAGGCGAGATAAGACGAGAATTTCAAAAATCTCGTCTCGGTCTCGTTAGTTGGGAGAAAAATAAGTCTCGGACTCGTCTCGTAACCATTTGTCTCGTCTCGTCAAATCTCATTATTGCTAGAACTTATTTCTAAGATAGTACAAAACGAGGTTATTATTAATTTTATTGTAATTAATAAATGCGTGATTATTTATTTTTGTTTTTCATTTGGACGTTACTAAATCATAATTATAAACATATTGTTATATAATAAAATACAACCTTTTTTCATTCATACACGTTACAGTATTTTTGCAAACACACATTTTACATTTCGTTAATGAAAAATATTAATTCGTTTAAAAATATTACTTCATTATAAATTATTTTTTATATGGCAGATAAATCTCTAACCAGACACTGTTTTAAAAAAATTACAATTATCGAATTTGATCTGGAGGGCATGATAATGTTGATTTCGTTACTCCTATTTTCAATAGAATTGATAATTTTATTTAAAATGTTTTATTCTACACACATAACTCGATCGAAAATGTAGGTAGATGTATTAACTTTTAAACAATTCAAAATATTTTGACAGTTGTCAAAATAACTGCCTACTTAGCTAAAAAATAATTCGATTCTTATTGGCTGAAAAATTTGTATCATAATCAAAATCTATATCATAATGAAAGTGATTATGAAACAGATTTTAATCTTTTAATTAGCGTATTATAAAATAGGAGTAGAAAATATATTATTGATCAATCACTTAAAAGTTATTGCATTTATAAAAATTATAATAAAATGCAAACTGTAAATTAAAATTTTTCTTTTATTTTTATAACGTTAAAAATGATAAAAAAATAATAAGTAAACCTTCAACAACAAATGTAGTTTCTGGCCGATATAGATACGTACCTTTTGGGTACCTAAGGCTTAACTGGGTCATAAAATTTTATTACCCTCAAACTGTTTGGATACCCTAAAAAATTCGAACACCGAACACCCCGAAGGTGCACTCCGTTTGACAGGTATAGTTCGCACATCTGATTTGCGCATCACTTTTGGGTGTAATTCCACTGTTGTCACGATAGACTTTTATTTATTGTTGTAAACTTGCCGAATATTGTGTTGGTGAAATGTTTATCTTTGTACGGTTACGTTGTACTTTTTGTTTAGGATATTAGAAAAGCATAAATAAAAGATAATACTTATTTTATTTCAGCGTTTTATATCACACACATGCCGGCTCTGCAGAAACTACTTGAGCAAAACCAGACCTGATTTTACACCCAAAAATTTTGTTACCAGACTTCAGAATTCTTAAATGTATCGTAACCTATGCAGACCTTTTTTTATTATAAAAAAATTAAATGTTCATACTGCTTGCATTATTTTTCTAGGAAATTCAGAAAAAAATTCAGAAGAAATATTGAACGAGATTGTCGGGTCTCCCGTATATGGTCTCGGTATCGCCTAAATAATTTTCAAAAAGGTCTTGTCTTGCTCTCGTCTCGGCTTTACGAGACGAGACGAGAAAAGTATCGTTCTCGTGTGAAGCCCTAGTTATAGCTTATAAAGATAGTAGTTTTATTTTAAAACTAAACAAATGGTGCGTTTCAATCATAGATATTGTATTATATATACTTACTCTAGATCGCTAATCCCCAATAAGTATCAGTTAAAAATTGATGCCCAATACCAACTTTTTTCTGGAATGCGCATTCTCACAATTATCCTCTTTAAGCCGCAGTGTATAGTCAAATTTAAAAAATATTCTTTTTTGCAACCGAGGTTATGCTTAAAATTTAGTCAACATCGCTGTGAAATGTATTCGAAATCGAATTGAATATCGTGAATCTTGCAACAGTGCTATAAATTCGAATTGACAGTTTTAAAGGAAGTTGTTACAACCAGAGACGGTTTGGTATTGATTTTGCTTTTGAAGTTTGTTGAAACTGGAATGCTTATAACCAGTTGTGTTGTCGGTTGTGGCTATTAATATTAAAATATTAATCTTCAATTATAAATATTGATTAACTTAACCTAACATAACCCAAATGATCTTTGAATCTCACTGAAACCTACCGTGTCCATAATAAGGATAATGCTGATCATGCGCATATGAAATTGTCTTGCAGTTTTGACATCACTTACGTTCCAGTGAATTGGCATTCTAGAGTCAGTATAGTATGATTTATATGATTTGAATAGTGAAAATAGAGACTACAAGTGCTGATTTTTATCTGAAAGTAATCAAAGAGAAAAAACTCTATTAGCCCAACAATACCGTGATAAAAATTCTGAGTTTGTCAAATGGCTGCATTATTACTTTTTGAACTCCGAAGAAAAAGAGGATTTTTCTTTTTTTGAATAATATGAACTGAAAACACACGATAATAATTTAGAAAAGTTTTCGGATTACCTTTTAAAAACATTTGATAAACGAATCACAATTTCAACTGCATATTTGGGAAAATATATTTTCAGATCAACAATTCAAACAGAACAAAATAATTTGTCTAAAATATTCGTAAAACATAAAATTTTAAACGTTTTAACAGTTTTTTATGAAATTTTGGTGAAAGTTCTTTTACATGTTTACTAATGCAGTGACCTACTCAGTTTTTTTGATAAAAAAATTTCTAATACGATTTTGCTATTTTCAGCATTGAAACAAATCATGGTATGCCTTGAAAATGGATTTTCAGTCATAAAATGTTGTGCTTTAGAAGAAATTTGCATTCTCCACATCACCCTAAAAAATTGATAAAATCGGTGTATAAATGTACAGGGGTAGTTCCGATTGAAATGGGCCACGCTGTATAAATAAAAAATACAAAATCAAATATAAAGGATTTTTAATTCCATTAATAATTAGCAGTTGAGTAAAAGCGTTATTGCTAAATAAATAAAAAATAATCATTGTTAACTTTGACGTCATTTCCAATTCTTTAATGATCAGTCACTATTTACTTGGATACTCAATAATTAGTGATAAACATATCAATTTTTAGATATTTAGTTGTTATTTTCTGATCACGAGTTTGTTTGGAAAGGAAAGTTTTGTAATCATGATTTTTTTAGACTTCTAAATCAATGTTTAGAAAAGTCTTATAATACGAATCTGCCTGTCTGTCTGTCCGTCCGTCCATCTATCTGTTCGTCCGCACTGAGGTCTCAGTAACCATAACAGATAGAGACAAACGTAAAATTAAACGACAATAAATCAGAATGTTTTTCTTGCTTGCTCACGAGGGGACGATACTTTTTTACTTGTTTGATATTCGGCCAATTTTTATGTTGTGAGGTGTATTTCGACCAGTATTAACTTCTAAAGCAATTTACGTCTTATAATTGACGGCGTGGGGCATGCGAAAGTGGGCTCTGCGAACACGCATACCTTGCTTTAATCTAAGCGTTGACTATCGGTGGGACTTGTGAACATGCCTTAGATTAGAGCTATAAAACTATTTATTAATATATGATATTATTAAATTATTATTTGAAAATATTAGTCCAAAAGATAAATATTATTAATAATTAATGATTGAATGGCTTAAATCGCAATAAATAAAATGATTTTTGGTTTACCTAAATGGTTAATAAACTTCATAATAAATGATATTGAAATAAATTTTTTATAATCCTAACAGCTGTACGCTATAAATATAATTTAGATTTTAGAAAATAAGAAATAAATTTACACGAATTGGTATATTCCAATTGATTAATAAATAATAGTTAATTTTTCAAACTGTTTATTTTATTTCCGCCATTTTAAACATTACTCACATTACCTATTCAGAAATTTGGTATTAAACTTATTTTTCTTGAATTGATCCATAACATATTAAAAAATAATACAATTTGAGGATGAAAGACTGCAAAAATGTTAAAAAAATTATGTGTGCCCAGGATTTTTCTAAAAATGTGTGAAAAAATAAGTGAAAACATTCATTGAATTATTTTTATAATTTTAACACTATTTATTACCACTAATAAATCTTCAATATTTGTTGCTTTATTAAAATATAAACACAAATTTAATTTAATAAAAAAATTACTTGCAGTGTTTGCAAACACCTCTCGGTCCCATAAACTGACTGAGGGTATACCAAGTACATGTTCGCAAACCCCATGGTTCGCAAAGCCCACGCTACCTTGTAATTAAAGCCAATCCTGTAAATCTACTATATTTCCGAACAAACTTTAAGAACAATCTAAATAAACATTTTAATCAGGGCAGAGTTATGAATAAAGCAAAAATGATATATAAATATTTAAATAATTGTTTTATTTTTATTTATCTGGCAAGTAAACATTGGCCTAAATCCAAAAGTTTTCGTATTTTAAATTTCAGAAATATCTTCTAATAAAAATATTATACTGTTAGGATTCTGGAGCCAACATTTTAAGTGTATATATTAACTAGGATTCCCAACTCGTATGAAGGTAAGCTAAAATAGGTTAGACCAATAAAAATAATTTAGTAATCGCGTCTGTCTTCTACTGAGTTAAGAATGTCGTTTTATGCCTCGTAAAAATAGATACAATGTTAAAATATTTAAAAATAAAGCTGGTTAATCAAAACTATTTAAAAAAATATATAAAGAAGAGCGTTTTGTTTTGGCTAACAAAACAGAGCAATTTATTCTAACTTTCTATTATAAATTTTATTATTTACATAAAAACTGTTTAAATTCTAAAATAATTTCCTGCAACTATCTACTTCTAATACCATTGTTTTTAAATTTAAAAATATTCTCTTTGCGGCTCACTTATATTATTACATAAATCATTATATTCTTTTATAATAATATTTTTGCTCCGATTAGAGCCAGTGCCGTATCACGATTAATATATTTTGTAACAAAGGTGTACCTCATGGTGTTTTACTTCTAGCTAAATATCAATATTATTACTACAATATATCTCCTGTTAAGCCGAGCAAACCTTGATGCGCGTGAATTACAATAAAATGATAATTATTGACATAGTTAATTATACAAGTCTATGTTATCAATTGAAATTGAAGTACTATCCCATCTTGAGTGAAGTCTATAAAGTTTTACGTACTTTTTCCACCGATAGGGGAAACATCATGCCTTTTCACTGATTAATAATTAGTAAATTTGATTAGTTAATATTATTTGTTGTGGATAAAACTCGATACTTTTTCTAATTTATTGGCGAGGGTTAAATATTTATTAAGATAAAACTAATACTAAACTGAATACAAATAAACCAAATAATTATTATCAAAATGAACACGAAATTATAAAAACGATTGATTCATTCTTAGAAACCGTCGCCTGTCCGATAGAAGCGCAAAGATGCCTGAAAGCAGGTCTTTACCCAACGATACATAAAAATTAACTGACTATTCTGGGATTTCTAGCCGTAACAAAAGTGGCCATTTAAAGAAAAGGTTTTAACTTATAAATTTTTGGAAAATACTGACATTGGCGCCAATTATTTCTGAGGATTTAGAGCTTTTAACTATTATTTTCTAAAAATATTAATTTATAAGTACTTAACCCCCTCTTCCATTTTCTGACATGAAGGTAATAGGTTGAAAAAAAATCGGCTGTGTCACCCCAGAATTTTCCCGGCTCGACCGTAGAGAATATGTTATTTATTATTATTATTTTAATTACAAAATACTAAGCATTACATTAATTTATGGCACACATTAAAAATGGCGAGCCGATGGTAAACACGTCTACCGAATTAATATTTCAATGTTGATAATGACATAATCTGCGCATGCGCACGTTGTATATCACACTGCTACAATTAGGATCTAGGATCTCCTAAAATCATGTGTGAAAACTATTGGGAATTTGGGAAAATTTTTCATACAAAAGTTGTAGGCAATTTTATGCTTTACAACTTTGCACTGAAAGATTTTGTACTAAAGAGCATAATTTACTTCCAATTTAAAAAAAATGGAAAATCCTAAATGTGTATTTTTCTCGCCATCTAGCGGCAAAGCTTTAAGGAATTCGATAAAAAGTTAAACATAAAAGTTAAAGAAAATTTGATGCTTTACAACTTTGAACAAGAAAATTTTGCACTAAAATGCATTGTTTATCTTCAAAATCAAAAAAAACCAGAGAAAACATACATGCACATATTCTGGAAAAAGCTTAAGACAAAAGTTGTAGGGTATTTTATGCTCCAAAACTTTGTACTACAACATTTTGCAAAAAAGTGAATTATTTGTCCTCAAAATCAAGACAAACTAGATAAAACCTACATGCATATTTTTTATGCGCCCTCTAGTGGCGCAACTATTGGAAATTCTGGAAAAAGTTTGAAACAAAAGTTATAGGGAATTTTATGCTCTAAAACTTTGTACTACAATATTTTGCAGTAAAGTGTATTGTTTGTCCTTAAAATGTAAATAAAGCAAAAAATTGTTACATGTATATTTAACCAATGTCGGTCTTGAGGACCCTCCACTGAACCAATTTAAACTAAAAACTAATGGTCGCATTCTATATACACACCGACCTTCCATACCAAATTTCAGCTTGATTGGTCAAACGGTTCGGCAGTTATCGTGGAAGATTACACACAGACACACAGACAGACCATACGCTGGAAATGGTTTCAAACATCTTGGGGGACTTCAAAATGGATAAATTCATCGATATCTCGATTTTTTTTGCTCGTTCACCTTACTTTCCCTTTGATGGGTCCGGGAAAGTAAAAGTAAATAAAGTGTTAAAGAGAAAAAAATTCGGCGGCCTCATAAAATTGGAATTTTGTCAAATAAATATGACCTGACCTAGATAATGTCACAATAAATATGCTGTAAAAATTTTGTTTCTTAATATCAAACCGTTGTCCTTTTCCCGAGTGTACAGAGTGAAGTTACTTCTAGGAAGCAGGAGCAGCTGGATCCATATAAATAAGAAATTTTGAAAAATGTTTTTTCGACAACGGTTTGACATTAAGAAACAAAATTTTTACAACATATTTATTGTGACATTATCTAGGTCAGATCATATTTATTTGTCAAAATTCCAATTTTAAGAGGTCGCCGAATTTTTTTCTCTTTAACAAAAAGTAGTTTTAAGAAAAAAAATCGGAAGCCCTCGATAACTTCCTCCAATATATACATTTAAAATTTCAGCCTATTTTACAAAAGGATTTTCGATTTCAAATTTTACTGAGGTGCTATTTTACCCTTAAGTAATTTAGCTCTCTAGAAAATAAGAATATAACATAATTGACACTTTATTTTTTTGGAAACTCCCCACTTCCTCCATTTTTTTTCTATTTCCATTTGGGTACATAATGCATTCGAACATAAAAAACACATTGACTTGAGCGTTTTATTAAATTAGTTGTGTGTAACAAAAAATTCATTCATTTTTTTTTTTGATTAAAACATAAATGAAGTTGGCACTTTTGGTATTTCACCAGAGATTTTCCTTTGCATTCAAGTACTTTACACCTTTCCCTTTCGACTGCTCATGCTGACTAATGAGCTATACTATCAGTCTGTACATAAGGATTTGGTCTAGGTTCTAGGCATCTCCTCTTCGCTGGTGACTCAGGAGTTGGCGAGCTTGGGCGATCTCGCTTCTGAGATGTTGTGAACCCTTTGTTGCATAACTCTTCAGTTAACATGGCGATATGTTTAAAACCCTCTTGAACAAGCACGACTCGGCTAGTTAAGGCATATGATTTCCGGCGAGGTATCAATGTTTATGACAGAAAACTCGCCTAAAAACTGCCAAGCCCCGCTGGGAATCATCTTGTATCACCAATGGAACTTTAAAAATATAACATATGTTTTCCTAAACAGATTCTTGTTCTTTGCTTGGAGGAGTCAATTGTATATGGGTCACATTTACACAATATATATTTTACTGGGTGTTTTGCCACTCTGTTACAATTTATTAAAATTTGTATTAGTTTTCTAATGATATTACGAGTTTGATATATTTTACAGACGTAACTACTTTATATATTGTCATATAGGTGCTCAATTTCTAAAAGTACCTCGTGTAAGAGAACAAATAAAATTATCATCTAAATAATATATTTAGTGACTCCTAATTTTGTTCTTCAAATTATGAACAATTTCAATAAAGATAATTTTGGATAATTTGATATACATACATTTCATATTAAAAAAAATGTTTTTTAAATTTTTGAGGAGTTCACAACCAGAATAAAATCTAAAATGAAAAAATTAAGTATTCTACATAGTTGAATAGAGAAAAAAAAATGGGGAATTCAAAAATTAAATAAAAAGTACAGGACCGTATTTGCAAGAAATAGTTGAGGGTGGTTCTTCAAAGACGAATTATTGTTTTAAAAAAATGGATACGCTATGTTAAGCGGCATTTGACCTTTTATTCCAAGTTTACCGGTTCTGATATTACTTCGGTCCGCACCGGAAGTATTAGAGTCATGAAAAAATTTGAAATTTTTTTTTGCTTAAAATTACGTTCTACGACGTTTTAACCCACCCACAACACGATTAAGTGAAAAAAATTTCATGTCCGTTGGTCTGGATGGATGGATGTATGTGGAGACGATAACTCAAGAACTAGTCCGATTTCAAAAATTCATTCGCCAATTGTCTTCTCGTGTTTAGGAGAGGAACCCTATTACTTTTCGGCATTCTACCTGTAAGGAAGTGGAAACTGGAGGTGGTTAAAATTTTAAAAAAATCATATCTCCGCCACATTTAAAAATACTGAAACAGGCCATTAGACTTTTTTCATGTCTTAATTATTGTAAAATTAATTTACTTAAAACTTTTTTTCATTTGACCTTCATGGGTTGAACTGGAGAGGGGTGAAATTTCAAAAAAATCAAATCTCCGCCATTTTTTAAGATATTGAAACAGGTCAAGACTTTTTTCAAAGTACTAAAAACATTATGTTTTTATTTTAACCCGTGTATTTTTTTCTTTTGAAATCCCCATTTAATTTATCTTGAAAATACGCATTTTTCCCCATTTAACCAACTTTATAACGGATTATACGAAATCCCAATAGTGTTCAGCTAAGCTTGCGCCACCATGTATATCTGTCCGAGATCAGAGACAAAAATATCGAGAAATGAATGGAGACAAGAATAGGTCAAAAAAGAACTTGAAAGGATTTTCACTATTCGATGTGAAGTGACTAAATTACGATTATTTGTTAACCTCTCCAGTTACGCTACTGAATTAGCGACCGACCCAATATGAAAATTATACAGTACAAAACGGAATACAAAAGTCCCATTCATTTATCAATAAAAGAGATCAACGATTATTGTAATTATAGTTTTGATTGACTGTTACTTCTCAGTTGTTTGACTGAACAATCATAAAAATTGTAAAATTATACCTTTGGGTGATACCCAGGGGCGGTACAGGGACGGTATAAATTTACAAAAATGTCAAATAAGCACGATTCGTTTTAGGCGATTCGATTTCCGAGGGGACAATTATGTTTATTAAAACCTGACGTATTCTCTTTAGTCAATATTTAATTAATAATTAAAGAAATGTAACTATAGAAGTTAATTATTGTGATAAAGCAAAATTTAAAAAAAAAAGAAATAAATAGTGTGATTTTCGCCAATGTTTGTATAGTATTTTGTCCACAATCATTTAATATTTGTAATAGACCGACTTTTAAAGTTTTGAACTGTGAATAAAATATTTTTCTAATAGAAACTGTTTTCTTCTTCGGGCACACCTGAAAAACGTTTTAACCTAATACAACGGAGATTTGAAATGTGTATTACAAAGTTGGAATCTACGTATGCGTTTTATCTAAAAACATTTCTTGAAATTGCATAATCGAGAAAAAACGAGTTTTTTATATAAAACAGCCTACTTATTAGGATTTAGGTGGAAACAATCCCATTTTAGAAAGTAAACTGCATTTCCCCGACTATCAAAAAGTAAAAGTAAGCACTTAAATTACACGTGCACTCAAGTCACTTAATCAAAATTACTTTGGTAAAGATATTTAAGTAAAAGGTAAAGTAACTATATCTGCTTTTAATTCTATGCTTTCTTACTGAATTATCTGTTTCATCGATAAAAATAAATATAGAAGATTTATTTATTTAATCATTTATACGAGGGTCATTCCGATTTGTCTTTAAATATATGAGAACTGTTAAAAGAAATCTGAAATGTGATAAAAAAACGTTATGCCTAGTTAACAATATTTTCTTACGATTTTATGAAAAAAATAATCCGAATCTTCTAAACCTTATTTATACTTTAATTAATAAAAACTAACTAGTTTTTTTAAACTTTGCTAATTTATTGTTGGAAAACAATAGTTATATTCAGTAGTATTGTGAAGTTCAAACTCGATGGTTGAAATTAAAAAATGTATCGATTTTTTATATCGATTGGGTACCAAATACCATGAAATAATAAATCATGGTTATCATGGTTTCTGTTATTAAAATATCAGAAACGGGCCTGGATTTTTTATTTAAATGATGCAATAACTCGAAAAAATACTTCGTAGTTGCTCATAAGTGAATATGAATGCTCAGTGCTACTTTTAATCATTCGATGGATTAAAAGTAGCACTTTAGTCACGTGGTGCATACGATATTTTTTGCACCTCATTGAGTAAAACTTTGAAATTCATACGATAATTATGGGAAAAGAAACACTGAATATTATTTCATAATAACGATAACTAAATCGATTACTTAATGGTTATGAAAAGTTATTGGAAAAAAAAAAGATCAAAAAAGCTAACCTGTCGGGGGTTTGAACCTGGGTCCTCTTATTTACAAGGCTAAGGTTTCTATTGGTTTGTTATTCGAACGACTAAAATTTTTTTATCTCTCTCACGGTGGACTAAAAATATTTTAACCCCAAGGGAGTAAAAGTGGCACTTTAGTCCCTAAAATGAGGAAGTAAAATGCTTGCAAAAAATACATTATACATAATTTATAGTTTTGGTTTTCGTAACGTACAAATACAATTTTATTTGGTTAAATATCATAGGTAATGTTAAAATTGTAAATTATAAATGAAACGTAAAAATTCTTTGCTAACATGATATATGATACTACGCTATTGCATCTAAGACCTGTTTCCAATGCAGTGATAAAAAGAATTACTTACTTTCATTTATAATCTGTTAACACCAATTTCCAAATCTTGAATTGAACTAACACTACTTCGATTTTATGTCATTCGTTCACTACAAAATTAGTATATTATTCAACGAGCACATAATGATGGCTATTATTCACGAGGGTGGCTTCGCTCGTGACGCAAACCACCCGTGTTAATAATAGCATTTACATACGAGTAAAATACTAAACTTTATCCACGACTATTAAATAATTTTGGCTAAAATTATAGTTAGAAGAACAGATATTTGGGATTGACTTATGCAGGACTCTTATCTTTTACGAGGGTTTTACTGCTTTACAGGCAACTGTTATAAATCAATTCAAGTACCCTGTATCGCTTTTAAGATTTAAACATGGACCGAAATTCAGAAAAATTGTCTGTTGTTTCATTAATACTTTTTACAGTATTCTCCACTTAGGATGATATTGCGCAGAACCCTAAAATCGAACTTGATTTTAGTGGGCCGCTTATTTACGTATTAAATTATATGCTCAGTTCTCAGTAGCGCAAAACCTGCAACAATAAGTGAGTGCAGTTGGTGTTGACAATATTTTAATAAATTTTATTTTTAAACACAATTTTAATGCAAAATATTGCGGCGCTGAACGCTCTACGGACAAAAACATTGAAAAATACATTAAAACACTTTCGCATTAGTTGAATTTTGAGTCAATTTAAATAAAACATCAGTAAACTTGATTTTAATAATTTTCGATTTAAATACAAAACTGAGTTTTACGAAATTCAAAAATTTCGACAACTTATCAAAAAATTCTAAAATTAACAAAAAAAAAACAAATAAAAATGTGTAGAAATTCAAAATTCTCGATAATTTCAAAAGTATATATCGAAAATTTCAAAAATTCCAAATTATTCATATAATTAAAAATATTTCAAGAATTTTGAACAATTTAAAAATGTCAAGTTTCAAAAAACATTAAAAAGTTATTCTAAAATTGTAAAATTTGTAAAAAAAATTATAAAAATTTTTGTAAAATAACTAAATATACGAAATTGTTTATTTTTAATCGTTTTTATGTAGTAATACTCCACGCCACTGTATTACCAGTTTGTCTGACCAATCATTCGTATACTATAAACCTTTATTTAAACCACTGAATAATCATTATTCACTAGTGAATAATAGATATCTAATGATTATTCACTAGTGAATAATGGATATTATCATTATTATTATTATTATTATTTAGTAAACTCATGTATAATGAACAAATAATAGATTAGTCCTAGATAAAGGCTATTATTCACATGAATGCTTTGAGTCACTCGCTTCGCTCGTGAATAATAGCCATCATTATATGCTCGTTGAATAATATACCCTTTTTCTTTAGTATAAATTCGATAATTCAAGTTTTTAATTGTAAAAATCTCGGCTTGAAGAGACACTTGTATAAAAAGGTTTTGTAAATGTCATTTACGTCAAGGTGAGTTTCATGGCATGCTAGATAGATATTAATTGCCTGTAATGAAAGAAATAGCGCTAATTCGAAATTATACGCCTTTTTCTTTTTTTATTTTGATTTTTTGATCCTGTTGTTTAAGACAGAATTAATATCATTATTTTTTTTAACTTTTAACGAAAAACACAGTGTTTTTTTTAATTATACAGGATGATTGAAATAAAGCCATTAAATTGGTGATTAAAAATCCGCATTATCTTTAACCTAGTAATTTTATTTTAGAAAATACACCCGATTGGTTTTGTAAAGGTTTTCGGAATAAATAATTATTTAAAAGTGCAGGTCCTTATTTAAAAAAAAATAACTTAGTGTATTTTTAAGTAAATCTCATCTTTTTAGTTTTACAAAAATTGACAATTTCAAATTTTTAAATTTATCTCAGATCGTATTGAGAATAAGCTACACTATGTGTCTTTAACCAAAAAGTAAAAATCTCGTCTGAGAAATTAGCTCGGACATCTCCAATTAAAAAAAATGAGGTTTCAAAGTAAAATCTCATTTTTTTTGTTTTACAAAAATTCACAATTTCAAATTTTAAATTCGTCTCAGCTCGTATTAAGAATAAGCTACACTACGTATTTTGAACCAAAAAGTAAGAATCTGGTATCAGAAATTAGCTCGAACATCTCCGTTAAAAAAAAATGAGGTTTCAAAGTAAATTTCATTTTTTTTTAGTTTTACAAAAAATAACAATTTCAAATTTTTAAATTCGTCTCAGCTCGTATTAAGAATAAGCTACACTACGTATTTTGAACCAAAACGTAAGAATCTGGTATCACAAATTAGCTCGAACATATTCGTTTAAAAAAAAAATAGTTTTTCTAAGTAAATCTCAAATTTTTTTCGTTTTACAAAAATTGGCAATTTCAAATTTTTAAATTCGTCTCAGGTCGTATTTAGAATAAGCTACGCTACGTATTTTAAACTAAAACGCAAGTATCTGGTCTCAGAAATCAGCTTGGACATCTCCGTTTAAAAAAAAATGTGTTTTCAAAGTAAATCTCAATTTTTTCAGTTATAAAAAAAATTGACAATTTCAAACTATTGACAATTTTAAACTTTTAAATTGGTCTCAGATTGTATTGAGAATAAGCTACACTACGTATTTTGAACTAAAAAGCAAGAATCTAGTCTCAGAAATTAGGTTGGATATCACCGTTTAAAGAAAAAATGGGTTTTCAAAGAAAATCTCATTTTTTTTAGTTTTATAAAAATTGACAATTTCAAATTTTTAAATTCCACTCATATCATATTGACAATAAGCTACGCTAGGTATTTTGAACCAAAAAGTAAGAATCTGATATATTAGAAATTAGCTCGGACATATCCGTTAAAAACAAATAGTTTTTCTAAGTAAATCTCAATATTTTTTGTTTTACAAAAATTGACAATTTCAAATTTTTAAATTCGGCTCAGATCGTATTGAGAATAAGCTACACTTCGTATTTTGAACTAAAGAGTAAGAATCTGGTCTCAGAAATTAGCTCTAACATCTCCGTTTAGAAAAAAATAGTTTTTCGAAGTAAATAACAATTTTTTTGTTTAACAAAAATTGACTCTTTCAAATTTTTAAGTTCGTCTTGAGAATGAGCTACACTACGTATTTTGAACTAAAAAGTAAGAATCTCGTCTCAGAAATTAGATCGTACATATCCGTTAAAAAAAACGGAAAAAAAGTAAATTTCAATTTTTTTAGTTAAAATAAATTAACAACATCAATTTAAATTGCACCATCGTACGTAAGATTAGTGCAAGGTTTTTTATAAATTTATTAGTGAAAATATGTGCTGATTTTGTGACAGTTTTGGAAGACTAGAGAAACAATCTGCATTGTTACTCCAAAATAACCAAATTTATTTAAAATAATATAATTTAAGGAATTTGTGACTCATTGAAAATCTGTTCCAAAATTTTTCCAAATCTATAAACATTTTAGATAACGCACATAATACAGACAAGAATCGTAACAAATGATCGTTTAATGCATTTTTAAAAACCAGTCTCATTTACTAGTTTTCAAAAGTTGCATAACAAGTTTCATTTGAATGTTTATGATTGTAAAACAGTTATATAAATTCCTATCCTTTTTCGTAAATCGTTAATGATCACCACAATCCTTAAATATTTAGTTTTATAGAAATAAACTAGAATTATTCTTTATTTCTATTGATTTTAATTCAAAAATACAGTCGCGATGGTAGTTCCAAAAAAATCTGCATATAAAAACTAAACTATGTTGATGAAAATCAATTACAATATTTTAATAAATAAAATAAAGTTTTACGTTTTTTACAAAAATATAACATGTCTGATGAAGTTATTGTATAACGAAACATGTCACTAGTCCAATAATAATTGATATACTTTTATATTGTTTCATTTATCTTAATATGCTTTTAACAAATCTATTTTATTATTTTCGAAAGTACTTTCAATAAAAATAAACCTCAGGAGAGGGCCAACCCCTTTTCCTTTAATAAGCCTATGTGGAAAAATTAAAAATTAACCCTAAATTCCCCAAAATTTCTTAAAAAAAGTACAGAAGTTCCAGCCCAGTACTTATTTACACCCAGTATATTATTATTTCTCAAAAAAATATGGTTACGGCCAAACGATTTTTTATTGGACCCACTAAAATTTCATTACAATCAACTGGTTAATTTAATTATCCTTTTGCGCAACTTCCTCCTACGATTTCTTGTTTGTTCGTTAATTTCCATTACCAAATCGAAAAAAATATATTTCTGAGTTTCAATGTTCGTTATAATTTTTGATTTCTTCGACATTTGACCGCAGATAAATATTATCTTATCGCCTTTAGATACTGTTAGTGTTTAAACTGGTCCACGTTGGGGATAAATATACAGGAGGTTATCAGGGTATTTGCTTATTTTCGATAAACAAGTTTAATTATCTCGGTATACAGATTGTCCTAAATAACGTTAAATAGTAATATAACGGATATTATAATTTGGTTTATACAATTAAAAATCGACCTTAATAAGGAGCGCTTTAACAGGATCTCTGTAAGTGTCTTTTTTTTATTTTCTTAAAACTAATTTTTATTTTTATGCTAAATGTTCGTAAAACAATATTCGAAGACGTTCAGTATATTAAATAAACTGTTATTTAACATTCTGACAATATATTGTATATATATTTTAAAAGATTTCTTATCACAATAACTAATGTTAACCTCGTTTCGAAGTTTGTATTATTAAATAAATAATATAAATTATGAAAGATACAAGAAATAGGCCAATTAGAGTGGAAATGTAATATTGCATTTATTACATCACTATTTAATGATTTTTTTAAAATAATTCAATATTTATTTATAATTAAGTAGGGTGGTTTTGCTCTTTTGGTATGACAAAATGATCTGTTCAGTTTTCATGCTTACATCATGAGTAATAATGATACTTTCCCTATATTTTTTTAAACCCTTACAAGTGAACCCAAGAAATCAAAGCTTATGCTGGAAAATTTCCTCAAAACAATATTTCTTCTATTTTTTTGAATTTTCAAAATTATTTAAAACTTAAACAAGTTCTCTTGGCAAAATTTAATAAACGTTTTGTGATTTTTCTGTAATGGATCCATATATTTTATTTTCACTTCCTAAATAGACTTATCTGAATATTGGGAATTCAAATAATAATTTGCACAACAGTCACTTTATTATTATTTAACAATATTCTTTCTTAAAATTTCAAACCAAGGAAACAAAAAATGTTATACCAGAGAAAAAATGAGTTCCTTATTTATCCAACTTATGTAGGCGAAATTAATATTTCCTCTGTAAGAGGAAGTACGTTTATCTTAAATACTTTTTTTTAATAATCTACAAGCAGATTTTTAGTTTAGATCAAGATAAATTAATTTTACTCTGATAATTAACTTTATTTAATCAATATTTTTTACCCACATTAATTTCCTATATTATATAACTAGAAAATAAATAAAAAGATACAGGGTGTCTGGATATTCGACAGCCCTCGTAAATTGATGAAGAATGTCCACCCAGAACTTTCCCGGCTCGGCTGTAGAGAATATAATTATTTTAATTACAAAATACTAAGCATTACATTAATTTATGAAACAAATTTTAAATAGCAAACCGATGGTGAATACATCTACCGAATTGATATTTCAATGTCGATAATGACATGATACAAAAGATGTAGAGAATTTTACGCTCTACAACTTTGCACTAAAACATTTTGTCCTAAAACGCAAAAATACAGAAAGCCTAAATCTGTATATTTTCTCCTCTAGCGGCGAAACTATGGAGAATTTAAAAAAAAGTTAAATACAATAGTTAAAGAAAATTTAGTGCTCTATAACTTTGCACAAGAAAATTTTGCACTAAAGTACATTGTTTGTCCTCAAAATTTAGAAAACTACGGAAAAACTACATGCACATTTTTTCGCGCCCTTTAGTAGCGCAGTTACTGGAAATTTTGGAAAAAGTTTAATACAAAAATTATAGGAAATTTCATGCTCTAAAACTTTCCACTATAACATTTCGCACTTAAGTGTATTGTTTATCCTTAAAATTTTAAAAAGGCAAAAAATCGTACATGCCCATTCAATCAATGTCGGTCTTGAGGATCTTCTACTGTACCAATTTGAACCAAAAACTAATGGTCGTATTCAAGGCATACACCAACCCTTCATACCAAATTTCAGCTTGATTGGTTAATCGGTTCGGCAGTTATCGTAGATGATTACACACAGACACACAGACAGAACGTTGGAAATTGTTTCGATCTTTTTGAGGGACATTAAAATGGATATTTCCATCGATATCTCGATTTTTTTGTTTAAACGCCTCAAATTAGACCTAAAACACGCTTTTTATTTTTTATTCAGTGGCGCGCTACAGTAGGATACGATACCTTTATTCCCTCTAATTTTTACGCCACTATTTGAATAACAATTATAATACACAATTTTTCTTAAAAAAAAAACCGCAATCTATAATTATGCAAAAAAATGTTATACCAATTTAAATTTTATTAAAATGAAGCAAATTTTTGGGTAGAAATTGGATTTTTTGTAAATTATTAATATTTTTCTATTTTTTTTTAGTTTACCAGCTAACTACGACTCTAAACTTTAAAAAACTTTTTATTTTTGTTTGTTTCAGACATCTGTGTGAGGAGCTAAACATCGGGAAAATTGACCTATTTTGGACATGTCGGACATACGCCCTTATAAATCAAAATATTACTGAAATCAGAGTAGGGTTACTCTGTTACTGGTAGCAATGTGATCCAAGGATTCGATTCAGTTCCACACTAACTTCGAGTCCATCCGGTTGGAGCTCAGTGCTTTTAAAGCTGCCCGGTTGTCCGACAAAACGTAAATAATTTGGTGACAAGAAGATGGTTTGTCAACTCTCTTACACACAATTCAATCGCAAAGATCTACACCTGAAAGATGGTACACTCCGGCTCCCGCACCACTTGGGGTCTTTGAACCATCTGTGTACAGTAAATAAGCCGTCCCTGGAAAGAACTTCTGTATGTGAGTTCTGGAGGAGAGCACATCTGAAACCATTCCGATAGGATGGTGAGTACTCATCTCTAGCAACCAGAGTGGTCACATAGCCACCAACACGGCTCTATAGGAGGTTATTCTCGAACAATAGTGACCAAAGAAGTTGAGACACACCCCACCTTGAAGATACCCCTTAGCCACCCTAAATCTAACAGTCTCCTCTTGCAGTGCTGATGTCACAAAACGATTTTCAAGCATGCATTTGATCCAGTTGCAGATTAGTCTGCTTATTCCCCTCCGCAGCCATGCAGCATAAATGGATTGAGGCAGGACGTTGTTGAATGCCCCCAATATCAAGGAAAGCTGTCAGCGCCATCTTTTTATGCTGTAGAGAGCGGCCTATCTTTCGTACGAGGTTATTTACAGCCAAATCTGTGGATTTTCCAACCAGGTAGATATATATTGTCTAGAAATGAGGGGAATTTCCTTACAGTTCCCTTCCCTAATGTGTCTATTTAGAATTCTCTCTAGCGGTTTTTAGTACGAACGAGGTAAAGCTAAAGGATTTAGGCAGTTAATTGTTACTTTCCCCGCTTTCCGAATATATATGACGCTAGCAATCGACCAGCCCTGTGGTATGAGCTCCACACCAAGCTCGTCAGAAATAGTTTCACGATAAGAGGCAGTAGCTCGTCTGCCCAGTTTTGCAACAAGGCAGGAAAAATACCATCTTCTCCTGGTGATTTATATGAGGAGAAAGACTTCAACCCCCATAAGATTGAGGGTGGAGTGATCACCTCAGATGCAAACATTCAATCTTCCTTTACTAGTCGTGTAGTCAAGCCAGGTAGAAGTGGAAAGGGATGCGGACGATCCTCCAGAAGCAGGCTGTCTGGGAAGTGATTCCGCATAAGGATCTCTAATATCTGATTTTTGGAGTCTGTAAATGAGCCGTCCGGTCGCTTTATTGACCCTATCTCTAGGAAGGATCTTGTGGAGTCTTGTACCGACAAATAGATCTCTTGTACTATGGCAGAATCTCCTCCAAAATTCCCTGTTGGCTTTTCGAATATATTTCGTGTCCCAGCACCCTGTTTCCTTAGATCGATTGAAGAGACATCGAATTTCTTTTCTATTTTTGTCCAAGATTCTACTCCTTAAGATTAATGGAATTAAGTTAATATTGTAATTTTATGGATAATTGTTTTTTCTAGCTTTAGAAACAATATTTGAACTATAATTTCTAAACTTTAGATAAAAAATTGTGATTGTGAGAATAGGGAGAGACCACAACTGTAAGCATTTTTTTAGTTTTCCTCATTTTGGTCTCTCCCTGTTCTCAAGTTCACAATTCTTGCATAAATTTTTTAAAAAATTTCGACTTTTAGTACGTTTTATTCTCTTTTTAATGATATTAAGTTAATATTGTAATTTTATGGATAATTTGTTTTTCCTAGCTTTAGAAACAATATTTGAATTATAATTTCTAGTTTATATATTGTTTACCCCTATAACAAAAAAAAACTGTTGATATTATTGAAACGTGTTGACTGTAGATAGAAAGAAAAAATATATATATATGCGAATATTTTCAAAATTTTAGATAAAAAGTTGTGATTGTGAGAATAGGGAGAGACCACAACTGTAAGGATTTTTTTAATTTTCCTCATTTTGGTCTCTCCCTGTTCTCAACTTCACAATTCTTGCATAAAAATTTTGAAAAAATTTCCAATTATAGTATGTTTCTTTCTCTTTTCAATGGTATTAATTCAATTTTAAAGGTCTGATATTTAAGAGGCGTTAATGAGGAAATAATGACATAGTATCCGTCAACTATCTATTGTTTATTTGTTACCTCAATGAAGCTTAAGGCTGGGCTTTAGGCGGGAAATGTACATATGTAAACTATAGTGTAAAACATGTTCACCGTATTACGCACAGGTCAAACAAACAAAAGCAAATATATTGAAAGTTAAATTAAAAATGTGTTTATAAAGGTTAATTCTTTGCCATAGGCTGGTTTTTAATAAAATTCTTTTACGAATAAAATCACAAATAAATCTTAAAAATCGTGTAAATTATCGTACTATTTTGTATCTTAATTTTTATTAAAATTAACTAAAAAATTTAAATTCTGATATAGCCATTGCATAGAATATCAATTTTTCTTTAGTTTGGCTTATGAAACTTGTCGATTAATAAAGTAATATGAAAGTTCTGTGCGAAGTTAACTATAAATTAACAAATGAATCTTAATAAAACATGGCTGCTTGAGAAGGCGGAAACTACTGATATTAGTTTGGATATTCACTAACATACAGCATGTATACAGAATATATATACAGAAAGGTATATATATATTTTTTATTTGAAAATATGAGTGATGGTTTTCCCGCCTAAACCCCCGCCTTAAACTAATAAATAAATTGTTAAAACTATGTGGACATTATTATATTACGTGTAGGTATTATGAAATTTTATAAAATCTAAAGTCCAATTTTTCCGGTTTGAACATTATTAATTTTATCCATTTTCGCATTGATCATTTCTCTTGTTTTATAATGGATTAAAAAGGCTGGGATAGTAGTATGTTGAACACAACTCATAAGACTAAAAGTAGGTATCTTGAAAATGAATTAAATATATTCTATACATATATGTATAAAATTAAAATTATAATGAAATTGGAGAGGAAACATTTATATATTCCTAGACATCTGATGTCTGAAATACCAACCTTTCACATAGGATATCAAATCCCAGGGTCACCAAGTTCATTTAACATATCTCCGAAAGTGTAAAGACCACATGTTACGAGTTTCTTTTTAGACTTGGACGTTTGGCCTGCAGAATTCTTATAGTCAAGTCGATTGAAATCAACATTAGAAAATAAACAAACAAGAGATGCATTCGAATTATGTTTTGAGAATGCAGATTTCTGGCTTATGATTTTTACATCTCAAATGTACAAATTAACCCAAAAATTAACTTTATTTAAAAAAATATTCGTTTATTATCATCAATTCCTGATGATGCTAACATAGTTAGCGAAACATTGTTGAATGTTTATATTTCCAATTCAAGTAATAACGTTGCAGTGAATATTAGCTTTGTCTTAATGATACCATAATATTCATTCAGAATGTTTAGGTTATTATAATGTTGGTTTTCTGTAATTAATTTTGGCAATATTTGCTGCCTTAACATTTCTTAATATTTTGGACCATTAAGGCTTTATTGAATGGCCAGCTGGGTTACCAGACTTTACTCCGTTGAAATTTTTGTCTAGAAAAAAGTTATATTGAAGCATTGGTGCTAATTGACTTTAAAAAGTGTTACAGGAATTTTAACAAATGCTAATTATATATTCTCAACTTAATTTTTTTCAGATGTTTTTTCAAACTGTTTATTTATTGTAAAATTCTTCCTGTTTATTACTTCTGTATTTTCTTTTATTTTGATTAGTCATTGTTACTTTTGTTATTGATTTTCATTTTTATACTTTGTATCTCATAATGTCTACTGGTTGATTTACTTTTGCGTGTCCTCTATAAATATTGTTTAATCAGCGTGCATTAAGTATCTACCATAAAAATTATTAAAACCTTTCATTTACCACACGACCGATTATGTTAGTAAATATTTTGTATTTTTTAATTTTATTAAAAAACATGATACTGATCAAATAAAACAGATGTAAAGATAAAGATCTAGAAAAAATAGTCTGATAATAAAGATTGAAAAGATATTATAAGTTAAATTTCTTCGTCATACTTAAAACCATAAAAAAAAATTAAACAAACAGAAAAAAATTACTATTATTTTTCCATTATGGTAAAAATACCGTGTAGTTAGTTGCTTTTCATATTTTAATAAATTATGCTTTACATTATCAAAGGACCTATTTATTTAATATTGTATTCTACACGAGACTAACTAATTTTATAGCAACTATATTGTTTATAAAATACTAATGAATTTTTAAAACATATATGCATTATTTATTTAATTGCTATATTGTTCTGCAGGATATACCTAATTAAGGAACATGAATATATATTATATATAACTTATGTTATATATATTTGTTGTAGCTTGAGTAAAATATATCGGAACACAACCACAAAAGGAGAGCCTGAGCGAGAGTAATATTTCATTATTTTTCTTTGTAAAAACTGAAGTCGGAGACGGGAGTGGGTCACTACTTTATTAAGTTATATTCAGTTTAGGGTGCCAAGCACAAAAGTCTACTCAAATTTATCGTACAACGTTACTTACGTTATTAGTTGTAAGTTACCAATATTAAGAAAAATATGGAATTGAGCTTGGAGTAAATTTTATAAAACATATTCTTAAATAGTCAATTAATTGTTTACTCTTGATTTACTCTCAAAAAAAATACTAATTACAACTTACCCCTTTTAAGGAATCGCCAAAAGGACCATGACTAAAGTAGATATAATACAGGCTTCCGATGGTCAGGATATTGAATTCAATGTGTTAGAGTGAGAGGATGCAGAGGTTCAGTGTGTCAGAGAGGGAGAGAGAGAGCGTGCTATATCGATATATCTTCGTTACTATTGGTCCAAATTGAAAACTGAAAACGGCGCTTTATTCAAAATGTAATGTAGAATAAATGCATAATGGAAAATCACGCACAGAAGCAAAGCTAAAAAGACATTAGCGTAGTAGATACCAGGAGATGCTGACAGGGCAGAAGGGTCTGCTGAAGCCTGGTTCATAATAAAAAATCATGTCCAGAAGCAACGCCAAAAAGTGACTAGCGCAGAGGATGCTGACAGAGCAGAAGGGTCTATTGGACCTGAAAACGGGTTCGAATGCGTCTGGTCTAGTCTTCAGGTCTATCAGACCCTTCTGCTCTGTCAGCATCCTATGATATCTACTACGCTAGTGCCTTTTTGGAGTTGCTTCTGCGCATGATTTTTCATTATGAACCAGACTTCAGGTCTGGTAGACACTTCTGCCCTGTCAGAATCCTCTGGTGTCTACTGCGCTACGCTAGTGCCTTTTTAGTTTTGCGTCTTCGCATGATTTTCCATCGTGCATTTATTCTACATTTAGTTTTAAATATAGCGCCGTTTTCAGATTTCAATTTGGACCAATAGTAACGAAGATATATCGATATACCACTCTCTCCCACTCTGAGACACTGAACATTTGCATCCTATCACTCTAACACATTGAATTCCCTATCATGAAAATCGGAAGCCTGTAGTATAACCACTCAGTAACCGGGCACGAGACAAAATACTAAATAAACAATATATACATAAAATTAAACTATATATAAAAATATTTAGATAAGGTAATAAAACGTCAAAGTACCAAAATTAATTTATTGAAGTTTTTAAAGTTGAAAGGGCGACTAGTTTCGGCGAAATTTCGCCATCATCAAGCTTAAAATGACTACCGTCAATAAATTAAATACAGGGTTTATAAAACTTACCAATGTAATTATGGGGGATTTATTAAAATGAAATTAAATTGATTTGCCATAAATTACACATTATGTAGTTATATTTAAGATTAAAATTATAATAAACGAAATATTTATAAAAGTGGTACAGAGTGATTATTTACCAAAACAGGAATGGAGTAACATTGTGTCCTAAAATAAATATCGGGTAAAAAGAAAGAATTGAGAAATGTGTTCTCAGAGTATTATAGAACCATAAAAGGACTTTTGGATGGCGGGATAACGTCAAAAATACATGGTTTTTGAAAAATATGTGTAATAGGATAGTCGTGTGTTTAGTCGGTAGTAGGAATTGCTCTAGAGAAGGAAATGGGGTAGGAAACCACTTCGTAGATGATTTTAAGGTATGCGACCCTCGGAGTATGTAATCTCAGGACTAAATCCCTTTATGACATGTAATCTGAGGACCATTTGAAACAGGGATTAATAATCCAACCTGTAATCTGAGGACCAAATAAAAGCAGGTAAAAATTACGAAATTTCCTAAATTTCAAATTTATTGAAATTATTATAATAACATTTTAATAGTATAAAGGGTTTTTAAGCTTACCTTATGTTTGCAAACATGAATTTAGTATATTTTATGTCAACTGGTATAAACAGCATATTTATAGTATAAAATGAGTAAATTTGAGATTATAACAAGTCAACGCCGCTGCAAATTATTAATTTTAAATGGGTATACATATTCGAAAAAAAAGTTTTGAAAAGTGATGAAACTTTTTGGACTTGCACAAATAGTAAATGCAGTGCGAAGATTTTCACTATTTGCGAAGACTCTGTTATAAGTCGAACCACCAAAAGTACAATCGTGAAGGGGGGGGGGGGGGAATTTCAACGTATTGACTGCGGACTTCAATGAAAACCATTACCCTAACCGTGTACAATCATGAAGAGAAGACCATAAAGAAAATGACCTGCGCAAAAAGAAAAGCTACAAACCAGGTTGCAGAACATCCTTCAAAAATAATTCACTCCTTTCTTAACGAGAATGTGGGTAACTTGGACAATATTACAACAACGGGATTGTCTTTGGTGAGAAGAAACATGTACAATACTCGGCGAAAACTACCAACATCGCGACAAGAAGTTTTTCAAGATTTGAATGGTAATGATATCAAGACAGTTAAGTCAGAAAACTTTTTGCGAGTTTGTGATAAAGAAAATGAAATTGTGATCTTTTCGTGTGATAGTAACTTGCGATATTTATGTGGTTGTACGAAAATGTTTGTTGATGGAACATTTTAATATTGTACCAAGTTTTTTTGTCAATTATTTACTATCCACACAATTAACAACGGACACTATATTCCACTTGCTTTCTATCTACTACCCGATAAAACAGCACTGACGTATACAACAATGTTTGAACATCTAAAAGAAATCGGTTGTGTCGCCCCAAAACTTTCCACGAATCCTTTTTCAGATATTTAAGGTTAATGTTTCAAATTTTGACATTTTTTTATTTTTGACAGATGACAGTTGGAGAAATAATTTTGACTGTTTTGAATAGTTTTTTAAGGGTTTTCAAATGACACATTGCATGTCCAATTCGGTGACATATTGCATCTGTCATTTTTGATAGTGATACTTCCATTTGACAGATGTCATACAAAAACTAATGGGTTCTTCCGACGGGTAACCCAAATTTTTATAACAAATTTCAGCTCAATCGGACTAAACGTGTGGCCTCTATCGTGGAAGAATACACACACACACATACACACAGGCAGACAGACAGACAGACAGACTTCCATCTGGAAACGGTCTTAATCGTCTCAGGGGACCCGAAAATGGATATTTCCGTTTTTATCTCGAAATTTTTTTTTAGCTGGTTCACAATACTTTCCATTCTAGGAGGTGGGTTGGGAGAGTAAAAAGAAAGTTTACAGTTACATTGTGTCTTCAATCCAAAAATTGTAGTAGCTGATTTTGAGTCAGCCATACATAACGCTATTGTATGGCCAGAATAAAAAATAACCGGCTGCCGATTTCACTTAGGCCAAGCTTGGTACCGTAAAATACAACATATTGGTTTAAAAACGGAATACAGTGACAAAAACAGCAGGAAAATGGTTGCGATTTATTTTGGGTTTGATATATTTGATCCACTAGAAGTTTCTGATTGTTTTGTTTTTGAATTAAAGAATAACCTAATAACAATAACGCTTTAACTAAAATGGTATAATATTTAGTCGAGAATTATATTTCAGAAAGTTCACAGTTTCCACCAAATTGTCACTCTACAGAAAACACAACAAACGCTTGTGAGAGTTTCCACCCGTAATGAAAATTTTTATAGTTCTCATCCTTCTTTATATATTTTTATCGACGTTTTGAAGCAATTTCCCTTCTTTATATATTTTTATCGACGTTTTGAAGCAATTTCAAAGCGCCATTAATTGTGTCACAGTTCCGAACAATATTCGCAATAAAGGTGTAAGAACACGTCATGAAGTATTAAAGACAAAAATAAATGAATATGAAAGTGGACAAATATCCAGAACTGAATTTGTAATAGTAGATTCTGACACGAGTGGAAAATCCCGAACGCGAGCGTCAGCGAGTGTGAGGAACCACGAGTGTCGAATTTTTTCATTCTAACCGAGTAACAGACTAACCGAGTAACAGACTATATTTTCTCCACGATCAAAAAGTATGAATCAAAATTAAATTAAATCTGAACACAAGTTATTTGTTGACATATTTGTATTATATTGTAGTAATATTTATAGTGTTATGGTAAACTTACCGAAATTAAAATCTGGTGCATTGATGTTTTTTCATAATTTGCAATTTTAGATATTATTAATTGACTTGATTTTTCACTCATTATTTTGTTTAAATTAAAATTTGTTTGAAAATTATTATTATCGTCGCCATTTTGTATCTGACACTGACACTTTTGAAATCCATGGCAATCCCATATCGTTTAGTTCGATTACAGAAAATCCATTCTTTACCTTGATAAAGAATGAAAATACATGCAAAATACATAAGAAGCAAGTGTTTTAGAATAAATATTCAGACTCTAGAGGGTGAATGTTTACATTCTATTATTAAAAATGATTTCGGAATTCATACATTCAATAATGGTCGTGGAGAAAATGTGTTTCTTATCTTGGTAAAAATTAATTTCATATTTTTTTGATATTTCAGCTTTTATATCCATACTTAAGATTTTTTAACTTTTTTTATTAGTAACATATTGTGATGCAAATGTTAATTTGTTATTGCCTAACCAATTACCAAGTATTTGTTAATTTAGAAGTACTGTGTATTTTTTATTATTGAAAACAAAAGATACATACATATTCATTTAATTAATAAAAATAGTAGACAAAATATGTTTTCTTGGATTCTATTTTCTTTTTAAAACAACTCTGCTGCGGTTGTCTATAAAAATGAAAAAGTTATTTAAATTGTGATTATATCAGGTCAGCGCGCTGCAATATTGCTTTAAAATATTAAAAAAAAAGTTTTGAAAAGTGATGAAACTTTTTGAACACGTCTGAAGTATTAAAAACAAAATAAATGAATCGAAAGTGGACAAATATCCAGAATTGAATTTGTAAGGAAAGTTTCTTACCTTGGTAAAAATTAATTTCATAGTGAAATTTCATTTTCTACTATCATCAAATGTTATACACATATGTGTATATAGCAATGTACGTATATTTGTATTTTTATTACGGCCCGCCCATACTTCACCTTAGGAGAAGTAGGGCAAACAGTAGTATCTCAAAATTTTTATTTGCTCCAAATGAAAAAAAAAGTCTGTCTGTGTGGATATGTGGATGTCTGTACGCACGATAACTCGAGAACGGTAAGGCCGATCCGGAAAATTCTTTCGGCTATTGGTTTTTATTCAAAAAAGAAAGGCTCTATCAGAAGATGAGGAAGGAAAGCAAATTTGTCGATACTGATTTCTTTTAATGTGTTTTGTAAGTCAAGACGCGTCGATTAATATCCATATCTCATCCGGTTCGTTAACAAAAAAATTGGAAAAAAAAATTATTGGAAAAATTCCATTTTTTTCGAATCGGACTTTCTTCCGCTGACAACATCGGGTCAGTCTTGAAAAATCGCTCAGAGATTATTCCTTTTACTAGTTTACCTTTCTAAACATTTTTCTATTTTTTTGTTATTTTTTATTTTAGAAGCACTATATATTTTATTCATTGCACACGAAATATGTTTTCTTGAATTTTATTATTTTTTAAATAACTCCGTATAAATATAATGCGGTGATAAAAATGAAAATAAATATAGATGTTATTTAAATCTTTAGATTATCGGTTTTTCAAAAACGGATAGTCCTCAGATTACATATGCTTATTTAGGTACCAAATATTAAATCGGAATTTTGGTCCTCAGATTACATGCACCCGCGACCCTAAAGGTGGCGTACCAACAATATTAATTATCTCATTCGACCAAATTCGAGATAATGAATGTTTTGGACTTACAACAATGTTTATTAGTTATATTTATTAATAAGTATAAAAAGGAAAAAGAAAATATTTATTTTATTAACTGCAGACAAATATTCTGAATTTTATTTTTGACCTATATCCATTGATTGTTGTATTATTAATTGTTAAATATATAACTTTCTGTTTTATTTTTTTAATTAATTATTACTTAAAATTAAACCTGGTCGTGTTGGTATTTTTGGTAACACCTCAGTGCCACTTAGTCAAAGTAAATATTCCAAGATATTAAAGTTTAAAATGGAAGTAAACATTTTACCACTATCAGCATACCGCAAATAACTTATATTGATCAACAGTACCAGTGTCATCGATTAAAATATTAAAAACAACTGACCGAGATTATATTACTAGAAAACAAAAGTTACTTATTTTCCTGTAAACAATAGATTAAGTTAAGTAAGCTACATTTACGGTGGGAATTTTATAATAATAGTAATATTAAGTGAAGATAATTAATAAAACCATTCGCGTTACTGTCAGTGATAATGCTTATTTAATTTTAAAATATTTCAACCAGTGAAAATCGCGGCTCTAACCACGTTGTCAAGTTACAGAGTTATTCAAGTTACGTAATACTACAACATTGTAATGGATAAAGTAATCTTATTGGTGTTACGTCACAGTTAGATCAAATTTCAATATTTTTTTCTACTTCTAATTTCATTTCAGTTGGATGACTGAAGCTCGTTAGAAATAGTTCCTGATCGCCCTGACTACGATTGCCCATCAGATAACAATCGCTATATCCATCGAACTTACGATTGTTTGTTTTCTTTTTGCCTGTCTTTCTCTCTCCAGTTTGAAGATTATATCTTTAGATTACAAGAAGTCATTATGTTTTTGCGCTTATTTTATGTTTATATTCTTCAGTGGTGACGGTAACGCTTCCTTTTTCCAGAAACCAAAATGTTATGGTCGGTCAGAAAGAGTGTTAGAATTATTTTTTTCTTTTTTTAACATAAATTCGAAATTAAAAAATGGGTTGTGGCCAACATACTAGAAAACAATTACTACAAATTAAATATAACAAATTGTTACTGCAGCAAAGTTTATCAGGCTCTTTAGCCACTAACTTCAAAATTAAAATAAGAATTTATTGAAAAAAAAAATATTAAATATTCTGTAGTTTTTTGTGTTTGAATAACAGGATCGTTATCGTATTTTTTTAATACATATCACTCTTTATACGGTTCCAGTTCATAATCATTTGCTATTTTGATTCGATGCCAGATGTGTTAGTTACAAAAATAAAAATACTTCCTAGACTAAAAACATATATCTTATTTTAATTTTAATATTGTACTAAATTTTCAAAATTATTTGATTCACAAAAACAGATTTATTTTACTATATAATAATAAATTCCATGTGACGCTACTGCAATCCCGCCGTCTACGTAATATAATGGAATAAACACAACATTTACATTAAAAAAATATATCTAAAATATTTACAATCTATTTAAATACATACTAAAATATTATAATTTATTTCGACAGGAAATGAATAAACATAAAAAAATATATATCTGCCACAACATATTAAGTGTTTGTTATAAAAATAACGAAAATCATCGGAATTTGATTCAATTTTTTAAAACAAAGCAAAGGACTTTAATTATTGTCTACATTGATAATATGTTGATACATGTACGCATTTTTTCAGAAAAATATAAAGCTGCTTCTATCTTTGTTTTTAGGAAAATATAACTAAATAACTATTAGGGTCGCTTTTATACAAACTCGGTATAAGTGTTAGGTTAGTACTAGGAATTAATTTATACATCTGTATAGCCGTTTTTGTACCTTACGGCCAATTTCATAATCGAGCACCAAAGTAGACTTTATTGAAAGGATAAGCCAAAGTGTCCTTTAAAGTAGCTTTTGACGTCATTCAATTTCATAATCTATCATAAAGAACCCTTTCGGCAAAGTGTTCTTTAATCAATTTTTATACTGTTGGTTAACCTGAAACACGATATATTTGACCTTGTATGTCATTAATTTGGCGCGTTTTTTAATAGTGACGCCAAAAATAATATTAATTTTAATAAAGAGAAAGAATTATTATTGTTATAAGAAATTGCCAAATTTAAACATGTAATCGAGTGTAAAACAACAAATAAAGTTAACAATAAAGAAAAGGTAAGTGTTTTTGTTTCTTTTAACTCTTGAAGCAATAAACCAAATTGTTAAGATTATGCTGTATAATAGACGACACGCAGAGCATGCAGTTATTTCTTTTTCATTTGTAATTTTTATATTTGTAGGACGAAGCTTGGCAAAAAGTATTAAATTCTTTCAATTCAAAAAATTTGGGAGTTCGAAGTATTACGCAAATTAAATCAAAATATGATATTTTAAAAACGAAGACGAGAAAAGAGGGAGCCAAAGAAAAGGGAACTGGTGGTGGTCCAGCGATAAAAAATGAATTCGATCCTATTATCAAGGCAACCTTAAATATTATAAATATGAAAACAGTAGTGAGGTTCCCTAGCATGTTTGATAGTGATGTCAGTACTAGTGTAAATAAATGTTAATTGTATTAAGTCGTTATTCTTTGATGATACATTGTGTATACTGAAATTCTACAGACCTTCAAACGGTAGTGCACCGTTTCGGGACTTCGGCCCATCGAGCGAACACTTTTTATGCTGTGAAACATTGGCGCTACTTAGACTACTTGTGAGATCCTGGCCAAACTACTCAAATACATGTACAACACAACATTTTTACATGTTCTGACGTATTTTTTTTTAATTTGCAGTGTAAAAAGTTTATACCTTGAGAACTTTATTTTTATGGATCGTTGTGTTGCGGTTACCGGAATGGCTTGTGCGATACTGGCCAAACTTTTCACATACATGTAGAGGAATATTACACATGATGTGGAGTGGAAAAGTTCTAAAAATTTGAATTGGAAAAAAGTTTTCCCATGCAACCCACTTTAATTTGTACGGTTAGGTTACCGGGTACCGGAAGGGCCGGTCCGATCCTGCTCAAATTCAATAGGGTTCTTCCTTGGACAAAACTAACTCGGTAAACTGTAAATCGGAACTTGATCGAAGTTTTCGCTCAAAAGTTACAGTGTTTACCTACAGACAGACAGACAAACATCCAGACGTCCGGACAGGATTTTTTGCATTTTTGGACTCAGGGAGCTCGGAAACGTCGAGAAAAGTGAAAAAGTCGGGGTAAGAAATTTTTTTCGCCATCACGAAACTAATACTGAGGCTTTTGGGCCTCAGTAATTCGTTACAAATAGGAAAAAATTTAAATTATTTGTTAAAAATAAAAAAAAAATATGAAAATGCGGAACAACAAAAACTATTAAAAAAGTAATAATAAACCATCTAAAGAATAACTTATTAGAAATACCGTAAATCTATTAAAAATTGTGCGTTTGGAGGATCCCCGTTAGGAAATTAGTTTAAAATTTTAAAATAAGAAAACAAAAATCTGAAAGCTTTCAAAAGAAATCGAAAAAAATATTAAAAAAAATTAAAAAAACATCAAATCGAAAGAGATGAAAAGGACTCAAAAAAAAACGAAAAAATCAACAAAAATCGAAAGAAATCGAAAGAATTCGACAAAAATCAGAAAAATAAGAAAAAGTTCTAAAAAACTGAAAGAATTTGAAAAAATCAAAAAAACAACAGAAAGCATTCAAAAACAAGAGAAAAACATCAGAAAAATGAGAAAAAAAATTCGAAAAAACCGAAAAATCAAAAAAATATCGGAGGATAGGAAAAAATTAGAAAAGAAAAGAAATAGAAAAAAACAAAGCAATGAGAAAAAATCAAGAAGATTAGAAAATATTGAAAAAATCAGAATAAAACATGAAAAAAAATCAAAAAATTTAGGGAAAATCGAGAAAAAATAAGAAAAAACCGGAAATAATCGAAAAAAGATATAAAAATTATTGGAAAATTTTGGAAACAAATGAAGAGTAAAATTGTAAAATATGGAAAAAAAATCGCAAAAGCTCGGTAAAAGTTAGAAAAAATCGTAAAGAACGACCAAAAACCGGATCAATTGTGTACAAAAGAAAGAAAAAAAATTAATGAAAAACATCGAAAGAATTGAAATAAATCGCAAAAAAATCACGAAAAAATATTTTACAGAAATAATGAAATTAAGTATACAAATTTAAATAAAAATAACTACCCCGGTGCGCGAGTTTCACTCGCACTTAACCGGTTTTTTTTTGTAAAGAATACACATGATAAACTTATAACCCTTCTGTTTGCGTCTTATTGTTGGTAGCTTATTTCTTAGAAGAATCTACGTACCAATTTTCAAGCGCCTATCATTTATAGTTTTCGAGATATTCAATATTTGTTTTGTTATTCCTCGAAGACAAAAGATAGATACTTAATCCTCTTAACAAAGGGAGCCAACTAGTATATGGTCATCGAAGCCAACTAGTATACGATTAAAAGGGTTTTTTGACCATGGGAGCCAACTAGTGTGCTTCGTTGCGAAAAAGGGGTATCTATTATTATTTTCCGTGGCGTTTCGGGCCGATTTACGTATTATTGATAGCGCCATAGGTGTAGAAAACCCCAGAAAACTTTACCACCATCATCAATTGTAGTTTTGTTAATTTAAATGAAATTTGGTGACCTGTTAATTTCATTTTGGTAGATAACCATATTTGAGTAAATAATTATTTTTCACATTTTGTATAATTTTAACAAACTAATTTAACTAATGCACAAAATTATAATAAACAATCTTAGTCTTGACAATAAAATTGACTTGCAAAACGTTGTCAATAATTTCTTGTATTTAAATTGTTGTATTCCGCTTTACCAATGGTTATGTCGAATTCTATAAATATAAAGTTGTTGCCTAAAATGACCATGTGCGATATCTGCACCGGATACAGACACATATTTCGAGGTTTATCAGCCGAGCATGTGGTTAAATTCGGCATTTTCGATAGCAACGGTTTTATACCAACTTTAATTCTAGCCTCGAAGTTTTTGATAATAAAATTCAAGGAAACTTTATTATTTAAGAGAAATCATATGTGTTCTCCTACATTTTACTATATACTAAAAATCACTAAAATTATTAGTCAAACTCAATTTTTACGCAAAACGACAATGTTTCCATAAAAACGATATTTTTTACGTCAACACGATAATTTTTATACACAACAATTTTATCGTTAAACGACAGTTTTAATTTTGACACCACAATTTTCACGTCAACAGGACAATTTTGACGTTAAAAAACAATTCTTACCTCAATATGATAATTTTTATGTCAATATTACAATTTTGACGAAAATCCAAAATTTTTCCATAAACAGGACAATTTTGTCACTAAACGACAATTTTAACTTTGGCACCACAATTTTCACGTCAACACGACAATTTTTATGTTAAACAACAATTTCTCCATAAAAACGATAATTTTTACGTCAATACGACAATTTTGACGTAAAACAACAATTTTTCCATAAAAACGATAATTTTTACGTCAATACAACAATTTTGACGTAAAACAACAATTTTTACGACAATAACTTTTGTCAACACGACAATTTTGGCGTTAACACGAAGAGTTTGACGTAAAACAACAATTTTTATGTCAAAAGGACAATTTTGGCTTTAATACGACAATTTTAACTTTGGCACCATAATTTTCACGTCAACACGACAATTTTAACGTAAACAACAGTTTGACGTAAAACAACAGTTTTTCCATAAACACGATAATTTTTATGTCAACACGACAGTTTTGGCGTTAACACGAAAAGTTTGAAGTAAAACAACAGTTTTTCCATAAACACGATATTTTTTATGTCAACACGACAGTTTTGGCGTTAACACGAAAAGTTTAACGTAAAACAATAATTTTTATGTCAAAAGGACAGCTTTGTGGCGTTAACACGACAATTTTGGCGTCAACACGACAAATTTGACGTAAAACCACAATTTTTCCTTAAACACGATAATTTTTAGGTCAACACGACAATTTCGAAGTGAACACGACAATTTTGACGTTTATTGCCAATTTTAACATTTGACATCACATTTTTAACAGTAACAGCAATTTCAAAATTTTAATTTAATTTTGACATTTATTCAGCGTGACCCATTTTAATTGGAACCACCCCTGTAAATTCTCTAATTATATAAAGATTTCAACAATTTTTTAGAGTCAAAGTTTCATGACTGAAAAATCAATTCTACCAAGGCAATTTCAATAGTATTAGTTTTTTTATTTAATTTTTTTTTTAAGAAATTAAAGTACTACACTAAATAGTGGAAGAAGTGGAAGAAGTGGAAATATTACGTTAGCCACAAGCATTTTTTTAAATGAGATCCTCGAGTGCCACTTTACACCCTTCTTGCATGAATAACTATTTTCAACTCTCTACTTATAATTTTACACATCGATCTAAATACCTAAAGTTTTACTTTAAATACCGGTCTGTAAAATTCAAAGCATTTCTTATGGAGTTTATTTTATGCATTAATACACTACATAGGGCACGTAAAGTTAGTATTTTGTGTAAGTAGCGCAGTTCTAAAACATAATTTTCCATAAAAAAATATGTTATTTGTTGACAGATACAGATATAATTTAGAATCATCCTGTATGTTTACAAACAAATTGGATATTGACTGTTCGTGATAAAAGGTAATATCGCTTACCAGCTTGTAATATAATAGGAGGTGTAAGTTTTTAAATTGTGCTGTTAGAAGTTTCTGGCATGGTTTAAAAAAACCTTAATCTTTTAATACTTAATTTGATAAGACTTACGACATGAAAGTCTACATCGTGCATAACAATTTAACGAAAATCTTAAGAAAATTAATGTGGCTGTATCAGATTTCCAAACACAAAAAGAAAAAAACCGGTAAACTTATGAAATTTATTCCTTTTTTCCCATATTCGCATTTCTCTTTTAACTTAACAAAATCACTGAAAATGTACGAATATGTAGGAAACTACTTGGACTGATTAAATAAAATAAACTGTGTATTATTAATAGCTTTTCTTTTCGAACTCTGCACAGTTTTAATGTATTCGACCGTTTTTATAAACGTTAAAAAATACTGGCTAGAACCGAGTAAAACTTGCTTATGAGGGGACCCAAATACCTTAAGAAAAATTTATTACCTCTCTTCTACGTAAACGCCATTCCAACTCGAATATATATCATGAAAAGTCGCTAGGTTTTATCTCTGCTGTGTTGTAATTGAATATAAATTTAACACCCACAAAGAAATAAATATTAGCGAGATCAAAAGCTCGAAATTTTTCACTCCCACTGTTAATTTCCACTTTTTTTTAAGTTAGTTCTGGCCAGAAATAATTTGATTTGATAAGTCTATAGGTTACCAAACACTAATAAAAATAATAATTTCAAGTTCTAACAACCCTACAAATTTTAAAAGTAAATCAAGAAATAAAATCATACCTGAAAAAAATGTACACACTCTGAAATGAGTAACTATTTTGTCTGCTCCTCGTAGATTTATTTGATTTTGATTCCTCATTTTTTATAAAATTTCTACACTTTAAATAAAATATAAAAAATATATATATAGGTAAACTGGTATAATTTTTCAATACATAATTACACAAATATAGATAATCTGTTGGATTAACCAAGTAAGTATATAAAATACTTGTAAGAATTTAATTTATATGCATCCAGGCCATAAACCAGACAGCTGTTTTATCCCTTAAAGACTCTTCAGCCCAAATGTATACCATTCAAATCTCACCTCGAAACACAATAGTGCATTATTGGGTACGAAGATGTAAAACGATGGTAGACAGCTAACACCATCTACTAGTGTTTACAATTATTACTTGGGGAAAAGATTCCACCTATGTAGTAGGCACCAGAACTAACTAGAATTTATAGAAGGCCCATCTCCAAAGGGTATGAGACTCCAAAGAAGTGTTAAATACTTGTAAGTTGTGAGAATTTGATTTCTATGCATCCAGGCCGTATACCAGACAGCTGTTTCGTTCTTTAAGGACTCATTACACAGATGGAATATTTTCCCAAGTAATGAGTGACACCGTGTCCCATTGGTAGATGGCATTAGCTGTCTACCGTCGTTTTTCATTATTTTTACTCTATATTGCACTTTTGTGTTTCGAGGTGAGATTAGAATTCTACGCATTTAGGCACATTGCCGCTGACGAGGCCTTAAGGAATGAAACAGCTGTCCAGTATATGGCCTGAATGCATACATACTAAATTCTCACAACTTACAAGTAATTATCACTTGTTTGGGGTTTCATACCCTTTGGAGAGGGGCCTTCTGTCGGTTCCAGTTAGTACTGGCGCTCATTACACAGGTGGAATCTTTTACCCAACATATCCCATTGGTAGATGGCGTTAGATACCACCGTTTTACATCCTTTTTAAGTAAGTATATATTATTTTAAATAAATTAAGGGCATACTAAATATTAAGTTGTAATTCTATAATAATATAATATCATACAAATTAAAAATGTCACAATAAAAAAAAAAGTTACTTTAATACACAGCAAAATAAAGTCACTTCCTGTAATTTTAACAGTCATACATTTTCCACTGAATTTAAACTTCACTATTACACTACCACTAATACAAGAATCCGAGAAATTTTGTAAATAAAATTATAAAATAGGTTTTAAACAGGTATTTACTTTATTACTTTTATTTTTTTTACTTACAGAATTTTTTAGGAGCTCTCCTTGTATTATTAATGAAAGGAATCTTTTAAAAACCAAAATCCCTATGTTCCGCTGCTGTTTTTAATCGATGTCTGTAAGTAGGTGGAGTCCGGGGGCCTTCGACCAGCCAAACCAAAAGTGAGGAAATCCTAACGGGAAATCGCCAAAAATGGTCATGCAACTTCGAAATGCAAAACTGCATCAGAATTTATCGTTTGCTGTGTCTCGTCGATGATTCAGTGAACCATCATCTTTATTAATGATAAGCTGGTCGGGCCTGTTCCAACATCTTGTAAGTTACAACCGAAGCCAAATTTAGCAAGAGTTTAATAAACCCGGTGATACAGTTCTTGCAAAAACATTATCCGCACAATCTGATAATCATTTTTAATAAAGTAGCCACCAAAAAAAATATTAAAAGTATGAATCAGTGAATTCTGAGGCGCATAACAAAAAATTGTTTATCTGCAATTATTTAATTTATTATTCGAAAAAAAGTTAAAGTTTCGTTTGTTATTAGCATGTTTCAAAATCTTCCATATTGTGTTAAATAACTTGGAGAAATGTAACAAAAAATTTCAAGTTACACAGGGTGTCCCACGACGTTTTGACTCTCTAATATCTGGAAAACTGTATAAATGACAAATATGAAAATTGGCAGTCACGCACAGTCAAATCTGTTCCCTACACGTATTGAAAAAAATCAAATTTAATTCCCGTTTCCGGTCACACAAACTTCATGATTTTAAATGGGACACAAAGTATATTATTACATTTCTTAATTGACCTCTCAAAAAAAATTAACGATACCAAAATTATTATCGTTTTTTAATACAATGATAATGTAGTTAGTAAGACTGAACTTCGAAATAATCTCCCTAAATTATTTAGTCTACAAGTATTATTCCAACGGTGTAGGAACATGAATTGCGACATTTATGCCTGCTTTGTAGAGTACCAAGAGGCGTTTGATCAAATTCAACACCGGAAGATTATACAAGTACTGAAAGGCACCGGAATGGACGGTAAAGAACTAAGAATTATACAAAACTTGTATTAGGATCAGACAGCCACCATAAAAATCAACGCTGGAGATAAAATAACAGAGGCACTTAACATTCTGCGGGGCGTACGACAAGGGTGTATCATCTCTCCTTTGATATTCAATATGTACTCAGAGGAGATTAAAATATTAATGAACCAAAGGGAAGAAAGGTTGTAATTAATTCAAAAACTATAAACAAATATGACAAAATATATATTAACCCTTTCGCGACTGAATGTTTTGCAGAAAATTTGCCTAAAATTACGGAATTCAATGCAATACAGGGTGTTTCATTATATTCTGACTGTTTTTAAAAGCTTAATACTCAGTAGATAGAACGTTCTTTAACTTTAACGGTTCTGTAACTAATGACAATGACGTTTAGATTGTGACAATTGTACAAGAAATCAACATGTAAAGTTTTATTCTAAACGTCATTGCCTTTACTTACTGAGTCTTTAAAGTTAAAGGACGTTCTATCTACTGACAGTTAATCTTCCAAATGGTTCTAGAGAATGATATGCGGTTTTCATAGTTCGGTTTAAAAGTACTTTAAGTTTTGTTGTGATATAAGTGGCCTACTTCCGGTTTACTCGATATAAAAGTGACGTGTTTTCAGATGACAATAGATGTATTTTTTAAATGGGTCACCCTGTATATTAAGTAATATTCTAAAAGACACATATTTTTACTTTGTAATGGAAACTTTAACTCTAATATCGAAAACACGCCACTTTTAAAGTAGGTAAACCGGAAGTAGGATATTTAATATGTCACAACAACACTTAAAGTAATTTTAAACCGAACTGTGAAAACGGCATCTTATTATCTATAACCGTTTGGAAGATGTGAGCTTTTAAGAACAGTCAGAATTTAATGAAACACCCTGTAATATAAACCATAAAACTGATGAGCAACATATGTGTTGAAGTTAGTCAGTACCATTTTTAGGGTTCCGTACCCCAAGGGTCAAAACGGAACCCTATTGCTCTCACTCGCGTATCCGTCCGTCCGTCCGTCTGTCACACCGGTCTAGCAGCTAAACCGTTGGAGCCAGAGACTTCAAATTTTCACAGTTCATGCATCTTGTTGACCCAAAGCCATATAAACTGTAAAAAATATTTTTGAAAGTTTTCAAGGGGGCCCCCCATACATACTAAAGGGGGGCGCTGAAAAAAAATTTTGGCCTACCCCATCGAGTGAGGTATCGTTGAATAGAGCTCATTGAGTAGATAAAAGGCATATTTTTCGTTTTAAAAAATATTGCAAAATGTAGGCATGAGAAGCCGCCAAAGTCAGCATTTTTTACAAAATTTTGTTCCGAAGAATTTTTTAACGTTCCATTGACCTATAAACTTGAAATTTGGTGATAATGTTTATTGTTACGTATATTTTACCAACAAATACCAGAATATTAATAAATATGATTTTTTCATTACCATTCCCTCATTTTTACGGTTCCGCACCTTCGTATATATGTAAATTGTGATACTCGATATTTTATTATTTTTATGTGTGCAATCGTATTAGTTGTATTAAAAAATGCATTTTTCATCTTATAATTTTTTTTCTATCTTTGTCGGTTACGCTGATATTAACAAATTTGTTCGTAGCATTTCAAAATTGGTTAATATATCTAAGTATATATGCGGATTGTGATATTCGATATTTTATTATTTTTATCTGTGCTATTACATGTGCCTGGTTATTTTTCTTTTTAGTTCTTTAAATCATTTTACCAAGTATTTTTGGCTTATATTCTACATTTGGTACGGAACCATAAATGTGCGAAGTCCGACACGCACTTGACCGATTTTAATAATTAATTGACATAAAATTGTTCTTGGTCCTTTTTAAGAACCATTTGTCCCAGCAGTAGTGTTAAGTGGGATAATTTGTTCCAGCAGTAGTTTTAAGTGGGACAAATAGAACCCATACGTTGTAAAAATCTCTAGTAAAATCTTGAAAAGTACAATTAAACTAGAATAACAAAAATTTACGAATGAAATGGCAAGAAACACTTCTTGCAAAGGGGTAAATTGCATGCAACACATACAGTCTTTGTGCGATATTCTTTCTTTTGCTCTGTACACCTGACATATCTGCTTCGATTTGAAATTTGTGTTGGAAGATGATCTCCTTCTTCAGTCAGTTTTGGTAAAGGTTGTTTTACTCAGAAGTGTCTACCAGTATGTTAGGTGTTGTTTGTGCACCCACTGGTTAATTGTGGTTCTTACTGAAGTTTTGGCTATACCAGTTAGCGGTTCTGGGCCAATTATCTGGTTACCGATTCTTCTCGTGCATGGGCGTCGGCTTCTTCGTTACCCTTAATACCTATGTGTCCTGGTACCCACCTAAAGGTTACCTTATTAGTGGCACTTAGGTTTTGAGCTTTTCTAAGCATTCCCAGTCAAGCGTGGATTTTTCTTGACAAATATTAAGCGCTTTTATCAAGGCTTGGCTGTCAGAGCAGATAAAGATGTTTTTACTTGTGTATCACCTCCTTAGGTTTTCTCTTAGACAGAGGTCCATTGCTAATATCTCTACTTGAAATATTATGGTAAGTACAGAATGGCTGAAGTCACAACTGGGAGATCGGCCATATATTCCAGCGCCGGTTCCTATTTCAGTTTTTTTGAAACATCTGTATACCAAATTATTTCTTGTTTGGGTGTTTTCCCAGTTTTCCCTTTCCAATCAAAGTTGATATTAAGGGTTTATCAAGAGATTTGATTGGCATGATCTGATCGCTTCCAGAGTTGCCTGTCTTTGGCTTATTTTGGACCGTCATACTAGTGCGCCATATATTATCATGGGTCTTACAATTATGGTGTACAGTGTAGTGCCTGCTTTTTTTCGTTGGCGCATTTCACTACATGTTAACCTTAGTGTTTTGGTAATATCGTTCTTTGACGTTAATAGTTATATCGTTCGATAATGATGATTGACAATTGATCAAATTGACTTTTCAGGATCGTTCGTTTTGTCATTCGTTCGCCAATGATAATTGGCAGAATGACACTGTTTTTTTGAGGGATTTGAGGATACAGAGTGATCCATTCAGTGGAGTCAAGATTCTTTTGATTAAATCAAACAAAAAATCAAGAAGTCAAGAAAAACAGATAAAAAAACAAGAAATCAACATCAACAATATCAACAAGAAAATCATTATTTTCGCGACTTTTGTCAACTATACTATTTTACAAAAAAATACCTTATTTTCTGTTATAAAAAATTAAATAAAAGACGTTATGCAATATCGTACCTTAATAATTTCCTGGTAGTTACTGGCATGTTTCCGAGGTAGATCCAGGCAACTACCATATACAGCTAGTACACGACTGATGGTTTCAGTCCCCATACTTTCCCAATCGCTCTCTTTAGCGATATCAGTATCAACTTGCTTTTGGAAATTATTTTTTGTATGTTTTGGTTCCAGGTTAGTCTCATATCCAGGATAACTCGAGATTCTTAATAGACGAATATGGGGACCAATCACAAGAAATCAAATGTAGAATAGAAAAAACAAGAGACTCCTTCATCAAGATGTCTAAACTTCTTAAAAGCCACAACCTTACTAAAACTAGATATCAAAGTAAGACTCCTGCGTTGCTATGTGTTCTCCTCGAGGTCTTCGAGATATGACCAACGAAACAGTACTGAAAAGAATGAGGAAGGAAAAATAGGTGATGAATATGATTAAGATAAAGAAACTGAAATATCTCAGCCACAAAATACAAAATCTTAAAATCCATCCTCCAAGGAAAAGTGTTTGGAAAGGGAACAGCTGCAAGAAGAATGATATCATGGTTCAAGGAGAGGTGGTATTCAAAAACAACTACAGAACTGTGTAGAGCAGCAGTCAATAAGTAGCTAGAATGGTCGTCAATATTCGAAACGAGTACGCCTTTGAAGAAGAAGAAGAATTCTTCATTTAATTGATACATTTTCAATATGTGTTTTAAATACTTCAACATAGACATCAATTATTTTGAATCTAAAGGTAATTTTTGGCTGATAAAACCGATATTTATTTGATGAAATTACATATGGGGGTATTCATACAAATTTACCGGCATTTTTGTATCATATTATTTTCGAATTAACTAATAACTACAAATAATTATTCAGGGAAATCAAATATACGAGGGGTATGCCAAAAATGAATTATTTAATCTGGAAAAATACTAAAAAAATCTATTGCAAATATGCTTTAAAGAAATTGTTTCAATGTGGTTTGCGGTAGTGCCAAAATCAATAATTCTTCCATCGATCCGTTCCAACCATGCAAGGCACGCACTCATAATGGACTATAGTAGGTGCGGACGATATAACAAATGTCTGTACAGAGTGTTCAACAAATACAATAAATATATAATATAATATAATGAAATACTTTGTATGAGTTTTTGAATAAGTTAATTGTTATTTAATTGTTAAAAAAGGTTTGATATAAATAATTTTTATGTTTTTGAATTTTATAATTTATTGTTAAAAAAGTTTGATATTTTAAAGAACAATTGTGGAATATAAAAAATCTTATGCTTATTTTTGGCACATCATTATTATTACTATTATTACGAAAATAAAACTTTTGGAAATTATTAAAATAAAAGTAAACGGCAGGATAGGAAGAATTTTTTTATTAATCAAGTAAGAAAAATTTATATTTTGGAAAAAAACATATGAAACAAGATAATAAACAGAAAAATAAGGTAATTTGTCATAAGAATTAAGTCGTGTTAGAAAATATGTTATTAAATAATAAAAATCTGAATAATAAAATCAAAATAAGTATTTTTTGTATTTTTGGAAAGTAGTACAAAAAAATAGGATTAGAGATAGAAGAGAGCAGAAATACTAGGAGAGCAAGCCGAACTCAAGGTGAAGAGAAATCTAAGACTATAGCAAAAATAAGAAGGTGGAAAAGTTAGTAAATATCGTCATCAGTCGAAAAGAAAAAAAATTATTTTTGCAATCATACAATCATGCACCTTGAAGTTAAAATAAGAAATTATTAAATAAGTTACAAGTCATTACAAGGAAAATCGAACCACAGGACTATACAATTTTTTTTTTATTAGTTTGTAATGTTTATTATTTTGTTATTTTTTTTTATAGAACCCACCCCAAAATTGAGATTTGTTGTGTGTAAACCATTATAATAGATTTCTTAAAACTCACTGCTTCGTTATCCGTTAGTACAACGGTCCGATAGTTTACTCATTGGTTGAGATATTTAAATTTGAAGTGGCGCGAAATATTCGTCCGAATTATTTAACTTTGATCCGTTATCGCATAAAGTTAAAAAACATTTAACTTTCTTCCGATATCGTATAGAATTTTAACTTTTAACCTCAATTTTTTCATACGTTTTTCAAATGAATGCTATTAAGAAACGAGCTTTAAACTTAAATCTAATTATTATTAATGTCATTGCAATAGCCAAAATTTTGGGTACGAAACATTTTCAAACAAAGGAAAGCTCAAGGAGATTACCACAATCTGTTGCAAGAAATGCGTTTGAGTTACAGTGAACGTTATTTTAATTATTTGCGAATGTCCAGTGATATTTTTAACAAGTTATTACCCATTGTTGGACCTTCAATTACAAAAATTGACCATACACGAGAACCGATTTCACCTTCAGAGATACTTGAATTGACATTGAGGTTTATATCCAGTAAATGCATGCATTTTAGTATTCTAATAAACAGTTTTATTTTATAGGTACCTCGCTAGTGGAGATAGTATGATTTCAATTCCCTATGCCTTTCGGATTGGGAGTAGTACTGCTTCGCAAATAATTAGAGAAACTTGTGAAGCATTATGAAATTACTTGCATAAAATAGTATTATTAACACCTACCGAAGAATCTTGGTTGAAAATAACAAATGATTTTTCCAATAAATGGCAAGTTTTTAATTGTGTTGGTGCAATTGATGGAAAACATGTGACAATTGAGGTAAAACCATACTTACAGAATTGATTGTGTTTTTCATTAAAAATATTTATTTTAGGCTCCTGCAAAATCTGGTTCTACATATTTTAATTACAAAGGTCATCATAGTATAGTTCTTTTATCATTGTGTGATGCTAACTATAAATTCATATTACTCGACATAGGAGCAGAAGGACGACATAGTGATGGTGGTGTATTCAAGAACAGCAATATAGGCAAAGGAATTCTGAATGGTAATATTCACTTTCCACCACCATCACATATTGATTATGGTGGAAATCCAATAAATCATTATATTATTGCAGATAAAGCATGTCCATTATGTCCTCAAATAATGCGTCCTTACTCATGCCGGTTTTTGCCATTATATAAAAGGAATTTTAACTATAGTTACATATATTACAGTTATTTTATATTTTAATTTTTGAATATCTACTCTGTATTTCATAAGTATTATTTCTTTGTACTAATAATAGAAGACTTATTTTAGATTGTGCAGAGCACGTAGTGTAATTGAAAATACTTTTGGGATTTTGAGTGCAAAATGGAGAATTTTTAGAAAAACTATTTATGGCTGCCAACAATTCATAACATAATTAAAGCCACAATTTGTTTGCACAACTTTTTGATAGACACCGAATCAAGAGTTACTAATGAAAGTAAACATTAATGTCCAAATAATTTAATTGACAGGGAAGATGCTCATTTATATCTTATCGACGGTAATTGGCGCACTGGTGATACTGCACAGAATTTACTACTTATAACAAGGGTTGGGAGTAATATGTATGGAAAAAATGCAAATAATATGAGAAATAAACTATGTTCATACTTTATGTTTGATGATGCAGTTTCTTTTCAGTGGGGTACATGATTATTATATTTTATTCGAACTACTTTATATTATGTAAACTTTTTAAAGCATAAATAAAACAAATTGTTAAAATACACAAAATTTAACACATTTATAGATATTTGCTAGCGGCATAGTAAGTGCGTTGAAGCTGCTCAATTTCCAACGCAGTCCTTTCTTTTAGAGGCTTTTTTACAAAGAGTTCCGAAATTGTCTGGCAAATAGCAACAATCGGAGTTTGATTAGTAGATACTTACCTCACTTGCTGGCCCAGGTTGCTCTATCCAATCCATAGATAAACGTCTTTCGGCACTTTTATTCTTGTGACTGTTCCCTAAGGATACATTTGATATTGTTCTAAAAATAAATAACACACTATTAAACATCTAGTTGGGAAAAAAATCGAGATATTATATGACGTAAAAATAGATGGCATTTTAATTTAATTTTTAACTTACGGACTATGGTTAATAGTGTCATTTAAAAATGACATTAAATCATAAATTTACCATTTATTTTTCTTTCTCTTCCTTGCTGCACTGCCACTCGATACACAACTTTCGTAATCACCTTTGAGTCGTACATAGGTATCCTTTAAATTTTGCCATTTTTTCACCAAAAATAATATGGACAAGTCTTCATTTGCTAAAAAGAAATAATTTTCATAAATTATAAGGGTCATTATTACAAAACCTGTAACTCCAAATGAATCATAAATCTCTAGCCAATGAGAGTCTTTGATCGTCTTTGATCGTTCTTTTAGGGGCAAACGACAATCCCACAACGGAGGCCTAGCCATTATTAATGAAATTAATAATTCCTCTACTGACAGATTATCTGAAGCCGATTCCTCTACTGGGACATTTTCCGAAGTATTTTCCTCCTATTGGGAGAACAGATAAAATAAAACTAATATATTTATAGATATGAACTTACCTCCCGACACTCGTCGACTACATATTCAATATTTTCATCTTCAAGGTAATAATCATCAGACAATTTAAATAATAATGAGTTAAAATAATAAAATAAACACGTTACACTACTAGAACTAGTAGGTTAGAAAACATGTGGCAATCGTTACAGGTATTGTGGCATATGACTTTACACAAAATGCAGGGGAGCAATTTTTAATAAAATGTTACTAACTTTGTCACTAAAATGTACGACGCGCATGTTTATAATTTTCGGAGCAGTGAGCATCGGCAGTACAGAGAATATTTTGCTTTGATATTAATGTAATAATAAAATAAATAAACATTTAATACGACGAATGTACCCAGTCCCGGATTTACGGTTTTTTCGAACCGGGGTAAAAACTTGACTACGCCTTTTTTCCTCCCACCCTTTATCCGATGTTGACTACTTTGTTATATTTTCCCACGTGAAAAAAATATAATTATCTTATACAATCAGTAAATCCATACGAGTTTCTCCAAATATTTAAAAAATGTTAAACAGTTTAGTTACGTTATTTTTTTTAACTTACCATAAGCGCAGAATCACATTATTTTACTCTAAGAATATAAATAATTAGATTATCAGTATCAACATTATGTCGATTTAAAAATATACGGTACGCCTATGTGTCCTTTCTCATCTTATTACAAAACGAATATCACTATCACCATCGATAAAATTAATATACCTATCACGTAAACAAGTGGAAATCGGCTAATTTATAGAGTAGATTCCGAAATAAAATTTCGTTCTTCTAGTCAGAATTTCATCAGCCAAATTTAGGTTTCAAATATGATATAAACATGTCAATAGTTTCAAAATTTATTAACTTTCAAAAATTAGATCAATAATGAATGGTGTGAATATATTTAAATGCATTTTAGCATATTTTATAGATTAACACAATTAAATGATTTACAAAATAAATGCAAAATAGTATATTAAAGAACGATTTTTACAAGACGGTGTTGGTATGTTCTTAATTTTAATAGTAACTAGTTCCTTAATTTTGTAGTAGTTGGTAACAATGATTTGACATTTAAGCATGACAGTCATTGCAAGTTTGAAGTTTGAGTTTTCATTATTTCATTTCTTGTATTTTAAAATATGTAAAACATTCGCAATAATGAGTGATGAAATGTCGTATACACCACCAGAAATTCGAAAAATTGCGGAAAATAGTATAAATAATTTATTTCCTGACAAATCTTGACGTCTTTATAATTATAATTCCCTAAATGTCATATCAACTGTCAGGTGGCTCTGAATTTACCTTTCTCCCATATATGTAATACTCCATATATGCTTTCTCCATGTACCAAATTGCGCTATCAAGTATAAATGTCAAATCATTGTTACCTACTACTATAATAGCTATTTGTGTATTAAGAACGGAAAGTGATACTTTGCTGCTTGAGGCAATCTGCCGAAAGCGGCAAAGCACTTCTGCTCGAATTGCACACAAGATTTTTTCTACGATCACATTATTTTTAGACAAATAATTAAAAAAAAACATGAAAATACACTTCATAAACTAAAAATGAAATAATGACGTTTCATTAATTTCATAGTCTACTGTTTGCACAAAATAGTAAGTAGGTACTTAAATATGCAATCACTATTTCATATAGGTGTACCTAGGTGTATCTAAGTGTACCTTCTGACTGTTATATTTTTACTAGATAAATTTTATAAAATAAAGTTTAATTTCGTTCGAAATATCTTTAAATATTAATATTTCAACTAAAATATTCAGACTGCCCTACATTTTGTTTTAATATACCTGTTATTTACTACCTTTCTTTAGTTTATTGTAAATGAAAACAGGCGAGCGGAAAAGTACGCGCTAGAGCGACAATAATGTCAAATTATTACAGATCACGGAAAACGTCAACTTTGCGGTTAGATTTGAGTGTGCAAAAGCCTACTTTGGGTAGTGATCGTAGGAAAAAATCTATATATAAATATGCAAAGAGAAAACTTCGGATCACTTTTTAAGAGTAATGCCTGAACGGATGAGTGTCAGATTTTGCATAGTTAAGTTTATAAACAGGAGCAGTGCAGAAAGCCAAAATTCACATACAATATGTGTTACAATTTAATTCAAAATAAATTAAATTACAAATAATGTAATATTCATTGTTTATATTAAACATTAGATTATTTTTAGTTATGGGTACGAATACGATAAGAGGCTGATATTATGATGGCAGTCACTCGAATGCGCAGGTTCGAATAATAATCCTGTAAATTTTGTTTTATTTTTTTTTAGAGACAAGTTTTTACTTTTCTTTATTGTATTTTTATTTTTGAACGATTTTTGGATAAGTAAAAAATGGGAAAAAATTTAAAAAAAATGGGGAAAATAGAAAAAATATAGGAAAAGTAGGGAAACTGGAAAAAATAGGAAAAAATAGTTAAACCGGACAAAATAGGAAAAGCAGGAAAAAACAAGAAAAATGGTGTAAAAGAGGAAACAATAGCAAATTGGGAAAAAAATTAGAAAGAAAAGGAAAAAATCGGTTGTGTCGCTCCAAAACATTCCCGACGAGTATTCACGAATACTTTTTCAGATATATTTTAACTCGTATTTTAATGTTAAAGTTTCAAATTTGGACATTTTTTTATTTTTGACAGGTAATAGTTGGAGAAATAATTTTGACTGTTTTAAATAGAGACATATTGCAAGTCAAATTTCGTGACATATTGCATCTGTAATTTTTTGATAGTGACACCTCCGTTTGACAGATGTCGTACAAAAACTAATGGGTCCTTCCAAACCCATATACCAAATTTCAGCTCAATCGGATTAAACGTGTGGCCTCTATCGTGGAAGAATACAGATAGACAGACAGACAGACAGACTTCCATCGGGAAATGGTCTTAATCATCTCAGGTGACCTCAAAATGGATATTTCCATCTTTATCTCGAAAATTTCTTTTAGCTCGTTCACAATACTTTCGCCTTCTCGGACATGGGTCGGGAAAGTAAAATTGAGAAAATACACAAAAGTAGAAATAAAATAGTAAAAATATAAAAAAATCGGAAAAACAGAAAAAATTAATAAAAAAAGCCGTATGAAAAAACAAGAAAAATGATAAAAACAGGAAACAATAGGAAAATGGGAAAAACAGGGAAAAACAAGAAAAAAAAAGGTGAAATAATAGGAAAAATACTAAGAAATAGAAAAATGGAGAAAAATAGGCAAAAGTAGAAAAAATCATCAGAGAAAATAGGAAATGTAGAAAAAATAGGAAGAAATATAAAAATGGAGAAAAATAGGCAAAAGTAGAAAAATAAATGGGAGAAAAATTGGAAATTATAGGAAAAAATAGTAAAAATAGGAAAAATCTTAAATATAGAAAAACAGGAAAAATAGCAATAAACGGGAAAAATGGTAAAAAGTGGAAAAATAGCGATAATAGAAAAACTGGAAAAATAGGAAAAAAAATAGGCAGTAATTGGGAAAATGAAAAATAGGAAACAATGGGAAAAATGGGAAGAAATTTAAAAATGGAGAAAAATAGGAAATTATAGGAAAAAATAGTAAAAATAGGAAAAAATCGGAAAAATAGGAAAAAAAATAGGTAAACAGGAGCGATAAAAGAAAAACTGGAAAAAAACAGGAAAAAAATAGTAAAAAATTGGGAAAATGAGGAAGAAATGGAGAAAAATTGAAAAAAAAAGAGAAAAATAGAGAGAAATAGAGAAAAATGGTAAAAATATGAAAAAATCAAAAAAACAAGCTGAAATTTGGTATGAAGTGTTGGTGTATGCCTCGAATGCGACTATTTTAGTTTTTGGTTCAAATTGGTACAGCAGAAGGTCCTCAAGACCGACATTGATTGAATAAACATGTAAGATTTTTTGCCTTTTTTTCAATTTTTAAGGACAAACAATACACTTTAGTGCAATATGTTGTAGTGCAAAGTTTCAGAGCATAAAATTTCCTACAATTTTTGTATTAAACTTTTTCTAGAATTTCCAATAGTTGAGCCAGTAGAGGGCTAGCAAAAATGTGCATGTAATTTTTCCGTAGTTTTTCCAAATTATGAGGACAAACAATGCACTTTAATGCAAATTTTTTTAGTGCAAAGTTGTAAAGAACCAAATTTCGTTTGACTTTTATATTTATGTCTTTTTTCGAGTTCCGCTTAGTTTCGCCGCTAGAGGGCGAAAAATATACATATTTAGGCTTTTCTTCTTTTTTTTTATTTTGAAGACAAACAATGCGCTTTAGTGCAAAATGTTCTAGTGCAAAGTTGTATAGCATAACAGTTCACATCTATTATTTTAGGATATCCTAACTTATGTCATTCTCAATATTGAAATATCAATTCGGTAGATGTATGCGTATTCACAATCGGCTTCCTATTTAAAATTTGTTCCATAAATTAATGTAATGCTTGGTATTTTGTAATTAAAATAATCCTATTCTCTACAGCCGAGCCGGAAAGTTCTGGGGTGACACGACTGATTTTTTTACTACTTTTTAGACAAAACTTAAATGCAATAATTACTTAATTATAATTAAGATAACTAAGAAAGTAAATGAAAACAATTTTAAATTATAATTTATCCAAGTACAACTTCACTTATGTGCGCATTAAAATCCAAAATGAGTTGCTTGCTCCGATAGGAAAATTGTATTAATTGCTATTTAGACGTGTTATTGTGCGGTTCTTTTCATTAAAAAAAGTGTACTTATAGATATCACACAATAGTTTAATCGACTGATATTCTGAAAAAACTAATCGTTTTTTCATAAACCTTAATCATTAATTACCTTACAATATCCAACCGAAAGAAAATCGAGGACATGGAATTATGTTAATTACTAACATACAGTGAGCTTGATTTGTGGTATATTAATATTCATCAGTGCCTATGTTTTATTTAAATTTATTTATACTACCAAAGTGAGGTTAGAAAAGGTATTAACTGCATAATTTATTTCGACTATGCCTCAGACGTATAAATTAATAAAATCAAGAATGAGTTTTTATTTCCATTATGACCTAATTCCGTAGAAATTTGGAGGTCTGTATGTAATAAAAAGTATATAGAGTGTATAGCAAAAAATTATTTTTATACCATTTTTTTATATAAACCAGCGGCGCGCGTCTTCTGAAGGGCTATCAAAGATATACAATATTTCGAAAGGTTTTATTACTAAAAATTTTTGATAATTTTGATATCTGACAAACTTTACAAAAAAAAGTGATACTGCAACAAGAATTGTCATTTTTATGACGTGTTTGTGCTGGTGACAACTTGAACGTCAAATTAAACTCATTTTCGGAATATTTTGAACACCTCAAACGCTGTCTTATTGTCTTATTTTTCTTACAAATGTGGTTTGAGATTCTTCCAACATTTTGTATAATCGCAATAGTAATGGCGACCCCACATGTTGTAAGTCCAGTTCTTAACTACGTGTTTATGGGAAATTTTTACAGAAGATCTCTTTTAACCGGAAGAGAACGCAGGGATTATCTTAGAGACCGAAGATTAACTGGTAATATCTAAATTTTTATACTTATATAAGTTTACGTAAATATTTAGAAATATTCAGATGAAATTTTTTCATAATAAATAAACTATAGTATTGAAATACATTTTCGAAAAGTAACTTTAGAGGTTATCTATGTAAATAAATAAATATCGTTTAAAACGAAATGAACCCTTAAAATCCCAGAAGAGAAAGTTTTACCCATGCTGGATCAAAACAAAAATTTATACTTTTAACGATTATTTAATACTTCTAGGATATAAAGCGTTTAATAAAAGTTCCAAAAATAAAATAAAAATGCAATTCAAAAGTGCATAAAGAATATCATGAAAATGATAAGAATTCGTTGTAAATAAAGCATTCAGATAAACAAAAAGAACAAAATATATTAATTTTTTTGTCCAAATTCCTGGGACACACATAACACCTTCCGCGTTTCCTTGTGACAACTTGCTCAGTAAGGACTTGTTGATCCAAGATAGCTCCAGTGTCCATTCCACAGTCCCTTAGAGCTAATTGAACATGCGATTTGTGGTTCTTGTATTTGGCCCTCGTTTCCATATTTTTATGAGCGAGATGGTCACCAAGCTCAAGCAAAAAAGACCGTCGTCGCCAGCCAATATTTTTCTTCCAGTGGGAATTTTTTATTACATATAGGACAAACGCATTTAGGGAGCAAATGTAAAATATATTCATAAAAAATTTGTAAGGCCACCGATCTGTCTTTCTCTTACATGTATATTCTCTGATCAATTTATGAGCATTATCCACGACACCGTTTGACATATTGTAATCAATAATCATTTGCGGCTTATTTTTATTCTCCACATAAACCAGATCATTATCCTGCTAATTGGAAAGAATGTGGACCATCCTATTTTCTTTGGAATGCAGGAAACCGTCTTTGGTGAATGCAAACATGGGAGTTTCGGCTGCTTGGCCGCTTATTTCAACTGTTCGGAATGTTTTGTTTATTTTTACGAATGGTACCAAGAAGAACCATTTTTTGTTATAAATATTGTGCCAAGGCAACACTTCTGAAAAAGTTGTCTGTAGTAACCTTTCGTTCACGTATGTGATATGGTTCCACCAAACCCGATAGTCTTGATTCCGTTCGGCCACTCCACCAGGAGATTTTCCTGTGTATATTTGAAGGTTGCATAGATATGATGTTTTGACATCGGCAGCCGCCCAAATTTTGATGCCATATCGTCATAGTTTGGATTTTATAAACTGCCTAAATGTGCATCTTCCTCTGAAGGTTAATAACATCTCATCAATGGTGATCCGTTCATATGGCTAGAGGGCTTTCCTGCAATTATCTATAAACATATCCCAGAGCTCTCTTATCGCTACTAATTTGTCTTGCTGTTTGCGTTCAGCTTTTGTCGATTTATTATTAAAAGGCCACATTTCTTTTGTTGACTATTTTCTGCACCTCGGCAATTTCTTTTCTTATTGGGATGATTCTTGTTCCAATTGTCGTAAAATCTAGAAGATTCCTCTTTGGTATGGAGACAAATAATATACTTCATTTCTATAGTAAATAGGTTGAAAAAGTCCAAGATTGGACTATAACTTTCACTATATCTTGTGATTCCTGGGCGAACACTTACTATGTTTCGACTTATTCTCTTGGACGTGGAAGGAAGTGGTTGGCTTTTACATTCCATGCCAGATTTTGCAATATATTTGGGGCACCAACCTCTATCCTGAATTTCCACAACTCTAGTGTCTGCATCTTTCTCCTCCTCGCTGTTTACCTCTACACTGTCCTCTGTTTCGGATGTGTTTTCCCGAAATCATCATCGCTCGAAGGATGATCGATATCATAATCAATTTAGGAACTAGGTTCATCGTCAATGTACAAGTCATTGATATCTTTCGCTTTCTTCTCCAAAAACTCACGGCTGCTGAAAAAAAATTGTAACATCATAAAAATCTGGTACCGTTGAACCCCGTAAGGGGTTCCTGAAAGACCCCACTAACCTAAACCCTAAATCACAGTAAAATGATTATATACAGTATTTGAACTCCGGTGCCGTAACTTTGATCTACGTGGTGTTCAATTCGTTCGTTTTAATAACCTACCAGAAAAGCATAGTTGCCAAACCGGAGAGTTGTGAAAATTTAATAATATATTTACACTGTCTTCATACCTATGAGTATTAAATTGATTTTTTTCCTTATCTCAAAGAAGCTGCAACAAAAAAAGTAGTTGGCATTGGGCAACACTGCAAATATCACAACAAAGCTTTAAATGCTTTTCGGTTTCTGCGCATACCCATCCAGCGTCGACGAGTCAATTAATAATTAAAACCGGGGAAAATCGCTTAGTGCAAATACTGTATATGTATAAAGAATTTTTTTGGTAAAAACTGTTTTGACACTGTTTGAAAGTTTTAAAACACATTTTCTTGAACCATTAATGACGTCACACTTGATTCTGGTTCAAAACGTTTTGAAAACGTCTCAAAGACCGATTCATTTCGGTAAACTGTCCAAAAATCTTATCTCTTAGCCTCACTTCACTTTCAATGTGCTTTTTTGTGTTGTGATATATATATTTTTTAATTTTTAAATTGTTTAGAAAAATGGAAGAAGAGATGGTTAATTTTAGGAAAATTTCTGCTCATTGACAATGAAAAACAATCATAGGTAATTGATTATTATATTCTGAACATTTCTTTAAACCATTGTAGGTGATGTATTTGCAAGCAATATCTTCAACAACTGACAAAAGTTGAAGATAGTCAAAATTCAGTAGTTCAAAAATATAAACAATTGCCAAATGGGAAACCTGTTACCACTACCTCCAGAACCCAGACAAAGACTGATAAAGTGACCACAATGAAAAAAACTAAATTACAAATTTTCTGATAAATGTACAGCCAAAAGTTCTCTGTGATTATAAATTGCACAAAATATGAATGCAGCTGGTTTTTCACAAAATTCACAACACCCATTTTAATTTGAATTTTTGGCGGTTTTAGAATGATAATTGACGTGCACGTGACGTTTTAAAATGTAACATATTTTCGGATCATAAAAGTAGTGACGCCAAGGTGGAAACTGTTTTAAAACTCGAAAGACCGCAGCATACTGGCCACTGCTGTGTTGCCAATATGTTCAAATAATTTAGATATGAGAGAATTGTGGGGACCCTCAGAGACCCCAATCGTAATTTTAACATATATGTAATACTCCTATATCGCCAGCTTGAGAGAGAAGTGCGTCGCCGATAGTAGAATGTAGACGATCTTTCTCTCTCACGCAGCCTCGGATAGTCATAGACGTCAAAGCTGTACGTAAATTTTTTTATTGTTATTTTTATATATTCAGCAGAAGATATGTTGTAATAAAAACTTATAAATAAACAATGTTATATGATACATGCATTTATAATTTGTTGCATCTCCTTCTGTCGGGACCCTTTGTTTCTACAGGCTAAGATAGGACGTTGGCGATATAGGAGTATTATATATATATATGGATTTTAAGGGATAACATTTTCAAAACTTTTGCCATTGTTGTCAGATTTACTAAAAAGTTAATTTTTTTCATACTTTTTTGTTAACGTGTTAATTTTTAATTCAAAGATGGCGAGAGGTCATGTGCTGGCCACATCAGATTTTTTAATATTTTTTAAGGCAGTCCCTACAAGCTAATGGGCATTGAATGTATTGACCCTACTAAAGAAAATAAAGAAAAATGCGAACAAAATCAAGGAAGCCCATCACGAAAGAAGAAATAAGGAAAATAAAAGAGCCAAATAAAATTCTTTAGAATGTTCGTTTCTGTTTGATGTTAGAACTGTTTATAATATTAAATAAATAAAATAAACTAATGGAAAATGTTTTGTTCGGCCATTTTCTCTGAATTTTTGGAAAATGAATTTCAAGGGGTGTACACAAATAAATTCACAGGGGATGAATCGGCCAATAGATTCCCCGGAATAAAATTCACAACGTCACGATGATCAAGGCGCAGCATCCCTATTTTAAGGGAGAATAAATTTATATTTAGCCACACCCCTTCACCAAACTTAAATACTAAAGGAGACAGATATACTTATATTTTTTTTTTAATAAATTTTAAACACGCGTAAATAAATGTTCCCCTGCGTCACGAAACAGGAGTCTAGGAACGCCTTTATTCTCGGCGTATTTATTTTTAATTTGTATTGAAATGCGAAGAATAGAATGGGAAATGGAAGTTCTAGATCTAGATAGAGGTGTTATAATTGGGTGCGGGAGTCTGGCTCGGTTCAACACATAGGCGTAACACGAAATATTTATTATTTCGAAACCAGTTAAAAAAGTTATTATAGAGTGAATTTAGTAAATGTGTCTTTAATCAAAACTTCATATTATCTAATTCAATTTCAATCATATACGAGGAAGGAATGAAAATAGTATATTGTTTAAGTGTAATGTAGGTAAGCTTAATACAGGACACCCTTAACGGTCTCGTGATTTTATCAAATAGATCTCGTTAAATTGCCAAATGAAAATAAATACTCAAAATGAAACTTATAAAAAATATCCTGCCCAAAATCTGAGCTCGCGTGGTATTTGGTAAGACAATTCCATGAATAGAAAACCCAATTCAATTAAACTTTATTTAACAAAGTAAAATAACAATAAGTATTCTTTATATTCTTCCCCATTCTTTTTCTTTATATTAAAGCCCCAGTCCATCAATATTCCTGCCACATTTTCCACTGACTGTTCGGCTTCCAAATTGAAGTTTCGTTGTTTACAAAATTCGCTAAATTTATTCCAAATGGAGGAATGAGTTTTTCTTGTATTTTCTAGAGTTGATTTTTTCAATCTCCCTTACTATTTCTGCCTGGTAAGTTCCAAATCTCGACATACTGGAATATTATTGCTGTTTAATTCTGTTTTTGTCATTTACAATTGTCAAACTGACGCGACGCGCAACTCTCGATAAATGAACAGTAAATGAGCGTTGCAGCGGTAACGTATTTTATCCAATTTTTTTATCCACTTGCAATTCTGTTCCTTCCTATTTATCCGATAGCAATCTGACATTTTTGTATTAGTATATGGCATTATTTACACATGAGTGGAATTGTCGGGAGTAATACCACTAGAGCTCAGATTTGGCCGGATACTTTTTATAAGTTTCATTTCGAGTATTTATTTTCATTGGCAATTTTACGAGACCTATTTGACAAAATCACGAGACCGTTAGGTCGAGTGATTTTGGTAAAACAATTCCATGAATAGAAAACTCAATTCAATTAAACTTTATTTAACAAACTAAAAGAACAATAAGTAGAAGAATAATGTTCAGAAAGAATAATTGTTAAAATTACAATTATTATATACAAATGAACAGTAAATGCTCGCGTTGCTACGGTAACGAAATTTATCCAAATTTTTTATCCACTTGCAATTCTGTTCCTTCCTATTTATTAGTTAGCAAACTGACATTTTTGTATTAGTATATGGCATTATTTACATATGAGGGGAATTGTCATTTGAATTCAAATTTATACCCCATCTTGTGAAATATCCTATTCTATAATCCAATTTAAAGAATTGACAAAGAATTATTATAAAATAATAAACCGTCTAAATTTATAAATCGTAAAGTATTTTGGGATTTTCAATTTCGAGCAACGAAGAAAACCTAAAATCTTCCCGTTTTGAGCATAACAGAATATTGGAAGTTCCATTTTGGACACAAATAATTGGTTTCATATGACATATTAATATTTATAATATGTTCAATACAAAAGTATTTTGAAACATGTATTTAAAATGTTAATTAGATAACAAAATGCTGTCCTATAAATTTGTGTAAAGCCCAGTTTCCTTAAAAAATATTAATTTTTTTAGAAATGGTATTAAGAAAAATCATTTTTTTTATTTTAATACTCTACTATGACTAGGAACTTTTGGATATTGGTGTCAACTTTTACTTCAATGGAGAAGTTTCATGGTGATAATTATAATATGTTTTACCATTTAACTAAAATATAGACAAAAACTAATAAATCGGTAAAAAAAATTTTGAAATCGGTCAGTAAATAACGGAAAAATATATTAAAGTTGTTTTTTTTTTATCACCGATTGTGGTGCGTGTGACGTCAGGTCTTCGCATTGCTAAAGCGCCGTACAAACCAAACTCTTAAGCCGCGTACAGATATAGAACAAAACTACGTATCGTAACACGTTCGCCTAACAAGTGTGGACGGTACATCGTAACAGCGTAACTTTGCAACGGCGTCCCATCAGTTGTCGGTTTTTCGGCGTCACTTCGTTACAGGAAGACGTTGCGACATTTGTTTGAATGCCTGGACGAAAATACTTAACAAGATCGTGCCGCATTTATTTTTGTTTCATATGGTTTGATAACATCGATATGGAGTGGTCAGAAGAATTACTTTTAATTTTATAGAAAGCTACCGAAGTAAAGAAATTTTGTGGGACACAAAAAAACCGAATTATTATAAAAATAAACTCTCCATCGAGTAGCCTTCTTTGATACTTTTGGCCCAATTAAATTGATCAAGTAGAGTAGAGCCCACTCATTTTTTGAAATTTCAATTCCGATAATAAACTATTTACATTGTACATATTTCTACTAGTGTTTAACCAGCAACGTATTGTTCCAATATATAAACTTTTTACATAGAAAATTGATGGAAAGGCAGAATATTCTGCTTTTAAATTACATGACGGTGTCTGATTACACAATAATTTGGGAACATCGATGCATAACAAAAAACTGTTGTGCGACGATGTTGCGACACGATGTTTTGTTCTTTGTCTGTACGCTGCTTTATTTTATGCCACGACACGTATGTCTGACTATATTTTATTGCGAAATTTTTTCTTTATAAACTGTCACACAACAAAATAAATGCGAACAATAACGAGAATAAAGGAGCGTGGTACGTCGCTTTGTTTACAATTCCATCTCGTATACTAGTTAGGAGAAATGACGTCAGGCCATTGCATCAAATGGATCAAAATTATTATTGGAAAGCGCGATTTTAAAATGTTATAACTTTGACAATTTTTGAAATATCTTAATTTCACTTTCACACTTTTGTTCAGTTTTGCTTAAAATTTCAGTTTCATTAATAAAAAAATGGCAAACTTCTCCATTTCAAATTATCTCGGAAACGGTTGATTTTTGCATTGTTAAAGTTTGTTCGTTTACAATGTTATAAAAATTAATAGGGAATTAGAAAAACTAAAAATAATTGCAATTTTTCCTAGTGCCGTGTAAAATAGGAGGATATTATACCGGAACCTACTGTAGCGTATTTTGGTCATGTGCTTTTTGTTAAAATTTGAAGGATTTAAAAACAAATGTAGGTACAAAATTGAATACAAATAAATTAAGTAATTTATTGCAAAAGAATGATTTTTAATTTAACCTCAATACTCAGTATATTATGAACTAAGCCTCTAAGGGTTAGGTTCATTTAATAATAAGCTATTTTTAATTACCAAAATTGTTATTGTCGAAATATAAAGTAGGCCATTGTCAGAACGTGAACGATTACAGGAAACAAGTAATCGTTTACTAATTACAATTACTTTGATAAAAATGTAACCATGTCCTGATTAGAAATTGAAACCAGAAAAATAAATCGATTAATTATTACTTCTATAATCCTAAAATGCGATAACTAATTACATACTTTGATACTAGAAGTTCTTACTAATAAAAATAGAAATAAACAAGACAATGTATAGAGTACAAAGGGTAGAATAAAAATATTTTTCAGAAAGGCCAATTTTAGTTTTAGTTTAAAAAAGACAATCATTTTTTAAAGCACTCCTCGTAGGAAATTATTGATGAAACTCCAAATTAACTAAGCAGAAGAAAGAGAAGACTGCTCCACATACAGAAGATTGAAAAAACAATGAAAAAAAAGGAACTAATGAACGAAGATGCTCAAGGCAACAGGAATACGAGATTAGGGGGAGATGCAGGCCCTTAAAGTTTAGTTTAATTTATTATTTGTAACACTTTTACTTTCACCAATAATATTTAGAATTAGCTAATTTCGCCAATTACGATTACATTTAATAATCACAAAAAAATGTCATTATAAAATTTTTTTATTCCAAATTACAAACAAAAATAGTTACATAAGTAACCGAATATTTTTTAGCTATAGCTATAAAATAATTTTTTTACAGTGACCTTAATACTTTATAACTGTCCCGTTTTCATCTCCGCCCATGACAAATCCATTTCACGGATATATGCAGTGTTTTTGTGGCAGTCGACACTCATCCACATCTAATATTTTGTCTAAAGCGTGTTATGGTTGGCTTGGGGCCAAGATGAGTTGAATTTGAATTTCGAATAACGACGTCGCGACGCGAGTGCGAGGCGTCGCTTCACTTTTTACGCCGTAAAAGCGTAGCGTCTCACTTAGGGACGTCCGTTTCGGAATGACACTGATGGAGACAACTTGCTTTTCTCTTTCGTCATAGGTGGCTTTGAGTTTGGATGAATCATATCTTTGGATGATTTAGTTTACCACTTAAACAAAAAAGCGAAAATAAAGGAATTCTTTTTTCTTTCATAAGCATAACATGAAGTCACTTTTTTTCAAACGGTTGCCGAAAAAAACTATAATAAGACTCATTTAAAGTATTAGTCAAGTGAGTTAATCAAGTCAGAAGAATTCAAGTGAGTTGCATTCAGTTTCCAGTTTAAACATAAACCAATTTTAAGCGAATAACCAAAAGCATCTGGTTTTTATCATTTGAGATCAGTAATTACCACAACATTCAAGTGGCTTCAGTTATTAATTTGGTCTTATATCCGTGACGTCATTAATCAGCTGTTTTCCTTCAAAGTTTTGTGGTATTTACCTACCTGCGGAGCTGTTTTTACTTTTTGGTTGAAGTTGACAGTTATACTACAAAAAGTGAATATGTTTTGTTCTTAAAAGTGGCAGAAACGTATTATAAAGTTCAGATTAAAAAATGGCAGACATGGCAGAGTATTGGCCAAGCTTAAATTATGAAGGTAAATATTACTAAGTGAAAGTTGCAGACATTGAGACAAATTTACATCCATTCTTTCTTACAAGACACTAAATAATACAGCATAAATGAAAATCGATAAACAAACGTTAGACACAGCGGAAAAGAGATGTTAAATCAATTGACATTTGAAAATAAAACAAATTTATAACCACGGTAAATACCACTTCATTCAAGTGATTAGCACTTATGACGTCAGTATACTAACCCCTTCCATAATCGCATGGGATAACCAAGAAATTCTGTGGTAAATACCAAAAAATATTGGTAGTTCGCTTAAAACTGCTTATAAAATCCTAAATGAATGCATGCCAGTTGATTTAAAATGGCGAAATATGTGGTAAAAGTAAACACACTAGTAAAGAAAGTTATTCTGCAAACAGTTTTAAGTCTAGCAAAGGTAGTAGCAGAGAACATGAAGAAAAAAGAAACACTGGGAGAAGAGAATATGGAATAGACAGTGAATTACTCGAAGAGGGATTCAAGGTTCCTCAAATAAACTTCCACGTGAACTTAAATTAGAAGATTTCAGCTATTAAAAAAATTTTCGATGGCTAAAAGAACAACAATTCGAATATGTACTAGAAAAAGTTACACCCAAAATCAGTAACACGTAAAGATCTTTCTGTCATTTTTTATACCTAATTCTTGCAATCTTCTATTACTTTTCTAATTGGATCCGCTCTAGCATAACTATATTTATATTCTTTACATTAACTTTTCCACAGACATTTATATTTCACATAAATGGCAATATACTTGCTTGATTTCTCCTTTATATTCACTTGAATTCAAAAAGTTGAACATGTTTCAACTGAGATGCTGTTCAATTCACGCTATTAAGTGAAGTGAATTATATTCGGAGAGCTAGTGACGCACGTTTGATGAAGTGTTTGATGCACTAGTTAGATGAGCAGGTATACATATGTTGGCTAGACTTACTTAGGTACTGCGCATAAGAGAAAGGTGTAAAAAAATATGGCCCAAAAAAAGTGTTTGATTCAGAGACCAACGAACACTAATTGAAAGTTAAGGTAATTTAAAGGAGAGAAATAAGGGGGTTAACATTGAACAAAAACACCCCAAAGTTGTTTTTTAAAAAATACGAAATGAATTGTTTGATTTTATAAAAGGTGCTCAAAATATCTGCCAACACTCACCTCATAGATGGATCGGGAGAAATGGTCCAAAAAATGGCCATCTCGATCACCGGACTTGACAAAGCGTGATTTTTTTTAGGTTGGAAATTTAGAAATAAGTTATGAATGAAAGTAACAATATTTTTTAATTCTGCTCCAAAATATCAACTGGAAATGTATAGCCGGTATAGTTATACCAGAACACGTGACCAACAGCCAATGAGAGCGCGGAGAAAGACATTTATTTTCATATTAAGCAATAAATAAACCTCGGAAAAAGTGTCTGGCTTTTTGTAATTATTTTACTATATGTAATTAAGACGCTGTTAAAATTTCAGCATGAATAAAACACTTCATTTCGTATTTGAAAAAAAAAACAACTTTGGGTTGTTTTTGTTCAATGATAACCGCCTCAAAAGTGTCTGCCTTATTTAATTCTGTGCTTTAAATCACCTTAACTTTCAATTAGTGTTTGTTGGCCTCTTAGTCAAACACTTTTTTTGGGCCATATTTTTGGGTGAAGCCCTTTTCGGCACGGCGGTTAGTTATACCCGAATTTAATATTTTATTGCTTCTAAAAGTGTAGCCGTTCTGGGCATGAAAGCTGGATTAAGGGTTCTAGGAAAATGAATAACACACTTTCGAGGTGTCAATTTATTAAAGCAGTTTCGCATCATTATAAAAATAAAATATAATTTTTATTCGGTATTTTATATTTTTTAGTGTTGTATTTTTGTAGGTAATAGTATAATTTTTAATCGGTACTTTATGTAGCTATTTAATATTTTTTCTAGTGTTGTATTTTTGTAATATTATATTCCTTGTGATTTTTCATAATCTTTTCCATTAATTATGAGTTTTTTTAATTTGTTTTATGTATAGTTTATATAAATTTTTTGTCAAATCATTGTTTTTATTTGAAGAAAAAAATTCTGTACTTTACAAATCAAACCGAGATTATTTATTTGAACAAAAAAAATCTTTACCATACAAATCAAATGATGGATATATATTTATTTGGAAAAATTTTTAAAAAATCACTGAAATTATTCCTATTATTTTTTCTTAAAAATATTACTTTGAATCAAAAGGATTAGTTACTTTATGGTTAATAACCACTGTGCCCAAAAGGCTCACCTAATTTTAAAACTTGAGGCCAAAAGACCGGTAGGATTACGGAACCCCGCTGACAAAATTAACCGCAGGGACCAAGTGAACAACACCCATATTTTTGTACACTTGTCCCTTATGCGCAGTACCTGGTGTCCCCAAGTAGGTCTAGCCAACTCATCGTAGATACTATTACAGAAAATTTCAAGGTGCATCAAACACTTCATCAAACATGCGTCACTAGCTCTTGAACTATTGAGAGGTTTAACTATTCAATTCGCTTTCAAGTCACTTGAATTCACTGACTTACATTAGTCAAGTGAGTTGATCAAGTCAGTTAAATTCAAGTGACTTGAGAGCGAATGGGGACTCAACACGTCCTTATGGTATCGATAAATTCAACACATCTCAATACTTAGACTTTTGTATATTATAGTATTAGTTTTGAACAAATATCAGAGTAACGACAATACGACTGATTTATTTATAATACCTATAAGAACAGTGGCCAAGCGCGGTCGCATCCCAAGATTTGAGGGGGGGATCAACTTGGCTCAAGTACAGTTCTAAAAAATATATAGGAATAATAAAAAAAGGTAACACAAACCTCAATTACAAACTGAAATTAAGTCTTCTATTCGTTTTAAAAACCGGTGATTATATTCAAGGCATCAGGGGTTATCCCGCTGGCTTTTTCAATTTGCTTCGCGACATACCGTGCTTCGCGCATTTTCCAACATTTTTCAATTGCGGAGAGCGATTTCTATTAGGAATGTTTTTGATTTCATTGCTTAGTTAAGGTTAGTAGGTTTTTAGAAACGGTGTGGATTGTTTTTGGGAGGGGGAGGGATCCCTGTGTCTCGGACCGCGCCCGACACTGGCTTTGTTTAAAAGATGAGACTGGTTCAGATATGAGGTAATAATTAGAGTAGTATCACAGCATGTTAAATTGTATAAAGATTCAATTTTGTTATATCATCAACAATTTATGTACGACCAAAGATTTTATGTTTTACAGCTTGTGATATTTTGGAATTTAAAAATTGTTCGAGCGACTACCCTTATATTCGACGCCTATGCATCCCAAAAGTCTCACACAATTCAATCCAACTTTCCGGATCCAGGTAATCAAATCTTAATGCATATTTCTATTAAAAACCAAGGTTCATAAATTTAGCTAGACGTCGAGCACAATAAAAAAAAACTGAAATATTGTTGCAGAATGGAAATTATTCATTCCATGCACTATGAAACATGAACATTCGTTCTGACATTTCGTGATAAATCCAAACGATACCTTATCTATATAAGAAATAAATATAATTCCAAAGTTATATCAGTAATCTTCGTTGCTTAACCCATAGACTGACCTCGTCGATAAAAGGGACCACAAAAACCCTAAAAAAGCGTTGACCTACGACCTCGGGTTCCACAGGCTACGTTTACACAGAAGAATTTATGCGTAATTTATCATTGTTACTGAACATAATTATAAAATTATAAAAAATCAATAATAAAAAAGTTTTCCCAAAGTTTTGAGACACAATTTTAATCTTCTGTTTTACATTTTTAATTAATATTAATATGCCTATACTACAATTTCTCCCTTGTCTCTTATATTTGTATGTCTATTCTTTGATCTAACTTTGCATCTACTGCATTTATCTTCTAATTTTGTAATCCTTTCTCCAGTATCCCGTGCTTCCATTTTCCATAACTTTCTCAACTTCTTCCTTTACTTCTTTTAAACCATTTTCTTTTTCTTATAATATTGCAATTTCTCGTCTTTTAATTTTTCTACTTCTATTATTCTCTCTACGATTTGTATTCTAATTTATTTTCTTGTCTTCTACTTTCGCGACCCACCTCCGAGAAGGGAAAGTATTGTGAACGCTAAAAAAATTTTTCGAGATAAAGATGAAAATATCCATTTTGAGGTCACATGAGATGATTAAGACCATTTCCAGATGGAAGTCTGTCTGTCTGTCTGTCTGTGTGTATTCTTCCACGATAGAGGCCACACATTGAATCCGATTGAGCTGAAATTTGGTATTTGAGTTTGGGTTAACCGTCGAAAGAATTCATTAGTATTTGTACGACATCTGTCAAACGGAAGTGTCACTATCAAAAAATAACAGATGCAATATATCACGGAGTTTGACTTGCAATATGTCATTTGAAAGCCCTTGATCAGAACAGTCAAAATTATTTCTCCAACTGTCACCTGTCAAAATAAGAAATGTCAATATTTGAAATTTTACCATTAAATTTCTGGAAAAATATTCGTGGATACTTGTCGGGAAAGTTTTAGGGCGACACAACCGACTTTTACTTTCCCGGACCCATCAAAGGGAAAGTAAGGTGAACGAGCAAAAAAAAATCGAGATATCGATGGAAATATCCATTTTGAGGTCCCCCAAGAATATTGAGACCATTTCCAGCGTATGGTCTGTCTGTGTGTCTGTGTGTCTGTGTGTCTGTGTGTCTGTGTGTCTGTGTGTCTGTGTGTCTGTGTGTCTGTGTGTCTGTGTGTCTGTGTGTCTGTGTGTAATCTTCCACGATAACTTCCGAACCGTTTGACCAATCAAGCTGAAATTTGGTATGGAGGGTCAGTGTGTGCCTAGAATGCGACCATTTGGTTTAAATTGGTACAGTGGAGGGTCCTCAAGACCGACATTGGTTAAATAAACATGTAACAATTTTTTGCTTTATTTAAATTTTATGGACAAACAATACATTTTAGTGCAAAATGTTATAGTACAAAGTTTTAGAGCATAAAATTACCCACAATTTTTGTCTCAAGCCTTTTACAAAATTTCCGATAGTTGCGCCACTAGAGGGCGCGTAAAAAATGTGCATGTATGTTTTGTATAGTTTTTCTTGATTTTGAGGACAAACAATACATTTTAGTGCAAAATGTTGTAGTACAAAGTTTTAGAGAATAAAATTATCTATAACTTTTGTTTCAAACATTTTCCAGAATTTCCAATAGTTTCGCCACTAGACGGCGCGTAAAAAATATGCATGTAGGTTTTCTCTGTTTTTTTCTTGATTTTGAGGACAAACAATATACTTTAGTGCAAAATTTTTAGTACAAAGTTTTAGAGCATAAAATTCTCTATAACTTTTGTCTCAAACTTTTTCTAAAATCTCCAATAGTTGCGCCACTAGAGGGCGTGTAAAAAATGTGCATGTATGTTTTCTCTAGTTTTTCTTGATTTTGAGGACAGACAATGTATTTAGTGCAAAATTTTCTTGTGCAAAGTTGGAAAGCATCAAATTTTCTTTAACTTTTATGTTTAACTTTTATCGAATTCCTCATAGTTTCGCCGCTAGATGGCGAGAAAAATACACATTTAAAATTCCCTACAACTATTGTATGAAAATTTTTCCCGAATTCCCAATAGTTTTCACACATGATTTTAGGAGATCCTAATTGTATATATGATATATAACGTGCGCATGCGCAGCTTATGTCATTACCAACATTGAAATATTAATTCACCATCAGCTCGCTATTTTTAATGTGTTCCATAAATCAATGTAATGCTTAGTATTTTGTAATTAAAATAATAATAATAAATAACATATTCTCTACGGTCGAGCCGGGAAAGTCCTGGGGTGACACAGCCGATTTTTTTTATCTTATTATTCATACACGTTTTTAATTTTTCTAGCTTTAGAATCATTTCATATTTTATTTTAATTCTTGCGTTACCTTCTCAATTTTCTTTCCGAAATCTTGCTTTATATTTTGTATCATCTCCCTTTGACGTTCTTTTTATCTTTTTTCTCTTGTTATTCGTTTTCTGTTTATTATTTTGTGATCCTATCAGTTCTCTTTTACTTCCTTCAACTATTTCCACATCTACATTTTGTTCCTGTATTTCTTTCAAATCTTCCTGTCGTATTTATCCTTCCTCTTTCAGCGATCTAATTTTCTTTTCCTTATCACTTTTATATCTAAACCTGTCACTTGACTATTTAAAATGTATTTTTCGATTTATATGATTACAAATGATTACTTTAAATATATTTCTACTTTATACTTTTTTTAAATAAAATTCCAAATAAAATTATTCATGCATTTTTGTATTTATTTTTATAATTTTTTTTTCACTGAAAAAATTATTGTTCGTAAATACAATGAATACCAATCATTACTTTTTTTTCATTAATACTATGAAATGTTCATCATTTGAATGAATGGTCAAACATTGTTCAAGCACCATATTCATTATCACAATGTAATTCTGTTCATCAAAAACTGATGGAGAAATTCATGAATGCAATGAATATATTTGCTGATTCAATAAATTCATTCATACAGTCAATCATTACTTCATTGAAACTATGAATTTTTACATCAACAGCACAATTTCTTATTCATGTATGATTTACATAATATCAATGTATCATCTTCATAAAACAATTAATATATTGTACTGATAACTTTAGTTCTTCATATATTGCAAGAATACATCAATTAAGAATTCAGTACATCGCTAGAATGAATTCGTACATGCATTATACTAGAAATGCATTCATTGTTTCAATGTACTCGTTCACGTTCATTGTTATCATGTATGTACAAATAAAATAATGAAATGATTTACAGCAAACCATGAACTTATACCTGGAATCAATGTAAACGTTCATTAATAATTATTCAGTACATTGTTCTACAGCAATGAGTTAATTGTTTCAACATACATAGGTCAATGAACGGTTCATAATATTAATGATTTCTTACATAGATCTATGAATTGTTACATTGAAACAGCGTGTTTCTATTGACTCCAGAAAAATCGAAAGATTTGAAGAGACCGTACAGGTCATCACAAGGTTATTACTTCATTACTTGTCGATATAGTGCATCAGTTTACAGTATTTTAATAGGTAGACTTCAGCACTGGTTATTTCAGAAGGTATGTACAATTCTCTTCGTATACTATAATATATTATTTTCCTATGAAAACTACACATAGCGCACTGTTTCGTTCTTTGGAAAATGCAAGGGCGGAAAAAATATATCTCCTGCTTGTGATTTTTTATCCATTTGCTCTGAAAATCCCAGCATAAAATTCAGAGTGGGTTTGGAAGTAACAAGAATATTTCCTGGAACAAAAGCATCTATAGGCAATAAAAACGTGTTGATGTCTTTATTTTTCTATGATTTCAGATCAATATTTTTTAGGAATATTACCGAACCAAAAAAAGGGTAAGAATATATAACAAATGCACGAATTTGAACAGTCAGTTCCGCAAAGTTGTTGACAGAAGAAGTCCAAAAAAACAAGTCAAAGGAAAACCCACTCGACACGAATACGGGTTCGGTAAGTAATTGGTTACGTCATAAAGAGCGAGTAAAAAAAATAAAATATTTCATCATGTATTTTAGATTCAGAAACGGAATATTTCGACAGCTACTGGAAGACATGCACCAAAATATCGTTTGAACGAAAATTCGAGGGAGATATTCGCTACATGGCCTTTATACAAATTACCTTCCGGTTACCGATTGGTAAACCATATTGTATATTTTATCAGCTGTAAAAAGATTAAATTTATTTAGATTGATATGGACTATGAGGTCGCCTTCGAAAATGGGGACAGATTCATAAAGGAATGGGATTGCAAATTTCGAAAAAATCTTTTCTTTATTCAACAGTGAAGGACACGTCAAAGATAAGTCTGTGAAATGTTTGATCGAAAAACTTAAAGATGAGAGTGTTACCAAAAGTGAGTATTCATCTATTCATTATCTCCCTATTTTTTCTGATCATATTTACGCATTTTCTCAATAAACACAGGTACTTCAAATTTGCCGGAAAAAGATAAGTTCCTTCATTTGTTTCAAATTCTACAACTTCAACTCATTCATTTAATCTTTCATTTATCATCTTGGATATATAACCAAGCCAGTCCAAAAATAATGCAAAACAAAATTCGATTATATCTTTATGAATTTTAGATAGTGGACAAGCAGTATTGCTTTGGGCACTTCATGGATACTTAGTACCAATCAATAAGGCAGTCAGAAAAAATGTGAGTGGAAAGGCTGATATAGTCAAATACACCATAAAAGACTCACAGGAATCGTTTCTTTATATGGGAAACAGCTATCAACAGGTGGAGGAACACATAAGATTTGTAATTGAGAAATTTGAGATGTATAAACTTTGTGATTATTTTAAAGTACAAAATGTATTAGACACATTTTTTATAATACAATACATTCGAAGAAAGTTAGAGTATTCATTGACCAATGAAAACATTTATTGAAATAATCGAAAAATATCATAAAATCAATGTACTAGTACATTGAAACAAAGCCAATATTTTCATTGAATCAGCGAACTCATTCCCAAGATCTACGTACTCATTTATTGATTGTATGTATGTATGTAAAACATAATAGATTATAAAAATTTTAAAATTTGAGATTATTTATTTACAGTTGATCGTAGAAAAACCCATTCAAACCATTATAAGCTTTTTTTAAGGAGTAAGTTTTTTACCGATTCTTTTGAAACGTTTGGTCGTTATAAATTTCACAAAACTTTTTAGGTAAATAGTTGTAGATTTCGTATATTAGAGTTTTTTTTTGTTAAAGTTGATTTTGGATCTATAGTGCGGCCGATCGTCTCTGTGAAGTAACACTAGTTCAGAAACTGATAGTTGGTCACGAGACACGTAACTTAATTTGATTGATTCAATAAGAGTGTCTTGAGAGGTCGCTTTTGGGTAAAATTCGTTAGATGAATAATTTTGGATATATTATTTTGAAGCAGCTATGAGAGCGAAAGAGATAATAGTTTTATCAAGAGACGAAATATGTCTGCTAATGTAATCTTGGATTATTCTAGAAGGTATGCACTATGCAGTGACATAGAAGATATGCATGTTTAGACAAGTAGAAATGAATTGAATTATATTTTATGCTAATACATGAAACTAAGTTTTAGAAATAAAATTGAAATATATTAAAATATAAAGTATGAAGATTATTTCTGGTTAAATTGAATAAATTTATCCTTCTGGTAAACCTTCATTCTCAATTAATAGAGTAAGATCATCAATTTTATTACGAAGGGGTCTTATATTTAGCAAAATTAATGTCATATTACTAGTGAGCATCCTTAATTTAGGAGATTTGCCTCTATGACCACATCTAAAAAAGGATCATTCATGTGACGCATCATTACCAGTAATTACCGTCATAGGATTAATAAAATACTTTAGTTGTACACGTATTTTATACACACATTTTCATTAAATAATAATAAAAATTCCGACGAATTTATTTTTAAAATATTGTGTAAACGTAGCAAGATATTTTTCACCCTCCAATCTAAAACCCTTATCTGAACTTTCGTTCTAGAGTTCTCATGCTTATCAAGAAATAAAATTCCGAAGTAAACTGCCAAGTACTTAATAGCATGCCCGTTAATTTTTGAGGTTAATAGACTCTTATCGTCAAGTGCTATAATAAAATATGGTTTTTTTTTTCATCGTAGCTTTTATTAATTTTGAATCCAACAGAATACGAGTATGTCTATTGTAATATATATTTATTTATTCCTTTTAGTTTTCTTTAAATTAGATAATCGCCAAAAATAAAGTTTTATTAATACTGACAATATTTATACCAAAATATTCTCCAGGATTTTTTTCTGTCAAAAATGTTGATTTCTATCTTTTATCTATTCTTTAAGAGGTCCGCACACCACGTGACTTTTCTGGTTGCCGGTTAGAGAATTACCCAAGTAAAATGTGCCTGTATTCTAATAAATTGGGTACAAAAAATATTTTTTTTGGAATTAATGTTAAGTAATCCTACCCTCTAGTCCAATTTTTTTTGCGCAGAACAATGTAGAACACCACAAAATATAATTACTCGTTTTCGGACGTTTTTGCCTATAAAATTGGAAAAAAATAGGAAAAAATTAGAACAAATAGAGAAAAATGGGAAAAATAGATAAAAGTAGAAAAAAAATTGGAAAATGTAAAAAAAATATGGAGAAATAGAGTAAAATAGGAAAAAATGGAAAAAACAGGGAAAAATAGGACAAATGGGGAAAAATCGAAAAAAAAAACGGAAACACAGGAAAAAAAATTGTAAGAGGAGAAAACATGCGAAAAATAAAAAAAAAAGAGGAAAAAATGGTAAAGAAACAGGAAAAAATGGTAAAGAAACAGGAAAAAATAGGAAACAATAGGAAAATGGGAAAAAAATAGCAAAAAAATAGGAATAAATAAAAAAATAGAGAAAAATAGGAAAATTGGAAAGAAATAGGCAAAAGTAAAAAATAGGAAAAAATTGGAAAAAATAGAGAAAAAGAGAAAAAAGGGGAAAAAACATCCTATATCCCGCTATAAAATTAACAATAGAAGTTAATAACGAAAAATTTCTATTATTTTTAGATACTAGTCACGGAACCAATGGTAAATTAGATTACTCTGTTTATAGAAGGCAGACACCACACATCAATAGATACTGCCATCCTACCCAAAAAAATTCTCTGAAAAAAATTGCATCAAGCCAAGAAGGTTTTCACAATCGCATCAAGAAATTAAATTTTTAATTTATAGTTTTTAAAAATAAAACGACGTAAATCCTGCTTTAGTATTAAACAATATTATAAATAATACCAATCTATCTCTACGTTGCGTCCCTGTATTAATATAGCAACTAAAAATATGCGGTTTTTCACGATATTTAGAATATTAATTAAAAGAGCGCGCCTATGCTACTTTTTAAACTTCTAAACCCCAAAGTTTAGAGAGAAGTCTTATAATAGGGCTCTGTCTGTCTGTCCGTCTGTTTGTATTTATAACTTAAAAACGAAAAAAGATAGAGACAAACGGTCAACGGTAATAAACTCAGCATACCTTGAACTCCCAAATAGATTTTCAGATTTTTACGACTTCCGGTTTTACAAACCAGTATCGAAAGTGATACTACCGGTTTCAAAAATATCATTCCGGCGTGAAATTTAACGCTGAATCGATATTTGAAGACAGATTTGAGATATATCTTTTCTTTTATGGTTTATGAGATAATGCGTATTTAGAAGTCGTCACGTGCCTTCTGACGAATTTATCTAGATAAAAAAGATGATAATCGTATCACTTTTAGTAAAAATAATTTAAAAAAAATGTCACAGACGTGCTCTCAAAAATTAAATACCGAATCGATTGGTGAAAACCGCAGTTTAATATCTGTAATTTTAATGGAGCGCTCGTCCAAAAACCGTTTCAGGCAAGATAAAATATGATATGGCGCCTCTTAAAGATAAAAAATTAAAAATTTAATTTTGATTAAATTAAAATTGATAGAATGGATATTTTCCTTGAATATTATTATGTAAGATTTCAAGCGGAGCTAATATTTCTCCGATAACCTGATTTTATTCAAAAATGATAGATTACATACGCAAATTCCGCTGTTGCTAAGAGCAAATAAATAAGGGTGAATTTTCCGGTGACCAGGAAAAGAAAAGCCGTTGGGCAACTCGAACAGAGAAATCGATAGAATCTGCGATATACATTTGCATATCTCAGGGGTCAGCGAACACTAATAGTCACTAACATGCCACCTATTCGGCACGTGATGCCTAAAAAACGGTGAAATTCCCCTTTTTATGGGAATTTATTGCTCTTGGATACCTTACCCTTAATGTAATTACCCATTGCTGTAAAAGCCACTCATAATAAGTAGTCATAATTTTATTTTGGAAGAAATTCAATTTTTTAATACCCATACATTTTTATATTATAAATTTACATTAGGTATTAAAACTTTCCAGTATTTTAAATTTTTATATTCACGCGCTTTCTACGCGTGACATCTATCTCGTACTAGCTGAACTTCTGCAATAACTCTTAAAGAATCGAATTGAATTAAAGCGACCTCTAGTATAGATAAAGTCAATTATAACCGTGTTGCCGATTTATAAAATAAATCTAAAAAAATAAGATAATTATTAAAAAGTATAAAAACATTCATTTGATATGCCTGTGCAGTTTATTCTAAATATATTAAAGTTTCAAATTACATAATTAAATAAATATCACAATAGTTAATCTAGCTCTATGCATAATTACTTATATAGTATAAATTATATTTATTGTAATGATTTACTAAGGACAAATAATCTCAAAATGGTTTGAGTCTACAAAAATTAAAAAAAAATAATAATTATTATTACAATTTAAGCACAATCAATAACAAATTTTTGACCACTCTTCTATTCTCTTCCGAGTATTACCATTCAAATTAGATGTTATTTAAAAAAGTCGATCAGGACTAAAAACTAAGTAGCAATTACATCCATTTACATTGAAAAAATGGTTTTTGTGCTTGTTTAATATCTATGAACATTTATCTCTTGTAATTATAAAAGTCATGATAACCTTCTCGTTTCTTAATATTTTCTAACAATTTTGCAATTTAAACACATAACTGCAGTAAAATTTGCATTGTTATTGTACCTAGAAATACATTTCAAAAATGATTACATTTTTTCAATGTAAATGGATGTATTTGTATATTTGAACTTAGTTTTTAGTTCTGATCAACTTTTTTAAATAACATTTTTCGATGTTGTCAAATTTAAAGGTAAAATTCATATTTTTTGACAAACCTCGTGTACTACTGGAAAAATTTGATATCTGATGATTGTGTTTTAGATTTTAGAACAAGCAAAACTTTTTATCAAGAATAATATATTTCCCTAAAACTAAAATTTGTAGGATACCTCATTCCTGGACACAATGTATATATACTGTATTTATAATAGATCAGCCCAATATTAAAATTTGTTTGAAATAAAATTATTCCACCACTACACAGAGAAATTCATTTGATTCTCAAACATTTATGCTTATGACCGAATGAATACCAAGAGACGTACAAAAAAGATAAAGAACCTTTTGCGCTTTTCGATGATTTTCAAAAATTTCCCTGTATCTCTGAAACGAAACAAACTTACTAAACATTTGATTAGATCAAAGTCAAAAAAAATAACAAATATCTTACAGTAGTCGCCAATAACACACGTGTACGATTAATTCTAATGTTTTTTTTTTCGATTTTTTACTGAAGGGTTAAAAAACGGATCAAAATATTTCTCCACGTGCACTGATCTACTAATAGTCCAAGAGTATGTTGCAAAAAATCCGGCCGAGACAGTAACACAATAAGATATTTTTGAAATGGTAGTAGTTCATTCATAAAGTCACTTCCTTTGGCCAATTTTTCGGACCATACCTTTACCTACAGAGTAACAGCATGGCACTACTCTTAAAATTTAGTGTTCAATTAAAAAAAAAAGATGTAGAATAGTGCCTCATTAAATTCTGAAAAGAAATCGTGGCACAACCCTTTTATAATTATTATTATTGGCACGTTTCTTTACCTATCGAGTAACACTTTCTCATTTATTTTAAATTAATAATTAAACATTTTTCTATTAGAAAAAATAACAGTGCCGCATTTATGCCTGTTTACAATGCCTGGCACGTTGCTTTCTATATACCAAAGTCGTATGCTATTACTTGATTATGCTATTTAGGATCATTTAATAAACAATTACAATAATTGTATAAAACATAACCATTTATTTAAAATAATATACATAAATATACAATATAATATTTTACTCATACATATTACAATAAGTGCATGAAAATTATAGATTAAAACAAACATATCTATTATTCTTTATTATACATTATCGTCATTATTATTATAATCACTTTTAATCATTATCATCATCAGCATTATCATTATGATTCCAAGTATCATCATCGTCGTTATCATTATCATTATTATAATTATCTTGATATAAATCATAATTATTATTTATTATCAACAATTTTTTTAACTTAGCTTCGTTCTTGAGGTTTTTCTTTCCTTTTTTCACTAAAGGAAACTTGTAGCCGAAAAAAATTTGCTCCAAAAAAAAGGGTTAGGTCCAACTGCTCCAAAAAGTTTGGTCCAAAGGAAAAGAAAATATCGTGGTCCAAAGGAAAAAACAAAACTTGGTCCAAAGAGAAAACCCCTATATAAAGAGGGGAAGAAATATGGAAATACTACAAGAATATATATGTAAGGTTTATGGAATTAATTGTAAAAGTGTAAATGATGCTAGATTCATAATGTTTCAAAACCAATTCACATCAGCGACAATCGCGGAATATTTTATAAAAAATGTAAAAAGATTCGATTCGGCGCAACTTCCACCACGTTGGCAATCGTTAAAATAAAAAAAAATTAAAAACCATTTACGTTATTTTAATGTGGCAAAATTTCACTGAAGCACAATGCGTTAATTTATTAACAATGAATGCGAAGGGACAGTCAATGATGACAAAATTGAACCACTTTGGTTTGAAGGTGATCCAACACCTCTATTAGTTAGTTGAATATATTGTTTTGGTAGAGTTAGTTGAAGCAGATAACGACAATATATATGAATATAATTATAATAATGATAATGGTAACGATGATGATGATACTTGGAATCATAATGATAATGCTGATGATTATGATAATGATAAAAGTGATTATGATGATAATGACGATAATGTATAATAAAGAATAAGAGATATGTTTCTTTTAATGTATATTTTTATGTACGTAAATTTTTATACAATTATTGTAATTGTTTATTAAATGATCCTACGTTTATCCCGTAATAATAGCATAATAAAGTAATAGCATACGACTTTGTGATATAGAAAGCACCGTACCAGGCATTGTAAACAGGCATAAATGTGGCACTGTTATTTTTTCTAATAGAAAAATGTTTAATTATTAATTTAAAATAAATGAGAAAGTGTTACTCGATAGGTAAAGAAACGTGCCAATAATAATAATTAAAAAAGGATTGTGCCTTGACTTCTTTTCAGGATTTAATGAGGCACTATTCTACAATCTTTTTTTATTAATTAAACACTAAATTTTAAGAGTAGTGCTATGCTGTTACTCTGTAGGTAAAGGTATGGTTCGAAAAATTGGCCGTAGGAAGGATATACCCATACTTGCATCAAACTCAGCCCCGGCAGGCAGTGACTTTATGAAAGCTCTATGTAACTACTACCATTTGAAAAATATCTTATTGTGTTACTGTCTCGGCCGGACTTTTTGCAGCGGGCTCTCGGACTATAATAGGCTTCGGGCCCACGCCTTTAAAAGTTTGTGATAACCTAAGGGGGTCGTTATTTTTTCTGATCACTCGCAAACTCATTGCACAAGGAATATTAATGACCTAAACATAGTTTTTCTTTCAATCGGAAGTTTTTTTAATTTAAAAGCCAAAAAATATTGTCGGTCAAAAATTATGCGATTTTGGCGCGTCCAACGCCACAAACATGGCAAAGTTATAAATTTATATTTAAGAGTTTCATGGAAAAGAAAACGCCCCACTACCCAGGATTTTCCAAATAAAACATTTGTCCGACTCGACATTAAAGAATATGTATACGAAGTCTTAACGGTTAGGTTATCACAAACTTTTTTAGTCGTGGGCCCGAGGCCTATAATATATATTTTTACAAAATACAATGATTTGAAATATACGTGCTTAATGCCATCTATCGTAAAATAGCTAAATTTGTGTTATGGAAATTCGAAATTCCATTTTTATAAAGACCATAAGGTCAACTACTCTACTAACAAGCGTTGCCGGTTCTTGAAGTAAGTCTAAAAGCACAGAAAATTACTAAAAAAAACTATTAAATTACAAACAATTAATACGATATTTTAAATTTCCTGATATGAGTGTGATAAGTTCATTCTTTCTGTAACTGTGTCATTGTGTTTAAGAACATACTATATGAAAATATTGATTTGCAAGCCTGAAAATAAAAAAAAAATATATTAATTAACATCAACAAATATATCACAGCAAACACAACAATATATATTGTATAAAATAAATATAATTATCATCAAATCAATAGGAAGCGAAATTTTCAAAAATTAAGTCACGAAATAGTTATTTGTTTAACTAGGCAGAGAAGTAACAGATTTACTGCCGCGGCTAGCATTTCATTGCCGAGGCAATGAAACCAGAAAAGGCAGTAAATCTGATTCTCTGCCGTCTGACACATATAATTTTTTCTCCAATTGTTTGTACAGTGTGATTAAAAAAAAATCAAATTAAAATGAAAACTTTTTTATAATGGATACTCACAATTTTTAATATTTTTTCTAAACGTATGTTACAGGTAAAAATGAAATCGTATTATTGTCGATTAGACCTTAAATTGTATACATAATAACATCTACCGAAAAATAAGCCACCACTGTTACATTCAATTTGCCTCAATTTTCTTTATCAATTGAGTGTCCATGAGATAGAGGTTAGTGGATTCCATGTGCCTGCTTTAGTTGAAAATCGCCATTTTTTATCCGTTTATCTTAAGATTAATGCCCGTATTTATAGTCGGTACTCAAGACGCTGCCGATGCTTGAGGTCGAGTCTGCCATGGCTCAAGCATACGCAGACTCGACCTTAAGCATAGTTACGGACTTGAGCACCAACTATAAATACGGGCATAAGTTGTTTGGAGAAGAGATTAATCTGTGTTTAGAGATATAAAATTATTTTTTTAATGCCTAGGCAACTAGTTTCAGCAAACTGCCATCAGCAGGCATAGAATACAAAGTTCTTATTGCTTGGGGGGGGGGAGAAAACATAGAACAGATTACCAAAAAATAGTTACTTTTTGAAATATATCAAATTATAAATCATAAAAATTTGTTTAGGAAGGGGGGTACAAGGTTGGTTTAAAGAAATGTGTGCGCACACTAGTAAAAGTAATGAGAAGATAAAAGGGAGGGAAGTGATGGTACGGTACAGGAAAATAGCAGTAATAAAATATTTAAGCTAGAAGGTACGACATGTTTTCAGCGAAAAAATCCTGTCTAGGTAACAATGTAGGAAAGATATTACTGGTTTAATCGAGGCAATGATGCAAAAAAGTTCGGAATTTTTCGGACTAAGGCGGATCGGAATGCGTTTTTTGCATTCGCTTCCAAAACATTTTTGGAATAAATGTCCCTAATTTTTATCTTATACAAACCTGAAATTGCATTGCTGCAGCCAAAAATGCATTTTTTGAGACGGCTTTTGGAGGATTAAAAAACTTTATAAATAAGAGTCAGAACTGGTCCAAATCGGGTTCCCGGGTGTTTTCGAGGTCGCTGATCACGATTATGATGTTCAAATTGACCCACAGCCGACATGGAGCTCAGATACGCCGATGAACGTCATCTACGTGGGACTCTCCCGAAAGTCAGACGGGGAAGGAGAGAAACTCGGCACCCTGGGGTTTTTTTTATCGCTGAATTCAAATATGGCATCGGCGAATACCTCCGGGCACCTGGTGTTACGGAACCTGGACGTGGAAAACGACCCTCCCAATACCTGGTGCAGCGGAACCTTTATCTTGACATCGATGTCATTCCCATGAATGACAACCAAACCTGATGTTCTAGAGATGGACGTCAATACTGCAATAGCTGTGTGGAATTGATGATTCTAGTTAAATTATGTGAGGAGGAATGAAATCGAATGAATAGAAAGTCAATATTTATGTAATTGGAGTTTAAAATTTTTTTATTGAACTCAAATCAAATACAATCTAACTGTAACTTTACCTAACCTAATTAATTAATAGATACGTAACTAATTATCAAATTCTTCATCAAGTGGCAAATCGCTAGTCTGTTTTCTTTGTCATCGACTGACATAATCATAAGTAAAACATCTTCCTCGTTTTTGACGTGAAATTCTGATTCAGCGCCCTAAAAAACCCCCCTATAACGATTTTATGTTCGTCTTCTTCGATTGTGTGAGGAAATCCATCGGAGACGACGTTCAGGCCCAGGTTCCGGTGCAATAGCTGTTCGGGGGATCGTTTTCGACATGAAATTTGGATTAACCACCCAAAAACCGCCCCTCCAATGATTTTCGGGTTGTTTTTGGGGATCTTGTCAGGAAAATTCTCGGTGAGGCCGTCCACGTCCAGGTTCTGGCGCATCAGATGTCCGGGGGGTGTTCCACGATACCATATTTGAATTCAGAGACCCAAAAAAACAACAGGCGCCGAGTTTCTCTCCTTCCCCGCTCAAATTTCGAGAGAGTCCCACGGAGATGACGTTCATCGGCGTTCCTGAGCTCCAAGTTGGCTGTGGGTCATAATCATGATCAGCGACCTCGAAAACCCCCAGGAACCCGATGTTTGCAATTTCTGGTTTGTATAAGATAAAAAGTTGGAACATTTTTTCAAAAAATTTTTGGAAGCGAATGCAAAAAACCGCATTCCGATCCGTGTTAGTCTGAAAAATTCAGAACATTTGAAAGGAAGTGCCGCCGGAAACCTTAATTTCCAATCAAGGAATTTAAATTTCGAAAAACATCTGGTCGAACGTACCTGATTAAATTTGATTCAATTTAACCAGAAATTATCTTTATACTTCATATTTTAATATATTTCAATTTTATTTCTCATATCGTATACCTTCTACAATAATCCTAGATTGCATTAGTAGACATATTTCGTCTCTTGTTAAAAATATTATCTCTTTTGCTCTCATAGATACTTTAAAATATTATGTCTAAACTTTTTCATCTAACGACACCAACAAATCACTATTATTTAACCAATTAAATTAAGTTACGTAGTTGAGTAGTGGTACTTCACAGCAGCGTTGCCACATCTAGTACACTTATACTTTTTTCCCTAGTTGATTTTTGTAGATTTTAATATATAATTTTCAATAATGTAAAAATCCCATTAACAAAAGAATTATTGTAAAAATTATTTTACTCAAGCATTTACTTTAATTTCTATGTTGCTAGACGTGTAACTTATTTGGTATTCTTATTGGTTCTCCCTTATGATTTATGGGATTCAGCGTTTTAGTTCCCAGACAACTGACAATTGAAAATTTACGATCAAATTTATTTTATAAAACTTTGTATAAAAATTTAAAGTATAAAGGTGAGTAAATTTAAGAAAATGTTATTTTAATTCTAATTTTAAGAAAAGAAATCTTTGTTCTTTATTTAAAACTTAGAATAAGAGTCAATTCAGTTTTCTTTGATGCTCTAGTTTTAATATTTAGGTATATGTTTAATCAATAAATAGATATTTAATAATTTATTAATCCCCAACCTCCAACTCCCTTCTAATTTTCAACTTTTTATTGTAACGTTTTAAAATTGTTTTATAAGATTTTAGTAGATTCAGACAAAAATATTAGTAGACCAATTTATGACGCTGTTTTTTAACTCTCAAAGTTAGCAGTCGTATCAGCAACATATTTAACTATGCTATCCTATTTTATAACAAGTAATGGTCGCATCAGCAACATGCTCTACTATGCTATTTTTTAGTATTTTTAAATAAGTAAATTTTCTACGATTTATCTAATACTAATATAAATAATATGTATTGAAGGGTTTCAGTGCGTTTTTGAATGTAAAAATTAGTGCATTTAAAGTAAATATGTCATTTTCGACTTTAACATAAAATGTGCTTGTAATTATTTTTATATGTGGTTTATAAAATAGAGCTAGAAAAATGCTCTCTAGAAGTAACAATTTGTATAATTTAATGAAAAATAAGTTTTGGTCATTTTCTTATAAAATAAAACAAAGATCTGGTCCTTCGAAAGCTACTATTATCAGTTCCTATCAAATCCATAGTATTTGAACCATCAGAAATCACAGTACATGGTAATAGTATTAGCCCTTTAGGTGACCAACCACGTAAAATTTCGATAAGTAACATCAAATCTTTTAAAACTAATTTACAAAAGAACTATGACAGGACCACTGATGATGTTAGTTATTTCAGATAAAACGTCGTTAAAGTGACAAATATGAAGTATCAATCAAATTTGTATTTTAACGATCTATCAATTTTCGTAATAAATAAAAGGATCATATTTAACAAAAATAACTTGATGGAAGCCGTTAAGACACGATACGTCTATCAAAGATTTATTAGTACAGTTTCATAGGTGAAACAAACCGAAAATAGGATTTTTAGTTTTTCTGTCAATTCTTTCCAAATTTTTCTCATTTAACCTGATCTGTATCTAATATAGCAATGTTCTCTTCCAATTTTAGACATCCTGTATACTATAGTAGGAACATATGGTATATGTATCGGGAAAGTAAAAATAGATCAAAAATTAATATCATTTTAGGGGTTTTTCACGATGCTGAGTCGATTGCCCCTATTCGTTTGTCTCTATATCTCACCGTTCTGTTGAATCAGACTAATGGACGAACGGACAGGCAGACAAAACCGTTGTATAATAGTTTTTTTTAACTATAAAAACTAACTGTTCAGAACCTTCGGACCTTGAACAGTATGAGAATCCAGTACGATGAGGACTTATCGAACGAAATTTATAATGAAGATTTTTTTATTACTAGCTATTGGCTATTGGCGATTCAAAATAAATGCCACGCTTCTTCGTGTCGACATTTTAAAAATTCTCACCTTTACAAACAAGTTGTTATCAATTATTATAAATCCACCTGCTGTAATGAGCAGTGGTTTCTGATTTCGTATCATTATTGGCAGAATATATTTGCCATATTTTGGATACTTGTACCATTGGCTATGGTAGACGCTGCTGCTGATTTGATTTTCCTAAAAATAATTAATTTAGAACAACTTATTTTTATTTTTCTTAATTTTTACTTCATCCATTAAGAGTTGAGCTGGTAGAGCATAACACGTGCCTATTTCAATCAATCCAGTAATTGTATGTACGCCTGTTATAATACAATCTTTGATTGTTGCTTTTCTAAAACCAATGAATAGCATTTATACTTACTACGCAATTTAAATCAGATGCCGATACTTACTCTAAAAATACCATGTAATTGCTCATACAAAGCGATATTATTATATTGCCAAAATATAATAAAAATGTTAATGAAAAAGTTTTCTTGAAGTGTTCTACAAAACTAAAAAAACATATTTGAAATTTATTCTTTTAGGATAACCTAAATCTACACTTAATCTAAACAAATATACTGTTTTTTCTGTAGTCTTTTAAGAACATTAGTCTTTTGACATTATTTACCAGCACCTAGATTATATATTAAAAAAAAAGATTTCTTACTCAATCAAAAAAGCATAGTGATCCACACATTCTTTAATCCTTTCATGTATCGTGGACGAACTTAATTCTTCATTTTTTTGAGATGTGAATATATTTAGCAACTTTTTATTTAACATATTAAACTGAGCTCTAACTAACGTAAGCAGAGCTAGCACCATAAGATCAAATGATAACATTATCATGACTGCAACGGATATACCGTAGTTTTGAAAAAATATCAAAAATACTGTTGGGATCCATTCTGGCTCATAGCACTAGAATTCATTTGTTTATTTAAATATTTTTTGATACTATTAATATAGAATTAAATCACATTTTATCCATATCTCATAATTACCAAAAAAAATCATAATAGAAATAAAGCTTCTAAGGAGCCATTTTGGAATGTATTTTAATAAAGATTATTTTGGGGGATTTAAAAATTGTAAGTAAAATAAATATTCTAATTATTATAATATTCCGTAGAAATCTCTCAAAAAAGAGGACAATTTGTGATTTTATCAGATTTAGGTACATTAAAAACCTTTGAACGCAATTGTTCCTTTGAACCCTTTATTACAAAAATTGTGAATATATTGTGTAATACCTTGAATGGTAAACCTTTAAGTAGTATTGATTTTAAAATTGTTATAAACAAAAAGAACGCCATAGAATATAAAAAAATATTTTTTAAAAATTTTCCCAATTTTATTAGTCTTTTTATTTCTATTGTATCTTCCAACTCCCAAAAACGAAGTCTAGTAATTTCAAATAAATCAAATATATCTGATTTCTTTATGAACATCGTTATTAGTTTTAAAAGGGCCTAGAAAAAGAAAGGTAAGTTAGTGTTCATAATAGTTTTATTGCTTGATAATACTTACATGGGGAAAAGAAAATAAAGGAGTAGAAACTTCCCCAAAATGTTCTATCTTTAATATTTCTTTTAAATACAACGTGTATATACCCCAAAAGAACATAGTCAATGAACAAATCAAGTTTATCGAAAAATGTAATTTCCTCAAGATATCATTTTTATTTGGAGGCACACCAAGGATGATGAAGATAATTAAACAAAAATTTAATTGTTCGTGATACATTTTTGCAAGACAATTTTTTTTATCTACGTGTTATTATTCCTGTGATCAGTATTTATACCTACGAATGTAGTTAATGGTGCAATTACATATAAGGTGATTCGCTAATTCGAAAAAAATATTTAATAAAAAAATTATCAAAATCAGTTTTGTGAAATACGACAATGTCATTTTTGAACAATGATAAAACTGGTTCCCAAATTAACGAGAGTTACAAAAAATATATAAATTGGTTTCAGTAATTTTTTTTTTGATCTGATCTTTATGTGTACATTGGTTCCCTGAGATTTTACAAGTGATTATCAGGCACTAAAACATATTATTTACTATATCTATTTGTTTTTAATTTTGCAATACAAAACTCAACATAGATTTTTAATTTATCCAAACTTTGACTTCGCAGTTTTCAATGCAATCTAACAATAGGACAAACATAAGAGGTAATTAAGGCAATTAAGTTTTATTACCTTACGGATTTGGGAACCAATTTACGTATTGATAACAGATATCGGGTATACCAACCTTTTATTTAACGCCTATTGGGAACCAAATTACCAACAACCGAGAAATTAAACCCCAGGACAAGAGCCGCAGAGAGACGTGACTGGCCCTGTTGTACGCAAATTCACGGGCCTCCTAATTGATCCATCATCAAGAACCAGTATTTAAAGGGGTTAAGAGGTAAGCAGATTTACGAAGATATGCTTAATACCTTGTATGCGACCTGAAAAATTGGAGTGTAAGCTTCAAACGAGGTAAATTTCCCATTGAAGATGAAGAGCGAACTGGAAGGCCAGTTTCTGTGTCTGTCTCCGAAAATATCGATGCAGCTTATGACATAAATATAATTAGTCTAAAACAAATATCTGAGGCACTAAAAATTTCATATGAACGCGTCCATCATATATTTCACATCGATTTGCATCTGAGAATAATTTATACAAAATGGATCCCTAAATGTCAGAATGTTGACAAGAAGCGTACAAGGGTATAAGCATCGCATTCGATCTGTGCTCGATTTTAAAAATATGTAGACTTTTTAAGCCGAGTTGTTCCTATATGGATGACACTTGGGTACATTTCTTCGAAACAGATACTCTAGTTCTCCAGGACTAATGAGGTTTCGTGTTCAAAGATATGCTGGAAAAGTTCTTGCTTCAATTTTCTGGAATTTCCACGGAGTAATCATATTTGATTATTTGGAATAGAGTAGAACAATAACTGGGATTACTATTCAACCAGAAGATATTAAGCAGAAAAGTCGTGGAAAGTTGTCCAAAGGTGTTTTGTTTTTGCAGGACAAGGCCTCTGCACACAAATCGCATGTTGCCATGCAAACAATTTGTGATTTGGGGTTCGAATTAGTGGAATACCCCCCATATTCACCTATCATCTCTTTCCTGAACTAAACTGAAAAAAGTTTAAAAGGTCGTCAATTTTCTTCCAATAAAGAGGTTATAAATGCTATGGAGGCCTGGTCTGCAGAGCAAGCTAAAACTTTTTTTTGAAAGGTTTAGACGCGTTGCAGGTCCGGTGTAAAATAACATCATCTTAAATTACCTTTCTATCAAGTTCGTCGAAAAACATTTTTCTTTTCAGTTTCCTTTTTTTTTGACAAAACTAGTTCAGTTGACATTCCCAATTTATTAGCCTCCAGTTTGCATTCATTCAATATGTTTGACCAACTATTTTACCTTTTGCCACGTTGAAGCTGCTTGAAGAAATTGAAAAGAGTCCAAATATTTTAAAATATCATTTATTTCAATTCGTACTTCTGGTGTTAAATTAAGGTCCAATAACTCTCCAATTACGTCTTTTATTTAGAACTTATCGCAGATTTGTTTAATTCTGTTTAACTATGAATAAATTGAAATTTAAAGAAAATCAAGTATAAAACTAGTTTGCCATTAAAGGATTATAAGAGAATTGTCATTAGAGTTTTTGTGAATTTTTACAAATAGAGGAATTTGTTAGATTTTTATAGAATTTTATTAACCGAATTTTTATTTGTATAAAATAATAAGTTGCCCTTCTGTGATGAGCTTGGGTCTCCATAAGCCCCGGGCCCCGTTATTTTGTACCGCCTTCAACACCCTCTCGTCGGGCCTGCCCAGGACTGGATAACCTCTCTGAAAAACTTCAGGTGATTAAGTTTCTGTTTTGAAAGAAAAGCACCTGTTCGAGAAACCCTCGAACATGGTTCCGATTGGTGATGGCCCTGGTGAACAATATTTATTACGTAGTAACCTTAGTTTTAAAAAAGACTTAATATAAATAAAAAAAAATTGAATTGTCACTTCTGTAAAAAAATCACTGTCAAGTCACCCTCTTTTGGTACTTTTTCTCCTGAAGGGGGATAATTAAACTTTTAGACAAATATATTTGTCCGTTTCTACACTTCATATATTTTATTTCTTCTTTTCGTGCTATTTTTTGGTATCCAGGAGGGGAGGTAATTACCCCCTTTACCTTTGACTATATTTTACTGTGGCATCTTTACACACAAAGAGATCCCAATCACGTTGGTAGTCACAAGCTTCATATAATTTTAGTTGAAGTCCATACCTTTCTCTTTTATTTTATTGTAAACTATTTTTTATTGTATTTTTTATATTATAGATATATAGATTAAAGTTAGTTAAATTTAAGTCACTGTTACTGCCGGCCGGTTTAAATTTATATATTGTGAAAAAAAATCACTTAGTATTTGTTAGTGTTTATTTAATTGAAATAGTTAAATTAAATAGTTGTTTTAATAACTTTGCAAAAGGTTAATGCCAAAACAAATGAGCCAGGCCTTATAGATTAAGGTCCGTTAATAATACAGGCTGCGTCTTAAGGACCTTAGCCGCATGTAATGAACATTGAGTGTATCTGAGGTACCCTCTTATATTACTAAGGTGATAGTTGTTAGTTATTAATGTCATTCATGTAAAGTTGTTATACAGGGTGGCGAAAATTTCATTGCAATGTATTGTAATCTTGGAAACCGTAAGAGATACGACGTCGGTTAAATGGAACAAAATTTTCTCAATTTGAAGGCTAATCGACTGGTGCTTTGTATCCACAGATATCAGGGACGGCTTTCATAATAATTGATAAAAACTAAAATTGCACAATTTCTATTTAATGCTTCAGTGCTTTTATTTTGAACAACAGAAACAAATTGTATAAAACTTTTTTGTTTGATAATGTATTACCCACCATCTGATAATATTAGATATTGACATTTAGTTTCCGCCCAGCCACCCTCAACTTTATTTCCCAAATACGGATCTGTACTTTTTATGTGATTTTTTAATAGCATTTCATATCCTGAATTCATCCATGTATTACACCTAATTGATTTTTAATTATTTGAATGAATTAATAACTATTTAGTATAACAGCTTTTAAATACGGATCTGTACATTATATGCAGATAATAATTACAAAGAAATGTAAAGAAAACATATTATTTTATTTCATAATAAATTTCTTAAATCACAGAAACTTATTACTTATTATTCAGGAAATAAAATGCTATACAAAAATCACATAAAAAGTGCAGGTCCGTATTTGCGAAATAAAAGTTGAGGGTGACTGGGCGGAAACTAAACGTCAGATTCAAAATTTAATATTATCAGACTGTGAGTAACACGTTTTCAGTCAAAAATATTTAATACACTTTTTTCTATTGTTCAAAATAAAAGCCCTGGAGCATTAAAAAGACAATCTACAATTTTTAGTTTTCAAATTGAGAAACTTTTGTTCCATTTAACCGACGTCGTATCTCTTATCTCGTATCTCTTACGGTTTCACTTCAGGTATGTCACTATTGGTAATATCACTGATGAATATGAAAGGGGTTAAGCATTAAATCATTTTCATCAGCAGAAATTAGTCTTTCGCCCTTGTCTTCTAGTTGTCTTAAAAGGTATAAAACGTCTTTCTCCGTTGCACTTGTTATCAGTTAGTTTCTTATTCAATTCTGTTGACATTCTCTTAAAATGTTTTCTTATTATTTTTCGTTCTCTCGTATAATTCTCCATTGCCACCTTCGCAAAATGTTAAATTGAATTTGTTTTTATTATGTTTTAAATTAAATATTAACTTTTTAACAATATTTTTTATTTCTCAAAATTGACAATAAATTTCAAACATATATATTAAATGAACATATTTAAATCTAGCAGGTTATCCATATCCCAAATCTGGTCCAGTGTTCAATAATGAAATGAAACTCAAAGTCATGTACCACAGTGAATTAAATTCACTGTGGTACATGACTTTGAGTTTCATTATTTGATTATTGAAATATTTTATTTCCAACAATCAGGTCTTTCTTCAGCAACGATTCGTCAACGTCTTTTAGAAAATTGTAACCTTACACTAGATGAAGCTTATAATCAAGCTCAATCTTTAGAAATGGCTCAACACCATTCCGACCAGTATTCAACAAATACAAATTTTACTAACGCTGTAATGTCAAAATTAGAATCTGACACTCAGAATCTAAATACAAAAAATCGTCATGGCCTTGCTGCTTCTTCAAAAGTGCTCACCCCTAAATCTAATTTAAGAAAGTGTTATTTTTGTGGAAATAAATTTCATCCTCGGTACGAATCTCCAGCTTCTGACGTAAACTGCAGAATGTGCCAAAAACGGGGCCATTGTGCTAAAGTCTGTAATAGTAAAGGAAAGCATGTAACCGCTGCTACCGATTCTTTAAATGAAGTTTTTGGTTGTATCCCGTCTTATATGCCTCCTAGTTGTCTTGAAAAAACATTATTGCGAGTATATGTAAAAGGGCTAAAAGTTACAGAACTTATTGATACCGGAAACAGTTTCAAGTTTTATAAATCAATCTATCGTTAATGGTTGTAAAATTAAAATGAATAAATATGATTAAGAATCGATATAAGTATCAAGGATTTAGTATATTAAAACGAATAATCAAATAAATGATTTAAGTGCTATTTGCTCACCCATTTATTAGCATACCAAAATTATTAATTATTACATTTTTTTTATCAATTTAATATTATTATTATAGAGCAACTGTTCTCACTTATACAAAACATATTTAGAATGTATGTACATTTAGAAACCTCAGAAAATATAGTTATAATTATTAGGGTGCGTTCAACCGCTTTTTATAATACCGAGACATGTTATGTCGACTGAACTCGGATAAATATGATGAGACGAGTTTGATACTTATTAGATACTCATTTTATTAAATAATGAATTGTTCTCTGAAGCTATTTCCCTATTTATAGTGCTAAAATATTTATAAGTGGGGAGTTGTAACGGTTTTCTTCTTTCTAGTATGAAAATCGACCTGTTCGGTGATCAGAGGAATTTCTGCGCTTGTCGCTTTTATCAATAGTACATCGCTTAGAGGGAAAAGGAGATAGGGTGAATTATTATTTATAATCTGTATTTTTCACACGGTTTTAACAGGTTCACTACGGACGACGCGGATCCACGTCGAGGGTTGGTGGTTCCTATGTGCTAACGGCGCGGATCCGCGCTTTAGATTCCTTTTCCATTTATGTGTATGATATTTGATTAGCACGAGAGTTGCATACGTATTTTCTGTATTAGCATATGGCAGTAGGTTGTGGTAACAGAAATTAGGTCACAGTTTTCAGTTTTGTTATTTGACTTTTGTTCGGACACGTGCTTGATCATTTGCAACATGGAGTCCCTAGAGAGCCTGGTTATTCTCTACGAAAGTGGCGAAAAATAACCGTAAAAAATGATAAAAAAATTAACAGCCGCTTAACTTGAGAATTTTTGGTAAATTTAGAGAGTGAGGAAGATTTTTTTTCATCAGAGGATGAATATGAACGGGGCAGTGATGCCGAGGAGATGGATGAATCAGGTAGTAAGTTTGAAATCGAAGTACCTACAGTGCTACATTTTGTGGTTTTTTAAGTGACGACGATGTTTCAGCTATATTGCGAAAATACCCACAATCAAGTTTTTTTACTGTTTGTAAAAAAAATATTTTAGCACAGGGATACACCCTATTATATTACGTCCGCAGCGAACCTGTTAAAGGCAATGACGCACGAAAAGAATAACATAATGTATTTTTAGATTATGGAATGGTAAAATATATAGTACTGGCCAAAAGTATAAATTAAAATGAATCTTATTAAATTTAAAGTAAATATTAGTTTGTTTTGTGAATTCTCGATAATATTCCAGTGAAATTTATTGTAATGAGGAAAAAAATATGGCTTCCTCGAATCTTGTAACTAAAATAGAAGAAAGTTGTATTATCTTTACAAACATGTGATCACCATTATAAAAACGTTAGACTACTAATAATGAAAAATTTAAGCTCAGATCTTATTTTTGGTCGCCATATACTAAAAGACCATTCGAAGCTTGAAATTAATTTTGGTGGTTTAAAAACCCCCTGAAATTATGCAGCCTTACTCAAGCTACTATACCGAAAGTTTTTATTTTTTCAAATTTAACGAGTGACTGTCATAAAATTACAATTAAATCTAGACGATTTTCGATTGAAGAAAGGAAATTTATCGAAACTGAAATATCAAAGCTTTTTTCTGAAGGAACAATTGAGCCAAACAAGTCTCCATAGCGTGCTCAAGTTTTAGTAGTCTCAAATGAAAATCACAGAAAAAGATTAATGATTAACTATGCACAAACGATAAATCGTTTTACAGAACTAGATTGATGAAATCGTTTTGAAAGTATCTACTTATCAATGATAGAAAAGTGGTAATCTGTATCAATGCAAAAGAATTCCGTTTGGTGTTACCAACGGAGTTGCCAGTTTTCAGAGGATTGTTGTTACAATTATTAAGAAAGAGAAGTTGCAAGGAACATTTGCATTCTTAGAGGATATAACCATTTGTGGAAAAGATCAGATAGATCATGATAAGAAATTAAATATATTTCTAGATGCTGCTAAGAAATACAATTTAACGATAAAAATTTCCCAAAAATCGGTTAAACTATTAGAGTATAGCATAGAAAACAAAATTATCAAACCAGATCTTGATCTTTTAAAACCTCTTATCGAATTTCCCGTACCAGAAAAAAGTGCATCATTAAAAGAGTTTTATGTATGTTCTCACATTATTCTAAATTGATCTTCAAGTTTTCGACCGTTAGTTGCACTCGGAAACTGAAAGATATATACTCTATCAACCCTGTATAACAGTTGTAAAACAAAAGCCTGTGAGAATATTTGCATATGGTTGTGGCTAGTTTTAATGATAAAAAATAGCAAGTTACACTTAATAGGTATACTAGTAAATATTGAATGTAAATATTACACTCCTAGATTTCAAAGATATAATTTTCAAACTGTATTTTTCTAGGAGACATAATTAATATTTAACAATTAAATATAGCGTCATTATAGGTTTAGGATTAGTTTGCTGCCTTAGATTCTAAACAAAATTTAATGGAAAGTAAAAATTTTAGAAACCCGAATAATACGCTTTGAGGCCGTTTCGTCCCCATAGACTAATCCATACAAATCTTAAATAGTCTAGTCAACAAGTGCTTTTTGGGTCAAACTTTTTTCTTCGCCTCCGAAAAATATGAACGAGATGTCATTCGATTCGGAATAGCGTGTAGATGATTTTTCAAAAATTCAAGAGCCGCTAGCAAAAATTGCAAAAGTTATAAACAATTAACTGAAATATAAAAATGGGATTTGGTTTTTTGCAGATATCTCAAAAACTATTTGACATTTTTCAAATTTGAAAAAAGATTCAAAAAACGGAGAAAATTTACCAAAAACCATACCAAACTATACCTCCCGGAACTACTGTAGGACCAATATTTATAATTTTCCCAGAGTGTAGAAAATACAGCCGAAAATGGGGACTTCGGCTTGAGTAAGCGCTGTCCACTTTGGGCCTTTAATGAATAAATATTATTTAAACTTATTAAATATGAAAATTAAAAATTGAAAAAATTCAAGCATCTACTGGATAGATTTATGAACAATAATCTGCAGTTAAAAAATTTTTATCGCGATTTTTGTATTAGTTATGGATTAGTTATTTAACAATTTTTTTCTATTTGAACATGAACATTTTATGTGCGATAATTGTTTAATAACAAATCTGAGATTTTTTCCTTTTTTGGACCTATTTTTGAATGGTCTCAGAAGAGATTCCCGTTAGAAAAATTAAAAAATTGTTATTTTTCACTTTGTTGTCTATTGTTTACAAAATTGTTATAAACAAATGCGTTGTTTATAAGATAATTTAAATTTTTTTTTGGAAACAATCGTTGATGCAAATTATGATTTTCTAAAAAAAATCGTTCCTTAAAAAATTTTTTTTATTACTTAAAAACGTTATTATTAACAATTTTCTTCTACCATATAAATAATTTTTCTCAAAAAATAACACATGGTTGTTTTTGTTCCATTATGTAGAAAAAAAAAATATATATACAAAAAATTTAATTGTTTATAGCAAATTGTAATAAATAAACAATAAAAATTTAAATAAAAACAAATTTATTGTTTTAGTTATCAAGATAAATTATGATTTAAAAAAAATGGTTCCTTAATAATAATCAGGGTGATAGAAAATAATTGTTAATTAACAAATACGTTTTTAAGCAAGAAAAAAAAATTAAAAAAAAGGTTTTTTAAAAAAAATCATAATCTGCATCAAAGATTATGTTTCACAAAAACAAATTTTAAATTATCTTATAAACAACGCATTTGTTTATAACAATTTTTGTAAGCAATAAGAAATAAAAAATCATAAAATTAATTTTCATGTGACTTCTGATCATAAGAAAACGAATCAATGGTAATATGAAAATAAAATTTTTTTTCAATGATTAATCAAACTTTTTAAATTTTAACGTAAGTAAACTGTGAACAAAGTGAAAAATAACAATTTTTTAATTTTTCAAACGGGAAACTTTTGCGAGGCCATTCAAAAATAGGTCTAAAAAAGGAAAAAAAAGTCAGATTTGCTATTTAACAATTATCGCACTTACAATGTTCATGTCAAGTAGGAAAAAATTTTTAAAAACGGATTATTGTTCATAAATTTATCCATAGATGCTTGAATTTTTTCAATTTTTATTTTTCATAATTATTAAGTTTAAATAATATGTATTCACTAAAGGTCAGAAGTGGACAGCGCTTACGCATGTCGAAGTCCCCATTTTCGGCTTTATTTTCAACACTCTGGGAAAATTATAAATATTGGTCCTACAGTTCCGGGAGGTATAGTTTTTTTTTGTAAATGAGTATGCCCGTATAAGCGATAGCTTCTGGTGCTGAGGGTAAATCGTATTTTTGGTCCGGGATTTTCTCCAAATATTTTTGTTTTCTTCATTTTTGCGACCTCTAACCAGACATCAGTAGCTCAGCCAGTTAGTAATCAAACAGTGATGCCGATTTATGGGGAATTTCATATTTTTGGTCATCGGTTGACCTTTTCATACCTCCGAATTACGTTTTTATTTTTTAATGGAAACTATGTAGTGAATATTTTCCGATTTTTTGGGCTTGACTAGTAGTACTAGTCTACTAGATAATAATATAAAATCATGGATAGTGTCCGGTGACCCTAAGGTCATCTATAACCTTTCATACCTTAAAATTACGTATTTACTTTTTAAAGGAAACTATGTAGTGAAAATCTTTCGGTTTTTTGGGCTTGACTTATAGTACTAGTCCACTATATTATACTATAAAATCATAGATAATATCCGATGACCCTAAATTTATCTATAACCTTTTCATACCTCAAAATTACGTATTTTTTTTTAAAGGAAACTATGTAGTGAAAATCTTCCGGTTTTTTGGGCTTGACTAGTAGTACTAGTCCACTAGATTATACTATAAAATCATGGATAGTGTCCGGTGACCCTAAGGTCATCTATAACCTTAACCGGAAGATTTTCTAGTTTCCTTTAAAAAATAAATACGTAATTTTGAGGTATGAGGTTATAGATGACCTTAGGGTTACCGGACACTATGCATGATTTTATAGTATAATCTAGTGGACTAGTACTACTAGTCAAGCTCAAAAAACCGGAAGATTTTCACTACATAGTTTCCTTTAAAAATAAATACGTAATTTTGAAGTAGGAAAATGTCATAGATGACCTTAGGGTAACCGGACACTATCCATGGTTTTATAGTATAATCTAGTGGACTAGTACTACTAGTCAAGCCCAAAAAACGGAAGATTTTCACTACATAGTTTCTTTTAAAAAATAAATACCTAATTTTGAGGTATGAAAAGATAATAGATGACCTTAGGGTCATCGGACACTATCCATGATTTTATAGTATAATCTAGTGGACTAGTACTACCAGTCAAGCCCAAAAAACCGGAAGATTTTCACTAAATATAGTTTCCTTTAAAAAATAAAAACGTAATTTTGAGGTAGGAAAAGGTGATAGATGACCTTAGGGTCACCGGACACTATTCACGATTTTATAGTATACTCTAATATACAAGTGTTACTAGTCAAGCCCAAAAAATCGGAAAATTTTCACTGCACAGTTTCCTTTAAAAAATAAATAAAGTTATAACATGGGAGCACAATAAGATACTAGCATACTCCTTTCCTCCTTTTTTGAATCTTTTTTCAAATTTGAAAACTGTCAAATAATTTTTGAGATATTTAAAAAAAAACCAAACCCCCGTTTTTATGTTTCAGTTAATTGATTATAACTTTTGCAATTTTTGCAAGCGGCTCTTGAATTTTTTCAAAAATCATCTACAGGCTATTCCAATATTCCAAATCGAATGACACCTCTTTCATATTTTTCGGAGGCGGAGAAAAAAGTTTGGCCCAAAAAGCACTTGTTGGCTAAAAGGGGTTTTATGAGCCCATAATGTTTTTTAAATTCATTTAGTGTTTAAATAGTTATTTAAAAAAACTGTGGTGTTAATGTGAGTCCCTTAATGAAACACCCGATGTAGGAAACTGTATGACGAATTTATCAACTTTTTTCCCGATTTTTTCCTATTTTTCCTAATTTTTTATATATTTCCCATTTTTTCCTATTATTTCCTCTTTTTCACTATTTTTCCATATTTTTGCTTACTTCTTCCTAGATTTTCCGATTTAATTGCTCCCGTTTTCGCTATTTTTCCCTAATTTTGTCCTGTTTTTCTCAAAATTTCCCTATTTTTCCCTATTTTTCTTATTTTCGCTGTTTTTCTCTTTTTCCCATTTTTTCTTACGTTTTCCCATTTTCCCTATTTTTCTCAATTTTTCCCCGCACAAAGGCTCACATTCACACATGCACACACGCACACGCATTAATTTTCTGTTTCGCTATCAAAAGATAATATAAGGTAAAAACCCATCTATTTACCCTGCACAGTTTTAATCGCTTTCATTATGTTAATCTTCCTTTCTATCGGCCTTTTTTGAATGTCCTAGCACAGTTCAGACTGTGTCTAAACTGTGATCCTAGTAATTTTCTAGACATCTAATCAAACAAAAAAATATTTTTGCAATAGTTATAATTGCGTGTAATCATGCTTTTTACAGGTTTTGCAAATTCACATACAAAATCCCTTATGTTACGTTTTTTCCTGTGCCACCATATATTTTCATTATTGCTCTGCTCAGTATATTTTAATTTCAGCCTCGCTTAATATCCCTTATTAGTTTCCTCGTGTCGTGTCCCTTCTCAACTTATCTTGATTTAACTCTACTTTTGATACTGACTGTAAATGCCTATAAATGCCAGAACAATCAACTTCTAATAGTGTACATCATTTATTAAAAATTTCTTTTCTTCCCCTCCACATACATATAGGGTAAGTTTTTATTATATTATATTATATTTTCACTTATTTGCCCTGTTATCATTATTAATTATTTCGACGTTTTAACATTTATTTACTGTTATTTTTAATTCTTTTTTATACCGGTATATATTTTTTATTAAAAGTTCATATCTTATCTTTTATAATAATATGAATTATCTGCTGTCTGTGGTGCTCTCAAAAAGAGAATCTATTTTTAACTTTACAGATTTTCTTAAAATTTAATTTACTTTAATTATTTTTATATTTCATATTTTGATCTAAAAATTCATGTATATTCATTTTAATATTGTCATTATGTTTAATTTTATTTTTTTAACAGAGACCACGAAATCCGGTAATTTATTTATAAGATTTTTATGTCTTATTTTTACTTTATGTGAACTTTTAGGGCTTTTGGTTTTGGATCCAGAACTTCATTTTCAGTTTTTTCCTGCCGGATTCAGAACGTTTATTTGTTTTTCTTTTCTCCCGGATGCCAGGAATCTTCCGCTAACAAAAACACAACTGGAGGAAACTGGATTATAAAGAAATCCAGAAAAGTCTCTGAAGATATCAAATTCTTCATAAAGCATACATTTCTTTTTCTTTAATAAAACAAGTAACGTTTAATTTGAGTTTAATTTCCTTAAACCCATAAAAAAAATATAACGGACGGATTTTGAAATATATCATAGTTTTTTGTCAATTGTTTTTAAATAGATCAAAAAATCAATTAGACTGTGGTCCATATTTTTTTTTAATTAATTATACTTTTTCGATATATTTCAATGTCTATTCGCGGAACGAACCCGTAATTAAAAGAATTGAGCTTAAATCACATTTATCATTAAATCACTTTTATTAAACAAATAAAAATATATTGTTTCACTTATATACTAGAGCACAATATACACCAACAAAAAGCAAGCTTTTTTCGTTTGCTTTGTTTATAAGCCGAAACAGAGATCGACTCTATATGTGTGAAATGGGGGAGTTCCCTCAAAGTTGCCAACCTACAAAAGAAGGATTATTTTTAGTCAAAATCTATTATTTTCGCAATGATAAAATACATGTTTACAAAAGTTTACTGAGCTTTCCACAATATAATGAATTTAATAAACTCTACTTATGATTGGTTGAAATTAATTTTGGTATCAAGAACCGAGGTAACAATTGACATATTTTGTTGTCAAATGTCAAATACAGCCACAGAGTAAGAATCCACAAGAGTGGCAACATGTTTCATTTTCCACGACTAACCTGCGCCTCGGAGGTTTGATGGAACTAAACTGAATTTGGCGGTTAATTTGAATATTCTATAATCAAATTCTCATATTCCGTAAATTAGCATTAACATTTTCTGTAACAAGTAAAAATATCATTATTAGATCACATTTTAAATAAATAAATAATTAGAAAAAGTATAATTAGCAACACATAACAAAACAATTATATTTGAATACATTCAAGTTTACAAATAACATAATATATTACTGACAAAAATCTTCAGAATGATATTTTCCAACTCTTTCAAAATTAAACTTCATTCATACCGTATTTGGCAGTAAAGTGACTTCAACAACAACGGTAAGCTGAATTTAAAAACTATCGAACGTCAACTGTAACCTCAACGTCAACTGCTGCGGATATTTTATAAATGCCATTATTGTAAACATATTTTATCATTGCGAAAATAATGAAGTAAATTTTGACCAAAAATAATCCTTCCCCGTTGGTAGACCTTTTTCTATGTTGGCAACAGGAGGAAACTCCCCCATTAGGGGTACATTCCGAAATATACATCAGTACACGGGCCAGTGGTAATGACGTCATGAATCGACGGCATACTGACGATTTGTTCCGAAAAATACTGGCCAGAGCGTTAACGTCATTAAAAATAGAACACGTGTTTATTGTTTATGTTTATGTTCAAAAAGTTATTATAAATTTCAAATAATCTATTTAAAAAGAATGGAGGTGTTAGTTATTACAATAAGTAATCTACCAGCACCGTAATCAGTATCTGTAAAATATTAGAAATAAGTCCAAATTTTAAGGTTATTTAACATAACATTAACATAGCTAGTCACAAATATACCTGTGCACGCTTTTTCTTATTCATATGGCGACATATTTAGTGTGTACGCGCGACTTATTACCTCTATTAAAGTAATTGTTTAATTTTTCGAGAATGCTGAGCTGCCATTATTTTAAATATTTGACTACAAGGCCACTACTGTCACACTACACTGGTCACTTTTCTCACCAGTTCAATATGGCGTCGGATTCCTGACGTCAGTACCACTGGCCGGTATTTGGAATACACCCAAATCTTTTTGAGAAACAAATGGCGCGCAACGTACTGATTTTAATTAATTTAAAATTTTTATAATCTTGTATTTGTATGGATTTAAAAATGCAAGTGAGAATTTATTACAAACTTATTTTACATGCTGTTCACTCTAGCGATAAACCACTTATGCCCGTATTCACCGTATACTAGTAAGCGAAGCTTAAGGGAGAAATCGGCGAATACGGGCGTTAACTACAAAAAAGTGAGTCTCGACTCGAGCCATGTGTGTGCTCGAGCCTAATACTCTAAGATTGGTAATAATTATAAAATGTTTGTTGGCAGCATGTAACCGTCAACGTCAATTGTCAACTAGATGTCATAATAGTGTCTACTGTCAATTTGGTATTTATAACCTCAATTTTCGTTAACAAGTAAATACTTACGTAATAAAATAGGACATTTGAAGTTATTACCCCTTATTTTTAGGCCCCATAATGGTGAAAGCTTCAGAAACGGGGGGTGTCAAACCCATGTCAATAGCTGGTCGATATGTAAATGAGAGAGAACGTCTGCTTGGTATGACAGATGCTGAAAGAACATTTCGAAGACAATGGCTAAAAGATCAGGAATTGGCACACAATGAGCCTCGACCAGTACCCGACATGTACAAAGCTTTGTATAACCCCATTAGGAGGGCTTATAGATGGCCTTTAGATAAGTTAGGTAATATAATACCATAGAGCAATGGTTCATTGTATATATTTTTGTAATGAACTTTTAGGTAAAGCCTTAGAGCCTGTTCTTGGCATTGAAAGAGCAAAATCCTTTAGGTACTATTCAGGTAAACTTCTTCTGGGCGTTACTGGAGCTTATTTACTTACTTACTATATGAAATACAACACAAATAACTGGACACGTAAAAATGGAATGAGAGTTCTTAAGTCGAATTATTCTGTAAATCCAGGTGATCCAGGTTTCCCTCATGTATCACAAAAAAGCAAAGGTTCAGATTATGGGGATAGGGGATTCAATGATGTCAAACTCAATTTGTAGTTATATTTAAAATTTTAGTGCTATTTTCAATGGGTTAAAATTACTTGAGAAAAAATCGTATTATTTCATGTGACTTAATAATAAGTAAGAGTTACTTTTGCCAATGTATTAGGCTCTTTAAATTTTACTGTTACGTGAAATAATAAAGATTATCTTAAAATACTTGCAGATTTTTTTTTTTGGTTGTAATTACTAATTGTATATAGTTGCAAGTAATAAACATTAGTCAAATAATGTAGTTTTTGCTTTGCCCTTATTTAATAATAAATACAGGTATGTCATAAATTTAACTGCAGTTTCTAGAATTAAAAATAAGTTGATTAAGTGTTACTTACCTTCATACAAAAATGTACCACAAATGAGTTACAATATTAATATTTTTATGTAAACCTGGTTAACATTTTTTAAAAAATAGATAAATTTTTACAAAAAAAAATAAGAGTTTGTTTACTATTTACCCATAAATAAAACCTTAGATAAAAAATTATCGATTTAAGAAATGACCTTTTTTTTATAAATCTTATTTTCATCCTCAAAAAATATGCTTAAATTTATGACCTACTTTTCAAGAATTAAGTAGTTGAGAATAGCATTGGCACAACAAAATTATTTTAACTTCAGAGAAATTATGCTTTTTACATAAAAGGTAAATTATATTAAAATTAATTTTTTTGACCACCACTTTGTCCTTTTCTAATTTTTTATGGAATCTTGAATTAAAATTCCAAAAAAAAATGCCAGTCACATACTATTCAGAATTGATCGTAAAATTATTTTAGTGATAAATGTACTAAGGTTTATTTAAAAAATATATATTAAAAATAAATAACAATACATTAAATTAATTGTTTAAGAAGTTATATGGAAGAGAACAATTTTAAATATTTTACAAATTTGGTATTTAATATTTATTTTAAAAGCAAAATTTAATAATTCTGTAATTTAGAATAAAAAACATTGTTTTTATAAACAAAACCTATATCCTGTATTTTAGTCCTAAACTTTACCAAAGTACCTTACCTAAACTTAATAACTAAATAAAGTATAAAGAAAACAATTATTGAAAATAAGAACAAATACAATATATAATAGTTGTGACCTCCTCTTGACAACTTTAATACTTTGTTCATAGTTGTTCCTAAAAAGCCACCAGTCTTATCTATATCATCGTCTACATCCCTCAGAAGTCTGTCTTGGTATTTAACTTCATTTCCAATGTCTATAGTAAGAGATTTTAGAGCCCCAATTTTTTCTTGCAATTCGTTTGTCATTCGATCGTTTTCATCTTCGATTTCGTTTGAATTTTGTGGTAACGGTTCATAATAATTGCCAGCATGGGATCTTCTCATCTTATATGATGCCAGTTTTGATTCTTTTAGATCAAATATTGATACAAAATTTTAATTCTTTATGAAGTGACGTGTACTATATAAAAAATAAAAATGAGGTTAGAAAATGTTTACATAGCCACTTCACCGGTTGTGTAATATTTTATTTGACTCGAGCCCCCGACATATAGATAACCAACATAACATAACCAAAAATTTAAAATGAGAAAACTTATTTAATGCATAAAAACAAGGTTTTGATTACAAATTTTACTTTAATGAGGTCGAATATTTAAAGAGATAAATATCGTTAAATTTTAAATTCTGCTAGGCCGTCATACGTGCAACTAATTTTTGAGTATTTGTCTGTCATTTTGGTTTTCATTTCGCGCGGTAGATTGTACTGTGAATTAACATTCGTAACAACTGTCAATTAATTATAACACAACTTGTTCCAATGGAATATTGGTCAGTCAAGTATAGTGATAATTTGCATTGAATAGTAAATCTTGTTTTTGTTTTCATTTTATTTTCATAAAAACAACTTTTTTACCAAACAAAATAAAATAAGAAATACTACTTAATTGCATATTACCTCATTTACTTACGTAAGTAGAGGAGGCAGTGACGTCATTGTTCCAAAATATTTTCCCGTTTTAGGACTAGTAGTCATTTCGATTATATGTTAATTACCGGATTGCGATCCGTCAGATAGTGAGAATTTTAAGGTTATATACACACTAGACTTGTTTTTAAAGAAACACAATCTTTTAACAGGTGTCATATTCATTGGTGAGTGTGTGTCATATTGCATTAATAACAAAGAATTCTTTGTGGAACAAATTGTATTGGTAACTTTATTATCTACAGGAGATAGCTACATTGTTTGCTTTATTTCTACAAAAATATTACTATTTATCCTCTCGAAATGAGTAATATACGGTGTTATCTCATTAATAAATAATTTTAATCTACATAATTTTATTGTGTATTCTGTTTCTAGCGTTAATGATGTAAGTGTATACCCACAAATTGCGATAAGAATTTAGTATAAACGGATTATCAAAATGGGGACGATGTGGAAAGTGTTAACAAGGAAAAAAGTGATAGATCCAGATAGAGCAGAAGAGACACAATTAGCTAGAAGATTAAATACCTTTGATTTAACTGCTCTCGGTGTGGGTAGTACATTGGGTGTGGGAGTGTATGTGTTAGCTGGTCAAGTAGCTAAAAGTGTTGCTGGCCCTTCAGTGGTACTATCATTCCTTATTGCAGCTATAGCCTCTGTTTTTGCAGGTAATTACAGAATTTCTTTTTATAGTACTTGCGAATTTTGAGATGTCTATTTATTTTAGGACTATGCTATGCAGAATTCGGAGCAAGAGCCCCTAAAGCAGGATCTGCCTATATTTATAGCTATGTGTGTGTGGGAGAATTTATAGCATTTATTATTGGATGGAATCTTATCCTAGAATATGTTATTGGTAAGTACATTTGTATATCTAGTCTTAGAGATCTTATAAGGCTGAGGATAATATTGAATCATATTTAATTGATAAAATATTTTAATACTAAAGATTATGAAAGATTAAAAAGCTATTATCATTTTTATATTAAATCTGTAATCAATTTAATATATACATGAGTCCACCCATTACATTATGTAAATGATATAATTTTAGTTATTTTATAAATACAGGCTTATATCTTTGATTTTTGTTTATCAAAATCTGAATCAAGGTTAATGTTTTTATGTTCGTGGCTTATAAAAAATATATTAAAAGTGATACGTTATCACAAATTTTATCTGTATTAATTATGTTCTAGTAATTGTAATTTCTAAAATTCTACAAATTATGTATCATTTCTATTGTTAAAAACCTAAATACTTGTTTATGTTGATTTCTTTTTAATAATTTTATTTGTTTTGGAAACATATTCCTACCAAAAGAATCTTTTATGATAAATTTGAAAGTTACTTAAATAGGTAACAATAAAATATAGTTTTTTTCTGTTTTACATGCTTCCAGAATCTATAGAACATATCATCTACAATTATAATTTTCTGCCAACTACAATTTATGTTGCTCAGATTTTTTTCTGCAGAACTTTTTTGACAGATTACAAAATGTATCACAGTATAGGAAATAAATTAAGCTATATATATTTATTTTACATTTATAAAATCTATCTTCTTATCATGTTTACAAACTCTTCTAAGTTTCCGTTTTGGTCTTCATTCATCTCTACAGTACAGTTTATATAATTTATGATTAATTGGGTTTTTTCCATAATACTGACTAGTATGGAAAAAGACCATAAGTGATTCGTAAGATTGTGATTTATTTCTACTAGACATTGCTATGGTTTACAAAATCACTTACGGGGTTTTTGCGTAGGACAGCAGTATATGTTAAAAACATTTAAGAAAAAAATTGAAACTTGCAAACAGAGCTGGGGCGTTACTAAAAAAAAAAGTAACGCGTTACTTTACCGTTACTTTTACTAAAAAGTAACGCGTTAGATAAACGTTACCGTTACTTTATTTAAAAAGTAATGATTTATTCGTTACTTTCCAAAGTAATGCGTTACTTTTAAAGTAACAACGCGTTACTTTTCAGATAAAAGTATGATCAAGCTTGAATTTTCAAAATGCTATCCAGAACACAGTGGCGCGCGAAGTCGACGGGGTATAAAAAAATTATAAAAACATTATTTCATATCAAACAGCAGAAACAAAAGAGAAAAACCTTAGTTTTAAAGTAACGCGTTACTTTTTATTAACGCGTTACTGTAACGAAGTAACGATTTCGCGTTACTTTTACAAAGTAACGCAATTACCGTTACTATTTGCCCACTTTAAAAAGTAACGAAATTACTATATTCTACCGTGCCTTTTAATATTTTCAGAACCAAATAAAATCAACTCCAAAAATTGCATCTAAATTGTTAATATATTATTGGTTTTATAACAATATAAGCTATTGAATAAAATAATAATAATTTATTAGGCCTTTTAGATCATTTACATGATGTGGGATAAGTCAAAAATTTTATTTAAAGAATATGTACTATTCACGATAAAATAAAATAAAATTTTACAACTAACACATTAGAGAGTAAAATAAAATTTTACAAGTATAACACATTAATCTACATAACAATATAGAGCACTACATAGCATAAAATAGTTAGAAATAGGACTGACAAGTTTGAAAAAACACCTATGACAGAGTTTTTATACAGGGTGTTTCAGAGTGAAATGTACATACGTTAACTATAGGTGTGGGACACTTGGATGATTCAAAATCACTGGTTAATAATGGGCTATCATACATCATTGCCTAGATACAGGGTGTTATACATTTCGCCTGAATTTTTATTTGGTCATAACTCAACAACCACTCGGTATGAAAATATAAAATTTGGCAGGTGTACTTCCTTAGATATAGCCAAAATATTGTCATAGAAACCATAGTTAAAATCCAGGTCAAGCTCGACAAAATGCTCGACAAAATTTGACCATTTCTTTCGGCCTTAAAAACAATACCCTATATAACAATATTTTGTAAATCTGATAAGGTATTCGAAAAGAGCGATAAAAAATGATTTGTATTAAGGTCTTTTCAAGTTTGCGCATCTTGTTTCAGAGGCACTAATTTTTTTTTAAAAATTGTTTTTTTTTTTAAATCGTCAACTTATGAATTTAAAAATAATTTTCTTAGGATAAACTACGGAAAATATTTTTTTTGTATAAGTACTTTTCAAATGTCTCAATTTAGTACTTTTTCATTACTTTGAGAAATGTTTTAAAGGGTCGTAATTAGAAAAGGTAATAATGACTTTTTATAGAGATTACATTAATGTATGTGAAGAAATAAGCCTGAGGGAATTCTAGTGGCAGTCCAAGAGATTGAGAAACGTATTAAACAATATGGTTGTCAGTTTGAACAATTATTAGGGTTGATTTATTTTGCTTATTTAGGAAATAAAATTACTTAATTTATTTAATAAGTTAACTGTATGAGTATTATTTATAATTTATAATTTAATATACGTTTTGATATTTGTTATTTCTAAAGAGTTTTTTTTGAGCCCTAATATCTTTGCTTTTCATTATACAGGGTATTCACAAATTAGAAAAAAATATTATTTTAGCCAATTACAACCCTGTAAAACATTTATAACCTAATCTCAAAGGAATGAAAAAGTACTAAATTAAGACATTTGAAAAGTACTTACATACGAAAGAAATATTTTCCGTAGTTTTTATCCTAAGAAAATTATTTTTAAATTCTTAAGTTGACAATTTTTTACAAAAACAATTTTTAACAAAAAATTAGGGCCTCTGAAACTTGAAAAGAACTTAATCTAAATCAGTTTTTATCGCTATTTTCGAACATCTTATCAGATTTACAAAATATTGTTATACAGGGTGTTGTTTTTGAGGCCGAAAGAAATGGTCAAATTTTGTTAAGCCGGATCTGGATTTTAATTATGGTTTCTATGGCAATATTTTGGCTATATCTAAGAAAGTTCACCTGCCAAATTTTATATTTTAATACCGAGTGGTTGTTGAGTTATGACCAAATAAAAATTTATCGAAATCCCTAAAACACCCTATAGCTAGGTAATGAGGTATGATAGCCCATTATTAACCAGTAATTTCGAATTATCCAAGTGTCCTACACCTTTAGATAACGTATGTACATTTCACTCTGAAACACCCTGTATAATTACTGACAGAAACCACTGGAAAAATTCATCAATACTGTAGGGGCATTTTTGAGATAAACAGTTTTTTCAATTTATTTTTAAATAAACTCGGACTATTGATTTCGTTTAAAAAGGTAGGTAGATGATTTAATATTTTTAATCCCGAGTAGTATGGACTTTTTTCGAACTTTGGTGATGTTTGTTTTTACATATATAGCAGATTTAAGAATATATGTATATTACTAGAAAAGTCAGTATATTATTTTCTTCGAAATGGTTTCTACAAGTACTTCTAGCGTCTAGGTTAATCTTATTAGTCTTTTTGATAAACAAAGACTCTTTTTTGAAGTATATCGTCACAACTAACCAAAACTACACTTTTTTATCACTCTACGTACTATGCTTAGCATCATCAGGAGTTGATGATAAACTCTTGACATACCAGTTGCATTTCCCCAGAGTCATATGTTGTAAGATAAATGTGAATATGCCGTAGTATAGTAAACTTGAAGAAGCTGGCTTTTGTTGAACATATTAACTACGGCCCGCCCACACTTCACTTTCGGTGAAGGTGAATATGCCGTAGTATGGTAAACTTGAAGAAGCTGTCTTTTGTTGAACATATTTAGTACGGCACGCCCACACTTCACCTTCGGTGAAGTTGGGCAAACCGTAGTATTGAAATCGTGCAAAAATCTCAAAAAATTTTTTTGCTCTAAATGACTTAAAATGTCATGAAACTTGGAAAAAATTGATTTTCCGCGAAAAAAAAAATGTCTGTCTGTGTGGATGTCTGTGCACACGATAACTAGAATGGTACGTCCGATCCGGAAAATTCTTTCGGCCATCGGTTTTTATTCGAGATATCTGGATAAGGAAAGCACATTTGTCGATACTGATTTCTTTTAAGGCGTTGATAAAGTCAAGACGCGTCGATTGATACCCATATCGCATAGAACTCGCTGAAAAAATTGAAAAATTTGAAAAAAAAATCTTAGAAAAATTCCCAGATTTTGGAACATTGAATCGATTACAATAGGTAGATTACAATAGGTAGATTCCATATATGGAAATCTACCTAATAATAAAATATAATTGATAAAAATTGTGAAAACATAAATCCAGTCTATTTGCTGCCGTCACTTCATTTCAGTTGTCAGTTTGACATTTTGTAAATAAGCCTCAAATATTTGGTGAAACATCTAATGCAAAGTGCGCCGTCTCCCAAATAACAGCAAGTACCAGTAATAAAACAAATATATGTCATCGGAAATTAATTTAAATAATTGCAATTATGTTATCAATATTTATAATAATTAATTAATTTATAAGTTTTGTCCTTATCTTGTGTTATAACAGTTAAATAAATAGAATTATTTTTGTCACTAATTTTGAAATCCATTTTTCGTCACCAGTTACATAACATTTTACTTTATGTAATTAGTTACACAAAGTAAGACGTTTGATAACGTCTGTCAGTTTTAAAAAGTGTCACTTTATATGTCAAAATTAGAAAAAAGAAATCACGCGTTACTTTACCATTACGTTTGTTAAAAAGAAACGCGTTAGATAAATTTTACCATTACTTTTTTAAAAAATTAACGATTTATTCATTACTTTCCAAAAGTAACGCGTTACTTTTAAATTTACAATAACGCATTACTTTGTACCGGGTGGGCAAATAAGAACGGCCGTCGGCCATATCTTCGGATTGGATTGTAGTACAGATTTGGAAAAAAAAATTGTAACAAAAGCGGCCACGAGAAAAACCTGGAAATTATTTACAGAATTGTAGGTCCACCGCTAGAGGGCGTTATTGAATAAAAAATATTTAAAAAGCCAAATTTTACAAAATTGGACCAATTCAGAAGTATAACAAAAACTATTATCGTATTCTTCAAAAAATTATGCGTATATTTGATAATACAAGTTTTGGTCTAACTATCCAAATAAGAGGTAGGGGAGAGTGGGAACTTTGTTATGAAAAATCGACCGTAACTCCAATACTACTTAACCGATCTTTGCAAATTAAGTCTTGTTAAAAAGAGCTCTTTTCACTGGTGGTAATGGATATATTCTCAACTCCACTTAGTAAGTAACGTGCACGTTAGAGGGCGTTATTTAGTTTTTTAGAAATCTAGTTCTCTTTGGAAAATATTAAATACAAACATGTAGTTTTAACAAGTGCTTTAACTCTAATTGTGAGCTTTTGCGGAACTCACTGCAAAAATCTCATGAGTTACACAAAATTAGGCTTTTCGTAACTGGTTGCATAAATAGCTATTTTAGTAAAACCCAGAACTGATCTTTTATATAAAGAAAATCAGACATGACTCTTATTTTTGCTGGATTCCTTTTTACTTTCCGAACAACATAGTTGTATAGAAGGAAAGTATTGCGATCATGATATTTTGACCATACCCAGATTTTAACGAATCTTTACGTTTTGAGGTCACCTGAATCCATTTATACCATTTTTGGCATGATGTCTGTCTGTGTGTGTGTCTGTGAACACGATAACGTCTAAACGGCTGAACCGATTTAGATGAAATTTTATATGCATATTTAGGGTGGCAAGGAGACGACCTGTATAGATTTTGGAGTTAATCGGACAACCGGAAGTGACAGTTCCTATAAGTGATGACGTCATTACCAAACAAAATGGCAATAAAGTTGTACACATATATTTTTTAAACGTTATAGTTTTAATTTCGGATGATTAAAATTTTCAAAAACTTTTGCCATTGTTGCCAGATTTATCAAAAAGTAATTTTTTTTCATATTTTTCTTAAATAACCAAAATAATACATTTTTATGAAAAATTACAAGATATCAAAGTTGTAGAACATAAAATTTTCTACACATTTTGTCATTAACGTTTTTTTGAATTCCTCATAGTTTCGTCGCTAGAGGGCTTGAAAAATAATGTATATGGACATTTGCGACTTTTTTTAGATTTTGAGACAAAATTATGGATTTTTATGAAAATTTACAAAATATCAAAATTGTAAAACATAAAATTGTCTACAAATTTTGTCTTTACTTTTTTTTCGAGTTCCGCATAGTTTCGCCGCTAGTTTTTATTATAATTTTTAAGCAATTTTTATCCTTATTAAATTATTATTTTTTAGTTAAATTTTAATATCAGTAGTTTTAAAAAAATATCTTTAAATTTGTAATTTTTTCAAAATTTTATTACCAAAATTGTGGAATTTTTTCAAAATTTTTCGAGAAACAGTTAAATTATATTACGATTTTAAACTAAGTAAATTGAATAACTTCTAAAATATTGAAGTTATTGAAATGGGATTTTCACCATTCGAAAGATAATATAAAACTCTAAATTCAAAATGTATTTTAGTTTCTTAAAATTCTGAATTGTAGTTATTATAGCCAAAATAATTTTTTTAATTTTTTGTAACTTCGTTTTATCAAAAAGTATAAAATAAATGAAAAAACTAAATAGCATATCCGAAAAGGATCCAAAAGTACTTTGTGTATAAATTATTTCATAATTTTAATATTGTATTTGTAAAAGTTATAGCAGAAAATGAAAAAAAGTTAAAACAATTCAATGAACCCATGAATATTTGACAAACAATTTGATTTTTTTTAGTTTTTTAAGCTGACTTTATTAATGCATTTTGATCCAAAAAACCTAAAAAAAAGGTCTGTTTCCCATTTTGAATAAAATTGAATGAGATATTAATTATTTATTGATTTTAAAATTATTCAAAAAATGTTTTATTTCTTTTTAAGATTAATATTAATATTACAAATTTAAAAAAATACTATTAAATTGATAGTAAAAAACTCTATAGTTGTTATTTTTTTCAAAATTTTATTCAAAAAATTGAAGAATTCATAATTTTTTTTTTTTGAAATTTAATATAAGTTAAAAAAAAATTGAATAACTTTAAAAATATTAAAGATATTAAAATGGGATTTATACCATTCGATAGGTAATATAAAACTCTAAATTTAGAAAATATTTCAGTCTCTTCTAATTTAACATTGTAATTATTATAACCAAAATAAAACAAAAATTAAATTTTTTTGTCCTTTTGTTTTATCGAAAATGGTAAAACAAATGAAAAAAGTTAATAGTAAATCTGGAAGGGATCAAAAAGTACATTATGTGTGAAATATTTCATAATTTTAAAATAATACTTGTAGAAATTATACAAAATTATAAAAAGTAAAAAAAATTTACAAAAAATACTATTAAATTGATAGTAAAAATGACAAAAATTTACCGTATGAAACAAATTAGAAACCTAAATAATAATTAACTAGTAACAACTAAACGTTTTTTTTTATTACAAATCTGGAGGGGTAAAATCTTCTTTTGTAAAGTGTTGAGAATAAACTCGCACATTTTCAGTAACAGCCTTTCTCATTTTTAATTTATTTATACAAGCCTTTATTTGCAGTAGCTTTTCCATTACTTCGTAGGTATTTTCAATTTCAATAATTCTATCATGTGAGGGAAATTTATGAATTGATAAATTGGGATTCTTCGTTTTTCTACTACTGCAACCATTTACACACCAATTTCTATTTGGCGCCATTGTACAGTAAAATATTTTTGAAAGTGCTTAATTAAAATACAATTTATAAGGTAATCAGATAAATCCATGATAAAACAAATTTATCACATTCAAAACACTAAAAACCCCATATTGGGCGTATGTAAACAAAGTTTGTTTACTCCAGAGGCGTATTTAAATTCTACTCTCGCCAATAATAAAAACGCTGTTCTAAATAGATACAAGCTAAATTTTGGTAAAACATAAAGTGGAGTTTCTTTGCAAGTTACAGTTAATAAAATTTTATTTATTAAATATATTCTTTTTCTGTTTTAATTTTTAGTATCGAAAAATCTTTCATCCGTTATTTTTTACAGGGTCTGCCAGCGTTGCCAAAGGTTTAAGTTTGTACTTGGACACTCTGATAAATAACACATTACAAACAACTTTTAGGGAAATCGCCCCAATTGATCTTCCATTTATGGCAAAATATTTCGATTTCTTCTCTTGTGGGATCTCAATACTTTTAGCAAGTAAGAAATTAATTTATTTTTAGTTGAGTTTGATTTATACTATTTTAAATAGTAGGAGAGACAATCATTGCTTTATACTATCTGTTTTATGATATTATCCAGAATGTGGATTTGAATCAGTTTATTCTTGACCCACCTTTAATAATTTTGCTTAATACAAACCTTAAAATATGTACTATTATTTACTTATGGAATGTATTCAAAGTAAAACCTATTTACAAAAATAATTACAAGCCTAAAATTAGTAATTTTGTTCATTTTCAAAATTAATAAAATTAGACAACATGCGACATGGTTTTATGAAATGGTACTCTCTAAAAACATTGATTAAAGTGCTTAAATTCATGTGTACATGGATTAAAAATTTAAGGTCGGATTAACTACTGATTGATTGAGAAGGATTACAATATATTATTTTTTTAATAATTTGGTAATGGCTATATGTTCATCCATAAGAAAAATACATACATAACATGTTATCATTTTGACTATTATTGTGGGACCTCCCACCCCTTGTTGTGTAAAGTTTTACTATTTGCAAGAAATTATTTACTATATTATATTTATTAAACAATGAATTTTTTACTTTTTTCCTGTGGTCTTTTTATCCCAATAGCTGTGATCGTCATTTTATGTAGTTAGGACCTACGTTATGTTTAATAATCGTAGTAATAATAGTAGAATTATTATTAATATTTGTAATAACATCAGAAATTATTTTAAAGTTTGGAGACAAGTCAACATAAATCAAAACCCAAAAATCTCAATAAAATATTTGTTCATTAAGAAAAATTACTGTTGCGCTCCGGCGTGACTTTCTGAAGAATGATGGTGCATTTTTTCACAAAAGGTATAAACACGGGAAACCTAACCACTATCATAATGAATTAATAATAAATGAAAAGTGAAAATTATTATTCTCATTTATTTTTGAGAAAACAAAATAAATCTAAAGTGAACGTTTACGATGAGATCTAAAACTGGAAGACGCAGAAATACTTGGCATCGGGACAAAGAGCGTAGCGACGTTGAATGGACGTCGAATGTTGTAAATTCTGCTGATGGTGTTCGCAGTTTAATTTGTGAAAAGAGAATGGGTTTTGAAAAAGTAAAACCCAGTTGTCTGTAGAAATTATTGGCGTCGGCGTCTTGACGCCGAATACAGAATCTTTGGTGACGTATTGCTAGTTTAAAATTTGATTTTTGACTGGCATTTTCTGCTGCTTTCAACCACGTTTTTATGCCGAATTTGAATAAACATTTTTCGTCATAATCTTGTGTGGTACCATGAGAGCTGTAAAAGATACTTTTTAAAAGTATCTAGATCCTTTTAAGATACTTGAGGCAAAAAATATCTTAAGGTACTAAGTATCTATAAGATACTTTTTTGTGAAAGTATCTAAAGATACAAAATACCGGAAAAGTATTTGAGTAAAAATATCTTGGATACTTTCAAGTATCGAAGATATTTTTGAGTATCTAAGACACTCATAAGTATCTAATTAAGATACTTTTATGTATTTAAGATACTTTTAGGCTATAAAGGTACTCTACCGTGTCTATGATACTTTTGTTTTAAAAACATCATTTTAACTCTCTGAATTATAGTACAATTTTAGTTTAAGCCAGCAAGTACTTTGAAATCGTATACTTTGGGCTTTGGGGTAGATAAAAAATAAAATACGTTAAGTAATTACAAACTACGTATTGAAAATAAAAATTAAACATTAAATTCTCAAAACAAAAAAAAACATAAATTCGTGTGATAAAAACAGCATAAGATGCATTAAGCCCTTAGCTATTAGCTGCCCTCGCTTACACTCGCTCGTGCATCTAATAGCCGTGGACTGCTAAAGCTCATTTTCTGCCCTTGTGACACAATATACTATTTCCTTTAGCGATACGAACGGCAAACTAACTTAGTGCTGTAAAGGATAAACGTATAATGCGGGCGGCATGCAAAAATCAATGCACATCGTCTCTCCCGCTACGACCGAAGCGACAGGTAATTCTCGGATCATGAAAAATAATCTATTTCTCAGGTTCTGCGTATCTGAAGATACTTTTTTGTATCTAAGATACTTTAAGTATCTAAGATACTTTTAGTATCTAAAGATACTTTTAAAGATAAAAGATACTAGATACTTTTAAGAAGTATCTAAAGTAAAAGTAAAACTTTTAAATGAACCAAAAATTATCTTAAATAAAAGTATCTAAGATACTTTTTTTAATCTTTTTACTAAAGATATACTTTCAGCTCCGGTACCATATGTAGTATTATTTTTGTATAAACCCAAGTGTCTTTAGAAAATTTGAAAACGAAGGCGCAACAAAATATAATTAAAATATAATGTGTTTTGGCTATCTCTCTAAAATTCTTTGAACAAATAAGAAGATGATATATATGTATGCTAGGGGTTGGTAGGTCACAATTCAAATTCAATAATATTTTACATTTCGGTGCGAATGCCCATGGTTTGTTATTATTCTTTTAATTAGTCTCTCCTGTTGTCGAAAATAGTATATAGTTTAGAAAAATAGATCTATTTATTTTATTATTTTTAGTTGCCTTGGCTTTTGGAATGAAAGAAAGCAGTTTAGCAAATAATATTTTTACAACATTGAACATTGGTGTTGTGATATTTGTAGTGATTGCTGGATCTATAAAAGGTATTGGAAAATTATTTGAACAAAAGATTAAGATTCTTACTAATTTTTGAATTAAAACCAGTTTAGCATTTTATTTGTTAAGGCATTAAATAAATGTTAAAATCTCAGATGTGATTAATATAACAATTTGTTTTAAATAATATCTTATTTTAACATTTATTTATAGCACAATAATTTTGTACAATTTTTTGTCTTTTCGTAAAATACCTTTCTCTGACTTTTTAGCTGACACTGCCAATTGGCATTACCACCCTGACAACTCCTCAGATCCCGTTATAGTTGGCCAAGGTGGTTTCTTTCCGTTTGGTTTGGAAGGAACTATAAAAGGAGCAGCGACTTGCTTCTATGGATTTGTGGGCTTTGATTGTATAGCAACGACTGGAGAGGAAGTAAAAAATCCCAAAAAGGCTATACCAATTTCGATTATTGTATCCTTGTTAATTATATTTTTGGCGTATTTCGGTATTTCTACTGTTGTGACTCTAATGGTACCTTATTATCTACAGGTAAATATAATTTTTAGTTATTTATTTTAATTTAATTTGAATATGTGCGGACCAGATTTTATAATATATAGAAAACCAATTATTAATTATAAACACCAATAAAATTAATTAATATTAGTACAATTATATGTAGCTCGCCAAAACTGTATAATTTTCAATAGTAATTACACAAGGACATTGATAATGTTCGAAAAAATTTTATAAAAGTTTTTGAAAACTTGTTGCTTGGAAACAGACAGAGGCCGTAGGTGGAGGTCTGTTTCCGATAAACAACAAGCTTGAGAAAGTTTTCCATACAATTTTTTTATTGTTAACAATATTTTTTGGTGTATTTGATTTGATTATTTCATTAATAATGTATTACAACCAAATCGTGACATTTTGAAATTATTAAATATTGGAAATGTTAAAATCGCATAGTAAAGAGCGAAAAGAGCCCATGGGTAGTTTCAGTGTAATTTTGTTCTGATTGGTTGTGTTCAATCAGATGACCTTAAATTAACTAATTTCATTGGATTTATTCTTCAGCAAAAAAATTCAGTATAGTTTTTTCCTTGCAGGATGCTAACGCGCCAATTCCATATGCATTTGAACACATTGGTTGGAACTGGGCAAAATGGGTAGTATCTATTGGTGCAATTTTTGGACTATGCGCAAGGTACGAAGTTATTTTCATTCATTTTGTAGACACCTATTAGTTTTTTTATGTCTGATACTATTGGAATTTTAGTTTATTCGGAGCTATGTTTCCTCTACCAAGAATAATCTACGCAATGGCTACTGATAGTTTGGTGTTTAAAATCCTTGGACGCGTAAGTAGCAGGTTTCAGACCCCAGTCCTAGGAACATTGTTGGCTGGAACATTAACAGGTAAATATGTGGGTGAAAATAAAGTTTTTTTTTTAAATTTTTTTCTTATTCAGGATTAATGGCGGCACTGTTTGATCTAAAACAACTCGTAAACATGATGTCAATAGGGACATTGATGGCTTATACCATTGTAGCTGCTAGTGTATTGCTTTTAAGGTATTATTACCGTTTTATTAGTAAAAATTGTATTGTTTGCTTTGCTATAATCGTTTAAAAAAATATTTTTGCATAGATTTTCTATGGATGATGACACTGTTGTGTATAAACCTGTTCGGAATCGATCAGATTCTGAGGATAGTGATTCGTAAGTGTATGTAGCTTGATGTTATTTCTTGCTTAATAATGTATGGATGTTTTTACGTAAATTTGTTAATGCAAGCAAATTCCTTTTCAGAATTATTTTTATAATCAATCCATTTTTAGATATACTGACGACATCGCAACTTTTACAATAAATAACGATACTACAAACGAAGATGAATTATTGAGTTACGAACATACCAGTTCGAGTACAATTGGACAAATTTTTAATTGTGGACGAGATTGTGAACCAACTAAAACTTCACAGTTTATTGTTTCAGTTGAAGTATTTTTATACTGTAAGTATTTACAACATGTGTACTTTCAACGCCATATATTTGTATCCACATGAATTTTGCGTTAATTATTATTATTCATATTTTTCTAGGTATAACATGTGTACTTATAGGACTCAGTGCTATTTATTTAAAACATCCTATAATGAAGGGCGATATTTGGGCTATAGTATTAGTTTCGTGCATCATTTTTGTAGCCGCCATACTGCTGATGTCGATAGCGACCCAGCCCGTTTCCAGAAAAGAATTATCATTTAAAGTATTTTACTCTTCAGTTAATTTGATTTTTTCTTACACTATTTATTTTAGGTACCAATGGTGCCTCTAATACCCGCTCTCAGTATTTTAGCCAATATTTATTTGATGTTGATGTTGGATTATCGTACTTGGATTCGTTTTGCTGTTTGGATGGCGATTGGTAAGAACAATGTAGCAATATTAAATTAAATGTCAATACCAAGTATATATGTCAGTATTACAGGTTTTCAACGTTTCTTCTGTTTTACCATTAATCATTTTTAAACGATCCTTCAATGCATGTACTAATTTCTTTTATTTACTAACTATTAAATATTATCTTTTTCTGGTTACATTTGCCAGAATCCCTTTTTACTTTTCCTAATTCAGGCAATATTTCATCTATAGTAGTGATCTGATAATTCGGTTTTTTTTTCTAAATGAATTATTCCTTTCAACAATTAGAATATTGCTCATCTATTCTGAGTTTATCCTCTAATAAATATGTCATTTTTCCTAACTGATCTAGATCATTCTAAAGTTTCTCATGGCGATTTTTCTATTATGGGTTTAATTTCTGAATTGTTTTCAAATTTGCTTCTCTTGACAAAGTTTCATATCCGTAAGAATGTCACTAACATTTTAGTAGATTATGTCATTCATTAATTTTTGATTGTGTTAAAAAACTTTTCAAGTTTAAGTACATTCTTTGACAGGCAGTAAGGGACCATGAGAAACATCAACTACTACAAACCTGCTATCATATAGTTCGTTGTTTGTTTCACATATGAGTTTTACCTGTAATAAGAATATTTGTACCACCGGAACTTTGCGCAGTTATTTTTACTTACTGACCGTTTAAGGTTCATTTTATTTAATAGTGTACACAAATTAATAAACACAATATACACCTAGCTCCTGTATTAAGTTTACATTTCACTTTTTTAAGGATCACAAACACTGGTTGATGCTATTTTCTAACTCATATTTCCAATTTTTGAATCGGCACTATATGACTTTCCCTAAGGTCATACTGCATTTATATTCTATTGATTTATTTTTTTCAGTGCTAACATTTCTTTTTGTCAGCACAATCTGTATAGGTCTCTAAATATAATCAATTACCACCAAAACTGTTCATTTTCTTTAAATGAAACTTGGTATTGACATTTTTAAAATATGCATGTCTTAAAAATTTTTGCAACCAAAATCACACTGCATTTTGACAACGAGAATGCTGTACATAAATGCATGGGTGCGTTCATGATCTTTCCTTTAGGCCTTCTCACTTACTATTTTTCTCTACGACCTATTGATGAACAGCAATCAGAACCTCCACCTATTTATAAACTTAGCGAAAACCACTTCGAAGAGAAACCAACTGGTTTAGCAAGCTATTATACCAACAATGGATTTATCGACGATTTTAATAAATCAGAAACGAAACTAAAAAAGAATAAAGCACCGCTGCCACCAAAAATCGAGGATAAGAACGAAACAATGGAGATTGAACAAGAATTAGAAAAATTTGATGAAATGTTAGATGAAGTTGTGAATAATCTCGATAAGAGTAATCGTAAAACGTCTGTTAGTAGTCTTTCTGTGTTTGTTGTCTTACGTGAAGAAAATGTCGTCGCCGATGTACATTGTGATGTTCTTACCCCCGCTATTCCTATTACCCATAATTTTCCTATATACACCGAAACTATTGAACCGTTGGAAAAGCAAACAGAAGCACCACCTTCCATAAAAGACTTAAAACAATCCTCAGATGACTTGTTGCATTCAAAAAAGAGTTTTCATAGACCGATATCTTTTATTTCTACTAGCGGATCAGAACACGAAATAACTGAAGCTCTTCCTTTTAGTATTAGCTTAGCTCCTACTCCTCCTCCATCTGCGCAGACATCTCCTATATTGTCTCAAAAGATTGAAGAAGAGGTAACTAATATTCCACCTCCACCGCCTTTACCTGCCGAGTTATCTTTAGTTGAAAATTACACTCCATCTAATGGAAAGAAAAATACGCGTGAAACTCTACCAAGAGTCACCTCCAACAAAATCAAAGAAGTCACTCTGAGACCTACAAAGAAAAAAGCTGAAGACAGCGAACAAAAAGGATTCGAACCAGACGGCGATAACCTCAAAATCGGTTCTGATAAAGCCAAAACATTTATAGATAAACTAAATAACAAGCTTTCTATTATGAGTATTCCACCGACTTATATAGTTCCAAAGAAAAAAGGTCCTGCGCCTTTACCCCCCAAACACGAAAAAAACGAAAACGTCATCGAAGAAAGCATTAACCGAAGTGAAGCTAAAGAAAAGTTTGGATTATTCGTTAATTCGCGAGTTAGTATTATTGAACCTACAAAGGAAAATTTAGAAGAAAGAAAAACTAGTTTAGAAGAAAATTCAACGACAGAAGAGGAAAACAAAAGTAATTTAGAAAAAATAACTACAGGGACTGAGAGTTCCACAGGGGAAAGTGAAGAAAACAACAATATGTTAGAGAAAAGAATTACAGGAACTGATAATTCCACAGAGGAAAGTGAAGATGATTATTTGGCTCACAAAAATCGCATGAAAAATGTTTTTAGGAGTATGAAAAGTTTGGATGTATCAAAGGAACCATCATCTTCAAGAAATGTAAAATCTTTGGATCTTAGACACGAGGAGGCTAAACATAGACAAGCCATGAATAATGTTTTTGACACCATTCTAGGACGAAAGGAAAGTTCTCAGCAACAATCAAAAGTATAATTTTTGTCTTAATACCCGGTAGTAAGATAATGATCTGATAAAAAATATATTGAAAGTTCTGTTTCCTCCATTTTTGTTCTACCCTGGTTGGTTAATTTGTTATTTTTAAAGCTTGATAAGCAGGTCTATGGGTTTGTCATTTTTTCAAAAAAGCAACTTCCTAGACTTAATAACTTTCGAATTTTTTTACACTACTACCTTTCTACCAGTTCCTCGTTATACACGCTTTGTTGCTTTTTTCGTTTCATGCTTCATTTATCAGACAATTAGAAATATATTTGAAAAAGCCTACTTTCAGATTTAAATATTAAAAAAAATGTCTTAATTTTATCAATATTCTCAATTTATTAGTTCCTTCAACTGTTGTAATGTGGTGGTTAAATTAAATTTTTCTTCATGTAGCTAGAATTTTTTTAGATGTATTTCTACTTTGTAGATGCTAATAACAAAATCATGATGTGGCTTGTTTAAATTGATTTTAATATAATCTGCAATCACCTATATACAGTTCTTTTAAGCAGTTTTTATACTCATTCATTATTAACACTTTGATATTATTTTGTTTTTGTTTGTGACTTTTAGTTATTTACAGGTTTTTCAATGTATGGATTTTACGGTTTGCCAAATAGTATCAGAAATTATATGAGAGATTACGAAACATTAGAATAAAAATGTAACAAAATATATATTTGTTAAAATATCCAAATAGCTATTTATTTTGTATAAGGAACAAAGTATTATACATTTTATTATTAAGTTTGATTTTTAATTCACCACCCTTACTCTATTCTGGAAAAAAATTGAAAACAAGAATAAAAACAGTTGATCACGTTTTATTTCCAAATAAAAAATAAAAAGTGTACAATCATATTTATAAAACTTAAACTACTCTTAGAACCTCAATTTTTGGAAGAACCACTTATTCTTGCCTTGCTTATACCTTTCTTCGAATTTGACACGAGTCTGGAACCTGGCCTTCTTCCGTTTCATTGGATCTTTGAGCTCTTTAGGGGTTACCTTCAAATCTGATGCCAAATCTACGGAATATCTGGTGGGCATCAAGTGGTTGTAGTTCAATACCTAAAATATACCACAAAATAATTTTTACTCAATCGATTAAATTATTTATTTAATAATATAAATTAAAAAAAAATAAATATAGTAAGAAAAAATCATTGAAAGATTAATTTAAACAGATCATCAATCATACAAAAATACAGAAAAGTACAAAATTTTCCTTATGCTTTCATTTTGTGCAAAATTGCCTAGAAAGGTTCAGAGCCAGCTGTTCTTATATATCTTCCAACTGTAGCATTAACGCCCGGTTGTACCAATGCATCCTAGGACGGATTCATATCCTAAGTCAGACATAAGTCTAAAATCGATCTTATACTGTTGCACCAACTGAAAATCTCTTGCCTGTGATGTAAATTGATCACAGATCCTATGCGGCCAATTTTTACAACTTGGGGCAAGAATTATAACCTCTAAAATATACCACGTTTGACATTTACTAGAAAAACCTGCTAGAAAGTGAATGTAAACAAGGCAAATAAACATTTTTTTCTGTAGAATATTATATTTATTAACAATCATGGTGATAGATATTAAAATTATAAAACATTATTGGGCTTATTTGAAAAGGAGAAATATTATAATCCTGTAGATCCCAGGGGATACGCAAATTGATTGAGTAATTAGGTAATAATCATATAATCTGTAGAAACAAACAATACCGAGAGGCATGGAAATGATCTCGAATTTTTCATTTGGCAAAATTGAATTTTTTTTTTTTGATAAAATTTTCGGTATTTTATTTTTTTCCATATTTCAATTTTTTCCTCAAATAATTCATCGTTATTGTTTCCAAAATTGAAAAAGCATTGCGTGACCTGCTTTACCCATATTGCCAATCAGCGCCATATATTTTTCAATAGTTCAACAATATTGCAATGTTACCATTGTAAATCCAGATAAAATTCATCCTATGTAAAATAACGTTTTATAACTTTGGTGCAACACATCTGTATCATAAGTCGATAACACATTTAGGCCAAGCCTAGATAAAATGTATTCTAAGATACTTTGGTGCAATCGGGCATAAAAACCACTTTAGATGAAAAATTAACATTCAACAACACACTTCCTGTCCACTACAAATGTCAATGTACGCATGTTCAGTTCTGTTACAAATGCAACCCCTAAAAATGTACGCATGTTCAGTTCTGTTACAAATGCAACCCCTAAAACCTAGTCCTGTAAATTGTTTTACCGGACCAGACCTGTAAAAATTTTCATTATGGTATTCAATAACGTAAAAAGGACTAATATTTAACCCCGCTGCACTTGCGCTATGAGAATTATTTGTAACATCAACACTAATTTATAAAAAGTTGCGATGTATTGTCTAGCTAACTTTTCAACTATCTACAGTCTATCCTTTAATTCTTTTTGTTTATCTACAGTGTACTGAGAATTTTGCTCACGACATGAGTGATCTATGAACAAATTTTTTGAACACAAGAAGGGTGTGTTGTCAATTTTATTAAGTAAAATTATTCAGAATATACTTTATTTTCATTCTAAAATACAGAAAATGAATAGGGGCCTGCTTTTTGACCAAGAAAGAATAGGAAGAAAGAAAAGCAGTGTGATAAATGTAATGTTCCAATGTGCACAGAACATACTTGCCTTATATGTTGTAGCGTAAACGACATTGATGAAACATAATTTTTTGTTTTAACCTCTAGACCTTCAGAGAAGAGAGGTATAGAAATGATGCTAAAAATTGAGTAGCGAGTTTTTAATAGATAAACACGTTTTAAGGTCCCTAGAATACGATTTTGATATTTTTGTGATGTCTGTGTGTGTTAGGATGGATGTTGTAGAAACGACAACTCAAAAACTGAATAAAAAAATTTGAAAATTTGCAAACAAAATTCTGATACCCTAAATTAGATCTGATTAGATTCTGGCGTTAATCAAACAACTGCAACTGGCAGTTGCTATGAGTTATGACGTCATTACTAAACAATATGGCAAAAAAGTATTACACATATTTCGTATACACTATAGTTTATTTTGGTACCCGTAACATTTTCAAAACTTTGCATTTGTTGTCAGATTTACTAATAAGTCAATTTTTTTCATACTTTTTTGTGTTAAGATGTTAATTTTTAATTCAACGAAGGCGAGAGGTCAAGTGCTGGTCACATCAGATTTTCACAAACTCCGTAAGTAAAGCTGCCCATAGACTAGCATACATGTGCGTCATACATGGTTGTCAAACATGCTTGCGCATTCATGTTTACCAGTGTGTGGGCAAAAAATTGTAAACATGTCGTCACACAAGTTTTCGAACCTGACCGGAATTCATGCATGCACAAGCATGAGCGTCATACAAGTGTGTCGGTGTGTGGGCACGATCATGCGTTATTCGCACACATTTTTAGTACAGTGTCTCGTAATGCCCCGCAGCCTATATATTTTTACTTTTTGTAATTATTATATTAATATTTAATTTATTTTCAATTGCTGGACAATGTCAGGTTTAAGAAACATTTCCAAAACGTTTTTGATAGGGTTTATAAAAGCCAATCTTTGATCCATTTTGTTCGATTTTTTTTTGTTTTGAATTAATTTTTTTTTCTTTTTAATCAAAACAGCGTACGCCGCTGCCAGTAGAATGTATTCGTCGTCACTGCTCATCGCGTACTAAACGAACTAGTTGTGTGATAAGCAAGTGTGTAGATCTTTGGATAAAACCCCTTGTCATACATGTACGATACACATGTATAACAAACATGTATGCTAGTCTGTGGGCAGCAGAAGAGTTAAGTATTGGAATATATAATTCTGTATGTGTGTGTGTAACATCAAGATATTTGAAATCTGAGTTCAGATTCTTGTTTGGGACGAAAAAATTTGTCAATAAAATGATTTTAGTTTTGATGTCAAACGGACTGTTACCGAGAAAATGGCAAACAAGTTAAAAAAATTGAAAAATCATAATTATAATTTAAAAAATTACACTACTGACAGACAGCCAGATTCCAAAACAGGAGTTTGTGCGGTAAATGCTAGAATAACATTCCTAGATTTTTTTTAGTTTAGATCTTGGTTTACAAATATTTTTTATATTTAATCAAATTACAGCTTGACTTACAAACAGGGTGAAGAATTTTATGTTCCAAAATATCTCCTATGTTATTTAATATATTTTTTAATGTGGTTGGTATTAAATATTTGGGAATCAAAAACGGTTTGGTTTTATGTATCAATTTTTTTCTAAAAATCTCGAGAAAAAGCTAAAATTAGGGTTTGAGAGAAATTCTCATGCGCGAGTGCTCACGTATTTTTAACAGCGCGAGTGATGCAGGCTTAAAAGTGCGATTTAGGAGAAATTACCGAGAAGGGTTTAGCAGGTATATCCCGGACTCTGCTTGCAGAGCGATCACTACCTCACGCATAGAACCTAGCGTAAGGTGTCTTTAAAAGATTCCCGCCTCCACAACTCAGGACAATAGTTGTAATCCACAAAAAAAAATCTTATGTGGCCAGCACATGATCTCTCGCCATTTTTGAATTAAAAATTTACACGTTAACAAATAAGTATGAAAAAAATTGACTTTATTGTAAATCTGACAACAATGGCGAAATTTTTGAACATTTTAATGATGAAAATTAACTATAGTGTATACAAAATACATGTGTAAAACTTTATTGCCGTTTTCTATAGTAATGGTGTCATCACTCATAAGCAACTGCCATTTCTGGTTATCCGATTGACACCAAAATCTAATCAGATCTATTCTAGGTTATCAAAATCTTGTATGCAAAATTTCAAATTTTTTAATTCAGTAGTATTTGAGTTATCATTACTACAACATCCATCCTAACACAATAACAAACACACACACACAAGACATCATCTCGAAAATATCAAAAACGTATTCTGGGGACCTTAAAACGTGTTTACCATTGAAAACTCACTACCCAATTTTTAGCATGATTACTATACCTCTCTTATACAGAGTGTTTCGCGAGTAACTGGCCAAACTTTACCAGATTATAAAGGACCATGAAGTGGTTTTATATCGACTATTATTGTGTCCCAAATATCTTTTTATTTTTAAAAATTTGAATTGTCAATATTTTAGCCATAGTTGCTCTAGTTTGAACTAAATTTGCTATGTATATACTAATATGGGTAATCTACCAAATTCTGTACCATAAACAACAAAATTTATTTTAATGCCATCAAAAATAGTTATTTATGCAACAAGTGTGTAAAGTGATACTTTTTTCACGAATACCATACGCCTTGTTTGGAAAAGCACAATTTGTACAAATCAAATAATTTTGTATGTAAAACATGTTCTAAATAGTTATTTTTCTACAAGCGTGCGAAAAGTTACAACTTTCCGCACGCATATGCGTGCGGAAAGTTGTGTTTTCTCAGAAGTGCAGGACACGGTGCAATGTGTTATGGTAGGCCAAAATTATAAAATAAAAATATTAAAAAAAATCACTAGATGAGTCCATTCTTTATTTGACTTTATATCTCGAACAATGCCAATGATTGGTGTGCCAATTATAGGAAAATAATGCCAATCATGGGGATTTTGCATTTATGACAAACATGTATTAATTATAAAAATATTTATCTACGACTTGCCTTAAAAACGAGCATTTACACACTTATTCTGGTTCGTACAGTTACGCTTTATACACAATTTAAAACCAGTTTGGAAAAGACCAATGGATTTTAAACGGGTGATTCACTTTAACATTCAAATTGACTAAAACAGTGCGTAAGAGACAAATCCTTTTTAAATGGGCTTTTCATACATAAACGAGTGGTATCGTGACTATTTATAATCCCATAAGTTATTTCACGAAACGTGTTGTCAAATATTAATTTCACGAGTCCGCAGGACGAGCGAAATTATAATTTGACAACATGTTGAGTGCATTAACTTTTTAATACTATTTTTTTAAGCTAAATGTTTTCCAGTTGCCAGTGACAATAGTCATTTGTTTCACTTTTACCCTCATTTAGTTTGACAGTTCAGTCATTTTAATTATTTGTTTATCAAATTAAATAGGTTAAGTTAATAATACTAGATTAGGTTATCTATAAAAGAATGGAAAAAACACGTAATGAATGGATTAATTAAGCTAGGTTGGTGAAAAAAGAATGGAAAAGCATGTGATAAAGGGGATAATTATGCTATTCTTCGAGACGCCATTGTTTATCCAATCTTGTCTGTGTATAAAGGTAATTTTCCATCTAAGAATTAAAAATTTTAAGGTGAAGTCGTAGATAAAATGTTGTATGATATACGTGTGTGAAGATGATTTTGCTCATAAGCTGTAATTTAAGGCACTCGCCTGCGGCTCTTGCCTTAAAATACAACTAGTGCACAAAAACATTACTTCACATACTTGTATCATAAAGGACTATTAACTGTCCAGTGAAAAGTAGTGAGGTTTGTTTTATTTCAATAGTGCCATATTAACTTGTGTAACGAGTTAATTGCATTATTTAAAGTCTTCGTTGAACTCAGCTCATTGCCAAACACACAAGTCTTCTTAATGATAATCATTGGGTATTTTATCCTAGTATGAAATAAAAACTATTGAAACATACGTTTAAAAAAAAAAAAATAGAATATTGGTCAAGCCGATTCGATATTTTAGTGAAATGTTTCGAATCTAGTTAATAAAATTGTTTAAAGGACAAGAACATAACTTTTCAGATGAGTTGGACTTCAGTCAAACTGCTTCTTACATACTGATATAAGATCTAATATAAAGGACTGTAAATATAGTTTATGTAGTACTTACTTTAATGAAAGGCTTAATTTTGGACCTCTTGTGCATTTTACCTTTACCCATACGTTTGTGGATTTTCCTTGGGTACCTATCAATACCAGCGACTAAGGCATGTCCGTATTGTTTGTCTGAAGTGCCATCGTCATAAGTTTTAATAACTACGGCTTTCCTACCTGCGTATCGGCCTCCAAGGACCAATACGACTTTACCAGATTTCATAATTTTACCCATTTTGGCCTAAAATAAAAACATTTTTATAAGTACATAACCTATAAATTATAAACAATCAATTTATGTTAGAAAACCAAGAATTAGAGGAAAAATATGTTATGAAAAATGTAAAAGACGTTAATTACTAACTTATAGAGATGAAAATATCGATGAAAAATATTTATTTTAGTCAGATGAACAAAGATTAAATTAAAAATACTTACAGCGCTTTGACAACTGCTGAAAAAGAAGTTTTGAAGACTTTGTGTTGACAGTATTGACACTGTTGACAGTTAACTTGTCATTTCCTAATTTATCGACAGAGTCGTGAAAGCAGAAATCTGTAATAATAATTGTTTACACTACAGACATTTTTTAATTGTTTTCTATTTTCAAAATGAAATTATATTCGTCTGCTATCGTAGAGGTGGCGCTTAATGTTATAATAAAATTTACCAATAATTCAAAAGATAACCATTTTGTTAACAAAAAATGTAAATAATTATATTTAATGAAGCATGAATTATTATAAAAAGCATTTTAATTTCATATGAATTATTTGATAAAATATTTGCTTCTACAAAAAACATAAACCTAGTTTTTTTGAAAAAAAGTGCCAATTTTTGAATCTATTATAAAAAGTGTGTATTTTGCCATTTAGAAAAAATTGTTAGCTTTTAATACACTAAAATTTTTGGCATTGATGATGGTGCATAACCGTAAATTATTATTTAAAATTTTATTTGTAATAAATGCCAAAGGTAAGAGAAGGAGGGGGCACACCACAAATTTAACAACTACCTATAACCGCAGCCTCCATTATCAACAATTGAATAAAGGTATTGGAACAGTGTAGACAGACAGGTGAAATTAATTATTGTGAAAACTGTGTCGATGTCGTTCGTGGACGTGATAGGACTTTATTATCGTGTTAATTTGCAAAAACTAACTTAAAAATTTTTCTACTATATTTATTTTTAATTTAAAGGTAGGTGAGCTTATTTAAATATTTTTATAGATAATATTTTAACCCTTTTATATGGAAAAAATACCAATACCTTTCCATCCGCATAAGTTTAGTCCTAGGGATGAATTAGAAAAAAATAAAAGATATACAAAAGATACAAGGTCGGTTAAATGAGAAGAAAGTTGCGTGTGACCAAATTTTAAATATCAAGAAATTTCAGAAAACCCAAATAAAGCTTTTATACTAAAATAAAAAGAAACGGCATAAATATTTTTGAATTGATACTAAGTGGTTACTGGTTTCGTCTCTACAGATCTAGTCAATTTTAATACAGACCTGTATATTCTAAATTATTTTTTCAAATGTTTCTTAGCGCTCAATTCAGCAGTTCGTCATCAGGGACGCGACAAGTAATCTTCGGCGCTGTCGTGCGAAATAATGATTGGCGCCTTTACCCTATATGTATTGAGCCAAAATTATGACCCAATCCCTCACGGTATTTTTCTAAATGCACACCACTGGATCAAAAATCGAAATTTGTTTTTCTACGTTTTCCTATTTTTTCTATTTTTCCCCATTTTTTTTATTTTTTCTACTTTATCCTATTTTATACTATTTCTTCCTATTTTTTTTCAACTTTTTACTAATTTTCTATTTTTTTCTATATTTGCCTGTCTCTTTTTGTTTTTTTTTTCTATTTTGCCTATTTTTCCCCATTTTCTTTATTTCTACCATTTTTTTTTTGTAAGTTTTCCTATTTTGCCAATTTTTTTAACCATTTTCTCGATTTTTCCCTTTTTCCCTCTTATTTCATTTTTTTTCTATTTTTGTCTACTTTTGCCTATTTTTTACCATTTTTCTTTATATTTTCTACATTTTGAAATTATTTTCTGTTTTTTTCCTAGTTCATTATTTTTTCTATTTTCATATTGTTTCCTATTATTTACTGTTTTTTACAATTCTCCCTGGTTTTATATGGTTTTTCTTATTTTTTCCTGTTTTATACTATTTTTTCCTGTTTTTTCTATTTTTTACTATTTTTTACTAATTTTCAATTTTTTTCTATATTTGCCTGTTTCTTTTTTTATTGTTTTTTTTCTATTGTGCCTATTTTTCCCCATTTTCTTTATTTCTCACAATTTTTTTTACGTTTTCCCATTTTGCCAATTTTTTTAACCATTCCTTTTTTTCCCTCTTATTTCAGTTTTTTCCTGTTTTTGTCTACTTTTTCCAATTATTTTTTGTTTTTTAACTCATGTTCCCTATTTTTCCTGTTTTCCATATTGTTTCCTACTTTTTCCTGTTTTTTACAATTCTCCCTGGTTTTTCTTATTTTTTCTGATTTATTCTATTTTTTCCTATTTTTTTTCTATCTTTTTTACTATTTTTACTAATTTTCTATTTTTTTCTATATTTCCCTGTTTCTGTTTTTTCCTGTTTTTCTCCATTTTGCCCATTTTCTCTATTTCTCCCAATTTAACAGTTTTTTTTACGTTTTTATATTTTTCTCTATTTTGCCTATTATTTTTTAAATATTTTTTCCATTTTTTCTATTTTTCACTCTCCTGATTCCACTCCAAAACCACTAAAATCAGCTGTGTTATTGTGCTGTTCAGCTCAAGTGGCGTGGCTATAATCGATCCGATCTGGCCAAACATTTTCTGTCATCTTTGGTAAAATCGAAGAGGGCAGCACCGGTCGAATATTATTTATTTAAATACTAGGTTTCGTTTTACAAAATATATATAGGAATACACAATTAAGCAAATTAACAGTAATTAAACAAGTTGTATAGTGACTGCGTGATAAGTTTTATTAGTTTTGTGTTACAAATTTAAAGTACTTCTTATAGAATGGGGCCTCGGGAATTTCTGGAATCGCTTTAGAGGTAAGTTTTACAAATTAATCATATGATATTCTCTATAATCATTTTTGACTTGGATTAAATGTTAAAGTCCCAATGATCCAATTTGTCTGAACAAAACACAAAACGCAAAATCAGGATGTATTCTATTTAGATCGAAATACGAATTTAAAATAAAAATTCTGTTTATCCAAGACTAAACTAGTTAGAGAAAATTGTAATATGATTAATTTGAAAAACTTACCTCTAATGCGGTGTAGGAATTCCCAGAGCCCCAATTCTATGAGAAATACTTTAAATTTTATTTTTAAACCATGCTTTTCTAACACAAAACTAATAAAAAAACTTGTCATCAGTCACTATACACACAACAAAATATGCCGAATTATATTGCAGATTTCAAAAAAATAGAGAAGTCATAGGATTATCGCCTATATCTATTCGTTTTTACATGTGGGAAACTCACAAAGTGATAATAAAAAATAGCATTTTAGAGTATTTTTTTAATATAAAGATTAAGTTTTCATTTGGGGTTATCAAGTTGCGTCACCAAATTTTCTTGCACGCAAATTTTAGGGGACGACAGCAAGTAAAAGTATTATATTCTATTCTATTCTAGCTAAATCAGGTGTTGGAGATCCCGCCTGTACTGTAACTCTTGGCCAATTGTGCCTGTACTGTAACTCTAGGCCAATTGTGCCAGGCCAGTTTTCACATCAGACCAGTACTCTTGAAATAGTCCAGAAAAGTTCTGATGTTAGCTTTGGCTATCTCTTTGTGTTCAGGATACTGGACCCCACAGAGCCATTTCCTTTCCCTGTTTCATCCTCTTCCTCACATTTCCTACATATAAGGAATCTTCCGATACTCCTATGAGGTTCAGGTGTCTTCTGAGCCCGCAGTGTACTGTCAGGACACCTAGTGTAGTTTTAAGATCCCATCATTTAGGCATATAACAGCAGATTGTCTCTGCTCTTGGGAGGACTTTCTATAAGTTATTTGTACTGGTTACATCCCGTATTCAATGTGCTTGTCCCTTAATTATTTCTCCAGCATACCCTTTACATGTTCGTTAGGAACCACATGTGTGTTGCGGTCCATTTAAAGGTTTTTCGGCTCCTTTACCATCCAGGCGGTCTGCCTCTTCATTTTCTTCCATGCCCTCATGCACAGGCACCCAGAGTTATCTTGTTAAGTTCTACCAGGGCATTTAGATTTTTTTAACAATCTAATACTAGTTTGGACTGTATTTCCACTCTTTTCATTATTTTAAGGGATACTTGGCTATCTATTATTATACGGATACTCTTATTTCTAAGATTCTCGTACAACATCACATTTATAAAAGTATTTATCGCAGTCATTTCCGCTTGAAACTCAGGTATGTGAAAGGTTTCACAAAATAGTGGCTGCCAGGCATTCTGTCCGATGGCATAGTTAGCTCCGGATTTTTTTCTTAGTTTTTCTGCTATCATGAAATGGTATCCTTTCCTTGAAAGTTCCCATCCCATACCGTTTATACCCAGCCTATAGGTTGCTGCCAGTGCCTCTTTTTTCACTACTAGGTGTAGCGGAGGACGCCTCAGCAAAACTTACATCGCCGCAGTTGGCGTTGTTCTAATCGCCTCTGTAATCAGAAGACATGCTACTTTCTATAGCTTGCCCAGATGTCTGCTACGTTCGCACTGTTCGCTTTACCGAGGCGTAAGTCACGGTGGGCCTCACAGTCCTGGTATAGAGCACCATTCCCACTTAGACCCCACCAACCTCTTGCAGACTCTTAGAGCTTTTTCGTTCCCCTGCCTGTATGGCTAGATAACGTTATTATTTTTATCTAGGATAAGTCCCCCATATTTAACCTCTGTTGTCAGTTTCAGTTTTTTTCCCCACATGGATAGTTCCTTTATATTTAGGTTTCTTCTCCTCGTGAAGGCAACAACTTATGATTCCGCTGGCTTCGTAGATAATTCCTCTTTCCGGTACCATCTTTCTATTATGTTAAGTGCCCGTTGCATCATATCAGATTCAACTGCATACAATTTTCGATATGCGTCATCAGAAAATGCTTGTACGAAGATATTTTCTCTCTCTAGATCGCTAAGAAGGTGATCAACCACTAGGCACCACATCAGGGGGGAGAGTACTCCCCATTGAGGAAACCCCTTGGTGGCAAAGATTTCCACACTTACATTGTAAAGAATGTTGTAAATAATCATAAAGCATGAAGTCGACCGATCGTGTAGCTCCCACTATGGATTTGTATGAAGCCTCACAGGACTTCTCAGTTTTTTATGCGAATTGGTTTCGGTGTTGCACGCTTTACCCGATTTGGGTATGAATACAACTCTTGAAGACCTAAATTTTACTAGTACATACCCCAATGCCAGGCTGGTACAGAGTAGTTCGCACAGCTGTTCTTCTAGCTTCTCCTGTACCTTCTGCCGGGAATATGCCATCCGGTATGGCTGAAAACTTCTCAGAGTTCATGCAAGTTTGGTTTTGTTTACAACTTTGTTTGCCAAGGTCCAGTGCTGCTTTGTAGCCCTTGCCATTAGGCCCACCTCAGTACCGCCCTCTTAGTTTTGGTTAAATAAGCAACTCGGGAAGTGGAAGCTTAGTAACAAGTCTAAAGTCTCCTCATGAGTTGTGGCATAATCCCCATTTACATTTTTTAAAGAGCCAATACATCCTGGTTTTTCCTTTTGCAGTATTTTACTGATTCTGGAGCACTCAGGAATACACTCTATATGTTTTCATAGAATTTTTTCTAGAAATTAATCTTTGAATTCCTTACGGCAAGAAGAACCAGTATTACATGAAAATAATTGAAGAAATATACATTAAAATTCACAAAGGTCAAAATTTTAAGCAAAAAATTGTGAACCAAATTGTTGTGTTTTCCTGATTTACTTTATTCTTATCTTATTCCCGTAAATATTTTTTTATCAGTTTTTCACCATACAGAGTTTTAAAAATGGTTTTATATTCCTTTAATTTTTTGTTTGCTTCCAAACAAATACACAAAATATTTATGAAATGTTTGTTAAAATTGTCGTAGAAATTTTATCTTCATTTAATCATGTATCCAAAAACAAGTGTATTCTGTCTATCTTTTATTCTTTTCCTTTAAAAAAAAAATATGATTTATTCATATTCAGAATATCCTTATTTATACAGATGTAAATGTATCAGATAAAATTCAAAAGAAAACATGACCGGTTCGGTATTTCACAGTAAATTTAAATAATGATTTTGTTAATTTAAAAAAACAGACGTCAAGCTTTGTTTCGTCGTATTTTAAAGCAAAATAACAATAAATTTATTTCATTCTACTTTTTAGTTTGTAAATTAAACACAAAAACACCAAATTTTAGACATGATTTTATGTCGATTCCCCCTACATAATCTTGCCCAAAAATTGATTGAGCTAGAGCTCTATGAAAATGGCACCTTTAGAGGCGCCAATAACATATGTTATTTTGCCTGAAATCGTTTTTGGACGGGCGCTCCGTTAATATTAAAGATAGGAAGCTGCGGCTTCTACCAATCAATTCTGGAGTTAATTCTTTAGAGCGCGTCTGTGGCATTTTTTAAAAATTATTTTTAATAAATGTGATACGACTATCAACTTTTTTCTTCAGATAAATTTGAAAAAAGTAGCACAGAAGTGCTCTTGTGATAAATATTTTAAATATCCAAAAACGAATAATTATATTTTATGGAGCTCTACCCTGTTCTGTGCAGAAAAAATAGACTAGAAGGTAGAATTACTTAACATTAACCGGAAAATACTAAAAGGAACAATTTTCACACCCAATTTATTAGAATACAAGCACATTTTCCTTAGGTAATTCTCTAACCGGCAACCACAAAAATCAATTTTTTTGAACGATATTTTTATTTGTAGGTAGAATTTCTAAACACCCTGTATTTACCGCATAATAAAAATTATTTGTCATTCATTATCTTTTTCTACTTTAATCGAACGCATGCAATGTAAAGTCAGTTTTTTGCGATTGATAACAGAAATTAATATTCATGTTCATAAAGTAACCATAAACCATAGGCGTTACACTTTGGATCTATATTAAGTAATAGTCGCAATTATAAAATATCATTTTATAATAAATTATAGTTTATATAGTTACACGTTTCAATTTTAGTAATAAATTAATATCTATTTTTAACATTAAAAAATACACTTTACTACTTTTTACTTTCCTGCTACATATACCATATATACAATAGTATATTGTAATTTCTATAAAATTGAAAAAATAATAATAAACATTACAAATTATAATATACCTAGATAAAATTTTAGTATTCTGCTCTGCTATTTCATTTTTCTCTTCTGACTCCTGTATCACTTTTACCTCTTTATCTTGATCTGCTATTTCTTCACACCTGCTCTTACCTTGATCTACTGGGTTCCAGTATCTGACATCTATTAGCTCTATAGTCTAAACTCTTCCTTAATTGGTCTTATTTCTTCCACTACAAATCACCTTCTTTTGTCTTGATTATTTTAAAATTTTGTACAATTTTATTTATATTTTTATATAATTATATACTTAATTTATTGGTATATAAATTTATTTATTCTTCCATATGTACATATCACTCCTTTATATCAAACTTTTAATATTTGTATATAGTTGACATTCAAAAACTTGTTTATTATTTTTCTCTCATATCTTTTTTTTTTAATTTAAACAGTGAGGACCAAAAGTCTGTCGCCCCCATCTTAACTTCGTAATTTTATATATTACAAAAAATGTTATATACAAAAGTTGTAGGATTTCATTCGAACTCTTTATTTTTTTTTTTTTTTTTTTTTTTGGCATAGGGAAAGTGCCCATTCAGCCAGCCACAATGATGTTTTTTTTTTTTCCCAATGTTGGGTTTTTTGCATTGGTTTCAACCGAGCTATTCTTTGTTCCTAATTAAAAGCGTATGGAAGGATTAGGGTTACACAGTTTTCTCGCCCAGGGGTCGATCAGGGCATTTTTTACACAGGAGGTAGACCACGGTTAGGTAGGTATATAAACAATTAGGAAGGACACCAGGTATATTTCATCATCTAATCCCTTCGAACTCTTTAATGGCTCAAGTTTTATTTATAAAAAAGCGCAGCGACTTAGTGGTTTACTTTTGGATTCTAGGTCAAATTCCAAGTAGATTTCATGTAGCATATACCCTATACCTGAGTTCAACCGATCTGAGAAAAATGTTAATCAAAACTGATTTGTTTTCCAATCCCTTGCGATAAGGCTGATGGTTACCAGATTTTAGATTAAAAATGTGTTGTAACCTATGCAGATCTTTTTTTATTATAAAAAATTAAATGTTGTTAGGTTATTTTTCTCGGAAATTCAGAAAAAAAATCTGAAGAAATATGAACGAGACCAGAAACGAAACTCTTGGGTCTCGCACTAAGTGGTCTCGGTGTCGCCTAAATAATTTTCCAAAAGGTCTCGTCTCGCTCTCGTCTCGGTTTTACGAGACGAGACCTTTTCTCGCTCTCGTGTGAAGCCCTAAGTAAAACACTTGGAATTCTAATAAAATATGGATATTATTGATAAAGTATTTCCAATAATCAACCAGTTGTAGGCTTTCTGATCTTGATGGTATGATTCATTCTAACATCAGAAATCCTTTAGGCACCGAAGAAGAAATTAATTTGTTAAAAATTTTAAACTGTTTTAGGTAAATAAAACAGTTGACTTATTTATTTAAAATATTAAAAACAAAAGATTAATTCTCAACTAACTTTCTCATATTTTTTTATAATTATTAACACTTACAAGTAATATTTTCTGGTTCTATTTAATACTCAATGCAAACCGACACAATACTACTTAATTCCACCACCTCCAAATACACGTGCTGATACCCTCAGGAGAAAATCAACGACATATTTTAATTTTAGTGAAATGAAATCTAATGCACAATTAGTATAGTCTATACGAAGTCAATCCGAACAGTTAAAAAAAGACCCATGTACTGGGTCTGATAAATGTACTAGTTAATACCGTATAAAACCTCCAATATAAAATTGATGATTAGACCTCGTATGCATTTCTTATCAGCATCTAGTCGAACAAATAACATTGCGTGGACACACAAGCAAAATATGATGGTAAAAAAATCTCGGATTCACTGTGAACAGCTTGCGTTTGTATTTTCTAGTGAATTGTCAGTGGTGCGGCTTGGGTTAGGATTTATACAATTATATCGAAGGTAACAAAAGGTTACTTGGAAGTCTGTACACACTTGGTAATGAAGAATAAAAAACGTAGATTCGTACTTAAGTGCGATAAAATGAAAACATATCAAATTTGTTTTTAAATTTTAAACATTAATGAAGGCCTTAATAGCCCCAAAAAATCATAATTTGGACAGCTTTTATTCCAAATATCGGGCCATGGCTTCAAAGTCTTTATATAAGATAACATTAAGGATAGTTCAAAAATTAGTTCTTGAAATGGTTTTAAAAATTTGGAAATTATTTTTTGAAGGTTGGACCATGCGGCGTTAAATAAAGTGAGGGAAAAAAGAAGAAAATATTGCGCCTCCATTCTATCCATGACAACTAGAAAACAACTCTTAACCAAATTTTCACCAAAAATTGATTTGGTTCCAACTTAGAACTGATTAATTTTTGGTGGTAATCAAAGTACGTTAAAGTACAGTTTTTATGCTGTAAAAAATTTTAAAAAATTCGAAAAAAAAATGAATGGATCAAGTTTTTAAAAAAAGTGTTTCTTACATTGGTCTTATGGTATATTAAGAAAGTGACATTTATTATTAATGAGCTATCTATTTGTCTATAAGAAGCGTCCAGTAATGCTACGAGAGTGACCATATAAATTATAAATTCATCATGTCTCAAATGTGATCAACCAATGAGTAATGAAATACACAAAGTCGAGTAACACAGAAATATATTTGTTGTAATAGTTTTAATATGAAATTATCAACTAGTTTCGACTTCCGCCATCATCAGGCCTACAATAGCGCTCGTTAATCAACAACAGGTACAAATAGAACATTAATATAGAGTGGCTTATTATAAACATCATAGAGCAAACGGTGAGATAAAATTTTGGTTAAGGGGTAAGCTTAAGAAACATTTAATAAAAATAAATAAATTGAATGTTACTTAAGTTTACCCATTAACCAAAATTTTATCTTATGATGTTTATGGTAAACCACTCTATATTAATGTTCTATTTGTACATGTTATTTATTAACGAGCGCTATTGTAGGCCTGATGATGGCGCTTGCCGAAACTAGTTGCCAATTTCATATTTAAACTAATACATCAAATATATTTCTGTGGTACTGGACTGTATTTCATAACTCATATAAATTATAATATACAGGGTTGCGTTAGATAGAGTATGTAGATTAAATAGTGTTTTAAATATTATATAAAAATATGAATATAAGGATTTGTTTGTGAACCAAAATTGATTAGAGTGACAAACACTAGACACTTGTTATGTTTTGTTTGTAAAACCGATGTTGAAAACAGTTAAAAATAAGATACAATAAATATTTCTTAAAAGTGTTATGTTGGCCACAACCCTTTATTCGTTTATGACAGATAACTTCGAAATGTTGTATTTAAATATTTATAGTTTAAGAAATAAATTACAAGATCTAGAATTTATAATTATACCTTTTGTATTATTTATTGTTTATGTGAAGGTGGCAAGATTTTTGTTAGGCACTCAAATTTTTAAAATACTTTTATAATTAATAATGTATGTGAATTAAAAGGAAGCATTTATTTTTACAACTAAGAACTTGCAGTCAACATATTAGATGCAAATTAATTCTACCACACATACATGTACCAATTTGTACAAAAAATTGATGTGTTTTCGTAATAAATTTGTAAATATTTATCTACGCTAATCTTGTCGTTCCTGTTCAAAAATACAATAAATAAGTAAACAGACTTGCAATAATAATAATAATCTTACTACCAGTTTGAAAACAACCGTTTGAATTTTTTTTAGTATTATCTATAATAATAATTATATCATTTTTCTTTTCGATTCTTATGTTAAACATTATCCAAAACTTTTATAGCTCAACTCAATATCCATATTCCTGAATTTAAATAACTTGCTGAAAAGGACCTAGACTTATTATGGAAATGAGAGCACTCGAATTAATGGATTAACACATTTGCTGCCTTGACGATACGACTATGTCACTCAGGGGCCAACTTAGTTTTGCCAATATTTATGTCAATTCATGAAATCAAAAATCGTGTAAGAATCAAGTTTTAAAAAGCGTGATTGAATAAACGAAACATAGAAAAGTATACAACTAGAGTTATAAAGAAATTACGCACTCGCCACTACTAAGTTGCTGCTCACTGAATTTTTTTACTTGCGTGTAATTTGCTACTCTAATCATGTAAAATAATATTAACGAGCCGTGCCGGCAATTGAGGGTATGAATTGTAAAAACAAACAAAACAGAATATTTAATTCGTTTTCTTACAATTAACATAAGATAAAAGTTCATTAGCAGTACAAATAAAAATATAACTTTTTTTCTAATAACAACAAATTATTTTGGATTCTGTATTTTATATTGTTTATATAATTTTCCGTTCTATAATTTAATCTAGTTTTTGATCTTTTTTTAATTAATACAGTTTATGAGTGTGTTACGAACACTATTTTTTCAGTAAGGAATAATATTAGTTTTTTTCGATAAGTACTGACTTTCCGTAGTAGTCCGAGAAGTAATTTGGAAACCGTTGGAGAAATACTTACTGTTCGGACTAGTATTACCATCCGTGGACTGCAAAAAAGTGACCAGTCTCCATTTCTTTATGAGCAGGTGCAGGCGAGGGTGGCGAATAACAGGAGACCCTAGACTGAAAATCTTATAGAGTTTAGGTCTGTTGGACGATTTGGACTTAGACGTTTGATTTCTACAGCTCAAAGAGACCCTAGACTGAAAATATTATACAGTTTAGGCCAAATGGAAGATTTTAACTTAGAAGCTTGATTTTTACAGCTCCCAGAGACCTTAGACTGAAAATATTATACAGATTAGGTCTATTGGAAGATTTTGACTTAGAAGCTTGGTATTTACATCTCCAAAGACCCTAGACTGAAAATATTGTACAGTTTAGGTCTATTGGAGGAAGATTTTGACTTAGAAGCTTGATTTTCCCAACTCCTAGACTGAAAATATTATACAGTTAGAAGCTTGATTTTTTACAGCTCCAAGGGACCTTAGATTAAAAATATTATACAGTTTAGGTCTATTGGTAAATTTTGACTTAGTAACTTTATTTTTACAGCTCCAAGAGACAATAGACTGGAAATATTATACGGCTTAGGTCTATTGGAAAATTTTGAAATAGAATCTTGATTTTTACAGCTTTAAGAGACCCTAGACCTAATTTGATATTAATTTCAACTTAATACCTTCACGCGATTCTAAAAAAAATCTCAGGCAGATGGACAACTACGGGTTTTTTCCTTTTACGTTACGGAACTCAAAAAACAAAGCGGTTTTTGAGTTATTGGGGAGCGCCCTTTAGGATCAGCATTCAATTATGAAACAACATGTATACATATAATTTAGGTAGATAAAAAATCTAAATTATTTCAACTAATAATATAGTCTTGTAACTTGTTTACGTCATTCATTCATTCATTGTCAGTGTGGCTCCTGAAATATTAACGAAGCTAGGGCATTCGAAAATAGACTATTTTTGCCAGTTATTTTTAAACAAATTTGATACGAAATGACATCGAAAATATTAATAAATTTAATGATGCATCACATATTTCATTCTTTTTTCCGTATCCTTGTATAAAGGAATATTTTTGAAACCTTTAAAATGGGGTATCATTCGATTAAGATTTTAAAAGGGTATTAATATTACACAAATAGAGAGAGAGTAAGTTTTTGGAACTATACACTTCGACCATTACCATACATGTTTCATTCTTATAGGAATAATCAGTGGCACTTTGTCGGAATGCATAGTTTCAAATACATACTGTGTGTACCCAGGTATTTCTATGTACTATTAAATTGATAGATAGTCATGACATCCATCGTAGGTTGATGGGTAGAAACCGGACATAGTCACTTAATAGTACACAATCCTCTGTAAAAGCGACTAACCAAGTGAAAATTGGTGTCGGTAGATGATGGAACCCATCCGCCATTATGATGTCTTGTATTTGGGAGCGGGTACCAAAAACAGATAGAGTAAGTTTTTGAAACTATAAACTCCGACCATTACCGGTTGGTACCAATCAACATAAGATAGATGTCGTGACTATCTATCATTTTTATAGTACATAGAAATACTTGTTGTATACAGAGTAGGTTTTTGAAACTATGCATTCCGACAAAGGACCACTGATGATTCCTATATAAGGATGGTACATATATGGTAATGGTTTCTCTGTGTTTGACTTATTTGCGTGGTGCCCGCTCCCTCTTATAATGCATTATGATGGCGGATGGTTCCATCATCTACCGGCACTAAATTGTACTTGGTTAGTCGCTTTTACAGAGGATTTGATCCTATTAGTGATTTTGTCCGGTTGGTACGCATCAGTCTAATCAGTTTACGATAGATGTCGTGACTATCTATCATTTTAGAGTTTTCGAAGAAAAAAACTCTTATAAAACGGTTTTGTCCGTTCGTCCGTCTATTAGCCTGATTCAACCCAAGAACGGTGAGAGATAGAAGACAAACGGACAACGGCAATCGATTCAGCATCGTAAAAACATTAAAAATCGTATTAATCTTTGACAGACTTTTACTTTCCCGCTACTTATACCATATATACTGTGCGTATACAGAGTGGCTACTTTTTAATAGGGACAGTATTACTATCTTGTAAACGGTAGACGCTAGAAAGATGCTTAAATGGGGAAAAATGTGCGAAATAAAAAAATAGACAAAATGATTTTTTGAAACCTAAAATATTCCTATTGGTTCCGGAGTTAAACGACAAAATCAGAATTTGTGGAAAATCGTTTTTTTGCCAAAGCTCTGTTATTATACAAAATTTGGAATAACTTTATTAAAAGTTCACAGAATAATCAAGTGTTATTATCGTTGAATTTAGTATTTTAAGCGATTTAATAATATGAAATAAAATAGATAGGTCCGTATTTAAAAAGATAAAGTTGATGGTGGCCCCGAAGAGACGAAAAGTTAGATTCAAAATTTAACTATGGTAGTTTATAATGATGTTAGAATACAACAAAAACCTTCAATAAAGTTATCCCAAATTTTGTACAATAACAGAGCTTTGGCAAAAAAAACGATTTTCGACAATTCGGATTTTGTCCGGAACCAATAGGAATATTTTAGATTTCAAAAAACCGTTTTGTCTATTTTTATATTTCGCACATTTTTCCCCATTTAGTTCTTTCCAGCGTATACCGTTTACGAGATGGCAATACTGTCCCTATTAAAAAGTAGCCACCCTGTATAAGGTAGATACCTACCTATAAAGAAATTTATTTTCGTATTTCGAAAACTCAAAATTACGGCAAAAATATTGATGTTTTTCACTTCTTTCACATTTTTCTGGTTTTTTGTTTTTTTCTGTTTTTTATTCTATTTTTTTTCGGTTTTTTCTAATTTTATTTTTCATTGCTCTGTTTGTTTTCTTTTTTTTTATTGTTTTTTTTTCATTTTTTCTTATTTCTGTGATTTTTTTGATTTTTCTATTTTTTCTATTTTTTTTAAAATTTTTTTTAATGCCCTCAGTTGTTTCCGGTTTTTGGTTATTTGTTTTTTTTTGCGATTTCTTGCAATTCTTTTGCGATTTTTTGTGTGATTTATTTTGCATTTTTTGTCTGCTTTTTTTGCAATTATTAGCATTAGCATACAACTACTTTGCTGTCAAAGTGTTTTAGGAAAAGGCAAATAAGGTTAAAACACCGACAAATCGTAAGAGGTGGATGCGTCGACTGACAAATCCCGCGACGTTCGATTTGTTGGCCTTATCAAGAATTTTACACATAAATATGTATGATTAACAGTCTCGAAAACCTCTACCACCGTTTCCATATTCACTAAAAATTAGAAATTTTAATTATTAATTTTTAGAGAATAAATCTGAGATTTTATAATATTTAGTGGCATTATAGTATTCGGAAATTTGAGGCGCATTACCCCCTCTTTATTCTAATTAAATATGTGAAATGTTTCAATTTGATTTTTATAAGACCAAATCTTATCCGAATATTTTTGCTAATTGCTATATTAGGTAATATAAATATAATAACTTTAATGCTACATCTAATAATGAACGTTTTTATCTAAATTGCAATAAAAAGAAATAAAGTAAGTAAACAACTAACTTTTATCTTCATTTTGTGCCTATAAATTATATCAGTATTTTGTCTAGACACCTTCATTTTGTGTGTAGTTTTATTTGTGTTTGTGAAGTGTTAGATTTCATTTTTGACCTCTCAAAATATTTAAATACTTTTTAAAATATTCCATGCAAGGAAATTAACAAAAAAATATCCAAAATTTTCTGTTTCGAAATGAATTAAAGAAACGTTCAGGTTAGATTTATTAGTTGATTAATGGCTTAATGTGGTAGCACAGTTGCGTTAACGTTAACGGGAAAAAACGAGGTAAATTTATACATTTTTATCCCCATTCTTTTCTATGAGCCCGAGTGTAGGGAATATTGCACCTAATCAGTACTTGATCCCCCGCATCATTTTCCACCGGCCCCGGGTTATTCCCCCAACATGTCCGAAATAAAGAAAATATTGGGAGAAAGTTTTTAACAACTAGTGGCCCGGTCCTCATAGTCACCTCTACTTATTTTGGCCGTATTCCACCCGAACGGAAATTGGTGGATTCCTGGCTAGTCTTCTTCATAAGTTTTGGGAACGACCAAAGCTTCTATCCCTGGCATTTTTTAATATGAACAACGTAATATAGAGTATAGGTTATCCAAAGATATTAAAATTGTAAATTATAAAGTCGGTATAAATGAAATATTTTTATTTGATATATATTTGTATTATTCAAATTCACAATGAGTATTTTGGAGTACGGTGGGTTTTAAATAATTTTATAATGTGCAATATTCAGATCTGACAAATATATAACTTAATAATCTAACATAATTATAATATTAATAAAACAAACATTAAGTACTGTTAGACGTTTAATTCGTTTATTTTATAAGACAATGTTACGAGGCGAGTTTGTTATTTTCATACACGCAGTAACAGCCTGTATAGAATTGTAATATTTTTTAATTCCAATCACATGTTTTGCTATACAATTAACAACATATATTATTTCATAAACTGCCAAATTATGTTAATTCGTAAAGTACTTCGAAAACAAAATTTTATTGCTGTCATTAAAGACTATTTATCAGACGGTACTTCACCTAATGATTTTTGTCATTAAGACTGAGGGCGTTATAATTCCTAGTTTAGTACCAAATTACATGTTAAACATCACGTTAGACGCAAATGTGGTTCTATGTTTAAAGGAAAAATTTTCAAACATATTTAAATATTTTAGAAAGCTCAACTCAACTCGGTTTAGAATTAAATTTACATTTCTGTGATGGTGGTGAGTATTAGTACAATTTTTGTATATTTTCTTTAAGCAAACATTTCAGAAAGAGTAAATTGTTATAAAATATAAATATTACGCAAATTTATATTTCTAAACCTTTAATTCAGATCAAAAGCTGTCTCGAATTACGATTGCATTGATTCTGATTCCTTAAAAAAATACAGACATATTCAGTGCTACAAAAACCGTAAAATTACTTTAAATATTCCCAAGATTATATTTGATATTTTTCTTCATTTGTGAGCTCTGATTCTTCTACTGCACGGCCCATTTTATAGATATCGAAGTGTCAAAGTATTGGAACAGGAAATCAATAGAGGTGGGAAATAACTCCGAAAAGTAGTGGTACGGAAATACAGTTATAACTTACTATCTGCAAATTGGGTATTAAAACTAATTTTTAAACTGATCCGGAATATTTAAAAAATGGTTAATCCGGAAAACTCAAAAGGAATAGAAAGATGAGGTTTTCACAAATTTACAAAAAAAAGTCTATATTATTTTAAAATTTAGTTGGAAAATAAACAAAACCAACAACAATCATGTAAACGTTTCTGAATGCAATAATGAATTCATATTTAACGAAAGAAAGAAAATAAAAATAAGTATTATAATAATGTGGTTTTAACGTTTATAGAATATTAATTTGTTATTGATAATGAAAAGTTACGGCTATGAATTTTATACAATAAAAAATTACATATTACATACTTATTATAAATGGGTATTTACAGATATAATTGCAATTCTTAAATAAAATGTAGGTTGAGGTAAACGGAGTTATTTCATTATTGCTATAAATATCATTGAAATATATGTAACCTTGTAGCCGATTAACAAGAAAATTCATACAATGTGAATAATCTATATAATGTAAAATATTTAAATTTTAATGCAAATACTTTTTTAAGTATTTTTAAAACGTACAGTGATCGCACTTTTCGTTTGTACCGTCCATTTCATAGATTTTGGAAAATTAATAATTAGGTCGTATGTGTTCCCATTTGCCGAGCAGAAGGTCGAGGTCAAAGCTACGTCACGGTCATGTCAAGGTCACATCAAAGTTAAGGGCATTTAGGGATATTTTAACAAAATCACGTCAAGGTCATGTTAAGATCGTATCGAGGTCATTGCAACAAAGTCACGTCATGGTCAATGTTAATTTATTAATAAAGAAGTAGAAAAAGTATGTTATTAAAATAACTTAAAAAATAGAGATAGTGTACACCTCCAGATATACGAGAAGCCTATTCACTATGTGAATACAAACATTACTATTAATGTTAATAAATAAAATTATAATGTTTTTTAACTTACTTAGTTATACAGAAATACAATATTTTGTATTAGTTGTTTAAAAATAATGGTTTATTTTAATTTTAGCCAAAATTGCGTGACTTAAACGCCACTCTCGTGAATAATAGCCATCATTATATGCTCGTTGAATAATATACTATTACGGATTCATTTTTTTAATAATTGTCACAATATAAATCCATTTTTTACTAAAACAATAGTGTTATTGGAAAATATAAAGAATTAAATTGGCATTAAAATTTATTACAACCGAATATACAGGGTGTTTCATTGGGAAAGTGACATACGTTAACTGCAGATAGGGAAAACCTAGGCGATCTCACAAACCCCATATTTAATGAGTATAACTACTTTAATAATCAAGATACAGGGTGTTTTATCTATTTAGCCAATTTCTTGCATGGTTCATAACTTTCTAACCACACTGTATATTTTAATGATATTTGGCGGTCATATTGTGTTTAAAGTGCCCAATCGATCAATAAATTTACAATAAAAGAAATCCAGGCCCGGATTAAAAAAAAATATTATAAAATATTCCGACCCGAAAACAACACCCTGTATATCAGATTTTTCTAAAATAGATTCTGTATTTGAAGAGAGCACGAAAAAATGAATTTAGTGATATACTTTGCATTTTCGGCAAAATGTTATTTCTTGTAAAATTTTTAGTTTGAATTCTGAAATGGTGTGAAACTGGAGGGGGTTGAAATATCAAAAAAAAATTATATCTCCGCCATTTACAAAAAAATATCGAAATATATATATATATAGATCTTGTGTTTATTGTTAAAGTGTTTATTCTTAAAGTGAATTTTTTGCGTCAAAGTACTAAAAACAGCATATGTTTTTACCCCGTGTAATATTTTTTAGGCGTTTTTAAAATGTTTGTAATTCTTCATTAATTAAAGTTATTTATTTTTAGTGGATTCGTTATTTATTCGTTAAATAATGATGAAGAATGTTTTCTATGGATTATTTATGGCAAATAATGAAAAAATACTTAAAATATTAAAATTTTACCAATTTAGGTTAACTAGTCTTCATTAAAACAAAATCACATTAAAAAGAAATTAAATCTAATAAGTAGATTATCCATTTCTCAAATGTGGTCAAATTCTTAATAGAAATAAGTAGGTACATGACTTGGAGTTTTATTTCTATTAAAAAGAAATTAGTTTCAATTTTGGGTACTCACAATTTCACACTATTTCAGAATTCCAACTCAAAATTTTACAAGAAAAAACATTTTGCCGAAAATTCAAAGTATATCACTAAATTAATTTTTTCGTACTCTTTGCAAATACCGAATCTATTTTAGACAGGGTGTTGTTTTTGTGTCGGAATATTTTATAATATTTTTTTTAATTCGGATCTGGATTTATTTTATTTTAAATTTATTGATAGATTGGACACTTTAAACAAAATATGTACGGGAAATATCATTAAAATATACAGTCTGGTTAGAAAGTTATGAACCATGCAAGAAATTGGCTAAATAGATAAAACACCCTGTACCTTGGTTATTAAAGTAGTTATACCCATTAAGTATGGGGTTTTTGAGATCGCCAAGGTGTCCCCTATCTGCAGTTAACGTATGTCACTTTCCCAATGAAACAACCTGTATCATACAAAACCAGAAACTTTTTCGACAAAAGGAAAAATCGGCAAAACTATGGGGGATTCGAAAAAAAGTTAAATACAATAGTTTTAGATAATTTTATGCTATATCCCATAAATTCTTTCTAAAAGTCATTATTTGTGCTAAAAATCTGCAAAAAAACGCCGAATAGCCTACATATATTCCTTTCGTGCCCTCTAGTGGTTAAACAATGCTTAATTCGAAAAAAGTTTAATATAAAAGTTGTAAAGAATTTAATTATATAAATTATGTTTTACTCCAAAATGCGTAGTTTTCCCATAAAATTGGAAAAACGGTGAAAATTCCAAAGTTTTATATATTTACAGGGTGTATTAACGATGGGAAGATAAGTGCTTCCCTATTTAAATGTCTTAAGGGTATAATATCACCTCAGTAAAATTTGAAATCGAAAATCCTTTTGTAAAATAGGCTGAAATTTTAAATGTATATATTGGATGAAGTTATCAAGGGCTTCCGATTTTTTTTCTTAATAGTACTTTTTGTTAAAGAGAAAAAACGACGACATCATAAAATTTACATTTTGACAAATAAATATGACCTGCCTAGATAATGTCACAATAAATATGCTGTAAAAATTTTGTTACTTAATATCAAACCGTTGTCGAAAAAACATTTTTCAAAATTTCTTATTTATATGGATCCAGCTGAGCCTGCTTCCTAGCAGTAACTTCACTCTGTACACTCGGGAGAAGGACAACGGTTTGATATTAAGAATCAAAAGTTTTACAACATATTTATTGTGACATTATCTAGGTCAGGACATATTTATTTGTCAAAATTCCAATTTTATGAGGTCGTCGAATTTTTTTCTCTTTAGCCAAAAGTACTTTGAAGAAAAAAATGGGAAGCCCTCGATAACTTCCTCCAATATATACATTTAAAATTTCAGCCATTTTACAAAAGGATTTTCGATTTCAAATTTTACTGAGGTGCTATTATACCCTTAAATAAAGGTTGTAAAAAACAATAAAAGCTATGTTCCGAAAATAACTATCAGCATACAGCATACAAGGTGTCCGATAAATCTGTGACTTATCCAATGTTTTTTTTTTTTTAAATAAAACACTCTATTTTCTGATATTTTTGAATTCGTCCTGAGCATCCTGAGAACCTGATTTCAAAACCTATTACACCTATAAGGGTATATCATCGATGGGTGGGTGGACCGTAGCTATTTGAGTTGTCTTGAATAAAAGTTATAAAATATCTTGAATAAAAGTTATAAAGGGCAATGTTCCAAAAATAACTACCAGCATAACTACCAGATAAATTATGTTTTTTTAAATGAAACACCCTGTATTTTTTATATTTTTAAATTCGTCGTGAAAAACTGATTTCAAAAATGTATTACACTAATTAGTTTTGAACTTATAGACAATAGGCTTTCAATTTATCATTTTACATTTTCGCCCGAAAACGCTAGCCGCCATAGTGACTAGGTTCGTGACGTCATCCTTATAGTAAACAGAACGTGCAAAGTAAAAGAATAATAATATTTTCGGGTTAATAATGAGTTATAATACCATTGCATAAAGAGTAATCCTATTACTATTTATACAATGATAATACTTGGTGTCTTATGCCCGAATGCAAGAATAATAGCGTAAAAACGCCGGGAAAGTTGTGGATTCAAGTGCCAACTGATATGAACATGAGTAAATACTTGGTTAAAACTGGCAAAAAGAGATTCTAAATTATTGTCCGCAAATACTAGGTTTTATTTCTGTGAAGATCACTTTGATGTAAGTACGCGTTTAAACAAGTGTATTTACTATATAATAACTATTTTATGAAGAAAAGAAACTTACGACAGTCATAGATAATGTAAAGATTATTGCATGCTTTAGATGAAAAGTGACATGAAGAATTTAAACACAATATAAGATAATGGGTTCTGTTATATAATAGCTACTTATACTGATGTTTTAAGATTCCTCAACTTAGCAGAACAGAAATCGGGATTGCATGCAAACAAATTCGCCACCAGCAGATTAGTACTTTCTGCTTTTATGAAATTGTCATCCATGATGATATTTCAATAAAATACGGGATATTGTGTTTACTATGAAGATGATGTCACAATATGGCTGATAGCGTTTTTGACATTTCAAAAACAGCTTTAAAAAATGATTATAAAATTTATATTGCATTTTTATGAATAGAAATCAACATTTCTCTATTCACTTTTACAAAATCTATCATAAATACCTATTTTTAGATTTTTTCTTACATGGTGCAAAATACCCTATTGAAAACTTCATTTTTTTAACTTTAAGTGATTGCTCCAGCGAAACGACATAAGATCCGTAAAAACGACTTACATATCCCTCTCTTAACTATTTAAATACTAGGTATCATGTGAAAAAAATATTAAAATCGTATTCTAGGAACCCCAAAACGTGTTTATCCATTGAAAACTCACTACCCAATTTTTAGCATGATTCCTATACCTCTCTTATCTGAAGTGCGAGAGGTAAAAAAGTATACAAGGTTATAAAAAGTACGCAAACTTTGAGTACCCTGTATTGATTTTGTTCTTATGCCACCAAGTAGAACCGAAAAAATTTAAGATTGGGACATGTAAGCCTTTTTATAGGATTTTATGTCGTTTGGCCGGAGGAAATCATCTTCTCAGGAAAAATTTAAAAATGTAAAAAAATACAGGATGTTTCATTTAAAAAGAGATAATTTTTAAAATTCACAGATGCCTGTAGTTATTTTTGAAACATAGCTTTCATTGCTCTTTACAACTTTTGTTTAACGCGACTTTTGTGGTTGCCGGTTAGAGAATTACCCAAGGAAAATGTGCTTGTATTCTAATAAATTGGGTGTAAAAATTGTTTTTTTACTATTTTCCGGTTAATGTTAATCAACTTCTAGTCCAATTTTTTCTGCGCAGAACAGGGTAGAACGCCATAAAACATAATTATCCGTTTTTGGACGAGAACTTGCCTAATATAGCAACTAAAAATATGCAGTTTTTTTCATGATATTTAAAATATTTATCAGAAGAGCACGTCTGTGCTACTTTTTCAAATCTATCTGGAGAAAAAAGTTGATCACTTTTACTAAAAATAATTTTAAAATAGTGCCATAAACGCGCTATAAAGAATTAACTACAGAATCGACTAGTGAAAACCGCAGCTTCTTATCTTTAATATTAACGGAGAGCCCGTCCTTAATCGATTTCAGGCAAAATAACATATGGTATTGGCGCCTCTTAAGAAATTTTTGACTATCTCAAATAGGAAAGCAGCAGTCGTCCACCCACCCATTGATGATACACCCTGTATATACATTGTATTGATATAATATTACCAAAATCTCATTTTGGGGTGGGTTCTCGAGAGAAATAATAAATATTACAAAAATTATCACCAAAAAAAATATAAATTTATGTTTATTATGTTATATTCCTCTTCTTGTATTTCTCTTATGTATAATTACTTAGTTCTAAACTATGATTTCTTTCTATTCTTCCAAATATCTGCTTACTTCATTGTTTCTTAATTTATAGATGCTTTTCCAGAATTTAATATTGTTATAATGTTAATCTTCCTCCAATTTCTTTACCACTAACATTTGATTTCTGCAACGATTACAGTTATAAAATTTTTTTATTAAAACATTTTTCTGTATAATGTATTTCTGTATTGATGTATAATTTTATTTTTCTTAACATTCCTTTACAATAATACCATTCAATAAGCTTTTTCATAAAAAATATTTTAAAATGCTCAAAAATTGACTTGTTTATTATTTTTCTTTTTTTTATTCCACTGTTTTCTCCCCAAAATAATAATTTTCTGTTACTTGATTAATAAAAATAATTTTTTTTATGACTTTTGACTATCTTGCCATTTACTTATTAATTATACAACAAAAATTTCTTTTAATATACTTTCCCAAATTTTACTTTTTCTATTAAATTATTATACAACTAACAATCATTCATATTATAATAATGATAAAATAATAATAAGAATAAGAATCTTTATACTCCACAATTTTTTATTTTCAATATTTTATACACCAAATACTCTCAATAAAAATCAATTTTTTTAACTACAACTTTTAATAGAACTTTGTTTATAACATTCAAAACTCATAAAGATTATTTCTGTTATCAAACCTTTCTTTAACAATTAAATAATTAATTAAAAAACAACTCATACAGAGTATTTCATTACAACATATTTTTGTCAAAATGCACCATTTTTTTACTCTGCGTTATGAAATTATTGTTCAGGAGACAGAGATCTTCAATTTGACCGATGTAAATTTTCCTAATTTCAAGGGACATTCAAAACATTCGTGTAAAATATTTTCCATTTTTTTTCATGTACAGGGTAATTTTGCAACGATACAGATTCATGCTGATAACATGTATGTAGATTCTTTTTAATGAAATTTCGGCATTGTTCTAAAGTTTTTTTATAATATAATTTATAACTCTCTTAACTCACCTGGCAGTTAAGGTATTAAACAATAAGATCTACGACGATATTACAAAATTTAAAATCAATCTTAAGTGGGTCAATAACAAAACTTGTCTTTATCAATTTATATCTAGGATCTTGAGATTAAAAACAATTTGGTATTTGCAAAAATACGCTCAGTTTGATTTGTAAAAATCGCATCTCAATGTTTTGTTACAGGCGAAAGGTAAGTCTAAATAAAATAAAAATCTGTAATTGAAAAATAAATCTATAATTGATAGTGATACACTTTAATTAATATTTTTGAAATAATTTTATTATAGATATAAAATAAGAGATAATAAAAATTTAAAATCCATCATTTTTTGATAAATATGATAAAATAAAAATATTAACATTTTCAAAAATATTATTTATGAAATAAAACAGTAGTATGGATCTTCATCAAGTAAAAGCCTCATCTATTCAATATTATTTATCCAGATAATAGCATGAACGCGAATTGCTGTATTCCAGTAGGACCAAAAATGATTTATCGATTCCTTATTCTCTTTCATATAATTACTCAATCCAACACTTAACATTTTATTCACCATCTGGTATATTTTTTAACATATTTGTATCAGCCCATTAAATAAACAATTACCTAATTTTTTTTCACCATTGCTCATTGATGAATTCATATTTTGGATGTTACTTTCTGAATAATCTTTGTATTAGATGGCTTTGAGCAACCCCGACGTTGAACTCGATAAGTCCAGATTGATTTTTTTATACATATAGTTTGATTTCCGTTGAGAGATTGGATTTTTATCTAAAAAGTCACTTCATTTGTCGAAGTTTATGGTTGTTTTCTTGGCTAGTATCTAGACTTGCCATGTTGATTTCTGGTCCATTGTGAAGGTTAATTTTTATCCTCCAATTAATGAGCCATTTTTAGGTAGATTTCAACTACCTATTGTATTCGATTCAATTTCTAGACCCAGACCCCAAAATAGGTTATTTTCGTCGGACGTGAGCTGGGAGAAGGCGAAAAAATGGGTCACTAAAAAGTTTATAGGTATACAGGGTAGACCGGATTTAATTTGCGTATATACAGATTTATATAATTAACACCTTATATTTTAAGGATAGGAAAAAACTTTATAGCGCTTTATTATTGAAGCTCAAATCCCGTTTTTTTTTAAACAACGTTTTGTCTTTGTAAGATATTTTATAATCCTTGTACTCCTATTTCCAGGGTAAAAATGAGCAGGACTCTACTTAGAAAAATTCCTAAAATTTATTGTCGAAACCTAATAAAGAAGTAAGTGTTCTACATGGTTAGATAGAGAAACAAATGGGGATTTCAAAGATAAAATTAAAGGTACAGATGCGTATTTAAAAAAAATAGTTGAGGGTGGCCCTTCAAAGACAAAACGTTGTTTTATAAAATTGAATACGCAATCTTAAGCCATATTTTTTCCAAATATTTTGGAAATTTGACTTGATATTTTAATTTTGGAAAAACCAATGAATTTATCTTGAAAATATACAGATATGGACCACCCGTTAGACCAGTTGTCCTATCTACCATTCTGGGCGCATCCTAGTTCGCTCCCGCGGTCAGTTGAGCTTATTAATCGTATACGAGTTCGCTCCAAAGGTACTATACTAATTCGCTCCGGTTTACCTACCTCATCCAGGTAGATTATCGATTATATAGAATTTTAAAAATATGAAGATGGTTTTATTTGTAAAATTATTAATGATTTACCATTTTGAATCTATTTTGAGCTATTCCTTAAAATACAGTTATTTTAAAAGTAAAAATACAGTTATTTCAAAACAAAAATACCAGTTATTTTAAAACTATTTTTCTAGCCGCTTATACCTATGAGACATTATTTTCACAAAATCAAATATAGTATATGCATTGTCATTTTGGTTTAATAGAGAAATTTGTTTCTCTACAAATTCTTTCCTGCGATCTACTTTTTTTGGTAAACTTATAGGCTTTTTATCTTTATATTTGAATATTTTTAAAACCTCTAAAAACTGAAATATATTAGGATGTGGAGAATAAAACAAATGAGGAAATGATGCATTTCAGCAATATAATTATCTACCAGATAATCCGAAAATTTTACTACAGGTTCTGTGTTTGGCATTATTGCAGCCAAATCAGTAGCAATTCCAATATCAGGATTTTTGGAATACGCTGAGGCCAATCCAATTTTCGCCACCAAAAAAAGCATATTGATTCTAATAGTTACTTTTTAACTGAGCGACCTTCCAGGTAAACCCAATCAGCCCTCATAAAATTTAGTGCCGGAGCGAACTTACCTGTCATGTTTTCAGGTCGGGGATTAAAATCTGACCGCCGGGGCCAACTAGTGTGTACCGACCATTCTCAATCCGGGCTGGGTTCACTCTATAATTCTATAGTGAATTTATAAAAAAATATAAAAAAATTTCTGTCTGGCTATTTCAATTTTTCTCCTTCTCTCCTATTTGTCTTCTTTGCTGCTACTTTTTTATTTCGTTAATTATTTTAAAACATATTACAAAATCGTTTTTTTTTTAATAATCAATAAATCATTCATTAATTACCCTTAAAATTTCTCAAAAAATATTAACATCAAAATTGACAATTTTTTTTTTTAAGAGGGAAAGGAAATTTATATTTTCAAATGTGTAAAGTTTAATAAATTAAGTTAAAATTAGTCGAGCGCTTTAGGCTGTAACTACACATTGTTAATTATATTGATTAACTAAAAGAACTTACTCGTCAAAAAAGGTGAGAAAACTTGATGAGAAAAGGGGGGTGGGGCTACCATTCCCATAGTAAAGTGAATATGAAATTTCGCATTGATGAAAGAAAAATTATGTTAAAAAAAATTTAAAATAATTTTTCTTTCATCAATGCGAAAGTTCACCATATTCACGTCACCATATGAATGGTGCCCCCCCTTTTTCTCATCAAGTTTTCTCACCTTTTTTGACGAATAAGGTATTTTCGTTGTTCAACATAATTAACAATGTGAAGTTATTTTTATGTATTTTTAGTCTTGAAGATGTCAATACAGCCGAAAGCGTTCGACTAATTTTAACTTAATTTATTAAACTTTACACACTTGAAAATACAAATTTCTTTTCATTCATAATCATCCAGTGTGTACACCCCTATTCGATTTTAATTTATTTTTTTTTCCTTACTTGTATTGATTATTTTTTTTTAAATTGCCAAACAATAATTTAGCCAGGATTGATAATCTTAGATATGACATCTATTGCGGTTTACGAGATCTCTGCATACGCAAATTAAATCCGGTCCACCTCGTAAATCTGTATATATACAGGGCGTGTCACGACGAGTTAAAATTGTCTGTTTATCGAAAATTGCTTAAACGATATTTATGAAAATTACAAGAATTTGTCATTGTGTTACACCTAAAGAAAATATTTTCAGCTTTCGGTCTATGTACTGTGTTCTTTTAAATAGAATATACTGTATTTTTTTACATTTTTAGACTCGCTTTGGGATAGCTGATTTAAAAAACTTATTATATCTAGACTATAAAATAAATAGTTGTGAAGTTATATAAAGTCGGATAAGTTTTAGAATGCAAGGGGATTTTCACTAGTGTCGTATACAAAATTTGCCTTTGTAGCGATATTTCTAATTGAATATAAGCTGTAAATATGAGGTACAGTATGAGGCCCGTAATGCTTGAGGAACTCCTGGTAAAGCGTGACTTGTGAATAATGTCTGTAAAATAAGATAATAGGGACTTGTAATGGTAAATTTGAGTTATCGCACCATATTCGATCAAATACTTGTATTTATGATGCAGCAATACAATTTTTTTTTCATTGAGCTTTGATGGATTTTTTTGACAATCCATTGGATTTGGATATATCATAGAGTAAATTTCACAATATATAAATAGAAAATATGGTATTACGGTATTTTCTTTCATTCTTGTGACGAGTGTTTTGGTTTGATTATTTTAACGAATTTCCATGACAAAGAAATTTGTGTTAATCTAAGCATGGTATTATGGTTAACAATTTTATTTTTAATTAAATATAGGTGCTTTCTGATTTTTATTTCTGATTATTTCTTTTTTCGCTTCTGATTGGCTAAAATATTTTATTGGTACCGTTAATGTCTAAGACTAGGTAATCTTAGATTTTCATTATTGATTGGTTCTGGTTCTTAGTAATACATTTATTTATTTTGTTCTGCTTTATGGTATGATGAGCTATTTATATTAACGCTGCGATGCAGATTGATTTAATGTCCATTACTAACTTTATTATTAATAACTATTGATTCGTAAACGTGCTTTAAATTTATTTAACAAGGTATTCATTTAAACTTCTAATTTTTTAGAATATTTCTATTAAGTACGTTTGAATAGGTTCTTTATTTTGTTAGGGTTTGGTAGATTTTTTAATTGATTCTTAATGGATTTATACCGGTAAATAATCGATTTTTTTTAAATAGTTAAACAATTTCTTAGTCGATTTTTATGATTTTTTATCGATTTTTTTAATTAATATCAATCTATCAATGATCATTGATTTAATGTCAATTAAAATCTTTCCTTCTTAAAGAATCCATTAAATAATTACAAAAGGTCAGATATACAAAGTAAGCAATAACTCGAAAATGTTAGTTGTCGCTTTAAAAGCGAGGGAGCGAGAGAAGCGAGCTCCCCTTATTGTATGTCCGTCTGTAAGTTGTTGCGATATTTTGCAAACGGGTTGACCGATTGCTTTCGGGTTTTTTCTATGGATTTGTTATAACGGGCTTTAGCGATATATAAATTTTGGTAAGTCCACAGTAAAAAACACTATGTAGAAGCGATTCGTTTTAAGTGTCAAGGGGCGTAGGGTCGCCCGTCTTTGAGTCAGGGTCACCAAAAACACATCGACGACGTCCAAATATACGACGACGTCAAAAAATACCCGATGGAAGCAGGTCAAACCGTTTGGCTGATACTGGAAAAACAAAATAGGAAAAAAAGACAACGAACGACAAATATCGATCACAAGCAATGAATTAGGAAAATAGGAAATAATAGGAAAAAAATAGGAAAAAAAATAAGAAAAAAAAAGAGAAAATACGAAAAAACTGGAAGAAATAGCAGAAAATAGGAAAAAATCAGAGAAAGTAGCAAAAAAATAGAAGAAAATAGAGGAAAATGGGAAAAAGTAGGAAAAAAATTGAAAAAAGAGAAAAACAGGAGAAAATGAAAAAAATAAAAAAAAATATTTGTTTTCCTATTTTTTTCTTCGGCTCGCTCCCTTTTTAGATACTTACATACCCATGCTTGTATTAATATTAAAATTGTTTCGTTTTATCCAATTACAAAAACAATAATTTTCTAATTAGGGTGACCAAAAATTAAAAAAATGTAAGTGACAATATTATGTAATTTTTTTCAGAGAAAACATGTTTAGCACGGAAGCGAAACAGTTTTACTGCATTTACCAGTCGTTAGATGCGGCGCGGCTTTAAATCTGATACTTCTCTGCCTAGACTATTTCCGCTCGAGTAATGTACTATACAGTATTTCTACTTCGAGAACATATAAATTAATCTAATTTATCTAATCAATGACCGTTTAAATGATCCTTTTTATGGCAACAATGTAACTTTTGATAAAACTATTATCTATTAATACTGAAACTCTTGCGAAATAAAAAAAAAATCCCTTAAAATAATGGTGAAATAATATTTTATAAAAACTGGTATCAATACTTCAGTTCAAGTACCTAATTAATATTATTTTTTCTATTTTAATATTTTAGTCTAGTTGATAAAACATTGGAGTAGAAAGTTCAAATCCATAAAATTTAACTATATAGTTTTTCTATTTGACGTTCATAATGAAACGCCAATTGCCCAAAACGGGTATCGTTATGGCCATAATGACACGTAACTTTTATTTTTTCATGTTAACAAAACTAAATTTTAACCTCCTCAATACCAAAGCTAAAAAAAAATCCGACCCAAAAAAAACAACAAAAAAGGGACTAAAAGCGGAAAATAACTGAATTACGGATTTAGTTAAAAAGACAAAATATTATATTTTTAATTTAAGTTTATAACGACATAAGTTAAAGGTTTTACTTATCTAAACTACATTCACACTAATTTAATATTCTCCAAGTATACAGAGTATAAAAATATCAACATATTATGATTCATTTATATAATTCCAATGTAACAATTTGTCTCAAAACCCATTAATTTAAATAAAATTTTATTATGAAATCGGTACCAAATTTTCCAATAAAGAGTAAAATTGTATTTCCCAGTTTAGGGACACTCTATATCATGTAAATATGTAGCGGTAAAGTAAAATTACGTTTTTTTATTATTATAACATTGAGCGTTTACATTAATACAATTTACTAGTTAGTATTTTGTGGGAAAAAATAGAAAAATATAAAGCCCCACGTGTTACGAAACGATTTATTTTCTAGATTCATATCTCAAGGTTACACCAGTGCATAGATAATCAGTACTGACTGCTTTAAACTAAATATTCATTATTTATTGTTGACAGGTTAAATCTATTGTGATTATAATTTGAGGGTAGATATATTTGTTTATTAAAATTAAAATCTTAACTTAAAAACACTTTAGATCAAAAGATTCTTGGAGTTAGTCATTTATTCTGAAGTGCTTTTTACATTTATTTATCTTCTCCAAAATAAGATTATAATTATATATCATTTTATATGTCTCCTGTCAAAGTGTATTTAAATTATCAACAAAAAACAATAAATACTAATCAAAAGCAGTTAGTATTTATATAACCCGACAAATATATGTTCCTTCTTGAGGCATTACTATAAACGCAGCCTACAGACAATATATGTCAACATTTTTTTCTAGTTTACTATGTTCATTTTTCTGTTAAGCACTTAAGCTATTACATACATTTATTTATAATCAAATTTAATAACGTAAATGGCGTTAACATTTTTTTTCGTCATTATGACGAATTGTACCAAGGCCCATCTCCACAAGGTATAAAAAACCATAGAATCTCTAAGCCACCTAATCATGGATTACTTTTTGCTTCAGTAAGAGGACAAAAGGGCCCTCAGAATACTATTTGGGATTGAGGACGTTGTGGTGATCGCCACCGCACCACAATCAGTCCGCCTCTAGGTTCAATAGTTGTAAATTCCTGCATACACACATATATACATTTTTTTAGAATCACCAATTTGTAACCACCCTTTGTATATGGTTGGTTGATTGGTTTGGGTGCAGATGAACAAGCCTGGTTGAGTGCCCCAACACTGCAACCATAGGCTTATTGTATTGTCCTGTTGACGTGTTAGTCCATGGACCATGTTAAGGTTTAAAAGCCTTTTCACAATGTCACATCTGGTGAGATGGGAGGAAGGGTCTTCTGGCCTTATCTGTCTATATCTCCACCAGCGCAGAGCCTCATATTCGAATATTACGTCATATTCGAATATTACGTGAGTGGCTATTTCATCCTCCTCGTCACATAATCTGCATGGAAGATCCCCATTGTGTGAAGGTGTTTTCTCAGACTAGAATGTCCAGTTATAAAACCGGTTATTAGCCTGATTTTCTACCTATTTAGTTTCAGAATTTCTTCAGTGAGCTTTGGTAAAGGTTGTTATACCATTAGCTTACTGTGTTTAAGCTTCATAAGTGACTGCCAGTATATCAGGCGATGTTTATGCACGCACCCACTGATTCACTGTAGTTATTACCGAAGTTTTGGTTATACTGATTACCGGTTCGGTGGTTGCCGATCCTTATCGTGCCAGGGCATCTGCTTTTTCATAACTTTCAATACCTTTGTGTCCTGGTACCCACTTAAGGGTTACCATATTAGTGGCCCTTAGGTTTTTGATGTTTTCTAAGCATTCCCAGACAAGTTTGGATTTTATTTGACACCTATTAAGCGCTTTTATCGAGGCTTGGCTGTCATGGCAGATAAGGATGTTTTCACATGTGTATCCCCCCTTAGGTTTTCTCTTAGGCAGGGGTCGATTGCGAATATCTCTGCTTGAAATAATGTGGTGTGTACTCCCAGAGAACAGCTGAAGTCACATCTGGGAGATATATTCCAGAGCAGGTTCCTATTTCAATTTTGGAACCATCTGTGTACCAAACTATTTCTTGTTCAGTTTTTTCCCCGATTTTAAAATATAAAGTAAAAATCTGGGTACTTACTATTTATTGAGACTTTTAACAGGTGACTTCAGGCATTATTATCGTTTTTGTTTTAACTAGGTTTAGTCGTATCTCAGTAATAAGGGCGAAAAATGGGTGTCAGTTTTTCTCCTGAATAGTGGAGGGAGTGGGGATGGAATATGTGTTACCTTTATTCTTTTAGCGCAAAATCCTCTACCCCGCACCTGCCTTTCTATTAGGTGTAGTTAGATTTTAAACCTTGTTTAAGTACGCGATTATGATAAGTTTAAAATCTAGCAGCGTTTTAATCCGCAACTCCTAGGAAAATTGAAGATTATAAACGTTCTAATAGACCTGGGACATCAAGAATTAGTAAATTAATATAATTGTGCAGATAGACCAGCTGAAGTCTTTGGATTATAGCAGACATATCGAATATTGACCGAGAGATAAATTTTACATGAAAATGACAAAAAACTTCACATCTGAATAGAAAAAAGATCATGGAGTAATTGACAGCAGATCCAGAACTGCTGTAAAAAAAATTATCACATGTGGAAAACGTGAATTTTCTAGTATAACCCAAAGCATCAATCGATGCACTGGAAGATGTAGACATCGCAAAAAATAATAAAAGCTGTAATGAGCAATTCTAAACTGAAGAAAAAGTTTTTCGATATGAGGGGTATAATCCGGGAGTGCTTTGTGCCATATTGTGGCGAGTTTAGTCTAACAGAAAGTATAAAACACATTATAAGAAAAACATATTTGGCCTATTTCAGTAGAAGACCAGAATACATTTTGGTTCTACTTTACAATTATTATTTCTATTCAACATCAACTGGGTTTGGCAAACACTCTAATGCTGTACAAAATATACCCACATATTATTAATTAGAATCCGTAATTAATCATAGTATTTTAATTTCAGATAGAAAGGTTAATAATCTGATACAAAATTTATATGTGCTATTAAGATAACGACTTTTAGTTTTATTAGAGGTATTTGCTGAAAATCCCTTATATCAAGTTAGATAGTAAAAATATAAAATCAGAATTTATTACTTAAAATGTTCAATAAACCAATAAACAAAATAAAATCTGGTAAAAATTTTATTATCAGAGATAATGGATATAGAAATTCTTACTTATCGATGAAAAATATGCGATATCAAAATATTGATCAAAAAGAACCAATTTTTTTAAGAAGACAACAAGAACACTATCTGGACCTGCTTCTTTAGTTGAATCAATCACTGCAAGTTTCATCAAAAATTTTGTGTACTATAAAAATTTACTAGTTATAGTTACTCCACATCAGTATAATTTGTGCAGAGGTAGAAGTTTTACTATGAACATACATTTTAGTTTTACATATTGGAAAATAAAAAATAAATAAAATTCCCACACACAAACATGAATATTAATTAAGCGGACGGTGTATTATTGTTTAATTATTGTTTTACATGGTAATTTCTAGTATTGTATCTGTATTACTAAAAACATGTTTTTATTACTTATTGAAATACTTTCATACACTGTTCAGAAGGTTCTTCTTATATTAAAATAGTTTAATACCCAATTAATGTTTTTTCAAGGTTCTTCTTATCCGTTTTTCCATAAAAAATATATTAACAGGATTAATATTTGTTTCAGATGGCGGCCGCCAATTTCTTCTCAGCTCTGAAACGCAAGAAAAAAACGGATTTTGAAGAAGGAAGTCCCCTAGCTCGAGTTTTAAATCTTGTAGATCTCACTGCACTTGGAGTTGGTGCTACTTTGGGGTTAGGTGTTTACGTTTTAGCTGGATCAGTTGCTAAAACTGTAGCTGGACCAGCAGTCTGTATATCTTTTTTGGTTGCAGCTGTAGCTTCAGCTTTTGCAGGTAATTATTAATGGTTTTAAAATATTTTGATATCAATTTAAACATAAAAATTTACAATTTTGAGATACGTTATTTTGTGTCTTACTTTAACAGTTAGATTAAAAATTAAGTAAAAATGGGCTATTGCTAAGTAATATAGTTTGGTAATCAATATAAGAACAGGGAGAAACGACATTAAGGTAGATTAATTTAGTAGGAGAGCTTAAGAATTAATTGATTTTATTAATATTTATCGATAGGAGGTCAAAAATGGCTGAAAAATTTTATGCAATTTATACCAATAAAAAGAGGAGAAAATTTACTGTCAAAAAAAGATACAAAATGGGGGTTTGCAAGAGTACAAAAATTGCTTGTAGAATTTACCGTTTTTCCACTTAAATGTTCATAGCTGAAAAATAAAAGTATCTAGAAAAATGCAGTTTTTACCAATCAAAAAAGGAGAAAATTTACTGCGAAAAAAGTATTTTTTAACTAAAAATAATGCAAAAAAAGGTCAAAAATTGCTGAAAAATTTTACGTAGAATTACGAAGAGATTACGAAAGCTAAAAGGAATAGCTTCAGGAAATTCTGTGAGGATATCGACCCAACACCCGTCATGGCAAGACCGCACAAAGTCGTGGCGAAAGACAGAGTCAATACAGTAGTGGCCTTAACAAATCCAGATGGGACTTTCAAGGAAATTGAGGAGGAAAGAGCTATGCTCCTACTCGAAACTTTTCTGGAAGCAAACCCATCCCCACAAGAAATACACTTGACGTTTACAGCAGACCTATTAGGGAAGCTACTAAAATGGCTAAACACATATGTAATAGCAGGCAGATAAGTTGGGCCATGAACAATTTCTAACCATTTAAATCGCCAGGGGTCGATGGAATCTTCCCAGCTATGCTTCAGCGAGGGCAAGAATATATCCTGCCCATATCATCCGCATTAGTCGGAGCAGTCTAAAACGGGGCTATATACCAGAAGTGTGCAGAAGGGATAAAGCCACTCTCATTCCAAAAGCAGAGAAAATGAATAAAACATAGACTAAATCGCTATGACCAATCAGCCTCACATCGTTTGTCCTTAAAACTATGGAAAAAGCTGTAGAACAGAGATTCTGGAGCGGGTACCGCTGCACTCCAGACATTATGCATATCGAGCAGGTAGATCCACGTACACCGCACTTATACAACTGACTGATGATATCCAGGAAGCACTGACTAATAAGGAAACTGTGTTAGCAGGTATAAAAGGGGCTTTTGAAAACATTCCAAATGATCTGTCAGAAGAGCACATCCCCGCTTATAGTAGACAAACTCTTCTACATTCTGACAGACCTTGGCATATCCTGCCATAGATATGCTAATGACATAGTCATAATGGCCAGAGACACATTTGCAAACACTTTTTGCGACATAATTCAAAGGGGACTTAACTCAATAAAAGAATGGTGCCAATCGATGGGATTAAACATCATCCCCACCAAGACCACTTTTATAGCTTTCACGAGGAAATGAAACCTCAATCTAATAACCATCAAATTAGGCGGACACGTTATTAAATGGAAACCAGAAGCGAAATATCTGGGACTCACCCTAGACAACAAACTGCTCTGGAATAAGCCCGAAAAAGAGGTAACGACTAAAGCCACGAAAGCCTTAATAGTATGCAGAAACTTTGCTGGGACAACTGGGGATGCAAACCAAAAATCCTGCACTAGATGTATACAGCTATTGTGAGACTCATGACTTACGAAGCTATTGCTTGGAGTCAAAGAACTAACCTTGCAACATCGAGGAGTAATCTCTCAAAGGTCCAGAGGTTAGCCTATATATGCATAACAGGAGTAATGAGAACGTATTCGATTGCTGCAATGGAGGTAATCCTAAACCTCACACGTCTGCTCATACAAGTGGAGAATGTGAGGATGGTCCGAGAGGGAATCACTAGACGAAAACCCCTTTTCCGTATCGGAGACGGGACATGCCTCAGAGCGAGATACCAAAAAAGTATAACTTTATGAATGAATTCAGCACAAAGCTTGATCGCAGAAGTGATTTGGACGAGAAAACCATTGCTGGTCTCAACATAAATGCCATTAAATGGTACACTGATTGGTCCAGGACAGCATAGGGCACTGGAATAGGAGTATATAAGCCTAGTACCAGATGCTTCGAAAGCTTGGGCAAATCAATAAGTATTTTTCAAGCGGAAATAATACTGTTACCCTCCTATGGGTTCTGGGACATATCGAGGTGGAGGGAACCGAAATAGCAGATAAACTCGCCAAAAAAGGGGCTGAAACACCATTTCTGGGGCCTGAATGTTTTTGAGGGATCAGTAAGAGCATGATACTGGAACAATTAAAAAAGAAGTGGAAATAAATAGATCCAACCACTGGAGTAATCTACAAGGAATGAGATAATCGAAAGTTCTTCTGGGAAACTGTAACCAGAAGAGGTCCAAAGAATGTATCAACCTGAATAAAAACAGTTTTCGCATAATAACAGGAGTCCTAATAGGGCTAAGAGGACATCTTAAGAAGCTTGGACTAGCAGAAGAAGAATGCAGATTTTGTGACTTAGAGGTTGAAAAGTCAATCCACATACTCTTTGAAAGCACTGCTTTGCAAAACCTAAGGGCCCAATACCTGGGAGCGTATCAGATTGAAGATCGATCTATCGAATCTGAAACCATCAGACATCCTAAATCTTTTAAGGAGAATAGGACTGGAAGAGGTGGTCTAATCACTGAGACATCCTCAACGACTCGCACTAGAAGGGGACACAATAGATCTTATAGATCGCGGTGTAATTACCCCCCCCCCATATCAACATGCATACATACATAAATGTTCATACCTGAAAAATAAAAATGGATAAAAAATTGCACTTTTCAGCAGAGAAAATTAGGAATCTTGAGAGTGATCAATATTTACAGATTAATTTTAAATATAATTTGACATTTAAAGATAATTTGATAATTTAAATGATCATACATAATAAAAATAGATGGAATAATGTAGTTTTTATTAATCAAAAACTGAGAAAATTTACTGCGAAAAAAATATGTTTCACCTAAAAATGGAAAACTGGCAAAAGGTTAAAAATTGCCGAAAAATTTTAAGGGTATAATAGCACCTCAGTTAAATTTGAAATCGAAAATCCTTTTGTAAAATGGCTGAAATTTTAAATGTATATATTGGAGGAAGTTATCGATTACTTCCGATTTTTTTTTCTTAAAAGTACTTTTTGTTAAAGAGAAAAAAATTCGGTTTCCTCAAAAAATTGGAATTTTGAAAAATAGATATGACCTGACCTAGATAATGTCACAATGAATATGCTGTAAAAATTTTGTTTCTTATTATCAAACCGTTGTCCTTCTCCCGAGTGTACAGAGTGAAGTTGCTGCTAGGATATAATCTATATAAATAAAAAATTTTGAAAAATGTTATTTAGACAACGGTTTGATATTAAGAAACTAAATTTTTACAGCATATTTATTGTGACGTTATCTAGGTCAGGTCATATCTATTTTTCAAAATTCCAATTTTATGAGGTCCGCGAATTTTTTTCTCTTTAACAAAAAGTACTTTTAAGAAAAAAAAAATCGGAAGCAATCGATAACTTCCTCCAATATATACATTTAAAATTTCAGCTATTTTAGAAAAGGATTTTCGATTTCAAATTTTACTGAGGTGCTATTATACCCTTAAGTACAATTCACCATTCTTCCACTTAAACATTTATAAATGAAAAATAAAAGTAAATGGAAAAATGTTGTTTTCACCAATGAAAATTTAGTGCGATAAAAGTATTTTCAATTAAAAATAATACAAAATAGAAATCTGGGAAAGCAACAATTGCTGAAAAATTTTCAGTTATAATATCCCTAGAGCTTGAATGATTTCCGAATTTTTTTTTAAATTCGCAACCGTGGGAAAATTTACGGAGAATAATTCAAGCTGGCGGGAGATTCGGTACGAAAATTTTATAACAAATATTATTATACCAAACATTATATTAAAAGAAAATAAATTTTTTGACATTTTAGTAGAAGTTTATTTTGCTTTGATGTTTGCAGCCTTTATTTTCTAATAAAATCACACAATATTATATATTATAGAGGATAGCAAAAAAATGTAAGTCTGTGTTATATTGTGGCTATACAATTATTTATCATTTTTTTTTTCATCTTCTTGTACTCTAGTAGAATAAGGTTTGAATCACACAATATTATAATACTAGGTGATAGGGACAAAATGTAGTTCTGTGTTATATTGGACGATAGGTATTATAAGTACTTCATGGATAAACCTACCTATACCTATATTGTATTTTAAATAGTTTTAATTTTTTTTTACTTTCCCTCTGGCCTAGTAAAAAAAGTAGGAATCAGAGTCTTAAATAAATACATTTCTTCACACCATAAATAATTTTATACTACTAGAGAGAAAGGAAAATTAATAATGAATAAATATTTGTCAAAAATAATCTACGCTTCTGTTGTTTGGACTATAATGGTAAAAAAAAATAAAAATATGACTAATATGTACTACCATTTTGCATAATTCTTGGATGATATCTAACTGACCACTTTCTCGTATTATGTGACGTCCAGTATGCTAAAATGAATTTGCAACAGATTGAATTGTATGGTATGACATACATCTCAAGCGAGGTCGAGAGCTGTTCAAAAGTTTCAGGTGTGTTTATAATTGATTATTTTTTATTTATTGTCAATTAATTCGATAAATAAGTACATGGGTACTTACATATTTAAATAAAAAATAAAACATTTGTTAATTTCATACTTTTTTATCATAAAAACACAGTATTAATATAAACCAAAATTAAAATTGATATAACTAAAAATCTATTTTCTATTTTAGGTCAGCGTAAAGTAAATTTTAACTTAACGTTCTTGTTTCTGGAAGTATAATTTTTAACTCATTAAATAAACATTAAGTTAAATTTACCATATACTTTAGTGAAACAAAAAACATGTAGATATTGATAAAACTAAAAAAAATAATAAAAAATGGCTAAAAATAATAATAATATTTCAGATTTTGTGTTTCGAGAAAATGAATCAAATTTTGAATAAAAAATTGCTCAAGAGAAACGTCGGCCAAGTTGGCACCCCCCACTGTTTTTGCACGGTTCTTTAAAGAAGATATAGTACTTTTTAAGTGGGGGTGCCAGGAAACACTGTTCAAGCAGTCTGCAGTTTATGCCTTAGAAAATTGGTTACGTGCAGTTTTGGTCTTTTGACAATTCAAACTTTTACTGTAATTCCTGATACAAAAGCAAAATATGGTAATAAATGTGCGAAGCTGTGCAATAAAAATACTTTCAGAATCAAATAAAATTTGAAGAAATGCAATGAGGGGTACGCTAAGTTGTAACTTTGACATCCGAATACTTCCGACTACGAGAGTGTGCAAAAGTAGGCAATGGGTGTGCAAAGCTGTGCAAAAAGAGTACTTTCAGAATCCGTAAATAAAATTTGAAGAAAAGCAGTGGGGGTACCAGTATTCAATTGGCAGCCCAACTTAAAAAGTTCTATACCTTTCTTTAGAGAACTGAGCAAAAAGTAAATGCAATTGTCCAAAACTGTGCAAATGCTGTGCAAGAAAATCATATATTCAAACATAAAAAAAATAGTGGGGTGTGCCAACTTAGCCGAGATTCGAGAGAAGCATATATTAACTCTTCATCAATACCCACTTTTTTAAATTTTACTTAAAATTAAAAGGTGCTGTAGATGGATAGATGGAGAACTAGTATAATTAATAAACATTTATTAATTACATCATGTCTACGTTTCCAACATTTTTCTTTTTCACTTTCAATTTTATTATTATTTTTGAGACATCCTATAGAAATTTACAACCAATAATAAATATTAAAATATTTTCATTTTCGGTTGTTAACCTACTTCTTATAAAAACCATATGGTAAAAAACTAATTAGCATAACAGATTTTTTTTTGTTGCATTACAGGTCTCTGTTATGCCGAATTCGCAGCGAGAGTTCCAAAAGCAGGGTCGGCTTATATTTACAGTTACGTCAGCGTTGGAGAATTCGTCGCTTTCGTTATTGGCTGGAATCTTATTCTAGAATATGTTATTGGTAAGTCAAATTTAATATTTATTGAAAATCAAAATAAAATTATATATAATATAATTGTATATTATGGAAAAATCAAAATTGTCTGTAAATATCCTTGAATATTTAACAGTTAGTTAAATACCAAGGTGAGTTTGGAACTAAATACATAATCTATTGACTTTGACATTTATTTTATTTTGTTTAAAAAACATCACATGACTTTTGTCGTCCTTAATCGCGATTCTCGGGATCAGACAACAAAATTCACAATAGTTATTTCATAGAGCTTCATTTACGTACGTTTCGGTATCATTTTAAAAATTATTTAAAATGAATATATATCCAGAACAGATTTGATATTATAAATATTCTCATTTTTAAATAACGTTACACATTCAGTATTATATTATTTTTCTTAATACATTCTGGTTTTTAACCGATTAATAATTTTGATTAAGAAAGTTTATTTTATCAAAATTCATAATGAAATATTAAGTTTAATGCAAAAAAAATTTTTCACGTACTTCAGTATTACATTTTAGTTGTTTTAAATTTATGATATTAAACTTCTTGTTCGGTTTAAGCATTTATGGAAAAAAATAATTGGTCATTCGAGGCAATCGGAGCTTGTGCCGATTTCTGAACACTTTTATAGTTTTTTTTAATTCCATTTAGGTATATTTACTTTAAAGACAAATAAAATATCGCAAAATATTAACATACTCTTGTTTGATATAAAATTTAATGTGTACTTATTTTAATAATAAATAAATGTTATTACATTTTAGGAACAGCAAGTGTGGCAAGTGGTATGAGCAACTATGTTGACGCATTAATTGATAAGAAAATCAAAATCGCCTTGCGAGATGCGATGCCCATAGACATCAGTTTTCTTTCTCCATATCCAGATTTTTTATCGTTTATTTTCGTCATGCTATTGACAGGTTAGTATATAGTATTTTAGGTAGATTTCATTTACCTATTTCATTACTAGTCTAGAAACCAGACGTTTTCCTTGAATTCATGCAAACACGGAAAAAATAATTTCAAGAACGTCTTAAAAGCATACACGACAGATTATCGAGATGTTTTAAAAACGTTCGTTAAAGTACCCGAGAACGTTTATAAGACGTTTTTCTCTAGTGCAAATGTCAGAACTTCCAACGTCATATAGAAGTCGAATAAATATGTTTTAAAAACGTTTCAAAACGAACTAAATGCAAAAGACGTTTTTTGGACATATTTTAGAACGTCCACTTATACTTTTGCGTATCCAAAAACACAATGTCTTTTGAACGTTTTTTACAGTGGCTATAAAAAAGACATACAAAAACATTTAAACAACGTAACTGTCTGACTTTTTTTGATAACATACTTTTAAGGACCTAAACAAAACATTTCTATAAAGTTTTTAATAGTTTTAAAAACGACTCAAATAAAACGTTTCAAATTTCTTTCTCAAAATATATTTTTGTTTTTTGAACGTTTTTACCGATGGATTTAAAAACGACTCAAATAAAACGTTTTACAAACATCCCTATTGTGACTTTATAAAAACATTCTAACATGGACGTTAAAAAAACGTTTAGTAGTCGTTTTTATCGTAGGTTTTAAAAACGTCTGATTACCTTAGCTTAAAAAACGTAATGTGTTTAATTTATGTGTTCCGACCTTTTGTCGACGTATTTTTGACGTTTCTTTATGTCCATTTTAAAAACGTTCTTGCAGAAACGTTTTATTTTGGTCCTTGGGCGTTCCGACATTAATTAACCATAAAAAAGCGTCAATCAGACCTTTTGTATTATTAGGGTGATATATAATTATTATTGTTGTTTATTGCACATGATAAAAAATTCAAACGGGAAAACGTCCAAGGTACCTACCCTAGCCAAAAAGTAAATAATTGTACCTGATCTGTTCAAATTTCTTCATGTGGAATTTTTAGAGTGGTATAAATAAATTTATTAAAAAACTAAAATAGATGAATCCACACCTGTACATTTATTATTTATTAATTTGATACTAATTTATAACAATGATGGCTTTAATACTTTAATTTACATATTTAATTTAAAAAACAAAAACAAAATGAAATTAAGTCTTACATAAAACACTTAAATGACTATGTTAAGTGAATGTGCAAGGTTTCGTTAGATAAAAATATAATAAACATTAGCGTATCGGAAAGTAGGACAATATTGAAATAAATCCTAAGCATACAAGAAAAAAAATTGGACACCATCTAAAACCAAGCAATAAAAAAATACTATTTTGGATCTGGATTTTAACATTTTTTATGATCTTGATATTTATTTTTAAATGTTTTTTCTAGTTACGCCTGTGGCAGACTATTTATTATGAGATTTATTACAACAGCTTTAATTATAACAAAAATTAACTTAAGAATTCATTTCCTGTTTATCTCTTTTTAAAAATATTGCGTAACGTAAATACCTGCGAATAGATGTTTCAAAATGACTTTGACACGTGAATTTGTTAATAGACAACATTTACAATTACTAGTGTAGATATAAAATTTTCAGTGTTTTACCACAATTTTCGTTACCCGCCTATGCTAAATCATAAGTTGTTATTACATTTCAGCTTGTTATTTTTGTTTGAAGTTATAAATACTAAATTACTTGCAGTTTGCCAATCTCATATTGGTTTAGAAACTAATTATTCCGACAATATTTCAAACATCCTATTCAATCAACGTACATTATAAACGCACCTTACAGACAATGAGACAGCTCATGTTATTCTTCTTCTTACAGTTTTCTATGTTAAGCACTTATAGCATTTAAATTTAGTATACTTTTGCCTCCAGATATCCCCAAATGTGATAATCCACTAGGTTAAAATCTGTCAATAAGTTAGGAATAATACTATTATTGGAACAATTAGTTCTTTTTTAAGTAAAACGTAAAATGTTACATCAAAAAATAATATTTGTGTTTCTTTAAAACTAATAACACGGATACTAAAACAAAATTGACCAAAATTGAACGAAATTGTCGAAAATTACCAATTTTTAAAGTTGTTTTTGCTCTTTTCGAATATGCAAACCAATTTTTATAATTCTGACATACAGAATGTTGTTCATCGTGAAAATAATTTTGATAATTGTTTTTCAAGTCGGACCTGGATTTTTATTTTGGGTTGCTAAATATAAAATAAATATGCAGGTTGGTTCCGGACAAACGGGGGTTGGGAGAAATGAGCAATATTGACAAAACACCCTGTAACTCAGTTATGAGGCGGGTTAGACCCATCAAATATGAGTTTTCTTGGAATCACCTAAGCGCCCTCTATTTGCGCATAACGTATGTCGGTTTACCTATAAGACACTCTGTATATGTCTTGTACAGTGTGTCCACGGATGGGTTATTCTGAAACCCCATAAAATGAAATAAAATTCAAGTTTTCAAAGAATTATAATCACTATCAAAAATAACAATACATAAATTCTTCATAAGCATTTTGTAGCATTTCTTGGGTAGGTAATTTCATTTACGGCATCAATGATTGCCCGTTTCAAATCCTCAATATTATGGTTTAATTTAAGTAGTACCATAAAAAACCTAAAATTGTTAAATCTGGGGATCGGGGCGGAATAGATTAACACATTATTTTCAAACTGAGTGCAAAAATTTATACGGTTTTCATAAAACTGACTATGAAATGAGACAGATTTTGAAAAACTTAATTTTATTTGGTTTCAGAACAAGCAAAACTTTTTATCAAGAATGACGTTTTTCGCTAAAACTAAAATTTAAAAATTTTTCACCTATAGGATACCCCATCCGTATATAAAATTGTAACCTTCCTCGAACCATTTAATTTTGATAACAATCCGCCTGCGAGCTATTAACATGCAATTTGCTTTCGAAAATATGTGTCAAATTACATTGAAATTACTTGGTCGTTGTCTGATTATTCAAACTACGCCCTTGACGTATTATAACTGATAATATAGCAATTAATTATTTTTTCCAATCAATACTAAGCGCATACATATATTTTTTTAAACAGAGAGTAACAATGTTGCTCTGTAGCTGAGAAATTGTGTGATTTAATAAAAGATAATAAAGGATTTTTGGTTTCGTAGAAATGTTAAAGTTTTAAAATCAAAAAAAAATCTGAAATTACTTAAAAATGGCTTTAATCTCGCACAATTTTTGATGGTTAAATGAAGCTAATTCTTTATCAAATTTTAATGAAATTTTGTTTTTATTAATTGCATCAATTAATAGTGGTATAGTACTTTGTGCAACAAGTGTAGATATGATGACCATATAGCACGCGGACATATTTTTAGCACATACGCGGAGTGCTCAATCGTCCAAGTGCGATATGGACAATCCACACGAGTTGAACAGTATATTTTTCTATAACTCACTAAAGGAAAAACTAAAAAATATTATATAAAAAGATTACAGCATTTGAACAGACGACCATCGTATTCGAAAGCGAGAGCGTTAGCAACTAGCTATCACAGGCTGTCACGAATTATTATAAAATCATATGTATAAAACTAATAGGCATCTTCTATATTTAAGTATCTCATATTCATATTTAGTTTTTGATTTTTGTGGTAATAATATTATTTACAGTTGTTTTGACAAGTTATATAAAAAAAAATAGGTGGTGGGTTACTAAATGTGCGCTAATGAAATTATATCTGAATACTCTGATTGAAATAATTCGAAATTTTGGATCGTATGATGAAATTATTTTGACACAATCAAATTTAATTTGTATTTATTTGTTAAATATCTTGATTATTTTCTGTTTGTTTGTATTTTTGGAATTCGTTGGCAACGTTGGCATATGTATTCATTTTAGAGAACTATAATTGGGAAAAAAACTGTAAAATAAACTTTATGTTTCTTGTTTTAGGCATTCTAGCTTTTGGAGTCAAGGAATCTTCTCTTATAAATAACGTATTTACCGTAGTTAATTTGGTGACAATAGTTATAGCTATTGTAGCTGGTTCTCTTAAAGGTAAGTTTAAAATATTATACAGGGTGGGGCAGCACAGAATTTAGTGCCAAAACCATTAAAAAAAAATCTTTTTATACTCATATATGTAAGTCAATAAGAGCTGCATTTTAAAAATATTTATAAATATACAGGGTGGTTCACAAAAATTTGGCATATCAAAGTTATACAATTTTAATGGAACACCCTATATTTTTTGACATTTTTAGATTCGTTCTTGAAGATATAGACAATTGAAAATCGTATTTTTTAAACTTTAAGTGATTGCTCCGGCCAAACGACATTAATTCGGATAAAACGACGTACATGTCCGTATCTTAACTTTTGACTTCTTCTTGATGGCATAAGAACAAAATGTATACAAGGTTATTAAAAGTACACAAACTTTGATCACCCGTCCTTTGAAAAAATGCGATTTTCAATGGTCTATAACTTCAAAACTACTTATATTTTATAATATAGGTGTAACAGGTTTTTGAAATCTCAGGACGAATCTAAAAATGAAAAAAATATAGGGTGTTCAATTTAAAAATATATAACTTTGATATGCAAATTTTTTTGAACTACTCTGTATATTTAGATAAGATAAGATAAGATTTTTTTATTTCTCTACTTGCAGCTGCATTCGCGGAAATCCACAGCAACTTTCTAAGTACATTTCCAAAATTTTCAATTTTTAATGAAGAATTTGAAGTTCTCATATCCAAGTTTACGGTGACATATCCCACGTATACAGACTTAAACTCTCTAAATAACAAAATACTAACTTCTGTTCTCAACACTGATCAAAATACGACAAAAATTTACACAGACGGTTCCAAGATTGGAATTCGAGTTGGCTGTGCCTTTTACATTCCACATCTTTCTTAAAAAAAAATATCGAATCCCGGATTACTGCTCAGTTTATACAGCAGAAGCAGTGGCAATAGAAACAACTCTTAGGTGGTGAACTGAAAATTTTCTTAAAAATATTTCAATCATTTCAGACTCTTAATCAGTGCTCAAATCAATTGAAAGTTGTCCTTATAAATAATACAAGAACAGTATTATTATTAAGATCAAATATATTTTATGTTCAATTTTAAAAAAATTTGGTAGAATTCATTTCGTATGGACAAAGGGACATGTTGGAATACATGGTAACGAGATTGTAGATAAGGAAGCAAAAGAGGCATGTGAACTGACAGAAATACAAATTATTTTTGTTTATAGCATTATTATTAACATATACAAGATCAAAGTACACAGGGAATGGGAATCCATCTGGAGCAAATATGCTACAACCTCTAATAATAATCCTTATTTAAATATCCATCCTACCCCACCAACAGCCTCAAAAATACCACACATTTACAGCTATCATCTTAGTAGGTTTTATTCGACAACAATAACTAGATTACAACTCAACCATGGTTGCTTCCAATCGCATTTGCATAAAATTGGCATTACAGACTCTCCCAATTGCGACTGTGATAATACAATAGGAGATCATTTATTCTTTTCATGTAAACACCATGTAAATACAAGTACCTTTCTCATTAAAAATCTAATTAAATTGGGAGCGAACTACCAACAAACAATGTAATTTTACTAAGTTTTAACAACAAAAATATATTCTAGATTGTCTTATTGACTTTTTAAAACGTGAAGGAATCAATATCTAGACCATTATCGTCAAAGACTAATTTCTAACCATTTTATATCTTAATATACAAAAAATCTGTGGCTAATAGACTATGTCTGAAGCCAACCTACCAAAAAAAAAGATTCTTTTAAATTGTTATGGTTTAGACACGTATGTGGTGCCCCACCCTGTATATTAAAAAAAGTTTAGAGCAAACAAATGAAAATTTCAGAATAGACAAACAGAACAATCTAAATATGTTTCTCTCACTCTTGGCATATGGAAAATTTCCCAATAAATGATATGAAAAGATTAAAAAATTTGAAAAATTAAAAAAAAAACAGATTTATCATGAAAATTACAAAAAATGCCAAGAAAAATTGAAAACAATAACATCTTTATATGTACCCTTATTTTTACTCTAATTTTAATATTATTGAATGTACATAGTATTTATTTTTTTAAAGCTACTGTTGACAATTGGCAAATTGATCCAGCTCAGGTCCCCGCAGCTGAACGAGAGACCGTTGGTGAAGGAGGATTTCTACCATTTGGCGTTTCCGGTATAATGGCAGGAGCAGCTAAATGCTTCTACGGTTTTGTGGGTTTTGATGCAGTCGCTACTACTGGTGAAGAAGCGAAAAATCCACAAAGAGACATTCCATTAGCTATAGTTATTTCTTTAAGTATTATTTTCGGTGCTTATTTTGCAATTTCGACAGTTTTGACGATGGCTTATCCGTATTATTTACAGGTTTGTTGTTATAAGATATGTTTTGACTAAAAAATGGTTTTTAAGGTATTGCCAGAAAAAATGGTACGAAATTATATGAAAAGAAAAGTGTTACCTATTCCTACTTGTAAATTTTGAATAATTTTGTAAATTACTTTTTCGCTACATACACCTGATTTACTATAGTTTATAAAGGGAAAGAATTTTTTATAGCATTATCTACTAACAAAAAAGATTTAGTTAAGTCATTATTTTAATACAAATGCAAATTTTATTTTGACATTTCGATTTCTTCGCACACACCGTTTTCAATTTATCTGGAAAAAGTAGTATCATATTGAAACATTGTAGAAATTTATATTCAGAAAAGAAGGAAATCTTTTTATTTTTAAATATTTACCAGATTTTTACTCTCAAGTTATCCCGAATGGACTATAAACATTTAAAAAAATATATATATTAAATAGCAAATAAGATGTATTACGTTTTCCACAACCCATATTTTTTATAAACATTTGGGATTATACTATTTAGGAAAATTTGGAGATATTTTTAGAAAAAATTGGGAAAAGATTCTACTAGAAACCATTTTAATGAACAATATAGTATTTTAGGAAATTTTGGGAATTTATATAATATTTTAGAAAACCTTGTAGATATTTTAATACAATTTAAAAAAAAACAGACAATGCAAACTTAAACTCTATTTTTAATTTAGGATCCTGACGCTCCATTCCCGTACGTATTTGAAATGTTTGGTTGGACAACAATAAAATGGATAGTAACTGTAGGCGCCGTATTTGCACTATGTACAAGTTTGTTGGGCGCCATGTTTCCGCTACCAAGAGTTCTCTACGCCATGGCAAACGATGGAATTATATTCAAACAGTTGGCCATAGTTAGCAAACAGACCCATACGCCTATAATAGCTACATTGGTATCCGGACTATTGTCTGGTAAGATTTTAAAAAGTATTAAAAAATGCCAGTCGAATTTCAATAATATATTCAATAACGTCAATCCTGCACAAAAAGCACAAAAAGAAATCAGTCTAATTTAAAAAATTACGCCTTCAACATCGTACTAAATCCGAAGCTCTAAATAAAACACCGCGACGCATTTATGATATCTGTCTATTTTCTCATTTCGTCCTAAATCACAGTCACTTTACTTCGACAACAACGTAATCAATCGTATGGCCTTAAATTGTCTTCTTACGGATAAATCTGATAATTATTTTCTTAATATTTTAAAATAAATCTCTAAGGTTATCCATATCTCAAATCAAATGTGGTCCAGTGTTCAATAATTGAAATAAAACTCGAAGTCATGTACCACATAAATATAATTAAAACGATATTAGGAAATTTCAACTAGTTTCGGCTTAAAAGCCATCTTCAGTCCATAATAAGGTTGATTACATTTTAAATTTTAAAAAATGAACAATTGTACATTGACGATCGAAGAGGTGGTGTAATGCTAATAAGGGTGGTAGTGGAAGATGAAAATTTAAAACCAAGATAAATTTTATATAGGAATATTAACAAATTTCAAGGAAGAAACAATTAAACTCTCTAATATGGAGGGTGGGTCCACCATATTAGCATAGGTTTGGACGATTCCACGAGGGAATCGAAAGGATCCTTGTAATATCAGAAAGGGCTATATGGCCTCCGGGTTAAATAAATTCCGGTTTTTTCAAACCGTCCAAATTGAACCAAAAATTGTAAATAGTCCACCCTGGAACACGAAATTAAAATAAATTTGGTGTGAGAAATACGCAATTAACTTTAGGAACACTAGGCAAATCTGAAACATTGCCCTTCTCTAGCTAATCCCAGAGTGAACTATTTACATTTTTTGGTTCTATTTGGACGGTTTGAAGAAACCGGAATTTACTTAACCCGGATGCTGTATGGCCTTTTCTGATGTTACAAGGATCCTTTCCTTTTTAGGATCCTTTTATTTCCTTTCGATAACCTCGTGGAATCATCCAACTCTACTGTGTTTGTCCTCTATTGGAGGGTTTAATTGTTCCTTCCTTGAAATATGTTAATATTCCTATATAAAATTTATTTTAGTTTTAAAATTTTCATGTTCTATGAACCTCCCTTTTTATTTCCCATATGTCACTCTTCTTCTAGTACAAAACCCCCCTTTATCATTACAGGAACTCTTTGATCGGCAATGTACAATTGTTAATATCTTATCAACCGTATTATGGCCTGAAGATGGCTTGTAAGCCAAAACTAGTTGACGTTCCCTAATATTGTTTTAATTATACTTATGTGGTACATGACTTCGAGTTTTATTTTAGTTATTTTAAAATAAACTGTTTCGGTATACACATTTACCGATTATAAGAATTCTGTTAATTTAGAATGTTGTAAAAATAATTATTCTTAGATTTTTCTTTAAAAAGATATTTCGTCTTGGCAAGAAATGTTTAAAGTCGAACATCTATAATGCCGTCGAACTGCTTAGGATAAAAATTAATCAAATGTGAAAAAATATTTTTTTTAGTTCCAAATAAAGCAAAAAAAAATATTGTAAATTGAAAAAGTTTGGTCGTAATGGTAAATGACGTGAAAATAATAAGATTGCTTTGTTGTAGGATTACCAGTCTATTACGGATAAACCCTAATAACACGAGATTATATTGTTATCATTTTCTATCCCATCAGAAAATATTTCAACATTTTGTACAGCAGAACTAACAATAACATTGACAGACGTGACAGTATAATAACGTAACCTAACATATTTTTAATTTTAACACAGAATATCACACAAATAGGACTTAAACCCTATCTTAGATTTTATGGATCGATTTTTTTAAGATGAAGAAGATGAAGATAAAATCGAAGAAAATAGTTGTTTTAGATAACATTAAAAAAATATCGCAGAGTTAAGTCCGGAGAACGTGCAGGCTATGAATCAGTTTATCTTTCATTTGCTAGTCTTTAAATATTTATAGTTTTTATTCATACGTGTCCTTAAGATTGATCGGAGATTTCTTTTGAGAGTTATAGTGTTTATATCCAGACAGACAGTCCGGGCAGGATTTTTTTACATTTTCGGACTCTGGTTGCTGGAAAACGTCAAGAACTTACGTTTGGTTCAATATAACTTTATTTATATAATTTTACTGTTTTCTTAAATTGCGCTTTACTGGTTTGGGAAAATTCGCTTTTCATTTTGTACTGATTTGCTTTTGTCGGGTGTCATAGTGTTTAAATACAATTTAAAATGGAGCCTACTTAGAGATTCAAGCAGATATTGATTATTTTTATCTGTTAATAGAAATCACGTCAAAAGATAGTGACTCTAATCACTCCAGTATTATTATAAAATTTATAAAATGTATACTCTTCAGCGTTGTATCCCTATATTGAAATTAAATTTATTTATTTTTATTTTTGCGTTAAAATGTATCCAAGGTCTACAAACCAAAAAGAGAAGTAAAATGAACGTAAATTGAATGACTCGACTTGGCAACGTGACACTGTCGTGCTTTTCTGTGATTGTATATTGAGGAGGGGTGGGCTCTAAATATATTTTAAAATTAAAAAGGCATTACTTTGAAATATGCTTATTATTGGTAGGAACTGGAATAATTATTAGTAAATATGCTCTTCATTTAATGATTTTTATATGCCTTTATGCAAAAATTCCGACCTGTGAATGTATCTCATTAAATTGTCTGCCAAAATTATGTGGGAATGGCTCAAGACGCGACTTAAGTGTCGTCAAATGATAGGAAGTTTCGGAACCCCGAAGTCAGATAGTCAACATTGCGTCGGCGTCGCAACGTTTCATTTGGAGCTTGATTTCTTTGGTCATTTGAGCTTCAAGTTATACTAGATTTAAGAAAATTAACACTCTGAGGAACCGTTTAGTATTTACTTTTCTGCATCTTAAGTACCTAAGGGACATTTTTCTAAATTTTGGAACATTTAAAAAACGCATGTCTGAGGTTACAATTATTTTAAACATAGACAAACGTCCAAGAAAATATTAAAATAAGATAAAATTTAACACATCCATTTCTCTGAACATTATTACGTTTATTTACTGAATCATTAGCTTTCAGACGTTCTATCAACTGACAGTAAACTGTAAACTATTGGATTAGCACTTTATATACAAAACACAACATTGTAACAATAATTAACGTCTCATAAAATAATCTGTTGAAATATAGCTTGTGGTAAATATTCTTTTTATTTAAGTTAATAAAATTTAACTGTAACAAATTTTAATCTTTAGTTATATAGTCTAATTTAATGTTGGAAATCTTATTATTAAATAAAATTATATTGATTAGCTAAGCACAAAAATACAATACAAATACAAATGTTATCTTATTTCTACTTAAACTAATTCGTAGAAACTTGATATTTGTACATTATTCGCAGAACAAGAAAAATTTTATTATAATAAGTACATAGTTTGTCTCAATTCTTAGGAAAATAAATGTTTTTTGTTATTCAGATAATAATATATCCGTAGATAATATTTTTTTCTAATAAACAAAACATGGTTTAAAACCATATATTAACAGAAAATTAGTTCTCATTTTCCGACTCAGTAATCTTCATCTGCCAAATTTAGCGAAAAAGCAAAGAGTTCAATGTCTTTTTCCAATGTCCTTTACCAAATCAGCGGATATACTTTTTTCCATGTCGAATCATTCATCCTGTTTTTTACTAAAAGACCTTGACCGTGCACAATTACATCAGAAAGTGTAGACTTTGTTTCGATCGCATTCTAATACATCAACATCTTCACCTAACATCGCAAATTTTTTAAACATTTTCCACCCAAATGATTATTTAGACCATCATGAAAAAATATGAGAGAACAGTTGTTACTAGAAAATATAACGGTACCAAATTTCAAGTCAATGATAAAGAAATTATTGCAAAAAAAACGAAAAATAAATTTTAACTTCATCACCCTGTATCTTAATAATTTGACACAGAGTTATTTAGTAAAATATTAATATTTGGAGGTGGTGAACATATCATCAAAATATTGATCATTCCTTATGAAACACCCTGTATATTTGCTTTACAATTTTACTTTTTAGAAACAGAATTAAAAATGCAGCACAGTGGATTACATACTTAGTTATGATCTATAGGCTTTAGACCGAAAAAGTTTTTATTTCTTTTATTTATTAGGAAATAGTATATTACATAACAAGAGATGTAAGTAACCCATTACGCACGAAGTGAAAAAGTTTACGCGCGAAACCGGCCAGCGGCGAGTGCGTAAATTTCACGAGTGCCTAATGGGTTTACAACTCGTGTAACGTACTATACTTTTTCTACCCCCACTTATTTTCTTCTATTAAATAAAGGACATCGCAATTATTTAAACTTTATTATAATAGTTGTTAATAACAACTGAACAATTATTGTAAGAAGAACTAACTTTTTTTAAAATCTCTGGTGGAGTGCTCATAATTACATCACTTTCACTACTAACAGGAATATTCATAGGTAAAGTTGAGCAAATGTTCGGATACAATAATACTTTCTTACAAAAATTGACAATATAAATGACATGACGTTTATTTCCATGACATACTAAGAAAACACGACTTATTTAAAAAATAATTGTATAATGTGTTGCCGACATTTAGCGGCATCACTCTTTTAATCCAAAATGTATCTCGCTAATGCTAAAAGTTTTCATGTTTTTCAATAGCCTAAATTTATGTAAATAGACCAAATAAAGTCGTACATAGATAAAAAATTGATTGCAATTTGATTAAACTAAGAAATTTAAGTTTTATTATCAAAACGCACATGTATGTTATGAGATCTCATAACGTGCATATTATTGTTAAATGTCAGTTACAAGGAATGTTGACAATGCGATTTTTAACGTTTAATGACATGGACGTAGAAAAATATATTAATTCGTAACATAATTAATCACTCAGAAAATGAAAATATTTTTAAATTTATTATTATTGTTTTTATTTTGTCCCCGCACACAAAATAAAATTCCGCTTTTCACTTGTATCATAAAAAGCTTTATGTCATGCTTTTGTTTTAGGTATTATGGCGGTTCTTTTCGACTTGGAACAATTAATAGATATGATGTCAATTGGAACATTATTAGCATACACTATAGTAGCTGTATCAGTCCTTTTATTAAGGTAACGTATTCCAAAAAATGGAACTTTTAGTATCAGACAAATATTCTTTGTGCATTAAAAAAAAATTGCTAATTATAGTGATCTACATCAAAATTGCCGTTTAAATGAAACCAACTATAGAACTTAAAATTCATATTTAGCTTCATATTGTTATCTTGATAGAATTATAATATTTATTATGACAGTTCAAAATATTTAGTGATTACCTGAGGGAATTTTATTATGACTTATTCGTATCTTATGCCTAATGCTGTCTGTGTTTTGTTTACAAGTTGAAACGTAAAGTTTTATTAGTATTTTTAACATTTTTAACATATTTTCAGTGAAAAATCTACAATTTTCATTATGTCATCACGTAATTGTGTAAATGGTGCATTTTTGCTACATATATTATAACGTGAATCTAAGTAGCCAAAGGTGACCAATAACTCAAGCGTTTAGAAACTGCTTATTTCCATTATTTTGGAACTAAAGTTTAAAACCAAGACAAATCCACATTTTAGTTGCTCTACTAATTTGATCAAGTGACCAGACAAGCAGGGATATATTTAAAACCAGGCAGACTAGGCGCGCGGCAAAATAGTGGGGCGGCAAAATTTAGGAAGCAGAAAACTAAATACGTATGGAAAATGAAAATTTTTAAAACTTGTGTTCCATTATTGTTGCATTCTATTCCTAGTAAACGTCGCAGTCAACTTTATTCCATATAATTGGTTTTAATTGTCAAGTGTAAAGTGCGACGGCAGGTTTTTGCGCGGCAGGTTATAACAAACTATTAGATAGTTCGTGTTGAAAAAATCAACTTAAACCGATATTTTAATGTGTAAGTGCCTGTAAAAAGTCAAGATGCAGTTCAAATGTAGCACTGTATCAAGCGTATAGAGGGCGGCCGAATTTTACTGTCTGGGGGCGGCAGACGTCTAAATCCGTCCCTGTAGACAAGTACAAACGTTCACTGCTTTTGACGTTCCAATGATGTGGAGGGAACCTTTTACTAATACCGTGAATAACTGTTACTTTTGTTTGACATCTTCTATCCAGCATGATATATCGAGGAAAAAAAAGAATACTAAAGAGGAAATTTACTGAATGGAAGTTAAATGCAATGAGCCTGACTTTGCAAGGTTCAGAGTTTTGTGTAGTTTATGACGAACCTTACAGACTTTCGTAAGATTAACTCTTATATCATACTCATATTTGCCAAAAGATAAAGAAGAATTACTGGTATCAAGACTTGAATAATGGAATGTGCTACAACTTGATGTAGTTTATACAGAAAATATCAGAAAGACTTGATGCACAATTTTAAATCTGAAAACCAGGTTGTAACTTGTTATAATATAAATGGTTTAATGAACTTTTTGAAGATTGAATGCAATCCACAGGAATGGAGACTTATATCATATACTCCTCAAATATGAGTAACGGTGTATGCTAAAGAAACATATGAAAATAATTTTAGATGCCATTTCATACTTGGAGCACCAATGGCAGATTTGTGGTGATCTGAAAGTCATAGCCATATTGCTGGATTTGCAAATGGGCCATACCAATTATTGTTTTTTGTGTGAGAGATAGATAGACTGGAGTCCAAAATCAATTCTTTGTCCCGGAGAAAATAACGTCCAGCAGCTTCTTCTAGTAAAATCCTAAAAAATTCTTCAACAACTTTTACATAATAAACCGGTACTAATGAAGAACTTTGTCTCAACAAAGACGGACCAACATTCAAATACCTACGAAGTAAATTTCCGCGTCTAAGCAACGCCAATTTAAAAGAAGGAATCTTTATTGACCCTAAAATTAGAGATTCAGTTTTACAGAGCTTTACATTGTTTTTTGGAAAATAGGAGATACGAAAATTATGTTGAGCTTGTGAACAACCTCCTACCAAAGTATAAGAAAGTAGGTTGCAATATGTTCCTAAAAATGAATTTTCTTCACTCACATCTTGATTTTTTCCTACTAACTGAGGTGATGTAAGTGACGAACATTGTAAACGATTCAACCAAGACATAAAATGGAAAAGAGATACCATGGCCGACGAAATAAATACTAGTGGACTACTGTTGGAACTTGAATAAAGATACCGGTGAAGGTGATTATAAAAGACAAAAGAAAATGAAGAAAAAATCTTTATTAAAAAGGTTATTTTCGTGTTGGATAACCCAAAATTAGTATAAAATATAGCGTTTATTTAAAAGTTAGATTTTGTAGACCAGTGTTATTGTAATCACAGTAATATTGTTGTTTATTTTTTTAGATACGAACCTACTGAAAAACATGATTACCCAGTAGTGGTCACCACTAATAAAAAAGACGAAACTATAGAATCTTTCATGATGACTAGTTTAAAAAATTTATTTAATCTACATAACATTAAGTACCCATCAAAAGAATCTTCAACTATAGTCAACTGGAGCATAGCTTTATTTAGTAAGTTTTTATTTTTGTATTTATTAGTTACCTTCTAAAAGATAGAATAAGTATATGAAATTGTTAATGGATAAAACATCGCTTTATCATAATTATTTTTTCTGTAACATTATCTAAAAGCTAGTGTATGTACAGGGTCATTCATTATAAATTATTCAATAAAATAATCAAACTAGTTTATAACAAAGACTTTATGAGAAATTTAAATATAAATAAATAATAACACATAAAAAATAATCTATCAGGGCCAAGTCAGGAGTATTAGGTACCTATTCTAATAGTTAGAATTGCATTATTCAAATTATTCTCGAGCACTATGCGGAGTTATCTCAATCCTGCATCCAAATCGTAACATCATTTTCAGCCCAAAATAAATATTTTCTGCCTCTAGATAATTCTTTTTAGCATGAAATTGTTAATTATAATTTTATTATTCTATGTATATTTTTTATGTTTAAGGTGTGTTCACTGCTCTCTTTTGCGCGACAGTTGCTAATGGTCGCAAATTGGTATTTACAGAACCATATTACTTAATCGCTTTTGTAATAACAATTATTGGTATGGCAGTATTGATGGTCATCATGATCAGACAGCCTCAATCTGATGAGGAATTGTCTTTTAAGGTATGTAGAATTTTTATTTCTAAATATCAAACAAACACAATTCTGGCTATTTAATGTGTACCTAATTATTTGTATTTGTTTTAGGTACCTTTAGTTCCATATATTCCTTGCGTAAGTGTTGTTTTCAACTTGTATCTTATGTTTGAATTGGATTTACATACTTGGATACGATTTCTCGTGTGGCTGATTATCGGTAAGTTTCTATAAAAATATTAAAAAAAAACATTCTCTTAAAATAAATAAGATTGCAGATTGTGTAAAAACAAAACAACAAGATCTTGTTCTTTAACTGCCAGCGTATAGGCGTTCATCTGCCATTTATTTGAAGTTTTCCCTCTCTTACTAATTGCTAAGATAAAAATGTTTGAATTCCGCACAAAACTCTTATGTCCCTCAGTCATAACTGCTGTTTTCTTCCCGGGCCTCTTCTTCCCTCTATCTTACCCATTAAAATGCATCTTAAAACTTCATATTTATCACTGCATCTCAGCATTTTCTAGCTTGATCAACTCATGTATTCGCAATAGTTTATGAATCGTCCTCATTTCGAACGTTTCTATGCGATTCATTCATTGATCTTAATTTGAGTGACCATGTTTCAGCCTCATATGTTATTATGGGCCATATATAATTGTACTAAGAAAGTCTTAAGTTCAGAGGAATCTGCCTCCGATATATTTTTGGAATTTGACAAATGCCGTTCTTGCCATTGCTGTTCTTATTTACCTACAAGGTAGGCAATCTATTTAACATAAACAAGATTAATTTTGTCAAATCACACTTTATATCCTAGCAATTTTTCAATAGTAGTTTATGCAGCAAGTGTGAATATGATGATCATATCGCACGCGGCCGAAGTTTGAGTCGGAAAATGCAAAAAAAATCCTGTACAGATGTCTGGATGTCTGTCTGTCTGGATGTAAACACTGTAACTTTTGAACGAAAGATCCGATCGAGTTCCGGTTTTCACTTTACCCAGTTAGTTTTGTCCAATGAAGAACTCTATTAAATTTGAGCAGGATCGGACCGGAACGTCCCGTATCCGCCATACAAATTAAAGTGGTTTGCATGGGAAAACTTCTTTCCAATTAAATTTTTTAGAACTTTTCCGGTACATTCCGGTACCCGCCCCACAACGATCGATAAAAATCAAGTTCTCAAGGGATGAACTTTTTTACACTGCAAATTTAAAAAAAATTACGTCAGATCATTTATTATAGTGTTCTACAGGTATTTAGCGCCAATGCTTCACAGCATAAAAGTGTTCGCTCGATGCACCGAAGTCCCGAAACGGTGCACCACCGTTTGAGCGTTTCTAGAATTCATTAATTAAAACTTAAATTTAGGTCAGGCGTAAGAAAAATTTGTAAAATCTCATAATCCCCGAAACATAACCCAGAAAGTTTAAAATTGGTTATTTGAAAAAAAAACGGAATAACTGAGTTACAGTCAGTGCTTTTATAAATACGCATTTTGTTTTACTTTTAAAATTTTAAGGTCATATTCAATATCCCTTTTACTTTACCCATATTTTCATTATCCATAACTTTAAAAGCACTATGTATATTTATTGCCTCTCTACCATTTATACCATTATATTATCTTGAAAAATTATGAGGCAAAATATTTTTTTTTAATTAGTAATAATTATTTTACAAAAAATGAATTTACAACCGCACAAAGTAGGCCTTAGTTATCATATAAATACAAGATATTTTGGCGTTTGAGCGTAGCGAGCGCGTTAATTGTTCAGATTATTAATCACCTTTTAACATACAAATAAAGCTTCTCTTGAAACTATGCCCAAATCCTATAGTTATAACTTAAATTTTCGACTGTGTAAAAATAACATTATTCTTATAATCAATGAAATACCAACCAAAACAATAATATAATTGTCCAAATACAATAACATATTATTTTAATTTTAAAGGTTTCCTAATCTATTTCACATATGGAATAAACAACAGTAAGGAAAAGGAAGGGAACCGACGAACGAATCAACAGCCCAAAGAACAACCTGCGAAAGAAGTAACGTCGTTTTAGACAAACTGAGGGATCATCATCAGTACAGTGTAATAATAATGAATGAAATTAAAAAAACCTGTTTGGTCTAGTTCCTTGTGATAAAGAGTGCCTAGTTGCCCAAGTTTACATTTTTTTTTTGTTTTTGGTGCTAGTCATAATAATTATCAGAATACGGTGCCTATATATTTTTATTTTATTTTATAACAGTGTTGATTCAGTTGATTTTTTGTTTGTTTTAAAGGAATGTTTATTTACCAAAATATTATCAGGCAATAGGTTAATTATTTATAACGACAAAAATTTGTTTTTTTACAAAGTTGTTTACTTCAGACTTATGATGTCCTATACTAATGTACATAATTAGAAAAACAAATATATAATTTAGCAATAAAATTTAATAATAAATAATTCGGTCACGATTAAAATCTATTTATATATAAAAAAAGTCGCAAACAATCACGTAAATAAACATGAAGTAAATTGCTTGAGATTAAATATAATTACAAAGAGTATTAAGTGTGACAAATACTATTTATTTTTTTATTATACAATTACTATTAATGATAATTATCCAAACAATAAAAGAAATATTTTCAATGTCACTTTTTCTTTTGATCCATATTAACACATAGAGTAACGAACTTAAAAAATAATATCAAATTGCTAAGTGACAAAATTTGATGTAAATTGTAATTTGGTAACTTACTAATTAGTGTATTATTATTTTTTATCTCGAACAAGATAATAATCGTCAAAAAAAGACTTTGGTTCTTAATAATCCCATAGTTATTACTACAGATTAAAATAAATAGAACAAACGACCATGCACGGAGCTCATGAAAAATGGGTTTTAGTAAAAATTAAATTTTTATTGACATAATATAAAATGTCTTAAGAATTATTTAATTTAATCTAAAATAAACGCAAGATAATTAATTGATTGTTTATTATGTAAGTACTAAACATTTATTGGGTCTCAAAAATGTTTTAAATTTAATAAAAAATGCGCAGTTCTAGAACTATTTAGAATCAGCCGCTTTGATATAGCTCTGAAACTACTTTGTGGCGTTTCCGACACAATTAAATTCTCAAGACAAAAAATTATCAAAAGAAATAATTATCCTGCTTAAATACAAAAATTAAATTCTCGTAAAATTAAAGTAAGTAAATGCTTTACATTCACTGTCACTTTCTTTAAGGTTCACTCACTCGCAATACTTCCAATGCCAGTTTCTTTAAGATACACTCACTCGCAATACTTTCACTGTTACTTTCTTTGACCTTCACACACTCGCAATACTTTAACTCTCAGTTTCTTTGACCTTTACACACTTGCAATACTTTTACTGTTACTTTCTTTGACCTTCACACACTCGCAATACTTCCAATGTCACTTTCTTTAAAATTCTCACATCGCAATACTGTTACTTTTTTTGACCTTCACACACTCTCAATACTTTCACTGTCACTTTCTTTAAGATTCACTTACTCGCTATACTTTCACTGTTACTTTCTTTGATCTTCACATACTTGCAATACATCCACTGTCAGTTTCGTTAAGATTCACTCACTCGCAATAATTTCACTGTTACTTTTTTTGACCTTCACACACTCGCAATACTTTTATTGTTACTTTCTTTGATCTTCACACACTTGCAATACTTTCACTGTCAGTTTCGTTAAGATTCACTTATTCGCAATAAGTTCACTGTTACTTTTTTTGACCTTCACACACTCGCAATACTTTTACTGTTACTTTCTTTGATATTCACACACTGGCAATACTTTCACTGTCAGTTTCGTTAAGATTGAATCGCAATACTTTCACTGTCACTTTCTTTAACCATCACATACTTGCAATACTTCCATGTCACTTTCTTTAAGATTCACTCACTCGCAATACTTTCGCTGTTACTTTCTTTGACCTTCATACACTCGCAATACTTTAACTGTTACTTTCTTTAACCATCACACACTTGCAATACTTCCAATGTCACTTTCTTTAAGATTCACTCACTCGCAATACTTTCGCTGTTACTTTCTTTGACCTTCATACACTCGCAATACTTTAACTGTTACTTTCTTTAACCATCACACACTTGCAATACTTCCAATGTCACTTTCTTTAAGATTCACTCACCCGCAATACGTTCACTGTTACTTTCTTTGACCATCACACACTTGCAATACTTTCACTGTTACTTTCTTTTGGAACTTTCTTTAAATTAACAGTCAATAATATCCTGTCTCTTCCTTTGTATAAAATTTTTCTGAGGTTGGTTTATACAATAAACCAAACCCTTAAAAGAAAAATATGTTTTATTCCTTCAATTTTTAATGGCATTCCATTACAACTACATATTTTTAATTATAATTGAATTAATAATGCGCAATAAAGAGGAACAAATGAACCATATTTTATACAAAGTATAAATTACAATTTTCTAAATATTTTTTATTTCGGTCAATGTTTCTATTGAGGTTAAGCCATTACTTTATCAGATTAGACAAATCTTATTTTAATTTTTGATGTTTTATAGTCCAAAATCGAAATTACTAGATCCTTGATTCTCCAAAATAGTTTTTGTTGGTAGCTATTTCCTGTTTATTTTCCCATTTCTTTAAATGTCTTCTTATACTGAGATATTAATTTTATTTATAGATTTTCCACTTCTTCTTTTTATTTTTTTAATCCTTTCAATTTAGAAATGTTTGGTCTTCCTCACTTTTTTTGTGTTTCTATGATCGTTTAACCCTTTATTTCTCTAGTTATTTATATACATTATTTTAATATTTGTTTGCTATGAGTTCAACCCACACCAATGTTTTCAGTTCAGTTCGTTAAAACATTTTTTTTGACACGCAATATGTTCTTATCTATGTAGTCAAAATATTATTGTGTATGCATGTGATTTATTTTAAAAACTACTATTATGATTTGTGTTATCGGAAATAAACCTTAATTGATTTAATATCTCTACATACAGGGTGTCCAGAGATAAAACCGACAAAACTTGGGAGTTATAGGGACTGCCAATATGATTGCAGAAAGCCTTATACAAATGTCCAAAACCGCTTTGTTACTCATATACAGTGTGATTTGTGAATTTAGACAAAAAATTCAATCCGCCATATTAAATCCAGGGATAACCCGATTTGATTTAAATTTGGTACATGAATTGAACTAAATGGCCTTCATAAGTAGCCCTTTGAACGAAACCAATATCAGGACCGGAATATTCTTTTTGATCCATCTTAAGTTCTTGTAAGAATAACTCACCCTGTATAATGATTATCAAAAATCTGAACTCAGATTCGAAATCTACGGAAAAAATCCTACAGGAACTTGTTAAAAATGTTTCTGGCACCATTTCAGTATATTCCGTAATAAATTATGATGTTAAATGTTTTCACTCGAGAAATTAATTTTCGGATAAAGTACCATCAAAAATGGGTTAATATAATAAAAAATTACGAAACCAAGACATAAATATTGTTATTTTCTTTAATTAGTTCATAGTAAAATTTTATAAAATACTCTCATAACCCCAAAAAAAGTGAAGAATAAATCCGTATCAGTAGCTTACAATTTTTGTCTAAATATAGTAGGCTTGTGTCAAGTGTCAAATCCCTATTTTCAAAAAATTATTGTGCATTGTGTTGTACTTTCTTAAATTCAAAATTAGTAAGCAAATATAATTTATAAAAAATTCAGTACAGTCCTGTTTGAACAAATTCCTATCCGCTTTTTTTAGCAGATTTTGAATCTGCGATCAGAATATTGATAATTATTATACTAGAACAGTTATTCTTACAAGAAATGACTCATTCCGGTCCTGATGCGAATTTATTTTTTCGTCTTTTCTTGGGTTATGAAAGTGTTTCATAAAATTTTGCTACGAACTAATTAAAGAAAATAACAATATTTATGTCTTGGTTTTGTAATTTTTTATTATAATAACCCATTTTTGATGGTATTTTATCCAAAAATTAATTTCTCGAATGAAAAAATTGAAAATAATAATTTATTACGGAATAACTGAAATGGTGCCCGAAACTTTTTTAACAAGTTCCTGTACGATTTTTTTCGTACATTTTGAATCTGAGCTCAGATTTTTGATAATCATTATACAGGGTGAGTTATTCTTACAAGAACTTAAGATGGAAGAAAAAGAATATTCCGGTCCTGATATTGGATTCGTTCAAAGGGCTACTTATTAAGGCAATTTAGTTTAATTCATGTACCAAATTTAAACCAAATCGGGTTATCCCTGTATTTAATATGGCGGATTGAATTTTTTGTCTAAATTCACAAATCACACTGTATATCAGTAACGAAGCGGTTTTGGACATTTGTATATGACTTTTTGCAATCATATTGGCAGTGTCTATAACCCCCTAAGTTTTGTCGGTTTCATCTCTGGACACCCTAATTAAATTTACAAATCTTATGTATATTTAAATTCAAAAGGTTATCCATTAACTCAAATGTGGTCTACTGAATAGTAATGAAACTCAAAGTCGAGTACCACAAAATTTTTATTGTAAAACAAAAGATAGGCGACTAGTTTCGGCTACAAGCCATCATCAAGTCTAGAATATAAGTAGAAAGGTAGGAAAAAGAACTTATGAATTATAAACTATTAGACTTACCCAATTAAAATTATAATAAATGATATTTGTTGAAAATTGACAACACAATTGTCAATAAACTGTATGGAGGTTGCATGTGAGCACTAGGGGGGTAGAGGTGAAGGGGAGATTGTGGTACAGGATTAAAATTAAAATTAAAAATAGAAGTTACAGGAGGCACATATAATAGTTTATAATTCTTATAAGTTCTTTTTCCTACCTTTCTACTTATATTCTAGGCTTGATGATGGCTTGTAGCTGAAACTAGTCGCCTATCTTTTGTTTTACAATAAAAATTTTGTGGTACTCGACTTTGAGTTTCATTACTATTATGTATATTTAATATTTTTGTATATTTTGTACTAAATTTTTTTAACTTGAAACTATCACAATTTTAATTAGAATTTTGAGAACTAGTATATCAAAAATTTAAGCAAAACGACTGACCCATTTTCCATAAGCTTAAAGCAAATTGTGATTTACCAGCATTCTTTTATTAATATTTTTGTTACCAATATGACATATTGAAAATCTATCATTTTTCAGTAAATAATAATATGGGACGCAAATTTAGAAATAAACTGTATTAATGATAACAATAATTAAGCACCGTATTAAAAAATAATGTATATTCAATACTCAGTATTATGTGACTGTGTGCCTACAAATTTTTATAAATCGATGTGATAGACGTTGTAATTTTTTAATAAAATGTAATAAACAAACATTTAATTTTCTTTTACCCCTACCAACCCCAGATTAGATTTGATATTCTATCTGTCAGTAGATAGAACGTCCTTTAACTTTAAAGACTCAGTAAGTAAAGGCAATGACGTTTAGACTAAAACTTTACAAGTTGATTTCTTGTACAATTGTCACAATCTAAACGTCATTGTCATTAGTTACAGAACCGTTAAAGTTAAAGAACGTTATATCTACTGAGTATATGTATGTTAATAATTGTCTTCCTAACAATTCTAGTTAGTTTTATTCAATTCTACTTGTCGCTAGCCAATATTTTAAGTTTAATAAAAAATTAAGAGGGCGACAATTAAATTAAAAAAAGTTGAAGTTTCGTTTTACGTTGTAATTTTGTACATATCGTTTTCAAAAACATATTTTGTGGAAAATCGACTCGGACTAGGGACTGGAGGTTTCTATATAGTCGTCGTTCAATGTATATACCTCAAAAGTTCCACCTCTGGATATGTTCTGTTGTATATATCAAGAACGTACATAACATATACATTAAATACATATATAGGAACAGACATATTATGTACCTACCTAGAACATACATTTTGTGTACCTCCTACAAATATACATCTTATTAATATTCCTGCATATACATTTTGTGTACGTCTTATAACTATATTTCTTATGAATATTCCGGTGTATAAATTTTGTGTACGTCCTATAACTATACTTCTTATAATGTAAAAATCAGATTAACAATAATATTATTACAAACATTATTTTCATCAAGCATTTACTTTCATTTCTATGTTCTAGAAGTGCAACTAATTTGGTATTTTTATTGATTAGATTGCTTCGACTGCCTTATGGGATTCACCGTTGTATTTCCACAACACCTGACGGACGAATTTAATCTGTAAAACTTTGTACAAAAATGTAAAGTATAAAGATGGACCAAGAAATATATTCAATAACAAACTCATTGCAGGTTAAAAATGTCATAGAACGAAATAGTTCCAGTTAATGTTTCGTCTTATTTTCCCCATTGAATCGTTTCATAAAAACATTCTTCCTCTCATTACAAATTCCCTAAGTTCCGTAAAGATTTTTAAAGATCTGTATATAAAAAGAAAAAAATATGTTTACATACACGGTATCTATTATAATGTACCTGAAGGAACGTACATAATACATAGAAATATAATTTCAAACGTATGTACATAGGACGTACTTAAAGGAATATATCCATAAGCATGAGTTATGTACATTAGCCGTCTCTCATTCCCAGCCTAGAGGAACCTATCACAATACAAATATATTGTTATGAAATTTGTTATACCCTGTAATTTTGGGTATGTGTCATGAAATTTATTATACCCTGTATAATATTTGTTATAAAATATTATAGTAAATAGGGGTTGGTTGAGTTAAAAAAAATGGATGGTAATTGGAAGTAAAATTAACAGTGTTCCTTTATTTTTAACATTAAAAAGAGAAATGTAAATGAAAAGAAATTTTAGTAAATGATATAAAGTATAAATTAATTTTGGTAATATGAATAGGGCTTAAGATATTTGAAGTATGAAATTCCTTGTGACGGGTGGATGACATTTCCTATCAGACAGGTGAAATGATTTGTCATTGGGTTGGTGTCAACCAAAATTATAGTTTAAAAAAAAATAGTAGGTAAACATTTTGGTTTAAAAAAAAAAAAAAAATTGAAGGTTGTTGATGACTGATTAGAAAAAAAGATTGTCAGAAATTTAAAAACTGTTTAAAAAAAAAATTTGTAAAACCATCTTTCTATTGAAAAAATAAATAGAAATATATGGTTTATATAAAGATTACTGTATAGTTTATGGAAATGGTTTAGTAAAAGAAAAAATTAATAAAATTTAAAAAAAAATAAAAAGCAATATTTATTTATTAAAAACAAAGATCCGAGGAAAAAGGAGCGACAATTTAAAGAAGTAATACGATAAATAAGGAGGTAGTAAAGGAAGAGTAGCAGTGGAAAGGCGGAGACTGAAAATATGGGAAACAGAAAATAGTTATCAAGATTTGAAGAGGTAGACCAAAGAAAGAGAAGAAAAGAAGATCATTAAATTTATTATTGTTTGTAATATTTTTATTTTCGTTTATTTAGGCGCAGTAGAACCCAGCCCAGTGAGAGAGAGTTCCCAGGTGAGAAATGTGATCCACCCTGTCTCCCGTGGATTTTACATTTCAATATATATGAATGAAGTAAAATAGGTCCAAGGGGATGTTCAGTAATCACTAAAGACATATCCTGCATTCAGTCTCCTTTTCATTGATTATGTTTGACATTCAACTGCTTTGGAAGTTTTTGGGTGTAAATAGCAAAGTTTTTAATATCGGACTGATGAAAGGGTTAGATTAAATCGGCGGGTGTATTTTGGGTCCTAAACTAGCCCATCTACCTGTTACTCTACGAGAGTTCGATAATCTCGTATACATTTCAGGCACTAGCATTAAAGGCCGTCAGTTATACAAGAATTTAATCCTTTGTCGCTTCTAAAGCTGCTACCTTTCAGGTCGTGAAAGCTGGTTTAAGGGTTCTAGGAAAATGAAATAGGAATAAAATAATATTTTTCTAATCTTTTCAGTTTTGGGTTATTCCTAGATACAGTTTAAAAAATGTATTCGTCTACGTTTATTATTGTTACAGTTTTTCGTGTGGAAGGTATCATTTCCAATTTAAACTAATTTCATGTATAAAGATATACTTTATGATGTTAACCGCTGTGACCAAGAATTCCACCTAATTTTAAAACTTCAAGACCAAATGACCGGCGGGATTACAGAACCGCGTTGATAAAATTGATCGCTAAGACCAAGTGACTACCACTTTAGTGGACATTAATAAGTATAACGTAAGAATTCTGCATAACAGAATAGTATATCAAGGTAGAGAAAAATCTTCTCTACCATGGTTTATATACTATTTTTTCCATTACTAGAATATTTAATCATTTTAAAATGATTTAACATTTTTTTTATGTCTTTTCATTTTTCTCTCCTACTAGTAGATAATATAATTGACCTTGACATCGACGTTTCCTTATGGCATTTCAATTTCTCTCCTACTAGTAAATAATAAAAAATTAGCGCCTACTAGGATAGAAATTTATCTTTTCGACTCGAATACAGCATAAATAATGATATCTTCTAATACTAGTGTACAGGAAAAAATCAACACAATATTACTACAATTTATTCATTCATGCACTTTTCATATACAATCTGGAAAGATTTCTAAAACTTGTTTTTAAATCTTTCAATCGGCACAAGTGCATTTCGCTGTCTGGAAGTTTCATCAGAGAATATGGATATATCCACAGTGCAAAATACTTAGGGAAATGGTATTACTTATTATTGTAAACAAGTTAAGTTTTCGCGACATAAAACTTTAAAAAGTGGTGAAATTTTTTGTCGCTGCTCTAAAAAATATATTAAGTGTCCGGCAAAGGTGTCCATGATTGGTTCAGAAATCTTGCTAACTAGGAGTTCCCTAATTCACAACCATGAATCCAAGAAAAAAACATTAAACCGGCTTTTAATATCGAATTCATGAAAACGAAAGGCGGAAAAAGACATTTTAGTAAGGCCATCAAAAATGTAAACAAAATTTTCCAGAAACGGTCACCACATTAGGCGTCAATGGACTTATTAGGAACGAATTTATTGGTTTTATATTAATGAATGAATAGCTTAAAGAACCTAGTTGCTTATGTTGATTTTCATTGTTCTTATAATATTCATTAATTAATAAAAATCAATAAATAGTAATTAATATATTTTGAAATTGGCGAGCTTCTTGGCCAATTATTAACGTTTTACTTTCTTCAGCATTGCCAATAGTCTAGCTCTGTTCGTTTGTAGAAAAATTTGACAACTTCTTTCCTTCTTTTAATCATAACAAATGAGAAGACGAGAGTTGCCAGTTTTATCGATATGACAATGTAGCCAAATATAATCTGTTTCAATTGGGCCACGTCACAAGCCACTATAGCCCCGATATTCAAATTTTAAGAATTAATTATAGCCGCACGATCGGTTTCAGAAGGGTTGGACCTGGTGCAATGTGTTATGATAGGCCAAAATTATAAAATAAAAATATTAAAAAAATCACTGGATGAGTCCATTGAAATATTTATAACGTCAGAAGAAAACTTCTACCAGGAAAAATTTTGACAATTCATGAGGCTGTGGATAAATTACATACAGACAGGCAAAAGTGAAAATTTCTTGTTTATAAATAGTACAGAAAATAATATGGTATTTTCATGTGAAACAAACGTTAGAAAGTTGTTTGAGATGAGATACTTATATATGGACGGTACATTTTTATATGGTGTAAAGTATTTTTTGCAACTATTTACTATTCAAGTGAAAAGGTGATCTACACTGTAGTAAATAATACACGGCCGTCAACCAAAATTAAAGGATGCCGTTTCCATCTACATCAAGCCTGATACCGAAAAATTATAAAGGGAATTAAAAATAAAGATTTGGAAACCGGTAGATGGTTGAAATATTTCTTTGTATTAACATATTTAAATTAAGACGAGGTGGGCGATTGTTTTGCATTCGTTTTATTCGCACGGTGATGCTGTTGACAAGTTCTCAGATTATTTGCTGGTTACTTATATAGACGATAATACAGATTTTCCACCGAAAATTTGGGCTAAGGTAAGTGTATTAAATATTCACACAACAAAGGCATGCGAATCTTTTCATTCGAGATTTAACACTTCATTTTATGTTACTAATCCATCTATTTACATTTTTATTGAAAAAGTTAAGGAATTCGAGGTGGAATTCAAAGTGCTAATATTCCTAATAGAATTATAAAAATAATGCAACAACACGGAAATTACAAACTAACTTCGCGTAAAATTATTCGATTGCATTTGTGAAGTGTGTATTTTTCATCTGTAAATACAAATTTTGTTATATTTAAAAATTAATATGTATTATATGTATGCACTTTCAATAAAATTAGTTTGTATATGTTAATTTTTTACGTATAAAGTTTGTAACAATAATAAAAACGTGACCAAAATAGTTATAGGATTAAATTGTGAGGGAACTTAGTGCCTAAATTACTCCGCCCAGATTAAATCTAGCATGTGAACAGTTAGAATAATAAGAAAAAAATACACAAATTTAGGATAAAGTTAAATATTTATGAACAAATAAATAGAAAAATTAAATTATTACCGCAAATAAGATTGTTACATGTGTGCATAATCTATGCATTCATTAAAATTTATAAATATAAAGTAATATCGGATCAAGGTTAACATTTATAATTTTATTTTGTACGTTTTAATGAGACAATAATAATTGTTATTTTAGTAAGTAGTGACATATTGAAAACGTGTCGTTTTAATCAAAGGATAGAGATAAAGGTAAGAATTTTGCCAAATATTACACTTTTACTTACTTTTTTAGTATCCGTGCCCTATTAGAATTATCTCCGAAACTATTGTGGATATTGACACTACTCTGAATTTTTAACGATTTATTTAATTTTTGAAATGTTTTGGCATGTTCGACAATAGTGACTCTACTAAGATTGTGGGTTATCCTCAAATCTTTAGAAATATCAATCAACGCGACGCATAAACATAAGCTAACCAATCAAAGCGTGTTGCAATGGTGACGTACAATTATCCGTTTTTTTTATTAAGTTGCATTCTTATTTGGCCGATAGCAAACTGTGGTGTTTTGCTTGCAAATAATATATTTTTTGATCGGTGAACCACATTTGAGATTATGGATAACATATTGGATTTAATATATTTTTTATTAGTAGCCTATTTTACTTATTTAAAGTACGCTCCAGCGTGTTTAATTACAACTTTAAAAAACGCGCGCGTTTTAAAGTTACTATGGCAACATCAATAAACCGAGACATGTGAATTCAAAACGCCACCTTTTTAATTATTGATCTGACAGGAGTATCTTGTAACGTCAAATAAAATATTACTAACAAATATTTTAAAAGCTTTATTCAAATATTTAACAATCTTTATTTTTTAAATGAATGTGAAAAGTAAACTTCGGTATTTAAATCAGAGGAAATGCTGTTATTAATACATTTTGCTATTCCTTCCATTTGATAAACTTGTATTGTTTTTACCTCTCGCCCTTCAGATAAGAGAGGTATAGTAATCATGCTAAAAATTGGGTAATGAGTTTTCAATGGATAAATACGTTTTAAGGTCCCTAGAATACGATTTTGATATTTTCGTGATGATGTGTGTGTGTTAGGATGATGGATGTTGTAGTAACGATAACTCAAAAACTACTCAATTAAAAAATTTTAAATTTTGCATACAAGATTCTGATACTCTGGATTAGATCTGATTAGATTTTGGTATCAATCGGACAACTGGAAGTGACAGTTGCTATGAGTGATAACTCCATTACTAAATAAAATGGCAATAAAGTTTTACACATATATTTTATATACACTATAGATTATTTTTGCATCATTAAAATTTTCAAAAATTTTGCCATTGTTGCCAGATTTACAAAAAAGTTAATTTTTTTCCTAGTTTTTTGTGTCAACTTGTAATTTTTTGATTCAAAATTGGCGAGAGGTCATGTGCTGGACACATCAGATTTATTACAAGCGTCTTCTGAATTTTGGCGGTATTAACCGCGATTCTGCTTTACTACTTAAAGCTTTGGTTTCCTTGGAAGCGGTGCCGTCTTCTTACGTCCGTCGAAGTACGGTGGGTGACGTCACAAAAAACGGTGTCACGTATAATAGGGGAAATGTTTTCCAAGAGAGCGGTACTGCATGCCGTTTACGTTAGAGCGGTGCCGTATCGTTTCAAAGCGGTCGGCAAGACGGTCGGGTACGAATCAGTTTATCAACGTTTTTCTATGGTGGTGTGTTGTGTAGCGGTGAAGATTTTCATTGGAAGTTGAATTTTAAATAAATGACTACAAACTAAAACCTCATAAGCACCTTCCTTTCTGCGTTTATTAAATAATTCAGATTCAGATTATCTTGTCTCTTCTTCTGATAATTCCTATGCGTCTAAAATATTAATAAGTGCGGCGTCTAGAAGTGACGCTTCATTTTCAGACTTTACACTACTCTCTGCCGCTACGTCGGCAGTACTTAACCCACCAAGAAGACAGCACCGCCTCCGAGGAAACCATATCTCAAGTAATCAATGTTAGAACTCATTTTTAGCAATATCCAACCAGTAATAACTGTGGTGACAGCAATTAATCCTATGCGAGAGATTACAAATTAATTTTTATAATTCTCTTTTCGATGACAACTGATGACAACGAAAAGTTTACTATAGTCATCAATAATGGGGACGTGTGGTGCGGTAGCTACAGCAAATTCATTTGTAGTATATGAAAATCTACTTAAAATTATTCATAAAAATAATAAATTTCCAAGTGACGTCAGCTAAATTAATTTGTTTAAAGTAATGTAGATGGCATGATAAGGTATAATTTACAGTTATCTGTCGAGTATTACTAAACCAAATTGCATTAAAAATAATAGGTTATGTTATACTAAAAGTCAAAAATAAAACGTTGTGCCTAGCAGTACATCGGATGTACGCATTTATTTTGTACTTCGGCCGTTCATTGCGTTTTAAGGTTTACAAAGTATTGAAGTATGTTGGCGCATTTGCTTGATAAGTTTGACATTATTTCTGTAACGTCGTTGTATAGTATATGGTTTCGGTGTAAAAGGGCCTTCATCCTAATACGGCCATTTTTTTTGTTTTAATATATTTTTTTGCTTCATACAAACTACATAATAATAGTGATTGTTACTGGTTTGATTTGTGTAGTAGAGTTTTTTTCTCTCCAAAATTAATGATTATTAGATTTAACTTTTAACTTCTTAAAATCTACATAAAATAGTGACATGGTAACTAGTTTGATTTATACAGTAAACTCTTTTTTCTCAAAGTTCGAGATGTAAAAATTAAATAGTTTATTTTATTTTCCGATGTACAATATAAACGAGTACAACCGATGTACTGCTAGTCACGGCGAAAATAAAACAATACAATTTTCTTCTTTTCCCATATTTACATCTGGCCTCTATTTAATAAGGGATTCAATTCGTATATACTGCCATCTCTTAACAGTATTATCAATTAATGTAGATATTTTTTATTTATTTTTTTTTAAATATAATAGAGGTTTAAAAAAATTATAAATATTTTTGTAACCATATTTAATAACAAACTTTTAAGGTCCTAATTTAAAAAATTTACATAATACGTCCCCATTGAATTTAAAATTTTGAATGTTATTCCGCATGAAAACTTGAAAAACAATTAATTTTATCCGTAAGACAAACTCTAACTTGAATGAGGAACAGTGCCATCTACTTCTATGGGGATTGGTTTCTAGTACTACAGCGAGCACATCTAACTGTTTTGCCATGTACTGGCATATGAACAGCATTGTTCGTAAGTATTTTAATGGGAATGTGAACTTTAAATGTGTTCACCACGTCTGCTTTGGAACTTGGTCTTCCTCTTTGGGGATTGGGAGGATCGGCACCTATAAGACCTGCAGAAACTGCTAAACGGAAAACTTTGAGAGTAACGGATGATGTATATGCCCTCTCAAGTAGCCTGTACGTTCACATCTTGATTTTTTGAGTTTAGGTCTGTAATAACATTACCCAGGAAATGATTAGAGCATCTTGCACTGGAAGTATGTTTGACTTATTGAAACATGGTATAGATGTATTGATAAACAGGTGGCCATACATATGCATAAAGAAAAATCCGAGGTTAACATTTAAAAAAAGAGTTGAGGGTCGTTCCTAAGGGATGGAATGATGAGAATAGATTTCAGTAATACACAACATGTGCCGTGTTAGTAGTATACCTTTAAAGGCTTTACGGCATACATTGTTCAGATTTTTTTTCAGAATTTTATATTTATCAAACAACCTAGATATCCACTGTGAAAAAAATAAATATCTTATTGTGATAAATGTATTACCAAATGTGTAGATGTTATCTAGGAATGTCAATGTGCAATAATTTTTAGAACAATGAAACGTTTTAAATATATATTTTGTTATATAGAAAAATAACTTGATGTATTAATTAAATTTTATTTTTTTATGGTTTACCGTGCCCCCTTAAAACGTTGTCTTGCGGCGTTTATGCGTACTTCATAGATTAATTATTTCAAAAAGTACTGATTACAAGAGATCATCCATTCCAAAAGTCGGAATATCTGTGATAGTTGAATTAATACACGAATAAATTTATAATTTTTATACCAACTACAAGAACTAAATAAACATGTTTAGTAACGTGAAAATGAAATTTGGATTATTCGTGTTTCTTTATGACTTTATGGATAAGGTAAGTTTAACAATGATTTTGATGATACAAATATAAGTAATTAGTTTTTAAATGTGCTTTAAAAAAATCATATAACAAATATCTAATTGGATAGTTTGTGATTTATGTACGAACAAAACAAAAAATAGAATAAAACAGGCTTGAAAAAATATTTTGTAAAAGTTATTGGTTAATGGTTATTTCTAAAATATTTTTATTATTATTACATTTATTTTTGCTATTAATAGTAGTTACTATTATTAACTATCCTTGGATAAGATATGGATAATAAAACGTTGTCAGATAGACAACCTGGTAATTTCCCTCCAATCACCTCTAGCAGTAGCTACACTATTACCAAATTACTAGTGGCGTTTCAGTTATAGTTAAATACTGTTTATATATTCATCGATTTGTGTTGATATTACAAGTAAATACTTTTAATTCTATAATAATAATAGTGCTCCAAATTAAATGATTATTGCAGTTTTGTATATGTCGCTACAAGTAATAAATTTAAAAAGGCTGAAACCAAATTGAAAAATGTTTTTTTTTGTGCTAAATTTGAAGATGTCTAGAAAAATGGCACATAAGTAATAACAAAAAAATTTCTTGATTAACATAAGGCTCATTTTATGAAAAATCAATGAAAACAAATTTTTCTGGCGGATTTTTTTTATTCAAGTATCTAGATGATACCATAATTTTTTTTAAATTTTTAAATTAATAATTAATAATAAAAAAAATTCTTTTACTTGCCACGACGCAGTGGTGGTCTGACCATTGTGGCGCGGTGGCGATCGTCAAAGGGCCCTCGGTTTCAAAAAGTGTTCTGTGGCTCTTTTGTTTTCTTACCAATGAAAAACTTATTCCAAGATTAGGTGCATGTGAGATTCTGTGTTTTTTTATTTTTACCGCTTTCGCTAAATTGAGGATTTAGGGCACTTGTGGACAAGGGCTATCGCGTCAAATAGCCGCAATTCGTTTTTAAATTTCCCCTAGCGTTTTTAATTTTTAGGATATTTGCTGGACGACTTTTGGTATTGTTATGCGACGACACAATACGATCTATATAAAATCGCTAAAAAATCTCCGTATCTCCAAGAAATGATCCCCATCAAATTCTGAACAACTTAATTTTTTTCTGTGGACTGTATGTCTGTTTCTCTGTATGTCTGGTTGTCGACCACAAACTTATAAATGAATCAATGTATCGAAATTTTCACCTTTTTTAAGATTCACGAGTAGTACATTTTAATAGAAAATGGGCAGAATCGGAAAATGAGTAAACAGGGTTTTCTGGGTTTTCCCAATTTTATCTAGTTTCACAGAAAGCACGCTGATCAGCTTCAAATTTCGTGAAAAGATACCTTGAAGTACTGTTACGAAACGTATTGAAAATCCGAATAATCGAAAAATTCCTTGTGGGATTTTCCCGGGTTGTTATTCTGAAAAAGCCATAATATTTACAAATTAATATCTATGAAACCGTGACGTATATTCAAAAAACAAAGATACTAAATTGTAGGAATTAAATATCTCAATAAGTCTTATTTGAACTATTTTCCAGAAATTTATTGTTGGGAAAAATAAAATATGTAAAGAAAGAAATTTTTAGAACTTAAATTTCTAAAATCTCGTAAACGAGCGGGAATACCGAAACAAAGCCCAAACTTGATGTGAAAAATTACCATTTTAATTTGCGAATTATGTCAGTCAACCTTTTTTGTTAGTCTGGAGTAGACAAGTATAGGCGAGGACAAATTTCGACAGGAAAAATATAAGCATATTATTTTCTCTACTCGACGAAGTTTCAACATGTATGCGGAAGAAGCGGTGAGGGGGGATCGCAGCCGTCTCATTTCCTACACCTTTGTGGTTAGTTGGTTATTCCACACACACATACACGTTGAACGACCCAGAGCCAAGGGGATATTGTACCTAATCGGCACTTGACCCCCAAGTCCCCTGCGTTTCCACCACCTGGTTCTCTCCCCGAGATGACCGCTATTGTGGACATATCGCTAAGTCGCATTTCAGAACCCGAGTCCCCTGGTCGTCATTCGTCAGCGCTCACATAAATCACACCATGTTTCACCCCATTGTGCATTGGTTGATTCCACTTTGCGTTTGATTCTAACGCTTGCGCCATGAAAACCTTGTTATTGTACGTTAACTTAAAAGTTTGATTAACTGTAATTGCGATACGGGGTGTGGTCCAGTAGTAAGGTGTATGCTTTACTCGTAAAAGTTCCTGGTTGGAATCCCGAGGAAATATTTTTTTATTTTTTTTTAATACACAGGTTAGATTTAGATAGTCAAGGCTTCTTTTAATAAAATTAATGCGGTCAATTTAAAATCAAAATCAATGTGGAATTTCAGGCGCTAGACGCTTGTCGGCCGAAGCCTTTATCCCCTTTTGTCGCCTACTTGTGTGTGCTTTGTTTATGGTCGTCATCGCCGTGAAGTTCGTCTAAAACTTAAAACACAATTATTAGAAAAATAATTAGCATACGTTCAAACAGCGAACTTTACTTACCATGGAGGGTTAGGTTTTAAGAACCTAAAATTAACGAGGTATTTATGTGTCATTAAAGATTAATAAAACCAATTTTTATAGTCTCATTAATTGCCTTCTGGTCATTGGCATCGTATTCGAGGAGCTCCCTGAGGTCTAAATTTTGGTGAGTCCGCGAGGTCTTCGAATATCCGTTCTGCTCACGCATTTAAATTGTCTAAAATCCGTTCGGATTTTAGACTCTCCATTATCCCTCGATTGGCCACATACCAAGGTAAAATTTGTCCTACTACTAAACCGACCGCTTGGTTAAAAATTAGAGAAGTGGGGAACAAAATGACAAAGGGAAAATTAGAAAAGTGGAGACGCTGGAGGTGTCGTTTTAGTTGTTAGACAATCTATAGTTTTGGGGCTTCTCGTAAACAGATATTCTGTTGACTTTGGAGTTTTTTCCTATTCGTTCTGCACGTTTGTCCCCACGCGAGCGAGGCGTAGGTAGGTAATTAACAGTAGTACAATTGCATTTATTTTTCTTAATTTTGTTTTGATGTTTAATTTGCTTCTCTTCTCTATGAGGGGGGGATAGGCGTGCTCTCGCTTGCTTGGTTTTACCAATAATTGTCTTAACATGATCGGTAAACATTAGACCTACGTCCAAGGTGACTCCTAAATATTTGACTGACCGCTGCCAGTCAATATTGTGTCCGAATAGATTTACTACCCGATCTCCGCTTTTTGAGGAATATTGCCTTTGATTTTTCCGCATTGATCGCAATTTTCCACTTTACAAACCAATCCTCAAGTTCGTCAAGGTGGGCTTGCAAATGACTTAACACTAGGTGAGGCCAATCATAGTGTCATCTGCATAAAGGCTAAGCGTTATATGTGGAGATTGGGGCATATCCGCGGTAAAAATATTGTATAATTGGGGGGATAAAACTGCGCCTTGGGGCACACCTACCTCTGTTAGATACTCCATAGTCAGATAGGACATATCTTACCATATCTTACCTTGATTCTGAAATATTGCTTTCTGACAAAGAAATTAATTAATTGTACTATTGGTTCTCCATTATTTTGTAAATAAGGCCTTTCGTTGCTTGTTTATAGGCAAGTTTGAAACTTTTCGTACATTTTTGTAGACATCATTCCGAATTTGTTTTTAAATATAGAGTAGTTGTGAAACGTATTTGATTTAATACTGTAAACATTTTGTAACATAGATACTAAATTTAAATTTACAAAATAAGTATAAACAATTTATAAATAAATTTGTCACGTTGTTTCCTATTTGTCTGATCAATTATTTTTAACATAAATGTGTATCAACGAACTTCTAAAATAACCAAGTTAGTTCAAATGTCAAAGGTTTATTTTTTCTGCACGTTAAGATAAAATATTTTTAATATCCGCATACGTAATCGTTGGATTTTAAAATCATACTTATCAAAATCACAAATGCTGCTACTGCTTTGTTACTGCTTCTTTAAAAAAAGAAGTAATATGCATACATATTGGGTAGATGTTTCAGTAATTATTCGAGTTTCTACGCAAATTGAAAATGTTCGACACTCCATCCAATTTTTAGCTAATCTGTTCATCTCTTGCCATGTTTTTATTTTTCTCTCTACTATCTTAATACACTATTGTTCTCGATAGCAGTGTTCAATTTTTCTTCTATCTTTTAATGATTTTTATTTTAATTCCTGTCTTAAGTTTTCATTTCTTTTTTTCTATTCTACATCTCTATAGTACGCACATACCAATATTTTGTGTCCAACATATTTTAAGTCAGAATTTTATCCTAAATTCAACCCCTTGAGGTGATAGCTACCACTGAAATTTTTTTAATATCAACATGCGGCGAATAATAACTTGATCTAAAGTTATCTTTAACTGTGTAAAGAAATTAAAATTCCACTGAAGGTGGTTTTTAGAAATTTAGAATTAATATTAAATATAATTTAATAATTTAATTTAAAGTATCAATATTGACTTTTCTTATATATTTTCAAAAAAATCAAATGGTAATTTAAAAAAACTGGATTGTGGCCAACATAACACTTTTTATTTATGTGTAGTATTACCATAGTTTATTTTTACTTCTGTCAGCCAAATTGTTTTTACAAACAGAATATAAGAAATGTCTAGTATTTGTCACTATAATCTTGATTCACAAAAAACACTATTTTATCCACAAACACTATTCGTAGTTTTCAGATAATATTTTCAAACGCAAATCATCAACTATTTCTTTTTAATACGAACCTGTACTTTTTTAAATCCCCATTTTTTCTCTATCCAACCATGTAAACACTTAATTTTTTATACGTCTTCGATAATTAACTGTATTTTAGGATTTTTTTAAGTAAAATTATCAAATATCTTGAACAGGAAGGAGGACAATTTGATCAATTCTTTTCAGTGAAATGGAACAGAACCGTACTTAGAAAAATTCCTGCAGTACAGATCATTGTCGAAACCTAATAAAAAAATTAAGTGTTCTACATGCTTGGATAGAGAAAAAAATGTGGATTACAAAGATGAAATAATAACAAGTACAGGTCCGTATTTAAAAAAATAATTGAGGTTGCCCTCCAAAGACGAAACGATGTGTTAAATAATTGGATACGCCATGTTAAGCCATATATTAGAGCTCCAATGAAAAATTTTATAAAGTTTTTTTCAATCTTCAAAAAGTAAGTTGTTATGAAACATAAATCGTCAATTTCGGTTTTTCCCAAATATTTGGGAAGCCAGACCTGATATTTTAATTTTGACAAAATCATTTAATTTGTCTTGAAAATATGCATCTTTTTACCCATTTAACCAACTTTGTATCTATAACGATTTACGAAATCCAAATATTGTTCAATTAAATTTGCGTCACGCTGTATATATGGTATATGTAGCGGGAAAGTAATAATAATAAAGTATCAGTACTAAGAAAATTAGAACTTTATTTTTCTGTTTTGAGAAATATTGAACACCAATTTAAAACATACTGTCAGTAGATAGAACGTCCTTTAACTTTAACGGTTCTGTAACTAACGACAATGACGTTTAGATTGTGACAATTGTACAAGAAATCAACTTGTTTAATTTTATTCTAAACGTCATCGCCTTTAGTTATTCAATCTTTAAAGTTAAAGGACGTTCTATCTACTGACAGATAGATTAATAATTCCAAATTTCTAATAAAGACAAAATTTGAAAATAGGAGTTTTTTTACCACAGTTCGAATGTATAAGCTATCAAATATTTTTTTAAATATTTAGCAATGTGAATTAAAACAAAATTTATTACCCTGAATTGGAATTAATAAATGCCAAAACAAATAAATAAATTGAAATAAGTTTTATCAGAATAAATATTGTATTATTTAAATTAAGTCTAGTAAATACCAATTAAACAATAAAAAAATAAATGGAATTTGTCACACTTAATACTCTTTATAATTTTAAAAGTAATTTATTTAATGTTTATTTTCCGACTTTTTTAATAATGAATACATTTTAATCGCTACCAATTTAACTAAATTTTATTTTTATACATAACGAGTTAAATGTAAAATTCAACTTCCTTCAGCTTTGTATAGAACGATGAAGGTCTCTACTGACCAAATATAAAGTAAAACGAAAGTTATGTTTAACAGACAGACATACATGAAGCCAATCACCTTAAATTTCGACCTATAGCGAAGCTCTCGGAAATAAAAAAAAATTCTACGTTCATGCAAAAAATAGAACTTTTTGTAATTTCGACATATAAAGGTGACTCTTTTTAAAACTGATAGACATTATGAAACGTCTTACTTTTTGTAACTAGTTGCATAAAGTAAAATCTTATGTAACTGGTGACGAAAAATGGTTTTCAAAATTAGTAACAAAAAGAATTCTATTTCTCCAGGACCATTAGTGAATGTTTGAATTCCGAATTCATTTTTAATAATAGAATGTAAACATTCACACTCTAGAGTCTGAATATTTATTCTAAAACACTTGCATCTTATGTTTTTTGCTTGTATTTTCATTCTTTATCAAGGTAAAGAATGAATATTCTGTAATCGAAATAAGCGTTATGGATGGCAATGAATTTTAAAAGTGTCATAATTTTAATTTAAACAATATGAGTGAAAATTCAAGTGAATCAGATATGGAAAATACTCCTTCTAAAAATATTACGGAAAATATTTCCAATACACCAATTTTTAACTTTAGTAATTGTACCAATGCAATAAATATAAATATTAATTAATATAATGTAATACAAATTTTTCAATAAATAACTTGTGTTTTTTAGATTTAATTTAATTTTAATTCATACTTTCTGATCGTGGAGAAAATATAGTCTGTTACTCGGTTAGAATGAAAAAATTCGACACTCGTGGTTCCTCACACTCGCTTACGCTCGCATTCGGAATTTTTCACTCGTGTCGAATTTTTCGTTCTAACCTTGTTACAGAATCTACTATTATGTAACTGTTATAACACAAGATAAGAACATAACATATAAATTAATTAATTATTATAAATATTGATAACAGAATTATTGCAATTATTTAAATTAATTCCCGACGATATACTTGTTTTATTGCTCGTACTTACTGTTATTTGGGAGGCGGCGCACATTGCATTAGATGTTTTCACCAAATATTTCAGGCTAATTTACAAAATGTCAAACTGACAACTGACATAAAGCGGCAGCCACAAAGAGACTAGATTTATGTTTTCACAATTTATATCAATTACATTTTTTTTTATTACTTACTTTTTGCACTTGTTACATAAATAACTATTAGCAAATTTTTAAAACTGTCAGATTTCAACAAAAAGTTAGTAGAATTTATTTATCTATATAAAATTGTCGTGTCGCTGACTTACTACAATCAACGCACAGAGTAGCTTCCTTTGGTAGTGTTAGGGGAGCAATAAGAAAGGAATTTTAAAAATTCGCACTTTAAGGGGTTCAAAATTGGGGTCAAAGGTCTGCAACAAATATCGAATATCTCGAAAACTATAAATGATAAGGTACAAATATTTTTAATTACTTGTCTGCAAGTAATTTAATTAGAAATATTAAGGAAAGTATAAATTATTTATCTGAACTCAATGTGTACGCGTTAATCGGATTTTAAATTGATAAAGGATGGATAAAAACAATTTTTGTTCATTTTACGACTCCATTCATTTGGACATAAGAAAGTAAAAAACAAATTTCCCGCAGTTTTCAATTGTACTTGAATTTAGAGGTGGGTGTGATCCTTAACATACAAGCTGTGCTTGGTTTTTAGGGGTGTACAAAATTTACTAATTTTCATCACAATTAGCACTTTACTTTATTTGGGAGTCTCATAAAAATTGTTGCGAACAACCCCCCAAAAAGGGTGATTTTTGGAGATTTTATGGGTGACGCAACCATTTTAGAGCCGCGTTATCCCGATTTTCATTATCAGCGTCCCACAAAACATATAGTAAAAGCGGTCTCGTTGCGTGGGGCATTCCGAGCGACATATCCACGTTTTAAATGGACTATAGTACCAAAACCGAGGTTACTTTAGTTCTAAACACAATGCGAATTTCTATCAAGATTTCGTTAATTTCTTTACGTTATTTTGGTGATATAATTTTTCGCACATTTCTTCATTACTTATTATTTTACGTAGTTTTGTTTCATTGTTTTTGCTTTCTAGGTCTAGTTATTATCTAATTTTTGGGTAAAATAGATAATTAGTTATTTAGGTACTAGCTTTTGCCAGTGACTTCGTCCGCGTTGATGTTGGAATAAAGTTTCTTTCTTATACCGGTTTCCTTCCCCTACTTTTCAAACTGAGGGATGAATATTGTATTGAATATTGAATATCTCGAAAACTATAAATGTTGATAGGCGCTTAAAAATTGGTACGTAGGAGGGGTTCAAGAAAACCACCCAAAAAATGACCTTTCATTTTATATAACATTTGATATAGTAACTCCACTTGGAGTTTTAAAAATCGGGGAAGCAAACGGGTACAGAAAATAAACTTTTATTTATTCCCACAACAACGCGAACGGAGTCGCGGGCAAAAGCTATAGTATAATAAAATATACTTTCACTCTTTTACTTGTTCTTATTTTTCGACGTTATCTTCATTCATTAGTCACCCGATATTTTTAATCTGCATTTGCTTGCCACAACCTTAATTCGACCTTTTTAGCAACTGCAATTCATTTGTTTAACCGCTGACTTCCAATAATCTACTAAATTATGGATAATTGTAATGTGCATAAATAATTTTAAACGATTAGATACCTAACATTTTTTTTTTAAATTATTTGTGAAAATTATCAAACGGAAATTGAAAAAAAAATAATTTGCGGTAACTCTTAACATCTATAAAATAAATTTAAAAAAAAGATAAACAGATAATAATAATAATATTCATTATTTTCCATTCGACAATCGGTATTTGTACAGGATTCGTCATTTTAAAAAACACGAAACATATAAATACAATAAAACAATAAAATTAAAATTAAAAAGATTCAACATTTAAAAAATTCGCCCACTTGAAAATATTGATATTGGCTGCTTCTTTTACAGTCTTGGCAATGTATTGTATATTTTCGGGACCAAATAATTAGGAGCATTATTTTTAAGCGGCAAAATAGAATAAAAAGTTCACCAACCTGCCTCGTGTGGTATCGGTGTATATTTTCTACCTGTACAAACAGTTTTTGTTCTTATAAATAAATATATTGATAAAGAACACCCGGGCTGGTCTGTTTTCACTCAACTATAAATTAAAAAAAGTTAGTAAAAAAAATAATATATTGAAATTTGAAATGTTCTGAATACTTTCTTCCCTATTAATGTTTCTTCTATCAATCTGTTTCTTTCCTCTTTTTGATGCGCTCCCTATATATCAGCTAGTTTATTTCCTTCTGCACCTCATCTTTGATATTTTTTTTTATATTTTATTTTCCTTCGTCTTATAATGTAAATAATTTTTCTCAATTTTTCATACCCTGCCTTTTGTTTATTTCTCAATAATGACTTTTTATTGCAATTCAAAACTATTTATATAAAAAATTTTACAAATTACTTCCTTTAACAATTCCAAAATTAAACTTATCAAAAATTGACAAAACTGAATCTTTTTTTTATTTCTTAATTGATTGAATTTTTTCTAAAATTGGCAAACCATAATTTAACCAGAGGATCACCTTAGATATGACATCTCATATGACCTTACGTCTTTATATGTAAATTTTCTTTCAAAGACGGACGAGGTAAAATGCCATATTTTTTAAAATGATGTCTGCGTGTTTTTCTCTGAATTATTCTTGCTATATGTCGGAGAACTCTTTTTTGCGCAATAAATACCATGCATTTGTCGAATTTCCCCACAAACATATACCATACCTAAGCCGGGAGTCAACCTGTGCAGAATAAACCATAACAAGTTGATGAACTTCTGATACTGATCGAAGATTAATAAAAATAAAATTTCTAAAAAGCGAATAGGTTCATGCGTTGCCCTAATATTAAAATTGTTATTATTGATAGAGAAGTCTTGAACTGTCTCTGTAGTAACAAATCGAACCAAATTTGTTTTATCAGCATTACAAAATAGGTCAAGGTTATTAAAATAGTTAAAAATATCTTTAATTAGAGTAGTGTTCTTTCCAATTCTTCAGAGTTTTTGGCTGAAACCAAAATAGAAACATCATCTGCATATGCAACATACAAACAATTATATTGTTGATATATAATACCAATAAAATAGGTCCCAATATGGATCCTTGAGGAATACCGATATTTACGTTCTTGAGTCCGAGTTGTTAGATCTTAATAAGTTACATTCCCTGTTAGTTAATGAGACATATTGTTTACGATCACTTAGAAAGGATGATATATCCAGTCCAACGTCACACCACGAATTCCAAAATGTTCTAATATTGATAATAAGGTACCATGATTAACGCAGTCAAATGTCCTGCTGAGATGACAAAAAATACCAACAGGATACTCGACTGTTTCAAAATATTCTATAATTCGATTGTAAAATGAGAATTGTGGTAGAAGTAGATTTGTCCTGACAAAATCCATTTTGATTTTCTGTAATGATGTAAATTTACTTAAAAACGAGATAAGTCGATCAAGAAATACATATTCCAGAATTTTAGACAAAACGCTAGGAATAGTTACTGTCCTATAGTTTCCAATTGACGTTGGATCCTTTTTTTTAAATATTGGAATGGACTCATCCAGTGATTTTTTTTTAATATTTTTATTTTATAATTTTGGCATACCATAACACCGTGCACCGGGTCCAGCCCGTCTGAGACCGATCCTGAAGCTGTAATTAATTCTTAAAATTTGAATATCCAGAGGCTATAGTGGCTTGTGACGTGGCCCAATTGAAACAGATTATATTTGGCTATGTTTTCATATCGATATATCGATAAAACTGGCAAGTCTCGTTCTCATTTGTTATTATTAAAACAAGTATGTCAAATTTGTCTACAAACGAACAAAGCTAGAATCTTGGCAATGCTGTAGAAAGTAAAACGTTAATTATTGGTCAAGAAGCAGCGCCACTTTTAAAATATATTAATTACTTTTTATTGATTTTTATTAATTAATCAACATAAGCAACTAAGTTCTATAAGCTATTCATTCATTAATATAAAACCAATAAATTCGGTCCTACTGGATAAGTCCATTATTTTTCCTGTTTTTAAATTAGAAGGAAATCAACCACATTCAAAAGACATATTTATCAAGTGTGTTAAATTGTCAATAATATTATCGAGGACTTTTTTCATTTAGAAATTTGGAATATCGTCAACACCACAAGATTTTCTTACTTTTAAGGTTAATAAGAATCAGATGTAAAAATTCAGTTGCGCAAAAAGGTGTTAAATATAATGATTGTTTATTTGAAAAAGTACAATTAACGTTACAAACTCTTGTCTACTTATATGTTATTTACAAGTTCATGTGGTGTATTCAAAAAAAGTCATTAAACTCATTAACGATTGCATGTGGATCTTGTAAGAATACATCATTTTTCTTAATGTGAATATTTTCATGTGGTTTATCTTTATTGGTTAATTCGGACACTACATTCCAAAAAGCCTTAACTGTGTTATTTGAATTAAATATTCGATTCTGATAATATAACTTTTTCTTCTCAGTTATAAATGCGGAATGGAGATTTTTTTCAATTTTTATAAATTTCCTCATTTGGACAAATGAATTCAAGCACTCGCCAAGAGAATAACAAAATTATAAGAGACCCAAAATAATTTAAAAAAGTGCGATTAAGGGAAACTTATTTTCACTAGAAAAGACCTCTACAGGTTGTAAAAGAAGTAAATAAAAAATAGTTCTTATAGCTCCTCAATTGTCAGATAAACGTTTTTTTATATATTGTATAAATTTTAATTATTTATTTTTGTTTGTTTATTCCAGTTGTATATTGATAATAATATAAGTCTTTAATGCCTGCAGCTTATCAAAATTCCCCTTGCTGCTTTGTCACGAATCAAAATATATTTCGAATCAAATCTTTTGTATTTGAATTAAAAAATAATCTGACTGCATGTTATAAGGATGTTAAAATTTATCTTTAAATTCAGTGGCGTAACTTTCCTCGTTTAACACGATTACACTGTTTTGCTTTTGTCAACAAAATTATTATAAATTACGGATATTATCTCGAAAATTGATTAAAAATGTTATTATGTAAAAGTTTTCTATCGCTACCGCACTGCTAAGAAATTATCTTGGATATTATTTATAACAAACTGAATACATTTTTGAACAGTACTCGGAGAGTTGTATAATTGTTTACAACATAGTATTATTAGTTAAAAATATTGTTGAAAATTAAACATGTGTTGTTGCTGCTAGAGCGAGTTTTATATCATGAAATTAACGGTGAGTGAATTCGATTTATTTGAAACCGAAAATAGTTTTAATTCACTAGTAGTTAAATAATCCCAAATTTACAATGCGACGAGGTTGTACAAAAAAGGCAAAGTTTTAATTAATTTTGCTCGAAAAAGGAGTTTATATCAAAGCATTAAAATAATATCATCGGAACAGGAAGTTGTATTTTTTAATGTGCTTTTTGAGAAAAACTAGATTGTAGTTACTATAATGCTAAACAAAAATTTTAGAAATTTTGGATTTTGATGAAATTACTATATTATTATGGTATCTATATCTGTAGATGATGCTAAGGCTTTATTTTTACGAATTCTATACTAAATTAATGATAAAGGAGTTTATTGAATTGAAGTACAGTTTTCTTTATTCTCATATTCAATTTCCAAGTTTTCCGGAGTATAAAAATTTTTGTGATGGTTGAGTTTCTTTTATTCCACCAAGAAATTATATGTATTTTGAAGGATTTCGTTTGCTAATGACCAAGTATGCTGCGCTGAGAACTAATGTATAATGTATATATATTGAATCACCTAAGTCCAATTTAGTCTCTAGGTTCGACGAGAACTATGGTATTTTGAGTTTCGTCTAACAATCCTTTGTCTCGCATCTCATCATGGTTAGATTCGATTTTTCAATTTAGCAATTCATGTCTCCCAATATTATTCTAAGTAGGTAATAGAATCTGGTGATTTAAAAGTCTAAAATCTTGAAAGTTGAGGTGGGAAATATAAATATTACAAATATTTAATCTCTTATAGTGATCTACAGAGGTAGCAATAGGTTCTAAATTCAATTTAATCGAAATTTCAGAAAATGCGAAATTGCTTTTGGTAAACAAGTTCAAAGGGCTTGATTCTCTTTTAGTCTTTGTTTTAGGTCCTGGTTGTTTAATACATGCATGGCCTTTAGATTGACATGATGATATAGTCGGGCTTATCAGCAAACTTTTTATTTTGTCTTTGGTACAAGGATGCAAGGTCCCTGTACATATCTTTCTTGCATATTTACCATGGCACTTTTACCATGTTACGCAGATCCTTTGGAAATGATCTTAGATTTTTTTTCTTTTCTTCACATGCTTTTTCATCGCAGTTTCATCTGATTTGGTAAAAAATTTGAACCCTACAGTCTGTATTCAATTGTTCATATTGGGGCAACCACCTTTTGAATGCGAAACCAGTTCTAAACAATTCTTATCTTGTCTGAAATGGTTTTTTGTCGGGCGCCCCCTAATTATAAAAATTGAAAGTTACGGTTTTCACCAATCGATTGTGTATTTAATTCAAGAGAGCCCGTCTGTGTCACTTTTTAAAATTTTTTTGTTTTAGTAAAAGTGATACGATTATTATCAACTTTTTGTTCTAGATAAGTTTGAAAAAAGTAGCACAAACGTGCTCTTTTAATAAATATTTTAAATTTTATGAAAAAACTCGCATTAGAAAACTCATGACATACTTCAAACAGCCCTGTTAGACTTAGGTCTTCAGCTAGCGTCCCCAATTTCTTTTCTAAGAGCTGGTATACAGGGAGATGATTACAGCCATATTTTGTCTTTCCGTAGACAGGTCTACATTATTCCACCCTCTGACAATTATGAACTGCAAACTTCCTTAGTCATCCATTTCGAAAATAATGGACACAGAATATTTTTATCCACTGATAAAATGGAATGCTATGTGTGCAAACAACCTGGGCACATTGCTACCAACTGCCCAAATACGCATACAAGCACACCCTCTCAAACATCAAATCCGCACCTAAGTCCTGTCCACTCAGCCTCCCCCTCGACAAACCCCCAACCAACACAACCGCAATCACTCCTTCCACAAAACCTTGGCCAAAAAAGAGCCTTCCCTAGTTCACAAGAGTCCAGTAGCCTTCCTTCTCCCTCTGAGGAAGAGTCGTCTATCTCTGCAACTTTCAATATGCCTACAATGCCTCCTCTGCAGTCTTCAAATAAACAGAAAAATATCCGGCCAATTAAGAAAAAAGTCAAAAGAGATATATCAGAAGATACGAAAATTTCCGAAAGCTCGAAAGAAATAATAGTAGATCTCTTCAACAAGTCTCCAGATGACTTTACTCTACCAGTGGAAAATTTCTTAGCCTTCCTTGAAAATTCATTCGGCAGCAGTGATCCATTAGAAGAGGCCCAAAAATTCGCAGATGATGTCAAATCACTACTTTCCGATATGTATACCATCTACCCATCCTTAAAAGACCGATCACTAAAAAATAGATTTACGAGGTTAAGTAAAAAACTTAAAACACAACTAAGTATTACAAATGCAGAAATGGAAAGCTTATTATCAGAATCATCACAAGATCCAGTTGAAGACGAATATCTCTCTGATTGCTCTCAGATCTCACATAAATCTTCCTATTAATTTAACTTTCACTCTCATACAATGGAACTGTGATGGGTTTTACCCACGACTAGAGCGTATCCAACAATTAATTTCTGATACTAATGCTGACATCTTGTGCCTACAAGAGACCAACTTTAAAGATAATCAAACCCACTTACTTAAGAGCTTCGAAGGATATCATCACCTTAGAACCGCATGCCTAAGAGCCAGTGGAGGCACTTCTATATATGCTTCCAGTGATCTGTATTCCAAAAATCTGCCTTTAACTACAAACTTAGAAGCAGTTGCTATATCTGTCTGGTGCCCAAATAAAATTACTATCTGCTCTGTCTACATTCCACCAAATTATAACTTACCCGAGGTCGAACTAGTCCAACTTGTTAATCAACTCCCTACCCCCTTCGTAATTGTAGGAGATTTTAACGCCCATAATACAATGTGGGGTTCAGAACGAACCTTTGGTAGAGGTAAAACCGTGGAAAAGGTACTAAATAATTCTGACATAAGCCTCCTAAATACTGGCTCTAACACTTACTTTAACTTTTCATCCGGAACCTTCTCTTCAATAGATCTTAGCCTCTGTGATCCTAGATCAATGCCACTGCTTACATGGAAAACACTGAACAGCTTATACGATAGTAATCATTTCCCAATCCTCATCACCGATAAAGTATGCAAACCAACGAAAAACATACTCAAATGGAAAATCGCAAAAGCTGACTGGAACGGTTTTAAATCTCAAATCGAAAATGAAATGTACCAACTCGAACTATCAAAAAATGTCGACAAGGCTTTAACAGAATTTAATGAGTGCATAATAAATGCTGCGGAGAGATATATAGGCAAAAGCTGTATATTTAGCACACACAAAGCCGTCCCTTGGTGGAATGAAAATTGCAACACTGCTGTCGCATATTTTTATTTGCCATATTAGGCAAGATATCGTCCAAAAACGAATAATTATGTTTTGTGGAGCTCTACCCTGTTCTGCCCATAAAAAATTGTACTAGAGGTTAGGATTACTTAACATTAATTTTAAAATACTAAAAAAATAATTTTTACACCCAATTTATTATAGACTACAAGCACATTTTATTTTAGTAATTCTCTAAACGGCAACATTGCAAGTTACGTTGTGTGCGGGCCTTTTAAATTTGAAATTTGTTCTAAAAAATTCTTCAAGCCTGAATTGACATTTAAAAATTAATTCGGTGAAAAATTTTATTTAAAACTTGGTTTACTACCACTTCGGTCGTTAAATAAAAAATAGCATTTCGACCTGTTACTTTTTTTGGTATAACTCGAGTTGCATTTCGGCCGATCTAAAAAAATAATCACCTATTCAAACCAGTTACTATATTTTGCAACTGCATGACTATTTTTTGTAATTTCGTTACTATATTTTGAATTCGCCATTTAGAAAAAAATAATGAAAAAAAAATTAACTCAGGTATCCTAATCGGTTATTATCAGACGAAAATATCTTACGAATTTTTTAATGATAAGATTTTTTATTCCTTTTAGTAGACAAACAGAACAGTAAAGCAGTACCGTTGTTTTTTGATTTATTTAATTTTATTTTTGTATACTACTAAATAGAGAATTGAATCTTCTTTGAAGAGAGCTGGCCCTTCAAATTTTCAAGTGGGTAACTTCCTTACTCTAGAAGTTTCAGTTAAGAGTGATTTTTTTTTATAAACTTACTTCGATATAAATTTAAATTGACGTGTTCGGAGAAAAAAATTTTGTTCAAAAAATATTATTGTATTTTGATTTTGAATATTTGTGATTAGAAGTAAAAATTAACACTTTATTGTAGAAGGTGAGATTAGAATAATAAATGACAGAGCGAGATACTTAAAAATAATAAAATAAGTCAAGACGATATGAAGAAATCCAGTTTTGAGGCGACACAATATATTTTTTTTTGTAATACGGCGAACATTGGTTGTCGTATTTCTTATAAGGGTATTAGTAACCTCCTGATTTAGATTATTCGTTTGAGTTAATATATATGAATTTAAAGCCGACCCTCTTTTGCTTGTCAGTCTTCAGAAAACAAAACTTGGCTCGTATCTTATCACGAAAGTTCTTATCACTTATGTTTTATCACCTTATCCCATAAAAACAGTCTAGTAACAGAGTCAGTTTGTCTCGTAAAATTGAATTCTTACTACAATGAATGGAATTCCAATTATAACATATTTATTTTTTAAATATTATAAATAAAAATGGCTTGTAGCCAACATACCAACTTTGTATCTATAGCGGTTTATGAAATCCCAATAATATTCAATTAAAGAGGAATACCTTATATATTATAATGAAATCATTTTGTATGAGTTATAGAAGTTAATTTATTATTGTTATTAGTATTAAGAAGTTTGTATTATAAAATTATATTCGAAAGTTTTTAATTTAAAGTAATAAATAAAAATTCTGGTATAATCAACAAATTTTGATATCGAAAGAAGATCTTATGAAATGTTAATAGAAATAAAATGTATTTTATCTTTAGAAAATTATTTAAAATTTAACTTTGAAAATTAAAAATCATTCAGTATAAAAAATTTTGGGATAAGTTTTAAGAATCAAGTAAGGGTTTAAAAAAAAGAAGGGGTGGAATTGATTAAACACAAAAAGTCATAATAATTTAGATTCTTTTTGAAAAGAAGGAATTTTGAATGTAAATTAACAAAAATGAATTTATATTCCTAGGAAGAAATAAAACAACCGTTTACAAGTTAGAGAAATTTTTATTTAAAATGAATAAAAAAAATATACTTATCACATAAAATTTAGAAAAGAAATTGGTTAAGAAGAATTATATTTTGGGGGATAATGGTTACAAAGAATGTATGAAGAAGAACAACAAGAATTAAGAACAGAAAAAAATTAAGAAGTCAGGAATATTGCTAAAAATAGTCAACAAAGTTTAGATAAGAGGAATAAGAGGAAATTAAGAGAACACATAAAATTTATTAAGTATTTATAATTTTTGTAAAATTTTATGATTTGTTTTATTTAGATCTGAACCCACTCCTAAAGTATCAAAAGTTTTAGTTAATGATTATAATGCAGATCATTATAATATATATACTACATATTATTTTAGGTATATTTGGCAGAAAACAAAAAATAATTGACACGTGTAAAAACTATCTAAGTAAACATTTTAATAATCGATCCTCTTAATTTAAATTTAATTCGTATATTTATTCATATTTATCTAAAATACTGGAAAAACCCACTTACAAATTATCTTGTGTATATGTACTACTATCAATGTCTAACTTTATCAAATTAGATAACAATGGCCTAAAACACTAAAGAAAAAACATTATTGATAATATTCTTTAACGACACTTTACCAGAAATTATAAGTAAAACTACGATTTTTAATTATTTATAAAGAAAGCGGCTATTTTAAAACGTCCAAGGGCCGTGCTAAAATTATATATTAAATTTTTTAATTATCTTAATTTATTTAATTAAATGCTATTTAAATATAAAAAAAGACAGGAGTACTACAAAGAATATTAATATATTGGATGACACAAACTGGAATAGAAAAAGGTTGGGACATATTATGAAGCAACCCTCGTACAATTACTTTATCGAGCAACGATTATTTTGTGCATTTCCTAGATGAAAAGTAAATTTGGTTTGCAGATAAATAACTTTAACGATTTTATTGTTGTGCCTTAGTTTTGCGACGCAGTGTATGTTTTATTTATAGACTTACTCGTCTGCAAAATTAGTTCATTTGTACGTGATTTTATCCTATAGTTATAAGTTTTTTGTCTACTTATTCGTTTTTACAAATGATAAGAATTATCTTATATATTTATCTATTCTACTATTTAATAAAAATTTGAATTTTTATTGCTATTATTACCAGAACATATAAACAGTAGAGTTTCATGTAATTTAAATCATTTCATTACGGTATTAAGTCAAACGAACATCATTTATTAAAGAATAAAAATCGTATCACATGTGAAAGTGCTTTTTTAAATTGGAATATAACTTTCGCTCCACCAAAGGTAAATATATACAGAGTGTTTTTTTAAATACAAAATTATTATTTTAAATTTTGACAAACTCAAACTATAGTAGTTTGTGCAACAAGTGTGGATAAGGTGGCCATATCGCACGCGGACGAACAATACTAAAGAAAAAACTGAAAAATATTATAAAAAAAGATTACAATCACCGGGTTTGAACCGACAACCTTCGAATCCGAAAGCGAGAGCGTTAGCACTGGGATATCACGGGCTGTAACGGATTTGTTATAAAATCATATAAAACTAATAGGCACCTTATATTTTTAAGTAGGTCATATTTTAAGTGAATATCTGGTGAAGTATTATAAGGGACAAGATATTTGAGAAAACAATTGAAGGCCCTTTATCAGAAAATAATTTATAACACAGCCCCACAAAAAAAAGTTCATACACAAGAGAGTGACATATGTATTCCCATGTATTTTTCGACGCTGAATCCGATTCCGAGCTCAGAATTGGGCCTACACGTCTATAATTGGTCCCAGGGGCCGAAAATAGCCTGAAATGCGTTTCCCGGGATAAGGCGAAGTCGACGCTGAATTTTGGAGCTAGAGCCGGATTTGTGCTCAAAAAGTTTATGGCCAACTGAAATTCCGGGTTTATATCCGGGAAAATGACCCCTTGGGGCGGGAAGATCCTGTTTTGGACGTCCCGGTCGCGACTGTGGTATTTTCATGGACTTTCCAATTCTGGAGCTGAGATTGGGTGTGAAAAGTGTTTGGTCAGCTAAAATTCCCAGTTTGGGTCCGCCGGGAAAATGGCTCACTGGGGCCGGAAAATCATATTTCGGACGTACCAATCGCAACAGTGGGATTTTTAATTTTTATGTACTAATTCCTGTAGCTTAGATTGTGCTTGACAGGTTTATGGCCATGTGAAATTACCTGTTCGGGTCCCTCAGGTCCAGAATTGAAAAACACGAAAATACCACTGCTGCAACTGGTACGTCCGAAATATGATTTTACGGTCCCAATGGGCCATTTTCCCGGATCCAAACTGGGAATTTCAGCTGACCAAACACTTTTCACACCCAGGCTCAGCTCAAGAATTGGAAAGTCCATGAAAATACCACAGTCGCGACCGGGACGTCCAAACAGGATTTTCCCGCCCTAAGGGGTCATTTTCCCGGACCCAAACCCGGAATTTCAGTTGGCCAACTTTTCGAGCACAAATCCGGCTTTAGCTCCAAAATTCAGCGTTGACTTCGTCTTATCCCAGGAACCGCATTTCAGGCCATTTTTGGCCCCTGGGGCCAATTCCAGACGTGTAGGCCCAATTCTGAGCTCGGAATCGGATTCAGCGTCGAAAAATACATGGGAATACATATGTCACTCTCTTGTGTATGAACTTTTTTTTGTGGGGCTGTGTAATCAGTTGCAATCATAAACAAATAGTGCAGGGTTGGCTCCGTTATAGTTTGTGTTGAACAAGTGGGTGACAAATAGAAAGTCTTACGATATATTTATTTTTTGTATTTACAGTTACAAATTGATTTGTGGAAATCCATTTACTTTATTTTACATAATGAATTATTAATAGTCGGATAAAGCCTACCCTGTTATATATCCAGCCCGGTGTCATAATCCATTGACAACTGATTATTTTCACTTACAGAACCTTCAATTTTTGTATCAAATATCTTGTCCCTTTTAATAACATTTATTAAGTCATCACTGGAATTACTCATTTTTACAATTTTTTTTTTGCTACGGCTGCTTAGAAAATACATAAAAACGCACTGTCAACTTGCCTCGAAAAACGTCAATTTCAAACAGCGTGTGTAAACGTTTACACACGCAGTGTGCAAAGTAAAATGACAATACAACTACTCATAATAACATAACATATGTATATCAATGAATTGAGATGAAATCTAGCATGCGGATATTGTCACTACTGACAGTTCTCATTTCTCATTAAAATAAATTCAAATTTATTGCAAATTTATAAAATAAAGTGGCAGCCGTAGGAAAAGTATAGTGTGTAACTCGTGTGAAAAAGCACTTTTCACACTTTGTGACTTGTCACATGCGTGTGAAAAGTGCTATTTTCACCACTTGTTAAACAATATACTATTCTGTATTTGTATAAAAAAAATTCCAACAGTTGTTTTGACAGGTTATTTAAAATAAAAAAAAAACAATTAAGTAGGTGGTTAGTTACTAAATGTCAACTCTGCTTGGTGGATTTCATATCTCACGCTAATAAAATTATATCCGTTCAGTAGACTGATATTAAATATATATACATTCTGTAAAGTGTGCGTAGAATCGACAGTATCCATGTGGGTATAGAAAAAATAATTTTACTGCTTAAATAAAGAATACACAAGGTGTTTCAAAAAAACCTGGCATAAATGATAGAACTCTAAAAATAAGTTTAATAAACATATGTACTAAAATCCTGCACGTTTGTGTTACAGGGCGTTAAAGTAAAAAAATAAAAAACGTTTATTTTCCTTAACTATAAAATTAGTAAGAAATATTTTTTTTTACATTTTTTTACAGTTAAATATAACTTAAAAAAGGTATGTTTTCCTCCTCCAGCTAGCGACCGCGACCGAGTTTCTGCGAATGAGAGATAAAAACATTAGTAAAGCCTGAAGGGCGATTTAGTAAAAAATTACCGGTAAAACAATAGTGACAAGTAACAATTAAAAGTAAAAAATTTACGCCTAGTAGTAATAAAAATGTAAATAAAGTGGCCGAATACAAGAGTAGGTAAAGACATATAAATTTCAATAGTTATACAAAGAGGCCAGAAAAGAAGAAGTATAAGATGACAGTTGAATAAGAAGAGGAAACACGACATTTAGAAAGATATGTTAGGGACTAAAAAACAAAGTTATTTACTAACGAAAGTTAGTGAAAATAATTGACTTTAATCACTTTTAACAGAAACCCCACGATAAGGCATTATTTGAATTAAATATTCTAGAGATGCTCAAACGTGGAAAAAAGTTTTCTTATGCAAAACACTCAATTTGTATCGTGGGTACCAGAAGGGCCGGCCCGATCCTGCTCAAATTCAATAGGGATCTTCCCTGGTGAAAACCGAAACTCGAATGAAGCTTTTGTTCGAGTTATAATGTTTACATCCATACAGATAGACAGTTGGAAAAGTTTGGCACAATCATTTAACTTTCAGGCATATCAAAAAAAAAGTTTTCCTTCATTGGATTAAAAATTTCTCTTGGTATACGTTAGAAATAAAAAATAAATAAACCATTATCGTATTCAATTTTTTTATTCGAAAAAATTTCAGATGGTGAACAATATTTGGAGGGCCATAATCAGGAAAAAGACAAGCAAAGATGAAATTGAGAATAATTTGGCAAGAGTACTTACTTTAGTAGATCTAGTGGGCATGGGAACAGGAGCAACCCTTGGTTTAGGAGTATATGTCCTTGCAGGATCCGTTGCAAAACTTTATGCAGGACCTGCAGCCGCGATTTCCTTTGTTATAGCAGCAGTAATATCGTTATTTGGAGGTAAAATAAAATAAAATTGCAGTATGTTGTTATTATAATTATTATTATATTTTAGGTTTTTGTTATGCCGAATTTGCTGCTAGAGTCCCTAGAACTGGTTATGCTTACGCTTATTGCTATGCAGGAGTAGGAGAATTGGTAGCATTTTTGGTTGGTTGGAATTTACTCTTAGGAGCTATGTTAGGTTAGTATTAAACTTTTTGTAAAAAATTTACAGGTAGAATTTTTAATAAAGTTAGTACCTATACAAACCAAATTGGCGCTCTTTAACCGTTTTAAGGGCGCTAAATTTAAATTTATTGCATCTAAAAAATTTTCAAATTTGTCTCTCTTATATAAAAATAAGTCTCAAAGTTCCATATTTTTGTGACACTTTGATACAAAAATATGGAATTTTTGAGCAGTTCATGAAAAAAAAATTTAAGTTGTGACGTTGTTCTGTAATAGATTAAAATATATTAATAAATTTAATCTAAAAGAAACTTATTTCTTTAGTTAAAAATAAATGAGCGTTTAGATTAAATTTAAGACTAGGAGACGCGCCAAAAATGGGGTACTCGCCTATTATGGGATACCTTAATATTTCCAGCTACATACTTCCGTCATCTATTGTGAAATAGCATAACTTACACTTCGATCTGACAGTTCTGACACTGTAATATGTAGGAGTTTCTTTTATCGGCAATAATTGCATCACTTTATTCTAACCAAAAAGTATCAAGCTAACTCTTCAAATGTTTTTGTTGTGTGTGCTAAAAGTTGTTTTATGTTGAAAAAAGATAAGATTTTCATGTACTTAATCACAAGCCTAAGATTCTGTCTCTACTATGAAAGTTTAAATAGCTCCAAGTTTCATATTGTTTACATTTTTGAAGGGTTTGTTTTTAACCATAATATGGGGTACCATCCTTTGCTTATTGTGAGGTTCCCCATATGAGGAAATACATTTCAATTAATTATGTCTCATTAGATAGTTAAGTACAGATGCCCGGTCAACGAAAAAAATGAAACAAGGAAACTATGATACAAGCTATTAAAGGTTGTAGAGAGAAAAGAATGGTCTACATGAAAAGAGCAAAAACTCCCACAGACTACGATGGAAAGGTATATAAAAATAAATAAAGAACCAGAAAAAGTTGTAGATGCAAGATTAGAAAGGAAACGAGTTTTAGACTTCAAAAAAAAGTCTTATGATACGGCTCTGTCCGTCTGTCTGCCTTTCCGCGCTATAACTCAGGAACCACAACAGATAGAGACAAACGGACAACGGCAATGGACTCAGCATACCTTGAATATGTGCCCAAGAGTTTCTGCGACTTCCGGTTTCAAAACTGGAGAATTATACATATTTTCAAAAGAACTGGAAAAGGAATTGGTAAAGTCTTGTTTAAATTTAGAGAAACATTTTTTTGGGTTATCTAGAAAAGACATCTGTATATTTAGTGTTGATTTATGCAAAAAAAAAATAACCTAAAAAGCCAATTCAGCGCCCGAAAGGAACGCGCTGGATCAAAATGGGTTGCAGGGTATCTAAAACGGAATACGGATCATTTAAAAAAGTAAATGTTGCATCGTTTTTGATATTTATGAACCTTTGCTAGAAAAAGTGAAATACAATTCAGCACGTATTTTCAATTGTGACGAGACAGGCATAACCATCGTGCAACATAAACATCAAAATTTTCTCAGTTTAAAAGGAAAAAACAAGTTGTAGCCCTTTCTTTTGCCGAAAGAGGCCCCCTCATGACAGCTGTTATACGTTTTAGAGCAAAGAGAGTTTATATTCCTATATATATTAATAATTTTTCCCAGGAGAAATATGAAACTAGAATTGATGGATGGTATGCCTCCTGGTTCCACACATGCTTGTCATCACACCCCGGAAGATCCAGTTATACTTACTCTTTATGGTCACTACAGTCATACTAGGAATTTGGAAGTCATCAATGTAGCAAGAGAAATTAATGTTCATGTTGTGTGCTTACTACCGCATTCAAAAAACAAGATGCAACCATTAGATGTTGCATTCATGTCACCATTCAAAACATTTTATGCACAGGAAATTACAAGTTGCTTAAAACAAAATCCCGGACGTGTTGTGACGGTGTATCAAATAGGAGAACTATTTGGGAAGGCTTACATGAGAGCAGCGATTATGCAGACAGCTGTACACGGTTTTAAAAAAACAGGCCTTTTTCTTGTTGATAGTAACGTTTTAGGGAAGCAGATTATGTAGCGGAGCCATTTCTACATGACAACCCAGCAATTCAAGAGATTGACGAAATTTATTTATCAATGGAAAAAGCAGACATAACTCAGTCCTCAACACGAACAAGTGTCAGTTCAGCCCTCAATATCAGCAAAACTGGAAGATCAGGCCTCAACATCTGTTAAGTTTCTTTAGTTTAAAGACTTTCAATTAATCGTCACAACGTTATATTTTTATTGATGGATAGTTTTTTTTATAAATATAATGTCATAAAATAAATAAATAATTGTCACGCACGAAAACTACTGTTACTCATAATAATATACGAAAATATTTCACGTGAGTATTACTTCCAAAAATATACCTTGAGGAAAGCCCTAACAATATCAACAAAAATGGCAGTTCAGCCCTCAACATCAGCAAAAGTAAAAGATCAGCGATCATCATCAGCAAAACTAGTCTTACCTTCCGATTTGTTCCCTATCCCGAAGTTAGGCCATATATAATATAACAACAAAGAAACGATCTAATGCTGCCAAAGCTGTTGTCAGCAGCTGCCCATACAAAGATGAGTTAGAAACAAGTCTAACTAAAAAGAATATCCCTTCCAAATCTAGAATAAAGAGAAAATTGCCCTTAAATTTTTTTATTTCATTTCTAAAAATTTTTTATTTTCCTAATAATAATGAAATAATGATGTGCCCAAAAAAATTAAAAACAAGACTCTTTATATTCCACAATTGTATACCAATTACCATTAATAAATTCTTTAAAAATCAAACCTTTTTTAACAATAAAATTTGTTTATAAAATTCGATACTCATAAAATATGTTATGGTAGACAACAATTAAATATAACAATAACTATAAAATGTAAACTACAAATTTTGTAAATACAAATCAAAGTGCTGCAACTTTATTTTGCACTATTTGCTTATGCATATTACTTATCTAAATTTGGTTTAAAACTTTGGCGGTTTCAGGAGGCTAGTTGGGTAATTACCCCCTCTAAGATTTTTTCGTTGGCTTATTGTTTTGTGTTTATCGAATAAAATAGTTATTTATGCAACAAGTATGTTAAGTGATACTTTTGTCCCTATTATTGTCCGTTTTTTCCAGTTTTTACTATTTTTCCTTATTTCTTCTGTTTTTCACTATTTTCCCATATATTTCCCTAATTTTCTCGATTTCTCTGTATTTATCTCTGATTTCCCTATTTTATCTTTCTTTTTCTATTTTTTTCCTATTTTCCCTATTTGTCAATATTTTTCATGATTCATCCTATTTTTCGTTTTTACTATTTTTCCCATATTTTCTCCAGTTTTCTCTATTTTTCACCATTTTTCCCTATTTTCCCCAATTTTCGCTATTATTACCTATTTTTTTTATTTCTTCACATTCTCCTATTTTTCATTATTGTTTGCTGTTGTTCCATATTTATTCCTATTATTTTTTATTATTTTGTTATTCCAATATTTTCTTATTTTCCCCAATATTGCCCCACTTTTTACTATTTTCCCATGTTTCCATATTTATTCTCTAATTTCCCTATTTTTCCATATTATTTTCCTATTTTTTATTGCTTTTCCAGATTTTTTCCGACTTTTCACCATTTTTTATAAATTTCCCTATTTTGCTCAATTTTGCCCAATTTATCCCTGTTTTTCTTAATTTTTTCCCTAATTTTCACTATTTTTTGCAAATTTCTCCATTTTTCACAATTTTGCCCTATTTCTTCCTCATTTTCAGTTTTTCCCAATTTTTCACCATTTTTCTCTAGTTTTTCTATATCTATTTTTTTCTGTTTTGCTTACTTTTCCTTATTTGCAGTTATTTTTCACTATTTTGTCCTATTTCCCCCTATTTTTCCCAATTCTCATGTGAGTGAAAAAAGGCGCTTTACACACTAGTTGCATACAATATTTTTTCTACTAACAAAAATATGTAGGTAAGGAATGAAGCAAAAAATAAGCGATCTACTTTACGCACTAGGCTTTACTTTACGCACTAGTATTTGATTTTACGCACTAGTATTTCATTTTACACACTAGTGCGTAAAGTTGAACTTTACACGACAAAGCATGTGTTATGTTAGTAATATATACACACGGTAGTAGACAAAAATATTTAAGTTTTTTCGTTTTTTAAAATTACTCCCTCCCCTAAGCCAGTTGGGTGGAAACGCCCCTAGTTTAATATTTGCTTACTTTTATTTATTTTTTAGGTACAGCTAGTGTGGCTAGCGGAATGAGCAGTTATATTGACGCCCTGGTCGATAAAAAAATTAAAATTACTTTATCAGAGTCTATGGGTATGAATGTTCCTTATCTTACGACTTCACCTGATCTCTTAGCATTAGGAATTATAATTTTAGTAACTAGTAAGTAAAAAGAATATTTAAATAAGTATATATTATAATAATTTGTTTTTAGTTCTTTTGTCAGTTGGAATGAAAGAATCTTCAAGATTTAATAATATATGTACGGTACTGAATTTATTAACCATAGTGGTAGTAATTGTATCATTAGCAATAAAAGGTAAGCATTCTATCTAAATTAGCTTAAAAAACTTTATGTTAATTTTAATTTTAGCTGATACAAAAAACTGGCGAATTCCCAAAAACAAAATTCCTAAAGAATATAAAAGCCAAGGGGGAGAAGGAGGTTTTTTACCTTTTGGATTTGCGGGAGTTATTGCTGGTTCTCCAAATTGTTTTTTTGGCTTCACCGGGTTTGATGCGCCAGCCACATGTAGCGAGGAAGCCAAAAATCCAAAAAGGGACATTCCTTTAGCGATTTTAATATCGCTATTTTTGGTATTTGTTGTGTATTTTGTTATTTCTGTGGTGCTGACCTTGGCGTATCCGTATTACCTCCAGGTTAGGTAAATATTTTAATAATAAAATCGTTCGATTAGTATTTTTTCACTTGCTTTTTCTTGAATATCTCTAGCAATGTTTAATTTATCAATTAATTCCCATTAGCGATTAGTACAGAAAATATAAGAAGTCTTTGGTTGATTTTAGAATGAACAGGCGCCATTCCCGCATGTTTTCGCTGAATTTGGTTGGATTTGGATAAAATGGGTGGTTACGATTGGAGCCATTTTTGCTCTTTCTGCCAGCGTGTTCGGTGCAATGTATATGATACCAAGAGTATTTTACGCAATGGCAAGTGACGGATTAATATTTAAATTTTTCGCTGAAGTCCATCCCGTTACAAAAACGCCACTGATATCTACCGTTTTCTCTGGAATTATTTCAGGTAAATTTCATACCAACTGAATTATAATGTATATTATTTATTTCAATTATTTTTTAGGGCTTATGGCTACTTTTTTAAATTTAAATGAATTGATGGATTTGATGACAATTGGGGCGTTTTTTTCTTACATTATAGTTGCTGCTTCTGTGTTAGTACTCAGGTAAAGTGTATATTATTGCTTATATGTAAAAATGTTATTGTAAAGGCGGGGCTCCACCAAACTGGGCTTGCCTGGCGAACTTTGGGCTGGAATTAAATTCGACTCCACCAAACTGGGCAAAGGGGGCATTTTAAATGTGTCGATTTGAAATATCTATAGTATTCCATAAATTACATTAATTTCGGAATAATTCTATCAATAGTAAGACATTTTGTTCAGTCCATTCGGTAGAAATATGGATATTTTTCTTATTCGAATATAGCCTGTCCATTTTAAAGTCACTTGAATATCCATTGTGTATATAAAACAAAAAAACTAGTGTACCAAATAGTAAAACATTCAGAAGTGAGTGAAAACACGTACTTGCGCTGATCCTAGATCACCTACTCGTAGGCCGCAGAATTTTGTTTGATCTTTACTCATTTGGCCGCTTTAATTTTTACTCTTGCAAAAGCCGGAGCGTTATAACGGCAGCACGTACCGCCGGGCTAGCCCAGTTCGATGCCTTAACGCAACAAGAAATATTAAAATAATCGTCTGCGCAGTTTATATACGAATTATTTTTTGGAATAATATGAAGATTAAAAAAAATCGGTTGTGTCACCCCATAACTTTCCCGACGAGTATCCAGAGACAATTATTTTTACAGACATACTGCAAGTCAAATTCCGTGACATATTGGTTCTGTCATTTTTTGACAGTGACACTTTCGTTTGACAGATGTCGTACAAAAACTAATGGGTTCTTCCGATGGATAACCCAAACCCATATACCAAATTTCAGCTCAATCGGATTAAACGTGTGGGCTCTATGTGGTAACATACACACAGATAAATACAACAACAGACAGACACACAGACAGACAGACAGACAGACTAAATGGTATTAATCGTCTTAGGGGATCTTAAAATGTATATTTCCGTCTTTCTCGAAAAATTTTTTAGCTCGTTCACAATACATTTTTTCCAAACTCGAATTTGAAAAAAACATCAAGACTGCATTTTTTTCACAAAAATTTAAAAAAACAACTGAAGCAAGAATGCGTTTTCTTGTATACGAATTTGAAAAAATAGAAATAAAAACACATTTTTTCACAAAAAAAAATACTAGAAAAAAATTCAAAAGTATTTTATCGCAGACGAATGTGGAAAAAAGCGAAAATGTATTTTTCACATATAAATTGGTATAAAAGCAAAAATGCATAAAAAACTAAAAAAAAAACCATCAAAAATGCTTTTTTTCACACATACATTGGGAAAAAAGCAAAATTTAAAAAAACAGCAAGCAAACTTTTTTTACACAAATTAAAAAAAAAAACAAAAGTAAGAATACATTTTTCCTTATTCAAATTTGAAAAAATTAAATCACACAAATTTAAAAAGAAATAAGCAACAATGCATTTTTATACACGAAAAACTAGAAAAAACAGCAGAAATGCATTTTTCACTCATGAATTGGGAAAAAAGCAAAAATGCATTTTTCCACACAAAAAAATTGAAAACAACAGCAAAAACGCATTTTTTTCATCAAATTCGAAAAAAATAACAGAAGCACGAATGCACACCCGAATTTGGAAAAAACCGCAAAAATGTATTTTTCCACAAAAACAATCGGAAAATACAGCAAAAACGAATTTTTGCACATATAAATTGGAAAAAAGCAAGAATACATTTTTCCGCATAAAAACCCAGCAAAAATGGGTTTTTTACACATAAATTGAGAAAAAAGCGAGCATACATTTTTCACACAGGAAACCTAAAAAAAAAACAGTAAAGTTGCATATTTTCACATATAAAATAGGAAAAAAGCAAATAAATTTGATATAACAAGAATGTATTTTCTCTCAAATGAGTTGTTTCCAGAGACGAATACTTTTTCAGATATTTATTGTGAAAGTTTCAAATTTTGATATTTGTTTATTTTTGACAGGTGACAGTTGGAGAAATAATTTTGACTTTTCTGAATAGAGTTTTTCAAGAGCTTTCAAATGACATATTGCAAGTCAAATTCCGTGACAAAGTGGATCTGTCATTTTTGATATTGATACTTCGGTTTGATAGATGTCGTACAAAAACTAATGGGTTATTCCGATGGATAACCCAAACCCATATACCAAATTTCAGCTCAATCGGATTACACGTGTGGCCTCTATCGTGGAATAATATACACAGACAGACAGCCAGACAGACAGACGGACAAACAGACAGACAGACAGATAGACTTCCATCTGGAAATGGTCTTAATCATCTCAGGTGACCTCAAAATGGATATTTTCATCTTTATCTCGAAAATTTTTTTTAGCTCGTTCACAATAATTTCCCTTTTCGGAGGTGGGTCGGGAAAGTAAAATGTTAGAAATCTTTGACATTTTTCCGAATAATGCTTCATTTACGAGTTATATTGCAAATTAGGGAAAATGTCCAAAATTTTACATTTTTTGAAAATTTTAAAGTGGGTTGAATGCGGAGTGTATGTTTTCAGATTTCAAAAAAGCGCGGATAAACGACATTTCGTAAAATGACCCGTTTTTGTCTATTCTGATAATATTAATAATTTTAATTATCACTAATACTGTTATTTAAATTTTAGATATGAACATAAAGACAAAGGATTTCAAGCTATATCAGAGGATGAAGTACCCCTAAATAACAAAGGGTATTTTCAAAATATATTTTTTTCGAAAACAATCAGAGAACCAACGAAAACAACATCAATTATAGCAAATATTAACATACTATTTTTCAGTAAGTATAAGAAAAATCATCTAAATGTTTTAATTATTTACGTATATTTTTTTAGCAATTGCAGCGACTGCTTTTTGCGTCATATGCAAGAACAAATCATTTTTCTCTTCGATAACAATGTATTATATCTGCTGTTCTGTTACACTCATTGCCATGGTGATAATAATGTTGATTATTTTCAAACAACCGGAAACCACTGAAAAAATATCATTTAAGGTAAGATTTTATTAACATCATTTTATTTCTATAAAATGCTTCACGAAAACTCTTTTGCGGATTTAACACACGTAATTCATAAAACCTGCAGTATAATCAATTCAGTTCGAGAATTTAAGAGATCAGAAAATAAAAAATTATAATTCCTTTTGTGAACTGAATGGGGGCAGCGATTAGGCAGTTAAAATGCAGCGATTTTTTAATCTTTTTGAGCTTTGAAGTAAACACTCACTTACTTAAGGCATTTTGGGGTTTCGTTTTTTCGCATGTGGCCTAAGGTTCAGATTTGGAAACCATTCCATAAAATTTTTGCCCCTTGTGTAAAACTGCTCTGAACAAGTTGTGACGGTTATTAAAAACTTTGGGTAGTTGATCACCCAATATTCGTTGACTTTAAATTTGTAGCTTCGCAAATTCATTTCAAATGATGAATTTGCCTATTCTTTTTACGACAAAGTGGATTTTGCTTTAATAAAGGCAACATTTTCTTATAGTTAACTGCAGGAAGGTAATTTCTGGGCATCTAGTATTGTGTCTTACTAATTTTTGAAGGTTTTTCAGCATTTTCTGGAAACTGTGCTTAAGGAGTTCAGTACCAGTGATATTAACTTTGAAGAAGTTGAATATCGAATAGTTTAAGAGTAGAAATATTTCTGCTATAGCATACAGTCTACGGTTAGTAAAGATAACCTAGTCTCGTCGCTGTTTAAGGCAGAAGTGGGTTGTTTTGAAGGAACTGAAGTTGATGTTGTTGTTTCTCAAGATTTGCAGAATCGCGGACAGGTGATTGGGATCGGGAGCCTTGGAGAGGCAACATTAACAAAACTGTGGTAAAAGCCAGATTTAGAATGCAGTGCAGGCCGCATAGCCCAATACATGTTAAACGGAAGAATGCTCGGCGGATATGCCAGCTTGTACAGTCCTGGCAAAGATTATATAATTCAGTAAATACTTATTTGCACCGCTGCGTGCTAGAGCTCGATTATTTTGAGATGAGTACATTTAGTTTTGGCCACGCCCCAGTTGGCGCAGCACGTCATAAACTTTGTGGACCTTATTTTATGGCGCTAAGTTCAAATCTGCTGCGGTAGGGGTATCTGATACTTTAGCAGTGGCGTGTGTACATTAATAAAATATTTTAAATTGAAAATACTTTAAAATAAAAAGTAGCATTTAAAATTTTAACTATTTGTTAGTTAAATTGCTGTTAAACTTTAAAGTAATGAATCAACTAAAATTTTAAATAAATAATTCATATTTTATTAAAAAGTTTATAATTTTAACTGTTTTCATCACTATCTTCGAAGTCCGAAAGGTCGGAATCCCACTCATCGGATGACCCCGTATTGACGCAAAATATGAGGGAATCTGTATATTCATCTATCAGATATTCTTTTTGAATATATCCATCCTAATATTTTTCGGAAAGGTCCACCACGTTTGCCCATTCTTCCGACATTATGCTTTCAAATTTGTTTCTTGCTAACTTTTCAACATCATCCAACTTAAATGTTGTATTATGTTGACCCACCCAATTTTTTACCGTGGCCCATATTTTTTCGATGGGATTTAGTTCAGGGTGATACGGAGGCAACCGTAATACTTTGTGACCATTTTCTTCAAGAAGATCATCTAAAAGAAAATTCAGCGGGGGTCTGTGAGCTTTAATTAATGTGTACAGTTCTGGTTTGGTCATTTTAGCATCATACGGAATATGGTTTTTAATGAACCATCTTTAGCCTCGTTTTTCATAAAGTTTAACAGGCGTAAAATTATTTCCTTGGCTTGGCTTTGAAGAACTTGGCCCTTTCTGCCTAATAATTTTTTTATTCCATTTCGAACAACAAGCTAAAAATTTAGGTTTCATTAGCATTTTTGAAAATATCATAAAAATAGGATACAAATTAAAGGCATAGAAGAGATTTAAAATATTTCAGAATGTACGGTTTCGTCTTGGATTATTATTAAGTTGTATTTAAATGTACTTACCAAAATACACACATAATGAATTAAATTAAAGTTTATATAGATAGACACACAAATCGAAGCACAAAAACACAAGAAAACTCAAAATAGCTAAATAAATACAACAAGTATAAATAAGTAACACTACGCTACTGAATCCAAATTTCATGAGCCACAGGCGACTCGGACCACAGTTAAAGCTCTCTGACCACGCCTACAAACTCAAATTGGTTTCTGCACATTATGACGAAATGTACTCATCTCAAAATAATCGAGCTCTACTTTCCAGGAAATTCCCTCTCTCGCACATTTTATTCGCCTTGTCTGACTGTCCTATCTTAAAATACCTAATCTTTGATCTTTGGTCCTGGCGTGCTCAACCTTCCGTTTTCTAACGTTTCCGACTACCTGACATCGGCGGCAATCCTGAGCTCTATAAGGCCCACACTGCATTCTAAATCTGGATTTCACTGTAGGGGAGGTATATCTATCTGAAGTATTTGTTGACGTGCTTGCTTTAATCAGTTTGATGAGAGTGATAATATTTGTTATATTGGGTTCTGATGCAGCCGGGATTGGTTCAATTTTGAATTGACGAGATTTTTTTAGCAGTAACTGAAGGAAGATTGCTAGAACGATCACTCCTAGCACATGGGTGTACGAAGTGGGGAGAGGGAATTTCGTAAAAAACTTTCTATTTTTATACATAATAATAGAGAAAATCTCTTGTTTGTTCTTGGTTTTTTTTTTGTGATAAAAAAACAGAGACCAACAATTCAAATAACTATTCTGTAAATTCGGTTACTGTTAATACTCGAGATTTAAAGCAAATTATGGGTTGTTTAAAATCAAACATAGACCAACAACCATTCAAGTACCAAAATAAATTCGATTATTGCCAATACTCAAAATATCAAATCAATCTAAAGCATTGAAAAATAAATCTACTATTAAATAATATAAACATTTTTAAGTATATTTTTAAGCAGTAGTGTTTAATTATATTATTTATGAATTACAACAGATGAACAAATATGATTACGAATCGATATAAGTTTGGAATAATTACTAGGCGGTAGACGTATTGACATCAACCATCATCAGATCGAAGGACCAACCTTAATATAGAGTATCAGGATTTAGTATATTAACACAAATAAATCATATAAGTGAACTGTAAGGGCTATTTATTCACGCGTTTATTATTAAACAAAATCATTAATTTTTCATTTTTTACAATTTATTATTTTTATGAAGCAATTGCTCTTACTCAATATCACTGTACAAATATTTATAATGTTATTACATTTAAAACCTCAAAAAAATCTACTTTCAATTTCAGGGTGGGCTTGCCCATAATTTTTATAGAGTAGCTTCTAGATCGTTGATCACCCTGAAATAGTCCTTACAGTTCACTTAAATGATTTATTTGTGTTAAAATAATAATCAATCAGTTTTCTAACTGATTTGGTCCTTCGATCTGATGATGGTTGATGTCACCACATCTACCGCCTAGTAATTATTCCAAACTTATATCGATTCTTAATCATATTTGTTCAACAGAGGTGTTGAACTACAATCTTCTGATGGCGTTAGGAGATTAGTTTTCTCTATTTTAATTGTAAAAATAATGAAACAAATAAAGTTGGCTTTTCAATCCATATTTCAAAAGAACCAAAAGAGAATCTAAAAATAAAGTCACTTCAAGTTGCTTCTTCTGCTCGTTACAATTTTGTAGATTGTATGTACCGGAGAAGTGTAACAATTTTAAATCCACATCCGTAAAATACTAGGCTTATTATACAAGCAAGCAATTATGTTTAAAAATCCTAAAAATATAGTTCAATTGTGAAAATAAAAAACTTGAATTTTCAGGTCCCTTTGGTACCTTTTATACCATGTCTTAGTATATTATTTAACCTTTACCTCATGGTGCAACTCAGCACTTTTACTTGGATTGGTTTCCTGGGGTGGATTGTAATTGGTAAGTATCTTAGAAATATTTACCATATTATTTATTTTTAATATAACATTTATTAACACTCATGTAAGTGTTATATTGGTTGCCTATTTCGCGGCAGAAAAGTAAATTTGCAGTTTTTGGTGAAATAAAATAATTTACTATTTTTTTTTGTTTCCAGGATGCGTGGTGTATTTTTTCTACGGCATAAATCACAGTGAAGAAAACCAAATAGAGGAACAATCTTTGTAAAGAAGGTTATAAAGTATATTATAAAATATATTGTTAGGTTTAAACGGATTCTAGTCATATTCATAGAATTAATATCGGTTAATTTTACCATGCAACAAAGTAACTATCATCTTTGTATATGAATGTAAATTATAAGTGATTTTTTTTATTAATTAAAAAACGATAAAAATTAATTAGTATGCTTTGTATATTGTGCTGATTATATGTTTCCAAAAATATATCTTTTATAAATTATATATGATCTCAAAAAATATTAAATTTTTTTGTAAGTTTATAAAAATAGTTACTGTTTTTAAAATTGAATTTATAATAAATAAATATATACATTAAATTGGTTATTATATTAAATATTTCCCAATTAATATGCAAATGTATAATTTTTAGTCAGCAATACATAATATGAAGATTTACATTAAAAGGAATCATCTTTGAACTGATAGTGGAAAAACAAAATAAGATGTGAATAGAGTATCGAGTTGAAAAAAGCACAGGTATAATTTCTTGTATTGTTTTTGGCGCGTGCGTTATCACCATTATACGAAATAAGCAATTTGATAGCAATATACTAACTATAAATACAGAAAAAAAATAGAGATTATATTCCTTTTGGGTCTTATGTGTCACACTTACCTGATTTTAATTCATTATCTGTTAATATTGAAGCTAAATCAGTGATAAGATAAAATACTGGTATTTATACTGATCCTCATCTAAAATGGGATTTGTATATAGTTAAAAAATTAAGTAACAAAGATTTTTAGTAACTTACCATAGTGTCACGGGACGCGGCGTATCAAAATTATATACAAAAATAAGAAATCATACAAAACAAATTTTAAGTTATTTAAAAAAAAATATACTCTTTCAAAAAAATGATATGATGAATATCATAAAACAACTTTTTAAAAACTATTATCTGAGTTTGAGATAGTTGATCATACAACATATAAATACAAACATGTCTAGACAGTTATGAGATCTGAAAAGAGTACCTACCTTTATCTGTGTCCAAAATGTTACAATCATGTTGCACGAGAATTAAAAGAAATAGATTCTAAACCAATTATTTATAACTCATTTAAAAAAATAGATTTCTAGCATACCTCAAGAAAATTTAAATAACTTCATAAATCAACCTAATGTTTATTATATTATTACTATAGCCAACTATAGAATATAGTTAGACATGCCGTCACTAATTTCCCTACAATTTGAGCAAATATCCTTTTTGAATATATCCTTCAAAAAAAATTTTTTTTTATGAACTCCAATATTTCTTTCTATTTATCAACAAGTTATTATAGATACATATTTAAAATCAAATAGAAAAACCTAAAAATCTACAGCACATAGGCGTCAATTAGCATTTCTCATAATTGACAGCAAATATTCAATTAGTTAAAATTTTAGAAAAATTATTTATGCATTTATTAAATAAATCATCCAATAAGAAAAAATTATCCGGCTAAACAACCGACATAAACCTTGAGTGAGAACGTAAAAAAATTTACAGGTTTTAAAATATTTGCAAAATCGTGCGATACATACCAAAAACGATTTTTTCTAAAACTTACTCCTGTTCTGTTGTATTAATTCTAATTCACTTACCTGAAAAAAAGAGATAAAAATAGTTATTTGTATGCCTAGACCGCGAAATACCTTTTTAGCGGACCGAAAGAAAAATTATTGCCGAAGCCGCTTGCGGCTGAGGCAAAGATAATCTTGAGGTCGCCAAAAGTTTCGCGGCCGTGGTATACACAGTATTTTTCGAGCAATCGTTAAAATTATGAAATTAGAAACGATAATTTATTTACGCTCATTACCTATATGCAAAAATTTGATAATTAAATTGAGAAATCCTATTGTTACGCATGTTTAATGTTGGAACGTTATCAAATTACTTTGAACCAATTTGGAATATATTTATCATAGACACAGTGACGGGTGGCATAACCACAACATCGACCCCACATTTCCCTTCCACAAAAAATATTTATATCTAATAAATCAAAATTTAGTCAAATTATCATTATTTCCGGAAAATTACAAAAAAATCGGCTGTGTCACCCCAGAACTTTCCCGGCTCGACCGTAGAGAATATGTTATTTATTATTATTATTTTAATTATAAAATACTAAGCATTACAATAATTTATGGGACACATTAAAAACAGCGAGCCGATGGTGAATACGTCTACCGAATTGATATTTCAATGTTGATGATACGCTGCGCATGCGCACGTTGTATATCACACTGCTGTGAAAACGATTGGGAATTCGGGAAAAAATTTTCATACAGTAGTTGTAGGGAATTTTATGCTTTACAACTTTGCACTAAAGAGCATAATTTATCTATAATTTAAAAAAATGGAAAATTATAAATGTGTATTTTTCTCGCCATCTAGTGGCGAAACTATGAGGAATTCCATAAAGAGTTAAACATAAAAGTTAAAGAAAATTTGATGCTTTACTTTGAACCAGAAAATTTTGCACTAAAATGAATTTTTTGTCCTCAAAATCAAGAAGAACTAGGGAAAACTTACACGCACATTTTTTACGCGCCCTCTAGTGGCGCAACTATTGGAAATTCTAGAAAAAGTTTCATACAAGATTTGTAGGAAATTTTATGCTCTAAAACTTTATACTACAACATTTTGCACTAAAGGGTATTATTTGTCCTCAAAATCAAGAAAAACTAGAGAAAACATACATGCACATTTCTTACGCGCCCTCTAGGGGGCAACTATTGGAAATTCTGGAAAAACCTTAAGACAAAAGTTGTAGGGAATTTTATGCTCTAAAACGTTGTACTACAACATTTTGCACTAAAGTGTATTATTTGTCCTCAAAATCAAGAAAAACTGGAGAAAACCTACATGCGCCTTCTAGTAACGAAACTATTGGAAGTTCGGGAAAAAGTTTGAAACAAAAGTTGTTGGGAATTTTATGCTATAAAACTTTGTACTACAACATTTTGCACTAAAGTGTATAGTTTGTTCTTAAAATTTAAAAAAAGTAAAAAATTGTACCATGTGCATTTAATCAATGTCGGTCTTGAGGACCTTCTACTGTACCAATTTAAACCAAAATCTAATAAACCACACCTCCATACCAAATTTCAGCTTGATTGGTCAAACGGTTCGGCAGTTATCGTGGAAGATTACACACAGACACACAGATAGACCATGAGCTGGAAATGGTTTCAATCTTCTTGGGAGACCTCAAAATGGATATTTCCATCGATATCTCGATTTTTTTTGCTCGTTCACCTTACTTTCCCTTTGATGGGTCCGGGATCGTAAAAACAAGTAAAAATTCCTAAAAATGTATTTAGATATTTTTGGGAATGAATTTTGAAACTGGTTTTTCTATAAGTATTCAGAATGTGCCACATCTATTGGATTTCATGGTTATATCTGCATCCTTGTTTTTGTTGGGAACACAACAACTATTGACTCTCTTATAAACGACTACAATGTCCTGGCTGTTATCCTGTCTATCGGTAATAGACTCATTGTAGAAAAGTAGGACGCGGTTGGTATTTGTAGGACGGTACATAGGCGTTCAAATGTTCACATTAGCCATATTTAGGGCTTGACACGAGACGAGATAAGACGAGAATTTCAAAAATCGTCTCGGTCTCGTTAGTCGAGAAAAAATAAGTCTCGTTTCAGTCTCGGTCTCGTCTCTTAACCAATTGTCTCGTCAAATCTAGTTATTGCTAGAACTTTATTTATTTATATATTTCCATGATATTTAAATCCTTTTACATATTTAAATCTTTTTACATAAACTACAAACTACTTGTCGGGAACCAAAAGAGAAAAATCGAAACATGTTTTTTTATAATCGAAAAATAAAAAATAATTGTAATAACACTCAATACACCAAGTAAAAATTAAGCTCTACTGAATAAAATAAAAATAAATCATGACCGTGATAAGCAATAAAATAGATACTCTTTTTTGTAGGTCCATTTGTTTTGCACATGTTTTAAAGTTTATGGATTTGTAGGTAAGGTAGAAAAATAAAAATCTTTTCAAGATGGTTTAAGCGTTTGGTATCCTAATTTTTACAGTAAGAACCACATTCGTTATATGTATAATTGTTTTGAATTGTGTTATAAAAAAATAAATAAAACCTATGAGTATACAATATAGTTTTTATCGCTTCGTCTATTTGTCCAAGTACTCAAGTATAACAGATGGCTACCAGATTTTAGATTTCGTAAATGTATGCAGACCTTTTTTTTATTGTAAAAAAATTAAATGTTTATACTGCTTGTCAGTGTATTTTTCTCGGAAATTCAGAAGAAAAAAAATATGAAGAAATATAAGAACGAAATCAGAAACGAGGCTCTCGGGTCTGGCCGTATACGGTCTCGGTATCGCCTAAATAATTTTCAAATAGGTCTCGTCTCAATTTTACGAGTGAAACCATAGGCATATTTTAGTTTAAAATACTAATTACTTGGTCCTGTCAGTACGTAGTTATTGTTCCAGTTATTCGGGTTGATCTTGAATCGCAGTCATGAAGCCTTTGGTATCTGGAAAAATGTGCCCATCTATTTGAAACCTCTTTATAATTTAGTTTTTTTCGCAACCACTTCTTCTGCTTTTGAGTATCTGTTTCAGGTCCAGATCATAAGCAACAACACTATCCGGTGCATGTTAAAATTTTGGACCTTATTGGCAAATAATTCTCGCATATTAGCAATTTAAATTAACATCGTTCAATGTCCACAGTCCTTTCTTTCTCGACAGTGCAGTTCTGATTATAGAGAATTTTAGCCAATATAGTTGTTATTTTTCGCAAGCATGGTACGTGCACTTATTTGTATTTGTATTATCTAGTCAGTATCGGATTATTTAGGGATTCCAGTAGAGTACCAGGAACCTTATAGGTGTTAATTGCTTCTGAAGTGTAACTCGATTTTCCTTAGAGATTTGACTCGTTTTCTGTACAGCTCTGATTTTGGTTTTTGCTTTCCCTACTGATTTAGCATTTCTGGATCTTGATTTTGTTGTACAGGAAAAAGCGAATATTTTTTCGGGAAAAACATATAACATTTTTCAAAATAGGTAAGTAATAAATTTTATCCCCGAGAAGGGGTGGCATCAATCTCCAGGGAAAAAGCATATATCGGCATATCGTAATTTTTGAAGTAAAAGAATATACATCCTTGTTTCTAAATTTTTATAAAAATTCGGAGGTAAAAATCCAGTTTACACTGGGCTTAATATGAATGAATTGTGAAGCATCTTTTATAACAAAAAATTAAGTTTTTTGCATAATGTGTCTGAAATCATGAGCAATTAATCTTGTTAAGCAAATTATTATCATTTAATAATTGGCTTACATAGGATGATTAACTTCCAATTGATAATATAATCGTTTCCTTCATATTTCATTAGGGACGTTCCAAATTGTCGAGTACGTAATTTATGATCCACACACTACCTTAAGAGATCACCCAGCCTTGTTGTCATCGTATACAAAAATTTGTTTAAATTTTTAAATAATCATAATTCGTTTGAAACACAATAAAATAATTTCTTTACAATGCCAGTGGCCGAACTCGAAAACCAATAAAAAAATGTCCGAGCAAGAAAGTTTGAATATCCGAAAATCAAGACCAATCCTCAACGTCATCATTACACACCTTAACTTGTTCATAAATGTTTTTTAAAGCCGATCAAAAAAAAATTGTAAAAACACACTTACAGGTTGGCCTATAAAGATAAGATTACACAAGTCAGGACTATTGTAAATTCTGAATCTAAACATTCCTTATTCATTGTTGTAGTATTTATCATAAGTCATAAAATACCATGCAATTAATAAATCTTTAAGGATGCTTAGTTTCAGTAAAAGAGAAGTCTGAAACTTGTGCAACAATCCAAATAAAAGACATAAAGACCTTTCGATGTGAATTAGATCCACTACAAACATTTCCTACTTTCTTTAACCATTATAGGAACCTAATTAAAGCAAATCATGACAATAAGTAATTGAATAATAAATTTGTCATCTTATTTGGTACATATTTTTAATGTTATTTGCATTTAAAATTTTGTAACTATTTATACATTTCTAATAAGTATAGACCCGTAAATAAATAGATAAGACAGCAAAAACTAAATGAAACGACAATAATTATTTATTTTTTATTCTTGATGCCTTATCTGGGACCGTCACTGACTTATATATATTTTTGAAGTAATAATTTTTACTAAAATGGAATATTCATTGTCATAGTTACAATTTCTAATAACGGTTGACAATTTTCTTAAAATAAGTAGTATTATGTAGTGAAAATTGACAGCGAAAATTAGAAATATGGGTAAGTGCCCTACTTATTACCATAGTTATTTTGTCTTATTATCTGTCATTATTTTCATTAAAACAATTATTCAGTAAACAAGTTTATGAAAATTTGTCGTAATGAAAATTAACAATTTTTACCAATAATTTAAATGTGTGTCATTGCTTTAATATTTAGTATTAAATAAGGTTGTCAATTTTACAGTTACAGTGTAAATCCGTACTTAGTTCTCTACTGGTTGTTTTAATGTATACTTTAGGACAGTTTATCCATCTGAGAAAAAAAAAAATTTATCTTTAAATGTTTAATCCGATTAAACATTTTTCAATTGTATTCTGTCGAATTTCAAAGTGTTTATTTCAGTGATTTCTTTCGCTTTGCTTTTTCCCATTTTTTAAGTTTTTAAAAACTGTCACTTTTAACTTAGGGTTTTCCCCGGAATAAGATGCAAATACTTTACTATAATCCTTTTTAACAAACATAGTGCAACAATTATCCATTCACGACAAATTATCGGATAGCTCATATTCAGCAAGGAGTGCCTCAAGGAAGCATTGGGACCCATGTTTTTTACTTTGTATACCTCTTTCTTTTACAATTATTTAACATACTGTAAATATCATCTTTATGAAAATGGCACACAACTTTATTATGCATTTATACTATCAATTACTGAGACTGTAAGTAGTATCAACTCTGATCTTGCTTCCATTGAGTCACTTTCACACAAATACCATCTCAAAAGTATTCTCAAAAATCAAAAATTGTCTTATTTTATAGCGATGCTCAGAGAGATGTTATTATACCTGATCTCAAGATAATATTAGATAATCAATTTTTAGAAATAAAATAATTTGGGTCTAATTAGATTCTAAATTTCGCTTCACTAAACATACAGGCTGTTAAATTAGCAAAAAGTTAACTATCATGGAGAACATTATATTTGTCGAAAAAAATCTACAGTGACTCTCGCCCTTCCCAAGTTATACAGCGAAAACTAAAAATGCGATATTTGGCTTTTTGCGCATATCATTTTTATTTCAAAAAAAAGAAAGTTTTATTGTATCTGAAATTTTCTACAAAAGTGTACTAATAACTCTTCGATACGACGTATATCTGAAATAACTAACTTCATCAGTTGACAATATTTTTTAATTCCGGTCCTGTCGTAGTTCTTTTGTAAATTCGTTTTGATTTCATTAAAACAAGCATAATTCGACATTACAATTTCGATAAAAAATATATCATTATCAGTCAAATAAAACGAAAACAAAGTAGTAGAAATTAAGCAAGCAGAAAAGTATTTATTTTATAATGAATTGATGTTAGAGAATGAAACGAATAAAGAAAATAAATAAATAAATGATATATTATATTAGAAGCTCGAATTGATGACCTCTTTGTTGAATGCACACACTTTGTCTGCCCATACAATTTTTATGGCAATCTTCTGTAATGCTATTACATGCATCTCTTATTTTTTCTTTGAGATGGTAAGATATCTGTAGTCGGTGTCAAAAACTTTATCGTTTAGGTATCCCCAGACAAAAAAATCTAAAAGAGTAAGGTCCGAAGATCGAGCTGGCCAAAGAACTACGACAGGACCGTAATTAAAAATTATTGTCACTGATGATGTTAGTTATTTTAAATAAAACGTCGTTAAAATGACATGTGTGATATATCACTGAATATTTAATGCACCGGAGTACAAAATCATTTTACTGTGATCGTGTGAGTTTAGCTTGGTAGTGGGAGGTGGGAGCTGCATTTGGGCCTCTAACTTCACACGAGCAGAATGGTAAATACGAGTAGAGTCCCGTTTATGACATTACCTGAGTTACTGGGTACGAGTAGAGTCCCCTGAAAGAAGAACATAGAAAATGTTTTATCAAATAACTATAAATGCTACTAAGTACTAACACTTTTATTTTATTAAATCCTTTAATCCCGTATAACTAGAAATGGTAATCCATTCCGCCTTACCTGTTTTAATTGAATTTTAGTCTAAGTAAGTCCAAAATGAGCATTCGTCAAAATTTTGCACTCCTTGCGTGAAGACTTAAAAGTAAAAATAAATCTTGAAGTAAAAAGTGGGTTAGTTCAGTTGACAAAAAAGTGTCCCGCATTTCTAAAAACAATTGATGCTCGCATGAAATTATTGAACTGAAAGGAAATCATAATAATGATCCAGTGAGTGATAGGCTGGTGGATATACAAAAGATGAGCAACAGCTTAAATCGCAAAGCAAGTGACGATATAAGGAAACGACCATCGATAATTATCCATAAAGAACTTTCAAATGGTGATGTAGAAACTCTTCTTCACAAAGACATGCCATGTATTTCAAGAAATATTAGTGCTGCAAGAAAATCTGCTCCCCCGTTTAATATTCCGAACACAAGAGAGTCTTAGAAAGCTTAGACATGAAAACAAACAAAAATGAAAAATTTTTGATGTATAACAACAATGAAAATGGTGTATTATTTTTTGCACAAAGACGAATTTGGAATTTATAACAGAGCTGGACACTTTTTATGTTAATGGCACTTTTAAATCCTGTACAAATCATTTTCTGCAATTATTCACCATTCACGGGCTACAGAACAATTATTACATCCCGTTATATGTTTTGCTTCCGGACAAAAAAACCAATTCATATTTGATGGATTTTCAAAATTTTGTCATTTTATGCCACGACATCGGCAAAAAAGGTCAGTAAAGTTGGCACCCGCTTTTGCGAATTTTCCAAAGATTTTGTGTGCATTCGTTCGTCCATCGATTGTCCATTATTGTCCACTAATTATTTTCGTTTGTTCACGCTTCGTTACAAATTGTTGGACCAAAAACTTTTTTTTGCAAATTTTGCTCTCGGCACCCACAAATTGCAAAAAAAAATTCAACCGCACAGGTCGTTTGTTCTTTGTTTGAACACGTTTGTCCACTAATTAGTTTTGTTTGTCCACACACCGGTTAATTATAATTAATTATATGAATTTTAAAAAATCGTGATATTGTGAAGTTGGCACACCATTTTTTGAATTTTGAAATTTTTTTTCGTGCATTCGTTTGTTCATCGTTAGTCCAAGATTGTTCACCTAAAATTTTTGTTTGTCCAAGCACCATTTCAAAATCGACGATTTTGTTTTTTTTTTAATAAACACCTTAATTTTTAAAGATAGAAAAAAACTTTATAAGGTTTTTTTATTGAACGTCAAATACCGCATAATATAGCCTATCCGATTTTTTAAAATAACGTTTCGTCTTTGAAGGGCCACCATTAACTATCTTTTTTTAATAGGAACCTGTACATTTTATTTCATTTATGAAATCCCCATTTTTTCATTATCCAACCATGTAGAATATTTAATTTTTGTACGTACTTTAGGAATTTTTCTAAGTACGGTCAGTTTCCATTTTCACTAAAAATATTTATAAATCATTTTAAATAAAATTAATTAAAAATCGAGTCTCCTTTAAGCTTAATTTCTATTAAATATTTGAATTTAAATTTTCTTAAATAACTACAATCAAAAAATAATAGTTATTCATGTACCTTAGGTACATCTGTTTATAGCCGAGGTGCATACAAACTTTTATGTCATTCTAGGTATTGCATTCAAAATATAAATATTTAAAAAAATCTGTTTTTGTCTTTATGCGCGCGCGGGCCATAAAGTGAATTTTGCGGCCATATAATGAACAGGACCGTACATAGATAAATTGTTTAAGTTTAGTTTATTGCCAAAACCTTAAGTGTTCTACATGGTTGAATAGAGAAAAAATGAGGAATTCAAAGATGGAATAAAAAATAAAGTACAGATATTTAAAAAAATAGTTGAGGATGGCCCTTCAAAGACGAAACGGTGTTTTATAAAATTGAATACACCATCTGAAGCCATATTTAGCCTTCAATAAAAGTTATATAAAGTTTTTTTTCCATCTTTAAAAAATAAGGTGGTAATTAAATATCTCGAAAACCGGACCTGATATTTTAATTTTGAAAAAATCTATTAATTCGTCTAGAAAATACACATCTTCTTCCCCATTTAACCGATATTGGATCTATTTCGGTTTATGAGATCTCTGTATGCGCAAATTAAATTCGATCCAACCTGTATACTCTAAACCCAGTGAAAAAAATATTTATTTTGTTGCATACTGTTATAATTTTGAACAAAAGAAGCTGAAGATTGTCTACTGTAATTTTATTTGTAGATGTTAAAAATCATTTGTCTGTTCTCGTCCAGAGAAATTAACCAAATGAGAATTCGCTTTTGTCCTTCGATTTGAAATGGTGCTTGGACAAACAAAAATCTTAGGTGAACAATCTTGGACTAACGATGAACAAACAAATGCACGAAAAAAAATTTAAAAAATTTAAAAAAGGGTGTGCCAACTTCACAATATCACAATTTTTTAAAAGTTATATAATTAATTATAATTAACCGGTGGGTGGACAAACAAAACTAATTGGTGAACAAACGTGGACAAATAAAGAAGAAACGGCCTGTCGGATGAATTTTTTTTGCAATTTCTGGGTGACAAGAGTAAAATTTGCAAAAAAAAGTTTTTGAACCGAAGGGTGGGCAAACGAAAATAATTAGTGGACAATAATGGACAAACGAATGCACACAAAATCTTTAGGAATTTCGCAAAAGTGGGTGCCAACTTCACTGTTGGTAAGTTGTACTTTTAATTTTTAATGATAATTTATGTACTGATTTTTATTTTATAGGTTTCGTAAGTTTCGTCGCATTTCAAAAATAAGGAGACTGATGTTAGAAAGTTACTGACTCACACGTTTGGCCTACAGTTTTTATCCTCAGATCAAATAGGAGAGAGACTGCTTTGCGTTTGATATGGTGGAATAATATATACAGAAATATTGCGACTACCTCACTGATTTTTATGTTGACGAAAACTCTGTATTTCCTCCTCAAGTATGGGCTATTTTAGAAAATACATCATTTCGCACAACTAACGCATGTGAAAGTTTTCAAGCAAGATTTAATCAATCTTTTTACACCAATCATCCAAATATTTTATTGTTCACAAAAATATTATTAAATGTTCAAAGTGAAATTAAGCATGATTGTGAAAGAAACAGTAAAAGAGATAGAAACGAAATTTCAAGATTTGATTTTATAAAGTGTGTTTCATGTAGGCTTACACCGTACCAATAAAATTGTAATATTATATATACATATTATGTGCAATAATAGTATATTATGCAACGATAATGTAATGATAGCCATTAATACACGAGCATGTTGTAGGATACGAAACGAGCTGCAAGCGAGTTTCGTATATAACATGCGAGTGTATTCATGGCCATTACATGAGAGTTGCATACGCTATTTTTTCTACTCACATAAATAAACGAAATACATATTTATTTTAAGACTTTCATATGTCAATTATCTTAAATGAAAAGGAACATTTTTATACAAATGAAAATAAATACTTTTTATTTACTTAATCCATATATTGCCCATCTACCATTACGGGTGTAAGGCCAAACACTTTTTTTCACAACATATATTAATTAGTTACCTTTTTAGAATATATTAATGAGTTAACCTTTTTTCTTTTATCGATTTTAAACAATTTAAAATATTTTGACAGCTGTCAAAATAATTGTCAAACTTCGCCAAAAAATAATTCGATTCTATTGGCTGAAAGAGCTGTATCTTAATGAAAAACCAGTTTCATAATGAATCTTATTTTGAAATTGGTATTAGTCTTTTAATTAGCGTATTATAAAATAGGAGTAGAAAAATAAATTTATAATAAATTCATAATTTTGTAAAATAATACATATTTTTAATAACGACTTTAATAGTAGTAGGAAAGAAACTCCTACGTCTCGGCCGTCTCGGGACTCTACTCATATATAACTTCTTTTTAGATGAGGATTAAAACAGGTAAACGGGGCTCTACTTGTACCGGTTTGGCTTTTTGCAAATCGTTGTAGCAAAAACCGTATAATTCATACTTATACATACATAAAGAAAAGTAAAAATCTCAAGATCGTTTAAAATAGTATTTTCAAAAATGATTGACGTAGATCAGTAACACATTTTACTGTGCTATTTCAAATGGAGGTCAATATCGCGCTAACGCGTCACGCAGGCAGAAATAGGATGATGTAACATAAGAATAGGTAAACGTAAGGCAAAGCGTAAAATGCACATGTACTATTGCCGCTTCAGTCAGTCAGTATTTAGCTTTAGCTTACTGTCAAGGATATAAATAAAATTAAAATGTGCTTGCCGGAAACTTAACCACACTTTTATAACTAGTTATTTTAATTTATTTATTTATTTCGAGACTGAACCGATTATATCTCGAGCGAAATATAATAATTTAATTGTTATTCTTTTTGTTAAATTATTAAGTAAGCGGTAAAAGTGCTTCGCTGGCGCGCTTCAATTGTTTTTAATTGGTGATCGATTTTAGACAAACAATTTACTGTCCAGATTATATTGTTTCGCATACTTGCGAATGTGTCTCATTTGAAAGTTAAATTAGTTCGAAAATGGAAGAGTTAATAAAGGCTTTTGGTAAGTTAATTTTTGACAAATATTTCATTAAATTCCTACTTAGATTCTCATTCTGTAAAATAGTTATACAACTGTAAGTGAAGTTTTTAATTGCATCATCTAATTATTTCGCGAAAGAACGCCAAATTTATTTTATACAGGGTGAACAAAAAAATAAAAAATATTTCAAGCGTTATTAAAGTGCCTACTTAAAATGTTAAATGGTAAACTGAGTTTTGGTTAATTTTTGCAGATCTAGTCTTTTTTGCAATAATCTGGATGGTTACGTACCAAAGGTATAGATTATTTCGAGGATCATTTATAAAGTAAAATACAGTTTAACACAAAAATTTTATATTTTTTGTAACACAATTTTAAAAATAGGATCCATTGATCATTTGTTTTGATTCTAAAAATAGAGAATGAATTAGAATCTACCCAAATATAAATGAATAACCTTCTATGACAAATTTTGTATTTTTTTTATTTTAAACCCCCTTTAGAGAATATTTTGGAATTTATTTAGTTAAAATGAGAAATTTAACAAATTAGTGCAATTTCCAAAAAATAGTTATAAACAAACGAAACTAGCACGCGCGTCGCGGTCACCATACGTTTATAAACCCGAAAAGGATTTGTGAGCGTTACTTTCATTTCACACCACAGACGTGTTAAAGAAAGATTATTTGATTATCTACAGATATAAAAATATCTGATATTTCAGACTAGAACTAAACGTTTTACGTGTTTGCGCACTAGGGAGAAAATCTTTCAAAAGATCTATACTCTGATGATCCACTGAAACTAATATTCGAATATTAATTACTGAGAAATTTTAGTTAAAATTTATGTAACTTTTGAATGTTTAAATTAAACTAAATTTATCTGAATTCGAACGGGATTATATCATTCAAATTTGGGATTTAGCAATTAGATGTATTTGCGGTGTGGCAATAAAGCCCGAATTGGGACAATTTATCTTTAATAAGGACCGTTTCCAGACTTTTGAAAGACCCTGTATAGCGGTTTTGATTACTTAATGTTATTTTATTTCATATCATTTGTTCAATATGATTCCTGACCAAATCTTGTCATTTTTATAAAAATAATCGAAGATAACAGTGATAATTCACAACTTAGAAATAAATGCAAGAAGGTCACTTTTTAAAAATTCATTGAAAGATGTCTAAAAACCATCTTAATTCATTATTGTCATAAAAATTAATCAGTCAATTTTTATGACAATAATGAATTAAGATGGTTTTTAGACATCTTTCAATGAATTTTTAAAAAGTGACCTTCTTGCATTTATTTCTAAGTTGAGAATTATCACTGTTATCTTCGATTATTTTTATAAAAATGACAAGATATGGTTAGGAATCATTATGGACAATAATAGTAAAAATAGATAACCAAAGAAGCAGAATTGACAATTATTAAACGGACTTTTTTCAAATTTCATTAATATTGAAGAAAATACTAATTCAATAAATATTTTTAATAACTATAAAAATATTTTTTATGAGACACAAATACAAAATTAGATATAGTATTATAAGTAATTACATAAATCTAATAATAGGAACTCAATTTTACAAATTGCAATAAACATGTTTCGTTATTATCTAATTGCCTATTTTTTTAAATTAAATAATTTGCTCGTTTTGGGTTTTCGAATGCGGGTTTTTTTGTTTATAAATGCTATGATTTTGTATATATCTCGCTTTGATAATTTTCAAAGTTCTTGAATTTTTAAGTTATTGAAAAACAAAAAGTACGTACGTAATACAATATTAAATAAAATAATCCTATTTTCTGAAAAACATATTTTGACCTAAAGATAAATGTAATATCGAGCCTTGTTTAAATTTTATAATATCTTTGGGGTCTCTTTAAGATTCCTATCTCGGCCGAAACCGACAGGTAAAGAAAATTAATCTCGAACCCACAGGTAAAGGGATTAAATAAATAAATGTTATTTATGGAATTATAAATATTGAAAAACTCAAATTATTTAGAAAAAGGGTATTTCCTATTAGATCTTGGTAATTAATTTAGTTACATTTTATTGTTTCTTGTATGAACAAGTGTGAGAAAAGTGTGTGCAAATATGTCTATTGCCCAGAGATTTGTCTGAAGTGTATAGTCAAGAGGAAAAATATTATTAGTTCTAAATAATTTTAAATACGAAGAACAAAATCAAAAATTGTCTTCGGGGGAAACAAAGTGGAGAAAGAAAATTGTAACGCCTTCATTCGAACCTTGGGTGAAACATCTGATCGGGTCATTACAAGTCTCAACGAAATCCATACCCACGAACCAGAAAAAGAAAATGTTTTGGAAAGACAACTTATGACATCTTCAGTTAAAAGAAAAACCCGTTACAACTCCCACTTACAAATGATCACATCATTATCTTATCATCTCTCACAGAGTTCATTTGAAATAAAATGTATCGGCAATATAAAAAAGGCGGTTGACCGCATTATAAAATTATAAATATTATTTTTACAGTGATAGTGACTGAGAGCAGTTGCTCTATAAAAATAATAAATTGTAAAAACGGGTGAATAAAGAGCCCTTAAAGTTCACTCAAATGATTTATTTGTGTTAATATTCTAATTTCTGATACGCTTTATTAAGGTTGGTCCTTCGATCTGATGATGGTTGATGTCAACACGTCTACGGCCTAGTAATTATGAGAAACTTATATCGATTTGTACTCATATTTGTTCAATAACTCAAGACGCAAAGTTGTATAAGAAAACACATCTATTATGTCAGGAGAACATTATTTCCAGCATTGCTTAAATCAATGTTAAAAGTCAAGCTTTAAATGAATTAACTCCAAAAACTTGTAGAAATGAAGACTTTCTTTTGAATAACAGAAAATATTATTATTTTTTCATGCAAAAGTAATTTTAATTTTTTTGTTCAAATCTAAAATTATTTATGTGGATGGTACTTTCGTTTAGTGTACAAAATATTTTAAACAGTTAATTTTAGTTCATGAATTTATAAATGGACATTATATTCCATTAGTTTTCTGCTTATTAACAGATAAAAGTCAAAAAATTTTACAAGAACTGTTTATTAAACATTCAAAATCTTTGTTTAAAAAATTATTTTCAATTTCTACCGCAAGAAGATGTGATAGATTTTGGAATCGCAATTCATAATGCAGTATTACAAATTTGGTTACGATATTGTTTTGGTCTCGTATTATTGGAACCAGAAAAAGTAGATTATTTTAATTTTTTTGAATTATATGAATTAAAACCGTGCAATGACAATTTGGAAAAGTTCTCCGGTTATCTTTTGCAAACATATCATCTATCGAAGGAATCTAAATTTCCGCCACATATCTGGGCAAATGCATCGGCAGACAACTAATGCCCGTGAATCATTCCATTCACATTTAAATAGTTCATTTTATCAAACACACCCGTCTTTATTTTTGTAAATGACCTCTTAAATTTTCATTCAGAGATTTACATAAAACAAAACAGTATAAGTACTCCTCGAAGATTTAATATAACAGCAAAAAAGAAACTGGATTTTATTGCAAATAAAATAATTGAGCATGGAATAATTTTTTATTTTAAGGGGAGTGTTAATTTATAATAAATATGCCCTCGGTCGGGATGAGTTATGAAGATTTGGCTACCTCTTTGAGTCACGGCCCTGATCATATTAGCCCAGAAGGGTAACACCCGATAATTCATCAGGTAAATACTCATTACTACCTTTAATTTATGAAGGGATTATCGGACTAAACCATGTGTACCCACCCAGAAGTGTAAGATCATAATGAGGGCCTATATCAAAGAGCAAAAATGTTTCTTCTTTTTTTGAGTTTATAATCTTCAGGAAAAACATTATCTCTTTGCGAAGAGGTAAATCCGGAGGCAGCGGCTTACTGCTGCTCATTCCGCACACGCTTTATTGTTCTTTTAATGCTGCTGACTTTTAGAAGACTGGCAGCTGTAACAACTTGACTAAGTTGACCAGGTGCTGTTGAAAGTAGTCTCCCAACTAGGTTTACACTTGATCTTCTTGTAATAATCAAATTTCCAATACATGCTTGGGTTTTTCTTATCTTTCTAGTACAAATAACCGTAGAGTATTAATTTATTCTTCCTCTTTTCATTACATACTTGAGCACTCATATTTTTCTACTTCCTGAATTAATTTCTAAATCTTTCTTCTTTTTTTATAATACAGAAACTGAACATAAAGTAACATCAGATTAACTAATACACCACACATTTAAAGTAAAATTTGTTTTGTTTTTTAATTTCAATGATATTAGTAACTATTTTTTGAATACATGGTATATTTTTGTATACGCCTCTGATTAAATGTAGGTAGATTATTTTGTAACCAACGTTGTTATTGTATAAAATATGATGACGTTGACAATGGAAACCCATAAAGAGATAAGAAAATTATTATTTATATTATACTATATATATGGTAAGAATTTTAGATAGGGTGATAAGTTTACTTAAAAAAGTTATAGATATAAATCACGATTTTTTATTCACAAAAATTACGTGTATTCAGAGATTTTTTGATGACGAAAAATAACCCGTTCGTTCTCAATTTTGTCGTAGCAAAATAAGTCAATTAGAAAAGAAACAAAAATACTTTCAACTAGTAACATAAACCAAATGAACTTTTAATACAGACGTAGACATTTACCTTTCAACGATTGATGAAAAATTATATAGGATATTAGAACGCTATAGTGAAACTGAAGGTAGGGGGCAAGTTAAGCAGCTGCTCGATGGTACTTTTGGGCCCGATCTGACCCCGGTTCAGAAAAACTTGCGACCGCAGCGATCCTCAATAACTCCTGCGGTCGCGAGTTTTCGGGTGGTCGAAATCATTTAAAATATGGCAAATATTGCAACTAAAAAAAACAATTAAACTAAATTTACCTGATAACATTTTACGGTATCAACAAATAGTTGGCTGTAACTTTGACACTTATCACTTGTTATTATTTGACGCGAAAAATCATCAGTCGGTTGTCAAGTTATAAGATGAAATTCATTCTTACGGTGTCTTTGTATTATAAATTTTCGATGTTTCGCCTTATTTTAAACTACTATTCATTTATAGAAGCATTTTGTAAATCATGGAAACACATTCTACAGGAATGCTTGTATGAAATAATTACAAATTGATTTATTACTTTTTTCAAGCAGATAAAAAATTAAAATTATAATAATACATGCTTTTTGTTATTTTCTTTAAAAAACGTACTTTAATTTAACATTTTAATAAGTTCCGCTCATTGTCCATGTTGTTGAATATTCTTTTTGACGATTTTAATTATTTCCCTAAAAAGATATTAAATAAAACATTGCGTCTTTTTGCGCCATTTTATCCATATTGGATCATTAGTTTTGCTTACTAACATCAATGCCATGAATTAAGAGGGTCCAATACCATATGTTATCTTGCCTGAAATCGTTTTTGGACGACCGTTAATATTAAGGATAGGAAGCTGCGGTTTTCATCAATCGATTCTGCAGTTAATTTTTTAAAATAACTTTTTTCTCTAGACAAATTTGAAAAATGTAGCATAGACGCGCTCTTCTCATAAATATTTTAAATATCATGAAAAAACCCGCATATTTTTAGTTGCTATATTAGGCGAGTTCTCGTCCAAATACGAATAATTATGTTTTATGGCGCTCTACCCTGTTCTGCGCAGAAAAAATTGGACTAGAGGGTAGGATTACTTAACATTAACCGGAAAATTCTAAAAAAAAATTTTTTGCACCCAATTTACTAGAATACAAGCACATTTTCCTTGGGTAATTCTCTAACTGGCAAACACAAAATTCACGTGGTGTGTGGGACTCTTAAGTGATTTTGACCAGTGTGCGGCGGGGAATAGGGCTCTTACAGTTCCACTGGATCTATTTTTTTGGAACAAGTATGACATGTATGTTCCACGTACCTATTACCGAATATCATACGTAAATGTACCGGTTCCGAGTTCTTTTGACGTTTGGCACTATAGCTTATTTGGTCATTCCGCATAATAATAAATAATAATAATAATAAAATACATAACGAGTGAACGTTACTTTAAAGTAACAAAACGAGTACACAGTCCTGTTGTCCATTCGGTGTTCCCTGTTCCGCTCACTTTCTTTGCTTACTCAAATGAACAGAAACTGTTTGGAACTAAAACGGGTTTTTTCAACATGTATCAATTTGGAACTGTAAAACCACTCGACTGACCCAGGGTCAGGCTCCCAGCGTTCCTCGATAACTCCAGCGGTGGCAAGTTGTCGAGTGCTGAAGGTATCCAAGATGGCAGATGGTGAGTAATTTTTTTCCTCACTTTCGCGTCCACCCGACTAACCCACGGTCAGATAGAGTACAAAAGTATCGTCAGGTCCCCAGCGTTCATCCGGTTGGGCCTCAATTACTGATCTCAAGTCAGTTCAGGCCTCATTGTTTTGTAAGAAAATTAAACTGAGCGTGTAAGTTGCTTATTATTGAAAATATCAGTCGATTGTTTTATTTTTTAAGAATGGGGTGCACTCACAGTTTACGGCCCTAGCTTTTTGTCGACCGCTGCTTAAGTTGGCTTCAGTTTCATGAGGTTCCTATGAGTTTTTGTAATAAAAAAGTGTAGTTCTGGTTAGTGGTGACGATATTCTTCAACATTGTCGAAAACCAAAGGTTCTAAATTCACAATTCAATTTCAGTTAGTTTTTTATTACGATTTTTTTTTCACTTTTATGTGACCTCAACCCGTGACGCTCTGAGACGACTTACCGATTATTGATGGCGCTATTTGGATAACCCGAAAAATCTCACCCCGATTGTAGAAAAACTACATCTCGTAAATCTTTCTGATGTACATCCTTGCGTGTTAGCTGGTATGTGATTATTGGAGGGGATTTCTCCATCGTCGACTGCCGCAAAAAGCAACGCATACTGGAGACATTGCTATTCACCGTACAAAGATTTACAACATGAATGCTGACTACTTATTTAAATACTTACTTACTTAAATTAAAAATACCAACTACGTTACGCTAGGATCAATTATTTTTTATTATTTGTTCATTGTGTTTATAATTACAGATTTTTTCAAGTTGAAATTCAATATTATTATTGCACAAAGATTTTTTAATATTTTTTAGTATTGCTTTTGACGTGATCTAATCTAGAAATATTTAATATTTGTTCTGCGATGTGACCAGTAAGACACAATGTCATACAATATCATTTATTCTTTTGGCAAAACACAATAATACTAGACTAATGTGGTTAAAATTAATATATGATAAGCTATATACATACTGTATTCAAATCGTGGTTTAAACAGCTAATAGAATTTTCTAAATGATAAACATCAAAATAATAAATTATCTTAGTAGTATCAACAAATTATTGTTTTTCAGAAGTATCAACTGTAAGGGCCAAATCAGCTACATCAATTAAAAAAAAAACATACCCTTAAGATGGGTTGACACAAGCATATGAGTTGATCCTTTATTTTTTCGTTCAACCTTCAAACAAAAGATGAATTTTTTCATAATTAAAAAGCTGCGCAGTCAATATACCAATAGGTTAAATTTGACGCGTTGTTACTTAACTGAGGATTGTTTCCAAAATTCCAAAGATTAACCAGTTTTAAGACAACATTCAAATATTTACAATATAACGTTTTTATGTAATAAAACATTTGGTAAATTAACTTTTATCATAAAGAGGATTAGCTTATCAGTATCTTCAGCTTCAGAACGAATAAGTTTTAAAAGGTGTAAAGTGAAAGTTGTGATCTCTGTTAAATTAATTATTAATATATTGTAATACATATTGTTAAATAATATTGTCAAAAACAAACATAGAGTAATTATTAACAATAGAAGAATTGTTAATATTCTCGGGTATAACATTGTTGGAAGTTCTAGACCAAGCAAGCTAATGTAAATATTAAAAGAGCATTCTTTCACTAAAATAATAACAATATTACTTGCCACATAGTAAGAAAATTTTTGCATGTTTCACGATGCTTGTACTGGAGATGTTATCCAGTAAGATAGTGTGTGCAGGAAATTCAATAATAATAATATTAATAAAACAGGTGAAAGACGTTGAATGACAAAAGAATGCTCTTTTAACGTTTACCTTAATGGATTTTAGTGGGAAAAGAATGTACATTCGCTGAACGTCAAGCATAAAATTGCGGAAATAATTAAATTTTCAGAAAATTGTTTTTTTTTTGTAAATAGAACATTTTTTTATTTGTTTTAAAGTTTGTCTGAGAAACATTTAAATTATGACAATTGTTAAAATATTTAAACCTGGAAAGTTTAGTGCCAAACACATACGAAGAAGTTACAAATTAATTGAATTTAACAGATGTTCTATCACCATCAGCAATAGTTAAAAAAAAGGCATATTTGATAAAAATTCCTATAATATCAAAGTCTTTATTATAGTTGAGTTATTTCTTATCTGTTCTTATTTTTTATTATTATTTCTTATTTTTTCTTATTGAGAATATTAATTATTTTACAAATACAACCGGTGGCGCATCGGCTGTCGCCGCGTTTAGGTGCTAGTTAGCTAGGTACTAACATGACTCGGGTGAATATTAGGCATCTCAATAATCTTCTTTTAATTTTTTTACTTGCTTCTGTAAAGAAGTCGTTACGAAACGCAACCGCGTATCAAAATGTCCTTCAATTTGGCAGTAAATTTTTTATTTTTTATTGATAATTATAAAAACAGTTCGCTTTTAACTTAAATACCATTAGGTGCGATTGTCACGGTTCTAGACAAAAGTATTAAAAACAAACATTTGATAAAGTAGTGTAGAAAAACCATGGATGCAAAAAATGGGGTGGAACACTCTGACTCGCCCAATGGAAAACAAACACAAGAGATAAGTAAAAACTTATTTAATAATAATAGTATAGTCACTCAATAATTCACGTCAAAGACATACCGTTAATTGATACAAAGGAAACTTTTGTCGTTTTTTATTTTGGGTAATTATTTTAATTACTATAACAAAAATATAGAAATATATAATGATAACATGTTCTATATTTACATCGAAAATAATGTTTCCCAAGTTAAACTAAGCGCAAAAATATTATAGTAATTGCACAATAAACAAATATAGGGTAGGAATAGAATCAGGATTTTATATACATTATAAAGTTGTCTACTTGGCACAGCAAATGCATTGGACGAGAAAAATACGACATTCGCAAATGCCCTTCAGGAATGCGTTCAAATTTAACGAAAGCGCGTTCGACGTTTAACCTGAGCGCACCTCTGCCGTTCAATGTCCCCTAATAAATCCGCAAATCATTGGAATTCAATATGAGTGTATTAACAGATAATTTAGTAAAAATTAGTAAAATGTAGAGAAAATTAGCAAAAAAAGAGCAAAAATCAGCAAAGACCGCAAAAATCAGCAACAATTAGCAAAAAGTAACAAAATATTAGCAACAAAATTAAAAAAATAGCATAATATTAGCAAAAAATATAAAACAAAATTAGCAAACAGTATCAAAAATTAGCAAAAATCAGCAAAAACCAGCAAATTAACAAACGAATCAGTAAACACAAAAAATTAGCAAAGCGTAGATAAATTTAGCCAAAAAATAAATTGGAAACATTAGCAGAAACTAACAAGGACTAGCAAAATTTAGCAAAAAAAAAATTGCCAAAAATTGGCAAAATATTAGCAAAAATTAGCAAAAACAGTAAAACTAGAAATAATTAGCAAAACAGCAAGAATTAGGAAAAAAAATCAGCAGTTATTAGCAAAATTTAGCAATAAGTAATACAATATTAGTAAAAAATTTGCAAAAAAATGGTAAAAATGTTAAAATTAGCAAAACAGCAAGAATTAAGAAAAAAAATGCAAAAATTAGCAAAAACCAGCAAAATTTAGCATAAAAATGAAAAAAAAATGTCAAAAAATTATCAAAAGTAATAAAATATTAACAAAAAAAAAATAGCAAAAAAGAAGCAAAAATTTTAAACAAAAAGAAAAAATTAACAAAAGAATTAATGAAAACTTACAAAAAATTAGCAAGGCGTAAAATTTGCCAAAAAAATGGCAAAATATAAACAAAAATTAGCAAAAACAGCAAGAATTAGAAAGGATTAGCAAAAAAACAAGAATTAGGAAAATTTTTTTGCAAAAATCAGCAAATAATAGCAAAATTTAGCAGTAAGTAACAAAATATTAGTAAAAAAATTTGCAAAAAAAATTTTTAAAAAATTTCAAAATTAGCAAAACAGCAAGAATTAGGAAAAAAACTGCAGAAATTGGGAAAAACGTAGCAAAAAAAATAACATAAAAGCAGCAAAAAAATTAGCATAAATTAGCGAAAATTGGGAAAATCAGCAAAAATTAACAAAAAAAAAACAACAATAAGTAGACTACCAAAACTTACCAAAAAAATAGAAAAAAAAAACATTAATAAAAATACCGGAAAATTCCAGATTTTTCTTATTAACTTGTTTGGATTAATTAGGTTGTTTTTAATATTGATATTAAAAGGTTCATAATAAATTCTATAGCAAAAGGACTGCTGTCAATTTTTTCAGAACTATAGGGAAAAATCACGTACTGCAAATGACAAAATGTCGGATTGAGGCGAGAACAACAAATATTCCGTCATTTGATTTCTTGTAAAAACGAAAAAAGACATAGTTTTCATGAGGCCGTATTTGGTTAGAAAGCCAAGAAACAAAAAATGAATAGTAATCAGTAAAAAAAATTATCGGTCTATATATGCACGTTAGAGGTCGCAATTTTTTTCCAATCGACACCAAATTTGGTACAAAAATTCGTTGGAGGAGTAATTCGTTGCTTATTGCAAATGGGCATTCTACCTGTAAGAGGACGAGAATTGGAGGGGGTTGAAATCTCAACAAATTCAGGTCTCTGTCATTTTTGAAAATATTAAAAAAGGTCATTAGACTTTTGTTATGCTCTGATTATTATAAAATTAATTTGTCTGAAACTTTTTTTTATTCGACCCACGGGGGTGGAACTGGAGGGGGTTGAAATTTCAAAAAATATATATATCTCCGCCATTTTCAAAAATACCGAAACAGGTCATAAGACTTTTTTTATGTTCTAATTATTATAAAATTAATTCGCTTAAAACTTTTTTCGACCTGACCATACCGTGGGATGGGGAAGGATGATAAAGTCTCAAATTTAGACAACAGAAATCTGCCTTCCCCTGTCAGTCCTACCGGGCTTAAGATGTTCTTAAAATAGTAATAGTATATTATGTAATAAGGAACTAAAGGGCTTCTTTTAATCCCGAGAGTAAAGATTGTTGCCCGAGCGGGATTAAAAGTTGCACTTTAGTCACGTGGTACATACGCTATTTTTTGCACGTCAGGGACTAAAAATATTTGAATCCCAAAGGAGTAAAAGACGCACTAGATAAAAGTGTTAAAAGTTAGAAAAAGTATGTTGACGTTGACGTTTAATAATGAAATTTAGATATCTATTAACTAAAAACTCCATATTTTTAAATATAGTTATTGAAGCATTAAATTAAATTTTTAATTTGAAATGAGTTATGTTAATAAAATTTATTGAAATGCATACTCAAAGGTTATCCAAGAAGATAAGTGCTCATCACTTAAAAAAAAAACACAACTGTCCATATTAAATAATAGAAACCATCACACTTTATTAAATTACTGTTATATTTTTATGACTTGTTACACTCATTCATTAAAGAACTCTATTGACAAAAAATTTTATAAAATAATATATTACTTTAAATTTCAGGTGCTTCAAATAACATGAGGCTAAAATGGCCAACGTGGGAACAAACCCAAAAAGTACTAACCAGAAAGAAAATAATAAGAAAAGAGACAGAATCAAAGTTAGCTAAAGTTTTGACTACATTCGACTTGACTGCACTGGGAGTTGGAAGTACACTAGGCGTAGGAGTTTATGTACTTGCAGGAGACGTAGCAAGAAATACCGCAGGTCCTGCTGTCATTATATCGTTTTTGATAGCCGCACTCACATCGGTATTGGCAGGTAAAATATATTTAGATCTGTTCATTTAAAGCGGAAAATAATATCAGTTTATGGTTCCTTGTAGCACCGGCCCTTTAATAGAATTTTTAACAATTTGACAAGCAATATAAGCATAATGTTGAACCACCCCTTTATACAAAACATTTCTGCGTTTTTTTGATGATGCTTCACTCGCCCTACCCTTAAACCGGCTCTGGTGATCTATGTTTGTTTAGTCTTATGCCTGTCTTTTGTATCTTGTGCCAAGTTTTTGATTCCCTCGCATGTTATTCCTTTTCTTTCGGCTTCTTTTATGTATTCGCTCCATTTTTTCCTGACGTGTTCAGTTTTTTCTTTCGGCTTTGGTTTCATATATTCTTTTTGAAACTCTATTATCTGCCATCCCGCAAGTGTGTCCAAACCATTTTAATTGCTCTTCTGTCTGTGTGTGTTTCTGTCAACACGATATCTTCTGTTCTAGACATCGGATTGACTTCATATTTGGTACACAGACAACTCCAGGTCAAGCCAATCTATGGGATTGATTTTCAGCCCCAGAAGTCACCCCAGACTAGAGATACAGGGTGGTGCAAATTTATTGGGATTTCGTAAACAGTTATAAATATAACAAAGTTGGTTAAATGGGAAAAAGATGCGTATTTTTAAGACGAATTGATGCGTATTTTTAAGACGAATTGATGTGTTTTTTCCAAATTAAAATATCGATTGATGATTTTCGACTTATTTAATTAACACCTTAATTTTTAAAGATACAAAAAAAGGTTCTGATATTAATGGTCAAATGCCCCTTAATATAGCGTATCCATTTTTTTAAAACATCGTTTCGTTTTTAAAGGGTCACGGTCAGCCATATTCTCACACTACTTCAACTGCTGCTATCTCAAATTTTACCTCTTCTAGTTATTTATGTGTTCTATTTGTAGGTTTTATTTCTCATTCTGTTCCTTCTAATTTTATTCTAAATCCTACATAGGAATCGTATGTCCATTGCAGTTATTTTTTATTTTTCTCTAAGTGTCCACGTCTCACTGTTCTACAGTATAGTTGGTTTTGGCACTTTTTTCAAACTTCTATTTTTTTTATTCTTCGGTACCACTAGGAATGTATTTTTCATACTGTTGAATATTTTTTCCCTATTCTTTGGTCCAATTATTTATCTATTTTACTATCATTTTCTGTAATCAATCCTATATTAAATTTGAACACATTTCATTTGTCTTGAATTTAATTTTTTGCAAATTATCTTATTAATATTTCTGAAATGTAAGTTCAGAGCATTTTTTTTATTTCTCTTTTTTTATCCAATTTCTTTGTTGAAAAATATCGCCTCATCATTAACCAAAACTACACTTTTTAAAAAGACTCTACGTACGTTTAGCTAAGTACATAACATCATCAGGAGTTGAGTTTATCATGATTTGAGACAGATTTTAATTTTACATTAAAATTTATTTTGGAAGTGTGAAAAAATTCAAAGTTACATTTTATTATGAAGGCCATTATGGCTTCAATATAAACATTAAATTGAAAAAATATATGTTTTTTTATATTTATTTCTTTTTAAGAACAAGAATTAAGGTTTGTTTTTTTTTTTTAATTTTTATATACTTTTGCAGGTCTATGTTACGCAGAATTTGGAGCCCGAGTTCCAAAAGCCGGTTCTGCTTATGTATACAGTTACGTTTGCATCGGTGAATTTTTCGCTTTTATTATTGGATGGAACTTAATTTTAGAGTATCTTATAGGTAAGATTGTTTATATTAATCATTAAATTGTTATATAAATGGCATAGGCGGATCAAAGGGGGCTTTTAATTCATTAATATCAGATATTTATTTATCTGTCCAAAAGTAAAAAAAAATCTTTTATTCACTGGGATTATCTGTAAATGTATACCTACTTTTTTAGGATCAGCAGCTAGTACCAAAGCAATATTTTTGTACATTGACGAATTAGCTAATAAAACGATGGCTAGTTTTTTTGAAGAAAAAATGCCTCTCAGTGGAAATCAAATTTCCCATTATGCAGATGTGTTTTCTTTAGCTTTAGCCATATCATTTTCGAGTAAGTTATAAATACAAACCTACTGACAACGCCTTTGAAAAATGTAAATATGAGTGGCGAAATAAACCTGTGAAAATGAATTAGGAATGTTATATATTATCTTTTTTTAGTTGCATTGGCATGTGGAGCAAAGGAATCATCAGTTATAAATAATATATTCACTTTTGTAAATGTATCTGTTGTGATCATAGTAATAATATCAGGTATTTGGAAAGGTAATTGCAGAAAATATTATCTTTAAATATCTTTTAAATATTAATTATTATAGCTGACAGTCGAAATTGGCATAGAACAAAAGAAGAAGCTAATGGTAAAGGCGAAGGTGGTTTTAACCCATATGGTATAAAAGGCATTGTTCAAGGTGCAGCACGGTGTTTTTATGGGTTTATTGGTTTTGACTGTATCGCCACGGCAGGTAATTATTAAAATAGTTACTTATTACTAAAAACTTCTCTTAACCATACAAGTTACACCAGTTACGTCTTTAGATATCTTCTAGAAGCGCTAAATATTCTAATTACTTTGTTCTCGAAGTTCTCTATTTACTTTTGATCCCTCATTGGGATATTAATTACTTATGTTGTTCAACAAAACAAGAATCTTTGTAATAAGGATTCAGGATATGATTGACGCAACGAAATTTAAAAGCCCATATTTGACTCTCATTGGTTGAAACCTTAGCAGACATATTGCTTTAAATATGCCTCTGACTATATGAGCACTGAAAACTTCTACTAGATGATCATTCTTTTCTGTGTGTAAAAAAAATTTCAAATGGAAAAATATCAAATATTTAGTATGTTTAATAATATATATATAGGAAAAATTTTAATCAGTGTAATTTTTAGGTGAAGAAACAAAAAATCCCCAAAAATCAATACCCATTGGTGTAGTAGCTTCTTTAATGATAGTATTTTTCTCTTATTTTGGAATGTCAGTGATTATGACAATGATATTGCCCTACTACGAACAGGTATTTTATCTACTAATATTTTGTTAATATTTTTTTACGCCTAACAATGTAAATAAACCTATATACTCTTCATATTCTAAAAAATTGCTATAAATAAAAAAGAATATAAATTGAAACAAATAGCAGGTGGATTTTTATGTTTATTATGTTTATAAAAAAAAATGTTAGGTTTAATTTCTGTGTTTCAAGAAACTTTTAAATTCTCTTAAATAAGTCACATTTTATTTTGAAGCCATAACATGCTTTCTATAATAATGTTGTATGAACTATCGTACATATTGAATATGTTTTTCCGTGCCCATAATGCCACTTTTAAATTTCAGCTGTGGCGGGATTTGGGGAGGGCAAGGGTAGACAGTTGCCCACCTAAATTTTGTTACCTACCGATTATTTACCAAATATTGATTAATCCAGAATGTTCAAAAAATGATTTGGGAAATGGCTAGTTTGTAGTTTTAAATAAATATTTCAATTTAATCAAGAAACTTCCAGACGAAACCCTATTTCTAACTATACGGTCTAGAAATTTACAGATATTTTCAATTTAATGTTTTCTTCCAGTCGCTAATTTTTTAACCTAGTACACCTTTACATTTCAGAAAAATAAATAAAAGATATTTATAAAATTACCCCCCCCCCTCTCTCCTTTTGAAATCTTGGAAACGAGTATGGCTTCTAAAGTTGATATAAAGACTGTAATATTTCCCCCCAACAATATTTCTGAAATCCCGCCACTGAATTTCAGTAAATGATATCTTTTAATTTAGTTGTGTGCGTAATTTTTTACGTCGATTTTCAAAACTGAATTTCTTTTTTAGCAGGTAATTTTTTCTGAGTTTAGGAGTGTATAAATATTGTACTATTTTAACCTGTATTGATTTTACTGATATATAAGATCTCCGTCTGTATAATCATTGATCACCCTGTATACATTTTTCTAATATTCCATCACTAAATATATGGTAAAATCAGACAGTTTTTTTTAACTTTATAACCTATTACTTAATTGCTATATTTTAAAAATGATATAAGGGGTTATTGTCTCAAGTAGATTTTCGATTAATGGCTAGATTGTTACTAAAATGTAAAAATATTTGGGACATCTTTTTGGACGGTTTAATGATACATTACCATAAGTTAATAATCATTTAATAAAACATTGTCTTTTACTAAATTGGAATGTGTGATTGTTAATAGTTATTTATGTACCGTTTATGCCCTGAGGGCGACGATCTTACTAACCTCTGAGGACCTCCGGCCAGAGGGTTTATAAGTCGCTCGAGGGCATACATCTATTTATACCCGCATACAAACTTTTATGTCATATTAGTTCATTATTGCATCCACAATAAAAATATTTAAAAAAATGTGAATATTTAATTTGATTTCAATAACATAATTTGTAGTTTTATTAATAAACGGGCCATAAAGTACACCTTGATGTAGTTGGCAACTAAGGAATAAAAACACTGGACTAGTGTGACATAAAAAAATTATAGTACGCCACTTGAGTCGTAAAGCAATTACGTGACTTCATGTAAATTTTTTAGACTTATTGCATCAATGCAGAATCAATGTTTCTAAGCATATGTTTTTTTTTAGGATGAAAATGCTCCCTTGGCCTATATCTACGCCAGATTGGGTTGGACAGTTTTAAAATATATCGTTAGCGTTGGTGCTATTTGTGCTCTCTTCTCTAGGTATGTTCATTAGGATTAAATTACACTATAATCAAAAAGGCCTTTCAATAATAAATACCAAGAATCTTTTAAGACATATTTAAACTAGGAACACTGAGCCTAGTATTTTGGCACTAACAAACTTCGGTACAGCTTGTCTCGTAGGCAATGTTAACATATTTTTCAAACTTAGCAAAAATATAAATTCCAAAAATCACACAAAACTTCGCTATAATTTATTCCTGAATATCTAACTTGCTTTTATAACGTCAATAAAAATTCTGCCCAGAATGTGCGAAATAATTTTCCTTGTAAACTAAACTTTCCAACGTATTTAATTAGTCGATACAATCTTATAGTAACACGTCATTATCACGTCCATTTTCGTTTTTTGAAATCTTTTAGTCTTGCTCCTATATTCCTGTTATACCCTAATAGCACAGAGATGTTTAAAAACACGTCTTAAAAACACAACCGACCGTCGGGACGTTTTATATATTTCTCTAGTGCAAATGTCACAACTTTTAAAGTCATATAGATGTCGAAAAAAGATGTTTTATAAACGTTTCAAAACGGGCTAAATAAGTGGTTCGACAAAAGACGGTTTTTTGACGTATTTTAGAAGGTCCACTGGACGTTTTATTAAGTTTTTAACGGTGGTTTTAAAAACGACTCAAATACACTGTTTAATCTTTCTTTCTCAAAATATACTTTTACAGACCCAAAAACACATCTTTTGAACGGTTTCTACAGTGGCTATAAAAACGACTTACACAAAACGTTTAAAAAACGTAACTTTTTCTGAGAACATACTTTTAAGCACCTAAACAAAACCATTCTGCCATGGACGTTAAAAAAGGTTTTTTAGTCGTTTTTTATCGTAGATTTTAAAAACGTCTGAGTGCTGTAGCTTAAAAAACGTTTTGTTTTTAATTTTTGAGTTCTGACGTTTTGTCGATATATCTTGGACGTTTCTTTATGTCTCATTTAAAAGCATTCTTGCAGAAACGTTAATAAAACGTTTTATTTTGGTTCTGACGTTAAAATAACCATAAAAAATGTCAATCGGACCTTTTGTGTTATTAGGGTAATTCATTCCATTTTTAGCATCCCCAAAGTTGGCAGTACTAAGGGATCTTGTAACCTTCAGCGTGGCTCCTGTGCTTTTTGTTAAATGTCAATGTGCTTTATGGCTCATGGCACCACATTGGGCGCCAATTATAACTTTGAAATTTAAGTGGTTCAAAACTCCTAATACATTTAAGTCTATGCGTGTTAATTCATTGATATGTTTTAGTTTGTTAGGTGCGATGTTTCCTCTACCAAGAATAATATATGCAATGGCTAATGATGGTCTTATATTTAAACCTTTGGGAAAAGTAAATTCACATTTCCATACGCCACTGATGGGTACAATAATTGCAGGAGCTTTAACAGGTAATACCATACACATATAAATATAATAATAATAATACAATTTATTTGAAATAAGAAAGGAACTAGAATTAAAATAAAAATTTTGAATAACCCGTATAGGGTGACCTATTAATAATTATACATAAAGCAACAAGAAAAAAATACAGAAAATACAATGTTTCTTTTTATTTTCTCTTTAAAAATATTTATTATATAATAAATATCTTTTTTTAGGTACCCTAGCCTGTCTTTTAGATTTAAACAAATTGACAGAAATGATGTCTATAGGCACGCTATTGGCGTATTCCATGGTCGCAGCATGTATTTTAGTCCTTAGGTAAAACAAAACAATTTTCCCCCAATACTTAGTTTCGTTGGTTTTTAGATTACTCACGACAACATACCTTATCTAACAACCAATTTTTACAGGAATTACCTGTGATGTAATTAAGCAAACTTTTAATTTCATGGCCATAGATAACAATATAGTCCAGTAATTGTTGTTAAAAAAAGCCACAATTTTTTCCAATTGGCAATTGAGCTTTTTCCTTAAAAAAATTTTTATAGGTATCACCCACAACCAAGCGAAAAGAACATAGAAGCAACCTGTCGGCAATATTTCAGTCAAATTTTTAACAGAAAATCCCAAGAACCAACAAATATCACAGCTACGATAGTAGCATGGGAAATTGTCGTTTTCTGTAAGTAAATATATAATCTTTTATACTTTTTAATTTTATTTATACACAAAATGTTAACTTGTTAATTCGAAGGAACTTTAGCCACTCCCAGCACAGTCATGTAATCTGCCGGATGGTTTGACTGTGAAAATTTTGTGATGAAAATTCCTACTCGAAGCGGAATGATGATTTTTTATTATCAAACTTTTTATTTTGTTTTATATAAGTACTGGTTTTATTAGTTTTTCAAAGCTGTGATATTGATTGGAGTGGTTGAAATAGCTTGTGATTTATGACAAAAAGCAATTTATTTTATAAAAAATGTGTTCAGGATACAACAATGACGCTTTTACAAATAAATTTTTTAAAAAACTTACCAAGTATGATGTGGCTCGTCCCTTTTTTTGGTCCTCATGATGGCACGCAGGCAAATAGAGATATTACTGCAACTCTAGCAACAGAGAATCACTATATTACCTTTTGCACTAAACGAGCACACACATGAAAAAGTGTGGCTTTCCGATTGTGGCGCGTACAATATTTTTTTACTATAATTAAAAACTAAATACCAAAGGTAATTCATATCCCAAATGTGGTTCAAAGTTTTCAAGAAATAAAGCGCAAGGTCAGGTACCACAAGAAGTGGATTATAAAGGCAACTAGTTTCATTAACAAGCCGTCATCAGAGGCCTATAGGTACAAATATTCAAATATTAGAATACAAAAATAAATCTAAACTTACCATTATTTTATACCATGTGAGGAAAGGGTAATTTGAAACTAGGTACTTTGCCGAGCAGTTATATCAATTTTAGGATCTATACTGACAACGACGCACTTTACGAGCTTAAAACACGACCGGCAAACATGTTTTCTAAAAAATCAGCATAAAAAAAACTATTACCAAAATGCCTTTAAACAGAGGCAGCCATTTTTTCTTGGCACCGAATGGTGTGTTCTTCACCACGTTCTGTTGAAAAGTGATTTAAGAGTGGATTTTTCGCGTCGCATCGCGCGCAAAGTCGGCGTTGCATTTCGTAATAAGAGGTAATGACTACTCGTCCGACCACACTGTTTTTTTTTTATTTATAAACGTTGAGGAAGAAAAGTTAAAAAACTAGGAAACTGCTTTTTAAGAAACCAAGAAACAAAATACCTACATTAATCGAAATATCGATTAATTTAATATGATACAAATGATTCGGGTAATTAGTTAGTAAGAAATAACATCTAAAAAAGTGTTTAACTAACTTCATATTCTTAACATTTTTACCATTGACATATACTCATGGACATGCCCAGCGTTGAGAATCGTGCTATTTCGAGAGAAAGAGATGGAACGATGGTTCGGTCAATCTCTATATATCTCTCTCAAAACAGTATAATACAGTTAGGAGGTTAGACCGAACCTATACGCTATCTTCCTCACTCTTTTCCAGCTTGAAAAAACCCCAACTCACTGGGCTTTTTTGGGTTTTATTGGGTTTTTTAATTCCATACAGCTTTTGGTGAAAAAATATCATTTAAAAACAATTTAAAAAGAAATACTGTTTATAAAAAAAACTTAGTACAAAGTATTTTCACTACTATCTTCAGATTCAAACTGGTAATATATGTTTTTTTTATTATATAGGTAGTTTATTACAGGTTTTCTTTTATTTATCTAGTTTTGTTATAGTTACGTTATTTTTTAGTTAATATTTTTGTTAGTTTGGTGTTACGTTTGTTTTTTTTTTACATATGTTGTATTTTATTTTTTTTTACGTAAACAAAAAGGTACTTGGTTTCACAGCCAGTCCCGGCTTCAAAACTGCGCTGATAGTAAGGTGTACCAACCTTACATAAATATATAAAGAATCATTTAAATCAAATCACTGGTATTACGTCATTGTTTTTTTAATCATCACCACTAACCAAAACTACACTCTACGTAAGTTTTACTAACTATGCTAACATCATCAGGAGTTTTGGTTAATGGTGACGATATACTTGTAAATTGTTGAAAAATTCCAAATTTATGGCTTCATTATTTAATTACGTTTAACGTATTTGTAACCATACGTTGTGTTAAAAGTCCCTACATCAATAAATCACTAAACACGTGTGTCATTAGATAAAGGAATTTAATCTTTTATTAAAATTTCTTATAACTGAAAAACCTAAAAAGTATTATTATTATTGATTTATAATTATTTTTTGTTTTAGTTTTGGTCTGTTTCGTTGCTTCTGGTATAATGACATTATTTGAAGACGCTCTTTTTGATGGCACAACTTGGATTTTGATACTCTGTTCATTGCTGTTTGTAATCTTGTTTGTCTTATTAGTTTTGGTCAGTTTTCAACCGACTACAAAACTAAGTACGGGATTTTCAGTAAGTAAAATAATATTAGAATTATAACTAACACGTACACGTGCATTTTTATAGAAGCGTCTAGATCCCAATTGCAACTCGAGTGCCCACCGCTGTTGCCATCGTTTTGTATGTTAACTTGAAAGTTTGATTATATATTATTGTGATACGAAGTGGTCCAGTGCTAGAGTGTATGCTTTACACATAAAACTTCCTGGTTCGAATCCCGAGGAATTTTTTTTTATTTATTTTTTTTAATACACAGGTAGATTTAGATAGTCAAGACTTCTTTTAATAAAATAAATATTTTTCTTTTCGTCAATGAAACACTTAAATCTGGCAACAGCGGTGGGCACTCGAGTTGCAATTGGGATCTAGACGCTATTCATTTTTATTCCTTTGAACCCCTTATACACTTACATCTTGGGTTTATTTTTTTATATTTTTTACACCCAAATTGATCTTTTGAAGCATGTGGACTGTAAGAATTTGATTGATGATCTACAAAATTTCAAATTTAACTCATATAATGTAAAAGCACAAATTGAGAGACAGCTTCTAGATACTGATTTTCTATTGGCTGGTGATGATAGTGCCCTATGTGATATATTGCCTGCATTTCAGTTACTGAGATACATTTTTACTTTGATGTCAGCGGGCGGCTATTTTCACAAAAGCGTAAAATATAAGAAATTCTATTTTGAGAACACACTTGCCTAAAAATTTTTATTATTTAAATAATATTTTTAAAGAAATTATTTTAACGGTATTGATTAAGGACGATTATTTTTGCTGGTAAATTTTCTCCAGTCTTTATATAAGAAGGAACAACACATTTTTATTAATCAAAAATTTGTAGGTTCCGCTAATTCCATGGATACCTGGTCTCAGTATTTTCGCAAATATATACTTAATGGCACATATACAAAAAGATACTTGGATAAAATATGGATACTGGATGGCATTAGGTAAGACAGATTATTAATAATAATATAGTTTGTAAATAAGAAGTATAAGAAGTAAACACTATAATAGTTTTAATCATTGTTTATATACTAATTTTTTCGAGCGCACTGGAACTCCACATAAGGTACCTGGTCGTTAATCCCAGGCCGGAATTCATTAATTGGATTACAAGGAAGGATTATACATAATATATATACATAAATTATGGTTCTTCCACTAAAGGCCAAGCCTTGAACGTGGATTCTATTTGTTTATTAAAATATTTGTTTTTTTATTAATTTAATTTAATTTAAGGGTGTACTATGGAAGATGTAATTTACTTAAAGAACTGCACTAATCCCTAGCTGGAAAAGGCGGCATCAAACTCGGCACAGCCTAATCTTTTAATCTTTATGTATTTCAAATTAGATATTGAAACAATATGCACCTCTACTAATCCCTTTTAAAATTAGGTTATTTTGATTTAATCCTGTGTACATTTTGCGCCTAAACCTTAATTTTCAAGTAACAATGAATTCATTAATAGTATATTAGTTTCCAAGTATATAATTACTGATTTTGAAATTGCTGTTCTCTCTGCTGTAACACATGTATATACCATGTGTCTATACCTAGAATTAATATTAAATACAATTTAACGTTTTTCAATATTATTTAAATATGTGAGAAAAAGTGAAATTAAACAATGTTTTTTTTAGGTTTAGTAATATATTTTGCTTATGGTCTTTGGCATAGTAAGGAACGGGACGCAAATGAAGAACAATCTAGGGCATTAAATCGTGAACGTCAAGACAGCACATAACATCCTTAATCTGTCATCCGAAAATAAGAACGCTCAGTATTTTATTGTATTAAAGGACAATATTTATATTTTTTTTATATTTAGAAAAAAACTGTTGTTTTAATAAAACGAATTATTTAATAAAGAGAACAAAAATCAATTAGTTTCCATTAGAATATTTAGTCATCAATTATCACCCAAAGTCCCAAAAGCTCTTGCGACAACAATTATGCTTGTCACGACAATTTGACGGTGCTTTCCTTTGCATAAGAAAAGTACGGGATCCTTTATTATTTAAAATTTTTGAAAACCAAATTTTGAAAATCAAAAGAAAAACTGGTACGATAAATAGAATATATTACATTGTATTTGATTATATGACAAATAAGGTTTGAATTTAAAGAAGTTGTTTTTGTTATTTAGCAATTTTTTATAATTAAATCTAATAATAATTAATAACAAAATATATCCATACTAATGTGGCACAATAATCAATAGAGAATAATGAATCATACCACAAATATTTAATAGAGACATATAGTCAAGGCAACATGTTTCGGTCTATAAGACCATCATCAGGCCTATAAACAAAAATTGTTGTTGAAATAACATCACTAAATCACAAAAAATTACTTACAAAATATGTTTGGAAAATTTTTTTAAAGGTTTCTTTGTTCTTTAAAAATAATTTTGATGTTTTTTTATAAGTGTAGTTTTTCCATGCCTCAATTTTAACTATTTTACTGTTTTATTGGATTCAAACATATTTTGTAAGTAATTTGTTGTAGATAATCCAATAGTGATGTTATTTCAACAACAATTTTTGTTTATAAGCCTGATGATGGTCTTGTAGAGCGAAATATGTTGTCTTGACTAATGTCTCTATTAAATATTTGTGGTATGGCTTGGAGTTTCATTATTCTTTACATAAAAATTAATGTTTGTTTGTTCGTATTTTATGCGCTGCCGTACCGTTCAATCCGATTACGATAAAACTTTGTCAACTGGCATTGCAATCATCGAGTGTCGCAAATTTCACACATTTTACAGCACGAGCAGGCGGGTGCCGTAAATCATCCATGCTTCTCTTATGGACAACTGGGATATAGCTTACTCACGCTTCGGAAAACCTACATAGCATTGCAACGTTTAGTTTCTTTTTATTAATTTTTGAACTTTTTTCTTTAGATTTATAATAAACTTACACACAATGTCAAAATGATCCGATAAAGATTAATTTAGTACGATTTAGCACATTGTGCTTAAACTATCCCCAAAATATCTAAATTTTCGATCACAATAGCTGTCCTACTTCTTTTATTCACCGAATAATTAATTTGAACTTTCTGTAATTTTATTAAAGTAAAAATGTAAGTAGAACTTTTGTTGTTTATTTGGACAAACACAAATTTATAATTAAATCACTACTTCCAGACTTACAAAACATCACTTAATACTTATAATGGGACGACTTTATAATAAGATCTTCTTCTTTAGAAGGCAAATAAGCAAAGATAGTTTTTCGCATTTCGGGAAATTCATAATTAAACAAAGCCGGGAAATATTCTCTCATCCCGTCGATTCTGGACTGCTTCACTTTTCGATAATAGTCCTCAGTCAAGGTGGTAATCTAAATCAAAATTCAATATAAAAGCAATTTTTTTATAAAAAAAATAAACCAGAGACATACCATTTCCTTGACGTATTTGGCATGTTTCCATGTCAATTTTGAAGCCGCAGTTTTACTAATGGGTATCTCTGGATACGGTATATTATAATAACAACTTATATTATGAACATTGTAATCAACGCTAATCGCTTTGAATGGCACTATAAAATAATAATATTATACTGAAATTAACACCATAGTTGATAGAGAAAGGGAGGGATTTAGATCAATGACAAATTAATTTGACCAAACTTACATCGTTCCTTAAGTGTCCAACATTTTCTACATCTGAGATACGTCCATAATCTAAAAATTGGCAATCTGTGACATTCCGGAAGTTTTGCCAACGGAAATCCATCTTCCGCCATTGTTGCTAGAACTTTCTAGAACACAATATTAAAATTTCAACTAAACAATGTTTAGTTGCAGGCTACACTACCATAATCAAGAAAATTAAAACTCACCATTAAAGTTTCCTTCATATCTTCCTCGTTACAAGGTATTTTTTCCAATATAACAAAACGTTTCAAATCATAAACCTCGGAATCTTCAGGTTCTTCTTTTTTCTTTGGTGGCTGCGATGCTGATGTGGCTGGCGATGATGAACCTTCATTTACTGTTGATGGTTTTCTTTTTCCTGTTTCTTCTTTTCCCGATTCCGATTCTCCTTTTGCTCCTGGTGGTTGCGCTTGAACACCGAAGTCTAAGAATATTACAAATACGGCGTTTAATAATTATGTGGTTGAATTTGACATACTTTTTCACAAGAGGCGATAAGTAATATGATAAATGGAACTTTATAGTTCAAAAGAAGTTATACCGTTTTCATATAAAAAACATGGAATTCGGATTTCAAAAAATTAGAAAATTTTCAATCAAAATGAAAGTTGCAACGCAAATTTATTATCAGTTCTTTTGTGTGCATGATACTCATGTTTGCGACTCCATTATTACCTCGTTCAGAGGAGGTTTTTATTCCGATAAATGATGTATTTTGTCAATATTTATATATGTTACCTTTGTTGCATGGTTCGCATTCTATTAAGTTGTTTTCTCTTTCAACTTCTTTTGCTTCCAGAGCGCAATCGCACTTATTAGATCCAATCGAAAATATATTCGATGCTGTTCCAGAAGAGGTGGATGAATGTCTTGCAAATGAAGTACGATTGTCAAAATCGTCTGGTTCTTCAATACACGGACAGGGATCACACGCATCACACGGATTCGGACAATAACCTAATGGGGGAGTTGGGGGAGAAGGTTCCAAGGCTCTGAAATAAACCAAATATTATTGAATATCAGGAAAATTTAAGAATTTGAATAATTAAAAAATGTACTTTAATTTTTCTGCTTTCTCTCGTTCCTTTTGTCTTTTTTGGGCTTCTTCCATTTCCACAGCTAAAATGTCATCCATCGTTTTCTTCATATATTCTTCAAAATAATCAGTGCAATTTTTATGTTCTTCTTCGAAAGCCTATAAACAATTATTCTCTACAATAAATATCTTAAAACAAGAAATGAAAACATACCTCATACAGTCTGTGGCATTTGCACGGCTTGCCTAAAGCCTGAGTTAAAATAAATAAGTTCTCTCCCTCTTCTCTAGCTCCAGCTGCTGCAGCAGCGCCACCTGCGTAAACGCCGGCTATCGCGAACTTTGTTCTTCCAGTAGGAGGCATTTTTGGCATCCTTTTTCTTTCCTCTTCTTCTGCTCTCATCTCCGCATCGACTTCGGCGCAAATGCACTTCAAGGGAGTTCTTAAACCCTGTATTTGATATACCGGTCCGTCTTTGGTTTGGACTACGCCACCTATGGCATACTTGTGTTCACGTGTCTTCATTACAATTCTTGCCTTTACTCTCTGTTTATATTCTTCCAATTTTATGAGATGCTCTTTGTATCTTTCGAGACAATCGCAATGAAGATCCTGAACACCTGCAATGGAATATATAGAATAATCGTTCTAACATTTTTTTCAATAAAACCTTGAATAATCGGAACGCTGACTTCATATCCCTCCGTATTCGTGGATTCCGGACAAAATAACGGTTTTATTCCTCCAAGAATCAGATCGCGATTTTCAAGCCTCCGCTGTTCTTCGCACTCTTCACAGTGACACTGCAACTCCAAAAACTTCTTCAACTGCGCTCTACAACGACAGTGAGCCATCTCCCATGGCATGATGGGAGAAGGAGCCATTTCGGGTATTGGTACTTCCACCAAGTCTTTAGGAATGAAATCTTCTATTTCAGCGCAAGTACAAATAGCCCGACCACATACTTTTTCGGCTCCTATTTTTGGAATCTTATATCTACAAAGAAATTATTTTAAGCGAAACTTTAAATATGATGAAAAGACAAATTAGAAGTATATGCAAAACATTTACCCAAGAGGAGTTATCGCACACTGTATAATAAAAAATGCACCAACGGGCGTATAGCAAATACCAGCAATATTAAACTTAACATCTTCTTTTCCCATTTTCTCTGCCCTGTCTAAGATGTCCCATCGGAATCGGTATCTTTTCATACACAAACACTCTCTTTCTTTATAGAACCCACCAATGATCGGTACCAATGTCCCATCAATACATTTACCACCACCTATTACGATTCTTTGTTTATATCTCTTTTGTATGTCGCATCTTCTACATATAGACATGATGTGGAGACGTGCTAGTCTCTTGCAGTCGCATTCATCTTCTGGACATTCGCAAGGTATATTTTGTGGACAACCTGTGAATAAAATTAAAACCATAGCAATGTACTCTAGAGTATATTAATATAATTATTTACAGATTGGGTCTATCTCGTCAGGGTCTGGTCTATCGCAAGTGCAAGGTTCCTCGTGATCACTTGTCAGTTCCGCTAGCGGTGGTAGAACAATTTTATCAGGAACTTCTATTTCCGATGGGGTGCCCTTGCCACCCCCCGGTTTATTGAAGAGGCCTTCCATATCTTTGCAGCGATCTTTGATTGTAGGCGGCACAAGATTCTTGAAAATTTTATGCGGCAATTTGTTGTACATCGATTGAGCTTTTTGCATGTCTTCTATCAGCTCAACCATGGCTGAAAATAAATATTTATGATATTTTATGATCTTGTTAAGCATTTCCATTTACTTTACCTGGATCTTCTACTTGACCGAGGTCAATATCACGGGGGTCTATAGCGATGGATATCTCTTCATGCTAAATTAGAAAAATATCTTAATAGTCGAAATAGTAGAAAATGTAATACCAATACAATGTTGAAAGTTCATCTTGGTATTACTCTATTATTGTTATATATTATACAATTCCAACCTGTGAATGTTAATGAATTTAATAAACCTAATATTTTTATTACCAAATCATCCACATAACAGAAATATGGACTTTCAGGGTACTGAATTAGATTTTTTGTATATATCCCAGTATGTTTGGGTGGGTCACGTCTGAAAGTATATGGTTCCAAATAAGGTGAAGGGTATTTTTTCTTTTTTGGAAGTGTCGGCTTTTCTGGTATAATTTTATGCTTCTCTTTCCTCGGTGGCGAAGGAATTCTTACATGCAACTCCCTGAATAAAAAAATTATTAGCAAAATATAAAAATATGTACGAATTTTACCTTAGGGTTTCTATAATGCATAAGTGATAAACTGCGGAAAGCAACAGCCTATCGTTTATAGAGTAATCATCCCTTTTGGAATGGGATATCTGATACAAGACTAGTAAAAATTCAACATCATTGCCGCAACAATATCGTAAAGCTTTTTGGATACATTTCGAATTTGCTCGTAGCATTAATCCAAGTTGAGCCAAATTATTCTTAGTAAATTCAATACAGTTCAACCTAATATCCTTGTCAATGCACCATTGCAAATTATCTATCACTGCCATCTGTCTAACAGATAATTCCTGATACCAAGGAGGACCAGCAAGCTCATATAAGAACTGATGCATGGCAGTCACTAAAAATTAATTCAATTTAACATTTAAACGATTTTAATTTTAGAATGTATTTACTAGCTCTAATTGTGGAAACTCGTCTGTGTTTTACATACTCCGCAAACATTTCTTTATATCTTTCATTGCGCCTATCCATCTTCTCTCTCCATATTTCGTCCAGCCATTTCCAACAGGGAGGACCTCCCATTCCGAAAACTGGTTTCTTTTTGCTTACGTAACCTGGAGGGGCAAGTACATAGTCAGCGATGATTTGCTTCGCGCGAATTTTCGTATCTCCAACATTCCATCTAAAGTTTAAATTAAAGTTATTAGTAACATTTAAAACTAAAATTGTAATACTTCCTAAAAGGAAAAGAATTCACTGGAACATATCGAAAAAACAAAAATAAAAAAAACTTTAAGACACGCCTCTGGCCGCTAAGTTCGGCGACATCTGACTCGGAGTTGCCAAGATAAAAAACATTTTGCCCTGCACTCCTACTTTTTTCTAAATTTATCCGTTGTTCTAATATAATTAATTGCTGACTGATATTTATGTTTCTGTGAACCTTGAGTTCGGTTTGGTTTTCGTTTTCCGCTGAGCTAATTACATGATTTTGTACCTTTTTCATATACCAGGCAAGTACGTTAAGTATCAAGAAACTCGTAATCTGCTAAAGATAAATTATAATTTTATGTTAATTATTGAGTGAGAACGAATCTACAATCTCTGATAATAAAATGTGGTATTCAGTTAGGACCTTTAGCAAATTTTAGACTTCTAAAACAGTCAGTACATTGGATTCATCCATTTTTCTAAATAAAAATTTACCTCATAGAAGCCAAAATAGATCGTCAATAAAAAATTAAAAAATATGTGTTAATGTATTAAAATTATTATTATCAACAACCATTGAATTAATGATAGTAGATTCTTTTTTGAATTAATATATGGTATTTTAAGGACACAATTTTGATACGCGTTTGAATTTTTTATATTTCTCATTTGCCTTAAACATTTAAGATTTTTTCTGTATTTCGACTATTATTTAATATCACTAGTAGATAAACCAAAGATACTTTCGAAGAGACTGTAGAAATATATTTAAGAACACATTAATTCTGTTATAAAAATGATCACAAGCAATATTTAAGTTTTTGATTTAGCCGAGACAATAGTAATCAAGACGTTATATAGTTGGTAAAAACCTCTTTACGGAAATTATATTAGGTTCATAATTTACTGCCCTATAGATGACATAAAATTAGAGACATCAAAAGTTAAGTTGAAAAATATCCTGAAACACCATATGATTTTTCAGCTGTATTAACCAAAATATATTTCTTGATTTCAAATAATATTCAATTCAATTCCTACTACTTTTAACTTCGAATTTGCTTACCTTACATTCGTTTCAGATAAATGATAATCTAGACATTTTCCTTCTTTGGGTCTATAATTTTCTAAAAGCACAGGCTTTCGCTTGTAATTGGTTGGAAAAATTTTAGCGACCCTTAAAGGACTGAACTTGTCGAGAAGGTCTTCGGTCGGATCATCGTGAGCGGTGCTTGCAAGCGAATCTGCATCACCTTTTCCAGGCATTCTACTAGCAATTTCAAAATAAATTTAGACAAAATTTAGTCAAAATTTTTACGAAATTATGAAAACACGTACAATTTGACAAAATCAAAAACAGAGTGACAACTATAATAATAATTGAAATTAGGCCATCAATTGGTTTCTGGTAGTACTGATTTTGACCGGTAACAACCTAAGGAAATGTATGTTACGAAACTATATCCCGTTTTTATGCGATTATAATAGCTCATTACCTCAATATATAATATACTAGCTGTATATGTCCATGTCCATGTAAGAAATGCATGTAATTTCGCCCGCGTGAATAATTGCCACCATAGCCACATACAGTTCCATGTGAGAAGCATGGATGATTGCAATGCCATGTTTTCGTTGTTCGGTAGTTTTGAATGACCTTGGTGGTCAGAAACCTTCGCGACCGTACGCAGAACAACCTCTTTTAAAGTGCCGTAAACTTCATGCGCGTGAATTTTACTTACGGTTCGTGATGTAAACTTTATCCTCGATCATTCAGTTTATGTTAATAACCTTCGCGTGAGTGCAAGCAATAAGTTGACAAAGTTTTATCGCAATCGAATGAACGGTACAGCAGCGCATAAAATACGAACAAACATTAATTTTTATATATTAGATAGAAATAAATAAACACATTATTTTTTTAAATATTTTATAATTAATATTTCTCAATTGATTTTCAATAGGAAACATATAAGCTCATTTTTATAGATAAATAGATACATTCTAAGAATTTTCAAATTAGAAGAACTCTTTTGTACTGATATACATTATTTAACTCTTCTCAATTTGGGGGGCTCTGTATTTTTTTTTTAATAATAATTTAGTTAGACTAACTGTCAGTAGATAGAACGTCCTTTAACTTTAAAGACTCAGTAAGTAAATGCAATGACGTTTAGAAAAGTTGATTTCTTGTATAATTGTCACAATCTAAACGTCATTGTCATTAGTTACAGAACCGTTAAAGTTAAAGAACGTTCTATCTACTGACAGTATGGATATTAAAAGGAAAGAATTGATATAGTTCAATTTGGAAATATAAAGAAAATAAAGACCATTGAGATAATTATAATTAAATTTAAATAAATAAAACAACTAGTCACTAGTAAATTAATAACTTTTGTTATTATTTTTGTGGAAATCTTAAAACGTTGTTTTATTTATTTAAATTTAATAATGGATTTTCATCAAGTAAAAGCCGACACAGTTAAATAATTATAATTGAGCAAAATATTTTATAAAAGATATTTTAAAAAATAGAAGCATCCCACTAAAGAACTGGTAATATATGAGTATATGGTTAAATTTAAAAGGAGAAATTCAATAAAACAATACTTACCTAAAAACCCCATAAAAAGGGGTTATAAGATTTGGGTGCTAGCCGATCACGACGGATATGCTACAAAGGACCAGGCACAGATATAAGGGGGGTTTAGGTATCGACAGAAATTGCTGAAATTTTAGTATGTTATACCTAAGGTGTATTAGATTAATAATTTCATGCTAAGCGAGCACGATAGCAATTGCATTTATTGATATACAGGGTGAAATATACTCTTCCCTATTTCTTCAAATGTAATAAGTATTTTAATTATTTTCTGTTCATTGCCTATAGTCTATGAATGCTATTAAAAACATCATTTCTAACATTTTTTCTCTTCCAGTTCTACTGGAAATGATATCAACCAGGAGTATCTTCATATCTTCATTAAAATATTTTGGCAATCCTCCATCCCAGCAAACAGACTTGAGCCCAGTTACGTAATGATTACGTTAAATTTACGTAGAATTTCAACTAATACGTAACTCGGTGATTTAAGACGGGAAAAAAACGTTTTTTAGTGCCAAATCATTCACATATATATCAGTGCTTCGATACATTTTTGACAATTAGAACGTATCTTAAACCTTAAGGTCGATTATAGTACGTTTTTATAACATATATGTGACTGTTGGTTACATTGCATCAAAATTACGTTTATTTCACGCGAAAATTACGAGACATAAAGTATTAGATAACTTTGACTGCCTTCAGTTAAATTTTGAGGAATTTTCTGAAAAACATATTTTGCACGGTCTTGGTTAAATATAGATTTTCCTAAATTTTCCTCGCTGTTTTTTATTGACGTCGAAAAATTAGGTGTATTTCACGTAAAAGTAACGTATACTTAATACCAAATAAAGAAGGTCATGATTTCGCGTTTTGTAATAATTAAGTTATTGTAGAATAATATCGTTTTATTAAGAACATATAGAATGCACCTTATATAACCCAAAGTTTATTTATTTTGTGAAAAATTCTTCGCTGGATGAAAGACCTTTTGTGTAACAAATAAATCACAATTGGGAGAAGAAGAAAATGAAGAAGAAAAAGAAGATTATAACCTCGAAATGGTAAACCCAACCTCGTTGATCTCTGAGTTTATTCCCTCCAAAGTTATGACAATTTCCCTCGTTTATTTTATTTTAAGTATGTCTTTCGTATTAATCGAGTTCGCTGAGGAAGAGGGAGGTTCTGTTGCTGTAGTACACCAGGACTGGCTCACTCCAAGAAAAAAGGAAGTTTATTGGCCCCCTCATAAAGCTCAAGCACTCTATGATAAAGCAGTAAAGAAAGGGGATAGTTGCACAGAAGACTGGGAGTTATTTAAGGTGAAACGTATTTTCAGATACTATGGTATGTATTATAAGTATTCTATTATTAAATACTACTATTAAAAAAAACATCTTGCATCAGCTGAATTTATCTGTTGTGATCTACAAATTTTTATAAAATTTTTTGTTATTGCAGAAAGCTTTGAAGAAGCTCAGGCTAAGGCAAAATTAGCTGAAGTTACATCAGATCTACAGTCAGAAGTGGATGAGGTAAAAACAGACATGAAAAGACAGAGAATTAAACCACGCCGGTTTATTAACAGTGACACTGAACCTGAATCTGAAGAGGATTCATTACCACGGCCACCCAAAATTTGTAAAGGTAATAGTTAGTTAATTTTTATTTGTGGTTATAAAGACTTTCTGTTTTCAGCTGTTGAGGATACCTGTTCACATACCTCTAGAAGTTCAGCTGTTCAGGATACTGCTTCGCATACCACTTCTCATTCCTCTTTGCATACCCCTAGAAGTTCCACAAGTTCCTGTGTCAGTTCAGTTACATTGTGTAATACAGGCACATTTAGTGATACCCCACAAGTCAGTTCAGTAAATGTTGAAAAAAACCTCATATGCTTGTTTTATTTAATACCATAATAATATACAGTGCGAGCATGAAGTGTTACCCCGTACCTATACTAACTTCTAAACGGTAAAATATTCGAAAAAATGCTTGGACAGGTCGATTTTTATTTCTGATGGAACACATTTCCAAATTAAAAAAATTACCCTAATTTCAACCCCAGAATAGCACACCCCTTAAACATTTTAAATGGAAAAATGGTCGGCTATTTTAAAATTATTTAAACCATTAAATAGAGATATGTGATTTAAAATTTTCAAGAGGGTAGCTACCCTGAAAGGGGTTAAAATTAGGGTTTTTTTTTTCACAAATGTGCTTCATCTGAAATTCAAATTGACCGAGCATTTTTTTGAATATTTTACCACTCAGAAGGAGTAGGGGGGGGGTAACACTTTATGCTCGCACTGTATGAATATATAATTTACGTGATTCATAAGTAAATTACAGACGAATTATTTACGTGAACTGAGGACGCCTTTTTCACGTAATTAAAAGACATCTTTTCAATGTGACATTCCAACCAAATAATCACGTGAAATTCGCGTATACAATTTACGTAAATTGGTCAAAATGAACCAAAAATTCACGTCATTAACACGTCGGTCTGTTTGCTGGGATGATATAGAAAAGGGTCAAAATCAGCTGAATTTTGCCAGACTGCCGCTACAATATATTTTGGACAAAACTTTCAGTACATATCAAGTTCGTTTAGCACCAGCTTATATCCAATATACATTGGGTCGTGATAGAATACGCGAATTTATTTTTGAGACTCAGTATTTAAACCGGGGTTAATAAGAGCACGATTGTACTCTCGATTTACCCAAGCAAGAATGCATACTTTGTACATATCTTACAATGAATACTCATTGAATAATCATAATCAAGGGCCAGATGAAGAACCAATAAGCGGTACATATTGCACTTGCAAGGCAGGTGCAAGAACTCTTGAAGTGTGCGCACGTTGCTAGCGTCATATGGTTCTTAGGCTATGCAAGCTACGAAGAAAATATTCTATATCCTGAGAATTCGTTATTAATGAATATATTAGATTTGGCAGAAAGAGAAATTGAAATTTGTTGATAATATTTAATTGTAAAGAACTAATAACTTGTTGCATTATTGGAATGTTTAAGGTAAATCATAGTTATTTCTTAATAGTCAAGTAAATATTGTAATGTATTGTCACGTATTTACTACATCCTTTGTTTAACACCCTGAACCATAGATCCAGAAATATATCACCATGGCAAAAGTAATAACGAACAATTATTACTTTATTCAGTGGTGTATGGCTAAACCACTAACCTACACATTTCTCTAAAGGATCATTAATCCGCAACAGTATACAAAGTATTGTAATAGAGATAGCTCATTTCTTCTACGGTTAATATTTTCTTCAAGATTTATAACATTTATTCTATGAAAAACGTGAAACGAAAATATGTTAGTTAATATTACGAATCATTAAAAACTCAAATATTCCGGCGCTTTATGAAACGTAGATTAAAAAACTATGAAGATATATACCCGGTTGATATCATTTTGAGTAGAACTGGAAGAGATAAAAATGTTACAATTGATGTATTTAATAGCTTTCATGGACTCTATAAGCCTTGAACAGAAAAAAATTAAAATACTTATTACATTTGAAAAAATAGGAAGAGTCTATTTCACCCTGTATATCAATAAATGCAATTGCTATCGTGGTCGCTTAGAATTAAATTATTAATCTACTTGGGTGTAACATACTGAAATTTCAGCAATTTCTATCGATACCTAAAACCCCCCTTATATCTGTGTCTGGTCCTTTGATATTTATACAGGCAAAAAATACAAAAAGAAGATAATAACTCCTGAAGAAAGCCTTGATGCTAGAGTAGTAAATTTTCTTATGACGGGTGTGGAGAAACAAAATAATGCGATTTTTTTACGTTTGTGCGTTTGCTAGAAGACCTAAAATCTAAAGTAATAAATGCTTGTGGAACACTAAATCGAAAGCGGATAGATCTTCTAAATTTTGATCTTCAGCAAAAACTCAAACAGAGGGAATGTCTTTTCCTTACAAGCAACACAAGTTTATTAACTTTTAAATGGCATGATAAACGGGACCTATATTTGATATCCAATTATCACGATCTCTCGAAAACAGCCACAGTAAAAAGAAAAAACAAAAATGGTTCAGTTTGCCTAGTATCTTGCTTAGAGGCTAGTTGATTATAGTAAACATATGAATTTTGTTGATAAATTTGATCAAAACCTGAATATAGACAATCACATAACGGTGACATAGATTATTTTTTTATTTTTTGGACGTTGCTGTCGTAAATGCATATTCATTGTACAATATGCTGAACCATGACACGAATCAACAAAAGCATGAAAGACTTCAGAAGAAGCATTAATGGTGGTTTTGTAGCAACAACATTGGTAAAAAAAAGAAAAACAGTAATTCAAGGAAAAGGCGTACAAATCAAGAAGCAAAAGCCATTTGTATCATATATGAAATACGAAATACCCAGAATCTTCATCAACCCACTAGGACAAGTAGAAGACGTGCCAGATGTAGTACTAGTCAGAAACAAGTTAAGACAGACTGGATGTGTCAAACGTATAATGTTCTGTAGTGCCTGGGTAAAAAGATTGACTGTTTCCAAAAATTTCACAACTAGTTATTTTCGCATAGGTGTGCTGGTACCTTATTGGTACCATCTATTTTTGGAAAAACTAATATTTTGGTTATTTTTGTTTTTATTTTTCTTGCCGCTCTTGGGTTTTTATTGTGACCAGGTATCTGCCCCTGAAAGAGTTAAATCTAAAAATGGTGGTAGCAGACTTCGACAAGGCCATTCAAAATGCTGTTGTTTCCGTGTGGATAAATGTGAAATTAATTTGGATGCCGCTTCCATCTTGCCCAATCATGGTTAGAAAAATTGAAAATCTGGGTTTAAATGCTGAATTAAAAGACCAGAAAGTGAAATAGGCATATAGCTTAAAAAGGTTTTTGGGTTGCCATTTTTAAGAGGCCCATTCACTTACCGGAATCCTGCCGGCCTGTGTCGACAGTACTGGAGCAGACCGGGCAATTTTTGCCATACACACGCAGACCATCGGCAGGTTTGAGCCTGCAGTTTTCGAGAACTGTGTGTGTGTCGGAAATTTGTATTTACCTACAGTTGCGAATTGTCGTCCCAGATCTTCAAACAGGCGTGATATTTTTGCTTCAAGCCGTGTGAGTTTGTTGTTATAAAGTATGGATAACCGAGAATAATGTATTATCGAATTTATTAATACATATAAACAGCATAAGCCGCTATGGCACATAAAGGCAAAATGCAAGGTGGACAGAAAATTACGAAGCGAATTCTTGCAGAAACTTTTAGAACTGTACAAAACTGTTAATACAACAGTTACACTGGATACTGTTAAAAAGAAAATAAATAATCAAAACTGGGAAAATGTATTTATATGTCTCGGGTATAATTACTCCCAATGATTGAGGTCAAATTATTACACTGGATTTTAAGCCCTCAAGACTTCGACCTGTGGCCAGAAATCTTAAAGTCACTAATATTAACCTCTCTTCTACACCAATTATGCTTCTCTTAATCTGGTATCATGTTTGGTAATAAATGGTTGGATAAGGATAAGTAGCATTTGAAAACATCTTACATCCATTTGTAGGTATTTTTTTTAATTCGATAAACAAACAAGAACTACTTAACTCAATAGCCAGATTAACATGTGAATATTTACTCCTTTTTAACAACCACTATTTAACCAAATATCTCTTTGTAGATTTTTTTAAGTGTATTCGTTAATAATCACACTTGCAACAAACAAATTTTTTTGTTCATGGTAGCGATATTCAGCTCGCCGTCCAAAATACACTGTAGTATGTGTCCAACCGGCAGACTGTCGTTTTGGATTGGACCGGCCGGGTTCCGGTAAGTGAATAGGCCCCTTTAAATCCAAGTGATGTCGGAGATTGTTTCGAATTCGCAGAAATTTATCTGATTTAGTTTAGCTAATTTAGTTTTTGTGACATTTTATACAATAATGAAGTTATTACTATATTATTATTAGTCAAACAATAATAATTTTTATATTTTTGTGAAAATCAATAAACGTTGTATTTTTAAAAATAATATATTTCTATATTAATGTATGCATAAATAAGTGGTTTATAGACGCCTAAACCCTAAACTTTAGAGAGAAGTCTTATAAAAACGGCTCTGTCTGTCTGTCTTTCTTTCCGCATTTATAACTCAAAAACGAAAAGAGATAGAGACAAAAGGTCAACGGTAATAAACTCAGCTCCAAAATCTATTTTCAGATTTTTATGACTTCCGGTTTCAAAACTGGTTTTACAAACCAGAACCGGAAGTTATACCATCGGTTTCAAAAATAGCATTCCGACGTGAAATTTAACGCTGAATCGATATTTGAAAAAATATTTGAGATATCTTTCATGGTTCATGAGATAATGCGTGTTTAGAAGTTTATAATGATTATTTTTATGAAGTTTCGTTAAAAATTGTTTGCATTATTTCATTTCAAATATAAAATCAAATTTAAAGAGATTAACACGTAGGTATTAAGTGCCGAATCGGTTTAGCATCGGAGTCGAATTCATGTTCTCGGGGCCGAAATCGTGTACGTCCCTCTCACTTCAGGGCTTATATAAAATTTGGCTCGAAATTCGGGACCTCGTCAAAAATTATAATGTAGAAAGTCTCATATCTTTACAATTAGGTGAAAATTTTATAATAATCGACAATATGATTACATGTAAACCCAGTTTCTGATAGAGTAGTTCGGAGTTAACTAGATAGAATCCAATAGAAACTTTCGGAACATTTTTTTATAGAAACCAACAAAATTTTAAAATAAACTATAAATAAGTAAACAAACAAATCTTCATCAGTCTGTTTATTAGATATGTTTAAACATATATAAAGAAATTAATACCATAGAAAAGAAAAACATATAACTAATTCTAGACAATAAAAAAAAGAATTTAAAATATATTATCCTCAAATAAACTGTAAACATCTGAATTACACGTAATTGTTAGGTACTTACTCCTTAATTAAAAAATATCCATGAAAAATTAGAAAAATCTCTCATTATCTTCATACTAAAAAATCACAGCTTCATTTACAGTTCATTCCTGAACTAACAACTATTTTAAAGTTTGGCAGTAACACCTCGAACAATCAAGTTAAAAATCCCATAGAATATTTCACTAGTTAAATCGCAAATCTAGCCATAATTAAACTACCAAGTCAATTTTCATTTATTATTACATGGAATTTTATCTCACAATTTATTCATACTGAAGAGAAGCCAGAGATAAAAAATAGAAATTTGGTATTTATAATAGACAAAGTAACTAATTTAAAATATTTTATGGATTATAATTCCAACTGTCCTAGTTTACTGCTTTCATTTTTTAATTTTTCTTATATAAACAATCCTCTAAAATTCAATTGAAAAAATTTATATGGAATGTCGCCAACTACATAAATAGGATTTTTTCAAAATGTAACATACGCTTTATTCGTATACAGTAGCTTTCAAAATTATGAAAACAAGTTATCCTAGAAAGAACTTATGATATAAAATAATAATTTTCTATCACTTGGAACATTGCTTTTGTTAATTTGAATAAGTTTATTATAGAAATCTATTTCATTTCGGCTAAAATTTTATATGATAGGTCTATTTTAAGATTTCTGAACGCTTTCACATTTTTGAACACTGTATCACTGAGCTGTAATCAATTTTTGTATTTTATTAATATATTTTTAATTCGATCAACCAGGTTGTTTTACCAATTTATTTTTAAACACTTTAACACCATTTTTCTACATTACTGAAGACCAAAAGTGAAAAATGTTTGAATCTGACATTCAGTAGTTACTTTAAAATTTAACATAAAATTTCATATCGTGCTGATATTAGTATGTATTGTTGAGTAATTTATGCAGCTGTCAGGATTTACAAAAAAACTAATTTACAGCGCTTCCAAAATAAAGTATTAGAAAATCGGATATAGTCGATGCTAATCGATATATAAGAAATAACTATCTGCACAGGGACCTTGATATAAAAATGGTAGAAAAATAAGTAAAAAAATATCTAGATATTGGATAACTGTGAACTAGTGAGAAGATTAAAAAGAGTAAAACCTCTGAAAAGTGTAAAAACGGAACATTTATTGGTTTATTTACGAAAAATAAAAAAAAAAAGATAGAGAGAAGTATCAAGGAATATTAAAATTGAAAAATGAAGAAGAAAAATTTAATTCGAAATTTGTTCATCTAAAGCCAAACTCCGAATAGCAGGTTTGTCTCGTACAATTCAGAAGCGTTCGTGTAAATGCAAAATAACGAGTTTTTAGAGTTTTGTAGTGGCCCGTGCCGTTTTTTCCGAGCTAAAAGTTTTCGACGAAACTCTTGTAGTAAATATAAATTTTAAAGATAAATGCTAGTATTCTAGTATTTTTTGTTACAACATCTTTATTTCCTCTAGGGCAAACTGATGTTTTGCCAAAATCAACTAATGATTGGTATGATTCTTTTTTAAATTTTAATTATTATAATCTTTAAATTTTGTTTTCCATAAACATGCATGGCTCCGGTACATCCCTAATAACAATTTTTTCTTTAGACCACTACATGTTATGTATTCTTACGTCTTTCAAATGATCAATTAATAAGTAACACCTCTGGGTAGCTATTCTGTAATTTCAGTAAATGTTAGCATTTGCATTCCCTTCTCAGGTAATGTAAAAACGTTATTCTACAATCACAGTGAGCCTGCGGTGATTTGATATGATCTTCGCAGAGTTGCCAATGTTTATTCATATATTTCAACCAATAGAAGAGTCGCAAAAGGTAGATCTTAAAATATCAAATGTCAACGAACGGAGAACAAAAAAAACCTATTAACGAAATATATGCACAAAATGCCACTTTTATTAAGTGGGAAATTAACACAAAAATGTACAAAAAAAGATGCCATCATGGGAGTTTTGCATTGCATTTAATTTATCCTCAATTGTCATTCCAGACTTTTGTGGGGCTTGCATAAATGGAGTGACAAGATTAATAACGTATTAAGCAACCCTAAATCTTTTTATAAATGCCACATATGGTAAATTGAAGGGATTGGGTCTAAATAACAGTTGTCGCTCTTTTTGAGATACGCAAAGTTCTCTTACTACCTCATTAATAATTAATAGGTCAGCAATGTCAATTTCAATTTGACATGCGCAAACTAGGAAACGGGCGAGTTACACTTAAGTGACCCGGTTCTCCTACAATTTACTAAGAGAAGCAAATTAATACACGAAGTGAGTGCTTGAATAGTTACAGAATACACTATTCAGGTTTTCAAGAGAACTCCGCCCACTTTCTCATAAGAACAAACTTTCACATCAATACAGAATAGATGTCCTGGGCCCTGATCGATCAAAGTGTGAATTGTTCCAAGTCAAAACTTGCGTTCCAGGCATGTGAGTCAGATTGCGCGTGTTCTTGGAGCGTACACTCCAAAACCGTGGAAAAAAACTCAACGTGTAAATGCGGCTAATGATATCTAAATGTAAAGAGAGAGATTAGTAAAAGCGAATACAAGTTTGAACATTTATTAACGTCTAAGCAGTTGTCAAGAAACGCAAAGTTCAGACTTATATAAAACATTCATCAGACAAACATCATCATATGAATGTGAAACTGGACCCTAAGTAAGAAAATAGATGACAGATTACAGAAGTTTGAAAGAAGAAATTAAGAGTAATTTTAGGTGGGATGAAAATAAGCTATTAAAAATGAAAATAAATAATTACTTTTAAATCACTATTGAAGTGTTTGGGATCTAGCTCTAAGGAAGCAAGTACAAATTTGATTAAATATAATATTATATGGATATTGTAATGTGTATTCAATATGGTTACTACAGTTGCTTTTGGGAAGACAGTTTTTTTCTGGTTTTTGTATAATATATAAAATATCAGATTTTTAATTACAGCTAGTTAAGCAAAAATGGTGTTAAAGCTTTTTAAAAACGAAACCAGACAAAACTCATTATTTTTCATCTTATTTAGAAAACACTTACATACATAGGGTGGATTTTGGTATCACAGAGTGATTTTTTATACAGTCCATTCCAACTAGAAGCAATAATAATCCTGAAAGCAATTTATTTTAGAAAAATTTATTAAACAATTGAAAAAAAAGGCATTTTTGTTTTATAATTTTCATTTCACTTGGATACATGCATAACATAAATTGCCTTCAAATTATACCTTTAATTGGAACACCCTATATGAATTTCCAGGTAGTCGGTGAAATATCCAAAATTTGATACTTTTGAAACGAATCATTTTTTGAGGTACAAGATTTCAAAAGTTGAGTTGTAGATACGTCACTAAACACCGCAAACGGGAAAATTCCATGTAAAACAACCTAGGTAGTAGGATAAACATCTTCTATACATATCAAATGTTTTTATCTTCTTCACTTGTAGTGGATATTTTAAAAATTACACTAAAAGATACAATAATGCGAGAGGTTTCAGATTTTTAATAAAAATATTCTGTGAAAAGAAAACCTGCTGATAACTCTTTTTATCTCATTAATTTTTTGTGTCAATTTTCAAAATATCCACAACCACTTATATTTATTAGTTTAAACACACATAAAAATCTAGTTATCATCTTCAGAGGGCACTATCGGTAAGTCTTGATCTGAGTTGTCATTTCTGACAGGTTGCAGAATTTGAAAAGCGGATCCCAAGCTATGTTTCAACTTAAACGTGCTCAATTGTGGACTGTGTTCTAACGTAAACACCTTATTATCAGTTAGGGACTTTGATTGAACCTTTTCACATCCATCTGGAGGTTCTCTCGCCAAAAACCGATTTATTTGAGGCGATGAACCGAGCCTAGATGCTTCTTGATCCGGACTGGAACCCTGACTCTCACCTGTTAAATAGATTTAATAGTATCTAAATGTTTTAATTGATTTGTTAAATATTACCTGAAGAATGTGAACTATTCCCAAAATTATGTGGCGTCTGGGTATCAACAGACCTTGACCTAGCTGCAAATTTGAATAAATCAGCAACCGGGGCTCTGTGCCCTTCGGGAATTGTTTCTGAGTACCTCTCGCTCTCGAAGGACCTGCTGCTGTGCGCTTCACTATCAGTCTTCAACACCAGCCTTTCAATTTCTTGGTTAAGACCCTCTATAGAGCTTCGGATAGATGATTTTGGCAACGGCTTTAAGGTTATGGACACTGGCGTGGAGTAATATGCTAAAAAAGGGAAAAAGTAATCTAAAATAAATATACTGTAATCTAAAATAAATATACTGACTCATATTTATATATTTCATTCATTCATTCAATCAAGCACTCTGTTCAATACTTACACTTACATGAAATTGTTTGAGAACTACTACTTAAAGTATGCTCTCCAGGTGAACCGTGCCTTACACCTAAGTCTTTGGTGTTCCAGATTTTTGATCTTAAGGTAAGTTTCTCTGGTTTGTCGGCTACTTCTGTTATACAGTGTATTTGAGGCAAGTCTGATATACCAGATTCATCCGTCTGCAAAAATAGTAGTATAAGTGTGCAATTGAAATTTTAAAACACTATTATTAATGTTATATATTATGATGAAATTATGTTGTATGATTTACAGAATTTAATTTATTATTATTATAAGTGGTGTTGTATTCTAAAAATTATATTTGAAAGGTTTTTATAGTTGAATATGAGTTAATTTAAAGTCATTGAGTATATAAGTAAAAATATTGGTATAATCAACAATTTTGGATATCTAAAGGTCTTATGAAATTTTAATAGAAATAAAATTTGTTTTATTTGGAACAGTAATAATTTAAAATTTAACTAGGAAAATTAAAAAATCATTCGGTACAAAAAATTTGTTTTTGTACATTTAAGAATCAAGTAATGGTTTTGTTTGTTTTCTAATAAAAAAAGAGGGGAGTTGAATTTAATGATGGAAGCAAAGCCATATTTTTTTTATTTAAGAGATGGATTTTTGAATATAAAATAAAATAAGGGCTAAATTTATATAATAAATGAAGATAATAAACATAGGTTAAAACGATTACAATTTAAGCTTAATAAAAACTTTTATTCAAAATAACAAAAAACATCATCTAAGCTATTAGGAAAGAAATAGTTCAGAAGAAATGTGCTTTGGGGATAACTATATAACTGTTATGAAGAAGATCGAAATGAACAACTATTAAGAAAATAAAAAAAAATAAGAAGAAATTAGAAGAGGTGATTAATTCCAAATAGCGTCATCAAGCTTTAGAAAAGAGATAGAAGAAGAGGAATTTAACAGGATACATAACATTTATTATTTATAGTTTTTGTTAAAATTTATGATTTTTTCTTAGAACAGAACCCACCTCCTAAATTTTTATACAGTGCGGTGGAATAAGTGTTACCCCCCCCCCCCCCCCTATTAACTACTCTATTTTCATATCTTAAGAAAAAAGCTCAAACAGGTCAATTTTTATATTAAACGTAGTATGTTATGACATAAAAGTTTCGAACCTGACATAATCTCTCTTCATGGGGGTGTCACCCCTTCGATTTTTTTAAATGAGAAAGTGCATCATGCGACACATCATTTGAAACCTATTGAAACACTGATTTCAAAAATGTATAAAACTTTGGTTCAAAAATTAACGGAGTCTGAGTTATTCGAGAGTTTTAATCTTACCTTGCAAGAATTCAATGAATTCTGTTGGCTTGATGGTAGGTTTTTTCATTGGAGGGTTGGAAGTGTTTTGTCTTTAAATAAATCTTTCCTACATTGTAAATGTTAGTAACTGAATTTAATCATTTAATGTAATAATTTACAAGTAACAACTAAGGGTGTACTGAAAACTAAATAAATTTTAAACTTTAACAGTAACTGTTAATCTCGCATAACTCAGACTCCGTTAATTTTTGAACCAAAGTGTTATACATTTTTGAAATCAGTGTTTCAATAGGTTTCAAATGAGGTGTCGCATGATGCACTTTTTCATTTAAAAAAATCGAAGGGGTGACACCCCCATGAAGAGGGATTATGTCAGGTTCGAAACTTTTATGTCATAACATACTACGTTTAATATAAAAATTGACCCGTTTGAGCTTTTTTCTTAAGATATAAAAATAGAGTAGTTAATAGGGGGGGGGTAACACTTATTCCACCGCACTGTATAATATATAATATAACGTATTTTGTATATTAAGATGAAATATTTATTGGAAATAAAATTTAAGATACCCATCATATATTTAAATTAATTATTTAAGTGATCATGGTAATAAAAGTGACAGAAAATGTTAAACACATTTTTGAAAGAAAAATTTTAAACTTGACAAACAAGAAATAAGAAATTGAAAAGAATATTTGGAATTTAAGTTAATAGACAGCAGAAGGCCTGAATCACAAATAAGTTTATTTACAAAAATTGGTAAATAAATTTAAATAGTTACTTACCTGTGTAGCTTCATTTACATGTAATGTGCCCATATGCCAATGAAAACCATCTTTTGGCCAATGGCCTTTTAAATAAATTGCATCCATGGAAGCCGTTCGTCTCATGGATCCACCTGAACCATCTCTCATAGACGATTTTGGTTTTCCTAGTAAATAAATGAAAATAATTGTTTCCTACTATTAAGTTAATTATACTTTTGTATATTTTTGTTACTAATTAGAAAAATAACAGATAATTATAATAACTAATTTTTTTTTTGGTGATTTAGTAAAAAATATTTAAAAATAACTGTAATTAAATATTCAAAGTTATGTCAGAAATTCGTGTTAAAATTTATAAAAATTACACACCATGACTCAATTCCATCTTATGAATATTTTATAAAACTCTGTGGAATGTGAAAAAAAATTGAACTAGCGATATTTTTTACAATCAGTTTGAAACTATTTTTGAATACATATATACACAAATACGAACTGGTTTGTTGATACAAAATAATTACCCAACTTGAGTTTTAGAAAATACTTGGCAAGAGAAAACCATCAATGTTTCTAATAATAAATTCTGTGTTTGAAATTTCAGCCAAATTCTCTTCATATATCAAGAAAAATAATTAATAAAATTGATTATTTGTAGAAACAGGAAATTGTTTTTAACAAAACTCTGTGACTAGCCTGTCGGTTCCATTATTCATACCAATCTCGGCTCAAATATAAATTTAAACAAATATAATATAAAAATGCTGCCAGGGATTTATATAAATCCCAGCTACAAATAGTTATTTGGTTTAGTTCCTAATCTAGCCGGGATTTAAAAGAATCCGGGATATCCACGACATCATTAACTTTATTTTACTTTTCAGCTGCTATTGATATGCATACCAGAAATGGGAGGCCAGCTAGACTAAAAAAAATTGCATGATAAATATAAACCATAAAATAATAATACTATCAACATTATCTCCTAAAGAAATAATAATCTAGTAAAAACTGATTTTGGTAAACAATTTTTTTAATGGTTATTCGCTTTGTAATTTTAGTTTTTAAACATCCTATATCTCAGAATTAAATCAAACTATTTAAACATTTAACAGGGACCAAGTTCTATTTGAAAACAGTAAGTCGTTTGGAAAAAAAATTGTAAAAAAGTATTTACAATATCCTATCTTATCTTTTTTATATTGGTAATATTCTATTACTAGTCATAAATATTAAAGGTACAAATAGCTGGGATCTACCTAATAAAATAGAGTATTCAAAAATTAATACAGGTAAAAACAGTTTTTATATAAATTTATAACAGTTTACTGTTGTAATCCACTTATTTCTAGTTGATAATATAATATACTACTACCTAAATAAATTATATAAAAATTAGTTTTCTGCCTGCAAAAAATGTTACTACTAGGTTTTAAAAAAAAATGTAAAAAAGAGTTTAGGTACAAAAAAATACTACCTAATAAATTGCATCACACCATTTACAAAAGCAAAATAAGAGAATATTCAATTATAATCTAAATTCTGAAATACGAGTTTGCCGGTAAATTTACAAAATTACCTTTATATCCAACAGACCCAGGGCTTCTCTGTCCAGAAATGTGATCTGGAGATCCTCTGTTTTTCCAAAAATACGTCGGAGAGACGGTATTACCACTTGAAGATTTGAAATTGCTGCTCGGTTTCATGATTGAAGAAATAGGAATCGTTGCCTTCAACGGTCCCTGTTTCACTAGATTAGGCATTCTCGCCGATGTGTTTTGTCCGGACATTGTTGCAAAAAAAGTATTCGGTAGATATAAAACGTATTGTTTTTACACAAAAACTACGCCCATTCGGACGTTTACAAGGTGGTCATAACAACAATTACCAACCGAGATTTTTTCTTTGTGTACGGTAAACCTTTTCCTAGTTTCATTCTTTTTACGAGATGCCGATAGTATTTTACGCGCACGGTCCACGGGATTCTTTTTTTGTCTCTTTAGCCTTTCCTTATCGTACGCGTTGCGCAAATGATGAATAAATTCATTCACAAAGAAAAACCATATGGGGAACTATTTTGATCTTAAAACGATTTTACTTCTCACTTTATCCAAAGCAGTCTCCTCCTCTTACAATATATCAGTGACAGTTACACACGTCAAACTCAGCTGATAAATAATAATAATTATTTAAAAATTGAATAATATTAATATATTTGGCTATACAAAATACAAAACTACTTTAAATAATATTTCTAGAGAAAGTATAATATAACATTTATATTAAAATACATATTTTAATATTTTATTTGAAATGTTGGCAACAATTCATACATTTGACAACTAAATTTTGGAACCAATAGTAAATGGTCTAAGAGTGAAAAAGATGGCCTATAGGTTCGGTCTAGCGCTATCTCGAACATCCCAACTATACGATACTGTTTTGAGAGAGATAGAGATTTACCGAACCATCGTTTCATCTCTTTCTCTCGAAATAACACAATTCTACCGCTGGGCATGTCCATGAGTATATAACGCCACGAATTAGGCAACCCAAATATCAAGTTGATTGATAAATTGTTAGTTATTTGAATTTATATACATTACAAAGGTTGATCAACGCCGGTCCTAGCCCATTTTAGGTGTGTTGCGAGACAATAAACGTTTGGTCCATTGAAAAATTTTAGAAGAAGTCAATTAAAGATCTTCAGGTAATTTACACAAAAATAGTGAGAACATTTTGCTGTGAAAAATTGTTTTCAAATCTAAACTGGATATTATGTACTAACAGCACAGCGGACACCTGCAGCCCTCTTTTAGGTACCCTGTGGGATACTTTATTAACTTGCTCAGAGCTTCACAAAAGTAAGTTATTGAGATCATCCTGTTGTGTGTCTGTCTGTGAGAGCTCTCACGGCCGTTCCACTAGACCGATTTGCTTCAAACTTGGTATGGTATATCTCGGTTGAGTTCAAATATGAGCCCTGTTGGTCAAAGTGGTCCGGAGATAATGGGGTCACAAAGTCACATGCATTTCAAATGGCAAGATTTTTGGAACCAAGTTCTTTTACTCCGCTTCGTAGTACTTATCTGATAGAGGGAAATAGGAAGGAGTAGCGAAAAATAGGTTAAAGTAGGGAAAATAGGAAAAAGAAGTGAAATATACGGAAAAATAGGGGAAATTTTATTTATTTATTTTACAATGGCGGGAAACACATGGTAAAATAGGAAATAGGGAAAAATAAAACAAAATAGGTAAAAATAAGGAAAATAGAGAAAATAGATAAAATTCAGACATCTACTGGAGAGATTTATGAACAATAATTAACGGTCAATAAATATTTATCGCAATTTTTCTTATGCATTAGTTAATTAACAATTTTTTCTTACTTGAACGTGAATATTGTAAGTGCGGTAATTGTTAAATAACAAATCTGAAATTATTTTCCCTTTTTGGACCTATTTTGGAAAGGTATCAGAATAGATTCCCGTTGGAAAAATTAAAAAATTGTTATATTTCACTTTGTTATTAACAATTTACTTACGTTAAAAATTAAAAAAACTTGAAATTTTTTTTTTCATATAGATTCGTTTTTTTATGATAAGAAGTCACATGAAAATGATTTTTTAAATTTTTTATTTCTTATTACTTACAAAAATTGTTATAAAATGGGTTTATAAGATAATTTAAAATTTATTTTTTGGAAACATAATCTTAGATGCAAATTATGATTTAAAAAAAAATCGTTCCTTAAAATTCTGTTTTATTGCTTAAAAACGCATTTGTTAATTAACAATTTTTTTCTATCAAGGAGCCATTTTTTTTAAATCATAATTTATCTTTGGAAATTAAAAAAAAATGTTTTTATTTAAATGTTCATTATTTATTTAATAAACAATTTGTTAAACACACTTAAATTTTTTCTATATATTTTTTTTCTTTTTTTACCTAATAAAACAAAAACAACCATGTATTATTTTTTGAGAAAAATTATTAATGGTAGAAAATAATTGTTAATTAACAAATACGCTTTTAAGTATTAAAAAAATTTTTTTAATGAACGCGATTTTGCATCAGATTGTTCCAAAAAAAAATTTAAAGTATCTTATAAACGACGCATTTGTTTATAACAATTTGGTAAACAGAAAATAAAAATTTTTAAAAATCATTTTCATGTGACTTCTGATCATGAAAAAACGGATCAATAGTAATATGAAAAAAATATTTTTTTCAGATTAATGAAGCTTTTAATATTTAAGTAAAACGTAATAACAAAGTGAAAAATAACAATTTTTTAATTTTTTCAACGGGAATCTCTTCTGAGGCCTTTCAAAAATAGGTCCAAAAAAGAAAAAAAATCAGATTTGTTATTTCACAATTATCGCACTTACAATATTCACGTTCAAGTAGGAAAAAACTGTTAATTAACTAATGCATAATTAATAGAAAAATCGCGATAAAAATTTTTTTCCCCGGATTATTGTACATAAATCTATCCAATAGATACCTGAATTTTTTCAATTTTTAAGTCTAATAATTTAAAATAATATTTAATCATCAAAGGTCCAAAGTGGGCAGCGCTTACGCAAGCCGGAGTCCCCGTTTTGGACGTATTTTCAACACTCAGGGAAAATTATAAATATTGGTCCTAGTTCCGGAGGTATAGTTTTTTTTGGTAAATTTCCTCCTCTTCTTCGATTTTTTTTTTAAATTTGAAGAATGTCAAATAGTTTTTGAGATATTTGCAAAAAAAAAATCCCATTTTTATTTCTCAGTTAATTGTTTATAACTTTTGCAAGCGGCTCTTGAATTTTTTTAAAAATCATCTACACGCTATTACGAATCGAATGACATCTCGTTTGTATTTTTTGGAGGCGGAGAAAAAAGTTTGATGCAAAAAGCACTCATTGACTAGACTATTAGTTTTACCATAATAATAAGAGAGTCTTAAATGTATAAGAGGCATATTATCATGATTTTTTTTCTAATATTGGGGGTGACCAGTTGATATATTTTTGTTACCAATGTTTATACATTTCTGTTAAAAGCGACAAAATGATAGCCCTGAACATGTTGCAACAATAAAATTTGATCTGTATATAGAAGTTTGCACAAAAAGTACCTGGTTCTTGGGACTAATAGCGAACAATAAATATTATCAATTCTCCATGTTATATAATATATAACACTAAGAGGAATTTTCATGTAAACGGTTTAAACCTTTGCAATTGTGTTGTTTGTACGTTACACAATTAAAAAAAAATTATTTCACTGGATTATTGTATGCAATGTTTTTTCTTTCAACAAAACATTGTTATCAAGTTAATTATATTTACCAATAAAAGGAGAAAGGTGAATAAAATATACATATACTTTTTTTAAATATATTTACAATAAATAAGAAATACAAAAATACAAAGTAATGACTAGATATATACTTCGTTTGTACAGCAAATGTTGAAAACAAATATACACGAAAAAACATTAAGTACTTACAAATTGTCATTTAGCAGAGTACAAAAATGAGCATAAAAATATAAAAAAAGTTTTTAAAAACATAGGCACGTTAATATGTATTCTAAAACATTGCAAATGTAAGACAAAAGTTAAAATTCGATACTACATAAAACGTAGCAAAATTATTAAGTAAATATAAAGGGCAAATACATTAATCGTTCAAAATTTAAACAAATAATATTGGTCATATTTTAACCAAAACGGTGCTTAGTATTAATAAATAATGAAAGTGTTTATTGGAGTTTGGTTGTAAAACTTAACAAATAATAAAAATTGTCAATAGCAAGCCCGATTAAATGTTGATCTTTTAAACTAACATTCCTAAAATTTAAATCAACTATCAAATTCCATCATGGCGGTGCTAAATATCTAACTTAAGATTAATTGAAAGTCAGATGTTATTAGTTAAATAATGGCGGCAAATTTGATGTGAAAATTACCAATATCTATATTTCTTTATACAGCTATTGCCCAAATCAACAACGACAATATGATTATCATTTAGAACAGCTACCCCACTGGGTCTTCTTAATTTCGAGTCGTGGGAATCTATATACTGATTAAGATTGTTATCTGTTAGAGACAGAAGTTGTATATAAGTACGTCCTTTTTGCTCTGTTCTTGCTAAAAGTACTTTATTGTCTGAATCTATAGCTATTCCTCCATATCTTCCTTTACCTAAAAATAAATATTAAATCCTCTTTAATTATATATTTGCTATATTTACCTTTTCCTTCATCATAAATAACCTCCATAAAATCTCCTTTTGCAGAAAACATTTGAACTCTGGAATCAGCTACGATTATTTCTCCAAGAGGACCTACAGCTACGGAAGAGATCAAATTGAAAGTTCCTTTCTTTCCAACCTAAAAAGTATGATATTAAATTATCTTGATAGAGAAATTTTTCAAAAGCAGACATACTTGGAATAGAATTTTTCCTTCAGCATCAAAAACAAACACACAGTTCATTCCATTGTCTGCTATTAAAATGTGTCCATAATTTTTATCCACTGCTATATCCACAGGTTCTTGAAAAGCGTTATATGTGAATGTTTTTTTACTTTCTCCGTCTGAAGTCATTTCAGTTATATATTTCGTTCTCCAATTTACAACTATTAAACCATCGTTCATAATATCTATGCCTGGGAAACAATATTTTAAAACAATTTATAGTAATTTATTTAAACCGTTCTCACCTGTACAACTTCTTCCTAGTAATCCTTCATTTGTAATATGTTTGAGGCACTCCAATTTTTCGTTCAAAACTTTGATTCTGGAGTTTCCCGTATCCAAAACGTACACAGTCTGATCTCTCTCATCGACAGCCACCCCAACAGGTTGCATAAACTCATCCTTTCCACTACCTACAAAAATAAAAATATAGTATTGACAGTAGTAGATTTGGTGATTAAAAATATATAATTATGTAGATTTAATCCATGTTTTAGAATAGAGATACTCATTATATGAATGATGAATCTTAGTACTGATTCATAAGGAAGTTTAGTTTGTTGTCCAGATTTAGGCCTATATGAAACTTGGTGGTAGATTATAATAAATTGATGTTTGTGTGGGTTATGGACCATAACTTTATATTATTTCTTCTAGATACACAATTAAAATGTCTTTTATGTAAAATGAAGCTCGGTCACATTTTTATCTCTTACATAAGCGTGTGGTTAAGTAAAAAGATTCCAGGAGTTAGATTTTATAAGCATTTCTGGAAATTTATAAAACAAAAGTATTATGCCATTAAGGTGTTGGAAGAATTAAGAGAAAGAATAGATAGTACTTTTGATGAATTAAAAAATAATCCGGAACTACTACAAAATATGTTTTCAGTAATAAAAAGAAAAATTTGAATATTCTTCATGTTTAAAAAATAATTATCAACATCAAAGAAGAAAGACGAGAATGAAGCAAATCACGAAAACTTTAAAGTACGTTTTGTCTTTATGCTATTTACCTCTGGATCCATATACGCAAATTGGATTGTTATGGTCACTGACATCGAAATACATGGGATTATCCTTAATAGGTCGATTTATCACAGATATTTTTAATCCATATCTACCAGATTTCGGTGCCCGGAAACATAACTTGTAAGTACCATCATCGCAGTCTTCAATTCTCACTGGGTAGTTACTCTCTGACTCCGAAGGATTTATACTAAAAAACATATTTTATATAAACACAAACACATCAAAATATATGCTTTATTACCTCTCTTCAGCGGTAGCTAAAAATAATTCGCCTTCGACAGGATCCCCGCCATTTTTCCTCTCATTTCCATGATAATCAACGGTCGTGAGGGTAACGAAATTCTCGATTCCCGCTATAGTACTTCCCTCTAATTTTGCTGTGCACAATCTGGGAAAAGTTGTACTGGTTCTCACTTTTCCTAACACGCTCAAGTGTTGTTGAATCTGTTCCAAGCTATCATTTAAGTCGAAGTTAACCGTGAGGAAGGCGTTTTCGCGTGGTTCACTTAAAGCTACAGTCGAATCTAGTTTTTCCGATAATATCTCTATTCGTTGCGTTATGTTTCTCACTTCTACTTGGTATTGAAGCCCCTGGCATTCTTGTTCGACCTTAAAAAAGTTATTAAATATTATATCTTTAGAGAAAGATTAGAAATAGTTCAATCAAACCACGTTGTTGCTTTTGTTTAAGAAATCATATGTAAAAATCAAATTTTAGCAGCAGTTATTAAAGGTCAAATTTTCAATAAAATCTAAGAAATAGTAAATTCATGCTCTATATAAAAGTTAACTGTTTTTTAACACTTACAGATGGTAGATAGACCAGTGAAAAATTAGAAAAAAGTTGAAAAACATGGAATTCGCGATTTGTTTCCTTCTTTCTACTTACCTTATTTTTCTCGTTTTCGATAAGCGAATGTTGTTCTTCCAATACGCGCCTTTTTTCCGTACATATAGTATTAACAGTATCGATAATCTCTTGCTTTCTTTGGTCTATTAATATCTGAATTTGCTGGAATGTTTCATTAACTTTTTCTAAACAAGCCTCTTTAGCCAAATCCAAGTGTCCCAATTCTGCGCTAACCCCTTCTTGAGCTTGCGACAACTTAGAAATACACTCGTTAGCTTTGTATAACAAGATCTCTGACATCCTCTTAATAGCTATTGAAAACGGTATGATAGTGTGTTCGCAACTAGCGGTTGTGTCGTTATGGGAACCTCCAGTGCAAAGTGTACAAAAAACCGTATCGCAAGTCTCACAAAATAACAATTCCTGGTTTATATGCACTGAACATTTCGGGATTACTTCCCTCCTTTGTCTTGACATCAGATCTAGGAGTTGGTTGACGAGGAATGACGGCGGAAGGGCTGAAACTCCTCCTCGGGGGATGTGGATGAGTTCTCTGCATATTGGACATCGGAAAGTTCCCGTGTCTCGAGTTTGGGAGGCGGCTATTCGGGTTAAGCAGTGCAAGCAGACTGTGTGAGAGCATTGTAAGAGTTTTGGAGTGTGTTCTTGGCCATCGTACATACCTGAAATTAAATATAGGATTTTTTTAGTGGATAGGGAAGACGTATGATGGACTTTGCGAAAAAATAATTATGTGTGGTACATGCAAATAATAAAAAATAACGAACCATTCCAAATGCGATCTGTAACAACGGAAAATGTTGTTTTTAATTATTCTTATAAAAAAACAAGAATTTAGATCAGCATTTCATGCAGGTCAGTGCGTTGATAATAGCGCTATTTAAAAATTAAAACCCCTACGTAACAATGACGTTAAATGAATTTATTAATTTTTAAAAAATAATTATACTAATTGAATATTTTAATTTAAATAACTAAGGCTTTTAAAATATGATTTATTCATTTAAATTTATGCCTGACGAAACTGTTTATCTTTTATATCAGAAAGTTGATATAATATTTATAAATAGGCATAAATTTAATACATTCTATACATATTTTCATAAGACCAATTTAAGTCAAAAAATACTTACACAAGCAAGTTCCACAAGTGAGAAAACTTTCGTTAAAATCTTCATAATTGATGCTGACCGTTTCAACTAAAGTTGAATTCATGCTAACCATCCTCTCACCCAGACTGGTCCTGAAAAAAATTAAGAAAGAAATCTGTAAATTAATAAATACCAAGACACAAATCATTATCCAAAAAATGTGAAGAAGTGATTTTATTTCATGTTTTTTTTATGAGAAAGCCAAAATAAAAACCAAAGCGTTCCAGAATAGTGTAAATCTGTTACGGTTATTATTGTTACCAGTAAAAAAATGTATCAATAAATAAAATAAAACTCGCGTCATGTACAATATAAATATAATTAAACAATAGATCTAGCGGCGATGTTTCAGCCTTGCTTAGTAATGCTTAAGTTAATTTTGTACCGTTTTGGCCCCTTTATCTACTAGTCCCAGGGTGGACTATTTATAATTCTTGGTTCTTTCTTGATGGTTTGAAGAAACCGGATCTTACCGAACCTGAAGGCCATGTTGCCCTATCAGATGTAACAAGAATCTTGCCCTTTTTAGGATCCTTTTATTTTTCCTTACGATTCCCTCGTGGGACCATCCAACCCTACTTTGTGGGTCCTCCATATAAGACAGTTCAATTGTCTCTTCCTTAAATTTTAGTCAATCTTCTTATTAACAGAATTTAGTCTTAAATTTCATGTTCCACAACCATCCTTCCCCCTTTTTTATTCCCCATATCATATGATACTCCTTTCCTTAGCATTAAACCACCTCTTCGATCAACAATGTACAATTATTTATTTTTAAAAAATTTCTAAAATGTAATCAACCTTATTATGGCCTGAAGATGGCTTGTAAGCTGAAACTAGTTGCCATTCAATAATATTGTTCAATTATATTTATGTGATACATGACTTCGAGTTTTATTTCATTTATTGAACACTGGACCACATTTAAGATATGGATAACCTTATGGATTTAAATGTATCAGGGTTAAGGTGGGCACTTACTTAGTTACAGAATTATTTAATTCATTTTATACAAAAGGGATTCCATAAAAAGGGAAACTTTATTACTAAAGAAATTTTTCCAAATAATGGGAGCAAAAAAACTAGAAAAAGAAATAGTAAGAGTTCAACATTCTGATACAATTTATGGTGCATCTGATTTTCTCAACGGTATCGTATTATCTGAATCCTTCCACATGAATAGTTTCTCTAATTTCATTTATACATGGTTTTTATTTCACCTATTGTTAATATCAAATTGCTAAGGAATGAAATTCGCCATATAATTTATAAGTTTTGAGAAATCTAATTACAGAAACATGCTTCCCGGTTATAGTTGATTCAACCATCATGCCGTAGCAAATCGTGAGAAATAGAATTTTTATGAATATATAAAAATCTTACTCAGGTTTCCAGTAACGTTCAAACAGGACAGTCTTCAGGACATTAATATTAAAAAGTTTTAAAATTGAAAATAAAATGTCTATTGGTGGTGTAAAATTAAAAAAATGCGAAAAAAGTCTTCAAAATTTTGATTCTAAAATTAATTCATATTACGAAAAATAAACTAAACTTGTTTATTTAATTCTCCCTCCTTAAGATCGCACTTTAAATATCGGTGTGTAAAATAAAATGCATTTCTTGTGGATCCTATTTTATGCACTACGGCCATAAGAGACCATATACTTTTAGGCAATAAAAGTGTTTCGCGCTTTAAATTGATTATTATTATTAATATTGGTTCTGATTACGAGCGCAGCAAATAGAGTTACCAAAACAAAAAATAATATTTTTAATTAAGAGTTGATTATATAAATAAATAGAAAAAACAGCGAAATAAAATATCCGGTCGTAGAAAAAGTATAGTGTCGAATTTACGCTTAAATATTTTCCATCACTAGCGTGGTCTGGGGCTCTTGTCATAGCAAAATACTAGAAAGTTTCATTCCTGTCTCAAGATAAAATTAACCTCGACGCTTCGCACCTCGATAGCTTCCTTACCTCTCGAGCCTTTTCGTGTGCTGGAGTGTAATTTTAATAATATTTAACGATTTACTTAACGTCTTCGACCAAACATTTATTGAATATTTTTGGGTTACCTACATAAAATGAGAAAGTCCATAAGTCCGGATCTGTAAGTAAATACCATTCTATTTTCTACCTTACAATCCATTGTTACATAGAACAATGTTTCGAGAGAATGCAGTGTCCTTTAGGCTAGGAATGACCACGACATCAGAGATTTTAAATATAATCTAAGTTATACAGAGTGTTTCCCATTTATTAAACCACATGCTCATCTCATGAAAATATGACGAAATTCAATTTAATTCGGTAAATTTCGATTTACTTTATCATAAATCTAAGTGTTTAAATGAATATAAATGAAATTAAATAATCTTTATAGATTTTTCCATTATTTAATAAAGCAAGTTGTGTCAATCGTTTAAGAATAATGATCTTGATGAAAAATACATAGAAAATAATGTAGATATATTTGTTTCAAAACATACTCTCTATATATCCTTTTTTCGTTTTATCTATAAATGTTAAAAATATATATTTAGTACTTGTTGTTAACTTTTATTTGAATAACAGTTATAATTAGCGACATAAATAGACAAAAAATAATTGTAAACAACAACGTATAATCTAAAAAATATACCACCAAGGAAAGCGTAACTGCTAATTTTACTCCTTTACTAGTAAAAAAACCTTGCCAATATCATTTCATTAATGGGCCACAAATTAACGATAATGAATTAAAGAAATAAATACATGTTCACATGCGAAGAATACACGGTGCTTTCTCACGAATATAAATGTATGACAAAATCGCATGATTTCGTTTTAACAGATTCACTAGTAGCTATAATGACATAAAACCCATAAATTATGATTCTTTTAACTACATAATAAAAGTGTAAAGTAATAGTCATTTGTGCTGTATGATTTAGTAACAGTCTAGTGCATTCAAATTAAAAGACGATTAAGTAAGAGTAGATTACGATAATCGGCATCTTTAAAAAGGAAAGTATTAATTCCCACCAGGTAAATAGCCTTTTTATACATTTAAGTTGTCTGCTAATGATATCAATATAATAGACTCCACTAAAAAAATCAAAAATTTTATCTAAAAGTAAACCAGGATACGAAAAATAAAATCCGGTTTTTAAATAATGTTTGTAAATAATTATACTCAGTAAAGGGCCCCGTATTTTTTTATGCAAAGTGGTTCTTGGTGAAATTCTCTAAATTTTTGATACGTTGTACCTTTGACCATCCTAATCTAAAATGTCCATGAGTACAAGCTTCAATAATGGAGAATCTTTTCGAACGGGGTGTTGAATTTTAAAATTACATATTTTTACTAGGGCATTATCAATCTATTCATCAATTCACTTAAAAATCTTAAATATCTACAGCGATTTACTGATTCTAGAGGCAGATCACCCTGTAACTTCTTGCAATTTTAGTAATATTCGTGGTCCATTTCATAACTGAAGTATAAGTGAACATGTATGTGGCAAAAAAGAAATAATGCTTGTGCCCATGGACACTTTTGATCAGAATGGTCAAAATTACAACAAATCGAAAATTTAGCGAATTTTATCGATAACCACTTTGCATGAGTGCGGGATCCTTTAATTCTACAGGTTTGGCCAAATTTTTACAGAACATAGGAAATTTGTAATGCCATTTGACAGTGTGTGCGTTTAACAAGGTTGGAGACGATTAGACCACAGTTAAAACTTTGTAACTACCGCAATACGATTTTGCCCGAAAAAAGTGTACAACTCTGTCGAAAGTTGGCGGTGGTCAGTCACGATCATCGAGATGATCCAATTTAAATGAAGAGTGCTAAGAGTCCAACACGCCGTACAGTAAGTAGGTCGAACCAGCAATTTGAGGGACTTAGGAACCGTACTTTCTTAGATCGCTTTTTTATTTATGGCAATGACCTAATTAATCCCAACAACATTTGCTTTTCCATTTTTTCGTAAACGTAATGGTTTAGTCAGAAAAAAATAATTTCTGTTTTCTTTGTATGGAACTGACCACAAACAACTGAATACCCCTGAAGTCTGAATTGATCTCACTTTAAAACCTTTTCGTAATCCTTGGTTACTCTACTATTGTCCTGCATTATAAACTCGTGCATAAACTTATGGTAGGTACAAATTTTACACAAAATAGTTAGTTTAGTTATATGGTCTCACAAATAACAGATATATTCACGCGTTTTCCACAAGATTTCTTTTTTATTTTGTACCTCTGACGCAAATTTGTTACTTTTAATATTTATTTGTGAGATCACATAATTAAACTAACTATTTTGTGTAAAATTTGTACTATTGTATAATAAAACAAAAAATAAATATAAGTATCAGTGCAAAAATCAGATTTTTTTATTTTTTCGATCAGTTTATTTGGAACAATTGCAAGTTTATGCACGAGCTTATAATGCAGGACAATGGTAGAGTAGCGGATTACAAAAAAATAGGTTTTAAATCGAGATCAATTAAAACTTTAGAGATATTCAATTGTTTTTGGTCCGCTCCATGCGAAGAAAACAGAAAATATTTTTTACGAAAAAATGGAAGAGGCAAATGTTGTTAGGATAAATTAGGTCTATCTATTTCCATAAATAAAAAATCGATCTTAGAAAGTTGGTTTCTAAGTCCCTCAAATTGCAAGTTCGACACACTGTGCGCCAAATTAGAAATCATACTGCGGCGCAGTATCATGACTGGCCGACTTTATCACTCTATCGTCTAATATCATCTCCTTTCGAATAAAACTTAAATTACATGGTAGGACCAAAGATTAGATATAACAAGACGACAGTCAGACGAAGAAAACAGAAAACGAGAGAGAAAGGTATTGTCAAATATTACTTTGTCGGTGTTATTCTGAGTCCCGACCCATTGACGTATATAAAACGAAGCGATTTCTGATGATATAATTTGGGCCCTTACGGTCACAAAACATATAAACATGTGTTATTTGTTTTGCTGCACGATCGTTCGCCCGACAGCAGATTTGAATGAACAGTCTTATATGTACGCCTATGTTTCGGTCAAAGATTGGTACGTGGTACGTCGTTCAATAAAAATTTCTATTACGATCACAGCAACGATAGAATGGTCGACTTGAAGTAATGTCAGTCCTTTTCGGGGATATATAAGAGGATCAGTTATATTATTTTTAAAACAATAATTTATTTACCGTAGACAAAACTATTGCTCCTCGTACACATAAATAGTACTCAAGATCAATGAGGCGGAGGGTGTTTTTACAAAGGTTAATGTGAATGTCCGGTCGTATTAAATTACCAGTTTTTGGTTGGACCATGAGTGACTATTGCCAACTTTTGATAAAATTTTACAATTTTGTTGTACTATATTGTTCCATTGTATCGCACTTAAAATAGAAATCGATAGCTTAAAAAATCAGACAAGAAATTTTATCGAATAGCATTTAATTTTAGTCGGAGCAAACTTAATTAACACTATTAATTTTTTGACGTTGGAAAATAAGTCAACAACCCAAATCGTATTTTTGTACCAATTAATTAGAGAACAATAAATTACAAACACGAACATGTGATAAATCGACCGTTTAGTATTTTTATACGCTAGACCGCGCATGAAAAATAAAATATATAAATCCAAAATACCAAAGAGATCAAACGTGGTTATGCCATAGCCATGCGGACATTCTATTGTAAATTGGTTGACCCACTTTTCATTTTTAAATTGTAAAGCTCAGATGCAATGCAACGTGCAGAATTCTATTTAAAATCTATTTGAAATTCAAATGTAAGCTTTAGAACTACGATCATGACGTATTTTGAAATAAAACACGTGTTTTTGGCAAGAGTATGGACGCATTGAAAGTTTTATGACTATAAATATAAATTTATCGGAAAATACTTTGATGTTTCTGATTGTAAACTGATCGTCTGCACTGTATTCGTATATAAATAGCGTAATCAGTTGGATTATAATATCCAACAAGACGGAAAATATTAATTAAAAATTAAAAACAAATATTTGACAATGATAAGTACATCATGCTAACTGTGTCGAAGGCGTTAATAAGGTCCAGAAATATATACAAACAAGGTCATCTTTCACTTCTATCCAAAGGCTTAAATGTTATTTATTGGTCATTTTTATTAGATTTAAACCCTTTTAATTTAAAGCAGGGACCCGGTCCCATATGAAATAAGGGTTTATACAATTGCAGTCCCAGCGTACATGAAAGGTATCTAACTTATGCAGTTTATATAGTACACTGCTACAATTAGGATCTCCTAAAATCATGAGTAAAAACTATTGGGAATTCGGGAAAAAGTTTGATTCAAAAGCTGTAGGGAATTTTATGCTCTACAATTTTGTACTAGAACATTTTGCACTGAAGCGTATTGTTTGTCTTCAAAATTTTAAAAAAAGGCGAAAAGCCTAAATGTGTATATTTTTCGTCCTCTAGTGGCGAAATTATGGGGAATTTGAAAAAAAGTTAAATATAAATTAGTTAAAGGAAGTTTGGTGTTCTACAACTTTGCACTAGAAAATTTTGCACTAAAGTGCATTGTTTGTCCTCAAAATTTGGAAAAAATTCAAAACCTACATGAATGTTTTTTGCGTGCCCTCTATAGTGTCGCAACTATTAGAAATCTGGAAAGTTTGATACAAAAATTGATGGACATTTTATGCTGTAAAACTTTGTAGTACAATATTTTGCAATTAAGTGTATTGTTTGTCCGTAAAATTAAAAAAGCCAAAAAATCTTACAGTTGTGGAAGATTACACACAGACAGACCTTACTCTGAAAACGGTTTGAATTTTCTTGGAGACCTCAAAATGGATATTTCCATCGATATCTCGAATTTTGTTTTGCTCGTTCACTATACTTTCCTTTGATGGGATCGAGAAAGTAAAAAATTAAATTAAACTGCGTCCTTTTTACAACTATATAGCACTTTTTGCAGTCAACACTGTTACACATGTGTATTACTTTTTCGCTGGAGGGGTATCCCGTTTTTCATTAAAAACGAACCGTAACTCCATAACTTTTAATTGTTCGTCAGACAAGGAATTTAGAAAGAACCGGTATTTTTTAAAGTGTTTGGGTACGGTACCTACAATAATTTTGGACAAAAACATGGATGGGGTTACGGTTCGGGTCCACAAAAAAAAATTCGGTTCTAAAGGGTCCGGTCCGGGTCCCTGCTTTTAAAGTTGTTAATATTTAAGTAAGATATATTTTTTTTGTTAGTTAAATAGCTTTGGCAGAAACCAATTGGCCATATTTTTTTTCTTCTTTCAGTCTCAAGTAATGTCAATTGGTAAAATTTGTTTATTTTTAGTTCATTCGCGATAAAAGGTATTTAGGCTCTTTCAATTAAGTGGACATTCCAATAATGTATGTTCTAAATTTCCATATTCCCCACATATACAGTATGGGTTTTTCAGCGATACCTATATTCTATGTATAGGATGGTGTAAGTGCATGATCTCAATCGTGGGATTTTTTTCTGTTGTTTTTTAAAGTTTAAACCAGTCAATTTGTTTTTCAATTTGTTTTCATATTTTTCCTGCTAATCGGTTTTAAGTTTTTCTTTAAATAATGATTTAAGATCAGAAGATGGGGCACATTTTATAGTGTTGTTTCTCCTGTTAAGCAAGATCCTTTAACCAAGTTATCTGCTACTTCATTTCCCTGTATTCCTGAATGACCTTTAATCCAGACCACGAGTAAATGTTTTATTTTTATTTGGTATCTCAAAATTTTCTTTCATAATCTCTAGCTCTAGGTAAGACACTATAAATAATCATTAGGTTTTATGATAATTTTTATTTTTTTTGGCAATAATGCGATAGAACGATAATTGCTTACTAATAATTTGTAGCTTTTTTATCAAAAACTCACCGGTTCACTAACTAATGTATGTATCAATGCTTTGTATGATTTATGTTAAAATTATAAATTATATTTCATAGTTCCTTGGAATTTTCAGCATCTTATTATGTTTTTTGCACTATTTTTACTAGTTATTCTGTAAAAAATTGCGCAACTTGGTATGAATAATGCGGTTTATTTTAATAGGGATTTGCAGGTGGTTGACCAGACTGAGACTCTACGTAATCCATCATCGAGCAAAATGTGGCCAACGACTTCCTTCTGTTGTTCTTGGCTGGTATGTAGATGGTTCTAAAGACCTGTCGCACGTATGCACACTTGCGATTTAGTTTCAATTTTCAACACGATGACTGCCACCGCAATAATTTAAATTTATCACATCCAGTGTTTTTAAGAATTAAAATAACACTTATACAAGTAATGAAGACACAGTTAGGAAATAATAAACTTGTGTTTCGTTTTTTGATTCACCTAATGATTTCATAATAATAATTTATATAAAGAATTTACTGCGGTTATAAAAGATTCCTATAATTATTTCAAGTACGTACTTACTAGTAGCGCATTAATATTATTACGGTGATCTGAGGCATTTCATTAAATCCAATGCACGCATTTTATAATGGACTGACTAGTCTGTTTACTTTTCCTTATTTTTTCACAATACAATCCTTTTTTAGTAATACCGTTTCAGCATCATAATTAAACATAAAATAAATTCAATTCAATCACGGGTAGGAATAAAATTTTATCCGTTGCATGTATACCAGTGGCGCATCTATTTATCTTTTCTTTCCTTTTTTTGTATTATTTGCAGAAAAAAAATTCTTATAGTAACAACTTTTTTCGTTTTAGGAGATCTGAACTGGCATAAGCCATTTATGTAGATGATAAATAGTAGGGGATGCCGAACTGTCTCCTGGAGGACCCCCAGTGTTGTTAAGTATTTAAATACATAAGTTTCATTTGTATTTACTGTGTATTTAAAATACATTTTTGTGTAGAATTTTAAATACTGTAGTTAAAGTTTAAATACAATATTTCTCGAAAAGTTTGAGATCGTTCTTTAACCTCGAAACAAAAATTCCCCTAATTTCGGATTATCCCTTTAATGCAACATTTATATTTTGCAGACCGGCGGTTATTGTTTATTTCACAAATTGTTTATTATCCTGTTACCTGTGTCTCTAATCTCTATGATCTATTATTTCATGGAATTCCTAACGAGTACATGATTTTAGTTAGATTTATAGTTTTCTGGATTTCTCATTGGCCACGATTTCGAAATCGAGGTTTCCTTGCAAGTGAATAAATTATCAGATGAAAATTTTGAGAATTTGCTACTTTTAAGAAGTAATGTAGATATAAAGAATATTACGCTAATTTAATATACTTATTTATGTATATAAAAATATTTTTTACTTATTTTTTTGTAAGTAAATAAATTGTATCTAATTAATTTGTAAAATTAAACAAAATAATCTTATTAAAAATCCACTGTTTTTGTTATTACAAAGTAATCGAGCGATGGATTTGCTTAATAGTCTTAAAGGGCAGTCATCAACTCCGGTCCGCGGTAAATCCCTGGTACAAAAGGTACCGGACAATTTTTAATCCCGTTCATCAGCTCCGGTCCAAACACTAGCGGTAGATAAAGGGTCATCAAAATAGTAATAAGGGATTTCCAATATATTTAGATTTAGTTTTATCTTTTTTCGTTTATTGGTTGTTCTCCAAGCGCAAGTGTATAGAGATTATCCAAAATCTCTTTACAAGAAATGTATGGTCAGAGAGGGAAAAATATGTTAATATAGGATGATACAAGCAACTTTCAAGAACGATAAATGCTTGTGAATCATTTCACTCTAGATACAATGCTTATTGCACGTCACCTCACCCTAATATTCATGTTTTTATTACAACTTTAAAATCCATGCAAATAGATACGTATGTAAAATTAAATAGCATTGGACAAAAACGCATACTAAATAAAGAAGTTAGACAACGATTGAACTTTATAACAGAAAAAATATGGCAATTGCATGAAAATCGAATATCGCGATATCATTTTGTTAAACGCGTTTCTTATAAATACGCAAATACTTTTGTATGATACATTTTTTGAAAATTTAATATTTTTAAATTATTTAAATAACATATATAAATTATAAACAGTCTTATTAATTTTATTTTAAAATAAATCCTCTGGACCGGAGCTAAGGTACAGGATTAGTTTGCCGTTGAGGCACGGACCGGAGTTGAGGTACCAGATTATATCGACACCATACTTGGACCGGAGTTGAGGATCTCCGGTCTTAAACAATACACACGGAAGAAATATTTGTATTTAAATACTTTTTAAATACAACGAAGAAGTATTTGTATTTAAATACATTTTTAACAACACTGAGGACCCCTTGCTTAACACTAGCAAAATCGGATCAATCAGCATCGAAACTATAACGAAAAGGGCATTTTAAATATATATTAAATTATCATGTTAAAATATATGCAAAAACGAATTATTATTATTATTCGTGTTTTTAAAAACCTGCTCTAATATAAGCCAACCGTTGAACCTGAAATAGTTCTAATTTTAGAAAAGCTGGGCGACAAAACAAAATACTAAACAAAAAACTAAGAAGGCGCCTTTACTATTTTACCGTTATATACACATAAATAAAAACGTTAAAAGAAATCTAAACAATCCGGAATGCTAATACTAAGCCACATTAGACATAACACGAGCTTATGTAAATTTGTGTTAATTTTTTCGAACTAAATACCTTTGACTTTTTTGTATCTACTGTGCATCGAAAGTAACACAAAAATAAATATTTTTTTTAATTACTATTATTTTCTAATTTAATTAGGTATCCATAGTATATAATAGAAACACCCAGTATATAATTTCATACGAATTTTTTGTTACAAAGAAAAAGTAATCATCTAAACGAGAGCTCAATAAAATTATATAATATATTAATAAATTTGAATTTTTCTTATTCGTGAACGAAGCCATTTTTAAGTAAAAAAAAAATACATTTGACCCTCATTATCTTCATTGCTTGTTGAGAGACCTATTTTACAACGTTCTCGGTGTACTTAAATTGGAATCACCACTCATATATTATATATACAAGGTGTTTCATAGATAAAGGGAAATATTTTAAAGGCAGGTAGAGGTCACATAGGGGTTCTAAATAACCTATTTATATAATGGGTCTGTTGACTTCCATAACCGATTTACAGTGTGTTTTATCAATTATGCCTAATTATCCATTTGGCCATAACTTTTGAATCACTTCGCATATTTTTTCCATTTTTTGTACAAAGCTTATATACTTCTCGCACGGATTCGAATAGAAAAATGTTGAAACTAAGTAAAATTTTCATTTAATTTTGAAAACACATATTATGAAACTCATTTTTTCTTTAACAATTTCGAAAATACAAGTTGCGTCATTTGCCTATTTCTTGTCTATTCAGCTTAAAATAATATTACACTCTGTACTGGGGTACCTGCAGGTCCGTACCTAGGGAATGTCATTCCCAACATAAATGAATTAATTTCATTTAATGTTTGGTATGGTGTCTTAAATAATCATTTGATTGGACCATACGTGCTGCCAAGACAGCAGGGATATGACCAATATTTTGATTTTTTACAAAATATGTTTACTACAGGATGAAGATACTCGAGGGTTGTATTTTCACCATGATGGTGCCTCTTCACATTTTACAGTTATTGTGCGAAACTTTTTAAATGATAACTTTCTTAATATGCGGATAGGAAGGGGTGGACCGCATAACTGGTCTTCAAGATCCCCAGATTTTAACTCGGTGGATTATGCTGTATGGGTATACCTGTAATCCAAGGTGAATTCTCAATAAATAAACACTTGTGAAGAACTGCTTCAAAGAATAGAGGAAACCTGCGAGGAACTGAGAAACAATGCAGGTATTAAAAGAAAATCAGTAAAGGACATCATTAAACGTACAAGAAAATGCATATAAAAAATGGTGGACATTTTAAGCAGTTGTTCGTTAAGTATTAATAAATGTTTGTTAGTTACTATTGGCGTTTATTGTCTGACTTTACACCAGGCGTTTAAAAAATAAATACCTAATTGAATATTTTTTAGTATGCACAGAACTCTAGATACACCACTATAGTCTAAAATTATTTTAAGCCGAAAAAACAAGAAATGACTCGAGTTGAATTTTCGAAATTATTAAAGAAAATATGGGTTATGGGCAACATAATATTTTCCCGCTATTTATGTGTAGTATTTTATTTTTTTAAGAAAGATTTTTATGATTTTTTTGCAAAATAATTTTTACAAACAAAACATAAGAAATGTCTAGTGTTTGTCTAATCTTGATTCACAAACAAATCCTTCCAATATTTAAAACACTATTTTATCCACATACACTATCGCTAGTTTGCAGATAATATTTTCTAACGCAACCCTGTATATTATAATTTATATGTTCCTTCTCAGGGAATTCTGAACGCACCTTATAGACAATAAATATCACTTTCTACTTCTAACTACTATGACCTTTTATTTATTAAGCACCTGTAGCCTGTAAATACATTTATTTGTTATCAAATTTATTAACAATGGCAGAGTATGAAGATGATATCTTCATTACAGGATAATAGATCAATGTAAAAAATACTTTTTATTAAAACTCGATCCATCCAATTTTTTTACGAATTTTTTAAACTTTATCAGCATTAAAATGGCTTTAACGTTCCTCGATGGTCACCAAAAACTAATCAGTTCTAAGTCAGAACCAAAACACTCTTTGGTGAAAATTTGGTTAAAATCGGTTCAGTAGTCTCAAAAAAAAAACATTATCGAAACATTTCATCACACATACACACATCCATACATACATACATACTGAAATAGTAAATCCACAGGATGAAGGGTGGATCACATTTCTCACCCGGAGAACTCCTCACTGGGCTGGTTCAACAGCGCCTTTTTTTTTATTTTTATTTTTTCCATTCAATACACCATCCTTTTCCAACATATAACATTCTTTTTATAAATATATTAATTTTACAGGTTTTTTTTTTATCTTAAAAAAAAAGTTGAAGATTTATTGATTAATAATTGACAATTCAGAAGGTTGTCAGAGATTAAAAAAAAAAATAAATAAAAAAAGAAAAACCTGTAAAATTAATATTATATTTATAAAAAGAATGTTATATGTAAGGATGGTGTATTGGATGGAAAAAATAAAAATAAAAAAAGGCGCTGTTGAACCCAGCCCAGTGAGAAGGAGTTCTCTGGGTGAAAAATGTGATTCACTCTTCATCCTATGGATTTACTATTTCAATACATACATACATTTTTACAAAAATGGTTTTTTTGGACTTAGCGGACCTACAAACGTAGAGTCAAAATCTCGAGATCGGTTTTTTTACCCGAAAACAATACTTTCCCTTTATTTGCTATTGTATATATAGGATATGTAACGAGAAAGTAAATATGAGTTTCATAACATGTGTTTTCAAAATTAAATGAAAATTTTACTTTTAGTTTCAAAATTTTCCCATTCGAATCGGTGGCGGGATAACAACAACTTGTTTCAATTCAATTTTTTCCGCTGTATTCTAATATAAAATGGAAATATTAGAGTTGTGCTATATAGGGTGTTGTTTTGATATTTTTAATGTATTTCAATTTTTCATAAAGCCAAACCTGGATTTTCATATCTCTCAATACTGCAGCACATTCTTCGGGAGAAGCGTAAGCTTTGTACCAAAAATGGAAAAAATATACTAAGTTATTCAAATGTTATGGCCAAATTAATAATTAGGCATAATTGATAAAACGCCCTGTAACTCGCTTATGGAAGTCAACAGACCCATTATATGGAGGTTATTTAGAACCCCCCTATGTAACCTCTACCTGCCTTAAAAATATTTCCCTTTACCTGTGAAACACCCTGTATAGTCATTTTTAGAAGATTTGCGATAGTACTAGACGAATAGTCGAACTATTAATATGCTACAACTAAACATCAGAATCATAAATAAAAAATTTGAATAATTTAAACTTTGTCAACCTACAATTATCCATTTTAATTCTAATTTTAAAATAACCAATTTTCTTACTTTACAATTTATGTATTTTATAGTAAATAAATTATTATATTTCCGACCGATTTTATTAGATCTAAATGTTTCATTTATATAGGGAGAGAATTCCCCTCTGTTAACTCATTTATTTTAGAGTAAAAAATGCTTTACACTTATCCGATCTGATGGCACAAAATTTTCGGTATTTAGATAAACCTCTTTCAGGTGACAGCCAGCCCCTCATTTTTACTTTCCCGGACCCATCAAAGGGAAAGTAAGGTGAACAAGCAAAAAAAAAATCGAGATATCGACGGCAATATCCATTTTGAGGTCCCCCAAGAAGATTGAAACCATTTCCAGCGCATGGTCTGTCTGTGTGTAATCTTCCACGATAACTGCCGAACCGTTTGACCAATCAAGCTGAAATTTGGTATGGAGGGTAGATGTGTGCCTAGAATGCGACCATTAGATTTTGGTTTAAATTGGTACAGTAGAAGGTCCTCAAGACCGACATTGATTAAATGCACATGTAACAATTTTTTACTTTTTTTAAATTTTAAGAACAAACTATACACTTTAGTGCAAAATGTTGTAGTACAAACTTTTATAGCATAAAATTCCCTACAACTTTTGTTTGAAACTTTTTCCATAATTTCCAATAGTTGAGCCACTAGAGGGCGCGTAAAATATGTGCAAGTAGGTTTCCTCTAGTTTTTCTTGATTTTGAGGACAAACAATAAACTTTAGTGCAAAATGTTGTAGTACAACGTTTTAGAGAATAAAATTCCCTACAATTTTGTCTTAAGCTTTTTCCAGAATTTCCAATAGTTGCGCCACTAGAGTGCGCGTAAAAAATGTGCCTGTACGTTTTCTTTAGTTTTTCTTGATTTTGAGGACAAACAATGCATTTTAGTGAAAAATTTTCTGGTTCAAAGTTGTAAAGCATCAAATTTTCTTTAACTTTTATGTTTAACTTTTTATCGAATTCCTCATAGTTTCGCCTCTAGATGGCGAGAAAAATACACATTTATAATTTTCCATTTTTTTTAAATTGGAGGTAAATTATGCTCTTTAGTGCAAAATGTTTCGGTGCAAAGTTGTAAAGCATAAAATTCCCTACAAGTATTGTATGAAAATTTTTTCCGAATTTCCAATAGATTTCACACATCATTTTAGGAGATCCTAATTGTATCAGTGTGATATATAACGTGCGCATGCGCAGCTTGTCATCAACATTGAAATATCAATTCGGTAGACGTATTCACCATCGGCTCCCTGTTTTTAATGTGTTCCATAAATTAATGTGTAATGCTTAGTAATTTGTAATTAAAATAATAATAATAATAAATAACATATTCTCTACGGTCGAGCCGGGAAAGTTCTGGGGTGACACAGCCGATTTTTTTAAATAGCAATAGGATCATGTGGCATTTCATTTTAAAGGTTATAAAAATCTGATTTCAAAAATATATTACAATAATAATTTACGTTTACGAGAATTTTGAAAAAAGTGACTATTATTGTAATATATTTTTGAAAAAATGGGTTCATCTAAATACCGAAACGTTTATACCATCAGATACGTAAAAATCGACGTGTTAGAGCGTTTTTTTTTACTCTTTAAAATAAACTAGTTGACAGGGCGGTAAAACTTAATCTTCTCACTGTAGAATAGGTTACTTTGACCATGTCGAAAGCGTTTTATAGATCAATGAAACATATTTTTCACCTATTTTAATAAAGATGATAAATATTCATAACTTGCTATGGAAATATTCTAAAAGCGTACAATTTCCTACAAATCTGTATGTTATAAAATTACATACCGCTCTTATAGCATTTTACAATAACTTCGTATAATTTCTGTAGTGCTTCGGTAATTTTTGGAAATACGCCAAAAATTATTTATGAAGAGCGAAAGCTAAGTTTACATATTTTTTTCTAATCTGAGTACAATGCTCCCTACTGAGTGCTCCTCTTCGTAATTAATTTCTTTAGGTGTTATGGTATGGAAAAAGATAATCCAATGTATTTTAATTAAGACATTATCTCAAAACTAACGATCAACAGTCACGTGATTATGTGGTTGAGAACATCCTGTAGATAAAACATGTGTAGATATTTAAGAGTAAGAGTAATTCTCGATGTCTGCAAAATGGGTATTTTTCCTGTAAATGTGATGTTGATAAATTTAATATTTATTGACGTCTTGTAATCTTAAACAATGCATAATAATATTTATTTATCTCAAGGAACTACAAGAAATTCATTTTGTTATAAGTAGGTTGAAACTTTATAGAATGTTTGGCTAAAATATATAATAGTATCATTTGTAAATAATTTTGCTATGCTCAACAGTTTTAAATATGATAACGGGATAATATGATTTAGAAATAAGATTGGTGCAAGAACTGATCTTTGTGGTACTCCCAATGCAATATCATGAATTTTACCCATTGAGAAGTCATTTATTTTTCTTTTATTTTATTTTCCTACTTAATTTAAATTAAGAGTTTGATTATCTTTATGTAAGACAACCTACCTTTCATCCAGAAGGCTCGGGTATTTTTACAAAATATTTGCAAAAAAAAAATTAATAGATTGACGACAAAGCAATAAAAAACGGTTTTAATTTTTAAAATAAGTCTCAATCTTTCAGTCTAGTCATTATGGCAGAAGATGTTTTATTCCTGAAAAAAATATTTTTAAAAGACGAAAAACACTATACAATAATTCTCTAAGGCAAAGTTATCAGCCTTATAATTATTAAAAATTTCCTTCAAAAAGGTGTAGCCAGATTCAAATTTGTAATAAGACATTTGAGTGGGTCTGGAATAACTTGTTACGAGATACATAATATGCAGGCCATGCAAGGGGTAGTAATCACCCTCCTGATTACAAAAAATAAAAACTACCCTTCAGAAAAGTTTAAGCTGAATCTTTTTTGGATATTTGCGGCTGGTTTGTTTGCCGGCGTTTTGTTTGATTCTGATTTTGGAGCGTGTTCCAAAACTTGCACGATGGTTGGGGTAAAATAATAAAATGGCTTTTCTAGGGTGACAAGTTGGGTATGGCTTTTGGAACGGATCACTTGAGATTATACCAGAAACATGAATGAGCAAAGCCTTATTGCTAAGACGGGAGACTTTAATATATTCATAAAAGAAATATTTAATACTGACGATAGTTCAAGCAGTTCTGATTCAGATGAAGATAATACTGATATTTATTTTGAACTTAACAAACTAAAGAAACGGATTTTTATATGTTGTTTGTCAATTGTCATTAAGTGAAAAAATCCAACTATTTGCCGCACTTTAAACACCGTTGAAAAGTTGTACATTCGAGTAAAACAACCAAGGTTTTGGAACGAGATTCCAAATTACGTAGTTAACTTCATTGAAGGTTTTATGAACGACTTGAGCGAAAAGTTGGGGTTGTGGAACGCGCTCTAGAGCTGGTCGTCTATAATATATGACGAAAACTCGGTTTCTCATTTATTTTTAAACGGCAAAACCTATATATGAGGCCATATTATTTTATTTTAGTTATTACTCACTTATTTTTAAAATGATTTATTCATCATATTTGAAATTTTAAAATATTTGGCATACCCATAATTTAAAAAACTTTATATTTATAACATCCACACAAAAAAATATTTAACAATCATCATTATTATTGTGAATCAAAAATCAATTAAAACTTTAAAATATTCCAATAAAAAAATTATATTTAAAAATTACCAGATACACTAATTTAAAAATAGAAAATACTCACTGTATTGCCAATCTTAGGCCGTCCATGACCACAATACTCTCACGAACTTATCGAAAAATTACCAATCATTATCATCGAAAAATAACCATTATCTTGTCCCCTTCGGCTAGAAAAAAAATGCGTCGACCCCCCCGAATGATTAATCTCGCGAATACTTCCCAAGTCTGTTATTTATTCTTCACAATCGCAAACCAACTGTCCAGGAGGTTGAGAACGCATCGTAGAAGGCGACTTGCCAACCACGCAACGTTGTCATGTATAAATATCTGTTGGAGGATTCAACGAAAAAAAAAGGTTGTAGAGGTAAAGACGATAAAACGAAAAAAAATTGATGTTCCATATTTTTGTCCTATAACTTCTGCGGTTACCCCGTCATAAATTCTAGTTATACCGTTATTTTCTTTTTCACTTTGTAATTTGAAAACATCTTGTATATATTTATAAAAAATGGGACAGATCTTGTGATTAACAATATAGATATTTTGGTTCTACCTATAATTTTATTTAATTTTTAATCAGTAATAATCATCAAAATTATTTGCAATAACTTTTATCTTTTCTACTGTCTCAGCATCTCGTTTCTCTCGCCCGCGACGAAAATAATTTTTACAAAATTATATCTTAAAATGGTGTGTTCTCTATTTGATGTCATTTCATATCAACGAAACAAAGGCAATATGGTGCCACCCTCTCTACAAAATCAAAAATAATTCAAAAAGAATGAGTTCATTATGTAGCGACATTGTAATATCCAGCATGAAACAGGCGGAGTTTTCTGTTAAAAGATTACCGGTAAAGCATTACTATTCTTCAATATATGCAATTATACATAGATTTTTCTGAGGTTTAATTGAATAATCATATTTGGTAATACTAGTTCATAGTGAATTTAAGTGAAAAATTAGTGAAATTCAGCCATATATGTACCGGTTGTATAAATCTACTGCTACAGTGTAATCAGGTACGGATCCAGGCGCTTGATTGGAAGGGGGCGATTTTAAGTTATGTAAACTCTCAACAGTTTTTGAGATATCCAACATTAAATAGGTCAAAGTTCAGTAATTATAATATTGTTTCTTTTTTATGCAGCTCTGCCATAATCTTAAAACTTAATCTCGGATGAGGCAACGACTCTAAGAAATGGGAAGGAATTTCAATCAAACATCTTCAGGCCATTTACTGAAAAAGGCTATTGTGCAACACGATATAAGTCCAGGAAATTTCATAGCTCTACTTCTGAATTTTTCACCTACCAATAATATTTAAATATTAAAGGTTATCTATATTTCAAACGTGGTCATAGACATAGAATGAAGAAACAAAATGGTAACTCAAATTTCACAAGTAAAGTATTGGTTTTATTATAATTATTATTAGAAACAGTGACATTAAAAATAAGGGCAGTACGAATCTGATCCCAACAACTTTTAATCCGAAGGGTTGTAAAAACGTAAAAATAAGTCTATTAGGAAAGTGGGCCCAGACATCGAAGCAGGTAGAGGCTAATGGGCCAGGCTAATAAATGGTCAGGTTTTTCCGGACAAATCGCTTTTCCAAAGAACTTCTTAATTAGCAAATGCGCATCAGCTGTGTTTCACACAAATATGCATCAACTGTGTTTCACACAAATATGCACATCTTAATTTATTTGAATGCTGTATTGCAAGCCGAGCATTATTGTCGTATTGTAGTGTCAAATATGTCTCAGTTAAGTGAGATGGTTAGTCAAAAGGGAAAAATATTAGTTGTTTTTGAGAATTATAAATTATGTTTTCGCCGTCTGTTCCATCCGGAGAAAGCAGGTGGAGATGTTTTAAAAAATCATGTACGGCGTTTATTCTAACCAATGGAACGACTTCCGTGTTGTGGGAGTTTAAGTCATAAGCACAATAAATTAAAAGATAATACTATAGAAAGGCAAAAAATACTTTTGTGTTCTGTGATAAAAAGTGACTGTGAAAATTTAAATATTAATGAATTAAAATGTATTAAAGAAAACATACAAGAACTTAAGATGGAACAAAAAGAATATTCCGGTCCTGATATTGGTTTCTTTCAAAGGGCTACTTATTAAGGCCATTTAGTTTAATTCATGTACCAAATTTAATTCAAATCGGGTTATCCCTGTATTTAATATGGCGGATTGAATTTTTTGTCTAAATTCACAAATCACACTGTATATCAGTAACGAAGCGGTTTTTGACATTTGTATATGGCTTTTTGCAATCATGCATATTGGCAGTCCCTATAACCCCCTAAGTTTTGTCGGTTTCATCTCTGGACCCTGTATAAATATTACCAGCTTCTTGTGGAACTCTATCGCAAAACTGATAAAGATCTTGAAATTGAGCCTTAGATATCGGACTTATTGTTTTAAAACCTTCCTCCTCTATAGTGTTAGCATCCAAATACAAAGATTTCTTTTTTGTGGCCAAATACCACTTCACGAATCTTTTGTAAAAAGTTCTGTAATTCATTATTGTAATATTGTAATAATAACAAAAATATTTCGTAAATACATAAATGTTAGTATTTTTAATGTCAAATAAAAAACACTATATATTGGTAATGTATTTGTTATTTTGTATATGAGTAAAATTTTCAATTGGAAGGAGAACTAAAATAGATATGTGACAAAATACTTTTCTCTAAGTATCAAGAAAAGATATTTTTTTCTACACAATCTGAAAAAAGATGGTCTTTTATACAATTCATAAAAAAAATAAAAAAAAGGAGAAAGTTAATGCCAGTGTTAACCAAAAATATTATAGAAGTACATTCAGCATTAGAGGTTTTAAAACCAGTCACTAATAGAGCAGAAAGTTTTATTTTGGAAAATAATTATGGACTAAAACATTTCTGAGACCCAAACTAATTTGGAGTGGCTCTGTAAGACGGAAATATTGTATATAGACGGAACATTCGATTACTGTACGAAATTTTTAAGCAACTCTTTACTCTTCACTATATCCCATTGGTTTTTTGTTTCTTACCTAAAAAAATCTGATGTGGCCAGCACATGACCTCTCGCCATTTTGGAATTAAAAATTTACACGTTAACACGAAAAAGTAAGAAAAAATTGACTTTTTGTAAATCTGGCAACAATGGCTAACTTTTTGAAAATTTTAATGACACGAAAATCAACTATAGTGGTAAGTATTTAGCAAATGTATAGGCTTTTTCTGCATCGTTTCCTGGCCCACTTATCATCCTGAGTCTTTATAGGAGGTAAGTAGTCTTCAGATTTGGTGATTTTTTTTTGTTGCCTTCCTGAGATAGTAGTTTGATACTTCATAGGCTGTGAGGTTGCTTAAGTACTCTTGTGTTTTTGTGTAACAACTCTTTGATTTCTCTGCGATTGCTCTGTTTAGGTTAGTTTTATCATTTGGCGAATGTGTTGTTTGCTATCTTCTTCTGAGTTTCTTTTTCTTTTCAATTCGTTTTTCGATGTTGCTGGGACAATTTGTTATCTGCTTTGAATTACTATTACTAGGTGTTCCATCGCTCTATATCTTCATTGGCTCTTAGCGGTACATTTGGGCTTATGTTACCATTGACTTCCATACGAAAGGTACTCCAGTCTGTATACTTGCTCGTTAAGGTGACGGGCTTTGGTTTTACCATAGAAGATAAACTTTTTGGAACTACCACCTGTTGCGTTCAATAGAACTTACCAGAATTCTGTAAGATGGCGCTGTTTAGAATTGTTCGATTCCTCGCTGAGTTTGTCACATTTTGTGTGGACACTGTAAAGCTGCAGATTCGAGTATTCGCCTGTATTCAGTACCAGATTAGAAATACACCCTGTGTGATCTGTGAGCACAGTTTACTATGACCGATATATGTGCCATCTGGAATTTGAAACTCTAGTAATCTCTCAAAATTAGTCAAAATCAATTAGGTAGAGATCTCCCAGTTTGACCCAAACTTTTACAGGTATAAGTGGAAACACCAGGTATTTTAGACATCCAAGTCTAGATAGACGAATTTACGAATGTTGAACATTTTTCCCATTGTATTAAGCGGCAGAAATTTCAACTGTTACTACATTTTTGACCATCGATGCATCAGCAACCTTCGCTTCTGTATTGGTTTATCTTCTGTGGTTTTACTAGTATTTGAATACTAAGACTTAATAATACATCCGAGTGGTCTGAGGAAATGTCCAAAGAGGATTTAATCTCTACATAATTTTGTCATATGCCTTTCACTATACAGAAGTACAGTAAGTCCGGTGTTTTATTCGGATCAGATCCGAGGGCCAGGATGATCCGAATCTGTGGACAGATGTTGTAATTTATTATCTATCATAGTGTTTAATAACTGTCTTCCTCTTGGATTTATAAGCATCGGTCCCCAGAGATTTGAAGATTTTTTTAATTGCTCTTGCGCTATGGTGTGACCAGTGGGGCAATAAATTGCTGATAGTGTTAAACTGCTACGCCCATCTTCTACAATTAGACTAGAGGCTTGCAGATGTTTTTTGCTACACTTTTCTAATTCGTAATGTTTAATATTAGATTTGATTATTATGGCTGCTCCACCTCGTGCTATATCTCTTGGGAATTTAGTACAATATATACAATATTTAGGGATTTTCATGTAACTTTTATCAGTTACATGTGCCTCTGATATTAGCATAACGTCTATGTTATTTTCTACTAAAAATAATTTGATTTCCTGGCCCTTGTTGTATAAGACCATTGGCGTTCCAAAGTGCTATTCTAAGACCGTGATTTCAGTTTGGAGATCATTATTGTGGTAAGTAAGTTTAGGATAGTATCCATTCTTTCCATGAGTTTTGTCATCATACTTTCTAGGTTGCTAGATGGTTATTGAGGAATTTCGCAGATATTATATTGTTCGTCTGTTATTAACTATTTAGAATCGCGCAGAAATAAAATAGGAAACAAAAAGTGATGGAATTTTTCGACCTGTTCTACTAATGAGGTTAATTTAGTCAAAATTAAAGGATAGGTTCCACGGTATATCTCTTCTGTTTTTAAAAATAATTTCGGCAACTAGGAAGATGTTTTATTGTGTCGATCGCTACTAATTTTATAATTCATAAACTTTTTTGTACTTCAAAAAGTGCGTTGAAATCGTACGTGTGATTACAGATAATTAAAACTTTGCGTGTTTCGTTTAATGAGGATGATTTCTAAAGTTTAGTAATGAAAATTACTGTTTTTTATAAATTTTAAGAAATACTGAATACAAAACCAAGAAATAAAAATTAAACAAAATAATAACTGGACTACGCAGGCAGTACATGCGCAAGAAAAATGTTAATGTTTATAAAAAAAATAAACAATCACTTTTATAATTACCAAATTTTGACCGATTTAATGTTGGATATCTCAAAAACTACATAGAGTTTAAATAACAAACTTTATGCACTTTGTGTTTAAATTTTAGAAAAATATGTCAAAATCAAAATTTTTCTAGTGGCGTAAAAATTAAGGGTACAAGTGTTGGACACTTATCTACAATACGTCCCTGGTTCATGTTACAGACTGGTAATTAATGCTCTAATATTAGACTAATTAATATAGACCGACACAAAAAATGTTTTTAAAAAATATAAAGCCGTTATACAAAAAATGTTATTTTTGCTGAAAATTTAACACCCTGTAACTTCGTTAATACTCAATTTAGAGAATGGGTTCATAAAGACATTTGGCCTTAAAATTAAGTAAATATTCTACCGCCGAAGTTTGTCCCCTTTATTCTGGGACACCCTTGTATACAAATAAGTGACTGAGGATGGTGTACACACTAAATAACAGGTGAAGAGTGGAAAAGAGTACGTCAGTATGTAAAATATAAATTTATTTAAAAATTCGGCTAAGCGCTTTCGGCAAATAAAGCCATCGTTAGGAAGGCTCTGATGATGGCTTTATTTGTCGAAAGCGCTTGGCTGATTTTTTAAATAAATTTATAGTTGTAAAAAGGGCGAAGTTTAATGAGTTTAATTTTTTTATTTTCGTGAAGTTCTTTTCAAATTTTTATCTATTTGAGAGACGAGCGCCATACCACCCCACCCCTTAAATCCGTGCTTGTGTAACAATGGCTATGCTCTTTATAAAACTATTATTGTACAAATGAGCTCTAATGGCTATTAATCATTTTAAAAAGTATTATTATTGTAAATAAGTTCGATATTAACTTTGAAAGAATACTATAAACCTGTTGTTATAAGGATTAAAATACCTTTTAAAAAGTGAAAAGTAAGTATTTGGGTGCGCTTAAAAAAGACGCTTTGAGGCTTGGAAAACTATAGGAAAACCGTTGGAACAATTTGACAACGCCGCTCTTAGCGTCAGCTGTTTCAATGAGTATATACTTTGAACGCATGTGCGCTATGTCGAATGGGTTTGATGTGTTTTTGTTGCCCGGCAAACTCAACAAAGAAAATGCATCGGAATTTTAAGTATTGGAAAAATTGCCTTTTGGCCATTATTTCACTTCGCTGCTATAGTGCACCGACTCCAATTGAATATATTTATTGCACGGTACATCCTCATCAAATACCAAAGTAATTCTTTTATTATTGGTTGATGTACCCTATAAATATTAATCTAAAATTTAACTAACACATACTTACGAAATTCATGAAAAATTAATCAAGTCTAATTTTATAAGTTCATAACAAAATTGATCTTGAACTGAATAATTCGAAATAAAAATAAACTGAAGGACAACTTGTGCCCGAAATTGGACTGAACAGTTTTCAAATCATAATACAAATTAGATCCAGTGGAATAAATTTAAATTAACATACATTTAATTACTCCTGCTTACAAAGAATTATTGCCGTGTGCCAGTGGATTTAATTAAATTCATATAATGCTGACATCTAACCGTTAAAAACAGATTTAAATATTTAAAGATATTAATTAATATTCGTGAAATGAGGTAAATATCACCAAAATAAAAAATAGTCATCTGAGCTTTCACACTTTCAGAATTAGATATAACTTTCTTTGTAACATATGATATATATTGGCAAAAATATTAATAACAATAACGGTATTACTTTAACAAAAAAATAAAGGATAGTCTAATTAAACTTCCTTGACCAAAAAAAATAATATCAATACCAATAAAATTATTTCACTATCGTCACGGATTGAACATAAAATTTGGCATTCAACGTGTTAAGACCGTAACAATTCAATATATTTTTTTTAATTTACAGAAAAATACCTTTATTGCTTTTAACATGAAACATAAATAAATAAAACTTACAGTCTAGAACAGCAAAACATGAATCAGCATGGATTGATGTACTAACTCCTAGTGCCGTCTTCTTGTCACATCGCTTGTAGGAGCCAAAAACCAACAACCTCGGCTTCTAAAGAACGAGTAAACATTTACATTATATTTTATTGTTTGAACTGTTCAGAACAGTGTTTGTGATAAGATTTAAGTGGCACTCGAAAACGAATGCAATGAATCTGGTAAGGTATAGTTGGATTTTTAGTTAAAACAAAAATCATTAGCGGAGTCAAGATATTTTCTAGAACACTATAAGATTGAAAAATATCCTAGTCATTTGCTACAAAATAAATTGGATACTTACAAAGTAGCAATATCCTTCGTCAATAAACAATTTACTTAAAAAAAAAACAAACGTCAAATATAATTTCTCGACTTTTAAATAGTAATTTTCAGCTGTTTACTGTTTTTGTTTAGAATAAAGACTGGGTAGGAATAGGGAAAACCAAGAGCAGCTGTAGTAGGGGGTTGAAAATGGAAAATCGATATGAGTCGACCTTCCCAGTGATGGACTAAGGGGTAAGTTGTTCTTCGACCTAAATCAGTTAGTATACAGGGTGTTTCATTGGGAAAGTGACATACGTTAACTGCAGATAGGGGACACCTAGGCGATCTCAAAAACCACATACTTAATGGGTCTAACTACTTTAATAACCAAGATACAGGGTGTTTTATCTATTTTGTCAATTTCTTGCATGGTTCATAACTTTCTAACCACACTGTATATTTTCATGAAATTTGTCGGGCATATTTTGTTTAATAAGTGCCCAATCGATCAATAAATTTACAATAAAAGAAATCCAGGTCCGGATTAAATAAAATATTATAAATATTCCGACATAAAAACAACACCCTATATATCAGATTTTTCTAAAATAGATTGTGTATTTGCAAAGAGCACGAAAAAATGAATTTAGTGATATAGTTTGCATTATCGGCAAAATGTTTTTTCTTGTAAAATGTTGAGTTGGAATTATGAAATGGTGTGAATTGTGAGAGCACAAATTTGAAACAATTTTTTTTTAATGTGATTTAGTTTTAAAGAAGACTAGTTAACCTAAATTAGTAAAATTTTAATATTTAAAGTATTTTTTTATTATTTGCGATAAATAATCCACAAAAAACATTCATCTTTAATTAACAAATAAATAATAATAAATTTACAAAAAATAAATAACTTTATTTAATGAAAAACCACAAAAATTATAAATAATCGGTCAAGTGCGTGTCGGACTTCGCACATTTAGGGTTCCGTACCAAATGTAGAATATAAGCCAGCTGTGCAGAGGCAGGGTTTTATTAAAGGACTTTAAAATTTTATTTGAACTAAAAAGTCAAAAATACTTGGTAAAAAAATTTGAAATGAAAAGAAAAATATCCTGGCGGATATGTGTTCGACCAAAAAAAAATTATGAGACGAAAAATGCGTTTTTTAACAAAACTAATACGATTGCAGAGATAAAAATAATAAAATATAGAATATCACAATTCGCATATAACTCTAAAAATGAGGGAATGTTAATGAAGAAATCATATTTATGAATATATTGGTATTTGTTGGTAAAATATACGTAACAATTAACATTATCATCAAATTTCAACATCATAGATCAATGGAAAGTTAAAAAATACTTCGGAAAAAATTTTTGTAAAAAATGTTGACTTTGACGGCTTCTCATGCCTACGTTTTGCAATATTTTTTAAAACAAAAAATACAGCTTTTATCTACTCAATGAGCTCTATTCAACGAACGATACCTCACTTGATGGGGTAGGCCATCAGCACCCCCCTTGAAAACTTTTAAAATTATTTTTTATAATATATATGGCTTTGGGTCAACAAGACTCATATACTGTGAAAATTTGAAGACTCTAGCTCCAACGGTTTAGCTGCTAGACCGGTGTGACAGACGGACGGACACGCGAGTGAGAGAAATAGGGTTCCGTTTTGACCCTTTGGGGTACGGAACCCTAAACACACCTAAAAATTAATGACAACAAAGTAAAACCATTATGGATTAACATTTTTCAAATACAATTTGTATAAAACTTTTTTTTATCCGACCTACGGGGGTAAAACTAGAGGGGGTTGAATTATCAAAAGAAATATGTCTCCGCCATTTTTAGAAATATCGAAACAGGTCTCATATCGTAAATAATCTTTAAAAATCGTAAGAAATCGTAAAAAATCGTAAAAAACCCGTAAAAAACGTAATAAATCGTTAAAAATTCGTAAAAAAATCCTAAAAAATTGAGAAAACCCATAAAAAATCGTTATTTTCATAAATTTTGAGTTGCGTACAGTTCTTGTGTTTATTGTTAAAGTGAATTTTTCGGGCCGAAGTACTAAAAACATCATATACTTTTACTCCGAGAAATATTTTTTAGGCGTTTTTTAAAATGTTTGAAATCCTTCATTAATTAAAGTTATTTATTTTTGATGGATTCATTAATATTTATTCGTTAATTAGAGATCAATGTTTTTGTGGATTATTTATCGCAGATAATGAAAAAATATTTAAAATATTAAAATTTCACCAGTTTAGGTTAAATAGTCTTCATTAAAACTAAATCACATTAAAAAGAAATTAGTTTTCAATTTTGGGCTCTCACAACTCACACCATTTAAGAATTCCAACTCAAAATTTTACAAGAAAAAACATTTTGCGGAAAATGCAAAGTATATCACTAAATTATTTTTTTCGTGCTTTGCAAATACCGAATCTACTTTAGAAAAATCTGATATACAGGGTGTTGTTTTTGGGATGGAATATTTTATAATATTTTTTTTAATCCGGACCTGGATTTCTTTTATTGTAAATTTATTGATCGATTGGGCACTTTAAACAAAATATGCCCGTCAAATATCATGAAAATTTACAGTGTGGTTAGAAAGTTATGAACCATGCAAGAAATTGACAAAATGGATAAAACACCCTGTATTTTAGTTATTAAAGTAGTTAGACCCAATAAGTATGGGGTTTTTGAGTTCGCCTGAGTGTCTCCTATCTGCAGTTATCGTATGTCACTTTCCCAATAAAACACCCTGCATAACCAAATTTTATACCTTATTCTTCTAGGTACTATACAGGATATTAATAAAAAGACTTAATCAGGAGTACACATTAAACTAATAAACGTGGAGAGGAGTACATCAATGTGTAAAAATAATAAAGACAATTATGAAAAATTGCTTTTTTCCTGAAATTTGGGTCAGCGCTTTCGGTCAACGACCATCATCAGAGCCTTCATCAATAGGGGGATACATCCCATAAAAAAAACACAAATTGAAGAGACATCGGTTGTTACATTAAGATAACTTGACTTGTTCTTGTTAATGTAACAACCGATGTATTTTTTATACCGAAAGCCCTCAGCCAAATTTCATTAAAAAAGCAATTTTTCATAATTGTCTTTATTATTTTTACACATTGATGTACTCTCCTCTCCACGTTTCCTATACAGGATGTCTTAAATTGGAAGTAATAACATTGATATCAGAAACCGTAAGAAACATACATTACTTATATCTTAAAGTTGCTACAAAAATCTTCGAAACGACAACCACCAAGTTATTTTTTATTAAAAAAATAAATGACCGTTAAAATCAAATTCAGTGATATATTATACTTGTCATATTATCCAAAATAACTAACATCACCAGTGACAATAATTTTTACTTACATAATATTGATAGAGAATTTAAAGACAAAAATCAGTTCGAAAACTAATTAATTGTTTATATACATTTACCTAGTAATACTTTAATTTGTTGAATATTTGTAGTTACGTCCTTAATTAAGTTATTCGTTTTTCTATATAATTATTTTCACCTCTTTTTGCATAAGATAAGATCCAGGTCCGTATTAACAGATTATTAATAATGATGATTATATTTTTTAATCACGGCACGTCGATTATTTTTCTGCTGTTTAATTTGTACTATTTTGATTTTTTTTATTTTACTGATAATGCATCTTTTTATCGAAATTGTTAAGTTTATATTCATTTTGACAAAATTAAAACAAATTTTAGATAAAACGTCGTTAAAGTGACACGTATGATATATCACCGAATTTGAATTTTAACGGTTAACCAATTTTTGTAATAAAAAAGGCAGGTCCGTAACAAAAAAAAATAACTTGATGGTGGCCGAAACGTCATATCAAAGATCTATTAGTACAATTTTGTAGAAAATTTGAGATACAATAAAACTTTCCTTTTCTATTTTTTGATATTTTTTTAAATAAAACCTCTATACGTAAAAACCAAAAATAACATTTTTAGTTTACTCTGTATAACTTGAGACGGCAAAAGTCCCTGTAGATTTTTTTGACCAATGTATGGCCTCTAAAATAATTAACTTTTTCCCATTTAACCGCCACTGTATCTCTTTTGGTTTCTGATATACAGTGTGTCCGTAAAGTATGGAACAAATTCATTTTTAGCTAAACAGGCCATTTTAAGAAATAATCCTGAAACACGTCGATTTTTGATTTTAATTCACCGTATTTTAAAATAATAATCTAATATACAGGGTGAATTACTTTCGAGTAATGAAGTCACCGTCATTTTTTTTAAATGGAACACCCTATATTTTTTTATATTTTTAGACTCGTCCCGTGAAGCTGATTTCAAAAACCTATTACACTTATATTCTAAAGTAAATAGTTTTGAAGTTATAGACAATTGAAAATCGCATTTTTTCAAATTTAAGTGATTGCTTTTTGAGTTCTAATTGATGGCATAAGAACAAATTGTATATAGGGTGATCAAAAGTACGCAAATTTTGATCACCCTATATACATTTTGTTCTTATGCCATCAATTAGAACTCAAAAACTTAAGATACGGACATGTAAGCCGTTTTATCCGATTTCATGTCGCTTGGCCGGATCAATCACTTAAATTTGAAAAAATGCGATTTTCAATTGTCTATAACTTCAAAACTATTTACTTTAGAATATAAGTGTAATAGGTTTTTGAAATCAGCTTCACGGGACGAGTCTAAAAATATAAAAAAATATAGGGTGTTCCATTTAAAAAAAATGACGGTGACTTCATTACTCGAAAGTAATTCACCCTGTATATTAAATCATTATTTTAAAATACGGTAAATTAAAATCAAAAATCGACGTGTTTCAGGATTATTTCTTAAAATTTCCTGTTTAGCTAAAAATGAATTTGTTCCATACTTTACGGACACACTGTATAGCAATGTTATCCATTCCAAATTCAGACATCCTATATAATTAAAAAAAATCGGCTGTGTCACCCCAGGACTTTCCCGGCTCGTCCGTAGAGAATATGTTATTTATTATTATTATTTTAATTACAAAATACTAAGCATTACATTAATTTATGGAACACATTAAAAATAGCGAGCTGATGGTACAATTAGGATCTCCTAAGATCATGTGTGAAAACTATTGGGAATTCGGGAAAAATTTCCATACAATAGTTGTGGGGAATTTTAAATGTGTATTTTTCTCGCCATCTAACGGCGAAACTATGAGGAATTAGATAAAAGTTAAACATAAAAGTTAAAGAAAAAATTTGATGCTTTACAACTTTGCACAAGAAAATTTTGCACTAAATACATTGTTTGTCCTCAAAATCAAGAAAAACTAGAGAAAACATACATGCACATTTTTTACGCGCCCTCTAGTGGCGCAACTATTGAAGATTTTAGAAAAAGTTTGAGACAAAAGTTATAGAGAATTTTATGCTCTAAAACTTTGTACTACAAAATTTTGCACCAAAGTATATTGTTTGTCCTCAAAATCAAGAAAAACTAGAGAAAACATACATGCACATTTTTACGCGCCCTCTAGTGGCGAAACTATTGGAAATTCTGGAAAAAGTTTGAAACAAAAGTTGTAGAGAATTTTATTCTCTAAAACTTTGTACTACAACATTTTGCACTAAAATGTATTGTTGGTCCTCAAAATCAAGAAAAACTATAGAAAACATACATGCACTTTTTTTACGCGCCCTCTAGTGGCGCAACTCTTGGAAATTTTGAAAAAGGCTTAAGACAAAAATTGTAGGTAATTTTATGTTCTAAAACTTTGTACTACAACATTTTGCACTAAAATGTATTGTTTATCCTTAAAATTTAAATAAAGCAAAAAATTGTTACATGTATATTTAACCAATGTCGGTCTTGAGGACCCTCCACTGTACCAATTTAAACCAAAAACTAATGGTCGCATTCTAGGCACACACCGACCCTCCATACCAAATTTCATCTTGATTGGTCAAACAGTTCGGCAGTTATCGTGGAAGATTACACACAGACACACAGACAGACCATACGCTGGAAATGGTCTCAATCTTCTTGGGGGACCTCAAAATGGATATTTCCATCGATATCTCAAATTTTTTTTTTTGCTCGTTCACCTTACTTTCCCTCTGATGGGTCCGGGAAAGTAAAATAAGTGACTGAGGATGGTGTACACACGAAATATCAGGTGAAGAGTGAAAACGAGTACGTCAGTGTGTAAAATATATAATTTATTAAAAATTCGGCCAAGCGCTTTCGGCAAATAAAGCCATCGTCAGAGCCTTCGTCAATTTTTCGTCATTTTTTGACGAAGGCTCTGATGATGGCTTTATTTGCCGAATGCGCTTTGCCGAATTTTTAATAAATTATATATTTTACACACTGACGTACTCGTTTTCACTCTTCACCTCCTATATAATTGCTTTCTTTCATTCATCCTTACTCCCCCTTTCATAAAAGCTTATAGCAGTAAAAGACATATAATAAACACGATTAAGGACAGTTTTCTATTAAATTTACAACGGTTATAGATAATTGAGTAAAATAGGGACAAGAAAGAGGAAAACTGTAAAATAAATCTGACTAAACCCTTCCAACCTACTTATATAATTTAAATCCGACGCTGTAAAGGACAGAAGGAAAATACTAAAACGAATTTCTGTAGTCCCAAAAATTATTACTGTCAATAACACGATTATGTACTACAGAGTCGCACCAATGGTAGGACAGGTTAGAGGGACGCCAAGACCTTTTTTTATTTATCTCGTACTTTCCCGAAAATGACTTACGTCCGCCGCTGGATTATACGGGTACCTGTTTTATAAACAAAATTTAAAATCATTCATGTTAATAATAAATAATAATGGACAGACCTCTATAAACCTGCTTTTATTTTTTTAATAAATAAATTTAAACCCAAATGCAGACAAATAATGATAAATATCTACATAAATTTATGTAATAAATATTTATGTTAGTTTTCAACTTTTGAAAATGATATGTGTATATCCTTAGAGACACAAAAAAATATATCCCACTTTGAAAAATGTTGATACTTTGCGTTCTATTATTTAACTCGCAACTGCGTAATTAAAAAATAGTTATTTGTATGCCTAGGCCGCGAAATACCCTTTTGTCAGACTGAAAGAAAAATTATCGCCGAGGCCGCTTGCGGCCGAGGCAAGATAATCTTGAGGTCGCCAAAAGGTTTCGCGGCTGTGGTATACACACTATTTTTCGTGCAATCGTTAAAATTATGAAATTAGATCATTGCCAATAAATATTATTATATTGCTTTAAAATCACCAGCAGTTCAATTTCATTAACAAAATCAGAGCTGCTATGGAAATGACAGTGTTTGAATATACAAAATATTTTGACAGTTCTTGACAAAATGTAAATATGGTCGACATTGATAGTGATATTTCAGTATCTTGTTGCTTCAACTTCTAGAGTAAGTAATAATACAAACTGTACAATTACAATTAAAATCTTGAAAATAATAACATTGTTAGTTTCGTATTGTAGAAATGTGAAATTTGAAAGTGAGCTTTGCTTTTTCGGACGTTGCCATGGGCAACGGCTGCGAAATTGAATTTCGCGGCGGCTGTGGAGAACGCGAAGTACTCACTTCGCGTACAATTGCACGAAAAAAAGCTTTTAGTCACTAGCAAGGTCACTAATACATCCTAGAATACATCATTAAGACAATAATCCACTCCTTTTTTGGCACTCCTAGTTTCCTATTAAAATAAACCAATATAGGTATATCCACCACGCAGCAGTTTTCAAATAGTCATCTTTATAAATGTGCAATAAACACAATTAATTTTTTTTAATTAAAATACAATACTTACTGAAAAATACAATCATTACAAAATCACAAATTAAAATTCTAGTATAGATTATAGATTAGTAAACAAAAATAACCTACAAAGTAGTAAATTCATAACAAAACTCCCACGTGCTTTTAAAGCCGGTTTTTTGGTAGTGTCTGAGTTTACACAATCGGGGCTTTAGAGAAATTGAAATTGTACCATAAAAATAATTTTGTTTTATAATATAAATGCAATTCTTTATTAATAATTAACCTCGGTATGATTTGTATAATAGTTTCGTATTGTTTTCAGTTTTATTGTAAATAATCAGAAAAAAACCTAATTATTTTCATCGATTATTTGTAACTACGCATGCGCATAATGTGGAACATTTCTCTATAGATAGCCGCTCCTCTTTTTTAATGTTAATATGTGCCTCCTTCTATACGCTCCATACAGGCACCTAAAATATTAATAGTAAAAATAAAGAAGAATTACATGTCAAGTCAAATGTCATTTCGATTATTTTTATTTTACTGACGTTTGTAAAGAGCCGCTTACTACAAGCATTTAATAATCGAAATGCGAATTAAATACGTATTATTTATTTTTATTATTTAGCATTTTAAGAGCATTTTATAAATTTAATTTAAAAATATGGCCAACGGTCCCATAGCTGAACGTAATAGAGGTATGTTTTGATATTCTAACCTATTCAAACTTACACATTTGTTAATGATTTATTTTGCAGATGCTACAATATATGTAGGTGGCTTAGATGATAAAGTGTCAGAATCTTTACTATGGGAACTCTTCGTGCAAGCAGGACCTCTAGGTGAGTTTAAATAATTTTTGAAACAAAATTCTAACCTTATTTTTTTAAGTAAATGTACATATGCCCAAGGACCGTGTTACGATGATGCACCAAGGCTATGGATTTGTAGAATTCATGGGAGAAGAAGATGCAGATTATGCTATAAAGATAATGAATATGATAAAGTTATATGGGAAGCCCATACGGGTCAATAAAGCATCAGCCCATCAGAAAAATTTGGATGTGGGTGCAAATATTTTTATAGGAAACTTAGATCCTGAAGTAGATGAAAAATTATTATATGATACATTTTCGGCGTTCGGAGTAATATTACAAACACCAAAGGTAACTAAATGTTAGTCTCTTGATATTAATATAGTAAACAATATATTTTGTAGATTATGAGAGATCCTGAGACTGGTAACTCAAAAGGTTTTGCTTTCATAAATTTTGCAAGTTTTGAAGCTTCTGATGCATCAATTGAAGCTATGAATGGACAATATCTTTGTAATCGACCAATTTCAGTCTCGTATGCTTTCAAGAAAGACTCAAAGGGTGAGAGGCATGGCTCTGCGGCAGAGCGTCTTCTGGCAGCTCAAAACCCATTGTCTCAAGCAGACAGACCTCATCAACTGTTCGCTGATGCACCACCCATAGGTAAATATTAAATTATTAACAAAAAAATTGAGTCAAAAATAACAATGTTTTTCAGGTATGATGCCAATGACAATAGCCCCGCCTCCACCTCCTGTAATAATGACAGGAATGATGCCACCTCCTCCTCCTACCCCAGGTGGCATGCCGCCGCCTCCACCTCCTGTCCCTCCACCAAATTCTTTTCCAGCAGGAATTCCACCACCACCTTTACCACCTTCTCAACCGCCGCTTCCACCAGGAGCACCGCCCAATGTCGGCGCTGGTGGTGGAGCACCGCAAAGACCTCCCCTCCCTGGTGGCATGCCTCGTATGCCGCCTCCACCTCACTGGACAGGAAACCCTGGAAATTTACCTATGCCTCCTACATCAGGTGCCTCGGGTGGATTTGGTGGTATGTTTCCGCCGCCACCACCCCCTGGGGGGAGACCGCCTCCGCCTAACTGGAGACCACCCCCACCACCTCCTCCTGGTTTTGGCGGAGCGAGGCCGCCGTTCCCACCTAGAGGACCACCCCCACCTCCTCCAAACTTTGATAGTTAAAGTGTTTTGAGTGTACTTTATTACTTTCAATATATTTTTATTAAGTAAGGTTTATTTTTAAATCAATGTATAACCTAAACAACAAATTTCATGTGTAAATAGCTGTATTAAGTGTTAAACAAGCTGTAGTAAGATAACAAATAAATATACCACCAAATAATAAATACAAAAATAAAAAAATCACGACTAATTATGATATATAAAATCAAAATGATATTTATTTATTCTTAAGAGCTTTAATCCGTGTGTCTAAATTAGTAACTGTTGAATTAATTTCATTTAAATTCACAGCAAAACTTTCCTGGACACCCTGAAGGAGCATTTTGTTGTTTTGCACATGTCCAGCCATCTCAGCTTGAGTGAGTTCTATTTGGGTTAGAGTTTTTGCAAAATCGGTAGCTAAAAAAAAGACAAAATTAAGATTAAAATATATTACAAGCTTTTTAAACTTGAATAAAATTACCTTTACTATGTAACTGTTCCAAGGCTTTAAGTCTTGCCAATGTTTGTGGTAGTAATTTTGAAACATTTTCTGTACTTTTAACCAATTCAAATAATTCTAGTATCTAAAAAATAAAATAATTTATGGAAATGGTATTAAACGAAGTTTTTTGAATCTTATTAACTAATTTCAAAATAAAAAATTACCATATTATCCTTTTCATCATCTTGCCTCACTTCTTTTTTCTTTTCTGCTATGGACTCCAATTTTTGTGCAAGAGCTCCTAACCGTCCTTCGATATGGTCTAACTGAGATGAATCCAAGAGACTGGCTGTTGCACTTAAATGTTCGGCCACTTCATACAAAGTACCTATAAATTAATTTTTAAATGTTTTACATTCATACTATTTTTAATTTAATTCTATTTACCTTTAGCTGTACCTCCAGTTAATCTTACTAGTTTGTCACTGGGAGTACCAATTACCGATTCTATTTTATGAAGCCTCCCTTCCAAATCTGCTAATCTGGTTGTTTGTGCTAAACGGGCTTGTTCTGGTTTGTAGCTAAACTGATAAACTATACCAGAACCATCACTCTCTTTATCAGATTCTGGTTTATCATGTATGGTCGATTTGAACTGTTCAATTTGAGATAGCAGTTTTCTAAAAGAAAAAAATTGAATTTAATTTATTAACAAATATAAGGTTTTGTTTCTTGTCAAACAAAAAGTTTTATGTATCCAAATTCCTAAGTCTTGTCATTGAAAATAGGGTCGATCTTATAATAATTTCTGAAACTTGGTCTTAAAAACGGATAATCTGTGATATGACTCGAATATCACTATTGTGTTATATTTTATTACAAAAGATCAATTTTAGTACAAAAGCAAATATTTTTTCTTGGGAGGTAATCAAATCTTGAGAGAAGAATGTAAAATATTTGTTTCAATACAAGAATAATAACACCAAATAGTGCATCACTTAAAAAAGTACCAGAAAAGTTAAATTAGTAAATTATACAAAGCATAAAAATGATACATAATGGAATTAAACAATAATTTCAATCAAAAAGAGTCCTAAAATGAAGCTATTGGGTGTGTGTGGAAGAGAAATTGGCATTGGATTAAATCCATTTGCCACAGAATATTATATTTAAATTTATATATTAATTTCTTATTGTTTGTGCTCAATAGTAATTTAATATTAGTAGGAAAAGAGACACCTAGATCTGATTATTTTGAAATTAAGTTGTTTCTAAGTTGGTTGTGAATGTTGCATTCAAATATCAAATGATTAAGATCTCCTACTGAATTATTGTCACAAGGCCATGAGGGGGATGTTAAGACACCAATTATAAATAGATGAGAGGGAAACCCTCCATGGTTCAATCCCATCCTAGTAATGTAGATAGAGTATTGCCTCGACACTTGAAATTTAGAAATGTGGGGAATTTTATTATTTATATTAGGTTGAATCTGAGTGTAATGATTGTTTGAAGCTATTGTTTATGATTATGGAGGAGTGTTAATTACCCCCTTTATATCTACACCATTGTTTTAATTATGCAACTTTGATGATGGTATTTAACTGAAAGTGCTTGGCCAAATTTTATTAAAAAACAATTTTCGTAAAAAATTGTTTTAATTCTACACATTGATGTACTCTTCACTCCACTTTTATTTTATTTTCATAACAACCCAAATTATCAAATATCCTTTTGGTTTATCAATATAAAAATAAATAATAGTCTATTTTCTAAGTTAAAGGGCGATATTGTAGAGAGACGTCAAATTGTTTCAGTTTTCAACCTTAAGTTCCAGAGCTTGATTGTTAATAAAATAGAACATACTTAATCTGAGACCCTTGTGGATCAGATATTTTTTGTACAATTTCTTCTCCCAATGTATCTTCCAACTTTAAATCTGCTAATTGCCTTAATGATTGTTCAATTTTCTGGCTAGATACCAGGCAATTTTCTTCATCTTCCTTCTTGCTAGACTTAATTTTATTGACTTCTTCCAAAACCTCTTTCATCTCACACTGCAACCTATTATATCTTTGAATAAGAGTTTCATTTTCACCAGAGCCGACTAATTCCCATTCTCCACTTCTCGCATCATAGCCTGTTCTTGGTCTTTTGCCAATTCGATTGGAAAAATCAACGTTTTCTGAACCTAAATATTTTCCTTTGAACTTATTGAATGCTTCATCTGTGGAAAGATGGATTCTTTCAACGGGATCACTTTCTTCTTCAAAAAAATCGGCTGACTGTTCCGATTCTGGAAGATCTGATGTTTCGTAAACGTCGGGTTCATCATGAGCCTAAGAATTGAGTTAATTAAACTAGCGGTTTATTATCATTGTTAAAGGAAAATATAATTGTACTTACTATTCCTGGTAGATCGGCATACTTTGGGTTAGCCATTACAAATTATATCAATTATCAATTTTTCCTATAAGAAGTTTAATTTAATTTTTAACGATAAAAATAGAAAAAAAATATTGTTAAATTATTAAATTATAGAGTTACGGTACAATTAATTCAATTTTAATAATGACACCTATAATGTAATGATTAGATACTAGTGACATATGACAGTTAACACATCACTGATATTAATGCTACTTTTTTTGAGGTCTGAGATAAGTCTGTATACAGCTATTTACAAGAAGCTTTGCAATCAAAATTTAGTATGATGTACCTAGACATAAACTTAGTTGATTTTGTCGTTGTCTGTATCAGACAACGATTTTGTCCTCATATGGATGGTTGTGACTGGGTTTGAAGAGCGTCCAACTGCGTCGATGTGGTTGGTTCTTCGTCAACCAGTCATGTTGAGAATAACATAATACATTTTTAGGGACAATAAAATAAACACAATTTTCAGTGACAAAGCAAAGTCGCAGTGTCTCTCTTTTAAAAAACTCAACTGTCTACCGGAGAAGGCCGCGCGGAGTCTTCTCTTTCGAACGTTGGTGTCCATTGTTCTTCAGCCACCGTTCGACATCGAAGAGGCCTTCTGTGACATTACGAGACAACTGGGTAAATAACTTGACGGTTAAGCCCAAACTTAAAGAAGAAAAAGAAGAAGATAACATACAAAAATCTTTTATACATATTTAAATATGGAAAATTATAAAAAGGGTAAAAACGTTGATGAACCTCTTGATAGGGAAAAAATACCAATACCTAATCTTCCACCAAACTTTCTTTGGATGCAGGTAAAATCCATAATAATGTGTAATGTTTGAATAAAAAATGGATATTTTTTAAAGGTAAGGGGCGGAAGCAAAATTAGAAATCTACTTAATCACGCCATTAATGAATTTCCAGAAGTTAAGAACATAGTTTGGACAGGCTTTGGACCATCTGTAGGAAAATGTATTACATGTGCTGAAATTATGAAAAGAGAATTTAATAATTCTCTGCACCAAATCACAAAACTATGTTACAGAAAGTACGTATATTAAAAAAAAAACAACTTTTTAATTATTACACCTCCAACATTGACTAATAATACAATTCCAACAATTTTCAAATAAAACTATTCTTAATAATAATTTTAATATTTTCAAGTTTATATTTTAATACGGCTTCGATATAATGTACATATTTGCTAATATCTAATTCTCAGTGTTGCCATTCGTAAAATGTTGTTTTAGCCCAAAGTGTAAACGAAAATACACCAATTGGCAACATTTTACCACTTGATTTTGAACTTGTTTAAGGAAATTTTATTTAGAATCGTATATAAAAATAATTCTTTATTCCAAATAAACATAAAATAAAACAACACATACTCGTAACGGGAAATGATGAAGATTGCAACGCATCTGCGCAGAAATCACTCATAGTAAACAATAATATACATTATGATGTGTAAGAGATAATTTATGATTAAAAAGTCTGTGCTCTAACATCCCATTTTACCCCCAAAAATCCCCCATAAACCTCAAAATACCCCCATTTGGGGTAAAAGCCCTCAAAACGGCAGCACTGCTAATTTTATTGGTTGAATCCCAATTGATCAATGTTTTGGAGATACTTTAAAGTCAATGTGGACTAGTTTTTTATTTTTAATCATACCTTGTTTTGGAAATATATGGGTTAAAATTTTTTGTATTTCTTATTATGGAAAATAATATGATTTTTTAGAGTTGAAGAATATTGGGATCCTCTACTTCCTGAACTAGATCAACTAGTTGTTAAAAGAAGATTGCCTATGATTCATATTTACTTGACATCTGAAAGCATAAATAAGGAAGAATTAGGGTAAAACTTCAATATATAAATTGGAATACTGGAATAGTTTCTTTCTATTTTTAGATATCAAGGTCCAGGAGAATCCATTTCATTTAATAAAGAAGGGAAAAACAGTAGTAATAAGAAACAGTTACAAAATAAAAAATATGATGGACCTCAGACCAAGCGTAGAAATCAAAATAGGACCAACGAAAAAGCTAAAAATGATACAAAAAGTAGTGGTAGCACTAGTAGAAGTACTAATTACACCGAAATTATAGAAAACAGGTAGTTTTGTGACATTTTTTAATAAAATAAAATTTGTCATTTTGGTATATTGTTTTCATTTAATTCTAATATAATCACTTAATAAATTAGTTTATTTATTTAAAACAAACTTACAAAATATATTAAAAAACATATGATCAGAAATGCAAAACTTGCCACACCTCAATTCGTAAGAGAAATTTGAAAAGTCAATGGATTTGTAGCACATCCAGGGCAAGTATGTAAAGTTTCATGTACAAAAATATCACAATCTATACAAAAATACCTCTTACAGTTAGGACAATTGTAAATCTAAAACAAAAAATATATATTATTATTTCATAACAAAATAAGTGAAAACATTACTTGTTTATCCATTTCTCCAAATTGTTTCTGGCAGGCAAAACAAATATTGGCTTGATTATTAAAATTAATTTCCAAATAATTAGCAGCGGGAAATAAGTGGTGGTAAGATCTAGCTAAATGTGGGGCTGATACTAAAGTTAAACCACAAGCTCTACATTCCACTGGTAATTCACAATATTTACTGAAACACTGTGGGCAATAATAGCCTCCTGTATTAAGTTTACTTCCATCTTCTTGACTGTCGACATGACTAAAACAATATTTCATAAAACAGATAAAATAAATGATAGAAGGGAAATTATATATTCAACGTAAATGCTCACTGTCGATGTTAGAAAAAATCTAACAAATTTAAATTTTTCTATATATTTTTTATTTGTGGGCAGTTATCATATTTAGCTTCTAGGTATGCCTGGCGGAGCACTTGACGTACCTCATCATTTAGTATGTTATGTGGGGGTTGAGGCATAGAGACGTAAGTGGCACATGTTAGATAAAATCTAACACGCCAGTGATGTAACCGTTTTCTAGCAAGTCTGTCATTTAAAATGGACCATAAGACACAGAAACCGTAAAATGGTATAATTATTATAAATTTTTGGTTTACTTTCCTTGCTTAGCTTTGTAGCTTAAGCTTTTTTGTGTTTTTTTAGTAAATCAGACAGATGAAGAAAATGTTGCAATTTTTGCTTACCAATCTTACAATTTTTTTATTTTGTGATTATACCATTTACGTTATTTTTGTATTTGTTAAAGGATTTGTTTTTAATTTTTAATTATTAAAATAAGATATCAGGCAAATAAACTCTAACATGATAGAAATCGAATAATAAAATTATCAATAGTAATGCCAGTCCAAAATTAGTTGGAATCATTAAACTTAAACAATCCAATTTATTATTAAATGTCAAGTGTTTTCAGCTTTTACTTACCACATACACATAGTTAGGGGTTCCTCAGTTCCTTCATTATTCAGTTGATGAGGAAATCCCATTTTTATTAAACTCGAATCTAGACAAAGAGCAGCAGGAGGTGGATCAACTTGTTGAAAGAGTAAATCTTTAAAATGATTATCATCAAGAATAACATTGTAAATGCCATTAGTTTGGTTGGCCAATTGCCTACAAACATGTACTTCTGCAGCTAGGCCTATTACAGAACAACGTACACCTTCTTGTTTTAGATTCTAAAGAAAATATACATCAGTGTTACAAAAAATGTATGAAGTATTTTCTTACATCAATAGTATTAGTGATATCTCCAGGATCACAAGTAGTAAGACTACCCATTATTACCAAGATTTCTCTACTGGCATGAGTTGGCAAAAGTTTTAAAGACGATAGAGCCATTTCTAAACCATTTTGTAATGATGGTTCACCTAATAGGCTGGTTCTATTTAAAGTACTAAGAATCTTAATATGTTTTCTGCAATTTCCAGCTAATTCACTTATTCTGTCAGCCCTTTTATTTTGCATCAATATTATACCTATTTGACTGATTGGGTTTTGATCAAAAAATTCATCTAAAAAAATTTCCAACAACTGAAAAATAAACAATTTCTATTAATAATGAGTTATGATTGATTTTTTTATATAAATATAGCTACTAATTTCGAGTTTAAAGCATTATTGCAATGATGAACAGTAAAAATAAAATACTTAATATATACAAATTTACTTTTAAGGTACAAATTAATCTTGTGGGTTTGAGATCTTGACTTGCCATAGCTTCAGAGCAATCTAAAAGTAGAAATAAATGTCTCATCATGCCAAGCTTTTGGCTCCCTTGTTTTAAAGCCTGTCGTTTTCTTTTGGCTCTTTGTACAATATCTGCAACACTGGCTTGCAGAAAACCCTCATCATCCTCCTTAATAGCCTCCCTGTAATAAAAATGAATAAAAACCTGTAATATACTAATTTATAAGAATATTTTGATTTACCATGTTTTTTCATAGCCGGTTTCCCATCGATACTCTTTAGGATCATCTTCCTCAGCCATTTTTACTAACTGAATTATTTCTTGAATTCTCTCTTCTTGTGTGTGAATTAAACTATTTTTGGAGGTTAGAACTAGTAGTTCAAACAAATCATTTTCAAATTTACCAAAGTGTCAAATAAACTTTACGTGCTCAAATGTCAAATCGGTGTTTATAATTTGTTGTATTGATTTAATACTTATTAAAATTTATATATTTCAAGTGGGTTTTAGTTATGACTTTAGTAAATGAGGTACCGAAATTGTATTGGTATGGTGTTATCATACCTATCTGATAAGTAGTCTTTTGTATATACTTATTGAAACACGCCATGTTTGATTTATTATTTTTTAATTATCATTTAGATTAATGGAAAACGATAATTTTATTGTAAATTAATTTTTTGTGCATTTAAATTATTCAAAAATTCGTTTGCAACAGAGCCTTAATGAGGAAAGTAGTTTTGATTATTTCCGTGACCTGAAATTAGTTTCTAAATTGATGCCTCCTGTGACGATAAATAAATAAAAATACTATGAGTTACACAAGATTCACAATTTTTGTCAGTGTCGGAAAATTTGTTCGTTATTTAGATTTGTTTTATTTAGAAAAATACGGTAAGAATATTACTTATAATTAATAGGTTGTAGAAAGTATATTTATTGAATATTTAATTTGAAATTGACGCCACGTACAAATTTGCCGCCATTATAACTGAACGTCAAAACACGGTTGCCATTTAGTTTGTGGCAGCACTTTCGCTATGTTTGGAACGCTTGTGGTGAATCTTTTCTAAAATAGATAAAGTAAGGTAAATTTAGCTTTTTATTTATAAAATATACACCAATCTATGTCAAATTTGCCCGTTTTTAGACAGATATATTAGTTTTTTAAAAAAAATTATGTTCCCGTCCGGAATGCGTTCGATTTAACACACACAGGGACCACAGCCATTTTGTACAATCGACATCAGTCATGAAGGTCGACGACGCGAAAATTTTATGATACATTATTAAAAATTTGAATTTAACGATTTTCAAATTAAAAGATATTTAATCTTTTTGACTCTGTTAGGTTTAGCATTTCATTTTGGCATTTTTTTTATGAATATTTTCAGCCGTCAAATAGAAAATAGTTTTGATCTCAAACAGTAATATGGATGAAAAAACGGATTTGTCGTCTACGGACTCCACGTCCACGGCGGAGAGACTCGAGCCAGTGGTTTCTCTAGCAGATGTTGATATTGACAGCCAAATTACCGATGCAAGCACAAGCGCGGGAACTAGTGATGATGCCGCTGGCCCAGTTGCGGAAATTGAACATAATTTTATTGAAGAAGAAGCTAATCCAGATTTGAGTGTTAATGACGCGAATACGTTAATTTCCGAATTGACTGATGTTTCATTATCGGCTACAACTACAGATACAGATACTTTTTTGGAATCTTTAACATCTGAGAATCCCCCAGAGTCTGCTGAAAGTGAAATTCTCCCAGTATCTGAGGAGCAAATTGCTGATGTCTCTGAATCTAACGAAATATCAATGCCTACTTTGGCACTACCTATGGAAGAAGAGAATGATGATACTTTAGAAAATGAAAAATCTGTGAAAGACAATGAATCTGTGAAGGACAATGAAGAAAAAAACCCAGTTTGCACCCTTGAGGAGGAACTGCAAAGAATGCATGAAGGAGATAACCACGTTACTGAACCAGAGGATAATAAAAACACTGAAGATGAAAAATCAGAGAAAGATGAGTTAAAACCCAAGATTGATGATGGTAAAGATAAACTTGATGTACCGATTATGAGAGATTCAGATTTAGAAGAAATGTTATCTGCTGATGAAGTTCTACAGGATCCTCAAACCATTAAAGGTAAATATAATTTTATTCACTAGTAGTGTCTACTCATATGACAGTCGTACTAGCTACACAATTTTATTCGTACGACAGTCATACGAACTACACAAAATTATTCTTACCACAGTTGTACAAATTGCACGATTTTATTTGTACGACAATTAAATTTGAAAAATAAAATTTTGGATATGTTGGCTGATGTTTAATGTCAAAAAATGGATTTATTGTAATAACAATTTTTAGGCTATTACAATAATTATTTATGACAATAATATAGAGGCCACTGCATTGAAGAATGAACTATATCTCTGCAGGACTACTATATATGCTTTATAGTGGTAAACTCAAAATGAAATGTCTTAAACCAAAATATACATACACAATGTATAATTATTATTTCATTTTATTAAATTAAATTGTTTACTTTTCACATAAATCAAAGTTTGTCGCAAATATAAAAATTACTCTATATATTTTTTTATTTGTTTCTTTTAGAGATTTAAACAAATACTAAAATAACAAGTAACGCTTCATATATTGTAATAATATAACATTTAATAACGCTTCATATATTGTAATGATACAGGTTGATTCTTTTAGAGGGCTAATTAGAGGTTTCAAGAGAAGTAGGCGGAATTCAAATCTGAAAATTTGGATCATGAAGTTTTTGGGGATGCCCAATCGATCTAAAATATTTAAAGCAACCAGCTACTCCGGTTATACCGGAAGTAAACATCAACTTTGTTATTTTAAATGGAACACCCTATATTTTCTTACATTTTTAGATTTGCCCTGAGAAGCTGATTTCAAAAATCTATTACACATACGGTCAGTAGATAGAACGTCCTTTAACTTTAAAGATTCAGTAAGTAAAGGCAATGACGTTTAGAATAAAACTTTACAAGTTCATTTCTTGTACAATTGTCAATCTAAATGTCATTGTCATTAGTTACAGAACCGTTAAAGTTAATGAACGTTCTATCTACTGACAGTTATAATGTAAACTTATTAGTTTTGAAGGTATAGACAATTGAAAATCGGATAATATGACTTACATGTCCCTATCTTAACTTTTTTAGTTCTACTTGGTGGCATAAGAAGAAAGTGTATATAGGGTGATCAAAATGTGTGTACTTTTGATCACCCTGTATACATTATGTTCTTATACCAAGTAGAAGTTAAGATAGGGACATCTAAGCCGTTTTATCCGATTTCATGTTGTTTGGCTGTAGCAATCATTTAAATTTGGAAAAATGCGATTTTCAATTGTCTATAACTTCAAAACTAATCAGTTTACATTAAAAGTGTAATAGGTTTTTGAACTCAGCTTCTCAGGACAAATCTAAAAATGTAACAAAATATAGAGTGTTTCATTTAAAATAACAAAGTTGATGTTCATTTCCGGTATAACCGGAAGTAGCTGATTGCTCTAAATATTTTAGATCGAATGGGCATCCCCGAAAACCTCTAATCCCAAATTTTCAGATTTGAATTCTGCCTACTTCTCCAGAAACCTCTAATTAGCCCTCTAAAAGAATCACCCTGTATAACATTTCACATAGTCTGCTTACATTTAGGGTACATCCAATAGCTGCACTTTGGTCTCTTCTGCAAATGAACACATAACAAATGGAACCAGTCCAGGCAGTATTCACATCGTATAGCGATTTTCGGATCGTGTGAACTTTGGTTTAATCCACCCAATGTCATTGTTTCATCTAAATCATTTTTACATTGCCCACATTCACAAAAATCATCAACTTCATTTTTTTAAATTTCCATGACTAATTTCCACGCGTCTACTGTAAAATATTTTTCTATTTATGGCAAGTTAACGTCTTCAAGAATGGCCCATATAATTTTTCGCGGTTGTATTTCTATAGATTCCTTTTCAATTATTTTATTTTTAGTAAATGCCACTTGTGCTCTCACAAACCAAGGTACATGTTTATTGTTTATTTTTCACTACTCTTATTGTATTTTCAATATTAGTTTGTGCTCATTAAAACATTGATTTATGTACTATCTTTAACCCTTTGACTGTTTAATTTTCGTTATTTTTAAGATATAATTTTAATTCAAAATAAATAAATATTTCTAGATTCTCTACAAATTGTTTTTTTTTAGCTTCACAAAATGATATGAAACACACAGATATTCTAGTTTGTGGCAATTGTCATGATGTTTTTAATTTTGTTGAGGAATTCCAAGATCACAAATTGCAGACATGCTCTCAAAAATCTGCAGTTATTCTGTCTTGTGAATTTGAAAGCAAACCACAGGTTTGGGGATTTACCCTGTGGAAGAACAGACAGTTAAAATCGGCTAAAGAAGATGATATCAGAAATGAATGGGATGTCTATAAAAAATGGTGTAGTCTTGCTCAAACTGACAAAGATGCATGGATATCAGCTGGTCAGACTCTTCAATATTGCAATAAAATTGGAAATGCAAAGTTAACTGAAATTAAAGTACATAAAGTAATTAAAGAAGAGGACAAAGATCCGTTGGCTTTGGATGGTTTTGGTAAACATAATAAAAAACATTTTTTTGGTATTTTTTTTACAATTTTTAATATTTTTAGCAGATAGCAACAAGGAGAATTCATCTATTGATCCTTCAAAATCGCCATTACTTGAGGTAAAAAGAACAGTTATTAATAAACCTAAAGCTGTTCCTACAATTGAAAAGGTATTTTTTAAGTAAAAAAATGCATGCATAAAAATGCTAGTTTGTGGTTATTGCTTGAAACTTACAATATAATAATTTTTAAGGAAATGTTTTCTTTTATTTTTTTAGCTGGAACTGTGTGGTATATTAATTTTTAGTATGTATTTATTGGGTTGTGTAACAATTTCAAAATTTGAGTTTTTTTTTTTAGTAAAATTGCAAAAATATATATACATTGACAGCTTATAAGTAAAATTCAATCTACTTTTCGACTTAGTTCTTGTCGTATGGTTTCTGTAGTACAATATTAATTTAATGACTTTTGCTTGTAAGCCGTTGATTATGCATATTAAAAAAATCTTATTGTAAGTAGAATTAAACTGGATGCACTCTTTAAATTTTATTGTAGGAATAGATACCATTTATTATCAGTTATTAATGATATTTTTCGTTTTTCAATTTTTACTTTTTTGTAGGTAAATGATCCAAATTCAAATAGAGCTATGAGAACCGTACCAGCTTCACAAAAAAGTGAATATGCAGTTGAAAGAATTGTTGCAAAACGTTTCAATCCCAAGAAAAAAACATGGGAATATCAAATCAAATGGGAACATTTCGGAAGGTATGTTTGTAAATGAAATGGTTTTTTATATCTTTAAAAATCACCTCTTTTTCATTTCTTAGTGAGGAAAACACCTGGGAACCACTTTCCAATCTGAACCACTGCAGACAAATGGTTGATGAATTTGAAGAACAATTAAAGAAGTTGAAAGCAGAAAAAGCCAAGCAGCAAGCAGTGCATGTAGTTAAAAGTCCACAAAAGGTACGGACAATAGTAACATCTCCCAGTTCATCAAATACCAAAGGTTTAACTCCAAAGTAAGTACTTTTTTATTTCATTAAATTACTTCTTAAATACAAAGTTATTAATTGCAAAATAACATTGATGTCAGTTAATTTTAATTTGTATGTTCTATGTCTATGGGAGGTTCACTATTAAAGTTTAGGTTGTGGTATATATTAGAAATAATCACTATTTCGTATTAATTATTTATGTATACACTTTATAACAACTTTAATATCATCATATTTATTATATAACCGAATCTCATGTAAACTAGGCACGCAGATGGTTCTACGTCCCTCTCAACAGTGGGGACGTCCACCGAACCACTGCCTGGACGAGTCTATGATCTTCGGTAGGGAAGGTAGGGTAAAAGGTACTACTCACGGCCGATCGTAATATAAACATTATGCTAACAGTATATTATCTTAATTGTTTTCTTAGAACACAGTCGATTACCCATACAATCAAATCCCTCAGAGAATTCGTTGGCTGCAAACAAACTCCTTTAAGGCACAGTTAAAGCAACTGATATTTGCAGGCTTCTTTAAGAGCAACAAATAATAAAATATAAAGTTTACTTTGCTTTTTAAAATATGTTTGTACTTCCTCATTCATGAATGTTTTTTAAGCCCAACTTTGATTGTATTCTATTTTATATTTAATTTTTAAATTTAATTGTTCTGGAAATCTTACACAGCTCAAGCTCGAGCTCCATTATAATACTTCGGTGGCCATTATTAATGTAGTACTCTGTATACATTTTTCTTTTTTTTTGTAACTTATTACTGGGAATAAATTAATAAATAAATACTGCAAACACTACTTAAATGCCAAAAAGATTGTAAACATAGTAAGTTTATCAATAAAAATACACATTGTGTATTGTTGTTTTTAACAATAAACTTAGCCTGGTTTTTCACTACCAACATTTTTCACTCCAGGAAATATTAACTAAATTTAAGAATTTTTGGATTTTGATGTCTCTATTCTATATGTTGTGATGAGTTTATATTTTATTTTGTAATTACAAATATAACTTATTATATAAGCAAATAGAAAGTATTGTTTTTATTCTTACAGTCGTCCACAAAGAACTAGTAAGCAAAAAGCGCTTGATCAGGTAAAAGCCTGGTGTGGCAATATATCCGATGAAGATGGTGCAAATATGTCAGGTCTGAAACGCTCCCGATCGCCTGACAGTGATGAATCCTATGAAAAAAGATTAAAATTTGATGAAGATAACTCTGAAGACTCTGAAACAGACAGCAAACCAAAAGTTCAGTATAGAAAAATTGCTCCCAAACCAATAATAAATACACCTATTCAAGTTATCAAAAACGGCATCGGAAAAAATACACCCTTGCCACAAAATATTCTTATACCAGATGCTAATGGAGTAGTAAGAATTAACCAAAAACAACTGCCGTCTTTGAGTACCGGTGTTTATATTATGTCCAAGACCGCTGGTATTATAAAATTGGATTCAAACACTTCTAAAGTGGCTACCAGTGGGGGTCAGACTATCGTCAAAGTTGCACCCAAAATTGGACAAACACAAATCAAGATTATGAAGAAGGATGGTACATCGACACAACAGATTGTTCAGATGACTCCCAAGCAAATTCAGAACACTCCAAAGGTATATTTTTTGTTATAACGTAATTTATGTCTATTAATGTAAATTTTCTTTTGAAGGCGATGCAAAAACATTTAGCGAAAGCCAAAAAAATAGTCAGTGACTTGAAACCAAATCCAATTTTGAAAAAAACTCCAGAAATAATCAAGAAACCCGTAATTCTCACACAAAAGGAAGTAGTCGAGAAGAAACCAATGGGTATTAAAAAAATACCTGACCTTCCCAGAAAAACATTAGGTCTATCAAAAGTAAAAGAATTGATGAAACAATCAACTAAGTCAAATGATTTGACTAAAGAAGACGAATCGGATGATGGTTAGTAGAGAAATTTAACTTTTAAGAGTTTTATTTTTATTTTATTTTTTTCTAAAAGGTCTAGAAGAACTGCCTTTTCCTGACGAAATCAAGGTTCCTGAACCAGAAGAAAACGAAAATTCTGAATTCACTTTAGATCCAACTACAGGAAAAATTGCTGGTGTGGAATACCCTGACATACCAGATCCGGAACCAGTTGAAGAAACCAAATCTGATTTGTCATTGGACAATATCGTGAAATTAGCTGCAGCAGATATTACAGAAGAAGACTTGAAGAATGAACCACAGGATATAGATGAAGATTTACATGATATGGAAATGGAACAAGATGATGAAGTTGTATGTTCTTTTTATAACAAAAATAATTATTTTATTTAATTTTATTCGTTTGTAGTATGAACCTAAAGTGAAGATGACCCCTAAGACTGATCACCACCATTTGCAAGAACCACATAAAAGATTTGTGACAGCTTCACCAATGAAGCAGGTAGTTAAAATGTCAGTTACACCCAGAAAAGTGTCTGCCAATCCTACATCTATATTAAATAAAGCCCTAACTGGACCAGTTGTAAGAAGAGCTGTGGTAGGAGCACCTACACAGAGAGTACAGGTAAAAAATCAATCTTGTTCTTATAGTGGTAATATCAATTTGTATGTAATTTCTTATTTTAGCAAAGGATTTTGAACCAATCAGTAGCCAGAAGCTCTCATTTGGTTAGTCCTGTTGTTCGTCAAGTTAACACCTATGTAAGAACAAAACCAATGGCTCCAAAACCAAGATTCAACATTTCCAGCGAGTCTAAATTCATTAAACCTGTTCATGAAACATCCCCTAAAAATGTTTATACTTACACCAGACCAGTAGTACAAAATTCATCTGCTCAAAGGAAGATCGGCAGCACAACAATCAGGTTAGAAAAAGAATATAATATAAAAGTTATTTGAAAATTTGAATGGTATTTTTTATTTTAGGAGCTCGACGTTACCTATAGTGAACAGTCCACAGCAGAAAACTCAGACTAAACTAGTTAGAAGCAGTAGTGGGGTAGTACAACGGATAGTTTCACCTATAAAGAAGGAACAACCGATGATTGTAAGAGGCCAACCTGAAAAAATCGAAAGAAAAATTGTCCACACTAAACCAAAGACAGTTATCAGTATGCCTTCATTAATAAGTAAATTTAATACCGATAATTTATGAATTATTAGTTTATTGTTCAACCACTTTTTAAGGTGACGACGATCTCCTTCTTACGACCAAAGTCGCGCCACAACAAAAATTAAAATCTCCGCTTATTCAACAAGTTGAAGCACCTCAAGAGTACCAATTGGACGAGTCTGCTACTTTGGTCACTGAAGATTCTGCAACTGTGACGCCCCAAGAAACTGACGAAAATGCAGCAAATCAGGAGCAACCTGTGGCCACTTTGGCACCTGACATGTCATCATTTACTCTCGCAGATAATGAGAATCCCATTTTTATTACGGGGGACGATGGAACAGTGTATCAAGTTGCTGGTCAGAATGAACAGGTATGATGCAAAAACGATTGAGTGACTGAGGCAAGGAAATTGAGATCATTCTTTAATGTTTTTTTTTGTTTAGGGTCAAACAATATTATTGACGCAAGGCAGCGATGGTCAGCAGCAATGTCTTTTGGTAACAAACGAAGCGGCTGAAGCAATGGAAACGTCTGGAACGGAGGAAGCGCAGCCTCAAGAAATTTCGATGCCTGAGATTAGTACTGATGTGACTGAACCACTTTCGGTGAAAACTGATTCTACAGAAAATAATGATCAAGTCGTTGCGCAAGTTGTTAGAGCAGAACCGCCAAGTCCTGGTAATGTATTTTGTTTTTGTCGGTTAGAATACGTTTATCATCAGGAGTTGATGATAAACTTCAACATTGTTAAAAATCAAATGTTTCAAAATAATAATATTTATCTAAATATTTATCTAAAGCTTGGTTCACACCAGGTAACAAAATTGTTAGCAACATGTTGAGTAATGTTGCTGTCTATGTATCCCGTCAACAAGCAACATGTTGATGGATACTCGTCAACATCGGGTGGCATACATCAAAAAATATTATTGCCGGTTGCTTGTATCTGTGTTTCCCATTTCAAATACGAAACGTCGCTCAGTGTGGACGATTTTGCCAACATATTGCGTGAGTCTCAGTAGTTGAGGTTTTGTTAGTGCAGCTTTCCTTTTATTATTTAGCGTTAGTTTATTTTGTTTATTTTAAAAAAAAGTGAAGAACTTCTTCAAAAACAGTTTTCGTTAATCTGACAAAATTGCTGAACGAAGTTCCATCATTTAATAGTAATTCAGACCAGTGTTGCCAATCTGCGGATAATTACCCGATTTTCGGGTATTTTGCTGATTTGTGGGTATTTCAATTTTGCGGGTAAAATTCGGGTATTTCCTTCCAACTTCATCTCATGTCAATTATTCACTGTTTTGATGTTTTGTGGGAGTGAGGCCACTTCTGCTAAACAAAAATATTACCGCTACAGCTATTTTATTCCTCAAAAAATACATAACAAGTGATTGGTTTGCATTGAATACTCTTGTTTATGTTGTATCTGCATGTTCCAATTTATGTTTGTGTTGTAATCTGTTGTATACATTAAAAAACACCTAACTGATAAACACTTCAAATTGTAGGTGGGTAAAATGCGGGTATTTTGGTGATTTGTCATTGACAACACTGGTTCAGATATCAATTTGTCGCAATAGAACGTTCCATGTTTTAAAAATTCTCATTGCCAATATCTTCTTTTTCGTTTTTTGGAATTGTCCGCTATTACATTGAAAGCAGCACTTCCATAATTCAGAACTTCAGAAACTGCCCTAATAGTTCTAAAGCCCTGTAAAATTTTGATTTATTTTTTACAAACGTACCGACCTAAAAAAATTCATCAGCTAATAATAATAATATGCAAAAATAGTCACCATCATATTGGTTATACCTTCAATATTACAGTTTGCAAAACAGAAAAAACGTTAAAGTGTGATGAATAATACCATGATTTTAAAAATGATGATTTTACTAGGCTCAATAATTATTTTTCTGGTATAGACTGGAAGTCACACTTCGCATTGTCAAACATCAATGAAGCTGTAACAGATTTTTATCAGATAGTGAATAAGGCAATATATATTTATACCGCTGAAAGATTCTGGACCTCAAACTTCCCAAAATGGTTCAGTGCCGATTTAAGGTACTACATCAAACAAAAGAAAATCACTCATAAACATTATATGACGACTCGTAATATTTAAGATTATAACGCTTTCTTAGAACTAAGAGTAATTTGTAAAAACTTGTCTAATTTATGCTACATTTATTGTATGAATCAATTAGACCAAACTTTATGCACCAACCCTAAACTTTTTTAGAAGTATATAAATAGTAAAAGATACGCAAGTGACTTATCCGATGACATGGTAGGTGAAAACAGTGAACAGATTGCAAATTGTTTCTCAACAGTGTATTGATTATAATGCCCCAGTAAATCTAAATTATGATATACCAAATTTTTTGATATTTATTGAAAAATATTCTGGATGTCTTGGAGAAAAATGGTCAGATGGATACGATCTATACAGACTTCTCCAAGTCATTTGATTGGGTAGATCACAATGTCTTATTACTTAAAATGAGATTATTTGGCTTTACAGATCAGTCTCTCCCATGGTTTGAAAGTTTCTTGACTGGCCGATCTCAGCAAGTTAGGGTAGGGAATGCTAGGTCAATGATCATTCATATATTTCGGGAGTACCTCAAGGGCCTCATTATTTTTAATATTTTTTATCATGGTTCTACCAGTGGAATTGTTAACCATTTCTAGGTTTTTAATTAACTTTTAAGATTAATTTGTCTATTTAATGTGACATTGATGTCGCCTCCACTTGAGTGTTTTTTATTGGGAGGTGTCCCCCTTTGTGATGAAGGCTCTGCTGATAGTCACTGACCGAAATCGCTAAGCCGATTTTATTAAAAGCAATTTTACTAAATTGTCTACTTTACACAGAAGTAGTACGCTCCTCTCCAAGTTTATTCATTTAATGTGTACTGATCCAGTCTTTTTATAATTTCTTATTAAGTGATTATTATGTATAATTAAATTAATAAAAGTTGATAATTTTTTATTAAATATTTTTTAATTTTTCCAATAACAATTTTAATTATATAAATATAAAATCCAAGTAGTATTAAAAAAAACCCATAACTTAAAATTAAATATTATATTAAAATTGAAGATAAATTAACATTATACCAAATGATTCTAAAATGAACCATTTGAATAATTTTTTTTAAGTTAAAAAATATCTATTAAATAATATATTTTATAATATATTTACCAAATTTACTAATAAAAAGAAGAAATGTGAATGTTTTCACAATGTATTAAATGCAATCGATTTCACGAGTACATCCGAACAGGCAGCGTCTGCTGGCGTGGACTAAGCTTAAGACATAAGTTATTTTATTTTGAATAACACCAAAATAAAATGGCCTATTTTTACAAAAACGTCATAGAATTATAAACTGTATTCAGTATCCACTATATATATCAGCACATTCTAATTGCTTCAAAGTACAAGTATAAACACCATTAAAATAACTTAAAAAAGACTGCTAATAAATCAACTCGAAATAAACTGACGAGTGATACAAATATTATTGTATTTATTTTTTATTTATTTAAATTATAATTTTTGTACTGGCACTTTTAATGTATTAAATGATTTTTGTGTTGTAGGTGGTACACATAAAGTTGTGGTGATGCTTCCGGATGGTAATCTAATGGTGACTCAAGTATCTCCAGAAGAATACGCGAGTTTGGAATTGGAGTAAATGCTTAGTGTTATTCTAATTTTATGTTGGACTTCAATTTAAAAGATAATTTTAAGAATGTATGTCTTTATATTTTTTTAATGTTACTGTTCTGAAGTAATTTGAATATAATTTGTATGATAGATAGTTTAATCTCTTGTTCTACAGAGATTGTAGATTTTTTAAAAAGGAAGAGAACTATTTTATTTAGAATTGATTTTGTTAAAAAAAAATGTAAAGAAAGTTTGTATTATATTTAATCTCGGTTGTACATATTTGTATTTATCTAATTTTAGGTAAGTGTTTGCCGAATAAACTATTTAGTATATAGTCTGTTTTTAAGAAAATTTTGTCAAAAGGCTGATTGGGTTTAAGTCGGAGGATATTTCAGGACACGTTTTCTTATAAGAAAATTCTATTATAACCTCATATTTTATAAATCTTAAATAAAAAATCAGAACTTTTTAAATGGAATTATTAAAAATCAATTAATTGGCAAAAATTAGCAGTGCCTATCCAATTACAAAAATCTTAAAATAAGTAATTGTATAGCGATTTCGATATACAATTCACCCAAAAGGAGATAACAAGATTAAAAAACAGGAAACGTTTTATTTGTTAGTGAATATTCTGTTCTCCAGGACTCTGTTTTTTTGATTTTTTGTATTAGTCCCTCTCCTTTCTTAATGCAATATTTTCCAACAAAAATAAGAGCTGAGAACTAACTAAATTTCATAAACTGGTGGTGTTCGACCACTGGAATTCAGTAAATGGGCAAATGTAGTTTTGGCGCCCCTAGAATCTGACTCGCTAAGGGCCGGTTGTACAAACAAAACTTAAGTCTTAGTTCAGGTGAACTTGATTTAAAGCAGAACTAGACTTAAAAATCATGGCCCATTGTACAATACCCCTTTTAGCTTCTCTTAACAGAACCTAGTTCAAATGATATTTTCTTAGGTTGGTAATGTGGACGCATGCATATAGCTGTGCTGTGCCGCCGTGCTGTCGTAACAAATGTGACATTTTATTTTGAATTTTGATGTGAGTGTTAAATTTTTCTGTTTTTTCGTTTTGGTTATTGTTAGGTAAGTTTTATAATATATTTTTTTTTCATACTTTTAACAGGATATTTTAGAGTCTGGCAGATAATAAAAGAGTGACAAATTTTACGTTTTAGATTTGCTAAAAAAATATGCAAATGTAATTGAAAATAAAAAAATCTGATGTGGCCAGCACATGACCTCTCGCCATTTTTGAATCAAAAATTTACAGGTTGACACAAAAACGTATGAAAAAAAATTATTTTTTTGTAAATCTGGCAACAATGGCAAAAGTTTCGAAAATTTTAATGAGATGAAAATAAACTATAGGGTATACAAAATATATGTGTAAAACTTTATTGCCGTTTTGTATAATAATGGAGTCATCACCCATAGCAACTGCCACTTCCGGTTATGCGATTGGCACCAAAATCTAATCAGATCTAATCTAGGGTATCAGAATCCTGTATGCAAAATAAAAATAAAGCAGAGGTTTGCAAAAAAATTGAACAAGAATTTAACTCTGAAAGAGGTGAAGTATTAAGGGAAGCCATTACATAAAAAATACGAGAACTTAAAAAAACGAACAAAAAAGAAAGTAGCGGATGAAAAATGTTATCAACATGGGCACAGGGGAAAGTCCGACGAAAGCAACAGAGCTAACTCTTAGATTTGGAGATAGAACAAATTTTGGGAGAAAGCCCGTGACCACACTACTGAGTTTGGAGGGGATGCACATCCATAAAGTTAGTTAAATCTAATAGTTGTTGTAGAAAAGAATACTTTTCAAAATTATCTATTGAAAATGAATATCTGATACAACCAACCAACCTGCAACATATTTTGAAGACAATGAAATACAATCTGCTGAGCCTAACTGTAGCAAGTCAGGTGGTGTTTTTGGTTAAGGGCTGCTCTCAATAATACAGGTATGTTTATATTACAGTGATGAAGATAAAACTTAAAAATTAGTTATAATTATTGTTAAATATTTGTAGACATAATTGTAATGAAAACTTATTTTTATAGGAAAATGTACAAGAAGTAGCATTTATAAGAAAGTTAACCCACTAGGCAGGATCTTAATCTATTTTTGAAGAGGAAAAAATAAAATTTCTACAAGAACATGCAACCAAAATAAGAAAAAAATGAAGCGGAATTTGACGCAATATTAAGAGAATCTGAAGCAAAAGTAAAAAAATTGAAGGATAAATGGAAGCCCATTTCGAAGGAATCAAAGAACGAAACCAGTTAAAAAAAGAAATTCTTATGATTGAAAAATGGAAAGTTCAACTACAAATGCCATGTATCATAATCTTGTATCTATCGTTACTTTCTGGTGTTTTTTGAAAAATAAACTCTTTAATTTTTGTAAATTAATAATGAATTCTGTGAATAGAAATATAATGTTTCTCAAAGTGTTATATTTTATTTATAAAATCTAAACCTCCTTAGAAACACACCGTCATTCCAATATTGAAAATGATTTTTTCTCTCCATAATTTTGAGGGCGTCGCCTACCATTTCTTAACACATCAAAAATCTGAATATGGTCATCATCGGTAAAATTTTCTATATTAATTAAAAACTTTGACGTTACGTACTAATGAACTCTACTAAAGCCATCAAATTTGGTCGCTTAGCCGAACTAGTATTAAACGTCAACTTAAACTAAATTCATCCTTGAATTAGGTATGTACAACAGCAATTCATATTTTTAAGTTCAGCTCAAGGCTGAACCGCTCCTATTGTACAACCGGCCCTAAGAATACCTCCCGCTTGATCAGTGCTTGAGGTGGCACTACACGCATTTATAGTGAGTGATGATACCCAAGTTATAAATTATATTCTTAATAAATAAATAATGGGTTCTTAAATAAACATTCAATATTTGTGATTATATATTTATGATTTTTTTTAATCACAAAACGAAAAATATTTCTATTGTGCATTAAGAAACTAAATTATAGTAAATAAAGATTAAGATTCTTAGTGGTATAAATTGCATAAGGTTCCTTGTTATTATGTAACTGGTTTACAAAAACAGTTAAAGTTATTCAACCCATGGAATATATATTAATATAATTCTTATGAAATAATCTTTTCAATAACAAATTATCAATTTAAAAGATTAGACCACGTTATCATTTTTTTCCACGGATGGAAAAATATTAATTTTTACTTTATTATAAAATAAACTTCAAAAAACTATTATAACATCAGCTGCTTGTATCAATTTAAAACATTGGACTCATTAATTACCTCGTTTATCTCCCTTTTATCAACATTACTTCAGTGTATGTTGATATTATTATATATAAGGTATTAGCTTCTTGCCACCCAAAAATAATGGATTGCTTCACCTCAAGAAAGAAAATAAATACCAAGGGCGGGGAAAATTTTTTATATTATTTTAAAAATACATTTTCTCAAAAAGTTTGAATTTTTGGAATGAAGTTCCTTAACGCGGCTTGCGGCAGGAAGCGTCATGTAAAGAAAAGCGTTATGTCTGCTCATTCGACCTTCCCTCTCTTACTCTTGTCTTTTTCTACAATATGAATTATTTTTTGTTTATTCTCGTTTTTCTCTCATTCTCATTTTTTGTTTTTTTTTCTGGTTTTTTCCAATTTTTCCTCATTTTATCCCATTGTTCTGTTTTGGTTTCTAATTTTTTCTTATTCATTCGATTTTAGCGTTGTTTTTTTTACAAGTTTTTCGTTTTTTCGGTATATTTTACAATTTTATTTTTCATTTTTGTTATCAATATTTTTTAATTTTTCTATACATTTTTTCCAATGTTTTCTGTTTTTTGTGATTTTTTCGATTCTTCTCATTTTTTGTTTTTTATCTATTTTTTTTTCGATTTTTTCTATTCTTTTCTCATTTGTTTCTTGGTGTTATGTTTTTTTTTAATTTTTCGGGTTTTTCATATTTTTGTCTCATTTTTCTGATTTTTTTCAATTGTTTTTAGTTTTTTCAAATTCTTGTAGGTTTCCTCACTTTAAAAAGTGAGAAAATAACGTAAGGAACTTCATTCACCGATCGCATAATTTTTTGTAATTCTATTAAATAGGAATTTATATTTTTTATTAAAAGTCGACCACTAAATATGTTAAAAATAAATTAATTTTTTCTACATTATTGTTTAACTGTGTCGGCTTTTACTTAATGAAAATCCATTATTATATTTAAATAAATAAAACGTTTTATGTTTTTCACAAAAAAAGAAATCATTGTGAAAATCATAAAACGTTGTTTTATTTCATTTACATAATTTATTAAATTGTATCAAATTTAAGTAGCATTGGGTAGTTATGAGAATAAAACAAATGTGAAATAATTCATTTTTAAATTGTTTAAATTAATATTTTTTATCAAATTTGTTTACAAATTTTTATGCTTATTATTGGTGAAAAAGTCATTGTTTCTTGTAAACTTAAACAATGTCAATGATGAGCCAATTAAGACTAATATATTACAGCATACAACATAATTAAGCCAAATTTATGTAACTAAAATATCTACGTTTTCCATCACATTATTCTTTTTTAGAGAAAATGGTTCTAAATAATTTTTATCCTATAGAGAAGCGATTACCAGATGTATAAGCATACATTATTATTTTTTAACACGTTGACAGCCAACTACGAGATCTTTTAGTTTGACTACTACTTATCTGATAGTTGGCAGGCAACGAGTTAAATATTTTTAAAACAAATTTAAAGAAAAAATCAAAAATCCACACCATATATTCTTTAGATAGAAATATCGAGAAAGTGATAAATGGTCATATTTTCCTGTAATTTCATTATCAAAATTATATTATAATTTTTCAATAACAAAGTTTAAAAAAAATATATCGCCTACACTGGTAATCAAGAACTATAAATATACCAGTCAAATCTACAAAACAACATTCGTTATTCTCTTCTACGTCAAGATGAAGTTCTTTTTGGTTCTCTTATCTCTTGCTGCTTTGACATATGCCGGACCAGTTACCTTCGGTAAAGGTAAGAAAGTCACCATCGACGACGATGGTACTATCACAATCGTGAGTGACATGGGCAAAAGAATCGTCATCTACAAAGCTATCGGACAACCAGGTCCAAAAGACATCGAAATTTCAATTGATGGACACGAAGGGTTAACAAAAAGAATCCAAATTGACGGTGAAACTAACACCAAAACTGTAGACTTATTGGATTCTGAATTGGACAATTGGAACGAAGAAGATAGAAATAAGAGAAGCAGCAAGGATACGAAAGTCGACTCAAAGTCCTACAAATCCAAAAAAAATGATGGTTTTGCCAAACTTTTAAAAGAATTCGACGGTGTTGTAGATGCTACATCTTTAAACTCATTTATGGTTAAGGTCAACGCTGCTGTTGAATCTGGAGAAGTCAATCCTGCTGTATACGAAGTCTTAAAGGCCTTGAACCATTACAAGCAAGTTGAAAAATTCGGTTACCGAGAACCATTAAAATACAGAAGTTACCCATCAGTTCAATATCCTAGTGCTAACCAACAAGGGTAAGAACATTTAAATTACTAACTTATTATTTATAGGCAATTGCGTTAAGTTGGACTTTATATACTTCAAAGAGTATGTGAAGTTAGTCCTTATTTATGTGCGGTAGTAGAAAAAATAGTACAAAAGTCGGAAAAGTGAATTATTCAGATTCATGTATGACATATTTATCAAGTAATATCTCACTTTTTATTACTTGGCTTGGTACGAAATGTAATTAATCATAACCTTGTATTTTTTTGCAGAGAATACTTCGTGCCAAGGGATGTCCGTTTTCCTATGGATCAAGAACATTTGATGACTGAACAACTACAACAACCTGCTGTCGCTGTAAACCCTTTTTTTAATTACCAACAACAAAGACAATTTAACCCATACGTACGGCCTGAAATCTACTAGAAATAATATGAACATTAAAATTGTGTTTATAAATGTTTAGTTTAATAAAGGATTTATATTTTCTTTTTAATTTAATTTCTATATCCATTAAATTAAGTGCCAATCATTTTAGGGAAATTTGAGCTTTTTAAATAGGTAACACTGATGTTGACAGAAAAGTCAATTGTCATTAAAAATTACAGTGTTTCAAATATAATAGGACAAAAGTTAGTGCTACTTTTTTAAAGAAGGATAAAGCATTACACTACATTGATTTTAAAGAGAGAAAGGTATAGTGACCGGAACCGTACTTTGTTCGGTAGCAAAACATTCAACGCGTACAGTATTGCCATTTCTTATTTAGGGTTAGGTTTTATGAATCATATTGTTTGTTATGGTTTTATCTAAATATCTTTAAATTTTGCTTAAATTTAAGTTTGCAAAAAAAAATCAAACAAAAAATAGTTTTTTAGGATAACAATCCGTGGAAACCATGGAAAAAGTCGAAGATATGACACATTCTTATGCACTAGCACCTTTGACTGATCAATACATGGTTCAAGTAGAAGACATGGAAGGTATATTTTAATATTCTTTATATACTATTTAAAAGTATGTACAATTTTTGATGTTGTAGACGAACACGATCAATTAACAGCAGAAAACACCGACGATTCAAACCACGATGGTGATAAAATAGGAGCTCCACTTCGAGAACAAGATAGGTTTCTACCAATTGCAAATGTTGCTAAAATAATGAAAAAAGCTATTCCAGAGACCGGAAAGGCCACTAATAAAGTACGCAAAATACAAGACTATACTTAAAAATACATTCTGGAGCTGTAGTTTTATTTTCATATATATTATCACTTAAAGGTATGTTTTAGATTGCCAAGGATGCAAGAGAATGTGTTCAAGAGTGTGTATCTGAGTTTATTAGTTTTATTACTAGTGAAGCAAGCGATCGTTGTCATATGGAAAAGAGAAAAACCATTAATGGAGAGGACATTTTGGTTGCAATGAGCACTTTAGGTTTTGATAATTATGTAGAACCTTTAAAAATATACTTGCAAAAGTATAGAGAAGTAAGTTAATAAATTAAATATAGGTAGACTTGTATGAATATTTTTCTGTTTTTAGGCAGCTAAAAGTGATAAAAACCTCAGTGGAGAGGTTTTATATGAAGATATGCCTGAAGAAACATTTAGTAAGTTTTTATATATTCAACGGTAATATACCAAGACGTTGATAAGTAGCAGAGTATTAATGGACTTATCCAGTATGAACGAATTTATTGGTTTTATATTAATGAATGAATAGCTTAAAGAACCTAGTTGCTTAGGTTGATTTTCATTGTTCTTATAATATTCATTAATTAATAAAAATCAATAAAAAGTAATTAATATATTTTGATATTGGCGCTCCTTTTTGACCAATAAATAACGTTTTACTTTCTACAGTATTGCTAAGATTCTAGCTTCGTTCGTTTTGTAGAAAAATTAGACATACTTTATTGCTTCTTTTAATCATAACAAATGAGAACGAGGGTTTCCATTGATATGAAAACATGGCCAAATATAATCCGTTTTGATTGGGTCACGTCACAAGCCACTATAGCCCCGATATTCAAATTTTAAGAATTAATTACAAAATTATAAAATAAAAATATAAAAAAAAATCACTGGATGAGTCCATTAACGTCCTGTTATATTTAGGAAGATTATTTCTCGTAAAAATTAAATTAATTACTGATAAGTAAATTAGAAAAAACTATTAACAGAACACAAACATCATAGGAATACAACTAAAATAATAATAAGAAATTAAATCGAATACTAATTAAAGTTGAAAACACAAAAAAACTGACAGAAGTATTTAATGTTTTTATGTGACGTATAAAAGTGACTATTGCTCTAGAGAGTTGGTCAGAATTTTAAAAATTGTGACATTTCATTGGTTGATATAAATCAAGGGAAATAATCACAATGAACCAATGTGTAATAATCATATTTTTTAGATTCAACTGGTACTAATTTATTGACTACTGAAAGTGGCCCAGCAGAAGCAGTTTTGTATACATACCAAGACAATAATACCATTCAACAATTCCAATTAGGCTAAAGTATTATTTTCATGTTTGTATAATTTAATCTATTTGTAAATTATAGTTAAGTGTCTAGTTCACTGTATTTATTAAATCTATTAACTTCTTGTACAGTTCATTAAACATTTATTCAAAGAGTATTTAAAATATACATAAATCAATGAACTATTAAAAAAATGTAAAAAAGTTGACATGAAGAAATATTTCAAAAATATATTTATCGCAGTATACTAATCTGCTCTGTTTCATCAATGTTCCAACCAGAGCTATGGTAGGGTAGATGTAGCTTCAGAGAGATAAGTTGTAACGAACATAAACTCTTAATGTTCCCATTAGAACTCATAACGAATATACAGGGTGTTTCATAGGTAAACCGACATACGTTAACTGCAAATAGAGGGCACAGGTGATTCCAATAAACTATTATTTGATGGGTCTAACCCGCCTCATTCGATGAAAATGAACAATTTTTTAGTTTGAGTTAAAAGTTTTAGTAGCAAAATGAGAAGTGCAGTCTCAAAAAACATGAATTCCTACTTAACTTTTTCTGCTCTTTTCGAATATGCTAACCAATTTTTAAAATTCTGATATACAGAGTGTTGTTCATCGTGAAAATAATTTTAGTATTTTTTTTGAAGCCGGACCTGGATTTTTATTTTGCTTACTATGTCAGTGTAATGTACTAATAGATTCAAAGAAGCTTGCTAAATATGAAATAAATATACAGGGTGGTTCCGAAGAAACGAGGGTTAGAAGAAATAAGCAATTTTGACAAAACACCCTGTACCTCACTTACGAGGCGGGTTAGACCCATCAAATATTAGTTTTTTGGAATCACCTGTATTTGCAGTTAACGTATGTCGGTTTACCTATGAAACACCCTGTATATTCGCATTTTATCATTTTTGAAGTGAAACTAGGCGTGTTGAGCGATTTTTGTTAGGGGTTCGCGTCACCGACATGCTGTAGAGATGTGTCGTTATTTTTGTAAAGTTATTTGGTCACTTTATTCGTTGGCAACGTTTAATAGCGTTATCATGTGACGAAATAACTAGTAACTGTACGTGCCCTTTAAATAGCGGTCGCGCTGGAGATATGTATACCTTTGAATATACCACGTTATATGATATTTCGCTATTCTATTTCGATTTATATTTGGTATATCTGTAAACCAAAGTAAAAAATGTTCAAAAATCACATCTTTTAAACTGTAATAGATATTGAAATGGGAACACCACTAATAAGCACCTAATGATTAGTCATATAATATATATTTATGACAAATTTATCCATTTACCAATATTAATTCACTGACAGAGACAGATAGAAACATTCCAAAATATTTGTGCGGTACACACTAGAATAGCATTCCCATTAGAAAAATATCTGTCCAAAGACTAAAAATCGGAAGCGCTAGTTCAGAAACTGCATTAAAAACTCGTGTTCCACAAGGAACAGTGTTAGGGCAAATATTATTCTTAATATATATGAATAGTATCACACAAATTAAAAATTTCGAAGGTCATAACGTTTGTTATGCAGATGATACAGCTATATTTTGTGGAAATAACTGGGAAAATGTAAAACAAATGGCGGAAACAGAACTAAAAAGGTTACATTTATGGTAAAACCATAATTTGTTAACTCTACATATAAAAAAAACTAATAAAACATTACATTTTATTTGTTGATAAAAGTGATTTAAGCTCAATTCTTTTTATTATGACTTCGTTCCACGAATAGAATTTGAAATATATCGAAAAGTAAATTATTTAAAAAAAATTAGGCGCCAGTCTTATTGATTTTTTGATGTATTTAGAAATAATAGATAAAAAACTGATATATTTCAAAATCCGTCTTTCTTTCCTTTTGTGGGTTTAAGGAAATTAAACGTTACTTGTTTTATTGAATAGAAAATTTTTTTATTAATAATATGATATCTTCAGAAACTTTTTCTTAACAGTAATAAATTTTTAATTAGAATAAGTCCGCACGGGTACAAATATAAAGAGGGAACATAAGGATTATGTGGTACTAGGAACAATGCTAATAGTAATTTTGGTTATAAATGAGTATGCTAGTGAAGAGAATCGAGGTTTAAGGAAATCTGTTACGGCCACTTCGTTAACTTCACGTTTATATTTAATTTAGTCTGATGGTGGCATATCGCCGAAACTAGTCGCCGCCCCTCATTATAATTTAAATGTAACCAAGAAGATTTATAATATTTCATGTATTAAATTGTAGTACTGGATTTAGAGTTTTACTATCTCATCATTTGACCACGATCGAGAAAATTGATAACCTTTTGGAATTAAAATAACTCTATTGTTATGAAATAATATAGGTATACATTTTGTAAATCACTCAACTGGGCTGTTACCTCAAAACAAGTATTAAGTTGCTTAGAGTGGTTTAGTGTTAAAATCGCAAAATTATAGTCTGTTACTTATTGTATACCTACAATAAAGCTGTATTTCAATTGATAAATATTTTTAATAAACTTATGTGACATTAAGTAAAAGGAAATAACAAGATGATTTGTTTTTTGATATACATTTTATACTTCTTACAACAATTATTAACCAAACGAATAATATTACAATATGATTCTTATAAATAAATCTTAGAATACAATTAAAAAATGCTGATTTAATCTTAAACGAGCAGTTTATTGATCAGGTTAATAATGTGTCATCTAATTCTTCTTCTTTGCCTTCAGGTTGACTTAGGATTTTCTTTAATACTTTGCTCACAACGTCTGAAAGAGACTCCCTTGCTCCTATATCCAATATTCCTAGACATTTCTATAAAGAAAATAATTATAAAGGTTTATAATAAAAGGATTAATTAATTACCTGGAGCATTGCGTCGCCATCTTTCAACTTCAACACAGCTATCAGAGCGATTTCAGAATTCGCTTTAACGTAAACATTCTTTTCCTTAGTACCATTGACCAAAGTTGGCAAAAGTAGTTTAAGGAGATCCGCCGATAGTTTTTCCTGTGGGATAATTTTCGCCATGTGGAAAGATACCCTAGCCAATAGCTGTTTCACATCATTACTATTATTATTCATAGTCTAAAAATAAATTATTGTAGGTATAAGTATAATCAACTTTCAAATTTTACTCACTCTAACGAAAGGAACTAACAAATTATTTGGTATCGGTTCCTCTTTCATTAATAAATATTGCAATAAGTACCCACAAGACCTCACAGCAATTTGGGTTATGGGTACTGATTGTGCTGATAATTGACTTAGCAAAGTTTGTGTTAACTTTACTCTATATTGTTCGTCCCACAGACTTGCTGGCGTTTCCTTTAAAGCCACAGACAATGCTGAACCTCTTCCATCTCTTAAGGTATTGCTTAATGAATTATCGTCACCTACAAATACATTATTAATATATGTGAAAGGTTGTACATGTCAAATACGTACATAAAATGTGTTCCGATAAGGTGATATCCAACTGGTCAGGTGGTAAATACTTGCAGATGGCACCTAAACATCCTGCAGCACACTTTCTAATAGTATCTTCTGGTACTGCTAAGTAAGTTATTAAAGTTGCGTGAATTTGTTTCTTTACTGGTTCTGACATTTTATCACCTGCAGGCGTCATTATTCCTCTCAGGGCATGCAAAGTTGTTTCCCTAAAATTTGAGATTAATATTTTAAAAGAAAACAAAAATAACTTACTTGATAGATATATCTTCTGTATTTTTAATAGTATTGTGCAATTCCGTGAACAATGGGTCAGCCCTTTGATGAATGACTATAAGATGGCTAAGAGCTGTAGCGGATTTTAAACGAACAGAGCGATTCGGATCATTTAGAGCTTTTACAAAGGTCGTTTGAAGTTGCGGTAAGAATTGTTTCAACATAATACCAACCTAGAAAAGTAAAACATAAATAACTAGTTTTTTCATGCAAAAAATTGGCTTACTTTAGCTAATAATATCGCTAACGCTTCCAAAACGGAGGTCTTGACGTTTGCACTGAATCTATCACCCAAAATCCTAATCAAAGGACCTGTAATAGCGACCACACTTGGCTGTAGCGCCTGCGCACTGGTAACCTTGATAATTTCACCTAAACCTTGAGCCGCCGCTTCTTTTTCGTCACCATCACCATTTAAAATCGCCTCACGAAAGATTGGTAGAATAGGAGCTATACCTTTTGGTAAACAGAACCCAGGTAGTAGGTCAGATGTACCCTTCATGTCTGACATAGCATATCGGACAGCTTGGCGTACATCAGAGACATATGTCGTTTGTTGCTTTGGTTCCATCGTCTACAATTAAGATGATTAGATATTCAAAATATTATTTCAATTTGTACTTACTTTTGTGACTGCATTTAGGGCTTCCCAAGACATTTGTAAAACCTCTTTATCTGAGTCAGTACAGAGATGGATGAGCCCTCTAAGTAACTGAGGAATATGTGATGTGTATTGAGCTTTAGAATTAGCACAGAATCCACATAATAGAGTCGCAGCAGCTCGTCTCTGATCTGCATTTTCGTTTCTTGTGTTTTCTAACATGGTATCTATAACAGTTCTAATTCCTACGTCATCAACCACTGATAAAACTACGGCTTGACAATATTCCATTTGCTAAAAATAATCATTTCAGATTTTCAATTTCAAGTAATTTTTTTGAAATTTTTTACCTGTGCTTCATCGGGAGTACCTCTGGAAGTAGCAAGTGTAGTTTGAAGTGCTGGCAATATTCTTGGAAGATATTTATTGAGAGAATCACCAGCAACAGAAGCTAGAATGGAAAGAGCTTTTGTGTTTGCAGGTGGTGCTGTGAGTTGGGGTACCAAGTATGGAAGTACTACGCGAGATTTAATTGCCATGACTTGCCTCAAACCATCCAGAGTCCATTCGACCACATTTGGGTCTCGATCATTCTAAAAAAAATATAATTATAATTTTAGTACAAATTTACTCACTGCGTCACATTTATTTTATTTATATTTCTGTATGCATGTTTGTTAGCCTGCACCTGGATTTTATTTGTACCCGATAAAAGGGACAATAAAATACAATTACTACTAATATTACTATAACTTACCAACTGGTTTAAAAGTGTAGGTAAAATATCATCTAATGCTCTAGATCCTACAGTAAAGTGTAAACTGTCAAATGTTTTAGCAGCTGCTTGTCTAACTTCAGGCAAAGGATCACATAAGGCCTTTCTTACAGTTGGCACCAAAGAATTCACAAAAGTAAGCACCATTTCTTTAGATGTGGAGGCCATAATTTCTGACAATCCAATGCAAACACCTTGGCGTTGATCTGATTGATCAGATTGTAAGCCCCTTTCAAGAATTGGTATTATTTCCGGCAAAACTCTTTCACCAAGTTTCCTAACTAAATCTCCAAGAGTTCTAGCGGCTACTTGACGTTTGTCGTAGCTATCACTGGCCAAACAACTGAAATATATATTCTGATGTAAATAATTAATTTTTTTATAAATATAGGATGCTTACCCTAGTAAAAGGCCAAATAATGTGGGTAATATCTCTCTCAAAGTCCTGGGAGTATTTGTAACAACTACTTTCCATACATGGAGTGCAGCTTGTCTAACCATCAGAGCTACATCAGATCTACCCATGTAAAGGCCTGCTAAAACTCTGTTACGTCTTTCAGCACCTAAAGATCTAATTATTGCCAAGTGTGATTGTTCAGTACCAAAATTATCGTCTTCGCTGGCAGTTTCAGTACTCATTTTACCAGTCACACCTGATATTCTATATAACAGGTCTCCAAGAAGTTGTACAGAACTAAAATAAAATCGATAAATCAGTATTTTATCTTATACGTTAGTCGAGAAAACTTACCTGTATCTAATCCTCCAATTTTCGTCAAACAGTCCTCTCTCTAACTCTGGTAATAGTAGTAAAATGGCAGAATCTGCATACAAAGTGACTATTCTTTGACCTGCTTTTAAAGCAGTATCCCTCACATACTCATTCTCGTCAGCTAATGCTTTTAAAATTGGAGTAATAATCTGTCCTATGTATGGAGTAAATTCATTAGTAAAAACGACCGGCATGTAAATAAACATCATAATGTAACCATCTTTAACGTGAGGAGCAATATCTGTCCTCTCGGCAGTGCTAATAATATCAGGCATAAGTTTGTGGAGCTTTTCAACACCTAAACCACCTACAACCTCTGATAAACCTTGTGCTGCTCCTGATCTATCAACGGAGCTTGTTTCAGAGGTCAACGTCTGCATCAACCAAGGCAAGAGATCCTCAAAACTAGATTCGCCCATTCCTCTGACCATAGCACCTAGAGCTCTTGCACTTACAGATCTCACTTCAGGCACTGGATCTAACAAGGAAGTCTTTAATCCTGGTATAATTGTAGGTAAGTAAGGCATCAAATCTTTTTGATCTGTCAACGAATACATGTTTCCAATGATTTGAGCCGCCATCTTGCGAGTTTCTGTTGATCTGTCAATGAAAGCTCGTTGGACAACTGGCATAATTAAAGCTAGAGATGGTGCGTCAATAAAATGTACGAACTGAGTATCTAAAAGAGTTTGAAGACACACAGATGTTTTGTTTGATGGATCTTGTAAAGCTTTAAGAAGAACTGGGACAATAGCTTGAATTTCTGGGTTCCTAATTACCGAACCGATTACTTTTAACGCATCTGCTCCAGCTTCTTGTACTTTCATATGAGAATCACTTAAGACTTCAATTAACTTTGGTACAATACTTGGTAAACATGAAGATAACTGCTTAGGAGCGCAATAAGCCATAGCTCCTAATAACTCTACTGAACCAGTTTTAGTCCTCCAAGAATCTTCTTCTAAGGCAGCCAATAGTGAAGGCAAAACTAACTTAACACCGTGCCCAGATAATTTGCTCATAACAACTTTAGCTGTATCATCTGCAGCTGCACGAACATACTGGCTTGTATCACCAAAACATTGTAGAAGATGAGGCAAAACGTGTACTATATATGGTTCAAATAGTTTTCCTAACATCTGGAATAGCATTTCAAAAGCAAACAAAGCTCCTTCTCTGTGTTTATAATTTTTCTTATCTTGAATAGCTTCAGTTAGTTTTGTCATAATATCATGTTGTTTTAAGGCCAGTATACCCATTCCTTTGACCAAACCTGCTAAACCATAAGCTGCGCCTTTTCTTTCGCCATATTTATCTCCTTTTAGTAATTGATGTAAAAGTTTATTAACATAACCAGGAGCGTCGTCTTTTACTGAAGGTATTAAATATGGCAAACAATTAGATACTGCTTCTTGAACAGTCTGTGACGGAGTGGATAGAGCTTGTATTAACCTTAAAACGATCGGTTTAATTCTAAGATCATCTCTGTCTAAATGTCTAGCTAAAGATCCCATCAAAATAACAACAGCTTGTTTGACAGCGTCGTAGGTGGCAGATTTAGAAGACTTGCCCATAAAGTCATCAAAAACTGGCCAGAGAGTACCAACAGTTTCTTTTCCGTGCAAATCGACTACTCTAAGAGCCGCATTTAACATCTCTTTTCTAACAATGTCGTTCCTGTCTCCTAGAGATTGGAATACAAAGAATTGGATCAAATCTGCAATGAGTTCATCTGTAAAAAGTGGAGCTAATTCCGCTAAAGCTAAAGCTACTCCTCTTCTAGGGAACCAAGTATCAACTGCTTTCTCTATTTCTCTACCGAATTCATCCACTTTAGCTGGTATCATTTTTAATCTATCTTTGTAAAGTTGTATTAAATGTTTTAAGGTATCTTCAACCTGACTTTGATCAGTTTCTAAAAGGGCTGCCAATGACTTGGCAGCTGCTGATTGAACACCTTCTACAGGATGTTCAATATCATCGATTAGAATCTCACTAAGCATGACAGGAAACTCCATATTACCTTTTTCCCACAGCTGGTTAGCTAGCATCCTATTTTCTTCATTTTCATCGAATCTAGCAATCCAAATTCTTTTATAAACATTCAAAGCGTATTTATAGTTTGTTTCAAAATTCGGTAGAGATGAAATATCTATATTGAGACCTCTAAGAGCGGCGTCTCGAACTACTGTAGCTGGGCTTTGTAAGGCACCAAGTAATACGTCAATTTCTTCAGTAGTAGCATTGGCACAACCTGTGTTGCCACTAATGCACGCTGCTACTTCTATAAGGCAAGCTTCACATTGCGATTGAATTCTACCTTGCGTCGTGTTAATAATCTCTACAAGAAGGCTTAAAATTTGTTTAGTGGGTAAGTACTTAGGATGGTAGAGATCTTTTATGCCATTATCCTCAGTGCCGCGTAGTTTAGCGTGTTCGTTAATTATTTGCAAGCCATCGTGGAGAAGCTCGTCGTGGTTTTTGGCGTAATTTGACATCAGACTGTATTTTAAAAGTGAAAAAGTATAGCAAAAAGCTGGCACTGTAAAGCACTCCTGTGTAGGTTCTTCTTCAGTCTTTTTAGGAACAGTCTTTTGGTGAATTAGGGTTATAGTTCTTACCATTGCTTTGTTAAGATTTTCTGACTCCCAATTGGTATCTAAATCACATTGGGGTTTGGCTAGTCTCAGCGTAACATAGGCAATTAGTTCTCCAAGTGTGTCCAGTTCGTCAGAAAATACAGTTTTTCTGAGACTGATGAAAAGCTTGCAGATGTGAGGAGCGGCTAGAGGTGATTGCAAGACTTGCAGCAAGGACGGGAGAAGATCCTTAAATTGTAAAGACAAATGGAGTGGGTTACCTCTAGCCGCTGCTTGTATCATCGATATAGAATTTATGATTATATTGTTTAACTCTGTAAGTCTATTTCTAATGCCTTGTTCTTTTACAGTTTGGTTTTTAATGGCTTCTTGTTGTTTAGGGGTGATTTTGGGAGGTTTAATCTTTCCTTCTTTCCTCTTCTTTTCTTCTAACTCTCTCCTTAACTGCAATTCTTCTAGTTGATCTTTATAACTATAAACTTTGCTTTCTCTTTTTAGATTAATTTCTGCGTTGCTATCGTCGCCTGGTATAACACTTTTATCATAAAGTTCTCCCTCTGGCGTTAAAAATGTAAAGTAATCGTCTTTGGAAATTTGACACATTCTTGGGTCTTCTAATTGCGTTAAAACTTTTTTAATAACGTCAGGAAGAAGGACGTCACCGTTAACAGAAACTACAGTGGCTAAAGCATTTTCATTTGTTGGTTTATTTTCGTATTCTTCGATTAGAATTTGACTGAATTGCGTGACTCTTCGAGCTACTAAATCTTTAGGTTTAATGTTAAAATGTTTAATTATTTTGATCCACAAATTTGGCATTAAGCTTACTACAGCTGGATGATGGGTTGCTAGTAAAGAATCCAATGCTAAAAGTTGAACATCTTCAGTAGACATTCCTGACAATGAACACAGGGCTGTTATACATTCAATCACAGCATGTGAAGTCAAACTATTGCTTTCGATATCTTTATTATCATCCAATTCGGATTTATTTATAATTTTGTTTGAATCTAGGAATTTATTGAGTTCTATGAATAAAGATCTTGCGATAACAGCACCACTTAAGCTACCTACTGTTCTTTTGAGGACTGAGAGACATTTACGTCTGGTATTGCTTGAGGAAACTGTTGAACAATATAAAATGGCTCGATGGATTGGTTCTGGCTTTTTTAATTTTTCGGGATATTGCACCAAAAGTAATTCACAGAGTTGCATGACATATACAAGACCTAAAAGGAAAATAATTACAATGGCCAAACTAATGGAAGTTTAGTTAACTTACTATCTTCGGTACATGTTGTTAAATACTTTTCAGAGAAGAAAGTTTGTTTTTCCATATCTAAAACAGCATTCCAAATGCTCTGAAAATCGTTGTCCTTTTCGCGTTGTGCACTGGCGAATTTTAAGAGCATCAGAGCTGCACATAGACCTTCAGTCACTGATACCGCTACAGTGGGCTGAGATACTGCCTTTTCCACAGATTTGGAAAGAATAGGGATAAAAGAAGAAGCTTGAATGATGGTTTTAGTATTGAAAGTTGATATCATACATTGAATGTAAGATGTTTTTACAGCAGGTGTAGACGTTTTTAAACCTATACCGTTCTGTAAGCAATACATTAATAGAATAACTAAAAATAAATGAGGACTTAACTACTACCTTTAGAATATCTAATATTTTTTTGGGAATATCCTGATTCGATTTTGCTGTCCATAATGACATCATTTCCAAAGTATAACCTAATGTTTTTTCATGAACCTCAATTTCCAAAACTTTTGCAAAATAATCGGCAGCTACAAGTATCAAAGCTTGTAGCTCTTCGCCAGTTACAGCATTATAACTGAAGTTACCTAAAAAACGTTACTATTAATATGTAAGAATGATTAATAAAAAATCAAAACATACCTGCACCCAGTAAAACGCTGATTTTGTGATCAACAACTGTAAGTTTTCCATCAGATCCATGAAACACAGCAAAAGTTTTTTTTAACAGTTCTTCTATCGATTTGTAATCTTTAATTTTTTCTGCCAAACATTTACAAGCATCTGCAGCTTCTGATCGAGCTCTATCATCTTTGGAATGTAGATTTGCTAAAAAAATCGTTTTTTTTTTTTTTACTAAAATATTTGCTGATGTTTAAGACTAACCTATCAGACTATTTCCAATATCACCCATATTTTTGCTGAGATCCAAATTTACTCCAGATATTACTAATCCTACACATTCCAAGATGATTTCAGGATTTCTTAACATGGCTTTTTGCAAAGCAGGAACTACTGATTTAGTAAACATTTCTTGACTAATATTCAGCAACAGTGGGTAGCAAGCCACTATGATATTTGGACAAGGTCTAACTTTGCAACTGATAAAATTCTTTATGAAAGTATCTACTAGCTGATCCTATAAACATGTTTGGGAAAAATGGTTAATTTTTAGATATAATGAAGTAATATTAACTGATATTTACCAGGTAGGAAGTTAGAAGACTACTTTTATTTTTTGATAACCTCTCTGCTAGCACGGAAGCTAATACCACTACAGATTGGGTCTGTTCAATACTATTTATGGCATTTAGGTACATTTTTTCACTATCTGGCACACTTGACCAAGACATGTTCATCTAGAAATAGTAATAAACTGGTATTAGAGTTTGTTCATACACTTCTGAGTAATATGGTCTATTCTTGAATGTCGACCAAAATTTGTTGAATTCGACATTTGTCGCTTAACTTGAAATTGTGGTATTCTCAATTGGTTTCGACTTCCAAGTCGTATGATACAAATATTGTCGAATATAATGAGCTGGCAACACCGAATTAACGAGTCTCGAATTTGTTATATCTCTTTCTATGTGGTTCACAAGCACACACTCTCGATTTACAGTTTTACGTAAACAACATTTTTGATTTAAATATCTACAATATCAAGAAAATGGCACTCGAAGAAAATAATGTAAAATTATTGTACTCAATCACATAAACAAACCCTAATAAATTTGATGACGGAAAAGAAAAATTTTATTAATCTAAATGTTTTTATGAACTTCTTATCAATAAAAGCTTCAAAGCATTTCTATATATACCTCATCTGTATCGAGGCCATTGATAATTTTCTTTTTTTCCATTTCTAACCTTATAAAATAGATGAAAAGTCAAATATATCATCTCGCATTCGACATGAAATTGCCAACTGCTCTAGACTTGTCTATCAAACATTGTTGAATGCGACAATTGAGACAATGTAAAAATCTTGCATGCAACACAATATGTCACTAATTGTGTGGTCAGCAAAGTGCAAAGCATAAATATCTAAATTGAGGCAGAGATAACCAAAGTCATGTAAGTGACAAAAGTAAATTTTTGAGTAAAAATGGTTCAAAATTCAAAATAATTGTTTTCTAGATTTAGGGTTAATTTTAAATATGCAATTTAATGTATTTCCTACAATTCGATATTAAATAGGATTTTTTTTTAATTAACATTTTTTGTCATTTACATCTCTTTGCTTCTCACAACTTCAATTAGATATGCACTGATATAAATCAAATATAATATTTTAATGTGTTTTGTACCAAGTTATATACTTGAAAGTATTATTTATTTGTAAATAAGCAATTGCCCAATCACAAAGATGCAATTTTAAAGTTATAATAAACGAATACTAACGAAAAGAGGCATTAACAATATTAAATTATATTTCAATAGAAAACATACTCTGTTATTTAATAGTCAATATTTAAACTTCTTCATTTTTTAATTAGTAAAGATAAGGATTTAAACTCAAATAAATAATAGAATTTAAAGTCTGCAAATAGACTTGTCAACATCAGGAAAACACCACATTTGTGGGCCAAATGTCAGGTCCCTTTTGCGCAAGTTATTATTTAATATAGGAAAAGGACACTTTTGGGGAAACAATCCAAAATGGAAAAAACCACAAAAAAATGTCTGGTTCTTTCTGTCCAGGGAAAGAATTCATTTCCCAGGAAATTTCATTTTTTAGGTGGATTTTTTATACTTTAATCCTGTTTCAAACAATTTTAAAATACATACTCAAAAAAGTATATTAAAATAGGTTTAGATAGAAAATAATTTTACCAGTGATATAGCTTTAAACTTCGTTTTCATGTCATTAGCTCCCAAAATAGAAGTAACTAAATAGGACTGTAACTCAACTATCTGGTTCAGTAGATTTTGAGCTGTAGACGAACTGTGTTTCCATCCTTTTGAAAACACCAAAGTTGACCAACTCAAAGCAAACAGAGCTGTCTTGCTTGTATTGTTCCTACAAAAATAGACTCAATACCTAAGAATGTATTTTGCTTATTTATTAATACTCACGTAATAACCATATTTTTGTGTTGTGCAGCAACATCTTTTAAAACACTTGTTAAACATTTTATAGTAGATTCTGGGTGTTCCTGAACTAATTCTGTTATTAAATTCCTCACAAGCTGTTGAGAAAAACTGTCTCTATATCTCTGCAATGTTAATGGTAAAACCCTGCAGAGGCCCTTAATAATATTCTCATTTATTCCTGCAATTTTTCATTCACAAAAACTATAATATTTCCAAATATTTCACAATATAACTTACCGGGATTTTTTAAAACCTGGATCACACACTCTACAACCTGTTTTCTTTCTTTTAAACTAGCTGTTTGAACCCTGTAATGGATATCTTTCAGAGCAGTAGCCAACTAAAAAAAAATATTGGTGTTATTAATGAATTTCCACGATATTCTATTCAATAATATTATGAAAATTAGTTCCCACGTGAAGAAAATTTACCTCGTCCTCTGCCATTTTCAATTTATTAAAAGGTAGTTGTCAATGTCAAAAATAATGTCATTACTGTCAAATTTGGTGAAATGTTGAAAAAATTGTGACCAACATTAAGATATCACATATTACTGCCTTACGTCTTAGACAACTTATATTACACATCTGTGTATTTTGAGTTGCATACTTTTTGGAATATAATTTAGAACTTATTTAGTTAGGGGCGATGTTATACGTTTATTTAGTAAATATTAAACTATTATGAAAGTGTTGAAGAATATCGCCTCCACTAACCAAAACTACACTTTTTGAACAATCTACGCACGTTTCGCCAAGTATATTAGCATCATCAGGAGTTGATGATAATAGTTTAATATAAAGTTTTTTTTTTGGTTCAGATAAATCAGATCTTACCAAGTTTACTCTTTTATTTATTTTCAATACTCATTCAGAGAAATACTTGGATGATTTTGACAACCGAACCTTCGGGCAATTTTACCGAATATAATTTCTAATTACCTCAAGATTCTTGAGCGAAAATTGAATAATGGTTGTCGTGCTTATAAATTTTCGTATTGAGCGTCTTCTACACTACATCACGAAATGAACTGGGAAAGTTTAGTATTCATAGTACGGAGGATTAAAATATATTTTAACATTTTTTTTGTTTCTAAAATATAGAAAATAATTTCATTTCGCTATATAATTTGGTATTGTTTCAACTAACTTAAAAACTAGTACTATAAAATTTATATAACGGAACAAAAAAGATTGAAAATTTAACAAGTATGGTGCACATCTTGTTATGAACAATTTTTATTATCAATTTTATCAAATGGTAGTAAATATGTGATAATATATAAACTCTCAAATGGAAAATATTCAATTTCCATATAAAACGGGTGATAATAATTTTAAATTGATATTTTATATATTTCACTTTGCACACGTCAGTATATTTATGAAACACTATGTGTATTTTAATATCATTTGAGGGCCATAAAAAATATTGTCGTTATTTATAAAGCCGCAAATATTTACTATCTATTTGCATTAAAACAGATACTGCATCATGATAGAGATTTGAATAATATGCAATAAATCGTAAGGTTATTATATCAAAAATACTATAAAAAATCAACCTCTATTAAAGCAAAATGATATTTTATCAAAACCTCACAAAATCAAATCATATAATAACAAATAGTATATAATAGACAGATATTTTGTCAAATCACTGAAGTATCAAAAAACTAAAAGCATTTTCTATAACGAGAAAATTAGAGATTGATTTTTCAAAATTTCTTGAGGTTTTCTTTTCTTCTTAACTTTTTTCTTGAAGTACTTTTGTACACAAAATTTTGTTTTCAATTCCTTTCTAAACTTCTATAAAAAGAACAGGATAAGATATATACAGGTAATAATCGCAATAATCAGTGTATATGATGTCTTCAATATTTAAATTCGTTTTCGGTTTTTAATAATTTTGTTTTTGAGGTGAGAGGTACTAAGCAAAATGGTATTTTCTTTATGCTTATTCTGTAACGATAAAGTTGAGTTATCAAGAAGATTTTCGTATAATTTTTTATTAATTATTTTGTGATTTTGAATATAATTTGAGAGGTGTTGGACACTTGCGCGCCATGTTTAGTTTTTACCTGTCAATAGCCGGCGGGATGAAAATTTTCAAAGGTCAGTTGCGCGTGGAAAGCAATAAAAGCATTGAAGAATTATTTTTAGTGCCTCTCCGAACAATGACATTTTCATTGCATTTTAATAGCTTTGGGCCTGGTAATTGCTGAAAATGGGCATCATATGTCTTTAATTTCTATTTTCTTCAGAAACTTACAATAATACGTTTGAATTACTTTGTAATTAGCATCAATTTATGTTTCAATCCAATTGAAATTGCGATTCAAATCAAAAAACGCGGTCAAAAATTTGTAATAAATATTTTAAATTTACCTAGACAATGTTAAACTAGTATATTACATCAAGTGTTTTAAAAAGCTTTTACTCACTCCACTGTCAGAAAAATTGTAAACAAGCCGCGTAGCCAATTAATTCCAAATCTAAATTGACTTAAGACGAAATATTATATTTCTTACATATTAATTAATTTACTGATAAAATAAACGAGAAGCCCTTGTTAAGCATAGTAATTCAAATGTTAAATTTGAATTTTCCACTCCATAGGGGAGCGGCGTGAAATATGAAATCCGGTTTAATTTGAATTGTTTCTGCCTTCTGCAAACCACTAACTTCTGTTTATTTATCAAAGTGTTATAAGCAAGTTTAATAAAACAATTTTAAATGATCAAAATTATGTAAGATGCGATTTATCACCTTGACTTTAAAAGGAACATAAAACTGGCTACATTTTCAAACAATTTGGTAAAATGAGACTAGTTTCTTACAAAACTTAAAAAACGCAAAAAGAAAAAAAAATATATAGAAGATAGTTCAGATAGCTTTCAAATTAAATTTTCTACTTTCGTTACATAGTAACTTCATCATTAGTCTGACGAAGTTACTATGTAACGAAACTTGTCACTATTAAATTAATAACTTTTGTTATTATTTTTGTGGAAATCTTAAAACGTTGTTTTATTTATTGAAATTTAATAATGGATTTTCATCAGGTAAAAGCCGACACAGTTAAACAGATTGCAAATTCACCCGGAATCTGAATGACCACAAGGGTAAATATAGAGAATAAAACGGAGTTAGGTGGAGGACCTAAAGGTGAATATTTAAGATCTTACTACATTATTAAAATCAATGAATTGTAGCTGAAAAAAGTCAAAATCTACGAAGATAGCAAGTTCAAAGACGCGAGGTTAATGCCAAAGTTTGTATGATTAGAGAAGAATTGATGCTTCTTCAGGTACAAGGAAATTACGTTGTAGGAGTAGCGAAACCGATGAATAAAAAAATCTGCTTGTTAGAGTAGATCCTGCAGGAATTATTGCTGTCGGTATTGATAAAAATAATCAAATTTTATTTATCTCCGTAATAAAATATGATTTCTCCCCGACTACTGTGGATAAGAGATTGAGTATTAACTCGATGCTGGTTTAATAGACGGGAGAGTGTCGATGATGGCACGATATTGAGGTCGACCCAGTAGCCTACTCGAGGTTCAGAATGAATGCCATGGTATGCAACCAATTCCAACGGGCTCTGGCTAAAAGAGAAAATGAAATTTAATGGAATAGTTAGCGAGGGTAGGTTTTGTGGAGGAAGGGCGGCAAGAGATGGGGTGGTGGTATCATGATATTGCCACGACTTTACGTCACGTCCTGTGCTTCTAAAGAATGCTTTTCATTCGGCCATGAATATTATTTTTTCTACATAGGGGTTAATTGCTTATAAAAGGGGATTTTAATAAAGTTTTCCAGTTATTCAATTGATACTTGCTCTAGATATGATTGTTTTTCACTTATATACTTTTATTATAGTTCCAAAATCTAAAAAAAGAAAAAGAAACTCAGGGAAACAAATACTTACCTACTTTAACTTAATTTTACGTGTAATTTACTCACTGGTAGAAAAAAATAATGTTTTGTTTAATTTATAATATAATTTCTGAAATTCACTTATAGATGAAATGTAATTTTAGGACAATTCCATTGATATAAATATTGACCCCAATTACCCTTTTGGAATATTTTTTTTATCACACATCTCCATTTTAATTTAAAATTCATTACTTTAAAATTGTTGTAAATGATGTGTCACACATATTACATAATAATCTCGTTTCAGGTGTACACGTGTATAGAATAAGATTTTTTGGAGAATGATTAATACAAATTAAACAGTTCTTTTTCTATTTTTTTGCCACTCTATAGCAACAAAATAGAATATCCTGAGAAATAAAGCATGAATTCAGGTACCACAATATTTATTAATTTGAAGGAAGGCGACTATTTTCGGGTACAAACCATCATCAAGCCTATAAGTGCATGCGTTCAAAATTAGAAATTAACAAATTAGTGGATTTTGTGAGTCGGGAAAAAACCTCGAAAAGTGTAAATATTTCAGAGCCTAACGAGATTAATTTTCCCCCTTCCCCGCTCCAGGATGCTAAACACTATGGCGGTGATTTAAACTCTATCAACAAGTTAACCGGAAACGCGGAAACGCGGATACGAACGATAAAGCCTACGCCTATTAGTGTTCTCCGGTTTAACAGCACCCCCTAAACATAGCAAAAACCACACCCGAAGGGGGTTAATGTGGATATGCTGTCTCATATAGACCTAACCTGTGTCACCCCCCGTTTTTGACGCTGCTGAACACGATGGTTGTGGTTTAAATATTTTTCGAGTAGACCTCATGCTCTAAACGACCCCCGAAAGTGGGGAAACGCGGATGCGCCATTTCATACAGTTACAACCTGCTTCAACCTCCGTTTTCGACGATGTTGAACACGATGGTAATGTTGGATCTTCCCCCCTGGAGCAAACTACCGCCTTAAACGACCAAAAACTCCTCTCTTATTCCGTGCACCGGCTATAAAAGGAGTAGTTTTTATCGTTTGAGGTGAACAAACTAATATAACTCCACTTATTCACAGATTCAAAGACCTGCAAGGAAAATACGCCAGGAGAACACTGGCCAGTTCCAACACCTTTGCCCCTCAGGATGAGGTGGACAGATGGAAGGAACGGAAGACCCCTACCCAAGAAGCCAAGAAGAAAATCCTCGCAACCGAAAATAATAGTTCTCAACGAAGCCAAAGATCTTCCGGACGAGCTCCTAGATCTCTTAGATGAGGCTCCTCTTAGCATTAGATGACCTGGTCACCCCACTGACGTCCAAGGACCCACGGACCGCTTGAGCCTCCCCTCGGGGTGGCTCTAAGTATAAAACCAAATAACAAACTTATAAAATATCTCAAGTCAATATATCTAATCAATTAGTTTTCAGATCAAACCAACACCCACTGTATCCCTGAAAACGAGAAACTTCTCCTACAGCAGGGTATACGGAATCAACCGAATCAGGATAAATAACCGAGGAGGGTTTAGCAGGTATGCCCCTGAATCTGCATGCAGAGCGATCAGGGGAGAGTCGTGCACTACTTCACGCATTGAACCCAGCGTGAAGTGTCTTTAAAAGATTCCCGCCTCCACAACTCAGAACAATAGTTGTAATAACAAAAAAAATCATTTGAGGGGTTAGTTTGCTTCGGGATGAAGATCCAGGATCACCAACGTATGCATCATCCTCCAAAAAAGGGAGGGGGAGAATTAGGCTCTGAAATATTTACATGTTTGTCTGACTAACAACATCCACTAAATTATCTAATAAAATTAAGCACAACTTAACCATTTTATTAGATAGTAGTTGAACTAAACTCTTACCTTCTTTTTTTCTTATAATATTTATACATCTTTTATCTGTGTTTTTTCTTTTGGTGACAAAATTTTACTTTCTATCTAAACTTTTCTCCAGTTCAAATTTGTAGAACTTTTTCCACGTCCACGTCACATCATGTATAATATTAGCCTACTTTATAAATAAATATTGCTCCTTTTTTTACTCTCTTCTTTATGCTTAATTTTTCCAAATTTTTTTCCCACTTTTCCTCCACTTTTTTCATCTACTTTTGTTTTAATTTTTTTATGTTTCAAAGAAGGCAACAATTTAAAAATAATTTCAATCATAATTATACAAGTTGCTCCAAAAAAAACTATACATATGAAAATCGGGTTTATTTTTTAATGCAACACGCTGTATTTTATTGCATTTTTGAAATTTAGAAAGAAAAATAGTTTAGCTTTTTTTAAGGGCTTTAGAAGTTTGATGGTGGTGGATTTTTTTCCACTATTTTCTCCCACTCTTTTTTACCCTAAAACTCTATTGTTTTACTGTTTTCTTTATTTTTCAAACATATCTTTTCCACTGATTGATTTGATTGTTCCGAACCTCGCTACGCTTGGCACGAAGTATATGGTGGTGGAGTTTTCCCACTTTTTCCTTCCACTCTTTTTTACCTACTTGTTTACTATTTTTTTGTGTTTCAAACCGTTTGATTCTTCACACTTTTTTTCCAACTTTATTCTAAATCCAATACCTGTAACAAAAATATCAACTTTTACTTTATTTTTGATTTTTCTTCTTGGTGCGAGCAGAATTTTCCTTTTCATTTCTATTTAGCTTTCGTAAAAGGAAGTGGATAAGGCATATACAGACGATTTTAATTAATGAAGTTGTAATTGGTTTCTTATATGCGATATTTTAATAATCTTGAATTGTTTTTAAATGCTTTTAGAAATTTATCTTCTTGAGTTTTTATAATTCAATGACGGATTGCATATTTTCAATTTTTAGTTTTGACAAAATTATTGATTTATCTTATTGAATTTGGACGTCACTTGCAATATTTTATTTAAAATAAGATTGCTGTTCAGAAATTACATTTCCAAAAACTTTATTTATATTATTTTTTCTTCAATTACACTCTGCATTCTGTAATAATTTATTACTTCACTAATTCGGTATAATATGATTTTTAGCACACTAAAAATAGTGGGTGCTTCCTTAAATACCGCACGTTTGCATAAAAGGCTCCGTGGGGCTTGCGATCTTGGGCTTTGCGAACAGATCCTTTTTCGTTTTCATTGGGAACACGCATACCTGGAATTAATCTAAGGGCTGACCATAGGTGGACTTTGCGAACATGCTTAAGATTAGAACTATAAAACTATTAATATAGGATATTATTAAATTATTATTTAAAAATATTAAAGTCCAAAAGGTAAATACACCAAGATGGAAATATTTTGCATTGTCTTCGAGTTACATTCAAATATTTGAATAATTTATTTTTTTGTCAAAGTAAAACTAGATAGAAAATTATCATTTTTTAATAAATATTTACAAATTCTTGAGTTATTTTAATTATTATATCAAGTTTTCAGAAACTGATTGAAATGTTTTCTATTTACTCTCCTGAACTAATGGCAATAGAATGCAGACTCCCAGTACTGCGAATGGTCTTTTCTTTTTAGTTTCAAAACAATAAATTATTTTTTATTTTGTCCTTTCTATTCTATTGAAGTTAATTAATAAATAACAGTTAACCTTTCAAATTGTTTATTTTATGTCCGACTTTTTAAAAAAATTATCACTTTACCGACCTAATCAGAAATTTGGTATTAAAAGTTATTTTTGTTAAATGGAAGCATAAAATATTAAATAATAATGCAATTTAAGGATGAAAAACAGGACTACAAAACTGTTAAAAAAATTATGAGTGTGCAGGATTTTTATAAAATATAAATATCTCGCTAATTATACAGTAATTTCAATATCAAAGTAATCGCAGCTAATGTTTGAAACCAAAAAACTCATCGAATTTCGTATTTTTCACCCGTTATTTTTTCTTCTAGTCCTTCTACTGGTACGTGTGTTGCAAGAATTAATTTCTATAAATTCAACAATTTGTTTTCCTCTTTCTGGTAATCTTGTAGCTGGAAGACCAGGATTTTCCTTCCTTATGGATATTTTCAATTCTCCGGCGCTAATGGTCACATTGCACGATGCAAGTGCTATTGGTGAAATAAGAAACAATGATTTCTCCACATTGGTTTTCATATCTAGGAAAACCTTAAATTACCTGTCTCTTGGACATCAATGTTAATTTGTTTAAAACTTTCTTTCGTCAATTTTCTATCTCCTCTCCCAGCCTCACCCCCTCCCCCAAAAAATAATATAATTGTGTTGAACGTTTGTTTTTATTATAATTCTTGTTAAATAATATATATGGCCTGAAGATGGCTCATTAGCCGAAACTAGTTGCCTCTTAAACTATTGTTTAATTAATATATTGTGGTACATGACTTGGAGTTTTATTTCTACTGAATAACTTGAGTATTAATTATACAAAAGTTCTGTGTGTAAAAATAACTGAAATATAACTGAATCATTTTTTAATTTTAATACCCTCTACTACTATACTAGAATCGTGATCGAGCCGGAGTAATATATCTGTCGGATCAGGATATTTCAGGTGTGGGTGCCGATATTACGGGGTACATAAAATCATCTTTTAAAAATATATTTTTTTGAATATGTATTATTGAGTATTATTTCGGTATGAATTTTTTTTCAGGGGTGGGTGGTGAGGGGTCTCACATAAAACAAGCACTAGGGCAGTTAAATTACAATTATTTAAGTCTAAAACAGTAACAAAAAAAATAATAATAAGAAAAAATACCGCCTAATTTATATAACCGTGCGCTCATTCAGAGTCTTAAAAGGGATTAAAATAAGGGTAGCTTATTGTTATGTTACACAAAACCGGGCGGAACAGATAAAATTCTTAAATTCACCACATCTTTTAACTATGGGCTCTTTAAAATCACAGATTTTGTTTAAGGCGCCAGTGCTGTAAAACTCCCATAAAATTTTGATTTATTACTCAGTGTCGATTGCAATTATAGTATAATAAATCTTCAATATTTTTATTAAAATACAAAAATAAACCCGACACAAATTTAAGTTAATTAAAAAATTACCCGCGGTGTTCGCAAACCCAACGGTCCCCATAAACTGACCAAGGGTATGCCAGGTATATTTTCGCAAATCCCACGATTCGCAAAGCCAACGTTTGCAAAGTTTTTTAAAACGTGAGATTTGTAAATTATTTTTGAATTGCATTTTTTGTTAAAACATATTTATAGCTCTATCATATACTCCTTTGTATGCTGCTATTTGTTAAAATACAGTCAAGTAATAAAATTTTCCTACATCTCGATAACAATAATGTGGGTAAAAATTCAAATTTCTACATCTACATTTTTGCATGAATATTCGCTTATATTTTCTGATGCTAAAATGCCCTTTTTCAACAATTCGGATAAAAATTTATGGAGTTATGACGTGAGGGTTTTCTCTAGAAGTAGTTCACATTATTTTTTTCTCCATTTTTCGGAGGAGAGAGGGGATAGGTGCCCGTATGTAGAGTGACGGTGATGAATTTTTCTTCAAAGAAAGAGGAAAATAATCCAACGGTGCCGATTCAGTTGATTTCACCCTTCCGGAGAACGTAGTCCGCGAAAAGTGTGTAGGGGGAAGACCTATCAAACCACTATCAACAGGTGAGTTCGCTCGAATACTATTAGGGTGATATTTTTAATTTAGTTACGTTATACGTGCACCATAATTACCTGTCGTAAGTGGATTTCGTAAGTTATTTTATAATTATGTAATCTATAGAATACAGTGTTTTTAATAGGATTTTAAGACACATTTAACATATAAGTGATACACCAAAAAATAATTTTCTAATTTAATACAAAATAACTATACATAAGGAACAATAAAATTAGTATTTCGGTTAAGAAGTGTCTTCAAAAGGCAAATATTATATAATTATTTTTAATTGGTCCAAAAAAAAGTATTCAAATTTTTTGGAACACTATATCTAAAATATATAAATAAAACGCCTTTAATACTAAAAATGTATTTGATAGAAAGCAGTAGAAAACGTATAAGTAACTTTAGGGCTTAATGAAGATTGAACAATTTAGCTCGTTTAAAACCTAGAATGTAAACTAAAGACTTTAACTAGTTTGCTGGGATTCAAACTTATAAAACTCGTAGACCGAAACACCTTCAAAGAGATTGGATAAAGCGACAAAGGATTTGTGAGATTAAAAAAAGAATAATAAATCACAAATTAATTTTTTCTCATACCGGGTGTATACAGGGTCAAGACAAAAAAAACGAAACATAACTACCACTAACCGCGAAAAACTAAACATTTATAAATACTGAGAATAAATAACCTGAAGTCATAATGTAACGTCAGTTGTTAAAGTGTGCTTTATTTCTTGATAATTTTCCCTCTCACCCATTTGTCCAGTCGATAGGTTATAGTTTCATATAGAAAATGGTCGGAAGTTAATAAAATGTTGGGATGTTGTTCAGGGATGGTTATTTAACATTTTTTCAAGTTTTGGATCTTAAGGACCATGTGAAAAAAGATGAGGGGGAACTGCAACATTTTTGACTTCCTCCGATTTTCCCACAATAAGTTTTTTCCCTTACATCCTACGACAAAAGCATTTCTATACTTTTTTGTAGTAGTTAAATTTCCTACAATTTTGACTGTATGTTTATTCGTTAGCGAGATATGGCGCTTCAATAAAGGGCCATTTTTCAAAATTCTCTAAAAAAATGCAGAATTTCACCTTATTTCTTGTCTTTTGTCCGAATTATGATGAAATGTTGTTGTAATTATGGTTCCTGGTTAAAATTACCAACTTGAACAGCCCTCTCCATCCCCTCTCCACCGCTGTTCACCCCTTCCCCCACACAAACGCTAATTTTCTTCCCTGATGAAAGCCAACCATATTCACATTATGTTAGTAATGATATTAGTTACTTTTCGAATCGATATGCCCCTTCCAACCTTCACTCCTTCCCCTCCAATCTTCACCCCTCCCCTCCCCCTCCCCTCCCCTCCCCGTCCCCTCCACCAGTACATAATTATCGTGGAAAAATTAACGTAATTAATAATATTAAGTTATTCACTGTTTTGCTGTGTGGTCGACTGCCTTGCTCAATCAGCTCAATCACCAGCTGAATGGAAAACTGGCATTCATCACTGTTCTTGACTCTCGTCGATGTATGAAAATCTCACCTGCATGGCCTCGTCAACACTCGGCTATGGGCGGAATCCACTTTTCTGCGCTGACTTGGTGGCTGTTAAAAACTTGCAAAGCACTATTGGTGACATTTTGGGCCAGCATTGACGGCGACTAATAAATTAGTGTTCAAATTGAAATTGATCAACTGGCTGATGAATTCTTCTATTGTCTTCTCCCACTTGTCTCCACGCATCCTTGCCTTGTCAATAATTGTATTGGCTATTTCGGGTAGAGTCAATTTGACCGGAGCATTGTGCCTTTCCAAAGGCAACTTTGCCTGTTTAGCTGTGAAATAACTAGTGATAGCTTCAGCACAAAAAAACCGTCTAATTTCGTAACTTGTGTAGGAACAAGAGAAGGAGCTTTGGATATGTCATACACAGAGAAAACACTATCGTACTGTCAATGAGAATATCATTAAATTAATGGTACACTCTATTCTGTATTCCGCGTTCATAATAGTATTTAGTTCAATGCTAAATCTATCAGTATTTGTTAAATTCATTATATAATATGGAATATTTAAAAATAGTTTATGTTTGGATGTCGACAAGAGTTTTCTTTTATTTCCATGGAACCTATTGTTGATTTAAACGTTTCTTTCTTTGCAACAGAATATAATATAATTTGGGTAAAGTATTATATTTTTGGTATAATTATTGCATTATTGAATAAACTAAAGCCTTGTATAAGAAAAGAACTTTAGTATTATTGAATCAAATACGTATAACCTTTATTTAATTTTTAGATTTTTTTAATTTAAAAGATCACTATAATCATTAGAACAATATTTTAATACTACTTCTTATTGGTTCAAATAATAATTTCACTTAAAACACGAATAATTCACATTGAATTAAAAAAATATTGTTTACCACTTAATTACACCTTTTCATTTAATAAATTATAGAATTATTATTGAAGCACTTATACCTAAATGTACGTTATTTTTAACTTTGAAAACAGTATTTCTTCTTTACTTTAATTGAAGTAAAGTGAATGTTTTTAAGTGAAAGACTATTCTTGCAAATACAATAGCGTTTTTTCTGTGTATCCACGACGTACAAAGAGAGAAATCATTTTCTCATTGTTGTACCTTGTAAGCACTGTGCACTCCCACTTCACCAGGCTCTCTTTAAACGAATAACTGAAACGATTCCTTCCTGACAATTCAGGATTTATGATCAGCAACCACTATTTTTCTATAATTTTTCTTCTCGCCTTGTATATTCCAAAATCCAAATTTAGTTTTATTTCTGGTCTGTTAAGAACAATTACCATTTCTAGCGTAAGTTCCACCTCTCATGAAAATAAGGTCTCTTCTCGTATTATTATCTAGAAGTATAAAAGTTTATTGTTATCTTTCCCCTCAAATTTTTTGGTTTTTTTTTCCTGGGAGCAACAATTTTAGTAACATTTTGTTTGTCCGCGAGCATCCATTTCTCATAGAAGCAATAAAGCAACAGTTTTTTATCTGATAGTATTTTATTTTGGAACAACATTTTCTTCCTGGGAGCAACAACTTTTTTCCGGACAATCTTTTCCTGGAAACCTAACATTCCTTTTGACGATCACAAGAAAAGAAATCAAGCTAAGTTTTGATTAAAAACAAATCTCTTATAATTTTTCTAAAAGGTAGATGTTATAAATAAATTCAGTTTAATATTTACTTTAGTTTATTTTTTCCTTCAATCAAACAAAAAGAAAACCGATTTTAAAAATATACCAAAGTTTTGTTGTCAATTGTGTACTAATACCAACTAAAAAACCTAATTGACTGGTGATTTGGTATATTTCAAGATCCATTACAGAAAATATAGAAAAGTAGCTATTGTGAATTGGAGTTGGGTGGGGTAAGAGGGGAGCGGGGTGTGTTGGGTGGGGTGGGGTGTCTAAAGTTGGTGATTGTAACCAGGAACCATAATTACAACAAGATAATTCGGTTATGACAGAAGAAATAAGGTGGAATTCTGCATTTTTTGGCATTTTTTACCTGATTTTTAAAAAATAACTTATTTCGAAGCGCCATATCGCGCTAACGTTTGGATAAAACTCAAACAGAATTATTATGCTTTTATTATTTTTTTATTTTTACTGTTTATTTCAATTTTATATGCCGATGTGATCCTTGAGCTTTTTTCATAGAAATGAACTTTTAAAAATCAGATTTAAATCCGGTGCTGCATCAAGCTTATTACGATGTTTATTCTTGATATACGCATAACTTAAGAATGATCTTTCTTGTGTTCGTAAAAGGTAATGAATATTTCATAGCTTTCGTACTAAGTTCTTTATACTCTTCTCTTACTATTTCCCAGAACTTTCTAAGATTCAATCAATTTTTTTCAACAACCGTTAACTTATTTTAGCATTTATGATTTTATATACCGATCATTATCATTTCCTTAGAATCAATTCCATGTTACATATGTTTCAAATGATACCAAACAGTGCGATAATAATTTTTAAAAAAATGAGTGTATTTAGAAATCTATTTGGAATTAAATTTTATGAATCAGACAGTTAGCACACATCTGCGTTTCAAACAAATGTAGGCGCTTTATTTTAGTTGTTGATGAGTATATTTTAATATTATCATTATTATGATTTAGTGAAAAATGGACAGTATTTAGAGCTTTTGAAAAATTCTTAATAAATAACTGATTAGATTCTTACAATTCCGAACGGACTATTAAATAAAGGATAATCGCAAAAATCTATTAGACCTATACGAACATAAATAATCTTATTAAAAAGTATGAGTCAATTTAAAAATGTATATATTTCAACAACTACTTGATTAAATTGTTGGCAGATCATCAAAAAGCAACAAAAGATTTTAACTTCATGGTCATTTATTGTAAATAAACGAGAAAAACCAAAATGGAAGTAGTTATTACGAAATCAATGTTTGTTTTTTTTTAGTTGGAATTGTTTAAGTTAGAGAAAAACCAATTTTTAACAGATATTTTAATCCTAGGAATTTTCTGTTTGTTATTATTAAAAGGTAGATTAATAAAGTGTGTTTAAGCCATTCAGGACGTTTTTTGCAAAAAAATGTTTTCAGGAACATGCTTAATTAAGTTCTTGACCCATCCTTAATTATACTAAGAATACGTTTGTCTTTTAAATAGTCTATTTCTCCAGTTCTTAATATTACCTACCGTTCAACAGCCATTTTTTTCAATTTTATAAACATATAATATACCAAAAAGTTAATCTATGACCCATCCCATCCCCTAAATTAAGGTATTCCAAGGTTTGTCTGGGAATCCCGTATTTTGATTTTATTATTATAGTAAGGGAAAAGGATATTTTTAATTGACTTATGCAAGACTTATCTTTTACAAGGGTTTTACAGGCAATTGTTATAAATCAATTAAAGCACCCTGTACCGCTTTTCAGGTTTAAACATGGACCGTACTTCAGAAAAAAACGGCGGTGTCACCCTAGAACTTTTCCGGCTCGGCTGTAGAGAATAGGATTATTTTAATTACAAAATACTAAGCATTATATTACTTTATGGAACAAATTTTAAATGCGCACATTATATAGTACACTGCTACAAAAAGCCTAAATGTATATATTTTTTTCCCTCTAGCGGCGAAACTATGGCGAATTCGAAAAAAAATTAAACATGAAAATTAAAAGAAATTTGGTGCTCTACAACTTTGCACTAAAATGCATTGTTTGTCCTCAATATTTGGAGAGTAATTTTATATTGTTTCCTTAATTCGTTTTAATTGCTTGATAATCCAACAATTAGGTACATTATATATTTTTCTAAAAAACATGGGCGGACCAAATTAAAAAAGTTGTTTGTTGAAAATTAATAGTTAATATAATATGATTGGAGTGTACCTAACTCAGCATTATTTAAAAAACAAAAACTCTAGTATGGACGATCGATATTGACAAATATATAAATTATGACCGTAACCGTTAACTATTGTTAAATTTGCTAAGGGCAGGTAGTTTATTACAATCGACCTTTATAATGAGTGCCAAATATATCTGTCCCTTACTATAATCATGTATATTTATTTATCTCTTTAGTGCTTAAATATGTTTTTTATAGATTTTTGTTCTTCATTAAATCCTTATACTTTTATAGAGCGTCGGGTACCTATACATCATTTTATTGTAGCCTCGTCTTTTTCGCCTCCCAGTTGCACTATTCTTCCCATCCAGTTCTTTCTTGGTCAGCCTTTTCTTCTTTTATCAGTACTTTTTACATGTATCACTTTCACGACTATTTTGCATGCAGAATTATTTTTTAAACCTAAATAATAATAATTTATCCTCAACCCTTAGTTATTCTAATATAGATAGCGAAACGTATGTCCAGAGTTTTTTTTCGACTGTAGTTTTGGAAGAAGGTTTAAGTTTATAAAAGGAAAATAAATAGTTAAATTTCAAAATTTCCTAAATAACTTTAATACCTAAAGGTAAAAATATAAGAAAAGTTTGTACAGTTTTAAAGACAATTAAATTAGTAGTGGAGGTAGCAGGGTTCTGTGACACTCGATGTCATGTCCATCAAGTTCATGTACCAAGAGCTGAGGAAGTCACCTGGGGCAAGAAAAGAGTACCCCTTATGTGGTAAAAGAGGTGTAATCAATGTCCAGAAGGTATTTTAGCACTCCTGAAATAGTAAAATCTACCCCTTTGAATACCTTTTAGGCTTCTTGTAAACGATGACCGACAACAATAACTAGAAGCGGTAGCAGAAGTTGACTTCTTGTAGCCCCCCGTATAATGCAAAACTCATCGCTTATCGCTTGATCCTTCTTCTTTTCCTGTACTTTTTACTTCTTGTAGACGACGACCGCAGGTCTCGAACAGCTTGTAACAGGCCTCGAACAGCTTTTAACAGGTCTCGAACAGCTTTTAACAGGTACGCGGATCAAACCTGGACTTCTGGTTATTGTTGTTGGTCATCGTTAACACGAAGCCTAAAAGGCATTCAAAGGGGTAGGTTTTACTGATTTAGGGGTGCTAAAGTACCTTCTGGACATTGATTACACCTCTTTTACCACATAAGGGGTACTCTTTTCTTGTCCCAGGTGAATTCTTTAGCTCTTGGTACATGAACTTGATGGACATGCCATCGAGTGTCATAGGAACCCGCTACCTCCACTACTTAAATTTGTTATATGGAAGGTTCGTCCCCAGATAATCCTTGCCGGATAATTTTTTCCCAAGACAATTTTTCCAACCGAATAATTGTCTTGTGGAATAATTGTCGCTATGAAGAATTGTCTTGGGGGAAAATCGTCTGGGAAGGATTGACCGGGAAAGGATTGTCATCGATTCCTCAAATTAGTTTTGTCTCAATTTATAATTATTACAATTGGGCTTACTTGGTCTCTATAATTAACTGAAGAACTTTCGACGAAAATTTTAGAGCGATTTTACAAACTAACTTCTCATTTTAAAATGTATTATATAACAAAATAGTTACTAATATATCATATTTTTTTTTCATCGTAAAATAATTTGTCGTCTCCGGCACTTTTGTTAAATTATACGTAAATAAAGTTAAGCAGAATTTAACTAATGTTGAATATTAAAGTCCCGTGCGCGGTTTTTAATTGCCACGAAGTTTTTGAAGCTCAGAAGAGACCATTTCAAATTTAAGGAGCACATTAAATCTTTCATTTCGTATCCCACTCAAGTTCTAGTAAAAATTAATGATCTGAAAATATCGATTATTCAGGGTGATTTATAAATTATCACCACAAAATCACTATATGAATTCTTAGAGTTATTTTATTTTAGAAAAATCAAAGAAATATCTACAGAATGTTGGATTATTAAAGATACCATATATTTTGATAAGATTTTTATATTTATATTATTCTTACAATTCGAAGTAATATTTATAGTATGGACTCTGACGAATTCCGCCACGTCGGTAAAGATATGGTCGACTACATCTGTAACTACATGGAAAACATCAATACTCGTCGAGTAACCCCGAATATAGAACCAGGTTATTTAAGGAAACTTCTACCCCTACAGGCTCCAGAAAATCCCGAAGAATGGGAAAAGATCATGGAAGACATCGAGATGAAAATAATGCCGGGAGTAACCCACTGGCAACACCCCAGGTTCCATGCTTATTTTCCGAGTGGAAATTCGTATCCATCCATTCTTGGAGATATGCTTTCAGCCGGTATTGGGTGTATTGGATTTTCTTGGGTAAGTGTAAGTCGGAATGTATAATATGATTCTACTTAAAATGATTTTAAAGAATATTAAAAGAGATTGGAAAGTGTACAATTTGGTATTAATGAAACCATTCTAGTTTACTGATGTAGCTAAGTAGAAAATTTTACGATCAAACGAACATTCAATTTTATTTAGCGGACACAGTTTTTAAATTTAGATAAATTTTATTTATAAATTTATACAACTTTATTGTTAATTCTAACCAGTGTAAATTAATTTTATCATAGATAGATTTAGGCAATAGTTTGGGGTGTTTGCATGGTACCTTAAGCACATCCTAAACTTTTACATTAAAAAAACAGAATTCCAAAATACATTTTTATACATTTTTGGCAGTAACTGTAGATGGTTTTTTTATTTCAATATTTTTTTAGGCTTCGAGCCCAGCCCTGACTGAACTGGAAACAATAGTATTGGACTGGCTAGGTAAATATTTTTGAACGTAAGATATATTATTAGATATCATGTTACTAAACAATTAATTGGCGGTTCATCCTTTAATAATCATTTCAGATCAATATTTTTAAGATTTGCATCTGATTATTAGGATGGCAATTTTCCTCTTAGCGAACTATATTTTTCTATTAATGAATCTAATATTTAGGTAAAGCAATTGGTCTCCCTGACCAGTTTTTAGCGTTCAAAGAAGGCAGTAGAGGAGGAGGAGTTATACAAGTAAACCAATTCACACTACGAACACACAGTGTGTTTAAAATGTATTTTTTTTTCGTAGACCTCTGCAAGTGAATGCGTTTTGGTTTCGATGTTGGCGGCCCGAGCACAGGCCATCAAAAGACTGAAGCAACAGCATCCTTTCATCGAAGAAGGACTTTTATTGTCTAAACTTATGGCATACTGTTCCAGAGAAGCGCATTCCTGTGTCGAAAAAGCCGCCATGATATGTTTCGTGAAATTGAGAATTTTAGAACCCGATGAAAAATCTTCTTTGAGAGGAAAAACCTTGATGATGGTAAAAAAAATATAGTAGCAATTAAAAAAATCAACCAGGCAGAACTTTTTTTAATGTTCATAAATTACTTTTTTGTAGTTAATTACATTTTTTAACAAGAAGTGCAAAACAAAGATTAGTTTTTTTAAAATTATTTTAACTTATTTCTATTCACGTTTTGCTAATATAAGAATAAATATTAATATCTCTAATAAATTGTATCATTGTCTACAAATTTATTGGTGGCTGTGACATATTTTTTTAAATTTAAGGCTATGGAAGAAGATGAAACAATGGGCTTGATTCCGTTTTTTGTTTCAACAACTTTAGGAACGACTTCTTGTTGTGCTTTTGACCACTTAGAAGAAATCGGACAAGTGTGTCAAAAATTCCCTTGCGTGTGGCTACACGTAGATGCAGCATATGCAGGAGGAGCTTTTATTTGCCCAGAATTAAAATATCTACTCAAAGGAATAGAATACGCGGATTCCTTTAACACCAATCCGAATAAATGGCTACTAACCAATTTCGATTGTTCTACTTATTGGGTGCGTTAAACATAAAACGTGTGTAATTGAATTAATCTTGTTGTTTTAGGTTACTGATCGTATTAAACTTACATCGGCTTTGGTAGTAGATCCTTTGTACCTTCAACATGGATATTCTGATGCTACGATCGATTACAGACATTGGGGGGTTCCATTGAGCAGACGATTTAGATCTTTGAAGATTTGGTTCGTTCTTCGTAGTTACGGTATATCGGGATTACAAAAATATATCAGAAATCACATAACGCTCGCACATAGGTTTGAGGAACACGTTGTTAGAGATAGACGATTCGAAATTTGCAATGAAGTCAAAGTGAGTAAAACAATGATTATGTTTATATATAAATATTTCTTGTTATTTTGTAGTTAGGATTGGTATGTTTTCGGCTAAAAGGCAGCGATAAACTTAATGAAAAACTACTAAGCTGCATAAATGCTTCTGGAAAATTGCACATGGTTCCCTCAAATGTCAATGATAAATATGTGATACGATTTTGCGTTGTTGCCGCTACTGCTGATGAAGAAGATATAGGTAAGTAAAAATAATTTTCACATATAAAAAAAATAGAAATGAGACAATTCCTCTCCGCGAAGATTCAAATTCAGAGGAATTTAAACATCTGCTATTCTTGTCCTGTAGATGGTTGAATATTTTGTCGTTTTCTTTATATGGGTGAGACACAAGGAACTGTACATACTTCTAACATAAGCAGAGGCACCTAGAGGGTTATCAAATGGCTATTCAAAAAAAGGTCTTCTTCTTTTCTTTATTAATATAGATGCCAAAACAATGTTTGGTCATATCTTTTCAATGATTAAGTCATTTGTCTCATTTTTTTGCTAAAAGTGTGAATTGGTGTCTAGCAACTAACTGACGTATTCAGAATAAAATAATTCCAGGGCCGGCTACGCAAAAATTTGTGGGACTGCTTCATATCTAATACTTCACCGTGTATATGATTTCTCTAAAATCTGATACGATTTTTTCAGAGGACATAAATAGACAGTTAAACCTGGACGTTTGAAATTTTTGTTACTCTTACCTTTCCTTTTTACCTCTCGCCCTTCAGATAAGAGAGGTATAGGAATCATGCTAAAAATTGGGTAGTGAGTTTTCAATGGATAAACACGTTTTAGGGTCCCTAGAATACGATTTTAATATTTTCGCGATGATGTCTGTGTGTGTGTGTTAGTGTGTGTGTGTTAGTGTGTGTGTGTGTGTGTGTGTGTGTTAGTGTGTGTGTGTGTGTGTGTGTGTGTGTGTGTGTGTTTGTGTTTGGATGGATGTTGTAGTAACGATAACTCAAAAACTACTGAATAAAAAAATTTGAAATTTTGCATACAGAATTCTGATACCCTAGATTAGATCTGATTAGATTTTGGTGCCAATCGGACAACCGGAAGTGGCAGTTGCTATGGGTGATGACGCCATTATTATACAAAATGGCAATAAAGTTTTACACATATATTTTGTATGCCCTATAGTTTATTTTCATCTCATTAAAATTTTCGAAACTTTTGCCATTGTTGCCAGATTTACAAAAAAATAATTTTTTTTCATACTTTTTTGTGTCAACCTGTAAATTTTTGATTCAAAAATGGCGAGAGGTCATGTGCTGGCCACATCAAATTTTTTAATTAAAGATTCATAGGGCCTTATTTAAAAACCTAGCATATCTGGGTCATGTCAAAAATTCACCCTTTATGTTACTTTTTCCATTCGCAATGGACTGAAATGAAATAATAAAATTAAAAGTCATCCTCAAATCCTTCGTCAGTAAGATACCCCAGCGCTCAGCCGAATTTTAAATTTTATATTTTAGACACTGACGTACTCTTTTCCACTCTTCACCTTAAATTTAGTGTGTACACCATCCTCAGTCTCTTATGAATAAAAAATGCTTGTATTAACCTAGTTTTATCATTTGTTTGCGGGGATATCATGTATAATTTTTTTGCTATACAACATTTATATATCATTTGACAATCAGAAAGTACATTAAACATTTAAACATTCGACAAGAAAAGTGTATTGAAGCAGATTGATTTCATTTTGAACATCTTTTAAAATGTTAAATTTTGAATTATGAAACTTTGATTTTCAACAATGTTGAAGAATACCATCACCACTAACCAAAACTACACTTTTATAAACTGTTTATCATCAACTCCTGATGATGCTAACGTTAGCGAATCGTACGTAGAGTGTTAAAAAAGTGTAGTTTTGATTAGTGGTGACGATATTCTTCAACATCTTTTAAAATCTTAATTTTTATTAAATTGTTTTCTCCCTTGTTCGGCATTGTTAAAACTATTTTGTCTTTTGGTTATTGTCATTTATTTTATTTCTTAATTTATGAATAAACATTTCAAGGGCTTGGTCATTTTATTCCGATTAAAATAATTGCACACGATTGTCCCTCAAACAAACCAGAAAGCTAGATTAATACAATTTTTTTATCTGATTTCGGTCCATTGCGGGTGGAAATAGTTATATACAAGGTGAATTTTCAACATAAATCAGATATGCCAGATTTTTAAATCTGTCCCTGTAAATTGATTCAAATTCTGGTATTTACTATACCAGAGCACAGTGTGTGTCATTATTGTTTATTTTAAAGAATTCATTGTAATTACTAAATATTATTATACAGTAAGATATTTCATTATTGTCAATTTTCATTTTGATTTTAAAATGAATCTTTAATTAAAAATGTAAGTCACATGTAACAAAAAATTTAAACCCTAGGTTTAACTGTCTATTTATGTCCTCTGGAAAAATCATATCAGATTTTTGAAAAATCACATACAGCGTAAGTATTGAATATGAAGCAATCCCACAAATTCTCGCGAAGCAGGCCCTGGCATTTTTTAACTCTGAATATGTCAGCTAGACACCAGTACACACTTTTACCGAAAAATGAGACAAATCGACTTAATCATTGAAAATTTATGACCAAACATTGATTTGGTCAAGATCCATAATCCACCCTGTATATTAATAAATAATAGAAGACATTTTTTAATGGTCATTTGGTAGTCCATTTAGGTGCCTCTGCTCATGGCAGAAGTATGTACACTTCCTCGGGACTCACCCTGTACATATATTGACAATAAGCACTGAGGATGGCGTGTAGGCGATTTTAAGTAAAAAAAATATTTGCATGTAATACAAATATTTTATTGCTCTTTCCAGATGTTGCTGTATAGTCAAGTCAACAAGTGCTTTTTGGGTCAAACTTTGTTCTCAGCCTATGAAAAATATGAACGAGGTGTCATTCGATTCGGAATAGTGTGTAGATGATTTTTGAAAAAATTCAAAAGCCGCTTGCAAAAATTGCAAAAGTTATAAACAACTAACTAAAAAAAAATGGGGTTTGGTTTTTTGCAAATATCTCAAAAACTATTTGACATTTTTTAAATTTGAAAAAAGAGGAGGAAATTTACCAAAAAAAAAACTATACCTCCCGGACCTTATGACCAATATTTATAATTCTCCCCGACTGTTAAAAATTGGATCGAAAACGGGGAACCCGGCTTGCGTAAGCGCTGCCCACTTTTGACCTTTAATGAATAAATATTATTTAAACTTATTATCTACTGGATAGATTTATGAACAAAAATCCGCGGTCAAAAATTTTTTATCGCGATTTTTCTATTAATTATGCATTAGTTAATTAACAATTTTTTCCTACTTGAACATGAACTTTGTAAGTGCGTTAATTGTTAAATAACAAAGGTCTCAGAAGAGATTCCCATTGGAAAAATTAAAAAATTGTTATTTTTCACTTTGTTATTAACAATTAACTTACGTTAAAAATTAAAAAGCTTGCTTAATCATTTAAATTTTTTTTTTCATGTTACTATTGATCCGTTTTTTATGATCACATAAATAGCGACAAAATGTTGTGATGGCTACAACCAATTTTTTTAAATTGACAATAAAAATAATACATTTTTCATTGCAGATTATGCTTGGGAAGTTATAAAAGAGTTTGCCGAAGAGTTACTAGAATCACAATCAGCAGAAAAAGAACGGGTAAGTTTTATTAAAACAAAAAAAATACAATAATTTGAATTCAGTTCTGCTGCACCTGGTATATACGATGTTAAATAGTAAAACTAAAAATAATCAATGTAGTAATAATTATACGACTTCCTAGTGACTGTGAAAAAGTTATATAAACATATTTGATTATTATTTTTGTGTGTGACACTTTTTGAAAATTATTAGTTTCCCACTGGGTCATATGTTCCACATTATTTTTAAGAAATTGCGTAGTTTAGTTTTTATTAATAATATTTAAAATAAATAAAAATTGTTAATGTCTTATTATCTGATTAAATTGAAAGCAAGTTTAAATTTTTTGTATATACCATTTTAATAAATTTTGATCATTTAAATGCGAGAAAGCAAATGCATAATATTAAAGGAAATATTTATATTAATCTTGATTTATGACGAGTCATTTTTTAAATAATTAAAACAAATACAATGACGTGACGTGAATATGTTAAAGTTAAAAATAGCGGGTAATTTGCAATTTTATATTATTTATGAATTTTTAAGTTAATATTCGGAATTTTCCGAATAATTTTATTAATCTTTTAATGCCAGCTCAAAATTATTATATTTCGATAATTGAAGAAAATTTTAATCCACAAAAAATTTTGAAAAATGGCCTCCTTCATACCGGAAATTGGGTTAGAAAATTTCAAAACCGGATTTTTAATTTTTAATATTTTTTCTGGTTTTTAATTACATGTTTAACAATACCCATGCGCCAAATAATCTTATATTAATCATACTTTAATTTATAATCCTGTAAATATTTTTTGATTTTTATTATTTTTCCTGACATTTACTGACATGTTTATAAATTATAAGTAAACGTATATAATACAATATTTGTTGACAAAAGGAAACCAAAAATAAACACATAAACACAAAGCTGAAATAAAACTAAAGAAAGAGAGCAAACAATGCCGATTGTAATTAGTTAATAATAGTTGACAATTTTGAAATCAGACAATTTTCTATTTAACTTAAATACTGACTATTTTGTTTAACGTGATCAATATACTTGAAACTTCTATAAGTTCAGTATCACTATTACTATTGTCGTCTAAATTAATATATATTTTTTTGTTAGGTATAGTGGATCGGTACTATTCTGTAAATTTGTGTAAATTAAAATTTAATGTTTTTTAGATTTATTACTTTTTTTTGACATGGGGAATTTTGTTATTTTTTCAAATATTTGTATTATATTGGCGGTATTTTTTTGGAATTAGAAAACAAAATAAAATTATCGTTTCCGTGAATATTAGCAACCATTAACATCAGAGTAATAAATAAATGTGACAAAATTTTATGGTAATTCAATTGCAAATAGTTATTTCCTTTTCACACTTCGTTTATTTATATATATAAACATTTTAATGGAGATCCCCTTTTAATATTTTACATTTTTTTTATCTCTTATTTTTTAATTCTAATTCACATTTTTTGTTTTTTTGCGATCTTTCGAACAGTGTTTTAATTTTTTTTATAATTTAAAAAAATTTTTCACTAATTTTTCATAAAATGAGCCTATTGTTGATTAACTTTTTTTTTACAGTTTTCGTTTACATTTCAAATAATTATTTTAGCTTCGTGGAGACATTATGACAACTAATATTAAGGTGGGGGTTTAGGCGAGAAAATAAATTCAAACATCTATTGTTATGTTATTTCAATATTATTTGAAATCACAATTTTGGGTTGGGCTCTAGGGAAAATAATAAACATTATAATTATTATAAATTTAACAATGTATTTTTTTTTCTCCTGTTTCACTACTATTTTGACTAATACCTTTGACCATTTTGCTAGATGTCTTCTAATCTTCTTTACTTCACTGTTTCTTAATTTATAGATGCTTTTCCAGAAATTTAATATTTTTTTATTTTAATCTTCCTCCATTTTCCTTACTAATGATATTATTTGATTTCTTCAACGATTAGCATTCTAAATTATACTTCATTAACCTGAATTTTTATTTTATTATTTTTTAATTAAAACTATAGATTTGTTAGTTATTGGTATATAGTTTTATTTTTTTACATCCCTTACGTTAATACCATTTAATAATCTTTCTCATAAAGATTTTCTCTGACAATTTTAAAATTATCAAAAAATTGACTTGTTCATTATTTTTCTTCCCTTTCCAATTTTTTCAACCACTAGATTTTTTATAAAAATGATAATATCTATTACTTCTTTTTACTTATAAATTTACAAAATTTTCATGATTTAACTTTGCATTAAAATTTTTATAATGATTTACCTCCCAATTTATATTCTCCATATACTTTTGAAAATGTTACTATATGTAATAAAATACACAGGGGGTAAAAAAATCCACTACAATATATACCTTTCTGTATATATATTCCATATATTCGCTGTCTGTCAGTGAATGTCCAAACTAATATCAGTAGTTTCCGCCTTCTCAAATTATACAAGCAGCCATGTTTTATTTAGATTTATTTGTCTGATCACAGAACTTGGATATTACTTTAATAATTGACAAATTTGATAAGCTAAACTAAAGGAAAATTGATATTCTAATTGTCAGTAGATAGAACGTTCGTTAACTTTAAAGGTTCTGTAACTAATGACAATGACGTTTAGATTGTGACAATTATACAAGAGATCAACTTGTAAAGTTCTATTCTAAACGTCATCGCCTTTACTTATTGAGTCTTTAAAGTTAAAGGACGTTCTATCTACTGACAGTAAGCCTTGGCTATATCTGAATTTAATTTTTTTTAGTTTATTTTAATAAAAATTGAGATACAAACCAGTACGATAATTTATACGATTTCTAAAATTCATTTGTGATTTTATTTGTAGAAAAATTTAATTAAAAACCAGCGATTGGCAAAGAATTAACCCTTATAAACACATTTATAATTTAACTTTCAATATATTTGCTTTTGTTTGTTTAAACTGTGTTTAGTAATTGGAATATGTTTTACCCTATATTTTACATGTCAGTTCCCGCCTAAATCCCTATTAATTAGATTATAATATTGGGATTTTTTAATTTTTATGTTAAACAGTGTCATCCCCTAGTACGCACCATATAGGAAACTTATTTATTAACGGTTTTTCGAAAAAAAGTTAATCTTGGTAAAAAATTGTGTATCCGCTAAATTCAAACATGCACCAATAAAATATAGTACAACACACCTAATATACGAGGAATCTTAAAAAATTTGTTTTTGAGACAAGAGAAAAGTACCCTTTTTTGAAAAATTTGTTATTTAGAAAAGTTATTCAGCATTAAAAAAACATTTAGATTTAAAGTCATGTCTAAGTGAAATCTTATTTTTTTATCCATTTTTTTTAAAATTGGGACTACGAAATAAATTTTTGCTAAAACGATAAATAGACAACATCCTGTAAACGACGGTTTATTTTTTTTAACACTGAAAATTGCTCAAAATTATTAGTATTGTAACAAGAACTTAATATTCATAATATCAAATCACAAAACATCAAAATAAAATAAGTATTTTGGCACAAACTAATTACATTTATGTTGTGGAGTTTTTCTTTTTCAAAATAAAACTTCACTTAGATGGCCATGACTTCAAATCTAGATGTATTTTTTAATGCTGAACAACTTTTCTAAATACCATTTCCCGATTTTTTCAAAATAAGGGTATGTACAGGGTGTCCCAAATTGGTGTATTTTGCAGGGTATCTCGTAAACTAGAAGAGATCGAAAAAAAGCAGTTAAAAGATGTTATGACTTCTTTTTTATTAAAGTAACGATAGCCTAATTAAATCTTTAGTAGCTCCCTGCATTTGGAAGATACAGGGCGATTATCGGAAACTGTCGAAAACTGCAAGGTTCTATAACTTCTTAATTAAGAAAAATATAAAATAACTTTATAAAAACTTTTGATAGATATATTATTAAAGAGTTCACTGGTGCACAAGAATTTTTTTTAGGGGGTCTCACTAAGGAAATATAATGCAAACTTATATTTTTTTAAATTGGACACCCTATATTGACGTTTTTTATTTCTCATTCACCTGATATCAATGTTATCAGGTGAAAGACCCATAAAAAATTGAACACTCCGTAACGAAATTTAACATTTCAATATAAGGATACTGATGTGTGAAAATTTTATTTATCAAAATTATAATTAATAAAAAAAAAACAGATTAAAAAAATTAAAACAATAAACTTATGAAATAACAATAAACCTTGTAATAACTATAATTACCTCTAACTAATTTTTGTAGAATTTGAAAATTACATTAAATATTAAAAATGCCCTCCATTTTGTTGTAATAATAATTGGCACCTTTTTTCTTGCTGATCTAATTTTTACTATCCTTATAATGAAATGTTAAATTTCGTTACTGAGTTGATAAATGGTTTATTTGCACTGTATCTCCAACCACTGAAAATACGTATATAATATGTCATATCAGGCGAATTAGAATAAAAAAACGAAACAAAAAACGTCGAAATATACAGGGTGTCCCATTTAAAAAAATATAAGTTTGCATTATATTTCCTTAGTGAGACCCCCTAAAAAAATTCTTGTGCTCCACTGAACTGTTCAATATTATATCTATCAAAAGTTTTTATAAAGTTATTTTATATTTTTTTAATTAAAAAGTTATCGAACCTTGCAGTTTTCGACAGTTTCCAATAATCGCCCTGTATCTTCCAAATGCAGGGAACTACTAAAGATTTAATTAAGTTATCGTTACTTTAACAAAAAAAGAAGTCATAACATATTAACTGCTTTTTTTTCTATCTCTTCTAGCTTACGAAATACACTGCAAAACACACCAATTTGGGACACCCTGTACTTTACCCCTGTCTCAAAATGAAATTTTTGAAGGCTCCTTGTATATTACGTGTGTTTTACTAAATGTTATTAGTACATGTTTGATTTTAGGGGATGCACAAACTTTTACCAAGAATAACTTTTTGTCGAAAAACCCTTAATAAATAAGTTTCCCATATGGTGCATACTTTGGGGATGACACTGTATGAGGTACTAATTATTTAACTAACGAAAAACTAAAAAAAGAATCATTTTAATCAGTTTTTATGGAAAAAAGTGAGAAACTAAGATAATTGTTTTGTTTTTTAGGAGTTACAGGACGAAGTGTTCGACCTTTTGGAAAGAAAGAAAAAGGAGACTCTGGCTCAAAAAAGAAGTTTTTTCGTGCGTATGGTCAGCGATCCGAAAATATACAATCCTTCCATCGCAAAATCGTTGCCGTCCACTAGGAGACACCTTACCGAGCAGGCTGATTCACCTTCGTCTCCAGATGGAAATATTACTGTGCACCCGCCTTCGTAAGTCATTATTCTACTAATAACTAGATTTAAAAAAATAGTTTTTTTTTGCTTTGGTATTCTGAATTTTGTTTTTTTTAGTGTGAATTTTAAAACCGTTTCGATTTCTTTATTTGTAATTATAGGGTACTTTCCTGGTTTTATTGAACTATCGTTCCCATATAAGAGTGTTGATTAATTACTAAACGAATACTTTTTTATCATCAATTTATCTTTATTTAAATATTATTTTACTATAATGAGTTCTATTTTCTTATATGTTAGGATGTATCAAAATTTGTTTTCGGTTTTATTTTTCAATGGGTGCTTTTTATTACTAATGGGTCTTTAAAAATATCCCACATCCTTGGAAATATTTAACTGCAATTTTATACCTAGTCTAGACCAATAAAAATACAGAAATACATTTTACTTTTCATTTTTCTCTATGAATTCAAGCTTGAAATAAAAAAAATATTTCGTAGTTCACGTTGGAAAGACATATATATACGTCAAAGGTAAAGATGTATACGATTGAATCCTAGTAGATAATTGACTAGATAACCTGCGCTTATAGTAATTTAGTTTTTTTATTAACAATATAAACAATATGTGTGGTTGACATTCATTTTTTTTAAATCAGTTTTTAATATAATAACGTTGTCATCGTACCAAAATCTGGTATACACCACAATTATCGAATTCCGGGTTGTATATAGTTAAAAATTTCGTAAAAAGTTTTATATCCACCAAAATCTTGTATAATACACCTAGTTATACAAACCCTTCAATTTACTACTATTTGGAAACATTTATATACGTAAAATTAATGCGAATTTAATGGTTTCGGGCTCATTCGATTCGGATACGGCCAACTTGCGCCCGACCAGCTTGCGCCCTCTCATTAATTCAGCCGGTTTGCGCCCAAAATTCCAAAGGTACCTGACGGTCGACCGATTTGCGCCCGTAATAAATAATCAATCTATATCGCATTGTCATTCGAATCATAAGATGTAAATAAATTTTAATGTTGAGGGATCTTAAAGCGGATAATATTAAAATACAGAGGTATAATTATTTTATTTTATGAATATGTTATCTTTCGAATAAACTGAAATAAAGTACAGCGTTTTCTTTCTCTTATTATAACGTTGTTAATATATTTGATAAATAAATAGTTATTTGTTAATCTGGAAGCGAAAATACCTTTTTAGCGAAAGAAAAATTATAGGGGGTAATACCACAAGAGCTTTATTATTAATGGACTCGTGAAATTTTAAGAAAGCACGCAATCCTAAAAAAAATTTTTTGGTTAATTTTAAAGAGCGAGTGTTATTTATGAAGAAAATTCCGCGAATTTAAAAACATAACTTGACACAAAACAAATAATTTGATATTGACATACTGGGTGTCTTGACGATCTGGTCTTTTCGTTTTGGTCTTTTCGTTTTTTTTGTAATTTAGCGAAAATTCAAACGCTCTTATGGGATTTTATATTCATGAGTGGAATTTTCTAGGCAAGATAATCTTGAGGTCGCTAAAAGTACATTATAAGTCTAAATTGATCACACAACAATCATTTTAAACCTAATTTATACTTTTTTGGATTCATCAGAATGTTGAAATATCATTTTGTAACGTTTATTTAAAACAATATATTTATAAATTTGTTTAAGTGTTTAAGAGCGATGAAAAGATGTAGGTAATTCCTAATTTTCTATATCCCTTGTTAACTATAATTTTAAATAAAAAATAAACTCTTCTAAGAATTATTACGGTGAGCGCAAACAGGCCATCCAGCAGGTACCCTTAATACATTGGGCGCAAACTGGCTGAATTAATGAGCGGGCGCAATCCGGTCGGGCGCAAGTTGGCCGACACCTTCGATTCGGACTAATGTCTAGAAAAATATGCGAAAGTTTTAAATCCGCATATTAACAATAGCAAATGTATATAATTCCAAAAAGAGGTCAAGTTTTTTAAAAATATCTCAAAAACTAAAAGCGTGAGGAAGATTCTTTAAGAGAAAGATTGTTTTTTTAATACTGACTACAGCAACTATATCTTATTTAGTAATAATTTTAGTTTAATACTGAAAACCGGATGTGACATAGTTTCGGCCAAAAAACCATCTTCAGACCATTCATATTGTAATAAAAAAGCACCATGTATAATGATTTCCAGGGAAATAACATCACTGGGGAAATGAAAGAAAGAAATATGAGGATGATAAAAAAAATATTTTATTTGACAAGAGGGTTGTCAGAAAGAAAAAAAATAAAATTAATAAAGAGATTTTAAATAATCAAATAAGTAATTATACTGTATAAATACAAATTTAATATTATGGTGGAGGTATAGTTCAAGTTGGTGGAATTGGGAAGGGGATATGTGGACGTCTATCAACTTAGCAAGATAACTTCGGAAAATTACAACGGTATCTTATCAGTAATTTGACGCTTTTTTGCCGTAAATTAGTTGTGGAAAAAAAATTTTGCCGCTCTTTTTTTTTAACCAAGTTAGCAAGACAACTGCGTAAACAATGACAATACCAAAAAACTGAAAGCTGGAGAATTTGCCGTTTTTTTGCCGTTAATTAGTTGTGGAAAAAAAAATTTGCCGCTCTTTTTTTCTATTAAAAATTAAACATCTTGCTAACTTGATATCAAGTTAGCAAGACAACTGCGTAAATAATGACGATATCAAAAAACTAATAACTGGAGAATTTGCCGCTTTTTAGCCGTAAATTAGTTGTGGAAAAAAAAATTGCCGCTCTTTTTTTTATTAAAAATTAAACATCTTGCTAACTTGATATCAAGTTAGCAAGACAATTGAGTAAATAATGACGATATCAAAAAACTAACAGCTGGAGAATTTGCCGCTTTTTTGCCGTAAATTAGTTGTGGAAAAATATTGCCGCTTTTTTACCTCTCGCCCTTCAGATAAGAGAGGTATAGGAATCATGCTAAAAATTGGGTAGTGAGTTTTCAATGGATAAACACGTTTTAGGGTCCCTAGAATACGATTTTAATATTTTCGCGATGATGTCTGTGTGTGTGTTAGTGTGTATGTGATTTACAAAAAATTATTTTTTTTTCATACTTTTTTGTGTCAACCTGTAAATTTTTGATTCAAAAATGGCGAGAGGTCATGTGCTGGCCACATCAGATTTTTTATTCAGCAGTTTTTGAGTTATCGTTACTACAACATCCATCCAAACACACACACACACACACTAACACACTAACACACACACACACACACACACACACACACACACACACACACACACACACACACACACACACACACACACACACACACACACACACACACACACACACACACACACACACACACACACACACACACACACACACACACACACACACACACACACACACACACACACACACACACACACACACACACACACACACACACACACACACACACACACACACACACACACACACACACACACACACACACACACACACACACACACACACACACACACACACACACACACACACACACACACACACACACACACACACACACACACACACACACACACACACACACACACACACACACACACACACACACACACACACACACACACACACACACACACACACACACACACACACACACACACACACACACACACACACACACACACACACACACACACACACACACACACACACACACACACACACACACACACACACACACACACACACACACACACACACACACACACACACACACACACACACACACACACACACACACACACACACACACACACACACACACACACACACTAACACACACACACACAGACATCATCGCGAAAATATTAAAATCGTATTCTAGGGACCCTAAAACGTGTTTATCCATTGAAAACTCACTACCCAATTTTTAGCATGATTCCTATACCTCTCTTATCTGAAGGGCGAGAGGTAAAAAGGGCGGCAAATTTTTTTTCACAATTAATTAACAGCAAAAAAGCAGCAAATTCTCCAGCTTTTAGTTTTTTAATATCATAATTATTTACGCAGTTGTCTTGCTACTTGATATCAAGTTAGCAAGACGTTTAATTTTTAATAAAAAAAGAGCGGCAAAATTCTTTTTCACAACTAATTAACAGCAAAAAAGCGGCAAATTACTAATAAGAGACCGTTGTAATTTTCCGAAGTTGTCTTGCTAAGTTGATAGACATGATATGTGGAGACTCTGAAATAGCAGTGAATGGATTGTTCTAGAATAGAAAATCAGGTACTGATATACCGTGAGTTTTTTTTTTAGTATGTCTTTGGTATTTTATTAAATAAAACAAAATAACAAACAAAGGACAGGAATGTTTTAAAAGTTAATGCCTTGAGGTATATGTAATATATTTAGTTAGATTTTAATTGTTTAGTTACTTAAAGAATATATGAGTGAGTAAAAGGGTAATTTAAGGTTTTTTTATATTAGAAGTTATTGTAATTTATGTAAAAGTTTTTTTAATAAATGATATATTTGATTATTTAATTAATACCAAATTAATTATTAAACAGTAAAACAGTTATTTATATTGGTATTATCATATAATAATATTGATAATATAATTTTTAAAAATTATAAAATTAATATAAATAAAATTTAATACTGACAAGTAAACTTAAATTATCAACAATATAAAAGTTCCCAGCTCAAAGAGTTAATGTTCAATAAAATTTAAAAAAAAAATTTAAAAAAAAATTGAGTGTAGCCAAAGTAACTTTTTTTATTCTAGTAATAAACAAAAATTTATTTTGTCCAATGGTTAGAAAATATTCCGTAGGAGAATATCATAACAATATATACTAATATACAAAATTGGAGAAAAACATAATCATAACGCTAGAATGAGTAACAATTAACAATGAGGAAAATGGGGGCAAAGGGAGAAAATTTTCTTATGTACCTAGAATAGAAAATTTTGTTGGATGTTAGGAAGGTACAAAACTTAAAATTGTTGTTGAGTGTAATGAAGTACTTTACAAGAAAGATAACGATCATACAGGTAGGTAAATCAATCTATGAGAAAGGATCTTTTGGGGACCCATGTCATCCATAACTCACTTTAAAAAAGTTGTTGCTCAATAAAGTATAACGTGTGGCTCAGTAGCTTTTGGCTTTCACATAGAGACTAAATGATTTCCAGTGGACCCACAAGAACATCGAAAAAACCCTGAAGATGGACTTTTAGCCGAAACTAACTTGTTAATGATTTTGAGTTTCATTTCATTTAATTGAACACTTCACTATATTTGAGATATGAATTAAAAATTTTGTACCAACCATTAAATACTATTTAAAAAAAAATCTGGTATAATCTACACATTTGGCACTTTTATAATCTCATGTTATAAGTTCTCTACGGAGCAAAATAATTTTGGTAGCTTTTGATTAAAAATTATTCGACTTATAGGCCTCGGGCCCACGCCTATAATTTGTGATAACAAAACCGCTAAGAATGTTTTATTTGGAAAATTCTGGTACCATGGAAACTCATTACTTTAATGCACAAGGAAAATTAATGAACTATACGTAGTTCTTCTTTGAATCGGGTGTTTTTTTTTTTATTTTAAAAGCGAAAAAAAATATTGTTGGACAAATATTTTGGGATTTTGGCACGTCCGACATTAAAAACATGGCAAAGTTATGACGTCATAAAATTTAGTACCTCGCAGCTGATTTTTGCTGGTAACCTTATCCGACAAATTTTTGGAGGGGTACTTGTTGTAGGTCGCGCTAAAGTTAAGAGTTTCATGCAAAAGAAAACGTCCTCCTACCCAGAATTTTCCAAATAAAACATTTGTCTAACTCGACATACCGAACATATATAATAAGTCTTAACGGTTATCACAAACTTTTTTAAGTGTTGACCCGAGGCCTATTAGAATGTAAACGAAAACGAGAAGAGTAAAGAGAGTACAGAGAAGAAATAGAAGAACTGAGAAAAGAAAATCAAAACTAGCCGGGGATAATAGCAAAATGAAGGAAATAATAATAGACAATAGACTGGAAAGGTTAGAAACATCGTCTGTTTATTACGGACTCCTTAAGCGCATATCATTAATAAACTAAATATTTTTTACTACATAAAAAATGTGCTAAAAAACTTGTAAAAAAGCATCTTCCCTAAGGTGGGGATAACCGGAAACGAAAAAGCAGACTGCCTAAGGCAAGGGTTTTGCTAACCTCAGTTCACAGAGACCTAATACCATATATAAAATGGATTGTGCTTAGTTCGTGGCAAGACCAATGGAATCTGTCCAATACAATGTTAGCGGAAGTGAAAAATTCCATATATCCCTGGAAAACACTACCTTATAGAAGAAAAGAACAGGTTATCTTGTCCAGTTTAAGAATTGGACAGACACGCTATAGAGAATGCCAGATACTAGAATGCAAAAAAATGATAGATGATACAGGAACAAAGAAAAAAGGAAGACCAAAAAAAGTGGTACACTTAAGCCACAGAAGAACTAAGAGAGGGAGGAGTTCAGAATTGGAAGGCGACAGGAATGAATGGAATAAAACCATCACCAAGATATGGGCCAAGAAGGCCTTCGTGCAGTATCACATATATAAATGTCTAGATGTCACAATGTTTTTAACATTTTTAAATTATTATTTAATATTATAAAAAAACATTTTCCATGGCCTTATTTTCAGCAATACATTAAAAATATTAATAAATGAGTTAGAGTTCTAAGATCTGGAACATTTTGGAAATTTATTCCTGTGTAAGAATCTTTTTTTCTAATGTCCCTAATACTTTTGGTTTTAGAGATAATTACAAAAAACAATACATCTTTTTTTTAATTTTTATTTGTTTATACTTTTGAATGTAAACGAAAACTCTAAAAAAATTAGTTCGGTAACAATCATTTTATGAAATATCAGTGAGACGTTATTTTCCGGCGAATTTTTTTTCGTTCAACTCTCTAGATGATACCATAATTTTTATAAATTTATATTTAGTAGCATCAAAAAATTTTTATACGGTCCTTTTTGCGGCCCTATTAAGTATTAATAATTGAGATAGAGTTCTGACAGTTAAACCTTTTTATTTGAAAATTTCTTCCTCTTTAAGAATCTTTTTATAAATTTTTCTCTTACGCTATTCTTGTTATATTTGTAAAAAACAAAACTCTAGAGTTCGGGTTTGAATCTTTCATACACTTTTCTAGACATTATTCCAAATATAATTAGCCCTCGGTTATATTTTAATTCGTTTAAACTTATCCTTTAGCTCTAAATATTTTAAACCTTGTAAAATTAAAAATTTAGTTTAGTCATATACGAGGTTTTGGTATGATAATAACAATAAGCTTTGTTATTAGACATAAATTAGAAGTAGTTTATTACTTGAAATTATTGATAGCACAGCTGAGATAATGTAGTAATTAAAATGTAATTTTCGTTTCTCATAAACGTAATTAAAAAGTAGTTTATTAAATACCTAAGTTTGTTAACCTTTAAATTAATTACCATAACTTTGCTGCCTCTAAGCTACATTTACAACTTACCATAAAACTATATTATATATTTAAATAAATAAGTAAACTTACCTGGGTTTAATAAAACTTTTAACCACCCATATACAGAATATTAATAACAATTGAAAAAAATATATAATAGTTTAAAAATTGTGGTAGTGAATACTCGCACATATATTCGTTAAATTTGAGATTGGATTCACAAAGATAAAGATTAATTAATGGTTTAAAGTTGCAATTTAATTTGATGCAATTATTTCGAGTTTTATCACGAAGTCTATGTCCATTATAAATCAATTTTTAAATAAGATAATAAATTTTGATGGGTACTTGGTATATCAGTTAAAACGACAAAGCCGGACTTCGGTTTTTCATTCTATAAAATGCATTCCTTTAATAATACTTCTTATTTTATTTTCTAATAGGAGCTCATCTTGGATCAGTTGGCCACTTGCTTTCTTATTTCAAGGTATTACTGATGATGGAACTACAGGGAATTTGCCAATTAGGTAAATTTATTATACTATTTATAATATTTATATTTACACTTATATTCAGATTTAGACATTTGGATACTAAAGTTCGTCTAAAAACAGCAAAAGGTGCAAACGGGGCTTCTCCATCAGTTTCTCCCGATGGAGAACACAGTAGATCTCCTAAGAGATCACCTTTCTCGTCCAGACGATCATCACCTTCAGGTACTTCTTAAACTAGTAAATCAGAGAATCAGAAGATAATGAGAACATGTAAATTGCTTCAGGCAAAAATTTAAATGTAAAAACAATAAATCGTATTCAAAAATCTATTTCAATTTTTCTTTTACAAACTAAAGTTATAAAATCCTATAAAAACATAAACATTCAAGAATTAAAAAAACTAACATTTGCCAATATTGGCTAATCGTGGGAATCGATACGCCATCTGGTGTTGATATTAGAAATAAGCGTAACAGTGAAAATAAATTTTGAATCTCCATAACAACCACATCAAAACCAATGCCTTTAACATTTATTTGCGCCGTCCAAAATTATCTCGTTACCAGATTAATGATTCGTGAATCCTGTTGAAAAGAAAGAACAGTTTGTGTTTGATTAAAAAAAAGTTTGAGTGGTTTCATTGACTTAACTTAATAGTTTGTAAGTCCTCAGATAAAGAAAATATAATTTGTATTTGCTCTAAGAGTTCATCAGTTGTCCATTAAAGATTTTTTGGACGTGTTGGTTTATGTTGTATTATTATATTTTTATTATGTGTGCAAATCGTGAGCGTATTAAGTGTATTGAAGAATATTTGATATTGTTGCGAAAAATCATCAAGTTTATTGCATCAAATTAGGGAAACCACAACAATCAAAGGTTAAGGACCACTTTGAGTTCTTTTTAAAATTCTAAAGAATATAAACTAAAAATTTAAACACTTATTGATAATGAGCAGCTGAAAGTGACAATTTAGCGAAATAACACTGTGAATAGCTAGAGAGGAAACCCATACTTCATTAAATTATATTAAAGAATTTGGTGAAAGTAAGGGGAAATAAGCTGAAAAAGAATAACTACTCTTTTAATATTGAACTCGCTAGAGCCATCTAATCTGAATAGGAAAAATCAGTCCAACGCAGGTCAGCACTTAATTTTGAAAAAGAACTATATTTACCCAAAGAAAGGGAACTTAGCCAAGTTAAAATAAATCGGTCAAGTGCGTGTCGGACTTAGCACATTTAGGTTTCCGTACCAAATGTAGAATATAAGCCAAAAATACTTGGTAAAAAGATTTAAAGAACTGAAACGAAAAATAACCAGACGCATGTGCGTTCGACGAAGAAAACAAAATTATGAGACGAAAAATGCATTTCTTAACAAAATTAATAATAGCACAGATAAAAATAATAAAATATCGAATATCACAATCCTCATATATACTTAGATATATTAACCAATTTTGAAATTCTACGAACAAATTTGTTAATATCAGCGTAACCAACAAAGATAGAAAAAAAATTATAAGATGAAAAATGCATTTTTTAATAAAACTAATACGATTGCATATATAAAAATAATAAAATATCGAGTATCACAATTTACATATATACGAAGGTGCGGAACCCTAAAAATGAGGGAATGGTAATGAAAAAATCATATTTATTAATATATTGGTATTTGTTGGTAAAATATACGTAACAATAAACATTATCACCAAATTTCAAGTTTATAGGTCAATGGAAAGTTAAAAAATTCTTCGGAACAAAATTTTGTAAAAAATGCTGACTTTGGCGTCTTTTCATGCCTACGTTTTGCAATATTTTTTAAAACAAAAAATATGCGTACTCAATGAGCTCTATTCAACGATACCTCACTCGATCAGGTAGGCCAATTTTTTTTTCAGCGCCCCCCTTTAGTTGAATGGGAGCCCCCCTTGAAAACTTACATATTTTTTACAGTTTATATAGCTTTGGGTCAACAGGACGTACTTTCTTTCTACAAAAGATACTTGCCGTCACTATGACACCCACGGCTTCGGTTTCCTACTAGATTGCCTCGGGCGCCAGATTTTTGGGATGGTTTACTCCACTTACTCTCGATCTACTGCCTCAAGAGTACCAAGGTAGCAACAGATGGAGGTTACGGTAATTCCAGGGGTCTGTTGTCGTAGACTGAATAGGGGAGCACGGTGTAAAACAGGCTTTAATTGTTTCACAGTGCGAAATCTGAATTTACCGGTTGCTTTTGTTAAGATAATGAAAAATTGCAAATAAATAATGATTTTTATAATTATTACTTCTTGTCAACTATGGAAAGCTATATTAAAATTTTCGGTGTTTTAAGCAACAATAAAAAAAAATACAGATCAACTTCTTTAAAAAAATATATATATATCGGTAAGCAGTAATTAACTAAAAGCAATGCATGATAGCGTGAAATTCTAGAAAAAGCGTGTGAAAATAATTTGCAGTGTCGGTGAAAATGATATCTACACAGGAAAAGCGTTACTAGGCACTAAATGATTCTCAGGAGTTTTCCTTGGTATTTATGTCTGAATATAATATTAAAGGAATTAACCGGTATCTAAAATTTGTACAATATGAAAATATCCCACAGATAAAATGGTTTTCCGGAACAGAATTCAAGATTCCTTGAATAAATTAAATCAAACCCCCCCTAAATTAAATAAACCTTTTTGACTGAATTCAGGGTTTGTTGAAAGAACCGCCGTTGTGTTCCTGTGAATAGACAGCGAACGCAAGGGTAGCTAATTCAAAAACCTTTGAATTAATTAAGCCAAATCCCCTTAAATTAAATAAACCCTACTGACTGGATTCAGGATTTCTTGAAAGAACCGCCGTTGTGTTCCTGTGAATAGACAGCGAACGCAAGGGTAGCTAATTCAAAAATCTTTGAATCAATTAAGTCAAACCCCCCCTAAGTTAAATAAATCAAAACCTTTGAAACTTTTATAACTAATCGGAAGATATTTTAAATAGACATAAATACGCCAGAAACTTATTGTTAATTATAACCTCTATATGTAAGCCGAGTGATATGTAGTTATTCAGTTTATACACAAGAAAAATCAGAAATATGCAAAATTATTTATTAAAATAAAATTATACAGGTTCTTACCTAGGACACACACACAGGTCAGAACGTTCACTTCGGCCGGTAATTAATTCTTAAAAACGGTAGAGACGGATAACAGTCAGCAAAAGAGAGTGATTTTAGCGGCTCCCGGCCTTTTTAAACAATTTTCCCAGCCCCACTTAGCAAAGGCCCCACTAAAAATTAAATATGCGCGGTAGGCTACGGAACTGACTTGTGTGTTTCGTCTTAACAATTTACAAAATTTGAAATCCAAAGAAATAGGAAATCCAAAGAAGGAATTTCCCCAAAAATAAATTATGATTATATCGGGCAATAAAATAAGAGGGGTGTCAATAAATTCAAAGTAAAACGGTTGATACAATAACAAAAATTACAATTATTTATATACAGAATGTCCCAAAAAAAAAATAAAAATAAAAAAAAAAGTAACTTCGTTACATCCCCCTCTTACTTCGGTAAAAAAAAATGAAAGTGAAGCTTGCATTTTTTTTTGATAGGCCCTAGAAGTACCCTCAAGAAAGCAAACCTTATTAGTAACGTATTCAATCTACGTGATCCGGCGAGCTGTTGTTTCTTTTAAGTCCGTCGTCACCCATTTTACTGGAACCTAGGAATCCTGGTGCGCACGCTGGGATAAGGAAATTGGGATCTGTGCCCAAAACTTCTTCTTCCGGTAATGGTACGGACTCTGGAAGACCGTACGGGGCATCAGCTGGAGCATCCGGAACTCTTCGGGGACAGTCGCAGACATTACACTGTACGCCTATGTCCTGACGGGAGCGGGACACAAAACATGCCTGACTGGCGACGGAGCGAGTGCCTGAATTACGTGACGGTTGTGACCTAAAACGGAGGCGGTCGGAGCTGGCGGAAGGTCGGTTGCATTTTCCGGCTAGTTGTTGTTGAGATTGCTTGTACTTCAAACATCGTGGACAGCTACGTATGTACTTGGTGATGTCCCTAAACATTCCTGGCCAGTAGTATAACTTAGCAATTCGTGCTATAGTTTTTGCAATCCCTAAATGCCCTGCAGTCGGCGCATCATGATTTTCTTGCAGAATTCGGTTTCTTTGTAGCTTAGTCACACACAACTTCCATGGGTCAGAGAGTTCCGATTCTCTCAAGTCATTTAGATCCCAGAAATGTCGGTACAGTCGTCCTTCTTTAATACAATAGTCCGGAAACTTTTCTGGGTCTTTCGAAACCTCGGTCTTCTTGTTCCGATACCAAGAACATTCCTCGGAAACATCAGTTAAGCACATTTCAGACGGTTGTTCGGACGTGCACGGCAACGGGTTTCTAGACAGTGCATCGGCTACCCGATTCAGGGCGCCGCGACGATACTTAATTTCAAAGTCATATTGTTGAAGAAAAATACTCCAACGGGCTAGACGGCCAGACGGACTAGATATAGAATGTAACCATCGTAAGGATTGGTGATCGGTCACAACGGTGAAGTGGTATCCTTCTAGATAGGGGCGCATCTTATCTATCCCCCAAACTATGGCTAGACATTCTTTTTCAGTCACAGAATAATTTCTTTCAGCTGAACTTAACGTGCGGCTAGCGTAGGCTATTACTTGTTCATTACTATCTATCTTTTGAGTCAGTGCCACTCCTAATCCGTGTTCAGAAGCGTCTGTTTGCAGTGTGAATGGTATGCTAAAATCAGGACAACTTAGCACGGGCGCTTCGGACAAACAAGTTTTAATTTTGGAGAAAGCAATGTCCTGTTCCTCCGTCCATTTCCACCTCTGTGTTTTACGAAGTAACTTCGTCAGCGGAGCTACTGTCTGTGAAAATGAAGGTACGAATCGGCGGTACCACGAGGCTACTCCCAAGAATCTTCGTAGCTCTCGGATATTTCTAGGAGGTGCAAACTTCATAATGCTCTCTACTTTTTCGGGATCGGTACTGATACCATCACCAGTGACGACATGGCCTAGGTATTTCATAGACGGTAGACAGAAATGGCACTTGTCGGGATTCAGTCTTAACTTGGCATCTCGGAGACGACAGAAAACTTCAGCGAGATTTTGTAGATGTTCTTCGAAAGTGTCCCCTAGTACGATAATATCGTCGAGATATGCAAATGCGTACGGATCTAAATCTGGACCGATAATTCGATCCACCAGCCGCTGAAATGTGGCTGGTGCTGAATGTAGACCAAACGGCATGACAGTGAAATGGAAAAGCCCTCGTCCTGGTACAGTAAATGCAGTGATAGGCTTGCTTTCAGGTGATAGCGGAACTTGCCAGTAACCACTCTTCAAATCTAAACTGGAAATGTACTTCGCTCTACGCAATTTGTCCAGAATAGCGTTTATGAATGGAAGAGGGTAGGCGTCCTTCATCGTAACCTCGTTGACTTTTCGAAAGTCAATACAGAAACGATTCTTTCCATCTTTTTTCTTGACGATTACTACGGGGGAACTCCACGGACTGTTGGAGGGCTCTATTACCCCTTCTTTCAACATCATATCCACCTCTGTATTGCAGATCTCCTGCATCTTAGGATTCTGTGGACGATATCTTTGCTTAATCGGTGTGGAGTCTAGAAGACGTATCTCGTGTTCTACTACGTCTGTAGGTCCCAGAATTTTCTCAAACTTCGGTAATTCCTTGTCTAGGAAACTTTTCAAAGTTTCTTCCTGTATTTCGGTCAGATTTCGGTCTTGTAACGGCACGATAGTTTCTACAGGACATCCTAAACCAGATAGTCCTTCATCGTCCTCGTAATAGTCTAGATCAGGGCGTGAAATTCCGATAAAAGTATTCAATTCACAGCGGTCAGGAATTTTGGCCATTTCAAAATGTTCCAAGGTTGTCCTAGCGGCAGTTACTAGAGGATATTCTGTACTAGACCCCTTTACATCATCTTGGACTTCTTCCAAGCCTGACTGGGAGTTATCGGTAAATATCCTTTCAGTTTTAACCTTTTCACAAATCGTCCTAGCGGCAGTTACTAGAGGATATTTTGTACTAGACCCCTTTACATCATCTTGGACTCCTTCCAAGCCTGACTGGGAGTTATCGGTAAATATCCTATCAGTTTTAACCTTTTCACAAATCGTCCTAGCGGAATCAGTAATAGCCAAATTCTCTTTTGCAGCATTAACAGTCGGATTTCGTCTAGCGGTATCAGTTACATTCAGTTCGTAAGACTGTCCGGGGTCGTGCTCTTCTGGCGGTGATCTTACGACTTCTAGAATTCCTATAGTATCAGACAGTGTATCTGGCAGTTGACAGTCTAAGAGTTTGCCTTCTTGGTAGATCTTCCCTGTTCCTAGTTCTAAGCAAAATTTATACTTCTTGAGTATATCCAGTCCCAAAACCAAATCAGCAATCAGACCTGGAAAATATTCCAGAGGTTCTTCCATAATGATGTCATTTACCATCAACTTTAGATCATATGTGTCGGTGATAGAAACTAAATTTCCGTTAGCGAGACGTGCTTTCGAAGTCTCACAGACTGCAGTCCGCTTTCTATGGGAAAAGTGTTTCACAATTTGATCTCCAACATATGATCGGACAGCTCCGGTATCCAACAAGGCTTTAAACTTGAAGTTTTCAATATGGACATCAATTTGCGGTCGTGGATCTGACGGTTCGTGTGACGGATGCTCTTGAGAGGCTAAGAGATGGGGAAGCTGCGGCGGCCTCTCTGCGGGACAGCTTCGGATTAGTTTTCCTGCTTCGAGCAAGAACAGTCTCTTGTAAGGACTCCTTCCTTACGACAGAGGGAACAGAACAGTTTCGGCTGATTTATACATTGTGATCGGAGATGGCCTCTTTCACCACAACGCCAACAAAGTGTCTCAGAATTTCTAGTTACAGGCGTTCGATGGACTTGTACGTTTGTTCTAGGAGAACTAGTACTAGCTACTGGTTCTCTAGACGGAAGCGGATTAGTATTCACATTCGGTACATTCCTGGATGTATTTGAAGATGGAAAACGTTGATTTGTTCCTCTTTGCCATCCACTGGTGCTTGGAATATTTTGGAGTTCTTTTCGAAGTAACTCAAATTCCTTCACCTCTTGACAGAAAGAAGTAAAATCGTTGAAGTCATTTTTCCTGATCTGCTGCCGGTATTCGGGTAACAGATTACGGTACAACCAGGCTAGTTGTTGTTCGGAGCTCAGTTTCCCATGACGTCGCATCAATGTTTGTAAATCGGTAATATATGAAGATACAGGCTCATTACGGCGTTGCAATCGTCTTCCAATTTCAGCTTCTAAATCAATTTCATAATTTACTGGGTAGAAGAAAATACGGAAGTCTTTTTCGAAGTCGTCCCAGTTCGTAAAACGACTGCGGTTATTGCGGAACCACAATGCTGGTTCGCCAGTCAGTAATTCAGGTAATACCGGAAGTAACTGATCCTGTTGTACGTTCCTAGCAGTACAAATTTCGTCTAGTCTTTCTAGAAAGCTTACTGGGTCATCACGATTTCCAAAAGATATTTTCCAATCATGAACATTTATCGGATGTGGAGTTGCCATTATTATCGTGCTATTATCAGTACTGGCCGGAGGAGTAGCGGTACGATTCGGTGCTACTACAGTATTCGGTTTTACGGAGGATGTACTCTTTTGTACTCTAGGGGAGTTTTTGAGAAACTCCACTAAACGTCTGCGTTTTTCTCTAACGCCTCCAGACGGTGATAGCTGACGGTTAATTAACTCGGTAGCAAGGCCTTCCTTCTTTAGTTTATAAACCCAGCTTACTAGTACATCGGTATTTCCAGAAGTGTCACTATCCTCACTATTTGACATCAACTTCAGTATATTAATCCTAAAGATTAATTTATTATCGGTGAAAATCACTCGGTATAAGAAAAAAAAACTCAATCTGCCAGAGTTCAGTTCAATCGGTATAACACAGTCGTAATTAATTAAAAGTTTACCTCAAAAAAACTAAATCTTGAATGTCCAATCGGTATATTAAAATTTTAAAAAGGCAAAAATAAATACAACTTATTTGAACGAAGAAAAATTAAATTAAAAAAAAAAAAAAAAATCAAGTCCGGTTAAACAGAAAGAAATATTTTTATTCTTTCACTGTGGATTCAAATAAAAATTAAAAAAAAATTATTCAGTATGGAAGCTTGAAAACAAAAGCAGTAGTTACAGAATATTTAAAGTCTTATTATAAAAAAAAAAGTGCGAAAAAAAATGAACGGCACTGAATCACAGAAAATTTTGAATCCAGAAAAAAAAATCAACTTTAGATGGGAACAAATTTTTCTAAAATAATTTTGAAGTACACTCGGTCTAGTAACAACAAAAAAAATCTGAACAAATTTTCGCAATAAATCTTAATCAATAATTTATTATTAACAATGAACTGTTTCCTTTCTTTAATAACGAAAACCACTCTTTCCAGACAATAATTTAGTTCAATGGGACAATCGGTAGCACTCAGTATAAAATCTTTTCAAATAAATTCCAAAAAAAAATTCAGACTTTTGAAACTCAATTTCAAAAAAAATCAAACGATTTGCAAATGAAGTATTTCAAAAAAACAAGTACGGTAAAATAAAATAATTAATGCAATATTTTCCACTGTCGGTTCGGATTGAAATCAAAATTTTATTTATAAAACAAATTAACGAAAGGTTTTCAAAGTATTATTCCAGATTTAAACAACTAAAAAAAAATTGTTTATTCGGTATCACAAGTATTCCGTATTGTAAATTCAAGTCAAGTATCCAGAAGAATAAAAAAAACAATTCTAAAGTTCAAAACCACAACGCGAATAAAATATTCACGGGACAGCCGGTATAATAAATATTAAAATATTTATTTCCAATTACATGTAAAATTTTAGTGTTTATTTCGATCTGAAATAAAGCTATTTAAAAATCACCGGTAAAATCTGCTATTTTAAAAAAGTAACAAATGTCGTTATCAAAAAAACTGGTTTTCTTATCTTTTAGCAGGAGTTCAGAAATTGAAAAACGGCTTTAAATCGAATAGATTTGCAATACATGTAAAATCATTATTTTATTTTAAATAAAACATATACTGAGTGTTTTCGGTCTAGATGTATCACTTTGATTTTACGGATTTAATTCTCGAATTTTAAACAGATAATATTCTTTTGGCAGTAATTTTATTTAAAAGATATAATCGGTGCTCTTTTGCACGTTTTCCTATTTTACAGCGGTAACTTGTTGTGTCGTTTGCCCTTTTTTTTGACTCTTCTTACAAAAACAGCGGTCTGGGGTTTTCAACAACGGTTTTCCTTAATTTTTTTTTTTTTACAGCGGTCTGTACGTTTTTGTCTCTCGGTCTTGTGCTCTTTTCGATGGTCTCTTGGACCTGTTTACGGTTCTTTTCTAGCAGTTTTCACGATATCAATTTTTCTTTCTCACAGCGGTCAGTAGACGGTCTCTGCTTCTTATACACACTTTTACAGGCTAATAGGTTATTATTCAAACAGCGGTATTTTTTAAAACAACGGTCCCTGCTCGGGCGCCATTTTGTGACGTACTTTCTTTCTACAAAAGATACTTGCCGTCACTATGACACCCACGGCTTCGGTTTCCTACTAGATTGCCTCGGGCGCCAGATTTTTGGGATGGTTTACTCCACTTACTCTCGATCTACTGCCTCAAGAGTACCAAGGTAGCAACAGATGGAGGTTACGGTAATTCCAGGGGTCTGTTGTCGTAGACTGAATAGGGGAGCACGGTGTAAAACAGGCTTTAATTGTTTCACAGTGCGAAATCTGAATTTACCGGTTGCTTTTGTTAAGATAATGAAAAATTGCAAATAAATAATGATTTTTATAATTATTACTTCTTGTCAACTATGGAAAGCTATATTAAAATTTTCGGTGTTTTAAGCAACAATAAAAAAAAATACAGATCAACTTCTTTAAAAAAATATATATATATCGGTAAGCAGTAATTAACTAAAAGCAATGCATGATAGCGTGAAATTCTAGAAAAAGCGTGTGAAAATAATTTGCAGTGTCGGTGAAAATGATATCTACACAGGAAAAGCGTTACTAGGCACTAAATGATTCTCAGGAGTTTTCCTTGGTATTTATGTCTGAATATAATATTAAAGGAATTAACCGGTATCTAAAATTTGTACAATATGAAAATATCCCACAGATAAAATGGTTTTCCGGAACAGAATTCAAGATTCCTTGAATAAATTAAATCAAACCCCCCCTAAATTAAATAAACCTTTTTGACTGAATTCAGGGTTTGTTGAAAGAACCGCCGTTGTGTTCCTGTGAATAGACAGCGAACGCAAGGGTAGCTAATTCAAAAACCTTTGAATTAATTAAGCCAAATCCCCTTAAATTAAATAAACCCTACTGACTGGATTCAGGATTTCTTGAAAGAACCGCCGTTGTGTTCCTGTGAATAGACAGCGAACGCAAGGGTAGCTAATTCAAAAATCTTTGAATCAATTAAGTCAAACCCCCCCTAAGTTAAATAAATCAAAACCTTTGAAACTTTTATAACTAATCGGAAGATATTTTAAATAGACATAAATACGCCAGAAACTTATTGTTAATTATAACCTCTATATGTAAGCCGAGTGATATGTAGTTATTCAGTTTATACACAAGAAAAATCAGAAATATGCAAAATTATTTATTAAAATAAAATTATACAGGTTCTTACCTAGGACACACACACAGGTCAGAACGTTCACTTCGGCCGGTAATTAATTCTTAAAAACGGTAGAGACGGATAACAGTCAGCAAAAGAGAGTGATTTTAGCGGCTCCCGGCCTTTTTAAACAATTTTCCCAGCCCCACTTAGCAAAGGCCCCACTAAAAATTAAATATGCGCGGTAGGCTACGGAACTGACTTGTGTGTTTCGTCTTAACAATTTACAAAATTTGAAATCCAAAGAAATAGGAAATCCAAAGAAGGAATTTCCCCAAAAATAAATTATGATTATATCGGGCAATAAAATAAGAGGGGTGTCAATAAATTCAAAGTAAAACGGTTGATACAATAACAAAAATTACAATTATTTATATACAGAATGTCCCAAAAAAAAAATAAAAATAAAAAAAAAAGTAACTTCGTTACAAAATATACGTAACAATAAACATTATCACCAAATTTCAAGTTTATAGGTCAATGGAAAGTTAAAAAATTCTTCGGAACAAAATTTTGTAAAAAATGCTGACTTTGGCGTCTTTTCATGCCTACGTTTTGCAATATTTTTTAAAACAAAAAATATGCGTACTCAATGAGCTCTATTCAACGATACCTCACTCGATCAGGTAGGCCAATTTTTTTTTCAGCGCCCCCCTTTAGTTGAATGGGAGCCCCCCTTGAAAACTTACATATTTTTTACAGTTTATATAGCTTTGGGTCAACAGGACGCATAAACTGTGAAAATTTGAAGTCTCTAGCTCCAACGGTTTAGCTTCTAGACCGGTGTGACAGACGGACGGATACGCGAGTGAGAGCAATAGGGTTCCGTTTTGACCCTTTGGGGAGCGGAACCCTAAAAACGAAATAATGGCAAAACTCGCTAGGACTTGAACAAAATATAAAAATGAAAGGTCAACGATGCGGGTTCAAGCAGTTACATTGCTATAAACAAAAACAGGTATTGAAGTGAACTGTAACAGTTATTTTCACACCCATTTATTATATTAATAAACATAGGTAAATGATTTTTAAATACACTTTAATAATGATCAGATTAATTAACTGTTGTCACTCACTATTCACTGTGCAACTAGGTACAATACTTTTGTGAAATCTTAGAAAATCTTTGTAATGAATGAACATAAACAAATATGACTATGAAAATGTTTGCTTAGTAAGTGATAAAAAAATCACGGAAGTATCCGACTTTTTTACAACTGGGACTGTTCTCTCCAAGAGTTGATAAAACAGTGACAATTGTGGCTAGTTAGCTTTTTCACCCAACGCATAAAAGCCAGATGAACGATGCGTAGGGAGATAAGTTGATTTAGAATTAGTGGTGTAATTCTGTGTCTTTTGAGTCAAATTTAAGTTAAAGTGCAAATATGGAATAAAATATTAAGTCAATTTTTCTCCTCTCGTATAAGAGAGACCGAGAAGGAAGAGTTATAATGAAGACAGAAATTATTGCGAAAAATGTTGGATCTTTCTAGGAATTCGAATGGCGTAGATATGCAAGCTATGACTTGAAGAAAAGTATTAGCAGTTTAGAAAACGTTGTTGCAAAATAATAAGTAGTTTGGATATGATATTAAATATTTATTATTAAATGTGATTTAAGAACACATATAGATAAAATTGTAAATTCTGGATAAAGATGATAAGCAAATTAAGAAAGTACAGAAAAACAATAAGCGATAACAAGATCTATTCTATTTACACCATTTTTATTTTATAAAGTCAAAAACTCTATAATATAAAATTAAATTAAATTCTTGTTAGAAAGCACTGACTCTAAAAAATTCTTAATTCGGGATGGATTATTATTTAGTTTTTCTTTACTGATCTGTTCGTTTTTTATAAATCATTCATCTCTTTTTACTTTCCGAACCCAACAAGGTTGTATAGAAGGAAATTATTGCGATCGTGATTATTTGGCCATATCCAAATTTTAAGGGATCTTTATGTTTTGAGGCCACCTGAATCTATTTCTACCATTTTTAGCATGATGTCTGTCTGTCTGTCTGTGTGTTTTTGTGTGTCTACACAATAGCGTCTAAACGGCTACCGATTTAGATGAAATTTTATACACATATTTGGGGTAGGAAGGAGATTTTGGAGATTTTGGTGTTAATCTCACAACTAAGTTACAGTTGGTTTAGGTCATTACTAAATAAGGTGACAATAAAGTTTTACACATATATTTTGTATACATTAAAGTTTAATTTCGCAATGATTAAAATTTTCAAGACTTTTGCCATTGTTGCAAGATTTATCAAAAAGTTATTTTTCCATATTTTTTTTAATTCAGAAAAGTAAGCATTTTTATGAAAAATTATAGAATTTCAAAGTTGTAGAACATAAAATTTTCTACACATTTTGCCAGTACTGTTTTTCGAATTCCACGAAGTTTCGCCGCTAGAGGGTGTGAAAGAAATTTATACAGACTTTTACGAATTTTTTACTTTCCCACTAGACATTCCATATATACAATAGTATACCTATATAAAGGGGAAAGTATTGTTTTCGGGTAAAAAACTGTTCTCAAGATTTTGACTTTTCTTTTTCTAGGTACGTACGTGTGTGTGTAATCAAATTTTTCGATAATGATTTTTTTTAAACTACTGAATCGATTTTAACTAAATTTTCACTAAAAATTGTTTTGGTTCTAACTTAAAACTAATTAGCTTTTGGTAGTCATCGCGGAACGTTAACAGCTATTTTAATGCTGTCAAAACTCTTAAAAAAAATTGAATGGATCAAATTTTGGTTTTGACATTGGTCTATGGTATATTATCCTTCATACTCTTTGCCTTTATTAATAAATTTGTAATAAAAAAACTACCATTAAACTTGTAATAAAAAACTCTGTAATTATATTTTTTTTTTAATTTAAAATTTTATTACGATTCTAATCTAAATTGAAAAACATTTTAAAGATATTAAAATGGGATTTGTACCATTCAAAAGAGAATATAAAACTTTTTTAAGATGTATTTTAGTTTCTTACAATTTAGAATTGTAATTGTAATAGCCAAAATAACGTTTTTTTTAAACTTTTTGTAATTTTGTTTTATCAAAAATTATAAAATAAATCAAAAAGATTAATATATATGTGAAATATTTCATAATTTTAAATTATGATTATAAAATAACATTTTTGTTTTCTCATCTTGTACTGTTGATTTTACAGAAAATTTCATTCTTGATAAAAGTTTCTAAATCTAATAAACTTAATTAAATTAAAAAATTGATAACAAAAATATACAAGATGATATTAATAATACGTAAATTATGATTATAAAATAACTTTTTTGTTTGTACTATTAATTTTAGAGAATATTGAAAAAAATACGTTCAACTAAAAAAAATTATCAGAAGAACAATTTATTAAACAATTACTTTACTACAAGTGTTCGGAAAGTTATGTGGGTTTACCCCTTCTTTACTTAAGTTTATTTTCTAATCTTTTTTTCACTGGTTAAATATAATATCTTTTTTTGACAACCAATAACAATCTGATGTTTCTAATGTACTTGATTAAAAATTATTGTTAAATTTCATTTTCAGACATCAATTCAGCCTGGACTGATCAGCTTTGATAAGGCAATGAAATTTTCTTATCAGTACATTCATGTAATTTGAAAATAATAACAATATCTATAATTATACAATTCGACATACGTATTTTAAATATTTTAAAATTGCCTGCAAACATTTATTTTGAGAACATATTTAAACAAGGATGATTTAATCCTGAAAAAATAACTATTTTTTTCTAAAAGAAAAAATCGTAGACATTGAGAACAAGAGATTATCAAAAACCGGTAAGAAATCTGACGCACCGTCCTAATGAAGTGTAAATAAGAATCAATATTCATATACTTAGTTTTTCCAAGAAAACATTAATTTAATCAAAATTAAAGGTGTTTCTAATAGCTAAGGAATTTAGAAATCTATCTTTATGATATTAGTTAATAATCTCAAATACGTCCTCATTATGTTAATTATTTTTTAATGAACCACCAAAAAACGTTTTTGTACTATCCTGTTTGTTGCAGCAAAATATAACTTTATCTTAGATAAATACAAAATCTACTGTAATTATTACCATCAATTAACAATATGTACATAGAAACATTATCACTAATGTTTAATTTAGCACGTATTTCATTCTAAATAGTAATTTAAACAAATAAGTAGTTTTCAGATAGTCATATTTTTCGACGCCAGATTTTTAGAACAATTTAAATAACATTTAATTCATGTTCCTTATGTAATAGTTATTTAATTACATGAAGTTAAGATTAATTGAAAAATGTTGTTTCTATCATTAAAGAATCATTTTCTTTTAATGAAATCGGTGGCGGAAGCTACAGATTACTTAATTATTATTTGAATTAAAATAAAACAAACAATTTTGTAATTATATAGTTTATAATAATTTCCATTGCGTGTTATGTTAGAATTTATTTAGATTAAATATAGTTAAGTTATACCACTATTGGTATCTTGCTGACTGCAAAAGGTAGATGATAATAGGAGAAAAGTTCCATGGTCTTTGAAAATATCCGAAAAATAAAAAATTTGCTACATTTAGAAAAAAAATATTTTATAGATATATTACAATACTCATTAGTGCCTACCTGAGTTTTTGAGAAATAACAATGGGTAATCCTATAATAAGTGAAATGTTTTATTTAAATATAATATAATAGTTCAATAAAACATAATTTTCATTTTTATTGAATTCCCCTAGCTTTCCTAATATAAAATATCATTTTTAAACTAAAATTAATTACGTGTAAAAATTCCTGAGAAACTGATAATATTTTAGGTTATTGCAAAATAAAAACAATATAATTTTTTTTGAAGATTACATAATTGTACAAAACTTACTACTTGTTCGAACAGCACGAACCATACGAAATTAAACATTCATGGTAAATTAAAAAAAAAAATACTATATATAACCATGAAACCTCTCCTGGCCGGATATATGAACAATTATACGATGATAATCTCAATTATTAGTCAAATCATTGAACGTTTTCGGCTCCGAATTTTTTAAAACTGAACCGTTTGGTTTGAAATTTTGACAGTAGTTGTAACATTATACAAATAACAAAAGTTATATGCGGTAAGGGTAGGTAGTTCATTACAATTGAGCTTTATGAGTTTCACATATCTCTTCTATCGACTATATATAGTGCCGATATGCGCTTCCACTCCGGGGTTTAATTCTAACCCCTTCCGGGGGGGGGGGATTTACATTTTATAATTCAAATAAACTCCGGAAATAGATATAGTTTTAAGCAGAAAAATGTAGAATACAGTTTTTTTGACAACCCAATACTTTTCGAGTTATTCGTGATTGAAAATGCCGCAAAAAAATATGTTTTTTAACAGTTTTTAAGGGAATAACTCAAAAATATTACGTTTTATGAAAAAAATCATTCTTATTAAAAATGAAGCAAAAAGCAAAGAAACATCTCCTTTTTCGTTATTATTTAGACGCAATAGAAAGCGAGTTAGGGCTGCTTAAGAGGCGCCAATATCATACGTTATCTTGCCTGAAATGGTTTTTGGACGAGCGCTCCGTTAATATTACAGATAGGAAGCTGCGTTTTTCACCAATCGATTCTGTATTTAATTCTTAAGAGGGCGTTTTAGTACCTTTTTAAAATTATTTTTAGTTAAAGTCATACGACTATCAACCTTTTTCTCTAGATAAATTTGAAAAAAGTAACACAGCGTTCTTCTAATAAATATTTTAAATATCATGAAAAAACCGCATATATTTATTTGCTATATTAGGCGAGATCTCGTCCAAAAATGAATAATGATGTTTTGTGGCTCTCTACCCTGTTCTGGGCAGAAAAATTTTTACTAGAGGGTAGGTTACTTAACATTAAGCGGAAAATACTAAAACAATAATGTTTTAACCAATTTATTAGAATAAAAGCACATTTTCGAAATTATCCTTTGGTAATTCTCTAAACGGCAACCACGAAAGTCAGCGATTTTTTGTTTGCCGTAAATTTGTTCAAAGATTTAAACGTTAAATAACAGGAAATGAGAAATTTTTCCAGAAAAAGTCATAGAGCCTTTTTTGAAGCACTTAAACAGGCCTTTAAAATGATAGGTAGTCAAAGTTGAACAAAAACCATTGCCAGTAGAATTATAATTTATCGTAAGCCATGAATATTTTAGTTTATATATGCCCTACTAATATGTTCCAGAAGTTTTAATGGTTTAGAATGCGTACATTTTGAAAAAGTAGGTTCAAATATTTTTTTTTATTTCTGAAAAAATAATTTTTTTTCAAAATAACTTTAAAGTTAATAAAAATACGTAAACAATTGTTCTCAATACACATTTATGTTTTTTTTTACTGAAAATTTTGCATTTTTTTGCATATCTGTAACATAAATATTAAATGATATACGGCCATTGATTGAAATATACGTGTTCTTGCTTATAGCCCATGAAGTCCCTACAACATGGTTTTCGTATGGATTAAGTAGCTAAAACGGAAACGGAGTTATCGCTAAAAAACAAAATTCATTTTTTGAGAGAAAATTGCGGAGCACGAACTTTTTTAAATTTGTAGCATTCATTTTTTGCCTACGTTCTGTACATTTTCTACATGTATTACACTACTGACACACACATAAACACACGCAGTAGAAGATAAACAAGACACAAAATTTTATCTCATTTTTAATACTCGAGTTCAATAAAAGGATACAAAGTATTACCGCTCTCTAAAATTTACAAACAGGTAGATTTTTAAAACTTACCGATCTTACAGATGAAAAGCGAGTTATTAGAATATTCGTTTAAATTTTTCGGCAAAAATATTTCTTTTTGTTTAGATGTCTTACACTTTGACTTTAACGTACCATTCAAAACTGACCTAATTTTAGCATATACTTCAATTTGAATATCCACCAACTTGTGATAAAAAATAATAACATTTGGTACACACATAAAAAAAATATTTTAATTTAAATAAACAGAATTACTTGAAAATAACTCTTTAGATTAAAATTACACGACTTTAATTTAAAGAAATTACGTTAATCTAAAAACGTTCATTTATTTCTATTAAGAAAATCATTTTATTGGTTCGTTTTCTTATTTCAAGAATATTTTGTTGCTTCAATAAGCTGGTAGTTTTCTTATAAAATATTCGTCATTGTTAAATCAAAGATATCAATTATTTTAATTTGATAATCCGATTTTTTTATAATTAACAGCAATTATTTTGAAATAATAATTTCAAATATCTTAATAGAATAACCCTGTGATTCTTTAATCAACTTTTATTTATTTTGATTTAAGTAAATAAGATTCTTAATTCATACTTACTCACCCTTACTTTTATTTTAAGAAAATTGCTTGTTTTTTTTTTAATAAACATAAGTTCAATTTTAAGAAAACGGTTTTTAGAAATTTGAACCAAAATAAAATAATTTGTTAATAAAAGACAATATTTAAGTACCTATATTAAGATACATAAATGATAATTGTTTTATTTGTATCTAAAAAATATGAGATAGGGTATCTATTCATAAATTCATATCTTAATATTTAATAAGAAATATTAATTTACTTAAATACAAATGACAATGAACTTCTTCTTTTCTATTGTATTTATTTTACCCTTTTACCCTTATGTTTCTTCTGAATTACATATGATTCACTTGCATACATTACTGCTGGAACTATAATATTGAGTTTAAGTTTGCTTTCTTTACTTATTTCTTTCTTATCCATGGTGTTATTATTTAAGGCGTAATAGTAATACAGATTATTTGCTTATTTAGATAATTAGATAATTAACTAAATCCAAATTAAATATATATATTTTTTTGTTAATCTAAGCAAATAAAATTCCCAGATCAAGACAATCATATTGTTGAAACAAGTTAAATGAAATTCTTCATCCAAGAAATCCATTTTCTTCACTTAAATAATTATGGAATTGGGAGTGACCAATAAGAAATCCTCTAATTTCAAATTGTTCAACAATGTTGCCGGTCTTATAATACATTTTACTATACATGCATTATTATTAATTTACATTATCATTTAATTAAATAAAACCAATTACAAACTATCTGATATTTATGGAAACCTGTAAATAGGTATATCAAATTTGGTTTATCGGAATTCTTTGAGGATTAACATAAGTAGGTATGTTTTATGTGTGTCTAATAATCAATTATGGTGGTGTACATGAGTTAAATTAAACAAGTCATTATCGTCATGTTTAGGATTTAAAACGTTCTTACATACTTCCGTAAGTACCCTAAATTCATTATTTATTTATTTATTTACAAATTTATTATTACTTGGAAATTATATTTTTTAAATAAGCTCGACAACATGTATATTAACAACCGTTTGGATTTTCAGCGGGCATGCGTAGGTATTGTCTTCTATGTTTGTCCCAACTCCCAACCGGCTGTGTCGAGTCTCGTTAGGGGTCGTGGGTCGAGTTGTCCATTTTTATTTTAAACCAAGAAGGGAAAAAAGTCAAAGTGAAGCCATCGATAGTATTGATTGTTAGTATTCTTTGTCGTAAATTAAATATGGAGTTATCCACGTTAAATGAGAGGGTAGATGAAGAATATATATAGAAGTTTAATGGTAAGTTTGTATATATTTAGATTTTTAACAATTTTTTCAGTTTAAAGAATTTTCAAGACTTTGAACTGTTTAATGGCGTTTTTCTAGAAAACGGTTTAGTAAATTTATTGCTAAAATATTTACTTATTTTTTTAGAAATGGATCGGTATTAACTTGGAAGAATGTATTATAATGGAAAATGATACTCTAATGGAAATCATTAAGCCCTTACAAATAAGAACAAAATTGTTAGAAAGGGCTATCACCAAGAGGTATGTATATAGTCTAGGGTTTTTAAATGAGGAAATACTTATACATATATGTTAAATGAAACACTATAAAATTACATTTTCAATACTAAAAGTACACTTCCTTATTTTGAATCAAGAGGAGAAGTGAACTTTTTTAAATACAGGAATTTCCGATTTGTTAAATGTATATCCCTTTCCAATCTTGATGAATACATTTTTAGACCTAGATTTGAAGATTTCGACCTTAAAATGTTATTAACATCTCCTTTGGGAAATTCTATTCTGGAATATTATGACTAATTCCAAATTAAATGAAACATCAAGAAACCGATTAGTGGATATAGGTAACTATTTATTTTAGACATTAAATGTTACTGCTTTTTTTTGATTGCCAAACTTATATTAAGTTATATACATGTACCTGTGTCTTTGTGTTTGTTAATTTTACTAATCTTATGTTAAATTACATCTACATGTTTTTTGTGTTTATTTTTTCGTTTGTACTTTCATAAGTAAATTTTTTATATTATTAAGTGTTTTATTGCAAATATCACGGACCCTTAACACAAATGGAATATTTTTGTATTAAATATATTAATTTTTTCCAACCGTATAGGAGTTAAAATATAAATTTTATTTATGCTTCAAAAATATATTTTAAAGCAAAATAAAATTCAATCATGCAAGTAAATAATATTTTTTATTCAAAAAGTTGAATGTCATGATACAAAAAAATAATTTTTATAATTAAAAAAAGGATCTTCTATTGCAAGAGACTTATATCTTCTCTATAGTTTATTTCTAGGTTCTGCTTGTATTTTTAAATAATATTATGGATATTAAAGTCACATGTGGCTTTATTATATATGGATAATGAGCCATATGTGGCTGTATTATCCAAGAAAGTATTTAAAAAATACAAGAGAACTATTTTCTCGAAGTAACAAAACTGATTTTCTTGAAACAAGAAAATGGTTTTCTTAAATCAACACAATTCAAGTTCATAAAATAAAAATATGATTTTGTTAAAGTACGTAAAACCAATACTTAAAATAAAAAAATATGTTCACAACACAAGAAAATTATTTTGTTAAAGTAAAATTATCTTTCTCTTAAAGTAAGAAAATAAAAATTCATAACGCAAGAAATAATTTTCTTATATTAAGAAAACAATTTTCTTAATTTGAGAAAATACTTTTCTAAATTTAAGAAAATCTTTTTCTTAAGTTAAAATAATTATTGGTTTTTAGGAAGACATTGAATCGCTTAAATTAAGTATTCCAATAATTTTAAATTAACAATGTCAGTGCTATTAATTTAATAAAATCTATTTTTTTCATTTAAATTCTGAATTATCTCTACACAAAAAAATCATCTTTTTAAATAAAGAAAATTTCTAAAAAAATGGTTTTCTTCAAGAAACAAAATATTTCTTAGGGCTATATATAACCGTTTAATTTACTTGGAATAAAACAGCCTGCTTTATTTTGAACAATTATTTTTATGTGTGTAGATGAAAAAAATTCAGAATTAAATTTAGAGTGGAATTATTCGCATGCGTTTGTACTCCTGTCTTACAGCAAAAATTTTGGGTGGAAAAATTGACTCTTGATAAATATTGTCGTGTTGATTCCCTATATAGATTTTTTTTCTATTATATTTTTTTATTATTAATTTAATTTAGGTTGATCAACACTCTATTTTATTTATACTTATCTCAGAAATTTTAGTGAGACATATGGGCACAATTCATTTAAATAATTAACATTCTGGATCTAACTGTAAAACATTTTTTTGAACAAATACAAAATTATTATTTATTTTAACGTTCTAAATATATTTTTGTTTTTTAAATTTTAATTTTAATTATTTTTTTGTGACGTCACTTTTACTAATTCAAACTTAACTAAATATAATTAAGAAAGAAAATGCTAAGCGTACTTTCAAGTGTGTAATGAAACGATTCGTTTCATTACACACTTGAAAGTACGCTCAGCATTTTCTTTCTTCATTAATAAGTGTGTACGCACCAACTCGTAACCTTCTGTTACATTTATTAATTATAATTAACCTTAACTAATCTTAACTAACCTGCTTCAGTCTTTTTTATATCAATTTTTCTTGAAAAGTTCTTTTAATGATGATGCGCCTGATAACATGTCGCTTTGGAATATATTTTTTTTTAATTTTATCTTTTCTTTAATATTTTTACTCTTTAAATTATCTCTACACACTAACTATCGTTTTCCTATTTCCTACTTCTCTTCACGTTTCCATAAATTATTATTTTTTATTTTTAAATTTTCTTGACATTTCTTCATTATTATTTTTCTTCTGTAAAACTGACATCTCCTTATTATTTTTTTCTCTGGCCGTGATCCACAACGTACCCAATGTTCCGAATTGTCCATACGCACTTTCACTTGTCAAACCTTAATAATTAAAATTAAAATGTCACTGTCCTATTTACTACTTATTTACAGATTTATCTTAATTATTTACAAATTTATTTTATTTTCTTTAGCAAACCCTCAAACTAATTATATCCAGAAGTGTTATTTAAAATTATCAAAACAATATATGCTTTAAATAAATAATCGTGTAGCTTTACAAATCTATTGTCAAAAGGTTCAACTTCTGGTTTTAAGTATGGTATGTCAAATAACGTTTTTAAATATTGACCCTTTGGACAGTTTTCATTATACAAGGTGGACCAAAATTATCGAGCAATAATTCTAGGGGTGATAGAACACCTAAAAATAAGTCATGTTTGTCTAATGAACCCATGTCGAAAACCGCTTATTAAGGGTGCAGCAACCCCTAGAAAGGGTTTAACGATAATTGGTTTTTCATGAATATCTTTAGAGAGGGGTACCAAACAATATTCAAACTTTAGGTAGTACCTAAAGATACTAAGAGACGCTATTTACGTATTTTGTCTTGATTCTTCGAATTCACTAAGGGCAGTTTTCAAGAGGCAAGTTACCCTTTTTTAGGCATATTTTTTTTGTTATCAACTGTTTTGGAAAATACATATTGAAATAATATTTTCTGAAGTTTTTCTTGGAAAAAGCTACTCTAGATGTATCGTCCAAATATTAATCGTTTTAGTACCCTTAGGTCCAACCTAAAATTTGAATATTATGTAGTACCCCTTTCGAAAGATATTCATCAAAAACCAATAATGGTTAAGCCCATTCTAGGGGTTGTTGCACCCTTAATAAGCGTTTTTGGACATAGGTTCATTAGACAAACATTACTTATTTTTAGGTGTTCTATCACCCCTAGAAGTATTGCTCGACAATTTTGGCCCACCTTGTATATTCAGTGGTTAAACCTAAATTTTGAATTTTTCGAAACCAAGATAAGTGAAACCTACAACCAATTATTTTAGCACATGACCAAATGGTTGCACAAGAATGAGATATCGCATTTTCAAAATTTGTAACTATTTTTGGAAATCGTCAACTAGAATTTTTAATAAGTTTTTATATGTATAGTATTTTTTATCACGTAATAATGAAACGTAATAGTTATTTATGCAACAAGTGTGTAAAGAGATACTTTTTTCACGAATGTGAATGTTGTCGCACTCGCCTTTGGCTCGTGCTACAATCACATGAGTGAAAAAAGGCACTTTACACACTAGTTGCATACAATATTTTTTCTACTACAATAATTTTTAGGTACAAAAATAGATTTCGCATGCAAGAGGTTAACAAGCTATTTTCCAAAATCTTGAAGTTAACCAGGTGATTTCTGGCACATAGAACCTTGGCAAAATAAGAAACATAAGAATATTGCAAAAATATGTTGCACATGTAAAAAACTTATTTTGAAAATTTTATTTTACTTTTCGCACTAGTGACAAAAAGTAAAACTTTAAGCACTCCTTAGCGTGCGTAAAGTAAGTACTTTACGCACGGTAGTAGAAAAAATCTATTTTTATATCCATGCATGGATGAATTGGGAATTTGGGACCTTTGGCTGATAAAAAAGTGTAGTTTTCGTTAGTGGTGACGATATTCTTCAACAATATCCATGGATAGTAACACTCAAAGAAATAGTATGGGTTGAATCAACAATTAAAAGTGTTTAATCAACAACTTCATTATAATTGTTGAATTAAACTACAATTATGGTATATTTAATGATGAGGTGATTGTCAAAACAACCGAGGAAAAATTGTACCTGAACAAATTCAACGTCAACTGAAAATATTAGTTGGATTAACTAATAATTTTGTCATACAATCACTTAATTGTTGAATTTTGTCAAATGGAACTGAAGATAGTAATTCAACAATATTATACTGTAACTAAAATATTATTACAGTTCGCACACTTTTATAGTCGGTAGACAAACGAAGAGTAACTTAGAATCAACCTACAATTATTTTCAGATGAACAAAAAATAGGTACGCATCCTCCTTTAATATAGTGAAGTGATTTTGGTAAGTCGATACAGCAGTATAAGTATATGTATCAGTGAAAATTCATCCAAGAATCTCATTAATTGTTCAATCATTTACTATAAAAGAAGTGGAAATATTCCCTCTGAAAGGTTGTACGACAAGTACCAGAACCATACAAAAAAAAATTGAGAAAATTAGGAATTCTCTCGTCCCCATCATCAGGGAGTACTACTGATGCAGTCCCCCTAATTAATAAGCATTATAAGGAAAATTCATCAGATAATGGAAATAATGTTATATAATGTCATATTTCAATTATACAAATTTCATTCAGAAAGAAGATGATAAACTGTGGTTACAATTAAATAACAGTCCATGGAGTGTTATAGAGGATAAATGGAAGAGTACATTAAAACTATGGAGACGAGAAATTACAAATAAAGAGAATTGTACAGTAGATATTTTGAAAAATTGGCCACTATTCAAACACTCAGATGGATTTTTTTTGGTAAAGGTGAAACATTTTTCTTATAGAAAATATAATGCATATTTTGTAGATTGGAACGGACTTCTCCAACTTACATGAAAAGAAAGCATTCAATCTTTTAGGAGAGAAGTTGACATACTAAGAAAATGGTTACTTTATTCTTGTTACAAACTTTACATGTCGAGGATTCGATGTGATAAATACACTGTTTTATTTATTTAATAAAATCTGTATTTTGATTTCGATATACAAATTCTGAATCTTTAAAATTCAAAAACAATGTCAACAAAAATGAATTGTTTTTATACAATTCAGTGGTACAAGAACCTGAAAAATAGTAAATATATACTATAACTTTTGTTGTTTAACCAAATATTATGGATAACTACACTATACAGAGTGAGTTTTAAGTATGGAATGCCTCAATTATCTCAAAAACGGATCGAACGATTTTTATAGATTTTGGTGTGCAAGGGTCTTGTGATGCGGCCGATATTATGGTGATATTTACATTATTGTCAGATCTTCCCTTTTTCCGGAATAATAATGAACTTTGTTATTTCAAATGGATCACCATGTATATTTTATGCCTTTTAAAATTCTTAAAAAATACTGATTATTTTTCATGTAATGTTCCCTATACCTAAATGCCATAATTTCGGAGTTTACATTATCTTCGCCGAAGTTAAAATAGTACATTTAGATGGCCATGACTGCGCCATGATTTGGATAAATCTTTTACTGCACCACTTTCATAAAACTTTTTACTAATTTACTGACAGTAGACCTTGTTATGATATTGGAACCTCAAAGTTGTTAATGTAGCAGTCATAGACATCTAAATGTATTATTTTTACTTCGGCGAAGATGTAAATGTAGCTTTAACTCCGAAATTATGGCATTTAGGTATAGGATGAAAAATAATCAGCATTTCTTAAGGATTTTAAAAGGCATAAAATATACATTGTGAAAATAACAAACTTCATTATTATTCCGAAAAAAGGGGAAGATCTGACAATAATGTAAATACCACCATAATATCAGCCGCATCACAATCTATAAAAATCGTGCGATCCATTTTCGAGATATTTGAGGCGTTCCATAAATAAAACTCACTCTGTATAAGTATCGGAACAAAAATAATTGTTAACATACCACTCATTTTGTAGCGGTACAATCTAAAATGGTAACCAAACGAGAGAGATGGATTGACTTAACAAAAAAAGTTGAGGAACAAAAAAAAGGATTACTTACCACTTATTTTGTTATGGTACGATATATATGTTAACCAAATGACCATTTTTTTATGATAATATAAAATTGTTGTGAGACTAAAAACTGGTTGATAACAAATTTTCTTGATCAAAACAACAATTTAATTTGTATGGTGACTTAACTTATTTAACTATTATTTTCTGGTTGATTTAATTATTAAATTGGGTAGAATCATTTTCACATGCTCTTTTTGGTTGATTTTACCCATTAATTTCTTTGAGTGAAGCATTTAACAAAAGAATTTAGCGCAATAATTAAAAGTGCCATTCATATAAATAATGTCACATTTTGATAAAAAATGCAAGTTTGAAAAGCAAGAAAAACAATTATTTTTGAAGATTTGCTTACGTGGGTTACAAAATTTTCATTTTTAACTGTTTTTAAATCGGTATTTTCCAATAAATCGAGCACTTCTTCTTGAGACTGTGGAAGTTTTGGCATTGACTTTCTTCGTTCCTGGTAAATATTATTCCGCTTCCGATGCAAATATTCACTTTCTTTTTACAGAATTGCTGCTTTCTTGCCGATTAATTAATTGTTCTTCGAGATGATTGTGTTCAAATTGTACATCTAATATTGTCGTATCGGTTAATGAAGTTGTATACAATTTACCGGTACACTGTTTATTCACTAATCGCCACAGAATTTTGCCACTTTTTGAATAATATGTATTTTCCAGCTTTATATGCAGAAATATCTAGATGTTTCATCCCTGCCTTTATTGTTTTTAAATTGGCAAATGGGATAAAGCTCCTCGGGTTTTACTAATCCCCGATTAAGGATTTTACAGGTATGTTTATGGAACTCGACTCCAGCCGAAAAAGAAATGAACTATTTAGAAACGGTGTAGGGGCTCACAGTCCATGATGAACACCTAAAGGTAGGTGTACATCTGAGACTAAAACGATCTCAAGACCGGTATCGACACTGGGTTCACGAGTGTATAAGGTGTTAAGAGAGCTTTTAGAGACAAGTCTCTGACACGCTGAGACCAATCTCCGAGGTCGGGCGGGTATTCAATGTACAAGAGTATGCATGTCTCCCGAGACTTGGTCTCGGTATTCGAATGCTGTTCGAATAGTAGATCGATCGAGACCTCCACACAGTTCTTTTTCCCTCGAACTTCAAGATTGAGTGGAATGACGAACAAAATTTCACATTAATTGATTTATACGAAGCAAATGAATTCCTATGGAACGTGAAGCATAAGGGCCAAAGCAATTTGGTGTCCAATTAAACTTAATAACATTTCAACGCTACCTCTTTTTTGGCTTTGCCCGTTTTTGTAATAGTTTATAGGCAATTATGAAACCGAGTGCGTTACGGTCAGCCATGGCGCCACTCTCAAATCTCGACGATACGGTTTCCCTCTAGTGAACATGGACTGGAGACTAGTCTCCGGCAGTATCCCGAGACCGAGCGTTGTCTCAAATGGACATGGTTCTGAGACAAGTCAAGAGAACTTCTATCTCTCTCAAATCTCACATGTACATCTTTAACGTTCTTTTATACTATATTATAATGATACGTGTATCATTGTAAAATTTTGATGATTTATTTCCATTTATTAAAAGAAAAGCCATAAATTTTTACAAGTAAACTGATAAGTAATACAATAATGAAATTTGAGTTGTCTGCTAAATCCCTCTTCTTCTTTTTCTTATTTTAAACCTTCCTCTATGATAATTTTGAAACCTACTGCTTTAAACTTTTTTAAACGATTTTTTTCTATATTCCTGATGCTGCTCTTCTTTATAACCGTAATATCATTGAATATTCCATTTACATTTCCCAATAGACATATTTCTTCTACGAATCTTCTTTTTTTATAAATTGTTATTTTTTTTAATTTTAAATATATTTTTACTTGTTTTTCATAATTTATATATATTTTTTTAATTGGTTATATATAAATTTTATAATTCAGTTTTTTATATAAAATGTACACAATTTTAAAACCTCTGACAAATTATCTATAAAATTATGAATTTTCTTATTCTCTTCCCTATATCTAATTAATTTCGACTTTCTTTTTTTTATTAAATAAAAATAACCAAAAAAAATCATTACTTGATTCTTTAATCTTATCCAAAATCTTATATACTGAATGATTTTTAATTTTCATAATTAAATTTTAAATTATTACTTTTCCAAATATAATAAAAATTTTATATCTATTAAAATTTCATAAGACCTTCCTTAGATATCCAGAATTGTTGATTATACCAAAATTTGTATTTATATACCCAATAACTTTAAATTAACGCATTATATTCAACTATAAAAACTTTCGAATATAATTTTTATAATACACTTATTTATAATAATAACAATAATAAATTAACTTCTATGAATCACACAAAATGATTTCATTAAAATATATACACATACATCTTTTCAGTTAATTTATATATAAAACGCAGTAATTTGCAATGGTCGATTATTAAGGGTTAAAACGTTTTAATATATGATTAACAATAAAGGGATGATTATAATGTAAATGCCATGATTAAACGGTTATACGCTATTAATTTTTTCCCCGTTTTCGACTTAAGGGATAATTTTTTAAGGGTTGAAAACTTGTAATAAATAATAAATTATATCATAAACAGTAACTTACATTTATTTGTTTCATGTTAATAGCGCTTCAAGCCGTTGAAAATGGTTTTCCCTATACTTCCATCGGAAGGGGTGGTTTTTGAGCGTTGAATCATTTTAACAAATAAAATATCATATCGTAAATACTATGAGAAGATATTTCTTCTATATAAATACCATAATAAAAAGGTTTCAAAGCTGTTAAAAAACTCTTTTTTTTTATTTCATTATATGGGATAGTTTTTAAGCGTAGTAATATTGTAAATTACTATAAATACAATTCTACAATAAAAAAATAATTATTTGATAAATTTAAATATAATTACGACCTATAAAATGCTCAAATCTATTGTTTTTCAATTTTTTTAATACAATGGTAATTTTCACCACTTAAAAACAAAAAGCGCAAGTCACGCCTATATACATTTTTAAGTAAATTGTAAGGTGAGCTTAATCCGAAATTTTCAGAAAAATTGATGCACTTATAATGATTTCGGAGGTAAACGTAATAGTAGATTCTGTAACAAGGTTAGAATGAGGTTTTTCATTCTGACCGAGTAACAGACTATATTTTCTCCACGATCAAAAAGTATAAATCAAAATTAAATTAAATCTGAACACAAGTTATTTGTTGACATATTTGTATTACATTGTATTAATATTTATAGTGCTGTGGTACACTTACCGATATTAAAATCTGGTGCAATGGTGTTTTTTCATAATTTGCAATTTCAGATATTATTAAATTCTATATCTACTTCACTTGATTTTTCACTCATTATTTTGTTTAAATTAAAACTTGTTTGAAAATAATTATTACCGTCGCCATTTTATATCTGACAGTGACACTTTTGAAATCCAGGGCAATCCATATTGTTTATTTCGATTACAGAAAATCCATTCTTTACCTTGATAAAGAATGAAAATACATGCAAAATGCATAAGAGGCAAGTATTATAGAATAAATATTCAGACACTAGAGTGTGAATGTTTACATTCTATTATTAAAAATGATTTCAGAATTCATACATTCAGTAATGGTCGTGGAGAAACCCAATTCTGTGACTGGAGTAAATCCCTTCACACGAAGTCCCTTGATTAATTTTAAATCGTTGTTTTTATTTCTTTACTCTAACATTTTTGTAAATAAATATATTTTATACTAGCTCTTAACGGGTCATTTAGGCTTTTGGACCTCAGTAAAATGAGCTAACTTTTTTACTCTTAGATTTTTTCATAGAAAAGTGTAGGGAGTGTTCTGGAGAAAAATGATGTTTAATTCTTTTTTAAATAACAAAAATGAATTAGAGAAAAGAAAATTACAGAAAATTCTAACGCTCAAACCCTAACCTTTGAAATCGTTTACAATAGGCTTATTACCACACTTGTTACGTAATATAGTATTACATTTTTGTTATTTTTAAGTAACTACATTTTGTTAATTGCATTTAAACTTGAAAAAGATGCCAGAATTTTTATCAAGAATACATTTTATTTAAGAATGTTATATTTTTTTTTTCATTATTTTCATGAGTGATATTTTTTCAACAACGAACAAAAGATTTAAAAATAAATCTGAAAAATGTGCGCTTCACGTCACTGCGTTTAATCCCGATAGTGTATAAAAAAACAAACTTCCACCTTTTCATACTTCGCCTCATAATTCAGATTCTGCAATATTTGATAGCTCCGCGATTGAAAATCAAAACCATAATGGCAAGCCGTGTTTGAAAAAATTCATTATTTTAAGGATTTTTTAATTACTTACATAAAAAATTTATTTATTAAATTAACAATAATTATTTCTTAATTGACTTATCAAAAGTTTTTTTTATGATTTCAGGCGGCTTCGACTGTGAATTAATTTTGCTGTATTGGATTTGATTAAAACTAGGTGAAATCCAGGAATCCTGACCATTAGACCATATCAAAGCTTACCTAAACTTTTAAGTCAAAGTACATTGGGAAATAAAATAAGAAAAAAAATTAATTTGACTTCACAATGCAAACCGTCACTTATTTATTTATTTATTTCTGTTCATAATTTATAATGTCAGTTGAAATTGAGAAGTCAGGTTTGTTTTTTTCATTTTTCAATTTTTGATTTATTATTTTACAAATATTATTTTAGGGGTTAAAAGATTCCAAAGTGTGTTTATTTTGGTCGTATATGCTTATACTTCCAAGAAAAACGTAGTTCTTCGTCAAAAAGTTTTCCATATGACTCCAACTTCAATAAAGATGGACACACTGTATATTTCAATTTAATAATGTGTAGTATATGGCTTTTTTAATTTTTCAATTGTATCACGATCTAGGGATTTGAATTTATTTTTTATCTTTATTTGCAGAATTAAATAATTTATTACAATGGCTGGTATATTTAATTTCATAAAGTTTTTAAATTACTTTTTTGGACTATTTATAATCCAAATATTGAATCTTAACATTAACTTATAGACTCTGTTTTTTATTATATTTTTTTTAAACCTTTCCTAAAAATTTAATCAAAGCACTTTTAATAAAAAAATATTTTATTAAAACAATACATTTAAGTACCCAAAAAAATAAATACAAAACAACTTAATCTAATAATACTGAACTTATCGTTGACGTTTTTTGAACAATAAATACATCGTCTTTATTTACACAATCACTTTGATTAAAATTCAAAATTAAACACCGTTGCAAGTTATCTCTTTAGAACCTATCGAAGATATTCTAAAACTATCGTCACAATCTGTATTAAAAACATCGTCTTCTTCGTTAAAACTAATATTAGTAATTGCGTCTAAAATGTCGTCCTGCTGATTATCAGATTCCTCGTCTGATTCTGAATCGCACACCAAAATAGGAGTAGCACCATCGTAGAGGTTTGATTTGCTCCTGGAACGTTGGTACATGTCTTTGGATACGCTTCTGGTGAAGGAGAGTCTCTTGGATTTTTGTCTGGTAAGGGGAGGTCTGAAGAATACTTGGTTTCTGATCGACTTCCTGCTGAGCAACTCTGAAGAGTGCTCTGTAATAACCCTCCAAGCGTGTTCGATATCTTCTTGGGTCGCATTTTCTGCTGTAACGCAGAATCTTATTATATACTTATCTTTCACAATAGAAGGAATCATGTGCAGTTTTCCAGAAGCATTAATGGTAGCCAAAAGAGTTTGGTTAACAGAATCTGGAGCTACTAATCTGAAGCAAACCAAACCTAATTGAACATCATTAATTACCTCAAATCTTCTATCTTTTCTTACTAATGATTCGAAATGTTTAGCTAGATTAATATGATTCCTGATATATTTTTGAAGTCCAGACACACCATATTTTCTGATAACGAACCAAAGTTTCAATGCTCTAAATCTTCTACTTAGGGGAATACCCCAGTGTCTGTAATCGATAGCTTCGTCTGAGTTAGCGTGTTGAAGATACAAGGGATCTACTACTAAGGCACTAGTAAGTCTGTATCTGCATTTAACCCATAAACAGGAGCAGTCGAAATTTGTTAGCAACCATTTGTTGGGGTTTGTGTTAAAAGAGTCTATATATTCGACACCTTTAAGATAATGTTTCAATTCTGGACAGATAAAAGCATTTCCAGCGTAAGCAGCATCGACGTGTAACCAAGTACAAGGTTGCTCTTTACAAACTGGACCTAGTTCCTGGAGATTATCAAAGGAACAGCTTGAGGTTGATCCTAGGATTGTTGAAACGAAGAACGGAAATAACCCTTTAGCTTTATCCTGATCCATTGCATCTTTTAAAGTATCTTTTCTTAAAGAACCATTTTCATCAGGGTCTAAGATTCTTATCTGAACCAATAAGATCTTCGCGGCCTTTTCAACGCAGGAATGGGCTTCTTTGGAACAGTAGCAGATCAATTTTGGTAAAAACTCGCTGTCAACAGTTGATGGATTATCTTTTTTTAGATATTGAATAGCTTGGTTTCTTGCTGCTAGCATAGTAACTAGAACACATTCGCTAGCAGAGGTTTGTATTACTCCGCCACCTTTGCTGTCTTTCTTTGACGTTATGAAGTCGTTTGGAAGTCCAATGGCTTTGCCCAGCCAATCCATTACGATTGTTTCAAGTTCAGTACAAGCTGGGCTCGCTGCCTGTAACAATTAAAAAATATTATTAATGTATGTTGAAAAAATACTTTATCATTATTTAGTTTGATAATCATCTTTATTGGTAATGGAATAAGAGAAAGGGAAAAACATTGTTTTATGTATTTTTGTTTTGTTATTCTTACAGATTTTTACTGCACGAATATAAAAGATCAATAATTTATACAAACAAACAAAAAAACAACTATGCTATACAATTATTTATTGCGTAAGAAAACACGTTAAAAATAAATAAAACAGGCAATTACTATTTTTTATTGTAATAAAGAGATAATTTAAACAATAAATTACCATTTTAAAGAGATGGGAAATATCACTTCATTCAGCTTTTTATAAGGATAATTAATGAATGTATTTCGTAACAGTATGACGTGGTTTTTAATAAATTAAAACAATAAAAATAGATTAAATAATAGATAAAACTGCATTCCTTGTCATAATTTTTTACTGTATATTCTATTTTACTGTAAAATTAAAATAAACTTCGCATTCTTAAACATAAGCGCAATTTTAATTGTAAAGAGTATATTTAATCTATTTTAATTAAATAAATAAAAAATGAAACAAATTATTAAAAACTGATTTAATTTTATATCGACTTAAAACATAACATAATATTGTGTAAGATTTTTTACATTTTTAAAAGCCAACCCTGTGTTTTATTTAATTTATAAACAAATGCTTAAATTTTAATTTGAATAAAAACCTATCTTTAAATGTATATTGCAGGAAAAACAAGTAAATGAAAATTCCAACAGACAATAATTAATTGTTTTTGTATTCAAATAAGGAAAAAAATGGGACAGGTCAACATCCTTCCGATTTAATTAATTTTATTGTCAATTTTATGGCGGTATAATGTAATTGTAATTTGTTTTGTATATATTTTAAATTATGTTGAAAAATTACTAGATTTTTTTTTGTTTTTTAACTTACAAATTTTATGTGGTAAATTTTGATTTTTTTAAGACATTTTGATTTTCCTTAAACATAGATCTTTTTTTGAGACATTGTTTCACCAAATTTTGTTTTTTTGGGAAAGTTTTGTATTTTAACTTGTAATAAAAATTGGATTGGATTTGTCTAAAAATCAGTTTCATTACAAATAAATTTAGATTTTTTATACCGGGATGTTTAAAATATTTTTTACAAAAATAGGTACCAGTTTTTCCAAAATAGATATTTTCATAATTTAAATTGAAATTCTTATGTGTACCTACTGTTTAAAAATTGAATATTTCTTGAAAAAAATTAGATTTATTTTTGATTTTGTTCCAAAATATCAATTTCTAAGAATTAAAAAAAATGTATCTTCAAATGTATATAATTAATTTAAAATTATTTCAAAGTTTCCAAAAACTTTTCTAAAAATACCGCGTTTTTCAGAACTTCTAATTTTGGCATACAAAAACAAAACAGAACAAAACAAATCACTATTATCTTAAAATTTTAAGAAACATTTGATAAATAATTATGTTCAGCTATTTTTTTACATTTTATAAAAAATCAACAAAAATGTATTGCTATTATATTTTCACCTTACCATGTTTTATTTTCTTCGAATTATAGAAAAAAAATATATTTATACTATGAATATATAAAATAAGCTAGATTCAATTATATTAAGACTTACCCAAGAAAATCCAATGGCTCCAATGGCATCTGACAACATATCAGCCAAAATCGATGGATAAGAATTTCCACTTGGAAAGTAAGCATGGAACCTAGGATGTTGCCAATGCGTTATTCCGGGCATAATTTTTTTATCCATATCCTCCATAATATCATCCCAATCTTCAGGCTCTTCTGGCGCTTCACTTGGAAGCATTTTCCTCAAATAACCCGGTTCAATATCGGGAGTCACCCTATAGTTCTCCAAATTCGACATATACTGACAGATGTAATCCACTATTTCCTTTCCTCTAACTCTAAATTCTTCCACGTCCATTGTAAAGTAAAAAGATGACACTTAAATAAAATTTAAAAAAAAAATCGGTACAACGTGGTTAACACGGCTAGAGACAAAATTGTACTGCTCGCTTACTGTCTCATTCACGTGTTTCAACAAACTGAGTTTGCTAATTTCAGGAACAACTTTTATACGAGCGCAAGGTTGTCAGCTGATTGGTGGGAAAAAATTTTTAATGTTTGCGGGCGACTTGAACTTGAAATTATTAAATCATTGTTAAGATTTTTTGTTGTCGACGGATATAGAAACGACACCGGGATTTTTGAATATATTTTGTATTGAATTGTTTCCTATAAATAGATCAAGTTAAGACCAGATGTCATTAGAAATTAATTGGATTTACCAGGTCGGATTATATGACGACAATGTTAGTTTTTTTCTTAATTACGCAGTTCATTGTTTGAAAATTTTATAACATGGTTGATGTAATTAAAACAAAAATGTTCAAATATTTTTATCATAAAAATGGGACATGGCCTTGTTCTATATTCTATTGATACTAGATAGAGAAAATCAGCGGTTTTCATAAATTAATTATTTTTTTGAATTGTTATGCTTTACCCAGTGCTGTATTTTATAGAATATATGCCCCGATCCCAAAATATTTTTAAAAACTTTAAAATAAAATTCTAATAAATAAAGTCAATATAGGCACAATAAAATACAAACGTATAGTTATTTTTCTACAACCACTACTCCATACTTTTCTGCATAGTTTTATGTTGATCTTTTCTCATAATAATTGAAATATAACATTAGTAAAACGGAAAGTGACATTTCTGTGTCAAAAACTTTCTTTCTGCACAGTACCATAAAAAAACAAAAATCGTAGACATCACTGTTGTCTCGAATACCCACATTAAAATTTTTTTAAATGATTTTTTTTTTGTTAATTTGTTTATCTGGAAATTCCATTAATTAGTAGTAGTAATTAAATAAATTTAAAAATATGTAATTTGTTATTATATTTGTTTGGAAATAAATTTCCTACACTTGTTGCACAATGTACCTACTATTTCCTAACAAGTGCGCAAAGTGTTGGACGACGCTAAGCGGAGTTCGGATAAGTTTATATTTCACGTCGTGTATTTGTTAAAACAAATCTAAAATGATTTCGCTTCGTGGAGACCTTGTGTCATTTCTAATTATTGATATAACCTATATTAATTTTCTTAACTAACAAAAAATTAATGTTAGAATCTTATTCAGTACGAAGCTAAATAATTTTAGAAATTTTATTTAACAAATATAAACTACAACTCCTAAAAAAATATTTAATTTAATAAAGGACTCATTTTGTGAAAAATCAATAAAGAATATTTTTTCAACGCAATTTTTTTTGTATATTCCCATTATACCGAAAACCATTAGACCGAACGCTTCTTTTCGCTAAATTTTCCCAATAGACCGACCTACCAGTAGACCGAAGACCAATAGATCGAATAATCAATGATTGATGGATACTAACAGCTGCCAATTGTTTTTGCTTTTGCCTAAAACAAAAATATAAATGCAAGTTATCTATCCTTTTTTTCAATACACAGGTTAGATTTGGCCGTTCAAGACTTTTTTTTAATAGATAATAAATAGTGATTTAACAATTCGGTCTAATATGAGAGTTTGTTCGGTTTATTGGTGTTCGGTCTATTGGGAGAGGGTCAGTCTAATGGTTTTCGGTCTACTGATAGTTAGCAGTTTTTTTTCGTTGAAGTATCTGGTTTTTTTTATGTATTACAACTATTGTCTTGGTTCTATGCATGAGGTAGTGCCGGACTCTCCCTGATCGCTCAGCAAGCAGAGTCAGGGGCATACCTGCTAAAAACTCCTCGGTAATTTATCCTGTATTGGTGGTGTTTCCTTGTACCCTGATGTAGGAGAGAAGTTTCTCCTTTTCAGGGATACAGTGGGTATTTGTTGATCTGAAAGTAAAGAGATTATATAGTATCTTAAGATGTTTCAATGTAGATTATTAATTGATTCTTACGAACCTTACGGGATTGGAGGCCCTAGAGCGGTGTCCTGTATGCGTCAGTGGTCGGTCGAGCTCATCTGATGCTTGAGTGGCGCCTACTCCAATAGATCAAGGAGCTCGTCCATGAGATCTATGTCTTGCTTCATTAATAATCCAAAGGTTGGGCTGGATGAATTTCTTGACGGGTCTTTTATTGAGTACTCGTCTGTTCCTGTCAACTGTCTATTTGATCCTAAGAGTTTCTTGGGCGTGGGTGCTGTCCAATCTTCTCCAGACGTATCCTCTTTGTAATTTTTGCCATAACGGCGCGCAGGAGAGAAGGGGGAAGTGTTGAGAAGTTCAGAGCTATATAGTCCGTTACTGGATGGACAAATGTTTTGTAGATGTGGAGTAATGTATTACACCTGCTAAATCGTGCCCCGCTGAGGGAGGCTCGTCTCCTAACCCAGAGATTTTTGGACTTCAGTCGCTCAGTTAAGAGTATGCGTGAAGCATACGCTCAAGTAGGTAATATCGTCCGAACGGGCGAGCCTCTCTCCATAGAGCCAATTTTGATGTCATTGGGGTTTTGGTTAGCTTTTCAGGAGTGATATTAAATGTTGGGGTTTTTGAGGATTCAGGGTAACCCTCCAATTGCTATACCATTGGGCGAAGATTGAGGAGTTGTTGTGTTTTGGTGTTTAGAGCTCTGGTGGAAGGTGCTGAAGCGGATATTAAGGTGTCGTCATCATAAAGTTGGAGGTCATTACTAGGTGAGGAAGGGAGTGGGATGTCATGAGTGTATATGACGTAGAGGACGGGAGCAAGCACAGAACCTTGGGGAACTCCAGCTAGGGGAATGAAGGGATCAGATAGGGAGGTTCCTACTTTTACGTGAATTGATCTATTTATAGGAGTGGATGAGTTTGATGATTTGCATAGGAAGTTCGATATGCCAGACTTGGTCGAAGGATTTTTTGACATCAAGCAGGACTGCCCATGCACAGTGACCTAGGTTTAGGGATTTGGAGGCTGTAGCGTGGATTATCAGTAGTTGGAATTAAGGAATCGTTCCCCTTTCATCAAGAAAGTTTTAAATACGATCCTTGAGTAGTGTCTCAAAGATCTTAACCAGGACGTTCGTTAGGGATATAGGCTTGTAGGAGTTGGGGGATGTTGGTTATTTGTGGGGTTTGGGGGTAAGGATGATGTGGGAAGTTTTCCAGAAAGTTGGAAAGGTGGGAATACTGAAGGCATGTGTTCATGAGGAAGGTGAAGACTGGGAGAATGATGGCGGGGAAGTTTTCAGGGCTTGGCGTTTGATGTGATCGGGGTCAGGGCCGGAGTTTTTCCCCCGTTGGCAAGCCGAGGCCATGTCATCGGGGTGAAGGGGTCAAGGATAGGGTTTTGTGTGGGAGATTGAGAGTTTGGAATAAGTCTTGGAGTAGGAATTCGATTGACCAGGAGATGGGAATGGGATTTGGATTTTGGCCTGTGAGTACCGCCAATTTGTGCCAGAACCTATGATCAAGGTCAGAAGTGACCTGAACCCACTTATCTTGATGATAAGTGTTAATCTGAAGCCTGAAGAGGGCATTCAGCTGGTTCCACTTGGTTTTAAGGACTAGGTATCTGTGTCTTACAAACTTTTGAGACAGGATGCGATTTGCAGGAAATTCTGAAAAAGAAAACATGCATGCACTTGCAAATTTTCAATTCCTTAAAATATCGGCATCATAGAAGAAAGTATCGCCACCCGAAAGATTTAATAATTTTTTTCTCATAAACGAGCTCTTGGGACAGGATGTGATTTGGTGTGGGGGTACTTTTATTCTGTGATGCCGATATTTCAGGGAGTTGAAGATTTGGAGGTATATATACAACCTTCCACTAAACCACAACCTATCTCAAAAGCTTGTTGCTAAGAAAAAATTATTATAATTTTGGGGTCAGGGTAATTTTTTTCTAGGATGCATATATTCTATTTTTGTATCACCAGCATAATTTTCTCTTGTTTAAACTATCTAGGAACCCCAAGACTTGCAAGAAAAAAATATTTTATAGTTATTAGGGATGTTTTTCCCTTGACCCCACTTACTTACACTTATGACTTTTTAACTAGAGATAGGAAACAATTTTTTTTAATTATTAGGGTTATTTTCTCCTTGATACATATGAGTTTTTTACTTTAACCTAGATTAACCTTGTATGCTACCAAGTAGTACTTAAAAAGTTAAGATAGGCACATGTAAGCCGTTTTATCCGATTTTATGTCGTTTGGCCTGAGTAATCACTTAAAGTTGAAAAAATACGATTTTCAATTATCTATAACTTCAAAACCATTTAGTTTATAGTCTAGATACAGGGTGTTAAATTTAAAATAATAAAGTTGGTCGTTTCATTCAGAACAGACCGAAAGTTGAAAATATTTTTTTTTAGATGTGGCAAAACTACAAACACGTCATGACACACCCTGTATAAAATATAATAATCGTATGATTTGTGTATCGTGTGAGTTTGGTCTGTTAGTGGTTAGTATAATAGTGGCACAAAAACACTTTCTTGCAGTACGCCTGATTTAAACTATAGGAAATATCTTTCTGAAATGTACGATTTTAACATAAGGTAGACTTATGTAGGTACTCAGGAGCGTATTTTTGATTTTATACAACAGCCCACTGTAGGTACCACACCTTGTCGGACGCCTGTGTGACGTCAAAAAATACTGCTGTGCAGAATGTTTTTACGTGTGACCCTCAATAATTTTATTTTCTATTTTGTATATTGTTTTTCCGCCCTTTTTGCTAATACTTATTTAATTTTATCGGCTAGAAATTCTAAAATAGTTACAAACGTTTGATCCGATGTTTTAGATATTTTTATTTACATATTAAATTTTGCCCACTTTAAAGTCATCGGAAATAGCCATATTAATCTTTTAACTATTAAATTAATAACATGAATGGAAGGAATGTTGTAGGAAGTAACATTTTTTTGGGAGTGGGCTTTTCTCTATTTGTATTGTAACGTAGAATTTAAAATAGCCAGACGTATACTTAAAAAGTGACTCATATTTACATTTGAAAAAGTGTTAAAAATGTCACGTAGCAATTTGGGTTTTGGAATCAGTTTTCTAGTCGAACACCCAAATATTGAATAACACGTGAACGTCGAGTTTAGAGAGAGCAAGGATTTTTTTTTTAATTACAAAAAAATAATGCTTGCTCTATCTAAATCTCTAGAAATCACATCTTATTCCTATTATTTTTTTTTAAATATTACTTTTAATCAGAGCTGGGAGTAACGAAACTAAAACGTTACTTTTCAGTAACGCGTTACTAAATGTAACGGCAATTGTGTTACTTTGTAAAAAGTAACGCGTTACTAATAAGTAACGGCTTACTAAAACTTAACGCGTTACTTTAAAACTAAGTTTTTTCTTTTTTGTAGTTGCTGTTAGTGCCGTTTAATGTGAAATAATGTTCTTATTATTTTTTTGTACCCTGTCGATTTCGCGTGCCACTGTGTTTTGGATGGCGTTTTAAAAAATCAATCTCAACCATACACTTTTTGTTTGATTTTTTTGTACAATAATAACGGTGTTAAATGGTGAGATGGATAATAAAAGAACGAGAAAACATGGAGAAGGTATAGAAAAGTAAAGCGTTATTTTGTAGTAACGCGTTACTTTTTCAGTAATGCGTTACTTTTGACAAAAACGCATTACTTTTGGAAAGTAACGAATAAATCGATACTTTCCATCCATGAAGTATTACACTATTAACTTACTGGTTTACACTATTAACTTACTAGTTTACACTATTAACTTACACTATTGCACTCAATTTAATATAGAATTTGGCAACACAGGAATGAAAACAACTAGGAGTGAACACGACTTAACCGTTGTTAAAAGGAACAATGTGGAATTAATTTTAAGATATCAAAAATACATATTTTTCCTGTCCATTACAGGGTAGTGAAAGCAACAAACCCACAAGACAGGAACGGACTGAGTTGTTGAAGTACTTTCAACATAGGGCATCAGCTATTTTCTAACAGATTAAGAGGAAAAATATAGCTTAAGTTTTGTAAAGTATTTTACCAAATTTATTAAAAAATGTAGGTGTAAGAGATATGTACAGATGAATAGTTATTGCAACAAGGCGAAAAAATTAGGAACAATCTCGGCGAAATTGGATCTGCAACAGGAAATTTAAATAAACCACAACAAAGGTGTGGAGAAGCTAGACATTTTCATTTCGAAGATTTGTCAAATAGTTTCAATCTTTAATAGTGTTTCAAATTTTTTACCAATTACATACATTTTTTTATCCCGTTATATAATTATTTAAATTAGGAATAAGTATAGTCCTCTTTCTTTTTCTTACAGTTAAAACAATGTTTGCTCCTCTAGATTCACTTCTTTTTTGGAATGTTCGAAGGAATTTAAATTAAGATTGCCAAAAAACCAATAACATAATAACATGAAAATAATTCAACTATTATAATTTTTTAACTATTATAAGTTTATATTATTATTTATTATTAGCCAAAATTCATTTTATGTCAAAACATAATCTAATGATAATACTATCTATAACAAAAAGCCAATTAGAAAATATGTATAACAACTATCATCAAAATCAAAAACAAATAGAATAAGTTTTTGAAACTATACATTCCGGCCATTACCATACATGTTTCATCCTTATAGGAATCTTCAGTGGCACTTTGTCGGAATGCATAGTTTCAAAAATTTATTCTATATACCCCAACTATTTTTATGTAAGACTACAATGATAGATATTCTGGACATCTATCGTATTGGTTGATGGGTACCAACCGGGCAGTTCGTTTAACAGAATACAATTCTGTAGACGCGTTTACAGAATTGTATTCTGTTAAACGCACTGCCCGGTTGGTACCCATCAACCAATACGATAGATGTCGTGACTATCTATCATTGTGAACTATCATCAACTTTTTAATATTTAATAAACTACTTTTGTCAGTTATTACACTATCACCCCAGAGATATTTTTAATAATAGTCCTTAAAATTTTTTTGATATTTTTTATTTTGCACGTAAACTTCTGTAATTGATAAAAAAAATTAACCAGTCTGAGATAATAATATTTAATTATTTAAAAAAATAATACTTATTTGTATATTTTTGTAATACCAAAAGTTTTATTTTATTAAATAAAAATATAATAATCAGTATTATACTTTCTCGAACAAAACCAGCGACTGTGGAAATGCATATTCGTCAGATGACTTAGAAAACCTTTATTTAAATATATAGGTATAATTTTGATTTAAAAAAAGTGAACATGTCGGTATAGAAATTGTTTCAATTTTTTACTCTTCCGGATTCATAGAAGGGAAATTAGAGTAAACGAGCAAAAAATATCCATTTTTGAGGTCCCCCGAGAAGATTGAGACCATTGCCAGAGTAAGGTCTGACAGTGCGTCGGTCTGTGTGTCTGTATGTAATCTTCCACGATAATTGCCGAACCGTTTGACCAACGAAGCTTAAATTTGGTACGAAGAGTTGGTGTGTGCCTCGAATGAGACCATTTTTGGTATAAATTGGTGCAGTAGAAGGTCCTCAAATACGACATTGATTGAATACACATGTAAGATGATTTGTTTTTTAAAAATTAAAAGGACAAACAATACACTCTAGTACAAATTGTATTATTGCAAAGTTATAGAGCATTAAATGACCTACAACTTTTGAATAAAACAAAACTTTTTCCAAAATTTTCATAGTTTTTCCAGATTTTGAGGACAAACAAAGCACTTTAATGCAAAATATTCTAGAGTTATGTTGTAGATTATTAAATTTCCTTTAACTTTTGTATTTAACTTTTTTTCGAATTTCTCATAGTTTCGCCGCTAGAGAGCGAAAAATATACATGTAGAATTTTTTGCAAAGTTATAGAGCCTAAAATTCCCTACAACTTTTGTATCAAACTTTTTCCGGAATTTCCAAATAGTTTTGACTCATGATTTTAGGAGATCATAATTGAAGCAGTGTATCCAACGCGCGCGTGCGCCCCTTATGTCATTATCGACATTAAAATATCAATTCGCTAGACGTATTCACCATCGGCTCGCTATTTTAAACGTGTTCCATAAATTAATGTAATGCTTACAATATGACCAAAATAAGTTGAGCTATGAATCATGGGTGCGTAGTAGTTTCACCCCACCCATCCAATCACAGAGCTCATTTAACTAGAGCATTCAAACTGTTCGCTTGGTAAGAATTTAGTGCGGTGTTGCCAACATGAATTTCAAAGAAAAAATAAAATATTGAGCTTGTGAAATTATATATAATGTTTTCATATATGCGGAAAAGGAAGCTGAAAATGGAAAATTAACAATAGATTTATAAAAAGTACAATATCGAGTTGCTGCATTAATAGGTAATTATAAAAAAGATGTAATTATATTAGCAGTTTTTGAAATAGATAAATGTGGGCGTTTAAATATCTAAGCAGATGTTTTTTATTATTATTATTAAAATATCCTGTCCAAAATCTGAGCTCGAATGGTATTTGCTAAGACAATTAATATAATTTAAATAATAATAATTATCTTTAATTATTTTTTCCGAAAAATTACCAAATCGAGACATATTTTTTTCAAATTTAATATAATTTGATTGGAATTCCTAAATTAAAGAAGGCATTATTTAATTCATTTGTAGGTGTCAGTTTATCAAGTATAAAGAGAATTTCTAAAGAAGGGCGAGACGTTGAAAATGGAATCACTTCTTACTTCACATCGTCCAGAAAAAGAAGAAAAAAGACATCAAAAATAGCATTGGACGGATTCGTACATCGAAGAATTATAAATTTTCATGTCACCGAGAAACAAATACCCACCTTACGAAAGATTCATAAGAAGTTCTCGGAGGAATATGAATACAAAGGATGCAAAGAAACATAAAAGAGGTTCGTAAATTAGGATTTAGTTGGAGAATAAACAGTAAATAAAAGAAAAAATTTTAATGGAGCAACATGACTAAAGATACCATAGATTGATATATTTAAGATACTTGAAAAAGTTTCGGAAGATTTATTGCTTATACAGTCGAAACTTATCTCATCTGCATAACACTCAATCTATATAGAATAGTTGGACTAATAACACTAATAATGACAGTCTGCGAATTCCCGTTTCAAAAGGTCAGCTTTTAATAATAGTCGGTGCTGGTAATGAAAATGGTTTTGTCGATAAATCTTATCTTCAAAGTCAGGCGACTACCATGATGACATGAATTTTGAAAATTACCGAAAATGGTTGACAGAAAAGCGTTTGGCAAACTTACCAGAAAAACTGTTGTTGTGATAGATAACGCCCTATACCGTAACACGCAAGAAGACAAAGCTCCCACAACCAATTCAAGAAAAGATGAAATGAAATATTGGCTGAAATTTAGAAATATTCCTTTGGCGATAACATGCTCAGACCTGATTCATACCAAATTATTAAAATACATAAAATATGCCATTTGTCGAATAATAAAATAAAATGGACATGACATTCTAAGGTTGCCACCCTATCATCCCGATCTCAATCCAATTAAACTCGTATGGGCAGCCTTAAAAAGATATGTTGCAGAAAGAAATGCGAAATTTTGTAATTAAACTAATCCTATTCTCTACAGCCGAGCCTGGAAAGTTCGCTATTTCGCAACTCTGGACTTCTCAATTGGGGACTCGACCTTTTGCATAGGCTTAAATTTTCGCAACTGGGAACTCGATTAATAATTTTTACCTGTGGAGGATTCGCAACTGGTGACTTGTTTAAGGCGGCTTTAGCAAATGGATAATCATAGGAGAATTTATATAATATTTATATTTATATATTTTTTATAATATATAAATATATAAGACGAGAAGAAAGGAAATTAGCCCCCAATTAGCTGGTTGGATGGTTGAGTATAATGGAAAACTCAATTTTATAAAAATTTAATGACTTTTGTTGATCAGTGATTGTGCGATACCATTGTGCAAAAAATGTGGATATACTACGGCGAAAGGCATAAAACAACAAACTTGCTTGGAGGTTGGCATAACCGCCTAAACAAGAAATTATCAAACATACATTCGAATATATTTGAACTTAAAGAGAAAAACAAGCATTAGTTAATATTTAAATATTTATTAAAATTAGCATACATTGTAAAAATACAGTGACATTTTATTTTAATTTTTTATATGCACCCACCAGTTATTTATATTTGGGCCCTTATTTTTATATTATATGTAAAAAAATATTTTTTTATACTTATTTTTATTGTCTTATATTTAATTGAGTAGGTAAACAACTCACCAGTTGCGAATTCTAAACAGGTAAAAATTTCAGTAGTCCCAAGAGGCGAAATTTTTACCCCGAGTCCCCAGTTGCGAAGTCCTCAGTTTCGAATAAAACCGTAGTTCTTGTCCCTTAAGCTGGCTGGGCAAAGTCAGCAGAACACGATTATTATTATTTCATAATTAAGTGTTAATAAAACGCAAATTTAATGTAGTAATTAAAAATTTAACGCTCCTTTAGAAAAGAAAAAAAATATGTTCTGCTAGCTTAAGATAAAGTTAGCAAAACAATGGTACAAAAATAGTTACGTATACGAATAATTACGTAGTTAATATAAAAAGAATGAAATAATTAAACGCAAATTAAATGTAGTAAATAAAAAATTAATGCTCCTTTAGAAAAGAAAAAAACTACGGTTCTGTAATCCAGTCACCTAGTACATTTTACCTTGCATGGTTTGGGGTAGTAGGTTTCTTTTTTTATATTGTTTGGGATAGTACAGTGACGCCAAATCCGATTTTTCGACCTCGACGAACTTCCGGGTCACCACCATATAACGTTTAAACAGCTTAAAATTTGCACTTTTTCATATTTCGCCATTTTTGCCCTAAAGGAAACTTTTTCAACAAAGATAATTTTATTGATTTTTAAAGTACATAAAATTTCCTAAATATTGAGCTAAATATAATTACTGTAGGCCTAATAGTTTACGAGATACAAATTTGTTCATAAAAGGGTGTCATTTAATGAGAAACAAAGAAACAAACATAATGGTTACAAGAAAAAGTAAAGAAAGAAAGTAGGTATAATATTATTTTGGCTGCGAGAGTCGAGACGGGCCCTGGTGTACACAAAAAATCACGAATATCCTAAATGGTGCAGAAAAAAATTGCTGATGACGATGCAAAAATAATTACAGTGAAACTTGTTAAATAAAAGTGTTTTTTATTTATATCTTTTTTTCTGTTATTTATTAAAAGTCAGTATAACAAAACTATTAAAATCCACAAAACACGTTTCGGACTGCTAGAAACACATGTCGACCGAAATTGTGAAAATCGAAAAATTGGAGTATCGAGCTATCATCAAGTACCTGTATTTAAAGAGGTTAAGAGATAAGCAGATTTACGAAGATATACTTGGCGATTAATGTGTATCGTATGCGACCATGAAAAATTGGTTTGCAAACTTCAAAAGTGATAAATTTTCCATTGAGAATGAAGAGCGATCAGGAAGACCAGTTTCTGTGTCCGTCCCTGAAAATATCAATGTAGTTCATGACATGATCTTATTAGAATTGGGCTAAAACACATATCTGAGGCACTGAAAATTTCAGATTAACACGTCCATCATATAGTTCAGGCATATGAGAAAATTGTTTACAAAATAGATCCCTACATGTCTGAATGTTAACCAGAAGCGTTAGATCTCTGCTCAGTTTGAAAAAGATGCACACCTTTTAAGCCGTATTGTTACTATATATGAATCTGGGCTATACTTCTACAACTGAGAAACAAAGCAGCAATTGATGGAGTGAAGGTTCTTCAAGACCTAAGAAGTTTCGTGTTTAAATATCTGCTGGAAAAGTTCTTGCTTCACTTATTTGGGATTGCCAAGGAGTAATCATGATTGATTATCTGGAAACGAGTAGAACAATAACTGGGAATTATTATTCGACGTTACGACCACTCTACGAGAAACAATTAAGGAGAATAGACGCCCCTTATTCACCAGATCTGACTCTGTTTGACTAGCATGTATTTTCCCAACTAAAAAGTCGTAAATTTTCTTCCAACGAAGGGGTTGTAGCATCCACAGCAGAGCAAGATAAAACTTTTTTTGACAGGTCTAGAGAGGTTGCTGGTTTGGTGTAATAAATATATTAAATTAAGATGAAAATATGTTGAAAATCTAATATTTTGACTTTCAAATTTTGTTTGCTTCTACAGTAGAATAAGAAGTTTTCAACACATCCTCGTATTAACACTAGACTACTACTCGTATTATAATACGTAAAAATTTATTTAATGATGTTTTACGACTTTTTGCAGATGCGAAATTTTCAATAATTTTAGAAAAATCTTAGGTTCTAGATAATCTAGACTGTATAGCTAATATACCTAGAGCAATCAACCGTTCCTGAACAAGGGTAAACCTTGAAAGTATTTAGTTCTAGAAAAATGACTAAAAGATAGTTCTGCTGGGGCTACGGTTTCGTCTAGAAACATTGTACATTTCCAAATTATTAGCCACTAATTTACATTCATTTAAGATGTTATGCCAACTAATTTATTTTTACGTTGAAGCCATTAAAAGGCATTAAAAAATTCCAACTATTTTAAAATTCTATTTAATTTAACTCTTAGTTATGATGTTAAATTAAGCTCCAAAAACCCTCCATTGACGTCTTTTATTCCGGGTAGCTTTTCGCAGATTTGTTTAATTCTAAAGAAATTGAAATTTATAAAAAAAATCAAGTGGAAAACGAGTTTGTCCATTAGAACATTATAAGAGAATTGTCATTAGAGTTTTTGAAAATTGTTACAAATAAACTAATTTGTTAGATTTTTATAGAATGGTATTAACCGAAAGAGTGAATTTTGAGTTGTACAAAATAATAAGTTGTTGGACCCGGGCCCCCATAAGCCTCGGTCCCCGGTATTTTGTACCGCCTTCGTCACCCTCTCGTCGGGCCTGCTGATAACTCAAGTACAGTAGTTTACCTGTAACTAGCGGAAAATCCTATAAATATGACACAATATCATCTAGAAAAAAAAAAGACAAATGAACGAGGTCGTACTGAGGATATTATTGAGTATGCTAGAGCTACACATTTCCTACGATAGCTATCCAAAACGCCTCGTTTTTGTTTGAGAATAAAAGTTTCCAAAAAAGTTTCAGTGACTCAGGAATGACAGAATCATACACCTGGAAACGAATAACTTCGCTTATGTAGCTGCCTTCACTACATACATTCTTTCTTGTTGATGATCTAATTTACTCGTTTTTTCATACCAAGATTGTGTTATGATCTTGTAACCAGTATGTTTGAAACAAACAACAGATGATGTATTTGCTGGCATCTACAATAAGAACGTCGTCCCCATACTTCTCAAATAGTCGCTTTTTGATGGTTCGAATATTAGGCGTTTCTCTCTCTATCTGCTCAATTAGTTGATTTAATGAAAACTGGCACCCATCGGAATTCCCTTCAAGATACGTGAAAATGTTATCCATGGCTTTATCAACACTGTTGCTGTGCGCATTAATACTTCCTCTCCCAAGACCCCTTGATGGCGATTTATAAAGCATTCTCTGGCAAAACAGATGGTACCTTGCATCGAGTGGTACCAAATCAGCGTACTCCGAAATTCTTTCCTTTATTTTCAGTGCACCTCTTCTTTCAGCTGCTTCTAATATGTTTGCATTCATTGTCATCTTCTCCACAGTGGGCACAGTATTTCTATTTTCTGGTCGACATTTCTTTTGAGCTTCAATGAATTTTGCTGTGATGATTTCACCATACATAAAACAATGATCGTTGAAGCTGAAATGCTGTGAGGTAGCTCTTGTCGATGTTTTCTTCATGTGTGTTTCTCCACGTTGAACAGCTGCTTTTATTAACTTCTGATTGTTATACCGCTTCTGGCATGCTGTCTGTACATATATCTGATTCAAATGCTTCAGTAATCTTTCAGTTTCCACGTTTTTTAATACAACGAAGGGGTTTTAACTCATTTTTCTTTCAAAAATACAATTTCACCTTCCTCCAAACTTAAACTACATTTGAAACATGTAGATCTGAAACAAAAAAAGAAGAATTTTAGCAGTTTTATCAAGGTTTTTTCGCCAAACTTTAAAATCAGTATTTCGGAAACTGTTAGCCCTACTGTAATCACATTTAGCTCAATTTTTAGGAAATTTTATTATTAAAGTACTCCTTTAGGGGCAAAAATGGCGAAATCTGAAAAAGTGCAAATTTTTAGCCTTTTAAACGTTATATAGCGGTGATCCGGAAGGTCGCAGAGGTCGAAAAATTGGATTTGGCATCTCTGTACTATCCCAAACAATATAAAAAAAGAAACCTACTAACCTAAATCACGTAAGGTGGAATCCTTTTTGATGACAATGTTACTGGACTTGTTCAAAAATCGATGAATAATTATGTAATTAATATAAAAAGAATAAGAGAATTAAATGTAGTAAATAAAAATTTAACGCTAATTTAGAAAAGAAAAAAAAACATGTTCAGTCTGTGCCATTGGTTATGAATCGAGTGGTGCTCACACTTGTGCAGGAGGTAAGGCGGAAGTTCACATTTTAGAAGGATGTTCATTATCATTAACTGATACAAGTGAAGGTTATCCAGAAAAGAGAAAGAGAATGTGCTACGCCTGTTACTATTCCTCAAGTACTGGAGTAATTTTTGCTTCACAATTCGAAGAAAATTAAAGAGGATTGGGAAAAAGTACAAAGAAACAAAGAAATAGATCTTGAACTCATCTATTTGAAGCTATAAATTTTCTGAAACGAGTCAAAATGTATTTATTCAATTTTCACGGTACATCATAACTCATGGGTTGAAGGGTCCACACGGTTATCGGCTTCGAACAAATCTCTTGTACGAATACTTAGGAAATGTTAAAAACAGGATGAGAACTGTAGACAAATGTTCAATTTTGAATTGTGCCATTGGGATACCGTCTGTTATTCTTCACACGTTTTCGCGACAAACCAAGCTGTGAAGTAATTTCAAAATGTGTAAAAAGATACACGAAAATAAGGGTATCTGTAATCATTTTACATGCAAGTCTTTCTAGTGAAAACTTGGACGAAATAATCGAAGAATGCTTAAGCCTTCCAGGACGTTCCTGCAAACATTGCAAATTAGTAGTAGAAACGACATTGAAATCAACAGGTAAAATTATTTCTAATTTTGTGATTTTGAATATTAAAACAATTAAATTGAACCTTTTATTTGTTAAAGGTAATTTTATGTTTTTAGAGGTAGAAGACGCTGAGTTACATAAAGACATTCAATTAAAAACCATCCCACAATCTTTTTCAATATATGTCAGTCAAGCGAGAACGTACAAACTTGTCGTAATAATTCATTCCAAACGGACAGTTAACGCAGAATAAACAACAAAAAACTATATACAAAACCGACAACTGAAGAAAAAAATTGAACACCGCTATATGTCCTCGACCAGGAAACAAATGGACTGAATTTGACAATATTCCTGCCAATGATTTTCAGAAAAATGAGTCATTTGAGTGCTTTCCAAATTTGTTGGTTTACAATAGAATTTTAGTTACGTATCTAATCTATGCGGTTATGTATTTATATATTTTTTAGCTTTTTGTCAAAATGTACACAACTTAATTTTTTTTCTTGTATCAATGAAACACATTAATAAGTAGCGAAGCAAAGTGAAGGTACTTATTAATTGTACAATGTCCGTCTGTCACAGCGATTACTCGAAAACAGTTTCGAATTTTGGAACTCTATTTTCAGCAATCGATAGCTGGTCACAATAGCTCACCCAACTACTATTTTCAATGACCTAAGTCAACTGCAACCGTCTGTCTGTCTGTTTGTGAGTACGTCATTCCGTTTATCTCATCGATAACTCGAAAACGGTTTAGAATTTTGGATTTCTGTTTTCAGCAATCGATAGCTTTCTCAGCTATTGTTTTCAATGACCCAAGTCAACTGCAACCGTCTGTTTGTCCGTTTGTCCGTCTTTCCGTCTCAGCAATAAATCGAGAACGGTTTCGAATTTTGGATTTCTGTTTTCAGCCATGGATAGAACGATTTTGAATGTTATTGTTTTCAGAGACCTAAGTCAACTAAAACCGTTTGTCTGCCCGTCTATTCTTAGCTGAGCTACTTGGATACTCTTAGCTTGCTGCATTTATTTCTTTTTCAATTCAGTAAACATATGACGTAAATCCATTTTTCTCTGAAAAATTATTTGTATATTAATCACCAATTAGCTCCAAACATATTGTTTTTTATCTCAATTTTTTTCACTTCGAACATATAATTTTGAATTTGTTCAACCATTGTTCTGCTAACTTTATATTAAGATAGCAGAACGTAGTTGTTTTTCTTTTCTAAAGGAGCGTTAAATTATTTTCTATAGGAACGTTAAATTTTTATTTGCTATATTTAATTTTCGTTTAATTACCTAATTCTTTTTATATTAATTACGTAATTATTTAACGATTTTAGAACCATTGTTTTGTTAACTTCATATTAAGCTAGCAGAACTTAGTTTTTTTTTTCTAAAGGGGCTTTAAATTTTTAATTACTACATTAAATTTGCGATAATAATCGTGTTCTGGGCTGACACAGCCGATTTTTTGTATTTACATGACAATGTCAATACTTTAGCGGCAGGCGTAAATTATAGAAGCACCTGGCTGATACACATGGCATAAATCTTCATAATTTTAAATAAATTATACAAATCGTGAATACAACTTTTTAATATTTTGCAATAACGTAAAACGTTGTTTTATATTATGTAATTAATTGGAAAATACTGATTTAGATAATTTTTAAAACGTACGTAAATAGAAATTTTGATACTATTTTTATACCTTATATACGTTTGTTTATTTTTAGTTCTGATATAAATAAATAATTATATTTAGAAATTATAATTATTTTAGGGGAACCTGGGGTACTTATATATAATTAGAACATACACCCTTAAAAAAATGTTTAGAATTATTCTTAGAAATACCATATTTTATACTTGAATTTATTTTTATTTATTTTGGAAGTCTAGATATATATTATTATTAATTACTAATTTCAAACAGAATTAAATTTATTAATTTTATTTATTTATTAAAAAATTAAACCAAGAGTTTATAAAATTTGGGACGTCCTGTAGATTAATTTCTAAATATTTAAAACTTAAAGACATTAATCTTTGATTTCTATTTCGAATAGTTTCATTTTATATACTGCCCACTTAGATTTTGTAAGCACTTATTGTTTCCAATTTCTAATTTCGTGACATCAGTGGTGGGTAAAAGTATTTTAGCTAATTAATCAAGGAATTTTCATGAATGACAAAAATTTGCATAAATATATTGAACAAAAATGTTTCATGTAAGAATGAATAGTATGACGATTATTTTTTTATTAATCTATTGGTATATGGACCACCTGGTAGACAAGATGTCCTATCTAAGATTCTCAATCACTCTATAATAAATTTTAAGAATTATAAAAAAATACAATATATTTAAATTTTTAATGTTTTTTTTCTACTCTCTTCGCTTCTTCACTTTCACTAATGTGTCTTATATTTAGCTGGTTCTTTCTTCTTTCTGACGTTCTTCCTGTGCCACCTCCTAGTTTTTTTTGTCTTCTTAAAATATTTTATGTGTTTCCCAATTTTCCCACTGTTTATGTCTTTCTGTCTAACCTAATTTAAATTGCATCGTCTTCTTATAGCTATTTGTTCTGTCTTATTTTTGTTTACTTTTTTTACGAAATAAGACGGTTTTATCTTTATATAAATAGTTTATTTCTTTTAATCATCCATTAAATACATTAAATTCCTTCTTATTTGCGACAAATTCAAATAATTAAATTCATTTTGTTTAAAAATTGAAAAATCTCAAAAAAAGTTTTTTTATTACTTGATTAATTTTAATTTTCTAAATTGCTAAACAATAATTTAGGCAGGACTGATAATCTTAGACATCTGTCCCCTTTATATAAAATTTTTTTATCATTATATTTCTTTAATTTTTGTTCTTGTTTTCTTAAAATTGTAACATACGTATTTATCGTGAATTGGGAATTTGGAACCTTTGATTTTCAACAATGTTAAAGAATATCGTCATCACTAACCAAAACTACACTTTTTTAAAACACTCTACGTACGTTTCGCTAACTACGTTAGCATCATCAGGAGTCGATGATAAACTCATCATCGACTCTTGTATTTATCAACAAAATAATTATTTTTTATGTTAAAATTACAATTTTAAAATTTGGATAACATCAAAACAAAATTGTTATTTAATTGTTTTACTTCTTACCGTTTCTGGTTCACCCTTTCTATATTTTTTTAAATGAATTCTTGGAATCAGATTTTTTTACTCGTACATAAATATTTTAGAAATAAGAAAACACAAACACATCTTTAATAAAAAAAAACATTAAATCAAAATGACACTTATTTGATAAATATTTTGTTTACAACACTTTTTTTTGAATACACATACATTTTTCTCAAAGTACTCTTTTTTGGATTAAGAATCTCTAGGTCTTTATTTTTAAACTTAATCAAAGCGAAAAAAACAGTTATGTAAATTTAAAAACCTAAATGATACTAAATATATCGATGTACACAATTTAAATTAGAATTTTTAAAATTCAAGGGAAATGGAAAAAGTATTTCTACGTCAATTAAAAATAAATGGAAAAAAAGGTAAAACCCATAAGTATTATCATTAAGAATTCATTATTTTTTTAAATTATAATTTCAAAACTACAGATAATAGAATAATTTCAAAATTGTCACTAAAATATAATTAGTATATTTGTCTCACGGTCATTAGCCACCTTTGTTTAAATACTTTGGTTTTATTAAATTTCTGATTCATCAGTGCAAAAAAAACTAAAAACGTCAATTAGCATAGACGTAAGTTTTTATATAAACACATTACTACACCAAATGTTTATTTTCTTATTAACATGAGGAAGCGTATTAATATTCTACGATTTTCTGAAATATTGTTAAATATTTAGATCAAAATGAATTGAGAAATAATCAATTTAATTAACAGGTAAAAGACGATTTGTTTAAAACAGAATCGCAATAAACAAGTAGAATAATTGTGGAATTTTAAGAATTTTCTGAAATTTTATATATCGGAGAAAAGCCACGTACTATTTCGGAATTTATATCGTTCAATTAAAATATGATGGAACTTCAAAGATGAAACGTTGATTAAAAAATGGATACGCTTGGTTAAGCGGTATTTGTCCTTCAATAAAAAAACCTTCCAAGGTTATGTAAATGTCGGTTTTCCCCAAATATCTCCGAAACTGGTCCTGACATTTTAATTTTGAAAAAAAAAAACATTAAATTCGTCTTGAAAATCATCGCATCTTTTTCCCATTTAGGCACCTTTATATCTATAAATGTTTACGAAATCGCAATTAAATTTGCGCCACCCTGTATTTATGGTTGATGTAGTTAGTGATTCAATTTTTGGGTAAATTGCCTATAGACATAGCCCAATAAAGGCAAAAGAAGAAGAAGAAGAAGAAGTGATTCAATTTTTTGTAAAAAAAAATTGAAAATAAAAGAAATAACCACTTATTCGTTAAGTGCAATCTTCTTTAGAATAGATTTTATTGTTGGAACATGTTCATACTTTTAACTAAAACTCATTTTTATTTGTTAAAACACAAAATATTATACAAACTAAAAAAATTATCTAAATTTTTTTGTACTGGTATGTTGTTTCTTGTTTATTTTTGTGGGACACAAGTTGTTAAGAGACTAAGAAAATTCATTCTTAAAATTAATTATACAAACTGTTAATTAAAAAGGTCTTCCGCACAAGAAAAACATACAAGTGTGGAGTGTTTATTGCAAACTGTTTGCTTGCATTTTTTGCAACGTGCGTTAGTTGTCATCTTGAAAAACACGTTTTGTGAAATATCTCGTGAACCGTGCATCGTACCAGAAAAGTAGTAAAGATCATTTTAGTAGATCAAAACATTTTTTACAACTTATTTCTTTATAATGCATAGGTTTTTATTTATAGCTCCCATACGTTTTTTAATAATTTTATTGCCCATTATCTGGTTAACGGTTGATTTTACGTTATAAATGGTGGTAACCAAATTTGTAGAGCATAAAATTTCTAAAAATTCATGTCAACCTTTTTCCCGTAAAATTTATCGCTTCATATGTCCAACCCAAGATGCGACACGACACCACTCGTTTAGAACCCATCACCAGGTTCAAACTTGGCTTGAATTTTATCATGAACCAGATAAATAATTTCTCCTGTTGCCCTATTACTACTGGAATTACTCTTAAATATGCAGCTCGCCACGTATCTCTCTAACCTAACAGATATGTCAATTAATATTATTTCCTTGTTGTGTTTGTTGAAAATTAAAATATCTGGTCTGTTGTGTGGTATCTCCCGATCTGTCTGGATTTCTCTGTCCCAGTAAACTATGAAATTGTCGTTTTCTGCTACATTTTTGGGACTGTGTTTGTAGTAAGGAGTTTTAAAATCAATGATTTTAAATTTGTAGCATAGCTCTATACGGATTATCTTTGCGACGTTTTTGTGGTAATAGTACTTCGCATGAACTTATCAGGTATTCGACGTTTTCGTGTCCTTTATTTCACATCCGACACTTCGTCGTGTTTATGTTTGCGCCCTTTACAATAGTCTATTTGGACCTATTTGGTATTATTTGGTCCTGTATGGCACAGAGGAACCCTTCCGTCTCTTGAAATATTCCTCCTCTCGTCAACCAACTTATAGTTATCATTATTATTATTATGTCTTATGAAATGTTTTCCGTGCACTACCAGCCATATTTCCACTGATAATTTACGAGATGCAAGTTTTGCAAAGCTAAAGCTCTGAAACTATAAATTATCACCATTTTTAACGTAAAATCAACCCTTAACTACATATTTGGAAATTAGTTTGGAGCGCTATAAATAAAAATCTATGCATTATACAGAAAAAAGTTTTAAATAAAAGTTGTAGAGAATATTTTTGTCTACAAAAATGATTTCAACTATTTTTCTTGTAGGATTCACTTACTTCATGAGATATTTAACAAAACGCGTTATTCAATATGGCGGCTGACGCTCGCGCTTTCCGTCCCGCCAGTTTGAATTTACTTTCAGGGGACACCCCTGGATATATTCCAACAATAAAATCTCTTCTATAAAAGATTGCCGAAAAAAGTACCTGGCGTTTGAACAATATTTCTATGATTTTAAAATTGCAATAAATTTCGATTTTCCTTTTCTCCTTTTGAATCTATTTTTTCCTGCAGTTTTAATTTGAAAATGGAGAAGTAAAACTAACACAGGAATTGCCTGGACAAGTTAGAAGTAACACAAGAAGTGCCAATTACGTCGGTCACATAAAATATAATTAAGTCTAATTTAGATACGGGGGTTAGGCAAACATTTTAAACAAAAACTAATAAAATGGAATTTTAATTCTAATTAATTTCTGTTATAATAAATGTATTAAGGATCATTAATTCATACTAGTTTTAGAATTTTATAATAGACTGTTTTTAAAAACAAACAACTACAAAAATATTTGATGGCCTTGAACATTTATAAAGTGGAAACGAAACCAGGCGGTTTACATAATTATGTTCGATATATTTAAATGCATAACAATTAGGTACTAAATTATTTAAAAAAGGCGCCAATATTATATGTTATCTTGCCTGAAATGGTTTTTGAACGAGCGCTCCCTTAATATTAAAGATAGGAAGCTGTGGTTTTCACCATTCGATTCTGATTTAAATCTTTAAAGCGAGTTTGCTGATTTTTTTTTTAATAATTTTAGTAAAAGTGACGTGACTATTAACTTTTTTCTATAGATAAATATGTAATAATATCTGGGAGGAAAAAAAATGGTTTGGAAGTTTTCTTTCAAAATTAGAAAATAACACTCTGACTATGCCAATGATTGGCAGTTATTATTACCTTGGTCGATATAAATTAATAGTGAAAAAACTTATTTATTTTGCAATAAATGAAAAAATTGAGAAGTTCCCTCGTAACCACTTCTGTTGGAGCGGGAATCCCTATTGCTTTTTTCTTCTCGGTTGACTTGCCTAAGAAAAAAAATCTGCGCATCGCCGTGATCTAACTGATACTTTTTGATTATATGGAAATTAAAGAGAATCTGGGGAATCCCAATTCAATTAAAATGTTAGAAGGTTCATAAAATAAAAAAAGAACAATAGATTTTATTATTTTTTTTCTTAGCTCGTAATATCTTATAGTTTTTCCTTATATAAATATCCGTATCGTTAGATGAGTAATAATTACGTTTTATAACCAGTAGCGTAGAAAAACTGGGATAAAAATTTAATATATATTGACGTAATAATCTATAATCTAAACATAAATATTATATAGTTATCATGATGTAGTACTATATAACATCGTATATTTATTTTCTTAATTTGAGACCATATATAATATTGTCACTGGAGACGTGTTAAATTAATTTACGATATAATGATTCATATTATTCATAGAATTATGTCAAAAAATAATTAAATTATATAAAGGAAAATTTGCAAATCATCATTCGAAAAATGTTGCAATATAAATTACATTTATGGATGAGATTTAAGAGTCTGTGAATGATTTCTACATACATCCAGTGACGGAATTTGTTTGTGAAACTATAAATAAAAATCCTACTGTTTTACTGCTTTTTCTTCTATCAAAGTTGAGAGGTATCTCATCTATTTCATAAAATAACTCTGCACGTAACCTCTCTTTGATCCTGTAACGACGATTTTACTTGTAATAATTCCCTCTTCTTATTTCGCAAAGCGTAAATAAAACGTTTTTTTTATTACAACCATTGTCCTGATTTTGGGATCTTTTATAGACACCTCACGCTAGGTTCTATGCGTGAGGTTGCGACGACGCTTCGGTCGTTGCGGGTCACTTTGGCGCCTTGGTCCAGGTTTCGGATTGCCTCGGGCGCCACCTTCCGTTTAGAGTGTGAAGGCCACTGCACGGGCAGCGTCAGTGGAGAAAGAAATACTCCAGGGGTCGTTATGGTATCGACCAAAATCACTGGCGGCCAGAAGGGCGGTCTTTACTTGCCCTACTTGGTTGAGTAACCTGGGTATTAGCTGCTAGGATGTTAAAACAGAAACAAATAATAATAAATAAAACTTTTATTTATTACCCATAAAATCCGGCAGAGAAAAGGTGTGTAACGGACGATTGGCTTGGCGGCGTAGTGTAGTCGGACTGACGGTTCTAGACTCCGGTACAACTTGTCCGGCCACAGCAAGTCTGGCTTCTCGCTGCCTCTGCAGCTGCCGACAACGGTTTGAATTGCCCTACTCGATACGAACTTAAGCGTCTAAGAAGCAGAGACGAGAGTGTCTCCATCTGCCTGGCGACGGTTCAACTGGTACGACTGGTCTTTTATTCACAATTTTAATTTAATTTTACTCCAGTGCCGTGCGCGATTTAATTTATATATTTTAAATAATACGGAAAAAAGTAACTTTGTTACAAGGTAGTGCATGGTTTCGCTCCTGATCACTCTGTAGTCAGATTCAGGGGTATACCTGCTAAACCATCCTCGGCAATTTGTCGTGGTATAGTGTTCCTTGTACCCTGCTGTAGGAGTAGAATTACTCCTTTTCAGAGATACAGTGGGTGGATGTTGATCTAAAAACGAAAATTATTAGAAAAACTTAAGATATTTGACTGATGTGATTATTTTTTAATATTTACAAGCCTCCCGGGAGGGGAGGAGCTGAGAGAGTGGAGTCCATGGGCGTAGGTAGGGAACAAGATCATCTAATGCATAGGGATGCATCCTCTATGAGATCTAGGAATTCGTCCAGAAGATCTTTTGCTTCATGTAGAGTTCTCAGGTTCGGTTGAGTGAATCTCTTTAGTGGTCTTCTTATAGTGCTCTTCTGTTCCTGTCAACTATCCATTTTGTCCATAGTCTTTCCTGGGCATGTGTGTTAGATCTGTCCATTCTTCTCCCGATGTAACTTCCTTGTAGACCCTTTAATCTAAAAGTAATTGGTGTCATATTAATGTATTCGTGGATTTCATTAGATGGGAAGCGTCAGAAGAGGTAGGAGCATTTCCTGAGGATCCTCCTCTCGGTTGTCGTGACGGCATGCAATAGTTGAGGAGAGAGGATGGAGAAGTTTAGAGATCTAGTCCATGATTGGACGAATGTAGGTTTTGTATGTGTGTATAGCAGGGTTTGGCGGTTACATCTCCCAAATTTACCACCCAGGGCTCAAATGTGAGTACGCGTGAAGCATCCAAATAAGTAACTTTGTTCAAGAGGACGAGCCTATCTCCCCAGAGTCTCAGGTTAATTGATATCGTTGAGAGACTGATTTGCTTTTAGGGTGTAGTTAGAATTTTTAAAGATGATGAGTTGGGTAACTTGGAGTAACCCTCTATTTACTACACCACTGAGAGAAGTGGTTTAGAAGTTGTTAGGTTTTGTGTTTAGATCTCTATTGGATGAGGATATTGCAGAGAGGTGGGAGTGGGATTTCGTGCGTGTATATGAGATACAGCACGGCGGCTAACACTGAGCATTGGGTGACTCCAGCTTGTGGAGTGAAGGTATCAGAGATATGGAATTTCTAACTTTGACAGAATTGGTTCTGTTTGTGAGATAGGAGTGAGAGTTTAATGAGGGGGGTAGGAAGGTCGATGTTTGAAAGGTTCCGAACAAGTCCTGCATGCCAGACTTGATCAAACGCTTTTTGCACTCTCGGTATTTATGTACCCCTAAAATACGGTCGACTGACTGACCAAATTTGTAAATTGCATTGAATGCATGTTTTATTTAAATTTTTGTATATACGACTTTGCAACAAAACTATCTTCTTCTCAGCTCAGCCCGCACGTCGCGGCACCACAATCGCCGCGTAATATATTTGTCATTGCTATACCTTAATTCCTGTATAGAATAAAATACGCTTGTAATCTCAATATTATTAGAAATGGACTTGGATTTACGAATTAAGTCATCGCTGTATTTTCTTCCTTTTGAAACATTTTATAAAAATGAAGGAAAGGCCGTGGCGTGGAAGAAGTAAACGTGAAATGTATTTCCGAAGTCATGTTAACATTTTAAAATTCGATATTTTTCGAAATAAAAAATCTATCGTGAAAATCTAAATGAAATGGACGTTTCGTATAAAATACAATCAACTTTTAGAATTTATTTTTCGTAAATTAAAAGGTCCATTGCCCATATCTGATAATAATCATTACATTGTTTTTAAATTTAAGTTAACCATTTGTAATGGTCAAATATTATTTTTTTTCTTTAATATCCATTTCTGGTATCAATTTGGAATACGAATACGAACATTAAATTAAAATTATTCCATCTGGACTTGTTCCCAAGTATGGATATTTTTCATAAATAAATAATTCATATTCTTGTACAGTTTTTCCACATTTATTTTGGAATTCTTCTATCGCAATAGATTCATGATTTTGTCCACATTTTGTAGCAACTGATCCATAAAAGCTTGAAAATAATATTTTATTAACAGTCTTTTTTGGATCTGTTGTTTTCCGCAATTTGCAAACGGTTCCAAAATTTGAAGCCGTGAGCATATTACTTCGATGTTCTTTCCACAGATCGTTACTGGCCTGACCTCTAGTGGATACGTCAATTTTACCAATATCCACTATTGATTTTGGCAAACTATCAACTCTATACAATTCATTCAGATCTTGGAAGTTCGCGTACAGAAGCAAATACTGCTCCACTTTTGTACCCTATTAGCAATCAAAAGAAAAGAAATATACGTAAGAATGTTTCGTCTTATTTTGGATCATAATCCAAATTGAAGGCCTATAAAAATTACCATCGACTTTGATATTGAAGTTATTCTTGAATCGACAGAAGTGTTTCCAAACGTAAAAATACATGGTTGCTATTTCCACTTTGGTCAATCTTTTTTGCGTAAGGTGCAACATCTTGGCTTAGCAGAAGCATACAAAAATAATGAAGAAATAAGGAAAATCATCCGCTTGTCCACTGGTCGGCCTGAAGATATGAATAGTGGATGGCTTTATATAAACAAACAAATCACTTGAAAACTTTTTAAATTATTTTACCGATCAATGGTTGAAGTGGCCATATATCGTTCCAAGAAGTATAAAAATTAAAATTAACATTATCTGCTTTCAGGAATATTTGGAAAATTGTTCATCGTCTTTGAATCGAGTAATTCCCAAAATATTTATTAACTCCGATATGAATTAGACTAGTGAAATTTATCGATGAAAATAATATTTGTATATCAATCAAATGATATTTATTTTTCATTAATAAAATGTTTAATAAAAGTAGTCTTATCTTTTACAAAGAACTGGGCGATTTTTAGTTCCACAACACGTAAAAAATAATAAAAATAAATGATACAAAAATTTTAGGATCAAAAGGGCGAGTCTGACCCTGACCGAATCACTCTATCCATCCAAGTAGCTCTTGACTGTATTTATTTATTTTTCATTAATAAAATGTTTAATAAAAATAGTCTTATCTTTTTATACACAATTTTTGTTTCATAAGAAAAATAGTGCTAAGGTACAGTGCCTTCAGAAATGATTGCCTGTCATGTGACCTGCTCGTCGCAAAAAATGCCGAAAATCAATCGAAAGGGCCCGATTTAGAGTGTTTTCCGTAAATCGCCTATATCAACCGGTGTCAACCGTTCTTTTTCTGCGTTGGTTAGTGTGGTTAATTTTATTACGGAACACCCATGGTAACATGTCAGAGTCAAATGTCAGAGGAGACTAGCATATTGGTCAAAAATTGATTTGTTGTAGGCCAAATAGAAAACAAGTGTTCAATATTTTTAGTTTGTTCATTTTTTGAATTATAAGTTGCTCATAAATTTTTCTGGTGTTGTTATTTTTTTTATATTTCACTTTTGACAGCATTGACATCTATATTGTCAATAGAAACCAGAACGACCAACAAAAATCAACGGATGTTCTGGTTTTGTCAAATGTCATACATTTTCAATAACCGTGTTTCGTAAATATTCATTTTTCAGGATTCGTGTGTACGGAACGCATTTAAAATAACCAGGTTAACCAAGACGATTTACGGAAAGCACTCTTAGAGTGCTTTCCGTAAATCGCCTATATCAACCGGCGTCAACCGTTCTTTTTCAGTGTTGGTTAGTGTGGTTAATTTTATTACGGAACACCCATGGTAACATGTCAAAGTCAAATGCCAGAAGAGACTCACATATTTCTCAAAAATTGATTTGTTGTAGACCAAATAGAAAACAAGTGTTCAATATTTTTAGTTTGTTCATTTTTTGAATTATAAGTTGCTCATAAATTTTTCTGGTGTTGTTATTTTTTTTATATTTCACTTTTGACAGCATTGACATCTATATTGTCAATAGAAACCAGAACGACCAACAAAAATCAACGGATGTTCTGGTTTTGTCAAATGTCATACATTTTCAATAACCGTGTTTCGTAAATATTCATTTTTCAGGATTCGTGTGTATACGGAACGCATTTAAAATAACCAGGTTAACCAAGACGATTTACGGAAAGCACTCTTAGAGTGCTTTCCGTAAATCGCCTATATCAACCGGCGTCAACCGTTCTTTTTCAGTTTTGGTTAGTGTGGTTAATTTTATTACGGAACACCCATGGTAACATGTCAAAGTCAAATGCCAGAAGAGACTCACATATTTCTCAAAAATTGATTTGTTGTAGACCAAATAGAAAACAAGTGTTCAATATTTTTAGTTTGTTCATTTTTTGAATTATAAGTTGCTCATAAATTTCTCTGGTGTTGTTATTTTTTTTATATTTCACTTTTGACAGCAATGACATCTTTATTGTCAATAAAAACCAGAACGACCAACAAAAATCAACGGTTGTTCCGGTTTTGTCAAATGTCATAAATTTTCAGTAACTGTGTTTCGTAAATATTTATTTTTCAGGATTCGTGTGTATACGGAACGCATTTAAAGTAACCAGCTTAACCAAGACGATTTACGGACAGCACTCTTAGAGCCATTTGCACCGATCGACATCTAAACTTGGTTTTTTAAAACTCGCTTAAATATTTAAGTGAAGTTTATTTTCCAAATCATTGCACCGCACATTTTTAAAGCGAGCTTTCTTAAGCGAGTACAAGCGAACTATTGATGGTAATTTTGTTTATTTATAGTTGTGACCACTTTTGTGACTAACTTCATAACAAAAATTCTAACCTGACAAAAATTCAAAAACGGTGTAGTGGCTGTGAAAATATAATATATTTTATGTCGCATGCCTTATTTCTGTAATCTACATGTGTCAAAATGATTGAAAAACGTCAGCTAAGCACTAATTTTTCAAATGAAGAGAAAACAACTATATTAAATATAATAACCAAATATGGAAAGTTAGTTCACTTAGCTCTTCGTAAGGATTATTTCGGATATAAATTTGTCTTGGAAAACCGAAATTAATTATTTGAAGAACATCCAAATCGCCTTCAAAAATATCATCGAAATTCATTTTGTATTTTTAATACAAAAGATGTAGTATAAAAAAAGTACTAACGATTATAAGAATGTCACACAAACATCAAGCAGTAACAACACTATAGAAAATTTGTTATTTGGATCAAATGGCTGGAAACCATAAAAGTTTGGTTATGAAATAAGGCTTTGTAAATTAAACCCACAATTCTGACGGTTTAACTTAAACTTTGCTTAGACCACTTTAAACCAAGTTTGTCTGGCTGTACAAATGAATTTTTATTTAAAGCGAGGCTTACTCTAAAGCTGGGTTTAAATTTAGTCGGTGCAAATGGCCCTTAGTGGTATCGTCAATGTCAAACTTCATAAGCGTCACATGCGTGTTTTGACGACTTTTCGATTATTACTTGTTTTATATTTTATGTGGCAATAATTTATTTAAATAAAGAGTTTTTTTTCAGAACTAACTGATTTTTGTACTAGAAAACTTTCTTAATTTGTTATACAGTGAAGGTGTCAAGATGTTTACATCTGAGCAAAACGATTTTGGAATGTTTTATATTGTGGAACTCATTTATATAAAAAAATCGGCTGTGTCACCCCAGAACTTTCCCGGCTTTAATTACAAAATACTAAGCATTACAATAATTTATGGAACACATTAAAAACAGCGAGCCGATGGTGAATACGTCTATCGAATTGATATTTCAATGTTGATAATGACATAAGATGCGCATGCGCACGTTGTATATCACACTGCTACAATTATGATCTCCTAAAATCATGTGTGAAAACTATTGGGAATTCGGGAAAAATTTTCATATAATAGTTGTAGGAAAGTTTATGCTTTACAACTTTGCACTGAAACATTTTGCACTAAAGAGCATAATTTACCTCCAATTTTAAAAAAATGGAAAATTATAAATGTGTATTTTTCTCGCCATCTAGCAGCGAAACTATGAGGAATTCGATAAAAAGTTAATCATAAAAGTTAAAGAAAATTTGACGCTTTACAACTTTGAACCAGAAAATTTTGCACTAAAATGCATTTTTTGTCCTCAAAGTCAAGAAAAACTAGAGAAAACCTACATGCACATTTTTTACGCGCCCTCTAGTGGCGCAACTATTGGAAATTCTAGAAAAAGTTTCAGACAAGAGTTGTAGAGAATTTTATGCTCTAAAACTTTTTACTACAAAATTTTGCACTAAAATGTATTGTTTGTCCTCAAAATCAAGAAAAACTAGAGAAAACATACATGCATATTTTTTACGCGCCCTCTAGTGGCGCAACTATTGGAAATTCTGCAAAAAGCTTAAGACAAAAGTTGTAGGGAAAGTGTATAGTTTGTCCTTTAAATTTTAAAAAAATTAAAAAATTGTTACATGTGCATTTAATCAATGTCGGTCTTGAGGACCTTCTACTGTACCAATTTAAACCAAAATCTAATGGTCGCATTCTAGGCACACACCGACCCTCCATACCAAATTTCAGCTTGATTGGTCAAACGGTTCGGCAGTTATCGTGGAAGATTACGCACAGACACACAGATACATAGACACACGGACAGACCATACGCTGGAAATGATATATTTCGTCGACATAAACAAAACATTATTCGCCGTTTTGAAGAAAAAAAAATCTATTTACAAAGGCACCTATAGTGGAAAACCTACATTACTAACAAATCAGTGTCCGTTTTAGCAGCACAAAGAGGTAGATTTTTAGAAAAGATTAAAAAATTTTAGTACATATTAAAAATAAACTAAAATTATCTCCGACACTGGATGACGGATATTCTATGTGCTACCAGAGATATGGTAGGGTAGATGTACTGTAGCATTAGAGAAAGAAATTGTATCCAACATAAACCCTAAATGTTTGCATTAGGACTCATGACGAACCTCTGAAAGCGGTGTTGACAGATTTAATTTATATAATATATTCGATTTTATCATTTTTTTCAAGTATGTATCAACGAACTGTTATAAAAATTCAATATTATTGAAAGTTGGATAATTAAGTAAAAAAAATGAAATGAACAAAAATTAAAATATGGTTCTTATATTTCAATTTCGAAATAATGCTACGCCCCTGAACCAACGATTCCAAATCAAAACAAAAGGTACTTTTCGAGTCGAGATGTTGGGAACATCGGCTTTACATTGAATACCCATAAGTCTATCTCTTTCATGCTCTCTCTAACCTTTCCTATCTCTATGGTTCCACACCTGTTGGATATCCAGCGATGTACATTATAAGGTAACTCCTTAGACCATTTACTATTAGACATGCCTTGTTTACATTTTTATATACAATATTTTGAAGTCGATACATCTTGTCTCTTTCTATGACGTTTCTCACGGTGCGGGGATCCGGTGTGTGTGCGGGGAAGTGTTTACAAACATCAATAAAAGTGGCGTACGCCCATGGAACTTACAAGTATCGTTTACAATTTAAATAACTCAATAAAACTTTAGAAAATGGCTCTGACATTTATTTAAACCCTCGATGAGTTACTTGCCATACTGTTTACATGTTTGTATACAAACAAATTGTCATATCACAATCCTGCTATGCCACAGAATTATATTACATAGAATGCTAATGCTATCTCTTAAATTGAAGCAGCAACGCGACGAATTTGAACCTTCTGAGTTGCGCAGTATTGTCCCTAGCAGATTGCATTTTCGAACAAGCGTGTGTTCGCAGTTTAAATTTACGTAGGACAGGGGCGGATTAAGCTTACATTTTTAATCAGTACATGTTATAGTTGGATAAAACCATGAACAAATATAATGAAACACAAATTGTTTAATAATTATTATTTTCTATTATGAATGCAGTCTTAATACCAGTATTAATGTTTTCCAAAATCATATTTTATAGGATTGTTTACTTACTTGAAGTAGCTAATACCCGGCATTTTCCCTTTGTTGGGCCACGAAATTACCATACAAGCACTCACAGTCTTCTATTTGCTAGTATTACCCTAGTTATTTGTCCAAATAGTACCTAAACCAAACTAAGAACTGTGTTTAATAAATCAAATTTGCACTTAATACTTATAATAATCACAAAGGAGAGCGGGAATATGAATACGGAATACGGATCTGGACGCTTGACATAGAAATCAACATGAAGTTTACAGTGTTGCCATAGTATTTTGAAATGTAAGTAGATTTCCTAATTTTAAGATTTAAATACAAATCAGGAAGTCTTCAACAACAATACCAAATTCATATATATTGGCATCACTGCAACTAAAAAATAGTTAAACTGCGCATGAGCAGCATTGTCCCGTAGACAACTCTTGGCACACTTTGGCCTATGGAAACTGCTATACCTTTAGCTATCTAGAAATATATTATATTATATATATCTGTGTGCTATGCTTATAGATATCGACTTCAAGAGAAGGATGGAAAATTGATGTCTATTAGTAAATGGTCTAAGGGTAACTCCAATTCGGGTCCTTGGATGTCATGCATGAACTTCTGATGTAAATAAAAATGATGCCATTGCCATTCAGATAACGTGTGTTATTACAATTCTCACTGCTAATAGGGCATATCCATTAGTATTTGTCGATGGTCACTACGGCAGTGGCTGACAGAACAAATATATGGAGCGTATAGAAGGATAGGGCAATCTCTAATGGACAACACGTTTAAAATGTGGGCAACATTTTATACGCAACTAATGGTACATAAATTACCGACGTGGCGCTGACGATCGTATGTTGAAAAACTGTTTGTAGATTGATTAGATCCATAGTCTCAAATAACGTTTTTTATTCAATGAGCCACAAAATTTTTATAAAATACATATATTTTAAAAGTTTACGTAATGAATTAAAATCAAAGGAAATGTCAAAACTGTCATCAACAGTCGATCAACAGCGCCACCAACTGGCTTCCAAAATTGGTTCCCTTTTTCTAATGTTGCGATGTACCTCCTTCTATACCCTCCATAGAACAAATATATAATTGATTGAGGACAGTATCTGTCAACAATTGTTCTATCTTTTCAGTTGTTCTCTGTAAAAAATATTTTGGCAAAAGTTTATTATACTTTCTCTATGGTTTATTCGCAAAGATTTGCCTACCGACAATAAGTATTTAAAAACTTTATAACGGCATGTTTTTATAACGAAACTTTGTTAGTGATTAAACTGGTGTTTAGTGTAATATGTTTCCCGATAACAATCCAAACCGCCGGTTTAGAGAAAATTTAAAGAAATCTGCAGCAAGTTTTTTGAGGTTAGTCAAATTTAATTTTTATTTTGCACGATTTACATATATTAAAAAAGATATATCAAAAATCCACGCGTCTCTATTTTTGAAATAGGAGGAAAATTATTTTATGTAACAATAATTATTTCAATTAAATTAATAATGTAACTACTGCGTATGCACTGATTGCAGAAAGGGAAAATCCCATTTTGAGCAAACTGCAATAATACAAAATATAATTACAAGTTATCCCTATCAATTTACATTTCTGAAAATGAAATAAGTTTAAAATAGAAACCAAGTTTTCATTTATGGATATGATTTTGTAATCATCAATTAAAATATTTATTTTTATTATTTCATCTTTCAGTGGTATTTGTACAAAATATAAAAACAATATTTTTCAAATTGCATACAGTTCTAATTTAAAATGAATATGGCCTTCAACAATACCCTATATTCAGCCACGACTCACGAGAATTTAAATTCATGAAAATAAAAGAATTTATTTTTATGTAATTATTGTGTTGTTTAACAATGTTTAAGTTTAATTTTCTTCCAGAAAATGAAGAAAATGACAATAAAGGTAAGTAACATTGAATAATATTCTATTCAATTAAATTAAATTATTGTTAACCCTACATTTTGTCTACAGATACTCACCTAGCTAATTCAGAGATAGTTTTCTTAGAATGTGAAGAAATAATACCTAAAAGTACATCCACTTTTTCACCGAAAGAAATTGAAACAAAAATAATTGAATGTGACGATTTAAAAATAAAATATTTATGTTCCAGTTCTTTATTAAATTTTTTAAAAAATCAAAATTTAATCGAAGAAGCTATTCTAAAAGTAGAACAGAATCATTCTGATCTCTTGCCTGCTGTATACGAAGGTAAAAATAATATTTTTTAAAGTATTTTATGAAAAGAAAGAAATTTTAGGTGGTTTAAAAATTTGGGAGTGTACATATGATCTTTTAAACTATTTTAAAGATGCTCAGATTGATTTTAAAGATAAAGTAGTGTTAGATTTAGGATGCGGTGCTGGAATTTTAGGACTATTCTTTTTATTCAAACAAGCAAATTGTTGGTTTCAAGATTACGTAAGTGGATATTAAAATTTTGGATGTTTACACTAATTTTATATTAATTTTTTAGAACATAGATGTTATTAATAATATAACAATACCCAATATTCTTATAAACTCAGGAATATTAATAGAAAAATCGAAATTCTTCTCTGGAGACTGGATTTCATTTGTAAAATTATTAGAGAAAAAATATCCAGGATGCAAATTTGATTATATCATTACATCAGAGACAATATATAACACAAACTATTACACAAAATTGCATTTGGTTTTTGAAAAATTGCTAAAGAAAGATGGTATATTGTATCCTTTGTAAAACTGCTATTTCGGCCTTCACCTCTACATATTGTATTTAATACCACAACTACTTTACAAAATGTTTCATGTAAAATAGTTATTTATGCAACAAGTGTGTAAAGTCATACTTTTTTTCTCGATTGTGAATTTTGTCACAATCACATGAGTGAAAAAGGCACTTTACACGCTAGTTGCATAGTAATTTACACACGGTAGCAGAAAGACATATTTTTCTTATATATATAATAGATTTTTAGGTGCAAAGTCATTTTATTTTGGTGTAGGAGGAGGCACACACTTATTTCAAGATTTTATTGATAGTAAAAAAGTATTTAAATATACAAGTTGTTGGCAAAGTACAGAGGGTATAAAAAGAGACATATTAAAATTGGAATTTTTATAATATTTAACAAAAATTTTCTATAACTACATTTGTTTTGTTTGATTTAAAATATATTAATTAAATTAGGGATTTAATCTTTCATATATACATCCATCTTCTGCCGCATGATTTAACTTACAGAGGGAATAAAAAAAAACATATTAAAATTGGAATTTTTATATTTAACAAAATTTGCTTTTACTACAGTTAAGTTTTGTTTGATTTAAATTATAATATTAGTTTAATTAGAGATTTAATCTTTCATATATCCATCCATCTTCTGCTTCATGAGTTTATTTACAGAGGGAATAAAAAAAAACATTAAAATTGGATTTTTTATATTTAACAAAAATTTGCTATTACTGCAGATTTTGTTTGATTTAAAATATAGTATTGATTTAATTAGGGATTTAATTTTCCATATATCGATCTATTTTCAGCCTCATAAGTTAATTTACAGAGGGAATAAAAAACATATTAAAATTGGAATTTTTATAATATTTAACAAAAATTTGCTTTTACTACAGTTAAATTTTCTTGTATTTAAAATATAATATTAGTTTAATTAGGGATTTAATCTTTCATATATCCATCCATCTTCTGCCTCATGAGTTAATTTTCCATCTGGTTCATTAGGACCAGGTTTACGAAAAACAATTCTATCATGTATTCTGTCTGTTTGACCTTGCCAAAATTCGTAGGAAGATGGTTTAACTATGTAGCCACCCCTTAAATAAAAATCTCAAAAAATTAAACAGTTTTTTAATCCAAAGTGTAATTTTACCATTGTGCTGGCCTAGGGACTTCCCCTTCCCTATACTGGGCTTTAAGTTCTTCAGCTTTTTTTTCTAAAACATCTCGTCCGGCTACTGGCTTGCTTTGGTCACTACATAAGGCGCCAATTTGACTCTGATAATACCGTTGGCTGAAATATTCATCCGCTTTGGAAAATGGCAATTTTTCAACTTTACCTTCAATTCTGACCTAAAACAAATATATTTAATATTATTTAATATTCGTAAAATATTACTTACACATCTATTATAGTGTGGCCAATAAAACGTTAATGCGGCATTTGGATTTTCATTCTAAAAAGAAACAAAATAATTTTCAAAAAGACGCAATTGGTGAATAATTATACCAATTCTTGACCCTTTCTGCTGGTATAATGTGTAAAAAAGGTAAATCCATCTTTGCTATATCCTTTAAGAAGAACATATCTTGCTGAAGGTAAACCAGTTCTAAAAAGATTATTTTAAAATAATATATTTTCATAAACATATATTTTATATACTTAGTAGCTGTCGAAAGACACATTGCATTTGCCTCCACTGTCCTCGGGTCATCTACGACTAATTTAAACCATTTTCCAAATAAATCAATAGGGTCTTTAAGATCAATATGTTCTTCTAGAAAAGTTTCCATTTTATCATTATAGCTTTTTCTCATACCTAAAAATTAGAGAAAAAAACTATTGGCACTTATTAATTTATTTACAATCTCATTCATATTCGGTAAGAAAATGTATCGTAGAATTTAGAAACCCCAATAATTGGCAACATTGTAATTATGTAATAAATAAAATTGCCATGTCTTAATATTCCAATATAATTGCAGACAGGCAGGGTCGCACTTTCTTTGAGTCTTGTCTTGGACTGGTCATTGAAATTATTTTTGTACAAGGAGCCTAATATTTTTACAAATTTAATATTTAAAGAAACGATACCTATTATTAAAATGCTAATCCCAATATATTTGTTGAATTTATAAATAAATCTACTTAAAAAATAAAAATTACACCTCTACATTGCAGGGAAATTAAAAATCGGATTATGAGAAAATTTTCTTAAATACATAGAGCCGAATAAAGTTCGTTCCCTGGTATTTTAATCACTATAGTTACTGATTATCGATTTATGATTTACAATACCTGAATGATAATATATATTACTGTTTTTATCTTCAGTTACGACCATATAAATTTTACTAAATTTGAGCTTAATTACATATTTATCTTTTGTTTATTTAATAAACTGGAACTTACCACTTATATCCATGCTTAAGATATGTTTTATTGGAAATTTTAATACTTTTTGTTTTATTACAGAAGAAACATTAAGAACATTTAGAAACATAAAATAATTAAACTTCGACATAAACTATGTTATCTAAGTACATCAAATGACGTTTTCTATTCAATATTTGCTGAATAATTAAAATTAATCGTAAACAAATCAAATGATAAATGCACAAATTAAAATATATTTATTAGAATTATAACCAATATAGGCAACTAGTAATACGTTTTCATTAAACTGTTGTCTGCAGTTACACATTTAGGAGTTTATGAGAAAAAGAAGAAAGTAGTGTAGAATATATCTAATTTTTAAAAAAATAAATTGTGCAGCTACTTTCATTCATTTTTTAAATACATTTTATACATTTTTGAAGAATTGCGTTTTAAAATTAACTTTTAAAATAAATTCTATTTGTAAATCCGTATGACGGAAATGCATTCACTGTCTGAATAAAAAACCGTTGCGGGTTATTTGACGTTACGGTGGACAGCCCACTTAATACCTACGTTGCCAAGTGTATAAAATACATTTTGGCGCCAAATTCAATGTTATAATAGGAATTGCTTTTTATCCGGGGTTTTGATATTTTTTTGTTTCTTTTTTACGTATTAAAATTTAAATGAAAAATGCTGATAATGTAACACCTGCAATAATCTTTTTGCCGAAAAATGTAAACTTGAGATATCTTTTAATATAAAATCTATACAATTTTCAAAATGTATTTTAAGGACTACTTCAAAAAGTACTTATATTATACTTATATACGTACTTTTTCAATGCGAATTCCAGTGCTATCATTCTACATTTGTACTTTTTTTTATTGGACTTTTTTACGTATACGACACAATACCAGCATTTTTGGTTTAAATTTTAAGATATAAAAGATATGTCGAAAATTGCTAAACGAAAAGAGTAAAATTTAAATTCCCGCATAACTTACTATTTGTGATTTTTAAGTTTGGCGCCAAAACATCAGATACACTTGGCAACGTAGGTATTTACTGGGCTGTCCATCGTCTCATGTTATTTGGATCTAACTTCTCTTCGTTAAACACGTTATAGCAGAAGTGTCTAATTTTTAGGTTAAGTTTGTGTAATTTTGTGATTTCTAAAATATATAAAAGGAATTAAAGGCGTTGTAAATATTCAGCTTTAAATATGTCGGACACTGCAAAGGTAAGAAATTAATACATTAATAGGAACTCTAAAATTAATTTTTCCATTAAATAGAAATCGTGTTTGAGTGAACTATAAGTTCTGTTTGACATACTCTTTAAAATGTCGTAAATTGTTTTGCAGTTATTTTTGTTAAAAAAATTGTCAATAATGTCAGCATCTACCCAAACCTCCGATTTCAGTTTATTTAATTTCGACAATCCCTATTTAAAAGAGGTTGCATCATATCCATAACATTTCCATTGTCTGAGTAATGTGTTTCTAGGTACAAGAATACAAGGATACTGTTAAAAAACAAGCCGAAATTCTGGTCCTTAAAGGCTTTCCCGAGACTATAGTAACTCTTAATGGAATTCTAGAAAATTCGCAATTTAAAAACCGGAATTTTGCAGAAGTACACCAAGATTTAAATATATCCATTCCAGACCCTATCATTTTTAACAGCCACACAGACTTACCTCTTGCTAAAAAACCTAAACTTGATCACTCCACCGATGGTACTAAAGTTATGATACTTCCTGGGGGGTCTGTCCCTATTAACAAAAACATAGTTGAATTGATAGAGCTCGTTAAACCTCATATTAGGAAGTTGGTCGAGGATTCCAATTTAGTAAGATATTTATATGAAATTTATTTTGAACTAAAAGTATAATAGAGTATTTTTTGTAGATTAAAATGTGGATTTCCTTTATGATTCCAAAAATTGAGGATGGTAACAACTTTGGTGTTTCTATACAAGAAGATACATTGGCTGAAGTGCAGTCTGTTGAATCTGAAGCAGCTGCATTTTTTGATCAAATATCTCGATATTATATTTCAAGAGGTAAACAAATATTTTTACTACTTAATTCATTAAAATTTAGCTAAACATTACTTGCAAATTCATTTTGGGATCTATTCCAATCCATATTATTCAAATATATATATATATTTTTTTAGGAAAATTGATATCAAAAGTAGCAAAATATCCTCACATTGAAGACTACAGACGATCTGTACAGGAACTAGATGAAAAAGAGTACCTGAGTCTATGGCTTGTGATGTCTGAAATAAGAAACAGATATTGTGCGTTACATGACATTGTTCTTAAAAATATTGATAAAATCAAAAAGCCTAGACCTACAAATGCAACAGAAACATTGTATTAGAATTAAAATAAAAAATTAACAAAGAGGATCAATGGATTGATGTATTTTTTATTCCTAAAATTAACTAAAACTTAAGATTTTATTATATTTCAATTAAATTTTAAAGAAACAGGCTGTAGATTTACTTTTTAAACGATTTGGCTGAAAAATTATATACATTCGTTGACTCGCTTTGTTTTGTACTACATTTTGAAATACATTTATTATTAGTTTTGCGTTTATAAAAATAATAAATATTTTCTTAAATAATTCAGTTAAATTATTCTGCCTAGGATAGTTATTTTGCCACATTTTTTTACAATAAAATGCAAAATTGAATATCTGTTTTAATTTCATAAAAAAAATCCTTTTGAGTTTATGTATCTGTTTTTTTTACATAAAAGTCACAAATAAATTTTTTTGACAAAAATGACTTATTATTTACCTCTTATTTATTATAATTTCTTTGATTCATTTTTAAGTGTCACATTTAAAATTCATAAAACTGTAATTGCTATGTTAAAGCAAAGGTATAAACAAAAGACAGGAAGTTTGTATCTGTTTTAAATAAATACAATTTTAATTTTAAAACTACTTTTGACCAGTGTAAAGTTTGTACATAATGTTAGCATCGGTTTCCTTTGTTTATTCGCGCGTCTAAAACCGGAACCGCTCAGACTAGAGTTTGCGCTAAAGATGGTTCATGTTGGCGGTACTATTTTTTTTAAGGCATCCACACATTGAAGAGTCGTCAAAAAACTGACACAAGAGGGAAAACTTCCAACGTTGGAACAAACATTGGCATCAAAGCTATAATTTCGATCCACAAATTGGCCGAGCGTTGTTGAGCCAACAACGTTGGCCCCAATATGCGGTTCCAGTTTAAAGCTGCGATTAACACCTTGGATAGATTCATAGATTACGCTAGCATACTAATTTATTGGTTCAAAACATTCTACAGCAGTCCAACTAAAAGTCGACACTACCTCGTACATTTCAGAACAAAAATATTCTGACCCACTATCTGACGATTTGGCAAACGTGCATCTCCGCAGGTTTTTAGTAAATTTTGAGGCTGCGATTAACACCGTTGTTCTATAAATTCATTGATAACGCTGGCATACTAATTTAGTGGTTCAAATCATTTTACAGCAGTCCAACTAAAAAGTCGACACCACGTCGTATATTTCGGAACAAAAATATTCTGACCCACTATCTATAAATTTTAATATTTGTGTGTAATTTCGTCGTCCAGGCAACATTACCAAATTTAATAAATGAAAAAATATTTTCATTAATTAGAAGTAAATTATGAATCCATAAAAAATGTATAACATATTTTATAACATAAATGAAATACAAAAATATTTTAAATCCGGAATAATTCTATTTAAAAAAAAAACACAGGAAAAGAAAAGAACAAAAAATATTTTATTTGGTGTACGGGAATTATTTTTCTCGGCAGAACCGCCTCCTCGCTTCTGTGATCGAGGATTAGGATATACCTAAAGGGATTATGAACAGATGACATTGTCCTTTTATATTGCCATGCCATACAGCAAATTAAATAAAAGGTATCTTTTACCTTTACGAACTTTATTTTATATTTAAAAATTTAATTTTTTTTTTGTGTGTATTATAAAAATATTAAACCTTAATTTACTTTAAACATTAAAACTTTTATAATGAACATTTTCAAGATATACAGTTAAAATAAAAATGTAAGTCCAGTCGCCATATACTTTCAAATAATATAAGAATTGCAGTAAAAGTTAGCCACTGGCTTTAATAATCCTTTTTTGATAACAATATTTAAAAGCAACATTGTTAAATATATCAGTTATATACTCAATGAAGGTGTTTAGTTACAGAATTATGAAACGAATTTAAATGCCATTGAATAAATCATTCGCCATAAAGTTGTTAAAAAAAACAATTGACCACTTATTTAGCATTTTATTATACTGAAAATTCTTTATAGTACATCTCAAACTTTGCTTTATTTAGAACAACTTCAAAAAGTTATCCAATCTTTTTACTTTTTAAATTGTGGCTGATATTTTTACACGTGTTATTTGCAGTAATCGCAGATCGCAGCATAAATCGAATCTGCATTAGAATTGACAACCCTGCTTTCTATAATGGCTAAAATGCGTTGTAAGAAAAGTCTCAATTTCAGTATAAAAGAAGAAAGTCCTAACTTCCGATCACATAAAGTTACTAAAATTCAGTGTCAACTCTGGTGGTCAAACTAGTGAACTATAATCTAGTGATGACAAAATGGCGATTTTGTTACTATTTAAAGAATTTCTAGTAAAAGAAAGTAATTGGCTTTAATAATCATTTTTTGACAACAATATTTAAAATCAAGATAGTCAAATATATGAGTTATTCGATGAAGCAGTTTAGTTACAGAATTCTCAAACGAATTTAAATGCCATCCAAAAAACCATTCACGATAAATTTAGTATTTTAAAAAAAATAATTAGCCACTTGTTTAGCATTGTACTGTATTGAAAATTGTTCAAAGTAAAGCCCAAACTTTGCTTTATATGGAACAATTTAAAAAAGTCATGCAATCTTTTTACTTTTTTAAATTACTATCTTCGCAATGACTCATATTTTTGCATGTATTATTTTACCGCCATTTTTGTTGTAATCGCAGCCTTAACTATAAAAGGTTCTTCCTAATAACGCCACTCGTATTTTCCAAAATAACTTGAAAGATATGTGTATTCAACTTTTATTATAACATAACGGAATATGAATGCAGATCTGCAGTTCCTGCTTAACTATAAAAGGTTCCTCCTAATTACGCCACTGGAATTTTCCAAAATAACTTGAAAGGAATAGGAATAGACATGCGTTTAGTAACTAAGTTAAGCAATTGTTTTTTTCACTCAGGTAAATATTGATGTGATATCGATTACAAGTGTGTTACCTGCAAAATTATTTGTTCTTAGCTTAGCTATCTTAGCTTACAGACTTATATTTTATTTGCAGCTATACACTAATATACTCATTTTCTTCTTCTATTTTTACGGATTTTGTAATTTGTTTTGTGTTTTTTATTTTGTTTAATGACTCTTGTCCTATTAAACAAACATCTTACTTCTGTAAATGGTGAATTTAGTTACAATGATTTTGTTTATAATAAAAAAATGGGTACCCTCCCTCAGAATTCGCAAATAAAAACTGACAGCGATCGTTATATGTTATATTTCCCAAGTGGGCAGGTTTGAACGACGTTGCAGACATATTTCAAAAATAGAATCTTTGACACGTATTTTCTTTATCGTATCTAGTTTTTGCATCTAATGCCCGACGAATCTAAAATAGAACCGAATATAATACCGCGAAAATCGTGGTCCGAAGAAAGTTTCACGTCGGAACAAGTCGTCGTAAGAAAATTCATTAATCCCGCGGTTTACGTGGAAAAAGAAAGACCCTACATGCCGCCTACAAGAAAAACGAGTCCCCTTTCAGTCGATGAAGGCTACCAGGGTACCCATAGAAGCAATAAAAGTACCGTCATACCATCCAACATAACTTCGTCGACTGATAAAACTCGAACTAGTCAAAGACGTCTATCTACGAATAAATCCATTAAAGTATGTACTTGCATCAGTAGCCCGGTATTATGTCAATGTCATCCATCAGATTGTTTTGAAAGCAAATCGTCGTCGGACTATTGGGAGTCGAGTTCAGTGTGTTCATCCTCAAGTAACGAAACTCAAATTACAGTAAAAACACCATCTTCAACATTGGAAGTCCCCCCGCTCAATATATCCAACGACAATATGAATCAATCCGTATCTTCTCTCAGCACCGAGCGTACTGTCAACATCGAACCAAAGGCAAAGGAAGAGAGACTCAAACAATGGTTGAAAAAGAAGGAAAACGAGGAGAAACAAAAAAAGCTTGAGGAAAAAAGAATACAACAGGAGAAGGAGAGGCAGCGAGAGATGCTGATCGAACAGAAGAAGGAGGTACACAAGAAGTGGTTGGAGAAGAAGAAACGACAGGAAGAGGAATTAAAGAAAGCTCGAGAAAAGCTAGAGGAAGACAAGAGAAATGAGGAAGAGGAAAGATTGAAGAAACAATCGGAAGGGGAGCAGATGTTTCAGGCATGGTTGAAGATAAAAAAGAAGGAAGAATTGGGTAAGCAATATTTTATTTTAGATATAGTGTATCCTAATAAATGCGCAATTATCTGTGTCTTAGACGGATTGTCAAATTAAAGTCTTAAGATAGAATTGTCAAAAATGGTACTGAAAAAAAATTAAGATTCCAGTTATACGAGTTAAAATATATTTTTTCAAATTCAAGTAAATTTTGTTGACTTGCAAACTAGTCCATATTTGCTAATTTTAATATAATTGGTTCTTCAAGAAGAGTAACTACTTGTCCCCAATGGCGTAGATAACTTTTTTTCCTAGGGGGTAATCAAACTTAGACAAATGTGTTTGTCCGTTTCTACATCTCATATATTTTATTTCTTCTTTTCGTGCTATTTTTTGGTATCCTGGGGCGTAATAACCCCCTTTACCCCCACATCTACGCCCTTGCTAGTCCCATGACTTCTAAGTAAATGTGAGAAACAAAGGACTATTTGATATGGAATAATAATAATATGTCTTATAAATTAAAGATTTAGTGTGATTTAAAATTCTGGTGGAGGAACGTTTCGATAGTGCTCATTCCCATTTATTGTTGGAGGGGAAAAGTTGCTTCATTAACAGTAAAGCTTCGTTTTAAATCCATTTCCCCAAAAACGGTTGCTCCAATGCGCTTTTGCGCTCCAAGTTCCATTAAAACTAGATTTCTTTTGTAGATAGTAAACGTGGTTTTCTTACTTTAACATCTATAATCAGGATGTTAATGAAACATGGTAAATGCTTTTATACAAATGAACGGGTACCGAGCGCATACGCGCGCAAACCCAATATCTCGGGGTACAGAATATATATACAGATATGTGCGATAGCTCATTTTTTTCAGTGGCCCAAGGGCATGGATTAAATTTCATGAAAATCCCTCGAGCTGTTTTTGAGATCGCGTAGACAAAAAAACGAACAAAACTATTAATATTGTTAGATGATATTGTAGAGGTAAAACATTTTCTTATTTTTTCTACAACTACTATTCAAAGGCACATACCAGCATCTACTTTCTGAAAAGAGTAGGTATTCAAAATATTTGAAATTTGACATAAAACAATTGAAATTCCAAAAAATTCAAAAAATAATTTTAATCGGTTTTTGTTTTTGTTTTTACTTTTTTTCCTTTCGATGATATTTTCTACCTATACATTAAAAGTGTAGTTATTTTCTTGTTTCGTTAACATCCTGTATCTAAGATTTTATATTATTTGATTTAAACAAATATATTCTAGAGAAAAAACTTAATAAAAAATTAAAGGAATTGAAAGAGTACGAAGATAAGAAGAAACGTTTGGAAGAAAACCAACATGCTTTTCATGAATGGATAAAAAATTCGAAATACAAACAAAAACCTGTACCCTTAAATAAGGGACTGTCAAGTAAGTAACGTGGTCATAAAAATCCTAAATTCTCTTTAAAGATCAACCAATTAACCAAATTTTTTAAAAAATTACTTATACTGTCTCTAAAAACAATATACTTGAACGAAGACTAGGAAGCCCTAGTTCCTAGTCTGCGTCGCTGTGTCGTTTAATTAACACAAATTTTATTTGGTTCTGAGATTTAATTAATGCTTAAATACATATATTTTTCTTTTCAAATATAATATAAAAAAACAGGTAAAAATTTCGTATCTATCATCTAGACATATAACAAAACTTCAACTATTTATTTTTTCGCTATCTTAATTTTTATTAAATATAAGTTTTTTGGCTAGCCACAATAGCTAGCCACAAGTAAGCTAGTAACAAGTATAATTTCGACAAGTAAAATTAGAAAATACTAAAAATAAAGAACCATTGTGGATCACTTCTAAAGTTATTCAACAATCCAAAATTGTTTTCTAGTCAGTTTTCTTAAAACCCTGTTTAGGGTCTTGTGAGTCATCAATATAAGATTTTGTCTTAAAATTGGTTACAAAATATATTTATTAAGAGAAGGAGGAAAGGTACTCTACAAATTTTTAACTTTTTTATTTCTTTAATGGATTCTAAATAAAATAAAATCTTGTTAACAGGTAGACAGAAAGTCAAGAAATTTTCTTCTTTAATGAATTGTACCAATAATTCTTCAAAAACTAGACAGTGGAATCGACCATCAGCGGTGGTTTAACCACCATATCTTTCGAAGTCAAACTCAATAAGCATTATATTTTTTTTTATTTTGTAAAAATAAAATTAAGAAAAGTATTCATTTGCTTTATTAGAAAATTATTATTATTTAAAAATGTCTGCGATATGTGTTAACAAAAAAAATCCATAGAAACTTTGTTTTCTTGAAGAAAGTTAGATATGAAATTAGCAGTTCTTTGTTTAACAGTAAATGTATATTTTTAATTAAACGAATTATTTGTTGATACGCACATAACTCTTTTAATAACAATTTTATCTATTGGTCTGAAGTTACGGCACAATAAATTTTATCAAATAACGTGTCAACAAACTCTTTTTGAATCTTAGGGCATTCAAGTTTAAATTAAAATAAAATGTAACAAAATAAGTGTAAATGTTTTAGTTGCATATATTTAGTTTTACTTTTCGTTCCATATTCTTATATTTCTGCCAATACAACCTATGGAAACTAATAGAAATCAAAAAATATATCGTGTGATGAATGTGCGAGCTATTTAGCCTACTGTAGCTAAAAATATCTGAAAGAGAAGCGTTGGAAACAAAAAAAAAAACTAGTATTCTAAAGCACTCTATTCTTTCTCTTAAAACTATTTTAAAAAATAAAAAGTAAAACCAAATAATTTAAGTATAGTTTAGAAGATGGGTGCCTTAGGAGGTAGGTTGTTGACACGATATTGAAAATCTTTAAAATTATACATTGTTTATTTTAGGTTTGTGCTCGTCGGCTTCGGTGACTTATGTGAACCCAGAACCATGGGTTGGTAACGTAGAGCCCAAAACTAATCACAGAGTCCAAACGAGTTTCCACAAGGATGTAAATTGGTTTCCATTCGTGGAAAGCAACGTAAAAACTAATTATTAAAGATAAATTTCTTGCAATGTTTATAAGCAAATATATATGGTAACTACACTATTCGTTTAATTTTATTATTCTGTACATTTGTTCCCAAAAAATTTGGACACTAATTTGTTTAGTGTCTGAGGTTTGTTGTTAAGGTATTAAATGTTGTCTTCGTTAGTGTCTTCTTCAAGATTTATAACTTTTTCGATTTTTCAAACATAATTAAACGAGTGTTTGGTACAAATTTTATCTAAAATCTTTGACAATGTACCTGTAAATAGCATCAGACAATATCAGCAGCAGCACTAATTTTAAGTTTTTTATATTATCCTTTGTCCAACTTTTATTCGAAATTATCGTGGTAGACTCCGGGTTTCTTTTTAGCTATAAAAATTTGCATTACTGTTCTGCCTGAACAATGATGTATCATGCTTCACATCTTGTTTCCTTGTTATTCATAAATTATAACACTTTTTCAAAAATGGTTTTTTTTCAATTTTTTTGTATTCAAATATATGATATCTAATGTTAGGTAAGGTTGCAAAAATATAGAAAAAACAACATGTTAACACACATAAAAAGATTTTATTTCTAATAAAACATATCTTATTGCTACTTATATAAACTAATAAATAAAGGTAAAAAACACTTTACTTCTAAAACCAAACAATAAATATAAAAATTATTTCTAGTTTTTTTTCTTAAATCACTCTAACATAATTATAAATATTAATCTTATTTCTATCACCAGCATATTTTTAAACTGTATATTTTGTGATATGGTCTAGTGACACCTCAGTTAAAAGATATTTGTTAAAAAAATCTGAAACGGTTGATATTTTTAAAATGAATTGTGAAATGACCATATCATTTGTTTTACAAAAATTTTTTTGGTTTGTTTAGAAAAATGCTTTAACTATTTACTATAAGTAAGTGAAAAACTTAATAATATATAAAAAATATATAAGTGATAAATCAATAAATACATTTTAGAATTCATTTTAACTATTCACTTCTACTTTTAATTAAATTTCTAAATTCAAAATTTAAAAATTACTTAAATGAGAAAAGAAACAGTTTAAAATATCACACTTTATTACAAAAAATAACCGAAACGTTTTTAATAGTTTTACTAATTCACAAATGAAAAATCTTTTTTTGACAATAATATATTATTTTTTTTCTATTAATTAGGTAAATCACAGCTTATAAATTGTCCATTTAAGATATTTTAGGTGTTTTGTAATAGAAAACATAATTTAATCGGAATCGTTACTAGGTTTACTTTACAAAGTTTAAGAAATTAATGTGACTCCAAAATTTAAAGTAATACTATTAAAAATGTTAAAAAACATATAAGCGCACGCGGAATAAAATAAAAAGGGCATCGATTTTTGAAATTAGACCTTTTCCTTTGTATTTATTTTAATTTAAATCAAAATACTATTAAAAAGATGTTAGTTCTTCGGGAGCTCTCAAAATACTAAATTTTACTTATTTTGATTAAATTTCCTCATATAATGCTTATATTTGCTCTTCGCGTTATTACCCTTATCCACAATTCTGCTTTTATAAACAGCATTAAGAACGACGTTAACGAACTTGTTGGTATTAATCAGACTTTGCTTAGCTATTCAAAATGTCTCTTCCTCCTCTTGCAGTCTCAAAATATCCGACTTATTGAGAAAATAGTAAGTCGGTTGTCTTCCTTTAAGATCTTTGACAACACGAACGGCCCCAGCTTTGATTAGAACTCTGCTAATCGATTCCATTTTTTCTACACCCATCGCGTAGTGTAAAGCTGTTCTTTCCAACTAAAAAAAACAATTAGTCATGATCCTAAACTATACTGCGTAATGCATACATTGTCTCCCAATTTTAAAGTCTCAGAAAAGGTATTAGCCAAATAGTCAACGATTTCTTCTTGTTGACACAATACTGCGATATGTAACGTACATCTTCCATAACTATTTTTCCCAATAGCCAGTAGCTTACCACTTCCAGTATCATTCTCGTCTGCTAAAAGTGTAGTTACATCATTGATAGATCCTTGACGAATTGCGTGGTGGACTCTTTCTCTCTTTTCCTAAAAAATAACAAAATTTAAAACATAAAATTGGTTTGATGCCGATATTAGGCATCTGAAAGTATACCAAAGATATGGTAAACAGTAAGGATCAAAGTAGGCAGAAAAGCGTTCGATCAAAAAATCCTAGAAAGTCCTTTTCAGTAAATATTAGTACGCATATGTATTTCAAAGGTATCAGAAAAATAGATATAGCAACGGTAATAGTTTTAGAAATTCATAAACTCAGTTGCTGAATTTATCGATCAACTGAAATATTTTATTTCCGAAGAAAAATTGCTGAAAATGATTTAAAAAATTCAAGTAGGTTCTAAAGAGTAAAAAAAATTCCCTTCGCCAGTGAAACCTAAGAGTATGTGTAGATCAAAAGCATACATTGATACCCACTTTCAGGTATTGCACTGGATAGGTGCGGAAAGATCTAAAGCCTTAGCCTAAAAATTACCTTATGATTTTGCCAGAAAGGAAAAGAAATCCATGTTCATGTTACATGGCTCTTTAAAAAAAGCTTCGTCTTATCTTACCTCAAATGTTAGGATGGATTGAAGGAATGAGACTGTATCTGGTTGATCAGCTTTAGAAACAGCTTCAATAATAGGAACATCCTCATTATCAACTATATCTGTTATATGTTCATAACCATCCAATAAAAGTTCAACCAATTTATCAGTGTCACCTAAACAGAATAAAAAAATATTTAAATTTATTTGATTGAAGTATGTAAATTTATTTTTACCTTTAGTAGCAATATGAAGAACATATCTGTCAATTTCTTCGGTATTATCAGGCAAGTTAGCTTGAATGCTTATATCTCTCGCACTTCTGTAAAGTTCGTCTCTATAAGCTACATTGATGTCGGTTTCTTGAAGTAGTTGGAATAAAGCATTACGTCCATGAGATCTAGCTGCAGCAAAGTGTAACATACTTTGACCATGTTCATCCTTAAGAAAATAAAAAAGTAATGATGATGTCGTTATTTTAAATATTAACTTACTCTATTAGTGGGATTAAAAGCAGATTCGTCTACGTTGGTATCATCACTGGGTTCTAGAGTAACTACGTCAATGCTCGCTGGAACTGCATTGTTGTCTTCATTTAATGGGGATCCAGTTATCATTTGTTGATGCACACTTTCCTAAATATAACATATTACTAAGTATATTTTTTTTTTGAACAAAACACTGAGTTATTTTACCTGTGTTTTCCCTCTAGATTTAATATTGTTCCTGTTATTTGCAAAATTGTAAAGATATTGAGCTAAATATGCAATAGGATCATCAGGTCTTTTATTAGCAACTTCAGTTAGGCCTTTTATTAAAGGATCTCCTAATGCTGCAAATTAAACATATCATTAAAAACTGAAAACCAAATTTGGTAAGAATAACATCGTAACGTTAGAGTATGTCAGATCTTACGAAAAAAAGTTGTTTTTAGCAAATTAAAGACAATACTGTATTGTAAATTAGATAAAAGCAATTTATTGAATCGAATTAACTAGTCGTCCAGTTTTTGAAATTTGACCTTAATTCATTAAAATTCTAAGTTTTGTCTATACCTATTTTCTTATATTTTCTCCATTTTTATTTATTTATTCCTTTTTTTTCCTGTTTTTCTTTTTTTTTTATTTTTTCCAATTTTCCTATTTTTACCTATACTTCCCTATTATTTCGTATTTTTCCCTACTTTTTTTCTCTTTGTTACTATTTTTCCTTTCTTTCCTAGTTTTTTTTTTGTTTTTTCATATTTTTTACTAATTTTTCATATTTTGCACTATTTTTTCATGTTTTTTTCCCATTTTTATCTGTTTTTTCCTATTTTTCTCTATTTTTTCTATTTTTCCCTATTTCTTCTGTTTTTTCCTGTTTTTTCTGATTTTTGCCTTTTTTCCCATGTGTTTTGTTTTTCCCATGTTTTTTTTGCTTATATTTTCGTATTTATCCCTATTTTTTCCCATTTTCCTGTTTTTACCTCTCGCCCTTCAGATAAGAGAGGTATAGGAATCATGCTAAAAATTGGGTAGTGAGTTTTCAATGGATAAACACGTTTTAGGGTCCCTAGAATACGATTTTAATATTTTCGCGATGATGTCTGTGTGTGTGTGTTAGTGTGTGTGTGTGTGTGTTAGTGTGTGTGTGTGTGTGTTAGTGTGTGTGTGTGTGTGTGTTTGGATGGATGTTGTAGTAACGATAACTCAAAAACTACTAAATAAAAAAATTTGAAATTTTGCATACAGAATTCTGATACCCTAGATTAGATCTGATTAGATTTTGGTGCTAATCGGACAACCGGAAGTGGCAGTTGCTGTGGGTGATGACGCCATTATTATACAAAACGGCAATAAAGTTTTACACATATATTTTGTATAGCCTATAGTTTATTTTCATCTTATTAAAATTTTCGAAACTTTTGCCATTGTTGCCAGATTTACAAAAAAATAATTTTTTTTCATACTTTTTTGTGTCAACCTGTAAATTTTTGATTCAAAAATGGCGAGAGGTCATGTGCTGGCCACATCAGATTTTTTTTCCATTTTTTCCTGTTTTCTTACTTTTTATGTTTGTATTATTTTTTTCTCTTTTTCCAATTTTTTTCCATTTTCTTTATTTTTCCTATTCCTCCCTGTTTTTTCCCTTTTTTCCTGCTTTTTTTCTATTTTTCCCCATTTGCATATATTTCTCTATTTTTCCCTGTTTTTTCCTGTTTTTTCCTATTTTTCCCATTTTTGCTTATTTTTATCTAATTCTCCCTATTTTTTTACGTTTTCCTATTTTGTATCATTTTTCTATTTTTTCTATTTCCTGTTTTTTTCTACTTTTGGCTATTTTTACCCATTTTTCCTATTTTTCTGTATTTTCACCATTTTTTCCTATTTTTATTTTATTTTTTTTATTATAATACATGCTTATTAGTTATGGTCCCATTTCAATATCTATTACTGTTTAAAAGATGATTTTTCAATTTTTTTAACTTTGGCCGCCATTTTCTCGGTAACGGTTCGTTCGACATCAAAACTAAAAACACTTTATTGAGATACTTTTTCGTCCTAAACAAGAATCTGAAGTCATATTTTAAATATCTTAATGTTACATACATACACACACATACAGAGTTATAGATTCTAATACTTAATTCCTAAGGAGGTTGTTAAAAGTAATTATATTATATTTAATTTAAGTTATTTTGAATTTATTTGTAACATTTATTGTATATTAATTTTAGATTTCTGCACTGATTCTGTATATAAACTTTAACTATGCAAAATCTCACACTCCTTTCGCGCATTACGCTTAAAAAGGGGTCCGAACTTTTCTCTTTGCGTATTAATATACATATAGATATCTTACGATATTTTTGTAGAACCGGATTTATACATTATGACTCATTCAGTGCTAAGGTCAAACCGCCGAAATATTTGTATGATGTCCGTATTTCTAAATATTTTTTTTGAGATTAGAAACAGAAATGTAACTCTGAAATATTTTCATTTTAAAGTCAAAACCAATATTATTTTTACCAGTGAGGAAACAAGAATAGATAATTGATCTTAAATTCCTTACAAATATAATCTGAATGGTAAAATTTCAAATAGTCATGAAAAATAATTTTGAACAATTATTTCCCCACTAATCGACATGAAGAATTTTAAAGCTTAACTTACATGAAGCTAAATAACGTCCTTCCTCAGTAGCAAAAAAAGGCATGTCAACTTGTCCGTTCTCAGCAGTTAATTTATCTGAAACCAAGGAGAAAGCACTGTGAATTGTAATCTTTATTTATATTTATCTATCGGGTGATGAAAATACTGCGGTGATTATAAAACATACTTTTCTTGATTGAAGCGAACGTACACAGAAGACGAAAGAATCACACTCAGTTGTGCTAATCAAGTGCTTTGGTACAAACACTTTGCTAACAGATTAATTAAAACAAATGTGAGATTTTTAATCGGTTTACTGACCTAATTTGATACTCCATCCTTAATAGTGTATTCATAAGGAAAAAATAATGTGAAATTCTTTGGCACTATATACAAAATTTTATAGATATATACACTTAAATCAATTACTTACAAATATCTTAGGCACTTTCGGCAAGTTTCTTTTTCTTAAATATATTTAAAAAAATTGCCGCTATATGCATAGAATTCGATACGGCTAGATCTTTTTCTAACTGTAAGATGTTTACAACAGCCCTCGTAAAATCTTCAAAACATTGTAATTCGGTTATACCAAGACACTGTTGGTTCCCTATACGTATCACATCTGTAGTACTAGTATTTCTATGATATGTTAATCCTCTAACCACACATAGTTGTCTCAAATTGTCAGGTTCTTTTATTAAATGAGGAAATCTTAAAGCCAAATTAAACGCTAAAGTGTTTCCTATCGCTGAAGGTCTTGCTGAAAGATAACCCAACTTCTCATCAAAATAAAAATCCAATTTTTCATTTAATACTTTAATAACTCTCGCCATTCTCGAAAATATCTGTCCAACATCACCAGGATGGCTATGATCAGTACAAGTAACAATTCTAATGTGATCCAAAACATTAATCCAAATTGCTAAATTAGCGCTGTTACTCACAAACACTCCTCTACCATAAGGCCAGTACTTTCCATGCAACCTGTCAGAATCTGGTAGGTTCCACAAAGGAATAAGTAACCCGTTACTAGCCAGAGCTATTCTAGCTTCTGATGGTTCTTCCAGTACTTCATTCATGGTGTAATAAGTACCACTGCCTTTTTCTTCGATATCTTCATCTGGTGTTAGAGGGTAAAGAGCGTTTGCTACCTCTTTACTCATTAAAGCTGAAGTTACTAAGCGTTCTACCATTTCTAACTGAGCATGGTTTAACGATTTCGGTAGCTCAATATTCTGTAGGTTTCTAGTAGCTTCTAAGGAACCCGATATGATGTTTTTTCCTTGAGGATCGAGGTCTTTGTTGTCTTCTAAGTCATTCTCGCTGAATTTACACTCAGGTTGACCTGGTAACTCATGATGTATATCTAAGTGGTTGTAATCTTTAAAAATCGGTTCCAAAAATTCATTAAAAACCTTGTAGGCGTAAAAATCCGGCGCGACTACTCCCATCGGGAAATCTTGTTCTAAAGCATTACGAAAACTTGGGTCTACTGGAAGTTTTTTCACACTAGGCCATATAACGTCATATAAATTATTATCTAGTTTCGTTAATCGAAGTTTTACGGAATCGAACGTGTATCTTCTTATATGTTTTGATAACAGAAATCCTGAATTTGTAGATGAAGTAATTGTTTTGCTGGAAGAATTTGATATTGTCGATCCTCGGCGACCATGAAGAACATTGTAACATCGTTCTAAGACTTCAATCATATCCGTGTCATCTAAATTTTTTCTCGCCGATTCCTTGTCGTTTAAAACTGAAGATGAAAATTTTTTTCAACGAGAATATGGACCTACAGATTTACTGACAAGTTACTAAGGTTGACCCATGTGTTTTCTTTAATAAGACAACTTAGTAAAAGATCTTTTTACGATAACAAATGAAAAAAACATTGGGAAAAAGGATCCTTTTCAAAGTAGTATTAAATCAAAAGGATTCTTTACTATTAACTAGATTGATTCTTCTACCAATAATTGGAAAATTTATTTAGGGATTTAGACTGTAGGATCAACCTTCATAAATGTGTAGACAATGCCTCATAGTGATATTCCCTTTTTTGCTAGATATACAAGTAAATTATTCTCAGGAATATCACTAAAAGGATGAGAATTGAAATAAAATTTCTTCTGAGAATTTTGTTTCTAAAACGTGCAGGACTCTATAACACACATTCTAGCTTATTTTAATAGTATATTATACACCAAGGTCGAAAAAAATCTTCTCTACCGTGGTTTATATACTATTTTTTCCACTACTAGAACATTGAATCATTTTTACAATGATATTTTCGTGAAAACAATTTGAGTGAGAATATTCAATAAATTAAATTGACATTTCAATATGTTAATTACACTGTGAATTTTAAAAGTAGCGATGAAAACATGAAAAATTCGGTTTATTTGACACTTAGATTTGAAAAACTATTAAATTGATTTTTAAGTTAATTTTAGAATAGGTATTATTGCATATGGCACTAATTAATATCAAATTATTTATAACCTTAAACTATTTCAAAAGAAAATATATCTGATAAAGAATTACTTACCCCTATTTTATTTGATCCGGTCGAAAATTTACTTTAAAAATATAGGGATTCAATAGATAGAGCTTATTTGCTGTCGATTTTTTTATTATAATTAAAAAAAAAACTTTTGACAAACGTAATGACAGTTGCGTATAATTAATTTGACAGATTTCCTAAGATCGCCTACCTCTGACATCACGTTTAGTCTTCAATTGTTTTCATTATCTACTACTAGTAGATAATCAAAAATTATCTACTTGTAGGAGAGAAATTTAACTTCTCAACTCGAACACAGCATAAATAATGACACCTTCTAATACTAGTAGTGGAAAAAAATTATTATTGCATAGAACTCAAAATATCGTTAAACACATCACACTACTTTGCAATAGTAATATAACTAAAAATTTTGGTTTTTTCTTATATACATTACGCCATGATCCAAAATTTTTAGCGTCACCCAAAATTATTTTTGTATTATCAAACTAAAGCAACTATTTTAATATTAACTTTAATTTAACCTACCTCTATCAGCCAAAATTTCGTCTGCCTCTTCACCTTCAGCTCCAAAATCTTTAAGCAACCTCCTGTGATTAAAATCCTGTTGATTTTTTCTGTAGTACTCCGGACTAAATCCCAACTAAAACAAAAAAAAAACAGTTAATGATGCTAAATTTAGTATTTCCATATCAACTTATTTATTTTATTTCATTTTAATCTTAATAATAATAGTAATTGAAATTTAAACTCAACCATTTTTGAACTTTCTTACCTTGTCCTCAGTCCGCATATCAGCTCCTAAGTGAATCAGAAGATTGTAATAATGCCCGTTGTCATTTAAAACTGCTGCATAATGTAAAGGAGTTCTACCTTCATCGTCAGTTACTTGTACTGTTTCAGGAAACCTTCCTGCTAAGTACCTTACAATACTGGTATTTCCGAAAGCTACAGCTACGTGCAAAGGAGACGCACCTAAAAATATTACTCACATATTCACCATTGCCGAGGGTTAATAGTTAATTACCTTTGGGCGTTATAGAATCTTTAGCTATAGCAAATTTACGTCTGTCCAACGCTGCTTGCAGCTCCCTTAAGCTTCCGTTTTTAGCTGCCTCATGAATCCTACGGATTTTCGACTAAAACAATATTTGCTTTACTAATAATCAAATTTGGGTCTGAAATATATTGCTCACCATATAAGTAGGAACATTCTCCAAAAACGTCTGCAATTCCATATTATCACTAGTCATACCGATCAGTCTTTCTCCTTCTCCGTTTAACACCATCGCTGCCAATTGTTCCATGTTTCCGGCTTCTACTAAAACTTTTACATCGTCATCTATATCAGATGATCTAGGTTCATTCATACCTTCATTGTTCATAGCTTCTACCTCATTTTCTCCGTTAACTATTCCTTCTATTACTCCTTCTCCGTCTTCTATTACACCTTCTCCATGTTCTATCGTATGGCTGCCGGGTCTGGAATGGTTTAGTATCTTAGTGGTGGGTCTAGAAGTTTGACTGTTAGGTCTACTAGTATCTGTATTTGGAGGATTTGAGCTACTAGGACGTGAGTTATTACTATCAGGTCTAGATTTTGATGGTTCATCTTCTATTTCATTAGTTTCTTTTTGCTGTTGTAGTTTTTCTTGATCTTCTGAATCATTATTATTATTGTCATCTGTTGCTTCATCTACTTCATTATCGTTTGTTGCTTCTTTAAGGTTTTCTATCATTTTAGGTTCATTATTATCTGGCACTTTTTGAGAATTGGTACTTTCAGAAGGTTTTTCTTCTACTTTGGTAGTGATTTCTTCTGGTTCATTATTTTCTACTGGATCGTTTAGTGGTTCGGTATTCTCTGCTTCAGGTTTTTCATTAGTTTCTTCAGGAGACTCATCATGAACTCCATTTTCTTTGAGTTCTTTAACAAAATTATTAAAAGTAAATTATATTTAAATACATCATTTTGCTTTTATTTACCTGGTTCTTCACTTGCTACTATATTTTCATTATGCTTTTCCTCTTCATTTTGTTTAGCTTCAGTCTCTTCACCATTTTCCTTATGTTCTAAATGTTCGACGATTTCTTCAGCTTTTTTAGCGCCATTATGTATCCAATTTAAAGATGGCGATGAAGTCAACATGTTCCAGTCAAAGTTAGCTGCGAGATTTTCTTTAGCCGACCTCGGACACTCGGGTATCACGTGAAGCAGTTTAGAATCGATTTCTGAATGTCTTGTTTTGTAGTAGGCTGCTGTTTTTTGTTTCTATAAGCAAAAATAAAGAGTTTTAGATTAAGTAAGATTTAACACCGATGAATTAAGTGTGGAAAGAGAAAAGACGTAAGAAGAAGGGCTTATTCGATGGCGTGAAAATGACACACCAGATAACAAAGAAACGGCATAAGAATAGTGGGTGTGTCAGGGGAAGAGAAAATATTTGGAGGCTTTCTCTCATGTATTAGAAATGTCATGAAGGAAAAGGATGAAAGACACGAATGCTACAAACATTATCCAGAATGTAGCTTGCTATGTGTCTATAAAGAATGTATTCAATTCATAAAATTTAAATTGAGTTTGTATTAAAATATTTCTTACATTGTCTAGTGCTGATTCATCAGCTCCATGTTCTATTAAAAAGTTTGTCATTTTACCGTCATCTTTTAACAGAGCGGCGTAATGTAAAGGTGTTCGTCCCTCGTTGTCTACAGAGTTTATACTTTCGGGATATTCTTTTATGATGTATTCAGCGATTTCTTGTTTATCCAGTCCAACAGCCTAAAAAGAAAAAGACGAAATAAAAGCTATTATCAGTTTTTTTTTACATTAATCGATAAATATTTTTGTAATTAGGTCACGTCAGTTAATCAAACCTCTGAAGTTTTAATCGCTATTTCATGTATTGTCTATTACACTTGAGAATAGAATATTTTTGAATGTTTAAAATATAAATTGTTATTATTCTCTTACCTTATGCAAAGGTGTTAAACCATTAGAATCTTTGGCATTTAAGGCAGCTGCAGGTATAGGAGGGATAGCATGCTCTTTTAATTTTTCTAAATCGTCATTTTGAACATTCGTATGGATTTCCCTAATTAGCCCCTGGAAAAAAAAGTATAATTTGTTTTTTTTTCTTTCTTTTAAATCAAAATATATGTGATTACTATTTGACAGTAACCTTTAATATATTTTAGAATTGGAAAAATGTATTATAAATAATTTCGTTTAAACTCGGAAGAACGACGTGGAAATCAATAGAAAATATATCTAAATCGAATTGTTAACCTATTGATGGGTAATTTCCTTTCTTTTCGTGAAAACTCGATAATGGGTCTATATATACCAGGAAATTCACGAATAATTTAGTGAAATTATAATCAAGAGACGTTTTCGAATCTATTTAAACGACATGCCATTTAACGAACAAATAAATTATCAGTTTTTACAAAAATTTAATTTTTCCTATTTTTAGTCTTACCCAAAACATCAATAGTTTTTTTTGTATATTTTTAATTTTTTTGACTTCAAGGAAACAATTTTTTTTATTTAAAAAATATAAATCGACAAATTTTTTTAACTATTAATATATCATACCCCATTTTTACCCAAGTTTATGTGTTGGCTGAATATGAGGAAATTTTTTGTTAATTTTGAGGATAGTAGGCAGGGTTGCCAACTAGTTCTTGTTGATTTATTCTTAAAACTTTTCCGTATTACTCACATATTACTTACAACTTCAAAATATCAATAATAAGACAATTTTTTTGAAAACTTATCCTATATTAAATTATGTATTTCTTATATATTTTTTGTTGGATTTTAAATATGTGATTGTGCAATGTAGCCTAGCATCGCTTCGCTTGGTTAAGTGTTGCCGTGTTGTTATGGAAAAAAAAGTTCCCTACGTCTAAAACAGACGATTCATATAGGCAACTATCTACCTAGATTATATGATTTTTTAAGGATTCTTTATGGTTTTTCCAAAGAATTTTTAATGATTTTTTTACAACTGTTTTGCGGATTTATCAAAGAGTAATTAAGGATTTGTAAGTGATTTTTCATTGATGTTTCAAAATTTGTTTTTATGATTTTTAAAGAATGATATTTCATGTATTTTTTAAGGATTTTTCAAAAGGTTTTCAAGTACTTTCGAAGGCATTTTTTAAGAATTTTAAAAGTATATTTTAAGAATTTTGTTGTGAATGATTTCTCAAAGATCTTTCGTATATTTTACGGATGTTTCAAGGAATTTTCAAAGGCCTAAAAAGATTTTTTTATGAACTTTTCAAGACAGTTTTAATGATTTTTAAAGGGTTTCTTTAGATTTTTTAAGGATGTTTTATGGACTTTTTAATTATTTTTTGACTGATTTCAAGATTCTTTAAGGATTTTGTAAGTATTCAAAGATTTCTTAGGATTTTTTGTTTCAAAAATGTTATAATCCTCTAACAATCTTGGAACTTTTTTGAATAATTTTTGAAGTATTTTTTACGGATATTTCAGTAAACTTTCAAGGATTATTTACAATAATTTTTTATGAAGTTTTCCATAGAGTTTTATTGATTTATCAACGATTTTTGAGGGTTTTCTTGAGATCTTTTAAAATTTCTTTCCTCCAAGTTTTTTTAAGGATTTGTTATGGACATTTATTTAACCGATATTCGTATTCTGTATTTAACGTCTCCGACAAAATATTATTTTTTAAAGGACCTCATTATTGACAGTATGATAAATAACCCGCATTTTTAAAAAAGAAGAAAAACTAAACCTACAAATGTATCGTTAGCACAATTCATTGTTTATTGTCGATGTGAAAACTTTTTTAAACTGAAACAAATAAAAATAAATTCGAATGTGACAAGTCGACCTCGAATGACAAAAAAAAAACGTTATATGGTTCATTGAAAAAACCAAATTCTTTTACAAACATAAATGCAACCGACGAGCTGTAAAAAGTCCAAAGAAACATGGACTATGTTAGTAGCCAATTTAAATCATTGTATTTATAGCGAAATAGTTTTTTCGGCAATAGTATGGATGACCAGGATTAACTGGGTGCTCTGACTAGCGTCTAGATCCCAATTGCAACTCGAGTGCCCACCGCTGTTGTAAGGTTTAAGTGTTTCATTGACGAAAAGAAAAATATTTATTTTATTAAAAAAAGTCTTGACTATCTAAATCTACCTGTGTATTAAAAAAAAAAAATAAATAAAAAAAAAATTCCTCGGGATTCGAACAAGGAAGTTTTATGTGTAAAGCATACACTCTAGCACTGGACCACTTCGTATCACAATAATATATAATCAAACTTTCAAGTTATCAAGTTAACGTACAAAACGATGGCAACAGCGGTGGGCACTCGAGTTGCAATTGGGATCTAGACGCTTCTGGTGCTCTGCAGGTGGCGATATAATACGAATAAAGGTTCCATCTATTACACCAATAGCATCTTTAAATTTCGCATTTAAATTTCTAAAATCTCTTTTGACAAGTATTTTTGTTGATCATTCAATAATTGTTATTAACCATTGGTTGAATTATGCTCAAGTTGTAACCATGTCCAATTTAAAATTGGTAACTTCCTTGTCCAACAAAATGAAGAACATTTAACATCATTAAATAGACTGACACTTCTAGACTGGTGGGACTAAATGCGGTAACAATCTGTTTATTAATTACTGTACTAAAATTTTATTTGATCTCACAGTTGCCTGTGTTCAATTCCGTTTTCAAAAATTTTGCTAACCTAACCTAAAAATGCATTCTACTATTTAACATCACAAAATCACCAAAACTCACATTTGTCTTCTATTTTAAATTTGAATAAATAAAACAACGTTTTAAGATTTCCACAAAAATAATAACAAAAGTTATTAATTTAATAGTGACTAGTTTCGTTACATAGTAACTTCATCAGACTAATATTATTTACAAGAAAATCAAGAAATTTATACTAAAACAACTAAGAATAAAATTACCTCTCTAAAATTATGAGGGCTTAACCAAAAGCTATTAACAAACGTTCAAGCAATTAAAAACTAAAGAGAATTTAAAATAATTTAAAAAATACTTTAAAAAAATGTAACGAAACTAGTCACTATTAAATTAATAACTTTTGTTATTATTTTTGTGGAAATCTTAAAACGTTGTTTTATTTATTCAAATTTAATAATGGATTTTCATCAAGTAAAACCGACACAATTAAACAGTTAAAACGAGCTGATATCAGTTTTTTGGCTTTATATTATTTCAAGCTTCTCTTGAAATGTGCGACAGCAACTCAGAATATTTGGTTTTTCAACAATTGTTTAAAAAATGAAGTTTTTCCCAAGTACATTCAATTAAGAACGAACAACAGGAGCCGAGAAGCACGGAAGGGCATTTTCAAAGGCAAGATCAGGTGGCTGAAAGAAGACCGGAAAACACAGTACAGGATTCGGGACTCTTACAATATCTATCTTAAGGTAATTCATACTGAACTTTCGTATCGTTTACATCGTGTTGAGTTTGAGTTATTAGATTTTAGGGTGAGAAATCAGGTTAATTGTTAAATTGATAAAAAATTTTTGCGACAAAAACATAAACTTAACAATTTAATTTCGAAAAAACCTTTTCAGATATTATCACACAACATTAATAATAAAAATAAATTTTCCGATCATCAATTTTATAATAGATTTAAAACTTTATCTAGCACTAATTTTAATCATGAAGAAAGCGAGCTTTTAGGAAAAGGTTTTAAACATAATTTATCGCCAAATAATAATATTAAATCTTTAGAATTACTAGGTGTTGATACCGAATTTGCATTAAGAGATATTCCTAACAATTTACCGTTAAAATTTCAAGCTTCTTCTTTAATTAAAAAGTCATATCTTAAAGATTTTCCTTCGAATATACAGCAGCAAAAAATTTTAAAATCAATTAAACAAAAATCTGTTTCTGATAATATTGTGTTTTCTAGGGCCGATAAAGGCAATACGGTAGTAGCTCTTAATGAAGTAGATTATATTAATAAGACCTTAACCTTTTTGGATCATGACAATTATAAAATTTTAAAACACGATCCCACTGAATCGTACCAACGTATCTTAAAATTTACCCTTTATAATTCTAAATCTGTAATAAGTGAATTTGATCAATACAAAATTATTATCATGAATCCCCAACCTCCCAAACTTTATTCTTTAATTAAGCTTCACAAAAATAATTTTCCAATTAGACCAGTAGTTTCTTTTGTAACCGCTCCAACTTACAAATTTTCTTCTAAATTAATTGATCTTATCTCTAATTATACGTCTTTTAATCCTTCTTTTAGTGTCAAAAACTCGTATGAATTAATTAACAAAATCAAAACATTACCATACCAAGCAATGCAAAATTAGTTTCATTTGATGTACAAAACTTATTTCCCAGTATCCCTCCCACTGAGACTATCTCTTTGGTAGAGAAAAAACTTATTGATTCAAACACAAACCCAGTAATAATTAATGATATAATTAACCTTCTTACTATTTGCTTAAATCAAAATTACTTTCAATTCCAAAACAAAATTTATTCGTGTAATAAAGGGTTAATAATGGGTAATCCTCTGAGTCCGCTTTTGGCAGAATTATTTATGGATTCCTTAGAACATACTATCTCTAAGAACCCATTATTCAAAAAATGTATTTACTGGTATAGGTATGTTGATGATGTTTTGGTGTGTTTTGATGGAACAAATAGACAAATTAATACTTTTCTTCAATTTATTAATACTCTTCATCCTAATATTAATTTTACCATGGAGTCAGAAATAGATAATTGCATTAATTTTTTGGATTTAACCATTAAAAAATTTAATAACAGACACGAATTTTCCATTTTTCACAAACCCTCGCACACGGACATTACGATACATAAATTAGCTGCTTATAATAGTATGGTACATAGATTAATTAATATACCTATGTGTGACGAGGATTTCAATAAAGAATTAAATTTAATTAAACAGATCTCGGTGAATAACGGTTACAACCCCTCTATTATTGATAATATTTTAAATAAGAAGTTACAAAAACAAGCTATTCATTTAATTTATCCATCACTTAAACCGAATAAATCTAATTTTAAATCTTTTACGTATTTAGGTTTGCCAAATCAAAATTTATCCTCTTTCTTAAGAAATTTAGACATGAATGTTGCATATAAAACGATCAATACTTTAGGCATGGCAATTAAAAATAATAAAGATAAAATAAATAAAAATTTTCAATCGGGTGTTTATTCACTAACTTGTGGTTCTTGTCCAAAAAGGTATATAGGTCAAACAGGGAGAACATTTGTCAAAAGGGTTAAGGAACATAAAAGATCTTTCAAACATAACAAATTAGATTCAAATTATTCCAATCATTTAATTAATGAAAATCATATTTTTAATGATAATTTTGAAATTTTACATACGCAAAGTAAAGGCATTCGGTTAAATTACTTAGAAACATTAGAAATCAATAAACTCAAACATACGGATTTATTATTAAATGACCAACTTGACCTTAACAATTCGCCACTTTTAAATCTCTTTTAATACCTTAATCCTTTTGACAAATATTCTTTTAAAGTATTTTTTAAATTATTTTAGTTTTTAATTGCTTGAACGTTTGTTAATAGCTTTTGGTTAAGCCCTCATAATTTTAGAGAGGTAATTTTATTCTTAGTTGTTTTAGTATAAATTTCTTGATTTTCTTGTAAATAATATTAGTCTGATGAAGTTACTATGTAACGAAACTAGTCACTATTAAATTAATAACTTTTGTTATTATTTTTGTGGAAATCTTAAAACGTTGTTTTATTTATTCAAATTTAATAATGGATTTTCATCAAGTAAAAGCCGACACAGTTAAACAGTTCTATTTTAAACTTTATTTAGCAGTATTAGTAGAATAAATTCGTCAAAAGCCATCACTTTACTCTTCTAATATACAAGAAAACTATAAATTTTAACGCCAATATTTAGGTACAGAGTACAGATTCCTCTCTAAATTTGACAGGGCGTTAAAAATAACGAATTGGTTATTACGGAATATCAATTTTGATTTGTCGATTGTTAACATTTTAACGGCCCTTAAATTTTAACGGATGGCTTAAAGAATAGAAACTTTAGAATTAATTTTAAACGATTTTTTAAAATTGTTTGAAGACTTTGTAAGGAGTATTCAACGATTTCTTAGGATACTTTTCCCAATTTTTTTAAGAATTATAAAAGTATTTCAAGAACTTCTTTAAGGAGTTACCAATGATTTTTAAAGGATTTGTCATGTATTTTTCAAGAATATTTTAAAACGTTTGCAAGTGCTTTCTAAGGTTTTTTTCCATAATGTTCTAACGATTTTTTAAACGCTTTTTAAAGAATTTTAAAGACTTATTCAAGGATATTGGGTACGTGTAGCAAACGTCAACAGTTGAGTAGTTGACTATTTACCTATACTATTATATTGGAAAACCAATAGAGGACGTTGTAAAGCTAAAAACTGAAAATTATACCTAATGACTAGAGCGCCTAAAATTAGGTCTAAAGATTTTTTAAAGGATTTAATAATTTATCAGACTAGATCAGAATTTTTCCTAACTTCCATCACCAACAATATACGCTGACCTTCCGATTACTCACAATTGCCTTCCACTCTCAAAATTACAAACAGACTAGTGAAATTACTGACAAATGTGAGGAATTACTCACAAATTGGCAACCCTGATAGTAGGTGTTCCGCAAAGAAGAATTGTAGAACCCCTATATATAAATGATCTTCCCATACTATACTAAATACGGTGGCTAGTAAATGTATTATATGTGGTCATAACTAATGCTGCACCCAGTATAATTGGATCATCTTTAGATCTTGCATTTCACTTAAACAGGTTAAACGATTAGTGTATTAACCAATATTAAAATCCAGGTCCGTCTTCACAAAACAGTTAATAAATCTATTAACCTGAGATTCAACACCCTGTATATCCGAATGTTTAAATTCGGTTAGGATATTTAATGAGTGGAAAATTTTGAATAAAAATAGTTTTCGTCGTCTCGTATGATATTCTACTTGTAAAATATTTGAGCAATAAATCTAATTTTACATGCAGTGAGAATCAATCTAATAACAATTTTACAAAATCGTTAATTGACTTTGAATTTGAGATTTCCTGGACAATCCATGTAAACTTTTAAAAAAGTTGTACGTTATCATTTTACTTTCCCGACCCACCTCCGAAAAGGGAAAGTATTGTGAACGAACTAAAAAAAATTGTTGAGGTAAAGATGGAAATATCCATTTTGAGGTCCCATGAGATGATTAAGACCATTTCCAGATGGAAGTCTGTCTGTCTGTGTGTCTGTCTGTCTTTGTGTCTGTCTATCTGGATATGTATTCTTCCACGATATATGCCACACGTTTAATCCTATTAAAGTGCCACTGTCAAAAAATTACAGAAGCAATATGTCACGGAATTTGACTTGTAATATGGCATTTGAAAGCCCTTGAACAACTCTATTCAGAACAGTCAAAATTATTTTTCTAACTATCACCTGTCAAAAATAAAGAATGTCAAAGTTTGAAACTTTATAACATTAAATATCTGAAAAAGTATTCGTCTCTGAAAACTCGTCGGGAAAGTTTTGGGGCGACACAACCGATTTTTCTTAAATGTTTAAAATACGAATCGAGAGCATAGACGCTTTTTAAAAAAAAACGCATTTATTATTTATATTTAATTTCATGTTTTACTTGTTTTATTATTAGTAAAAAATCAGAAACGCCTGCGCGTTAGCAGGCACGTGACGACTTCTAAACACGTATTATCTCATGAACCATAAAAGATATCTCAAATCAGTTTTCAAATATCGATTCGGCGTTAAAGTTCAAGTCGGAATGCTATTTTTGAAACCGGTAGTATCAATTCCGGTTCTGCATGGTTTGTAAAACCAGTTTTTAAACCGGAAGTCGTAACAATCTGAAAATCTATTTGGAAGCTATTCAACGTATGCTGAGTTTATTACCGTTGACCGTTTTTTAGTTATAAATGCGGACAGACAGACAGACAGAGCCGTATTATAAGACTTCTCTACACTTTAGGATTTAGAAGTCTAAAAAATAATTACTAACTTCAGAGTTATAGGAAATAATCATGTATTCATTTTTTAATTCATTGTAACACATTTTATATAATCAGATCTTTCAAATTGTATTTTGAGTTGTGGAAAAAGCATCACATTTTACATAAAAGTTCAGTCTCAAAGCATTTGAAATCATTAATTTTTCTTTCAAATTCCTGGATAGTTTTATTTTTGAGATCCGGGGTATAATTATAACTTTGCTTATCTACATATCGTTTTTAAGTTTATAGATGTGCAAAGTTTATTAATATTGCACATATTTAAAAAAAAAAGTTAAAAAGCAGAAACAAAATGTCTGATTCAAAACATAACTGTAACAGATTATTTACCATTTAATAATGAATAAAAAAGATTGATAAAAGTACATGTACAAAATTAAATAAACTAAAAACGACAAATAAAGTTTTTCTAAAAATACATAAACCGTTTCTAATATTTAACCGAACATCCATTTGCTACAATTTTCAGACAATTTCAATTAAAAATTTCTCACCGTGTATACAGACGAAACGTACTTGCTTTCGAAATTTATAATAATAAAATTGCCGAAAGTTTCAAAAAATTTCAAAATTAGAAATTGTTCCCCATACCTAACCGAATATGCATTTTGTAACAATTGTCGAGCAATATAGTTTAATTAAAAATTTCCTACTGTATATAAAACCGAAACCCTACTTTTTTTTATTAAACGAAAACTCACCATAATATGAGGTACAGCTTCCAAAAACTTCTTTATCTTAGGATTATTGCTGTGTTCGACGAGCAGCATCCCTCCGTGTCCTTCCCAGACAACTTGCTGCAGATTTGCCATATTCCTTTGATGAATCCATATCCTTATGTTGGACTTTTTGAAGTTTAAACCTGCACGAGAATTATTCATCTTTTTACAACTTGTTTAAAGTCAAAACAAAAAAGTATTAGACCCTAACTAGTGTGGGAGGATATTTGGAGTGTAGCGCACGTAAATTGTTTGTTTGAGAACATGAAAGCACTATCTGACGCGACTTGGTTGGAAATACGTTTGTCCACTATCGTTAAAATTCTAGTCCAATTCCATACAAACAAATACACGTGACTTTAGGAAGAGGAGCTTTTTAATAATTTAGTATTGGTATCGATTGTAATAAGTGGGGGAACATTTTTTGTCGGTATTTGTATGACACAATTATCGAATTTTCCAGATATTTCTAAAGAAATGAGTAACAATTATTAGAGAGACAACGTTTTTAATTAAAAACACTGAAGGTCGTGGCATAGGGGTATTGGTTATAATTTGACCAACCTATTATTTCTATTATGCATACAGATACAAAAAAAGTTTTATACGAAAGATGTAGGAGTATAAATTAATTTTAATAAAATATACTTTGTACACCAGTAGCGTCCATGCCTTACGGGGTATAAAATTAATTTTTGTAATTTTAATGGAACACCCTATATATTATGACAGATTCGGATAGTGGCTTTTTTTGTCATAATCACAATATATACTTTTATACTTTCAAAAATAATGGACAGTAAATATCTAAATTTTTAAGTTAATTTTTCGTAAAAAAATTAGTTGGCCATGCAAATTATTATTACAATTTTTAATTTTATCTGTCAAAAATATAAACGAAAGTAACAAATACAACTGATGTAAACTGCTTTGTAAAAGTGTCCTAAAATGGATTATAGGACTTCTGAAATATTTTCTGTATATAAAATCGACGCTATCCTAGTCTAAATACATTTACATACAGTCATGTCAATGCCATTCATAATTTTTTGAGAAAGAAACTAATTGCCAGATTAAATGAAGAAGAACAGTTGAGTATATTGTTACACTTTGAAGGTAAATTAAAATTATTATTTTTTAATTAATATTAAATTATTTAAAAAAATACCATGATCAATAATTATCATAGAATGAGACACATTAAAACATGCATTATTTTTATTTCAGACAATTCAGAAAGTGGTATAAATAGTGCTTCCAAAGAATTACTGACAAGTTACTGTAAAGTTCAAAAAACACTAAAAACACTAAAAATTTTACCAGTACAGGAGGAATTCTGTCGATAAATGATAAGAAATTTAAACGATAAATCTAGTTTCTCTACCTCGGGAGTTTTTAACAGGAAAAATAGATGTTCTTGGGAACGAAAAAATCAAAGAAAAAACCAATTAAAAAATCAGGCCGCAAATCGATTCATGTCTGGTGTGGAATTTTTCAGAGTAAATTAGTTGGGCCAATATTTTATAATTACAATTTAACGGGTCACTTATACTTTTATGACATTCTGCCGATTTACTTCAGCAAGATACGCTAGATGTCATGATCTGGCACCAAAACGGTGCAACTCCGCATAATGTAAGAGAATTGCGAGAACACTTAGATAATCATTTTGCAATTTGGATAGGTAATGCTGGAACTATTCGTTGGCCGCCAAATATCCTGATCTAACGCCTTTAGATGGATTTTTTTTGGGGCTATTTAAAACAACAAGTTAATTTCGATTCCAATACTAGTATTGCAATAATTTGGAGAAAATTGAAACTGAAATAGAACTTCCTAACGATCAAAATAATAATGCAATTTCAACCAGTATAGAAAATTTGTATTGAAAATAACGTTTTATTTTATTGTCAGGTACCTCTTTATGTAGGTATTTACTGCACATTATTTTTCAAAGTGTGAAATCTAGACCTATAACGCTCCTTTCACATTATACGATTTGGCTCATCCGATTAAAAATCGTTCGTTAAAATATTTTCAGTCGACTGAAGAAGAGCATGGCCCCATTCACATTACACGATTTCATATTATATGATTTGACTCGTCCGATTAAAAATCGTACGTTAAAATATTTTCAGTCGACTGAAGAAGAGCATGGCCCCATTCACATTACACGATTTCAACCCGGCACGATGTTTAATCGTGTTGAGAGCCGTCCAGTGCCACTGGAATCGTACGTTTATTTATCGTCCGTACGATTTTTCATGTTTAAATATTAATTTATTAATAAATACTTTCCATATGCATTTTTCTCTGTATCACTAATCAAAATCTGATTTCAGTGCCAAATTAACTTCCCTCCAAACATTCCGTGTCGCGATTCGGTTTTTGTAAATATCTAAAGTTTTGTCCCACAATACAGATTTAGCTTCAATAAGTGAAATTAAAACCTCAACGTCAATTTCTTCAATTTAATCAATAATAAACCAAAAATATCAAAAAGCAATAAAACAAATCGATAAGAAGTACTATATATATACACATTCCAAAGTAGCTACCGGACGACTTAAAAACGTATAATGTGAAAGCGCTCATTTAATTATGTGTACGGACGATAAATAAACGTACGATTCCATATTTTAACGTATGATTTTTAATCGGACGAGCCAAATCGTATAATGTGAAAGGAGCGTAAAAGTATATATTGTGGTTATGACAAAAAAACACTATCCAAATCTGTCATAATATACAGGGTGTTCCATTAAAAATAAAAAGAATTAATTTTATACTTCGTAAGGCTACTGGTGTGCAAAGTATATTTTATTAAAATTAATTTATACTCCTACATCTTTTACATAGAACTTTTTTTTGTACTTGTAAGCATAACAGAAATAACAGGGTGGCCAAATTATAACCAATAGCAATGTACAAAATCAAAATCCTATTTTACGAGAAATTATTATTTGTTCTTTTCGAGATTTTTCCGATAAAAATTTGAACACGTAAATTATATCACTCATCATGTTCAATTCTAGGATTTTTTATATCAAAAGCTTTGTTTGCATTTTTACATTTTTATACATTTATATTCATTTTAAAGTCAGTCAGTAAATATATTTCGAGTTGTCAACATCTTAATAAAAGAATTTAAATTAATAAAGTTATTTTAAAAACCATAATTTTCCTTTGGCAAATTATCATTCGTGCAGGTGATTGACCTTATTCGAGTCTAGGTCTCCAGATATTAAAAAAAATAAATTTTTATTTGTTTTTTTAATTTCCCTCTACTTAAGTTCCAATCATATGGGAAACTTTGGTTTTATGAAAAAGTTGTTTTTGATAAAAAGTTGTTCATGGTCTCAAACCTAAAACACAATCATCAGATGTCAATTTTTTTAAGTCGTATACAAGGTGTATCGAAAAATGTGAAATTTTTCAAGAGTAAAGTACCTTTATTTTTGACAATTTCAAAATCTTAGTTCTTATTTTTTAATGCAAATTGAAATGACTGCATATCTGATCGTAGTTTTCAATTCTGATCAACTTTTGCTTATAAAAATTTACGATATTGTCAATAAGTGTAGTTTACTTGCATATTTCACATTCATAAATCATTTTTTTTAACATACCTCGTATACGACTAAAAAAATGATACCTGATGGTTTTATTTTAGGTTTTAGACCATGCACAACTTTTTATAAAGAATAACTTTATAATAAAAAAAATTCTCATATGGTTCCAACTGATACACTGTATATATTAACAAACATAAACAAACAAAAATTATAATATATATAAAAAATATTCTATATTATTACATATACATATAAAAATATTCTCTAGGATAATTTCTTTTATTTTAAAATCAAATTATTGGGCATTTATTACTTTAAATGTCAGTAGGAATAACATAAATTTAGGGAATCAAGAAGATTGTTAAATGATGCGGGAAACACAATAAAGAATAATAAATGAAATAAAACCCGAAGCAGAGCTTGGGGCGTTACTAAAATAGAAGTAACGCGTTACTTTACTGTTACTTTTGCAAAAAAGTAACACGTTAGATAAACGTCACCGTTACTTTTTTAAAAAGTAACGATTTATTCGTTACTTTCCAAAAGTAACGCGTTACTTTTAAAGCAACGAAGTTACAATAACGCGTTACTTTTCTATATATTCTTCTTGTTCTGCTTGTATGTCTTCTCGTTCTTTTATTGTCCATCTCACCATTTATCGCCGTTATTATTGCACTTACAAAAAAATTTTCATATAATAAAAACATTATTTCACAATAAACAGCAGTAACAAAACAGAAAAACCTTAGTTTTAAAGTAACGCGTTACTTTTGCAGTAACGGGTTACAGTAACCAAGTAACTGTTTCGCGTTACTTTTACAAAGTAACGTAATTACCGTTACTTTTCGCCCACTAACGAAATTACTAGTAACGCGTTACTTATATAAAGTATTATTTAAAATATACGAAAAATATAAATAAATACAGTTAATAATTTATTTATTTAATACAGAAAAACGTTATTTATTGTCGAAGGTACTACCACTAGAGCTAAGATTTGGCCGGATATTTTGTATAAGTTTCATTTCGAGTATTTATTTTCATTGACAATTTAACTACTTAGATCTTTTGAAAAAATCGAGTTAAATTGCCTATATAAAAGTAAATACGAGAAAGAAACTTAAAAAATATCCTGCCCAAAATCTGAGCTGGAATGGTATTTGGTAAGGTATATGAAAAAAGAAATATTTCAATTTTAATATAATTTAAATATTAATAATTTTCTATTTCTTTAATTATTTCTTCTTCCGAAATATTACCAAATCTAGACATCTAGTTTTCAAATTTAATATAATTTGACGTCTAAAAGTATTAACCTAACATGACACAATAATAAATAACAAAAACACATTTTTGCTCTGGTAACGTGGTAAAATCGATTTTTTATCCAGTTATATTTTCACCTCCTTCCTAATTGGGCAAATATCCGATAACAAACTGCAATTTTTGTTATACCAAAATATGTTACCAAATTGAACTGATGAGAAAATACACAAGGTATAGAAGAAGACGAAGAAAGCTAAAGCACAACATGAAAATAAAAATGAAAATAAAAAAGAAAATCTTGAGAATGATAGACAAACACAAAACAAAAATAAGGATATTAATAAGAAAAATCATCAAATGGATTGGATAGCCAAGAGTAAAAAAAGACAGAACAATAAGGAAAAGAACCAAGTAAAAATAATCGCGTTATAAGAAGAAAAATTATAAAGGATTCCTGATAGAATCAAAAGGTGGAAAAATGAAAGTTTAGAAAAAAAAATTGTGGTAGAGAGGAAAACCATTAAATCAACATTATTTAAAGCAGATATTGGGAAAAAATATAAAAAACATTAATACGAAAATAAAAGAAATATACAAATAATTAGAATAAGTAAAAAAAATTAATTCAAATAAAAATAACAAAATTTAACAAATTGGAAGAAGAACTAAAGGAAATCAGCAGATTATTACAAGAATTAACAAAGTACTATATAAAATATAATAAAACATTCTTCTGCTTTCCCAAACAGTCTAATGTAAAATAAACCTTTTTTCTATGTAAACGTTGTTTTTAAAAATAAACGCATTTTCTAATTGCTCCTAAACACTATAATTATATTGACAATATTGAAAATGTATCTGTTTTCACTCATCAATACAGAGCTAAAAACACCATGTAAAAGATAACATTGTATTGTTAATGCATTAGGTGTAGAAATAATTGCAAAGGAGATAGTAGATAAAAAATGGGATGTGACTAACATAATAATTTCCCGTTATTTATATGTAAAAAAAATGTTAAAAGAGTGAAGAACAATTTAACAGTAGATTTTTAATCGATAGGATGGTAAAGCCACATTACCATCAATGTTTGGGCATGGCATGCATCGAAAAAGTTATAACGCATTATTTGGGTAGAGAAAAGAAAATAACTCCAGTTTTCTATTTAAAAATCATTGAGAAGTTAGTTGGAGGATTCTTCCGGATGGAAAAGAAGAATCACTTGCTTATCCTCGAAGGGGTAGTTTCTACCCCGAGAAGTAATAAATGTTTTATTTTACCGATTTAAAAATGAGGGATCAACTTGAAATTTTCACAAAACCTTTAATGTTTCCAATAAATTACAAAAATAGTGGTTAGCAGGATTTTAATCCTTTGGAAAAGGCAATGTTTGGACTTAAATATAACAAAAATGGTTAGATTTATCGAATAAGTTCTAAGAATATAAAATCTGCTTAAAATGCATTTTCTATAAGATATGTTACATGTGAAAGATCTTTCCAAACTGAAGCTCTGTCAATACTCTGCAAACTGACTTTTACAGAATTAAAATATCTCTATTCATTTCCAAAATATCCAGCCTGGGAATTTTAATTGGTACACCCATACCTTACATACTACAGTACATATGGCATAAGTAGCGGGAAAGTAATAATAGGTCAAAGAATAATATTATTTTAGGGGTTTTTGACGATATTGAATCAATTGCCGTTGTCGGTTTGTCTCTATCTCTCACCGTTCTCGAGTTGAATCAGGCTAACAGACGGACGCACGGAGTGACGGACAAAACCGTTTTAAGAGTTTTTTTCTTCGAAAACTCTAAAACTGGATTTTAATATCGTCTTATTGACGTCCACACAGTAGGTTAAAGTAAGTCCCAAATATAATTTGATATTATTTATTAAAACCAATAACCTCTTGTACCAAATTGAAATTATTCCCAAACACCACTATATTATTTAATCGAAAATATGAATCATTCGCTTATTAATGAATAATTAACGAATTAAGGTCAAAATATAAAATTTGTTAGACCAAACTTCAGGTTTCACGTACTAAGGTGACCCTTGTAACATATTTGGGTGACTACAGAATTATTTATTGGACTTCAGAAGTTTTTATTTAGAACACGAAGAAAAATTTACTTTTTTTGTTTTATTGGTGCAATTTAAATAGAAAAAAGTGTTTTACTGATTAACCAGATTTCATTTTATTAATTTTGAACAAATATGATTAAGAATCGAAAAATGTTTGGAAAATTTACTATGACAGTCGACGTGTTAACATCGACTAATTATCGAAGGACCAAACAGCTGCAACGCTGTTAAATTATTATGAAACTGCGTTTCAAGTAGTTACCTTAATATCAACAGAAACACGTATTGAAGTGAACTGCGTAAGGGTTATTTTTACACCTATTTATCATTTTATAAAACATAGGTACACTATTTTTAAATACACTTTAATAGTGAACAGATTAATTAACTATTGTCACTTACTATTCACTGTATAACTAGGTACAATACTTGAATTATCAAAAAATGTAGCTGAATGATGTGATATAATAGACGCGATCATAAATCCACGAACTTTTTACCTCTCGCCCTTCAGATAAGAGAGGTATAGGAATCATGCTAAAAATTGGGTAGTGAGTTTTCAATGGATAAACACGTATTAGGGTCCCTAGAATACGATTTTAATATTTTCGCGATGATGTCTGTGTGTGTGTGTTAGTGTGTGTGTGTGTGTTAGTGTGTGTGTGTGTGTTAGTGTGTGTGTGTGTGTTAGTGTGTGTGTGTTAGTGTGTGTGTTTGGATGGATGTTGTAGTAACGATAACTCAAAAACTACTGAATGAAAAAATTTGAAATTTTGCATACACGATTCTTATACCCTAGATTAGATCTGATTAGATTTTGGTGTCAATCGGACAATCGGAAGAGGCACTTGCTATGGGTGATGACGCCATTATTATACAAAACGGCAATAAAGTTTTACGCATATATTTTGTATACGCTATAGTTTATTTTCATCCCATTAAAATTTTAGAAACTTTTGCCATTGTTGCCAGATTTACAAAAAAGTAAATTTTTTTCATACTTTTTTGTGCCACCGTGTAAATTTTTGATTCAAACATGGCGAGAGGTCATGTGGTGGCCACATCAGATTTTTATTATAATGGACTAACCCATCTGAAATGCTAATTCAATGCAACTGCTCACTCTGAGAGTTAATAAAATGTTAAAAAAACATAGTTGCAAAATAATAACATATGATATAGGGATAATTTGGCGAATTAGTCGTATTATTTTGTATAACGGTTTTTTGAGGCAAACAGCAAATATGGACATTAAGACAATATTTCTCGTCTCGTATGAGAGAGACGGATATGGATGAGTTAAAATGAAGACAGATTATTGCACAAGAATGTTGGATGTTTCTAGGAATTTTAATAACGTAGATATGAAAGATGTGACTTGAAGAAAAGTATAAGTCGTTTAAAAAGCATAGTTGCAAAATAATAACATATGATATTAAATATTTATTATTAAATGTGATTTTAAGAATACATATGGATAAGTTTATACGCCAGATAAGTGTCAGAATCAAGTTCAATTTTTTAATATATTTAAAGATTGCATAAAGGCAGAATATTAAAATATTTATTTTTCTAATGTCTTCTTTTATCTGCTTCTTTCCACTGTCTCCTTGAACTTCTTTTTATTTTTCTACCTCTTTCACCTTCTAAAATTGTTCTTTTAACTAATGAAAATAATGTTCACCAACTAAAATCTAATCAACTGAGCTATTTTTAGCATATAATATCAACTAGATAGTTTTACAAAGAAATACAGTAAAAAATCTGATGTGGCCAGCACATGACCTCTCGCCATTTTTGAATCAAAAATTTACAGGTTGACACAAAAAAGTATGAAAAAAAATTATATTTTTGTAAATCTGGCAACAATGGCAAAAGTTTAGAAAATTTTAATGAGATGAAAATAAACTATAGGGTATACAAAATATATGTGTAAAACTTTATTGCCGTTTTGTATAATAATGGCGTCATCACCCATAGCAACTGCCACTTCCGGTTGTGCGATTGGCACCAAAATCTAATCAGATCTAATCTAGGTTATCAGAATCCTGTATGCAAAATTTCAAATTTTTTTATTCAGTAGTTTTTGAGTTATCGTTACTACAACATCCATCCAAACACACACACACACACACTAACACACACACACACACTAACACACACACACACACTAACACACACACACACAGACATTATCGCGAAAATATTAAAATCGTATTCTAGGGACCCCAAAACGTGTTTATCAATTGAAAACTCACTACCCAATTTTTAGCATGATTCCTATACCTCTCTTATCTGAAGGGCGAGAGGTAAAAAACAGTATTTTTTTTCAACGTATTCTGCGACATACTTTTTTTTCAGTCCTCAAAATCCATGTGGTTACTAACATTTTAGTGATCTGATATTTCTTTATTTTCTGGTGTAAACGTAGTCTAGAACCTTATATTAGTTGATATTCTATTAACGTCATTAAAGTGCATGAAATGTGGGCTCAGAGATAACGAACCATTTTGATATCTGTCATAAAACGTTATATTTGTTTTTTATGTACCTGCACACAAAATTATCTGCAATAACTTGAAAAAATTTATTAAGTGATTCACCGGTATTTTAAATAATTTTTTTATTATATATATTATTTTTTAATTAACTTTTTATACTTATAATGATGTCTTTAAGAAAAGAAACCTAATGTCCTGCATAAATAATATACTATAATTAGGTTATTCAGGACGAGCGTGGGACGTTTAAAAGATAAACACTAATGATAGCAATGAGACAAACTGACCCACTTTAGGTGACCCATTTTCTGAGTCGTTCACTACATAAAATATTCTTTTAAACGGCATAAATAAACTTATACACAAATCTTAACTACTGTTGCAGTAAAAATTAAAAAAATCAAAAATTTTGATCGAATATTTCAAGGATTGTGATTAAAAATTTGTACCAATAATTTCAAAAACATTGATGAAAAATAAAAACTTTTCCCGTTGATTAATATTATCTCTTTATGATTAATTATTAATTAATATTACCATTAAATAAAAAGAAACAGTAAACAGTGTAGAATTTTTTTTGGAATACATAAATTATACTGTTTAAAAAAGAATCAAATTTGACGTAAATTAAAATTAATGTTCAAATAATTAAAATAGAAAACCATAAATAAATATTGACAAAATGAATGAAATGGCATGTTTTCCATCGTGGCTAACGACTTCCTGGCTTTGACACGAAGAAAGAATTGACCCGGAGCCGGTGGCCTGCACATTTTAAGTAAATTGTTAACAAAACGAAACGCCACTATAACCGGAAACTATCATTAGTGCTATATTTCCTGCTAACCTATCGATCGATCTTATCTACGATTTAATAGTTTTTAAAATGCACCACTACCCTTTAAACATTTTTTTAGTCGTCAATAGAGGAATCTAAATTAGAAATTTTGTATAGTGCATGCATAGTCACTCCTAATGGTAAAAAAATAGGGGATTATTGATTGTTCATCCAATGATTTTTTACCTGTTAACCGATTCTGTTGAAACTTGGCACGTATAATATGTAGTTCTGAATAGTTATTTAAGAAATAATAAGAAAATATTTTAAAGTGATCAAAAGTAAGTTATCTATTATCTGAAATAACTTATAGGGTGATTTCTACAACTGAAGTTTTCATCAAGGGAAATTTTGATTGACTAACAAATATTTATATATAGACAAATATAGAACAATTTAGGTTTTTGAGAGCTAGAAAGTTTTTTTTTTGCGATCAGATTTATCGCAACGTACTTGCCTCCCCCTGCTAGGGGACCCTGTTTAACAGGTGAAATCCGCTAACACGTTTGGAGTCTTTCTCTAACTTTCCGGTGCACTGATTTCTGTAGGAATCCGACCCGAAGGATCACAAGTGTTTAGGGACCCTGTTTAACAGTTGAAATCCACTAACACGTTTTGATTATTTTTCTAACTCTCCGTGCACTGATTTCAAAAAATAGATTTTCGTAGCGGTCGAACGAATTTCAATGTTTTGAAGAAAATTGTGTAATGAGTAATCCCAAATCCCTCTTAAAAAACCAATTCGAACAGATGTAAATTGAATTAGTTTCGATATCAGTTGATATTCTTCAGTAAGTACAGGTTCTTTACCCAATGAAAATATTTCGATCGAAGTAAGCCAGAATCGGCTGAATGAATTTGTGAAATTATTTGACCATGGTGGAAAAGTGCAGCTTGGAGCTGGCCGGCCGGGAGCCAATATTAGCTCGGTATAATATTGGAGCTGGCCGGCCGGGAGCTAAGATCACCGACGTATTACTTTCAACACCCCCAATTAGGGTAATTGATATAAGTAACCAATTTAGAGGATTAATTAGTAGCTGTAGGTTTGAACCACCAAACGAGTCATTTCAAGATTTCCAATTTAGTGATTATAGTAATAGTTAAAATTTTCAATGTTTTATATTTGTAGTAAATAAATAAATAAATGTATTGCTCAAACTATGTAGTTGTATACATTCGATGTTGTCAAATACAAAAAATTATATAAAAAATGAAAGAATAAAAGCATACGTGCAATACTAAAATTTATAATTAAAAAATCTCCAATATTCATAGAAAGTTTTTTCAATTAGAATTTTTTTACAAAGGCTGTAAAAAATTTTTTTACGGAAAGATTTTTATAATGTGGGGTAGACAGTTATATATTTTAATTGTTACATGAAAAAAAGGCTGTTCTGTTCGTTTTAAGCGATGGCAACGAATAGTTATAGAGTTTTTATGACTCGTGTCATATTCGTGGAAATCTGCGTTTGTAAGTACCTAAATCATATTTTTAACAAAATTTAGACATTCATATATAAACATAGAGGGTAAGGTCAACATTACTTACACTATTCATAGTTCTTAAAACTTTTTTTACAATTTTAAAAATCCGTGCAGACTGCAAGGTATCCCCATAAAATCAAACCATAAATTACTGTAGTAAAATGACAGAGCTGTGTCTATTGTTGTTACCTGATTTAATTTTCTTTTTTGAAAAACTACTTTATTTAGATTCTTCGCTAAATGATCTATTTGAAAATGCCAATTTAAATTTTTATCTATAAAAATTCCTAACAGTTATCATATTGATTTCATTTAATTTTAATGTGTTTGGAACCATGTATTAGCTTCTCTCACAGATTCATCGTATTTAGAGTTTAAAGATTCGATATCTTGGCCAAACTTAAATATTGTAGCCTCATCTGCATATAAAGCTAAGATCTATGCATAACCATTAGCTGGTAAACCGTTTATAAAAATCAGGAAAAAAATTGGACCAACTATTGACCATTGTGTCACTCCCATATTTAAAAGAAATAGTTTGAGAAGAATCCCCTATTATCTGAGACCTATCTTTTAGGTAGAATTTAAAAAATAATAATAATCTCCAGGAAAGCCGTAATATTCTAATTTTGTCAGAAGATACTCATGGTTCATACAATCGAAAGCCTTTGATAGGACCACCAGTGTGGCCTACGGTATTTTTTTATCATCCAAAGCTTCTATAACTTTTTCTAGTATCTAAAGTATGACTTTTAATGTACTTCTATTTGGTAAGTAACCAAACTGATTTTTTGAGAAAAAATAATATTTTTCGGAAATATGATATAATTCGTTCTTTCACTAAAGATTCGAAAATTTTTGAAAATATTTTAATGATTGATATGGGGCGGAAATCGTCAGGCTCCAGCAGATCCTATCTTTTTAGCTAAAGCGATAACTTTTGCAAATTTTAGTTCTTCCGGAAATAAATTTACTGATAATATAAGTCAGAATTAGTATAGTATAGAAATGAAAACATATTTTAAAACCATCGCATTAATACCGTACATTAGGGATGTTCGATATAAATGGATTATTCAAAAGATTGATCTTTTTATCTGCGGATCTCGATTTTTTAAATCGATCTTTTCATCAGCGATTAATCGGTGTATCGATTCTTTTATTACGAAATCGATCAACAAAGATCGGATGTTCCCAAATTATATTTTTACTGCGACATCGACATATCTAGTATTATAATAAAAATAAAGCAACCTGTAATCATTTCTCTTTATATAATATATTACAGTTGTAATTGTAAATAAATAAATGACTCCCTTAAAGGTTACACAGAAGGAATAAAAAACTACCAAGTGTTAAGTATTTTTGTTTCGTTAACTAAAATAATTGTTTGTATAAATATTAAGATCGATTTTTAAGGAAATCGATTTTTCGATTCGATCTTTAAGTGCATGGATTAAATACACAACGATCTGAATCGATTCAGAAGATCGATCTTTTGGAAAGAATCGCACATCCCTACCGTACATATCCCTGCTACTCAAATTTTTCAAATTCTGAATCACTTTGTAAACCTCATGTATATCAAAAACAGCAAATTATCCATACTCGAATGTGGTAAGATTATTCAACGAATAATAAAACTCCAAGTCATACCATAATTATTTATATGATGTTAAAATTTAACAATTAAATGGCAACATGTTTCGGCCAAACAATGCCCATCATCAGGCAGAAAGTGGTTAGTCAAGTACGATAAATTACAAGATATGGTATGAAATTCACATAGTGAAAAAAAAAACTTTAACCAAATACTATTAAAAATGAAAAAACCAAACTTTTGAAAAACTTTTAAAAATTGCTTCCTAACAACACCATAATGGAGGGAGCAATATAATATAAATATAAAATAATAGTATTTTAATAGTATTTGGTTAAAGTTTTCTTTTTTCACTATGTGAATTTCATACATTATCTTGTAATTTGTCGTACTTGACTAACCACTTTCTGCTTGATGATGGCCATTGTTTTTCCGAAACATGTTGCCATTTAATTGTTAAATTTCAACATCATATAAATAATGGACTTATCCAGTAGGAACGAATTTATTGGTTTTATTTTAATGAATGAATAGCTTAAAGAACCTAGTTGCTTATGTTGATTTTCATTGTTCTTATAATATTCATTAATTAATAAAAATCAATAAAAAGTAATTAATATATTTTGAAAGTGGCGCTACTTTTGACCAATAATTGACGTTTTACTTTCTACAGCATTGCCAAGATTCTAGATTTGTTCGTTTGTAGACAAAAATTGACATACTTCTTTCCTTCTTTTAATCATAACAAATGAGAAAATGAGAGTTGCCAGTTTTATCGATATGACAACATAGACAAATATAATCTCTTTCAATTACAGCCGCAGAATCGGTCTCAGAAGGGCTGGACCCGGTGCAATGTGTTATGGTAGGTCAAAATTTCGTCTCATGTATATCAGTTGGATTCATATAAAACACTCCCTTGGCGAAATGAAACTTATTTCAAAAATTCCATATAATCAGTCGGTATCATTAGGTTTGTTTTTAATTTAGTTCAAAATATGAGACAAACGCGAACGCCTACAATTTTTTTGTCTCGGCTGACTGCTTGTTGGCAAGTGACAATTAATAAGCAAATATAATAGTTAGGACAAGTAAAAGTATGTTGTCTGCGTTATTTTGTTTGATTATGTTCAATTGCTGTAACACATTTATATATATTAAATTTGAACGTTATTAAAACCACAGAAAAACATACCTAGAGCGCATGTGCAATCTAAACTATTCTGATTAATTCTTACCGGAGAGCAAGTATAGTCCCGGACAATTTGGTTTAAAAAAAAAACCGCTAACATGATCTAAACTAGTTCAAAAAACGCCATATTATATACTGCGCAAACTCTTGACTATTTTGTACCGGTTCTGGTCACAATTCGAACAAACCTATTGATTCTATTGGGATTTTCACAAGTAGAGCATATCATTCTTCGACTGATTGGTCTGTTGGAGGATCCGTCGAGCCCTTGCCGATACTGTACGCGTCAGTTCGGGCCATCGTCGATATGAGTTTTTTCATATGTGTACTGACTGATGATAGACAGTGTTGCGTATTTTACTTACTGTTTTAAGTTTTTGTATAGTTGCATGCGTTTGAAATTTGTCCTCCAGCGATATTAGAATTGACACACATATATGATCGTCAGTACTGACCGTCAGTCGCATATGTATGTAATGGCTCTAAACTATGTTGACCGATTGATGCCGTTATGTTTTTTGCGCTATCAATAAAATACCGGTTGAGTGTTTATATCTTGATTTTTGGCGCTTTTGAACTGCGAAATAATAAGTTGCCAAGTTGCTTTGCTATTATTTGAAGCTTGTGGTATAAAGTATTTGTTTGATCAATTTTTTGCATTTCTAATCGTGAAGGTTTAAATATTTTATCATCAGTAGTGATCGTCAGATTTCAATATTTTTGGTTTTTTCATATTTTATGCAATTTTAATATGACTTTAGTATCTAAAAAAAATAGTATATTATACACCAAGGTAGAGAAGTAATTTTTCTCAGCCGAGAATTATTATTATACCGAGATGCGAAGCATCGAGGGATAATAGGTTGCGAGGCTGAAAAATTCTTCTCTACCGTGGTTTATATACTATTTTTTCCACTACTAGAACATTTAATCATTTTTACAATGATATTTTTTTGATTTTTTTGGGTATATATTTGAAAAGAATTTAATGGAAAAGAAGCAGTTTCTGAAAACTATTTAACGAGAATATTCAATAAATTAAAATGACATTTCATTATGTTCATTGCACTGTGAATTTTAAAACTTTCAAGTAGCGATGAAGACATGAAGAATTCGTTTCGTTTGACACTTAGATTTGAAAAACTATTAAATTGATTTTTAGGTTACTTTTAGAATGGGTATTATTGCATAAATAGCACGAATGTATATCAAAATATTTATTACATAACCTTAAACTTTTTCAAACGAAAATATATTTGATAAAGAATTACTTACCTCTATTTCATTTGATTAGGTCTAAAATTCACTTTAAGTTATAGGAATTCAATAGAAAGTGCGTATTTGCTGTCGAATTTTTTATAATAATTTAAAAACAAACTCTTTTGACAAACGCAATGACAGATGCGTATAATTAATTTGAAAGATTTCCTAAGATCGCCTACCTCCGACATCACGTTTAGTCTTCAATTGTTTTCATTATGTACTACTAGTAGATAATCAAAAATTATCTATTTGTAGGAGAGAAATTTAACTTCTTGACTCGAACACAGCATAAATAATGACATCTTCTAATACTAGTAGTGGAAAAAATATTTTTCTACGACTGATTTTAATAAAAAAAAACAACGTTTTCAGACGGTTTTTCGGGAATAACCCAAAAAGTAAGTATTTTACCGAAAAAATATTCTGACTAAAAATGTAGCTTATAAAAAAACAAAAAAATGGTAGGTTTATGGTGTCTGCAGACCTAATATAAAAAGTAATAGCTTGTTGAAGGTTACTTCTTATTCGTCAAACGCTAAAATTGAAACTTTTAAAGTGAAATAACTAAAAAACAATTGTACTATTGTTGGTCATTATCACGTTACCCATGGACATAAATGAAAACTAATAACAGTTCTGTCAATTCACTTTCACAAGAACTTATCAAAGTTAAAAGCTTTGATGAGTAGTGCGATTTCAAACTAACTCCTCAAGAAATAATTGCAGCCGCAAATCAGGCATGTATAAATTTGATTCCGGAAATATCGAAAGATAAATACAAAAAAGCCTACAAATCCTTCACATATTGACAAAAGGAAAAGGTCACCGCGCCAACTTCATCAGAAAATGCATTACTTGCATACTTTAATGAATTTTCTCAGAAATTTAAATCCTCAACTTTATGGGTGCAATATTTAATGTTAGGAACCATGCTAATATTAAGAGAATTTTAGACTTTGAAACTATTGAAAACTTAGAGCATTCCTAAAGAAAAAATCAAACGGATGCAGGCCGAAGAAATCCAAAATTTTCTCCACTTATGAAATTCATAAGTTCATTAAAAACGCTCCTGATAACATTTATTTACTTGATACGGTAAGTTTTTATTTTTTTCGGTGAAACTCAAACATGATAAGCGAAGTAGCTCAGCAGTACAACACTCGCACTTACGTCTCATGGGCGAGATATTGGAGGTGTGAGTCCACGTAATACCACTTTATTTATTCAATAGGTTATTATTTACTACGGCCCGCCCATACTTTGGTGGTAGGGCAAACCGTAGTATTGAAATCGTGCAAAAATCTCAAAAATTTTTTTTGCTCCAAACGACTTAAAATGTCATGAAACTTGGAAAAAATTGATTTTCCGCGAAAAAAAAGTCTGTCTGTGTGGATGTCTGTGCGCACGATAATTCGAGAACGGTACTACCGATCCGGAAAATTCTTTTGGCAATCGGATTTTATTCAAAAAAAGAAAGGCTCAATCAGAAGATGAGCAATTTTGGTCCGAGGATCCCGTCCCGCCTACTAAGTGAAACTTCTATTCGAGATATTTCGATAAGGAAAGCAAATTTGTCGATATTAATTTCTTTTGAGGTGTTGTGTAAGTTAAGACGCGTCGATTGATATCCATATCGCATCCGGCTCGTTGAAAAAAATATTGAAAAAAAAATTATTGGAAAAATTCCGATTTTTTCGAATCGGACTTTCTTCCGCCGACGGAAACGGGCCTTAGTCTTGAAAAATCGCGCAGAGATTATTCCTTTTACTAGTTAAATATTGTTTTAGTTCCTTTTAAAAATGGGGATTATGGGTGCTTCCAAAAGAATGGACTGTACAAAATGAAAACGACAGATTGCAGAGATTTGGGTTCACAGCAATTCTTCTACACATACCGAATACAAAAACCAAAGTTGCAATAAAATTCACAAAGTACATAGCTTCGTCCTGAACACGTTAGAGAAAATTATCTTTTTTAAATTATCAAAAATGAAAATGTTTAATACAAAGAGTTGGTATTTATAAAATTGGTTAACCGGAAAACCAATAGTTGAATATTTGAAAACTTCCAAATCCTGAACTAGACACTGGTCATTGCTTCAGGAGCTGATCAGCAACAATGTTTATAGACGCTGGAGAAGACATCACCTCACTTAAGCGACATATGGAGGTTGAAAATTAACCACATTTCGGAGAGTTAATGAAAAGAATGAGTCAATGAAAAATAAATATGACATCGCCAATAAGATCTTGAGTAAATCTGAAAACCTGCCATCTATTTTAATGTCATATAATTTAGAGAATTAGAACATATCAAATGTACCTTTACAATGCCCAAATGTTTCATAGATTACATTTAATTATTGTAATAATATAACTGTGAATATTGTAAACAAGTAAATTAATTTTTTGTTAATTGTAAATAGAAATGTTCAATACAATTAAAATTGTAGTTCAAGTTTCTGTAATAGCTTATAACTTGCACAGAATACTCATTTCCCACTCATATGATTTGCTGCATTCGCCAGTGGGAAATGAGAATCATATACTATTTTTATCTCTAAACTTACTATCTCTATGAGCAGTACTTTTTCTAGAAACGCTAGTAGATTTCTGACCACTGGGTAACTCTAATTCGTTCTTGTGGTCCATGTAGTATTTGGCAGAATGTTGATGGTTATCTAGTGCTGTAGGATCCGCTCCTGCATTTACTAGAAGCTTTTGCGCAACTTTTGGGTCCATGCACATGGGAGTGTAGTGATATGCAGTTCTTCCTTCCTGCAATTGACAATAACATAATTGAAAAAAATACGAAAATAGGACTAGCGGAATAAATTAAATAATAATAAATAAAAAACTAACAGAATTAGGATTATAGATGCAGATTTTTAGATAAAAAATTACAGAAAAAAATAAAAATGAAAATAATAATAAGCGTACATTAAAGATACATCAACGTGAATGTTAACTAAACGAGCCGTTTTTGAAATTAGCATATAAGAGGAAAATTTGCAACATTAACGCCTTGACCCCGGAAAACATTGCCTTTCTGATATTGAGCCAAGAAAAGGTGTTCTGGGTAATTTAAATTTGAATTTTACTGTTTGTGAATGTGAATTAAAGAACGTGTCGTTTCTATTCAAGGATTTTGATTATTGATTTCATGTGTTCAATTGTAATAGATCAATTGCAAAATTTCATATAAAAATTGAAAACTTACCGAATCCCTCATCGAAACCATAAACGGGTATTTATCGATCAACCACTTGTAAATATTTTTTAAATCATAATAGACAGCCTTGTGTAATAGTCCAACACCCATTTCGTCCTTCGCCATTACCATCTTCTTTCCTTTAACCGGTTCCTCGTCCAGCAAGCTTTGAAGCTCTTCCAACCGGTCGCTGTTGACTGCATCGTGGAGAAGAGACATTTTTGACTAAAAAAAAGAATGTAAATTGAAATGAAACTCAAAATCGTGATTTTGAGTTTCAATTCAATTTGTTGAACACTGGATCATATCTTGGATTTGAAAAAAAATGTTATTAAAATTTTTACAAGACATTTAATTATATCAATATGGAGATTCCTTTCTTAGTCTTATATATTATTTCTACCATTTATTAATGGATGACAATTTGTTTTTTTTTTGTTTTTACTTGATTCTTATCTTGTAAATATAAGAAACCAATTTTTCAAATTATCCATTTAAAAGAATGTAAAATTTGTGACTATTTTAAGTATAATGCGTCAGTAGCTATTTTTTATGTAAAAACCATTAAACATTCAAAAATAAAGCTTCTATTGATAACTCGTAAATGTTAAAATAAATCAAGCTTTTATCAGATGGCGGTATAAATTTATTTTTTCATGGCCCTCAACTAAACATGGTGTTAAATGTTAAAATGGCATTATAATTAATTCATTTGAATATTGATGTGTGTTTAAAGTTTAAACAAAGTCGATTGCATGGAGTAAACCTATATTTTTCTTAATAGTTTAGAGGCACACATCGGCCTTTTGTAATAGTTTTATAATAGTTTTAACCTTCACATTGACTTTAACTAAATAATAAGAAAAGAAAAAACGCACAATTGCACGTATGTAATTTTCTTCAGTTTATTTAAATACGTCATTCAAGTTAAATGTACAAATTACCGTTATGTAATCTTTTGTGTGGAGCGTTATTTTTTTCAATCTTAATTATTTCTTTCTATACACTGAATATTTTGACTGTGTAATGAAATTACATTTTCCCGATTATTAAATTTTAAAAAATCCAAAATGGAGATAAATTTCAGGATCGGTTTTGAATTTTTCTGTGACAGTGATTGAGTAATTAAGATTTTTAAAAAATGTGGCTACCTTGGGAAGAAATAAATATTAAACTTCTGGTAATAGGACAATAGGCAAGATCCCCAATTTGTGGAATAAATACCACAACTTTCAGAACGATGAGAAAAGTGGTTATTTTTTATAAAAAAAATTTTTCGAAGTAGTTTTTCTAAAATAAATTCCCAAAGAAACATTCCTGTTTGAAAAATTACGAAAATCGCACCAACCTGTGACGTAACAAGTAGTGGCCTATCGCCGGAGCGCTAGAGAATTGCTGTGTTAGTGAGGAAGTGCTCTCAAGGTTATCGCCTGAATAATTTTTTTACAGCGTTGCCAATCGTTATTCATAATATTTATTTACAATGTAAGCAGGTCGAAAAACTAATGACATAGTAATCGGTATACATAGATATTAACTAAGAATAACTAAATCGAGAACAGTCATCAAATACGAAGTCTTCATTTCATTATAATCCATACTGACACAAGTTCTGTTTTATTCATAGAATGAAACTGAAGTTCCGAAAAATAATGAAACTGGCAACTAAGGAATTGCCAATCAAAGTACTTACATTGGAGGGTTTTCGAACGGCATTTATTCAAATGTTACATGATATCTTCTAGGAAAAACTATGCATACATTAGTTATTTTCCTAACAAGTGCGGAAAGTTATACTTTTCCGCACGCAATTGCAGTTGCCCGAACGACGCGAAGCGGAGTTCGGGCATGCAATTAAGTGGGGAAAAGATACTTTACGCAGTGTTAGGAACAATATTTTTTCTACAACTTTCCGCACTAGTGCGGAAAAGTACAACTTTCCGCACGCTTGTAGAAAAAATATTTTTTCAAACTATGCATACATAATATTTTTTCACTAGATTTCAACTACAAGCACATTTGAACCAAATTTACGCGTTAGAGATATCGCTTATTGTGGTAAACGTATGGCATTAAACTGAGAAATAAACTATAACGAACATAAGTAGATCTTTCTGCTTTATTGTAAGTAACATATATAGTGTACAATTAACACCAATAATTCAGGTTAATATTTAGAATCCCAAAATGATAGGATTGAATTTTGAATAGATAACTAGAAAATTTGTACAAAAATGTCTATTTCTAAATTTCTACCATTATTCATTTACATTATCATCAAAAACAAATTGATATGGTAAAAATCTCGTTTAAAATGAAATTAGAAAAAGAAATAATCATTAATGACGACTTATTTTTCTTTTATCAATTTATTTACAATTTTATTACAAGTCGTATAATTTATCATTCTAGAATTCAAAACAGAGCAAAGTAATAAACAAACAAATTATAAATTAATATCGAAAATTGATCGATGTTATTTACTTGACCGTGAAAGTAAAAGAAAAATAAAAAAAATCTATAATTTTATTTTTTATAAACCAATCAGAACTGGAACCTAAATTGTTTTAGACGAAGATTTTTTTATTGAGACAAAATAGCACTTTTAAACTATTTCATTAAAAGGTATTTTAGGAGAAAATGTTTTGTTTCGTACGATTTTAATCGTGTGCATTATAGTTTCACATAGTACGATTTTTTGCCGCACGATTTTTTGTCGTATATTTTTTGCCGTTAGTTGCGTTGTACATCAGTTCTCTGGAGACTACAGCTATGGAAAGTGTTGTTTTGAATCGTGAACAAATTATTGACTCATTATTGGTTTATCGACGTCGAAAAATTCAAAGAAGGCTTCGCATTTAATGGGTACATCCTATCAATTATCAGACGAGAGAAAGTGGGGTTGTATTATATGTTATTTAATGACCGCAGAAACTATGACCAAAATATTTTCAACTACTTCAGAATGTCAGTTGGATGGTTTCAGTATCCAATGTTTTGTCCCACAATACAAGTTTGGCTTGAATGAGCGAAATTAAAACTTCGCCGTCAATTTATTCCATTTAAACAATAAAAAACGAAAAATACCAAAACGAAAGAAAACAAAGCGTTGAGAAATTACTACTACATGGTGCTTCGTAGGGAATGGTCAATATTTTAATCGTAGATTCAGGACCTCCAAATATTTTACAAATAACTATGGGTCAAATGTTATCTACTACTACAGGGTTGAAGTTAATTACTTTAGATGGAATTTGGTGAACAAAATTAACACTGTAGTCATTACCTTAAATCTAACAATTAATTATTTTACAGCTGTACACTTTCATTTTAGTTTTCAAGCCTACTATGTTGAAATATTGTAAAGTAAACTATATAAATAATGTGGCTCAAACATTTTAAAAAGCTAATATCTGGAAATTGGTTGAATTGATGCTATTAAAACAAATATACATTTTTTGTTCAAATTTACATGAAGACTTGAAAAAAATTCAAAAAAGACCAAGATTAATAAAAATGTATACTTTTCTTCATCCAGTAGAGTGTAGGTGGTGCCCTCTTTGTTTATCTCAAATCTGATTCCACGCTTATAATTTACCAGATTAAAAATATAACCATACCAAATTTGAATTCAATACGCTAAATAATAAAGAAATTATTGCAAAAAAACGAAAAATAAATTTTAACTTCACCACCCTGTACCTTAGTGGTAGGTAACATTTGACCCAGAGTTATTTAGTATAATATTAATATCTGTAGGTTCTGAACCTATGTTTAAAATATTGACCATTCCTTATGAAACACCCTGTATATGAAAACTCCAAAATAGTTCCCGTACGACTAAAAAACGTATAGTGTGAAAGCGCTCATTTAGTTACGTGTACCACTGAGATAGACATACGATTCAAGGTGGCACGGGACGGCTGCAACACGACAAAAAATCGTGCGGTGTCGAAATCGTGAAATATGAAAGAGTTCATGCTCTTCTTCAGTCGACTGAAAATATTTTCTCGTACGAGTTTTAATCGTACGAGCAAATTCGTATAATGTGAAAGGAGCGTATGAAGATTAAATGGGCAAAAAGTTCAACCATTTTTGAGAACATTACATTGATCGAGAAAAATCTACTGTGACCCTCGCCTTTCTCGAGTTATACAGAGTTTTGGTTTTTTACGCATAGAATTTTTATTGAAAGAAATATAAAAAAATGGAATAAGAAAGTTTTATTATATCTCAAATTTGCTATAAATCTTCGATACAAAGTTTCGTGTCTTAACGGTCGTGAACAAGTTATTCTTTTAAATGCGGACTTGTCTTTTTTATTACAAGAATTGATAAACCGTTAAAATTCAAATTCAGTGATATATACCACACTTGTCAATTTAACGACGTTATATCTGAAATAACTAACATCATCAGTGACAACAATTTTTAAATACGGTCCTGTCCTAGTAAATTCGTTTTAATTTCATCAAATCCAATATAACAATATTCATACTTTGACATTATCGATAAAAACATGCATTATCAGTGAAATAAAAAAATATATCAAAATTCTAGGAACACTCAAATGCTGGTGCACCGTTTAGGGACTTCTTCCCATCAGCTACCGGAATGGCTTGTACAATCCAGAAACTGATATTTTCTTAATTTAGTAATATGAGAATTATAAAAACAAACTACGACAGGACCGTAATTCAAAATTATTGTCACTGATGATGTTAGTTATTTCAGATAAAACTTAAAGTGACAAGTGTAATCTATCACTGAATTTGAATTTTAACGGTTTAAGAGTTTTTGTAATAAAAAAGACAGTCCCATATTTAAAAAAAACAACTTTCTGATGGCCGTTAAGAAACAAAACGTTGTATCAAACATTTATTAGTACACATTTGTAGAAAATTTATGATACAACAAAACTTTTCTTTTCCGTTTGTTGATATTTCCTTTAATAAAAATTCTATGCTTAAAAAAATAGCATTTTTAGTTCGCCCTGTATAACTCGAGAAGGGCGAGAGACCCTGTAGATTTTTCTGTCTTCGTATCTCTTATATTTTAGAATATAGCAATTTTAGCACATGATAAAAGAAACGGCCTGTATAGGTAGGTATTACATATAAGGATGCCCGCTTGTCACTCTTCGCGCTATTATATCTCGAGAATGGTTGATGATATGAAAAAATGCTTGTAATTAAAATTATAGACAATTTTATAATCTACAAAATTTATAATAACCTCAAATGTCGTGTTTTGCTAGGAAGCAATTTTCAGGATCATTGACCTTGAATACCTTGTGACGCAGACACGATATGATATTAGATATTTAGTCAGTCATTAGAACACCAAAAGAAGGGTTTATGCAAATTTACAGCTTATTCCCTCCCATTCCGAGGTTGGATGCTAGTTTTACTAATGGGGTAAATTCCTAAGTAATGAATCATCGCTGTTATCAGTATTTTTTAATAACGACCTGATGATGGTTTGAACCGAAACTATGTCACACCATTAAATTCTGTTTTTTGCGCTCTTTTTGAACATGGATCAAACTTTTTAATTCAGGAATACAGGGTGTTGTTTTGGGGATGACCAAATTTGTACATTTTTCGTGAAGTCGGACCTGGATTTTGTTTTTTATGAATGTCTCAATGAATTTGGTAACTTATGAAGAATGTGAAGCCTAAATATAAAAAAGAAATCGATGAAATAGATAAAACGCCCTGATATCGCTTATAAAGAACGCTAGACCCATCACATGGGAGTTATTTAGAATCACCTAGGTGCCCCCTATCTGCAATTAACATATGCCCGTTTCGCAATGAAACATCCTGTATAGAATGTGCGCTAAAATATTACGTTTCTTAAACTTAGACTTTAGACTTTGGTTTAAAGTTGCGTTTATCGTCAGCGGTAGAACCGAAAATAAAATGTGTCAAAAATTAACCAAAGATAATTTTATCCATATAAATAAAGCGAACGCGTAATTCGCCTAAAATTATTTTCCTATGCCGGGTTTAAATGGGTCATGGGGGCCACCCTATAATTTTTAAACGAGTTAATAGATTTATACTAAATTTTGGTCGATTATTTTTGGATTTTTTTTTAAAGAGGAATCATCCTGTTCGGCCAGAAATTACATGACAACTGGAAATTCAAATGGAACACCAGGTACATTTCTATATATTCCGATTCTACGACTTTAGACATGTACAGGTCAACGTCAAATGTCACTTGAGACGTGATTTTTATTTTCTTTTTGAATTTTTTTTATTGCGTAGTACTCTACCCTATATAAACTGATTACCTTATCAAAAATTCTTTATAATACAAAATATGTAACAAATGGTCGTGAGTATGACCAATAATTTGTTAATACCTTACCATTAGAGTTGGTATCGATTTGAGGAAGGTTCTCGTCTTGTAGTCGGCCGAATATTCTCCGACCAATTTCTTTCCTTGGCCTTCGAGGACGGCCTGTTCCAATTTATCCACGTCTCCATTACGAATCAGCTGTTTTATGTAAGCCGAATTCAGTTGGAGAACTAAAAAAAAATTATAAACACAAAAAAATAATGTTTACAGGGTGTTTTGAGTTTTAGTAATACAAGACATAAAACACAAAAGTCGTTTAATAACTATCATTAAATAAGAACAAGGATTAATCATTGTTTAAATTGTCACAAAATTATAAAATTTATTATAGAAAAAGATTTCATAATTAAAATTTTTTAGATAAAACATTATAGTGATACAGGAAAAAAAGGGGGTTGATTGAAATAATCTAATATAAAAAATATAAAAGGTAAAAAATTTGGAAAGGTTTATTTGTGGAGGTTTTTCGTTTAAAACTATCTCCCGTATTTTTACCTTTTTATTTTTTATATTAGATTAGTTTAACCACACTTCTCTTTTTTCCTGTACAATTTAAATAATGTTTGCTACTTGTTTTTATCTAATGGTCTGATGATGTTTTCTTAACCGAAACTAGTGGCCTTATTTTTATAACTTTGTTTTATTTCTTGAATATTTTGAACACATTTAAGATATGGATAACTTAGCACAAAGTCAGGTATCACAGAATTTAATGTAAATATAATAAGAGGCAACTAGTTTCGGTCACTGATCATTATCAGGCCATTACTAAGTACTTCCACAAGGGAATAAAGAAAATGTCACATAGGTGATATCCGTTAAGGGTAATAAAAAAATATTATTAAGAAAAAGTTGATTTAAAAAATTATAAATGGTACTTGAAAAAGAATAAAAACAGTACGTAATAGTTATAAAGGCTAAAACTAGACTGGGTTGCTCCCTAGGGCTGGCTGTATACTTACCAGCCCCTAAGGATAATGTTTTTTACTGCCCTTAACTGATGTCACATATGTGACATTTTCTTTTTTCCTTGCGGAAGTACTTAGTAATGGCCTGATGATGGTCAGTGACCGAAACTAGTTACCTCCTGTTAATTTACATTAAATTCTGTGGTACCTGACTTTGTGCTTTATTTTCTTAAAACTTGGACCACATTTGAGATATGGATAACCTTTGGAATTTATATTAAATATTTATACCGCGAAAATATTTTGTGTTACTTTTACGTACGTATACAGTTCAGTATTTAGTGTGAAGTGAAGTGATAGGAATTTTTTAATCGATTTTTGACCACCAAATCGTATAACATTTTAGGTAAAATTACAAGGTTAAAAATAAAAAATAAATAAATCTATGTTTAATAAGTATAATTAAAATTAGGAGCTTTTAAAAAATTAATTTTGAATCTTTAAATCACCTAAATAGATCTTTGCTCCTTTAAAAGTTAGAATATTGTAATGAGATGGACAATTTTTTAATAACAAAAATTAGTAGAAATATTTCATTTATAATTCTAAAAATTATAAATTAAATCATTTTTTTACAAAACCTGTTAAAAACGGGATTTTAATTTCACTATTGTTAATAAATAAAAAATATTATTTAAATAAACCCTTGAAAATACCAATAAAATTATACAATCTTAATCTTAAATAAATCAGTATTAAAAGATCTGAAGTAAGTCGACAAAAAAATAAAATTCGTTATTTTATAATATTTAAAGTATCTTTTTTTGTCATTGTTTTTATTTAATATACTTATTGATTATTGATTAAAGATTATTGTAAATAAAATATAATTCGGTTTCTGCGTCTCGTTCATTAAAAATTATTTAAAACATTTTTTCTTTCTACTTTCATTTGGAGGGTGGAATAACGATTGAAAGAGATACAATGGCTTTGAGTAATCGATACTCGAACGATTTTTAGAATAGACTAATAAACAATAACATAGTTCAAGGTATTGATGGTCTGAGTCAGAACTTACGTCTTAAATATTATTTATTTATGAATTACACCACTCAATACCAAAAATACAATATAGAAAATATACAAAATATGTGTCTGTCCTGTAATTTTTTATTAAAGAAAATAATATGACAGAATGTTAGAATAATATATCAGTAAAACTTACATATCTGCTCGTTTTAGATCAATAATACTGCAACAAAAGCTGTCATTCAAGTCCAGTACTTTCCATATAATTTAGACTTATTTGATATATTAGGAATAAAAGATCTTTATTATTTTGTAGCCCAGACAGATAAAATAGACTATTATTATCGTTTTTCAGAAAGCAAATAGGACTTATTTTATATTTTATTACTTTAAAATCAAATTTAGGAAATTATTTTTTTTAAGTACAGAAATATAGTAGAATACATAATTCATAAAATTAAATACATGTAGAAATAAAATTCAACATTTATAAGAATATAAACTGAGAATGTTAAAAATTTCAACTGTAAAAAAGCTAGAGTCATTCAGATAGACAGACAGACTTGCGAATACATATGATAAGAAAATTATTTGATATTGTAAAAATTACGATCGGTATGAGATATTTTGAATTTTACAAACGCACTAGCATTTTTTGCATATTTTTTCGTGTTCTGATGACTGCAAAAGACTATTTTTCATATCAAAAACAATCAACCAAACAAAGACGTCTACATTTAGTCTGATCAAACTACTTTAACGAAAGTCAGGGAAAAAGCAAACAAGGTGACAGGTCATGTCTGTCGCAATTCGAAACCCTTCTTGTTCAATTGTTTTTCTTTGCCTTTATGAAATATTTCTATCGCCTCTTGACACGCGATAAGTCAATAAAACGAGAAAACGTCTTGTACTTCCCTCGTTATCATGTTTTAATTTTGTTTGCGTTGTAAACTTACATGGTTTTATTTTGTTTAAATATTTAAAAAGTTTCGACAAACTTGAAAAGGTCGTTAGCAGTAACTAGAGGGTGATTCTATATTCCTAAATATAAAAAAAGTTTCCGATATTGGTTTCTGTAACTGAATAATCATTTCTCATATATTGGAATGATTTGTGATCTCAATTTTGGGGTGGGTTATTATAGAAAAATAATAAAAGAAATTACAAATGCAAAATAATTATTAATTAAGTTTATAGGTATGTCCAATTCATAATAACGCATCCACTTCTAACTATCCAACTTTTCAAGTTGAATTCTTTGTTTCTAAAACTCCTTACATCTTGATTTGATTTAACTCCTATAAATTATTTCCTGTAGTTTTTTTAATAAATTTTTGCTTCTATTTTTAAAAGTCGTTTTTACTTTCGCGACCCACCTTCGAGAAGGGAAAGTATTGTGAACGAGCTAAACAAAATTTTCGAGAAAAAGAGAGAAATATCCATTTTGAGGTCACCTGAGATGATTAAGACAATTTCTAGATGGAAGTCTGTCTGTCTGTCTGTTTGTCTGTGTGTATTCTTCCACGATAGATACCACACGTTTAATCCGATTGAGCTGAAATTTGGTATATGGGTTTGGGTTACCCGTCGGAAGAACCCATCAGTTTTTGTACGACATCTGTCGAACGGAAGTGTCACTATCAAAAAATGACAGATGCAATATGTCACGGAATTTGACTTGCAATATGTCATTTGAAAGCCCTTGAAAAACTCTATTCAGAACAGTCAAAATTATTTCTCCAACTGTCACCTGTCAAAAATAAAAAATATCAAAATTTGAAACTTTAACATTAAATATCTGAAAAAGAATTCGTGGATACCCGTCGGGAAAGTTTTGGGGCGACACAACCGATTTTTTTCATGTCTCATACAAACTCCTTCTCTTAATTATCTTTTAAAGACTTTTCAAAAATTCTTTTTTAGAGTTTTCGAAGAAAAAAGACTCTTATAAAACGGTTTTGTCCGTCTGTCCGTCCGTCCGTCTGTTAGCCTGATTCAATTCGAGAATGGTGAGAGATATAGACAAACGGACAACAGCAATCGATTCAGCATTGTTAAAACCTCCAAAAATGATATTAATATTTGACCTATTTTAACTTTTCCGCTACTTATACGATATATACTGTAGTATATAAGGTATATATCTATATAGAAATTTATTTTCGAAAATTCTAAATTAGGTCAAAGATGTTGCCGTTTTTCACTTGTTATATATAAAATATGACTTTTCTGTTCATTATTTTTCACCTTTCACCTGTTTTCCCCCCATAAAAAAATTGTTTCTTACTTGATTAATTTACGAACAATTTTTTTATAATTTTTTAACTATTAAATTATAAAATTCAATAATTTGTACAAATTATTTAATATAATAAAATATGATAATATCTATTTTATTCACAGATTTTATAGATATACGATACATATAAAGGTTACGTCTAGAAAAGAAAAATAGAAAAACATTAAGTCCATTAAAACCAAGAGTGGTTGTACATGGACAAAATAAAATCCATATAAATGTGTATGACGCATAATTAGTTACAAATTTTTGAAATTTTATTAACCGGGGTCTATTCAGTAAAAATTTGGTTAAAATTAACCCTAGGTTATAAAAGTAACCGGAGGTTATTTACCATTTTATATTCTGTATGGCATATTTGGTTGAAATTGACATTTTGGTTAAAATTTTAACCGCATATTTATAAATAACTTTTAACCCAGCGTTTAAAATTAACTAAAACGTTACAGAAGAGACCCCTAGTGACCATAGTAAATGGATGCATTGAGAGAATATAAAAAAGTAAGTATATTAAAAATATTACTGTGTATGCTGGGGATGTCAGCAAGAGCAAGGTAAATTAAACATTTAACCATTTTGTATTTCTATTATTTAGTCTCATTTCTTCCTAACAAAAAAATATTAAAATTTGTTCGACCGCTACGAAAATCTAATTTTAGATTCTTGGAGCTGGCCCTTTGGGGGAGATGTATGTAAACGAAAAATTCTGTCTGAATAGTCCTTCCATTTCTCTGTGTAATCAGTTAATTTTTGTTCTTGGCCGCCTATTTTCAACGCCACAAAAAATGTAAACAAATCAATAAAACGAGAAATTTTGTATTAGTAGACCCCAAATCGGCAGAATGAATTTGTGAAAGTATTTGACCGTGGTGGAAAAGTGCCGCTTGGAGTTGGCCGGCCGTGAGCCAAGATTACTTCGGTATAAGCTTGGTGCTGGCCAGCCGGGTGCTAAAATCACCGAGGTAACTCCTCTATTTATAATTTAATGTTTTTATTTCCTTATGATTTTGTATGTTTCTTTACAATGTATTTTATAATAATTGGCCTTTATTCAAAATGAAGTTATTTCATCAGTTTAGATTTTGTATCAGTAACGCCTATTCTGATTTATGCAAGAAAGAGAAATACAAGAGATGTATCAGTTTTCTATTGGGAACAGACTACTTACGTTTTCAGAATTATTTCTAGTATACACAAATAATACGATATTAAATAATTATTTGCTTTTTTACACAATTTATCGTTGTTTTATTCATCTGTCTCCAAATTTATTAATCGCTTTTTCACCGAATTCTCGCAAAATTTTTAGTATTTTTGTATTTCGAATTATAATATTGTATTAAAAATATGATTTGTTTATGCCATTATTATAATATTGTTTCCAATAATTTAGAAAATTCTAGGGGAATTAAAACAGATCTGTAATTATTAATATTATTTTTATTTTCAGATTTAAATATGACAGCCACTTTTGTTTAAAAAAAACTTTTTAACGTCGGTACAATTTTAATGGAAATTTCGTCAAATTCAGTCGCTTTTCAGTCATCAATCATTTCTATCAGACGGTATCAAAATAACTAATTTAGACGCCCAACATTAATAAAATGGTTGTTCCTTCATTTCCAACATACTTAAATTGGAAGGGATAACATTGCTATATCAGAAACCATAAGAGATACAGAGGCGAAATAAGTTAACTATTTTAAAGAGCATTACATTGGTTGAAAAAATTTACACAGACTCTCGCCCTTCTCGGGTTATACAGCTAAAACTAAAAATGCTATTTTTGGTTTTTTACGCATAGAAGTTTTATTTCAAAAAATATCAAAAAATGTAAAAGGAAAGTTGTATTGTAATTCAATTTTTCTATAAAAGTGTACTAATAAATCTTTGATATGATGTTTCGTATCTTAACATCCACCAACAAGTTAATTTCTTTTTAAATACCAACTTTTTTATTGCAAAAATCGATAAACCGTTCAACTTTAAATTCAGTGATATATATCACACTTGTCGTTTTATCTGAAATAACTGCTACCATCAGTGATAATAATTTTTAATTACGGTCCTGTCGTACTTCTTTTATTAATTCGTTTCAATTTCGTCAAAACTAATATAACAATTACTAGGCATACTTCGACATTACCTAAAAATTCTGATAAAAAGATGTGTTATTAGAGAAATGAAGTATGAGAAAATACTGTAAATAGAAAGTATATGAGCTGATATCCAAGGCGAATTGTTTTTTAATTTTCTGATAGCTATTTTTTTCATAATCAGGAAAAAAGTGGATTCGTAACATCACGTTAATTAAAATTAGTTATGGCATCGTTGTATAAGTTGGGCACTATGGAACATCAATTGTGACGTATCATATTTCTCTTGATAGGCTTCACGGAGCAGAATATTATCAGTCGTCTTTCTCTCTTTATAGATTTGACAAATATTTCCGAATCTGTCTGATTTCTCGTTACCTCTTCAAATATTTAACTTCTCACTGACTGTTAACTAGAATCCTATGAGGTATTCAGAAACTGCCTGTTGTAATACGTTATCATCGAGGTCTAGTTTTTCGCAGTTCGTCCCGTAGAACTCTGATGATGTTTTATACATTGTACTAACTGCCCATCGCCGCATTAGCAAAAAATATTTTTTATTAATATGTTCTAGGTGCAAAAAATCCCTTCATTTAATCACTTCACAGTCTACGCGGACTAGACAAAAAACGATAACAGCGGTTTTTCTAATAACATCTTAATTTTTTTTATTGTATATCAACGGTTTACGCTTACGTTTGGTATATAATATGAAATAGGTAGACGGTGGTTATTAAATAAAACATATAGCAAGATTATAATGATCTATATATGTTTAACATTAATGAGAACTGCAATTTTAATGCAAAGCGAATTTATTTTTAACGTTCTGGTATCTAACCAGACACCATTTTCAAAATTACAGTTTTTAACTCTATAAAATGTTTTATTTTGGGATTTCCATGAGGTAAAAATAATGAATCTGTCCCATTTTGTCAATTTTTTTCGAGTAATTCGAGAGATGCCTAGATCCAACCTTCCTTATCACAAAAGTAAAAAATATCTTGAATTTTTTAACCACAATCCGAGTAATTTGATTTTTGCCGTACCTTGTTTTACTAACAACCATTTTAAGGTTAAGCCCCTCTTAAGACACCAAACGTCATATCGAAGATTTATTAGTATATTTTTATAGCAACAAATTTGAGATACAATAAAACTTTTCTTTTCTGTTTAACTGTGTCGGCTTTTACTTGATGAAAATCCATTATTAAATTTAAATAAATAAAACAACCTTTTAAGATTTCCACATTTTCTTGATTTTCTTGTAAATAATATTAGTCTGATGAAGTTACTATGTAACGAAACTAGTCACTATTAAATTAATAACGTTTGTTATTATTTTTGTGGAAATCTTAAAACGTTGTTTTATTTATTTAAACTTTTCTTTTCTAGTTTTTGATATGAAAGTAAACGGTCCTGTAGAATTTTTTTCAATTTAAGACATCCTGTATATTATTATTTTAAAAAATTTTTAGTAGTGTTGTTTCTCAATTAATATTCACAAGATTTTTAATACCGTTAATTTTTTATATATTAAAATGGATTTCTTTATAATATTTCTTTTTCGTTTCTTTTTTTTTATTTCATTATAATATTTATAACGATTACTAAAATACTGGGTTAATAGATTTATTAGAAATTTGGTTGATTATAATAAAGTCATTTATAATATTCAATATTTTTTTGAAGTTCATAAAATTACTGTTTCGAGAATTTTACTGCGTTTTATGGTAAATAATAGACAAAGGTGTGTCAGTATGTAAAAAAGTAAAGAAACGTAAAAATGTTTATCATGTATACGTACTTAGAATCACGCTATAATACGTGTCTAAGCAGAAAAGTTATAAAAAATGTAATGCAAGCTAAATATGTCGTGTAAATTGCTGAACATAAAAAGCGTTTTGTCAAAAAAAAAATAAAACTGAATTTCTGTTATCTGTGGTTTTAGTATAAACTTGTTTGTTATTTATTTAATATTAGCAAAAAAAAAGGGGCAAACAAAGTTTCAGAAATCATCTAAATTTATTCTTAATTTCGTGAATCCATATATTTTTTAACAAAATTTATTACAAAAAATATTTTCTAGGAGTAATAAAAAATCATTTTAAAACTTTAGGAATATTATTTTGACTTCAATTTCAACTAAATTATTAAAGAAGAATTAATAAAAAAAATATTATCGGCATGGCAGCTCCTTCACCGAAATTTAAAAAAATTAGATTACTGGTCGATATTTATAATTTTTTTCTAAATTTATTCTTTGTATATTTTGAAACAACGTTAATATTTATTGCAATAAAGTACGTTGTAAAAGTAATAAACAAATCTTTTCAAGATTCAGGAATAATATTTTTATCTTATTCTCAATTAAAATATTGAAAACAAAATAACTAAAAAGTTATGCCAACTCGCAGTTCCTTCGCCAAAAATTAAAAAATAATAATAGGTTGCAGTTTGATCAACATTTTAATTTTTAACATATCTTTCTTTTATTCTATATTTTATAAATCCGTATATTTTGAAACGAAAATATTATTTATTGAAAAAATTACTTTCTAGAAGTAATAAATAATCCTTTTCTTTTAAATAAATTAAAGAAATTACTAAAAGTATACGCCGGACTCGGGTTTCCTCCGCCAAAAATTAAAAAAACAATTTTTTAAATTATATACTCACTTCTTGGCGGATTTGAATGTATAAATAACCCATTGACGACCTTATTATCTCCCTGCGCCCTTTTTCTTAGAACAGGCATCTTGATCGAACATTAGCATAATACCATGTGCCAAAAATATACGCCAATTTACGTTACGTGATTATCAACGTTAATCTTCATCCGGTAGCTGTCAAGCTGACGTCCAGATATGAATCTATCGAAGTTAGGTGCAGAAATAGAAATATAGCTACAATAGAAATTAAACTAAATATAATGTTTCGATAAAGGTATGATAAAATCTAAAAACATTTTTATATATCTGATTGCCCTTTAACTTTTTTCCGGCGGCGCTCATGAATTGAATATTATAATTTTATACAAATAAAAAAATATAAAAAATAGAAAACATATAAATAAATAAAAATAATTACTTACAAGATATAAATTCTCTTGTGTATCCAACAACCGAAGAACAACAACTGATAGCCAACCAAAAGTTTATTGAATATCCCGATCAATAATAATATTTATTTTAAAAGTCAGTAGGAGTTCGACCAATTGTTTTTCTCATCGTAATTTATCATCGCATCGGAGTTTTAGCGCTGACCGAACGAACCGGAAAAATATGTAGAGTGCCACGTAGTTTGAAAGTTTGAAGTTAGGAGTTGGAAGTTCGAGCATAGTGTGTAAAACTTTCAAGCGCCGCGTGAAAATGCAGTACGTTGACAGTAAAATATTAATGGAGGGAGTCGAGGTGATGAACTTTGGTTCAGTTTTTTTAGTCTATTTAGTTTTAAAGGTTACTAGACTTGATAAAACATACAACAAATAAACATCCATAGAAGTAGCAAAATTCTATTAACGCTCAAAACGATTTAAAGAGAAAAAACATATTTAAAATATTTTACATACCTTCACTTAAAGTTAAATTGTAACCATATATAGGGTGTTGCTAATTTTAGCGAGGCACTAAATTCAGTACAAAATTTCTTTTTTACGTATAATGTCTAATGAAATATTATTAATTCTTATTTTAAATATCTTTCAAGCAATCAATAATAAATAAAATATAATTTAGAAAATGCATAATTATAAAAACAGAGAATATACTTTCAATTAATACCCCGTATATTATATTTCGAAATTCAGAATTTTTCTATTAAAAAAAAGCAAGATAATGATTCCATTTTTATATAGAATCGAATCGTAGAATTATTTATTATTCAGTTTTTACAATACTGAAATTATTTTCTTTATTTGCTTGAATGGATAATTTAAAGACATTTTTAAAAAATAATTTATTTCTATTAGTGTATTAAAGAACCCCGCACAGAATGTTAAGAAATTGGCCCTCGGTGGAAGTTAATGATAATTTTTATGTTACTAAAACTAAAAAAAATGGTAAAGTGTAAATTTTCTGCTATGACTGGTTTAGCCTCTACAGTGTTAAAAGTAATACTATTTTGGTAACTTTGAATGATACTAAGATTAATTTATTTGAAACAACAAAAAAAATCGGTTGTGTCGCCCCAAAATTTTTAAGAGTATCCAGAGAAGAATACATTTTCAGATATTTACTGTTAAAGTTTCAAACTTTGACATTTTTTTTATCCTTGACAGGTGACAGTTGAAGAAATAATTTTGACTGTTCTGAATAGAGATTTTCAAGGGCTTTCAATTGACAAATTACAAGTCAAATTCCGTGATATATTGCTTCTGTCATTGTTTGACAGTCACACTTCCGTTTGACAGATAAACCAAACCGATATACCAAATTTCAGCTCAATCGGATTAAACGCGTGGCCTCTATCGTGGAAGAATACGCACAGACAGACAGACTTCCATCTGGAAATTGTCTTAATCATCTCAGAATGGATATTTCCATCGTTATCTCGAAAAATTTTTTTAGTTCGTTAACAATATTTTCCCTTCTCGGAGGTAGATCAGGAAAGTAAAAATAATTGTAACTGATAAAAAAACGTTAGTATTATTATACAGGATGACTCATTAATATGGAAAGAACAGATTACTTTTAAGCTTGAAATATCGATGTAAATACACCAACACGTACAGTTAAAAAAATATTATATTTTGTTAACCTTTAAAACCCCATAATGAAATATACAGGGTGGCCCACCTTATACGCGTCTCGTTTTTCTTTACATGGAAAACGGTAAGATCGTGTAAAAAATGTTTACTGCAGGTACATTTATACAGGGTACCTCAATAAAAAAAAAATTTATATTTTCTTAAATGGAACACCCTGAATTTTTTACATTTTTAAGTTTGTCCCAAGGAGCTGATTTCAAAATCCTATTACGCCAATAATATAAACACAATAGTTTTGAAATTATAGACAATTGATTGGTTAAGTGATAATGCTCCGGCCAAACGAAATAAAATTGGATAAAACGGCTTACATGTTTATAGGGTGATCAAAATTTGCGTACTTTTGATAACGTTGTATACATTTTTCTGCAGTCAGTTTTGTCCGATTATATGTCGTTTGGCCGGAGCATTCACTTAAAGTTGAAAAAATGCGATTTTCTATTATCTATAACTTCAAAACTGTTTATTTTACGTAAAAACTTTGAAATCAGCTTTTCAGGACATCGGCGTAGATACGGGAGGGTAAAGGGGGCAATCACCCCTCCTTAGCATATCAAAAAAATAGCACGAAAAGAAATAAAATATATGAAATGTAGAAACGGACGGAATAGAAAATGTAAGTAACAGCAGCGAAGCGCCACAGTATGGTGTATACGTAGACTTCTAAACAGTTTCTGAATTAGAAGTCACATTTCCACCGAAAGTTTGTCATGTGATTAGATTTTTTAAAGTCACCCGACTCCTGAAAGTCAGTTTTGTTTCATTGTAGGGATTTCAGACTATGCTGAATCTAATGCTGTTGTCTGCTTAGCACTAACTCTTATCGTTTGTCTACTAAAGTTAGCTATAGCCCAACAGATGGACAGAATATAAGACTTCGACGTTTTCTACAAAATTACTAAAAATCATCATCAGACATGAATGAATGGGAAATGGAATGGTAATGGTTTACTACTAGTTCAAAACACGCAATCGCTAATTACTCCGTTATTTATAATAATAAATATTTTTTGTATTTCTTTGAACAGGTTATTTTATGATATTTTCAACTAACTGTAATATTTCTATTAGATCATGCAACTGACAGAGCTATTGCCCCGGTGAGTAAAGTAAAAATACCGAAAAATGTAAGCTTCATTTTTTCACATAAAATTCACAATTTTCAAAATGGGTTTTTGATTTTTTTTTTATATACTACAAGTATGTTTCAAATACTACGTGACAATATTAACATATGAACAAATAACTCAACTTACCTCAACATGAAAAAAATTTATTTGGTCTTAAAAATGAAGATTTCGCGATTATTGTTTTAAACGCCATTGTTGAATGAATTTAAAATTTTTTTTTTCGTTTTTTAAATAATACAATACGATTTGTATTACAAATATTTACCAAAAATTAAAGCAAAGCAGGAGGTTTTTGACCTAATTTATTTTTAGTTAAAAACAAAAAATTATTTTTTTTACTTTCTATAGACAATATTAAAATCATTATATCCCAAACGGGAGGTCTAAATACCCTTACCCCTCTTCTACCCCCTCTGCAGCTATAATCCACACAGTTCTAAGGCAGCCACCTAATAATATATTTATGCTCATAAGAAATCAACAGTAATGTTAACAATCATGTTTCCATGCATGACCACCTCGATGCTATAAAATATTCTTCCCCTTCTTGTAGCTCCGCTTGAACTATAAACTACACAGGTATAAGGCAAAAATCTAAAAATATATTTCTATCTAGAAGAAAACACCAAAAACATCAGTAAAATACCCCCCTGTTCTACCCTCCCTCCCTTAAACTATAAACTTCTTAACCTTTCTGTTGATTTCTAGTAGTCAAAAATATATTATTAATTTGGTGCCTTATACATTTGTAGTTTATGGTTTAGTGGTGGAAGAGTGGGAGGATATTTTAAAGTAGGGAGGTGGTACGTATTGTAATGAAATACACGATATGAGTTTTTTTTTAAAGTTAATTGTTATGTAATTGTTAAAAGGTTTGATAGCATAAATAATTTTATGTTGTTTGAATTGTATAAACAGATTTTATTATTAAAAAAGTTTGATTTTAAAGAATTTATTGAGAGTAATTGGTGTATAAGATATGCTAAATCAACAATTGTGGAATACTAAGAAATCTTATCTCATTATTATTATTATAATTATTTTTGGGCATATAAAAAAATTGATAGTTGAGAGTAGAAGTTCGTTTAAAAAATAATAATAAAAAATTGCCAAGATTTTTTGAATTGTCATGATAGAAGATTATAAAAAAAGGTTTATTGAAAGTATTATCATATGTAATGTATTAACAAAAAAAAAATAATAAAATTTATAACCAATAAATAAAAGATTTATTAATAAAAAAAAATATAAAATTTGAAGAAAAAGAACTGAGAGAGAAAATAGTCAATATATAGAATGTAACAAAAATAATGAAAATATAATAAAAAAATAAAGAAGAGATAAAATATTAAGCTAAATTTTAAGATAAAAATTCAAATAACCGTTATAAAATCAGAAGAGATGACTGGAAAAATTCTAATAACTAAATTTATATATTCTTTTTAATTTTTTAGAAACAACCTATAAATACAGATTACCTTTTGTAAGCAACATTACAATATATACTTTATGCATGGAAATATGATTGTTAACATTACTGTTTATTTTTTATGAACATAAATATATTTTTAGTAGTAGTAGTAGTAGTATATAGTAGTTGATAACTGAAGAGTGGGTGAAAGAGGGTGGAGGGTATTTAGACTTGCCGTTTGGGATAGAATCGTTTTAATATTGTCAGATAGTAAAAAACGTTATTTTATTTATTTTTGATTAAAAATAAATTAGGCCAAAAACATTCCTAAGAGACCCCCTCCCTTCTTTAAAATTATTGTTGTTTTAATTTTTTATTTTTTGAAGTATATTGGAAACTAATTAATATAATGATTTTTTTAATACAAATACAAGTGATATGAATTATCTACATATTGCCTCTACTTTTTTAGTTAAACTATTAGTAAACTCACAATACTTAGAACGCCCATGGTCACATGCAAATTATTTTTTTCCGGTGTCATATTGAGTTTTTTTGTTTATATTTTAATGTTGACAGGTAGTCCTTAAAACACACTTTTAGTACAAAAAAAATTCAAAAACGTATTTTGAAAATTGTTAATTTTATATTAAAAATAACTTTTTCTCCGATTGACATTAAACGTCAGTTTTAGTGACATTTATCGATCATAGAAGTAACACTTTTACTTCCTAGGCATTAAAAAAATAATTTTATATCTCTAAACACAGATTAATCTCTTCTCCAAACAACTTCATCTTAAGGTAAACGGATAAAAATGGCGATTTTCAACTAAACAATTTAGAAAAGGTACATAACCAGACTTTGATAAAGAAAATTGAAGCAAATTGAATGTAAGAGTGGTGTCTTATTTTTCGGTAGATATTATTATGTATACAATTTAAGGTCTAATCGACAATAATAATTAGAAATTACGGTTTAATTATTACGATTAGAAAAAGTATTAAAAATTGTGACTTGTATCCGTTATAAAAAAGTTTTCATTTTAATTCGATTTTTTTAATCACACTGTACAAACAATCGGAGAAAAAAACATATGTTTCACACGGCAGTAAATCTGTTACTTCTCTGTCTAGTTAAACAAATAACTATTTTCGGTATTTTTAGTTGACTTAGGGCGGGTTGTATAAAACTCAGTTACCGGTAAATTCAAGTTTAACTACCCAAAGCGAGTTGTATAAAACGCGTTTACCGTAAAACCCCGTTTAAGATGGTCAGTTTACAAAACGCCCAAAAATGAACGTTTAGGAGTTAACGATGCTATTATAACCTAAAACTCAATTAGCTGTCAAAAGGTTTAGGAGCTACGGTTTTTCATGATTTTTATTATTTTTTCCTATGCTTAAAATGGATTTAACAGATGATGAAGATTTCAACGAGTTAATAAATATGTATTCACATCCTCGAAATCCCAGGACTTTTAGAATGAGAACCAACCACTTTACTGAGTGGAAGTGAAGAGGAATTTAGGTGTAGGTTTCGGTTATCGAAAGCAATTGTACATGTTCTGGAAGAACTTTCTCCGGTATTAGTTTCGGCAACAGAGAGGTTAGTAGGTTTTTGGGTTATATCGAAAGAAGTTTTATTTAACAAAACATTTCTAGGAATAAAGCGTTTATGGTATCTGAAAAAATTCTCCTAACGTTAAGATTTTTGGCCACGGGCTCAATTTTACAAGTTGTTGGTGATTTTTGTGGCATTGGTAAGTACATTGCAATTAGAATTATTGACCAGTGACTAATTGCTATTGCTAACCTTCGGCCACAATTTGTGATGATACCACGCCTTATTTTTTTCCTGGTTGGAAATATACACAAAATTTTCAGACTGCAGACCATAGAGAAAGTATAAATACTGCAGATTTGCTGAGACAGCATATTATTTTCTTTTATTGTTAGGTTATATTGTCACGCCCTCAACAGTATAAGGGCTGAGCTTCTTCGGGGAAAGTTAATAAAACTCAGGTATCAACAAATATAGTTGGATTTATTGCCAACAACAACAATCAATATAAAATATGAAATATAAATTAGTCAAAGGGTACAATACAATATATAGTTAGAACAATAGTTTCTTACCAAAATAATCTAAGGGCGTAGGAGCACATCACAATTATCGCAGGGCCGCTGTAGAACACACTCTCTCGAGAAAACAATGTCAGCGTTATTTATACTAGACATTGTTTTCACAAGATGCGTGAACGACCTCGTATAGTTTAGCGTCCTTGCATGTACTACAATAACTTTAAACAATACGAGATCGAATTATTTAATTTATTTCATTTATATGATCTACTTAATTTGTTTAATTTATGAAAATATAATGATTTTAAAAAGAGTTATTTGGAAAAGTGTAAGACACTTTTCCTATGTGACAATATTCTTGACAGTTCAATGCCATTTGAACTATTTTTGCGTTGACAACCTTATAAAAACAGCAGTTAACAAAACGGCTGCCAAAAAGTTTTATACAACAGGTAGATTCTTGACTGGTCAATTAAAATAAAACGACTGTTAACCAAACTCCAGTTAATACAATTTTTATAATTATCGCGTTTAATAGTAAATTATGTTATAAGTGTTAAAAACACTTTTAACACAAATATCATACAATATTTTTTATACAAACGGCAATAAAAAGTATACAATAATTGAAAATTAAATGTTTAGAATCTCTTACATCCAGGAAGTTTCTAATAGCATCGTATATTTATATTAATTTAGTTGACATTTGTCAATAAAACATAGCAACCATCATTGTTGGCAGATTTGGTTACAGAAAAATTTAAAATTTGAAAGGTCCTCTCAGTTTTATTAACACGCTGCTGTTTCTGTTTAATCTTCCTCAATCGCGAACAACAGCAGAACTGAAGAAGGAATTCATTTTTCAAATTTTTTAAATTGTACCTTCCATTAATATAAGTGTAAATAAATAAAATACGAACATTTTAGACGTTTTTTGAAAAAAATTGACATTTTACTTTTAACACTAGTACCTTAAAGTAACATTTTTAATCTTAGTAAGCAGTGCTAAAAGTTTTATTTTTAACATGTTTGTAGGAAAAAAAATGTTATGTCGCGTTCTCACCATTTATAAGTTCGAAATAGACAATCTACTCAGTTATTTTTAATAAATATTTTTTTTATTTTTTTTAATAAATAATTTTAAGGTCTTTTTAACTAGCTGTAATATTTCTACTAGATCATGCAATTTAACAATTATTTATCTCGTTTAATTATATTGCGTGGCACTCCCACCATTTAAAAAAAAAAAAATAGAATTAGACATTCGCTGATTACTCCGTATTTATAATAACAAATTATTTTTTATTTGTGTATGAAAGTAATTTTTGGGTCTTTTGAACTAGGTTGAATATTTGTACTAGATCATGCAATTTAACAGTTATTTATCGCGTTTAAAAAATATTGGGTGGTACTCCCACCATTTTTTTAAATCATAGAAATAGACATTCGCTGATTACTCCGTTGTTTATAATAATTATTTTTTATTTGTCTATGAAAATAATTTTAAAGTCTTTTAAACGAGCTTGAATATTTCTACAAAATCATGCAATTTAACAGTTATTTATCGCGTTTAAAAAATATTGGGTGGCATTCACGCCATTTTTTTAAATCATAGAAATAGACATTCGCTGATTACTCCGTTGTTTATAATAATTATTTTTTATTTGTCTATGAAAATAATTTTAAAGTCTTTTAAACGAGCTTGAATATTTCTACAAAATCATGCAATTTAACAGTTATTTATCGCGTTTAAAAAATATTGGGTGGCATTCACGCCATTTTTTTAAAAGTTAGAAATAGACATTCGCTGATTACTCCGTTGTTTATAATAATAAATTATTTTTTATTTGTGTATGAAAATAATTTTAAAGCCTTTTTAACTAGCTAGAATATTTCTACTAGATCATGCAATTTAACAGTTATTTATCGCGCTTAAAAAATATTTCTACAAAATCATTCAATTTAACAGTTATTTATCGCGTTTAAAAAATATTGGGTGGTACTCCCACCATTTTTTTAAAACTTAGAAATAGACATTCGTTGATTACTCCGTTGTTTATAATAATTATTTTTTATTTGTCTATGAAAATAATTTTAAAGTCTTTTTAACGAGCTTGAATATTTCTACAGAATCAAGCATTTAACAGTTATTTATCGCGCTTAAAAAATATTTCTACAAAATCATGTAATTTAACAGTTATTTATCGCGTTTAAAAAATATTGCGTGGTACTCCCACCATTGTTTTAAAAGTTAGAAATAGACATTCGCTGATTACTCCATTATTTATAAAAATAATTTTTTTTTTATTTGTGTATGAAAATAATTTTCAGGTCTTTTTAACTAGCTTCAATTTTTCTACTAGATCATGCAATTTAACAGTTATTTATTGCGTTAGAAAATATTGGGTGGTACTCCCACCATTTTTTTAAAAGTTAGAAATGGACATTATCTGATTACTCCGTTATTTACAATAATAAATAAGTTTTTATTTATGTATGAAAATAATTTTAAGGTCTTTTGAATATTTCAACCAGATCATGCAATTTAACAGTTATTTATCGCGTTTAAAAAATATTGCCTGGAGCCTCCCACCATTTTTTAAAGTTCTAAACGGACAATCGGTAATTTTTTTATTTGTTTAAACAAATTATTCAAAGTTCTTCTTAACTAATGAAAAATACAAAAAGGTTAATCGCAAGTACTTTTTAGATTATATTCTCATTGTTGTTCTAATATATTATTTGTATTATATGCCTGATGATGGCCATCGTTTAGCCGAAACATCGCTGCCCTTGTTGTTTTTCTTTTACAACAAATTTGTGGTATGACTTGGAGTTTTTTATTATTCACTGAATAATTTGCCACATTTGAGTATGGATAATCTTCTCTTTCTTTTTATCTGGCTTTAATAGTTCTACTGGATCATGCAATTTGACAATTTGACAGTTATATTTATTAAAAAATTATATGTGGTACTCCCATCATTTGTTTAAGGTTCCAAACGCACAAACGCATTCATTATTTTATATGTTTGAAAAGACAATTTTAGGGCTTTTCTATCAATCTAATGAATTTATACCATATCATTTAATTTCAATAAAATTAATATACTTCAAACAAAAATCGGAATGAAAATTAATATCCACAATAATTTGTTTTAAACCTTTTTTGATATTACATGTATAGTTTTTCATTATGACAAAATATGACAAAATTCCAACACAGTGTTAAGCTCGCTTTATTAATTTTTATATATTTTCTCATTTAGCTGATTAGAAGAATTTTTGAAAAAAATAAACTTAAAAATTCACACTTACATTACTGTTATGCCGTTTTAAAGAGCGTAAGTGTTAATTTGATTAAAGCGTTTTTTTAAAGAAATTCTATAGTTATATTTTAATTTTTACGGTCATTTTAAATTTAAGGTATACAGTATTTATTAAATTTTCTGACAAGATACGTTTTTGGGTCAAAATACATGAGGTTACTAACACTCAAAACGGATCCTGCCTCATAAATACGAATTGAGTTTATTAAAAATTGTGTCTGCAAACCACTTGTATCCATTGTTGGGGTACAACAAAGGGATGACCTATTAAGTGAATAATGGTTTGGTTAGTTCATTACTACGGCATATCGACTCTTAACATTTTTTTTCATAATTGATGATTCCTTTTCAATACACTCCGACGGTACGGTGGGAGCTAATTACTAAGAAAACAGTGCCGTACAAAATAATATACAGCCTGTCCAAAAATCAATTATAATCATGTGTATTTCAGAAATTGTACACAAAAAAAATATGTTGTTTGCAGTATTGTTAAAAATCGTTTGTTAATTATTTTTACGAAAGAAAAAATATTTGTATGATTATTAATTATTGACGGTTAAGTTGACCTAAATTTTTTACTTGAATTGGGAATTTGGAACCTTTGGTTTTCAACAATGTTGAAGAATATCGTCACCACTCACCAAAACTACACTTTTTAAAACACTCTACGTACGTTTCGCTAACTACGTTAGCATCATCAGGAGTCTATTATAACCAAAACTACACTTTTTAAAACACTCTACGTACGTTACGCTAACTACGTTAGCATCATCAGGAGTCGATGATAAACAGTTTATCATCGACTACTGATGATGCTAACGTAGTTAGCGAAATGTACGTAGATGATAAACTGTTTATCATCGACTCTTGATGATGCTAACGTAGTTAGCGTAACGTACGTAGAGTGTTTTAAAAAGTGTAGTTTTGGTTATAATAGACTCCTGATGATGCTAACGTAGTTAGCGAAACGTACGTAGAGTGTTTTAAAAAGTGTAGTTTTGGTTAGTGGTGACGATATTATTCAACATAAATTTATTACGTTTTTTGTACGCAAGAAGGCTCTTCGAGGCGTGTCGTTTAACTTTTAATCATACAGCTAGATCCAGAAATATTTCGCTAATGCTCACTAGATGGTGTACTCAAAGTAAAATTCTCGTTATGCGGCATTGCCACGTTTAAATGTCATGTTATTGAAAATTGTTTTTTATCTGCATTGCTACCTAATAACGTTGTTTGTGTTACCTTTAAAATGCCGTCTGTTCCCAAGAAAAAGTCAAAAAGAGGATTACATCTTAAAATGAAAGTACCTATTAGAAAAGTATAAATTAAAAAAGTTTTTAGTTTTTAAGAAAAAATCGGAATACTACCACGAACTTTAGAGGTATAATGGGGTTTTGTAGGTTCATTATGGTATCCCGACAATTGCGCCCCGGACAAATGCGTCCACGACAAATACGCTTCCAAACATATGCGCCCCAACAATAAAATATAAATAAATAAAAATGATGTGTATAAAAAACTTCATTTTAAATTCATATTTTTAAAATCTTATTTTTACGATAATTAACATTGAATATATTACGAAAATTAATATTTTACATTTAAAGTACTTTTATACATTGTGGTCAGTAATACAGAAAAATTAAATTGATAACAAATATAAATGTCACATTATTAAATATCTAATCTTTGATTTTTAATCAGTAAATTATTTAATCAAATATATGAAAATTAAACCTGTATTTTTTAATGCATTTCTTATCAATTGACCAATTGTCAGCTAACTAGTACTTAACTATAATTAACGGTCAACAAATAACTGTATTATAATTCTAAATTAAATGACAATTCACATAAACAATTTCATTTTCATTTAATTTTAATAATTTTATATTTTATTGTTGGGGAGCATTTGTCGGGGAGCGCATTTGCCAGAGGGGCGCATTTATCGCAGGTGCGTTTGTCGGTGGGCATTTGTCGGATCAGATTTGTCGGGGCGCTTTTGACGGGTCACCGTTAATTATTATGTTTATTATATAAGGTTTTTTTCATATGATAACATTACTACATCAAAAAATGTAGTAGATAATAATAATAGTCCTTTCACCTTTTAAATCTGTCTATGTAAAATATTTGGGCAAATTACCTGTTTAGCTTGTCCATATAAACATATGACGTACCTGTTCATGTAAAAATATTTGTTTCTTTTACCATTTACGCCTGCAAGTTTAGTAATATATTGTACCTTTAAGTTTAAGTTTGTTTTTATAAAAATATTTTGACTCCTGTCGTTTCAATAAAATATTTGGGCCTTTTACATTTTTAATCCTAATCGCTATCCTTGCATTTTGGAGTTCGTGAAGAAAATAATGGAATAATTCTTTTAAATATTTTTACTTTCCTCAATTTATAGTTCTTACAAATAAAGTGAATTGGTATCGCCTAAAATTTCGAATTAAAATAATTCTTACGTTTTGAAGGCGGAGATTAAATTTTTTCATGAAAGTCCAAGTAATAAAGTAATATCATTTTATGGTAACGTCGAACAGTCCGTTGACTGACCATTAGTGCCATCTGTGTTTACGTAGTCGAAGTGTTTTAAAAAGTTACTGTGCCTCAGCTAGAGAGAGTACTTCTTTAGCTTTATACTTGTTTTTCTTAATTTATTCGAAAACTACATTGCCGATTTAAGAAAATACTAGTCTGGATATCATATTCATGATTTTTTGTAATTTTTTAATTTGTATTTAATTTTTCCGGGGGTCAACTTAAACCTTAACGTACTTGACTAAATCAACTAATGTTAATATTTATTGAATAGATATTTTTTTTACATGAAATAATTAACTTTTTTGTAGCATTGACGTATTTGTGTTTTCGATAAATAAATAAAACATTTGACAAAGTCAGTTATAAGTATTAAAGTATAATTAATTATTGAATTATGTAACTTTACGCTGCTACTTTACATGTGTCCGGAAATATATAGTATCTTGCCATTTTAGCTTCAAAGTTTAAGGATTAGCCGACTTAATTTTGGTTTAATCAAAATTGCTCTAAATCTAAGCTAAAAATTGAAAAAAAGTCATAATGACAAATTGTTCGATATAAAATTTACTATTATTAAATTGAATTTATATTTTTTATAATTTCTGAAATAACCGCTCTTGGAATTAAATTTGTTAGTATTGAATTTAAATCAAAATTGTATATAAATGCATTAACTAAATTAACCTTAATTATTTAACTCAACTTATTTAGCCGGTTCTATTATTATTGTCAGTTTTCTCTGATATTTTTTGATTATTATAAATAAATAATGGTTTTTAAATTAATGCCTAATACTCCGACTATGGTAAAAAACTGTATTTATCTTAGATACCTTGAGGTAATTTATCATTTTTTTTTCTTAGTCATTTGTAACATTATATCGGTAGAATGTAGTGTTTATTTTGTAATTAAGAAGGCATATTTACATTTTAAATTAATAATATGTAATATATATTATTTTAATGGTAAATTTAATTTTTTTAGCTAGTTATTTATGCAATTGCACAATTGCAATTTCTAAATAAATATAATTAACAACTTTTGAAATCCCCCTGTTTTAACATGGCGGTTGCGCATGCGTTTGTCAAGTAATAAAAATGCTTATTATGGCATAGCACTATGTGCTTAAGCCATATCTGGTGAAAGTGAAAGGCAAATTTGTAGACTGAACACCCGAATATAACAATAAATTACTTATTTGTACAAAAAATTCAGGTAATTCATGTTGTCTATTGACGTGACTAAAAAGTAATTTCTGGATATTTCGATAATTGCTTCTGAATGATGGTGAATGAGCATGAATTGTGCTGTACTCTTATTCGCCTAAAACATTAAATTAACAAAGAAAATTGAAAATATATTTCCAGAAATATTAATAAAAAATTTCGGCAAAACCATTGATTCTGCTGAATATAATTCGGGTAAGTTTTTGTTTTTTATATATGCTATTTTCAAATAAATAAAGAGTAATCCTTTTGTTTAAAGGATATTTTTTCATATTTTGTTTGTATTTAAAATCACAATCATTGAAGTCTTGTAAAATATTAAACATCCCTTTCAACTTAAGTACTTGAAAAATCCATACAAAATCCGTGAAAAATTCATGATGAATCCTAAAAAAAATCCTAAGTAATATTCTTAAATAAAATTTCTTGAAAGCTGTGACGAACCAACACAATTTTTAATGGTATTTTGTTTCGTTTTATAGTATTTTTTCAAGGAATTTTAGAGAGATATCCAAAACATATTATATTTACTGTGTTTTAGTTATCTAGTTCATGTTGATGTTCCCAAAAGCACTTGTGCTTTTATGTATGCTTATACAAAACGATAAGGTACACTTGAACCATTTGAAAAATTATTAATATCCCAATTTAAATTTCAAAAGATAGAATAATTAGGGTTAGATAACGTTCATGAGAACAAAAAAAAGAGACGGGCTACACAAGAATATGACGTAAAATGTTTACTCAAACTCGAGATAAAATAAAATTTCAAACTACAAACACCGTCACCGAGACGCCGACGAAAATAATTTCAACAAACAGTTGGGTTTTACTTCTTCAAAACCCAGTCTATTCTCACAAATTGCAATACAAATACCATCAATGGAAGCTACGACATTCGACGTCATTCAACGTCGCTACGCACCTCGTCCTGACGCTCAATATTTCTGCGTCTAACCATTTTTACATCTCTCATCGTAAACTACAATGTCATCACTTGTTCTCAACAATAAATCAGAATAAGTATTTTCACATATTCTTATGGTCCCTGAGCCAAAGGTTAAATACGTATCGACTGAAATAGCTTATTGAATTTTTATCTTTCGTGTCTTCACCAGGCGTGACATTTATCTGTTAATTGTACCATCCTAAATAACAACTTTTATCATATATTTTTCTAAAGTATATTGTCAATATTACGCAGAGGCGTACTGTGTCAATCGAATTATATGTTTCTAAATTATAATTCAACGAGTATTCAGCCTGAACAAAAGGGTTGTCTCACTGGTACTGATCTGGCCGTAACTCAGTAGGGTTATCCATACAAAAAGAAACAATAAGAAACAATAATAAAAGAACTTTTTGTACTGGGTATTCGTTGGATGGAGTTTTTGTCAGCTCCGAAAAGGCTATTTAATTTATTTGTAATGTATTTATTGTCAACGCAATTGATTAATTAATTTATAATTAATATATTCATTATGGTGGTGGTTAGGTTTTCCCTATACCTTTTATGGAAATTGATGCCATAAATATTTTCAACCAAACTTTAAAAGAATTTCTGAGGTTATTACAATGATTAATATAATAATACTATTATTATTGCTACGATTATTAAACACAAAGTGGTTCCTAACTAAACAAGAGGTAAAAAATGCCACTGGTATAAAATTCATTCGTAAATAAATACCAACGGTAAACTTTACACAGCATGAGAGTGGCAGGTCACAAAACCTTTGCAAGATCTTAAAAAAATCTTGAAAACTTTAAAATATCCAAAAAATACATGAAAAATCCTTGAAAAATTCTTTAAAATCATTGATAATTCCTTAAAGAAATGCTTAAAATATTCTTTTAAAATTCTGAACAAATCTTTGAAAAGTCACTAAGAAATTATTGAATATTCCTTACAAAATCCTTAAATATTCTTAAAAAATCGTTAAAAAAATTTGAAAAATCCAAGAAATATCCTTAACACATGCGCGAAGGACATAAGCTTAAAGAAATCGCTCAAAATTTATTCAAACTGTCTTGAAAAATTAGTGACGAGATCTTAAAAAATCCTATGATCCTTTCTGAATCCATTATTCACACGAACACATTAAGTAGGAATTTCATTTATTGCATGGTATAGGCATGTAGATGGTATTTTTACTTATTTCATGGGTACTAACAGACAACTTGAATCTTTTTTGAACTTTATGAATTCTTACACCCTATAATATAAAATTCTCAATGGAGACTGAACAGGACAGTAAAATAAGTTTCTTAGATTTTAACCATCACTAAACAGGATAATAAATATGAATTTTCAATTTACCATAAACCAACGCACACTGATTACAATTCGCAATAAATCAAATCACCCATACCAACATAAAATTGCAGCCTTACAGTAGTATGATACATAGATTAATTAATATCCCAATGAATTTAACTAATTTTAATACAGAACTTAATATTATTAAACAAATTGCCGTTAATAATGGATATAAACCTATTTTAACTGATAATTTACTACAGAAAAAATAATATAATCTAGCCATGAAATCAGTGTACCTATCCAATTATTAAAGGTACCATAAATAACTTTAAATCTATTACCGATAACTGCTAATCTAGTAATCAAATTTCATAATTTTTAAGATAAACCGCTCAAGTACTCGGGCATGTTTTCTCAATTATATTAATAAATTATAATATTTAATTTTGAAACCCTCAGAATTAAATAATATAATTTATTAAAAAGCAACTTTTTACCATACAAAAAATTATAAAATTTAATTCTGAAACTCACAGTACATACAGGGTGATTCTTTTAGAGGGATAATTAGAGGTTTCAAGAGAAGTAGGCGGAATTAACACGTTGGCTGCCAAGCCCAATTTTCAGGAATCTGTCCTGTGGTACCATATGAGTCGCCGGTGATACGTTCGGTTGGGGTCCCTTCTGTACCGTGTGTATCACCGGTGATATTGCAATTCGCTTTAAAAATATATGGTTCCAATTTAAAGGAATTTAAACTGAAGTACGGGTACTGGAAGGAACTAAGTTACCTATAGATAAAGTGGGCATCACCAGTGGCATAAGTATGTAAAAATCGTAGTTTAGTTTGGGAGGAATTAAGTATGACTACTGTTTTATTTATATATTTATTTCAACAAAGAAAAATACAAACGTTTAAGATATAAAATAGAAATACAAATTTAATGTCGTTTTTGAAAACATTCCAAACAAAACGAAGGATTATCTGGACAATTGGTACATTATGTTGTAACTAATTTTGCATGTTTTGCTGCAATTTTAGAATTGTTGTGTACAATGTATTGATTTTCATAGCATCCTACACAGCGTTTCCTTTTCTTTCTCTTCTCTTTAGTTCTTTCTTCACATTCTTGCATTACATGTCTTGGCTTTATTCCAGTTGTGTTAATGTTGGGTAGCATTCCACCTAGTAAACCAGAGACTAATTATTCTCGAAATTCCAAAATCTGTACTTTCTTTTCATGTGTTTTGTTATAGAGTATCAATGCATTTACAACAGAAGTATCAAATATATATTCGAGTGCAACTTTGTGATACCAACGAATAGATCGACGTAAAACGGTAAAATAGGACGACATCTGATCCGATATATTAATACCTGCTTTATACTTGTTGTATAAAATGATAGCATCTGGTTTAAAAACTGGTTCATTTTTGTGATTTTTTTACCCTTTTCGCAAATATTCAGGGTATGACGAGTTGTGATAAAGTGCACAGATCTTTTGTCTTTCCATTTTCCTACAATAATGCCATCCCGTTCCCTTCCTTTTATGTCTCCTTTCTACATTCCTTTCTCGTTTAGGACTTCTTTTGGAACGTCTTTTGTGTTTTTTCGTAATGTACCTAGTACATGCGTTTTCTTCTCTAACAAAGTATTTGTTAACTGAATGTTGGTATAAAAGTTGCCCACTACCAGGGTGCGTCCTTTATCTAGGTAATAATTTAATAAGTTCATAACTATTGTGTTAGATTTATTTTTTGCTATTTGGATATCACTTTTCCCTTTATATATTTGTGACTCATTTGAAGCTTTAGTAGGAATGTACTGTCTAAAGCTGATTCTACCTCGAAACGGAACCATTGACTCATCTATAGAAACTATTTTTGCAGGCTTCTTTAGATTTTTGTACTGTCCAGTCACAGCATGTACCTAATGGCTGTATTTTATACAAACAGATCGCTAGTATCGGAACCAAAATTATCAGAAATATGCAGAAATATTAAGATGGACTGGAATCGATTATGGCTCATAATATATCTTACCGAACAGTAGCGGTACAGGAATTTTCTGGACCAATAATCCGATAATTTAGGATACCTCACCAATCCCATGAACATTATTATTGCAAACATTTCCTCAGAATCTACGTTTTTCCAATTACGATTATGGCTCTGAGCGTTTTTGTTATTTTCTTCTATAATGAGTGTCAATATTTCGTCAGTGATGATTTTTCTGTATATTTGAAATGCGGTAAGACCCTTTTCAATACGTATTGCAGGTGTAGCAGTACAATCAAATATTTCTAATGTATCTCCTGTTACTAGATGCCATTTTGCTTGATTACAATCTGCTTGAATTTGCTCCTCGCCTGCAATAGTATTGACATCTAGTTCACTGTTGAAGTTTTCTACTGTTTCACCTTCTTCGTCACTACATTCACTTTCATAATACTCTGAAGATGGTTTATATTCAGAATCTGAAGCAGAAAAAGGTTCTTCGACTGATGCATCCTTTTCAGAATTTTATTGCTCGACGTCACTGTAGAATATGAATTGAAAACAATTAAAATTTATCCTCAAACTTACCATCAGATTTTAACTCGTTATACCAGTTTAAAAGCCTTTCTTCATGTTTACGATCCATTTCGATTGAAAATAATCACTTTTAACTAATAAGTCAAATTATAAACAAGAAAAGACTGGTAAACTCGTCACGACGTGATAATCAAAACAAACCATTAACTCTACAGTTCCCCTGACGTACCAAGTGATAGGGATGTTACAGTTCCACTTTATCTATTCTTTTGGAACTGTTATGGCATGTCTCTTCCACGTACCTATTACCGAATATCATAAATACCTGGTCCGGTTCCGAGTTCTTTTGAAGATGGCCATATTATGTATCACATGTGATACACATGGGAGCCAAGGTGTTAAAATCTGAAAAATTGGGATTTTGGTAGCATATGAAAAAAATGTATACAAGGTTAGCAAAAGTACGCAAACTTTGATCGCCCTGTATATATTTTGTTCTTATGTCACCAAGTAGAACTCAAAAAGTAAATATAGGGACATGTAAGCCGTTTTATTCGATTTTATGTTGTTTGGCCGGAACAATCACTTAAACCGGAAGTAGGTGTTTGTTCTAAATATTTTAGATCGATTGGGCATCCCCGAAAAACTCATATCCCAAGTTTTCAGACTTTAATTCCGCTTACTACTCCTAAAACCTCTAATTAGCCCTCTAAAAGAATCACCCTGTATATTTCATGCATGATTATACAAATAATAGTTTTCCCGATAATTGGAAAAATTTTAAATTATTAGGGCACTTTCATTAAATCAACAATATTTTACTCCGAAAGGTCCGGCGCCGACTTGGTACTGCTGACTTCTCCGGCGCCGACTTGTCCATCGCCGAATTGTCATGTATCCTATGGAGGGTAGTAGATTTACATTTCAGCTGAGAAAAGAAAACATACATAAAAAATAATACTCTTTCTTTTATTAAGCATGTAAGTAGCAATATAAAACAAGTGAAAAACGGCAATAATTTTGCCGTAATTTCGAGTTTTCAAAAATTTTAAGTTACGAAAATACATTTCTATATTCGCTGGGTGCAGAGTGCATGGTGGGGACAACTGAAACGATCCCAGCGCTCGTAGTGGTCAAAATTTCATAAAATCTGGCGCTTGTCATAAATAAACACGTCAAAATTAAATATAAAAATGGTTCATAATAGTTGGTGTGTTGTAATTGGAAAAATACAGGGAGAAATAGCAAGTGCAGGTTTTACACATTTTCAAGAGCTAAAAAAGTAAGTAATGTATAACCTGCTTCTGCAGCATACTTACTTAGACGAATGTATGTTTTATTCTACAATTATTCGATGTGATTAAATAACTTTTGCCACTATGTCTCAATTCTTTCACATCTCTAACGTGCTTCCCTTTGTCCATCGTTTGGGGCTGAAATGATATTTGATAGGTAATTGACTCCAATCCGGTTTGATTAAATAGACTAAAACCGCTTTGATTGAATAATTACATTCATCATCGCCTAAAAATTATTTAAAAAAAAAAAATATCATAAATTATTGTGACTGAAAATCTAGCAAGTATTCATAAATTTTTATTATTCTAGCTATCATGTACTATTTGTTTGGACGTCCATGATTAACCTTACCTAAGAATCATAGTTTTTGATATTTATTTACATGTTTTATACTTAGATTTTGTTTATCACAACACGTTTTACTGAATTTTTTCTTTCAAAAATATAATCACATTTTTTATTTATATGCTAATAAATTCTAATGAGATTTTTTTATAACGAATTTTTATTTTTTATACACAACTTACTTACTTCTCACAATTGTCGAGCCAGATTTTATGCAACCATCAGATGGCGTTTTCGTCGCGCTCCCTGCCAGTAGCTATATACCTTATATACTACAGTATATATGGTATAAGTAGCGGGAAAGTAAAAATAGGTCAAAGATTAATATCATTTTTGAGGTTTTTAACGATGCTGAATCGATTGTCGTTGTCCGTTTGTCTCTCTCACGGTTTTCAGGCTAACAGACGGACGGACGGACGGACGGACAAAACCGTTTTATAAGAGTTTTTTTTTCTTCGAAAACTCTAAAAGCATAACTTAATTTTCTTAAAATGGTAAAAAAATATCTGGAATTTAGGAAAATGGTATTTATATTTTTTTAATAATAGTTTAATTTAATTTCCAAGTATTTAAGTATTTAACCGGTTCGCTGTATGATATATTGATCTCTTTATTACTCAATTTGCAAGTAAAGTTATTAGAAGTTGAATAAAGCATCCCACGCTTTTTTATATCAAAGTTAATTTAAAATTTATTTTTTATTTTTTGTTCACATTGTTAGAAAAGCGTGTTTTTTAGTGTATTAATACAGGGTGGACCGGACTTAATTTGCGTATACAGAGATTACCTAAACCACAATAGATACTGGTTTTTTCAAAATGAAAATATCAGGTTCGGTTTACGAGATATTTGGGAAAACCGAAATTGACGATGTTCGTTTTAATTAATTATAAAAAATAATAGAAAAAAACTTTTGATAACTTTTTTATTGAAGGTCAAATACGGCTTAACATAGTGTATCAATTTTTTTTAAAACAACGTTTCGTCTTTGAAGGGCCACCCTCATCTATTTTTATTCAACACGAACCTGTACTCTTTATTTAATTTTTAAAATCTCCATTTTTTCCTTTATCCAACCATGTAGAATATTTAATTTTTTTATTAGGTTTTAGCAATGAACTGTACTTTAGGAAGTTTTCTAAATACGGACCTGCTCCATGTTCACTGTAAATATTTATAAATCTTTTTAAATAAAATTAATTAAATATTGAGTCTACTTTGAACTTAACGCCCTTAATGCTTATACTTAATTTGTATTAATTATCTCAATTTAAATACTGATTGTGAATTATTTTAATTATGTAAGAATTGCTCAAATTGTCCTCCCTATTCAAGATATTTTATAATTCTTGTTCTCATATTTTCAGAACACAAATGAACAGGACTGTACTCAGAAAAAATCCATAAATACAAATCGTTGTCGAAATATATTAAAAAAATTAAGTCTTCTACACGGTTAAATCTAGCAAAAAATATGATAATTTCAAAGATGAAATAAAAAGTACAGGTCCGTGTTTAAAAAAACAGTTGAGGGTGGTCCCTTCAAAGACGAAACATTGTTTTAAAAAAATGGATACGCTATGTTAAGTCATATTTAGCCTTTAATAAAAAACCATTAAATTCGTCTGTAAAATACACATCATTTTCCCTATTTAATTGAAATTGTATCTATTGTGGTTTACGAGATCTCTGTATACGAAAATTAAATCCGGTCCACCCTGTATACCTATAATTTTATTTTTTAGTCTTAAAAAAACTGAAGGGTAAAAGTAATGAGGAGACTCAAGTCTTTGCATTTTATTTTTTATTTTAATTCTTTAAAATTATTTTAACCTCCACATACCAATTTTGAATAGAGTCGGTTTATAATCACAAATATCGTCCGTTATCTTGAAGCCGCCATCTTGATTTTTTTAATTTTGACAAAAAGTTCATAATATCCGACCCCAAAAACATCAACATACCATTTTTGAATCGAATCTAAGCATAATCATAAATCTCTTTCGTTATCTTGAAGCTTCCATCTTGAATTTTTTAATTTTGATAAAAAAATTGTCATCTCCGACCCCAAAAACGTCAACATACCAATTTTAAATGGAATCGGATTATAATCACAAATCTCGTTATCCATTTTGTAACCGCCATTTTGTTTTTTCTCTAACAAAAATGTCATAATGCGTTTTTACCGGAACTAAGAATAGCTGTCGAATTTTCCCAAGTTAATTGGACGTCTGGAAGTGGGTGAAAATTAATTTGAAAGATATTAAGGTTTTCCAAAAACCCTTTCTTGTTGAGAGTTTACGTTGGGGAAAGAGTAACTATGCCAAATTTCAAGTCAATCGGGCGGATAGTTTCGGAGATCTCATGATGAGTCATATTTCGCTTTTATACAGCGTGTTTCGGAAGTCTGAAAACGGTCCTGCGTCTGTCAAAAGACTGGAAACAGACCTGGAATTCAATAAAGATAAATTATCGAACGGCCATCTTGAATTTTTTTAAAAGCAAATATGATGATAGACCGTTTCCAAACTTTTGCGCAGCGTTGCCAAACAATTTTTTCTAGATCTACGAAAACAAAGATTTAAGCAATGCAAAGAGACACTATATTTAACTGAATTTTATTCAAATAAACACAAAACACGTATACACCGATACCCTCAGGAAAATCAAACGACATGAAGCATGATAATTTTAACCACGGAGCGTCAGACGCCTCTAATTTATAGAAATATAATATCTACATTTTCGATAACAAGAGTTATCGCATTTTTTTAAACGTACTGTGCCATTACGTCATTGGTAATGTACTATTGATAAATAAATAAGTAAATAACAATAAAATATAAGACTATTTCATTTACCACTCCGATCTTCGTATCAGTAGCCACTACCGTTTTTGATAAAATGGGAATTCGAAGTTACGGCATCGCTTACTGATTGCGCAGGATCTCTCCCTTCTCTGAGTTTTACGAATATCCAGTCGAATAAGTTATTCGGAATTAATCGTAAATGCTTTACAATTTACAACCCGGTTTGTTAGATAGGTAGGTTCGCCATTTTTAATTGGTAGAAGTTTTGTTGGCAGATCCAATCGAAGTGACAAAAGTTGTTTCTTAGGGTAAGTTTATGTTGTTATTAAGAATATTTGTCGTTGATTAATTGGTGATTCATTTTGAAGTCGGGTTGATTGTAATTACCTATTTTCTGATACATTTTTGTTGTGGTAAACGTAAAATATAAGGACCGGCTTATTTATTACAATGCAACGATTTTCGTCCTAAAAACAATTTTAACTTCACACTCTTTTTACTATTGCCAAGTGATTTCTAGAGTAAATATTCATTGATAATTAGTTGCTATTTAAGAACCAATAATTGTCATACTTTTAAATTTAATTTAATAAAAATGCATGTGTTTATTTGCCTATACGTATTTGTAAACACACGTCAGTAAACTCTGAATTCAAACAGGCCTTTAATTCAATAATAAAATACGAACAACAATATACATCAAATGTACCATTTTCGATAGAAATTATTGAATCGTTAGTAAGCAGGCCATCAGAAAATCAATTCAGTTAGAAAATGTCACTGTCAACGTTTAAAATAAAGATGCGGCGCAGCGATTCCGAAAATAAAACTAATAATTCACCAGTAAGTAGTTAATTATATATTTTTCTACATATTTTTTAGTATATTAAGTTTGTTCTTTGTGGGGTTAGAGCGATATTTGAATATTTATTTAGTCATGATTGGGAGTCCTACAGTCAGGCATAATAATACGGAAAATTGGTAAACTTTAAATATGAATTAGGTATATTTTAATTAGTAATAAATCGATACTATTCTTTTAAAAAGATAAAGCAAAGGTCATTATTTAAACAGAGTTTATTTAATTTGTCTTTATATTTGCAACTTTTCAAAAATACTGCAATAACAAACCCATTAAAATGTCTTCAGTTTGCTCTAGAATCTAGATAATAAAAGGACAACCAGTAAGGGTCTCTATTCTTTAATTTGAAGGTAAAAAGGGCAGATGTGCTTTCCTGTTTAAAAGGCTTTGTTTACCTTTTGTTAAGAGTTTGAAAGAAAGTTTTGGGTTCTTCCCACCTTTCTCACACCAGTTTGATTTGGATTTGCAGTAACTGAGGAGGGTATGTTTAAAATAGTTTTTATTCTTGTCAAATAATTTTTAATCTTGATTTCAATATTTTTATTTATATAATTAGTATAACAATTAAACTCATTAAATATGTTAAAAAAAGTAATTGTAAAATCACAAGTTTTTTTAAAATTTTAATGACTTTATTACCAAAATATTAACGTTCCTAGAAACTTACTATACTTTATGAGAGAATCTACATGTTTTTTAATCAAACGGGTCAACACTGCACTGATATCATTAAATCAGAAATTGGTTCAAAATATTGAAATAGGTGAGTGTGCAGTTGGAATTTTGTGATCTAATCTAAGCAGGGCTTTCGACTGTGTCAACCAACAATTACTACTATCCAATCTTTGGAATTCGAGGTATGGCGCTACTTGTATTTTATCATTTTTGAAAAGAACAGTTCTCAATTTATACAAATTAGTCCTTGTAATAATATCACAATGTCTCAGATTATAAAAAGGATCTATGATGGGACCAATTCTATTATTAATAAATATTAATGACCCAAGTGAATTCTTAAAATCTCGTAGTACTACTATTACCTTATACACAGAAATAAATAAATAAAAAATAAAAAAATCTGTCTATAAGGTAATAGTAGTACTATACAAAGATGTTACATCATTAGTTTTAAGTTACTTATATTGTGTTCGAGTAAGTTATCAACCGTATTCAATTAAGTCAGAAAACGGATCACTTAGTTAACTAGTACTAAACTTCTTGAAACTATTCGTTTGTATCTACCAATCAGAAAGTGAAATAGTTGGCCTGCTCTACGGGGGCTGAATTCTCATCTTTTTAAATTATCTAAATATGTATTGTTATATAAATCATTTTCAGTGTCTTTGTTTTTCTTCTAGAAACTTCGAATGGATCAACCAAATATGACTTTAATGCATCCAGCTGGTCCCATTCAACCACCAACTAATGCGGCTCATCCGAGGAGAGGAAACCGTGCAAAAGGACATGGCAATCTGCACTCTAATCTCCAAACAGAACGGTTATCATTGGGCGATGAGGCTAAACTAGTAAGTTCCTTTATTAACAACTAAACTCCATTTACCTTAAGTTGTCATTTTAGGATTTAATTTAAAGGTTTTTTTTAAATAGTAATAATAGGCATAATTGTTGAAAATCTTCAACTTCAATTCTAGCTAAGAAGGGTAATAAATGGACAACAAATTTTAGTTGTTCACATTCTGAAAGTTACAATTATGTAGTATATAAACGAATATTAATATTGTTTTTACCAATATAGTATATAAACGAATATTAATATTGTTTTTACCAATATAAAAACCAATTTAAAAAAATATATTCTATTAGCTCTATTCACAAGAGATGGCTTCGATGCCCTCTAAGACTCCGGTGAGCGTTCTCCAGGAACTCCTAAGTCGCAGAGGAATTACCCCTAAGTATGAGCTGGTCCAAATCGAGGGGGCCATCCACGAACCGATATTCCGTTATCGTGTGTTTCTCAGCAACGAACTGGTCGCTACCGGTACCGGACGGTCCAAAAAGGACGCCAAACATGCTGCCGCTAAGAACCTTTTAGACTTGTTGGTGGGGAAGATCACTAGCGAGCAAGCAAACCAAACTAATGGGACACCCGGAGCTGCTGATATGTAAGTATATTTTCCAATATAGTGGGTAATTATATATGACGGTTAAAATGTTGGAAATAGTAGCCTATAAAATGGACATTCTGAATATTGACTCATAATTTGATCTCCCCAATAAACAAAGATGAAACAACCTATAAATTATATAAACTCCTTAAATTACTCAAATGAGTGCTACTAAAAATCTTCTAAAAAGAAAAACGTGAATCCCAAAAACCTTCATTGTTGTTGGCTCCAGCATGCCTTCTTCGAATGATATCAACCCGGACACCCTGCCTATAACTCCTTCCATAACGAAAGATCTCGTCCAAAATACCTCATCCATAAAACTGGATTTCAGCACAAACCAAGTCGTTTCGCCTTACGACGACAAGGTGATGGGCAACCCCATAGGTTGGCTCCAGGAGATGTGCATGTCTCGACGTTGGCCGCCACCGTCCTATGAAATGGAGCATGAAGAGGGTTTACCACACGAGAGGCAGTTCACCATCGCCTGTCAGGTAAATTATTAATTTCTTTTCTATATGAAATTAAATCTAAATCTATTGGAGATGTTTTAAACAATGAATTATCTAGAGAAGAGTGAGGTTTGATAAATAATTACCCACCACATTTAAGAATGTATGTTGTCTTTTTAATATTTTTAAATGCTTTAAACAAAAATGTAATATTTCTGCAGGTTTTGAAATTCCGCGAAGTGGGTACTGGCAAATCCAAGAAGTTGGCTAAAAGGATGGCCGCTCACAAGATGTGGCAAGCATTACAAGATTTGCCGCTGGAGGGTAACAGTTTGCCTTCTGCATTCGGAAGTGACGAAGATGTAAGTATTTATGCATTGAAAATTAAAATAATTTTTTTACATAACAAAATGAGCAAGATTTATTAGATATTTAGTTTAGTTTTAAACCAACATCCCGTATTAAAAAAATTGCACGTTTTTACATTATTCACAGCTGTGTATAGAGGTTGTTAATTAAATTTGTATTTTTTTAAAACTGTTGCTAGCCTTGTTTATGCAAATATTTAAAATTTTAGTGAAATTGTGCTACGGTAATTTTACTGTCTTTCAGCATATTTTTCTGCTTAAATTCATCAGTTTTCATTTTTATCGTTGAAAAAATAACATACAGAATTGAAATGACTCTCTATGGGTATTTTTGAAAGAAAGTAAAAATTATCTTAGCACACTCTCATTTCAATTTTGTATTTTATTTTTTATTTTTAGTTGGCTAATAAGCTCGGCAACATTCAGACCCGCTACGGTGTGCTGAAAGACACTAAAATTACGAAACTAGGCAACCAGCAATCACATAAAGTATCGCAGTTCCATAAGACGTTGAAAAATTCATCAGGGAAAAAGTTAGCCGACCTTCAGGTATATTGTTTTTTTTTATTTAGTTACTAAAAGGAAAATAAAATAATAAAACTTTTACACGAATTCTTTATTAAAAGCAATATTTAATGGCACTTAACTGTGTGACAATTATGATTATGACTGTTACAGTATTTCTATTTTAAATTGGAACATTTTTACATTATTTCTACTCAGTATAAAATACGCTGTAAAGACAGTTCTATACCTAACATATAAAACCGTTAGTCTAAATTATCTGCTATACCCAGTATACCTACAGGTTTGGTGCGATGGTAAAAATTACTTAATTTTATATGCTCAATAACGTACTAAAATTTCAAAAAATCTAGTTTCCGAGATTACATTAAAAGTGACTTGTCCTGTACAAATCATTAGTAGAATCTACTAAGATATGGTATTGCCTAGGGGCTCTATGAGACTGTATTAAAACAATTGAATGTTGTCCAACACTATATTTTATGTGTAATATTTTTTAAAGACAAACTTTTTACAATTAACCTATTATTTAATCAAGATATCCTAAATATTCGATGTCTTTACTATCTATGTAACTGTATATATGTCTCTAAAACAAAAATTATATCAATCATTATTGTAAAAAAAGACATAATCTTAATAACATGATCATGGTACCAATTAGAAGATATGATGCCAACCAGAGACTTACTGGAATCGGGGCATTAAAAATTTTCAATGTACTACCATCGAGGATTCGAATCACATTTGGGTGTAAAAGGTTGAACAGTCGTAAAATTTTTATTTTTGAAAAAAGTACCTTGCTCAACTTTTGTAATTTTGTTAGTATATATTGAAATAATTTCTGTTGAAAATTTAATTCCATTTCCTACCCTGTAGAACGATTCTCCAATGGGTTGGGTTCAAAGGCATTAAAAAAAATGAAAATATAGAAAATAACAAATAATTTTCTTTTTAATTTCTTTCTTCTTTTTTTTTCTTTTCAAAACCTCTTGATATCTAGTATCTATCTCCGCATGTTACTTCTGCTCTCTGTTTAAACTTGTTCGCTGGATTGTCTTCTTAAAGCTTCACTAACTTTCTGTGAATAATTTATGTCTCCCTCTCTATTCACCTCCTTTTTTTAAATCCGTGTTTATTCTTTTAAATAAATGTAACAGCCACCTTACAGAATTCTGGTAAGTTCTATTGAACTCAACAAGTAGTACTCCCATAAAGTTCTAAACAAAATCGAATGAGTAGATACATCAGGATTTTTAGTCATCTTACACCAACCCAATGACAAATCTAAGATGTCGGGTTTTTAGACATCTTAAACAAATCATTTCACCTGACAGGAAATGTCATCCAACCGGTCACAAGGAATTTTATACTTCAAATGGCTTAAGCCCTATTCATATTACCAAAATTAGTTTATACTTTTAATATCATTTACTAAAATTTCTTTTTAAGTCACATTTTTCTTTTTTATGTTACAAATAAAGGAACGCTGTTAATTCTACTTCTAATTTCTATCCCATTTTCTTTTAATTCAACCATTACTATTATATTTTATAACAAATTAATTCTAATCTTATACAGAGTATAACAAATTTCATTACAATATATACTTATTTGTCTCTAAATTCAAGAAGCAGAAACTGCTATTGTTATTGTATGGTCTTTCTATATTTTTTGCCATTTGATGGCTACCCATCTCAATATATAGTACAGAGTAACTAAATTTTTAACTAAACATTAAATCAAATCATTTAACATATTAAATTTATTTTATATCTTGGTCTTGCATATACAAGTGTTAAGTCACTTAAGTGCATGTTTTGTTCAAGCTTAAGAATTTGTTATATCATATGTATATTGTATATAATTGAATTGGAAATAAATATGTTCTTCAATTGTCCCTAATCATGTCATATGTAAGCAATTACCACACATAAAACATCATGCATCCTCAAAAACGAAATAAGATAAAAAAACTACATAAGACTTGAATTACCTTATCCTTTAGGTAAAAAGAAATAAATAAATGCTTCCCTTAATACTTGTAAAAAATGGTTTTATAAATTCGTTGAAATTGCTGAGTTTCTCGCATCGCAATCGAAATAGATTCGCAGTGTCGTTTCAAAACTAAAAATTTGCTAGCCAACGTCCGTATTTGTTATTTTCCGGGGTAATTCCGTACTTATGATAGGCATGAGAATGTGTGAAATTTCGAACGGAAATAATTGCGAGAAATTAAATAGTAACAATATTCCAACACGGGAAAAAATATTTACTAAATCCAAATTTTTTAATAAATCTTAAGTTATATTAAAAGTATATTATTTCCAACCCAAAACTATTTTATTATTTTCCAAGTGCAATTTGAGATTATGTTTAAAAAAATATATATAAAAAAGAAATCTTTGTTTTAGACTATCGCCATGAGCGCCAAAGACTTCAACTTCGTCCAATTCCTTCAAGACATCGCAACCGAACAAAACTTCGAAGTAACCTATGTTGACATTGAGGAGAAGTCCTTGAACGGCCGTCATCAGTGCCTGGTGCAATTATCGACTCTCCCGGTGGCTGTGTGCTATGGAGTAGGCAAGAATTCCAAGGAAGCCAAATCTTCGGCCGCCCACCACGCTCTCGAATACTTGAAAATTATGACCAAGAAGTGAATACATCAAGGCGAACATTCATAGAGAGCGCCTCAATCCAAATAAAAAACACAGTTATAACCACTTTATATCCTAATAATTCTAGTTTTGAGGCAGTTTTTATTCTGTCGCGACGAAAAGTCTTTATTGGATTTATAAAGTTCGTGACTGTTGTAATAAGCTTTCTTCTCTTGGTAAAAAAACGGTTATTTTATAATTACTTAATGCTCGTTTTTAATTAACGAGGCTAGTTTGTTTTTGGTTGTATCTTTTGTTTGTGGTAATCGTATTTAGGGTCTTTGCTTTTGGTCACTTTTTACGCCAATGATAACTATTTACCCTGAAAATAATTACTTGTAACAAAACATTAATACGAGATCTCAACACTGACTCCAACTTTTGAAAAATCGATTAACATGTTTATTTTTTACTTAAAAGCACATATAAATATTCAAAAGCAGTTAATCTTTATAAAAACACATTTATTTGATTTAATCTAAAAATGCTAAAACATAAAATATACAAATGAATACAACAGTTGGAAATTAAAACGAAAACTTTGGTCGCGTGATATGAATATGAAGTTTTTATTTGAAAATACAAAAATAAATATTAAAACTAATTATTTTTTAGCATTTAAATCTGAAAAGGGCTACAAATATGCTGAATATAAATTAAATGGAGTTAGTGTTGATACTTAAACAAATTAAGTAACAAAACAATAATTTTGGTACAAATGAACTACCAATTTCAAGCTCTGAATATATTCTTTCTGCAACAAATTAAGTTATTTTAATATTTATTGTTTTCAACATGAAAAAATATATTAATTTAAATTGACTTAAAAAAACATTTACAATAAAAAATAGTACTTGGACTAATTTCTAACAGAAGGGTTTTTAATATTTGACGGAATATATTTATATAATTTGAAGTAAAATTATTGGACATGAACAGTGATCCGAAGCATGCAAAGAGAAGGATAGCACGTAATTTTACAAGCTATACTTTGCATAGAATTAGTGGTTTTTTTCGAGGAATCAATTACATATTATTTTTGAGTTTCAATTTTTTTAAAATCTTAAGTGTGCGTATGAAAGTGTGTAGGAGTTTTCATTCAGACACCAATTTAAAGAAAATAAGAAATGATATTTACTTTTACACACATAATATTGCATCACACGGTTTAAATCTTTTCTACTAATATTATATTTGGTAATACTTGACGGGCTTTTGTCCTTAAATATGGAGGATTTTAGTCTGTGGTAATATTAGTAATATGCCAGATATTAGATGCTTAATTCACATAGAATGTCACTAGATTTGATAACAACAATCTCTTATCTTAGAATAAATTGAAAGGTTTGAGCTGACTTATGTCTTAAAACTAATTTGGGAAAAATAATTTTTATTAAAAAAGATTAAATTAAAAGTTTGCTTTAAGGAAAGCACTAATTTTATACTTTTCCCAATATTTGGAACTTATGTGGACAATATAAAGGTCTGTGACATTTTTTGAGAAAAACAATATCTGGCTTTAACGATATTTAAACGGTGGTTAATTATTGTATCAAGTAGATAGCTTTAGAAGTAATAATGTATTATTAGGCACTAGTTATTAATTATAACGACTTTCATGAAAATATTATAATATACTTGTATGTAATTCGTCATAGTGCCCCGATAATATGATATGTATTTATTATATTGTGAAAAGGGAGCATTTATTTGATGCAAAGTATAGAGGTTGTACCCAAACATTTTTATTTTTTATAAACTGTAACAACCCAATACGAATTATTTTATTTCCATCTTTAATTTTTTGCTGATGGAAAAGGGTATTTTTTGATGGGGTGTTACTGTGGATAATTAACATATATGTCAATAGAAAGTTTTTAGACACAAACCGCCAATACAGCAAGTTATTGTCGCTAACTGTCTAAAGATCCCATATGGTTAGATTTTTAATTTCGTTTCATTTAGTAGATAAGTTTGTGATTTATATTGATGTGTATGCTAATTAATATAACTTCATGGCTTAAACGTGTTTCTTTAACCTAACGTATATAATCTAAGACCTAGTAAACATTTGTACACAAATAAACTTCAAAGTCATCCCCTACAATTTAGGTCGGCGAGATGTACAAGGGAATATTAAAACACTCCAAGCTTGTAATAAGTTTTTTAAAAGAAATTTTGTATTATTGAGGCTGAAGTGTATGTAAAAGTACCCGAACATTTTGACTTATTAACCCTAAAGAAGAAGTCTTATAATATGGCTCTGTCTGTGTCCGCATTTATAACTCAAAAACGAAAATAAATAGAGAAACGGTCAGGTGCTTCTGACTTGTTTTAAATGGAACGTGACTGATTTTTGAATATGTTGACGATCTTGATCCCTAAGTTTCTAGGAATCAACAAAAATGTCTGAAATACAAGGTGTTAAAAAATCGATATTTTAAATAACTAAATAAATTAATACGGTTATAATTATTAGGGTCAGGCGAGGCAAGGCCAGATATCTAAACTAAAACAGTATATTATACACCAAGGTCGAGAAGTATTTTTTCTCGCAACTTATTATTCCTCGATGCTTTGCATCTCGGGATAATAATAATGCTCGGCTGAGAAAAATCTTCTCGACCGTGGTTATACACTACTAGAACATTAATCATTTTTACAATGATATTTTTTGGATTTTTTTTTTTAGGTATATATTTGAAAAGAAATTAATGGAAGAGAAGCAGTTTGTGGAAACAATTGAATGAAAGAATTCGTTTCATTTGACACTTAGATTTGAAAAACTATTAAATTGATTTTTAGGTTAATTTTAGAATATGTATTATTGCATAAATAGCACTAATTAATATTAATAACCTTAAACTATTTCAAACGAAAATATATCTGATAAAGAATTACTTACCTCTATTTTATCTGATTAGATCGAAAATTCACTTTAAATGATTGAAATTCAAAAAAAATTTGTAATAATTTAAAAAAAACTTGACAGTTGCGTATAATTAATTTGACAGATTTCCTAAAATCGCCTACCTCTGACATCACGTTTAGCCTTCAATTGTTTTTATTACCTACTAATAGTAGATAATGAAAAATTATGTACTTGTAGGAGACAAATTTAACTTCTCGACTCGAACGCAGCATAAATAATGACATCTTCTAATACTAGTAGTGGAAAAAACAATTAATGGTATTGAATCATCACCTATCAGTAACAGTAAATTATATGTTTATGAACTTACAAGTTTAGACGAAACAATGTGACGATGAGTGTTATTATTATGAATATATAAGGGCGAAATATCTTTAAAGAGAGGTTCTTTCGTTGTATTTAATTCTTCAGTATAATTGATAGAATAATATTGAGACCTTTGGTCCACTCTAGTTATCAGAGCACAGTTATCATGTATATATTGTTAGAAATATAATTAATAATGTTACAAAATAAGCCTGTGTCTATTAACCGTTAACGTAACCCTTTTAACTTGCGTGAAACTTTAGATTTAAGGTAACTTCACAGAAAGAAATGTAATGGAGTAAGATCGAGTGATCTTGGAAGCCTTCCCATAAGTAGCTGGGGCTCTTTTCACATCTCCGCGAAATTAGGTTGGTTTATAAGTTCAAAAATGTGTTAATTAAATTTAAAACGAAAACCACTTTGCCAGATATACTAGAGATATTTTGATCCAGAAAATGATCCATTTTGCAATAGTTTATGAAATAATGGTGAAAAATTTCTTTTAATACTTATAGCAAGAAGACTATACAGAAGAAAAAAAAAATGTCGGGACCCAGGCCCCAAAATAGATTATTTTTGCCGACATAAGCTTGGGTGACGAAAAAAATGGGTCACTAAAAAGTTTATAAGTAAAGTTTATTACCAATGGCAAGACACAGTTATGTGAGGAGTAATCAATATTTAATGCACTGCACTCATGCTAAATTAAAAAACAAAAATAATGATTACTACCCGTATAAAATCCGGTACAAGTGTCCAAATATCAAGGAAAACGCCTGTCCATGGACTCTGATCGAGTTTTTATATTTTGCAATTGATAATGGGTCAACTATACTGATAGGTATATAATTTTCAAGAAAAATAAAAATAAATTTTTACAACATTGAGAATTTAAGTAAAAAATTAAGTAAGAATATAAAAAATAAATGAAATTAAAATGTTGAGTAACCTTTATCAAAACAATAATAATATAAATTAAAATTATGGTAAATGTCATTAAAATAATTTCACCCTGTATATGAATTTTAAATAAATTTGATTTGACAGCATATGACATTGACAGATAATAACAGATAAATTGATAATTTCGATTTGAATAAATAAAGTAAAATTCTACATACTTATGCTAACGGCGAATAGTTCCTAGAAAATATTTTTCCAAAAATCAAATTAAAATTAGTTCTGTATAATTATTAATGTTAGTTTTTCTATAATTCACATTTAAAAGAAACGGATCTAGCCAATCAGACTTCATTCATCGAGACATCAAAATTCTGATTGGTGGACTTCAGATATCTTGATAAATGTAAAATTTTGCTAAAAAAGAAAAAAACAAGCATCTAGAAAGATCATCAAGCGAGTCCATTTTGAAATTTTAAAGGTGAAGGTGCTAAAATTTATTAGGAAGGTAAAATTAATTTTTATATATTAAACAAATTTCTAAATTGGAGAAAATATAAATAGTTAATATTTAAATTTACATATTTATATGTTATAAGCTGAAATTTGGCTATTATTAAAGAAAAACAAAAAAAAACTTAACTCAAACATATTAAATAAATTGTAATTTCAAGAAAGAAATTAACAATACTTTGTTACCAACTTATTCCTTATATTTGTCTTATTCTATCAAAAATAATAGCAAACTCGTTGATTTGTTTATTCAGTTTAGTTTTTGAGTAATGACTAACTTGCCGAAAATTTTCAAGTCCTTAGAATTGGATCATGTGAGGTAAAAATTCAATCAGCACTTGAAGTTAACAAATTTTAAAAAAAATGTAGAAAAATATTAAATAAACTAGTGGGCGGTGTTAAGATAATTTCGTGTTTTGTTGCTCTTAAGTAAGAGGCCAACTGGTAGTTCAGTGAGCCGAGAATAAGTAAGAGTTAGTTAGGGCGTTATTCATTTTCCTTTCATTCATATTTAATTTTAAGTTTTACTTTAATAAAATAATCCTCATAAATCTGAAGTTCCACTAAATCCTTAAAAGGCGGGAGAGGAAAAATCGCGATTTTTCAAGACTATGAAAAACTTCCTTATAAATTCCGATAACGGACTTTGCTCAGAAGAAAATCCGATAGCGGACTTTCTATGAAAAACTCCCATACAAAATCCGCTATCGGACTTTGTATGGAAGAAAGGCCGTTATCGGACTTTGTATGGAAAAAAGTCCTATAGCGAACTTTGTATGAAAAATTCCCATACAAAGTCCAATATAGCGGACTTTTTTGAGAGTAGAAAGTTGACATGCCACAATGGTCACATCATTATAGTGGCTTAATGGGAGAGGGAATAATAATGCCTCTTGTTAGCTTTACCCGAAGTCCACCACGCGGAGGTCAGAAGCCAAGGACTTCTCCCACTCAACCATTATGTTTCTTTGCTTTGTACCTGTTAAAAGAAGAAAGTTTTTGGCTACTTTTTATATTTCATATACCGCGTTTCAATATCTCAATTAATTTTTTCACATTACATGTCTTGAATTTTGCAACTAATTACCGAAACGAGAGTAAACCAACAGGACGGATTGATTCTTTCACTTTGCACATTTTCGGCAGTTCTATCTGAAAAATCCAAATCATTAATTCGCCACATTCCTTGGGGAGTTTTACAAATAACACACGAAGTGACCAACACCTCCAGGAATGTAGTGAACTAAATATTGAAAGAAATAATAGTCGTTCCCTGATTCTCAAATTCGTTTGCAATTTTGTCGAGTGTCAATGTTTGAAATCCAACGGGATCAGCAGAACGCACTTCAATGAACACAAAATCTTTGAATGTAATGTCGACTTTGATGTTATCATGACATTTCGAACAAGCGAGAGGTCCAAGGTTCGTTTCCCAATACCAACATACTTTTTTTATTTTTTCTAAAATTCTTTCTCTCATTTTTGCAATTATTTGATACTTTTTATTAAAAAAATTCCCCTCTTTTTTCCAAAAAATGGGAGTTTTTCCTTAAAAGAAATCAGTATTGACAAATGTGCTTTCCTTATCGAGATATCTCGAATAGAAGTTTCACTTTGTATGGCGGGCCCAGGACTCTCGGACCCGGAAAAGCTCATCTTCATTTTTTGAAGAAAACCGATGGCCGAAAAAATTTTCCGGATTGGCCGTACCGCTCTCGACATATCGTACGCACAGACATCCAGACAGACTTTTTTCGCGGAAAATCAATTTTCTCTCCACGTTTCATGACGTTTTAAGTCATTTGGAGCAAAAAAAAAATTTGAGATTTTTGCACGATTTCAATACTATAGGTGGCCCTACTTCAACAAAGGTTAAGTAGGGCGAATATTATGGTAAAATATTATTTCCCCTTTTCCTGTACCACAATTTTCTTCCCTTTACCTCCTAGTCTTCACAAGTGCGAGCACACACTTCGTCCAAGCAACCATGTGAGAACCCCCCATTTTAAACAAATTTATATTCTAACATTCTAAAAGTAATATCAACAATTTAAAATTCAATCCAAAAGATTATCCATAATCTCAAATGTAGTCCACCGATGAAGAAATAAAAATTCAAAGTCTAGTACCACGTAAATTTTAATGTAAAGTTGGGAGTTGGTAACTAGTTTCGGCATACTAATGCCATCATCAGGTCAAAGAGTTATAGCAAAATTATTATTATTAAGAAGAAATAAAAGTTCAAAGTCTAGTACCACATAAATTTTAATGAAAAGTTGGAGTTGGCAATTAGTTTCGGCATACCATTGCCATCATCAGGCCAGAGAGTTATAACATTAATTAGGAAAATTATTATTAGTTGTACCAAGTGCTAGTTACATTACTAGAGCGCGCACTTAAATATAGTTCATTATATAAATATTATTGAGTTTAAATTAATTTTGTGGTAGGAAAAGGGGGGGTATGGTACATAGTAAAAGTAACGATAAACAATATTAAATAAAATTAAAGACGGGAACCAACAGCGGTCGGTTAGGGAAGAACAAAGGTAGGGTACAGCCCTTGAATTTAAAATTTCCGACTTTCCTAATTAATGTTATAACTCTCTGGCCTGATGATGGCAATGGTATGCTGAAACTAATTGCCAACTCCAACTTTTCATTAAAATTTATGTGGTACTAGACTTTGAACTTTTATTTCTTCAATTTAAAATTAAACTTGTGGCCTGATCATGGCAGTTTGCCGAAACTAGTTGCCAACCTTCTTCAATCTTAATAAAATTTGTGGCACCTGACTTAAGAGTTTTATTACTTCATCAGTAGACCACATTTGAGATAATGGATAATCTTTTGAAATTAAATAAATAAATAAACAAATAAATCTTAAAAGGATAGATTTTTAAATTCATTCAATTATCTGTTTTATTTTCTTCCAAATTTTAAGTCATTAAATCAAGTCGTTTTGTCGATCTAACAATTTTTTTTTCATAAAAAAAACTTGGAATTTCTAGAACGGTCGTCGTGAAGTGTCGGATAACATCGTCATATACCTTACAATGAGATTTTTGTGTATTTAAAAGAAGTTAGTTGAATATAAAATTTTTGTGAGACTCATAAATTATCACTAATAGAAAATTTCTGATGAATTATTATAAGAGGTATGTAAAGAAATTAAATTTAATTTATAGGTATTCATCTTTTGAAAAAGTCATTATTTATTAGTTCTAATAGTATAAAAAATATTTTTTTTCATTTAATATTCTACAAAATTATAATAGGGTGGATTTATAAAAAACAAATATTTTTTATTTGTAAAAATGAATATTTATTTCTTTTTAATTTTATCTTTCATTTTTACTCATATTTATACATTTACATATTATTTGCAACTTAAAAAATAATTTTTGTTGAATAATACACAGGCTGTTTCTTTTATCAGACTAACATTGCTATATTCTAAAGAATAAGAGATACGAAGACGATTAACTGGTCAAAAAGTTAACTATTTTGAAGAAAATTACATTGGTGGAAAAAACATACAGGGACTCTCGTAGTTGTCGAGTTATAAAGGGAGAACTAACAATGCTATTTTTGTTTTTTTACGCATAGAAGTTTTATTAATAGAAATACCAAAAAATGGTAAATGAAAGTTTTATTGTATCTCAAATTTACTACAAAAGTTTACTAATAAATCTTTGATACGACATTTCGTTCATTAACGGCTATCAAGAATATAGCAATGTTAGCACGTGATGAAAAAAAGGACCTATATGGTTAAATAAATTTTTACTAATAGAAGGAAATTTTAATTATTTTATTTTATTATTGGGGGTGTATTTTTCCGCCAAAATTCTAGAGCATTGGTGAAATGATTAATTTTAATTTGTTATTTAAATATTATGATTTTTTTTTTGTAAATTGTACTGTGGAAAAAGGACTATTTTTCAAAATATCAATTTTTACTTTATTTTTACAGTAATTTTTAATCGAATTAAATTTTTTTTTTCGAATAAAAAATTTTTTTTTAAATATTTTTTTCACAATTTACAACTTTTTTACAAAGATTAACAACAATTAAGTTTATATGTTTAAAGCATATGGAGTACTGACTAGGACAAATAATAATTCCCAACAACATTATTATACAGGGTATTCCATTATAGGACTCTGATTATTTATAACCAAGATTTATCCATTTTTGTTATTTCTTTAATTATTCGTTTATTACGAACCGCATTATTGTGTATCTGTTTCATATTCTCTAGATACTACTTTTGTACGGTAAAATATTTGAAAAATTGCTCGAACAGGTCGATTTTTATTTCAGATGAAACATATTTCTTTAAGAAAATATTTATAATAATTTTAACCTCGTGTCCAGAGTAGCTACCCCGTTGAAATTTTTAAATGGCAACAGGGGTCGACTGATACCTCATTTGTAATTTTAGCGGCATATGGAAAACTTTTTTAATTTTTTGTTTTCCAAAAGTCATTGTTCTTAAATAATACTGCATATTCTAAAATCTGACTTAAAATAATCAAATTTTAAAATTTATTAGTAATATGAGGTTTGTCAAAAAATATGAATACAGCTGGAGTAAAGTACTTTAATCGTATATTGCTGATAAATTTTAAGATTTTATTACTTCAAATTTTGTTTCAGAACATGCAGAAATTTTTTTGAATAACTTTTTTTCGTAAAACAATGAATAAAAAACTTGTCAGCAACTTACAAGTGGACACACTGTATTTAATTATATATGATGATTTTAATATAGTTTTGTTTCAGATGAAATTCAGAAGAGAAATGGAAAAATCAAGAGGAATAGATCAAGACTTCAGTAAATTATAAGGTAAAATTTTTATTTTTTTATTACCTTTTTTGATGGTGTATTAATAAACGAATATTAAAAAAATAGGGATATTATAATTTTGAATATTTATTTTCATATGTTAATAATTTATGATATATTCCTGAATTTAATTTAAGCTTTTTCAATTTTTTGATAATTTTTAATATTTTATTATAAAAATTTTAAAGGTTTTATTAATTTTTTAAACTTACATACCGATTATAACAGTTTTGAAAATTTTATTATTCGTTATTTTTCAATTTTTAGCAAATTTTGAAGTTTTTTATATTTTTATAATTTTGATAAATTTTGATTTAAAATTTGAGTAGTGGTAACACTATCTCTTCTTCTTTTTTTATATTAAATTGCATTTATTCAAATTTGATGTAAAATGTTGAACGTACGTTTTAAGATAGGTGTCATGTATTAGAAAGAAAAAGTTTTACACATCGTGTCGAATTTTAAATATATGTCAGTTACTAGTTTTAGGAAATTTTGAGTTTTTTTTAATGTTCACTTGACTTGGTGTATATTGTTGTGATTTTTATTTTATTTACCTCTCACCCTTCAGATAAGAGAGGTATAGGAATCATGCTAAAAATTGGGTAGTGAGTTTTCAATGGATAAACACGTTTTGGGGTCCCTAGAATACGATTTTAATATTTTCGCGATGATGTCTGTGTGTGTGTGTGTTAGTGTGTGTGTGTGTGTTAGTGTGTGAGTGTGTGTGTTTGGATGGATGTTGTAGTAACGATAACTCAAAAACTGCTGAATAAAAAAATTTGAAATTTTGCATACAGAATTCTGATACCCTAGATTAGATCTGATTAGATTTTGGTGCCAATCGCACAACCGGAAGTGGCAGTTGCTATGGGTGATGACGCCATTATTGTACAAAACGGCAATAAAGTTTTACACATATATTTTGTATACCCTATAGTTTATTTTCATCTCATTAAAATTTTCGAAACTTTTGCCATTGTTGCCAGATTTACAAAAAAATAATTTTTTTTTTATACTTTTTTGTGTCAACCTGTAAATTTTTGATTCAAAAATGGCGAGAGGTCATGTGCTGGCCACATCAGATTTTTTTAATTAATTTGCATGAAATAGACGATATTTTTGATGATGATGATAAACTTATTGATTATATTCGTAATCAAGGAACTTATACTGTGTAGACCCCATGAATAAGTGGGATGATATAGAATTTTACAAAAGGTTTCGATTTTCAAAAGAATCAGTTCGATTTATTCTTAATGAAATAAAAATAAATTGTCAATTTGTCGTCGAATGTCAAATCAAATTTATGCACAGAACAAGCCAAATCAGAATTTTAAGCCATGAAATTATAAAGTTCAGAGCCAATAATTCTGATTAAGCTTAAATTCAAGAAAAAAGATGATGTTAAATTTAACAGAGACACGCCCACATTAAATCATGATTAAGGTATAATCATAGCATAAAGTACCGAAATTCTCTGTTAAAATTTAATTTTCTGTTAAATTAACTTAATCAGCTTGCAAAGTACCGGGCCTAAAAAGTAAAAAAACATTGTGCAAATAAAAAAAATCTATTATCGTCGTTCTTTTTTTTTAGTGTGTAAAAAATATATCTCGACATTCTTTACATAATTTAATTATTTGATTTTGTTCCTTATTGTTCGTATAGGGTGGCGCAAATTTAATTGAACACTAATTGGGATTTCGTGTATAGATATAAAGTTGGTTAAATGGATAAAAAGATGTGTATTAAATGACTGTCGCGTTGTTTTGTCCATTTATTTATTTCACATTTTTAATTTTTTTAAATCAAAAACTAATGAAATAAATTTAAAATTATTTAAACCATTGAATAGAGAATAAAAAACACCTTCAAGCGAGCTAAATCTGTCGACCCCGGTTGCCATTTAAAATTTTCAAGGGGTAGCGACTCGGCGCAAGGGGTTGTAATTGGGGAATTTTTTTTATTATAGAAATAAAAATTGACCTTTTTTATTAGCTTTGGCAAGGATCAATTAGCCAGATTATATTTTACCATACAAAAGCTAATAGGGAGGGGGTAACACATTAACTTTCACACTATATAATTTTGTTTCATTTTGTTTCAGGAATGAGTTGGAAACAGGTAAGAAGTCACGATTATAGGGGTGTTACCAAATTATTAATTACAAAAAAATTGGTTAGATTTATTTATTTTTTTATTTAGGTTATAATAAAACATGATGACGAAGAGAACAATTTTTATCGAGCAAATTAAACTGTGCGGACACACCACGGTAAATCATTCATGTTCACTACTCGCACACATAACGGTAACGTGTCGGTAAATGATCTAATCGGATAAATGAACTCAGTGCAGTACATCGAATTAACGGTAATAAATAGTGTGTGTTTGTGCTACGATAAATAAGAACCGTCCTACACGCGAGACCGACGCGACGGACGAACAGCGACGGTTTTAAACTCATACCGGGTGGACGTTCATAGCTGCCACGGTTTCGCTCGCGGGCGGCTGCGCGAAAGTATGGTAGATAATTAATGGAATTGATTAATTCTTATAATACTAAAACTTGATTTGAATAAAATTTATGAAATTTAAAATTAATTAGAATTGCTCAATTGTACTAAAATTATTATTTAAAATTTTTAAAACTTATTCATCAAAACAACATATAAAAATTATAATAAAATTTATTTGAAATAAAATTTTAATCTAAAATATTAATAATTTAAATTTTACAGATGGTAGATTAATAATTTAAATCTTATCGCCTGTTTATAAAGAAAAATTATACTTTTCCGATAAAAAATGACGTATTATTTGAATTAGCATGTATATTTTTTAAATACAAATATATATTTTTTGCAATTTAAAAAAAAATACATTTAAAACTTTATTACTAAATAAAACTCAAAATTATGTACGGATAATGTATTTATAAACGTTAATTGGGAGTGGCCACTAGTTTCGCTAATATGGCCATCTTCAGGCCATATACTAAATAACAATACTTTTAGTATAAAATTCCATACTAATTAAAACATAATAAGCAGAACGCTTAAAGGCGTGCACATATATGGAGAGAATACAAGAGAGTGAGGAAGGGTACATAAAAAATTGTGTAAAAGTTAAAAATTAAATTATTAAAATGAGTTAATTTTTAACTTTCACACAATTTTTCATGTACCTTTCCTCACTCTCTTGTGCCTCCCCCCCTATATGCACCTTTAATCGTTCTGCTTATTATGTTTTAGTTAATATGGTGTGTTTTATACTCCAAGTATTGTTATTTGGTATATGGCCTGTTATCCGAAACTAGTTGCCACCCCCATTTAACATTTATAAATATATTTGGTAAATGATTTCGAGTTTTATTTGCTATGAAAGATTTGACTATATCTGAGTTATGGATAACCTTTTGTTGGTTTTTTTTTAACTTTAATTACACTTTAAAAAACACTTGACGTATGTTTCGCTCAATATATTTACATGCTCAGAGTTGATAATAAAATTGTTTATCATGGTGTTAACATAGTTAGTGAAACGACGTCGAGTATTTGTGAAAAAGTGTAATTTTGATTAGTGGTGGCGATATTTTTCAACATGGCAAAATGTGTACAATTACGAATGGGATTAATCAATTCTGTTAAATTCCTTCATCCTCGGTGCCGGGCTGGCTGCCAAAATCACCTATCTCGGCAGCCACGGTTTCCGTTTAACACGGCTGTGTGTGCTCGAGCTTATTTTTATTCAAAATTATACCTCCGATTTGCCGTTGCGTATGCGCTGGCCTTTATATTTATTATTTCTATGGGTTATTTACGTTAAGAAGTGTTGCTAATAATTGAAATATTTCAAATTTTTCTTGATTTTTATGGACTACATCAGAGGAATTTATTAAGAATTGAAAGTATTGAATCTTTGTAAAAATAATATTTTTAACAATTTACTATTAAAAATGATTAACTAACGCTAAACAATCAAACCAAGTAAAATATGAAAATTACAGCAGTCAGACAATTATTTTTGGTTAAGATCATGAGGCAACGTCGCAAAAGGCAGACAATATACTAACATAAAATTTTACTAGTTCATCGCAATATCTATAATGTATTGCAAAATGCAATTGTGTAATATTGGTAATAAAAAATACTAGAAATTCCATTATCTTCTTAACGTAAATAACCTATACATTTATTATTCTTCCATTAGAAGATATTTTCAAAGAGAAGCATTCCCATTCAACAAGGGGGGGGGTCGGTCTTGAATATAAATTTTAAATGGTAATCAAATAAAATCTAATAATTATTTAAATATTTAAAATTATTAAAAAAATTAATCAGTTTAAATTCAGAAAAATTATGCTTTTATATAAATTATATCAAAATTAATTTTTAAAAATATTAAATTTCTAGGACTGTAATGAATAGTTCCCATAAGTTATCGTACATTTTGGAATTTTTATTGATATTAGAAAGATAATTATGGATTTATGACTTGTATTTAGATATATTAACAATCAAATTGTCACAACATCTAAAGCAAATATTAATATTTAGTTTGGGTTAATTTTAATTTGTCTTAATTTAAATAACGTTTTAAACCCTCCCCTGTAAACATCAAGATCAACATTTAGAAGATCAACACAAACATCTGGATTGCAGCAGCATGTCAATGGATCATTATTTTTATAAATTAAAAATAATTAATAATTTGGTATCACTGGTATATATGTTTAGCATCCTGACACAATAGAACGATTATTGATAGGCTTACTGTATACACAGATTGGTTATATTGTATCTAGCTGTTCTTTAATCGGACTATAGTGATTTAAGTACTTGACTTGTGGCGACTCTAAAGCGGTGCGTCACAAGTTGGTATGGGATGCGTATGTAACTAAGAGTGATCATAGTAGGTATTTGTTAGATGATGAACATGAGTTTTAGTGGAGAGTGTTTAGATTTAAGGTTAGACGTACGTCGGATAAATTTAAACTTGTATCTAATATTGAATTTAAACGCACTCTAGGTATGTTTACGGCATCTGACCAAGTAAAGACGATTATAAATTATCCTTACAATTAAAACTTTAATATATGAAAAGACGATTAAATATAATATATAGATATTTTAAAATCGGACTTGCCTTATGTGGCGACCTCTAAAGCAGTTCGTCACACGCTCGTATAGATGCAGTATGTTACTAGAGTGTCTGTCTGTGTTAGGAAACATCAAGTTAGAGGTTATATTATAATTGGAAATGTAAATGGAAAATTGGAAATGGGAATGGAAAATCGGAAATGGAAAAATGGAGAGGATTAGTTCAAGACTTCAGTATATTTTAAGGTAAAATATGAAAAAAGTTCGAAAAATTAAAATTTTTGAGAAAAACTTTTTTTTTAACTTTAATAATGCATTTTGATCTAAAAAATTCTAAATAGATCTTTATTTTTCATTTTAAAATTATCTAAAACACGCATGCAGTACAACGTTTTATCCACAATCACTTTCATTTAGAATCAGAATCGCCGAAATTTTTCATCAAAAAATGATTTGACATTTTGCACCTCCTCAAAAATCATTGAAATTATACGTACAAAAATATCGGGAGGTGTTGAATGGTTGCTATTTATTTTTCATTATTCCACTAGTGGAATAAAATAATTTCATTATTCCACTAGTAGATAAAGAGGTACTTTATACGGTTCATAAGTGTGGATAAAACTTCAATTATAAAGTGATTATGGATAAATAATATTTAATGAAATACTTCAAAATTATTTTCTACTTCATTTTAAATAAATATTTGTTTAATATACAGGGCTCCCCCAAATAAATATTTTTAATAACAAAATAAATAAAAAAACAATAACCCTTTTTTTCTTTTTTTTCAGGTTAGTGATCTATACATAATTTGGTATGTATTTTACAAATATTTTAAAACCCGTAAATTATTATTTTCGGTTGTTTAGCCGGATTATTTTTTCTTATTTGATCAATTATTTAGTAAATGTATAAATAATATTAGGCGATTGATTCTAAAATTTTAAATAATTGAATATTTGTTGTTAAAAGTTAATTATGCCTATGGGCATAGGTTTCTAGGTTTTCTCTAATTGATTTTAAATGTAGATAAGAAAAAAATAGTTGAATTCATCAAAAAAATTAATCAGATGGTAGGGAAAGTTATGATGGTATGTTTATAAAATACTACAATTGATATCTATATCAGGGTCGTTTTTTGCTTTACGCCAATAAGGCTGGACAGGATTGGATCTGCCACAAATGTTTAAAATATACCTTTATAAATAATTTTTAAAAATGATGACATGCCTTAAACTTTACTGCGGTTACATTTTTGGAAAAATAAAGGGTTACGATATTATCAAAGCTCCAGTACCAAAAAGAATTTTTTTGAATTAATAAAAAAATTAATCTGGTAAATTAACTAATGTGTAGAATCATCAAAATTTTAAGTGTATCACTGGTACCTTGGTAAATAATAGTTTTTATTCAGGGAGTTCATTTTAAGACCCGATAGACCGAAAATCGTGAATTCAATTTTGAGAGAGTTAAAAGAAAGTAAAGCTAAACCCAGGAGTCGAGCTGCTTGCTTCGACTCCTATGGATTTTAAAGTTTAACATGTGCCACCCCACAAAAGGACAGAAATTGTGTGATAATTAAATGTAAGTAAATTTTTTATATTTTATTATTTAAATGAATAGATAACTCTGTTTTAAATTTATCTTTCATTGCATTTTACAGCTTTTATTTAAGACATTTTTACCTATCTCAAATAGGGAAGCAGGTATCATCCACCCATTTGATACACCCTGTATATATATATATGTGTGTCAGAGGCCATTTCGTGCGTCTATCCATTTTTTCCTAAAATTTGCTAATGACTTTCTTAATCAAAAATATCGGTTCTCGAATTTAAAAATTCCATAAGCAAACCTTACCGTTTTTTCGCAAAAAAACTGACTTATGTCTAATGTGATTGATGTGTCATTTCGAAAGCTTCAAAAATTTTCAGTGAATAATGTTTAATTTAGTAAAAATAGTACAAAACCTTTACACAACAGTTGGAAAATCGTTATTAGGATTACAAATACAAAAATGTACGTTTACTACCGATGCTGCAAGTTTAAAAGTTACCATTGTTGGAGCGGCAGGTAAATTTGCAACAAACAAATATTAATTCCTGATATTTTTTCTATTTGGCAACGACTTTCTTACCACATAGTGATTATATTGCTTTCGCTTTTGTAGGAAAACCACACTTTTACATTTTCCGAGTAAAATACTTACATTTACATAATTCATGCAAAATGTGACTCAAAATTTCAAATTCAAAATAAAATGTAATTAGTTAAGATTTTATATTATGCAGAGTCTAAAAGTCTGCGAGGCCTTTCAGCCTTCATACACCTATATACTTTTATACGACCAACTAAAAATTTTTGTTTCAGTTTTCCGTTCAATATAAAAATCGAGGACCCTAACAAAAATTTTCTCTTTCCTTGTAGTTACCGAAATTATTATCTGATTTTTTGTTCTTTAATTTGCTGTAGTCCGTATTATTTTCTACGCGACTTAGGAAATTGTTTTTAGTACATAAATATTGAATTAATAGATTATTTTAGGAAGAATTGGTCAATCACTTAGTCTTATGTTAAAACAGTCTCCATTAATAGATGAATTATGTTTATATGATATAAAAAGCACCGATGGATTAACTAAGGAACTGAACCACGTTGATACTAATTGTAAAGTTGTAGGATTCTCCGGAAAGGACAAACTTCCCCGAGCTCTTGCAGTAACTACTTAATTTTATTTGCATTTTAAAATAAAACGATACAATAATTTCTTAGGGTTCAAAAATTGTAGCCATTCTAGTCTCTGCTCCAGAGTGTGATAATCTAAGTTTAAACGATCAGTGGGACCCCAATGCTAAAATTTTTCAAGAAATTGTCCAACAATTTTCATCTCACTCCCCTAGAGTACGTAATCAAAATACTTAATGTTAAAAATATAACTATAAATTTTATTATTTACTTTAAGGCTCTTTTGGCAATTGGTACCAATCCTGTAAACAGTATGGTACCCTTAGCGTGTGAAATAATGAAAAAAACTGGCATGTTCAGTCCGAAGAGTATTTTTGGTATCACAACTTTAGACGCTGTCAGAGCTAACACATTTGCTGCCAGAGTACTGGGTCTAGAGCCGGAAAGTGTACTAGTACCCGTCATCGGTGGCCATACTCAAGATACCATAATACCAGTATTAAGCAACACCAAACCGAAGGCACACTATACAAATGTAAGTTAAACAGGAGAATTTGGCATACATATATTATGAAGAGTACAATTTTGGTGTGGTAGGGGCTTTTTCTATTTCTCAACTTTTTCGTAAATATCAGATATAAAATTTTGGAAACTGACGAAACAAAAAAATAGTAAAAAAGACATGTCGCAGTGCCATAAAATGCAGCCCTATAGTAGTTCATTATTGTGTATTGCTCTAGTATAAGATTCAACGTACCCGCAACGTTATTTTGCTATCTTGGTTGACTGTTTTTATTATAACTTAATTTGTCCGCCTTGCTGCAGTATATTGGAGCGAAGCGTAGTTAGTGTTGAAAATAAATTTCATAAAAATGCTTACATTAAAAAGATCTATTGCAGAAGATCGTGATTAAATGGCACATAGAGAATATATAGTAAATTAGAAGAAGGGGTTAGTTATTATAAACAAAGTGATATATTGTTTCATAGCCAACACATTTAGTACGCATATGAGCAGGAACGCGAATGAGGTAACCCGAGGACGAACCATTTGCCTCGGATACGAGAAGTTCGGATTCCTGAACAGTGGACGCACGAGGCTTTGTTATGACATCGATCCATCGAATGTGGCGAGCATTCTTGTTTTTCAGTCGCTTTTAAAATATGGCCGATTCAGATTCTGATGGCGAACGCACTGCGTATTTTATAATTTTGAGCAATGTATTAAAAAATGCAATAAAAGAAAAAACCAAAACGATGGTCGTCATAATTATATCTTAACCGAAGAAGACAATTGATTCAAAATAGCACATGTTTATTAAAAAATCTCTTGGCGAATATAACAAGCGGGTTCTTTAATAATTTTATGAGAATGTCTGAAGAAGATTTTTTTTGCTAGTAAATTATTATTAAAAAGAATTAATGAAAAATAATCTTCAAGTTTAATCGACAATAAAAATATACATTCAAACTTTTCCGTGCACCTACTAATTACGAGCGATAGAGTAGACCGCCTCGACACGAAATTTTCCGTTCAGACTGAGCTCGCACCGAGCATTATGCCTCACTTTGATGTACCGCAAGAAACGGATCGGGACGAGGCCGCATGCATACATTAAAATAAATTCACACGCCTCGTTCGGACGTACACACCTCGGGTTGCCTCATTCGGGGTTGTGCTCATATGCGTACCCTGCTTTAATTGGCTTGATCTGCGGTGTCTGTGTACCAAATATAAAGCCAGTCCGATGTCTAGAACGGAAGATATCATGTTGACAGACACACACATTCAGATGGAATGACGATATTATTAACTTTCTGCTTCGCTATCGAAAGTTAATAATATATCAGTAGAAACAAATTTATTTAAAATCCATAAATTAAATCTTAAGTGAAATTATTCTTGGTTGTCAATCAATCTCGCGAACATCAAAAATATCAAATTTAAATCAGTTTGAGTGAAATTTATGACAGTCCTCATAATATAAATTAGACGTCAAAATTATAAGTAATTTAATTATATAGGTATATTTTTGAATAATATACTAAGTACTAATGAATAAATATATTACATAAAGTAAAATGACTATTTTTAATGTTTTTAAAATAAAATGTCATTAGATAGTGTACGTAAAGTTAGTAAGTTATGCATGTTAGTAGAATGGTCCCGGTTAAAGTTGATGATTTTTTGATATATTAGGTTTTTAGGTATTATGAATAAATTCTGAACGTTTTAGGGGTATTGTATGTTTATTACCGGAGATACGGTGTCCCATAAAATATACACCACAATTTTCTTTTAATTTTTGGTATGAAAGTTATGCCAAGTATAACAGGGTCAACAAAATTTTAAACAATATGCTAGTGATTATTTTATCATACAAGGCATCCCAAAAATAATATTAAACCAGAAATTTTAATAAAAATCTATAAAAGTTCCTTTTTTTTTATTTCTGGATTTTATCTATCTTCGAGTTCATTATTTGCTACGTTCAGTTCGAAAAGATTACCACCATGCTGAAGGGTATCCTGAACGTGGTTCCGGTGAATTCGTAACTTTTTAAATCCCCAATCCTACTCATAAGCTCTCTACTCAGTCAATTTTGCTAAGACCCTTTGACCACTGGTTAATTCGTAACTGTAATCTGAATTTAATCATTTCTTAATTCGAAAGGTACAAAACTCATAAATACCAAAAAGTATCACAGAGGTACAGAAGGTACATTAAATCTTCTGACCGATCGAGGAGATTATTTTTTACTCGAATTTACTTAGTTTTATCTGGTATGTTCCAACAGTAAGTTCATTTAAATAGTCTATGTCAAATCTAGGAAATTCTTAGTCAAATTCGGGATTTAAAAGTTTCCATATCCTTGATGAGCTGATGTGATTAACAATCAAGGAACACCAAACAGTCAATCTATACTCGAGAAGTAATTGTTTGGTAAAACGTTTTACACTTCTTACCATTCATCATAATTTTTTATGTTTCATAAATAATAATCCGATATATTCAGTATAAATATAAGAACTTTTAAAAACGTTATTTAACATTTGAATATTTTAGGACACCCTATACAATCAATTACCATTAATATATTATTATCTAAGGGCTTATTAGCGTTATACAGATGATGTAGATCATTATCTTGGCATATATTATAGATTTTTATTAAGATTTCTAGTTTAATATTATTTTTGAGACGCCTTGTATAATAAAATAATCACATTGTTCAAAATTTTGATAACCGTGTACTATATAACTTTCACACCAACAATGAAAGGAAAATATCAATTATTTTCGTAGTACCTAAAATATGTGATGTATATTTTTTGGGACACCTATCTCCGGTCGTAGACATACAATCTCCCTTTTATTTTCAGAATTTATTTGTAATACCTAAAAACAATATATCAAAAAATCATCAAATTTAATCGGGACCACTTTTCCCATGTTACCGGTACGTTGTTCTTTTCTTTTTTAAAAACCTTGTACAAAAAATTCTGAATACAGTTTTTAAATTTTCGAAATCGGATAAGTAGATTAGGAGTACGATTACAAAGATTCATATTTTTCTTGCTTCTTGGATGCTCCGCTCACTTCGTTCGCTTCGCTCCAATAAAACAATAACTTCAATATTTTAAAATTACACCTACCTTGAGTAACTTACTAATTTTGGTATTTCATTCCGTAGTAGAAAAAATAATCTTCTTGTCCACAAACAAATTCTTAAGCCTACATTTACCATTTGTTCGGCGGTAAACAACATGGTTAACATGAGATAATCTGAGTTTTCTACAGTTTTTTAGGACACATTTCTAAATAAGATTAATGTAGATTCTTGACAAAAATCTAAATTGTCCAATGATACCCATAGGGAAAGGAGTCAGCAGGATACCTGAAAGGGTTTAAATTCAGACTAATCAATATTTGGATAGAAATTGGAAGCCTTTTAATTTTATACTTATGTTAAAATAATGTGTCTGTATATCATAGGGTTCCTGCTAAAAGTGACCAAGTCAGTTTTGATGCTTTCCAAGAAATTGCATGTGAAAATTTAAGTTGATATGAAAAATCAGATTTTACATGTTTTATCACTTATAGAACTTTAATTATTACTGGAAATTTCGAGCACTGAAATGGTTTGAAAATTATCCCAATTTCTCGGAAATCATTAAAACTGATTTGGGCACATTTAGTAAAAAACCACACGATATGTAAATTGAAATTGATCAAACATAACCCATTTTTTAGGATGAACTAGAGAGTATCACGACTAACGTAAAAAAATCTCACGATCGTATGATGAAACTAAAACCCGTAGAAAGTGCACCCCTAGCAAGCGCCTTTGCCTGCGCTCGTTTCATAATTTCTCTCGTAAAAGCCATGAGGGGTTATAGGGAGATCGTAGAATGCGCGTACGTAGCTTCTAAAGTTCATCCTGATCTTAAATACCTCGCTACTCCTCTTTTGCTTGGTCCTCATGGTGTTTCAAAAAATTTGGGGATTCCCATGCTATCAGAGTACGAATCTTGTATGCTAGAAAACGCGATAAATCCGTTGATAGAAGACATAAGAAGAGGAGAAAAATTCGCTGGAGTCGAGGATGAAGGTAGTGCGTGTGATCCTTGCCGCACAGTACCAAGGTGCGAACCGAGTTGGTGTGAATACCAAAAAGATCCCACCAAGTAAAAATCAAGAAAGAAGAAAGCGTTATTCTAGTAACTACCTAAAGGATATTGATATTTTTTGATAAAGTATTTTAAAAATATTGTTTTTCTGTCACAAAATAAAACTCACAGACCGATGAGAAACATAGTCTTTATCTTGAAGACAATTAATGGACTAGATTCTGCAATCATCCAGTAATTTTAGCCAAATTTTTTCATCAAGATTAAAGACAAAATCTTGAGTTTAAATTCGTAGATTTAATAATAATCATTTAAAGTTCATATAAGGGTTCAGAATAGTAAACATTCAGATTAGATAGATTTTTCATTTTAAAAGTCAAAATTTCGAGTTCGAAGCAAAAATTTCAGGTTTGAAGATGGAGGCTATTAAAAAAAATTAAAAATTAATAAATAAATATGTATATTATCAAACATTACTACAGTAACATATTTACATGTGAATTATTTTAATATACATAAACTTTATAAGTTAATGGCACATCTATTTTTTTATAGTGCGAAGGTAGCTCTTCCAAAAATAAAAATAATCGACTACTTTTTTATATTATATACAATTTGAGATAATATTCACAGCCTCAAACACAATTCTGACTTTAAAAACCTTGAAGAAAAAACAATCGTTATCGTCTTTATACTGTACACCTATGCTGCTTTTATTATCTTTTTTATTTTTATCACAATCCGTACACAAGTGACTACCAAAAATATATAAAATAATTTACACCATTTTGACGTTTAATATTTATAGTTTTAAGTTTAAAAGTAAATATTTCAATTCCTGAGTCAAAATTTATAGTCAAAATTCTGTCTCTGTGGATACATTTTTAGATTTAAAAGTACATATTTCAAGTTCGGAACCAAAATATCATGTTCAAAGGCAAAATTATGGGGTTGTAGTTAAATGTTTGGATTTATCAACTAATATCGAGTTCAGAGACAAAATATTTAATTTTTATTCATTTAAAGTTACAAATTTTATTGTCACTTAAATTAGCGCAAAAAATTTAGCAAAACTATTTGTTTGGTCTATAATATTTGGAGACGTGTTTGAAATACGGATTGTCATTTTTTCGTTTTACTTTTTTAAAAAATTAACATCTACGGCAGCAATAATAAAATTACACAATACAAAAATAATCACATTCATGGTTTTTGGAAACATTTTACACACTTATTTATGGTAACATCCAAGTGTAAAAAGTTGAACAATTAAATACATTATTTTTTAGACAAAAAAAATGGATATGTTACAAAAATTTAGACGGTTTTGGCAAAAACTGCGATAGTACAAGCATTTTAAATAATTCAGACTTCGCCAAAAGCGTCATGGAACCAAAATTATTTTTTCAAAAAAAAAATATGTTCATTGATATGTAACTAAAGTCTAGTATGTTTTTTTAACAAAAATATTAATCGTTCCTGGTATATAAATTTTTTATAATCTGAAATAAAGGTACTTTTTTATTTAACAGCAACAAACGTAAATATAAATTCGAGCACATTTAGGTAATTAGAATAAAAATGTACAAAAAATAACAATTAATTATTCTAAAAGTTCTTTAGATATTGCAATTAAAAAAATGTAGCATATTTTACATATAATTATATAAAAAAAGAGAGTTTTATTTATAAATAGTATTTGCCAATTTACAAATACTCATTCGAGTTATCAGTTGAATATCAAGTTTAGAATCAATTATAACTCTCATAATCTAAATTTTAATTTGAAAGGCATTTTGATATATGAATAGAGTCAAAAATTCGTAATTACAGTAATTTTTTTAAATTTACAATCAAGATATCTCACATATTCAAAATTTTGAATTCAGAGACAAGGTACTGAATTCATAATAAAAATTCGGAGTTTAGAGTTAAAATTTCGAGTTCTGAATACAAAAATCTGATTTAGAATAAAAAATTTACAGCTTAGAAACAAAATATTTCAAGTTGAGAGTTAAAATATCAAGTTTAGAAGTAAATGTTCATTATGATAGTAATTTTTGGTAGTTAATAATATTTGTTTTTTTTTACTAAACGAATTTAGCGGGTTATAACACACAATTTACGGTTTAAATGAGTAGTAGTAGTTGAATTTTTAAGTTTAAAAGTAAAAATTTTTGAGTTTTATAAATTGGCACTTAATACCTATGAATAAAGCAATTCTAATAAAGAATTTGTATCACTTGATACTCACAAAAGTATATTTAAAATAATTGATTGGAAACAAACAAGAAAACAAATTATTTCACAAAAACATTTAAAAATTCATAAAACAATTCAAGATTAAATTTTGAATATTATAAACATTTAAATAAAAAAGAAACATTAAAACTGAATAAAGTGTATAAATATTTTAAAAATAACATGAATATAAATGCATTTTTGCAACATATAGTTTTTTTTTTCTCAAAAATGTCTTAAATTCCATCGGATATGTTCGAGATATGTACCGAAAAAATGATAATTATTTCCTAAGGTTTTACATTTTGAATACATGTTCTATTCACTTTAGTTTTTTAAATTGTCCCCTTTTTTAAATACACTGTAAGTTTTAACAACCTATACTTTTTTATTAAATAATAATTGCCAAATGGAAATAAGGTAAATATACCGTAGGATTTTTTTTCAAAATAAGGAAAAAAATTTATGTCCAAATGAGTTGCAAGTGAATTTAAGTGATCGTATACTTTCTCACAAAATACATTATGGCCTGCCTGCAACTTTTTTATCAATATAATAAATCGAATTAACTTTCTTTGCAATCACTTTTCTTCTTTTATTTTCTCCTAAACTATACTCTCTTTTTCTAGTTGTAAATTATTGTAATCGTTTAAGTTGCCTTTTCGCAACGACGTGTTGCTCGATTTGAAACCGTTTCCGTTAAATAAACTAACCAGCCAACTCCTGAAAGCGCTCTTTGAAATCGGTTTCTTACTCGGCACATCCGACAGTTGGCCACAAGATGTCGATACCGCTTCTAGAGAACGCCATCTGTAAGGACAAACATGAAACTATATACAGTGTTGCTGGAAATCTAAAAACCGGTCGAATACAATTTTTATAGTACATATATGTAATCTTGAGGTTTTGCTGGGCAATTAACTCGTTAATCCGTTAATCTTTAATTAACTGATTAACTTTTAAATTAATTTCAAAAAATATTAACAGTCTTGTCAACTTCCGTTAAATTCCGTTCCGTTAACTTAAGTCCGTTACATTGGAGTGTCCGTATTTTATGCCTGAGGAGACAACACTGACGCGGAATAACGCTGTTGATTACCTACTGTGTGCATCTCTTGGAACTCGACAACCAACCATTGTGACAAAATAAGTGTTCAAAGTGCAAGATCTTAGCCACCAGGTGCATTGTTGTACGCCCTTTATCTGTGATAAAAAAATATTTATGTCGGAAGAATGTTAGCTGGGTGCACCCTTCCATGCAAAGTTACGAAGACTGTGGTTGCAAAAGTATGATAGCAGCAAGTTCTCAAAAGTCAAGATGCTAATAGAAGCAAATTTTGAAGACGCTCTGATTGGAGAAAAGGAATCAAACAAAAAGGATAATGGGAGTATTAGCATTATCAGCAAAAATGAAGAATAAGTTGATGAGGATACGTCTAGACGCTACAAATTTCTGAAAAACAAACCTCAGAATTTATTGAGAACTTTGCTAGACTCAAAATCAAAAGAATCTTTTACGGATGCTGCCTTTCTAGATGAACCAATTTAAATAAATCTTTTTATTAAATATAACACTGCTATCTCATCTAGAGCTATTATATATTTTACGGGCTAAATGATCATCGCTGACGGGTAATAACTTTAATATGCTAATTTTTATGAAGAGTAACATGCACCTGATGCAAAATTGTGATAAATAATAAATAATCTTTTATTCATACTGCTTTATTATTATCTAACTTAGATCTAAATAAATGTGTTTAATTTAATTCTTCATCACTTGTTTTTGTCTTATTTACCATTCCAGCATTCCCAACCCAAAATCAGGTTGGGTTTTGGAAGGTTAACTTTTAAGGGTTAACTTTAACTTGCGTTGTTTTCTTTTAAAAACGCTTTATCGATTATCGAAGTTAACTTTTTAATTAACGAATTAACGATTAACGAAGTTAACTTTTTGATTTACTGTGCCCACCTTTGAGTATATGATAACTCCTAAGGACACTAACATAGTTAATATAGCAAATCAAAAGCAAAAGAAACTTTTAATACAATTACAATAATTTTATACCGGGATAGAAGTTTCAGACAATCTGGACTCTAATTTACAATTACACTAATAAAGAACTAAAAAAAATATGACTTGTAAATACTTACTTCTTAGAAAACTCGCTTTCCGGAACATCATCCACCGCGCTTCCTCCTCTTCTCCTGATATTCGCGATGTTCTGGTGCGTGGCATTCAACAGCGGCGCCTGGACATCTTCCACGTAAAGGTTCACGTTATCTTGAGGGAATCCTACGAGATTGCCGTTAGGAAAATTGTTATTGGTCAATTTGTCTTCGGGCAACGCTATAATTTGAATGTCGCCACATTTGTTGCAATTTTCTAACGATCTCGTCGATTTTCTCCTTCCGTTTAGGAATTTATCGATCAAATCGGAGGGTTTGTTACCTTTGAATAGAGGAAGGGGATCTAACGATTTTGATTCCCGGATCCTGTTAAGCATACCCTGAAAATTGACTTATGAAAATTTAATCCATAACTTATAATTTAAAATTTACCTGACTCTTTTGATGTTCGTCGCAGCTTGAAGCTATGCTCGAAAGAACTCTCCTGGGTCTGGGTTTACGGTTTTCTTCCGGTACTTCGATAAGTTGGCTGCCAAAGGCGGTATTGATTGTGAGTTTGGAACCAGCGCTGTCTGGAACAGTCAACGTGTGGCGCGTTAGACGCAAGTGTTGCGCGGGTACCGGCGAATTTTGAATAGTCGACGTGCTTTCCACTTCCATACTCGTACCTGATGGAAAAATTTTCAAATGGCAATGGTTTTCAGTGCTGCTTTATGTTTTAATTTAATTTCAATTTATTTTCATGAAGTCGATGTATTATGTATTTAAATAATTGACGAATGTTACTTAATTGACAACTTGTTTTCAAAGACAACACTAGAGAGCATATTCGCGAATTTGAATAAAGTTTTAACAGTGGCAAACAATATTTTCGCATGTTTCCAAAACATTATCACGATTCACCAATTGTACTATCTTATATAACGACAGTTAAACTGCAAAAATTGTGATGTGTATTTGATATTTTTATTTAAAATCTATGAAAATGTTTGTTAGCACAAATTATAGATAAGTTATCAACCAAAAATGTCGAGATTTTGCAGTTTAACCATCGATGTACAACTAAGATAGGGACATTCAAGCCATTTTGTTCGATTTTAAGCCGTTAGATAAAATTGAAAAAATGTAATTTTCAGTTGACTATAATTTTAAAACTATTTAGTTTGTATTATAAGTGTAACAGGTTTTGAAATCAGAACCAATCTAAATATGCCAAAATATAATATTTCTGAAGATGCGCCCGTTATTGACTGTTTCTCATACGCATTTTTACTTACATTTCTATGTTGAGCGGTTTCCAAAACATAGCCAGCGCCTGTCTTAGTTGTACATCTATCCTGTATATCGTATTTATTATTTTTAGTGTATATATGAATCATAAGAGTTACATCTTCAGTTATATTATTATAATATTGATGAAATAATATTAATTCACATGTTAAAATTGGTTTCTTTAAGTAGTTTATTAAACACTTGGATTTTTGTTAAAATATTGAAGTTTACACCAGTGATTTCAAATTCATTATTAAAAAAATTCTAGAGAAATCGAATTATTTTGTTATATTTTTTTTATAATACACCTATACATATATTTTAAAAGAAAATTTCTACAGACCATGCATAAAGTCAATAAAAAAGAACAACATATAATTTATTATAACTAATGTGCAAAAACTACTAATAAAAAAACCATCACCAAAGGAAAATTAATGTTCGGTAAAGAGGTGAAAAACATATCAACTAAAATTGTGAAAATAAATTATTAATTGGAACATAAATTAATAACCAATTAAAAAAAAAATTACATAAAAGAAAATTCAGAAGCATGCAATTATACTTATTAAATTCTTTTATCTATATAATCTAGAAAAAATAATACAGGAACAAGTACTGAATACAATAACTAAGGGATACATGCATTTGAGCGCCGAAAATAAATTCATAGAGGTAAATATAAAAAAAAATCTTCTAAAAAATGGCCATAAGCAAAGATTTACGCTCTTTGCCCTAAACTTATCCGACGCCTATGACAAACGTTTTTTTGCAAGTGAGAAATTAAGTTGATAAAAATAATTATTTCATATTATTTTTGGACTTTTTTATTATTTACATACCCACACTCCTACCTGATATTCAAATGCCAAAAATGTACCACATGAAAAAATATCCTACATGTAAAGGTTTGATTTTAAACATCAGTGGGGAAATTACAAATCAATTAAATTTATTAGGCGTTCTATCAATATTGCAATTTACTTACCTCTAGGAACACTAGAATGTCTCCTACTGTGCAACCCCCCAAACCCACCGATCATCGACGCGTGTCTCGAATCCGAATTCAATTTAGGACTCTTTCTCGGCCTACAGAACAACGGAGGTAATTCTCCCAAATCCACTTCCCTCCTCTGTACGGCCTGATCAGTGGCTCCCGTCAACCAATAAGTTTTAACCTCTCCTTTACCCTTAAGACTCACTATGCCCCGTTCCTCGATTATGTATCCCCCCAATTTCTCTAAGGAATCTTTGCACTGTTGGCTGATGTGGATTTTTAGGGGTTCCCCGTTGCTCTCCATTCGAGACGCTGTGTTGACGGTGTCGCCGAAGAGGCAATAGCGGGGCATCGTCAGGCCTACCACACCTGCTACAACCGGTCCTGGAAAAATCATATAGTTAAGAAAAACTATGTATCTCAGTTATAGGTTGTTTGTCTCGGTTTCATCTAGATGGCCTTACAATTTGTACAAATTAGTAGGAAGTGTACATCTCGGCAAAATACTAAATTTTGAAACAGTTCTGAATGATAAGTTCTTTTGGAATTTTATACATATTTTAGCACTTTTTTTAAAGTCATTTGGAAATAAAAACTGTGTTTTTTACCTGTGTGGATTCCTACTCGTAATTTAAGTGGCTCGTTAGGTCTGTGCGATATTGAATGGTTTTTTACAGCGGCAAGCAAATCTAAAGACATCGATGCTATTTCTCCGGCATGTTTGTTGTCGTTTCTAATAGGCAAACCGGATACCTATTTAAAAAAAGAAAATATTAACAAGTTATAAATAAATTAATGAAAAAAATCTTAATTTTTTCACAAAATAGTATTTGTTCTTTGGTATTGAAACGCTTCTACAATAGGCCACTTCATATTTTATTGATTCCCATTTTTTTAAATTATTTATCTATTTCCGTAGAATTATTTTACGTATATATTCTAATTTTATTTTTACCTGTATAAAATTTACACTAATATATTTCTCTTAAAATTCGTAAAAGACCCAAAATAGCTAAAAAGTTGTCCTCTGGATAATATAAGCAAATCAGGCTAATTCTAATATCTATTTGAAACCGGGGAAAAATTCACATTTATTTTGCGCCCGGACAAATAAACCATTTGTTTAATTGGCCGTTCACAGCGACGCGCCATTGTGTGGATGAAGGGGTTAACAATACACAATACATTATACAAAGAAAATCTTGTGTTTTATGAGTTGGTCAAGAAAGTTACTATGTGTTTTAAGGTACGGTCCCTTTAAACAAAAAAAAAAAGAATTAATCAGCTAATTGAAATATTGAAATTTGTTCGACCGCTACGAAAATCTACTTTTCGATTCTTGGAGCTGGCCCTTGGGGGGAGATGTATGTAAACGAAAAATTTTGTCTGAAAGGTCCTTCCATTTTTCTATGTAATTAGCTAATTTTTGTTCTTGCCCGCCTATTATCAACGCAACAAAAAATGTAAACAATTAAGAAAACGAGAAATTTTGTATGAGTGGACCCCAAATCGGCAGAATGAATTTGTAAACGTATTTGACCGTGGTGGAAAAGTGTCGCTTGGAGTTGGCCGGCCGTGAGCCTAGATTACTTCGGTTTAAGCTCGGTGCTGGCTGGCTGGGTGCTAACATCACCGACGTGCTTATTTGCCGACACAGAAAATATTAGTTTTCAATTTTTTTTTAAAGTCACAAAAACGCTTTGTAGACAAAAAATGTAAATATTCGAAAATATCGTACAAGACGAAATTTTTGAAGAAAAAAATGAACAAAAATTCATTTTTTGTAACTTTTTAAGATTTATCAAATATTATGCAAATTTATTAAAAGTTTTTTTTGGGTTTTATCACTTTTTCAACATTTATCATATTTATTGATTTTTTGTGAAGAATTAAAAAAATATTTATATAACATACCACCATGTATGCGTCTCCTATTGTTTCCACTTTATAGACATCGTACCCTTTGATAATACTATCAAATCCTGTATAAAGATCATTCAGGAAATTGACGACTTGTAGTGGAGTACTTTCAGCCGACATAGCAGTAAATCCGACAATATCACTGAAGTAGATGGTTACTTGATCGAAAGATTCTGGTTCTACACCCATACCTATCGTCAATTTTTGCGCAACGGGCCTAAAAAAATCCAAATTTAAATCTTTTAATTTTTTTATATTTTTTTCTTACTTAGGTAACATTCTATGTAATAAATCTTCCGTTTTTTGTTTCTCTTCGTCTAATAGTCTCGTCCTTTCATTCACTAATTCTTCCAAATTATTTGCGTACGTCACCATCATGTCCATCATTTGATCCATAATGTTTTTATTCCTAAAAATCACCAAGCACATTTTTTTTATAATTATTACAGGAGAACTATTAAGTTTGATTAAATATAAAGTTTATTTTTTTAATAAAAAAGATTAATGTTATTCGGAACAATTTAAATAAATTGATACGTAATTAAAATATCCTTATTTAATTTAACGGAAAAGCATAATCATTATAGCGAGTCTTATAGGTAACCTTCAATTCTGTTGACGAAAAAGTTATGACAAATTTAAATTTATTGTGTTTGATAACAATGTTATTAAATGCTTTTTATTTATATATAACCAAAATTTATTTATTATTAAGTTAGTTTAAATTTTCTTAGGAATTATAATCCAATAAACTAACTAAAAACGATTTCGTTATGGTTAGGTAAGTTTTACTCACTTTCCGTCCTTCATTCGTTTCAATCTGGTCCTAATAGTTGCAAAATCAGGTCGAATATCGGGATTTTCAACCCAGCAGTCTTTCATACATTGCAAAACATAATCATCACAGCCTAATTCGGAATCATGTAAAGCGTCTATGTCGGGTCGGAATGGATCCCACTGGTGCTCCTTTTTCACCCACTCAATTATATCTAGAAAAAAAACAGAATCGTCATTGACAATGATATGGGAAATAAGACAAGTGATATACATGGCGAGGCGAAGCTTTAATGGTTTAAGGCGAGATTATTATAAAAATGTTCTAAATACAAGCAGATCAAGTTTTATACAATAATCCAATATCTGTAAAAAATAAACAATGGTTTATATTCCTACCTTTTGGCTCATATTTGGTAATACCAAAGGGGCCTCTTCTCCCAAGAATTTCATACAAAATAATAGCAAAACTATAAACGTCTGCTTTCTGAGTTCCATGTACGTAAGCACCAGGATTTCTTAGAATTTCTGGAGCTTTCCATAACAAACCTACAAAAAGAAATTATTATTATACCTTCTTAGGTTATGTACGATTATAATTATTATACTTGTGTAATACTGGTATTCCCCTATACTGTCATTTTCCGCGCAGTGTCTCATTTCAGCGAGACCGAAATCAGTCACCTGCAGCACCCATCTGCTGGTCACCACACAATTTGAGGATTTCAAATTACCGTGGCTGATTAGCATTGAATTGTGTATATACAACATGCCCTGGAAATATCAAAATATTAAATCTGTTTCAAGAGGGATGTAAATGTTGGTTTTTACCTTGATGAGATCATGAACTAATGAGGCTACGAACATTTTGTCCAGTTTAATATCTTCATTTTCTACAATATCCTATGAAAAAATTTAAAAATTAACATCTTGTAATTTCGGACAGATAATACTAAAAGCAAATCATCAACTTTTATAATCTTTGTTAAGACATGTTCAATGACTAATTTCAAGATGAAACTTCGTCTGCGCCTTAAAAATTATGGCATGAGAACTGAAATCTATTGAAACGTCAAAAACTTTCAAACTCGATCTACAATGTCAAAAATCCTCTGGTCTTTCAGAAAGATCAAAAATCATCCTATCCGGTAAAAAAATCGTTTGAAAAGAACAAAAATAGTTTAGTTAATGATAAAAATAAAATAATTTATTGTAACAAAAAAGCGTTCAAAACGATTAAAAGGATCAAAAATCAATAGAAAAGTTGCCTAAACTAGCAAAATATATGTAAACAGTTAAAAAATATCATAATTATAATAAATAGATTAAAAAGTTGAAATTTACTTACGTATAAGCTTCCTTTGGCACAATAATCAGTGACTAGTAATATTGAGGTTGGTTGCACGCACGCTCCAATGAATGAATTCACATTGTCGTGTCTGAGCTCTCTCAGCAACCGCATTTCTTTCATTACTTCGCGAGAAATGTCTTTTTTGCGCGAAAAATTCAATTCTTTTATCCTAACTACTACACCCCTGTACTGGGCTGTCGTCGCGAACACTTGCAGCCCGCCCCTGGACTCGTAAGACGTCACGCTCGCACTAGCCAGACTAAGCTGTAAACAACAGGTAAAAAATTATTAAAAAAAATCGTATAAAAAGGACAAAATGGTATAAAAAGGACAAAATCGTATAAAATGGACAAGAATCTCAAACGTTAAATTTCATAACAGGAACATGAAGTCCGAGAATCCGGCTCGTAGGACATTGACTTCAAAAATCGTTCCAAAAAATTTTATGTGCAATAAAAGTTGTTCGATTATGCCAAAATAAAATTATTTAGTGAACTTAAAAAAATAGTATTTAAAACGTCAAAAATACTGGTTAAATATTCCAAAACATGTAAAAACTAAAAAAAAAACGTGATAAAAACGTCAAATATCCATAAATTTTAACAACAAAAATCCAGTTCAAAGGACCACACAAACTAACTCATGTTAGTCTCATTAATCTAAGAAGTAAACTGAGATAGTAGTCGATTAGTTTAATGAAATAATATATTTAGTATATCAATTTTTACGTACCCTACTAGGACTAGAAACCATATCTCCTTTATCGAAATAATTATGTATATCTTCCCTATTGATCTTCCAAAGTAATCCTTCGATCTCCTGTTCAATTTTCCACTTTCTGTATATGCTCATTGTGATAACTCCAAAGCAAAAAAGCATTATGGCCAGAACTCCAGCTGCGATAATGCTGTTCAGCTGAGTATTAGGCTTTGGACACAATTCGTTGTCGAACCCGCAACTCGGTTGGTCCTTGGGCCGGTTAATCCCGTCTGGCCAATAGATTTGCGTGTTGACGTTTATTTCGTATCGCTAATAATGAAAATTTGCTTAAAAATTGTTAGATAACTATAATAAAATTTTACTCACAGGAAAAGAGTTGTTGGGCTCTGAAGATTGATAAAATTGTCCAACCGGCCTCATTTGGTAGTCACAAGTGAAATTATCCCTAACGTACTTGTTTTCCGACATTGAAAAAGCTATCACAGAATAATTACCCTCGGAGTCGCCGTTTTTGTCCAACTTCATCATAGCACCAGTTATACCTTAAATTATGGTACAAAAATGTTATATTTAGGCAAAATTTATGTCATTAACTTACTTTTGTACGTTCCATTAATATTAATAATGGTTTCTATGATTTTTGTACCGTTTTGAGCAACATCACGAATGACAGTTTCATTTAAAAACGGCTCTTGGTCCAAAAGGTAGTGTAACGCTGACGTGTATAATTTTACTGAATCGAATAAATATGCCGCATAGATTGTTACAAACTGCAAATAAACATAAAGTTTAAATTTACATATAAAGGCCTTATATTCTTAAAAAAAAATGATAAACAAATACTTTCGCTAAGGTGATTGAAGAACAGCGAAAGTAAGAGACTCGACTTTAGAATCTGTTCAGTATATATTCTTGATGAAAATAAAAAACTTAAACATCACTAAATATTATAATAATAATAATAATAATAATAATACTCGCCCTACATTATACAAATGTGGAGATGTTTTAAAAATACTTTAAATTCCTATAGTAACAAGATTTTTATATTGACTGAATTTTTTATAATAGTAACTGACCTTCTCAAAAGCGGCAGGTAAATTTTTGGACTTGGGAGGAAAATTGAAAGGTGGATTCATATTGTACTCCTGTACTTTTGTTGTGAATTCAGAATAATCCTCAGTCGGTGCAGTTGGTGCTACTACAAAAAGAGATTTGGCTCTCTTTAAGTCACTATCGAAATCTCCTGGAATTTTGCAATTGTTGTACTTGTTTAACGTTTCAGGTACTAAAGATAAGAATAAAATTGATTAGAGATGGAATTCTACATCTATTAGATACAGTTTTGACTTTGGACTTATGTGACAGCTGTCAACTAAGTGACACATTTTTATATATTTTGGCACTGCTTTGCTGTGTGACATAACATTTTTGATAGCTGCCAATGTCAAAAATCCTAATAGAAGTGATTACTATTTACTTTTTACTTTTTTTACTTACACCAAAGGTATTGGTAGGCATATTCATTCGAGTAAGTGTTTGTATCGACGTAAATTAAAAAATATTCCCCTTTGTCAAATAATTTGGCCGTTTGCATTGCGTCCATCAATTCTACTAATGCCTTAGCTGTCCCCATAAAAACATAAACTAAAACATAACAGAGAATTATTAGTATAATAAACTGTTTGAAAATTTTATTATTTTTATAATTTGTAACTTACTTCGTGTTCTATTCTTCGTATCTTGAATTATGTTGTACCAGTTGACATCTTGGCAACATGCCAAGTTATTTTGGCAGCAGCTGTGTGTGTCCATGGCTTCTTTGATAAAATTGATGGTCATGTTCTTTTGCTTAGCTTCCTTTTTCAAAGAATTTGCAACCGTGGTGTAGTGGTAGTCGTAAATAATGGAAAATTTCTTCCATTTGTAATATGTTAAAAGGGAAATTACAGATTTTGTAACCTATAGAGAATATAATATTTTAATTAACTCGTATTTTAGATTATAAATTAGTAAACTAACCTGTGTGTCAGTTGGTTCAGTTCTTGCAAATGTTGGAACGTCAGAAGCTTTATAATCAGAACATTTCTAAAAAAATAGTTATCAAATCTTTATAAACTTGCATATTTTGGATTTTTTTTACTTACGTAACTTATCATCGGTATATTTCTAGCTTGGGAAATAATCGCTTCGACATGACAGCTACCTTCTGGTCCAAAAAATGCCGAAACTCCGTCGCAAATCATTTCTGTCATCGCTTTCGCCGCCAAAACGGTTTCTCCCTTAGTATCGTAATAATTTAAATCCAAACTAACGTTCGGAAGGATATATGGATCATTGTTGACCTAAAAAATATAACGAGTAATTTTCGTACAAAAGTCAAAAACAATAATATAAATAGTTGCTATTTCAAAGATTTACCAATCGAATAACAAACTTAAGAGAATTGCTCTTAGTTAACTCCCGGTTTAAACAGAGCAGTGGGTCCCAAAGAGAAGCGAGAGGTGTCACGAGAGGATTTCGAGAAAAGACCTACCATTTTGAAATTTTCCAGTGGCATAAGTTCTCTCTTTTTTAAATTTTAATCATCAATAACTCTAGAACTGTAATTCTATGGACAATTTATGCTTTTTTCTAGCTTCACAAACAATATTTAAATTTCTAGTTTTCATACTGTTTAGCCCCTTTATTAAAAAAGTCACAATTCCTGCTTAAAACATTTTAAAAAATTCCCACTTACCCTTTTTTTCTCTTTTCAATGATATTAAGCTTATTTTAATACAATTTTTAGTATAGGATATAGAAGACCGAAAAATTGATGGTTAATTAATTAAAGTAACTCAAAGAACTTTTAAACACAAGAAAGAAAGGTAAAATCCAACAGCAACTACCTATGACAGTAATATATGACCCAATTTTATAAAAATATAGAAAAATTCCTACAGATTTACAAGTTGGGAAACGGTAATATGAAAGAAGGTGCGTTGCGTTATAAACAAGTTGGGAACCATTAATACAAACCATTATTGTCGGTATTAATAAAACTATTACCTATTTATTACAAAACCATCATTGTATTGGCATTAATGATATTTTTGATACTTTTTTTAAATAACACCCCAAAAAGTATAAAGTGCAAGTAATATTTTTTTATCAGGGTGTTCCAAACTTATCTATATTGTTTTAATAAGATCTGTCAAGTTTGTTAAATTAATCCAAAAGTAAATAAGTTAGAAATAGCTAATCTAAACGGTTTTTATTTATATTTGACATATCGCTTGGATTTACAGATTAGAAAAGGGATAAACATTTGTTATATAAAATACATTATTAGATAAATAATTTTTGGTGAAAATTTAGTTAAAATGGAAAGCAGATTTTTTAAAAATCACCCGGACATGCATACATGAATACATTTTTCAAGAAATAGATTTTTTTAGACCAAATGAATCTGAATATGTAAAGCGGTAAATTAAAAATGGACTTGCGTCTACTAATCAACGATAAGGAACAAATAGAAGAAATAAATAAATAAATAAATAAATAAATACAAGTAATGAAAAATCTAATAAAATATTTAACGATTCTAATTTAAATTCACTCTGTATATAATCATAATGTTATTTACCCAAATTCCTAATTACTAACACCAAAATAAGATAAAATTACGAGTACAATGTACACACAAATTGAAATTATCGAAAAATTAAGTAAAACACAAAAAAATTACATTATTTTATTAACACTTGATATTAAACACCAATTAATTAAGAGTACAAAAGGGACAGATATCATTAAAATTTTACTTTTTTGATCTTATTAGTTCTAGTAATATTAATAAAATTACCTCATCTAATGCCATCTTAATAGCTCCAGATATGGCAAGTCCCTGTCTTCCATTCATTTGTCCTTTGACAGCTGCCAAATACCCAACTCTCAATATTGTCTTCTTATCTTTACTTTCATCAGTCTTTATTAAATCCCCAACTGGTAGTGCCTCTTTGGCTACGCTACTATCCGTTACAACGCCATCTATACTATTTCCTGAAAGTTCCTCGATCTTACGGCCACGCCCTCTATCGTCACTTCCATCATCGTGTAAATTGGATCGCAATAAACGCGTAGAAATGGAGAAGGGATGCGTTCTGACGTCGAGGGCGTGGCCATCGAGTAAATTGCTAGTGGAAGGGGATAAGTCGAGCGACAGGGGGCGGAGACTACTAGAGGAAGAGGCGTTGCGTTTGAGCGTTGTCAGGGCGGTGGGAGCGTCATCCTGTGTCGTGCGAGTAGCGATTGCGCTGGTGGGAAGCGTGCGAACTAGGATACCCAGCGAGACGACCAGCAGAGAAGCCAGGCCCAGGCGCATGGCCAGGCTCCTCCCCCCTCACCGGAACTCCAGGATCACCTGCAACAACCAATAATGGATATTTTGAAATGTCTTTTCAATACACAATATTATGAACAAGATGATTATTAAAGGATGAAGATAATTTTTTTTTATTTGCGCAGCTGTTTCTGCCTTTTGGTTTAACAAATAGCACAGTTGAATGTTAAAAATAAACAGAAGTTGATAAGAAAATAAAACCATATTTTTTTCTAAAACACATTTAATATTAGCGATATATAAAAACAAAATTGAAATTAACATGATACCGTGATATAAAAGTCGATTCCAAAAACATAACTTAGAATAAACTAATAAAATTAATAACGTGGCTTATGGTTATCAGCTCTGTGTCTATTTATACTCAGTACGATTAGACAGATAATGATTGTAAGTTCTAAATTTAGAATTTTTATGTGCATGTATAATGGGGAATGTGCAAAACAATGGGTTATTTTAAATACAAAAATTTTCACACAAGTGAATATAATTTTCTCAGCGGCGACTCGTCTGTAACTTATATTATGAAATACAATTTAAATATTGGATGACAGTTTGGTGAAAAAAATTTTTAAGGCGCAAATTTTTGTTTTTCTGAAAATTGCAAGTTCTGCACTTTCGAGGCGTTTTATCAACTAAAAATATTCAATTTATTTTTTTAGTGTATTTTTACAAAATCAGTACTTGAGATTTTATCTATAATATTATGGAAGAATTTGTTATTACTCCAGTACAAGTGTATTTAAAATAAACAATAGGTTTATTGTACTTTCAAGTGTGTGGTGCTAAATGTTTAATTAAAAATATATATTACTAGATCAATAATTAATTTATGTATTTTATGTAAAAAAGTTGCTATTTGTGAGATACATTTAAAAACTCGATAATTGTATTAAATATAGCAGAAACAGTGGCCAAATATATTAGAGAGAAATTTAAAAAAATGTATAATATACATCATTCCTTCAGAAAAATTCCAGATAAGAGAGAGAGCTCAAGGTTGTTAGGATAAACGAATATAATATAAAAACAACTAGAAAAGTAAAAAAATTGCAAACGTTATTTATAAAATGTACCTTATTATCTAGAAGATTGAAATAACATTCAACAATTCACATCTATAGCATTTATTTATTAAAATGATATAAATATTATAGATTTAAATCCGTAAGGAAGATATGATGGGGAAAATTATGTGAGGAGGTACATATTAGATAACAGGACAATTATATTATTTAGGTACAACTCATACGAATAATTTTAGTATTGTGAAATACATTTAGAATCTTCTTTTTTTACATTCTTCGTTATATCAATCCTTAGACAAACGTGAATAAAAAAAAATAACTATTTTTGGTTTAGTGTCATAATGGACGTGCCTTACCCGTATATCGTTGTAATAATTTTTTTGCTCAAATATAGTGAGGAAAATGGCGTATAGTTTCGGACTAGGGCTATCTTTTTCATTACAGGCGATTGCTATTTCGAGGGAGATAGAGATGGTTCGAAATATAGTTTTATCTCTTTCTCTCGAAGTACCTACCACAATTCTTAGGGTATGTCCATTAGTATATGTCGATGGCCAGTACTTTATTTATTTTTTAAGTTTACAACTGTCATTTTTAAATAGTTATTGAGTTATCACTATTTGATTTTATTCTGGCATTGTTTATTTTCATGATACCTCTTACTTTTTGTAATTTTTTATTTATTATTATTTTCATATACTACTTGGATAAATTTCATGTAAAATCTACGCAGAGTTCTCATAATAATATTTTAAATTTGTATTTAAATCAAATTTTTAATAACTACAATAAAAAAGAATGTGAATTAAAACATCCAAATATATTGACTACGATTACGCAATATGTTCCATCTCAATATTAAGTGCTTTTCTCTTTCCCACTTGTACGCGGCGAAAAATAGTGTGTAAAATTGTTCATATTACGAATCTTAACCAAATAAGGCCTCTAAAAAATATCACAAGACTTTTTGTTAACCAATCAAATTAAGTTACTTATCTTCTGACGAGTCAACCGTTTTTCTAGAAGTGGTGGTTCACACAGATGACCGCTCCTAAAAGTCAATTCATCAAAAAGATATATGGGCTCAAAATAAATTAAAGCGTGTTGAATGCACCAATAACAGGTAAATTTTCCAATGTTTAAAGAAAACGATAAATTGTGCAAACGATATTCCTTTTAATAATATCGTGTTGGAAGATATAATTTAAAATGTGCAGTGATTAAATATGCATATAAACCCAGTGAAAATAAAATTGAAATCGGTACCGTTGTTTAGTCAAATAAATATGTGACTTCATTTAAATGTAATAATAAATGTTTCAATATGAACAAATGAGCATGAAAAACCTCTTCAAAATCAAACAAGTAGCCCATTCATTTTATCGTAGTCTCAGTCCTGTAATTAATTGAGTGGTTCTTCGATGCAAAATATCTTTCAAATCCACTATGAGGTAAACAAACTATAATTCTTGGCTGCTAACCCACGAAGAATTACACTACTTATTCCGGACTCATATCATATTTGTTTGTTTTATTCGTTTCTCAATATTCGTGTCTTTTATTAGAATTAGATCATGTTGATTTTTTCATTCTAATATTTTCAAGTTATTTTATACCTATGTATATTTTTCTCAGCTTTGTTTAGGTACTTCTGACAACTGGTGTTACTACTAAAAAATGAATTAGCCTTTGACTGTTATCATTGGATCCATAAATAAGTGAACCAATTTTAATGCGGTTTATCTTTAGTTAAAGCTAAGTTATTGCTTATCAATTTGGTTAACAAACTGATTGTTTAAAAAAAGTTTCTATTTTATATGATTTTAATGAGTAATATGTGGTGGATTCAGAACCAACCAATAGGTAGGTAGTAAGGAAATTAATTGAAAAGTCGTTAACTTTTAAGATTTATTGTTTTAAAAGTTCGGCAACACTGGTTCTACAAACTGTAAACCGTATTCTAAAAATAAATCACGTCTCTGACATTAAAATGGTGAAGGTCGCAATCTGCCTGCGGGTCTCTTCAACTATTTTTTTAACGAATGGTAGTATCAACTTTACCAAAACTGTTTATTTTACTTATATTTTTTAATAGGACATTCTGTATAAATAATTTCTTAATCCCACAATGTAACCCACTTTCGAAGATGGTTTTTTTACTATCGCTTAGTTTAAATCTTAAAGTATACCATAAAAACGTCCTTGGACGAGTTTATTGCAAAATTTCATTACTACAATCCTGGTTTATAGCCCATTTTGTACAGAACATTAATTTTAAAACTGGGTAAATTCCTTCCTGAATTTAACTTTAAAGCGGATAGCTTTAGCTCCCATAAGAACGAGAAGCTGAACATATTTCCACACATTTATAATTCATTCATAAACACACCGAACTTACCCTGATTTATTTGGTATTCCGACAAATTTACACATTTACATCCATGCGGAGGATAATAAATTCAAGATGTCATAATATAAATGCTGATGGCAAAATTAAAAAATATACTCAAAAAGAAGCAAAATTGTAGGAAACTAAACTTGAAATTAATAATTAAATAAATTAGCAGAGCAACTCGGGCAGATCAATGTTAAATAAAAAAGACTAATTAAATGCCAATCAATCAATTTTAATGCTCTTTTTTTTCTTTTCAATGCAAACCGATATTGTATTTAACAGGTTCGGTGAAATAAAGGAAAATAAATTACGAAATTTCAGCAAAGAACAATGCGGAAATAATTACCACTGTTAATTTTGATTCGTCAGGACATTCTGTCTACGACTTCCTCCCTAGACGGTTCTAAAAAATTTCACATTTAGAAAAGTGAATTTTTTTCAAAATATTGAAAATATAATTGTTGACTTTGGTGAAAAATAACGATATATTGTTGTCTATTTTTTTTTCTAGGGATGCCAGAAGTACTTTGATCCAAAGAGATCACAAAATGATCTATTGTGCTCTAAGAGCAATTTTTAAAGTTCCAGATTTTTTTTAAATTTCAGAAATATACTTATTAAGTTTAAAATTTCTTTTAACTCTTATAACAAGAAAAGTACACAAGATATTAAATTAAACCGAACGTCATTTAAACGACAATAAAAAATACTATATAGGTATACTAATTTTTTTTTAAATATTAGAAATATAATGGTGGGAGAGAAATAACGACAATCGAGAAATATGTAGACGGTATCCGGTTTAGTGAAAGATTTGGGCCCATAGACATTGGCCACGTGTGCCGTTGGGTCCACCCACTGGGTTTCTCTTTCTTTTTCTAAAATAATCAGATTGAGCTGAAACTTGGCAAATGCATAGGGAGAAGGTTACGCAGAACTTAGCGTGGACTGGGGCGAGTTTTTAGGTCACCGCGACCCTATTGGATCGACACCCACTGGGTTTTTCAACTTTCTCTGAAATGGTCAAATTGAGTTGAAACTTGGCAGATGCATAGGGAAAAGGACACGTAGACCAGGACGAGTTTTTGGATCACAGTGACCCCATTGGATCCACACCTACTGGGTTTTTTAACTGTCTCTAAAATAATCAGATTGAGCTGAAACTTGACAGATGCATATACTTCAAATACAAAATACATATAAAACATCCTCCAGCAAAACCCTAATTACCCCGCATTGGAAAATGTCTCATCTGTGAAACTGAAATAGGGTACAGTTAAAGAGTTGCCTGATTACATACAAAATTTTAAACAAAATCGTTGTAGTTTTCTTCGCCACTCAATAAAGTGCTCTTTTTTTATTTCATTTTTTTCTTTCAACTGTTATAACAAGAAAACTCCAGTTTTATACAATCTAGTACTTTACACAAATTCGAATTTTTATTGACACTTTGTTCTACCTTTCATTGACTAAGACGGATTTTTTTTGAAGAATAGCAAGAAATCAAACGAATTATATCCACTACAGGACAATATTTTAGATCTTCAGGTAAATGACTCGAGTTCATTGCTGTTAATTTTTTCTACAGTTTATTTTGCTGCTCTGTTATTTTCTCCGGCCTAAATTTGCTCCTACCTTATTTGTATTCCTATGCTATAGCTATTTGTCGGTTCTGTTGGTTACTTTCCCTCTGTAATTTTTCTTATTTAGTTGCTATCCTTCATTCTTTTTATATGATTAAACCATCAAATGTCTACGCAATTTTATAATCATAATCACTTATGAATGAATATATTGCTTTCAGTTTTGTAGAAGAAACACACTTTTACATTTTCCGTAAAAACTACTTAGTTTTACTCAATACATGTTGAGTTTCATAGTCTGCGCCGGTAATTATCTATCATTTGCAAAAAACTGCATGCAAATCGGTTGTTCCATTTCATGCAAAAAAAAACACTTTCTGTTAAGCAAGCAAGTTAGTCCGAACGAAAATTGAATGAAGGCGTCCGGTTTTTTGCATTTAGTTTGTATCAGTTCAAGAAAGAACTAATTAGTTTTTAGATATAGTTGCTTAGTTAATCAACGAGTTTGATATTATTTTTGGAGTAGAACAAATAACTTGAATATACAATTTTGATTAAATTTTACAAAAATTGGTCAAATGCGTACGAGAGGTCCAGGGTTTAAATACCCAAAGTACGAAAAGAATTTTTTTACGAAATTAATAAGTAATGCGAATAATATATAAATATTTGTTTTTACATACACTATGTCCCAAAAAAGAAAATTCTTGTTAGATGTATAAAGTGTGTCCAAGTGAATTTTTCTATAGTGTAGTATGTATATAGAGAGTGTCACAAAATGAAAACTTTTGTAAGTTGTATACAGTGTGTTGCAAGTTGATTTTTTCGAGAAAATGCTTGTAATATTTATACAGTATATCCCAAAAATGAAAATATGTTCCGAAATGAAAATTTTTCTTTGCATTTAGTTTTAATCATTTCAAAGAAGAATTGATTAAATTTTGGGATATAGCTGTTTAATTAATTATCTAGAAAAAGCAAATTATTTCGTTTTTCCATACAAAAAAAAACTTGTAGATTCCCATTTTCTCTTAACTTCTAATTGTCAGTTTCAAAACTTCTGCACTTTTATTAATTCCCATTTCTAGCAACTCTTCTGAATTACATACGGAATTGCATTTCCTAATATTTCTTTTAAGTTTCTTACGTATAAAGTTAAGATTTTCAGTGTTCCTTCAATCTCTCTACACACCTTTTGTCAATATGTTTATGTATTACACCAAATCTTTGATGATTTCCCTGTTGGAATTACTGATTGCTTTGAATCCCTTATTGTCTTATTAGTCAGTTAGTCAGTGTCTGGTCGGTATTTTTAATGATTTTTCAATTTATGTAATAATTAGGGGGTGTGAAAGAAAGAGAGAAGACAAACAATACAATAATTAATAATCAAATAATGATAATAACATAAAAACATTTATAAGAAAAGTTAAGTTAAATCAGTTAGATGAAAGGCAAGGGTGTTCCTAAATTCGACTGCCAACGCTCTAGGGCAAATTACTTGTGCTAAATTATGCCAATTAAGGTCGGGAACTTATATGCGTAAATTTACACTTTCCAAAAAAAAAATATATAGGTTGTTAAAGTTGAAAAAATAAAATAGTTTATTATCAATAAATTTCAAACAGTGCGCGATCGATTGTAATGAAACTGTAGGAGGATTTTGGTAAACTACTTGTTTTAACGTAAATATATAATTTCCAGATTTTTCCTGAGGCGTGTAGTAGGGATCAATTACCCTTTTTCCACCCCTGAATTTCCCGCCAGCCACTGGTTAAAATGATGAAATATTAATTTTATGAATTTTATGAAATTTCCTCAGTAAAAAACTACAATGCTAAAATCAACCGTTTTCGAGAAAAATGTCATTTTTTTATGAACGTTTATTTAGTTATTTAGTAAAAATGCGAAACAATTTTATTTCTAATTATATATCCCAAATTTTGATTTTTTTTTGTTTTTTCTAAATAAATAAATAAATAAATAAATAAATAAATAAATAAATAAATAAACGTTTATAAAGAAAATGACGTTTTTCTCGAAAACAGTTAATTTTACCACAGTAAAATGTTTACTTTTTTCTAAGGAAAGATAATAGAATTCAAAAATGAAAAAAAATTCATTATTTTAAGCAGTGACGGGAAATTCATGAGTGGAAAAGGTTTATTGACCCCTATTTGACGCCTCTGGAAAAATCTGGAAATTATCTATTCATGTTAGAATAAGTAATTTATCAATCTGTTAATCTTCCTTCTACAGTTTCATTACAATCGAGCGTATCGTTTGAAATTTATTGATAATAAACTATTTTATTCTTTAAACTCGTAATACTCTGTATTTTTGAAACGGTGCATATATGGACATAAGTTCCCTACCCCAATGGTCATAATTTGGCACAAGGAATGTGCCATAGAGTGTTGGCAGTCGAATTTAGGAACACCCTGTATAAAGATCAAGAAAAATCTGAAAGAATAATCATGCATGCAGTAGTGTCTATACCAATGACACTTTCTATTTTTTATATCAGTCATAGATGTTAATTGGTCACTCGGTATATTTACATTTAACATCATAACAATTAAAGTAAGCGTTTTATAGGCCCATAAACGGTAAATTAATTTACGAATACTTTATTATTATTCTTTATTAATACCAATTAAGTCATTTCTCTATATGATTTATAATTTGTTTTTATGTAAAAGCGATCTTGTAAAGTGATCCTGTTGTTTATTTATAGCATCATTTGAACATCCTAACATCTGACCATGAACCGTTTATGGAAACATGGATGGAAGTGAGTAAAATACCAATCAAACGGTTTTATTAGTACAGATTTTCGTGATAATTGCTGTTTGTGTCAGTATTAAGACAATTTCAGAATTATATTTAATTTCCTTTTCTATCATCTTTAATTTAAGTCTTAGATATTTTAAGCACTTTTTTCGTTTCCTTTTTACATTTTTTCATAACAACTTTTACACCAGACGACAAAGTTTTTCTTTTGCTACCTCAAATTGTCAATTAATTCACTTTTAGAACCTATTTTTATTTGTTAAAATTTGAATGCTTTTCAGATCTACACGAATAAATTCAACGAGTAATATTTAGTTAGATTCGTTTTTGAATTGGGAACATAGTTAGATTCGTGCAGATCGGATTTTAGATGGTTATTACAGGGTGGATAATTATTGAAAAAAATAATCAAATTTCAGGTTTAATTTTGCGTCAATGTTTGTTCAAACAAATTTCAAACTCTGACAGACAAAAATAAAAAAACCGATTGTGGTTACTCTAATCTAGATTTGAATTGTTAATTATATTAATAAAATTAAGTAGGTAAAAATATTTCAACCAAATAACAACCTTAAACACGGATTTCACTACTTCCGATTTAAAACCACTGTTCTAGTGATAAAAATAATTATCTTTCACATAAAGGTAGTTATTTTAAAAATAACATAATATTAATATTTTATAACTAATTTTGAAAAAGTACGAAACCAATGAAACCATCATTTTAAAATAATAAGCCACAAAATTAATGAAACGTTGTGGTGTCGTAAATTCGGAAGAATTTAATGGTTTATGAAAAATAAAAACGTAATGGCATATTTTTTGAACCGTCCCATGTATTCATAGCAACTACCTTATAAATTTAATATAATTCTTTAAGTATTCTAATATGAATTTAATAATTTAATGGGGTGATTGCATGATTTTAGGTAAATGGGCAGTTAGAAACCTGACTAATAAATATATAACCAATATTTTTTAATAAAAAAAATCAAAATCTGGGCCGACTTATAGTAGATTAGTTAAAAAAAATGCGATACATGGTGCCACTCCGATTTATCTGAATTCAGGTTACAAACGACAGTTTTCTCTGAGAGACCGTTTACTACATCTCAATACTATAAATCATAGAAAGGGGAAGTTAGCGTCCAAGTTCCGTTTTTATTCTAGTTTTTCAAAAATTATTAAAAATACTATTCTTGAACATTGCAACACAATAATTATAAGGCATTTTGTAGTAAAAGGTAGTATAAAATAAATAACGTCGATTGTAGCGCCATCTTCATACAAATAGATAATTTATGGATTTAAAATTAAGTGAACGAAAAAATTTTGGTAAATTCTGGTCTTTGCATGTCAATAGGGATAATAAAGATATTAAAGTAAAAAAAAATCAGAAAAAAAAATATGCAAGAATCCCATTGTGAAAAAATGTAATGGCGTATTTTCTTGACCGTCCTATGAACTCATAGCCACTACCTTAAAAATGTATATTTATATATTTAATATTTGTTTCTTGCATTACATAACAAAGTTACGACTCGTTGACAGGTTTTAACATAATTTGATGGACATGTTACATATCTAAGAAATCTTTGACGAATTGCTGCATGAAATGGAAGTTTCTACCAGAATCAGATCGATGTCAAGATAATATTCGTTTGGTTCAATATAAGCGGAAAATTAAGTACTTTTTTAATTAAAACACCCTGTCTATTCGTTTGATTTGTTTATATGTGTGAAAGCCTACTTCATTGAGGAACAGGTTATGTCATATATACCTACACGAGGAGCTATAAATAGAAATACTTGTAATGTTATTTTTAGATATAAAAAAAACGGTGTAAAAATGCCAACCGGTATATCAGGGTGGTGTGTGTATACACTCGTACGTGTGAGGCCTTAAGTACATTAAGGCCCAATGATAAATAAAGAAGAAAAATATTCTTAGTGTTTTTATGATGATTGACAAAAGTAAAAATTAGATTTTCTTGAGTCAAAAGAAGAAAATTCACTACTGAATATTTTCTTTGCAGTATTTTTTATAGAACATATAAAAATCAAAATCTGGAAAGGCCCTGAAAATCATCGATGAAATACTAAATTATCTACATACTATTTGATACAGTAAATGACCAAAGTTTCAACTAAAACAATATTTTGCAATAGAATATTGAAAAACAGAAATTTATAAAGGAACACTCTTATCATTTAAATACTTAAAAGTTAGAAAATGGGAGGCAGAAATTTTATACTGATATACAGGGTGGTGAAAATTTCATTGCAATATATTGTGATCTCGAATACTGTAAGATACAAAGTCGGTTAAATGGAAAAGATGTCAGGGACGATTTTCATAATTGAAAAACACCAAAATTGCTCATTTTTTATTTTTTGCCCCAGTGCTTTTATTTTAAACAACAGATAATGTACAGGACCGTATTTAAAAGCATTTATACCAAATAGTTAATAATTCATTCAAATAATTAAAATTGAATTAAGTGGATGAATTCATAAAAAGTTCAGGTCCGTATTTGAAAAAAAAACTGGGAATGGCCAGATTCACAATCTAATATTATTAGTAATTTGTTCTCATACAAAAAAGTTAAATACAGTTTTTTATATTGTTCAAACATAAAAGCATTGGATTAAAAAATATGCAATTTTGATTTTTATCAATTATTATGAAAGTCGTTCCTGATAGCTTTGAGTACCAGTCAATTAGATTTTAAGTTGACAAACTTTTGTTCCATTTAACCGACTCAGTATCTCTTACGGTTTCCAATATTACAATACATTGCAATGAAATTTTCGCCACCCTGTATAGGGTGTGTCACGATGAGATTAAAGTATCTGTATATTGAAAAGTGCCTACACAATATTTATGAACTTTCGGTCTATACAGGGTGTTGTTGTTTTAAATGGATCTTCCTGTATTGTTTTACATTTTTACATTCGTCCTGAGAAGCTGATTTCAAAAGCCTATTACATCTATATTATAGTTACAGACAATTGAAAATCGCATTTTTTCAAGTTTAAGTGATTGTTCCAGCCAAATGACATAAAATCAGATAAAACGGCTTTCATGTCATCTTAACTGGTAGCATATGAGAAAAATGTATAAAAGGTTATCAAAAGTACGCAAGCATTGATCACCTGTATACATTTTGTTCTTGTCATCAAATAGAACTCAAAAAATTAAGATAGGGACGTGTAAGCCGTTTTATCCGATTTTATGTCATTTGGCCGGAGCAATCACCTAAAATTGAAAAAATGCGATTTTCAATTATCTAACATCAAAACTATTTAGTTTACAGTATAGGTGTAATAGGTATTTGAAATCAGCTTCTTAAAACCAATCTAAATATGTAAAAAATACAGGATATTAGATTTAAAATAACAAAGTTGGTCGTTACGTTCGGAACATCCTGATTGTATAGACCGAAAGATGAAAATATCGTGTAAGTAGTTTTCAATATATATATAGTTTTAACTCGTCGTGAAACATCCTGTATAATTTTTTTCAGAACAAAATGCTAATCAGAGGCTGATTAGCAGTTGATCCACCTAAATTTTAGGCATTCAGAAGCTAATAATTCTGGAAGATTCAAGAAATTTCTAGACGGAACCGTATTTTTTAGATTTTTCTGAATAAGGTCTCCCGTTTAGAAATCTTAGACAGGACCATGGCCGTATTTCCAAATAGGCTTAGTAGGATGCAGCCCAGAGCGGCAATTTTTCAGGGGGGGCAGTTTGGCAATTTATTTAAAAAAAATTGTAGTTTTATCTAAATTAAACGACCTTTATGTTTAAAAAAGATGAAAACATCAATGAACCCTTTTGTTGTATAAAACAAATTAATTATGTACTATGAATTATAGAGCGGCGGCAAATGGACTTTAGCCTATAGGCGATATACTCTTAAATCCGGCCCTGGACAAGAGCCTGGATTTTAATGTTAAATATAAAGACTGCAATTTTGTGAAAATTGTCTTAAAGTAGATTTTTTTTTAAGTAGAACATTGAAAAATAAAACGTTAAGGAGAGATTCAATATATCATTTTTTTCTATACTCTTTTTGAATTATTTTGATATTTATATAATTATTATTTTTAATTATTTTAGGAAAATTAAGCTTTTGCACGCAACAGATCAATTATTATCTTACAAATAATTTGCCATAAATAAAAATAAACAAAAAACAGTAGATAAACCTGTACACTTAACCATTAAGCCTTAACGTCTTTATTACTGAAGATAAAAAGTTTCGTTCTAAAAATAGCATCAAAGTTTATATTGTCTTCCTCTTTATATTCACGGATCAGGTTTTTCGAGTAGGTATTCTTGAAGCTATTTTTGTCGCAGTCAACTTTTTTCTTCTTTTTCATTCACTTTTTGCTTTTGCTTCAATGATGAATGCTCAAGTACCACACTAGCATTATCGATTAAAAATAAGTGCCCCGTTTAGTGGAAAACATTTTTTATAATTATTGAATATAATCAAAAGAACGGGATGTATATTTATTGCTAGGATAAACAAAGTTTTACTTTTTTTAACAGATGATTTTTTTTTCACTATGATTTTAACAGCTTTATGGGAACGACATACAGTGTCTTTGTACAACAAGGCCAGAAATATAATAACAACAAAAAAGAACGTACCTTGCACAATGGTTAGTAACGTAAAATGAAAACCTCGTTTCTGAGCAAGAAGGTGGATATGAAGTATTGGGTTTAGGTAAGTGGTAGATATGACGTAATTCGTTTAAAACTGTGTTTAAATTTGGATAAACTCATTTAATTAAAAAAACTGAAAATTAATACAAACATGTTTAACATTTTAAAAATTCCTACATATCCTATTTTACTGTCTTTAAAATTATTTAAAGAACAATGTAAAGCTGAGGAAAAATATTGCGTAGCGTTCAACGTGTTAATACTCCAGCATCGGTAGTCTCATTTACGATCGCTGCAAATAGAAAACATCATTAATTAATTCCCCGTCTATTAATAAAGAACATTTTAAAGTGAAATACAAAATGTTATTTGTAAGTTCAGCATGGCATGTGTGTTACAATTTTTGTTTTTTTCTTCTTCTCTTTGTATATTGTGCACTTGACATCGTATTTAATTAGAAATATTAATATGTATAGATTGCGTCAATTTAAATACATATACAGTATGTCACAATCTTTCATGTTAACGAATTTTTTGTGTTAATATTTTTGTTTATATCACTCTGTATACTTATTTATTTGCCTTGAAGTTCTTATCACGAACATACCGTTATTCTCTAATGTGTTTTAGAAGAAATCTGCCAATAACATTTGCATAATGACAGCCAGCAGTAGTAACATATTTTATGTTTTTTTAGTGAAGAAGCGAAAACAGCTTTTCCATTTTAACATTTTTACGATCATACATAATCAAAACATGTCTACCAAATTAATTAAAGTCTGTTTTGTAAAAAAACAAAAACGCAGTTATGAAAATTGTATATTAATAACTTTGTTATTTTAACAGAAAAGTTATTAAAATTTAAAATTTAAATTTTGTTATTTAATTATTAAAATTCTTAGTTAGGGCGTTATTGACGGTCGAAAATATTCAGATTGTTTTAATTTCTGCTTTCAGTTTACCGGAAAAAACGAATAATTTCACGAGAAAAAATTGTATAGTTTTGTAAAAATTCACTGAAAAGAAACTCAGCGCCGACCAGCTCAAGTATTAAATAGCACAAACAGCATCACTTATTACAATATTTGGATACTCACAACAGAGTAACAAAAAACCTCATGTAGTTACTTTAATTTATAAAATATTATCTTAATCAAAATCTGTTTCGCCTGTTGTTTTTTTGCTGATTTTACAAGAAAAATCATGGGCCAGATTTGAGTTACGATTTGGATTAATTGTATATTATACACCAAGGTAGAGAATAGTAGATTCTGTAACAAGGTTTGAATGAAAAATTCGACACGAGTGGAAAATTCCGAACGCGAGCGTCAGCGAGCGCGAGGAACCACGAGTGTCGAATTTTTTCATTCTAACCGAGTAACAGACTATATTTTCTCCACGATCAAAAAGTATGAATCAAAATTAAAACAAATCTGAACACAAATTATTTGTTGACATATTTGTATTACCTTGTAGTAATATTTATAGTGTTAAGGTACACTTACCGAAATTAAAAACTGGTGCATTGGTGTTTTTTCATAATTTACAATTTCAGATATTATTAAATTCTATATCTAGTTCACTTGATTTTTCACTCACTATTTTGTTTAAATTAAAACTTGTTTGAAAATAATTATTACCGTCGATATTTTGTATCTGACAGTGACACTTTTGAAATCCATGGCAATCCATATCGTTTAGTTCGATTACAGAATATCCATTCTTTACCTTGATAAAGAATGAAAATACATGCAAAATACATAAGAAGTAGTGTTTTAGAATAAATATTCAGACTCTAAAGGGTGAATGTTTATATTCTATTATTAAAAATGATTTCGGAATTCATACATTCACTAATGGTCGTGGAGAAAAGAGTTTTCTACACGAATATTTATTCTACACGAATATTTATTCTGACAAACTTACTTGTGTTTTGCATGTATTCTCATTCTATATAAAGGTATAGAATGAATATTTCGTAATTGATCTTAGCAACATAAAATGCCGAGAATTTCAAAACTGTCAGTGTCAGATATACTAGATGGCGGCGGTATAATTATTTTCAAACAAGTTTTAATTTAAAAACAATAATGAGTGAAGAATCTAGTGAAGTTGTTGTCTTCAGATTTAATTTGACTTTGATCTATATTTTTTATTCATGGAGAAAATATAGTCGGTTACTCGTGGTTTCTCATGCTCACTGACGCTCGCATTCGAAATTTTCCACTCGCATCGATTTTTTTCATTCTAGCATTGTTGCAGAATATACTATTTTCAGTCGAGCTTTATTATTTATTATTATCCCGAGATGCAAAATGCATCGAAGGATAATAAATTGCAAGGCTGAGAAAAATCTTCTCTACTTTGGTTTATATACTATTTTTTCCACTACTAGAACATTTAATCATTTTTACAATAATAGTTTTTGGATTTGTTTTGTATTTAAAAAGAATTTAATTAAAAAGCAGCAGTTTGTGAAAACAATTGAAAGAATATTCAATAAATTAAAAATTCCTTATGTCAATTGCTGTGAATTTTAAAAATGGCAAGTAGCGATGATCCTTAGATTTGAAAAACTGTTAAATTAATTTTTAAGTTATTCTTATAATAGGTATTGCATAAATACTCCTAATCAATATCAAAATATTTATTACATAACCTCAAAATATTTCAAACGAAAATATATTTATAGTGTAATTTTTCTTTTTAGGCCTGATGATGGCCTGATGAGGCGGAAACATGTCGCCGCTTGGCCTATTTTAATATTATTTTATTATATATTGTGGTATGACTGTGTCTTATTCCTCTGAAAATATATCTGACAAAGAATAACTTTACTCTGTTTTATTTGAGTAGGTCTAAAATTCACTTGAAATGATAGAAATCCAAAAGAAAGTGCTTATTTGCTGTCGAATTTTTTATAATTATTTAAAAAAAAAACCTCTTATGACAAATGCAAGATTTGGTAAGCTCTACCTACCTCTGACGTCATAATTTTTCATTATCTACTAGTAGGAATAGAATATACATAATGAGATATTCCAATACTAGTAATGGAAAAAAGATTTTAATTCCTTAATATTATAATGAATGAAAATAATGTTCCAAAAATATGGAATTTTGAATTAAGTTATGAAACAGGCTGTATGGCAATGACCGGATTGTATAGTTTTCAAAATCTTACTGCCTCTAATTTTTGTAAAAAATAATTTAAAAAGGAAAACACTCCCCTGTGGAACAAACAAGCGCAGGACAACGATGGACTTTCTCTTCTATAAACATTGATTAAAACATTGTATTTTTTTAGAGAATTATACAGAATAACAAGCGTTTGGATGATCAAAAATTTTATTAATTAATGGTCTGACACGTTTAACCAGATTTATATGTAAATTTTCATCAAATCAAACAGCATTTCTATTTAATTAATGCGGAAATTACAATGCAGGTTGTCAGTGTTGTTATTATTTGTTGATTATGTTAATTAATAAACATTTATTCAAAATAGCAATCAAAATTCCTCATTGATTTTAGATATTTCGCAGTTTCTTATTTTTTATTATTTCTGAGCCCAAACTCTGATTCTAGAAAAAGTTCAACTGAAAAGCACATTTTATATCGTTTTTGCCATTTGGTGGCGATATCAAATAAATAATGACGATATCAAATTAAAGCTAGCGAATTTGTCACTAAATAGTTATTTGTGAAAACGAAAAAATTTTCCGCCTTTTTTTTAAATTAAACGTTTCGCTAATTTGATATCAAGTTAACGAGGCAACTACGTAAATAATGACGATATCAAACAACTAAAAGCTGAAAAATTGCCGCTCTTTTTATTCTAAATTAATATCTCGTTAACTTGTATTAAGATAACGGGACATTTTTTTGTTTTTACAACTATTTAGCGACAAATTCTCCAGTTTTTAGTTTTTCGTCATTATTTATGCAGTTGTTTCGCTAACTTAGTATCAAGTTAGCGTTTAATTTAAAAAAAAAGTACAATTTTTTTTCACAATTAGCTGCAAAAACACGGTAAATTGCCGATAACATAACGTTGCAATTTTGCGAAGTTATAGACGTATAAAAGATTATTTTTTCTGGATTTTCATGCATCAGTCAAAAAAAAAACAAAAAGTACCAATTTTAAATGAAAATTGAAAGATTTAAAAAGTTTTTCGCTTTAAAATAACCCATTATCATTGGCGTAGTCGATAAAGGAAAATCAATACATAATTCAATTCCGACAATTCTGCATTGTTCATCTAATTTTCCATACATTCATTGCAGATTATTCGAAATTACGCGAATTCCGAAGAGGAAACAGAATGAAAATGAATTTTTCATAGACATGGGAAATTTTAAAACCGAGGAAATGATTTTTATTTTTAAAAAACAAAATAAGTACATAACAAAAGAAATTTCAATTAAGCAAACCTTTTCATTTATATAAAAACTCTATGGATAAACGAACAACGCAAATTTTAGAAATGATTTAATTAATATTCATTCGATGTAGATTATCTTATTCAAAGCGGGGTAGAGAAGTTGGAAAATTAAACTTGGCATTTTAGATGCCAATTTTTTTTAATACTAAGATTCTATTTGTTGTCGCTATTATGATGCTCCGTTTCCTTGCATAAGTGATTATCCTTATTATATATTTTTATTGAGTTTGCTTTTTTTGTTACTTTGTAATAATGAAACACAAAAGTCAAAATGGCTTACTTATGATTTTTTTCAGAGTTAATAATTTCTGATATCTGAAACTTCTTATAAATTTCAAACAGAGGTATCAAGAAAATTGCGTCCTTTCAAAATCAACTAAAAAAATACACGGTGGTATTTAAAATCATGGAGTGGGGGTTACCGGGAGCGGCGGGTAATCCTATATGAGGTACACTATTCATTACTCCTCTATATCCTGAACAACCACCCAAAATTTCAAGTTCTTATCTTCAAAAACACCAGAAATAATTTAATATTAAGTTTTCGTGTGGACACCTGGTATAATAAGTTACATAATTGTGTAAAAATTTTATAATTGGAAATTCAACTGTGAGTATATTTAAAAAAGTATAAAGATAATTAGGAATTATCAGTTTTTGATTAAGCTTCCAATTTATTATGTACACAGGAAAATGTACAAATTGAAATTCCTATTTAATGCTTAAGAAGCGCAAATATCATACGTTATCTTGCCTGAAATGGCTTTTGGATGAGCGCTCCGTTAATATTAAAGGTAGGAAGCTGCGGTTTTCATCAATAGATTATGTATTTAATTCTTGAAAGTGCATCTGCGGCACTTTTTTAAATTATTTTTAATAAAAGTGCACTATCAACTTTTTTTCCTAGATAATTTTGAAAAAAGTAGCACAGATGCGATCTTGTAATAAATGTTTTAAAAATTGGACTATAGAGTAGGATTACTTAACATTAATTGTGACTTTAAAAAAAAACAATTTTTACACCCAATTTATTAGAATACAAGCACATTTTTCTTGAATAATTTTCTAACCCGCAACCACGAAAGTCACGTGGTGTCCCTCTTAACGTCCAAGAAAAGCTACTGTTTTAGCGAATAAAATTGATAATAAAATTATTAAAATAATAATTTGATTTAAAAAAACAATATCCTGACGAAAAGCGTCATGTGGTTTTAAGTAGATTCACCCATATTATAGCAACAGCCACACATATTTTAAAAATATTTGTACTAAACAAATAAAGAAAAAAAAACATAAACAGAAGTCCAAGTGTTTAGTGAGAATTTATATATTGATGCAGACAAATGAATGTAAATTATCTCTTAATTACTAGCGACCACATTGCTTTAATAGGACATACACATGGTGTATCAAATAAAATACGTAAAATCAATCATTTATATAAATATTGGGGGACATGTTGTAAGTAAAAGTTCAAATGGTCCAAAAATCTTCCATGTTTTTAAAGATTCATTTAAATTTTTCATTTTTTATTATTTGAAATAAAAATACACCATGTCTTAAATTGCAAGGGACAAAATTGCTATATCAGAAACCGTAAGAGATACAGAGGCGGTTAAATTTGAAAAAAGTGAACTATTTTATATTGATCGAAAAAAGTTTACAGGGACTCTCGCCCTTTTCGAATTATACAGAGAAAAGTAAAAAAGCTAGTTTTGGTTTTTTACGCATAGAATTTTTATTAAAAAAAATATCAAAAAATGGAACAGAAAATTTTGTTTGTATCTAAAATTTGCTACAAAAGAGTAATAATAAATCTTCAACCAAGTACAACTTACTCTCTCTCTACTTTTGACTTAGATATGACGTTTCGTGTCTTAACGGCCACCATCAAGTTATCTTTTTAAATACGAACCTGTCTTTTTTATTACAAAAATTGATAAACCGTTAAAATTCAAATTCAGTGATATAGCACACTTGTCATTTTAACGACGTTTTATGTGAAATAACTAACATAATCAGTGTCAATAATTTATAGTTACGGTCCTGTAGTAGTTCTTTTGTAAATTCATTTTGATTTCCAATTTAAGACATCCTGTATACTAAAAACTACCTTTTCTATTTCCAAATGGAAAAGGCTTTCTGTCAAATTTGCTGATTTTTGCAAATGTTGAAGAGCTTGATTAAAAGCATCCATGGCACCAACAAAAAATAATGATTGTTTAACACCCTGTATTTCAGAAACTTATCATTATTTTTGGTGGAAGTCACTTGGTCGCAGCGGTCACTTACACCCGAATTTAATCCTTCTAGATTCGCAAGGTAGAGCCCACTTGGTCGCGGAAGTTGGATTAAGTTTTCCAGGAAAATGAAATGGGAATATTTAAATTTTAAATAATACTTTTTCAATTTTGGGTTATTCCTGGATACAATTTAAATAAAACTATTGTCAAATGATTCGTTTTATTTGGAGAAAGAAAAAAATTTAAAAATAATTTACTATACAAATCAATACAAATCAAACCGAGGTTATTTATTTGGAGAAATTTTTTTTTTAAAAAAATCATTGACATTATTCCTATTATTTTTTCTTAAAAATATTACTTCGAAACCATCGGATTAGTTACTTTATGGTTGATAACCGCTGCGACCAAGAGCACAACCTAATTTTAAAACTTGCGACCAAGTGACCAGCGGAATTACGGAACCCCGTTGACGAAATTGATTGCTGCGACCACGTGACCGACACCCATTATTTTTCGTTAGTGACATGGAAGCTTTTAATTAGGCCATTAAGATCTTCAATGCAAAAATCAGCAGTCTTTTCAGATTTAAAAAGTGCGTGGTCGTTCATGATTTAAAAATTATAGTCATATTGTAGCGATAATCGTTTATATTTTGACGAACTATACATAAATAATGCATAAACAAAATGTAATACAAAACGCCTTTCTAACAATTAAACAATTAATGCCTCGTTTATTGTTTACTATTAAGTAGCCGGGCTTAAATTACTTTTAATAACGTTTGTTTGTCAGCGCTTCTATTTTTAGAATTTACCTGATTTATAATAACGCCGAGTTTATTTTGATTCTCACAGGTAAATGCTGTTTATGCCGAAAGCGATTGTTAAATTTAAAACTTAACAAAATATATGATGTCATATCTTTTATTGGATTGTTTGCCCTATAGTGTTTTTTTCTGAAACGAGTTGTTATTTTCAAACAAGAATAACATAATAGTGGATCGAGTCATTTATTATTTATTTTAGGTACTGATTTAATATTTTGACAGTAAATACAGATATTTTGTTAATTCTAATATAGACAATAATAGTATAAGGATAATGCCCTATAGAGGACAAGTTTTTATATGTTATTTATTTTCTCCCAAGTCCCATCCTGTATATCAGTCTATAGACCGAGGGTAAATACACCTAGTTATTTGGACTTTCGCTTTAACTTATCCTTTGTGTACACTTGCAAAACGAAAGTATACCGAGGTGATAATTCAAAATGGTTATGGAGCCCGAGTGACATATGGCAGTGTCATATATTCACGACATTATGACCAACATGGACACAAAAGGTTGTTTTTAGCACTCTTGGGGTTGTATATGGTGTCTTGTGGTATGTGAAGAGTGTTTGCTCGCGTGTGGATTGTAATCTAATCTGGAAGGGTAGTTCGACAATCTCTAGGTCTGAAATTGATTGAGAATAAGCAGGTCAGGACTAAAAAATAATTTAGATTCAACGTGCCCAAGTCATGAAAATGATATTTTTTTATTTTTGCCTATTGGAAAATTAAATTTATGTTATATCAAATATCACACAAGGATAAGGAACAAATTCTTGCGAAGGAACGATTGCAGACTCGATTCCTTGCTCTAATGGTAGCCAGTATCCTTTCCCGGATGCAACTAGATAACACGAACCTAAAGTTGTGTTGACACGATGCGAGTTGACTGGAATGACAGCTAGCATACGAGTCAACTCGAATAAAAGTAAAATATTAAAAGGCAGCCGACTGTCTTCCCTCATGCAATTTTGTTGTCCCAGTCCTTTACATTTGCACAACTTATCTTAGTTGGTGCCACCTTGAATCATTAATTCGCACGGCAAAAAATAGGGGATCATCAGAGTCCACTCGCTCCAGTCAACTGACTGTCTTCCACACTCCTAGTGTCTTTACACTGTCTCCATGTGTTGACACGGTGCCAGTTAACTGGTTCCAGTCAACTCGAATCATGTCAACGTACCTTAAGGCTCACTTATAAGTTAGTAAGCTAACGTCCCTCAATCACGGATTTAAGACGGGCGGGTATATATCCATTTTTAGTCAGGTTAGATAAAGTTCGACTTTTTTAAAAAAAAGTTCACAAAGAATGACTAATAAGAAAAATCAAATTTTCAATACGTAACAAAACAGTTATTACAAATATAAATTATTTTAGGAAGTTTCTAAAACAAAAAAGTCAGAATAACAAGAACTATGAATAATAACTGAGCTCATCAAGTTATATATCTGATATCTGTGTGTTTTCCCATTGTTCCATTTCACCTGAATTTCAGCAAGCTTAACCTTTGAAAACAGTTTCAAAGTTTCAAACAGCACCAATTATTCTAAACTCGCCATAGAAACATCGAAAACAATCTCTACAAACAAGTTCCAACTTAGTTAGGGTTTTCGAAAGTTACAGGACGATAAAATTTAATTTGTTTTTCCCTGATTATCACGAGTATCATATTTTTCCGACTCTAGAATTTTTCTTTTTTAATCACATAATAATTTATTCAGTAAATTATTTTAATGAATATGTACAGGGTGTTTTATGAACCACTGTAAATAGGGGATATTGGGTTAGTCAATATTGTGTTTTTACAATGTTTCATTGTGCCTCGTCTAGAAAAATCAGAGTCATTTATATTTTTTATTTAAAATCAAATTACCGGGTACTAAAAATTAATTATAATAAATCTTTCTTAAAATAAGATATTGTGGAAAAGATTTATGTTTGTCAGAATCAATTTTTATACAGGGTGTTTCATAAGTAATGGTCAATATTTTAATCATAGGTTCAGGATCTCCAAATATTAATATTTTACTAAATAAATCTGGGTCAAATCTTATCTGCTACTAAGATACAGGGCGTTGTAGTTAAAATTTAGTGCGGTTTATATTTTTAAGTCAGTAAATCATAAGCGTGTTATCAATTTTGAGATTAGACAAAGAAGGTACCACCTACACTCTACTGGATGAATAAAAGTATCCATTTTTTTTATCTTGGCCTTTTTTCAAGTCCTTATGATACACCCTGTAAATTTGAACAAAAAAGGTACACTTGTTTTAATAGCATAAATTCAACCCATTTCGAGTTATTAGCTTTTAAAATGTTTTATAGCCACAGTATTTATTTAGTTTACGATATTTCAACATAGTTCATTTTGTTCACCAAATTCCATCTAAAGTAGGTAACTTTAACACCCTGTATCTTAGTATGATTAAAATATTGACCATTGCTTATGAAACACCCTGTGCAGAAAAAAAAACGTTCATCTTTACATGGAAGGAGAGATCCATAAGGCGTTTGTTTTTAAGATATGTTTCTATTTTAGATACAATTTTCTGAAGATGATGGTTTGTGTCAAAAACATAAATTCGACTAACTGCGAACTGAGAAGCTGTAAAGAGAATATTATGAACTATAAATGTCAACAAAATATCACCGGTTTATTTATTTTGCTGAAGATAAATAAATGTATTTAATTTCAGTGTCGTACCCAAATATATTCTAGAAAATTTAGAGTGTATTAGAAAACTTATTTAAAACGGAAAAAAACCATTAAATGGAAAATTCTTAAAAAATAAAAGCAGTATTTTTCTTATTATTTATATTTACTGCATCTTTTTAATCTCAATTTTTTTTTAACAAAATTTATAACGAAGGTACTAAAATTAGAAAATAGCTCAATATTAAAGTAGCCTCTATGTCTATATGGGATTTTTAATTTAGATCTTTGTATTTGTGAAACTGTATATAGTCAATAGATGTTTGAAATTTTCCCTCATGCACACATACGTAAAGTTTAATTTATACGTTTACGTTTTTGAATAATAAAATATGTTTCTTTAGCTGATACAAAAGATTTATTTTAAGATAAGTTTAATTGTTTTACAATTACTAAATTATATTTTTTTTATAAAAGTCACTTATCTAAATACATTTTGAAGTATAATAAATAACAAAAAAAGTATTAGTTGTTGAAAATTAAAATATATGCGCAGTGGATTAATAATATATTATGCAACGATCATGTAATGACAGTCATTAATACACGAACATGTTGTAGGATACGAAACGAGCTGCAGGCGAATTTCGTATCTAACATGCGAGTTGCATACGCTATTTTTTCTACTCCCATTAACAAACGAAATACATATTTATTTTGAAAATATTATATATTAATTATCTTTAATGAAAAGGAACTTTTTATAACAATGAAAAGGAACACTTTTTTTACTTACTTAATCCATATTGCCAATCTACCATTACGGGTGTAAGGCGTAATACTTTTTCACAACAGATTAATTAGTAATTTTTTAAGGAATATATTAATTAGTTAATCTTTTTTTTATTGAGTATTCCAAATGGCAGGTAAACTTTATTCTCTCGGCGCTTTACTAATTCAAGTTTCTGTATATGTGGGTACTTCATAAACTGGACATCAGCATATCCGATTTTAGATCTGACCAAGTTTTTATAGTTTCAATGGGTATCAGGGAGAAGCGACGTGAAGGGAAATAAATTTAGTCCGAGAGCTTCAAAATTACTCTTTAGATAAGTATTAAATTATTTATTATGCAACTACTAAAAATGTAAAAACATTTTTGCTTCTTTTTTACATGAAATTAGATAATAAAAACTTGATACTTTTAGAAAATGTTGGCTGTGACCCCAATAATTTTTTATTAGTTATATGGTCTTATATTATTTACGAGAGCTATTTAGTATATGATTTTTTCTCAATACACCGACATACTGTATATCTTATACAAGGTGCGGCAAATAAACCGTCGGTTAGAATGATCTCGAGGTATTTGAAAACTGAAAATTGGAATGTAGGGGTTTGATAATATTGACATCCTTTTTCTATTTCTGGTTATATATTGGTGTTAACTTCGTTTTTTTTTAATGGGATACCTTGTATATTTTGCAACTTCAGGAATAATTACATTATTCTGAACAACTTTTGTTAATACCTCCCCATACCTATCTTTAACTGTTGTTGATTTATACCGGGTGACAACAATGTTAGGGTACACTCAATAACTTCGTTAGTTTTAAATGTAAAGAATTGAAATTTGGGATAACTATATTAGATCTAATCGTATCCTGTATAATTGTATCAACTATCGCATTCTGATGGTCAATCTCGTTCCAACGATGTATCACACGATCAATTTTTTGAAAAATAGCGCTAAAATGAAAGAAAAAGTGATTTGAAATGACATTATATCAATGAAAAATAAAATAAAATAGACCTTGAATCAAAAGTAATTGGGGCGTATATTCTTACTCACCAAATATATTTTAAATTTTAAGTTTCATTTCAAATCTAAACAATTTTAAATTTTTATAATTTTTGCCATAATCCATTAAGGCTTCTTTGAATATTTTCTCAATGGAACTAACCATTTTTTATTTTCGTATATCTTAAGTTTTGAATTTCAATTTGCAAATTACAATACATAAAATAATGTAACAGGAAAAAAAAACTTTTTAAAAAAAGTCAATGTTTTATATCGCCATAAATGGCATACACCAATGCCGTCACTAAAAGATCTTTGTATTAATAAAACCGGAAGTGCTATTTTCGATCTAAGATGGTAGAAATGTCGATAATTAGATCTAATATAATTATCCCAAATTTCAATCCTTTACCATTAAAATTAACGAAGTTATTGAGCGTACCCTAACATGGTTGTCACCCGGTATATATTTTTTATTTAAACTGAACTTTTTCACCATTAAGAAAAAATTAAATTTCTTCTAAAGGCACTTGGATAAAAGCTTAAATTGTTTACAAAGAGTAAACGACATAACGTTCTGTCGTTTGCCTTATGAAATTTTTATTTTTATTATACAGGGTACTGTCAAATTTAGAATAAAATCCTAACGCAAAAATCCGTTTGTTCCATTTTTTTTAAACGAAACACCCTGTATAAGATTACTTTTTTTAGAAGTATACATCGTCCGGTATCTGTTTGTACTAGGATTCCCTATACCTACATTACATAGATTTCCAGATATTCGATTTTAGAGATTTTTTTCACAATAAATTAATTTTTGCACATGTTTTTATGTTTATAAGTTACAGTAATTATAATGATAAGAAACAAAAAAAATAGTTATTTTTCTAACAAGTGCGGAAAGTTATACTTTTCCGCACGCAATTGCAGTTGCCCGAACGACGCGAGCGGAGTTCGGGCATGCAATTAAGTGGGGAAAAGATACTTTACGCAAGTGTTAGGAACAATATTTTTTCTACAAGCGCCTAGAATTAAAAAAAAATTTAGCAAAAATAATGGTTAATGTTGGAGGCCCTTATTTCTTAAATATTATTAGTTAACTTTTTGTTTTTTTGTAAATTGTTTCATAATTTTTACAATAAATTAAATATTTCATGAACAATATTTTTATTTCGTTACCAAATATTTTTTTAATCATTTTAGCATTTATAAAATCAGTGCGGAAAAGTACAACTTTCCGCACTCAAATGCGTGCGCAAAAGTATACTTTTCCGCACGCTTGCAGAAAAAATAAGTTACAGGCACCAGAATTTTAGAATTAAATATGTTTTTTGTTTAAAAAACGATGGTGATTTTTGTTGTAGTATTTAAAAAAAGATAGGTATAGGGAAGAACAAAATTTGTTCAGAATAACGTAAGTATTCCTAAAGTTACAAAATATACAGGGTATTCCATTAAAAAAAAAACGAAGTTGACACCGATAACCGGAAGTAGCAAAAGGATGTCAATATTTTCATTAAATAGTTCACCCTTTCAAACCCCTACATTCCAATTTTCAGTTTTCAAATACCATTACTTCTGGAGATCTTTCTAACCGACAGTTTATTTGCCGCACCCTGTATATTCGATCCAAACAGTATCCCTTGCAATTAGTGTAAACCAGTTAAGTAAAAATATGAAATAAACTCCTTACCTAACACCTGAATGAATATTTTACAGAGCAACTTAACGCATGATATAACAGCACGTGGCAGGCACGCCTTGTATATTTTGGTGATAAATACAAAATACAATAGTTGTTTATTTTGTTTAATCGTACTATTTTTAGATCGCTAAAAATAATAATAAATTCAAGGCGATTAATTTGAATTGCTAACATTTTTATCAAAAACCGTTGTTCGTATTCAGAATAATAAATATTTTTATTACAAAGTTGAATATTCCTGGGAGAATTATATATATGATAATGGTTGTGTATAACTATTTTTTAAATCACTAAAGATATCGTTGCTATAGGAGTGTAATTTTTCAAATCTTTAATAATTATCTATTAGTTTCTTTATAGCTATTATAAGCCAATAAAAACAGTCCTGTTTTCAATAAGTAAAATCTTTGCTGTTTAACGATTGTAACCAATGTCGATATGTAAAAGCATACAAAATAATTTGAAACAAATATTCCAATCAGAAATATGTAGCGAACATTCGAGATTTGCGATACAAAATGAAAAAAAAAGAAGTGCTTTATCTGACGCATTTCGACCTGAAAAAACTGAAAAAGAAATATTGGTATCAACGTCATCAAACGTAGAATTTGTAATTAAAAGTACATAAAAAATAAAAGTTGTAATAAAACGAGGTTTTATGTTTTTTTTTTTTGGTAAAATTATAACATGCATTATTTTTAGAATAATCTATAAAACAAATGAATACAAGGACCATTCAAAAAATTTTTAAACCTAATTAATTTTCTTATAATACTTCAATTGGAATACGACATAATTATTACGCTGTAATTGAAGAGAATGAATCAACGTAATTTCAATAGTTATAACGTTTAACATTCCAGGTCAGCATGTTCAAATAAATAAGGAAATACAAGTATGTACCTAATAAAATATCAGAACGTAATAGCTTCTATTTCACGTTAATTAAATTTAAACGTAGTACAGGATGTCTCAAGAATCCTAACAGTACTTTAAATAAAAATCTTATTACACTACTAAATTTTTCGAATAATCTTGAATCAAAACAACAAGTCGATTTTGAAAAAAATGCTAGTTACGAATCAAAATTTCAAGTACAGAATTTAAATATCAGCTTTAAAATTAAAACAAGTCAGAAGCGCCTGAGCTTTAGCAGGCACGTGACGTCTTCTAAACACGCATTATCTCATGAACCATAAAAGATACCTCAAATCTGTTTTCAAATATCGATTCAGCGTTAAATTTCCCGCCGGAATGCTATTTTGAAACCGGTAGTATCAACTTACGGTTCTGGTTTGTAAAACCAGTTTTGAAACCGGAAGTCATAAACATCTGAAAATCTATTTGAGAGCAATTCAAGGTATGCTGATTTTATTACCGTTGACAGTTTGTCTCTATCTCTAAACATGGCTTTATTTAAACTTCGTTGCCTTCGGCAAAAGCTTTAAGTCTGGTACTTTTAGGCACATAAAATCTTTCACTAGCTTTCCTTATTGTCATTTCATGAAGTAGAACTTTTTCAATAGTTTTCTTCATTTGATTTTCATCCCAATTTTGCCGTTTTTTCCCCATCCTGTAAAAAGCAAACAAAAAAACAATTTTAAATGACTTTCTAAATTTGTACCTCCTATCGTATGTCCGATACAACCCGAACGACCTGCTCATATTATAAGAATATCATATGCATATTACGTAGGTTTAAACATATTTTCTTCACACAGTTTAAATATCAGTTACCCTTTTACCATACAAAACATTAAAAACATTGTTTTACTTACTTTCAAACAAGTTACGTAACTCCAAAATTATGTTTGAGCACTGTAAAAACTACAACATGTTAAACTTAGAGATAAAATCTTGAGTTCAGAGTAAAGTTTAAAACCACAATAAATAGAAATCAGGATTAAAATTTACAATTTGGGGTCGAAATTTCGGGTTAATAATAGAAATTTTGATTTTTTTAATATTGAAAAGAAAAAAGAGTCAAAATTTATAATTAATGTCAGTTTTTTTATTTTACAGTAAAAATATCAAGCCCAGACTCAAAATTTCAGTTTAGAAATAAATTTGAAATTTAGAGACATATTTTAAATTTACAGACAAAATTTCGAGTTCAAAGTTTAAAATTAAGTATCAAGTTTAAAATTCAAAAACTAGAGATCACAATCAAAATTTTAAATTTTGACTCAAAATTTGGAAGTTAAATCAAGACATCAAAATTAGAATCATACATTTAGATTTCATAATCAAAATTTCGAGTTCACAGGCAATATTAGGAAGTAAAGTAAAAAATGTTATTCAGTGTCAAAATATCGTAATTTTTTATTTACATTAAAACAAGTCGACTGAAGTTTGCAATGCACTGCAAACTAATGGAGTTGTTTTTCCAACTAATCAGCTTACTCTTTTTGGTCTCCCAACCAAAAAGTAGTAAGTATTGTCATAGGTAACAATTGACCCATAACACTTATGATTATCTTAAAAAGTATAAGAGCCAAATTTGAATACGTGTATGGATTCAGCGTTCTATTTAATGTCGAAATTGCTTTATTTTCAAACCGGAAGTATCTCTTCCGGTACAGGTTTGTAAAATCAGTTTTGAAACCGTAAATCGTAGAAACCTGAAACTCGCGTTTACACACATTTAAGATGTGCTGAATTTATAGCTGTTGTTATAGTTTGTCGCTATCTGTTATAGTTCCTGAGAAATAGAGGACCGTATCATTAGTGGTTTTTTTTGCCTTAAGGGAAAACTACCTAAAAATCGAGCACTGACATAAATTTTCTGACACAATTTTCAAATTTAGAGAAAATTTTTAGTTCAGAATTAAGATTTCAAGATAAAAATCAAACAAATAGAGATTGGAATCAAAGTTTCGAAACTGGAGTCCAAATTTTGAGGTTGAGAATTATAAAGAACTCCGCACAGAATATTAAAAAATTGGCCCTCGGTGGAAGTTAAAGAAAATTTTAAATATTGTTTGTGTTACTAAAAGTAAAAACAAGAGAAAAAATTACTATTAAGTGGTATAAGACATTTAAACATCTAAATTTTTAGAGACAAACTGAGAACGGAGCACCCTGTATAATTTAAATTATTTTTAGACTGTTGCCTTTTCATATATAAATCTCACTGTGAAAACAGATTTTTTTAAAAATGAGTTTTTGCTCTACAGGCCGAGGCGTTACCGGTATATGATATATGTAGCGAGAAAGTAAAAGATAGGTCCAAGATTAATATCATTTTAGGGGTTTTTAACGATGCTGAGTCGTTTGCCGTTGTCCGTCTGTCTCTATCTCTGGCCGTTCTCGAGTTGAATCAGGCTAACAGACGGACGGAAGGACAAAACCATTTTATTAGACTTCTTTTTTTTGTTTAGAAGTCTAAAATGGGGAAGTTTAAATTTTTTGCTATGACTGGTTTAACCTCTACAGAGTGTTAAAAGTAATACTGTTATGGTAACTTAAATGATAAGTTTAATTTATTTGAAACAACAAAAAAAATAAGACCACGCTAGAAAATAAGTGTAACTAAAACGTTAAGTACTGTTATGAAGGATATCTCATTTTTATATGAAGAACAGAGTACTTTGAGCTTCAAATATCCGTATAAATACACCAACCCGTACAGTTAAAAAAATAATTATATTTTTTAAATTTCAATTTAAAACTCTATAATGAAATATACAGGGTGGCCCACCATATACGTGTCGCGTTGGTCTCTATATGGAAAGGGGTAAGATTGTTTAAAAAATGTTGACTGCAGGTACATACAGGGTCTATAATGAGTACAATTTAAAATTATCATTATTTATACAACGTGTCTCAATAAAAAGATCTGTTATATTTTTTTAAATGTAACATCCTGTATTTTTTATACATTTTTAGGTTTGTCCTTAGAAGCTGAAACCTATTATCACAGTTTTTCAATTTTAAGCGAATATTCCGGCCAAACAACATAAAATCGGATAAAAGGGCTTACATGTCCCTATCTTAACTTTTTGAATTCTACTTGGTGGCATAAGATCAACATGTAAATAGGGTGATCAAAGTTTGCGCACTTACGTTGTGTACATTTTTTCGCAGTTTTTGTCAGTTTTTATGTCGCACGTGCTAGATATCGGGGGGGGGGGTAATGGAAAGAATTACCACCCCCAGGATAACAAAAAAATAGCACGAAAAGAAGAAATAAAATATATGAAATGTAGAAAAGGACGCAGTAGAAAATATAAGTAAAAAATTACTAAAAATCATCATCCGACATGAATGGGAATGATTACTCCTAATTTGTGACGACCTATAAGTTAGGATCAGAATCAAACAAGACGTCGCATAACTAAACCGCCGATATTTTGGTCCGACAAAAGGTCCGTCAACGAAATAATGTTAAAAAAATCGGCTTTAAACGAGGTACTGTTCTTTTTTGTAACATTATTTTGTCCGCGTCTTTTTTTATGGATATTCCTACTATCTTTTAGCTGAACTGAACACGTATGGTTTTTAGCAAGAAACCGATTAAAAAAACGAGAGTGATCTTAGCCAACCAACCAGTGACGAGAATGTCTGTCTGATTCAGTTACAATTGGCGGGGTGCAGATCTTTTTATTGAACCACCCTGTATAAAGCAAAATAATTTTAAAATGTACTCATATAGAGCCTGTATGTACTTGCAGCAAAAAATTTTTAAACAATTCTACCATTTCCCATATACAGACCAACGCGACGCGTATATAGAGGAGCACCCTGTATATTGCATTATAGGGTTTAAAATAGACATTAACAAGATATAACTATTTTTTATGGATATTTGAAGCTCAAATTAATCTGTTCTTTGTATAAATGCGATATCATGTACAATAGTACTAAAGATTTTTTATTAGTTACACTTATTTTCTAGATTGGCTTAATTTTTTTCTTAGTTTTTTTTTGTTTTTTCAGGTCAGAAATACAAATAAATTAAACTTAGTATCATTCAAGTTACCAAAACAGTATTACTTTTAACACTCTGTAGAGGCTAAACCAATCATAACATACAATTTAAACTTCACCTTTTTTTAGGGTTCCGTACCCCAAAGGGTCAAAACGGAACCCTATTGCTCTCACTCGCGTGTCCGTCCGTCCGTCCGTCTGTCACACCGGTCTAGCAGCTAGAGCCTTCAAATTTTCACAGTATATTCGTCTTGTTGACCCAAAGCCATATAAATTATAAAAAAATATTTTTAAATGTTTTCAAGGGGGTCTCCCATACAGCTAAAGGGGGGCGCTGAAAAAAATTTTTGGACTACCCCATCAAGTGAGGTATCGTTGAATAGAGCTCATTGAGTAGATAAAAGCCTTATTTTTTGTTTAACAAAATATTGCAAAACGTAGGCATGAGAAGCCGCCAAAGTCAGTATTTTTTACAAAATTTTGTTCCGAAGTATTTTTTAACTTTCCATTGACCTATCAACTTGAAATTTGGTGATAATGTTTATAAATTTTTTCTATCTTTGTCTTTTACGCTGATATTAACAAATTTGTTCGTTGCATTTCAAAATTTGTTAATATATCTAAGTATATATGCGGATTGTGATATTCATAATTTTTTTTTACTTCGTCGAACACACATGCGCCAGGTTATTTTTCTTTTCACTTTTTTAAATCTTTTTACCAAGTATTTTTGATTTATTAGTTCGATTGAAATTTTAAAGTCCTTTAAGAATCCTGCCACTGCACAGCTGGCTTATATTCTACATTTGATACGGTACCCTAAATGTGCGAAGTCCGACACGCACTTGACCGATTTATTTACTTTTAGTAACACAAACGATATATAAAATTTTCGTTAACTTCAACCGAAGGCTAATTTCTTAACATTCTGTGCGGGGTTCTTCATTTTACAGTCAAAATATCAAGCTCAGTTTGTTCAGATTCACATTTTAAATAAGAAACAAAATTTTGAGTCCAGAGTTGAAAGTTCAAAATTGAAGATCATAATTATTCCGAATTTTTAGTGAAATTCAAGATATCAAGTTTTAAATCATAAATTTAGGATTTATAATCAAGTTAAAGTCAAAAGATGTAATTCAGTTTTTAAATTACAGTTAAAGTACAGGATAATGAATTTAAAAGACAAAAGTTAAAAAAGATATTGATCAGGCGTACAAGTCGCATGTTCAGAGAATATAACATTATATTAAAGATAATCTTCAAAAATTTTGGGCATACATTAATGGTAAGAAGGAATATAATACTATTCTCAAGGATTCCCTGGAGGAGATTGTTAATTCTCTTGCTGATTTTTTTAGTACATCCTTTCAATTACCATCTAATTTGTATTTTACTGACAGTACAATTAAAAATAATAATAACAATACTCGCCCTACATTTCACCCCCTTACGAGTGAACTCCAGAAGCCAATGGCTTGTGCGGGGAAGGGACGGCTATTATTATTATTTGCCGTGGCGCTCCGCCGGGGCGACTTACTGAGGATTGATGGCGCCATTTGGCTATAGGCGTAGGAAAACCCGGAAAACCTACACCACCATCATTAATGATTGTATAAACATTTCTGAATTTGAGGAAGAGTATGTACTGGAGGCCTTAAAAAAAGTTAAAGCCAAGGATGACAACGGGACTAGACCACATACCATCATTTATTATTAAATATTGTGCTCATGTTCTTGCTGCTCCCCTAACTACCCTAATAAATATTTGTTTAAAGACAAGTACAGTTTCATCTACATGGAAAATGTCAAAGGTCGGTCCTATATACAAGAAAGGAAATCGTCTCGATATATGTAATTTTAGACCAATCACTATTATTTGTAATTTTGCCAAAGTGTTTGAGATTCTTCTTCAAGGATTTCTGTATTCTTCGGTTAGTGGGCATTTATCAGTACATCAAGATGGCTTTATGAAAGGACGTTTTGTCGTCACGAATCTCTTACAAATAATTCAGGAAATAGCGCAGAACTTTGATGACCAGGCACAAACAGATGTTATCTATACAGACTTCTCAAAGGCTTTCGACATAACTTGTTATTGTCTAAATTATCAAAAATTGGATTATCTATTAATATAATAAATTTATTTTCTTCGTACTTATCAAATAGAAAGCAATTTGTGGTATGTAGTGGCCACAAATCGAGAGAATATTTAGCTACATCAGGCGTGCCTCAGGGTTCTAATCGAGGTCCTTTGTTATTTAATATCTTCATTAATGATATCTTAAGTATACTGGATGTTGATGTATATGGATATGCTGATGATATGAAAATATTTCGTAGAGTTACTGAAAATAGTTATTGTCATCAATTACAAAGTAACTTGGAATGAATTAATTTTTGAATGGTGTTTAACAAATAAGATACACTTAAATCCACCTAAGTGTGTAGTCATGTCGTATGCCCTCAAGTCAGATCTATTCCATTATGATTATATGATTGACCGAACGGTGTTAGACAGACCATCAGTAGTTACAGATTTGGGTATAGCTTCTGATATGAAGCTTTCTTTCATTCCTCACATTAATAGTATTGTCCCTTCGGCTAGTCGAACGTATGGCTTTATCGCAAGATGCTCGCGTGACTTTACAGACCTAATGGCCTTAAAGAGTTTATATTATGCATTTGTTCGCTCCAAGTTGGAGATGCGTCTATGATATGGAGCCCCAAATATCAAACGCACATTGATAGTATTGAGGCTTTACAAAGACGTTTCCTAAAATTATTAAGTTTTAAGGCATTCATTCAATAGCCTTGTTGCTAGAAGGGAATGCAGCTCACTTGTTCTTTTACGTCAAGGTTTGGCTAATACTGTAAACTATCAATATCTTTTGGAAAAATTAAACTTTTTGGTTCCTAGGCTTTCGTCACGAAGAAATCAAACCATTTATATTAAAACAGCCCGTACAAATACTTTCAGAATTCACCAGTATCTAATATGTGCGAAAACTACAATAATAATAGTAATATATTTGATATTTTCCTTGCATCTCCTGGACAAATTAAGTCTATTTGTTTAAGAACTTATACCTAGATTAATTAGTTGCAACAATTTTGCTTTTATGTATAATTTTTGTTTTTGTGTTTACGTACTGTCATATTTTTTTTCTGATTTGTTTAATAATTTTATTTTTGTATTATATATACTTTATGTCTCTAATTTGTTAATGGGAAACTGTAGATTAGAGTAAATAAATAAATAAATAAATAAATAAATAAATAAATAAATAAATAACAGTTTTAAACAAACACATCTCCAGTCATTTGTTTGTATTGTTCTTTTATTTTCAGTATTTCAAAAAACAATCGATTGTATTGGTTTACGAAAATCGATTGTACAGTTTTTAATTTGTTGGTATTTCAAAAATGTTTTAATTTACAGGTTAATTCAGTGAATAATATTGGATCACCCTGTATTATTTATGTTTATTTGTTCAATTTTTTTATTCGATCTATTATTTTTCGTTTCTTGGGATAAATAAATATTAGTAATAATAATAACCGGTTTGTGTTGATGTTAAAAATAAAATGGAAGTTTAACAACGTCAGAATGAAACTGGAATTTTATGACCTACTATGTTTTACAAGAAATTATTAAAATAAATAAAGCAATATATTTTATAAAAAATAAATTAATCAACAAAAGGTACACAACGCCCAATTACATAATAAATCATTCAACACAAATTCTCTATCAGTGTTTCTGTAGTATTTTAAAGTTAAACTATAAAACAGTTTTTTTGACCTTAACAATTATCATTAACGCAAATAAGGAGAATCTAAAAATAGAAACTACTTGTCGTATGATAAATTAAACGAACGCTTACTCGCTGTGTTATTAGTATTACCTTCAAACACAAACAAAAATGTTTATCAATTTTTACAAGGTGTTTCAATAATCAGTGTTCAAATAAAAAATAGCATTTTACTTAGCTGTTTCTGTCTTTTGGATTTTGACAAAAAAAAATATTTCAAAACGTCTCAAACTGAACTAAATTGATTTACACCAGTTTGCCGACCACCTCCTGTTCTAAACCATTTTTGTAATGTTTACAAAATAATAAAATAGAAGAATGTTTACAAGTTTTCCCGCCATTTCCTACTGGTAAGTAAAACAATTTATACAGAATCCGTTTAAAAATGGTGGTTGCGGTAAAGGGCTGATTTGGTTTGAAAAATGTTAGTGGTATACGATTTATGTAACGGTAAGTAAATATTTGTTGATGCCAAAGAGATTGTTGAAAGAAACATTTTCGCAGCTTTTAAGCCACAATGATGTACTTAGTTTTAGACTACCAAAAAAAAGAAGTCTTTTTATAAAATGGATTTGTCCGTCCGTCTGTTAGCCTGATTCAATTCGAGAACGGTGAGAAATGAAGACAAACGGATAACGGCAATCGACTCAGCGTGGTTTAAATAGGCCAAAGTCATAATAAAAATTTGACCTTGGACCCTAGGGTCACGTGACATAACACATATCTCAAGAACGGTATGAGATATATACAAACGGTAGTTTAGATGTTAGGTCTAGTAATTTTTTCTCTTGTTAAAAGAAATTAAGATATGACAGTACTACAGATATATGCAGACTTGCAGAGAATTAACCGATGGGGACTTTTGAAGAACATCAGTTGCACCAAGAACTTTTAGTACTTTGGTATCTTTTTTCTAATACGTATTTTATTATGCGTTATGATTGTAGTTCATATAATTAAGAGAACTGTAGCAAGCAGCAAAAATCTTTAAACTTACAAAATAAAATCAATATATAAGTTTAATTTACCTTCTCGAAAATATATCCTCGGAAAGCCGATATTTTAATGAACAAAGAAGCAGTGAAGCATGTACTTGAACTAAATCCTCTTCTTTCTATTGCATTCATTGCATCGGCATTAGGCGAAGATCGTTTATGAATTAAATCGTGCTCAAAGGTGTTGGCTGAATGGAAATGCGAGTCGATGACTACAATTTATTGAAAGGAAACACCAAATAGGAAATGGGAAATTTCGTTTTAAATTTAATGAGCGCTGGCATTTGGGCCATTGGTTCATCTAACTCAAATAGAGAATCAAAAACCTCAAGAATGTTTATACTAGATTAATAAATTTTCGAATATTGTACAGATAGTTACATGCAACATTGTATACCGTATTATCCATCCTGAAAACAAAGCTAAGGGTAGTAGTACGCGTTTGCACAGTGTGTATATTTAATTTATAGTGGTTGAACTCAAGTCTACCTTAAATATACAGGGTTGCTGCCATTAATTATATCCAACTAAATACCAAATAATTTTACAAATCTACCAGATACGGCTAAAACATCCTGGTGAAACATTTATCGCTGTAGGCGATATCAAAAAGGTCGAATCCCTGCTGGGGATTTTATTTAAGTTAAATACTTATTTGCTGTAATGAGTAATCAATATCACTTCAATTTTGATTCTTAATGCTGCAAATAATAATTTCCAAGACTAAATAAATGGAATAATTGCTTAAGTACCTGGATTATAACGTACATACTTATATTAATTCCGGATAAATAACATATAGTATATCTTTCTTAATAGTATTTTGCACCATGTAATGAAAAATCTAAAAATAGGTATTTATGATAAATTTTATAAAAAGGAAACGAGAAATGTTAATTTCTATTCATAAAAAAACTAAAATAAATTTTATAATTCAATTTTAAGAATCATTTTTTAAACTTGTTCTTCAAACGTCTAAAACTTCGTTAGTAAACAAAATAGATTTTTGTTCTGTTGTGTGTTAATTTGAATTTTTTCGAGTTATCACAGACTTTTAACCCGTATTTTATTGAAATTCCATCATAGAAGACGGTTTTGTAAAAAAGTAGAAAGTACCAAATCTGTTGGTGGCGAATTTTTTTGCATGCAATTCCGATTTCTGTTCTTCCGAGTTGAGGAATGTTAAAACATGAATGTAAGTACCTACTATATAGTACATTGTGTAATATGTCATTTTTCACCTAAAACATGCAATAATCTTTATAGTTTCTATCACGATCATAACATAACCTATGAATAAATAACAAAATTTGATTTTGCGATATCATCATGAAGTTTTATTTTCTTCATACGATAGTTATTATACGCTTGTGTCAACGCCTACTTACATCAAAGTGACCTTCACAGAAATAAAGACTGGTATTTGCGGACAATAACTTCGAATCTATTTTTGCCAATTTTAACCAAGTGTTTCTCATGTTTATATCAGTTGGCACTCGAATCCACAACTTTACGCTAGTATTATTGCATTAGGGAACAAGACACCAATGATAAGGATTATAACTCATTATTAACTTCCAAAAATATTTTTGTTCTTTTGCAAATGTTTTATTTACTAACGGAGTGACGTCACGAGCCGAGTTCGAGCATGGTGGCTAGCGTTTCCGCGCGAAAATGTGAAATGATAAATTCAGTTTTTATGGCAATATTCGGTTTTTAAAAATTGATACAAAAATTATAGTGGTTCATTATCACTGTAGGATTCATTTAACGCATTTTCCAAAAAAGGGTGTAATACGCTATTATTAGCACAAATTATGGACATTTCAACAAAATATATCGGGTTGTTTTTGAATTTAAAAACTAGGTTTTTGGCACGCATCAATTAGACAATAATGGGCTACTTTTAGACTAACAGGACTGAAAATATCACTTCCGGTTGAACCGGAAGTGACATAAACTTTTTTTTCTTGAATGGATGGACTTTATTTTTTTTGATGGTTTCTCATTAAACATAAATTTCCAAGTGCAACAGTTTTTTCAGATTTAAAAAATTTTAAACTATACGTGAGACACAATTTTTTCATTTATTCAAAATTGCCGCGTCAGATGAATGCGAATGAATGAATGTCTGTAGAGAAGAAAATAGTTGTTTGAATTTCTGATAGGTACCAGCGTTTTTAAGTTATTTTTTCAAAAACAGAATTTCATTTTTATTTTCATTTCCGTAGGAGTCCTATCCAATGTTTTTTATTGGAACTGTGTTATTTTTTTATTAATCAGAAATTATGATTCATAAATTAGGTAATAAAAAAAAAATAGCATAATTCCATTACAAAAATCGATAGGACTCCTACGGAAATGAAAATGAAAATTTTTTTGAAAAAAAAAACTAACAAAATACTGGTATCTATCAACTTAGTAATTTTCTTACATCGCATTCATCTGACGCGAAAATTTTGAATAAATTAAAAAAATTGTTCCTATCCCACTTGTTTTTTGGAGTTTTTCAAATCTGGAAAAACTGTTGCATTTAGAAATTTATGCTTAATAAGAAACTATTAAAAAAATATAGTCATTATATTTAAGAAAAAAGTTGATGTCACTTGTGATATTTTTATTATTGTTAGTCTAAAAGTAGCCCATTATTGTCTAATTGATGTGTACCAAAAACGTAATTTTTAAATTCAAAAATAACCAAAATATTTGGGGCATACATTGACTCGTGGCCATGTATACGCGCCTTTTTCCACGTGCGCGGGTATTTATTTTGCGCTTATATGATTGTGGGTTATATTCTGCGTGGATATTTTTGTGCGCTTTTTCGGTTACCATCAGTATTTCAATTTCTACTTTTTGACTTTTGTAAAATCGCCTGTAATTACAGTATTACCAACTGAATTTTTAGTACCTGAACACAGCACCACTCTTAAATGTCCCAAATCTGAAGATTCTATGCTGTTAACAATTTTAACGTTAGAGCATCGTTTCCGTATTTTTGACTTACCCTGTATACAAATATAAGTAAATTTGGACAATTTAATTATTTATAGCATGGCCATTTTTATATTTTCGTCGTGTCCGGCCACCCATACCGTAAAGCGTTAAAACGATTTGATTACCAAATAAATCCGTTTTCCCTTATTAGATTATTTAAATGTAATTTTTATTCGATTATTTAGATGTCAGATTGAATTATGTGATGGTTAAGTGACCGAATAAGTTTAAAGGTCAAGCAAAGCTTTTATGACTTATCAATTAGTATTCATATTTAATAGTATCCAGACGAGTAGAACAATAGCTTTATTTAAGTAGTAAATCGTACTTCCTTTTTAGAAGCGCAGTGGCACAGATCTTGTGGGAATCGACATTATTTACTTATTTATTTTAACAAATTATATTATTTAAAATTTATACATTATTAGTCTACAATTATTAGTCTACAATTGAGGGGAGAGTATGTTTGTTTTTTTTTATTGTTTAGGGTCTATCTTTAATTCGGGCAAATTCCCGGCGGGGCGAGCGGATAAAGTGAGAGGAATAACATACCATTATATTGCGACATTGGGTCATTTTGGACACTACAATATATCTATGAGTGTTAAGAAATTCGAGTCAATTTGACATTCTATTGATAAAGGTTATATTTTTTCTTAAAAGGTTTTCATAACGATGAATTCTTGGGTGAACCAAAAAGAGTAAAACGATTTTTAATCTATTACGTACCCAAATATAAATGTACTTATATATTCTAATTTTTATGGAAAATAATTTAATAACTACTTTATACGTAGAGCATCATAAAACAGATAGTAGATATGATAATAGTTTATTATACACCAAGGTCGAGAAGTAATTTTTCTCAGCCGAGCATTATTATAATCCCGGGATGCGAAGCATCGAGGGATAATAAGTTGCGAGGCTGAGAAAAATCTTCTCGACAGTGGTTTATATACTATTTTTTCCAGTACTAGAACATTTAATCATTCTTACAATGATATTTTTTGGATTTTTTTGAATATGTATTTGAAAATAATTTAATGGCAGAGAAGCAGTTTGTGAAAACAATTGAATGAGAATATTCAATAAATTAAATTCACATTTCATTATGTTAATTGCACTGTGAATTTTAAAACTTTCAAGTAGCGATGAAAACATGAAGAATTCGTTTCATTTGACACTTAGATTTGAAAAACTATTAAATTGATGTTTAGGTTAATTTTAGAATAGGTATTATTGCATATAACACTAATTAATATCAAAATATTTATTACATAACCTTAAACTATTTCAAACGAAAATATATCTGATAAAGAATAACTTACCCCTATTTTATTTGATTAGGTCCAAAATTTAGATTAAATATATAGGAATTCAATAGAATAAACTTATCTGCTGTCGAATTTTTTATTATAATTAAAAAAAAACCTCTTTTGACAAACGCAATGACAGATGCGTATAATTAATTTGAAAGATTTCCTAAGATCGCCTACCTGTGACATCACGTTTAGTCTTCAATTGTTTTCATTATCTACTACTAGTAGATAATCAAAAATTATCTACTTGTAGGAGAGAAATTTAACTTCTCGACTCGAACTCAGCATAAATAATGACATCTTCTAATACTAGTAGTGGAAAAACTATTTTCTACTACTATTTACTATTTAAATGCTACGTAATTTTCTACTTACCTCACAAACTGCATTCAAGGGCAAAATAATCTTTCCGGCATCTTTTTCCCTTTGGAGATAATCAACTAATTTCAATATAAACTATTGTTATTTCTCACAATATCGCAACATTTTTTTTAAATCCGTAAATGTCAAATGTGTCAAAATCAAAACTGACATAAAATTTGATCTGATTGTTGAAGTTAGCTAAGACATTTACTTTAGATGCAAATTGTCTGTCTTCTCTGGTTTACATATGCTATTAAGACAAGCGATAGTGATGACGTGGGGATCAGCAGTCATTGAACAAACTTTAAATTCCAGTTTAAGCTTTTCATGTTTGATCTAGAAATCAGTCAAACCAGTGGATACTGTTATTGTTTAGTAAACACATGTATAATGAACAAATAATAGATTAGTCGTGCATAAAGCAATATTTTGCTATTTTGATCAAAAAATAGCAGCCATTAACAACAGGAAAAGTTCAAAACAAAAAGAAATTTCCTGAAAGTTATTGAAAATACTTTTTGGTAAGTGATACTGTAAAATATGGGAAAAAGAAAACCCATATTATATTTTTATTACATGTATAAAATGATTAATAATTTTATCTTATAAAAAAATTGTATAGAAATAATATCCAACACATATGTATGTATATACCAAATATGTTGTAATGTAAATTGACCACAAAGACAAAAGACAAACCAAGCTGCGACCAACATAATAAATAAATCAATTTCATTCTTTACTTGGAACGAGCAATACCGCACAAAGATGAAAGTGAACCGCTTTGTAAGTGGAAAGGCCGCTTGCATAATTTAAAAAAAATCACACGAACACCCAATAATATGTATATACAATTGTCATATATGTATAAAATGAAGCATCCAAAATAATTGCAATTTTTAAAATTTTCAGAAATTCGGCCAATATTTTTAACAAAACAAAACAAATGTTTTAAACAAATGTTGTGTGTATAAATTAAAATGTGGCAACTTATGTTGAACAAACAAATAGAAAAATTATCTACCAGCAAAAATGAATATACATGAACCAAAAAAAATGGTTGCGTTTTAGAGATTAAGAAATTCTATTAAAATTCAAATTTGTTAAATTATCAAAACTCATCTTTACACCACTAAAGACGGTTTTCCACCAAAAGGACTAGTCGTGTGTTTTCTTTTTGTTTTTAAGGACTTCGAAAACAAAAACAAACACTAAACTCTTGTTTCCACCAAGAAGACTACAATTTGTTCGAGTCTTGTTTTTGTTTTCGAAGCTTACATATGTCATGAATCGGTACAAAGGTGACTTAGAAAACTAAGATCTGGAATTCAGTTTTTAACTTGTAAATTCCCATATATCTATTTTCTAAAGACAGTCCTTGATTTTAAGAAATAAAATAAAACAAGTTAAGATGTTCACACATTAAGAGCAATCAAAAAACTTCAAAATAAAACACACACACATTTTCCTTTCCACTAAGCCGACTTGAGTTTGTAAACACGAAACCTTTTGATGTTACCGCTTTCGATCGGGACACCGAAAACAAAACAGAAACAGTCACAGAAAACTCAAGTCTTGAAAAAGTTCGTAAAAAGTTGCAGTCCGACACGACACGAGTTGCTGTTTTGTTTCTGTTGTGTCCGTTTGGTGGAAAACCGTCTTAAGGATTTACTCAAATAAATGCATTGCGCGTCAATCAGACCACATTTATCTTCAGAAATAATTCCGGACTTCTAATTTAATCTGTAAAAAGTGTAAGACTTCGACCGTCACGACACTTTTGCTATAGGTACGTTATAGCCACGGTAAAAAATTATTAATTACAATACTAATCATTTTACTTTCGCACTAAAATTACAACACCATAGTTTCTCGATATTCTATCAACATAATACTTTTCTCGTCGTACATACTTTAAGTATATGGTAATTATCATTTTAACTAGCTATTTTACTTTCGTACTACGGTATCAACATTCTACTCTATTAACATATTACTTAATTTGATTTTTTTGATCAATTTTTTCATATCGTTACACTACGATAAGTTTAACCTATCGTAAATTCTATGCACTATTTAGTCACGTTCAATTTACAATAAATCTTCTTATTTTTATTCCCCTTATCTATGAACGACCCTGACAATACACAATTAAAAATAAATACTAGCGTTTACGAGAAGAGTCTTTAATGGCAATAAAACTAGCAAAAAATCCTAAGAATCCCTCATTTATTAACTATTTTCTATAATTTATCACTATTTAGCTGAAGGCTAAAAATCGTTTAGACGCTCACCTGGTTGTGCTTGGATATTTTTTCTCGTTAGCCTATAAATAATTAATTTTTTTTATGTGCTCTTATTAATTATCACCTGTTTGTATGATTATAGGATTATGTCAGAATTGGATAATTTATTGCCAAGTTCGGTTCCGCTTGCATTGTTATTTCCAGGAAAGAGTATTGTTTTTGAGAATTGCTCGTAGTGATTATTTTTAGAAGTTTTCCTTATAGGTTCCAATAACAAAACTATATATTTTTTATAAAAATATGAAATATTTTAACATACTTTTCTACGTCAAAAAAAAACTAAACAAAACAGTTTTTTTAAGTAACTAAATAAACAACTAAGCAGACGAGAAAAATTAAATGCTCAGAAAAACCTTTTTGTGAGCTTCAAAGGTAACAATTTTATACTTTTTGTTTAAAACATAAAATAATTTAATTAGTTTCGCAGATGTAATTTTATACCTACCAGTAAAATGTATAAAAGGTTTTTTAACAAAATTAAAGCCATTCTATAAAGTTTCTTAATTAAAATTTTTAAGTTAAAAAATGTATAATAATTTTTTAATGTATGGTCTGGTCAGAATTATAAAAATAGGACTTAATCTACATAATAAATTCTAGAAACTTTTACCATGTTCATGATCCTAAAGGTTTATATTTTCGAAAATAAAAACCTGGACAGTAAATAAAAATCTTTAGAAATGAAATCATTAATTATCAAAAAATATATTTTGAATTGGTATATGTTTAAAGAAACTATTATAGTCTGATCTAGTACAAGAATCAACAACATATACACAAATTCGTTTACGTAATTACACCATTTTACTCTCTCATTCGAATCGTTTTAATTTATTTTACGCTATTTTGGTCACCAAAACAATTAATCTTAATTGCGCTTTTATTAGACACATGTTTTGTTTACAAAACACATGCGGTTTTAAGATCGCAAGAAAATATATTATAAATTTACTCTGGGTTAAGTGCTATTATAAATAAATTTTATAAAATCATTTAGTTCCGTTGTTTAACTATCTACATTTTATTATTAAATGGAATAAACCTAATATGTCACTGATTTGAAATTACAGTGTGCTTGAGATGTAAAAAATCCTGAGATTTAAAATTTTACACAATCAGGTAAGATTTCAATTACATCAATGTTGAAGGTTTGTTCGCGGAGACGATCCTAGATCTGTACGAGATAAATGATCCTAATCTGTTATGCACATGCGCAACTACAAACCGATCATGAACTTGATATTCACCGCGAACGCATCCTGTGGTGTTATGAAAAGATGTATTGTCACAACGACATCTCTCATTCAATAGTTTTCTCAGACTTAAAAAGCGCTCTTCAACATATTAGTAGGCCAATTTTCTCAAAAGAGGTACAACATGTCTCCCTCTCAATTAAAAAAATCATCCTTTTGCAAAAAATAATGATATCCACTCGGGTATCCTTGGCAACTTTAAAGCCGATCAACTTGAAAATGTAGGACGGTCTCTTAATGTACCAGCGGAAATCTCCCTACATTCATCTAATTTCCATCTCCAAAAAATCAAATAAGGTCCAAATAGTCTAGACAATGACCTTCCTTCTATTTTAAAATAGTTAGCCAACTACCTCAACACCCATGGTTTAATTATCTCCCACATATCGACAGAAAATACTTAACCACAATTATTCGAATGAGAACAGGCCATTGCCTAACCCCCTTCCACTTATTCCGTATAGGATGTAAAGATGACCCAAAGTCCAAAATTCAGTCTGTATACAAAACTAATAAATACAAACGTACCTGCCCCATTTGATATATGTATTGTACTTCCCAACATGAATGAACCTATATTAAATATCTTAATAAAATCCTTAAACCTGTATAAAATTAAGATCTAAACCCTAATCCCTCCCCTTCCCGTATGTGTAATGCTTGGCAGTTCCACCCGAGCGAGTCTAATCCTGTGTTGTGCTGTATACGCTTAACATTGTAGCCCCTATAAAAGACTATAATTAACGTTTTACGCAATATAATAATAATTATCAGCCAAACAGAACAATAACCCTTTAAGTTTCTACAAACTATACAAAATATACATAAATTACATCCTAAATTTGTAAATATCCACAAGGCAATAGCAAAACTTTCATTTTCTGCCCAAAGTAATTTTTTCAGTAAACAGTATGTTACAGGAAGGTATGTTTAAATAATAAAATTGTACATACAATGAGTTAATAAAATTAAAATTTTTAGAGTTGACTGAATTTGTAATTCTTCCAACTGCTAGAGCAATAATGAATAGAATGATTCATATAGGTGGACTCATGGAAATTTTACTTTATAGATTTTTCACATTAGATTCTTCAGATAGCAATACTCAACAAAAATAAACCAAAATAAGAAAAAAACGTTTAGCCTCCATTTAAAAAACTCTCACTCCTCGTCCACACCAAATTTCAAATTGCGCTTGTGCAGATAAAAAATTCCTACCATAATCCTGGGATCGTTTTCTATGGATTGGTAATGAACTTGTTCAAGCGACACCTCGAACGACTTATTTATTGTCAAAATTCCGAATTTTTAACACCGCGAACGCTAACAATCAAAATATGCATGCGCACTTATCGAGAATTAATCCCGGATCGTCTACGCGAACAAACCTAATACTAAACAACAGTGGAGCTAAGTACGACCCTTGAGGTATTCCTGAAATTGTTACACAGTCCCTGAACACGGGAAGTTTAACATTGAATCACGAAATCACTTTCTAATTTTTAATAAAAAAAAAAGAATAATTTTCTACTTAACGACAATTTTTAGTTTATACTGATTTTAAAAACTTCTAATTTTTATTATTTAAAAGAATAAATAATTTTTTACAGTATGAGAATTTATCTATGGGAAACGTTAGTTTTTAATATAAAAATGATGAAATAGATGTTTTTATCGCGATACCCTGTATAATCACTCCAAAAATATTTAAAACACCCTATTTCAATTACATGCATTATGACGTCATTTTTACTATGATTTACCTATATGTATGCTCTTCTTGTGAAATTCTGAACGCACCTTACAGACAATTACAATGACACTAAATATCAGTCTTCTTCTTCTTCTAGTTAACTAAGGCCAATTTGCTATGAAGGACCTATAGCTATTCAATTTTTTTTAATCTTTTCTAAATGTATGACAATCAAAAAAATATCCGATCGAAGCAGGTCAAACCGTTTGACTGATACTGGCAAAACAAAATAGGAAACGAGAAAAACGAAAGACAAATATCTATCACAATGCAATGAATTTGAACGCCACGTTTGATGGAAAAATAGAAAAAAATAGGATGAAATAGGAAAAAACAGGAAGAAATAGGAGAAAAATGGAAAAATAGGCAAAAATAGGAAGAAATAGGAAAAAATAGCAAAAAAATAGGGGAAAATATAAAAAATTGGAAAAAAAATATAGCAAAATATAGAAAAATGTGAAAAAATTGGGAAAATAGGAAAAAATAGGAAAAGACAGGAAAAATAAGAAAATACATTTATATTCCTATTTTTATTCGGCTTGCTTCCATTTTAGATACTCATACATACGCATCACGTACCCATGCTTGTTATAATATCAGATCCGTTTTCCGAAATATTTGAGATAAACCGAAATTAAAAGAACAATTTTTTTAATAATTGTTTCGTCTTTAAAGGGCCACCCTCAATTTTCTTTACTGAAACCTATAATTCTGCCTGTCCTATGGAATTTTAAAATTCTGATTTTGATTCAGCATAGAAAAGTTAACAAAATATTGTAATATGATAAGTTTGTGCCTATTAAAACAAAAACAGAGGCCTAAAATTTTAAAATTGTAATTTTTTTCTCATTTATCCAATATTTAAAATTTTGATTTTAGGTTTGGATTCAGCTTAAAAAAAATAAACAAAAAATGAACTATTTTGCTCTAAAAGTATTTTTTTAAATTTAAAAATTTCTTAAATTTCAAAATTATAAGTTTTAAATTTCTTTTAACTCTTATAACAGGAAAACTATACAACATATACGCCATTTAAACGACAATAAAAAATACAATAATACAATTTTAAAATTGTGATTTTTTTTCTCATTTATCCAATATTTAAAATTTTGATTTTAGGTTTGGATTCAGCTTAAAAAAATAAACAAAAAATGAACTATTTTGCTCTAAAAGTAATTTTTAAAATTTAAAAATTTCTTAAATTTCCAAATTATAAGTTTTAAATTTCTTTTAACTCTTATAACAGGAAAACTATACAACACATATACGCCATTTAAACGACAATAAAAAATACAATAAGGGAGATTTTTTCCAAATTTTTTAAATATAATTGTAACGTTAGAGAGCAATAACGAAAATGAAGAATATTATAAAGCCCCTCTCCCTTTCGATTTATTTTTCAAATTTTGAAAAAAAAAATTTCTTTGATCTATTTATCCATTGCTTCGGAATTATTTTCTCAAACCAACATCAGCCATGATTTAAAAATCTTTTAATATGTAAAATAAAATAAAAACATATGGGAATACAGATGCACTATAGCATGTACCGCACAAATTCCTGTTTTGGAATCCGTATGACTGTCTGTCTGTAAGTGATGTAATATTGATTTTTTTTAAATTTAATAATTAATAGGTGCTTATTAGTTGTGGTATCATTTCACCGTTTAAGATATAATTTTTCAGTATTTTTAACTTTGGCCTCCATTTTTTCGGAAACGGTTCGTTCGACATCGAAACTAAAAACACTTTATTCGCATACTTTTTCATTCTAAATAAGAATCTGAAGTTAGATTTGATATATCTTGACGTTACACACGCATACACACAGAATTATAAATTGAACATCAATTAGTTTAACAAACATTACTTTGGTTTTATGGTATTAAATTTTACATTCTGTTTGATTAATTTATATTGTTACAGTCGATCTGGGTTGAATCGTCATTGACATTATCTACAAATTCATCAATAACAGTGCCTAGTTGAAACAGAGTAAACAAGATTTAAGAGCTAATCAAATAAATTAGAGTCAATCCAATCACGGCGATCAATTGGTTATTAGTTGTTTCGATTGGTTTCTATTCAATCAAGAGTTGACAGTATGATTAAAAGGAATATGTTGTTGATATTACAATTAATAAAGTATTTCAAATATAGGGTAAATCATAAATAATATTTTTTAAATTTAATTCTTTTTAAAATGTGGATTATTTGACCGACATAAACAACGTATAAAATTATTTTATATTTTATTATGCGTATTTAATTAAAAATATCAAAAAAAAAACATTTTTTTTATTTGCGATCTCTAAGACAAATATTAGCATTTAAATTTAAATGATTCAAATGTTAATTTGATTGTTTTCCTTGTTTTTGATTTACCTCGTATGCAATGCAATATTCCGAATATAAACAAAATTAAAAAGTCTATCTACAACTCGGATACTTGTTTGGAATTTTTTAATAGTAATTTGTAGATTTTATATGGAATAGGTGTGACAAATATAATTAGCTGTTCACATTGGTATTTTTATTTGTTTAGAGGCGCTTTTTTAATTTTACAACTAATAAAGTTCGCGAGCGAAAAAAAGATAAATACTCAAAATAGGTTAGAAAATTATGTAAACGTAGCCAAACTACAAATAACATAAAAATACACGAATATTGTAATAATTACAGTAATAAATCATAATTTAATAACAATAAATATTTCTCATGAGAATATTTATAAAACATATTAACTTGTTTTTGCGAAGAAAACGATTTCACGTAATTTATCGAGAGTTGAAACAATCTTATTAGATTTTATGGGCATTCTATAACAAACATTGATGAGTAATAAAAAAATTAAATACTATTTAAGTTATTATATATTAATTTTCTAAAAATAAACTGGAAAATATAAAAGGCAAAAAGTCAATTTATTTTCACCATAATTTAGTTTATTTTCAATCTTTTTATTTTCAGGAAAGATTTTTTTTAACCCAATTGGTTTTTCTACCAAAATCTACTTAGTGACCATAAATCTAATTATAAGAAATCAATAAGACCTTTCTCAAGACATATACGGAATTGAGGAATGTCTTGTAAGCATAGGTGGATTTAGGGGCTGATAGAGGTAAAATGCTGCATCTAAAATATACATTACGTACATTGTTGATTGTATTAATATATTTTCTTAACATTTAATTAAATAAAGGAATAATACACAACCCATTTTTTGTTTTCTAGTTACAAGCGTTTTTACGACAAAGTAGAAAACAAGTATCAAATAAATATTTATACTTACTCAACTTTATAGATGCTAAATTTTCATATTATTTTTAAAAAAAATTGTACTCCGCTACGGCAAAAACGTTCTCATAGTTACTATCTTAAAATAACCCAATCTCGTGAAGTTTTACATTCGCTTTGGCCTTTTGTTTTCCAAAAAACACAGAAAATCGAGTTTTCCCTCGTCACGTATTCCACATAATGAATAATGAAAGTTTACTTTATGATCTACACAGAATTTATTCAATTTATTCAGTATAAAGCCCTGAAAGGATATGGACATTTAAAAAAATACTTTGATGTTTAATTAACGCTAACAAGCACTAATGCAATTAATCGTTAATGGTTTTTGATTCCCCCGGCTATTTTATTCTTTGAACTTTTTTTATTTAATTTTTCACTGAAATACGATTACTTTATTACTGATCAATATTCGTTTTATTTTTTATTTTTAACAATAGGTCTAACAATCCTCTTAATAGTTTTTGGTTTATTTAGAAAAATCTAAAAATACTAATAACAACTTAATAGTGTGCCAACGTTGGTGTATTTATATTCATTTCAAGTTGAAAGCCCATCAAAAAATCAACCGGTTAAGTTCAAAGTTGGCAGACGTTTTATTTTAAAATCAAAAACAATTCTTTGAAGCTTTCATAGTGATTTACTGACTAACTAATTAATAATTAGTAGGTGTATTTTTAGAATTCTAAATACATAATTTAAAAAATAGGAACTCGGTTTCATGTTTGAAGTATCGATTATAAAATTATTTGTTTCGTAATGCTCAAAGTATATAAAAAATTTAGTTCTGCTCGATTTGATTTGTATCAAAAAATACAGGGTGGTGTAAATATTGACTTATTTCGATTGTTATTCAAATATTTGGTTTTAGAAAAAATATAAATCCCCAAACAAAATTAATTATGACAAATTTTATCAGTTTGTGGTGAGATACTGATGTTACACTTCTAAATATAAGTAACTGGAAGTTAAAATTTAATTTAAATAAATAATGTAATATCCGAGATAGAAATAGATTATGCTCATGCTTACTAATTTATTTTTATCAGTTTATACCACAAAAATAGTGCACTTATTGAAGCAAGAGGTAGAAGACATTATTTTAAACAATAAAATTGTTACGCTATTTTTCAAAAAAAAAATCAAAAATAATTTTTATTGAATTTTTAGGAAGCAAGGGGACATTTTTTAAATCAAATTCATCGGGGAACTTTGGAAGATAACGTAGAGAAAATAATTTTTCATCTTAAGAGGCCCGCACACCACGTGACTTTTGTGGTTGCCGGTTAGAGAATTACCCAGGGAAAATGTGCTTGTATTTTAATAAATTGGGTGTACAAATTGTTTTCCGGTTAATGTTAAGTAATCCTACTCTCCAGTCCAATTTTTTCTGCGCAGAACAGGGTAGAGCGCCATAAAACATAATTATTCGTTTTTGGCCGAGAACTCGCCTAATATAGTAACTAAAAATATACGGGTTTTTCACGATATTTAAAATATTTATCAGAAGAGCGCGTCTGTGCTACCTTTTTCAAATTTATTTGAGAAAAAAGTTGATAGTCGTATCACTTTTACTAAAATTAATTTAAAAAATGTGCCACAGACGCGATCTAAAGAATTAACTACACAATCGATTGGTGAAAACAGCAGCTATTTTTAATATTAACGAAGCGCCCTTCCAAAAACGATTTCAGGCAAGATAGGATATGGTATTGGCGCCTCTTAAAAAATAAATGTATATAACAATCCAGACCTATTTAACAAATTCGCATGTTTTTGAACAAAATCAACTAAACAAAAATTATCAATTGGTTTGTTTTCATATTTTTGCCAAATTAAAAAAAGTTTGCGTTGAAAATAAAATTTGATCGATAAAATAATATAATATTGTGTTTTCTGTTATAAAAAACATTTCACGTCTAAAATAAAAATTCTATATTTAATTTTCTTTCAACTTCAATTGAAATATTTCATATGACAGTATCATTAAGCAACTGTCAAGCCGTTGACTACTTCGATATTGGATTTTTTTATCAATTTAATATGATTTGATATCGTATCCGAAAAATTACAGAACGATGAAGTAAACTGTTTTCGCAAAACATTAAATTAGAAATTGTTTATAAAATATTAAAATACTCATGCCAAACATTACTACAACTTGATTTATAACTATTGTTTTAAAATGTAACCAGTTAACTATAATAATATTCTTATTATATCATTTAAACAACTAATAAACATTAAATGTAAAAGATTATTGGTAGTATGATTTACATTCAATATAGTAGCTCAGACTTTATCTGCGAAGCAATTTTTTTTGAAGATTTGAAAGTAAATTTAACCCAGAAAACTGCGCGCTTATAAGTGCTAGTTCGGACAAATAATTTTTGTAAAAAAACTGCTTTTTGAAGGCAATCTTTTTTAGTTTTATTAAATAATAATTTTGTATTCTTACCTTCATAAGAAAAGCATACTATCAATCTTGTCTAATTATTTCTTGTTCTGGCACTATTTATGTGAAATCTGCCGTCCGAATTGTAGTCCTCAAGGTAAACTGTAACAAAATAATCATGTTATTGGCTAATCCCAAATCTTATCCTCGCGTAAATGGTCAGGTTTCTACGATAAAGTTTTTACTAAATCTACTACAAATCCAAATCTGAGGTCTGGTTATAAAAAAAAATCTATAGCTAAAACTTTTAACAGTTATGAACATGCTACGTACAAACATTGACCACAACCGTCGATCATAGATCCATGTTCACTGTTTATTGATTTAACGTAAAACAATCATAAGCTAATATCTGTCATTGATAGTATGAACAACCGGTAATTATATATCCATGTCCAGTGTTTATTGATTTAATGTACAAGAATCATATACTAATGTCTAGCGTTCGTAATTTCAATAATCAACGATCATATATCCATGTTTACTGTTCATTGATTTAACGTACATCTATCATAAACTAATGTAAATTAATCCATAGTATTAATAACCGGTAAACATAAATCAATGACCATTATTCATTGATTCAACGTATAACAATCATAACTTTGAACAAGAAAATTTACATACGACTATCATTGAATTATTGTTACCCGTCATCGGCTCAAAATTGATATACTTTTTTTATTAATATCACTTACTTCTTTCGTTCAGTGTACAAGATACAGAATATAGAAGAGAATATTCTGACCATAAAACATCTTATTAATAATTGTTCTAATTTTAATTTTCAAATATTGTTAATGCTAGTAGGTACAATCCTAACTTTTATAATTTGTGTACTTCAAAGTAAAATATGCGCTTGAAATATATAAATAGTATATTATATACCAAGGGACTAAAGCGCATCTTTTATTCCCGAGGATGAAGATTATTTCCCGAGCGTAGCGAGGGAAACAGTCACCTGAGGGATTAAAAGACAATATCGTCCTGTGGTATATACGATATTTTTTACACCGCGGTGCCCAAGCCCCCTTAAAATTCAAATAAATATTTATCTGTTAATTTTGTTAATATTTAAACGTAATAATCAATTCTATTGTTTGTAAGTTTCCTACTTCTGATTAGGTAATTATGTTTGATATTAATTATGTATTTTAAAACAATTTTTTTTAAAAATGGCCGCTCTTACAAAAATTCAAAATGGGGTTCCCGGATGGCGCTCGAACTCGGACCAATTTGCAAAACCTTGTCTTATACGGATATATTATAAAAATAATAACAGAAGATTTCAACTTTGTCCCATTTAAGATATTTTAGATTTTTTGTGGTTTTCAATGAATAATATATTTCCAACAAAATCGTAAAAAATATATGAAAAAGCTTAAGACGATCGCGTAAAATGGTATTGGAGAAAAGAAAATTGAAGACTTTAGGTACTACCGAAAATTGTCTCCTATGCTCCTTTGTAGAAGTATTTGACAGTTCTGAATTAAATTAGAATAAACAAACTGGCTGGTTTCAATTGTTTTTTATTTGCGGGACTAAAAAATTTTAGTCCCTTATGATTAAAAAAATTTAGTCACAAGGAAGTAAAAGTGGCTCACTCCCCACGGTGTAAAAAATATTTTTTTTAATAATTGCATTTACTCATTGTATAAAAAGAGATACTAAATATTTGAATAGTATTTTGCTATTTTATCTTAAATAACCATAAATTCAGCCCAAACCGACAACCCTGTATACAATCATGTAAAATAAAACTAGAGAAAATAGAAAGAAGTAAGTGAACCGTATCGTTAGCCTAAGTATCTTCCCACACAATAGCAATGCCAGAAATCTAGCATATTTGCAATTTTTCTCTAAAGGAAATCGTTTATTGCATATTCTCGGTATTTCCGGTAAGGCCTGAGGCTTTTAAACTCGCGTCCATGTTCCATGCATACAACTATACTAACACAGCTCAGCATCTTTGATAACATCGTAGAAACTAATCAGTTCCAGTGGCGGATTTTTATGAACCTCGTAGAGAATATTTATTCATGGAATAGTAAACATTTTTATGCATATTTACTACCTACGCCAATGACTTATGAATCAAAATAGTGATTTGTTTAACTAAGCAGAGAAGTAGCAGATTTACTAGACAAGGCAGTAAATCTGAAATCTGTTTATCTGCCACGTTAAACACAGATTTACTATACGATTTACGTGAGAATGAGACACTAATATATATTCCTTTATCGCTCAGAATTTTTACTTCCCCCTTTACACCGCAAATTTACTTTGATCTTTTATAAATGGTTTCTCCCCACTTAAGTTCGTGAGCCCTTCGGGTAACAGTCGTTCTGTAATGCTAGAAATTATTTTAATGATATGTCATACCTACTAAACACAATAACCACCACCTGGAAGACTCACCCTGCACGTCATCAGCTCTTATATTTTTTAAAGTGTAAATAGAACTTAAAAAAATTTATCGCTGCAAGGTTGAAATTTTAATATGATTTAGTTTTCATTACAAAAAAAAATTGACAGACGATTTCAGTGAGCACAAGTGTGACAGGTGAGTCGAAATATTTTAGAGCCATGTCTCCCCCCGCAGTTTTCGAGAATGCAGAACACGATGGCGGTGGTTTACTCTTTTCAAGTTATTGGCACCCCCCAAAAGGCCCAAAACCGCCGCTTAAAGAGGTTAATGCGGATATGCCTCATATCGATAAAACCTGCTTCACCCCCCGTTTTCTAGGATGCTGAACAAAATGGTGATGCTGGATCTTCTACACGAAGTAAACTAACCCCTCAGTGGGGCCAAAAACTATGCATTTGATGAGTAAATGAATTATATGTTCACAGATGATGATTCCAGGTTTCTTGATTTACTGTTCAAATGTAGATCTTAATTTAGTTTCTAATTTTAGTAGATTTTGGTAGTTTGTGATCTAAATGTTGGTAAATACAGTTTATTGAAAATAATAACACTTTTTCTGTAGTTGTATGCGGTAATAAAAACGTTTTATATTTTTTTTAGTAAATAAATAAGTAATTGTATACATCAATAAAAAAGGTTGATTATTTAATATAATAAAATAAAATAAAGTCTACCAGCGATTCCATAAACCTGATTTTCCATCTAAAAACTATACACAAAGTATGCGCCTATTCTTTCAGTTGAAAAGTCAATCAAGAAACCTGGAATCATCGGTGTCGGCGGCACAGATCTTTGGCTATCGGCCATATTCATTTATGCCTGTTTAGATGCTACTCCAACGTGGGTTCGTGCCTGGTACCTTGCAGTGAAATTTTAATTTAAAAATTTCAGTGTTAGATACATGACTCGAATATGTAAACCGCAATGAATATTAATATAATTAATGTTTAATGGGGAGCCTATAGATTTTCATTCTCTCTGTGTCACCGTGCCGGTTGTGAGGTTTTCCGGGTTTTCCTACATCTATAGCCAAATGGCGCCATCAATCCTCAGTAAGTCGCCCCGGAGCGCCACGGAAAATAATAATAATAGCCTTTGGCTTCTGGGGTTCACCGTAAGGGAGAGAGAGGGGAGAGTATTATTATCATCCGGTGTGTATTCAATGATGTGTGAATATACGATTCATTTTCTCTTATCCGGTGAACTTCATAAACTCGTTTGTTTGAGAGAGAAGAAAACGGGGTGTGACGCAGGTTGTATCGGTATGAAATCGCGTATCTGAGTTAACCTCTTTCGGATACGGTTTTTGTTTTTTTTTTGGAAGGTACGGTTAGGGTTAACTCGGAAAGAGTTTAAACCACCGCCATCATCTTCAGCATCCTCGAACATTTGCGCGCACGAACGATTTACGCACAAAAATGCTCAAATGTGTACCACGCAAAGTAGTGTTCGCAAAAGGCCTGACACGCACGAACTCGCTTATCGTTTTCTAGTAAAGATAAAAACATATATACGCGTAAATTTTCTTAGTGTGGACGATAATTTTAGACTAGTTCGAACTCTGTGCATTCAAAATTGTGTTTTGTTCAACATCGTCAATAATTGTTTAAGGGTATAATAGCAGCTCAGTTAAATTTTAAACATCGATAAATCGAAAATCCTTTTGTAAAATAGGCTGAAATTTTAAATGTATATATTGGAGAAAGTTATCGAGGGCTTCCGATTTTTTTTTCTCAGAAGTACTTTTTGTAAAGAGAAAAAAATTCGGCTTTGGCGACCTCATAAAATGGGAATTTAGACAAATAAATATGAATTGACCTAGATAATGTCACAATAAACATGCTGTAAAAATTTTGTTTCTTAATATCAAACCGTGGTCAAAAAAACATTTTTCAAAATTTCTTATTTATATGGATCCAGCTCCTCCTGCTTATTAGCGGATATTGGCAGTAACTTCACTCTTTTCAATCTTTTCTTCTTTTGGTAGTTATTGTCAGCTGTTACCAGTCATAATTTCTTTTCTTCTTTCTTACCGTGGCCTGTACCTAATTTCCCTTAGTGTTAGTTTTTCAGAGTGCCAATCATTTTTCGTTTGACCTAACCTTTTCATAAAATTTACTTGTCTACTTCCACTACTTATCACCTTTTTTTTAAATAATTATTTGAAGTTTGTAATTTTTTATATCGTTGTTATTATGAGTGCTCGCACTAATATTTCTACATTACACTCCCTTTAATTCTCCTTCCTATTCCCGCTTGTTTTTTAAATATATAAATTACTGTCATTTGTCAATCTATTTCCGGCTTTATCTGCCATTTTGTAGTTACTTTTTCCCACTGATGCTGTCAATACGTACAGTTTATATTAAGTTTTTGAGAGAGCATTTAATGTTTGCTACCTTTCTTTGTGTCCTCTGGTGGACTTTCTTACTCGCCAGTTGCCGTTGTTGTGGTTGGCAGAGGAATTTTTCTTGCACTGCGTTGGAATTTTTTCGACAAAGTACGCTTTACCTGCTCACATGGGGCACCCCATGCGGGTTTTCCTCTTACTGGAGGTTTTCCTTCGTGAAACCCTCCACTATTACCTTTGTTCCGGCTTTTTCTAAACGCCCTATAAGGCGTCTCACTGTGACTAGGTTCACAAACCTTCCTCTATTTAAATTTATATTCAAATTCATTTATGATTATCATTTGACCACATTTGAGATATGGATAACTTATTGTATTTAACATTAAATTTATTACCGGAAACTTCTATAAAGGCGTACCAAACGTCAGAGCGTCGGCTGGAAATTCACGGCAGTCGCTAAGGGATAGATGAATCGAGAAACAATAAATTTGACAGCAAATAAAATTGCAAATGCAATAAAGCAAATTTCAAATATAGCATCAATTTCAGGAATGGAAAAAGGTAAAATGCCAATATGAATCTTGGTATCCAGCCTTCCACAAGTTCTTCAAAAATGCTTATTTTCATGTATGTAAACAATAAAGAAAGTATTTGTTTGTATCAATGTTTATTATAATATTACACGTGAGTACAATTTTGCACTTGTATGAACTTTCTCGTATCAGTTGAATAAAATAGGTCAACAATTTATATAGGTATCGAAGCTCGCTTAAACATTTTTCTTCATTAAAATTCAAAACAAGCTCACCTTAAATGGAACCACTTCGTCTACAAAACGCTTTATAAATATTTAATAATTTTTTAACATAACAAAAAGACACCAGCACGCCATTCACGGCCAAGGCCAAATTTCGAATATAAAATTCGATTTTGCTGATAACGTAATAACATAATATACCTTTTCATTGTTAACAATTTATAGGGAATTTCCTATGGTATCGAATTTATATAAAAATGATAAGTTGGATTTTTAACATTTTCGCTCCGTTTGGAAACTGCAAGCAAAACTTTTTTATGGGCTATTTTATTATACTTTTACGATTCACGCTATTGTTCTAAGTATTACACTTAATTATATAGTAACACTGTGTTTCAAGATATTTTATTTTGGTTTACCAAGAATATAATTAAAACTTGGAGGCGATCGTAATAGTAATATCAAAGTATTTTTAGACTATAAACTTTTTTAAATATAACAACAGATTTAATTAGATTACCCTGTAAATATGGATACAATTTAGCAAGAAAGTAAGAATATAACAATTTATAATGACCGGTTTACCACAGGTGATCGAGTCCATCCGAGAGTAAAACCTTGCAAAATACGGTAATAGCGTTCGGAGAGAATTTATCCAAAGTAACAAATTGACTTCTACAAATAATAATCGAATCGGTGTAAAATAAATTGCAAATAATATGGGGCTCGGGGCGGTATAATCTAGTAAATGAAATAATATACCAGTCACAGGTGTTCATTCGCAAGAACCTGGGATATCAGCTGGTTAAGCAGAGGCGTCCAAATATTTTCTTCTTTAAGCCGATATTAATTAATAGCAACGATAAAACACGTAATTTTACGACTTTAGTTAAAAACCTCACTTTATATTGATATATAGCAATATTGATATAGCTTTAAATAACATTAATTAATTATTATACTGCGATAGCCAATCTATTTAATACACACATTAAGATGCATGGACATTCTGTCACGATTTATTGCCAAACTTTGTAATAACCTCCTCCGGTTAGTTCACATCTTAAAATACGTGTTTAATCGCAATTCTGCGTTATAAAATACGACATGTTCTCTAAAAATAGTTTAACAAAAAATTGAACTCGCTCATGAACAATTGCAAAAATTATAAACCAATCACTAATTTTACAAATGCTTTGTCTAATTTTTTTACCAATAACTCAAAAACTATGAGCGTGAAGGTGCGTATTCATTAGAGAAAATTTGCGCGCACAAACTTTTTTTGCGCGTTAAAATCTGCTCCAATAGTGTTCGTGTATCTGAAATAATTCCTTCCCAGCTATGAAACATTCCTTACTTCAAATTATCACATATTGAAAGTTTATTGCTTCTTGTTGTGTGTCCCTTCAATATTATATACTTTGTTTTCTTTTCGTATTTGCAGTTCAATCTTTTCTGCCTCTACTTTCCTAATGACGTTTTGCAATTATTTTCTTGTTTTTGTTATTATTTTCAGGTCATCATTAATAGTATATCTGTAGCTATGTGTACACGTAACCAAAACATTGTATATATCCTGCGCTGTATGATGAGCGCGTTGGACGTTTTTTGGAAGGGTAAAAGCTGGTGAGTTCGTGTCACCACATGCTGTAATGTAAGCTAAGCAGTGATGGGTGATGTGTTGTGCATCATTAGTGATGCGTATATTTATAAAAGTAAACTTAAATTGACTACATTAAGTTCATTGAAATTTATGTGAAAACCAACTAATGTTAAAAATTTTAATTTAAAAATTATTAGTACTTCGATTAATTTAAAGATTTAAAAAAAACATTGTTATTTCATAGTTTTATGTTTTCACTTCTCACTTCTGTCGGCAGTCCCAGTTGCTGCCTATGTTTTTTTTACTACTTCTTTTCGCCCTTCCCAATACCAGTTTAAATAACACTATTGAAAGAGGATATCCCTGTCTGACCGGTCAAGAATAAAAAAAAAAGGCAAAAAAATTTATATATGTCCTGATTCTTTAATTAAAAGTGAATATGCCTTTATTGCCTGTATTTTTATTCTAAAATCATTTAAGAATGGGTGACAGTTTGTCTACAGTGCACTCAAAATTCCTGCGCGACGATGATTTGTGACTTATGTAGATCCTAATTTTTTATATTTTTAAGTATAAGTAATGTATTTCGACCTTTTGCAATAAATTTAATCTAGTGTTTTAATTTTATTTAGAAACATCTCTTAAGATACAACGGGCTTCAGTTATCAACGGAGATAAAACTTGAGTACCAAATAAAGCAGAAAAAAAATAATGAAATTTGAAAAAGTGTGTTAAAAATGGTAAAATCAAATAATTTATCTGTTGAAATGTTGTACTATTACCGGTCTATTACGATGTTAACTATATTAAAACGACTTGACAACATAGAACTGCCGATCTTTTCACAGACTGGATATTGAGAAGTGCTGGTTCTTTTTAAAATCTTTAAAATTAAAAATTAATTAATTTGGATTATGATTTTAAGAAGGGCCGTAATGGAAATGATTATTAATAAATATGTTCTGGGTTTTTATATGCCATTATGCTAAAATTTCTACCTGGGAATGTAGCCCATTTTATAATAGAAGTAGACCTATTCTACCCTACACAAGACAATTAAGCTGGTACAAATAATGAAACCGAGAAAAACTTAACAAAAGATCGGCGTCAAGAAAGAAACACCAGTGAAACAAATAGACGAGCTCGCTAAAGACCGCAAAGCGTGGAGAAGATGGATAGGTAAATAAATCAAATTAATAAATCTCACAATTAATTATAGGTGTGTCTTTTTTTTTGTTATAGTACGCCACTGTAAAAATCCATGACCGTGATCCGCAACCTATAACTATCTCCAGAAAAATTGAATGTTATCTCGATGAAATCAAAAGACTTAACAGCAATGATATTGGTATTAAGAGAAACTTTTAGATTTTTATTTAATGGTTCGTAATCTCGCTACGCAATACGAATCTAGTTAATAGATCTTATCGATGTAAATTATTGGTTTTAAAGGAAAATTGGTCACTGGTGTATCGCTTCTATTATGCTAATGATTCCAGAGATTTTTTCTTATTTGTAATATTTTATGTTTTCTGAATAGTTGGAAAACTATCCCGCATTTAGCCATGTCATCTTATTAATGGAATATATGTAATAAAAGAGAATTGTTAATTATTTAATATATTTTATTTTTTATTATTAAAGGTAATTTCCAATAGTAATACCACTAGAGCTTCAATTACTATTATTACTGGAAATTTGTTTGTTTTTAATTGAAGCCAGAGTGGTATTTGGTAAGAAAATTTCACACCGAAATATTATTAAAAAATACTAGGATAATGACGGTTTTTGATGGTAAATGTAAATGTCAAATGTAATACCACAAGAACTGAATAAATAGCTCTATTTATTATTGTCAATTTTTCGAGTGTGGGGTTTGTCAATTTGACGAGACCAAATTTTGCAATTAATAATCTGGTAGAATCAATAGTGCGGTAGCACGAGCGATTCTACCTCTGATTATTAATTGCAAAACTTGGTCGAGTCAAATTGTAAAGCAGATGAGATATTCCCGAACCGATTCATTTTAATTTATATGCCAAACTTGAAGTTTAATTTCTTTGACAGTAGAGACTGTCCTGAAGCTACGCACTGTAACTGTGTTAGGTGAATATTTCCCAGCAGGGCAATAGTCGATTTTATTCAATCTGATTGGTGATAGTCCAATCAGATTCTCAGAAATGCATGGTTTAGCAGGTGAAGGAAATAATCTAATTCATTTTTTATTATATCCATTTTTGTAAAATTTATGTAATTATATAGTCCGAGAGCTGGTAGACATTTTTGAGTAGGTATTTAAAGCAAGCTGAAAACTTATCTTATAATACCCTAACACAGAACTGCAGACCTGGCTGGGGAGTAGCAGGGCTAAATCACCACTTATATTTCCAAAGTTAGAATTTTTTTGCAAAAAATATCCTTGAATCTATCTGGAATTTTTATACTTTTAAATTGAATATTTAAAGAGTAAAACAATAAATAAGCCAGATTATTTAGTTGGGTCTTTAACTTTGCCAGATGCTTGCAAAACTATTTTGCAAAAAATATATTTGAGGCAAGTTAAAATTTTAACAGGATATTATATATAATTTAAAAAAATTTCTAAAAAAGACAGATCATTTTGATGGAACATTCTACGTGCCAGGTGATCGCTAAAGTTACGTATGCATGTGAGTGAGTGGTGCTATGTATCTATATGTAAGTTGTAGTGTGACAGAGAGCGTTTATTGACAGCGGTTTGCATCATGAAATTTTTCAAACTTTGAAAACGTTTTTTTGCGAAATATTTGGTTACAAAAATGTATCAAATATAAATGTAGCACGATTTTAAAAAAATTGTACTAATTACAAAGAGGTCAGTGAAGTTGGCACCCACTTTTGAGAATTTCCCAAAGATTTTGTGTTCATTCGTTTGTCCATCGATTGTCCATTATTGTCCACTAACTATTTTCGTTTGTCCACCCTTCGTTTCAAAATAGTGACCCAAAAATTTTTTTTTGCAGTGACGTATCATTGTTATTCCGCAATATATGCAATATCGGTTAAATGGGTAAACGGGGAAAAAGATGTGTATTTTCAAGACTTTCTTTGGTTTTTTCAAAACTAAAATATCAGATCCGACTTCCGAGATGTATTTGAAAAACCGAAATCGATGATTTTTGTTTTATTTAATAAACACCTTAATTTTTAAAGATAGAAAAAAAATTTATAAGGTTTTTTATTGAAAGTCAAATACCGCTTAATATAGCCTATCCATTTTTTTTAAACAACGTTTCGTCTTTGAAGGGCCACCATCACTATTTTTTTTAAATACGGACCTGTACTTTTTGTTTCATTTTTGAAATCCCCATTTTTTGATTATCTAATCATGTAGAATATTTAATTTTTGTATGTACTTTTGGAATTTTTCTAAGTACGGCCATGTTCCATTTTCACTGAAAATATTTATAAATCATTTAAAATAAAATTAATTAATTTCTATTAAATATTTGAATTTCAATTTTCTTAAATAACTTCAATCAAAAAATAATAGTTATTTATGTACCATAGGTACACACATCTGTTTATACCCATACAAAATTATGTCATAATATTTCGTTATTGCATTCAAAATATAAATATTTAAAAAAAATTGTTTTTAGTCTTGGCGCGGGCCATAAAGTGCATTTTGCGGGCCATATAATGAACAGAACCGTACATAGAAAAATTCTTTAAGTTTAGTTCATTGTTAAAACTTTTTAAAAAATTAAGTGTTCTACATGGTTGAATAGAGAAAAAATGAGGATTTCAAAGATGAAGTAAAAAATACAAACAGGTATTTAAAAAAAAATAGTTGGGGATGGCCCTTCAAAGACGAAACGGTGTGTTACAAAATTGGATACGTTATGTGAAGTCTTCAATAAAAAAGTTTTATAAAGTTTTTTACCATCCTTAAAAATTAAGGTGGTAATTAATTAAAATTAAAACGAAAATCTTCAATTTCGGTTTTCCTTAAATATCTCGGAAACCGGACCTCATATTTTAATTTTGAAAAATCTATGAATTCGTCTTGAAAATACACATCTTTTCCCCCCATTTAACCGATATTGGATCTATTTCGGTTTACGAGATCTCTGTATACGCAAATTAAATGTCCCACCAAAATGATTTGTCTTTTTTAGAATATCTTTTTTTAATTACTTATAAATATCCTGTTAAAATTTCAACTTGCCTCAAATATATTTTTTCAATTTTTTTGCAAAATAGTTTTGCAAGCATGTGGCAAAGTTAAATATCAGACTAAATAATCCAACTTATTTATTTTTTACTCTTTAAATATTCAATTTAAAAGTATAAAAATGTAAGATTGCCCCAAGGATATTTTTTGCAAAAAAAATTCTAACTTTGGAAATATAAAGGTTGAATTAGCCCTGCTAACTCCCCAGCCAGGTCTGCAGTTCTGTTTTAGGGTATTTTAGAAGGGATAGATGACAAGTTTTCAACTTGCCTCAAATGCCTACTCAAAAATACCTACCAGGTCTCATACTAAGAATTCAAACGACAAAAGTAGATTTGTAAACAATCGCACAATCATGTATATCACGAGTTACAAAAATATTTAGTTGAAGTTAAAATCCAAATCCTCGTCAGCTTGTTTTAACGAAGTATTTTTGTAAAGAAAAATTGTAATTGGCGCCGTTCTACATTCCGTAGATAAATATTTGTATACATTTGCGTACAGTTTAATATTCGCATCTGATTAAAATTTTATAATAATATTATACGAAAATTGGGAAATGGAATTTGATTTTCATATTTATCAGTTCAGGAGTATAGTGAAATATTATAATAGCCTAAAATTGTTTTATTAATGCATTTAATTTATCGGTTTCCAATTTTTTTAATAAGCACAATATAATTCAAGTTTTAAATTTATTAAATGCTTTTACTGTCATGTAGTGCAGTAATAAATAACTTACACGTTAAAAAATAGTAATAGTACATAACTGACTAATAAATAAAGCAGAAAACAACATGTTAAAAAAATATATCTATGTGTTCAAAGTTAGTGAGTTCACAAACTTATCACCAATATAAAAACAACTATTAATCAATAGCTTTAAGTTATTTTTAAGTTCTATTGTTTATTTTCATTTTTGAATGTTTTAAAAGCTAATATCGGCGCTAAGTTATCTTTGCAATGTGTATTATATGAATAGACATCAGAGAATTTAGAAAATGTATATTTGTTATTATAAATATACATGAGTAATTTAATCATACAAATTACGTTATTGGACCAGCGACTTATTTTAGTGAAAAAATTAAACAAACAAGATGAAAAATACGAGTTTAAAAAAAGAACAAAAATTTAAATTACAGCTTCCAAACTTGAATTGGGAATTTGGAACCTTTGGTTTTCAACAATGTTTAAGAATATCGTCATCACTAACCAAAACTACACTTTTTACACTCTACGTAATAAACTAGTTTATCATTAACTCCTGATGATGCCTGTATAGTTAGCGAAACGTATACGTAGAGTGTTTAAAAAGTGTAGTTTTGGTTAGTGGTGACGATATTCTTCAACACAGCTTCTAAAATTAGATATAATTTTAAAACCGACAGGAAATACTTTTTTAATGTTCTACGTTTTAGTTGTACAATATTATTTTTTTATTAATTTTTTTTGTAAGAAATCTGTATTTAGGATGTTTCCCGTTCCATATTTTATTTTTAATTGTGCCACATTGGTGTTATTAAATTATGTATTTTAAAACAATAGTTTATTGTGTCACAAGGGCAGAAAATGAGCTTTAGCAGCCCGCGGTTATTAGAGCAAGCGTAGCGAAGCGAGGGCAGATAATGGCCTACTAAAAAAAAAACGAAAAAAAGAAAAGAAAATACATATAACACAAATATTTTACAATTTATTATCTTGATTTCAGACTTTAATTTACACGTTTAATGAAAATTTATGTGAAACGTCAAAGTACGCGAGTGACAGTTAAAGATGTCTAGATATAGTGAAAAACTACAAAATCGTGTTGTTATGACTTTTTCATCCCAAGGGACGATAAATATTACTTTCGGCCATATTTTTAGTTTTGGATATGATTCACATAAGGTAGTTTTTTTTATAAATGTTAAAAAACGGCAAATCATGAATTTCAACATTTTAACACTTATCAAGAAAAAAATCAGCTATAAAATACTAAAAAATATAAACACAATCGGTATCAGCCCATAAACAAAATTAAGTGATCGGACAAGCCCTAGAAATTGCAATAAAACTTGTTCATTCTTATTTTTTAACCTTAATACTTTTTTTAAACTGAATGTTGAATGCCATAGAAAGCCCAACAGTAATTATTACAAAAATTACCGGCCACGACCTTCGAAATAAGTAAACGGTTATTATAGTTTATTTACTTAATAAAATTGGTAGTTAAATTTCGCCAAAAATTCCACCACATAATCTTTAAAATACGAGTTGTTACTTTCGGAAAAAGCTACTACTGAACGTCTTATCCTTGTCATGCATACGACAAAGATACAAATAATTTAGATTAATATTAAACGAAAAATTTAAATTAGATAATTTATAGAGCTAATATTAGGTAATACAATAATGATATATTCAAATAGCTTAAATTATATTTTTGAAAGATGGCGCTGTGATCGCTGATAATGCGTCCTGATTCAACCACGAATTTTTTGTGTCTATGCATAATTACCTGTGTATTCTTTGGGATTAAAAAAAACCTGTAAATTTGAGCAGCTCTGATACTTATTCGGAGTAAAAATTTTGTTTGTCTTAGCAATTCAAACTTGTACATTCTAAACTGTTTTTTAACTAAATTAGATAAGCAAATTTAAATTAATATGACAAATAATTTGCCCAAGTGATAAAAGAGTTCGTCTTAAATTCGAAGATTTAAATTTATTTATAAGACTTGATAAAAATTATTATATTTCATTACTACTCAACCACAATTGTTCACTTTGACGTCAATTAACGCAACTTCAGATAATTTTTTTTTGAATATTAAATCTTTTTGATCTTATTTTTTTAGATAATGAGTCATTTATTTCGTATTAATAATGCGGTAAAGGTGTTTAATATTTTGATATCAAATGACAAATCGGTAATTTTGGTAGTGCTTTATCAAATTTCCACAAATACAAATTTGGTAATAAACCTTAAGCGAAAAGGTGCATTGCATATAAAGAAAAATGAAACTTAAAACTTCAGATTCAGCAGTCAACGCGTGCAATATTTTTCATAGAAAAATTGACCTAGTCCTTTTTCGCCTTCAAAATTGCAACATAAGCATTGACTCATACATATCACCTCGGGTTAAGAATTTACATTCACAATTTTATTTTCCAAGTGCTCGAACAATTTGATAACAAAATCAGAATGTGCCATTCAGTGGCGTGGATATAATTCGTCGACTCGTCGGCTGAACCTTAGATTTTGAGATTTTTATACCAAAATCTTTGAAATGTAGTTTTATTGACACCAATAAATTATAACATAGCCGGACAAATTGAAATCTTTTTTTTGTCAAAAAAATAACAAGTTGATTTTGAAGGTTGACTACCAGTAGAACGAAAACCATGGGTGCAACTGAATTGCGCCAAATTACATTAAAAAAATAAGGCCGTATCTAATAGCTGTCTGAATTGCGCCAATATTTTTTTTAATTTAGGATTTTTTGAAAGTTCTATATTTGAACAAATTAATGGTTAGTAATAAATAAGATATATTATAAACTGTAATAAAATAATCATTTTATTTTCAGTAAACATACCTACAAAGGTAGAAATATATACATAATACATAATTATGACTGTCTAAAAAAATAACATACAAAAAGCTAGGATAGATGTAAACCTCCAAATTTAAAAGGAACGCACTTGACAAAGTCGTAACGACAAATATTCAAAAATATAGGAAAATAAAAAAATATTGAAAAATGTCGAAAAATATTCAAAAATGTAGAAAAATGTTTAAAAATGTAAAACAAATTTGCAAATTGTCAAAAAATGTCGAAAAATGTAAAAAAATATGGAAAAATGTCAAAAAATATTGAAAAATGTCAAAATACAATCAAAAATGTCGAAAAATATCTAAAATGTTGAAAATATTAAAATGTAAAAAAACTTTATTTCTGACATTTTTGCTTCTATTTTTTATAACACCTTACCACCTTACTTAAACTGTCGCAAAAGTAAAACTAAATCAAAAAAATAAACTTTCAAGTATTTCGCCAAAACACCCCACCCTGAAATTTCTAATAATTCAAAAATTTTTGGAATCGTTTATTACCGGAAACAAATAACCCGAGGACAATTAGAGGTAGTTTTAAAATATTTTAAAATCACATCATATCTAATCCTCTGGCGCAGTTCGGGCAGCAGCTTAAATATAATTTAATTACTTTCCTATATATCTGGGGATTAGTGAGGCGCAAAACCATCAGGCTGACTCTATCCTAATGGACCAAATCCTAATAAACCGAACGCACTCTCCCAATAGACCGAACTCTTAAATCACTATTTCCATCTATTAAAAAAAAATAATATCGGTCAAGTGCGTGTCGGACTTCGCATATTTAGGGATCCGTACAAAATGTAAAATATATGTCAGCTGTGCAGAGGCAGGGTTCTTAAAGGACTTTAAAATTTTAATCGAATTGATAAGTCAAAAATAATTGGTAAAAAGATTTAAACAAGTGAAAAGAAAAATAACCTGGCGCATGTGTGTTCGACGAAGAAAAAAATGTTATGAATATCACAATCCGCATATATACTTAAATATATTAAAAAAATTTGAAATGCAACGAACAAATTTGTTACTATCAGCATAATCGACAAAGATAGAAAAAAATTATAATATAAAAAATGCGTTTTTTAATAAAACTAATACGATTGCACAGCTAAAAATAATAAAATATCGAATATCACAATTCGTATAAATACAAAGGTATGGAACGCTAAAAAATGAGGGAATGGCTATGAAAAAATCATATTTATTAATATATTGGTATTTGTTGGTAAAATTTACGTAACAATAAACATTATCACCAAATTTCAAGTTCATGGGTCAATGGAAAGTTAAAAAATAATTCGGAACAAAATTTTGTAAAAAATGCTGACTTTGGCGGCTTCTCATGCCTAAGTTTTTCAATATTTTTTAAAACAAAAAATATGGCTTTTATCTACTCAATGAGCTCTATTCAATGATACCTCACTTGATGGGGTGGGCCAAATTTTTTTTTAGCGCCCCTTTAGCTGTATGGGAGCCCCCCTTGAAAACATTTAAACATATTTTTATAATGTGTATGGCTTTGGGTCAACAAGACGCATATAGTGTGAATATTTGAAGACTGTAGCTCCAACGGTTTAGCTGCTAGACCGGTGTGACAGACGGACGGACACGCGAGTGAGATCAATAGGGTTCCGTTTCGACCCTTTGGGGTACGGAACCCTAAAAAAGGTCTCGACTGGCCAAATATAAACTGTGTATTTAAAAAAAAATAGATCACTTGCATTTATATTTTAACTGTTGAATACTTTAATGTTTGAAAAAATTTCCAAATTACCCTTATTAATAAAATCTCGTCCATGTCAATGGATAACTTATCCAAAAGGTGATTAATAAATAAGTCGGTGACTATTAAAAATGCTGCTTCAATTGGTTCTAATAATAGACGGAACTTGATGAACGTGTCAATTATGATTTATTACAAACTACAAACTATATAAGTATTAAAACAGGTTCGTTTTAAACAAATTAAAAAGTACTTCTAGTTTAGCACCTGTTAAGAGCAATTGCTTCGCGCTCAAACACCGTCAAAACCTTTAAATTTCATGCATTTCGTTTTAATGATAGAGAATACAATACTGAATAAATTTCACTACTTTTTGTTTTGTAAAAAAGAAAAAGGATTAATCTACAATGTCGTCGAATTTTTTTTTTTGAAAAAACCAACCATTCCTCCTGGAAAAAAATGTAAGGTTTGGTGAAATTATTAAAAATAATAAAACTTTACCTTACAATTACTATATTAAAAATGTATTATTAAAAAAAAAGAATTCGAGCAATCTGCAGATTCATCTTTCCGTAATATAATGCAAAAAACAAATTAAATATTCAATTCGACATGAGATTCTAATCACTAAAATACGAGATATCGTTCTGTCTCTAAAATAATTATAAATAAGGCAAATATTATCCCTACTACTTAATTTGCAATTCTTTCGTTAGCCGACGTTCGTAGAGTCTCGGTTTCGATCGGTTTGTCGGGGACGTTATTTAAAGAACAGAGTCGGACTCCAAGAGTTAAATTAAATATTTTAATTCAAACCAAACGAAGTAATTTTTAGAATTAGTTGTAAATTTTGAAATGTATACAGTGTGTCCCAAAAATAAAATTATTGTAAGATGTATACGGTATGTCTCAAACCGGTTTTTTTAGGAATACATTTCCTAAATAGTTGGTATATAATATTTGTCTTTAAAACATTTTTTGTTTTCAGAAAATCTCTTAGTTTATACCAGTAAATGTCAAAAAAAAACTTCTTGTAAGATATATACAGTATGTCCCAAAAATGAAAATTCTTCAAAGTTGTATACAGTATGTCACAAAAATGAAAATTCTTATAACAGCATGTCAAAAAAATACAAGTTCTTGTAAAATGTATATAGTATGTCCCAAAAACGAAAATTCTTATAAGAGCATGTCCCAAAAACAGAAATTTTTGTAAGATGTATACAATATATCCCAAAAATAAAAATTCTTGTAAGATATATACAGTATGTCCCAAAAATTAAAATTCTTATAACAGCATGTCCCAAAAATAAAAATTCTTGAATGATGTATACAGCATGTCCCAAAAATGAAAATTATTGAAAGTTATATACAGGATGCCACAAAAATAAAAATTCTTATAACAGCATGTCCCAAAAATAACAATTTTTGTAAGATGCGTACAGTATGTCCCAAAAATGAAAATTCTTATAACAGCATGTCAAAAAAATACAAGTTCTTGTAAAATGTATATAGTATGTCCCAAAAACGAAAATTCTTATAACAGCATGTCCCAAAAACAGAAATTTTTGTAAGATATATACAATATGTCCCAAAAATAAAAATTCTTGTAAGATATATACAGTATGTCCCAAAAATTAAAATTCTTATAACAGCATGTCCCAAAAATAAAAATTCTTGAATGATGTATACAGCATGTCCCAAAAATGAAAATTATTGAAAGTTGTATACAGGATGCCACAAAAATAAAAATTCTTATAACAGCATGTCCCAAAAATAACAATTTTTGTAAGATGCGTACAGTATGTCCCAAAAATGAAAATTCTTATAACAGCATGTCATAAAAATACAAGTTCTTGTAAAATGTATATAGTATGTCCCAAAAACGAAAATTCTTATAACAGCATGTCCCAAAAACAGAAATTTTTGTAAGATATATACAATATGTCCCAAAAATAAAAATTCTTGTAAGATATATACAGTATGTCCCAAAAATGAAGATTCTTATAACAGCATGTCCCAAAAATAAAAATTCTTGAATGATGTATACAGCATGTCCCAAAATGAAAATTATTGTAAGTTGTATACAGGATGCCACAAAAATGAAAATTCTTATAACAGCATGTCCCAAAAATAAAAATTCTTGTAAGATGTATACAGCATGTCACAAAAATGAAAATTATTGTAAGTTGTATACAGGATGCCATAAAAATGAAAATACTTATAACAGCATGTCCCAAAAATAACATTTTTTGTAAGATGCGTACAGTATGTCCCAAAAATGAAAATTCTTGTAAGTTGTATACAGTATGCCACAAAAATGAAAATTCTTATAACAGCATGTCCCAAAAATAAAAATTCTTGTAAGATATATACAGTATGTCCCAAAAATGAAAATTCTTATATACAGAATGTCCTAAAAATAAAGTCTTGAAAAATCTATACAGTGTGTCTGCAGTTGAGTTTTTTAGGAATACATATTCTAAATAGTAGGTATATACTATTTGTCGTTAAAAGATTTTTCCTTTTCAAAAATCTTTTGATATTTTTACCTACAGTATGTCCCAAAAAAAATTATTGTCAAATATATACAGTTTGTCTCAAAAAAGAAAATTCTTGCAAGTTGTATACAGTATGCCGCAAAAAATTAAAAATTATTCGAATTTTATTCGTCATTTATATTCTTCCCTCTTTTCTTAAGAAAATATCGTTTATTCCTTAGCCCCATACTTTCCGATAAAAAGTAAATTTTTAAAAAATCCACAAATAACACCGCGAAACTAATGGCACTAAAAATAATCTCAACAATACTGGGCTTGAAAATTTCTTGAGTCCGTATTTTAAAAGTCGACACAAAACACCGTGGTTGAAGCGCTGTTAAATAAAATGTTTACGTGAATCGCCTCGGTCTCTTAAAAATTTGTGGTGGGGGTCTCATAGGAGAAATTTCCCCTTTATCTGAGATACGGTGCACGAAGCAATTGCTCTTAAGTACCAAAACTATTTTCACATGACGAAGTCCTAATATAAATGGTATCGTTGGTGTTGAATCCAAATTAAAAAAAAGTAAAACCATGCAAAAATACTTCCAAATGCAACAAAATACGTTTAAAAACGGCGCCTTTTCATCAAATGTTGTTGAATATCTTAAAAATGTTGTAATTTAAAAATATCAAGTTCAGTGTTATAGGCATTTATTTTCAGACTCATTTTTTTCAAAATTTGAAAAAAAAAATTGAATTAATATTTCTCAATTTTCGTTCAAGTATTTTTATTGTCGATTGAACGGCATTTGACTCAATTTAATATGTTTTTATAGTTTTCTTGTTATAAAATTTAAAAGAAAAGACCCCTCACTTCTCGTATGGAAAATGATTTTCGAGATTTTTTTTAAATTTTAGTAATTTGTAGATCTTGACATTCTAATTAAATATCTCCATGGGCTCAACTCAAACCTATGACCAGCGATATATTCGTGGTCAAAGTTGGATAAATGGGTATTTAGTTAATTTTGTTTTAATTTCAATTTTTTGAATTTTTAAGAAAACTGATCAGCTTATATTGAATTTGGTTATAGAAGAATTCAATCATAAGATTGGTATTTAAAAAAATTATTAATTTTATATACAGGGTTTACCAAAAAGTCAGTGGAGCTACTTTATTATTAAAATTACTATAATATTGAAAACCATTAAACCTCAGTTTTGATAAATGCCTAATAACTTAAATCGCCAGATTTCTCTAAAATAATTTTGTTTTACAGTTCGTTGGTCAGAGAAAACTTTAGCAGTCAAGTTATAACAGATTTGTAGCTAAAAATAGTAACGCATTTTCTATTACAACTTGATATAAAAGGATTTGTGCCTGAGAAGCATTATTTTTTATATGTATACAGGGTGTTTCAAATATTAGGTACCCGCAGGCTATACAATCCGTTTATTTCAGAGATATGGTAGGGTAGATGTAGCATTAGAGAGAGAAATTGTATCCAACATAAACCCTAATTGTTTACATTAGGCTTGTTCCCGAAGCGAGTTCCTAAATATTTATGAACATACTGAGTTGCGCAGTATAAAATAATGGATCAGGAGTCTGCGCAGTACAAAATAATGGAAGAGTTATTTTATACTGCTCAACTCAGTATGTTCATAACAAGTTAGGAACTCGCTTCGGCAACAAACCTATTATGACTCATAACGAACCTCTGAAAGTGATGTTGACAGATTTAATTTATATAATATTTTATCATTTTTTTTATATTTAAAAATGTTATTTTTTTTTGTAGAAATGCAGTTATTTAATATTTATAACATATTATTAAAAGTTTATTCTTTTTAAAAACCTATAAGAAGTGGATTATAACGTATTTTTAAAAATATGAAAATTGGCAAAGATTTGTATTTAAAAATTCGAGCTCCGAATGCGAAATGTATTAAAATTTAAGTACGTAAGCACAATGCTTGTCATCGACATTTGAGCTCGATTGGAAGTGCGTAACTTTCATTTCCAAGATTTTTATACACAAGAATTCAAGTAGCAAGTTAATATGATATATTTAAAAATAAACCATAAGAAACCAAATCACATGGTTTTATGCTCAATTTTATTAAAACACATAAAAATGATTAGTAACCAAATAAAGTTCGGTCCAAAAAAAGTAAAGATCAATTTTTATCTTTTCTTGATAAGAAAAGCATGGATAAATTACCTGCTATCATTTTCTTTAATTTTTCTTAAAGATAAGTACATATCAACGAACTGTTATAAAAATGCATTGTCACTGAAAATTGGATAATTAAGTAAATAAATGATGAACAAGAATTAAAATATGATTTTTATATTTCAATTTCGAAATATTACTACGCCCCTGAACCAACGACCTTCGTGCATTTTTCTGAGTCCTAATGAAAACCAAAGGTGATTTTCGAGTCGAGATGTTGAGAACATCGGCTTTACATTGAATACCCATAAGTCTATCTCTTTCATGCTCTCTCTAACCTTTCCTATCTCTATGGTTTATTTTATCATGTCTTAACATTGTTACCTGGCTAATTGGTCTCTGCCAAAGCCAATAAACTAGGAAAAAAAAACATTGTTATATTCTAAATCATAAGAGATTCGAAGATGATTAAATGGGCAAAAACTATTTTGGAGAACATTACATTGGTTGAAAAAAATCTACAGGGACTCTCGATTTTCTCGAGTTATACAGGGAAGATAAAAAACTCTATTTTAGGCTTTTTCCACATTTTCATTTCAAGTAATATCAAATAACGGAAAATGAAAGTTTTATTGTATCTAAAAAATGCTATCTACATATACTTAACTTTTTCGATAAAAAGGATAATACAGCATAACGAAAATTGAAGATTTCAAGTCTGATTTTTCCAATTTTTATTAAAATCTTTAATAATTCTCATATCTAAGTGAAGAAAACATAAGTTTATTTTATCAAAAAAAAAAACGATTACTTTTCTGCTTGTTTAATTTCTACTACTTTGATATATTTTTTTATTTCACTGATATAGGTACTCTGTCCAGTATTCTTTTTTCTTAACATGACAGACATCAAGCTGACTATAGTTTATTTGAAAATAAATGATAGCACAATTTTTATGACCCTGTAGGTAAACCCCAATAATATAACATCATAAATCGGAGAATTTCTAAAATAAAATGTTTAGCATTATTTGTTCCAAAATAAAATCTTTGGTTTTCTTCCTAAATTTTTTAAAAATACCAATGTATTACAATTCTTGTCTTAAATTTTTCTGGTCATAGGTAGAAAATATTTACAAATCAAGATCAATTTAAGTAGCCCTCTTAGAAAGGATTAAAATTTCAAATTGGCAGAAAGTGTTATGCAGATTATAAATTATTTTAGTTAACATTTACATTTCTGTTTGTATAGTCCTGTGATTTTAATAGACAGAATTGTTAGTTCTGTAATAATACATATTGATCAAGTGAATTTGTGCAATAAAAATGGCACAAACGTCTAATTATACTCGTGTGAAATTAACTTTAGTGTTAAATATAATGACGCTCCTGTACAGTACATGAACATTTCAATAGTACTGTTCGGAGTATAGTTTCTAAGTGTCTCTAAATATGATCGGAGTTGGAGAAGCAACCATTTATAGACTTTTGAAGCAACGAAAGGATGGAAGTATTACGGTAAGACTTAAAATGTTAACTAGGAGAAAACCCACTCAAATAGACGGTACTACGAAACAACTGATCCTAAGAAAAGTGCATTCATTTTATTTACAAAAAAAGATACCTACTTTGGATAAACTTTTATAGTAGACATTAATGGAGACAAAACTTTGCCAAACGTTAAAAGAGACAAATTGTGGAATACTTTACATGAATTAGACTTCGTTTGGGAGAACGATAGAAAATCTACGTTAATAGAGAAAGATGAAATTATTTGTTGGAGGATGCAATATTTAAGGGAAATTATAAAATTAAGAACAGAAGACAAAAATATTTTTATTTAGATGAATCATGGATAAATGAAGGACATTTTGCACAAAAAGTTTGGCAAGATAAACTGGTTACAAATGCTCGTCAGGCATTTATAGGTTTGTCTACTGGCTTAAAATTTCCAAGTGGTAAAGTTTGCCCTTTAATTATCACTCATATTGGAGGAGATAAAGGATTTGTTGATAGAAGCTTGTTAGAATTTGTTTCAAATTCTACAAGACTACCATGAAGAAATGACTGCTGATTTTTTGTGGAATATTTCAGTCAAAAGATAGATTTATTACCGACCTAGTTATGGACAATGCCACTTACAATTCAAGATTAAAGGAACCATTACCTAACACTAAATGGAAAAAGCAAGAACTCACAGATTGGTTAATAACCAAAGAAATAGTACCAGAAGAGGGATGAAATTAATTAAAGAACTATACTGTGTTATAGGATACCCTCTATTATATTTAGTAAATGGCTCTAGGATCCCGAAGAGTACCAATGGAACTAAAAACAAGCTTAATAATCCCGATTCCCAAAATTGCTAAACCTAAAGAACCTGCTGAATATAGACCAATAAATCTATTACCTGTTGTGGATAAAATAATTGAGACGATCGTATGTGACTAACTACGAAGATATTTTGAAGAAAATAAACTCTTCATTGGACAAATCTGGTTTTAGAAATAAGCATTCATGTGAAGCGGCAGTGCAGTATATGTATGTGCGGTCTGGAGGAATCAAATTAATAAAGGGGGGATAGTGCTAAGTATCTTTGTAGATCTAAAACGGGCGTTTGAAACAATAGATTGGGATATTTTGGCTAAAAAACTTCAACTATATGGTGTTAAAAGTGATGCACTACAATGGATTAAAAATTATTTGAGTGATAGGCATCATAGAACAAGAGTAAATAAGTGTATATCTACTACAAGGGAAAGTATTTGGGGAGTACCACAGGGAAGTATTTTGGGCCCTCTTTTGTTCATAATTTATGTAAATGACGTATATAAAGTTTTATATGCATCATTTATAAACTTATTTGCTGATGATACGTTAATCTCTGTAACGGGACAGAATACTGCTGAGGTCAATAATATACTCTCAATAATGAATTAGAAATGTTTAGTAATTATCTAGAACATGTTAACAAAAAAATAGGGAAAAAGTAGGATTTTTCGAAGAATTTCAAGTAATTTGTCAACATGGGCCAAATAATTGGTTTTCAATACAATGATCTTACCGCATTTTAATTACTGTTCCTCTTTGTTGTTAGCATGTACCAAGGAACAAATAATGAGAATTCTGCTAAATTGTAGTAAACATACATCTATACATAATATGCTGAAAACTTTGAGATGGCTACCTGTGGAGCGGTGCATTCAACAAGCTAATCTCATTTAATCTATAAAATGGAGCACAAACAATTACCTGAATAAAAGATCAAACTTACATGAACATTTTACTCGTTCGCGTGAGCAATATAGTATAGAGTTTGTGAGAACGGCAACTTTGCAAAAAAGTTTATTTTATGATGGGATTAGGATGTATAATGGGCTGCCCGCATACATCAAGGGATCACCAAACCAAAAAGTTTTCATTAGCTATTGCAGTTATGTAAACAACATTCACCAAAATTTATAGTAAAAAAACATGGAGTTAAAGTATTGCGGTTACCACCTTATCACTGTGAACTTAATCCCATTGAACTAATGTGAACTTCAAGAGGTTCGTCAATTATTATGTGACTCCATATATCACCGGACAATTGGTAAAACGCTATAAGAATAAGACATATCATAGCAGAGAAAGACAAATTCTAGAAACTTGATATATTAAGAGAAAACAATTTCTGTGGGAAGTGAGGAAACTGATGATGATAACTCCTTTTCTGGAGAAAACGGCGTTTATTTAAGATGTAGCTCTATATTTGCATTAATTATAATAAGTTTATATGACGGTAGCACCAGAAATACAAACAAACAAATTTATGTGGAATCACCCCACCCCATATTTTTAAAAACGAAATATGAGTGTTTTATGAGTAAAGTTTTTTTTGCAAAGATTTTTTAGTAATACGGGGTGATTCCATATAAATTTGCTTGTGTGTATATTTGTTATTAAATTTTAAGGAAATGTCCGAACTTAATATCTAGTATACTATTTTTATAAAAATAAATGTGGATATTTAATATTGACAGTTTACTATTTTTACTTTCCGAACAACAGAGTTAGTTGTATAGAAGGAAAGTATTGCGATCATGATTTTTTGGCCATACACAGATTTTAACGAATCTTTACGTTTTGAGGTCACCTGAATCCATTTATACCATTTTTAGCATGATGTCTGTGTGTGTGTGTGTGTATGTGAACACGATAGCGTCTAATTAAAAGAACTATATGCGTTTTTAATAAATAATTGAGCAATTTCATTGCCCTGCAATATTTTTCGATTTTCTTAAATATGTAATGATTAAAAATTTTCCGTTAATTATTATGTATATATTATTTCCTTTTTAAGAGTAGTACTTGACCTAAAGTTCCATAAATATTCGTAATAAGAATATCCATCTCCTCCATTATTGATAGAATTTGTGTTATTTTTTTCTAAACTCCATAATTATATTTCCAATATTTTGAATATATACACACTTCATTTTCTAAGAATATCCCTAAATCTGTCAAAAAGCGATTTTACCGGATTTGTTTTTAGGGTTTTAAATTTGCGAGGTCAGTACCAGCACATTAAAATTGAAAAAAAAGTATCAACAATCTGAAGGTTTCAAGTACACTAAGTGGGCAAGTATGCTTGGATAATTGTTAATTTAATGCCGTTTTAAATTGCTACATTGAGAGCAGTCTTTTGCATTCTCAATAAACAATTGTTAACGGTCATTTCTTCATGTAAGTACTAGTACTTGAATTCATTACACCACGGCAAATTTTTGACAATTATTTTTGTCAATGAAATGATAACGCAAATTAATGTTTGATTTTAATATTTGAATTCTTGCTATGAAATGTTCATTTTTCTGGGACAAGATAAGTTAACTCATAACATAATATAAAATTAACGTAAACTACTGTTATCTTTATGATATGATTATCTTGTGTCATTTAATTATTGAACAAACAGAAATTGTTAAATAAACTAAAACTTATATTTTTAAATTATTTTGAATGATGTTTATCCCACAAAGTTCTGAAAGAATATATAATTTTTGTTTTTTTTTTTGAAAACGCATTGTTTTATGTAAATTTTGTAATAAAATTAAAAATACACCAAAGAAAAATAAATAAATTAGAAGTAAAAGTAGAGAATAACGATCTAAAAGAGGCATTCTAAAAAAACTAAGCTTTTATCGAATTTTGTACGATATAAATTTTAATAGATAGGAATTAATCTAAAGCAAAGTTGTAAAAGCTAAATAATTATAGACAGTGACAGTGGCCAAAATGGATAAAAGAATTTAAATTTTCAGTGTTCGAACTTTGTTCGTCGAAAATTTTTTAATATGGTGCAAACTTTTTTAGACACTTGAACAAAATGGGCTGATATTCTTGAAAAACTTGCCTTCAATAAATACAAAATATTTTTAAATAAAGAAAAACCAAATATTTCACTTGATAAACGAGTTCAATAGTTTAGATAAAAATAAACTTCTCCTGAATCCAGGTCTGCTACATCATCGAGTGTTTTATATTTAAACACGCGGAACCTAATTTTCGATCTGATTACTTGTATATACAAAATTGTTTTTATGTTTTGGAATGTTTATTGGCCCATAAAACATTTGAAATGTCTTGAACAGGCACATTTCTTCCTTTTCAATATAGTCAGCAATTTGTATGGGATTGTATGGGAATAAAAATGTCGATGCGTTTGAATATCTATCCAAAAATATATCTAAAAATTATAGGTATAATAAAATGAAATAATCTCTAAAAGCTATAAAAATTCTTTAACCGGTGATAAATAACGTTAAGAATAAGTTTATTACAACCACAAAATATGTATTGTTAAACCGCCGACTGAATTTATTTACGTATCTATTTGTAAATGTAGAAAAAAATTATATCAAAAATAACACTTAATATTATCTACAAGGCACACCTTATTAATTGTAAAGTTTCATTTGATAATTTATTCAGGAATCCGGACGTCCGCGTTCTAAAAGTGTTTTTGATAACAACCTAAACATTGAATTAAAGTCCGCTCAGAGCCATAAGAACCTGAATCTCACATAAAATTATATTTTAAAGTATTTTAACATGTAAACTATTTTGTAAATTCAACCATTATTTAGATAAATAATGAGATGAAATATTTTTTAAAACAGATTCGTGATTTTAGTGCCATATTGTACTTATTTTTCTTATCCTTTGGGGATCTATTTGTCATTCCTCAAATGCATTTTTGTGTTTTCCAGTCTCCTTCCTCATATCCATTATTCTTTCACTTTCCAGCTCTTTTATTCTCTATATCTGCATTTTTCAATGCACAATCCATTGTGTCCAATTTTTAACATTTATTCTTCATCTCCGATACCAACCTATTTTTATGTCCGTTAAGTTGGCCCCGCCATTTTCGACTTTGAAAAAAAAATAAATTGTGCTGGGTTGTGCCGTAAATAAAAAAAATTATATATTTTTTTCCTATTTTTTTTTAAATTTTTTAATTTTTTAATTTTTCACCGTTAGGTTGGCTCCGCTATTTTCTCCGATTTAAAAAAAGGACCGTGCTGAGTTATGCTACGTTTGTGCTATATTGTGTTAAACTTGCCGAGAAAATTAAAAATTAATTTTCAAAAATATTTAAAAAAAAAATTTCGGCAAAACTGTTAGTTGTGATGAATTGTGCTATAGTCATATTGTATTTTTGTAGGTACTCTCAACTTTTTCTCCTAAAACATTAAATTAAATTAGGTCAGTGAAGTTGGTACCCACTTTTGCGAATCTCCCAAATATTTTGTGTGCATTCGTTTGTCCATCGGTTGTCCATAATTGTCCACTAATTATTTTCGTTTGTCCACCTTTCGTTTCAAAATGGTGGCCCAAAAACCTGTTTTTGCAAATTTTACTCTCGGCACCCACAAATTGCAAAAAAAAATTTTAACCGCATAGGTCGTTTGTTCTTTGTTTGTCCACCCACTGGTTAATTATAAATAAATATATAGATTTTAAAAAATTGTGGTATTGTGAAGTTGGCACACCCTTTTTTGAATTTTGAAATTTTTTTCGTGCATTAGTTTGTTCATCATTAGTCCAAGATTGTCCACCCAAGATTTTTGTTTGTCCAAACACCATTTCAAAACAGGGCAAAAAACGAATTCTCATTTGTTTAAATTCTCTGGACGAGAACAGACAAATGTTTTTTAACATCAACAAATAAAATGTCAGTAGATAATCTTCAGCTTCTTTTGTTCAAAATTATAATACCATGCAACAAAATAAATATTTTTTCACTGGATTTAGAGTATACAGGTTGAACCGAATTTAATTTGCGTATACAGATATCTCGTAAACCGAAATAGATCCAATATCAGTTAAATGGGGAAAAAGATATGTATTTTCAAGACGAATTAATGGAATTTTTCAAAATTAAAATATCAGATCCGGTTTCCGAAATTGACGATTTTCGTTTTAATTAATTACTTTATAAAACTTTTTTATTGAAGACTAAATATGGCTTCACATAGCGTATCCAATTTTGTAAAACACTGTTTCGTCTTTGAAGGGCCATCCTCTACTATTTTTTTTAATTACCTGTACTTGTACCTTTTATTTCATCTTTGAAATCCTCATTTTTTCTCTATTCAACCATGTGGAACACTTATGGCCCGCAAAATGCACTTTATGGAATAAAGACAAAACACAGATTTTTTTAAATATTTATATTTTGAATGCAATAACGAACTAGTATGACACAAAAGTTTGTAAGCACCGCGGGTATAAATAAATGTTTAATAAATAACTATTATTTTTCGATTGTATAGTTATTTAAGAAAATTTAAATTCAAATATTTAATAGATATTAAGATCAAAGTAGACTCAATTTTTAATTAATTTTATTTAAAATGATTTATAAATATTTTCAGTGAAAGTGGAACATGACCGTACTTAGAAAAAATCCTAAAATACTTACATACAAAAATTAAATATTCTACATGGTTGGATAAAGAAAAAATGGGGATTTAAAAAATGAAATAAAAGTACAGGTCCGTATTTAAAAAAAAATGTTGGAGGTGGCCGTTCAAAGACGAAACGTTGTTTTAAAAAAATGGATAGGTTATATTAAGTGGTATTTTACCTTCAATAAAAAAACCTTATAAATTTTTTTTCTGTCTTAAAAAAATTAAGGTGTTTATTACATAAAACAAAAATCCTCGATTTCGGTTTTCCCAAATATCTCGGAAATCGGACCTGATATTTTAATTTTGAAAACAGTGCATATTAATAAATGTTCAAATTTAACGGGAGCTGCAATGCTCCGCTCCGCATCGGGCCCTAAGGAAAATATCCATCAGATAGAACCGAACAATGAAAAACTAGAAACAAAGTGGTATTCGGGGATGTAAACGCGAATAAGTGGAATTAGATGAGGGGCGTCACCACTGATGATGTTTCCGATGCCGATGGATACGACGACAATATTTATGTGTTGAGATGTGATATCGAAATAATTTTTTTTCATGTAGCGTAGTATAATTAAAGAGAAAATTCGGTTTTGCCCTTCATTTTGAAATAGTGCTTGGACAAACAAAACTCGTATGTGGACAATCTTGGACTAACGATGAACAAACGAGTGCACAAAAAAAATTTAAAAATCCAAAAATCCAACTTCACAATAAGTATCACAATTTTTCTTAAATTTATATAATTAATTATAATTAAACGGTGGGTGAACAAACAAAACTAATTGGTGGACAAACAAAGAACAAACCACCTATGCGATTGAATTTTTTTTTTGCTATGTGTGGGTGCCGAGAGTAAAATTTGCAAAAAAGAGTTTTTGGCCCGCCATTTTAACGAAAGGTGGACAAACGAAAATAATTAGTAGACAAACGAAAAATAATTAGTGGACAATAATGGACAATCGATGGACAAACGAATGCACACAATAATTTTTTTGGGAAAATCGCAAAAGTGGGTGCCAACTTCACTGACCTAAATAAATCGTTATGATTCGAAAACAAAACAGTGCACCCTTCCATTTGTTTAGTCATATAACACTGTGCTGGTAATTTGTTTTTTTGAAAATAAATTTCAAATCTCAGCTAACTTAATGTTTGAATGAAAAAAACTACAAGAAGAGTGAAGGCACAAAAACTCGAACAGTACACTATAGCACATTTGTATCTAGTTCAGTAAAAACGTAGCACTCAGCGCGGCTCTTTTTTGTAAATCGGAGAAAATGGCAGGGCCAACTTAACAGTAAAACATTCAAAAATTTAAAGAAAACCCAGCACAAACAGAGCATTAATACAGCATAATTTATTTTTTTTTAAATTCGAATATGGCAGGGCCAACTTAACGAAAATGACAAACCGATTAATCAACCATTAAAAAACTAATTAACGCCAATACACATACCCATCCCTTAATAGCTGTAAATTACAGTGCATAACACGCCGACTATTTCCATATTCATGAAAATATCTTAAAAAATTATTTTTACTTGGAATATTCGTCAAATATTCAAATAATTAATTTCTGAAATTTGACCATGCCGTAAGAAGTTTGGAAGAATTAAAAAAAAACCTACATTATGCGATTTGCCGATTTTTTTTTAAATTTTTCCAAACTTCTTACCCGTGGATATATTTTTTATTTTTTGAAGATGAACCCAAAAATATTTGGCAATAATTATGATCAAATTTTGATTATGATCACAAGTTATCAAATTATTATAAGTTAAATAAATAAATCAAAAATACAAACAATTAGGTATACAGCCTTACATTTTTACTTGTGCAATTTTTGCAAATTTGGTGATTTGCTTGTTTTGTCAATTTTTCGATTAATTATTGTTGCTTTCATCAGGACTACAAAACCCGTTTCACTAAAAGTTATAATAAGCAAAAAACTTAATATTGTTATTGTTTCTTTTCGTTTAAAATATGCTTCAAAGGACAATGGGCATTTTGGACCCACCATCAACAGCAATAAAATATATAGAATAATAATCTTAATTCAAAAACGTACCTTAGGTACCGCAGTTCCGAGTTATAGGGATTTAAAGTTACGGGATTATTGATTTAAATGACAGGTCAATGATTGCTTTTTTTTCAGAAAACTTTAAAAACGATGTTCAAACAGAATATCTATATTTTTTATTTAATGTAGTAGAACTTAAGCCGGAGTCTCATGCGTCCGTTTTCCGTCGATCCGATATCCGATAAAAATTGAATTTCGGATAAAAATAAAATCCAAGTCTCATTTATCCGAAAATCGTACCCGAAAAGGACCCAATTGACAGTTGTATTTGAGGTTATAATACACACAATAATTTATTTATTTGTTTGTAATTGTAATCACGTTCACAATATATCTTATTTAATCTAGGACCAATGATTTTTAGCAAATTTTGGATGTATTGCTACACATTCTTAGGTAGTTATAATACTTCTCGTGATCGGTCAGTCTCATTGCTTGTAACAAGTTGTGGAAAGTTTTTCAATGTTTAACCAAATCCCTGACCCAAAATCTTTTTGTTTTTTTTCTGTTTTTATTTTTATTTGTCCACAAAAGCGACAAAAGCAAGATATTATTGATTCGATGCTTTATTTGAATTTGGAGTTCCATTATCGACGAATGTTAAAACGCAAACCGAATAATTATTTTTCCTACGATCACTATCCAAAGTAGGCTTTTGCACACTAAAATCTAACCGCAAAGTTGATGTTTTCCGTGATCTGTCATAATTTGACATTATTGTCGCTCTAGCGCGTACTTTTCCGCTCGCCTGTTTTTATTTACAATAAACTAAACAAAGGTAGTAAATAATAGGTATATTAAAACAAAATGTAGAGCAGTCTGAATATTTTAGTTGAAATATTAATATTTAAAGATATTTCGAACGAAATAAACTTTATTTTATAAAATTTATCTAGTATAAATATAACAGTCAGAAGGTACACCTAGATACACCTAGGTACACCGATATGCAATAGTGATTGCAAATTTAAGTGCCTACTTACTATTTTGTGCAAATAGTAGACTATGAAATTAATGAAACGTCAATATTGCATTTTTAGTTTATGAAAAAGCTATTTGAAAAATGGAGAGTGAGAGTGAATGTGAATTTTCAAGTACACCTCCAGATGTAGAAGATTTTGCTAAAAATATTTCTCTGAATCTTCTGCCGACTAAATCCAGAGATAAATATGAAAAACAATACAAAATTTTTTCATGTTTTTTTTTTTAAATTATTTGTCTAAAAATAATGTGATCGTAGAAAAAATCTTGTGTGCAATTCGAGCAGAAAGTGCTTTGCCGCTTTCGGCAGATTGCCCGCGCTCCGCTACGCGTCGCGCGGACAACTCTCTGCCTCAAGCGGCAAAGTATCACTTTCCGCTCTTAATACACAAATAGCTATTTATTAGTTTATTGTTTTGTTTACTTTTCACCAGTCAGACAGTCAAAAAGTGAGGTTAAAAACGATCCGAAAACGGAAAAAGTTAAAATTAGTTTAACTTTGTCCGACGTCGGAAAAAAGTTAAAAATATTCGTATAAAAAAAGGCGGGAAATTTTTCAACCAATAAGAGCTCCGTCGTACCATCGGACCATTGTATATAGACTATATACAATGATCGGACGGTCGGAAAACGGACGCATGAGACTCCGGCTTTATCCTAAACATCTAACCCCCAAATATTCAATCGTGTGCGAGCAAAAGCTACTCGAAGTGATAAAATTAAGAGTTTACCACAACCTGTAACTCGTTATTTTGAACATAACTCATATAGTTTGTTAAAATTATTTTTAAGGAGAAATCTAAAATATAAATATATAGGGTATGTTTGTATCCATTATTAAACGTAAATTTTAAATAAATTAAAAAAGAAATTGAGGATTTTTAATTTTATTTTGGGTAATAGGGGCGTAGCAGGATTAAATTTCGAGGGAGGGGTTATGGAATCAGCCAAAATTTGGAAATTTAAAATTAAGATAGTGTATTACTAGGCCATTTCAATGTAATTTTTCTTTTTAAAGATTTTGAGTGATTTGATCTGGATTAAATATATTGTTGACTAGGTATAATAAAATAAAATATTGAACTCCAGATACAAAACACTTCAAAATTACTGAAAAATTATACATATAAATAAGAATAAGAGGTTATTTTAAAATTACAATATATGCAAGAACATAACAATATCATGATAATTAACTTACAAACATTTTATTTATCAAAAACATTTTAAAATTTTTGATTTTTTTGTATTCTTACGAAAAAATTAAATTTTTTGGGCCATATCACCCTAGCTACGCAACTCGTGGGTAGCACCAGTTCTTATAATTCTGAACTATACTAAAATAGTGTTTTAATAAAAAGTAGGATTTTTGACCTTATTGTTTATTATTTTTTTAGACAGTTTTTTGGTATTTACGATTTTCAACTTATTTTTTTAGATAATAGTTGTATTTCCATATTAAATTGAATATGTTTATAAAAAATCGTAACAAAACTAACCGCCTCTTTCATAGGCGTACTATTTTTTAACTTTTGTTATGAAATCAATAACTTTATAAATATACATAAATTTTGTGAACATTTTCAATTATAAATAGACATACTAATTAGGTAGGGTGCCCGCATTTTTATTCATTCAAAAATTGACAACTGACATCAAAACAGTGGTAACAAAATTATGAGTACATCAGTTTAAAACGCATATCGAAATTTTACACGTGTTAAATCAGTGACAAGTGGACCAAGGGATGAATAAATAAAAAGTGTAAAAACTTACCATGTGTCAAATAAGAAAAGTTCTGGCAGAATTTGGGTCGGCACTTCTTAAAGATTATCCAAATGATGACGATTTAACTATATCCTTTGTGTATATTCACGTGATCACTACGAATATAAAGTTATTTTTAACTTTGTATTTGTGAAGCGATAAAAAAACTTTGTTTTATTTACAACACTGTGTTAACTGCAATACGAGTGAAATTGAAAAATAAAAATATTCTACTTTCGATTCAACCAACTTGTTCTTATACACCGATCTTATTAATTTATTTTTCAAAATAGTCTTCTCTTTGGGCACTAAACACTTTATACCAAATTATTATTTAAATATACTTTTGCTCAAATCTCGTTTTTAATACCGTTAGAAGAGTTGCATAACTTTTTTAAATATTTGAACCGTATATCAACTTTGGGGGTTCCCTTCTCCGACTCGTTTAAAAGTTTTCAGTCAAAATAAAAAATGATCGCCTTTACCTTCTTGGAAGAAATGGTAACACACATCACACGCAGAAACAGAACTAACTGAATGATAGTTGAGTTTCCATACAGCCTGTTGATTGTTGTCCCAAGATGTTAAACTACGTATGGTGTCTACATCTTGTACAACTATTTCAAACTTAATAGATGATTTAATACTGGTAGCGCCATCTACTAGCAGTTTTAACGAATTTGAAAATAATTTTGTATAGATAACTATAAAATAGGTCTATCGTTTAAATTAAAAGACTGCAGTGTAATGTTCATTTCGTATTTCCAGGTATGTATTTAGTTTTATATTCCATTATCAGGTAAAGATTGTCCAACAACTAAAACAACGACACCTTCCAGCGTCCCCACTTCTCTAATTTTCCCTTTGTTCCCCACTTCCGTAATTTTTAACGTAACGGTGGGTTTAGTTGGACAAAGTTTTAGGTTTAGGTAGATTTCAGATGATCTTTTCGTCTTTGATCTGCAATTTATGGGTTAAAAAAACATACCTATATCGAAAACAGGAGTACGGATCTGTTATTATTTATTTTATAATAAGGAATTTACAACCTTATTTATAACCTATAAACGAACACTTTTTTTACTTACAATCCATATTGCACGGGTGTAGTAGGGGAGCTCGGGGCACATTCGGACGGTTTTTTGTTTTTTGGAAATTCGACAATATATAACAATTTAAAAAAAAATGTGCACATTGTCCGAATGTGCCAGATGCCGGCACAATCGGACATACAAAGGGTACATTCAGAAGATGTGTTACCTAATGGTAAGGATAATATAAAATAAAGACTAGAATGAACCAAAACTTTTTATTGAAGATTAACATAATTATTTAAATTTACTGCAAACCTTATTATGGAATTTAACCTTGAAATACTGCATTTTATAGGTTCAGGCAGCTTCAAAATGATATCATTCCTGGATACCATGGACACATCCAGGATATTAGGGAAAACAAAACCTAATTTGCCTTTTCTTCTTAAATAGCTGACCTCATATTCATCTGAGCCATGATCTGCCACTAGTACCTTACCAATATAGTACTTGATGGTTTTTTTTGTAGGAAATGGGACTAAAATATAATCGTTGATCTCAAATAATATCTCATTATTCAGTAAAGCTGCAACATCAGCTTCCTCGTCCCCGAGGTCCATATTATCTAGGTCAGACGAATGGGTTCTGGAAGGTCTAAATCAGAAGACGATGCTTCATCTTCGATTTTGTTTTGACATTTCTTCTTATTTTTTTTTTATCTATTGGATTTATACGTTCTTAGTTTTAGGTTTTTTCTTGCTTTGAAAATACTTGTCTTTAAGCATCTTTTTCAGCTTGTTTGTTGACTTTTCTTTTTTCAATTTCTTCAATTCGATCTTTTTCCGGTATATCGTTATACATCCGGGAGCTTCCTTGCTTTGATTTTCGTACGGTTTTTCTTATTGGAGGCGTCTTGGGAAGAGGACTTTTTTCTTTTCTTGTTTATTATTAACCGAACTATTTGTTTGTGTATTACATACATTTTTCATCAACTCTTCAACAATAATAGGCGCGTTGGATATTACATCAAATCAATCAGGGTGCTCAATATCGTTCGAATATTGAAAAACGAGGATATCGAGCTAAATCTACATCATTCGAATATTACCTATGAGAGGACTTCGAGGCCGCTCGATCTTATCGGAGGTTTCAGATCGAGCAAGCAGATAAAATGGTTCATGCATGCGTCGTAGTCTTATTTTGTCTGTCATGATGTCATTAAACATGATTTCTCTTCCAATAATAACAATCATTGCTGATGACTGAATTATTAGATTGATTTCATTCATCTCTTCAAAATAAAATAAGTAAATGTGGAAAAATAAATAATTTTAATTTTAGTGTATAGGTTATCTGATTATCTGTCAAATGAAAATAATATGTAATTTGTTATGTTATTTGTCACTTGACCAGTAATCCGTTCGTTTATTAAAGATTGCTCAAACATCACGTGACAACATATCCATCTGCTCTACTTACATGTTTCGAGGTAATATCCGAACGCGCCTAATATTTAGTCACGATATTGACAATGCATGTCATTAGTGAATATTTGATAGACCTGGCAAGTCACCATTTTATGGATCTGATAAGTCACTTATGGGGTCTTGTAGTTAAACAGATATATTTAGATCGTTAATTATCGTAGGTGTGCGTAGTGGTCTATCTGTTACCGAAGCTGGAAAGTAATCATTTTCAAAATAAACTAGAGAATTCACCGGCAAAATTCCTGTTTTGGAAAATGATTTAACAATATTTATTGGAGTGAATGATAACAAGTATAGTTCGTAAAAAAGTTGAGGAATATAGTTTATTTTAATCGCTGTCCCAGGTTTGGAGCTCAAAAAGTCGTTGAACGATGACTTGGCACCTTGATTTAAAAGGCCCGTATATTCCCACATCTAAGGGTTGCATCTGGTGAGTACAATGAGGTCGGAACGAAAGTAGTTTAATGCTGGTTTCTCTACAATACAAAATAGCTGCAAGGCTAATATGAGTCTAATGATTATCTACTATCAGTAATATTGGGTTATCAACACTATAGTCTTTATGCTTCTTAATATATTTCAACAACTTTACAAAAATCTCAGCAGTCATCCACTCAGTCTTTGATCCGAAACAGACGGAGCCTGGAGGAGAACCATACAAATAATCATCCTTCATTCGTACCCGTGGAAAGATATAAACACGAGGCAACGAAATTCCCGATGCTGCTATAATTCCCACGAATGTTACTAGGGTGCCACGCTCTCCAGAAGATACCTGTCCAACCTGTTTCTTTCTACTTTGTGCAATTACTTTTGGGGCTTGTAAAATAGTTGTTATTCCCGTTTCATCACAGTTTACGATTCTGTCTGGCGTGAACTTGTATTTTTCCATTACTTTTCTATAATTGTCAAAAAACTGTTCAACGTTCGTTGTATTAAAGGAGCTAGGTCTTGCCAGGCTAGTGTTTTCGGGTTTTCGGTGGGATAGATCACGATGTCTTTTCATAAAACCAGCCATCCAATCTTCACCGGCCATTTTATTTTCGTTCCAGTACGGTGGATATTTCTTTTGTAGTTTGACTGCGTATTCGTACGCTAAAGTACGAGTGTTCTTGTAGAGGTTAACCCAAAATGCAGATTGGAAATCTGAATTAAATAATCTTTTAGTTCACTCTCTTCTTGAAAGTTGAACATACTCCTTGATGCATATTTACTAGATCTTTGATCTTGATCTTTCTCTCCACTATCATTTCCAGAATCCCTATTTTGTTTTTTACGAAATATTTTTAAACGATCGTGGATTGTCGACTTTTTAATATTGTGTACTGAAGAAACCTGTCTATTATCAACTATATCAGATATTGCAGCTTTTATGACATCTTCTGAAATATTGACTCTCTCAGTTTTCTCTTTGTAAGTGCGAAAAAGAAATACATCAATTATATTGGGGGCACATTCGAACAGTCCGAATGTACCCCAGTTCATACGTCCGAAAGTGCCCCGGCTGTAGATAAAGAAAATAATCATGTGCAACATTATGGTTATAAAGCTATTAATCATGTGATTGAATTGCTATTTTATACTACTTGACGATGTACCAAATAGATTTCAACAAATATCAGCGATAAAATATATAAAACCTTATGAAGTAAAGTGAAAAATATTTACCTATGAGTACAAAAATCAGGAAATTTAATTTACAAACAAACTTGTAACGGGAAGTATACCAAAGTTTCAAAGCGGCGACAACAAACGACACTGAAACTACGTTTGACGAGAGTAAGCGAGCTGTAACAACTTTTTTCTACAACCACTATGCAAAACACGCTTTTCTACACAAGTTATTATACGCAAAGCAGGCCTTTTCTTAATTTCTTTGATATCCGTGGGAAAAGTAATAATTCAGCGTGCGAAAAGTACGCGCTATGGCACTTTTCCCCACGGAAACGTCAAACACAGACAGCTATGACCTGTCAACTTTTTTTGACAGTTTAACATTATAGTGAATTTCTGGGCGTTTTAATTTGAAATTGAAACTACAAGTAAGTAAACTATTTATTTGATTATTTATTTTAATTTATAAATTATAAACAAATTAATTTTTCTGTATTCAATAGTCATTTTTTAATTATTTATTTCAAAGTTTAAGTAAAATACCTATATAAGTTACTGTTTTTCTTTTATTAATAAATGTGGTTGTAGAAAAAATATTGTGTACAACTTGTACGCAAAGCACTTTTCCAACTCGCTAGATTTGCGGCACTCGCCTACGGCTCGTGCCACAAACTTCTGCACTCGTGGGAAAAGTGACGTTTTGCGCACTTGTTGTACAAACTACTATTTCCTACGGCTGCTTAGAATATACACAAAAACGCACTGTCAACTTGCCTCGAAAAACGTCAATTTCAAACAGCGTGTGTAAACGTTTACACAGGCAGTGTGCAAAGTAAAATGACAATACAACTACTCATAATAACATAACATATATATATATATATATATATATATATATCAATGAATTGAGATGAAATATAGCATGCGGACACTGTCACTACTGACAGTTCTCATTTCTCATTAAAATAAATTCAAATTTTTTGCAAATTTATAAAATAAAGTGGCAGCCGTAGGAAAAGTATAGTGTGTAACTCGTGTGAAAAGTGCTATTTTCAACACTTGTTAAACAATATACTATTTTAGGCGGTAAATTTGAACTGTCCGTATGTGCTCCTTGTCCGAATGTACCCCGGCCTCCCCTATCACTTTTTTCACAACTTTTTGAGAATATATTAATTAGTTAATCTTTTTGTTATTAACTTTCAAACAATTTAAAATATTTTGACAGGTGTCAAAATAATTGTTAACTTCGCTAAAAATAAATCTATTCTATATAATGCCTGAAAACTGTATCATAATGAAAATCTGTATCATAATGATATTCGTTATGAAATCGGTTTAGCGTATTATAAAATAGGAGTAGAAAAAACTACTTCAAATTTTTAGACGGGTTTTACATTTATATATTCCGTTCATAATTTCAGCAAAATGAGATTTACTTAGAGTCGGTAAATCTTTAAATAACTTGAAACTTTCATAATTCTATATTTATTTGTATTTCAATAACCCATTCTATTTTTATTTTTAAAAAGTGCGGACTAAGAATGTCTACTCTTATATTAGGGTGATTACACCAGTAGTCGGCCACTAGTCTAGTCAACAAGTGCTTTTTGGGTCTAACTTTTTTCTCCGCCTCCGAAATATATGAACAAGGTGTCATTCGATTCCGAATAGCGTGTAGGTTCCAAAAGTTATAAAGAATTAACTGAAAAAATATGTGGTTTGGTTTTTTGCAAATATCTCAAAAACTATTTGACATTTTTCAAATTTGAAAACAGAGTGTTGAAAATACAGCCCAAAAACGGGGACTCCGGCTGGCGCTGCCCACTTTGGACCTTTAATGAATAAATATTAACTTATTAAATATAAAATTAAGAATTGAAAAAATTCATAATTCTACTGGATAGATTTCTGAACAATAATCCGCGGTCAAAAAATTTTTATTGCTATTTTTCTATTAATTATTCATTAGTTAATTAACAATTTTTTCCTACTTGAACATGAACATTGTAAGTGCGATAATTGTTAAATAACAATTCTGAAATTTTTCCTTTTTTGGACCTTTTTTGAAAGGTCTCAGAAGAGATTCCTGTTGGAAAAATTAAAAAAATTGTTATTTTTCACTTTGTGAAATTAGGAGTTTAGCTTTATTATCTACTGCTCTAAAAACTATAAAAAAAACCGCTAATGAGCTATTTTGAGTAAACCACCAAAATTATTTTTATCCAAACTTGAATCTTTTCAGTAATAAAAGAAAATATTAATTAAAACTAAGCTGAACCTGAGTCACAATTATCAGTACCTACACATTGCTAAATAATAATTTTATTAACATTATTTTTTAAAGATAAAATAAACAAAATGTTTGTTACGTTAAAGTATATTAAAAACTTACCTCGCCTTCCTCATCTCATCAGAAGTTTGAGGTTTTTTAAAATTTAAACCTCTACGAGATTTTTTTGTAAACAGGTTTACTATAAACCTATAAATTATATATATTTTTAAAAATGTTCTTTTTAACGATTTAAGTAGACTTCAACTTATCCTGATTAATCAAAAATCTCGGAAATAAAAAAATTCCTGTCTGTAGGGTCGACAGGGGAGGTAGATTTCTATTGTCTAAATTTGAGACTTTCATCCTTCCCCACCCCACGATATGGTCAGATCGAAAAAAGTTTCAAACGAATAAATTTTATAATAATTAGGACATGAAAAAAGTCTAATGACTTGTTTCAATATTTTCGAAAATAGCGGATATGAATTTTTTTGAAATTTCAACCCCGTCCAGTTCCATCCCGTTAGGTCCGATTAAAAAAAGTTTCAGTCAATTTAGTTTTATTATAATTAGAACATCAAAGAAGGTCTTATGACCTGTTTCAATATTTTTGAAAACAGCGGATATATGAATTTTTTGAAAATTCAACCCCCTCCAGTTCCATCTCCTTGAGTCCCATTAAAAAATGTTTCAGACCAATTAATTTTATAATAATTAGAACATAAAATAGTCTTATGGCCTGTTTCAACATTTTTGAAAATAGCGGAGATATAAATTGCGGGTAGAAATTTAAAACTCTTTATTATAGGCCTCGGACCCACGCCTATAATAGTTTGTGATGACCTAACCATTAAGACTTCGTATATACGTTCTTTATGTCGTGTCGGACAAATGTTTTATTTGGAAAATTCTGGATATGGGGACGTTTTCTTTTGCATGAAACTTTAGCGCGTCCGACAAGTACCCCTTAAAAAAATTGTTGGACAAGGTTACTAGTTCATTTTCAATATTTTCATTAAACGATTCTGCTAAAATCAGCTGAAAAATACTAATTATGAAGTCATAACTTTGCCATGTTTGGTGTGTCGGGCGCGCTATAATATCAAAATATTTGCCCAACAAAAATTTTTTCGCTTTTAAATTAAAAAACATCCGATTGAAAGAAAAACCATGTGTATATCATTAATTTTCCTTATTGCATTAAAGCAATGAGTTTGTGAGGGACCAGAATTTTCCAAATAAAACATTTATCCGTCTCTACATAAAGAACATTTATACGAAGCCCTAGCGGTTAGGTTATAACAAACTTTTATAGGCGTGGGGCCAGAGGCCTATTACTGTAATTAAAAATGAATTACAGTTTCAAAAAGAATTTCTTATTTATATTTTTTATTCTCTGACTAATATAGAAATCTAAAATTGGCGAAAAAAGTATCGGTAATAAGAGTCGACGTACTCTGCTAGATATTTATGAAAGAATTCTACGGTAAAATATTTTAATCCTAATTTAGAAACACCCTAGGTATGTATGTATGTATGTATTGATTCTATTAAAATTTATTAGAATCGAATAAAAAAACTGATATGATACTATATCTCGTTAAATATTGAGGTGGTCTAGGGTTTTGCACTCTTTTTTTATGTAAGGTTGGAATTAGGGATTCAACAAATTCATACAACGTAAGACTTTATTAAAAAAAATCACATTATTAAGTACAACCCGAAAAAAAAAGGAATGTATAAAAATTGCACTAAAAACTAATAATATAATAGATAAAACCTATTAAGTACAGTACGTTCCAAGTCACAGAAAAAAATGGATAAAACTTCCTAAAATTACATTAAATATTGAGATCTTACAAAATATCTTTACTCTTTTCTTGACACACATTTTGATTTTATACAAAATATCAAGGTAATATTAATATCTTAAAAAGCTTTTTTAGGCACATCTTTTTACAAATTTTACAAAAAATATGTTTCCATATTAGGCAAAAATAAATAAAGGGCACGTAAATTTTTTAAAGTCTTTTTTCCTCTGTTTTGCTACATATTCTACTGAAAATTAAGAATCCAAGCATTATACAACATGCTAAATATAACCAGATGTTTGTACCAAATCTGTCATTTGAAAAGTGCAGACATATATTTTTAAAATCACTTAAGATACAAATTACTAAGTTTTGTATTCGTTCATTTCAGATAACAAAAAAATGGCACTTTAAATGTAAACTAATTGATAAAAAGTTATAATTTTCAGATAAAATGATAAACATTAAATCTACATTTTTATATTTAATGTAAACCAATTTTTGGTTTGTTTGGTACAAGCATCATATTTTGCAGTACCTCAATTAATTTTCTATACACAATACCTACGTCAAAAATAATTTTTATCTATATTTTTTTTATCAAAGGCTTAAGTGGTCTTTTAAAATAACTATAGGCAGTTTAAATTTTTATGTGTGCTGTAAAAAAATCAAAATCGCCGGTATTTTCCTAAAATATTTTTCTTCTATGAAGTTATAAATTAAGTAGTAAGTAGGTTACATGAAGTGTAGCGACAGTAGAAATTAGGCCTTGTTTTGATTGCATAGTAAATTACTATGCATCGAAAAAAGGACACAGTTTATAAAATGGATTTCTTGCAAAAATAGGATAGTTTTGTTCTCAATCTGACAACTTATTGTCAACACTGATTAATTGATTGGTTTAAAAAGAACGAATCGTTCCAGAAAGTCTTAAGTCTACCTACTCACTACTTTTTATATCCCAGGAAAATAGCCTAGCTATTCAATTTTTTTTAATATTATATTTTGTTGTATCACCTTGAGATTTCTTAAATATTTGGCGCAAATAAATATATTCGTTTAAATATTGAGCAAATTACTGACGACTACCAGAGATGGCACTGTTTAAGTTTTGTTTTTGTGTTTCATTCTATTACTAATAGTATCTTCTAATTTACTATTCTATGTCATTGTCAAATTTGTGTAAGAATAATGACGTCAAAAGTTATACGCCATCTGTTAAGAAAAATGTGCAACTTAATTAACAGTAATTTTTTTAGTAAAAAATGGATGAGATAAATTATAATCAAATTAAATTATTTTGAAAATTACTGTCACCTAGTTACATATTTTTATGGTCTTAAATTGAAATTTTATTACATAAAAATAACATTTATAAAATCTTGTTTTCTTATACTAGTCAAAATTCATAAATATTATTATTTTTTTAATTTAAATTCGGAATGTATAGATTGTTTTAAATTTCCACAGTCTTCATTTATGGAATGTTCAGGTAAAATATTATTAAAAAAAATGTCGAAGTCAGTATTTTTAATTAAAAAAAACTGGCTTCAACTTCTTAGGATCCTAATAAAACAATTCAATAAAACTGAATATTAAAGTATTTCCACTCTTGGTATGTTTGCTATATATAAAGCTGAGTATTATAATTTCTATACTTTTAAAGCGTATATATGCATAGCGAATATCATGAATAGGAAACTAAATCGAAAAGTTACAAGAACAAATCTTAAAATAAGCAAATGCTAAGATCTACTTAAATAAGACTTGTTTATCTTGAATCTATATTATAGGTATTGCTAAACAGACGTTTCTTCATTTTTTTCATCGATTCTATAACAAAAATAAATCATTTAAAAAAATGTAAATAAAAAAAAAACATTATTAAAAGTCTTACCGTTTTTTGTTAGTATAAGTAGAATTATTATTTGTTATATTCCCAACACCATCTAAAGATAATTAAAGTTAATTAGTAGGATATAGGCATATTTTTATTAAATAAATCTGTGTAATTAAGTTCAGTATCACAGTCGGAGATTCTAACCCTAGTTGCGAAACTCTGGGATCCTTGACTAATATACTGCCATTGTTCTATTTTTCAACCTATTATCCAGTTTCAGTGGCCAAGAGGAAACAGGGATCAAAGACAAAAGTTAATAGAAATTTAATTGCTGGTAGCAGTAGAGAGTATGTTCCGAGAAGAAAATAGGATGTCAATAAAACAATGGCACAAATGAACTTATCGCACATATTAAAGGTGGAGTGTAGGCATAGAAAATATAGGCTACTACATGGCCCAACGGGATAAGGATCTATTAGTAGTTACACAACACTAAAAGTAAAAATTGAAGATGATAGCTGCATTTATTGTACGTAAAATTACACTACTCAGCATATTCTTCGATTGTAGTAATTTTGAAGGATACAGATAGCTTCAATATAGGGATACTTATAACAAAATAGACCATGGTAAGAGAGATCATAGGTATTAAAAGACACCGGAAACTATTTTGAAAAATAATGCCCAAAAGAAGAAAACTAGATCAATCAAGACAGCCTCTATCATAAACATAATATACTTAAAATTGAATTATTTAACAAATTACAACGAAATAGATTAGTCACTTATGAAGCAAATAAGTTGTAAAAATAAATATTATGAAAAAAATACTTACTGATGGGGAGACTCTGTATGATGCGTCCCGTGCATCATGACGGGGGGCATAAGAGGAGAAGGCGACCCCCTCATGCTTCCGCATAAGGATCCATGAACTGATCCTAGCACGGAACCCATCCTCGATCCAAGATGGGACCCGACGGTGGATCCATGGTAATCCATTCCAGGATTATTCATGTCGTTGGTGACAGGTGACATGACGCGGCTGCCGGGATGAAGAGGGTGGATGTAGTTGCTGTGTGGGGTTATGTGGTCTTCTTCGGCTAAAGAAATTTTATTATTTTTAATAAATTTCCCAAGAAGAGATATTATTAGCAAAACTATGGCTACCAGCATGCACATTATTTTTAAACCTTAAACAAACCTTTAATATCATTAACTAAAAGCGGCGATAAACAAAGACAAAAGCGTTATTTAGTTATATGTACCAAAAAAGTGTAAAAAATAATACTCACCAGTATATGGAAAATGATATTTATCATTCATATGTTGCTTATCCTCAATATCCGACCCTCTATCTCCATAATCAGGATAATTCATGTTATCATGTGGCATAACCTTTGGCATGTAGTCACCTTTGTAAGCCAATGTATTGGGATTGTAGTTGTTATAATGAGCCCTAACCATGTATTGTTCAGATTGTAGCACCGTGACGCTCGTCTCTGGCGTCACGTCCGGATGTGGAAGAGGATTCGGAGATCCGTTTTTTTGATAGAACTCGTTATCTGAGCCTGTTTCGGCTGACCAACGACCCACCTCAGTAACTGGATAAATGACAGATATTTTTATTTGATTTTCAATGTTAAAATTGTATTTGATCCAATCGTTTCAATAGATCCTTTGATAATCATATATTTCTTTTTATTTCCCGAATTAATTACTTTTAACTATTGTATTTTAATTTTGCTTGAAACAGAAAAGATATATTTATTTCTCTAAGAAAATCTGAAATACCCGAAAATAATTGCCTCAAAAAAACATGAATCTCTTCACTTATGGCAACATTTTTGACTACCAAAGACGTCAGATTTAAATTTATTTTCGTTTCTTTTACATTTTTTTTCAATTAATAATATTTCAAAACTCCCCGTTAAAATAATTTAATAAAAAAATTACCGTTATGGTTAGGTAAATAAGATTCCGGCAGTTGACTAGCCCATCTAGAACCATAACTAGGCTGAACAGCTGGAAATAACTGAGAATTTGTCACAACATTTAATGAAGGTGGCGTACCACAACGGGATACCACGTGTTCCGTAATATTCGGTAGATAACCTTGTCGACCTAAAAAGAAATGAACAAAAAATAAAATTACCACAAATATTTTTATCTTACCGTTATTGGCTCTCGTTCTATGTCTCCTCGTACTGGATTCATCATCGTCGCTCGAATGACTAGATGCCAAATCCAAACTCCTTCCTTCTGAACCATCAGAATCTGAATCGCTGTCTCTTTCTCCCCTTTCTCTCCTTTCACGCCTCTCTTCACCCTCTTCTGGCACCTCTCTATGTCTGTGCAAACCAGTTTCGTGCTCAAATCCTCTCAAGTAAGACGGGACGTCACTTGTCGAGTTGTAGTTTGACGTCGATGTTGACGTGTGACGTAAATGACTGTCGCTTCTGAAAAATAGTAATGAATTATATTAAATAAGGTGTGAATGACTTTAGATTTACCTATATGGACTAGAACTGGTTTTGGTGGTAGATCTTGACGTGGTGCTTGATGTTGATATCCCGATGTTTCTTCTACCTGTATCTCCCGAGTGGTAAGCTAAAGCGGAACGCTGAAAAAATTGATTGTTATAAGATAATAACATGTTTATATTATTAATTCTTACAGATTGAGCATTAATGTTTTGGCTGCTGGTGCTTGGTACACCCATAACGGATTGTGTGTCTAATAGAGGAACTTTTTTGCCCATGCATCTCATTATGGACCTAAAAATTAATGTATTTGTAAAATGTCATATGTCATTTGCCAAAATCATGTGTAAAAGCAAATTATATCGATCAAATACAAAAATATGATCAAATACAAAAATATGATAAAAGTAATTTTTAGATCATGTAATTCTTTTGTTGTTCTTACCTTATTAGATTTTGCCTGACCCTGTTATTAGCGAAACAGTATCCGGCCAACGAGAATCCAGCATGTATTAACACAGCAACAGACAAAAATGGTGTCAAAAGAGGATGTTTCTCCGAAGCCCCCAAAAGTGCCAGTACCCAAGTTGCTCCCAATAAAGGAAGGGCTATCACAGACACCCACAAAAGAGTCCTTAAAAAAGCATTTATTTAATTTACATTCAAACAAGATCACTGTCAAATATTTACCTTAGATTCCCGAAACCCAAGACATGATCCTGCAGAGTAAAAGCGGCCGTTACGGAGAAAGCCAGCACGAAAATATTGATTAGTACTAGTAAACAAATTGGTCCCACCAAACTCCAGACAACGCTTTCGTAAAGAGATACCCAACAACTAGAAAAATAATTAAATTAGATTAGGTTATCAACTGAGCAATCATAAAATATTCAGATCGATTGTGTCAGCAAAATTACTGATTTTGAACCACTACCATTTCTATCAATATAGGCGCATATTTTCAAAATTCCCTGTTCTACTCATAGGCATAAACCTGTATCTAGCTACTTATTAAAAAATAAAATAACTTACAAATAATAATTTCCATATTGATGTGCTCTAACCCCAACTGCCAAACTAACAACAACTGCCGGGGCGACGTACCCCATGCTATAATAAAATCTCATGGGGCCGTGGTTGATGTCCCTCATTTCCGTTAACATCCTGTATAAGTGGATGGCGTCTACTAGCATCCATGAAAATGATGCCAGCCATAAGTAATGTAGGCAGATGGCTACCAATTTGCAAGAAAACTGAAAGAAAATGATGATAAAATGGATTTTTGTTGTAATTTTCTTAAATTTCTTACTTCATTCCCGATCATTGGCCTTCTTGCTTTTAACGCGACAAAGTATAGAAGTTCTCCTAAAAACACGCACAGTACTAAATTTTTTCTTATCGTATTAGAATTTGTCTGTAGGCCTCGTATTAGCGCCAGAATTAGATATGTTCCTAAAAGAAGAGGCAGTGATATGGAAAAACAACTGTAACTTGATATATCCTCTAAAAGGGATGGCTCAGGAATGTACTAAAAATAGAGATAAAAGTAAAAAAATATTTAAATATTGAATACACTTACCTCTAAGTCAACTACATCAATTAATACAGCAAATGTTCCTAAGTGGTTACAGCTGCAGTTAACTAAAATTGGCCCTTCTTCCGGAATTTCGTACCAATCTTCAGCTATTTCAGTTCTGCAACCGACTCTAGACCATTCGCCAAAGCTAAAAAATATTTTTGATAAAAATTAAGATTCCCTTTAGTAGATAGAGGCTTAGGTTTGAATCCTACTGATAGAGCTAAGTAATAAACACTCAGGATGTCAGTGCAATGTTTATTTAAGTACAACTTATAAATTAGCTGTAATAAAGCGCTTAATGACTCTATAACGTGACATGAGATATAGGATAGATGTGATTAAAATCTTACCCTCTGACTCTAGTCCAATGAACACACTGTGGATTCGATCTAGCATTAAGCACGGCATTATCAGCGTCCATCCACATCTGCAACCTAATTGGACTACTTAACGGCATCCCCTTCAAACTCCTATAAACCAAATTTTTTTCAACAATCTTCTCTCTTTTAACTCTTAAATACTGCGCTTCATTTTCTCCGACTTCGCTCTTCTTAAAACCATTTTTGGACCAATAATCCCCGGAGTCAAATTTCAAGTTTGGTAGGTTGACGTCTTGAAACGCCACTTTTGGTTCCGTAGGTGGATCGATTTGGATGTATTCTGGAACCAAGACGCTCACTGATATTAATGGCGATCCTACAGTTATATCAACTCCCCATCTTCTTAGAACTGAATCATCATAAGTTTGAGGTAATAAAGCTCCATCTTGTCGGTACTGGGCGTAACTAACTACAGAACCATCTTCCGGTAAACTGTGCTTAGTGATTATTTCACCCAATTCTATTGGTTTTATGCCAAGTAGATTCAGCGAAAGAAGTATTTTGCTGTTTTGATCGAATTTTGATTTATCCAATAAGTAATTGTTATATTTTGGGAATGAAACGTATGGTTCTGGGTGAAAATTTCTACTTTCTTCGAGAAAGAGTGATGTGTCAGGTAAAATCACGCTTTCTGATGTGAAATTCGTTTTTACTGAAGATACAGGCACAGGCAGTGATTCAGATTCAAATCCATAGAGGGACTCTGGTGTTACTACATCCAAACCAACAACTGGAAGTAAAATACAGATTTAATACCTGAAATATCAAATAAAAACAAAAATTATTACTTACCAACATTAGGTGAAACCAATTCAAAAGGGCTGGTATAGGTATCATGTTGACTAATAGACAAAATGTTAATATACTTTTCAATGAACTCAATCAAATTCTCAATTCCTTCCTCAGTTAATTCTTTAATCCTCTTCCAATGCTCCTCATGTCTCTTCTCCAGTACCACACTAAGAGAATGTACTATATTTCTTATATAATCTTTATCTTGACTGTGTGTCAAATTTAATCCGTTCATTTTAGATTCGTAATTGAATAGTTCTTCCAAAAGTTCGAATGTTATCAATACGTCCGCTCCATATAAATGCTTTGTTAAATTTGTCGCCTTGTATAAATCATACGCCAATTTTATCGCTACAAACGTATTTAACTGAAGTTCTCCTTTCACTATATTAGATAACTGAAATAAAAAGAAAAGATAATAAGATATTTCTTGAATTTGTTTATACTAATATTAGAAGCACAATCCAAGTGTCAACGTCATTCTAAACGGCACCTTATAAGTATATCAACAGTTTCAAAAACTCCAACGAACGTCGACCTCTTACTGTATAGTGATCTCTAATGTGGAATTTGAAATAGAAGAATTTCTGTTAGCTAAAACAATCTTTACCACTGATACTGTAAAAAAATAATTTAATTTTACAAATTATGTGGCTATCCAATCCCTTACTAAAATACGCCGCGCCATCCTACTACACGATTCTTCAAACCAGGTACTGCGTAGAATTTAACGAACATTAAACTAATCCATGGTTAAAGGTAGGGCCACACTATGGGCCAGGTTGGTCCAATAGTGGCTCTGGCCTATCATGGGTAAGTAGTGTGGTCGCTACACCAATGACCAATATCGCCCAATATTTGACACTGGCTCATACCTGCATATTTGTTGAGCCGTCACATTTGGCAAGTATATTTTGCACCTGGATACACTGATAGCCCATTTTTCAAGTGAAGATTGCAAATTTCCAAGGTTATAATTTTAAAAGTGTTTCGTGATGCTACAATTAACGCCATATCGTTGTCACATTCCATTCTTTAACTTTATACAATACAGAAACAATTGATAACCATAACCATTTGAATAATAAAATTCAGGTTATGTATCTTTTTATATATCATTATTTGCCAATGAAGTATAGTTGGCCAGCATTGCCGATTGTATAGACATCCCAGTGTTCTTCGGTCTCCAAACCAAGGAGGCGGGGCCAAGAGGAGACATTCGTTTTGAGAAGCAGTTTTCAAAAACCCATTACACCTAGACTATAAACTAAATAGTTTTGAAGTTATATAGATAATTGAAAATCGCATTTTTTCAACTTTAAGTGATTGCTCCGACCAAACTATATAAAATCGGACAAAACAGCTTGCATGGCCCTACCTTAACTTTATGAGATCTACTTGGTGTCATAAGAACAAAATGTATACAGGGTGATTAAAGTTTGCGTACTTTTGATAACCTTGTATACATTTTTCTCATATGCGACCAAGAAGTACTTAAAAATTTGAGATAGGGACATGTAAGCCGTTTTATCCGATTTTATGTCGATTCGCCGGAGCAATCACCTTAAAGTTGAAAAAAGCCGATTATCAATTATATAACTTTAAAACTATTTAGTTTATAGTCTAGGTGTAATAGGTTTTTGAAATCACCTTCAAAGGACGAATATATACGTGTAAAAAATACAGGACGTTTCATTTAAAATAACAAAGTTGGTCGTTACTTTCGGAACACCCTGTATATAAAATATTTTCTTTAGATGTGGCACAACGACAAACCCTTGTATACAAATTTTCATAAATATCGTAAGAACAGTTTTCAATATAAATACAGTTTAAACTCGTCGTGACACACCCTATACTATATATTTAATGTCTAGAAGGATCTTGATCCATAGATTTTTTATAAGATTGTCCTGTAAAAAATATATTAATAATATAAAAATAATTATGTATTTACCTGTTCTCTTAACTCCATAAATCTATCAGAAGTACAATTAAACATATCAGGCTCTTGCCATCCTCCCAATTCATTATCACAATTCCTCAAAGCCTTTCCATGTGAACCTTTTGGACATACTTCAACTGCATCAGCTCCAAAAACGGTTCTGGGCCACCAGATTCCATTCGAAGACGATTTCGGACAACCGTCATAAACCACTTCACACCCTTTAGTAGTAACTTCGGCATAGGCGTTTGGACAAGAATCACATTTAAGTCCAATAACGCCATCCCGGCACCTGCACTGCCCAGTTTCATGGTCACATTGCGTATTATGAGATCCAATATGGTAGCAATCACATGGAATACACTGGGTAGTTCCACTTGGCTGGTAATGGTTCTCCCTGCAATGACATTTACCGTTGTTTTTGTCGCAGTCTGGATTATATCCAGCTTCTACGTCACACTGACAAGGACCACAAACTGGGTATCCCCACCAGCTTGCTGGACAAGGTTGAGATTGTTCATTTTCGCAATATTCTCCTGAGTAATTAGTAGAATTACACTCACATTTGTAACTTTTAGGTTCTTTTAAATCTTCTAAACAACGGCCGCCGTTATCACAAGGATCTTCTGAACAAACTGGGACACAAAGAGGGCCTATATGTCCTGGATTACATTCGCAGAGTGATCTTCCCCATTTAACTAAACATTTTGAAGACGCTGGACACTCGCTGTTACATTCGTTTAGAGAATAACATCCATCTTCAACATTATCTCTTACTGTAGGTCTATTTAGTAAAGTTTGTTGGTTTCCTATTCTAACATCTTGGATACAACCTTCTAAATAGTTATAACCAGCGTTAAGGCTCGTGTAGGTATTATCTGGACCACCAATCAGTATTTTTCCAACATATAGTCCTTGGATCTTTTCAGCGAATAAAAAAGTTTCACTACTTTCTCCATAATCGATAGAAAGTTTGATTTCGGTTCCTATCCACGTTATTTCCAAGTGATGCCACTCACCATCAGACACAAATCTAGTTGGTAAATGTAAAGCTTCGCCGTTATACGTATACAAAAGAAGACCTTTGTTTAACGAAATCACTGCCGAACTGTTTTGCCCAACTTGTATAGACATCAAGAAAGTATCCTCTTGTAAAGTTCTAACTGATAATGCGTTCAACCAAGGTAACTGTATAGGTCTAAGTAACGGATTGAAAGATAAAGTTCCATCTCCAGAAAAATGCCAAGGTGTACTAATAGACTCCGAACAATCTTTACCTCCAAATCCTTGAGGACACTCACACTGGTACATAGCCCAACCATCAACACACTTTCCTCCATTTTTACATGGTCTTGAAGAACAGAAAGATCTTTTTTCTGGACAACCAGGGCTGGTACCATTATCCGACATAAAAGTATTCAAATCTACAAACTTATAATCGATTTCTAGATCAGATATACAACCATCATAGTGAAACTGTTGAATTTGAAACGCCGTAGATTCTGCTGGTACTCCACCGAGTTGTAAAGGACCGGTAAGGTCTAAAAATCTGTGGCATGTTTCCGTTAGCGATGCACAACGCGATTCTAATTGATGTTCGACGTAACCAGCGCAGTTCCATTTACCTCCCAAGTCTGTTCCGTGTTTCAGAGCTATGGCTATATCGCAATCGTCTAAAGATACTGTAGCTGTTTTATTAAAATAGTTGACTTGAACTGTATGCCATTTACCATCGGATACGCCGCTTGGAATGGAAGCTGTCACTTTAGTGACTTGGCTGCCCAAAGAGAAAGAAAACTGAACGTTGCCTCTAATTATCTCTAAAGCTATAAAATCGTGTTGTTCATTATATCTTCCATTGTATAGTATGAGTCCATTTCGTTGTTGAGTAGCGAATTTTAGACTTAAATGTAGCCTATGACGTTGTTTCAAGCTTGGGAATGTTAGAAACGATGTTTTACTAAAACTTCGACTTCTTAGTTGACATAAAGGAGTGTAATGTTCTGATTCTGCTACAATATTACAATCTTCGCACAGAAATTTTATCCTTCCAGGTTTAGGACTACAAGTTTGATCTTTTAAACACAAACTTGGTTTACATTTGTCAGTATCTAACTGAATCTCGCAATTATCTCCGCTATATCCTAGAGAGCAGACGCAGGTATATCCTCCTTCTCTGATTTTACAAGTACCGTTATTTTTGCATGGTGAGGAATAACATAAATTAACCTCAGTATCACATAAGTAATGCTCCTTGGAGCCTGTAAAACCTTTAGAACACTGACAAGTGAAAGTAGTCACTGGATAAATGGGTCTAAAGAGGACTGTATCACTGGAAATGAAACCGGAAGCATTACCAAATTTAAGTACTGTTAAACATTCTTCATAGTTTAAACAAGGTTCTCTAACACACAGATTATCATCAAAAGGTAAAATTTGAACTGTAGCTAATCGTGCTAAAATCACTCTATTCAAATACACTTTTTCTTGTAAAAATTGCTGGGTGTAGTACTCTTCTCTAGGCACATCAGGTCTTCGTACTGAAAAACTAACATTTAAAATCTTTGCTGTTACGTCTGTATCATCTTGTATACTAAAAATAAATATATTTTCTTTCGGACAAGGTATAATAGCAGCTAGACCATCAGTGAAGTATCCTAAGAGTGGGGAAAGAAAAGCTTCTTTTGTCATCTGATTTAATCTCACAGTTATGGAGTTGAACAACATTTCTTCATTGATGAGTCTTACAACTAGTGTCATGACTTTTTTGACTACGTTGATACCATCAGATACTGATACTTCCATCGAAGCTATTTTAGGTACATTGGTGTTTAGCTGCGGTGATAACTGTAATTGTCCTGAACTTTCGTTTAGCGCTACTAAATTAGCGTTATTTCCCGATAATATTCTATAACGTAACTTATCGGAAACGTCGGCATCGGAAGCGGGGATTCTTCCAATAGATCCTGTAGGGAAGAAATCTCTAAAATTATTGAACACAACTTGGAAATCTTTAAGAACAGGAGCGTTATCATTAACATCAGTAACTAAAATTTCTACGTGAGCATCACTTCTCAAGGGTGGACTAGCCGCTCTAATTATTAGATCGTATTTCTTCTTAGCGCTTTCGTAATCCACCTCTATCATAGTTAAAAGTTCGGCTTTTTCGGACCCTGGCCTGGTTATTAGAGAAAAACTTTGTGCATCTTCGCCACCAATGATCGAATATTGCACTATAGCGTTTACACCTTCATCAGGATCTTTAGCATAAATTTCTCCCACAGTGGAACCTATAGGACTGTTCTCAGGGATGTACAGGACGATTTTATCCGAATCAAAAGCTGGCGGTGAATCATTTACATCATCTATCCTAATGCTAACTGGAACAGAGCTACTAAGAGTAGGAGATCCTTTATCTATAGCGTAGGCTTCAAGTTCGTAAAGTGCTACGGACTCCCTATCAAGGCCTTTATTGGTTCTAATAACACCACTAGTGGGATCTATAACAAAAGAACCATCTTCTTGGTCCTTTTCGCTCAGAGAGTAATGTATTTTTCCATTTAGGCCTACATCAGCATCAGTAGCTGTGACTTGAACCACCGAAGTGCCTACTAAAGCATCTTCAGGAACATTCCCTGAATAGGCAACCTGTTTAAAAACAGGATAGTTATCATTAACATCAGTAACTGTTATTTCTACATCAGTTGTGTCGGATAAAGGTGGCGAACCTCCATCTTTAGCGGTAACTGTTAGTAAATAACCAGATGTTGTTTCTCTATCTAAAGGTTTTGTTGTCACTATGGCTCCAGTTTGTTTATTAATTGAGAAACCTGAATCTTTTCCTGCATCGTTAAGTTCATCTCCTAAGAAGTATGATATTTGAGCGTTTAGGCCAACGTCGTTATCGGTTGCTGAAACGACCAACACAGTAGTACCAACTACTACATCCTCAAAAACACTAGCGGAATACGGCGCGTTCTCGAAAACAGGCGCGTAGTTATTAGCATCCGTTATATTCACATAAACGGTGGCTGTATCAGTTCGTCCTCCGGAATCCGTAGCTGTAATCGTAAGAATATATCGTTTTTCTTGTTTATAATCCAACGGTTGAGCTATGGTGATTAATCCACGACCATTTTGTGAGGTTATAGCATATCTTCCACGGGTGTTTCCGTTTGTTATTTCGTAGTGTAGTCTGCTATCTTCGTCTGGGTCTGTAGCAGTTACTGTCGCCACTGGAGTACCTTCAAATTTAATCGATTAAAAATATACTGATGACATTTCTTTAAAATAGTACCTGGAGGATCATCTTCTGCGACTACAGACTCATAAATCTTTGGTTCAAATACTGGATCGTTATCGTTTACATCTTGAACTGTAATAACCACACTAGCACTTGCTGACAGCGGTGGGACGCCATGATCACTCGCTATCACCTGAAAAAGAAGTTTTTTGTAACGAAATAGTAGAGAAACTTAAGAGATAGAAGATATAATAGATATTTACTAAGATACTAAAACATACTATAAATAACCTTATCGAGATGAATGGCCTAATCAACGACTTTGTCGCTACGACTAAAACGCCGCGACGAATTTTATTGTCGCCGGTATATATAACTTTGCAGTTAGTTTACAATGGACACGGAAGAAGATGCACTGTTAGCAATTGCAGTTGCTAGATATCTCAGGCGAAAGAAAATGAAAAAGAAACGATTTGCGGTTCATCCTATAAATATGAAGAGAAAAAAGCACGGCCAGTTTCATACTTTATACAATTTGTTACAAAAGGACGATACAAAATTTTTCCTCATTTTTCATCTCATTTGTCAATTCTTCAAATCCTGGAAGTACTTTAGTAGCTACCTCTAGCCATATCTTCATTTTTACATCTCTGTTTGAATATTCACTATCTTTTAATTCATATAATGCAGGCCGGGATTCGATTTCCAAAGTCGCTGATTTGGCCGTACCCAAGTCTGACAGAAGTTGATGTCAGAAAACTTGGGAACAACAAAATAATAAATAAACAAGGAATGAATACTTATTAATTAATAGGACCAGCAAGACAAGTAAAATAAATTAATAATAAGGGCCCAAATGGAGGGTAACAAGAAAAAGATGTTATAAACATGTTAATAAAATATACAGGTAAAAAGTACAAGAAAGAATATATAATCTAAGAAATATAATGTAGAATAAAAGACACGGTCAAGAAGTAGAAGAAAATATTAAATGGCTTAAGTTTATGATTGGAAAGTGAAAATAAAGGAAAAACATTTATTTATGACAACCGTAGCAATAACTCAGGTACTGCTAAGTTACCAATATGTTATACAAATGATAAACGAAAAACAAATTATGAAGTCCAAATTAAAAATATTTCTTTACCTGAAACATGTATTTAGGCTGATGTTCCCTATCTAATTCCCTCGTTGTATAAATCCATCCTGTATGAGAATCAACAGCTACGGGCAGATCTTCAGTGCTACCACCTGTCGCATCCCTACTCGAAATTGTATACTTGATATCAGCGTTTGGACCCTCATCCGCATCATACGCCTGTACCTTCACAATACTGTAACCTACAGGCACATTTTCTAAGACACTTTCTTGAAACAATGAAGTATAAAATCTAAAAGGAAAAAGTTTTATTAATTCCTGAAGTTGGAAGCAAATTTATCTACTAACCTAGGAGTATTATCATTGATATCTTTAACGTTTATTAAGAGTTGTGTAGTGTTGGATCTAGCAGGACTTCCGCCATCTTGTGCCCTTATTACTAACCGGTAATTACGCAACGTCTCGTAGTCTAAAGGTTTAACCAATGATACGTCGCCCGTCAGACTGTCAATAGCAAACTGCGATTGGGTATTTCCACTTATTATTGCGTATCGTATTGCAGCGTTCGCGCCCTGATCAGCATCAGTAGCTCTGAAAAAGAAAATAGTAATAAAATATGAATAATTCTAGTCGATATAGACTTACTTGATATGTGCTATAACAGGATTATCGTTATAATTAACGTCTTCGTTCAACGACACCGTATAAGTCCTTTCAGAAAACTGAGGATAATTATCATTATCGTCTAAGATATGTATAACAACGCTAGCTGTTGATGTTCTTCTTGCGCTTTGCGGCGAAGCCAAATCCGATGCTTGTATTATTAAAGTATAAACTTCTGTTATTTCACGATCTAATAGTGTTCTGGTGGTTATAACACCCGTTTTTGTGTCGATTTTAAATGCGTTGTTGTCGTCTCCCTCAGGGGAAGTACCTCCACCACTTATTGAACGAATAGAATACTCAACTTCTGCGTTTTTGCCTAAATGCAAAATATAAATTTGGTATAGAAGGCAAATCAATTTAAATAGAAGCACTACACACTAGGTCAATCTAGTTTAGTTTTTTTTCTAACAAATTACTTATTAGTATTAATATTTAAAAATATTTGCAATAATAATAGTGTTTACCTATATCTTGATCAGTAGCTTTTAATGTGATAACCGTGGTACCAACATTGACACTTTCTCTAATACTAGCATCATATTCCATCATCTCAAAAGAAGGAGAATGGTCGTTAGCATCTAGAACGTTAATCTGGAGCATGGTAGTACCTGATCTAGGTGGAAAACTGTCGTCTAAAGCAGTCACCCGAAAATAATGTACGTCTACTAACTCTCTATCCAGCTGAACCTTAGTAGTTACAACTCCAGATTTTTGATCGATATCAAACATAGCTTGGGTCCTAAAAACAACCATTTAAAATCAAAATAAATCATTAGACATTTATTATTTTACCTTGAATCTAATAGACTCGTCATGGAATATGTGATGGGACTATTCTCTGGATCTCTAGCTTTGACAGTTGTGACAATTACAGGAGGATCACATTCTTCCAGGACGCTGGCAACGTACAAATGCTGTTCAAAAAACGGCGACTGATTCCTTAATTCTCTTCTCACTCTTTTTGCTATATCGGTATCGTTGAATTGCTGATGATGGTATACTATTTTCAGTCGGTGTTCTGAGTTTAGAACCGATATGTTTTGGCATATTGCTGAGAATAAAATTGTTACCTAAAATAAATAAAATTTAAACAGGTTTTTAAAAAATATATTGATAATGGTACCTTCCATAGTGGTTCGACAATACACACATCCTTGCTAGCAACTAGATCTCCTTGGCTTCTTTCGATTTCGAACCTATTATCGCTTACATAGTGGAATTGTATTGTGCAAAAAGTACTAATCGTACTTGGAAGGAACGCTGTAATAGAGTTAATGTACTGGCTCTGCCTCAGGCATATCTTTCGCCATTTTCCTGCGGTTGGTATAGCAAAAGAAGCGTAAGTTTCCGATACCCATTGTCGAGCCTCGTTTATTTTTTCTTTAATGGAAGGATGTAGGCGAGAAAAAGGGTTAAGTAAGGCATTATATTGTGGAGAGGTTAGACTTCGTTTGGATTTTGAAAATTCTAAACTTCTTCTCTCTCTGTTGTCTTCATCAAAATACTCCTCCTCTCTATGGTCCGTACATTCTCTTCCAACTATGAAAATTCTTAAAGGTAAGCTATAGTAATCAATATCTTTCAGTCTGTTGGAAGTAGAATCAATATGTATGGTGAAAAAATTGGGGTAATAAATTCCTTGGCATTCTAATTTTTGTAAAAGAAAAACTTGTCCAGTTTTTGGATGGACTTTAACCAAAGAATAAACAAACGGAGCCGATCGTTTTTCGTTCAGTTTGTAGGATCTTTCTGACCCCAAACGGTGGACGCTGGCATTGAAGATCACATGGCCAGGGATAGTAATATCTTCTAGTAACAAAAGATAGCTCGAGGAGATTTGGAAAAAGGAGAAAAATAATAAAATCAAGCAGGGGAAGTAGGTAGTACTCTCAGGCATGAGAGAGTATCTTTTGGTCATTTTTTGTAAAGTTAAACATGTTAATTCAGATCTTTTGGTAAGCTTGGAGGTAGATAGGTGGCTACATCGTATCTGAAACAAGATCATAAATAATAAAACAAATCAAATTGTCAAAAATGTGTTAATTTTACTTTGAATTACAAATAGCGAATTATAAATACATAAAGATCGATTCATAATAACGTTGCGTGTTGTCAAACAAGAAGAAGACGTTAAAACCCGTTTGAAAACTAATTGATTTGAAACATGAATCACGACGTGCGTTTCTTTTGATCCTTTTTTGATGACTAGGAGGATTCTACTTCATTTTAAAGAAAATTATAACAAAAAGAATGAGAGGAAACACTGCATTATAAAATCATTAACTTGTTTTATTACAAAACTCTAATCGAAAAAATAATTTACTAGGAAATTGATTTAAAGAAAAAAAATATATTACGGACATTTTGGTTATTTGTTCCTTTATTTTCAAAGCTTTATTTTTTGTACAAATGTTGCCATTAATAAAATTTTCTCAGTTAAAGCGAAATAAGATATTGTGTAAATGGCACGCATAATTCTCACAATTTCCCGTTCTATACCGTCGTATGGGAAGTTTAAATCAATTTTCTAGCAAATTACACTTGGATATGTACATAGAACAGTTGGCATAAATTACATAAAATCGTACACTCTACTATAAAGTAGATATAGTTAGTAACAGCCTTAGTACACTACCTTGAGGTAACCCAACATATTTATAATATAAGGTAAATAAAGAACTCATACATTAAATAATGTATTTATCTTTAATACAAAATCACATAAAATGACCAGCCACTGCGTTGCGGATTCTAACCTTGTTATGTACAAAATCTAATTGCCTTCTCTTACGGGCGGTTTTTAAATTCCCACTGGATAGAAAATTCGTATTTCATTCAGCTATAAATTTCGTTGGCAATCGATGTAAGTGGGAACTTGACGTTCTAAAAAATTCCGGCAATAAAACTTGTGGGAAGTTCTCCCTTCAGACTTAAATTCATTAATTTTGCAAGTGTTGCATCTGTCTGAATTCCAAATGGCTTTTGACCGTAAACTTATAAATCTTGTTTATATTAATTACATTTAATATAAAAAGTATTTTATATACGACTAATTTATTATTTGTTCATTATAAATGCGAGTTTAGGTACTAAATAATAATATCCATTATTCACTGGTCAATAATGATTATTCATTGATGTAAATAAATGCTTATAGTAGTTTTAGCGAAAATTATTTAATAGTCGCGGATAAGGTATATTATTCTACTCGCATATAAAAGCTATTAATCACATGGGTGGTTTGCTTTCTCTCGTGACGTAACCGCCAACTTCGTGAATAATAGCCATCATTACATGCTCGTTGAATAATATACTATTATGAGAGAAAAATAAGAGATAATATAATAATACTTTTTGATTGTAAAAATATTTTTTCACTTCCTTTTTGTTTTTCTCTTTCCATTTATTCTTTTTTTGTGTAAATTTGGAATATTTTATATATTTTTACGTTAAAAAATAAACAAGTTTCAACATGACTTACAGAAAGCATCATTTGTGTCCTAAATGGGAATTAAATATTCTTTAATGACCGAACAGGGAAGATTTCATTAGGGTACCTAGTTTTAATCGTTACGAAACGGGAATGCCCGGAATGGACCTTTACAATGTTGTAAGTTGTTTGGTTTTGCTCAAATGTGAATAATTTCGTTACAAAAAAGGGATACTATAATTGGCAAAGAACTCATAAATAAACATGTCGTCTTTCAATATAATTCACAGCAGATTGCATATAGTTTTTCACGACAAACGTTAGTGAGTAATAATAATAAAAAATATATTTTTTTTGTTATTTTAAATTCAATAGATATATTTATACACTAAGCTAATACTGTAACTCTTGCTCGTAATTTCTCATTTAATAACCTTCATTAATCTCTAGTATTTATGTTTTTTCTGCGGATAAACATTTTATTTATTTAGTTTTCTTATCTTTGTATAAAACGATCACTAACGTTACTTTACGGCTTAAATTGGCATATACTGCTTTTAGATACCGGAAGAAAAAGACGATTACCTCTAAGATGAAATGTTATTTTCTTTATTTCTGTAGAACGACTTGATGTTTTTACGTATATCTAGACCAAGCCGCAGAGATTGCTGAGGCGTGAACTGGAATTTTTTATTTTCTATTTTATTGGCTTAGAACAGGGAAAGGTATAGACAGAGGCGAGCTCAGGAATTTGGTTATGAAACATTTAATTTTTAATACAACGAAAAAAATTTTACATTTGAAGTTTCTTATTACATTTAAAGAAAAATAATAAATTATTCTCAAATCAATATTTAAGAAATTATATTAAAATGATCAAAATTCGGCTGCCAAATAGCATGCAGCAGATTTTCAGGCTATTTTTAGGAGAACATTTTAAATGATACCTATATAGCATCGATTTTCTGAATTTGTTGTATTGTATTAGACAAATAATGTTGTTTAAGGGATAGAAGGTTGCAGATTAATAAAAAAAACCTGCTTTTTTCTAGTGAAGTAGAAAAACAAACACCTCTTTCTTTCAGACTGTTTCTGCGAAATAAGAAATTTACGTCTAATTTTTATCCAGAGAAATTTTGATATATCTAGAGATGGGGTAGAAAAGAGCGTTGTAAAAATTAAAAAATAATTAACAATGTAACAAATATTAATTATATTTTTATTAGTTAGAACAATGTAACAGGCAAATTTTCTAATCAATTTTACAATATTATTATATTCCGGCCCTGAACACACACTTAAAACAAGGCAACATTTAATTAAAGGTCGAAACGACCTACGGACGAAAGGTAAAAACCAAGAACCAAGAAAACAGGGGTTCAGCAGGTAGATAAAAAAAGGGCTCCGCACGCTATGTTAAACGCCGAGATTTAGTTATGGACTAGTTACCTTATATTAAAACATTCCACAACAGGTTGTTTACTTCTATACTTATACAAGAGGCGCATCTGGCCTTTATCTAACGACACGACACTCGCAGAGAGTCCAAAAGTTTAATGTTTACTCAGATAGTCGAATTATAAATCATGATAACCATCTATTCTCGTAAAGGACATGCGAAATTTGTTACTGACAACATAATTTCTGAAATTTTTAAATTTACTAATTACTATCATAGGTCAACACCTCGTACTTTTAGAGGAATCGCCTGGTCAGAACTTATCGTGTGTCACCACGTATAACATGAAATAAAAACACGAGTAAACAGCTAAATACAGAATATCTGCAAGAAGGTAAAAAAAATCGAATAAATACTATCGTAGAAAAGCAGAAACGGTCTCTCGACGCAACACGAAACCCTAAATTTCCCTGTCTAAGGGTAATGCCCGTGAAATGTCCAGACGGTTGGTGGATGTCCAGGTATTACTCTAAGCCAAACAAAACACGCCGTCCCTCGACAAAATTAGTAATTGGACTCCGCAAGTCCAAGAGTGCTCTCGTTTCGCACCCTCCGTGATCAGAAAGGTGTGCGATGAGTCATCGCTAAAACGGGAAGCCCTGTTTAATCCACCCTTATATTTTATGTATTTCAGTGTAAATACAATGTTGTAGCTAATATAAAAAGTTAAAAAATTTATAAAAGAACTCTTGTGGAATGTCGTTAAAGTCTGATTTCGCCATTAAAATTATATTCCGTTAAACTTTTATTATTGGATATTTTATTAGTCGTTACGAAAAATATTCGAAAAAAGTATCTTTGACGTTCTAATTATTTTTTTATTATTTCTTAGTATAGATCGAATCTGTATGATTTGATAAATAAAACTTATGAAATAAACGTTAAAATACAGAGAATAAAATGATAACTGAGTTTAAAAAAAGAAACATTCTGTATAACAAATAAATAATTTATTAATATTTGAAGTTAACAATCACCATTTTGATATGATTGGTAGAAAGAAAAATAAGTTTATTGAAAATTTGGTTAGTAATTTATAAGGCCCAAAAGCCTCCGTATTAATTTCGTGATGGCGAAAAAAAATTGTTACCCCCACTTTTTTTCACTGTTCTCGACATTTCTGAGCTGCCAGAGTCCACTATAACTCTTGAACGAAAGCTCCGATCCAGTTACGGTTTTCACTTTACTAGTTATTTTTATCCAGGGAAGAACTCTATTGAATTTGAGGATCGGGTCGGTTCTACCGATACCCGCCATACAAATTGCATAAGAAAACATTTTTCCAGTTAAAATTTTTAAAACTTTTTCTTCGTTACATAATGTACAATATTACCGTAAATGTATGTGAGAAGTTTAGCTAGGATCGCACTAGCTATTTTGGTACCCAATGGGCCGAAGTATCGAAACGGTGCGTCACCTTTTAAGCCTTTCTAGAATTAAATTTGACAATTCTCCTTTTTAATAACAATATATAATAAAGGTTTAATTAAAACCGATACGTAGTTTTTGATTAAAACATATACATACACTGAACCTAAACCCTACTCTCCGAGCATACGTAAGTTTTTTTTTCATAATTTGTGTAAATAATTATTTTAATTAATGAATTTTTTCCTATAATAAATTAAAAATGAAAGAACAAATAAAATAATAAAAAATCTGTTTTTTGTGTATATACTTTATAAAAAAAGGCTATTCAATGTCTGCACAAAACGACCTTTGAAGGATACTTCACCCCTTTTAGAAACAACTACCACTTATCACTTTTTTCGAAGCAAAATGAAAAAGAGAATGCCTAGTTGGGCCCTTATACAACACAAAGACTTCGCAAGATTTCGAGTGGTTTTTCTTTGTTTTTTCGATATTACTTGACAATTTCATACGGGCTTGCATAGCGGGTTTCTAGTTTTCTCATATCTTATATCCACTTGAAACCAGAGGCGTATCCATTTTTTTCAATCGAATTTGTTTCATTGAATGTACTGTTTCAGAAATGCAATAAAGTTAGGTGTTGCTACAATAGAAAAAAGGAAAATCATAAAGAAAAAGATACCCATAACTTATAATTACAATATAAATATATTTTGACTTGTTAAACGCCAGTGATAATATTTAAAAAAAATTTTATACAAAAAAGTATGCCTTCTATTAGTATTTTAATGAAATGTTTTATTTTATTTGTATTTGGCACACGAATAATTTTGTATGGTCCTAATAATGACTCTTACAACAAAATTTATCAAGCTTATATAAAATGTAATTGGAAAAATTTCACTTTGCTTTTATTGCTGTAACTTCCAAATTAAATAAAGTTTAAACTATATCATATATTATAGAATATATTAGTGCAGGCGAGATATAGGTTTACGAACAATTTAATTGATATCCAAGCACGTGCAGTGGGCAATGATAAAAGGGGTCACAAGGAACATGTGAGATAAAAACGGCGCTCTGGAGGTTGGCTAATTTATTTGGGGGGTGGTTAAAGGAGGTGAAAATTTCTTTTGCGATTTTTCGTGATTTCCAACTAAACTTGATGTTGTATCAAAAAGTATTCAATAGTAAAGTTGTAGCCTATAAAAAAACGTACAACTTTTATAGAATCCACTTTTGCCCCTAACTTCGATATGAACCTTTCTGAAAGTATTCACGTTTATGTTTTAAATAAGCAAAAAATTTTGAGATAACTATTTTAAATTTTTTTTAAAATATCTATTTTTTCGGTCAAAAAACACTTTTTTTCAAATTAAAAGTCGAATGGCGAAGTTTCATCATAGAGAGTTCTTCGGGTAGGCATTTTTTTAGTTTTTACGTGTACTTTTTGATAAAATGATAAACAACTATACAGGCTGTTTCTTTTATCATGTGCTAACATTGCTATATATTCTAAACCATAAGGGATACGAAGGCGGGTAAATGGGCAAAAAGTTTACTATTGTGGAGAACATTATATTGGACAAAAAAAATCTACAGGGACTCTCGCTCTTCTTGAGTTATACAGGGAAAACTAAAAATTCGATATTTTGTTTTTTGCGCATATCATTTTTATTTCCAAAAATATAAAAAATATCAAAAAATGGAAAAGGAAAGTTTTATTGTATCTGACATTTTCTAAAAAAGTGTATTAATAAATATTCAATACGATGTTTCGTGCCTTAACGGCCACCATCAAGTTATTTTTTTTAAATACGGACCTGTCTTTTTTATTTCAAATATTAATAAACCTTTAAAATCCAAATTCAGCGTTATATTATACTTGTCATTTTAACGACGTTTTATCTGATATAACTAACATCATCAGTGACAATATTTTTTAAATACAGTCCTGTCGTAGTTCTTTTGCAAATTCGTTTTGATTTCAAAACAAGCATAATTCGACATTACAACTTGGATAAAAAAGATTGCGTTATCAGTGAAATAAAAAGTAAAAATTAAGCAAGCAGAAAAAGTTTATTTTATAACAAAGGGATGTTTGAGAATGAAACGAATAAAGAAAGTAAATAAATGCTCAAATTGACGACCTCTTTGTTGAATGCACATACGTTGTCTGCCCATGCAATTTTTATGGCAATTTTCTGACATGGTGGGTATAATGCTATTACATGCATCCCTCATTTTTTGGTAAATGGTAGGTAAAAGAACTGAAACTCTACTTAATTGCTCCAAATGCAATAGAAATCGTTTTATGGACAAAATTGGTGTTTACTACACTTTGGATTCGATAATTATGAAACAATTTTGAATAAAAATTGACATTAAAAATTGGATTCAGGTAATATCAGATTTGAAATCATAAATCTTCGTTATGTTTTATTACCTTTATCATGCCTGTTTTTGAAATTGTTAAATAATGTTGCATTCATTTTGACAAGATTAAAACAAATTTACAAACGAACTACGACAGGACTGTAATTAAAAATTCTTATCACTGATGATGTCAGAATTTAACGATTTATAAATATTTGTAATAAAAAAGACAAGTCCCTACTTTAAAAAAATAACTTGATGTTATGACACGAAACGTCGTATCAAAGAATTATTTGTGCACTTTTGTAGAAAATTTCAGATACAATAAAACTTTCCTTTTATATTTTTTGATATTTTTTTAAATAAAAATTCTATGCGCAGAAAACGAAATATTGCATTTTTAGTATAGTTTTCCCTGTATAACTCGAGAAGGGCGAAAGTCCCTGTAGATTTTTTTGACCAATGTAATGTTAGCACATGATAAAAGAAATGACCTGTATAGTTCCCATTTAAAAACATGCTTAAAAATTTGAAAAAACTGAAAACATGACTATTTTAAAAATTAATTTATTAATTATTTATTTTAGGACAGAGACGTACATTTTGATCAATTTTCGTCAAATTTAGATAATTTTTGTGAAAATTTAAATTTAAAAATAATAAAAAAACAAAATTTGCATTCTCGGAGATTTGAAGTTTATGTTAAAAAGTGACTTCTTCAAAATTTTAAGATTTTTCATAATCTACAACTTTTGTGCTAAAAACTTTTTCGACTCTGCGGAAAACAATTAAAAAATACTTATTTTTAATTTTTATCTGAAGCTTCAAACATTTCAGTTGAATGTTTATAACAATACTGTACAAACATGAAATTTGGGATCAAACAATAAAATATAATTTTTTTCTGTACAATTCAATGGTGTGATCAGTGTTTCATTTTTATTAAAATTTTAAACAAATTATCATTTATCATTGTATCAAACAGTACACGTAAAAACTAAAAAATGCATATCCGAAGAACTGTCTATGATAAAGTTTAGCCATTCGACTTTTAATTTGAAAAAAAGTGTTTTGACCGAAAAAAATGAAAATCTCAAAAAATATTTAAATCATTTATCTCAATTTTTTTTTGGTTTTGTAAGACCTAAAAGAAGTTCATTAAAATAGAATTAGTTTTGCGAAAGTTACAAAATGAAAAAAAAATAACAACGAATTTTGCTCGAAAATTTTGAAGTTATAGGGGCAAAAATGACTTTTATAAAAGTTGTAGGTTTTTTATAAGCTGTTGCTGTTGATATTTTTTGATAAGACGTAAATGTTTGCCGGAAATCCTGAAAAATCGCAAAAAAAAATTTCGCCTCCTTTAACCACCCCCCAAATAAATTAGACCAACCCCTAGAGCGCCGTTTTTATTTTACATGTTCCTTGTGACCCCCTTTATCATTTCCCACTGCAGGTGTTTGGATATCAATTAGACTCGGATTTTGCTGCTAAATCTCGTTCGCACTAATATAGAATAATTAAAAGTTTATCCTGTACTATAAAACATTTTTTTCGAATTCGTTAATTTGCTGCATCTCAATATGTATTTTTGTAATGGCTACTTAAGGCTCTGGTACCTTATCAATATTTGAATTTTTCAGTAGAAATTATATCTCAACGAATTATTATTGGCAGGAATGACTTCAAAAGCATTTTCGATTGAAATATTACATATATTAGCAAGATCGTCAATTCTTCATCTTACATTTTATTTAACGTAGCATTAAGCAGTCTCTTTACTGAGAAAAGTCATTTTGAGCAAAACAAAATTTTCAAAATGTTGTATGATCTTAATACTTCCGGCCGCACGGTGTGTGCCGAAGTAACATTAAACCTGAAATTTTCTGAAAAACTTTTTACTTCTTACAACTTTGACACTGCATATATGTAGAAATGGAAAATTAAAAACTTTGTCAAAGGCAAAAGTATGCAATTAAATATAATTGATATTGTACAGGGTGTCCCAAATTGGTGTTTTGCAGGTTATCTCGTAAACTAGAAGAGATAGAAAAAAAGCAGTTAAGATGTTATGACTTCTTTTTTTATCAAAGTAACGATAGACTAATTAAATCTTTAGTAGTAAATTTCAATTTTTAAGGGTCTTTCACTTTCAATTTTTAAGGGTCTTTCACCTGATAACATTGATAAATGGTTTATTTGCACTGTAGCTCCAACCACTGAAAATAAATATATAATATGTCATACCAGGCGAATGAGAATTAAAAAACGAAACAAAAACCGTCGAAATATACAGGGTGTCCCATTTAAAAAAATATAAGTGCATTATATTTCCTTAGTGAGACCCCCTAAAAAAAATTCTTGTGCGCTAGTGAACTCTTTAATAATATATCTATCAAAAGTTTTTATAAAGTTATTTTATATTTTTCTTAATTATGAAGTTATAGAACCTTGCAGTTTTCGACAGTTTCCAATAATCGCCCTGTATCTTCCAAATGCAGGGAGTTATTTAAGATTTAATTAGGCTATCGTTACTTTCACAAAAAAAGAAGTCATATCATCTTACCTGCTTTTTTTCTATCTCTTCTAGTTTACGAGATACCCTGCAAAACACACCAATTTGGGACACCCTGTACATGTTTTGATATAAACTTGAACGGATATAGTTAAAATAATTAGTAAAACGATGAAATTAGAAATCACTTGAACGATAACCTCAAAATATAAACAAGATGGCGGATCTAAGATGGCGGATGTGATTTATTATTATGGATCGATTCCATAAAAAACTAGTATGTATGGAGGTTTTTTAATTCGAAGATTATGAATTGTACCTACTCAAGTAACGAATGAAATTTTTTTCTAAATTTTTCGCCCGTTAAGAAAATGTTTCGGAAACGATCAGCGTTTACACTTTACCAATGTGTTCAAGAATATGCTATAAAATTTTAAAACCAAAATATAGATTATTTTTTTTAAATTCATTTCTCTGAAATTTAATTCCGGCTAAAAGCGTAGAACTAGAGAATAAAGAGAGAATAAAGAAAAATAATAAAGTTGAACTTTGGAAGTTATAAGTCTTCGGGAAATAATTAATAAAATTGGCGCTTCTTGTATTGGATGGTTGAAAAAAATGCGAAGAAAAACGAGAAAAAGACACGAACAGGATTATTAGAAAATGCCTCGCCGGCTTCAAATTCAATTCGATCCGGTAATGGAATTTGACACCGCAATACTCATGAGCGTAGACCATTTTTTTTATAAATTCAGTTAATAGATCTGTTTTGGTTTATTTTAGTAAATTAAATTTGGCTAGATAGCCATAAAAACATTGAAAATGTGAAAAATAAGCGTGGTTCAGATTTAACACATATTTCAAATTTCTCGACTATAATCGTGAAATAATTCATAAAAATAAAATGATCACAATCATAATACACGTAGTCGATTCAAAAAAATACGAAAAAAACTCTCGCTGGGATAATCTAACTAGATTATTCTTACTATAATAATTATTTATTTGTATAAACTTAAAGAAAAATCAATATAATTGTGGATCTACGTATGTAAAATAAGATAAATATAAAACAAATTTAAACACAAAGTAATCAACAGTAAATTAAGAACGCCAGTATTTAAAGAGGCACAAAAACGAAAAATTGTTACGAGACCAGCTGTTATCTGAGGAATAAAAGACCAAAAGGTTTTTGTAATTTAATTAAAATTTTATACGATGTTCATTTAAATTAAAGCCTCGACAGTGGGTCTGTTATCTCTTTAATTATCACTAATTCTATAAACCCAGTAACGAGTTTTGCAGAAATGCGTTGGTGATTGTAACTACCGATCAATATTCCATTGCCAGAGATAAATTAAGACAATAATAATTTAGCTACTATTTATGGAACTGGTGTATAAGGAAATAAATAAACTTTGTTTTAATTGTTAAGCACAAGAATAATGCGAAATCACAATCAATCATGTAGACAAAAATTTCTAAAAAATTGTAGCTTTTTTTTTGATCGTTCGGTCTACTTTTTTTTTTTGTTTTGAAAATTCGTGTCATCTCTGAGAAATTGATAATTTTGGTAATTTATCATTCATTGTTTTGTCATGTACACAATATTTTTAAAAAAAAATCTGAGAAAATTCACACAAAGTATTTTTTATAATATTTCGATATGTGTATGTTGGTTTTGGTTAATATTTCTTTGTAGCTCTAAAAATAGGTGTAAACTCCGAGAAATTGATGATTTTGGTAATCTTACATTCATTGTTCTATAATGTACACAATATTTTTTTTAAAAATCTGAGAAAATTCACACATAATGTATTTTTTGTAATATTTCGATATGTGTATGTTGGTTTTGGTTAATATTTCTTTGTTGCTCTAAAAATAGGTGTATACATTCATTGTTCTATAATGTACAGGGTGTCCCAAATTGATGTGTTTTGCAGGGTATCTCGTAAACTAGAAGAGCTAGAAAAAAAGCAGTTAAGATGTTATGACTTCTTTTTTTTGTGAAAATAACGATAGCCTAATTAAATCTTTAGTATCTCCCTGCATTTGGAAGATACAGGGCGATTATTGGAAACTGTCGAAAACTACAAGGTTCTATAACTTCTTAATTAAGAAAAATATAAAATAACTTTATAAAAACTTTTGATAGATATATTATTAAATAGTTCACTGGCGTACAAGAATTTTTTTTAGGGGGTCTCACTAAGGAAATATAATGTTTTTTTAAATGGGACACCCTATATATTTTGACGTTTTTTGTTTCGTTTTTTATTTCTCATTCGCCTGATATGACATATTGCTTATTTATTTCGGTGGTTGGAGCTACAGTGCAAATAAACCATCTATCAATGTTATCAGGTGAAAGACCCTTAAAAAATTGAACACTCAGTAACGAAATTTAACATTTTATTATAAGGATAGTGAAAATTAAAACTAATGCACATTCTCAATTTTGTAAGATCAGCAAGAAAAAGGTGCCAATTATTATTACAACAAAATGGAGGGCATTTTTAACATTTAATGTAATTTTCAAATTCTACTAAAATTAAAGGTAGATTATAGTTATTACAAGGTTTATTGTTATTTCGTGAATTTCGTAAGTTTATTGTTTTAATTTTTTTAATCTGTTTTTTTTATTAATTATAATTTTGATAAATAAAATTTTCACACATCAGTATCCTGAAATGTTAAATTTCATTACTGAGTGTTCAATTTTTTAAGGGTCTTTCACCTGATAACATTAATATATATGGTTTATTTGCACTGTAGCTCCAACCACCGAAATAAATATGCAATATGTCATATCAGGTGAATGAGAAATAAAAAACGAAATAAAAAACGTCAAAATATATAGGGTGTCCCATTTAAAAAAACATAAGTTTGCATTATATTTCCTTAGTGAGACCCCCTAAAAAAAATTATTGTGCGCCAGTGAACTCTTTAATAATATATCTATTAAAAGTTATTTTATATTTTTCTTAATTAAGAAGTTATAGAACCTTGCAGTTTTCGACAGTTTCCAATAATCGCCCTGTATCTTCCAAATGCAGGGAGACTAAAGATTTAATTAGGCTATCGTTACTTTCACAAAAAAAGAAGTCATAACATCTTAACTGCTTTTTTTCTATCTCTTCTAGTTTACGAGATACCCTGCAAAACACACCAATTTGGGACACCCTGTACACAATATTTTTTTTAAAAATCTGAGAAAATTCACACCTGAAGTATTTTTGTGATCTTTCGATCTGTTCATCTTGGTCTTGTTTAATATTTCTTTGCAGTTCTGAAAATAGGTGTAATTTCCGAGAAATTGATGATTTTGGTAATCTTACATTCATTGTTCTGTAATATATACAATATTTTTTTAACAAATCTGAGAAAATTCACACATAAAGTATTTTTTGTAATTTTTCGATCTGTGCGTCTTGGTCTGGTTTAATATTTCTTTGCAGTTCTGAAAATATAGGTGCAATCTCCGAGAAATTGATGATTCTGGTACATTTATTGTTCTGTAATATATACAATATTTTTTTAAATCTGACATGAAGTATTTTTTGTGATATTTCGCTCTGTGCATGTTCATCTTGTTTAATACTTCTTTGTAGTTCTGAAAATAGGTGTAATCTCCGAGAAATTGATGATTTTAGTAATCTTACATTCATTGTTTTGTAATGTACACAAAATTCAAAAAAAAAAATATGAGAAAATTCAGATATGAAGTATTTTTTGTGATCTTTCGATCTGTGCATGTTCATCTTGTTTAATACTTCTTTGCAGTTCTGAAAATAGGTGTAATCTCCAAGAAATTGATGATTTTGGTAATCTTACATTCATTGTTCTGAAATATACACAATATTTTTTTTAAAAAATCTGAGAAAATTCACACATGAAGTATTTTTTGTGATCTTTCGATCTGTTCATCTTGGTCTTGTTTAATATTTCTTTTCAGTTATAAAAATAAGTGTAATCTCCGAGAAATTGATGATTTTGGTAATCTTACATTCATTATTCTGTTAATATACATAATATTTTTTTAAAAAATCTGAGAAAATTCACACATGAAGTATTTTTTGTGATATTTCGATCTATGAATCTTGGTCTTGTTTAATATTTCTTTGCAGTTCTGAAAATAGGTGTAATCTCCGAGAAATTGATCATTTTGGTAATTTTACATTCATTGTTCTGTAATGTACACAATATTTTTTTTAAAAATCTGAGAAAATTCACACATGAAGTATTTTTTGTGACCTTTCGATCTGTGCATCTTGGTCTGGTTTAATAATTCTTTGCAGTTTTGAAAATAGGTGGATCTCCGAGAAATTGATCATTTTGGTAATTTTACATTCATAGTTCTGTAATGTACACAACATTTTTTTTAAAAATCAGAAAATTCACACATCAAGTATTTTTTGTATTTTTTGTGACCTTTCGATCTGTGCATCTTGGCCTGGTTTAATAATTCTTTGCAGTTCTGAAAATACGTGTAATCTCCGAGAAATTGGTGATTTTGGTAATCTTACATTCATTGTTCTCTAATATACACAATATATTTTTTTTTAAATCTGAGAAAATTCACACTTGAAGTATTTTTTGTGATATTTCGATCTGTACATGTTGATCTTGTTTAATATTTCTTTGTAGTTCTGAAAATAGTTGTAATACCCGAGAAATTGATGATTTAGGTAATCTTATACAATAATTTCTAAAAAATTCTTTGAAAATTTACACATGTAGTATTTATTGTGATCTTTCGATCTTGTTTAATATTTTTTTTGGAGTATTGAGAAATTAATGATTTTTATTATACGTTCAATGTTCTGCCATGTACACAATATTTTCTAAAAAATTCTGAGTAAATTTACACATTTATTATTTTTGTTGTAGTTTTGAACATCGGTTTCTCGATAAAAGTAAGTTTTTTGGTTGATATATAGCTGAGGTATGTTGTTGTAATTGCCCGTATGCTTTTGGTACGTAAAAAATTATTTTGATCTGTAACTATGGTTTTTTTATATTAGTTTTGTCAATTTAACAACCGATTTAAAATTAACTATTGTTTAGCTATCACAAAAATCATTTATGAACATTACAAACTATAACAAAATTAGATATATCAGTTACCTCCTATCTTCAGTACATAAATCAAATAAACAATAATAATAAACATTAGAAAAGACTTTAACGGTAGCTCAGACAGTAACCAAGCACAAGGATATCTAGTATAATTTTTTTTTAGCCTTTTGGTATTTAAACTATTCAGTACTTACCTATACTATAAATCCTAGTGTACTTTCACACAAAAGTGCATTGACACTTGATACTCGATTACCATACACAATACAACACGAAATTATTCTTGAAAACATGAATAAACCCGATTTTCCCCTTTATTTCACTAACAAAATAAACAAATTCTTACAAAAATGCATATTATTTTCGAAGTCTTGTATGAATGCTCCTTACACAGACAACCTACGCTGCCATTTTGATTCTAAGCTTTGAATTGAATTTTTCGTGGTTTTATTATTCCGGTTCTTGATAGGATGCAGGATTCAAAAGGATAATGTAGGGATTTTAATTCCGGGCACTTTCAAGAGGAGAAAGAATAATTTAGCTATTACTTGGAAGATGGCGCGAAGGAGGTTTGTAGTTTCCGTTGTAAAAGTGAAAATCGTTTCAGAGCATATCGATAAATTACAACCCAGCCAATGGGCTACAATCACATTTGAGTATAATGGCATGTAAAACCCGCATGAAGAACATATTTAATAATTATTATTTTCGATAATGCCTTTAATAATCATAATGTAAAATAATGCCTTATTAATTTTAAAATTTTTCAAAATCATTCAAAAACCAGCATTAGTCCAACCAATACGTTGCAGTTGATAACAATACCGAATAACACTGTATCAATAAGTTTTTGTTACTAAAGTGTCAATTTAATTACATTTTAATTTCCATAATTTTACATTACTAATATTCAAAATAAAAATAAAACTTTTCAGGACTTTGAATTTTAGGTAAAAATCGGTACACAGTTAATATATATATGATCGATATTGGTGTGTTGTTAGCACTGATTTGAAATATTGACCGAGGAAGTTGTATTGTCGAATTCGAATACGCACCCTCGAGAAATAAATTCGCACTCTTCAAAAGAGTAAAACAAACTTGGTTTACATATGCTTTTAGTTGTTTGAATGTGAAGTATAACGAAATATGTAGATATTACTTATTAAATGACTAATATGATACCTTAAATAACTTTGCAAAAATTTACTTTTTCTTTTATTTAAGAAAAAATATCAGATTAAAATAAACAATGACGTACTACCTGAGATTTGATTTACATGGCTCTTCATGTATATTTATATAAGATTGGTAAACCCTCAGATAAAGTAACTACTAGATGTATATCTAATGTCATTTACAAAATTTAAGCCAACATCTAGCCCTCTCTCACGGCAAAGTTTGTGGGCGAGGGACGTGAGATGCGCAGAAATATCTCGTGCAGAGGACGAAATCAACAATAAAAATTGACGTGATGTAAGCACACGGTATTAGACAATGGCGACGCAAAGAATTATAACTTTTTACTTCTTTTAGCAAACAAATATAAAATTAAAATAGAGGGTATTTTACATGTTATTAATATATCACATTTGAATTAAATATGTCGTGAGAAGTTATATAATTTCGATAATGTTTTATTTTCTGTAATACTGATAAATATTAACATTAAAACATAGCAAATGCTTGTAAATTTATATTAAATGTACGTATTTAATAATGGAATCAAATAAATAATATTTTTTATTGCTTCTAAAACCTTGTTTACAATAAGGAGTACATGCGAATAACATAAAAAAATGTGAATGTGGAAATCTTAAAACGTTGTTTTATTTATTTAAATTTAAAATGTGAATGGTACATAACATAAAAACAGAAAGGAAGCAAAATAAAAAATTATCAAATCTTATCAAATTAAATTGATCCAAATTCAGAGCATTACACACCACTGCGTACTCGTCTTGATTCATCAACAGTGAACCTATAATAATGAAAATATATTTTTTCTACGGCTGTAATACAAAACTGCTCTTTCTTAACTGTTCTTGATAGATCAATGAGGTACATTGTCTCCAATTTAATTTCTGTATCTGATAACACAATAATTCATTGTGTAATTTTTTCAATAAATCAGGCCTTTCATGGAATGTCAATTTCAAGTAATGACAGTTCTATTTTCGTATATTTATATAGCTGTGAAACGTTTAAAATCCTACGATGAGCAGCGAAAGTGAATTATAACTTACTCCTCCAGAAATAGCTGCTGCCACAAATCAGGCATGTTTAACACCAGAATTATCTAAGGAAAAATATGAAAAGTCCTACAAATCATTTTTCAAAACTTCTCATTTATACTAAGTGTAATTGATATTTTAATTGTACCTAAATAGAAATTTTGATTGACGTTAAATTTGAAATTTATGTTATTTGTTAAATCATTTCGCTATCATCTATTACAGCCGTAGAAAAAGTAAAGTGTTTAACTCGCATGGAATGCTAATTTCCCACTCGTATGATTTGCAGCATTCGCCTGCGGCTCATACTGCAAATTTCATACTCGTGGGAAATAACTATCATTCCTTGCTCGTTAAACAATATATACAATTAAATTACTCAAAAACTACTTTCCTAACTTACTTGTGAAGTGTGTAAGATTGATTATCTAATGGCTTGAGAAAAGCACCACATTTTTCACATTTCTTTCTCATGGTTAACAACCTCTCAAGAAAATCACTTAAAATATTTGAAAATGTTTACAAAAATATTTAGTACGACCTGTATAACACTACAAAAATAACACAAATCAACTCACAAACTGTAAACTATTTAATGTATGATTTTAAATTATCCAGCTAGAAAGTACGCTTATGGAATTTCTAGAGGACGATGTCAACAAAAGTCAACTAGATGTTGGCTTAATAAAAAAGGATAGAATGCCCTCTCTATATATATATAACAAGTTTTACAATGTTTTATTATGTGGACGTGTTTTTAATCTGTATTTTAACAATTTTTAATTTTACAACCTGTGAACAACAATCTCACTAGGGGTATGTTTTTTTCTGTAATACCCCATTTATTGTACCAATTTGTTGCTCATCACTTACAGCTTCCCTGATGATGAGCGTAACCACGCTCGAAAGCTTGGAATAAATCCTAAAAGAGTACACTTTGTTCTTTTATTCTTGCTGCTCCCCAATATTTTACTCTACTTCGGAATCACACAGCAAATACTTTCAAAATCTATATATATATACATATATTTACTCTGAGCATTTAACCAAATTCTTTTGCTGTCGGATGATATTTCTTATTAGCTATTATCGAAAGCCACTCAAAATCGATATACCGATTATTTTAGTTTTACCACCAAATTTAATATGTGGTCGAGTAGACACTTTCAAATGTGTAAAATGGGAGGAGTTACAAGTAGTACGTCATAGCCCGCGAGATTTGAAAATAGAAGTCAGAAGGGCTCCAGCGAAACCCATCACCGGTCTTCAGACTAGCAAGTTCGGAGTACCTTCACTTCCTGTGTAAACAATTTATGACTCATATTATTCAAAAATATTGAACCATAAAGTTAAATTATTAGTGTACAACATATTAGAATTTCAGCTCCTAATGTTTGTTATTAAGAGCGCTGTGATTTTTTGAAAATAAAGGGCTAACTTGGCTCCAAAAGGGCGTAGGGACTGTTTTTTTTTCAAAATGCGTGTTTTTTAACTGTCATTCGAATCCATCAAATTTTCTTTCAATGACATGAATAGTTTCCAACTTATTCTAATTGTTTATAATATAAAAAAAAGCTTTTACTCAGCATGTTTATTTACAATAATTCAAAAGGATTTTCGACAAAAAAACAACATTTTGTTAAAGTACAAGTCTAACTGTCAGTAGATAGAACGTCCTTTAACTTTAAAGGTTCAATAACTAAAGGCGATGACGTTTAGAATAAAATTTAACAAGTTGATTTCTTGTACAATTGTCACAATCTAAACGTCATTGTCGTTAGTTACAGAACCGTTAAAGTTAAAGGACGTTCTATCTACTGACAGTAACTGTCAGTAGATAGAACGTCCTTTAACTTTAACGGTTCTGTAACTAATGACAATGGCGTTTAGATTGTGACAATTGTACAAGAAATCAACTTGTAAAGTTATATTCTAAACGTCATTGCCTTTACTTACAGAACCTTTAAAGTTAAAGGACGTTCTATATACTGACAGTAACTCTGTTTTTCAACTTTAAAATAACGTACTGTAAAACCTTTTTCAATAATAACCTTTCTCACAATATCATTTAAAGTTGTTGCATAATTAGTAAAACGGGATAAATAAATAGGATATTGCAATAACTTTTTATTGCACAGCCCTCATCTTTTGTACACCTGTTGGATACGTTAAGACTCGTAACTTTTATACAAACTTATTGCATTTTAATTATTAATAACAATTCTATAAATAATTAAAAAAAAAATAAAAAACCACGTTCTTCTGCAGTTTTTTTGCAATAACTTTTAAACAGATTGTCTGATTTTGATCTTTCGGATACTATTTTATTGGTCTTTTGATTGCACATATTTTGACTGTGCATCACTTTTCCCTAAAAATTTAAAATTATTAATCAGTGTAGATTATACATTTTGACATCATATATTTGAAAATAATTTTTAAAAAATCACAAAAGTTGCCCATTGTTCTGTTGTTTTTAAAAAGGTGGTTTTTTCTGATTATCTTATAAATTGTATTTTAATTATGTTATTTCAATAATATTTTGACAATCCCAGCTGAGTTGAAGAAAAAAAAATGTCGTGTCTATTGATAATATTTTAAACTAGAAATAAGGATATAGATATTTTAAATTTTCAACAGTTGTCCTGCCTTTATATTATTATTAAATTCAGTGTTGTTAAAAATACTTTTAAAAATGTATTTAAATACAAATACAAATACTTTTTGAAAAATGTATTTACCTTGTATTTTAAATACTTCATTTAACAATGTATTTAAATACAAATACAAATACTTCTTCATTGTATTTAAAAAGTATTTAAATACAAATACAAATAATTCTTCCGTGTGTGTTGTTTAAGACTATTAAGCAAATCCACCGCTCGATTACTTTTTACTAACAAAAACAGTGGATTTTTAATAAGTTTATTTTGCTTAATTTTACAAATTAATTAGATACAATTTATTTACTTACAAAAAAATAAGTAAAAAATATTTTTACATACATAAATAATTATATTTAATTAACATAATATGCTGTATTTATACATTACTTGTTAAAAAGTAACAAAGTCTCAAAATTTTCATCTGATAATTTATTCACTTGCAACGAAACCTTGACTTCGAAATCGTGGCCAATCAGAAATCCAGAAAACTGTAAATCTAACTAAAATCTTTTACTCGTTAGGAATTCCATGAAATAATAGATCATAGAGATTAGAGACACATCACAGCACAGACACATGTAACAGGGTAATAAACCATTTGTGGAATAAACAATAACCGCCGGTCCGCAAAATATAAATGTTATATGAAGGGATAATCCGAAATTAGGGGAATTTTTGTTTCCAGGTAAAAGAGCGAACTCAAACTTTTGGAGAAATATTGTATTTAAACTTTAACTATAGTATTTAAAATGCTATACAAAAATGTATTTTAAATACACAGTAAATACAAATGAAACTTATGTATTTAACTATGTATTTAAATACATTGAAAGTATTTAAAATACAAATTTAAATACATGTATTTAAATACTTAACAACACTGATTAAATTATATTTCCTGTAATTAGATTTTATATGCATGTTATGTTCAAATAATTCACTACTTTTTAAACTCGGTACTGGCCCAGTAGACACATCCAAACAGATTAGCCACACAAAGAATATAAAACATCAAAACATCCTACACACACTACATCCTTGAAATTGACATTACACCTAACCTAAATAAAATACTATAAATATAAAAGCTGTAATATACAGGAAAATATTGGAAGATTGTCTTTTATGTAAAAAAGGTTGTACTTAAATTTTCATCATTACATACTTTATAATATGTTAATAATTTCTTTTGTAGATTTATACAAGAAAAATGAAATTTTTACTATTTTTACTTTTTATAACTATTAGTTCTGCTAATTCTGCTTTAAGAGAAGACTGGATAGATCCTCACGAAATTAAAATAAACGCAAAACAAAAACTGAAGAGATCTATGAGTGAAAACGACCAAGAAGATATTTTAAAACATAAATCGAATGTAAACACTAATACAACACCAAATGTTGATGAAAATACATCATTAATGTTTTTGAAAAGGGCTGTAAACTTGATATTGAACTCAGCTGGTCCAGAAAAGCATGACCCTACCTTATTCGTTGGATCATACCAATTTAAAACCGAGACTGAGGAGCACAATTTTTTAATTGATTTTGCTAATAAAAAGTCTGTTAATGCTGATGATATTAGAAGATTGGATACCATTTTAAGTTCAGTATTTTTCAAACAACCAGAGAGTTTTTTTAATGTACATTTTTACAAAGAAGACTTATCTAGTATATTTCATACAAACTTTCTAATTATTTTCGGACCTATTGTTTGCTTGTTTGTTATATATGTTTTATTTAAAAATAATTTTGGATTCTTTTATATATTATCCTACTGTGTTTTTGTGGTATTGATTGTTGATTTTGCTCTACGGTACCAATTTTTATATGAGGTTTGTAAACATTTTTAAGTAATTATGTCATTTTATATATAAAATATTTTAGGAAGCTGAAAAACATAATCTTAAACTTTTATACTCAGAAAATTGTGATACTACTACAATGAGTTGGGGAGAATATTTAAAATTTGCTTTTCGTAAGTACTTTCATTAGTAGGTAACTATAAAAAAGCTAAAATGTTTCTAATACTTTTTTAGAAAAAAGAGATTGTGAAAGAAAAATAGTCACACCTTTGGATGTGGCCTTAAACCAGTTGAAAAATATCATTATAATTCCTTTAGAATCCGTAGGAACAGGAATGGGCAAGTTAGGAAAAGAGTTATTTGGTAAGTAAAGAGAAAATTGCTTATAAACCAATTTCTTATATGACAAAATACATTTAAATTTTTACATTATCTTAATTTCAGAAAAACTACCATTTCCATGGAATATCCTTTTATTCCCATTAATGCTAATCTTCATCATTGCTGTGGTTTTCTTTTTTACAATTGCTCTGAAAGATTCCCCATTTGAATTTAACTTGTTGCATTTAATCTCTATGAAATTTGGAAAACATAATGATAACAAAAATAGAATTTCTGGAAAAACTTTGGACAAACTTCTTGAGGCTACTACATCTCATCGACCTATGGTACAAGATACCAAATCATCTCCAGAAAATAAAGTTTATAAAAGAAAAAAGAACAAGAATAATTCACCACCAAAAAGTATTGAGAACGATAATAAGAATAAAAAGGAAAATTTAAATAAAGACTTGAGTACAGGAAAAAATGAAGATTCAAAGAAAGACTTTAGTTCTGAAAAGAAAGAAAATTTGGAGAAAAATACAAATTAGACTTTAACTACTGATAGTGATTTATTAGTTTAATTAAGAATAAAGTTATTTTTGTACATATAAATATGTTTTATTGTTTTATGTATATTATGCAAATAAAATATGGCCATACTTATGAGATGAGAGAAATACAACATTGGAGAAGATCTGAGGTAATAATTTGTATATTGGAAGCAAAATATGAATTAGAAAATATTCCAATACAGGACCCAAAGTTGTACCCCATTGACAACCACAATTAACAAGGGAAATTATTTAAAAAAATGCAATTAGTAACAAAACTAAAAGAAAACACAAACATAAAAGAGATGACCTTCATGCCAGATCTGATAGATACCCAAAAAAGTAGTGTTATCAACAATAGTTGGAACGATAAAGAAAAACCTATAAAGTAATTTTTAGTTTTGTCTTTGATTTTAGGTAATTAGAAAATCCAAACATCAACTTTTCAAGTTGATAAGAAAACTGTAAAATAAACTTTTGGTTACTAATGTGCTTAATTTTATTTAGTTAGTCACATAATTAAATTGATCATGGATCAGTACATACATGCTTTCGAAGTAGAACTAATTTGAACTTATACCATAGACACCGTTGCCAAAAATTCTGGAACTTTAAAATTAAAACAAAAACTTTAATAGTTATTTACCGAACAAGTGTATTAATAAAGCCGAACGCATTAATGTTCGAGATTGTTAATCGCCATTTTAATTCACGAGTTCGTTACAGAACTTTTCCGTCGACCGTACTTTTCAAAAATACAGATATCTTATTTAAAACATAGAATTTTCCGAATTTATAACAATAAAATAAATAATTACATACAATGGCAGATAGTTCTAGTAGAGCTACTTTATTTCAAATGTCACTGCCAATATAAATATATAAGAGCGGTATTTACATTGGGTTACATATAATAAAATTGTTGATTAATAGAAAATCTTTCATTAATAGATGTCATTAATCAACGATTTTGAGTGCATTAAAATATATCATAAATGGACGGTCGACGGAAAAATTATTTAAGTTAACATTCGAAGTTAAGAACAACCTAAACAACTTTAAAATAACACTGCAAAGGTCGTTGGATAGTGAGTTTGAATAATATTGAGTAAAACAAGAAAAATATTTGATCACAGTCTATTTCAGACTATTGGATACAATATGTTGTTTAATGAGAGTTGTTATAAAGTTTCAAAAATTTATATTGTACAAGATGTGAGAAAAATACAATTCGTATTACTGCATTATATAAATCTACAAATACTAATATTCACGATTTTAATGTAAGTTTATTAGGATATCTTAATGAAAATAACATTTTCGGTATATTTACAGATGATATAAAAAAATTCTAAAATCGGAAGACAGTCTTAGAGTAGAATATATGAACATTTTAAATGAGTACGGTTACGATTTTTCTATCAATAAATCAACTAGGAGCAAGATAATACGAATCATATCTTTATTAGTCTTAAAAATATAGATAATCTAATTCCTTTAATTCTCAAAACAAGGATAGCGGACCATTTCTCTATTTTACAGATAATGTGGAATAATGGTAAAGAAATTAAAATAAACTAACAAATTTACAAATTTTATTAATACAAATAAAAGAACGTCTTCCAAAATATATTTTGGATTGCTGTAATCATTTCAGTTGATGCATATATTAGAGTTAAAACATACGCTGTTTGAAAGATTACAGATTCGAATTTTTGGATAGTCATACAGGTTTGATGGACCACATATTTCAAGATAATCAACTGAAATCTGAACTTTAAACTCAGCTTACTACGATTTTACACACTTCTCGATATTTTGCTTAGCGTTAGAGATATGAAAAAAAAAATATTAAAAAAAGTTGTTCAGAATATTAATTTAACCTTCATATCGAGTTTCATCACAAAATTTGCATTTTTAATTTTTTCAATATAGAGCACTGTAAAATGTCACCTTATTCCTCAACTAGTCATAAGTCGATTCGAATACATTTTTCGATTTTATTTAGCTCTCGTCAAAGTTCCAGGATTCTGATTTCTTCACAGGCTGCCTTAATTATTCTGATACAAAGTTCTACTCGATTCCTGGGTCTTGTTTTACAGACTTTATTTTTTACCATTCTCCAAAAATAAAAATCAACTGGTGTAACATCGGAAGACCTCGGAGGCCACAGTTCAAAAGAACTGTAGAAACAGTCGTTTTGAAATCTGTTATTTTATACTGAAGATGTGTGGCAAGACGAGCAAGTAGGTCAATATATATACCATTCAGTATCATTTTAATTGTTGGAGGCAAAAATCTGTTTGGAAGTAAATATCTTAAACTACTTCTTGTTTGACTACAACACTTTTTATTAGTGCATTTTACAATTTGAAGTAATGAGACACACGAAAATGTTTACTATACCAATCATCGATTAAGACTTGCACTTTGTCGCTGTCATCTTCTTTTGGACTTATATATTCAGCATCTACGACATGACTATCAATTTTTAAAGATTTCCAAACATGAGCCAAAGTTGTTCCTTCATATTCAAAGTTTTTCTTTTCTAAATTCTCATTTACAGATTTGCCACAACCATTTAAATGATATCTGTACTACGCATGAGGCAAAATCAAATCAGCAAGTTCATAACTAAGTGGAGCCATTCTTCTTTCGACATGACTGTAAGCGTTGTATAAAGAGTATACAATGTTGTAAGCGCTCCTACCTGGTGCATTAGTCACAATAAAAAAAACATCCAGATTGTAGTCCCGAAAATGCTGGATGGCATAAAGAATTACTTTTCCGTACCGAGGATTTTAGTCAGGACCACCAACAGCAGAGATTATTAAAACAGGTTTTGTTGAGCCAATGTTTGTGTTAGTAAGACTTTTAAATAATTCTAACTCAAGATTTTTTTCAAATCATCGGCATATGTTTTGGCAGTGAAACTGGGATGCTTCCAACTGCGAATGGCTATAAATGTTGGTCCTGTTTAGATTAGGTAACTTTTGAAGGCTTACCAAAACCATTTGGCTTAATAATAATACCAGCATATACAGATGGTATTAATTTATGTCCAGTAGCTACTACCCAATCATGGTCTAGAAGTGAAATTCTGTATTGCATTTGCAATCGGTCCGAAGTGTCTAGTTAGTTTACATTTAGTTATTGTTTTGACAACGAAGAGGAGGTAAAAGCGCTATTTTCTTTGATACCATATCTTTAAAGTCACCGATTGCGATGAACGCGGTTTTATTAAACATAAGTAAATGTTTTTTGAAATAATTATTAAAAAAAAACTTTCTCTTTATTGTGACAACATAAGCAGACTAGCCATATATTTGTTTACAGGCTTTTAAGTACTTGAGAATGACTTCTATCGTAATGAAAACAATTTAAGAACTGCCTGAAAAGAATTAAAATAAAATTGATGAACTGCGAATGTCACAGTTCTTTAGACCCCCCACCCTCCTTGTCACATCTCGTCATGCTAAGCAATACCCCTCCCTCCCCCTTATTAGCGAACGTATTTTATGAAACAAAAAAATTTGATGTTAAAATAATATTCTGAACAACTTTTTTCAATAATTTTTTTCGATATCTCTAACCTGAAAAATATCGAGAAGTGACCCTGTTTGTGAAATCGTATAGTAGGCCGATTTTAAAGTTCATTATCTTAAAAGATGTAGCCCATTAATCTGTATGGCTGCAAAAATTCGAATCAGTAATCGTTCAAACAGCCTAACTATGGGGATGTCTTCATCTTAAATGCGACACACTGTACATTTAATGTTGGAATGTAATATTTAAAGGTCACAATTTTGGGATTCAATTGCAAATCTTCCTCTTCATGTGCGACAGGATATGTATTTGCAGCTAGACGGTGCATCCATCCACAATTCAAGGCTTGTTCGTCAATGGTTGAATCAAAAATTTTCCTATTCACTGAATAGGAAGAAACAGTCCTTTTGAACTATGGCCTACGAGGTCTTCAGATGTTACACCACTTGATTTTTATTTTTTGGGAATGGTAAAAATAAGTCTGTAAAACGAAGCCCAGAACTTGTGTAGAGTACCAGAATAAAAGTCTGTGAAGAAATCAGAATCCCAGAACTTTGACGAGAAGGTAAACAAAATCGAAAAATGTATTCAAATAGACTTATGACAGTTATTTATTTGTATTATGAAAATTGTTTTATACTTTTTCCTAAATTTAATCAATTATCAAAATTAATATTAATAAGCACAATTAGTGGTTTTTTACTGTGCATTGATCCTCAATCTCTATAGGGGATGTTGCAATAGAGGTTTAGATTGTTTTTAATAATCATACCATGCGGTATATCACTTCTTACGATTCATGAATACTTGTTTTTTGATTAATTTTATAAGAAATAAAACAAAAATTTGGTAAAACACATTTGTGTATTATTAAAAAAATTACATTTTTTGACGTTTCCTCCTTCTGTATCAAATTACAACTATTCTACCTAAAAATACTGATAAAATATGTATATACATCTTTAAAATTATATATCACTAGAGACTTATAAAATTTATGGCAACTTTAATCAACACAGCATAAATTTAATGTTTTTTTTTAACGAAAGACCATCGTACTTAATTTTATACTTTACAAAATTTCAAATAAAATTATTTAAAGTCTAAAAGACGAAAATAAATAAAATAAGGAGAATAAATATTATAAATTGTAGATAAATCAAGAATTTAAAATTTTGAACTTTATTTACAGATATGTATAAAGATTATTACAAGATAGTTAATAAAAATAATAATAATTCAAAGATTTTTCTACAAATTATAATAAAATATTTGATAAAACTCTATATATGTACAGTTTCATTTAAATTACATCGGTATATTACACTTCCAATATTAAAAAAAAATAAGTACTATGGTCGTTTTTAAAATTCTATAACGTATTGTTTTATTCAAAAACGTTAGTGACGAACGCCATTATAACGATCCCTAGGATTAAAGCTAATAGTTGCTTAAAAGACTCTTTTGGGTCTTCCTCTTTCAGTAAATCAGGAAGAACAGTTACTAGAGCTATGTGAAGGAATGTACCAGCGGTGAAGGGCAGGATCCACGAACTTCTTGCTTCTACAAAAAAAAAAAAACAAAAATTTAGAATCATTCACATACTCATGAATGTGCCCAACCCGTAGAGCTTGTGATATTTTTTTGCTGAAAAGAGAGAGATGGCGTATAAGTTCGGTCTAGCGCTATCTCTAATATCCTAACTATACAATACTGTTGTGAGAGAGATAGAGATTGTGACCGAACCATCGTTTCATCTCTTTCTTTCGAAATAGCACAATTCTCACCGCTGGGCATGTCTGTGAGTATATGTCAATGTGTACAATATTAGAATATCATTGACAGTAATGCTAATTTTGTAGTTTTTGCCACTTTGTTTTGGCATTGACAACTATTCTTAAAAAAAATTGAATCTTAGAACACCATTTTCTGTATGTTCGTTAAGAGATAGGATATTAATTAATCACTTTCCTACACTACCTTTTAATGTAGTATCAGTATCCGAAGTCTGTATTTTTAAATTCCAAAATTTTTCAAACATATAAAACGTTAGACTTCACGAATTGCGTGTACGAACTTTATTCAAAGTGGTTCAAAAATAACGGCAGGAGGAGAGGGGAAGATAGTAAAAAACAAATTAAATGAACAAACAAAAACAGTTCAGTTATTTGTATAGAAATAAAACAAAGATTCGAAAAGAAAATTCAGCGGCAGACGAAAACAGAAACATAGACATTAGATATGAACAAAAAGATAAAGAATTGAAGTATAGAAAAGTTCATTGAAAGAAGAGGAATAAGAGACGAGGAATCCTTATTGCCTAATCTCAAACCAGTAAGAAAAACTAAGCGATCTTCATAACAATGTTAGTATTTGGAATTTTCGAAAATAAATCCAACAGTTACAAAATAGTTATTTACGTAACAAGTTTCGAAAGTGACATTTTACGGGACAAGTAGGCACATCCTACGCTTCCCGTAAAATCACTTTTGGATCATGTTGTATACAATATTTTTCCTGCAACCGCTTATTAGACTTTAAAAAGAATATAATATAATTTTTTGACAAGTGTTGTCAAAATAAAAATAAGTCAAATTTATTCCCAAAGTCGCCTACGTAGATATTAAAAAGAAGTACAATAATCGTGTGTAAAGTTGTACTTTCGATCTAATAAATCATAGCGAAAGTTCGATTTTCATGACGGCTGCAGAAAATGTTATTAATTGTTAAATTTTGTATTTTATTTTGGTGCGAATCATCATATTAAATTTGGTACATGTGCTTCAGTGTCAAAACAGTAGTGATTGTCAGCTGACATTAAGTAGCTATGTGTACAACGTGTATCCAGAGTATTTACTCTGTGGTGTATGTCCTATTCGCGTAGTTTTTGAAGGATTACTTTTTTCCTCTAGTCAGAGTAGGTAGCCAATAAAGTTTAGTAGATGGACGTATTTGATGTAATTTTTATTATATTCCATTGATTTTCACAATAATATCACAAACGAATTATTAAGTATCTGAATACTAGTTATAATTGGCAGTAAACAGGTTTTCATTGTGATAATAGCTGTTGGTGAGTAAGTAAAATTCTATTTTCGAGGCATCGGTGAATGTCAAAGATTCTCTTTTGAATTATCTCCAGGTATGCTTCTCTTAATGGTTCATAAAGATTCTCATACTTATTAAAATATGAGAGCAAGATATTCATATGTAGTAGCAACTTGATCCAAGGCAAACTTTGTCAAATGGACAATAAATTAATACGTGAAAGGTTGGAAATTAATCAAAAATCTGTTTAATGATACTTGTAACTTTTACAATATGTTAGGATTTGATTTAGTAGGATAATACATTCCAACTATTATTACTTTGGGTTTTTCTCCTTATGTTTTAACAATTTAATTAATTTTTTGAATCTGTTTATGTCAAATATTGGATTAATATTCACTTACCCAGAGCTGTACGAGCCCCGCTGAATGTGATGGCGGCTATGGCGCCTACGAGGCCTCCTCCGGCCGTGAGAATTTGAAAAACAGCCGCGTGCCACCTGCTGAAACCGGATTTAAGCAAAATTGCAAAGTCGCCGACTTCGTGGGGAATTTCGTGGACTAATATCGCGAAAGTGGTGAGTAGACCCAACCTGAGAGACACCAAAAAGGCTCCTCCTAAAGACAGGCCGTGGGTGAAGTTGTCCATCGTATTCGCAACCAGGTTGAGATATCCTGCAACCTACACAAAAAATAACCATAATGATCAGTTTAGAGAGGCGACTTAAATTTAGAAAAAAATTTTTTCAAATACTTTTTTGCCTACCATATACGAAAATGAATCATTTCAACCCTAAGAATAAGTGTCATTCGCATATTTTGACGTTTCACATAAATTTTCATTAAACGTCAGTATAAATTAAAGTCTGAAATCAAGACAACAAATCTGTAAATATTTGTGTTATATTTTCCTTTATTTCGTTTTTTTTGGTAGGCGAAAAACAGTTGTGTATCAAGCATGCATAAAACGCTTTAGCAGCCCTTGGCTATTTTCTGCCCTCGCTTCGCTACGCTCGCTCGTGCATCTAATAGCCCAATAAACATTTTTCGAAACTTAAGGTAACACCAAGTTTTATAATGGTTATATAAAGGTAATAGAAGTATATAAGAAGGTTTCGGAGTTTTATAATCTGTATCATTTAGTAACCTAGTTTTATAAGGGGTTTAGAACATTACTGCAAGTTACAAGTATATAATAAGGTGATATAACTGTTTCCATTACCTTTTTATAAAACTTTTAGTAATCGTCACTAATGAATTTATAACAAATTTATATAATGGTTGCCGTTACCTTATTTATATAACTGGAATACTATTGGTGATATTACAAGTAACGCCAGCTTCTATTATAAAACTTCGCAACCTTTAGTAACAAAAATTATCGCTATAAAACTTTGAATAAACGTCTTTGTTAAATGGCTACCTCATTTAATTATTAAACACGTAACAAGATATTAAAGCTATAGTTTGTTTATTATAAAATAAAGAAAAATCTTAAATTATTGATTCCACCATGATTATTTTGACAAAATTAAAAATAATGAATAGATACGCTCTAGAAAACACCATATCAACTTAATTTTATTAGCAACTAAGGAAAAATAAACGCTTACTTGTCGAATGTTGACATAGGCCAAAAACTTTTGTTATTAAATCACCGAAAAATAAAAAAAGGCATGAAAACTTAACCTGAAATTCATTATTATTGGATATTTTAAGGTCCCCTGCATTTTTTCGAACTACTTCATCTATATTTGCAGTAAAAAACCATTTCCACCTAAATTTTGGCTCAAACTAGAGGTACTAGTCTAAAATTAAACACTCATTTACTGTTATTATCTAATTTGATCTCCATTTTTATTTCTTAATTGTACAGACTACCGTCTGCCGTCTCTATCAAAAAGGAACACCAATATTGTAAGAATAGAAAAAGGCCATATATATAAATAAAATGTATCCGAAAGAGAAAGATATTCATACTTTTTTCACAATAACTGACAGATGGCAGATTGAAGTAACGAGAAAAAAGTTTATAAAGGTAGCCGAAACCTATATAACACTACATTATATAACTAAAGGTGTTGAGAAGTTATATAGTGGTTGCCACAATATGGCTGTTACTTTTGGTTACATAACCTACAGATAATAGCGTTACTAAAAACCAAGTTTCCACAACCTTTATAAACGCCCCATTTAAGCTCTTTAAGGGGTATATAAGAGTAACAGATATGTTTCTATCACTAAATATATAACTGTAGGTTATATAAGGTAGGTGATATAACGTTTGCGGTAAATATTATATAACCAAAAATGTTTATTGGGAGCCGCGGGCTGCTAAAACTTATTTTCTGCCCTTATTACACAATATACTATTTTTCAGTAGAATGTGATTCACATACGCTCGCTCGTACATCTAATAGCCCCGGGCTGCTAAAACTTATTTTCTGCCCTTGTGACACAATATACTATTTTTCAATGATTCACATTTTGTATTTAAACAATAACATAATCTATAAAACTTTCGTTTCATGTGTCATTTACTAAACATGAAATTAATACTGTTAATTTGTTTATTATGTATTTATTATTCATTTGTTTGGCCTTTTGCAAATATCTTTTGACCTAAATTTTCTATAAACAACCTTATCAATTATTAAACTTTAATATATTAATAAATTTTCTCTTAATCAATAAAAAAGACAGTAAATAGTTTTGTCTGTAATATTTTTTCTGAGAAGTAAATAGAAATACATTGTTGCCTCGTTTCAATGAACCAATCTGGCAATTTAATTTTTTTAATTATTATTTATTATTACACAATTTAATTTATTAGCCATATCTAACTCTCGATAGGATGATAATATCTGAATTTTAAATATATTGATAGATATAAAAATAACTAAGACTTCAATGAGTTTATTGTTAATTGTTGATTAAGCATTATAAATCGTTAATAAAAGTAGATCGATTATTTCACATCGATTTAAATTATATCTTATATTTCATATAGAAAATTGTATGTATGTGATCTTTGTAAATAAAGGAGTTCATCAAGGATTTATGTTGAGCCCACAATATTAATGATATGATGGCAAATTATACAGTATTGTATCCAAATTAAGTTTTAGTGGTAACATAAAAATATGGGTGCTTTGATATTCAGGTATCACAAACATTAGAAGTTTCCAGAATTGTCATGTACAAATATTTATATCGGGAAATAACGTTTATTTTGTTTTAATGAAAAGTTTTACTGATCTTGATTCTTACCGATTTTTTTTGTGGTTCTCCTGGCTGCTTAAGTCCTTTGGTATTGTTGTTTACGAGGGTACTTTCCATATTTCTTGCATCGTTTTCTATTTGTTCTATCACAGAAAACAGCTTTTCGGCAGTCACAAATATTATGAGACCTGTTAATATCAGTAGTCCACTATTTGAAATATGATGACCATCTGTAAAATATTCAAAATATTAATTTTCGTAAAGAAATTTAAATATTGTCCAAGAAAAAGAAAAAAAAGTTCAATACTCTTATTTTAATAAAGATGAAATAAAAAAAATAAAACTATTAGTAACTAATTGACTAAATACAGATTTAAAAAGCTTAAAACGTGATTTCTTAGGAAACAAATCTTTGTTTTTTGAAAACGTGATTTTTCTGAATTGCCATGCGATAACATGGTCGCTCTGAGACTAAGATAAATGATATAATTCACTTAACGTTAAGTATGAACTTAGGTGCAGTTTTAATCACGACAAAGACATTAAACTACGCTAAAAGAAATGAGAACAAAAGAAATTGAGACAGACAACAAAGTTAATAGAAAGTTATATGAATACATCAAATAAACAGTTCAACATAAAAAAAACAGCAAAAATAGATCATAGAACCCAGACGAGATAGAATGAGGAAAAGGCACCTAAAACATAAAAACCAAAAAGGTAATATTATTTGATGTGAAAATATAAATCACATTTCTGACTAACTTTTGTATCTTAAAAAATAAGAGATGACTACCTGTTTTAGAGATAAACACTAGAAAATCATGGATAATGAATAACCCTGTATAACAGGAAATAAAAATAATTACGCAAATTGCGATTGTTGGCTAGTCTCCAGTTCATTGCTTTTATTAAATTACGGTGACCCCGGTTTGACATCATTCTGAACATTGTAAGAAGATAAAAGATTAATTGGCGAAAAAATTAAGGAATCGGATAATTATTGGTATTTTTATTTTGTTTTTTACTATGTTACCCAAAAAATATGCAAGACTTTTTATTATTAATCTTTTGAAATTGTTCTTTCATCTAAAATCAAAAATAAATAAGTACTTACATCAAGAAAATTTTGGAAATCTCTTAAAGACCCAAAAATATGATTTTGGCTCTAGAATAACGTTGCTCTATTTTGAAAATAATAAAAATGTCAAAAGGAAAGCTATTCAGCATAATAAAGATATATTTTTTTGTTTTTGATTTGTTTTTAATTTAGTAGTTTATTTAGTACCAATTTTTCACCAAAATTATTTTTGTCCTAACTTAGAAATGGAGACACGTTAACAGCAATTACAGTTTTTCTTCTTCTAAAATTAAGTTAAAAAAATTAATTAAAAGATAAAAAGATTAATTGGAGAAAAAATTAAGGAATCGGATAATTATTGATATTTTTATTTTGTTTTTTACTATGTTACCCAAAAAAATGCAAGACTTTTTATTATTAATCTTTTGAAATAAATTATTCTTTCATCTAAAATTAAAAATAAGTACACCAAGAAAATTTTGGAAATCTCTTAAAGACCCAAAAATATGATTTTTTCTCTAGTATAAAGTTGCTCTATTTTGAAAATATTAAAAATGTCAAAAGGAAAACTGTTCAGCATAATAAAAAACTCTTTTTTTACTACCAATTTTTCACCAAAATTATTTTTGTCTTTACTTAGAAATCAAGACACAACAGCAATAAGTTTTGTTTCTAATAAGTGAAAAAAAAATGAATTATTGTCCTTTCCAAATCCAATAGAAAAATGCGTTGGTGCTATAATATAAAGCATATCTTACCATTTCTAAATTGGAGTTATTATTCAGAGATGTGGTAAGGAGTGGTCTGAAGTATTAGAAATACAAATGAATATTTTTTATACTCACCAATATTTCTGACAGTGTCATTCGCCCAAATCTCAGGCAGAGAGTGTAAGAAAACGTCACCCAGTAGTCCACCTACTGCAAAACTCAGAAGAGTTTTTAGTCTATTTGCGCTAACTGTAACAAAAAAAAATTCAAAAATAAAAAATATAGAAAATACAACTCCACAATTAAACTAATAACAAGAGTTAAAATCCAAACAGTCTATAGCCATATTGAACTGCACGCAAAATATGGAAATGGAGTAAAAAAAATCGGCTGTGTCACCCCAGAACTTTCCCGGCTCGGCTGTAGAGAATATGATTATTTTAATTACACAATACTAAGCATTACATTAATTAATAGAACAAATTTTAAATAGCAAGCCGATGGTGAATACGCCTACCGAATTGATATTTCAATGTTGATAATGAAATAAGCGGACGCATGCGCACATTATATAGCAAAATGCTACAATTATAATCTCTTAAAATCATGGGTGAAAACTATTGGGAATTCGGGAAACAGTTTGATAAAAAAGTTGTAGGGAAGTTTATGCTCTACAGCTTTGCACTAGATATTTTTGCACCAAAGTGCATTGTTTGTCCTCAAATTTAAAAAAAAAGCAAAAAGCCTAAATGTGTATATATTTCGCCCCCTAGCGGCGAAACTATGGGAATTCGAAAAAAAGTTAAATACAAAAGTTAAAGGAAATTTGGTGCTCTACAACCTTGCAGTAGAAAATTTTGCACCAAAGTGCATTGTTGTCCTCAAAATTTAGAAAAAAAAATACGGAAAAACTACATGCCCTCTAGTGGCGCAACTATTGGAAATTCGGGAAAAATTTTGATACAAAAATTGTAGGAAATTTTATGCTTCAATACATTGCACTAAAACATTTTGCACTAAAGTATATTCTTTGGCCTTAATATTTAAAAATGGGCGAAAAATCTTACATGTGTACTCAATTAATGTCGGTCTTGAGGACCTTTTATTGTACCAATTTAAACCAAAAACTAATGGTCGCATTTGAAACACACTCTTCATACTAAATTTCAGTTTGATTGGTCAAACAGTTCGGCAGTTATCGTGGAAGATTACACGCAGACCGACCTTACTCTGGAAATGTTTTCAATCTTCTTGGAGGACCTGAAAATGGATATTTCCATCGATATTTCGAATTTTTTTTTGCTCGTTCACTAGGTATACTTTCCCTTTGATTGGACCGGGGAAGTAATAAAGTAATTTTACCGCGGGACCGGGAAAATAAAAGAAAGCCATAACCGCATCTTTTAATAATATGAAATAAAATTTTGAAGCAGATATGGAAACCAAACCTTTAAAAATAGAAACGATGTATCAACTACAAAATAGGTACTTTAAAATTTTTTGGTAAGCCAGCCATTGATTTATTTTTAGTTTAAAGATTCGGATTACATACTGTAAAAAATGAATTTATTTAGCAAAAAATGAAAACAAAATCATAAGGAAAGAATCACTGGGTTATAGTGTAAGTCGTATTTATTCTTCAAATTGTTAATTAATAAATTTAATCACTAATTTTTTGAGATCAAACCTAGAAAGTTGCATGACAAAAATAACAAACAGGTAGCTACAATTTTTAACGAAAAAATATTTAAATCGCATTTCGAATTGTGAACAGTTTATTGTTCGAAGTTCGAAATATCAGGTCATTAAACTCATTGCATATTACTCATCTGCATTAGACTTTTGTGTGTGATTTACGAAGACAAATTCAAATAATAAATTTATAGATCTATTGGACGAGCATTGAGCTCACCTTAATAACTGGGGAAGGTGTTTCTATAATTATTTAAGTGAGTTAAGTAAATGAAACGACACTTTAAGTTGTAAAAAAAAATAATGTGATTAAGCTCAAATTATATTATGGGTTCGTTCCACGAATAGAATTGAAATATATCAGAAGTAAAATATTAAATGAAAAAAAAAATGTTGGACACCAGTCAGTTGATTTTTTGATGTGATTAGAAACAATTGACAAAAAAACTATGATATATTTGTTTATTTTACGATAGTACTTTTCAGAGATTATATTTTCTTTTTTCATAAATAAAAGACTTAGCTTCACAAAGTTTGAGGCTCTTGCGGTTGTAGACAAAAAACTTCCTGTTGTCAGCTGTCCAGAAAAAAACTTCTTGGGACCCGGCAACACAGGCGATATAAAGGTAATTGATTAGACCCAGTGGGTAAAAGAAAAAGAAGGTTATTAACATGGGAAAGGCATTTTATAGGAATACCAAGAGAAGAGAGGGACATGATGCGAGGAAATAAGAAGGGGGCCATCAAGCGAGTATGAAACTATAAAATATACTGAGTAGAGGAATAATGAAAATACAAGGTGGCACAAAAAAACCTAACATAAGGGATGTTCCAATGGTCTCGCTTAGATTAGTACTTTAAAGTACCGCAATATAATATAGTTTTAATTTAAATGCTAAAAATCTACTAAATTTATTAATTTTACGGCACATTCTCGTTTTTTTTAAAGATTATACTAATTTAGTAGAAAATCATTTTATCAACTCCTGATGATGCTAACATATTTAGCTAACTCTACGTAGAGTGATAAAAAAAGTGTAGTTTTGGTTAGTGGTGACGATATTCTTTAGCAGAAAATCTACTAAAAACGATAACACTAGTAAGAAAATTTGAAAAGAAACTTAAGAGGCGTTAATACCATATGTTATCTTGCCTGAAATCGTTTTTGGACAGGCGCTCCGTTAATAATGAAGAGAGTAAGCTACGGTTTTCACCAATCGATTCTGTAGTTAATTCTTTAATTTGAAAAAAGTAGCACAGACGCGCTATTCTGATAAATATTTTAAATATGAAAAAACCCGCATATTTTTAGTTGCTATATTAGACGAGTTCTCGTCCAAAAACGGATACTTATGTTTTATGGCGCTCTACCTTGTTCTTAACTGGAAAATACTAAAGAAACAATTTTTACACCCAATTTATTAGAATACAAGCACATTTTCCTTGGGTAATTCTCTAACCAGCAATCACAAAAGTCACTGGTGTGCGGGCCTCTTAATGTAAATTACATCGAAAAAACAATGTTGATGCTATAAAACACGTTAAAAACAGTGTTTGTTGTTGGGTAAAACCTTGGTAAACAGATTCAAACTTTTGAGGACTGTAATTTGAAAACATCTGCTAGTATTTATAATTAAAAAAATATAACTTATAAAAAACAATAATTATAAAAACATTAGTGTTAAACAAAAAACTTGTTTTAAAATTTTGTCGGCAATAATAAAATTAATTCTTCTCATTCTTTTAAACCGCGATAAACCATATTTAGCATTAAATTAATCGTCCATTATCATTACAGAATAAATAACATCGCAAAATTCAAGGAACTGCCTTGGAATTTTAAATATCAACACGGGACTGCATAAAAATACTGCAGGTTATTAAATAAAAAGAAGTCATTATTTTGGCAATTATTTTCCTAAAATAAATATATAAAATCGTAAGTTTATTTGCCAACTTTGAATTTATATTTTGACAATTTTTTTAAGCAAATTAATAATAAATCTTACAAATCATAGCGATAGGTATAATTAACACTTTCTTGGCAAAACGCCAGTTGGGTAATAAAGCATGAAACAATATTTTTAATTAATTTAATTACATATTATTAGTTAAATTATAAAGTGGAAAAAACAGTTTTTAAATCTGGCAACATTGAGCAGATGCACTGACCATCTAATGTTTAATTCGGTTACAATGTTTTAGATAATTGTAAAAATCACTGTACAAGATCTAGACACGTATATAGATTAATATTACATATAATAATACATTTTTTTATAGAAACATTTTGAAGATTAAAATAAATATCATTACTTAATAGATCTTTGATTGTGATTAGTTAAAGTATTTCTTTAAACAAACAAAAGTCTGGGAATAGAATTTAATAAGCATAGTTGATTATAAGTTAGGTACAAAACAAAACAATAACCTCTGGAAAGTTTTTAGATTTTTTTTGAAAGGTCTGAATTACTCTGAATACAATAATCCTAATCAAACGCACAATATTAAACGTTTATCTTAAATCCGATAAATCAGCATTTTTCAGCGGCCCAACGACCACTCGTACGTCTTGACAAACAACAAACAAAAATCATCAATATATGTTTTTCCTTAAGGTTACTTCTGGAGTGCCACAAGGTTCAGTTTTTAGTCCTTTACTTTTGTCCAAATTACTTAATTTCTTCCTTGTCTCCCTCAAAAAATCACAGGTATCGTTTATGACAGTGATAATATTATCAACCTTAGAGCCATAGATATTTTTTGTTATTTTTGTTTGCTTCAAGTAGCTTTTTTGATACATGCATGCCGTTTAGAGAATTACAAAAGAAACAGGTGCTTGTTTGTATTGTAATAAATTGGGTGTAAACATTGTTTTTTTAGTATTTTCCAGTTAATATTAAGTAATCCTACACCCTCAGTCCAATTTTTTTCTGCGCACAATAGGGTAGAACGCCACAAATCATAATTATTCGTTTTTGGACGAGATCTCGACTAATATATCAACTAAAAATATGATATTGGCGCCCCTTAACTACTCATTAATTAATAATGCAGAAATAATGATTTGACAGAAGTTGTAAATAAATGTTTTTATAATCAGAACATCACTATTTACAACTTCTGGCTACACGAGTAAATGAGTTAAAAATGTCTGCCACTAGCTCCCTAGGTACCAGTCAAAACAATTATTTATTATTATGTATTATTGGAAACACTTTTATTAGATTTATAAATATTACAAAGATTTTGTTGTTTAGTATTTGATAGCAAATCTACATTCATATCAGTAGCAAAAAAATATTTACATATGAAACGACTATTATCTTTTTTGGCCAAAGATTTAAATTCATAATACACAGGAAGGAATATGTTTACATGGATGATAATAACGAGACCATAAATGATATTTTATGTGGTGGACTACAAAGCTCAGATCTTGAACGAATATTATTTTCAAATTGGAAGAGATAACATTGCTATATCAGAAATCATAAAGAGGCGATTAAATGGGTAAAAGTTGAATATTTTATATTTTCAGATTATACAAGGAAAACGTCTTTATTTCAAGTAATATCAAAGTAATATCAAAAAAATAATAAGGAATTTTCTATAACAGTGTATCACTAAATCTTCAATGCTACGTTTCGATTTATCGGGACTACCTTATCAGCATACTAATGCTATCCCCTCCAATTTGAGACTACCTTTTTTTAATTAACCCATTATCAGATCTAGACATCATTACTAGTACCTATAGATATTACTAATTAATTATTTTGGTCTAAAATTTAAACAAGTGATCTTTTGACTAAAATCGACCTTGTTACAGCAAAACAAATTATTTTCTGATATACAGGCCGTTTCTTTTATCATGTGCTAACATTACTATATTATAAACCATAAGAGATATGAAGACGATTAAATTGCAAAAAGTTAACTATTTTGGAGAACATAACATTGATTGAAAAAAATCTACAGGGACTCTCGCCCCTTCTCTAGTTATAAAGGGAGAACTAACGCATAGAATTTTTATTAAAAGAAATATCAAAAAATGGTAAAGGAAAGTTTTATTGTATCTCAAATTTTCTACAAAAGTTTCGTGTCTTGGCGGCAATTATTTTTTTTTTAAATACAGACCTGCCTTTTTTATTACAAAAATTGATAAACCCTTAAAATCCAAATTCAGTGATATATCACACTTTTTATTTTAAAGACGATTTATCTGAAATAACTAATATCATCAGTGATAATAATTTTTGATTACGGTCCCGTCGTAGTTCTTTTGTAATAACCGACATACTTTGACATTACCTAACAATATTAATAAAAAAGATAATGCAACATAACGAAAATTGAATTTGAATTCTCCCAAAATATTTTCATAATTCTCATATTCCTAAAAGAAGAAAATATCATGTTCTGAGCTCCTATAGTCCGAAAATCCAAAAAAAAAAACTGTCCGGACGACTATCAGTCTATTTAAATAGATGAAACATGCAGAAGCCATATGGAAATAGGAAGTATTCTGAATTTAATTGAAAAATTACGGAATAAAGCTGATAACTTTATTTATTTTCTTCTTTATCTAAATACAAAAAATTATATAAAAAATCTTATTGATTCTGAATAAAATCCCTAAACTAAAGTTTCACCTGATTAATATTTTATCCTTATTTACAATTTTTTTTAGGATAAATTTTGGTTTATTAAATAAACGTAATCAAAATGACATTGCTCATGATTTTCATAGATGACTTGGAGTTGATACCTTTTTTCAAACCGAGGTGTGGTGAAACTGCACAAAATAGTTTTTCATCCACGAAAGTCAAATAGAAGAATTTTTCAAGCAAATTAATTTTATAATAATTATGACATAAAAAAAATGTCAAATGATGGATATAAATTTTTTTGAGATTTCAATCCCTCCAGTTTCACCCCCGTAGGTCGGATAAAAAAAAGTTCCATATAAATTAATTTTATAATAATTAGGATATGAAACAAATTTCATGACCTGTTTCAATATTTTCAAAAAGGCAGAGACATGAATTTTTTGAAATATTTCAACCGCTTCCAGATCCACTATTGAAGGTCACATCGAAAAAGTTTCAATCGAATTAATTTTATAATAATTAGGACATGAAAAATGTCTAATGAACTTTTTCGATATTTGTAAAAATGCGGATATGATTTTTTTTTTTAATTTCAATCCCCTCCAATTTCTATCCCCTTACAGGTAGAATGTCCAAAAACAATAGGGTTTCTTCTCCTAGACACGAGAAGATGATTGGTGAGACTTTTTTAAATTGGACAACTGGTTCTTGAATTATCGTCTCCACATACATCCATCTAGACCGAGGGACATGAATTTTTTTTCGCTTAATCGTGTTGTTGGGTGGCTTAAAACGTTGAGAAAAGTCATTTTAAGAAAAATAAAATTTTCAAAATTTTTTCATGATTTTAATACTTCCGGTGCGGACCGAAGTAAATAAAATAGTTGTTTTAAAATGGATTAAGTAAAGTAACTAAACATTTTTTAAGCAAACGTAAAACGAATTCGCAATAATAGGGAACTTGCATCAATCTTAAAATGAATATTTGTTTTATGGAATTCGGTTATGAATGTTCTAAAAGTAATATAGGACCATAAAACAGGTTAAAAAACAGGTATTACTTTTAATTTATTAATTATTTAACAAACGTTCTAAATTGAATAACTTTTAAATCCGTCACAACTCCTGCCATTGGCTATGACGTCATTTTATGCAGTCTCAAGACGGATTCCCACTAGGCGGAAAATCTGCAGGCGGATTTTCTGTATCAAATTCTATTTTTCGATTTCAAATTAATTTTCGAAATCGACCAATAGAATTCGATACAGAAAATCTGCCGTGGGAATCCATCCTAACGAGCTTTATATTTTTCCGCGTCAACATCTGATTACAAGTGTAATTTTTATCTGTCACTAAAATACAAAATGCCTAAACAAAGTTGCCTCATTGGACATCAAAAAGCATGTTTCCAATTTACCGGACTTTGGTTTGGACATGCTGATGGATTGTTTGTTAAAGATTGGCCAAACTGTTGAAATGAAGGGGTGTAAAGACGACGAGGTAATGTTAAAATATCATTTTATTAAAAAAATGTAAAAACATAAGCTAGCAAAAGTTATTTCTGTTAAATTAAATTAACTTAATTTTGTTATAATGTTATAATTTTACATATGTTAAAGTGGTCTTCGCAACAATGTGCTGCTAACCCCCATTTTAAATCTGGGCATCTTGCCGCTGCACGCCACAAATTTCGTATATTTTCATCATGTTGCACGTGCATATGTATTTTATCCGGAACTGGGTTTGTATGATTTTTGCAGTAAGGTACAAAACACTTGTACTTCTTACTACACCGATTTGGCATTTTGAATAGGTTTTATAACAGTGCAATAACCTTTGCCAATTGTTTGACATTTCATAAATAAAATAAAATTTTTGACAACAATTGTTATTCCAATGAATTACCGCCAGATGGTGACAGATTCCAGCATAAAATGACGTCACTTCCGTTTAAATCTATACTTCTTCCCGCCATGCAGACTTGTATTTTAAACATTTTTTTATAAATAAAATACTAAACTAAATGAGTTTTAACATGTTTTTTCGCTACTTGCAGATAATAAACTGTATCAATAAAAAATAAAGAAAAATCATGCAAGTTCCCTATTATAAAATCAATTTATAGCTGCATTGATCTTTATTATAAATATCTTAGAATAACGTTCTCAAGGATAATACTTATGCTCTGCGTTAGAAAATTCCGTTAATAATGACTTCATCATTTTATATCATCAAAGATCATACATAATTTAAATGAATTTAACTATATTAATGGAAGTTGAAGATGTTATTGAGAACATTCATAGGGCATTAATTAAAGGGCATGTTAATTAACTAGCATAATCCAATGGCTTTGAATACATTTAAAAATAATTTTTCTACTACCGTGTGTAAATTACTAACTTTACACATATTTTGTCATCCGTAAAATGAAATGCTAGTGCGTAAAATGAAATACTAGTGCGTAAAATGAAATACTTGCATGTAATTAAAGTATTTTACGCACTAGTGCGTAAAGTAGATTGCTGATTTTTTACTTAATACCTTCATATTTTTTGGCAGTAGAAAAGATATTGTATGCAACTAGTGTGTAAAGTGCCTTTTTCACTAATGTGATAGTCGCACTTGTTGAATAAATAACTATTATTTCCTGAAATCCTATCAGTCTTGGATTGCCAAGTTTTTTTGTGCTCTCACTTTAGAAAATGCGTTTTCCGATCATTTTTTAGTTCAGAAAGTGCGTCGTTACTTACTTGAATGATATTCTTCACTTGGGAAGTCAATTCTGATACAATCCGAATAAGTACGTATTATTATTTGCAATTAAGAATTAAAATAGTCGGTTGTTACACTTCATTATAGTTCTATCTTGATTCGTTAAATAATACCGTTACATATGATTTTGTGGTATGTTATAATTATAAAATATATTTTTATAATGGGCAATAGAGCATGGACAATGTATACTTACTAATTATTCTAAATTATAGCCAAGAGAAAAAAAAATTATAGGTAAAAATCTTTTATCAGTTTATTATATTCATTCTAATTTATTTATTTTTTTAAATCTGAGTGGCATTCCAAATGACGAATAAAAATACCTAGACACGTTATCAAATTATTTCATTAAATAATTATTATTTACTATACCTATTTAAAATAAAAAATATATTTAAATAACTGTGAATTAAAATAAAATATATCCCCCATTAATTTCAGATTTTTTTAAATATAAAATGCACATCACGAGATTTAATTATAACATTAATTTCACAATATACTTGTGATCTTTAAGCAAGCGATTGTAATCGAATAATTTCATATTATGTAATGAATTGCAGATTTCTACATGGAGACAATTTCCAATTTGTTTATTTTTGCTTCATTGAACAAATAAATCACTTGGTTTTGGTAATATTTTTAAGCAATACTGGAAAAAATAGGTTGTTTGTTTTTATTTAGTTCAATTGGAGTACACCTGGGGAATTCATAAGTTGTGGACGATATTGAAGCAATAACGATTTCTTATAACATGGGACCAAATTTTATTATTTACTGAAATCGAGTAGGTAGAATATTTTTTTTAATATTTCAGTTATTATTTGAGATAATAACAAATTTGTAATTCGTAATCATTTACTTGGCATCCTCTTTTGTGAATTTTTTCATAATATAACATAAAATTACACATTATTAAATTCGTAATTTTCCAAGTTTAATGCCCTACAATTATAAAATGCTTTTGTTTATTTTGAAGACTAAATTTTGTTTTATAATTAAAAAAATATAAATTTTGGAAAGGGTCTCAATAAATCTGAACGCACTTGTAATTTCAAGGTTTAAATTAAAAGGTTGTATGCAGTAAGGTTACAGTTAAACTCAATGCCAAAAATTCTAAGAAAAAAATGTTTACATTATTTGGATACTGCAATATTGCTTTTGAATTTTTCTTTTAATTGCAAAAAATATCAAAAAAAATGTAAGGAAGTGGAAGTTGGATAAATGAATGTAGTTTTTCTTATAATTGTCTTTCTCTCACAAATATTTCATTTTGATTAGATATTTTTGATTGTCAGATCAACATTTCAATAACAAAATCAAATATTTGATTTATCAGAACTATTTAATAAAGCATATAATTTGATAAGCGGACATTTAAACTGTTGTTAATATTTATGTTATTATAAATTTATTATTAATTTTATTATGGTGGCGCTTTAATAAAGTTGAAGTTCCGAAACTATTCCATAAGAATAATTTTAAGACGTCTCTACGCTAAGAAAAACACATTAAATCCAATTAAAAAAATTGTTTTGAAGTATATACCTATACACATTTATGAGAAAAACCATAATTCTCTCATTCGTAGAAAAAGATTTGCAATTTTGCACACGATTATGGAGAAATTACGATTCATTCTAGGTACCTAAATTTGAACTCTCTGACTTATTGCACACGACTGGTTGAAATTGGGAATTACGCGCATCTCGTATATATGTTGCTTATCGATATAACAATGGAAACGGAGAAAATCGTGTGCAAACAACAGCAAAAATATTTATTTACATCAATAAATCTAAAGATAGATATATCCATAAACAACAAATATACTTCCGTTGTTAAATTTTTATTTAATAAAATAGATATATTATTATTATTACTTAAATACGATCTATTGTTTGTAATATGTAAAATACATTATCAAAACATTTGCTTTCTTGATTAGAATGTACTAAAAATACATTTCCAAAAACAAATCCATTTTTTCTCTTACTAATACGACTCTATCTATCTTGTTGACATACTATTTACGTTATGGTATTTGAAAAATAAAGAGAATAAGGAATAAAGTTAGATTCTAACCTAACTTTTTGAAAAAGTTTGTTCTTTCTTTTTCATGTGTATTCCATGCCTAATTAGGAAAAATGTCGAAATTGCAAGATCGCAGCAATTTTACACTAAATTGAATATTTACAAAATCTTTCAGTACCTATTCGGAAATAATGAAATAAATGCTACTTTAAATCACAAAATCAAAAAAATAAACCAAGACAAATACTAAATTCTAACCTTACTTTATGAAAAACGTCGCAAAAATAATAAATGATACGTATCAAAATTGCAAAATCTTTGAATTTTAAATTAAATTCCCAAAACCTTTCAGTATCTATTCGGAAGTAAATAAATAAATACATAAATAAATAAATAGATAAATACAGTTACTGTAAATGACCAGTAAACAATTAAAGACAAAACATAGACAATGGTAAATAAATAATATAAATAATAAACAATAAAATTCTAACCTCCTTGTTTAAGGTTGTCCGAGTGGTCTATTGGTATGACAAGGAGCGGCAATATACCACTGAGACCAACAAGGAGAGAGCCAAAAATGGCCCAGCACCAAGGTACATATTCTAGGGCACAAACCCACTCAGGAACAAATTCTTTGACTATTTCACTATAAGAATCTTTAAAATTGGTGCTGTTGGTGTCTGTAACGCACACGAAAACGTCTCCAAGTAATGTCATTTCGGAATAACATAAACGAACGAATAAGTTTTTTATTAATTTAAAGACCCGACTAATCTAACACTGAGATTGAGCCGGGTATGGGATATTAGTTTAGATTTTAAGATTACAAAACACTTATTAAAGAGCACTCATCGTATCTCACTTTTACTACATTTATAACAATTCTTGTTTAAAATAAAGCGTGTTTTTGACGGATTCATCCCCACCTCTGAACAACGATCATCTGGAGGAACGTGAACTTGGGACAGTGATGCGGTTCGTTCCACCACGGAAAATATGAATATCGAAGCGACGTTGCCAAACTTATGGTAATCAATAGCCGATTTCGTAAATTTTAAAGTTTTTATCATAAAGTATTATTTTTTACGGCGTTTTTAAATTACTAATTTCGTTATGTAATTTTTTACAATAAGCATGAGTTGTGTCTAACATAATAACAACATTTAAAAGATGCTATTGGCGAATCATACATTCAAAATTATCCCGTTAGATCTATAATTACTATTGACCAGTGACTTGGCGTCGTTATTAATCAGATTCGTCAAATCCATTCACAATGTCGTCATTTTCAGATGACCGTATATGTAGCGGCGAGAAAATACGTAGTATACTCTAGATTTCATATTCTGATTTTAAGTAGTAGAATTCTTTTTGTTTTTTCCAATATAGCCCGTCTGGTTTAAAGTTTTTCCGGAGTACTTACTTTCATCCCTATTTCACCCCCTTACGAGTGAACCCTAGAAGCCAAAGTCTTGTGCGGGGAACGGACGGCTATTATTATTATTATTTGCCGTGGCGCTCTGGAGCGACTTACTGAGAATTGATGGCACCATTTGACTATAGGTGTAGGAAAACCTCACCACCATCATTAATCCTATAAGGGTCGATAGCACCAACATATATTTAAGCAAGGAATAGCTAAGGGATCCATAAAGTTAAGAAGTTCTTAATTTATTATTTGCTTGAACCATCACTTCTTAAGGCTTCCTTAGCTTAGTATGTGTTACACTTGATAACGTTGTAAGAATATGGTACATTTTCCTTTTTAAATGTTGGACATGCCGTGGAAAAGTGAAAAGAAGAAGAATTAACCTCACTTTTTAATTATCCAAGTTTCAACTTGAAACTTTTCAAGTTCAAGGTAAGTGAAAATGAGACGATTTGTAGCTAAAATAAAAGAAAAAATCTGATGTGGCCAGCACATGACCTCTCGCCATTTTTGAATCAAAAATTTACAGGTTGACACAAAAAAGTATGAAAAAAAATTATATTTTTGTAAATCTGGCAACAATGGCAAAAGTTTCGAAAATTTTAATGAGATGAAAATAAACTATACGGTATACAAAATATATGTGTAAAACTTTATTGCCGTTTTGTATAATAATGGCGTCATCACCCATAGCAACTGCCACTTCCCGTTGTGCGATTGGCACCAAAATCTGATCAGATCTAATCTAGGGTATCAGAATCCTGTATGCAAAATTTCAAATTTTTTTTATTCAGTAGTTTTTGAGTTATCGTTACTACAACATCCATCCAAACACACACACACACACTAACACACACACACACACACACACACACTAACACACACACACACACTAACACACACACACACACAGACATCATCGCGAAAATATTAAAATCGTATTCTAGGGACCCCAAAACGTGTTTATCAATTGAAAACTCACTACCCAATTTTTAGCATGATTCCTATACCTCTCTTATCTGAAGGGCGAGAGGTAAAAAACGAATTGCTAATTTCACTCCTAATGAAACAATGCTGCTAATGTCCCTATCAGCTGACAGTATTCATTTACCTAATATAGGGATATTCTAGCTGGTCTTCTATCAGAGTCAAAATATTTAAAACTTTCTTTTGTTAGCCTACCTTCTAAAAAATCCAATAGGATCAATTTCCTCAAAGTAATTTGATCGTATATAAATTTGTCTGGGTACCACCTACTTCAACCAATTCTACCAGTTTGTCGTCTTCAATGTAATCTGAGTCATCCTCTAAATATTCTAAGTACTCCATTAGCAATATATATTTATACTAACTTTCCCTGGGGCGTAATTTATTAATTGCAAGAATTAAACAAATACTATAAATTAAAATATAACCTAATAACTTCGCTTCCTTGCTAAAGGACAAATGCTTAGCAAATCAAGCTTTAAGAAGAGTATAAGCATTCCGTAACGTTGGTGCAACGAAAATTAAGATTTTATGGATTGCTTAGTGGTAAGGATTCCTTAAATTCATTGGTGCAATCGGGTATTAGAAACCTAAATAATAATTTACCAGTAACAAACTAAACCTTTTTTAAAATATAAATCTGGACGTGTAAAATCTTCTCTTGTGAAGTGTTGAGAGCAAATTCGCATATTTTCAGTAATTGCCTTTCTCATTTTTAATTTATTTACACAAGCCTTTATTTACATTACCTTTTTTGATTACTTCGGAGGTATTTTCAATAATTCTATCAAGTGAGGAAAATTTATGACACGAGTGGAAAATTCCGAACGCGAGCATTTCTACTACTGCAACCATTTACGCGTTTCTACTGCTGCAACCATTTACACACCAATTTCTATTGTTTGAACCCTTCTTCTCCGAGTAATATATACTATTTTTTCTTCAAGCATAAAGATAACTCTAGTTATATATAGCTGAAAATAGTTATTTATATTTTCACAACTGACAAACGTGAAATTAAATAAATATTAAAATGACTATACCTACTCGACTACAACGTCCTTAATAAAGCGTTGCTATATTGTTTCTTATTATTATACTAGTACAAAAATGAAAATATATTTTTGTTCTAGTGAAGACATACGATATTTCTACGGTCTATGTTGCCGAAAGTAATATAGTTGTAAAATAGTAGATTCTGTAACAAGGTTAGAATGAAAAATTCGACGCGAGTGGAAAATTCCGAACGCGAGCGTTAGCGAGCGTGAGGAACCACGAGTGTCGAATTTTTTCATTCTAACCGAGTAACAGACTATATTTTCTCCACGATCAAAAAGTATGAATCAAAATTAAATTAAATCTGAACACAAGTTATTTGTTGACATATTTGTATTACCTTGTAGTAATATTTATAGTGTTATTGTACACTTACCGCAAAATACATAAGAAGCAAGTGTTTTAGAATAAATATTCAGACTCTAGAGGGTGAATGTACATTCTATTATTAAAAATTATTTCGGAATTCATACATTCACTAATGGTCGTGGAGAAAAACAATTTATAAGTCTTCTGTGAGAAACATCTATTAAGTGATGTCAATAAGTATATTCTAGGTAACCAATTATAACGTTTTTAAATTATATGAAGATACATTCGCCCTAAGTTGTATTTATTATGGCGGGTCCGCGCCAATGCAACAAAACAAAAACAAAACAGCAATTCAATGTTGGCCAATATTTTTAAAACAAACCGGCAATATATGTAATTTTTCGAGTTTTCAAAACTTTAAAGTCACGAAAACAAATTTCTATATTTATACCTTCTATTCTGTAGTAGGTATATATGGAAAGTAAAAGATTAATTTAATTTTAGGGGTTTTAACGATGCTGAGTCGATTGAGGTTGTCTATTTATCTCTCTCACCGTTCTCGAGTTAAATCAAACTAACAGACGGACGGAGGAAAACTCTAAAAGGAAACATCTAAGCAACTGTTTTGTTGGTGTTTTCAGCAAGTTTTTATTTTCCCATCGCCTGTCGGTAAAGATCAAAGTGTTAATATTTTGTTATCGTTTCGGACAACAATAATATTAGTCTAGTGTGTACACGCTCGACAATAAAGAAATAAATAGTTATTTGTATGCCTAGGCCGCGAAATACCTTTTTGGCGAACCGAAAGAAAGATTATCGCCGAGGCCGCTTGCGGCCGAGGCAAGATAATCTTGAGGTCGCCAAAAAGTTTCGCGGCCGTGGTATACACACTATTTTTCGTGCAATCGTTAAAATTATGAAATTAGATCATTGCCAATAAATATATTATTGCTTCAAAATCAACAGCAGTTCAATTTCATTAACAAAATCACAGATGCTATGGAAATGACAGTGTTTGAATATACAAAATATTTTGACAGTTCTTGACAAAACGCAAATATGTCTGACATTGATAGAGATATTTCAGTATCCTACTGTTGCTTCAACTTTTAGAGTAAATACACAAGTAATAATACAAACTGTACAATTACAATTAATATAAGTATGTATTTAATTTAAAAATTATTGCTGTGTTTAATAAAAAATAATAACATTGTTGGTTTGGTATTGTAGAAATGTGAAATTTGAAAGTGACCTTTGCTTTTTCGGCCGTTACCATGGGCAACGGCTGCGAAATTGAATTTCGCGGCCGCTGTGGAGAACGCAAAGTACTCACTTCGCGTAGTATTGCACGAAAAATAAATTTGTGGTTCAGTTCTTGTGTAGTTGTGCAGCAGAATGGTTATTAAAAAAGTGAAGTGGACAATTGAAAACACGTGCAAATTAAGTAAACAAGCAGCTCAGATTGATGAGTATTTAATAAAACATTCTAAATATACATTATTTGAATCGAAAATTTTCATTTTACTTGTTAGCAAATTTTTAGAGCATCGCAGGTTTCAGGTACTATTACCAATATTGCCTGTTTGGATACTTTAAAAAGATACATCAAACTCTGGTAATTCTCCCGGTTTCCAAAAATCGTATAGTAATCACTACACGTTCTGAAACACTGATGGCATTTCGAAATTTCGAAATTTCTCGTAAATTTTGAAATAATTCTTCAACATAATTTTATGGTCAATTCTTTAAGGTCGATTTAACCCAAAAACGTTTTTTCTTCTTCGGGTTAACAACAGAAAATCAGATGCCATAATAAATAGGTCATGGCGCCTGTGTAATCGGAGTATGTAAACTGAGGACTAAATCTCTTTATGACATGTAAGCAGAGGACCGTTTGAAACAGGGATTAATAATCCGACCTGTAAACTGAGGACCAAATAAAAGCAGGTAAAAATTACGAAATTTCCCAATATTTCTAATTTCTTTTTTATATAATATTTTAGAATCAACTATAAAGTAAAAACGATTGTTCTAAAATAAAAAATACACCAAAACAAAGATATACCCTAGCATTATTTGTTTGTGTTTTTTTCCTTGAATGTTTTTGACGTAAACAGAACAAGACCAACTTTTTTTAAAAACAAGAAAATGTATTAAATGTATAAAAAATAAATGTATATAAATAAGAGTACTTATAAAAAAATAGAAATATATAATAATAATGATAATAAAAAAATGCAAAATTGGTGATTCATCAAATTTTATACACGTATACCATATGTAGCTATATATACATATATTTGTATTTTTTACCTTTGTAAATATTTTTTTCATTTGTAACATGTGATGCAAATGCTAATTTGGTATCTTAGAAGTAATATATATTTTTTATCATTGTACACGAAATATGTTTTATTGAATTTTATAATTATTTTTAAATAACTCTTTATAAGTAATATGCTTTAAATAAAAATAAATAAATGTTATTTAAATCCTGGTCCTCAGTTTACTGGTGCTTTGGAAAATGGTTAGTCCTCAGTTTACATATGCTTGTTTAGGTACTAAATATTAAATCTGAATTTTGGTCCTCAGTTTACATGCACCCTTTGTAATTATATACTTCGAACACTCCATATTTTCATGCAGATATAAATCACATCAAAAATTTGACAAAGTAAATGTTTTCTATCGACTTTGTAATGTGGACAGAGTTGACAAATTGTTTCTGTTTTCGAAAACTTGCGGTTTTGTTAAGCTGGGTACGCATATGAGCACGAACGCGAATGAGGCAACGGGAAGTTGGGGTTCCCGAATAGTGTATGACATCTTTCCAGCAAATGTGGCGAGCATTCTTGTTTTTTCAATCGCTTTAAAAATATGGCGAATTCAGATTCTGATGGCGAACGTACTGCGTATTTTATAATTTTGAGCAGTGTATTAAAAAATATAAAAGAGAAAAAACCAAAACGATGGTCATCACAAGTATATCTTAAGAGAAGAAGACTTGAAATTTTTGTTTTCGTCCAGACTGAGCTCACACCGAGCACGTGCCTCACTTTGATGTACCGCCAAGAAACGGATTCAAACAAATTCGCACGCCTCGTTCGGACGTACACATACATATGCTCATGCGTCCTCGGGTTGCCTCATTCGGGTTCGTGTTCATATGCGTACCCAGCTTTATGTTGCTCTTTTTGTTTTGTCGCTTTTAGCGTGGACCCGGCATTCCATTTTAAATTTCCATATAAACTATATTGATATAGATAGGTTGAAATTTTTAGGTCCTCTTAACCTATTTCGTTCAGAAATTTCCTGAAATTAAGATTTCATTATAGCTGCTTTAGCCTGGCCGGGTTACATTCATATCTTAATACATGTCATTTTGGGGAGCGCAAAACTTCGAGACATCAAAATATCTAGTTAAAAATATCGTTATTATTTTTATGTCCGCGCGAAAAAGAAATTAAATCACTTGGCAACTGTTATTTATTTACAGAAATATTTCCTTGGTGGAAATACACTATTTACATTTAAATTAAAACGCATGACTAGAATCGCATCTGATGTATATAGTCTGCTCGGAAACCTACATACATCGTTTCTAGCGACGTTGCCGGTAGCATTTCTTTTCCCTAAGTTAATGACAATTTTTAAGTTCAAATTAAAAATAAAGATAAAGAATATTGGAAAGGCCATTCATATTTAGAATTTATTCAAAAAATTGACTTATCATTGATACGTTGCTTTGTTATCGTTTAGATAATGTTTTTAAATGAGGGCTTTTGGAATAATAAAGATTTAAACTCATAATTTTAATGAAGTAGGTAGGTACTTAAAAGCAACATATTTTTTAATATTTTCTGAACTGAGTTGGTGAGTATCTAGTTTAAATACTAGAATAAAATAATTCATTAGAAGAATTTAAACCAAATAAACAATATATAAGCAACAAAAGAGTATGAAAATGAATAGGTAACTTTTAAATATAAGGGTTTATGTGTATGCTCCACAAACTATTTTTTTGATTATTTTTAAAATTTTTAGTAGCTCTATGCTAGAATAAAATTATTTTTAGTGACTGATGATTCACAAAAATAACGTTTTATTTTTTTAATTACTTTTTTAAAACAGTTTTTGGCAACTCATAGGGCTTTTTGTATAATCTTGATAGCACATTTGTATTTTTCCATGACAATGGGTTCAATACCGTTTGGCCAATGTCATTGAATGTAGACAGTCTACATCTCACAAATTCTTTCTCAGCTTATAGGTAAACTCCATGTAACGTAGAGGAAAAACATACTGCTTAAAATTCAAAATGTTATCAAGTCATCAAGTCATGTACCACACAAATATAATTCTTAAAAATTATTGGGGGGGGGGGGGGGGGGTCGCGACTAGTTTCGGCTAAACAGCCATCTTCAGGCCATATATAAGTAGTAATAATAGTAGTTATTACGTGGATAAAATAATTAAATGGGTGGCGACTGGACGGAAAGGGTACAAAGGATTTAAAATTTATGTAACATGAAAATATTTTTTAAAGTAAAAGAGAGTAAATACGGGTATAAATTTTTTTAAAGTAAATTAAAGGGTTAGATGAGTAAATACAAGTATCCCACACAAGGTTTTATACCCGTATTTACTCATCTAACCCTTTAATTTACTTCAAAAAATTTTTTCATGTCACTTTAAAATTTTAAATTATTTGGACCCTTCCTGTCACCACACATTTAATTATTTTATCCATATGAATTTATTGTACTAAAACTACTATTATTACTACTTATATACGGTCTGAAGATGGCTGTTTAAACTAGTTGCCGCTTTTGCCCCCAATAATTTTCAAGAAATATATTTGTGTGGTACATGACTTGGAGATTCATTTCATATATACTGCTTAAATCCTATATATTATCAAAACATTTAATAAACTTGAAAACTGGGTAGCAGATATAAAATTTAATGAAAGAAGAAAAATGGGAAATGGTAAGTCAACAGCTTCAAAAAATTGTCTTGATATGTATGCCTCTGAGCATGCTACAATTGTTTATTGAGAATATTGTTTCCAGTTCAATGCCTTTAAAGAGGTTTTAATCGCAAAATCATTTTATGATATAGATAATATAAAGACAAAAAACACCGCCTAGTGTCAAAGTCCTTAGATAAGATTTGCACTGGAATACACTTATGTTGGAAATGCCGAAAACGATTGGAAAACGATAATATTTTAGATTCAATTGAACATGTTGCGTCAGTTAGTATAAATCTTGAACTAGAAGACACTGACAAAGATATAACGGTCACTGTTTGAAAAAGTTTTGATGTTTTTTTGATTACCTTAATATCGAAAAAAATTGGGATCTAAATTTTACCAACCAAGTTTTTTTGCTATTTATTTTCTTATAATCAATGAAATAAAAATCATCCTTTTTAATCTTTTATTTTCTAACATAATTATAACAGAAATTTGCATGTTTACAATATTTTTTATCAATATTTGTTTCAAAAAAGCATTAATGTTAAATTCAATATTAGTTGCAAGAATAATTTTTAATAATAATTCAAACATCATTCTCAAGGATTCTTCTATCCACTTCTATTATTTTTCAATAAAATTATAATTTATTTAATTTAGATTTCATTAGATTTAATTCAATTTGAGTTGTAGGAACTGGTGTGGTCCTTAACACAAGGTATGTATTTAGAGTATGAATGTTTACGTTCTATTATTAAAAATGATTTCGGATTTCACTAATGGTCGTGGAGAAACAATATTATTTATACTTTATTATGGTTTATACTTTTTTCGGTTTTAATCATCTGAACATTTCGAATAAATATTTGTCGGAAATTTAATGCTTGGTTTATAATGTTTTGACCACGGCTATAATATTTTGAGCGGCTAATGATCGAGTTTTCCAGCAGTAACTTTTATTTTTGAAATTTTAGATTGTCTAATCTTTTCAACAGGAAATAAAATAAAATAAATACATAATTTACTTTTATTTATTTTCAAATTAAAACATCTAGTAAATTTTGGCAATTTTTACTTTGTGATAGTTTTAGTAATCATATTTAGGTTACATAAATATGAAATATGTAGTATTTAATATGAATTCCACGTTGTATAATATATGATAGACTTTCTCGTAAACCTAAAATTCAGCGTATTGGTAAGCGATAAAATAGACAATTTCGTAAATTTATGTACAGTCTGGCATATTCCAGAGCCAAAGCACTTGACAAGCCCTCATCGTCACCATATATTAAATGTTAATTAAGACTTTACAATGCCAGCAGTTGCCAAAGCCAATAAATAGTAGAAATTCTCATACCCCGGCCTGAACACGTCCTATTTTAAGTGCCTTAACATACATACTTACTTTTCCTCTGTTCTATCGAGAGTAATTATCACGTGTGCCGGTCAATCTTTTATACAATGATTCTTTGTTAAAATTAATTTTCCGTTAAATATAGATCAAATAATTTGCTATTTTGTAGGAGGTTAAATTAAATTTAATTGGATTAATTAGTTGGTGTGCGCGTTGTAGTAAACATGGATGTTTGGGGGAATTTGAATTTAGGTACTTTAGAAATCGGGGCGATTGGTGCTACTACTCTGGTACCTATAATTAGAGGCGACGAGAACATTGGTGGTAGTATTAGAAGAAAAAAGAAACAAACGGTAAGTTTGTAATTAAAAATAGGTTTATAATTTTTTTATTAAATTGTAGACTAGATTCCATTAGACAAATTAATAGATTTTTTAATTTTGCTTCTAAAAAATAGTTGCTTTACCACTATAATAGCAGAAAAAGAATTATCAAATTCGTATCAAAATCATGTAATAAAAAAAGGAAAGTTTTCATATTGTTTTTTTCTATTGTTGAGTAATATTGTACTATATATTTTCACAAAACAACCCTCTGTTTTATGAATACCTATCTGTATTTTTTTGTCTAAATATCAGTATTTTTTATAAATTTTGCCCTTTATTTCTAAAATAAACCATGTTCTTAAATCTCCATTCCGGTAAAAGTATCGAGATTGTTTTTTTAATTTAAATAAATTGTCACGTCGGTTACATTAGATTGAGACAAGGCAAAACTGTGTTTTACTGTCTCGTTTAACATTAAAATTTTCTTGACCATGAAACAGCATTTTTACGCTTTTATATTTATTGTTTTTTCCCATTTTTGACATGATCTATCATCTTTCTTTCGGTCTATACACTAGAGGAATCCAGTCTGTTATCGTTGTTGCATTTTTTGCTTCAAAAAAATGTCCATATAATCGATTTTTATTTGCCTGCCATAATTTTACTCTGTTTATTCCACTCTCCATTGCTTCTATTTCGTGGTTTAACTTATTTTATTAAGTCCTATTATAGTTCTAATAATGCAAGTTCAAATTTTATTAAATTATTTTCACTCTATATTAAACAAATTGGATATGTCAAATAGTAATCCAGAAAAATAACACGTAACAAATTTATATATATGCGCTAAAGTTACACTGGATCCACTAGCTACTCAACACCGCAAATACAACCATCAATCAATAGATTTTTGATGTTATTTTTAAATTTCTATTATTGACTTTGATTTTTAAATGTTATTGGGAAATATTGTAAAAGCATATACCGAGCTAAGTGAATATTTTTAATAATAATGTATAACTGTAGAAAATGTATAAGAAGAGGAAATTTCAAAACAACTAATTTGTTTATAATAACCCGCCATATATTAGGCAAATGTAGTAAAAAAAATGGGCAGTTATGGGGACTGCCGACCAGACCCGCGCCGTACATAAGGGCAAAGTCGTGTGGTTCACGACGGCGCCGAGGCGCCGAAAAGCCTCAAAACTCCAAAGTAAAAAAAAGATAAAGCATCAAACAACATTGTCAAAACAAAAGTTATAATGATAAAAAGAAAACAGCAACAGTATTACTTTGTTTTTTATTTGTTTATTATTTTATATTTACTCTTTGAGACGAGGGATCCGAATTTCTCGAAAATAATATATTTTCCAAAGAAACTTTAAATTATATAACAATTAACAACTTAGTGGATTCTGTTCCTAATACGAGCATAATACTTCGTATTTTATTAACAATGCCGGTTTCGGTTGCTACCGCAGAACCATCTTTTTTAAAACTCAAAATAATAAAAAATTATTTACGATCGACCATGGGGCTAAACCGACCAAGTAATCTTGCTTTCATTTCAATAGGATCGGGCCAGCTAAAAGAATTAGACACCGAAGATTTAATTAAACAATTCGCAAAAATTAAAGCACGAAAAGCTCAATTCACTTAGCTAAAATATTAATAAAATAACAATACCTAATACCTGGATATTATATTAACTTTTCAAAAGGTGACATGTTGCATTATTACATAATATATTGTTTTGTTTTTATTCGTTGATCAGTTTCGTCCTGTGATATATAAACGAGTATTTTTAATGTTTTAAATATTTTTTTATTTCTTGAGTTGTAATACTGTTAGAATATATTTCTGTCTTCCATAAGTTTATAATTATGTTATGTAACTCAATGAGAAAATACTTGTACGTAAAATATAAAAATGAGGGGGTAATCCCACCCAACTTTCCGAACACTCCTAGTAAAGTAATTGTTTAATCGATTATTTTAGTTTTTCTGCATTAAAATACATTAATTATATTACATATCGAATGGTATAAATCCCATTTTAATATTTTTAAAGTTATTCAATTTCTTTTAAACTTATATTAAATTTCAAAAAAAAAATTAGGAATTCTACAATTTTTTTGAATAAAATTTTGAAAAAAATCACAATTATAGAGTTTTTTACTATAAATTTAAGGGTAATTTTTTTTAAATTTTTAATATTAATTTTAACCTTAAAACAAATAAAACCTATTTTTGAATAATTTTAAAATCAATAAATAATTAATATCTCATTCAATTTTATTCAAAATGGAAAACAGATCTTTGTTTTAGGTTTTTGGATCAAAATGCATTAATAAAGTTAGTTTAAAAAACTAAAAAAAAATCAAATTTGAATTGTTTAAACTTTTTTCATTTTTTGCTATAACTTTTACAAATACTATGTTAAAATTATGAAATAATTTACACACATAGTACGTTTAAATCCTTTTCGGATATGCTATTTACTTTTTTCATTTATTTTAAACTTATTGATAAGACGAGCAAAAAAAATTAAAAAAATTCTTAATTTTGGCTATAATAATTACAATTCTAAATTTTAAGAAACTAAAATATATTTAAAATTTAGAGTTTTATATTATCTTTCGAATGGTGAAAATCACATTTAAATAACTTTAATATTTTTGAAGTTATTCAATTTAGTTTAAAATCGTAATATAATCTTAAATTTCTTAGCCAATTTTTTAAAAATTCCAAAATTTTTGTAATAAAATTTTGAAAAAAATTATAATTATAAAATTAATTATTACAAATTTAAAGATATTTTTTTTTAAATTTTTAATATAAAAATTTAACTAAAAAATAATAATTTAATAAAGATAAAAATTAAAATAAAAACTAGCGGCGAAACTATGCGCAACTTGAAAAAATAGTCAAGACAAAATTTATAGAAAATTTTATGTTCTACAATTTTGGTACCATGTAATTTTTCATAAGAATGCATAATTTTGTCTTAAAATCTAAAAAGTCACAAAAATGTCTATATAAATTTTTTTCACGCCCTCTAGCGGCGAAACTATGATGAATTCAAAAAACCGGTAATGACAAAATGTGTAGAAAATTTTATGTTCTACAACTTTCATGTCCTGTAATTTTTCATAAAAATTCATTATTTTGGTTATTTAAGAAAAATATGAAAAAAAAATAATTTTGATAAATCTGGCAACAATGGCAAAAGTTTTTAAAAATTTTAATCATTGGAAATTAAACTATAACGTTTAGAAAATATATGTGTAAAACTTTATTGCCATATTGTTTAGTAATGACGTCATCACTTATAGCAACTGTCACTTCTGGTTGTCCGATTAACTCCAAAATCTATACAGGTCGTCTCCTTGCTGCCCTAAATATGTATATAAAATTTCATCTAAATCGGTTCAGCCGTTTAGACGCTATCGTGTTCACACACACAGACACACAGACCCACACATACACACACACAGACAGACATCATGCTAAAAATGGTATAAATGGATTCAGGTGACCTCAAAACGTAAAGATTCGTTAAAATCTGGGTATGGTCAAAATATCATGATCGCAATACTTTCCTTCTATACAACTCTGTTGTTCGGAAAGTAAAAATGAAAATAAATTTATTAAAATACTTTTTAAAATTATTTTTCAATAGTGGATAATAATACCTAACTTAAGCCGTATCTGCACTCACATATGAACGTAATACAAATTTGGGGCGTTATTTTAAATTTGCACAAGGGCGCCAAAAGTGCCAGGCGCGGGCCAGCTGCCGACAGAAGCGAAAACTTAAAACTATGAAAAAACAGTGGTTTTTTTAATTGATTGTAGTTTACTTATTAAAAAATAAAACTTCATAATTTTTCAAAATTATTAACATTAGTTTGGTTTTCACATCTATCGCCACTTCGAGCAACAATTATACAGGGTGTTTCATTGGGAAACGTTAAAATTTTAATTGGGCATAGGGGACACCAAGGTGATTCTAAAAACCCCCATATGTGGGGTTTGTCGCTCTTTATAACCGAGATACAGGGCGTTTTATTCATTTTGCCCATATTTTTCTTGCTTCATAAATTTTAAACCACCCTGTATATATTGTTTATATTTTGGACATGTACTCACTCTATCCTGATAAATCGATTGATGTATTAACGATAAAGAAATTCCACGTCCGGCTCTAGTAAACATTTATAAATTCGGTCGGCTAGAAAACAACACCCTGTATGATTGAATACTTACAATGTTTTGCTGTAGTTAAAAAAAACTTAAAAATCAAATCGAACAATGTACTTTTAATTGTTGCGCAGACAATTTTACTTGTCTTAAATTGCTGTCTTTTCGAATTTTTGTGGTAACCACTAGACTCACGAAGGTTTTGATTAATTTTATTTCCGTTTGAATAAGCTTATTTATCTTAACTGAATATTAAGTTTAAAAATACGTTTTATAATTGACCCTTGGAATTTATTTAGATCAGAAAAAAATATGTAGATCCTTCCCAGACGTAAATACCACATTAGATTTATCTTTATAACCCTCTGCAATTTGTGTTTTATATTTAGCAATGGGCAATTTTGTAAGCGAAAATAAGGAAATTAAATTTTAAAGTGGTAAACGTATCCCTTTTCATATTTTTTATCTAGCCAGTAAAACAAGTAAAAATAAATGAAAAAATTATGTATTAAATACTTAAACACTTTGTATTAAGAAAACCACAAGAACAATAAAAATTAGAAAAAAATACGAATTAATTACCACATAATAGTATAAATAAGCAAAAAATATTAAGAAACAAAGAAAAAAACTGATTATCACCAAAAAATTACAACAATTGTTCGAAATGACCTCTAGTTTGTTGTATACATATTCTAGCCCTTATTAAAATGTCATTCACAGATTTTCTAATAATATTGGGGTTATTTTTCATTGCTTGACAGGCGTTTTCTATCCGTTCAAGTAGTCTCTACTATTTATGGGACTGGAATACACTTTGGACTTGAGATGTCCCCAAACGTAGTAATCTCGGTATTTTCGACTACAAAATAGCCCATTGGTAAATAAAAAGCACAAATGTACGGAAGGTTGTAAAGATAAATCTAATGTGGTATTAACTTCTTCGTACGGACCTGCAGCATCATTTTCTGTGATCTAACTACATGCCAAGGGTCAATTATAAAACGTAACTGTTAAATTTAATATTTAGTTAAAATGAATAACCTTATTCACGTAACTTTTAAACTTAATATTTAGTTAAGATGAATAACCTTATTCAAACGGAAATAAAATTCATCAAAACCTTCGTGAGTCTAGTGGTTACCACAAAAATTCGAAAAGATAACAATTTAAGACAAGTAAATCGTCTGCGCAATAATTAAAAGTACATTGTTGGATTTGATTTTTTAAGCTCTTTTTAACTACAGCAATACATTGTAAAAATTCAAACATACAGGGTGTTATTTTCTAGCCGACCGAATTTATAAATTTTTAGTAGAGCCGGACCTGGAATTTCTTTATCGTTAATACATCAATCGATTTATCAGGATAGAGTGAGTACATGTCCAAAATATAAACAATATATACAGGGTGGTTTAAAATTTATGAATCAAGAAAAATATGGGCAAAATGAATAAAACGCCCTGTATCTCGGTTATAAAGAGCGATAAACCCCACATATGGGGGTTTTTAGAATCAACTTGGTTTCCCCTATGCACAGTTAAAATTTTGACGTTTCCCAATGAATTACCCTGTATATATTTTTATAGAGGTGTGCATATCCTATAAACAAATCGGTTGTCAAGTCTCAAAAAATATTACCAGTAAATACAATTTTAAGAAAGCAAATTTCGACTTATTAAGTCAAATGATGAGAGACATTAAATGGGAAGACGTTATGCAAAATTCTAATGTGGATCATGCACTTGAAATTTTCTATGGTAAAATTTATAGCGTACTTGATGCAACTGTCCCTAAATATAAAACATATGCAAATTTTAATAAATATCCTATATGGTTTACACATGAAATTAAAAATCTATTAAGGGAGAAAAATAGCTATAGAAAATTAAAATCTTTATCGGATTTCTACACCCATAAATATATAGAAACCAGAAAGAAAGTTAAATATTTAATAAATTTGGAGTATAAAAAGTATTTAATCGAAACGGAGGAAAGTATAGGTGAAAATATAAATAAGTTTTGGACTTATGTCAATAAAAATAGTAGCAATGACAGTAGAATTGATAAATTTAAATGGAAAGGAGTGGAAATAGCCGACGGTGAAATCGTTAACAAATTTGCTGAATATTTTGCATCAGTGCACTCGTCTGATAAATCTTATAACTTAAACTTACTTGATAATTTTAATAATGCCAATGTTTTAAATATTATCAAAATAACTGAAAGCGATTATGAAATAGCAAGGCGAAAATTGAAGCCAAAAAAATCTGCTGGAGTTGACGGCCTACCCCCTTACCTCTTGAAGGGTTGTAAAGATTGGTTGAAATTGCCTTTACTACATATTTTTAATATGATTCTAAAAAGTTCAAGATTCCCAAAAAAATGGAAACTTGCAACTTACACTCCAATACATAAATCGGGTAATAAAAGTGATATCGAAAATTATAGAGGAGTGGCAATCATGTGTGCCCCGTCAAAACTTTTTGAGCAGATTATGTACTCCTATATTTTTAATCATGTAAAAAATAATGTAGTGGATCAACAACACGGGTTTATGTCAGGTCAATAAATACTAATTTATTATTATTCGCGGAATCAGTAAGTGACGTTTTTGAAAATAGGACACAATTGGATGTAATATATACTGATTTCAAAAAAGCTTTTGATAAAGTTAACCATGACGTATTATTAAAAAAAATACATACATTTGGATTTTCAATCAGTTTATTAAATCTGCTTAAAAGTTATCTGGAAAATAGACTTTTTGTCGTGAAGCATAATGGAAATACTTCGGGAAAATTTCACGCGAATTCAGGTGTTCCACAAGGTTCAAATTTAGGTCCATTACTCTTTATTTTGTTCATCAATGATCTCCCTGATTATATTTCTTATTCGGAATGTCTCCTATTCGCAGATGATTTCAAAATATTTAGAAAGATACAAACAATTCGTGATTGCATACTACTTCAAAAGGATTTAATCAACATCTGGAAGTGGAGCGTAGCAAATAAATTAAATTTTAATGTAAGCAAATGTTATATCATGTCTATTTCTCGGAAATGCAGGTAATAGTTTTCGATTATTTAATGAATCATATGGTTTTAAGGAGGTATACTGAGGTCAAAGATTTAGGTGTTACGTATAACGACTCGTTTTCCTTTGCTTCACATATACAAAATTCGGTAACGCGTGCAAACCGTTCTTTAGGATTTATTTTTAGGCAAACCAAATATTTTCTTAAAACAAGGACTATCAAAATTCTGTATAATACTCTGGTAAGACCAAAACTCGAGTTTGCAGCTGTGCTTTGGGCTGATCAACCACAAGTATACTTAGAAGCTTTAGAAAAGATACAGAACAAATACTTACGATATTTGTATTTTAAAAAATATCACCATTGGCCAGATTATATAACAATAAGAACTTCTCGATTACGTGAGGAATTTGAAGTTATGTCTTTAATTAGTAGACGCAAATTAATCAGAATGATTTTCCTATATAAAATAATTAATAGCATATTTACATCTAATAACTTGTTACAAATAATACCATACAAAGTACCATCTAGAAATACACGTTTTCCATTATTATTTGGAAATATTAGATCTTCTGTCTGTTCTCCATTAGAAGCCATGCTAAAACTTGCAAATAACATTAATACTGTTAGTGCCATGGATTGGCCACTTACCTTAAATTATTTCAAGAAAAGTGTTATTTTATATTTAATAAATTTTAGTGTATAACTCTGTTCTCCTTGAATTTACAATAAAATGTATTTTATTGTGTTTGATATAACTTGATTATTACCCATTCATTATTTATTATAATAAGCAAATAGACAAATAACTCTACCATACCATATACTTATAACAAAATTATTTCTTATATCTTATATATTATAGATATCCTTGTAATTAGGTTGTAAACCTGTTAGGATATTAAATAAATAAATAAATAAATAAATATGGTTTTTTTATGAGTCAAAGCAGTACAAAATATAAATACAACTTAATTGAAATAATAATTAATATTCGCTTATATTATTTATACATAAGAAGTATTTGCATTCACATAAATTTCAATCAACTTAATTTCTATGTAGTCAATTTAAGTTTACAACACATGACCCTTATATACTACAGATACACTGCAATTACAGCAAGTCGATGACGCGAATCCATAAGTTTTTTTCATACCAAAAATCGCTCAACACGCCAAAGAAATTTTCACTTCAATAATGAATTTTACGCATAAACTGAGTGTATTGTGATGAACCAACTTCTGGTATATCATTTTATTCATTTTTCCAACAATTTTATAGAGAGTCCGTCAAAATGCTTTATTTTTAATGTTATTAGGTTTCATCTTATTTCACTTTCCCAGATACTCCATCTGCCTGTGTTTATACAAAAAACGAACCCGTACATCATTGACCTTCCATTTAAATTCCAAAATATAGAATGTTGAAATATTGGAAATAATTATTTTCGCTCATAAATATTTATGGTTCTAAATAATGAACATATAAGAAACAAACATTACATGTTCTCACACAACATTAATAGTGGAGTCATTCTACGGAAAAAAGAGGCGAGGTTCGTAAAAATTTGATATGGCTAAGCCACAACGACAAAAAGTTTCGTAATTATATCCAAAATGCGATATCGTGATTTTTGCCAGGATTGGTTTGGGGGAACCACGCTTAAAATCCGAAAAACAGGATTTTGAGGTATTTTTGAGTCGATTTACTAGTTTTATTTTTTTTGAACCCATTAGACTTCTAGCTAAGATTTGGGATTTGAACTATTTTATTGTCAATGATTGAGGAACCTTCAGTCCAAATTTGGAGTGGCTGCGATCATTTCACCCCTGGAATATACGTTTTTTGGGCTAAAAATTGAAAATGGCTATTTTGGTCAAATCTTTGCCGAATCGGATGAAATTTAGTGAAAAAGTGAGTTATGATGACCACAATAGGTGGTCCAAAGATGAAGTCAAACTATTCAATATTTTTGGTTAAAATCTAAATTTAACCGATTCACCCCCTAATTTTGAAGTGGAGCCCCATTATAACCAACGGCTTAAATTAAAGGTTATTCTATATAGTTTCATATGGTTTAGGTCCGTATAATGTGGCTTTTGAGTTTCGCCCATTTTTTGGACATTGACGGTATATATATTTATAGGCCGTTTCGTTTATCATGTGTTGCCATCTTCTATACCATAAGAGATACGAAGATGATTAAATAAACAAAAGTTAACTTTTTTGAAGAACATTACACTGCTTGAAAAATCTACAGGGACTCTCGCTCTTCTCGAGTTATACAGGGAAAACTAAAAATGCGATATTATGTTTTCTGCGCATAAAATTTTTATTTAAAAAAATATTAAAAAATGGAAAAGGAAAGTTTTATTGTATCTGAAATATTCTACAAAAGTGCACTAATAAATCTTTGATACGACGTTTCGTGTCTTAACAGCCACCATCAAGTTTTTTTTTTAAATGCGGACCTCTCTTTTTTATTACAAATATTTATAGACCGTTAAATTCTAATTTCGGTGATATATTACCCTTGTCATTTTAACGATGTTTTATTTAAAATAACTAACATCATCAGTGATAATAATTTTTATTTACGGTCCTGTCGTAGTTATTTTTTAAATTTGTTTTAATTTTGTCAAAATGAATGTAACATTACCTCACAATTTCAAAACGAATACGACAATGGGCATATAAAGATAATAAAACAACGAAGATTTAAGATTTAAAATCTGATATTAACTGAATCCAATTTTTAATGTCAATTTTTATTAGAAATTCTTGTCAAAATTCTCAAATCCTTATTGTAGTAAATACCACTTTTGTCCAAAAAAACGATTTGTATTTCATTTGGGGCAATTAAATAGCATCTCAGTTCTTTTACCGTTTTTTTTGGACAAAATTGGTATTTACTACACTTAGGATTTAAGAATTATGAAAAGAGTTTTTAATAAAAATTGACATTAAACATTTGATTCAGGTAATATCAGATTTCAAATCTTAAATCTTCGTTGTTTTTATTATCTTTATATGCCCATTGTCGTATTCGTTTTGAAATTGTAATGTTACATTCATATTGACAAAATTAAAACAAATTTAAAAAATAACTACGACAGGACCGTAAATAAAAATTATTATCACTGATGATGTTAGTTATTTTAGATGAAACGTCGTTAAAATGACAAAGGTGATATATCACCGAAATTAGAATTTAACGGTTTATAAATATTTGTAATACAAAAGACAGGTCCGCATTAAAAAAAAATGATGGTGGCTGTTAAGACACGATACGTCGTATCAAAGATTTATTAGTGCCCTTTTGTAGAAAATTTCAGATACAATAAAACTTTTCTTTTCTATTTTTTGATATTTTTTAAACAAAAATTTTATGTGCAGAAAACCTAATATCGCATTTTTAGTTTTCCCTGTATATCTCGAGAAGGGCGAGATTCCCTGTAGATTTTTTCAAGCAGTGTAATGTTCTTCAAAATAGTTAACTTTTTGTTTATTTAATCATCTTCGTATCTCTTATGGTTTAGAAGATGGCAATGATAAAAGAAACGGCCTATAAATATATATATATCGTAAATGTCCAAAAAATGGACGAAACTCAAAAGATATGTTATAAGGACCTAAACCATATGAAACTATATAAAATAACCTTTAATTTAATTCTAAGCAGAGTATTCTACGACTCGGTAGTTATAATGGGGGTCCACTTCAAATTTAGGGGGTAAATCGGCCACATTTAGATTTTAACCAAAAATTATTGCATATTTTGACTTCATATTTGGACCACCTATTGTGGTCATTATAACTCACTTTTTCACTAATTTTCATCCGATTCGGCAAACATTTGACCAAAATAGCCATTTTTCAATTTTTAGCCCAAAAACGTATAAATTCCCCTATTCCAGGGGGTGAAATGATCGCAGCCACTCCAAATTTGGACTGAAGGTTCCTCAATCATTGACAATAAAAGTGTTCAAATCCCAAATCTTAGCTAGAAGTCCAAAGGGTTCAAAAAAAATAAAACTAGTAAATCGACCCAAAAAATTCCTCAAAATCCTGTTTTTCGGATTTTAGGGGTGGTTCCCCCAAACCTAGCAAAAATCGCGACATCTTATTTTTGACATAATTACGAAACTTTTTGTTGTTGTGGCTTAGCTATTTCAAATTTTTACGAACCTCTCCTTATTTTTCCGTAGAATGACTCCACTATAAAGCTCTAAGAATTGAATGGGTGCCTGGGCATGAGGGCATTGAAGGAAATGAAGAGGCAGACCGCCTGGCTGGTAAAGGAGCCGAAAAACCTTTAATTGGACCGCAACCCACATGTGGTATTTCCTACCGACATATAAAGGGTGTGCTGGAAAAACAATTAAGGGACGAACACAGGAAATACTGGTTGGAACTTCCGGGACTAAGACAGTCCAAAGCACTTATCGAAGGTCCACCTAAGAGTAGAGAGAATCTGCTACTGTGCCCAAAAAGACGGGAACTCAAAACCGCAATAGGTGTCCTGACAGGACACTGCGGGATTAGAAGACACCTGAACCTCATAGGTGTATCAGAAGATTCCCTATGTAGGAAATGTGAGGAAGAGGACGAAACTCCTCTTCATGTATTATGCTATTGCCGGGACCTGAACAGGGAAAGGGAATGGCACTTTGGGGTACAGTATCCTGAACCCGAAGAGATAGCGAAAGCTAAAATCAGGACTATTCTTGACTTTGTCAAGAGTACTGGACTGATGTGAAAATTGGCGGGGCACAATAGGCCTAGAGCCTCAGTGCAGGTGGGACCTCCCACGCCGGATTCAGGGGAAGCTCTAAGAAGGACCAGTCAAACACCATTTTAAATTACCAACACTGTTAATCGAAGATTAGTATTCAACGTCGAGACCCTGGCGTCCATAATTTTGACAGACAGTTCTGTTTTACTTCTCAAAAACCAAACCAAAAAAATTTTAATTTCTTGCTGTAAATGCGGTTACTGTAGTTCGCAGCCCTAATTCTGGCATTATTTTAAAAATTATTACTTAATACTAAGTTAAAAATTAAAAAAAAATGGTATTATCTAGAAACTTTAACTAAAAAAATGTTGTTGAAAAAAATATGCATGACCCTTATAGCTACAGATACACTGTAGCTACAGCATGTCGGTGACGCGAACCTATAAGATTTTCTCTTGCCAAAAATCGCTCAACGTGCCTAAAGAAGTTTTCACTTCAAAAATTAAAATCGACAATCATGTAAATAGTAGATTATATCAATATTATTATAGACGAGTTCGTGTTTCAGATTATGTGAATTTATTAAGAGAATATTGTAAATACCACTTCATTAAAAACAAATTGGGATAAAAATTGAATTAAACACAGACACATCACTTATCTATTTTTGCTTCCAGTGAGAATAATGGAAATGAAATCACAGGAACATATATCAGAAAAGAGTAATATATTCAGATATTAATCAAGAGAAATGTTTGATGTAAATGTTTTATTAATGATATGGCATATTGGTGTACTTATTAGTCTGGCAACAGATCTTAGAATTCTCCTATGAATGTTGCCAATGCCAGGTGTGGATATAAATTTGATATAAATCGATTAAAACTTAGTCAGATTGTAACTTCCACCTCCTTGTTTTAGATTGGACGTAATATGAGAAAATGTTATATAACAATATTAACAATAATATTTTTTATACTTACTCATCTTATCATGCTGCTAAAAGCGAGGCATATTTTAATTTAAAAGTTCTAAATTGGTATTGTGACAATGGTCATGAATATTTATCAAATTTGGTGTCCAGAATGGTAGGGAAAAGGGGTAAGATGACGAAATGGATGAGGTTGGCAAATTTATCTTGGCACTTGAAGATTATCTAACGAAAATACAAGAATAATATCTAAACGGAAATTTTGTATTATATTTTTTAACAGTTTTAGTAAGTGTGTTTAAAAATAATTTTAATATTATTTAATTTTTTTACTATTTCTTCACTGTGAGAAAAGAAAACACCAAAATCAGTTTTTTAACGTTAAAAAATCGAGTAATGTTTAAAAGTTTTCATAATGTCAAAGAAATTTAATTTTAGGCAAATACGAACCTGTAATTATTTCAAAATATTCGACAGCGACAATATTTTCTATTTTTATCCCGTGCTATTTCTCGCTCGCGGTTAATTATATACATTACTTGAAGTTTTCTAAATATTTCCCGTTCTTTCGGTAAATTAGTGTTTTCTAATCGGAAAAAATGGATGTGTCACCAGATGTTTGGGGTCAGTTAGCCCTCGAAGCTTCCCAAGTATATTTGACGGATGGTACGGCAGCAAAAAGTCCATTTGCTGGAACGGTACGGTTATTTTTAACTCGCTTTTAGGAGTTGCTTATTTTATATTTATCTTTCTGTAATGGAAAATGCATTAAATTGACCAAATTTTATTGTAGCACAATGGTTAAATTAATAGAAATTGCGTGGTTTTCAATTATAAAATCTAATTTTGTGGGATTAATGTTTTAATTATAGATTTATATATTGAAAGTTTTGCGACGTAATACGAAATTATACCAATTTAAACGTTTAATAGATCACGAAATATTAAAAAATATATACTTTTTTTATATTTTTATCAATGTGCTATAATTTATTTAAATTTTTAAATTACCTACCTAAACTTACAAATGAAAGAATAATAAATTGCGCAAATATATATTTTTTAATTTTTATTTTTGCCTCTAGACTATAGAAAAACTCCCAGACAAGGTCATTCTTCATATCTTCAGCTACTTAACCCACAAAGAAATATGTCAAATGGCAAGGGTTTCCAAGAGGTGGCGTCTCATAGCCTACGACACAAAACTCTGGAAAAACGTGTCTTTACGACCAGAAATATCAGGTTAGACATGTAAAAAAATACAAAATATAAATATGGTACATTTCTTTTTTTTGAAAGGAGTTGTAAAAAAATCCGCCAATAAATACGATTTCTAGGGACAAATTTATATTCTGGAAACAAAGTTGGAGTTTTTTCCTATTTTGACCGGGACCTTTTTTTAATGTAATTAGTGAGCGGTTCTTTTACAAAAATATTCGAAAAATAAAAATAATACTGAAATATGAAGATTTTTCTGGTCTGAATATTTTAGTCTGATCTGATTTCTTATAGACAATTTTTGTTTCAGGTTTACATGTAGGTTCATTGGAATCTTTACTTGCTTTAATCAGCATAAGATTTGGACCGTCTTTAAGATATATCGAGTTGCCTATAGAATTAATTACCCATACAGTATTACATGAACTTGCAAATAAATGTCCCAATTTAACTCACATGCTCTTGGATTTCTCCACAGCTATGCAATTACATGATTTTAGGTTAGTTATCACAAGTTTAGCCAATCATAACAAATTCAAAGAAGTCGATTAAAATATATTATAAACGTTTTTTTCTCCCAGTGAACTACAGGCTTTTCCGACGAAACTGAAATACCTCTGCATCTGTCTCTCCGAAGTCATTTTCATGGAAGGATTCATGAGAAAAATTTATAACTTCATTAACGGTTTGGAAATTCTTCACCTTATCGGTACTTACGAAAAAATCGAGGAAGAAGAAGAGGAAATTTATGAAGTTATTAACGTTCATAAATTAAAAAGTGCTACACCGAATTTAAGAGTTATCAATTTGTATGGAATTAATTTCGTAGACGACAGTCACATCGATGCCTTTAGTTCAAATTGCATCCAGGTAAAAAAACAAATTTAAATAGAAAGGGATAGTCTATCATTTTCGTCTGTAAAATTGACACGTTTTGGTCTATATTCACAGTTTTATTTTAATTTTTATTTTAGTTAGAATGCTTAGCAGTAAATTACTGCAATAAAGTTACAGGGTCTACTTTGAAGACGTTGTTTCAAAGGAGTAGAAGACTGAATTGTTTGTTAATGAATGGGACAAGTAAGTATAAATAAATAAAATAAAAATTCAATACAAATCCTGGTTGGGTACTTTTATAACCAATTAAAATTACCAAAGTTTAAACCTAACTATATGGGTTTTCGTGACTGGTATTCTATTAAAGTTGCGTCGTGGCCCGCGAAATTTACATCGTCTAAAAGTTTCCTAGTTTCTGCATGGCACACCGGAATCATTTACTTAATTTTTTTTTGTATGCCAAAATGTCTTGTGTTTTACTTTTTAACCTTCTTGCTTGGTCTTCCCTTTCCTCCCTTAAATTATTACTCATGATGTTTTTTGACATCTCCATTTGTGTTTTTGGAATATTATAGAGACACCCTAAAACAATTTAAAGTTGGCTAAGATCGCATAAGTGATGTCTTGTATTGTTTTTATTTTCTTTTGAATAATAGTTATTTGTTTAACTAGGCAGAGAAGTAACAGATTTACTGCCGCGGCTAGCATTTCATTGCCGAGGCAATGAAACTAGCCAAGGCAGTAAATCTGATTCTCTGCCGTGTGAAACATATAATTTTTTCTCCGAATTTTTATTATTTTAACAATTTTTAATATTTTTTCTAATCGTTTTTTATCGGTAATAATTAAATCGTATTTTCTAATTATTATTGTCGATTAGACCTTAAATTGTATACATAATATCTACCGAAAAATAAGACACCACTGTTACATTCAATTAGATAGAGGTTAGTGGATTCCGTATGCCTGCTTGTTATGTACCTTTTCTGAATTGTTTAGTTGAAAATCGTCATTTTTTATCCGTTTATCTTAAGATTAAGTTGTTTGGAGAAGAGATTAATCTATGTTTAGAGATATAAAATTATTTTTTTAATGCCTAGGCATTAAAAATACTTTTTACTGCCTAGGCAGTAAAAGTGTTACTTCTATGATCGATAAATGTCACTAAAACTGACGTTTAATGTAAATCGGAGAAAAAAATATTTTTAAGCCTTGCTGGACACATACCAAAATATTTGTTCTGTGACCTTTTTATGTTAGAACTTCAATAAAGTTTGAAATTACTGAAGATAAATTTGTAGATACTTTTGGATTCTTAAATTTGAGAAATGCTAGATTGGCAGTATCAACAGCATAAGTGGCTACATCTGTTTCTACTGTTGGTAAATAATAAATATGGGTGTTGTTCACTTGGTCCCAGCGGTCAATTTTGTCAACGGGGTTTCGTAATACTATCGGTCCTTTGGTCACAAGTTTTAAAATTAAGTCGGCTTCTTGTGCACAGTGTTTATGAACAATAAAGTAATCAATTCGATTGATTCAAAGTAATATTTTTAAAAAAAATAATAGGAATAATTTCAGTGATTTTTTAAATTTTTTTCTCCAAATAAATATCCTTCTTCATTTGATTTGTATGGTAGAGATTTTTTTTAAAATAAATAACCTCGGTCTCGGTTTGATTTGTATAGTAGATTTTTTTCCAAATAAAGCCAATCATTTGACAATAATTTTATTCAAACTGTATCTAAAACAAATTTAAAAAACTCATAATTAATAAAAATCACAAGAAATATACTATTACAAAAATACAACACTAATTGTCAGTAGACAGAACGTTCTTTAACTTTAACGGATCTGTAACTAATGACAATGACGTTTAGATTGTGACAATTGTACAAGAAATCAACTTGTAAAGTTTTATTCTAAACGTCATTGCCTTTACTTATTGAGTCTATAAAGTTAAAGGACGTTCTATCTACTGACAGTAAGAAAAATACATAAATAAATTGAATGTTTTCAGGGAGAGTGTAGAAAATCTAATTAAAATTAGTTCCATTTTGATTATGGTTTACCTAATTGCTTAAGAAATAGATTTCCGATCCTACTCTCATCATGCATAAATCGAGTATGAGTTAGAGTAGTAAAATAATACAACCCCATTCGCAAAATAATCAATCATTTGACAAGATTTTTATTTGAACTGTATCTAGGAATAACCCAAAATTCAAGAGATTGCAATAATATTATTTAATATTTAAATAATCCTATTTCATTTTCCTAGAATCCTTAATCCAGCTTTTGCGCCCAGAAGGGCTACATCTTTATAAGTTAATTCGGGATAACTGACCGCTGTGCCGAAATGAGCTCCACCCATAAATATTGGTCCAAGTACACTTCATGGCAGAATACTTGAGATCAGTATATTCGGATTGTTATTTTACTGAAAAATATCAGCGGTTTTTTAATATTCCGTAGAAGTAATTTTTTAGGTTTGTAAAGGTTAGCTATAAACTAATATTTTTGTTAGTGATTTATGTATTCTATTTTTGATTATCTGGGCTATTTTTATTTAAAGAAGATTGTTCTGGTTGCTAAAAAATGGGTTACCGATCTTTGATATTTTATTTTAGACTTACAAAGTGAACATTTAATGCAAGTAGAGTGGGAAAAATGCTCTGTACAAGAATTAGACATTACAGCTACAGATTTATCAACGGAATGCTTACAGGACATGCTTACAAAGATACCGGGATTGAAATTCCTAAGCGCTGGACAACTGAATGGATTTAACGATTCAGTGTTAAAGTCGTTTTTGGATTCAGGGAACGCTAGGAATTTGGTAATAATTAAGTATTAGTTAATTTGATTTTTTGTTACATTTAATTTTTTCTTAGGTAGCCCTAGATTTAGATAGTTCAGATAATTTAACCGAAGAAGCAATTTATAAATTTTTATGCAAACATGGTCATCAACTTTTGGGTTTGGGATTATCGGGAATGACCCATATCACCGACCAACTTTGGCAAACGGTGTTACCGATCTTAACTAATGCCCAGTAAGTCTAAAAATAAAAATGTATAAAAAAATTAAAAATCTAATTTTAGGATATTGATCATGGGTACGCAAGAACGATTAGGGGTGAATATCCTAGTTGATCAACTTATGGACAGTATTTCGAGGAATTGCCTTAATTTAGAAAGGCTCGAACTTAGATGGGATCCGGATAATTTGAGATTTTCAGATAAAAGCCAAAAAGCCATCGATACCATCAGGGTCAAATGTTTGAAACTAAGATGTTTATGTTTAAGGTAAGGTAATGTTCCTTTTCAATCAGGAATATATTTTTAGTTGGCAACACTGCATTATACGAATCTAGCTGTAATTTAACTTATTGACCTAGTATACAGGCAACATATATTACACTATTATAATAAATTTTACTTTTAGCTTAGGTAAAGCAGAGCATGCCGCAAAGTGATACTTACATAATTTAAAATAGTGGGTATTTTTTTAATAATCTTTTCAAATCTAATATTTTTTTCGACAGTTAATGGTAACATACCGCATATTACATGAATTTTATTGTCAAATAGTTAGGGAAAGCGGGTTAAGATGACGATAAGTTTAAAAAATGCAAAAACAAAATTTTTAGATTTATACATCAAAAAGTAAACAAATACATGTAAAATACATTTATTCTGAAAATAATATGCAACATTTATAATATACATTTTTACATGTACCAATCACAAAGTGCATTGTTTTACCTTTGCTTCTCGATTATTCATAAAAATGTAATCAGCAATGCCATCTCGTCTTTCCCCATGTTAAATGTAAATTATGCCATCTCTTTCTTCATCTGAATCGTTATCTGTGTTGTCATATTTATTATCTATTGACAAATCAGAAGAATCGTTAATTTTTATGTTTTTCTGTTCGTCTTTTCTTTATCTCTATCCAGTGTGGGTTTTTTGTTGTTGTTGTAAGTTAAACTCTTTATTTCTATTTTATTTTTCAGTTTTCTTCTCCTCTCATTTTCTAATTTTTCAGCTTCCTTTTCTTCTAAGACGTTTACCACTGGTGTACTTCTAAGACTTTTACCACTGGTGTCCGGCAATTTCTTTCTTGGTCGTTTTCCTCACTTCAGCAACAGGTAATTTAGGTACTCTTATTTAATAAATGATCTGATACATTAGGGTGTATGCGAACAGCTGTACCTGATGTAGATGGACCTGAGGTAGTCTTACTAGGAATTTCTAAAATCTCGTTAGATTCTTGGGATCTCGTTTCTTATTTTAAAGCATATTTCCATGACATTTCTTCATTGTCAACCATATTCTACGAGCTCTACATTTTCCAAAGCAGAAGTAGTTGGAAATTCATCAGTTGAAATAGGTTTGTCTTTATCTGTTGTCAAAAAAGTCTCAGAATCAGGTGTGTCAAATACTTGGCTATTAATATTTAGTTATGTCGGGTAAGATGACGAAGAATTCATTATTCACTAAAAATGTTTTCTGTAATTTAGTAATTCGCAAAAGATATGTTTCAAAAAAAAATTATAGTAGTTAACCGAAAAATCGTAAAAACCTTATCTTAGGAAGCAATATTCTTAGAGCACTAACATATCGGTACCACTTGTATCATATTGAATTCTGGATATTTGTAATCAAAGGTGGGAAAAATCGCACGTTTCCGATTCTGACTGAAGCCGGTGTAGTCAGTTTTTAAATTCTGGAAAAATCGGGAAGTCGTCATTTGACATCCCTTTCCCCTACTTGTGTATTAATTGTTCGCGTGGACGTGTTGTGATCTACTTAGATAAAATGCAACTCTTAAAAACGATAACCGATTTTTATTAGTTCGTTTAACGAAAAGGATTATACCACAAAATGTGAGACTTTTTTGAAAATATTTTGTTGTTTTCTTGGAAATTAGGCGTCTAAATGTCGCGAAACAAAATCCTCTTAAAAGACCATGGTACGTTAGTCGAGTAGTATTTTGTTCATGTATGTAATTTTTCTTATTACTCATTTAAAACGTTACTATGTTTTCCAAGTTTGGAAAATTGTGCACTGCTTACGCAGGTACAAATTAAAAATTAGTAATTTTTACAAAATAACAAAATACGACTCTTTATAATAATTTACCAAGTTAAGCTTCTAAAAATCTCTTCTATGTTTCGTCATTAGAATGATGTTGTGATTTTCTCTTCATGAAATGGCAGCCTTTTTCTTGGTTAAATAATATTATATTTATCATAAAGTAAATTCAAATTTACAAAATTAAATTGAATTTACCCATACGAATTAGAAAATATAGCCAGATTGTATTTGTATGTCGATGAACAAATCGACCTGCGTATGGTAATTTGTAAGGAATTATCATCCTCACCCTCACCTTTATGTGCTTTTTATCTCACTTGCTGTCCGTTGGTGCTTATACTCACCCTAAAGTTGACGATATTGACGTTTAAATATACAATGTTTTGTAAATAATACATTGTAATTTTGCTATTATATTTTTTAAACGAAGTAAAATCAGCATTGAATAAACATTCCGTATTGTCCTCTTGGCCTACGTAATATATTAATAACTATCTTTGTATTTATTTAGATAATTTTGAACTTTCAGCTTTATTTTAGATAATAGTAAAATTTGTGATAATTCTAATTTTCTATGAACACATATTAAACGGTATGTACTGCTTGACATGTAAAAATATAAACTGCTCAACATTATTCCACTAATAATAAATTGATATTTAGTTAATCATGATTTTTATTAATACAACTATTTTTTAGCGATGGGCGTTACTACGAGGTAGTAAAAGCGAATTTTGAAAGAGCTGACAGGATGACAGTCGTGAGGACATTAACAAATTGTAGAATATCTAATTATTATCTGCTGTCGAACTACAGGGATCTGATATTTAATTAAAAAAATAATGAAAGAATAAAAATTGTTTTGTATTTATATAATAAATATTTTAATAGTTCTAGAAGTGCATAATTTTTTTTGTATAATATAGTTGCGGTGGATTTATAAGTATGACAAATTTAAAAAAAAAAAATACAGATATTTCAATGTAATAATATTTTTATCTACTCCTATTAAGTTATATATTAATTATTCAACTGCTTTTGAGCAATTAATAGTATCCATAAACAAATAACTCTCTGGGATCCTACTATAATTCGGTATGTAAATAGTGTGCAGTAAATTATTGTAAATTTTAAAGCCGATAGATATGTTCGATTGGCGTAGACATTTTATAAAGATTTATAACAACTGGAAAGGAATGTATAATTAAAAGATTTTAAAATTATTAAATCGGTGGTCTCAATACGTAAAATATTCTTGAATATACCATACACTATTTACGAACCGAATTCCAAGATTTCACTTAATATTTTGTGAACAAAACTTGCATCTTAGTATTTATTGTTATAGTCGTAGATAAAATATAGTATTCAACTTGCGGCAATGGTCATAACTCATTTGATGAATTACAGCAAATTTCATCTGAGTAAATTATTACCGCTCATTACATAATATATTATGGCACTGAATTCTACTAAAAGAAATTTGTTTTAATTAAAATAGTATATTATCACTTTTATTATACAAGATATTTAATATATTTGTTAATCTACTGGCCAAAACCATTATTTAGAAAGATAAGAAAATATTTATAAATCCACCGAAAATTACTAGACATATTATTTCAAAAAACAAAATTGTTATTGATAAAAAGTAGCTCTCTATACAATTTGAAACAAAAATGTATGTACAATTTTTACTAAAATAATATGTCAAATATGTAACAAAATATACATGTTATTTATTATACACTGAAAATTGGTATTATTCAATTTTTCTTAGTGTATATAATATGTAGCTATGCTTTTCATTGACTTTGAAAAAATAAATAAATATTTAACTGCTTTTGTTTAGAACAATAAATATCACTAGCCAAGGTTTTACTAGAAATATTTTTACAACTAGAAAAAAAGATCGTTAAACAATTTATATTTTGACTAAATAAACCAAAAAAACACCATATTCATGTTTACAAAATCCAATTACATTTTAACAAATTTTACTGGAAAATAAAAAATCAACTCTTATATTTTTTATATCTATTAGTTTAAAAATTGTTTCCCTGGATGGTTAAAAATATTATTTTTTTGATACCCCTTTACATTTTTTTACTATTCTTTTGAAAATATAGTACAGGAACAATATCGCTCGTCAACAAAATCCTGTGTGTATGTTTACATATATTTTTTTACCTGTATCATAAGAGTTTGTAATAGTTCTGTTTTAAAAATATATTTTCAAGATAAAAGATTTGTTTCATTCAATGTACATCTGTTTAGAGAATAAATAGATAAAAGAACAATTTACAATCTTACAATGTAGCCAAAAAGATAAGTGTCATTAGAAATTTAAAAAATATTTACAAACGAATTTTATTCACATGCTGTACAAAAATTAGAAAAAAGTAGCAATTCCTATACAATTATTATTAGGATCATTTTCAGTTAAGAAATTAAAAAAATTGCCAGTTATTTGGTAGAATATAATCTACCTAAGTCGGGTCAATAACATGAGAAATAATAATAGAGGAAAAAAAATTGGTCAAGTACTAGAATTCTCATTACCATTTATTATCCCAGGAGAAATTTTGTACAATTCTATTATTTTCAAATTACCATTCTCATTCTTTTGTTATTCCATTAAAAGTATTGAGATATTTTACATGTTTGATTACAATTAAAAAGAACAAGATGGTGGACAAAATAAGGAAAACAAATAGTTAAGAGAAAAGTTCTGGAACAAGTATAATAACACAAAATAAAAACAAGATAACTTAAAACATGGCAGTGAAAAGAACGAAAGGAGCAGTTAGGCAAGCAAAATACAAAATGGGAAAATATTTGACAAAGTTCATTTATGAATATCTTTTGTGGAAAATTTAAATTCAAGTTCTATGTCATACCATAAAAAAATAAAATTTTTATATTTTGTACTTTCTTAATTGAAAATGACCCCATAGTTGTTCACTGTTAGTATAAATGTTGTGCAAAGTTCAGTAACGATGATTAATAAACGAAAATGACGTGTAGTTATTGTCATACAAGTCAAGTATATAGAAATATTACCAAAATATTTGAACGTTCACATAAACGTTGATTAGTAGGTGTAAGTTTTAAACATTAATAAAAGTGTTACTGAATTTTTTGAGACATTTAAAAACTGAACCAAATATATCGGAATATAATATATATATACACTTATAAATATATCTTTTTTATTTTATTTTTATCTTAATATACTTTTTCTCAAAGTCAATTAACAGCCAAGAAAATTTAATGGTTCTAAGTGTCCATCGCTAATCAGTCCAAAACACTCCCAAGCTCGAAATTTCATAAATTACCCTATATCACATTCAAAACCTATCACCTATCATAATTATCTTCTTGGACCCTATCCGCGGCGGATTCCTCCTTTTTCTCGTCAGAATCAATCCCGTGGAGTATTTCGTGACACAGAGGACACCTGTCTTGAATATACAGCCACTTGCGCAAACATACGCCATGGAAAAAGTGCTTGCACCTAGTTATTTTAGCGCTCTGCATTTCCTGATAACATATGGCACACACGTCGTCCAACAATCTCAACTGCTCCTTATCAGCCTCCGGGAGACTCTCGATTTTATTAACAGCTGTTCTCCGCTTCATGAATACCGACCAACCAGCTTTCGCGTCGCACCAAATATTGAAATAGGCGTGGATGCACATCATAGCTGCTCGTATAGCACTACCACTTTCAAACATCAGTATCCAAGCTCCATTAAAGAACAAGAATATACCGAAACAGAACTCCACGGTATTCCCAAAAGCACGAATATAGTAAATATAATCGTCAAGTTTCTCCCAGAATGTTTCTCTTTTAGCATCTAGTAAAAACAGCGAATATATAGCTAAAGATACGAATACCTTAACTATAACTTCTATGCTGAAAGCGGTCACTGCTAGTAACCAAGTAGAGGTTTCTTGGGTTTTCCACAAGAAGTACATTAACAATATCGGTAATGAAACTAGTACTCCGCATACTAAAAGAGCGTGAAGATGCTTTTTTAACGAAGGATTATGCGAAGCGCTTAAACTCATAAGCAAAGGATTGACCACATTATGGGTAAAATGCAGTAAAGCAGTGAAGAGCAAACAGAAGTTTCTGCATAACCTTACGAATCTAACTTCTGGTTCCAAGCCTGTAAGGCCAGTTTGGAGCGCTAAGATGTAAAATACTATTGCTGAAACTGTTCCAAAGTTCTTGTCGTCGTCGTCTGTTAATAAAATCCATTGAAAGAATTTTCCGATGTAGTTGCAGATGAATGATACTATGCTCGTTATTCCGAGTACTGCTGTTAAAGTATCACAACCTGTGACCATTAAATACTTCAGTAGTCTAAAGTAGGGGGAGTTGTCGTCTTCTATATCCCAGTAACCAGCTATAAAAAAGATTCCGGCATGTTCAAGCACTCTAAGTATCCAAAACGTTCGTAAAACATCTGGTACGTTCAATCTTAACCATTCAGATTCCACCAAAGCCGACATTCCAAAGTTAGAAACGAAATTTTTAGCTTGGAGGTAGCCTGTATATACAGAATGCATTATTTGAACGATAGAAGTACACAGGACAAATTTAACCAATGCTAAAGGAACTAGGGCTGCTACTATTGGAATATGGTTGAGTAGGAACGTCGGTGTAGGCAGTACCACCAATACAGATGGTACTAAAAACGCTATAGGTAAAATCTTTTGGAGTACAGGATTTCTGGGTCCTAAGTGGATGTTCGTAAAGATCACCGCTAGCAAAAATTGGAAAAAATAATTCTGTACTATGTTGAATATATATACTTTATGTTGTATTAACTGTTCAAGATTAAGGGAGACTACGTTTATGATGTTTAGAGTGCGATTTTCGAAATTCTCCAAGTTCAGTGCTGAGTTTATGGTATTCACATTGGTCCAATAGGATACTATTACCAATCCAACTGACATCAGGTACATGTAGACTACCATCAAATGTTTGGTGCTTAAGATGAACATGCAGATGGCAAGAAAACATCCTGAAACAAAACGAAGTATATGAAATATTATATCTGGTTCGTTCTATATATAATCTTTTTTGGAAAGATTCATTTTCACAAACTCTGTAGGAGTTAAGTATTGGAATCTATAATTCTGTATGTGTGTGTAACATCAAAAAGTATGTGAATAAAGTGTTTTTAGTTTTGATGTCGAACGAACCATTACCGATAAAATGGCGGCCAAAGTTAAAACAATTGAAAAATCATATCTTTTAAAAGATAATAGATATTGAAATATGACCACAACTAATAAGCAATTATATAATAAAAAAAATTACACCGAAAGACAGACATACAGATTCCAAAACAGGAGTGAGGTACATGCTAGAATAGCATTCTCAGATGTTTTATTAGTGGAAAATGCAAGTCAATAAGAGAATTATAAGTTATAATAGGCTTGTTCCCGAAGCGAGTTCCTAACTTGTTATGAACATACTGAGTTGCGCAGTGTAAAAACAATGGATCAGGAGTCTGCGCAGTACAAAATAATGAAATAGTTATTTTATACTGCACAACTCAGTATGTTCATAACAAGTTAGGAACTCGCTTCGGGAACAAACCTATTATAATTTATGATTCTCTTATTGACTTACATTTTCCACTAATAAAACATCTGGGAAGGCTATTCTAGTATATATGGCATAATATAAAGTTTTTTAAATGATTTATACTATTAGTTTTTCATAAAAACTTTTTGTATGCTGCTTCTTTGAATAATTATCAAAGTTGGTACTAAAAATAAATTTTAAAACAAGGACTGTAAAATGTAAACTAGACACAACAAAAAGTAAAACAGACAAACCAGAAACATTTGAGGAATATAGACTGAAAAATGTATATAGTTATAAATTTGAAAATACACTTTAGTTTAGACAAACTTTTAACTATTTTAAAAGTATATTTAATTAGTCAGAACAAAAAATATTGAAAATAATTCGACAAAGGAACTTTTCCGCCGGCCGCCTTTAATCTAACCTGCGATATTATTAGTACTGAATATTGTATATCAGTGAGATTATTACCGGATATTTTGTTAAGATAAAAGAAATAGGTTCGTGTTTTTCATCATACAAGGTGAAAAATAAGAAAAGCGGTCAGTGACTCTATATTTTTATTGGAGTTCATTGCCAATTGAAGTTAATACCTGGTAGGATATGTTTCACAATTTCATCGTAAAAATAGGCCAATACACAATAAATTCATTTACTAACTATTTCGAATGATTTAACAATGTTGCGCCATGAATAGCGGTTGACATAGTAGAGTTTGTTTAATCATCCTCTGCCGTTACGTCATACATTGTCTAACTTTATCTCTCAATCATGAAATGGATGAGACGGAATTATGACGTCATTAACTAATGTCGACGTAAATGTTATTTATTACTTTTCGCAGTTCAATTAATTTTTCATTGTCAAAATGCCTTCCTGGTATAATTTTGAAGTTGATTAATTACTTTTCAAGAGAAAGAGATGCTAGAATACCGCTTTTACCGTTAAATGCAGAACACAACGTTTGGGTTCATCCCAAAAATATAATCGTATAATGCATTTTTTTCGCCACTTAATTACGATTCGATCATTCGTAATTTTTTTAATTTAGTGAAAAATCATGCTTAGGGAAGTTAAACATCCCCAAGCTAGAAATTTGAAACAAATCAGTTAAAAAATTACTAAATTATGTAAAAAGGTACCCAATGCATAATCAAAATACAATTTTTGGCATTACCAATTTATTCATATAAACACACCTTATCATGCGTCATTGAAAACAATCCTTAACATATGTCTTTGATTATATTTTAATTTTGAGGTTATGTCTAAAATAATAGTCAAATAATATATGACAAACGTAAAACAGCAGAATACGTCACCGATTATGACGTAACGACAGAGGATGGTTAAACAAACTCTACCTCACTCAGAAATTCATCCATTTCTATCAGACACAATACATAAAACTGAACTGAACACATATCTCTCACTACCATATAACAATGAATAGTAACTTATTTCAATTAGTTTCTGATCTATCCAAAATTAGCAGTACATTGTGGTTATGGGCTTTAATTTACCATTCGGAGAAATTAGGCAAACCACCAACTTTTTCGAACAAGAGATATTAGGGAGTTATTGAACACGCTTGGTTATAAGGGAATGGCTAACTTAAGTAAGGAAAGACCTTATTTTTAACGCTAAAAATTGAGTTATTGGATCGCGATGCCTTAAAAGCGAGAGTTAGGTTAGGTTAGGTTGATCTATGTCGAACACTTACGAGGGGGAGTCTAAATTCGGTATGGTGGTACCGGTGGTGGAATTATAAAATAACAAAAAATAAGAGCATGTTGTAAGATAGTAGCGAACCGTTGGCGAGTTTCGTATATAATATGCGACTGTAATAATGGCCATACGCTATTCTATTTTTTCTACTCCCATTATATATTAATTATCTTAAATGAAAAGGAACTTTTTTTACAACATATTAATTAATTAATCTTTTTTGTTATTAACTTTTAAACAATTCAAAATATTTTGACAGTTGTCAAAATAACTGTCAAATTACCTAAAAATAATTATATTCTATTGACTAAAAAAGTATCGTTATTGATACAAATAAATTATTTGATTATTATTTTTTTTTTAGAATTATTATCATTTTTTTAATTATTTTTATTATTTAATTATTTACCTTACACTACAATTTTTAATCTTTTAATTAGCGTATCATTAAATAGGAGTATAAAATAGTTATTTATGCAACAAGTGCGTAATAGTGATACTTTTTTCACGAAAGTGAATTTTGTTTGACAATCAAATGAGCGAAAAAGGCACTTTACACACTAGTTGCATACAATATTTTTTCTTCTACCATAATATTTATGTACAAAAATGGATTGCTCATGAGAAAAAGCTATTTTGCAAATTTTTTTAGTTAACTAGTTTTAACTTTAACTAGATTTTTGGCACATAGAATCTTGGCAAGATAAGAAACATAAGGACATTGCAAAAAAAATGTGGTGCACATGCGCAGAGGCTATTTTTCAACTTTTCTTTTACTTTGGGTATGAGGAGATTTTTAAATTAAACTCATTTGTCACTTTTTATCTTTCTTTCATTCTGTCTTTTATTAAAAAGTGGGATAAAATATGGAAAATTAGTGAAAAGTAAGAAAATTACGGCAAAATACGGGAAAAATATAGAGAAAAAAACGGAAAAATATGAAAAAAAATAGCCAAAAACATGAAGAAATACGGCAAAACAGGGAAAATAGACAAATGTAGAAAAATAGGGAAAATAGGAAAATGAGTAAAAATGAGGAAAATAGTAAAAATTAAGACAAAACGGAAAAATAGTAAAAAGTAAATTAATTTGGTGAAAAATAGGCAAAATAGGACAAAACGGGGAAAACAGAGAAAAATGGTGAAAAATTAAGTAAATAGGGGTAAAATTGGAAAAAATACGAAAAAAATGTGAAAAAAATAAGAAAAATAAAAAAAGAGGAGAAAGGTAAAAATAGAAAAAATGGGAAAAAATAAAAAAAAGAAAAAAATTGGAAAAAATAGGAATAAATACGAAAAAATTGGACAAAATTGAAAAAAATAGGAAAGAAGGAAAAAATAGGAAAAATATGTAAAAACAGATAAACATGGAGAGAAATAGGAAAAATTTGGGAAAAGGTTAAAATATGTAAAAATAGGGCAAAATGGAGAAAAATAGGAAAGAGTAGGGCGAAATAGAGACAAATAGGGAAAAATTAGGAAAAAAAAAGGAAAAAATAGCACAAAATAGGGAAAAACAAGAAAAAATAATGAAAAACAAATAAAATTAGAATAGGAAAAATTCAAAAACATATGGAAAAATGTGGGAACAAATGGGAATAAATGGTAACAAATGTGTCAAAATAGTGAAAAATATGGAAACGATAGAGTAAAACAGGGTAAAATAGGGGAAAATGGGGACAAATTGGAAAAAACAGTCAAGATGAGAACTTTGAAAAAAAATAATGTAAAATAAAAAAAATAATCGGCTGTGTCACCCCAGAACTTTCCCGGCTCGACGGTAGAGAATATGTTATTTATTATCATTATTTTAATTACAAAATACTAAGCATTACATTAATTTATGGAACACATTAAAAATAACGAGCCGATAATGAATACGTCTACCGAATTGATATTTCAATGTTGATAATGACATAATCTGCGCATGCGCACGTTGTGTATCACACTGCTACAATTAGGATCTCCTAAAATCATGTGTGGAAACTATTGGTAATTCTGGAAAATTTTTCATACAATAGTTGTAGGGAATTTTATGCTTTACAACTTGGCACTGAAACACTTTGCACTAAAGAGCATAATTTACCTCCAATTTTAAACAAATGGAATATCCTAAATGTGTATTTTTCTCGCCATCTAGCGGCAAAACTATGAGGAATTCGATAAAAAGTTAAACATAAAAGTTAAAGAAAATTTGATGATTTACAACTTTGCACAAGAAAATTTCGCACTAAATGCATTGTTTGTCCTCAAAATCAAGAACAACTAGAGAAAACCTACATTCACATTTTTTACGAGCCCTCTAATGGCGCAACTATTGGAAATTCTGGAAAAAGCTTAAGACTAAAGTTGTAGGGAATTTTATGCTCTAAAACTTTGTACTACAATATTTTGCACTAAAGTGTATTGTTTGTCCTCAAAACCAAGAAAAACTAGAGAAAACCTACATACACATTTTTTACGCGCCCTCTAGTGGCGCAACTATTAGACATTCTGGAAAAAGTTTGAAACAAAAGTTATAGGGAATTTTATGCTCTAAAACTTTTTTACTACAGTATTTTGCACTAAAGTGTATTGTTTGTCCTTGAAATTTAAAAAAGTAAAAAATTGTTACATGTGTATTTAATCAATGTCGGTCTTGGGGACCTTTATTGTACCAACTTAAACCAAAAACTAATGGTCGCATTCGAGGCACACACCGACCCTTCATACCAAATTTCAGCTTGATTGGTCAAACGGTTCGGCAGTTATCGTGGAATATTACACACAGACAGACCTTAAGCTGAAAATGTTTTCAATCTTCTTGGGGGACCTCAAAATGGATGTTTCCATCGATATCTCGATTTTTTTTTGCTGGTTCACCTTACTTTCCCTTTGATGGGTCCGGGAAAGTAAAATAGAAAAGAACAGGAAAAACTGGAAAAATTTGCAAAAACCAAGTAAAGCATGGTCGTACAGGTATTCAGCTAGTATTTAGTATAAAACTGTTTTATTTTTCGACACACTTAAAATAGAAGAGGCCACGTGACTTGCTTTGTTGACATTTAGAGAATTACCCAACGAAAATATTTATCAGAAGAGCGCATCTGTTCTACTTTTACAAATTTATCTAGAGAAAAAGTTGATAGTCGTATCACTGTTACCAAAAATAATTCTAAAAATATACCGTAAATGCGCTCTCAACAATTAAATACAGAATCGATTGGTGAAAACCGCAGCTTCCTAGCTTTAATATTAACGGAGCGCCCGCCCAAAAACTATTTCAGGCAAGATAGCATTTTGTATTGGCACCTCTTAATAGGGACATTGGCAATTTTTATTAAAGAATTTTATTTTTCATTTATTTATGACAAGTAAAAGTAGAATTGTGTGTGCAGCAAAAAATTGACTAAACAAATATAAAAATTGTTTTCATCGGTTTCCAGCTAAATTCAAAAATAAATGTTTGGTCATGTATTTCAGGTCAGGTACTTTTATTTTTATTATTTTGAGTCTTCCTGTTTTTTTTTCTTTAATACGTACGATATGAAATAATAATAATTTATAATTCTTTACCCTCGTAAACATTGTAAAAAGTAAATGAATTTCATCTCTATTCATAAATGATTAATTCCTTTGAATTCTGATAGCGGCGCCACTCTCCAGATATAAAATGTTGTAATGTAAGGGTTTCGTAGTCCCTAATTTTTAAAGTTTATTTTTTATTATTAACGGATAAAAAAATTTGTACGTGTTGGTAAAGATCTGATCCATGTTCCTTACCCCTCAATTTTTCGAAATTTGATTTGGATCTTTTCTAAAAAAAATGTGAAAATAGTAAAAAACATGGAATTTTGCCATTTCTTTTTGAAAAAACCAAATCAAATTTCGAAAAGGTGAGGGGTAAGGAACATAGATCAGATCTTTACTAATACGTACAATTTTTTTAATCCACTAATAATAAAAATTAAACTTTAAAAGTTAGGGACTACGAAACTTTTGCATCCACTGCTTTATAGTATAGTACAACTTCCTCTTAATGGAACATATGGAACTTGAATGATTTTTTAAAATTTTTATTGATACAGTTTATTATCTGCAAGTAGCGAAAGAACATGTTAAAACTCATTTAGTCCAGTATTTTATTTATAAAAAATGTTTAAAATACTACTGTGCATGGCGGGAAAAAGTATAGGTTTACACCATCTTGCGGAAATTCATTGCAATAACGATTGTTGTCCAAAATATTACTTTATTTATGAAATGTCAAAAAATTTACTAAGGTTATTGCACTGACATACAACCCATCCAAAATAACAAAACGGTGTAGTAAGAAGTACAAGTGTTTTGTACCTTGCTGCAAAAATCATACAAAAACAGTTCCGGATAAAATATACATACACGTGTTACATGATGAAAATATACGAAATTTAAATTAAATAAACAATCCATTAGCATGACCAAACCAACCTTCGGTAAATTTTGCGAACATGCTTTTTGACATCCAGTGACGCAACTTTGCATGGGAATTTTGTTTTTTTATATGTACTGATAAAAATGACAACACTTATATACTTTGTCCAACAACTAAACCGACTGCTACGTTGAAAATTAGAGAAGTTGGGAACGAAAGAACAAAGGGAAACTTAGAGAAGTAGGGACGCTGAAGGTGTCGTTTTAGTTGTTGGACAATCTATAATCATAAGGAGTTGTGACGGATTTAAAAGTTATTCAATTTAGAACGTTTGTTAAATAATTCATAAATTAAAAGTAATAATTTATATTAATTTTAGAACCTTCTTAGCACCGAATTCCATAACAAATATTCATTTTAAGATTGTTAGTTCATGTATTCTCATTAAGTGACTGGCTGAATGACAAAGGACAAAGGTCAAAGCCAAAAAAAAAAAAAAAAAAAAAAAAAAAAAAAAAAAAAAAAAAAAAAAAAAAAAAAAAAAAAAAAAGCGTTTGACGTCGAGGTTGAAGTTGGAGAGTTTTATAAATCGTAAATCTATAAATCTATCTAATCGTCGTTCTGTCATTGATTGTAGATCACTTTTCTATCTACAAATCAAATTTTAAGGTCATAACATACATTATAATTTTAATATACTCTACTCTGCACAAGATCCACTACATTGACTGTAAAGTAACAACGATATTAATTTAAATAACCTTATATTAAGCCATAATTTATTTATCTTTTTTAATATATTGTGGTATATGACTTGGAGTTTTATTATACTTCGCACATTTGACATAAGGATAACCTTTTGAATTAAACTAAAATAAATATTTTTAATTTTTGTAGGTACCATTCAAATGAAATAAAATCTGACAGTGACATTTTTAATTGCTAGAGTAAAGTTTATCATCGACCTTGTTATTTATTTTCAAATACATTAACCGTTTATTGCTATTTAAAAGATATAACATTAGAAAAACTGGTTTTAATCTTATAGATGTTTTTTAAATAAATTATTGCATATTTATATCAATTTTGTTAGGTTTCCTAATTCAATATTAAAATAATAATATAATAAAATAAATAATACTTCGTAGATTTAACTATGATGTCAAGTTAGCAAAACAAAAAAAACGATTAAGATAATTAATTTATAGGTTATCTATGATAAAAAAACAGATTAATTGATATTTTAATTGTTTAGTTTTGAAAACAGGGTGTCCCAAATTAGAGTAATCGATTTTAAATGTAAATGTACAGCTTATTAATTGCCCTAATGAATTCGGGTTATCACTAGTTGTTTTCCTTTTCCCAAAAGTTTTTTATTAAGTTTGTTTACATGTTATCCCGTCAATACTAATTTTGGTCAAAATAAATGGAAAAAATATGTATTATTTTAAATGGAACACCCTGTAGAGTTTAATGGCATTCAAAAGTGCGATTAATCTCCTTTTAAAAAATCGGTTGTGTCGCCCCAAAACTTATCCGACGAGTATCCATGAATACTTTTTCAGATATTTAATGTTAAAGTTTCAAATTTTGACATTTTTTTATTTTTGACAGGTGACAGTTGGATAAATAATTTTGACTGTTCTGAATAGTTTTTCAAGGGCTTTCAAATGACATATTGCATCTGTCATTTTTTGATAGTGACACCTTCCGTTTGACAGATGTGTCATACAAAAACTAATGGGTTTCTTCCGACGGATAACCAAACCCATATAACAAATTTCAGCTCAATCGGATTAAACGTGTGGCCTCTATCGTGGAAGAATACGCACAGACAGACAGGCAGACTTCCAACTTGAAATGGTCTTTGGGCCGGTTGTTCAATGGAAGTTTAATTCGTTGATTAAGTGAACCGGGTTCAATATGTAACTATGGATTAGAGCATCATGCATTTGTCAAATTAAAAACAGAATAAGTATTACTGATTTGTCTGATTACCGATATCTTTTGTCTATTACAGGTATTTCTTTTGGCAACCGAAATCGATTTAAAAAATTGTTTTTGACCATTCTTCCAAATGGTTTCAACATTGTCTGAACACTGGTCTCTTTCTTGTTGGGGTAATATAATATCAATCATTTCCAAAAAAACTTCATCATGATTTATATCTTCCACAATTTATGCAGTATAATAAAATAGTTTATAATATTCCGATATCAAAATGTTCCACAATAACATAATGTTTATCAAACAATGTCATAGAATTTATAGGTTGGAATCAGTCAATTACCTCTTTAAACCACAGAATTCTTGAGATTAGTTTAAACTACGGTTAAACTAGGTTTATTCAATGAACCTTTATTGAAAAACTGAAACAGAATTGTTGAACTTGGTTCAGTCAATATCGCTCTATCATCTCCGATTGAACAACCGGCTCTTAATCATCTCAGGTGACCTCTTTTTAGCTCGTTCACAATATTTTCCCTTTTAGGAGGTGGGTCGGGAAAGTAAAAATGTATAGTTTAATATCTTTTTTTTAAGAACGACCAGAAAGTATACACTTTCTGGATAATTTTTCCCCCAGAAAATAACGTTTTGCCAATCAAGACCGGAAAATGAACATCAGGGACCAACAAAAGCTTTTTCCGGTCCCAGTTGTCAATGTGCCTTGATTTCGTATTATGACAACAATGTTGCGATTAATTGTCAAGTGACAGTTCGTTGATTTTTTATTTGTCAAACTTGTTTCGTTTGTTCGGAAATTTAATTTGAAAATATGGATTCAGATTTTGAAATGTCTGACATAGAAAATGAAATTCCAGAAGAAATTTTGGAAGCAGATCGAAAATTAGTGTTTTGCAAGTCTCCAAACTTCCAGGACTACGGCTCGTCCTGGAATCTGTAAAGTAAATTACTATTTTCTACGGCTATAATACAAAACTGCTCTTTCTTAACTGTTCTTGATAGATCAATGAGGTACATTGTATGTCTCCAATTTTATTTCCGTATCTGATAACACAATAATTTATTGTGTAATTATTTCAATAAATCAGGTCTTTCATGGAATGTCAATTTCAAGTAATGACAGTTCTATTTTCGTATATTTATATAGCTGTGCCGCAAATCAGGCATGTTTAAGTTTAATTCCAGAATTATCTAAGGAAAAATATGAAAAGTCATACAAATCATTTTCAAAACTTCTCATTTATACTAAAGTGTAATTGATATTTTAATTGTACCTAAATAGAAATTTTGAATGACGTTAAATTTGAAATTTATGTTATTTGTTAAATCATTTCGCTATTATCTATTACAGCCGTAGAAAAAGTATAGTGTTTAACTCGCATGGAATGCTAATTTCCCACTCGTATGCGGCTCATGCTGCAAACTTCATACTCGTGGGAAATAACTATCATTCCTTGCTCGTTAAACAATATACTATTGTTTTTCTAACAACAAAGATATTCGAGTTTTTAAGAATCACTGCATTTTTCCTTATGGAATAACTGACATTAAATAAAGAATTTATTCAGTAACAAAACATAACAAAAATTTAATGTAAATATGAAAGCAATTATTAGTAATAAAGAATGTAAAAGTTACAATAAATGCTGTATATGCCCACCCTCTTCTTCAATACACATATGCAAGCGAAATTTTAAATTTTCAAACGGATTTTCTAATGTCTGCCAGAATGTTTTCGATAATGTTCCTAATGTTATTTTTTAGTTCTTGTAAGTTGTTAGGCTTAGGATTGTAGCATCTACATATCCCCAGAGAAAAAAATCTGGGACAGTTAACTCAGGAGATCGTGGTGAACACTCAATCGGCACAGCTCAACCTATCCACTTTTGATTAAAAAAATTATTTAATAAATCTCGTTTTGTCAATGAATATTGAACTAATTGTGGATATTAAAACTATTCCAACATATCCGTGTAATTTGTACCTCTCACAATTGGTTCTGTAAAGAAAAAAGATCGATTTAACTTTTGGACTAACTCTTTCAAATTCATTAAAAGAACTCAGCCCCATATTCTGCAATTATGTTTCTTCCACATTCCACTCATGTGAAACGCTACTTCATCAGACATAATTAACAACATATTGGGTTCATTTCTGAATAAAACTAGTAAAGTCTCGCATATTATTAGTCGTTTTTTATAATCTGAGGGGTATAACTTCTAAAATTCCAGCAATAATTGAAATTTTTCGATTGTTAGCTTGTAGCACATCATTAATAGATATCAACTTTTCTAAAAGGGCATCAACATTCCTAGGTTTTTTAAGGTGTGCAATGCAACCAATTTCCATAAATTTTAAATGTTACTTTATACTAATATTCATAGAAGGGGGATTTTTACCAAATTTTCTTCTCAATAACCTCCTTGTTTAAGTAGTAGATTTAGTTTCTACGTAAATTAACACAGTTTGAGCTTTACTGAGTAAATCATTTTGAAAGTGACTTGGTAAATTAAATTACTTCTGTTTTTATGAATTGTCAAATTTGTGTGATTTTGTTGTCATGTCAAGAGTTGATTTATTTTACTGTGTGTCAAATTAGGTTTAAATTAAATATGCTTACAAGTGTATTACTCGCTTATTAAATCGACAGATGTATGTACTTTTAATGAATAAATATGCCAGACATGTTAAGAAAAGTCGTTTAAACATTTAAAATTTCGTTTGCATACTTATGTGCATTGAAGACGGGAGTAGGCACATACAGCATTTATTGTAACTTTTCTATAAAAAAAATGCAGTGTTTCTTAAAAACTCAAATATATTTGTTGTTAGGAAATCAAAAGACATTAAACTATATATGTTTTATAAGGAGATGAAATGCTCTTTTGACTGCCATCAAAATATACATATTTTTCCATTTATTTTGACCAAAATTACTAGATCATCCTGTATTGGCGGAATAAAATGTAAACTTCATAAAAAACTTTTGGGTCAACGAATACAATTATTGAAAACCTGATTTCTTTAGAGCAATTAATACACTGTGCGTTTACATTTAAAATCGCTCACTCTTATTTTGGACACCCTGTATATAATCTTTTAGCTATTTTATAAAACCATGAAAATACAACACAAAATAGCTTAATTTTAAATTAGAAAAATCTGTTATTACAGCTTTTTATAAACATATAAAAATTCGTTATAAAAATCTTAAAAATAGTGTTAGTCATTATTAGTAATTGTTACACGTAAGTAACTAATTTTAAAGTAGAATTAAGAATAAATATTTCATGACCTCTGAATAATTTATGGATACAATCAATTGATTTTTTTGAACTTGTATAGCGTGTAATAAATTTTTTGAATACCAATGTTTTGTATCAACACAGAAATAAAGTAGATGTGTCCAACTAACCTTATTTATAAAAAATTGCTCATGATTTATCACCAAATAATGCTGTGGGAGCTAAAAGGAGTGTGCAAATAAATTTTTTAATACTTGGTCATGATTAAATTGTTGTTATTGAGATAAAAGACTATTTATGGAGTATGTTCAATCGACTATACTAAAATGAAAAAAATGGTATACTAACCTAATGTGCTAACTAGTAGCCTGATACAAGACCTTAAGATATAAACATAAACCAGTGAATCGTAAGGATCAATATTTGTTGTAACATTCCTGTACTCATTTTCAATTTTTGCATATTTTTCTTGATACACTGATGATAATTCATGGTCGGCTACACCAAGTAGTCCAATTTTTAGTATTTCATCGATCACGAACAGAGGAGGCACTCTCAAAATAACTTCCACAAATCCTAAAACTCTTCCACGGAACGACATTTCATTGCAAGCACCGAAAATTTACTTTTAAAAATTGAGAAAAGGTATTTTTATTGTAGACCTTGCAAGTGACAAACGTCATTGACGACTTTACTTACTTTCATTTCGTATTCAACCGATAAAACAGAAACCTACTTTAATTTTAAAATTTCAACGGCAACTGCCATCTATTTTACTGTAGTCAAATTAAATTAAATTAATGTGAAGATTGTGAAGATAACTTTTACGTGCAGGTTCCTGTAAAATAGTCAATTGTACATTGAATAAAGTTTGTAACTAATCTGGTAGATGTTACTAGCAATTAGTTACTGTAATTCCAATACAGGGTGTTATTTATTTTAGTTATTTAGAAGAAAAACCTAACGGATGAGAGCACAACTCGAATAATCTTCTATAACGAATGTTTTATACTATTTTTTATAATTCGGCTTTCATTTAATTATTTATTAATATTTTTATTATGAAAATAATCTTATTTAGGGATATTTTGGTAAAGAAAAGTTAGGTTGGTCACATTGAAAGAAATTAAAATAAATTCACATGTTTGTCAATTTGACGTTTCATTTACATCTGTGTTTGTTTTATTTTCTGATTCGTAAATTTTGTAAATTTGAATAAGTGAATAAATTAAATAGCCATTAGGTTTATCCAGAGATATGCGTAGGGTAGATGTAGAATCAAAGAGAGAAGTTGTATCCAACATAAACCCTAAATATTTACATTATTACTCATAACGAACCTCTGAAAACGGTGTTGACAGATTTGATTTTATAATATATTTGTATTTTATCATTTATTAAATACATATCAACGAACTGTTATAAAAATTCATTGACACTGAAAGTTGAATAAATAAGTAAAAAAAAATGATGGACAAAAATTAAAATACGGTTTTTACATTTCAATTTTGAAATATTACTACGCCTCTGAAGCAACGCTAATGCACATATATGAGTAGTCCTAAATCAAAACAAAAGGTGCTTTTCGAGTCGAGGTGTTGAGAACATCGTCTCTACATTAATTAACCATAAGTCTGTCTCTTTCATGATCTCTCTAACCTTATCCTATCTCTATGGTTTATCCCTGTTTAATAAAGCAAGAGTGCCAATTCATAAAAACAAAATATCACCAAAAAGAGTATCTACCTACAATAATGTAATTCCAAAAATTAACGAATAACTCATTTTGACACTGTCGTATTTTCATATTTCCGTATATTATTTTGTGATATTTATAATATAAATTTGCAGTAGGTATATTTTCATTTCCTCGTAAAAAAAAGGAGTCCATTTATACTATGAAGAGCGATTCTATTTGTAGGAATGCAACTAAAAATATTCTATAATGCACATGTGTCTCTAAAAACACTAATATGCCAACGCTTTCAGATCATTAGTGGGTCTTTAGTTAATAGCGTAACACCGCTGCACGTCAAAATAACGAATTAATCAGCGTAACTGAGCTACTCCCTTTAAGTTAAACGTTAAGATGTTCCTCGGACTTTTTAGCTTTTTAGTTTCTGATGCCTTGCTTGCGATCCCGGCTTCATTAATAATTTTAAACACGAAAATAAGTAGCTAGTAAGTAGATGTTTGACTGAAAAATGACTTACAGGAAGAAAAAAACAACTACAACCGGTATAAAATTACGATCGTGCCGCTACAGAAGATGTATAGAACGTATGAAATGAGTGATTAATCGATTAAAAATAGATTTTAATTAGGGAAATATTTTGGTAGAATAAAGTTACTTTGGTAAGTTTTAAAAAAATTGGCAAGCCTGTCAGTTTGACGTTTCATTTATTTTTGTGTTTCTTTTATTTTCTAATTTGTATTCGTAAATTCAATTTAATTTTCTAAATTAGAATTTAATTTATAATAAATTTGAGTGTTATATTAGTGAAATTAAATAGATATAGTATTATTAATATAGTGTATAGCATAAATTTTTAAAGCAAGAAAACCAAAATATTAAGGTAGAGTTCATAACAGTTTAAATGAATATAAAAAAATAAAAGTCCTTCTAGATAATTATTCAATGAAACATATCAATTAACATGGACATGTAATAACCTTCAATGAAATTTATCTGCTGCACACGATGATTGATGTGGATAATTAAAATCACTGATCAGAGACTTAACTAACAAGAAACAAAGTATACACAGAAATAATTAACCGTAGTTATTTTTACATTAAAGGCGAGGTTTATCAATTCAGAATTATTCCATATTAATATGTCTTTTTATTTAGAACGAAATTTTTAAATTGACATTTCGAGTAACATTTTGTATTAATAAAAGCAGAAAAATTTCTATAAAAATACAAAAAAATTAGCTAGATAGAGATCAAAACTATCAAGTAAAGATGAACATTGGAAATTTTGTTTATTTTACTCATAATTAACTTTTTACTATTTTGAAATTAGTTTCTTTATCCAGCTTTTCTTCGGCTCATATTTTAACAAGTTTTTTTACCTTCACAGGTGTTAGGTTCGTATATTTGTAATTTTCTTTATTTTTAGTTTTCTATAATAATTATTCGGTCTATAACAATTATGTGGCGGGCTTCGACTTTGCCCTGTTACTGAGGCCCAAAAGCCCCATTATTAGTTTCGTGATGGCGAAAAAAAATTCTTACCCCCACTTTTTATCACTTTTCTTGACGTTTCCGAGCTCCCTGAGCCCGAAAATGCAAAACAAAAATCCTGTCCGGACCTCTGGATGTCTGTCTGTCTGTCTGGATGTAAACACTAACTTTGAACGAAAGCTCCGATCGAGTTCCGCTTTTCACTTTAACTAGTTAGTTTTGTCCAAGGAAGATCCCTATTGAATTGGAGCAGGATTTGACTGGCCCTTCCGGTAGCCGCCATACAAATTAAAGTGGTTTGCATGGGAAAACTTTTTTCCAATTCAGTTTTAGAACTTTTTTCACTTCACATCATTCATAAATATTTCCCTACATTTATGTAAAAAGTTTGGCCAGTATCACACAAGCCATTCCGGGTACGCCCCACACGATTCATAAAAATCAAGTTCTCAAGTGATAAACCTTTTTACACTGCAAATTAAAAAAAACTTACGTCATCGCCAATGCATCACAGCATAAAAAGTGTTCGCTCTATGTTTTTAATTATGAATTCATCAGTTCTCTTACCATTTCTTTAAACTCTTTGTTAAGATGAAAAAGAATACTCGCTACATGTTTTTTGTTAATTTTTTACTTTCCCGCTACATACACCATATATAACAATAGTAATAGTATATGGGTGTGTCACGTTGACGGTCCGGTATGTAGAACAGTAATGCTAGTTAAAATTTGAAAATTTATTACACGGGTTTGTCAATACGCTCTATCTAATGAAACTATTTACAACCTTCGGTGACTTCCGGTTGGACCGGAATTAGATGTCAACTTTGTTATTTCAAATGGAAAGTGCCATGTTTTTTTCAGTTTTTGGATTCAGCATGATTAATTAACTATTAACATATCATAGCTCTAAATTACGCCGTTTTTGAAATATTTAGGATTTTTTAAACAAAAATTGAAAAACGTGCGTTTAGATTAACTGCGATATCTAACGTAATTCTTAACTTATGATCTTTAAATTTTATGCAGGCGTTATGAAAACATCATTGTAGTATAAAGTGAAACATCAAGTGGGATATTTAATACAGGGTATTTAGAATCAAGCATTTAATATTCCCATTTTTAATACTCAAAAAGTCAATAATTTCAAATCAAACACTCTGTATTTTATTATCAATCTTGATACAATTTTTCATTCTCTTTTGTCTTTCGATCTGTATTAGTATTGCCCATGCATAAAGTTACGCATTTCTGAGTTATTTCTAGATTTATTGTAATTTGGAAATGTTTTACACAAATAATTAATCATGCCATGAAAGTAAAAAAAAAACAATCATCCTAAAAATTTCTTACTTATCGAATTTGCTTAATGAGTCTCTATTGAATAAAAATCCCAGTAAAAAGAAGTACAACTTTTAATTATTTAATAACTATATCACAAAACATTCTCAACAACACCAACATTAAATTCTAAACACTTGTTGATTCTCTTCAATAAATTTTAGTGTGTAATTTTAATTAATGTTTCGGGTTCTAAAGATTGAATGGTTTGCCTAACCCTATATTGTAAGTCTTTTTTTGTTATGATAGGATCAGCGTACACAACATTTTTAATATAACCCCAAATGGAATAATCTAAAGGATTTAAGTCTGGAGATCGAGGGGGCAAATGAAAAGGACCTCTGTTAGCAATTCATCTATCCTCGAATAACTCAGTCAATAAAACTTCCACCAGGATGTAATTGTGAGGTCCAGTACCATCTTGTTGATACCAAACGGTATCTCTCTCATTATTTGGAAGAGCATATTCCTCACCATAAAAAGCAAAGCTTATAATTCTGTCCTATTTTATCGCACAAAAACATTAAAACTAAAATATTCTTAAAAATACCTATTATGAGTCAAGTGTGGATTTTCATCTGACCAGAAATGACTGTTATGTCTATTGAACATACCATTCTTTAAAAACATGGCGTCATCACAACAAATTATGTGTTTTAAAAAATCTGGATTTTCTTGAATTTTAATCAACAACCACTAACAAAATTCTACCCTTTTGGGTAGATCAGCCGGTTTTAAGTTTTGAACTAAATAATATGAAAACGGCTTCCACTTATGTTTCAAAAAAATCTAGTTTTTTTTGTTATACACATTGTCTATTGGTTTCCTTTTAAATTGATTATCTTTTTTTATCGTTAATTGTGATAAATATTTAATTTAATTTAATTTTAAATTTAGTTAGTTATATAAGTTGTAGATTGGTAAATTTATAAGCACATGATCCGGTTGGTTGATTAAATCCTCTTGTATTTTATAGTTTGGGAGCTAGGCCACAGTTAGGCGAGAGTTAGTCCAAGAGCCAGGCCATAACTAGGTATTTATAAGTAGGCGGATAGCCGTCAATAAAATTAGGAGCCAGGGCTTCAAATCGCTTCCAAGGGCCACAATTTGTAGAGAATTACCATTTCTGCAGTGGGATATAAGATAAGTAATTTTTTTTGTTATTAAATTTTTAGAGCATTTTTTTTCTCGTAATTTTTGCACAATCATAAACCAAGCTAATTTAATGATATATTTTTCCATAAAAATGATATTAATCAATTTCAACGAAATTTATAGCAATTGTTATAAGGTTATATAGGTATTGAATTGAATATAAATGATTGTTCGAAAAATTTCATTATTAAACTGACGCAGGTCAATTATTTATTCCTTTCATAAATATTCCATTTAATAAAAAATCATTGTTCATGTTAATTAATGATTCCGATTAACACCCCTTGAATAATTAATTGCCTAATTATAAAACAAAATTCCCATTGTTTCAATTGAATTAATTATCAGCTAATTCAACCGATATAATAAATCATAGCAATACAGTGGCGGAATTCAAGGGGTAATAATTTTTGTAAAACGAGAAGCTGATGAAAAAAAATACTTCCAGAAAGGAAGTATAATATTAAATGACTAAATTCCTGTACGCGCACATCTTTTGTTTTATCTCGTCAGTTTTTCCAGGGCTTACTTTGTTTGTTAATTAGCCAGTAATTAGGCCGACGTGCGTTTTTTTTCTTCTCTCAGCGGTTTGAATGGGTGGTCTTGGATTTTTTGCGGAAAATTAAGAGGTAAAAGAGAAAAAAGTTTAAATGGGAAACAAATGATCGTCAGCGGTTAATTTGTGAGTGAAAGAGACGTATGATGGACGGTAAAGATTAATTATTAGATGAAAATTATTGTAAAGTTGCAAGGTAGATTAGTTTCGAACTTTCTCATTGTAGGATATTTTTTTCTCTTAAATAATTAGCAAATTGACGTTAATATTTATTTTATAAACTTCCTAAATGTTCCTATAATATAAACATTAAGTTTTTTGTTTTTTCATAAGAGAGACTAAAATAAATATTGTAATGATTGACTCATACAGAAAAATCTCAATTTTGGGGTGGGTTCTATAAAAAATGAAAAAAAACAAGCATTACAAAAGGAAACCACATACAACAATAAATTTTAAACCCTGTTCATCTTTTCTTCTTTATACCCCTCCAACGTCAACTCTTGCAACACTCTTCCTTCTACGAATCAGCTTCGTCTATTTATTTCTTCACTATATCTATATCTTCTTCAAAATCCTTCTTAAATTGCTTCTTTTGACCTTACTTATTTTAAAAGATCTCCATCATATTAACGGCCTTGTTTATCTTTTCCGAAATAAACTTCTCCTAAACTTTTGTCAATTTTTTTATTTTTTTAAACTCTTTTTTCGTACTTTAACAATAGTTTTATTTAATATAATTTGGTTTTACACCTTTTTTATAATTAACTTTTCATAAAATTATTGTGACATCTCTCTTTTTTAAACAATTTCTGACATGCCTGTTTATTATTTTTTTTATTTGTCTTTTCACCAAAATAAAAAAATTCTTACTTGATTAAAAAAAAAGTTCATATCTTGTCCTTTACCCAAATACTTAAATTTCCTTTTAATACCATTTCCCAAAGTTTTTTTATTTTCATAATAATAATAATAATAATAATGATGTGCCAAAAATAAAATTAAGATTCTTAATATTCCACAATTGTTAATTTAGAACATCTTATACACCGATTACTATCAATCATTAAAATCAAACTTTTTCAACAATAAACTATGTTTCAAAAACAGAAGATTATCCATTCTCACATGTGATAAAATTATTCAAAGAATAATAGAAACAAACTCGAAGTCATACCACATAAAATATAATTTAAGTAATCAAAAGATGAAACTAGCGAGGGAGACATGTTTCGGCCAAACAATGGCCATCATCAGGCCTACAATACAAATTATAAATGTTAGACTACATAAAATTCACAAAGTTAAAATTACTTACAGAGAATATGCACGTACAAATTGTACATATTGTACGTGCATATTCTCTGTATTAAGTAATTTTAACTTTGTAAAGGTATAATGATATATTAAATCATGTTATGAAATGTTTTTAACACTTTACAATTTTAACATTAGTACTTAACCTATGACAATTAACTAACTCAAATAATATTTGTACACGTCTCTCAAAACCAATATATAGATACCTACAGTGTGTTACTAAAAAACAATATTTTTAAAGCATTTTTAAGGTATAAATTACTTATATATTATTATATTATTAACGTATTGAGATCACGATATTTTTTGGAAAAAATCTAGTTTAGTGGTACATTAAAGATTTTCATGTTTCTCTCTAGACTAATTTTCGGCCAGAAAACACGAAAATTTAAAAATGACTTTACGGATTTTTGCCAAAAATTTTTTTTTGAAACTATAATCAAACCACCATTGCACTTTTTTTTAACATTTATCTCTTCTTTGTAGCTGCTTTTTACGATATTCTTTTCACACACAAATGTAAACCTAACGAGAGAGGTGCAAACCTCTGAAGAGAAACTTATACTTCAGAGTACTGTACAGTAATGATGATGAGTATTGTATGTTGTCATGACCTTGTAACCTCCATATCTCCGGTCCACTTTGATCTACAGGACTCGACCTAAAACTCGGCCGAGGTATGATCCTAAGGTACCAGGCTTGAAGTAAGGCCGTAAGAGCTCTCACAGACAGACAGACACACACACACACTAACAGGATGATCTCAATAACTTATATATCTGGAATCCTTTCTTATTAACAAAAAAATATTTAGAAACCTTTTTTGATAAATTCTTTTAAATATATACGGTAAATAATATTTCTTAAATTTTTCATTTTATTCAAAAGAATGACACTTCAAAATTTATACGGTCGAAAAGTGAATGGCCGCTACTATAAAGAGGACAATACGATATTTGTAAAAACCCATTAAAATTGTATTTTACTAGAAATTCTGAAAAATGTTACAATGGCAAAGCCCTACTCTCTATCAAGAGCCACTTCAGATGTTCAAAAAGTTGGAGTTAATAATTCTATTAATACACAGTAGCGTAGACTATTGATATATTTTTTTAAGTAAATCCTACCCAACTTTCCGAATAAATTATTTTTTTTTTTAAATAATTTTGTAGGTTTGCACAAAATCACTAAATTTTCCATTTTTCAGTTAAATATTTTTTTTTACTTTTTAATTCCACGATTTTAATTGAATAATTTCTTGAGACGTTAGTAAAAAGATTGGTGACATCAAAGGAGATTAATTTAGCATCATTAGGGAGGGTGAAATCTTTAATTTTATTAATAAAGTCTATAGAGTTAATGACTGTATATTTAGGCTTGTAATTTAGAAGTTGATTCATTTAAAATTCAATAATCATAACTTCTCACAGTCAGATAATGTAAAAAATTTGCATAACATTTTTGATTGCAACTTCAAACTTGATCTTCTCGAAGATCTTGAGATCTCTCGAGAGTTAGACAATCCGTCCTCTACTTGCGTGAACACCCAAATTAATTTAAAAATTTAAACCTTTATTCAAGAGTCTCGGGAGCTTGTGATATTTTGTAACTTTAATTTTAAGTACTATATTTTTTATTTTGCCTTCTACTTGCCATCCTTAATTCTTCTTCTTTTCCTATAAACTATTACTACCTTCTCTCACATCCAATTGCCATTTTCTTCTCTTTTTTCCTCTCCTCTTCCTTATCTATTCTTCTTTCAATTTTACACCTAACACTATTCTAACCTCACGTTATCCACGCTGTATGGTACAAGAAAACGCGACGTACTTTATTATTCAATTTTCTCCTTTAATTTTTCAACTCTCAATGTTCTCCCCCAAGAGGGTTACATTGAGGCCATGGCCAGACATAGGGTATTATTTAATTGTTGTTGTTAGTATTATTGCGGCTTTTAAGCACGATGTTTAGTTTAATTTGGTTTCTCTTTTTTACTCTTCCATAAAAATTTTGACTTTGTTACTAAATTGTTAATTACTTTTGTTAACTTTACTTCTCCATGTTTATTTTAGTTGTCCTGAAGATGGCTGGTTAACCAGCTGAAAGCGCTTGACAATAATATTTCCCATTTTAATTCCATTACACACTTAAAGAGTACAAATCTGCGTTTCTTTTCTTAATTAACAATAGGCTAGCTTTTTGAAAAATGCATTTCAAAATTTTTTTACAACGGGACATTCTTTCTACAAGTGTTGAAATGACAAATAATTTTTTCAAATTTTTAAATCAATATTTAGTGCTTTTAAAAAATTATTTTAGATGTGGTAGTCACAATAGAGGCGGCGTACTCATCCCGAAACGGTCGCGCGGAACCCTATATTCAGCAACAAATTAAAGTTATAAATATTTGAGCTAGAGATTCGCGAATAAGAAGTTTTCTTTGACTAATTTAGTAGCTGTCAATGCTGTCATTCTTAGTTTTTATTGTACTTTTATTTCTCAGTTTTTGTGTCTTTTTTTCGTTTAAGTCATATTTCCTAATTAAAAACAGTTCTTTTAAGGGCTAATTTAGTTTATTGTTATATTTCAGTTTAAAGTAAGTATATTTTTTATCAATGAACACATTAACCTTACATTTGGACATTATGACTAACCTTACGGTTACGAGTCGTTTTAAAACGAATTAGATGAAAGATTAATATCAAAACCTAAGCACACTGAATAATAATACGGTAAAACTGGTATTGCAAAATGTTTTTATCGTTACTTATTTTTAGAATATGCCTGGGAAAACTCTGAAGACACAAGCGCAGCAGTTTGTCTTAAACTTATGCGAGTACTTTGAAATGGAGAAAAGGAATGGAGGACCTTTAGAACCACTGTCATCTGTTCAAGAGGTAAATAAAAAATAATTAACTTATAAAATAAGAAAAAACTAACTCTTTAAATGTATTTTAGCGAGTAGCAGCTGCACTTAAAATATCAAGAAAAACAGTGTATGCTATTAGGAAAAGGAAAGAGAATAATCCAATTTTATCTTCCCCTGGAAAAAATAGGCCTCGTTTGAAACTGAAGACTACAGATTTACCTGAAGGAAATAGAATGGCAGTACGAAATACATTATATACTATGTATGAGGAAAGTTAGTAAACTCACTTAATATTAAACACATAAAACTAAATCAATTTTTTTTTTTAGAAAAACATGTTACTCTCAAAAGTTTAAATAATGAACTAAGGAATAAAGAAATAGTTTCTACTTCAAAATCATCTTTAAGCATCCTATTGAAGGAACTGGGTTTTAAATTTAAAAAGGATGATAATCGAAGAGCCTTAGTTGAAAGAACAAATATTGCATCACAAAGAGCATGTTTCTTTCGTAAATATATGGAAAACCGTGAAAATATTTATGCAAAGGAATTAATTTTTTTAGATGAAACGTGGATTTATTCTAAAGGAAATAAAACAATGTCTTGGCAAGATAATAATGTCAAAAGCGTTCGTAAACCAGAAGGTTATGATGGTAAACGATTTATTATTGTTCATGCTGGTTCATCGAAAGGATTTGTTCAAGGAGCAAGTTTACTGTTTTGTTCAAAATCTTTAACTTTAGATTATCACGGAGAAATGAACAGTGCGATTTTTAGCAAATGGGTTACAACACAGTTAATTCCCAATTTAGAGGAGCCATCTTTAATAGTAATGGACAATGCACCGTACCACAGCGAAATACAAAATAAACAACCTTCGACTTCTACAAAAAAAGCTGAAATAATATCTTGGCTTAAAGATAATAATATTAATTTTGATGAAAAATTTAAAAGACCAGCAATGTGTAAAAATGAATCGAAAAGAAAATATATATATATATATATATATATATAATTGATGAATTGCTACGAGAACATGGTCATGAAGTATTAAGATTACCTCCTTATCATTGTGAGTTTAATGCTATCGAGTTAATTTGGGCTGATGCAAAGACATACTATAACAAATATATTGGCAGAGATGGAAACGTTCTAAATATGTGGAACGAAGCATTAGAAAAGTGTAACGCTGAAGTGTGGGCTAATTGTGTGAGACATACTGACAAACTCATTGAAAAATGGTATGAGCGAGAGCAACATTTAAGTGACACAGATGTTGAACAAATAATTATAAACCTAGGTGACCAATCGGATTCTGAAAGTGATGATGAAGTATAATAAGTATTTTTGAAGTTATACATGTAAAAAATATATTTTTCTTTGTATTCAATTATTATGACATATATGAAAGGCTTTTTAAATTTTAAATAATAAAAATAGTAATAATAACACTTTCTTTATTGAATTGCTAGATGACAGGGTATCGATAAAGTTCTTGAACCCTAAATATTTATATAATCATCTTGTGTAGCTGCTATTAGCACGCTTTGTTTATTAATAATAAAAGTGCAAAATACCAATTATGCATTGTAAATAATACAAGTGCAAAATTTCAATTATGTATTGTATCTTACATCTTACCAAAACAAAATTCATATTTAAATCTTTTTTTTTTGATATATTATTGTAATTGATTGTTAAATCTGAGTTTAGTTCTTATATCTCCTTAAAATCCACATATTTTTCAATTGCATACTTAAATATCTTCCAAATATGTTGTGGCAATATAACGAAATTATTATAATAGGTATTTAGTAATTTAATGTAAAAACCAATATTTGCACGTACGTGGTGGCAGTAGGCACGTTGATTGTGAACACAAGACAGTTTTTGTTTTGATTAAAACTTTTCGACTAATTTCGTTTGAATATTATTGATGACGCACGGGTAATCATTCGCTGGCCCGACTGTAAAAATAGAAGGTAGAGTTTGTTTAACCATCCTTTGCCGTTGCGTCATACATTATCCATCTCGATCTCTCCATCATGAAATGGATGAGACGGAATTATGACGTCATTGACGTATTTCTTAACTAATTCAGATTATTTATCACTTTTGACAGTGAAGTTGTCATATTTTGATTTGTTGAGTATTTTTGATTATTTTCGCCTTTTTCAATAAATTGTTCATTGTCAAAATGCCTTCCCGGTATAATGAGAAAGAGCAAACTTTAATTTTGAAGTTGATTAATTACTTTTCAAGAGAAAGAGATGCTGGAAAACTGCTTTTACCATTAAATGTAGTCTACAACGTAAGTATATATCTGTATTACTATTATGCAAAATTAAGCATTTATTGATTTGATTTTAATTTTATAGCATGTTGCTGATTCTCTAAACATATCTATTAGAACCGTTCAAAAAACAGTTACTAGTGGAATAGAAACAGATAAAGACTCCAAAATCAAAGTGGGAAAAAGAAAAATACATTGATGCATCTCATTTTCTTCCTGTTATCATAGATCTGAAGAATCGGACTTTCAGAGTGATGATGAAGATGATTTTGTCAGTGATGAAGCTAAGATTTTGCATTTTATTTCATTACATGCTATTTTAGTTTACGTTTCTTATCCGTTCTTTCGTTCCTTTTTCCTATTTGTATTGGGAGTTTTTTCAGAAATAAATTTATTTATACATGTGTTTTTATTTTCATTTTTTAGGAATACTTACGAAAGTATTTCTCACAATAACACAGACAATAATTACTATATAGTTATATCCCCAAACTAGAAATTTGAAACAAATCAGTTAAAAAAAAGGAGGTTTCAAGTTAAAAAAAATTAATAAATTATGTATAAATAATGTACGCAACCGATAAAGCAAAATACAATTTTCGGCATTACCAATTTATTAATACAAACACACCATAACATGGGTCATTGAAAACAATCCTTAACATATGTCATTAGTTACATTTTAATTTTGAGGTTATGTGTAAAATGACATTCAAATAATATACGACAAACGTAAAACAGCAGAATACGTCACCGATTATGACGTAACGGCAAAGGATGGTTAAACAAACTCTACCTATTAGTTTTATATGATTTTATAATAAATTCGTGACAGCTCGTGATAGCGCATTCCTAAAGTTCTCGCTTTTGGATACGAAGGTCCTCGGTTCAAACCATGTGTTGTAATCTTTTTTAAATTTTTTTTCATAATGTTCTTTAGTTTTTCCTTTCGTACGTTGTAGAAAAAATGTACTGTTTGTGGTGTCGTGCTCAAACTTCGTCCGCGTGCGATATGGCCATCATATCCAGACTTGTTGCACAAACTACAATTAATTTATTTTATCATAAGATCCAAAATATTTTCTCTTGGTTTAAATCGAGGCTGTTTTCATTGTGAATCTTCTACATTATTATTGGTATAGTCTATTCAACCAATATACACCTGCTTAGACTTAAAGGTATGACTGTGCTGAAATGTACACTTGTAATTTCCTCCAATATTACCCCCAAGAATTTATTATACCATGCTTTTATTGAGACGTTTTTTTTTATTTATTGGTCTTAAGAACGAAAATCGATTTTTTGTTTAGAACTGTGCTCATATTTAATGATACCGAAAGGGAATACAACCAAAATTAATTTTCGGTGGTATTTAATACATTTTGTTTAATTATATTGTACTTACTTAGTATTTTCAATCCTGAAATTCAAAGTCTGAGTCAGGATCACTGTCGCTGCTTTCCTCATTTGGATTCTAAATATAATATTATTATAATTTCTTCGATTCGTTTTTTATGAATCCACCATTCGCCTATTAACTTTTCACGTTTTCTTACACTTTTTTCCCAATTTTCAGGAGTAGCAATATTCAGTGCATAGCCTCGTCACTGTAACCATTAGCTTCAATGTGGATTGATTGGATTAAACCGGCAATGATAAGGCGGAAGTCTTAGCACACCATGTCCATAACTGAGTATAGGTTCATCTACTATCAACATTTTTCTCCTTCATGCATTTTAGCTAACGATAATAATTCCGGTTGGAAGCGTTATCAAATACAATAACAGATGGTTCATTTAAAGATGGCAAAATTTTCTATTTTAACCATTTCACAAACATCTCTGTATTCATAGAATCATAATAATCCGCCGATTTTGATTTAGACGAAAATAAGAGATCCGCTCCATTAAAAAAACCATGCTTCCGCGCAAGAACAATAATGTGTGGTTTTCCTTCGTCATCGGTGTGTTTTATGGATTTTATATTTTCTTTCTGTGCTACCTTTAGCAAAAATCCAGGTTTCGTCAAAATATATAAATGAAGAATTCATTTGTTTAAACTTTGTATAGTTTCTCAAAAATTCTAGTCTTTTGTGATCGTACTAGCTCTCTCACACAAAGCCTTCCTGTTGTCTCCTTTTTTGAATTTAAATTATATTTGTCTCATAACTCTCCAAAGACTTGTTCTGGAAATTTAGATTTTTATCTTTTAGTTTTTCTAATATAGATTCTAAAAAGACATATTCTTTTTTCCACACATTGAATATGTTGTGTCACGAATTTCTGTGAACGTCGGGAAACAATTTTTTCCGTTTTCATTTTTCGCACTTTTCAATATTGACTTCGTTTTTGTTTCACCAATACACAGCTCATCACACACACGTTTATATACAGATAAAACTCGTAGCAACGGGTCTCCATTGTTTTTCTCTGCAGTAAAATAAGCGTGTACATTAATTATTAATTATTATTATTATTATTAATTATCTACATTTAAAGCACGTCTCGGCATTTACGCGATTTATAATCATAATGATATCCAATGTGACATTTTCGTGTATTATATCAATATTTACAATAAATACAATATTTAGGGAATTTGGTATTTCTACGAAAATGGGGTTCATAGAGAAGTTTCTAAAAATTTTAATATTTAGTGCCTTTTCATTTTTTCTCAAAAATGCTAAGGCAAGATGCTCTAGATAATCTGTTCTTATTTATTGTTCCAAAATTTTATTTATTTTCATCTAGTACAGTTTTTGAAATATTTTGGATCGAAAAATAGGACCTCACCAGGAAATCACTTTAAGAAAATAAATTTTATTTTGCCTAAACTTATTAGAGAATCGTTAAATGCGATTGTATGTACGCCCAGCTGAATATTGATTGTCACCTATAATAACCTATAATCCAATTTTATAGTCAGTTTATTACTACTTTTTATGATTCATATCGTATTTCTGTAAAAATTTTCGAATATACTAATTTTATACAACATGATATTCTTGGATCTCAGTTTTTTAGAATTAAAGTAAAAAACTTAAAGTTGAAACTTTTAAATTTTTATGTTTTCAAAAAAATATGACATGTTACATTGACGTAGTGATACAAGAAAAGATACAATTAGGTGTACGCCACTGTAGTCTAATATTTAACATCATTATGACATTTGCGGGTAAATAGTCCGTCATTCACTCATTCATTCCAATGTCCACTGGAGCTAAGAAACATGTCTGCGAAAACATAATTTATGCGACCTCAAATCGTCCCACAATATGATGAACTCTTCTTTAACAAAAAAAATAAAGTCATCATAAAAGTGAAAAATATAAATGGGCATATAGTTTCATTCATCGATTCATTCACTGGCAGTGAAAAGAATCAAAAGCGCAGTCAGAATCGAAAGACCTGTCAAAAATTGTGAATAAATGGTAGATTTTAGGTGCCCATGGGAATACGCAACAACATTAATCTTCATTTGTTACCAACCACTTCAACTGTTTAGTTCATTGTTGGTCTATTAAGATAGGTCCTATTAATGGTCCTGATACGGTTTTGTGTTAAAAAGGAATTTTTGTTAATGACTTACGGCGTTCCGTTTAAGCTAAGCCGAATTCGTGTTTCTTTCGCGTCATAAATTTTTAATAAAGATTCTACAATTTTTTTAAGCTTTTATTTGTAAATTTACAAATACTGCAAGATTTATTACCTTTCAGGATATTTATCTTTTAAACAAATTTAGATTTGCATTTATTTTGTTGATACTTTGAGTTTAATTTTCATATAATAATAATAGGTAGATTGGGGAAGTTTTACACATTTAGAAAAAAATCACTTCGTTGTGTTAAGAAATTGGCCTTTGGTGGAAGTTAATGAAAATTTTATATGATGTTTGTATTGTTTAAAGTAAAAAAAATGGTAAAGTGTAAATTTTCTGCTATGACTAGTTTAGCCTCTACAGAGTGTGATACTGTGTTGGTAACCAATAATACTAAGTTTAATTTATTTGTATTTCTGAGGTGAAACAATAAAAAAACTATAAACAATAAATTAACCAAATCTAGAAAATAAGTGCCACTAATAAAAGACGTTTAGTACTATTATACACAATGTCTTATTTATATGGAAAAATAGATTACTTTTGACCTACAAATACACCAACCCGTACAGTTTAAAATTTTTTTAAAAAATAATTATATTTTGTTGATCTCTACTTAAAACCCTATAATTAAATATACAGGGTGGACCATCATATAGGGTAAGTTTGTATAAAAAAATAATGTCTGTCTGTGTGTATTATTCCACGATAGAGGCCACTCGTTTAATCCGATTGAGCTGAAATTTGGTATACGGGTTTGGAAAGAACCCATTAGTTTTTGTACGACATGTGTCAAACGGAAGCGTCACTATCAAAAAATGACTGATACAATATGTCACGGAATTTGACTTGCAATATGTCATTTGAAAGCTCTTAAAAAACTATTCAGAACAGTCAAAATTATTTGTCCAACTGTCACCTGTCAAAAATAAAAAAATGTCAAAATATGAAACTTTAACAATAAATAAAAAACCAAAAAAATCGAAAAAAATGAGAAAAATCAGTAAAAATCAGATAAATCTGAAAAAACGAAAAAAAATCAAAAAATTTTGGGAAAAAAATAAAAAATAAAAATTTACAAAGGAAAATCTAAAAATCGCAAAAAACGCAAGAAATCGAAAGATATCGCAAAATAATCTCAAAAAATTACAAAACAAATCGCAACAAATTCCCAAAAAATGGCAAAGAAATCGCGAATAACCATAAAAATTCAGATGAATAAAAAAAAATTATAAAACGAAAGAAATATAAATGAGGAAAAATTACAAAAATCGGAAAAAAAAACAAAAAATAAGAAAAATGATAGAAAAATTCAAAATAATTGAAATAAATCGTAAAAAATCGAAAAAAAATGGCAAGGAAATCCCAAAAAATGGCAAATAATCGAAAAAAATCGGAGGAATAAGAAAAAATGAGAAAAAATAAAAATTAGAAAACAAAAGAGAGAAATAGAAAAAGAAAAACATAACAATGAGAAAAAAATTAGAAAAAATCGAAAAAATCGAAAAAATCAAAAAACAACATTAAAAATTAAAAAATTAGAACAAAAAACCGAAAAATCGAAAATTGAAATTAGAAAAAAATTAGAAAAAATCAGAAATATCGGAAGAAATAAAAAAAAAAACAAAAAAAATTCAGAGAAAGATTAGGAAATTTTGGGAAAATAAAAAAATACAATTTTACAATGGATAAAAACTAAAAATGCTAAAAATCGCAAAAAACGCAAGAAATCGAAAAATATCGCAAAACATTTATTAAATGGCAACAAATTAATAAAAAAATTGCAAAGAAATCGCAAATAACCATAAAAATTCAGATGAATAAGGCAAAATTAGAAAACCAAAGAAATAAAAATGAGGAAAAATTAAAAAAACGGAAAAAAGAACAAAAACAAGAAAAATAATAGAAAAACGAGAAAAATCGAAAAATATCCCAAAAAAAAATCGCAAAAAACCAAAGAACAACCAAAAATTCAAAAAAATTGAATTACATCTTAAAAAATCTCAAAAAAATCGCAACGAAATCCCAAAAAATGGCAAATAATCGCATAAAATCATAGGAATCAGAAAAATGAGGAAAAAATCAGAGATAAAAATGCCTGTTCCTCATAAAAAGACTACAAAAAATCAGAAAAATCGGAAAAAATAAAAAAAAAAACAAAAAAACTTCAGAGAAAAATCAGAAAATTTTGTGAAAAAAATAATAAATAAAGTTTTACAATGGAATAAACTAAAAATGCTTAAAATCGTAAGAAACGCAAGAAATCGAAAAATATCGCAAAACAATCGCAAAAATGGCAAAAAATGGCAACAAGTTCCAAAAAAAAAATGGCAAAGAAATCACAAGTAACCATAAAAATTCAGATGAATAAGAAAAAAATAGAAAACGAAAGAAATAAAAATAAGAAAAATGATATAAAAATGATAGAAAAACGAGAAAAATCGAAAAATATCCTAAAAAAAAATCGCAAAAAACCAAAGAATAACCAAAAAACGGGAAACAACTGTAACCATAATAAAATGGAAAAATTCGAAAAAATTGAAATAAATCGTAAAAAATCGCAACAAATCTCAAAAAAATGGCAAATAATCGCAAAAAATCAGAAGAATAAGAAAAAAAAAAAATAAAAAAACTTGAGAAAAATCAGAAAAAAATTAAATTTTACAATGGAAAACGTTAAAAATGCTAAAAATCGCAAGAAACGCAAGAAATCGAAAAATATCGCAAAACAATCGGAAAAAATGGCAAAAAAATGGCAACAAATTCCAAAAAAATCACAAATAACCATTAAAATTCAGATGAATAAGATAAAAATAAGGAAAAATTAGAAAAATCGGAAAATGAACAAAAATAAGAAAAATTATAGAAAAACGAGAAAAATCTAAAAATGTCCCAAAAAAAATCGCAAAAAACCAAAGAACAACCAAAAAACGGGAAACAACTGTAACCATAATAAAATGGAAAAATGAAAAAAAATTGAAATAAATCGTAAAAAATCGCTAAAAAAACGCAAAGAAATCTCAAAAAAAATAGCAAATAATCGCAAAAAATAAGAAGAATAAAAAAAAATTAGAAAACAAAAGAAAGAAATAGAAAAAGAAAAACAGAACAATGAGGAAAAAATTAGAAAAAATCGAAAAAATCAGAGATAAAAATGCCTGTTCCTGATCATAATCAGACTACAGTTTAATGGGAAAATTACAACCCCCCCCCTCCCAAAGTAATACATTGAATCTTTTAAATAAACAAGGGAAAAACAGCAATATTTTTGCCGTCATTTCGAGTTTTCGAAAAGTCAAAGTTACAAAAATAAATTTCTTTATATGGTATAAGTATCGGAAAAGTAAAAATCGTTTTTTGGGGTTTTTAACGATGCTAAATCGATTGCCGTTGTCTGTTTGTCTTCACCGTTCTCGAGTTGAAAAAACCGTTTTATAAGAGTTTTTTTTCTTCGAAAACTAAAACGGAAGTTGATTAAATATATGATATCATATAATTTAGTATTTCTATTAATAGAAACAAAATATTACCAAAATAAAATGAATTAAACTGTTTATCGTCAATTCCTGATGAAGTTAACCGAAACGTATGTCGAGTGTTTTTTAAAAAAAGTTTTAATCTTTAACATTTCTTTATTTAAATAGGGATTGTTTATTTCTGTCATGGTTATAAACGGAGAATAATTATTGAAAAAAAAGTAAGAAAACGGATGAACGGACACATGTCTTGCAAGAAACATGCGGTCGATGCAAATTTTGAATTCTTCGCGTTCTTTTCTAGTGTAATCGGATCTATCTGAGTATCTCGCGCTCAACGGTGCCAATGTTCTCATATCTTCTTGTCAAAACGTCAAATATTTCATTTCTCATTTATTACTGACAACACCAATGAGAGTGTTTAGTTTATTTGTTCCGTTTTTAAATAATTTTCTGGAATTTAACAGGCATTTCCTTTAAAAAAACACCTTCATGATAATTTTAATCAAAATAGTTTAGAAATTAATTAGATGTATGAAAAATTTATGACCCACATAATAGTTTCTCATTATTGAAGAGTAATATTTTTGTATGCTATCTTTTTATTTTCCTTTATTATATGTCTTGGTAATATAAAAAAGATTACTGTATATACACAGATTTATTTCTTTGCCTAAAGTAATTGTTTTTTCTTTTTAAACTACTAGTGAAAAGAAAAATCTAATTTAATCACTTTCTGCCCCGACCGAAATCAACTATTAAAACATAATTTGACGTAGGCGTTTCTTCACATTCAATTAAGTAACGAATTAGGGAGCACAAACGAGCCCGTGGAAGGTGCGACATGACGTACATAATTTCTGTCAGGCTGAATTTCGGCGACGATTGCGAGTTCACCAGGCAGGAACATGAGAAATGGGACTACTCGTGGAGTGAATAGAATATCATCGTTTCGATTCCCCTCCAAGCCCCCTTCCTCCAACCTCCAACTTTCCACTCGAATCGAGAGTGAGATGAGGCATTCAAAAATACAGGGATGGATCTGGTTGAAAACTGACCTTTTACTTAAACACTTCACTTGTACTAAAAAACATTACAATAATTTATCTACTGCATCTGATCTGTATCTGGTATATAAGACTGAAGTGAACTGTGTGAGAGTACAAGATAAAATGTGCGCTTGGTAATATTTCAATCGCGCATTCAATTTTCGGTGCAAGAAAAATTTGCCGACTTGTAAACATCATGTTCGTTCTGGTTTCGAAAAATATCTGTCCCAGAATGTCACACACATGTGCAGTAGACAAATCTGAGGACGAATCTTATGTTACACATGCGCCTGGCTTTCTCGGACAGACATTTTTCGAAACCAAAACAGACCTATAATAGGTTTAACACTAGGATTGCTAGCTGGTACCAAGCAGCAACTAGTCTAATATAATCTAAAATTGATATGGAATAGTTTTTAATTTGTTTATTGGTTTAAAATATAATACGTTCTTTGCATAATACTTTAAACTTGTACATATGTATGAATTTTGCGTTCATGATTTTTTGTATTGTTTAAACGTTTTATCTATTGTTCTTTTTTTATAAAATACAATATAGTGTAGAACATTTACCGAACTAAATCCCTTACAGGATATGCTCTGTTTTTTGGCCTTCAACTATAGCATCATCATTTCATGCACATGCTCTGCTTTTATTGTTATTGTTAAAGCCGGTCCTGTAGAATTCCCGGTTATTCTCACTCCATCTCCACTCAACTCCAGACTACAAATGGCCACCGTAGATGGTAGGAAATTACAGGACTACTATCTTTCATTTTACGCCCCAAAATTTCTTATTCCAATTTCCTGTTCGCGTCTGTCAGTTGTTATGACTCATTTTCTGATAACAACTCGTAGCGAGACTATTATGCAATAGAACTATTACACAAAGGGCTTATCTTCCATTATATGTCATGCGGTCGGTGTTCGGCGTAGGGAATTGCCACCGAGCCCCGTTGCCAGCACTGTTTCTCGCCTCACTTCGGTTGGTTGGTACGACTGCGACTGCCTTTCGATTCCAACGTGCGGCTCAGCGACACAGAGTTGCCGTGTGGAAATTCTTTATAAGGAAAATCCTGTAACAAAAATAAATGTTCATTTTTTGATATAATCTATTAGTCATGACTGCTTCATAATAAAAATTCTCGAAATAAAAGGGAATATAAAAAAAATTTTAAGACAAAAAAAAACTAGAAATAATTTCTTAAAATTCTATAAAAATTACAAGAAGTATAATTTAAAACACTTTATTTTATTTTATATTATTTAAAATAATTAGGTTAAAAATATTTACGACAATAAAATACAAATATTGGTACAAATTCAATGTAAAATTCCTGAATTTTGAAGAACTTAATATAAAAACGAAAATAAAATAGTTAAAAATTAGTAAATTTAGGAATAAATACAAGTAATAATTCCATGCAGGTAAGAAATTTTAGAAAATTAAGCATTATGTCATGTGGCAGAAAATTTATGATGATGTTTGGTTAAATATTGTTTATAAAGCGGTCAGTATGTGGCGTTGCCAGCACTTACACGGCAAGAGGAAATTAAAACTTTCCCCACGGGTATCCACGAATACTTTTTCAGGTATTTAATATTAAAGTTTCATATTTTGACATTTTTTTATTTTTGACAAGTGACAGTTGGAGAAATAATTTTGACTGTTCTGAATAGATATTTTCAAGGGCTTTCATATGAGATATTGCAAGTCAAATTCCGTGACATATTGCATCTGCCATTCTTGATAGTGACACTTCCGTTTCACAGATGTCGTACAAAACTAATGCGTTCTTCCGACGGGTAACCCAAACCTATATACCAAATTTTAGCTCAATCGGATTAAACGTGTGGTCTTTATCGTTGAAGAATACACACACACACAGACAGACAGACAGACAGATATACTTCCATCTGGAAATGGTTTTAATCATATCAGGTGACCTCAAAATGGATATTTCCATCTTTATCTCGAAAATTTTTTTTAGCTCGTTCACAATACTTTCCCTTCTCGGAGGTGGGTCGGGAAAGTAAAACTGATGCGTATAATGGAATTAGTCTAATAATAATTAATTTATTTAAAAAATGGGTGAAATTCAATTAATCAATGTATCGAAAAAGTAAATACAGAGATCATATTGAATAATTTTAAAAGTGGGACAAATTAATTTACGGATTTAATGTACTATTTTGAAACGATTGAAGTTCCACCCCTGCTTTAATCCTTTTCTCAAACTGTTCGCTTGCAGGTACCATTGTCGCCATAGTTATTGTTGCTTATTCACGTTATTGTCACCGTTAGGCTTTTGTTTTCCCTTTAATCATGACAAAAAGTTGTAACGATGCTGGGGCTATACATTACGGCTCCTATTATTATATATAAATTGAACCGGACATTGAGTTATATCACCAAGAGGACAATGCAACTTCGAGGAAGTTAAGTAAGCAGTAAATAATATGATGGGTTGACAAGTTTCATTTAGATACTTAGTCGACGCCATTTTGAACGTGGAAATGCTTGTTATGGAAATCCCTACATGAATACCAATGCAAAAAATATTTTGTCTTTTTTTACACTTACAAAATAATAATAATACTAATTAATAATTGGTAATAATAATAGATAGATGTTTATTGACAGCTCTACATACATATATTATACATATGTTTACAGTTATAGTTTTTAAAATGTGTAAAGTTAAAATTAAAAAAAGTAAGAAAAAAGTAGTAATAATTACATGAAATAGATATGAAAGACAAGCATACAGTAATACACCCAGTTCATATAGCACAAGATTATTAAAATCACTTATATTGTAAAATATGTTATCAAGCAAAAAACGTTTAGCCAACTTACAAAACGAAATAATATTCATTGTTTTGAAATGTTTAAATTTATTATAAATCTTTATGTCCACTTTGTTAACTTGTGTTAAAGGAATTCTTGAGTATGGGACAATAAGATCGTCCCGCTGCCTTGTATTGTACTGATGTATATCAGAATGTAAAGATAGATGCGGAACCTGCTTACATGTAGTTAATAGAACTTCATAAATATATTTGCATGGCAAAGGCAAAATGTCATATTTTTTAAACAATGGACCACAGTGCATGCCAAACGGAACCCTCTCAATAATCCTAATTGCTGCTTTTTGTAGATTAAAGACCTGCTGTGACTTAAATGAATTACCCCAAAAATATAACTCCATATGACAATAGGCTGTGGATCATGGCAAAATACACCATTCTCATACATTTACTGTCTAGCAACTGTCTTAATTAGCGCATGGCGAATACTGTGTGAGGAGAGTTTTCCACACAAACTTTCTACATGTTTACTCCAAGTAAGACCTATATCCAGTGTGATGCCAAGAAGTTTCACTGGTTCAGATTTTTTAACCCACCTGTTAGAATTCAACACAATATTATGTGTTTTCTTTTTATTAAGTTTCAAACCATTGCTACTAAACCAAGCTTTAGCGACCTATAACCTTTTCCTCTCAAGTATTCAAAATCCCTTGCAGTCAGGGTGGTATCATCTGCAAAAAAAGCAGAGTTTACGGGCCACATCGGTGCTGGTAAATCGTTTACATAGTAAAAATAACAAGGGACCAAGGAAAAACCCTTGTGGCACTCCTGATGTAGTGGGAAGTAAGTCCGATTCCACATCATTGACGCTCACAAACTATCTCCTTCCCGTCAAAAAGATTTAATTAGATCTAGGATGATTCCTCTAATACCGGTAATGTTCTAATTTTAATAGAAGCGTTTGAATATTGACACAGTCAAAGGCCTTGGTTAAGTCATACATTGTTGCAAGTGTAGAATTGACCATTATCTAATGCTCTTCTTTAATCAAAATTTCAAATAATAATAATAATAATAATAATTCTTTAATTTTCCATAGGGCGATCATAATTCTATAGGATTCATCAGCATAAACAGAAAAAAATATAATAGTAAAACTTAATCCTAAACTAAAATTATATTAGACACCACACATTAAAAGCCTACAAATCTAAAAATTCAGCTAATAATACTAATAATAATAATACTTTATTTTCTATTTGACAACACTAGATTGTGTAGGATTCGGCACTTTACAAGTAAAAAAAATTACAATGGTTTACAAAATTCACTTACAGTATAAAAGCTGTTTTCTAATAAATAGTTCTCTAATTTTTTTTTAAAAATAGTAACACTTATTGATTTCAAAGGAGATAATGAAACTCGAAGTCAATACCACATAATGTATTTAAGTTGAAAAGATCTTAAAGATCTAGTAGCGTAGCGACATGTTTCGGCTCAGATGGCCATCTTCAGGCGCTAAAATTACAAAGTGCTATCATGAGTACAATATTTTTTTAAATTATAATTTAAAAGAACTTACAATGCTTTGAAAATTAATTAATTATGGTAAATATGTTAAACTTTGTGGTATGAAACTAAACTAATTGTAAAAGTAAAAAATTATTGTAAAAAATTATTGCAAAAACACATGGTATAAATAATATCACTCCACAGGAGGAATTAACCATTATCACCAATAAGTTTAACGTTATAAGTAAATATCGAAGTGCATCACTGTGGAGTGACATTATTTATACCATATGTGTTTTTACAATAATTTTTTACTTTTACAATTGGTTTAGTTTCATACCACAAAGTATAACATATTTACCATAATTAATTAATTTTCAAAGCATTGTAAGTTCTTTTAAATTCTAATTTTAAAAAATATTGTACTCATGATAGCACTTTGTAATTTTAGCGCCTGAAGATGGCCATCTGAGCCGAAATATGTCGCTACGCTACTAGATCTTTAAGATCTTTTCAACTTAAATACATTATGTGGTATTGACTTTGAGTTTCATATCTCCTTTGATAAATTTTACCACATTCGAGAATGGATAATCTAGTTTACTTATTGATTTCTTTATCCAAGTATTAGGTAAGCTATTAAATATTCTGGGTCCAATATAGTTAGGTGCATTAGACGTTGATTTCCACCTGGAAAATGGCACATGAAATTCACTAACTTGTAGTGTGTTATAAATATTTTCAACAATCACAAATTTAGTTTTGTTTTTATAAAAATATAGGCACAAAAATATAAAGGGATGCTAGTGGAAGGAGTTTATATTTCTACATGATTCTCTCTGGGAGATTTTAGCTATACATGTAAAAATTCTTTTCTATGCAATAAAGTCATGTAAGGCATTACTAGAGGTACACCACAGGCATAAACCGTATCTAAGTCTTGAATCAACCTGTGTAAAGTACACCAGAACAAGTTGTTGATCTTCTAAAACGGATCTAAGATTAATGAACAGAAGTTTTAACGAATTTATTTTTGAAAACAGGTGATTGCAGTGAATTTTCCAATTAAATTTTTCATCTAAATAAATTCCCAAAAAACGAACACTTTCATGCGTGCAATTCAAATTCATGTCACCTACATTAATATTAAATTCATCAATATTATGTCTATTGTGAAATCTATTTACATCTGTTTTTTCTGTGTTAAAAACAAATCTAGGTTTTTAAAGTGACTTCAAAGTTGTTTATGAGTAACCACGATATTTGTGGTTGTTAACGTTAGCAACTGTCACTGAAAGGTAGGAAGACACCACCGATTTTAGCGTCAAGTTTTATCTAGACTAACCCTAAACTCACTTTTCTCAAATATCAATGGAAAATTCAGGTCGATTTACAATATAAAAGCAACTAATCATTCTTCTTAACCACTTGTAGTCACCAGAATAGTTACATTATTGAAAGTGGTTGCTATGAGAGTGGCTTGTCAGTCAGTTGCTACAAAATTGCTTGATTGTCACTTTAGTTACAGAATAGGGCCCTTAATAAGCAACAAAATTGATTATTATTCAGTATTTCAAACTATTGACCGCTGATCGATTTATCGCATGCAATTGAAGCAAAGAGAACTTCTTAGGCCGTTTTGGTTTCGACGTGTATTAGTTGGTAACTATAAACCAAGGTGCAAGAAGTATTAAAATTCTGATTATTGTTATAAGTTTCAAGCAAACACGTTGCAACCATTGGTTTAAACCCAAAAGAGAGTAAACTAAAATTATTTTTAGTACTAAATTGGATGAAGTAACATCGTGAAAAATGCTAAATAAATGAAGAATGTACAAAGAAGACAAACAATGCAAGTTCTATTAAATAATCACCATTTACGGATTCGCAATACCTTTACGCTCACTGTAATAAATAATTTAATTTTATCCTTGTAGGGATTATTCAAATAGCGACAGAGATCAGAAACTGCAAGATTTGAGAGCCTACTAAAAGACGTCTACACGGTATTGGCAGAAGCGTAGATGCAAAATATTTAAGAGAAGGAATTTAAATCATTCTTGTAATATATTTTCTTTAAAAAAATTAAACATTTCCATGAAATATGCTTCATACAGCCATTATATAATAATAATGTTTATTTACCAAAATAAAAAATCTGATGTGGCCAGCACATGACCTCTCGCCATTTTTGAATCAAAAATTTACAGGTTGTCACAAAAAGTATGAAAAAAAAATTATTTTTTTGTAAATATGGCAACAATGGCAAAAGATTCGAAAATTTTAATGAGATGAAAATAAACTATAGGGTATACAAAATATATATGTAAAACTTTATTGCCGTTTTGTATAATAATGGCGTCATTACCCATAGCAACTGCCACTTCCGGTTGTGCGATTGGAACCAAAATCTAATCAGATCTAATCTAGGGTATCAGAATCCTGTATGCAAAATTTCAAATTTTTTTTATTCAGTAGTTTTTGAGTTATCGTTACTACAACATCCATCCAAACACACACACACACACACACACACACACACACACACTAACACACACACACAGACATCATCGCGAAAATATTAAAATCGTATTCTAGTGACCCTAAAACGTGTTTATTCATTGAAAACTCACTACCCAATTTTTAGCATGATTCCTATACCTCTCTTATCTGAAGGGCGAGAGGTAAAAATACAATGTACAATTCCTCTAAAAAAATATAGAATGAATCACAAAATTATGAACTGCTCGTGACAAGTTCTTATTTGTTTGTATTTAATAAAGTATAAGTAGATTATTACATTAATAATAATATGTGCTCCGTAAAAAGAAAATTTGTTTGCTTGCCATAATGAGTAAACAGAAGATAAAAAATCAAACAAATGAAAAACGGCAATATATTTGACAAATTTTCGAGTTTTCAAAAATTTTAAATAACAAACTCAACGGACCCCCACTTCTCTTGTGGAAAAATGGCTTTCGGAATATTTTTAAAAATCTTAGTATGTTGTATGAAATATTATTAACTTCGATTTTTCAAATGAAATACGCTGTATATTTGATGTTTTTCGGATTCTACGTCCCAAATGTTTTATTTTTCAATAAAAAATTAAAATTCTCAGATTTTGTTTTTAGCACAGGATGTCTTGATCCAGTCAAAATCTAGTCTAATTGACATCAGTAATTCACAGTAATAGTCATTTCATCGATAAAATCAATAACAAATCCTACTGCAGGAATTTAAAACTGCTGAATTAATTTTTAACAACTAAATCATTTATTTTTATCTCTTGCCATTTGATGGAGAATTAAATTACTAAATCACTGATATACATTATGTACCACTTCCTTTCCTATTTGTTCATACCCAAACATGATCGTTTATTAAAAGAAAAATCTGTTAATTTGAATTTTTTTATTGAAAAAAAAAAAAAAATTTCAACAATTTCTGGCGAAACCGGAAGTTGGCCATTTTGTTTTTATACGTCCGTCAATCCAAAATTGTGTCTCATATCTATGTACCAAATTTTATTCAAATCGGTTAAAAAGTGGAGGAGATATAGGCATGGCATGGCCATAGTCTCATTGTCACCCGGTATCGTTTTTTCTGTTTTTACCTCTCGCCCTTCAGATAAGAGAGGTATAGGAATCATGCTAAAAATTGGGTAGTGAGTTTTCAATGGATAAACACGTTTTAGGGTCCCTAGAATACGATTTTAATATTTTCGCGTTGATGTCTGTGTGTGTGTGTGTGTTAGTGTGTGTGTGTGTTAGTGCGTGTGTGTGTGTTAGTGTGTGTGTGTGTGTGTTAGTGCGTGTGTGTGTGTGTTTGGATGGATGTTGTAGTAACGATAACTCAAAAACTACTGAATAAAAAAATTTGAAATTTTGCATACAGGATTCTGATACCCTAGATTAGATCTGATTAGATTTTGGTGCCAATCGCACAACCGGAAGTGGCAGTTGCTATGTGTGATGACGCCATTATTATACAAAACGGCAATAAAGTTTTACATATATATTTTGTATACCCTATAGTTTATTTTCATCACATTAAAATTTTCGAAACTTTTGCCATTGTTGCCAGATTTACAAAAAAAAAATTTTTTTCATACATTTTTGTGTCAACCTATAAATTTTTGATTCAAAAATGGCGAGAGGTCATGTGCTGGCCACATCAGATTTTTTTCTTTAATTTAACATGAAAAAATTGATATTTAAAAATTACTGCATCTATGCAACTTGTAGTTCATCTACGTCACTTATGTGCAATAGCTGCAGCATAATATTAACGTGGGCCAGTTTCCCTAAATAAAATTGACGCTTTCAAATATAGATGACGTTTGCTTATAAAGTGTCGTTTGGTCAATATGTTTTTAATTGTGTTTACTTTTACCTTTGTTTACGTATCTTTACAAATACAAATAAACACGGAAAATTATCAACATCAACCAGCTCTACAGAGTACAAACTACAATAGTGACAGTGAACTATGCAGTAAGCAGACGCTGACGCGACCTTTCACTTAATCAGGAACGCTTGCGCCCAGCACTTATATACCAAACAGCAAATTATTACCTGATCTCGTTAAAATAGTCGTTTTCTTTATCTAACAGCGGAATCTAATATCTATTTATCTCTCTCGATTTTGAATGCGAAATCACAGTGGAAATTTCCAAGTTTTCATCTTTATCCAATTATCATATAATGGTTTTCTCCATCTTTGCCTGTATAAGTGAGATTTAACAGCTATAATTCATTCGTATTCTCTTCTTTACACATTTGCCGCCATTACGATCGTGACGTCACTTATGTGCAATGAAGTTACCGTCAAGCCATTAACAGTTAATGGCTTGACGGTAACTTCATTGCACATAAGTGACGTCACGATCGTAATGGCGGCATATTCAAATAATTGGAAATTTGAATTTTTAAATTAATTTATTCAAAAATCTAGCTCAAATTACGGTAGATAATTAAACTCAATGGGTTCTATTTGATCAATTCTAACTGTTAATAAAGAAAAAACCTGAGGTTATATTTTTGTTGAACATTATAAAAAATTATTTTCTTAAATTTATCAAATTTACCCCAATTTAAAATATATATTCTAAATTAAATAAGTCTGTTAATTCATCAAATTTAATTCATTATTTTATTAAAGCAGCGCGATTTCAAATATTCAAATTTCCGTCCCTGGTCAGTAATCACATGACTTTGTGACGTATTTCCGCTTGCTATAACGGACAAGAGATTGAATACGATGGGAAGAAGCATTCTTTTCGGTTCAATCGTCAGTTTCAGATGGTCTCAGTCGAGATAGTTATTTTAATTTGAGAAACCGTTTTGTGCTAATCAGTGAACTTTACAGAGTTATATTTAACAATTTGATTTATCATCTTAGACGTTTCCTTTATCAATATCCACACTTGACTTATAATCTATGCCAGCATGTAAACTAATATTTATTAATTTTTCATTTCTAATATTTTTCCACCACGTATGGTAATTTACTGTTTAAACATCATTTAAACTAAATTGTTTTTTTATAATATAAGCAAACTTTACGTTCACCTGAAAGTTTACATTTAATTTACCTGAAAGTTTACTTTACCTGAAAGTTTACATTCACCTGCAAGTTTACGTTTACGTTTCTGCTTGGCTTAAATTTACGTTTCTGCTTGGTTCAAGTTTTTGATTGGTTCAAGTTTCTGCTGGGTTCAGTTTCAAGTTTATGTTTACGTTTCCGTTTGGTTCACGTTCAAGTTTGGTTTGGTTTGTTTGGATAGTCAGTTCAACTTTCCTTTTTCCTGAATGGAAAATTACTGGTAACACATTTTACTATTCCACATTATGTGCCTTGTGAAAAATGGCATTAAATATATAATTATCGTTAACGCCGAAATCACAAGTTAAATGCAGAACAATTTTTAAATAAATCTATATTATATTTATTCTAAAAATTATTAGCATTAAAATTAAATTAACTTCATTTCATTCTTTTTAATCACAAGTCTCTTTTTGTTTGTTTTTTGGGACTTTTTAAATATTCAAAAAGAAACTGGTGCCCATAAAAATAACTCTAACCATTTACCATAGAAAACTAAGAAGCATAAAAAATATTTTCCTAGAAATCAAGACAATGGTTATCCTTATTACAAAAACTAAAACATGTAAAATAAAATATATTAATTGGAAAACTTCAAAAAAACAAATAACATGTATAACTTATTGGATGTATTAAAAAATAATATTATTTTTTAGCTACACACTATAATATTTTTGGTGCTGCTACTGTAACCTTTTCAGTTGCAGTGTTATTAGAATATAACCCATCGGCTTTGCAAGGAATGGATTCTGCTTATCAACTTATCTTGGTATTAATTTAATAATATAGTACAATTACTAAAAATTAATCGTGTACAGAATAAAAAGTGATAGTAAAAAATGACATGGGTCAACAATTTTCCTAGTTTATAACCGATCTTTACTGCGCCGCTGTAAAATCACCGTTTGCAAGTCTCGAGACAAATCTATTGTTTCCACTTGGAAAACCAACCAATAAATAACCACTAGGCCATGCTTATTTAAATAATTGACGTTCGTGTGATGGCACTGATCGACTCGCTTGATCCACCATCCACCTCCCAACTTACAGTAGCTGAATGCCTAATGTAACAGGGTGTCCAGTCACGTTCAAATCAAACGAATAAAAAAAGAGACGATAAAAAAGTTATTTGGAAGGAGAATTCAGAAAATAAAAAAAATGACTTATGTTTAATTCATTTTTAAACAATAGTTCAATTCGATAACAATAATTTTGAATTCGTAAGTTCAAGTAGGTGACACTAATTACAATAATGTAATAAATCTGAACTCATTTGCAGTTTTACGACCGGAAATAACCATAGGTTAGAAATAAATAATTGATTATTAAAGCTTAAAAGACAACGTAATTGGCGTTTCTTTTGGATTGTTCCCTGCAGGTGTGGACGTCGCTTAACATTTTTTTTTAATACCATTAGTTTGTTTACCGATTCTGATGGCTGATTAAAGTTTATTTTATAGATTGAATTTTTTTTTACTATAGCAGCTGCATCGTAATGAAATACTATATTTTGTTATTCAGATTTTAATTTTTTATAATTACAATGCCTCGTAGAAAGTTACTATCCTCAGGTGTGACCCGACAAAAATTTGCAACAAAAAATATAGGAGTGTCGAATATAATATTTTTTCCCTTTCTTTTTTTATCACAAATAATTTTTAATTCTCTACAGTTTGTCCCACAATTTTTTTAAAAGACAATTGTACTGAAACCGGTCACTATGTTTGTATGAAATTTAGAAGATACTACATAATGATTTTTTTAAAATTTTTATCATTGTTGTCATAGACGAAAACATATTTATAAACAATATACCGATTACATTTAAAAAAAAATATTGCAATTTTATTTGTTAAAGAATATCATGATTTTGAGGTGCCCCAAAGAAGATTGAAACCATTTCCAGAGTAAGGTCTGTCTGTGTGTCTGTGTACCGAACCGTTGGACCAATCAAGCTGAAATTTGGTATGAAGGGTTGTGTGTATCTCGAATTCGACCATTAGTTTTTGGTTTAAATTGGTATAGTAGAAGGTCCTTAAGACCGACATTGATTAAATACATTGTAATGCAATGTTTTAGAGCATAATTTTCCCTACAATTTTTGTATCAAACTTTTACGCTTTCCAATAGTTGCGAGACTAGAGGGCGCGTAAAAATGTGCATGCAGGTTTTCGGTAGTTTTTCCAAATTCTAAGGACAAACAATGTACTTTAGTGCAAAATTTTTTACTGCAAAGTTGTAGAGCACCACATTTCCTTTGACTTTTATGTATAACTTTTTTCGAATTCCCCATAGTTTTGCCGCTAGAATTATCTATTAGTGGCAGTTTTTAATACATTGACTGTGCTTAAAAAATAGGAGAAGTATTACGTAAATATATTACAGAAAACTTTAGAAAACAAAACATATGTATGAGTGTGGGGGGGGGGATTAATCCCTAAACTCCTCCCTGGTTGCGCCACTGAATTCGGTAGACGGATTCACCATCGGCTTGCTATTTAAAATGTGTTCCATAAATTAATGTAATGCTTAGTATTTTGTAATTAAAATAATCCTATTCTCTACAGCCGAGCCGGGAAAGTTCTGGGGTGATACAGCCGTTTATTTTAAATTAAATATAAATATATTTTTTATTTTCGTTGTTGTTTAAACAATATACAGGGTGTTTCATATAGGGAAATATTTTATAGTAAGTGGAGGGCATACAGGGATTCTAAATAACTTGTATATAAAGGATCTCTTGGCTTCCATTATCGAGTTACAGGGTGTTTTGTCAATTATGCCAAATTGTTCATTTAGCCATAACTTTTGAATCACTTTTTCCATATACTAAATTATTGAGCGATGTAGAAATCCAGGTTCGGCTTTAGGAAAAAATGAAACATATTAAAAATATCAAAATAACACCCTTCATATCATAATTTTAATATTTCCATAGATTTGAATAGAACGGAAGAAACTGAATTGAAACAAGTTGTGTTGTTATCCCGTCGCCGATTCAATGGGAAAATTTTGAAACAGAAATTAAAATTTGAGAGAAAGAAAAGAAAAATTATTTTTTTAATCTTTTAATATTCAAATTGGATATTTTTTACATTTAAACAGTCTCTTATTATTCATATTTTTATTATTTGTTTGTTTTAAAACCGTTTAAAGTAATATTTCAGATCTTTACTTTAAACAAAATATTAAATTGATTACTTTTCGATCGCCTCGTATAATTTTATTTTAGCACTTTACTAGTTTTATGTAAAAAATAATAGATAATGAAGTACAAAACTTAATAAGTTAATGTTGTGTAGCTTCCTTATATGCAACTATTGATGCTATGAAGTATTGAACTAAATAATGGAACCAATGTCAATAGTTAAGGTGTTTTTACTGCAAATTGTCATGAATCATTAATTAATAATATCATTCTTGTGTTAAGTTATTGTCTAATCTTACTTTATACTTTAATATTTCCCCTAAGTATTAACTTACAGGAACACTAGTACCGTGTAAAATTGTTTTATGCCGAATAAACAAGAAATAGGCAAATGACGCGAGGTGAATTTTCGAAATGTTTTAAAAAAAATGAGTTTCATCTGTTTTTTTCTAAATTTTACCTTTAGTTTCTAAATTTTTTATCAGAATCGGTGGATAACAACACTTGTGTAAATTCAGTTTTTTCCGCCCTATTCAAATTTAAAATGAAAATTTTAAAATTGTGATATACAGGGTGTTATTTTGATATATTTAATATATTTCAATTTTTCCTAAAGCCAAAACTATATTTTCATATCCATCAATATTTCACTATATTCCTCATGAGCAGTGCCAAAAATGGAGAAAATTTACTGATTCAAAAGTTATGGCCAAATTAATAATTTGGCATAATTGACAAAACACCCTGTAACTCGGTTATGGAAGCCAAGAACCCCAATTATATATGGTTATTTAGAACCTCTATATAACCTCCAACTACCTTTAAAATATTTCCTCTTACCTATCAAACACCCTGTATAAGGAGAGAAATTGTTTTTAAATTTAATTATTTTACGATTAATTTTTTTTGTTTTAATGGACCAGAGACACTTTTCTTATGGCGGTTGGGACCCGGGCCGATTTTTTTAAAATTTGGTACACACATTTCTTGAGTCATATGCATTATTTTTGCTCATTGCGCCATGACTCCAAAAATAGAGGTTGTCTTAAAAAATTGACATTCAATGCATTAAGTTAGTAGTTTTCTGTTCATAAATACTTATTTTAAAACGTTAAATATAATCAACGATGCATTTAAATTGAATTTTGTGGATAGTAAACATCCACGTTGCCTCAAAGGCATCAACGGCGCGGCGGGACAGTATCATTGAAGGGTGGATGGACGGTAGCTGCTTTCTTATTTGAGATAGGTAAAAATGTATTAAAGAAAGTTGTAAAGATCAATGAAAACTATCTTTAAAAAATAACTACCAGCATACAGGGTATCTGATAAAACTATGACTTATACAAATCATGTATATTTAATTGACACACCCTGAATTTTTACGGTTTTAAATTCCTCCGTTTCAAAAACCTAAACTAGGCTAACCTAGCATAAATTAACTCATGACCCATAACCCATGATTCACATGACCCGTGACCTATGATACACATGTTTCACGTCCTATGATACACATGACTCATGACCCATGAATCATGACCTAACAAATGACCTATACTTTACAAATGTATGAAGTGTTCTATACATAATACCGTTTGTCCCATCAAAAACCGAATATTAATAACAAAATTATACACTAATGCCCTTTTCTCCTTGGTTCTGAGCATGATTTTTCTGCTACGTCAATAGAATTCCTTTTGAGACAATTTTATAATAATTTGTTTATCTATTTTTTTTATACAATTTGTATGTGTATATATTAGGAATTCTTATCAAAAAATGATTCTTTTATTAACGTCTAAAGGACAGCAAGTTTAAATGAAATCGATTAAAATAAAATCAGCATAAGAGTAACGACTTCTTTTTTAAGACAACGTATATGTTTGTTTTCACGAAATTAAATTTTAATGCATATTTCATAATAATAATAAAAATAATAATAAGGATTTATCAATAGAAAATTACTAATTTAAATAAGAGAGTAAAGCACAGTCAATGTATTGAAAGTAATTTTTGGACCATCCTGTATTTTTAGAGTCATGGTGCAATGAGCAAAAATGATCCATATGACTCAAGATATATATATTGATGTGGTTTTTTTATATGTCTAGTTTTAGTTCTTGTATGTATTGTGGTTGACTGAGATTGAAAAGTAGAAGATGATTGTCAAATGTAAGTATGACAGTGGAAATAAGGTTATGATAAGAAGTTTAAGGTGCGTATTGATGTGTTTAAATGTGTTTAGGATTTATTTAAGTGTGTTTTGTGTTTAGATGATTATTTTTTTTGTGGAACATATAAAAAAAATCTTAGTATTAGTATTCAATAAATTTTAAAAAAATCTAGTTGGAAAAAAAAACAAAAGAAAGGAAAGAATAAACAGTTTTAGTTTTTTGAGAGATAAGAAAGAAATATCATAAATAGAATGAGATGTTTAAAAATGGATTATTATAAATGTAATAGAAGTTGTTTTCTAGAAGAATAAAAAAAATTATATATTAAAAAAATAGGTTTATTAATATAAAGAAAAATATAACAAGAATATAAAAATGTATCAAATAAGACAAAGAACAAATTGGTCTGTAGGAAAACGGAGTGGTGCAGATTAGATTAGACGGAAAGGCAGAAATAGGGGGAGATTAAAAAATACAGAAGACAGAAGAGGGTATTAACTAGGAGGTGATACAGAAAAAGAAAAGAAAGAAACTGATTAAAAGAAGACACAGGAGAGAGAAGAACCAGAAGAATTTTAATGCACATAAAAATTATAATTTCTTTAAAATTTTTTGTGTAATGTTTATTATTTTTTTAATTGTAGGAACCCAACAAAACCGGTGATGAGAATTTACATTACATTTCGAGTAATTCTAATATAATATATAACAATTTCTTAATATTCTACTTTGATAATTTGTGTATGGTGTTAAGTTTGGTATAGTAGTGGGGAATGAGGGCAGCCTTTGGGCGCCAACTTCTCTCAAGTACAAACATATCTATTGATTTATACTTTATACAATAAAGCAAATTAAATCTTATACTAGCATTTCAGCGAAAAAATTCTATTTGGCAACATTGAAGATATTTAAATAGTGATAAAATCAAATTACATTTTTCTTGAAGAAACGCTATAAGTTTAAAGTCATTCGAACAGACCCTTAATAATTCGGTACATTACACTTTAAGTTTAAAATATACTTGTTCTGAGGAATCGTAAAAATATTAATAACCTGGTAATGAACACATGGGCACTTGGCAGGTTTATTAACCAAAATGCCGATTAGCGTTTTATACGCCAAAAAGATGGTCCAACGACTTTTGTTGCGTTTTAATGTGCATGTTACGCCGCAAGCACGTTCTCAATATATCTAATTAACAAATAAACAATAAACAACATTTTTACGTGTATGTTATATATTCAATAATTTCTGCTAATTTATATGTCTTTACAGCAAGGAATATTAAATTATCTTCAATCCATTGGTAGATATAAATTTCTTCTAAGCTCCAATTTGGTGAAATTTTCTGTAAAGATTGTCTAACTACTAAACCGACACATAGAGCATTCCCACGAAAATTTTTCTCTTCTTGTTTTCGACAGTCGGTTTTCGCCGAACAGTCAACAGTGGCGGATTCAATGCTTTCTATATTATTTGCTTTGGCGGCAAATTTAAAATATCTGAACATTTAAAAATGTTATAAGCATTAAAATGAATATCTACCATTAAACAAAGAAGTTTATATAAACATATGAATGCGTTTAAAGATAGGAGTTATTTTAAATAGAGTATAATTTATGGTTATTTCCTCCTTTTAACCAACGTTATTTTTCATAAAAAAATTATCATTGCCCAGCGAAGATCGCGGATCAGGAAAGGATGATAGGAATTTGTTAATGTTTCAATTTCTTCTGATTCTTTAACAACGTTTGAAAAGTGTCCTTTTTAATTCCCGTTGCCCCTAGTAATTAACTTTGGATATTATTTGATTTGTCTATAAATTTTAATAATAAGCAATAACGTTAGGCACGACACTGGTAACTGCCAGTTCACCATGTGAATTATGTTTGCGCATGCGCAGCCGATTTCGTTGATCCTCGGTTCTCGTTTCCCACGTAATTATTAATGGAGCATTTGGTTTAGTACTTGGACGATATATGAATCTTATTTGTTTTCTGCTTTGTTTCTAAAATTCTTTTTTAGTGTCGTTTTTTTTGTAGTATTCTATTGTTACTATTTCAGCTTGTAGAGTAGTATTTCTATTTTAGATTGTACACGAGTAATATGGTGTTCTTTTATTTATATTTTCGTCTGTCGCTGCCTCTTCCTCACGTTTTCATCTGAGCTTGGTCGTCGTTTTCTAAACTCTCTGATACTTCCATTTCCTGGATTTGAGGTATCAATAATTTAACCACTTGGGTTAAATCTGCAATCTGCTTTATTAGACGCTCTATTTCTATAGTTCTTCTTTCTTCAGATTTTTTATCTCCTATTTCATGTATTCTATTACCTTCTGCGGGTTTTTAAAAATGCATTGTCCTCTTGTTACTTGACCTGTTTTTTGTATTTTTTTGGGTGCCAAAGAGTATAAATTTTAAACAATTAGTACCTTGAGACCAAGAGTTGCTCGCCGACTTATTTTTTTAAATAACGAATGCTCATACTTCAACACTTTATTTTTCTATTTTTCCCATTTTTTCCATTTTTTCCTATTTTTACGTTAGCATAAAACCTACCCATTTGAAACGTTTCGATAAATAAAGAAAATTTTATTCCGTAAATAAGTTTGGAAAATAGCCTTCTTCATACCGGAGATTGTGTCAAAAAATTTAAAAAAATTACTGAAAATACAAAAACTTTCATTATTAAGAATAAATTGAATTCTCCACGCGGGTTTTATCAGTGTGACTATAAAATAGTCAACTGTATTATATTTTTTCCTACATTTTCTTTTTCCTATCTTTTTCTGTTTTATTCCTGTTTTCCCTATTTTTCCTTGTTTTTCCTATTTTTCCCTCTTTTTGTTATGTTTGTCTATTTTCCCTATTTTCACCACTTTGTCTTATTTTCGAAATTTCCAGGGAACATATGTTTCCTATTTGCGCCATTTTTTTTATTTTTCCTGTTTTTCTATTTTCATACTTTATCAGGAAAATTATTATTCCTACCTTTTCATATTTTTCCTTTTTCGTATTTTCCCATTTTTTTTATTTTTCGTGGAGATTCAGAGGAGGAGGATAATCATGATTTGAAATAGCGCTTTGGACTGCTCGGCCAAGAATTAGTCTATTGTTTGACATAAGCGATATATGTTATATTTAATTTATTCTTAATTTATTTCTAACACGTATTAAATAATAATAATAATAAATAAACTTTTCCTACGGCTGCTTAGAATATACACAAAAACGCACTATCAACTTGCCTCGAAAAACGTCAATTTCAAACAGCGTGTGTAAACGTTTACACACGCAGTGTGCAAAGTAAAATGATAATACAACTACTCATAATAACATAACATATATCAATGAATTGAGATGAAATCTAGCATGCGGACACTGTCACTACTGACAGTTCTTATTTCTCATTAAAATAAAAGCAAATTTATTGCAAATTTAGAAAATAAAGTGTCAGCCGTAGGAAAAGTATAGTGTGTAACTCGTGTGAAAAATCACTTTCCACACTTTGTGACTTTTAGCACTCGCCTTTCAGACTCGTGCCACAAACCGTCACATGCGTGTGAAAAGTGCTATTTTCAGCACTTGTTGCGCAATATACTATTAATTATGTAAAATCTCACACTCGTCTGTTCGCGCAATACACCTAAAAAGGAGTCCGAAGTTTTCTCTTTTCGTATTAATATATAGATTGTAGATATCTTTCTAAAATCAATTGTTGTATGTTTATTTCTTTTAGTTTTTATATTATTTTCGTCATTTGTGTCGTTGCTGTAATAGTATATTACATAACAAGTGTGGTAAGAAGCCTATTACAAACGATTTCGAATGTTACGGTACGAGCGTTCGAGTGTGAAATAGAGTCTGTAATAGGCTTACCACACTAGTAGTGTACTATACTTTTTCTACAACTATTAAAAAATAATTAGTTTAAAATTATAAAAATACTTCTTACTTAACAAATGTTATTAAAACTTTTAAATAAACAAGTAAACAAAAGCAAATAAAATGAAAAGTTTATTTATATTAGAATTTTAATTAAAATCTATATGTTAAAGAATAAGTCGCGTAACAATTCGAATACATTACTTGAATCAATGTCAAAAACTGACAGTTCATGAGCAATCATGGCTATCATGATGCGTCAGCTATTACATAACAAATCTTACGCACGGCTATTCGGTTTATAACGCACGGTTTGGCTTCTAATAAAGTATTGTGCGTAACGATAGATTTACTGATTAAGTAAACTGTACGGAAGCGTCCACTTACTTAAAAAATCGGCTGTGTCACCCCAGGACTTTCCCGGCTCGACCGTAGAGAATATGTTATTTATTATTATTATTTTAATTACAAAATACTAAGCATTACATTGATTTATGGAACACACAATATTTCAATGTTGGTAATGACATAAGCTGCGCATGCGCACGTTATATATCATACTGCTACAATTAGGATCTCCTAAAATCATGTGTGAAAACTATTGGGAATTCGGGAAAAATTTTCATACAATAGATGAAGGTAATTTTAAATGTGTATATTTCTCGCCATCTAGCGGCGAAACTAAGAGGAATTCGATAAAAGTTAAATATTAAAGTTAGAGAAAATTTGATGCTTTACAACTTTGCACAAGAAAATTTTGCACTAAATACATTGTTTGTCCTCAAAATCAAGAAAAACTACAGAAAACATACATGCACATTTTTTACGCGCCCTCTAGTGGCGCAACTATTGGTGATTTTAGAAAAAGTTTGAGACAAAAGTTATAGAGAATTTTATGGTCTAAAACTTTGTACTACAAAATTTTGCACTAAAGTATATTGTTTGTCCTCAAAATCAAGAAAAACTATAGAAAACATACATGCACATTTACTACGCGCCCTCCAGTGGCGCAACCATTGGAAATTTTGAAAAAGGCTTCAGACAAAAATTGTAGGTAATTTTATGTTCTAAAACTTTGTACTACAACATTTTGCACTAAAATGTATTGTTTGTCCTTAAAATTTAAATAAAGCAAAAAATTATTACATGTATATTTAACCAATGTCGGTCTTGAGGACCCTCCACTATACCAATTTGAACCAAAAACTAATGGTCGCATTCTAAGCATACACCGACCCTCCATACCAAATTTCAGCTTGATTGGTCAAACGGTTCGGCAGTTATCGTGGAAGATTACACACAGACACACAGACAGACCATACGCTGGAAATGGTCTCAATCTTCTTGGGGGACCTCAAAATGGATATTTCCATCGATATCTCAAATTTTTTTTTTTGCTCGTTCACCTTACTTTCCCTTTGATGGGTCCGGGAAAGTAAAAGGAGTAGAAAAAGAAAATTATTAATTAGTTACTTAATTCAGTGCTAATAAGCACTGAACAAAAGTTTTTGCTTGCTTGTGTGTGTTAATAAAGGCAAATTATAAAGTACAACTTCATATGTTTTTCTTAAAAAAGCGTTAGGTAATGTGCATTTACATTATATATCAAGAGATATAAATTAATTATTTTGCTTTTGAGCCGGTCCTGTTTCTTCGTAAGACAACGCTCAGACCTAAACGGTTGTCTTTGCAGGAATTATCGCCTGGCTACTGTTTCGCTCCCGGCCAGTTAATTTAGACAATCAGATCGGTCGGCAGTTTATCAAGAATTTCATTACTGGTTACTTATTCCATTATCATTCATATTTGTCTGAGTTCGAGATGGTCCCAGGCGGTCACTTTGATATGGGAATAGTGGGAATGAAAAGTAATTAATTTTGTTTTTGAAGTGAGTGGTAAAGTTTAAGGCGAGAATGGAATAAAAGATTTGTATGTAAATTAGTAGATTGGTAGCAACGTATTTAACACGTCTTATGATGAAAGAAAATGATGTGATCTAAAAAAAGAGTGTTTAAATCATGTTGGATTGGTGAGGCATTTGTACAATGTAAGTACAAGTTGTAAAGCACGTTTGTATTTCAAATATAAATTAAAAATGTTGCTCTCATTTTAGGTCAGAAAACAGTTTTTACAAGAAGTTGAAATAACAATTTAAATATTAATTATTGTCTTGTGTTATCCACTACTTCTAATTTTTCGTAAAGGAAAACATGGGAAAAGTGGTCCCGGTTAAAGTTGATGATTTTTTGATGTATTATGTTTTTAGGTATTATGAATAAAATATACACCACATATTTTAGTTATTACAAAAATAATTAATCTAATTGATAATTTTCTTTAAATTTTTTTTATGAAAGTTGTGCCAATAATTATTTTATTATACAAGGCGTCCCAAAGATAATATTAAACTAGAAATTTTAATAAAAATCTATAATATAACGCTAATAAGTCTTTAGATAATAATATATTAATGATAATTGATTGTACAGGGTGTCCTAAAAGTATTCAAATGTTAACTAACGCTTTATTTATAAAACATAAAAAATGATGATGATTGGTAAGAAGTGTATGGAAACATTTAAATCCAGAATTCGACTAAGAATTGTCTATTTAAAAGAACTTACTTTTAGAACATACCAGATAAAACTCCCAAAATGAGTAAATTTGAGTACAAAACAATCTCCGCGATAGGTCATAAGATTTAATGTACCAATTGTACCATGCACTTCTGTGATACTTTTTGTTTTGTACCTTTGAAATTGAGAAAGGATTAAATTCAGATTACAGTTACGAATTAACCGGTGGTCGAAGGGTCTTAAGTAAAATTACCTGAGTAGAATCGTTACGAGTTGGCCTGTAATAAGAACTGGGGATTTAAAAAGTTACGAATTCACCGAAACCACGTTCAAAATACCCTTCAACATGGTGATAATCTTTTCGAAGTGAACGTAGAAAATAATGAACTCGAAGATAGATAAAATACAGAAATAAAAAAACAATATACAGAAGGAACTTTAAAAGTGTTCGTTAATATTTGAATACTTATAGGATACCCTATACAATCAATTACCATTCTAAATTCCTTACGTTATTTTTTCTCTTTCGATACTCTTTTTGGAATTAAGTTCCTTAACGCGGCTTGCGGTAGGAGTTACGTTAGAAAAATGCATTATGGCCCCTTCAGGTGACCTGCCCTCTCTTTCTCTTACTCTGTCTCTTTCTACAATATAAATTTTTCCTTATTTTTTATCATTTATAATTATTTTATACAGAGAGAGAGAGGTTTTTTCTCATTTGTGATTTTTTATTTTTGTTTTGTTTTTTTTTCTGATTTTTTTGATTTTTTCTAATTTTTCCTCATTTTTTCTCATTGTTCTATTTTTTTCTATTTATTTTTTTGTTATCTAATTTTTTCTTATTCTTCTGATTTTATGCAACTATTTGCGATTTTTTTGGGATTTTGTTGAGTTTCTTTTTATGATTTTCTTTCGATTTTTTTTGATTTCTTGTGAATTTTTTTTCGTTTTTTGGTTTTTTTTCAATTTTTTTTATTTTCGTGTTTTTTTCCGTATTTTACAATTTCATTTTTCATTTTTTTTTCAATATTTTCTGATTTTTCTTTCAATTTTTTCCACTGTTTTCTGTTTATTTATTTTTTCAGATTTTTTCTGTTTTTTCGATTCTGCTAATTTTTCCTCATTGTTCTGTATTTTTCCTATTTCTTTCTTTTGTTTTCTAATTTTTTCTTATTCTTCTGATTTTTTGCGAATGTTGGAGATTTTTTTCCGATTTTTTTGGGGTTTTTTGCGATTTATTTCATTTTCGATTTTTTTTTCATTTTAAAATTTTTTTATGATTACAATTGTTTCCGGTTTTTGGTTGCTCTTCGTTCTTTAACGATTTGTTGATTTTTTCGATCTTTCGGTTTTTCTTTTTATTTATTTTTTTATTTTTTCGTTTTTTACGTATTTTACAATTCCATGTTTCATATTTTTTTCAATGTTTAGGCATTATCTTGTATGTTTATTAAGATTTCTAGTTTAATATTATTTTTGGAACGCCTTGTATAATAAAATAATCGCTAGTATATTGTTTAAAACTTTGATGACTGTGTATTATAAAACATAACTTTCATACCAAAAATCAGAAGAAAATTATCAATTAGATCAATTATTTTTGTAATACCTAAAATATGTGGTGTATATTTTTTGGGACACCGTATCTCTGGTCGTAGACATACAATCACCCTAAAACGTTCAGAATTTATTCATAATACCTAAAAACATAATATATCAAAAAATCATCAACTTTAACCCGGACCACTTTCTCATGTTACCAGTACGTTTAATTGTCTTTATCATCACAAGTTAAAAAAATCAGTGAAATATACAGTCCACTTCTAAAAAAAATAACACATTTTTATAAGATTCTTAGTGAACAAGGCATAATATGTCATATTTTTGACATAGAAGTATAATTATGTTAGAATGAAATAATAAATAAAACAAGCGTGGGTACGTGAATACCTTAAAATGGGGAGCAAGCCAAAGAAAAAATAGGAAAATAAATATACTTTTATATTTTTTCAATTTTTCTTGTTTTTGCCTGGTTTTTTATATTTTTTCCTATTTTCTCCTATTTTTTCACATTTTTCCTATTTTCTCCTATTTCTGACTATTTTTTCCTATTCTTTTTATTTTTCCTATTTTTCCAATTTTATTTTCTACTATTTGTTATTATTTGTTCCTATTTTTTCCTGTATGTTTTTCAAGTATAAGCCAAACGGTTTAACCTGCTCCTCTCGGGTATTTTTTTGACATCGTCATATATTTGGACATCGTCCCTTGACACTCAAAACGAGCCGATTCTGCATGATGTTTTTTACTGTTTTGTAGCCGTGGACCCTCCCCCTTTCAGCCTAGACTTACCAAAATTTACATGTCACTAAACAAACACACAGAAAAAAAAACCGAAAGCAATCGGTCAACCCGATATCGCCACAACTACAGACGGACGGACGGACACACAATAAAATCTTATAAGAGGAGCGAGCGTAGCGAGTTCCCTAATTAATAACATATCTTGATACAAAAAAGTCATCTTTATAAAATACACCAAACAGATTCATTAAAATTAAAAATAATTTCACAGTTAATAAAATGCAGTGGTGCGCGGTTTCGTGACTTTTTATGTTGCGAAGCATGAATGGCTTGTGCGATCGTTGCCACATACATGTAGGTTAATATTATACACGATGAGACGTAGAAAAAGTTCTAACAATTGAACTGGAAAAAGTTTTCCAATGCAAAACAATTTAGCTCAATATCAGGAGAAAACTAATTAGTAAAATGAAAACTTTAACTCGACCGGAGCTTCCGTTCGAGAGTTTTAGTGTTTACATCTAGAAAGACAGACAAACAGACATTCAGACATCTGGACATGATTTTGTTTTGCATTTTCGGACTGTGGGAACTTGAAAAGTGATAAAAATTAAGGAAAAGAATTTTTTTTCGCCATCACGAAATTAATACTGATTCTTTTGTTATCTTAAACCTTGGATTTATATATTTTTATTAATTATAAGTACTATATAATTGTTTTTACCTATGTAAAACTCAAAAATGTAGAACAAAAATAAACATACTACGACTCTGTATATCAAATCATTAAAATCTTAAAAAACCACTTAAAAGATTTCGACTTGTACTTAATTTAATGAACAACATTATTTTCTAGGAATTAAAAAAAGAAAACACAAGAAGCCAGAAAATAATTACCGAAATCGTTCGATTTAATTTGTATAGAGATCCTCTTAATTAGAGTTTAAACGTACCGAATTAAGGACTTAATTTCCTTTTCTTGAACAGACCAAAAATTTTATACGCAGGTAATCTTATCTCAATTTAATTTGTGTTTTAAATTGGGAGAGACGACCAGTAGAATAAATCTTTTATTTTTCAAAAATAAAAGGAATCCGTTGGGAGTTTCAAATCGCCAAGATCTCTACTCTCGTAGTAGTCCATGGGATTATTCATAATTTTCCATTTTATACTAAATAAAAATCTTTAAAAATAATAAAAATAGATCTATACCAATTTAAGTTTTCCAAATTAAGTTTTCTATTAATTTCTAAAATACGCTCTCACATTTTTAACACTTTCATTATTTTTTAATTAGCCAGTTATCATCACAATTATCCTTTGACTGAACTGAGTCATTTTCAATTTTGCAATTATATCTATTCTTTAACATTTTGATGCCGATTATTTGTGGTGTCTTCTAATAAATCATTACAAAATAATTATGATCCTTAAAAAAAACATAAGGTAGACACTGCAAAGAAAAGCCCATATACTATTTTAAGCATAACTTTATCCTTGTCGCTCTCGGTAGGCCGACGTAACGTTAAAAGAAGAACAATATGAAGAAGGAGCTGGTGCAATGGGACCATTTTCCTTCCAAAACACGTATCTTCACGATTTAGCTAATTGGGACAATAAATTTATGGTACGGTGTCCACCTTTAATAGGCTGATTGTCTTTTGTTTCTTGGCATCTGTTCTGATACTCAGTGGGCCATGAAAATAATCGCATGAAAATCTTTAACCGTATCGATCGTAGAGCTCCACATGGTAAAGATAAGACAATCAACTCGGTTGGGTGCGACGGTGTTTTGTTTTGATTTTGACTAGTTTTGTTGTTTTTTCCAAGAGTCGTGATTGTTTTAGTTGGTCGAGAAAAATAATAATAGGAATATGAAGGTTTATAGTTGTGTATTTTGTTTCCCACACTTATAGTTTATATCTTAGACGTTCAAGCGCTTTCGTTTTGTGCAAACTTGATTTTTATATCAAAAACGACCGTTGTATTATTATTTTGTACTACAAGTTATATAGATAATTTAGAACCAAATAAAAAAATTAAATTTTCTTACAAGAATATATGAACATTTTATGGATTGTTTAAAATTTAGATACAAAAAATATAAATTCCGTTTACTGTGTCAATTATAAAAAACTCTCTATGGGTCTGTTTCATTACTGAATTTAAAACTATTTTTACGTTATAAAACAAATATACAACTTGTTCGGTAAAAGGCTTATTGAGAAAAGACTACATTTATTTTATATTCGAAATATGTTCCGCTTAAATCTTAATTATTACAAAGGTAATACCAATATTATTTCTGCGCTTATTGAATCGATTTATCACAAATTATAAGCGTATAATAGAAGAGAAGCATAATAGAAACTCAGTAAATAATGTTAGAGTAAGACGAGAACCAGAAATATACACTGACCATTATATGGTGATTGCAAAACTGAAAAATATTTAAAAATGACTTGAATGAATTGACACAAACAAATTATGAAACAATAAGGTCCTACAAATTAAGAGAAGTAGAAGTGGCTATAAAATATAAAGAAATTACAGTGAATAATATATGGCATAAAAGAATGGAAGAAATCTAGAAATAAGCCCTAAAATCAGCAAAACAGACCAACAACCAAGAGAGCCAGGAAATAAAACCGAAAAAATGGAGAAAATAGAACAGACGAAAACTGTAAAGCATATAAGAATCAAAGGTTGATAGTAAAAAATAATGTAAAAGGAGAAAAACAGAAGAGCTAGGAAAATTTGTTGAAAAATTAGAAGAAAATAGCAAGGACAATCAAAAACTATTTTACAAATCAATCAAAAATCGCACAGGGCGAAAAACAATAGACACTGCAGCAGTAAAAACGAAAGAGGAAAAATGCTAACAGATAATACCAAAGTATTGCAAAGATGGAAAGAATATTTTCAAAATTTACTGGTTGAAACTCATAATGAAGAAAATGTCGAAGAAATATAATATCTAGATGAGAGCCAAGACCCTGAAAAAACTTTTACAATAAACGATTTATTAGAATCAACAAAATCGATATAAAAATTGTAAAGACAATGGACTTGATAGAATTACGTTAGAAATGATAAAAAACATGGGACAAAATGCAATAGAATTTTTAATGTAATAATTACAGGAGCATAATATTGTTAAGCACAGCCTTGAAGATATATGAGAAAATGATAGAAAAAAGCTAAAACTACAAATAGAACTAACCTTAGATCAAGCACAAAGTGGATTCCGTGCAGATAGTAGTGTACACGATCTCATTTTTATGAACAAATAAATAATAGAAAAAACACAACTCAGTAAGAAAAAGGCATACCTCGCACTTACAGACGTGGAAAAAGCCTTCGATAGAGTTAACCGAAAGCAAATTTGGAGATAAGTCAATAAGAAACTTATCCAAGCTATAAAAAGTATATACAGAAAGAACATAAATTACGTAAACAAAAATACTAGAACGTCGGAAGAATTTGACAGATGGATTAAGACAAGGAAGAACCCTAAGCCCTACCCTTTTCAACATATTTATAGATCATATAATTAAGGAAAATAAACCAGACACCCGAGAGTTACACGTGGGAACGAGAAAACTACAACCAGTAACAATAGGATAATGTGGTTTTGCCGATGACTTGATAATAATGACCAATACAAAAATGAACATAAAAATACAAGGTAACAATATCGAACAACTGACATATTTCAAATATCTTGGGGCAATAATAGATAGTAGCGGAAATCAAGAACGGGATATCACGGAAAGAACAGAAAAGTTGAGAAAAGATCATAAAGATGTATCATTTACGAAATACCAGATGTTATAAAAATGAAGTATCTAAGGGCTGTCAAAGAAGTTACCAGAAAAGACAGTATATAGATTAAATTGCAGAAAGACAACTGAGTTGGTGGGGTCACCTATATCAAATGGAGGATAATAGAATGTTAAAAATGGTATGGAGTTACCAGAAGAGAACGAGGTAGACCAATAGAAACTTGTGTCAACACAATAGCTAAAATGTTATTGAGAAAGGGTCAAACAATAATACAAGCATAACAGTTAGCATAAGCTAGAACGGAATGGAAAAAGTTTGTAGAAAACTAATAAACACTCATCCCTACATCGAAAGGTAGAAGGTAAATCGATTATATACAAGGTGGACCAAAATTGTCGAGCAATACTTCTAGGGGTGATAGAACACCTAAAAATAAGTAGTGTTTGTCTAAAGAACATATGTCGAAAACCGCTTATTAAGGGTGCGATAACCCCTAGAATGGGCTTAACCCATATTGGTTTTTGATGAATATCTTTCGAGAGAGGTATAATACAATATTCAAATTTTAGGTTGAATCTAAGGGTACTAAGATACGCTATTTACGTATTTTGTCTTGATTCTTCGAATTCACTAAGGGTAGTTTTCAAGGAGTGAGTTACCCTTTTTAAACATACTTTTGTTGTTATCAACTATTTTGGAAAATGCATATTAAAATAATGTTTTCAGAAGTTTTATTTTGAATAAAGGTACTCTTGATATATCATCCAAAAATCAATCGTTTTCGTGTAATTTTAGTTCAAAGATATGCGTGTTCATCTTTCGGGACTGGAACATCAGTAATAAAATAATTACGGTTTCCTTAGATGCAAACCAAAAAGAACATATTAATAGTATATCGGCTTTGCCAGGAAGACTTAAAATATTTTTCATGTAACTCATTTAATTGACAATAAAAAAAGTTAATTTGTAATTTTACTGTTTGTTACCGCAAGTCGATATTTGTTCCTAGCATGTTCACAAGTCAAGCACGCCCATTATTGAACTCAAATTACATGAAAACGATTAATATTTGGACGATACATCTAGAGTAGCTTTTTCCAAGAAAAACTTCCGAAAATTATATTTCAATATGTATTTTCCAAAACAGTTAATATCAAAAAAAATATGCCTAAAAAAGGGTAACTCACCCCTTGAAAACTACCCTTAGTGAATTCGAAAAATCGAGACAAAATACGTAAATAGCGTATCTTAGTATCCTTAGGTACTAACTAAAATTTGAATATTGTATGGTACCCCTCTCTAAAGATATTCATGAAAAATCAATTATCGTTAAACCCTTTCTAGGGGTTGTTGCACCCTTAATAATCGTTTTTGGACATAGGTTCATTAGACAAACATTACTTATTTTTAAGTGTTCTATCACCCCTAGAAGTATTGCTCGACAATTTTGGTCCACCTTGTATATATATTGTAATGATTTACTCATACAAAAAAAATAATCTCAAATTTGGGTGAGTTCTATGGAATAAAAAAAATAATAAACATTACAAATTAAAAAAAAATAAATAAAAATTCATGTATACTGATTACTCTTCATTCTCTTCTGATTATCACCATAGAAATTGAATTTTCTAATTTTATATTTCCTTCTTCTCCAAATTTCTCGAAATTAAATTTTCAAACTTATTATTTTCCCTCTTCTTTAAATGTCTTTATATTGAATTTTTTAATTAACTTGATATTTCCTTCTCTAGAGGTTTCTTCTTAATAGGCTTTATATAATTTTCAAAATCTTGTTACCTTTATTTTAAATCGTCTTCCTTTGTATTTTGGAAAAAATTTTTAATAAAAAAAACAAACCACATTTTGTTTTAATTGGTATATGTATAATTTTTTAGCCTATTAAATCTTTCAATACTATTTTTTTTCTAAACGTGACATTCCAAAAAATTTATATCTGACATCTCCGTTTTTTTATTTTTTTTCATATGATTCCCGAAATAAAAATTTTTCTTACTTAATTAAAAAAAAAATTAAAATCCTGCTCTTTACCTAGTTACTTAAATTTTCTTTTAAAGTTTCTTTTTTCACACTAATAATAATAATTATATTCCAAAAAATAAAAATAAGATTCTTCAGATTCCGCAATTGTTGATTTAGCATATCTTACTATCAATAAATTCTTTAAAATCAAACTTTTTTAACAATAAACTCTGTTTATAAAATTCAAAATTAACTTATTAAAAAAAAACTCATACAGAGTATTTCATTACAATATATTGATATGGAGCACCCCTTCTATCAGATGTCCTATATCTACGATTCTCAATCCGGGTTGGGTTCACTCTTAAATACATTTTAAAAATTATAAAAAGAAATACAATTTAATTAATTTTTTTTTATCTTGATACTTCTTTTACTTCCTTCAATTCTTGCTTTTCACTAATTATCTTTTATTAATCTATTTCCTTCTTCCTTGTGGCGCCTTCCTGGTATTACCTACAAGTTTATCTTTGTTTCTATATGTGCTTTCCAAATTTTCCCTCTAGTTCTATCGCTCCATTAAATTTCATCTGGAGTTTAATTTATTTCTACTGTTTGTTTCTTAAAGAAAATATTGTACCTTTGTTATACAATTTTTATTTCTATTTTGTTTATCATTCATATAATACAATATTCAATAATTCGAGAACTATTTTCATATACAAAATTTTTATATTTTCGAATTCTCAAAAATTTGACAAAAAATAAAACATCTTTTTTTCATTTCCACTTGATTTACAATTTTATTTTTGAAATTGCCAAATAGTAATTTAACCAGGATTGATCATCTTAGATTTGACATCTGATATGATCCCACCCCTTTATATTAAATTTTCTTATCAGTATATTATGAAGGCATTGCCTCCTTAGGCTCGCTGTATTTTCTGGATACTTAGTATGATATGTATGCTAAACACTTGGGAGCACAGTGCCAATAAGTACTTTTTAAAATCGGGCTTAGTGCTTAAAACATTTTACGAAAGGCCCATGCTTAGTGCTCGCGACTACGTGAAAAGGCTCGCGAGCAGTCCAAAAGGTTCGCGAGCACTAGAAAAGTCTCGCAAGCACTAAGTCCTTTTGTAAATATTTTTGAACTCATAGTAGTAAATAAACATTAACATAATTTGGATAAAATTTAGTGCTCATAATTTTGAGTCCTTTTTTGAGCGCTTAGTGTCTAGTGCTCGCGAGCGCTTTTTGTCAATGCTCTTTACACAGTTTTTTTTTGTTTTTCTGAAACAAAAAATATTGGTTGATGATATTCTGTCTGTTTTACTCTGAAATATTTTAAAGTATCATTTTTATAATGAAATAAAATGTCAAAGTGGCAAAATGAAGACTTTCAATTTTCATGGAAATATAACAAACTTAACGAAATACTATACCGTCCCACAATTTTTTTAACAGGCTATTACTCCAAAACAGCTGAAGATAATTCAATGAAATTTGGGTTACAGTATCAGCACTGCCTTTACTATAATGCCATTCCTTATTAGTATTAGTGACGTCATCGGCGTAGTCATGTCGTCATGTAATTTAAAATTTTGAAATATAACATGGGATCCTGTGATAGCTCATTTTAATGGTTTTTTTATTCTGAATTCGTTCATGTAACACACTTGGTCTGTAAATCTAATTATGGAGCATTATTAATTTTTTCGCCCATTTTTAAAATTTAAATTAAAATGGTAGTTATCTATGATTTCACAAGATTTTGACATTTTAATGTACGCGTGAACTTTGTAGTAACAGCCTGTTAAAAAATTGTGGGACACCCGGTATACTCATTAGTATTGTGATACCACATAATAGTCATACATCGTAGCTCACGTGTTAATCTTTTCTTAGGTACAATAATGTAGGTCTAAGAGTTTGTATAGTTTCGTATTTGTACCAGAAGCATAATTTGATTTAGAAGCCAATTATAGAAGCGATCGTTTTACAGAAGCAAAGCAATTATTTAAAGGTGCGACAATTAAATCGATTTAACCGCAATCGCAATCGATTATTTATTATTGATCGGTTCGAGTGTACGCAATTAGAGATTGTCTATCGCGGTAGGCCATAATTCGTCGTTAAGGACGGATTTGGTTTGAATCCGTACAAATACGTGGTCGATAAGCATCTTTTCGAAAAAAATACTAGTCAATTATTGCCAGCCATCTTATAGAGATAAACCGGGATGGATACGACCAATTTGATCGAGTCAAGTGTAATATTACATTCTGGTGAGGGCTCTCCGCTCAGCTCAGCTCTGCCATACCCGTCCTATATACCTGTCGGGACTAATTAGGAAATAAATCAAGAGCTACCGACCTTAGTTTACAGTCCACCTGGCTTCGATCTCTTTCTCTACGCCATTGGCGCAACATACCGCAAGAAAATATTATCCTATTTTGATTCAGAATATATATGAACATTTTCTTGGCTTTCATATATTAAAAAAAAAATTAATTATCTTTTCTGTTACATTTAAAAATAAAAAGTTTGGAAAATTGATTCCATCTTATGTGACATTTTGAGATCCGCCACTGATGTCTTTTCCATTTTATCGTCTTAAACTTCTTTCTGTTTCTGCTTCTGTTGGTGTTTCGTCTTTTGATAGCGTATAGAAGACCGTTTTCTTATCCGTTCGGCTACTGACAATAAATAATCGTGAATAATTGTGATAGCATTGTGTCGTTTTCGTGTAAATATCGATAAAAGTGGCTGATTTAATCAAAATTTTATGGCGTAGATAATAAATAACATAAGTGACTAGATATTGAATCTTGAAAGATTTCTTAATTGCTTTTAATTCAATAACAATAGTTAGAGATTTTGTACGAAAAAAATAATAATTTTAACTTAATAAATACATTAAAGATGTAGTGAAGAAAAACGAAAAACTATAGGCAGTTGGGATATGATTTTGATGAAGAAATTAAAAAAATAACATTTAATAAAGCACCAGGAAATGATGATTTCCATGCAATGAAAGTTTGTTATGAGCATTTATAAAAAAAAGCTCGATTCAAATATTGATCATAAACGTAGAAGACGAAATAGTTAAAGGCTGCAAGATAAATATTATGTAGGTTTATGTGGAAGTGGAAGAAATTATTATATCTGTGTAATTTAGAGTCAAATAGGAACGATTATTATGTAAGTTTAATAATATTTCGATATTATTTCTCAAATACCATACAGGATGTCTAAAATTGGAATTGCTATATCAGAAACCGTAAAAAATGCAGAGGTGGTTAAACGTCATTCTCGATTTATACAGGGAAAACTAAAAATGCTATTTTTGCTTTTTTACGCATAGAATTTTTATTTAAAAAAATAGAAAAGGAAAATTTTATTGTATCTTAAATGTTCTACAAAAGTGTACTAATAAGTTTTCGATACGAGGTTTTGTCGGCCACCATGAAGTTATTTTTTTTTAATACGGACCTGTCTCTTTTATTACAAAAATTGATAAACCGTTAAAATACAAATTCAGTGATATATCACACTTGTCATTTTAACAACGTTTTGTCTAAAATAACTAACATATTCAATGAGAATAATTTTTAATTACGGTCCTGTCGTAGTTCTTTTGTAAATTTGTTTTAATTTTGTCAAATTGAATAAAACATTATCTAAGAATTTCGATAAAAAAGATATGTTATCAGTGAAATAAAAAAACTATCAAAATAGTAGACATTAAAAAAACATAAAATAATTATTGACCTGCGTCGTGATTAAAAAATATTGTTAGAGAGTTTAATGACAAAGTTAGTTGCAAAACTAATATATGTAGAAAGAATTTTTAATAGATACGTACCTATACTTTAAATTTATTGGTTGAATATTTGTAGTTATGTCCTAGGATAAAATTCAGGTCCGTATTAATATTGATAATGACACAAAAAACTTCGTAGAAAATGTAATGTATGATACGTCACTGAATTTGTCTTTAAATTCTCTATCAATATTTTTTAATCACGACGCAGGTCTATTATTTTTCTCCTTGTTTAATTTCTGCGGCAGGACCGTAATTACAAATTCTTGTCACGGATGATGTTAGTTACTTTAGATAAAAAGTGACAAGTAAGAGATATATTACTAAATTTGAATTTAAATGATCTATCAATTTATGCAATAAAAAAGTTAGGTCCATATTTAAAAAAAAAACTTCATTTGGGCCGATAAGATATGAAACGTCGTATCAAAGATTTATTAGTACAGTTTCGTAGCAAATTTGAGATACAATAAAAGTTTCCTTTTCTATTTTTTGATATTTTTTAAGTAAAAATCATAGGCGTAAAAAACAAAAATATTATTTTTAATAAAGAATAAATAAAACTCGAAGTCGTACCACACAAATTTAATAAAGTAACAAATAGTCAAGGCAGCAACATGTTTCGGTCTAAAAGACCATCATCAGGCCTATAAACAAATATTGTTGTTGAAATAACATCTAGTGAAAATTATTACTTACAAGGTATGTTTGGATCCAAAAACAGAAATTTAAATTAAATGAGGTATAACCTACTTATAAAACACATCAAGATTAAATTTTGAAAATATTAAAAAAATTATTAAATAACTCAAAATTATGAATTTAATTTACGCCTTATTTTTAAATTCATAATTTTCATTTAATTTTGTACAGTGCATTATGCACTTTGATGTCAATAACGTGAATTTTGTTTAAATAACTCCATGGAAGTTATTTAATAATTATTTCAATTTTTTCAAAGTTGTTTTTAAAAATTAATCTTGATGTTTTTTATAAGTGTAGGTTTTTCATACCTCATTTAATTTAAATTTCTGTTTTTCTGTTTTTGGATCCAAACATAACTTATATCTAAGTAATAATTGTATTTGCTTTTCACTAGATGTTATTTCAACAACAATATTTGTTTATTGGCTTGATGATGGTCTTTTAGATCGAAACATGTTGTTGCTTTGGTTACTTGTCACTTTATTAAATTTTTGTGATACGACTTCGAGTTTTATTATTCTTTATTGAATATTATGCCACATTTGAGTATGGATAATATTTTGTTTTTATATTATTTTTAGTTTTTCCTCTATAACTCGAGAAGCGCGAAAGTCTCTGTAGATTTTTTTCGATCAATGTCTCCAAAATAGTTAACTTTTTCCCATTTAACCACCTCTGTATCTCTTACTGGTTCTGATATAGCAATGTTATCCTTTCCAATTTTAGACATTCTTTTTATAAAAAATTAAATTTCCTATCAAATTAATAATAAAGAATGTGCCAATAAACGACTACTTTTTTAATATGTGTTCTTATAATTTTTTTACATTTTTTAGTAATATTTTAATAAAATATTAAGTATTCTTGCATCATTATGTTTTGATAATTTACCATCACTAGAAACAATATCCAATTTTGAAAATCCTCGTCGATGTTTTGTACTTTCTTCTAAATCATAAACGTCGTTTCTTTGATACATAAAATCGAGCGATCTCGGAATCCAGTTTAGGTGAAGTTATCTGAAGATGGCTTTAATGAGTGTGAGAAGAATTCAAAGGTTTTTACTGAAATCAATCATTGGATTTATTTTTAGTATGGTATAGTGACAGATGACAAACTACCAGCGGAATTCTTGAATCTATCAATAAATAACTATTTCGATGAGCGTTCGGTTGGTTGAATAGCATCGAAACCCGATTGATATGCCTTTTAATTTTCATTTTCGAATGATTTATTTACTCAAACTTGACTTGCTGTTCTATTGAAATTTTTCACATATACAGCGTGATCAGATATAGAATTAAATTTTATAAAAATTATGTATAATTACCAATGTTTACATTAGAAATAATTATCATATTGGTGTTGAAAAACAAATATTAACACTAAAGAGTGTTTTTGTATGATCGTAGGAAAACATTTTTTACGATCTACTAAATCATCACTTACATTTATTTTATTTCCAATATCTTTGCACAATAAGTGGTCAGCTCTCATCGCCCACTTTACCCTAATAAAATTTCATTGATAAAAACCATCAGTAAAAAACGTGTACACCAGAAAATCACAACCATATCATTTTTATAGAACCAAACGAAATGAAAATATGAAATTCATTTTTCTCTATGCACTAGTGTGTAAAATATTTCACTTAAAGCACTAGTATGTAAAGTGAAAAATTAAATATTTAGGTATATAAATTTAAAAATAATAAAGTAATAAAGCAACTTATTTTAAAAATAATAAAAATCTATTTTTATTATTTTTTACCATTTTGTCTAAGGATAACATTCAAATGGAAATAATATAATTGAAACTGGAAGTTATTTTGTGTGTGTAAACGTGTTTGTTTGTGGTTCGGAAGGCTTCACTCAAACGTTTTAAGTTCACACCTTGGCGCTAACGAGTGAGATAAAGGATAAACAAAGGTGGCTGCGATGATCCGGCTCGTCTTCCTCTCAAAAACCAGATAAGATTAAGTTGTTAATAGAGTTATTTTTGGGATTTTAAAAGCTAATAAAAGATTAGGGGACTGGTAATTTTTTAAAATGTGAAGAAGACAAACTAAAAAAGATTTCTGCCGACAACTTTGTATCTAGGTTTTATATCTAGAATGCTAATGTTACTATTATATTAGAGAAGCACGAATTTAAACATTGACAAATTATAATCAGAAAAATTAGACTAGAAAAATTTTAAAAGTTTCTTTACTATGCGGCAAGTATTCAAAAAGCCCGCTTTTTGGATATCTGTATTATTATTGGAAGGTGATAAGGTCATTAAAGAAAAAGAAAGTCTGCTCTATTATTTATTTTTCTAAATATATCCTTGGCCTTGGATGAAGTATGGCATAAAAGATGGTTTTTATCAGAAAATTCACAAATATAATCCTTTTTCTAATTTTGACATATAAAGTGACATTTTTTAAAACTGACAGACGTTATCAAACGTCTAACTTCGTGTAACTTATTACATAAAGTAAAATATTATGTAACTGGTGACGAAAAATGGATTTCAAAATTATTGACAAAAAGAATTTTATTTATTTAACTGTTATAACACAAGATAAGGACATAACTTATAAATTAATTAATTATTATAAATATTGATAACATAATTATTGCAATTATTTAAATTAATTTCCGACGACATACTTGTTTCGTGTTTCACCAAATATTTCAGGCTTATTTACAAAATGTCGAACTGACAACTGAAAAGAAGTGACGGCAGCAAATGACTAGATTTATGTTTTCACAATTTTTATCAATGATATTTTATTATTTTTTTTATTCCTTCAAAATTAGAAAAATCTTGTACGCAATACGTTACGAAATGCAATTTTGTATAAGTTGTGAGCTTTTGCGGAACTCACTGCGTTCGTTCCGCAAAAATCTCACGCGTTAGACAAAATTAGGCTTTTCGTAACTGGTTGCATAAATAGCTATTAGATACTTCAGAAAAAACAAGAAGGGGAAATTTAGGCAGGTGCGCCGCATCGTAGTGTCTAGTATAATGTCTGTTATACCGGGTATCCTAGATTTTTTTGCCCAGCTGATATTTAGGTTCATTGATGACATAAAATTCTGAAAAAAAACTGAATAATATATGCTTTGAAGCCTTCAAAGGTGTACTACTAAAAGCCCCCTTATCATTTCATCCCTTAGGAATTACACTTAACTCTTTTTTTTAAATGTTACCCCTACATTTTTTTTCCATTGGTACTGATATTCTAGATGTTCGAATACAATAATATGTTATTTGATTTACTTTAAGGAACATTAAGTCGCAAAAGAATAAAAACATACATTTGGCTTAATGTTGTGAAACCACCTGGTATTTTACCTTTATTTTGATAAAAAGTTACTGTATATTATACTTTTTTTTGCTGTCTCTACCTTTTTGCTATTTTTTTGGTTCGGATATTAATAAGACTTTTATACTAGTACTGCAATCTTTCGCTACGTTCATCGAAACAACAAAATACCTTTTACATTCACTTTAAGTGAATATCTTGATATGCTTTTAATTTTTGGTGAGTACCAAAAAAATTCTCATGCTGCTGTAGTACTGTATCAACAGAGGTTTCCTGAACGACGACAACCGGCACGTAAAACATTTTCTTATGTTTAAAACAGGTTGAGAGAAGGTTCATGTCCAGGAAAAGAAACACATCGTCAACATGCTGCTCCTGCAAGAACTGAAGAAATGTGCAATAGCTTACTTACATGTACATCCCCATATTTCGATTCGAAGCTTAGCTAACAAGGTTGACATCAGTACATAGAATCCTTAAATCTTATAATTTCCACCCATTTAAAATTCATTTGTATTAGGGACTAAGAGCTAGTGATTTTGAAAGAAGAATTACCTTCAATGCTCATTTGGAAGCTTTAATTGATCAAAATTATAATATTTTGAATTTGAACTGTGGAGTGACGAATCAAGGTTCCACAATAATGCGACTGTAAATCATCACCATATACTATGATAGATACTATGTGGTGGCAACAAGATGGAGCTCCTGGCCACAATAGTAATGTGGTAAAAGAATACTTAAATGGACGTTTTGGAAATCAGTGGATTGGAAACAAAGGCCCTCTCAGGTGGCCTGCACGGACTCCACATTTAACAGTCTTGATTTTTTCTTATGGGGATATCTTAAAACAGTGGTGATTGAAACACAGCATCTGAATTTAGAAGATTTGGCCTCATTACTCCAGAAATGATTAAAGCATCTTGCACTCGGGAACTAATTAGACGTATAGAATATGCATAAAGAAAAAACTAAGTGTGGCATTTGAAAAAATGAGTTAAGGGTCGTTCCTAAGGGATGAAATGACTAGGGTTGCTTTTAGTAGTACACATTTAAACGCTTCAAGGCATACATTACAGATTTTTTTTTCAGAATTTTATGTCGTCAAACAACTTCGATACCCACTCGGCAAAAATATCTGGGACACCTGTTATACTTAGTGCAAAAAACACATTAATAGAGACTTATTGCAAAGTAAAAGAAGGTGACTTTATTAAAAAAAATTTTAAATAAAGTATCCTGTATTCAAATTTTTTACCCAATTCTATAGAGAGTTATTGCAATGACATTATAGTTTAATACTTTATATTGTTACGAGGTATTTTGGATAACTCAAAAAAGGTCTAAAAAAACCTGATATTTACTCTGGGGTGTAGCTTCCAAAATACCTCAATAACGTAGGGATACCAGAAATCAAAACCAACTAGTTCATCAATAAACCTAACAAATTTATTAAATTAACCAACATATAAAAATACCAAATTCTCAAAAAAATAATTGTACAAAATTATACTTACTCTAATTGACATATTGGATTGCTGAGGATAATCGTTTTTCAGGAGAGGCGCTGTTAATTTTTTATGCATTCTTAATCGAGTCCCAATATCACTGTCCCAAAAATATCTCCACGGCTTTCGAGTTAACCATCAAAAACCTCCTTCTACCTGACTAAACGAAATTAAGGTTCTTTAACCACCTTGCAATGACTAAAGTTTATTAAAATAAAAAAGTGTTTTCAAACAAACGTTGTTTTAAAATTTTGAAATTTGTTCTACATTAAAAAGCGTTTTGGAGATTGTAAATAAATTAAATTTTAATACTGTCAATCTTAATTATCGCTTACCTAAGCCGTGGATGGAAAATTATTGTAACAATATTGACAATTTCTAAACACTATCTTTCGGAGAACAACATAGTCCTTGTATTTACGACAAATACGTTTTTTATCTTTTTCGGTCATCATTAAGTAATTTACCAGAAAGTATCAGACAGGAACAGGTCAAGTAAAAAGATTATTGGTTATGATTATTAGTTTTAACATAATATAAATGCTGTAGCCTCTATTTAAATTAAATAGAGAATGTCTGTATTTTTTTCAAAGAATATTTAACGTTATCTTAAATGCCCATGCGTACATATCAAATAAAGTAAAACTTTATTGAAGTGTCAGCAAAACGAAAGATGCAAAATTTTATTTGAGAGCGCATGTGCCAAGTGTTATAATTGTCAATGTGAAATTCAAATTTTCCGCTGATTTTATTCGTTTTTTTATTTCGAAGTGTCCATTTTTATTTCGCTCTTCGAAAGTGATTGTTTAACAAATCGAGTGACTGTGTGTGCTTTTATTTTTTGAATTTTCTTTTATTTTCGTGTATATTGATTTACTTTGAGTTGTTATGTATAATCAGTCAGTGTTTGACCAAAGGAGTTACTGCGTGTGCCTTTAGAGAATAATTGATTTTTTTTCAGATTCCCAATACATGCCGAAAGGTATTTTTATTATTTTTCTACTGTGCTAGAATTTTTAAACTTAATTATTGTTTTTAGGGCTCAGCATTTGATAGAAGCGTTTAAGACGGATGACATGTGGAATTTAATGTCTGAAATCCACTTCGATGATTTTATGTTTATCAAGAAAAGCGGTTTGAGGAAGAAGCCAGTTCCCACTATTTTTCTACATTCCTTGAAAAGGAAACCTTAAATTGAGAAAATGAGTTCATTTAACTTCTTATCAGGTAATGGACACAACAATATTTAACAAATAATGTGATTGGAGGTTTCAAAGTTCCTTCTTCATTTTCAGACGTTAAAATAGTTTCTGCATCCCAATCTAAAGTACCTTTTATATAGTCATCCTTAATGCCGGAGATCATTAAAAATTATCGTAACACATCCAGAGCACAAGCATCAATAATAACATCATCAGAGATAAATTATTAGTAAAATAAAATCACACTCCTGATGGAATAATTTGCCAATGTGAAATGTATTACCAAAATCCATAGTTTTTATACTAATTAATGGTAGAAACATCTTGTCAAAACCAGTTTAAAGTTTGACTTTATTTGAAATTTAGCAATTGCTCTTTTTTTAACTGTTTCTTGTTATAGGGCTATTGGCTAAAAAGCTAACTTGGAATCCAAATAATGTAAAATGTATCTGTGCAACAAATTGTAAATATGAACAGTGCAATTTCAATTGTTTATTATTTGTTAAATCTTGAAAACAAAAATCCAAAAATATGAGAAAAATTATTCATTTCAAATTTTTCTACAAAAAAACCTACATCTAATTTTTTTCTTTATACTAATAATAGTGTAGGAAATATATAGAATAAAATATGAAAATTCAATAGATGGGATATAATCGTCGTATTATGGAAAAATCAGAAAAGTATGAGTAATCTGATGTAAATAAGGTATCATTATTTTCCAATATTTATCTATGCCCTTCATTCTACTTTAGTAAATTCAACATTCTTGTTGATATTTCCAAAACCATTGATCTATTTTTGTTTGCAGTTTCAGACCCTCTTACCATTATTGTGGATGACAGAGAATGAGAAGGTAGTTGTTTCATATTTCCATCTACTTGTTACGTTTTTTTTCACGTGCCACCCTGTATTTTTATTATTCCTCTGCTCAGTATATTTTAATTTCAGACTCGCCTGATATCCCTTTTCAAGATCTCCCTCTCTTCTTGGTATTACTATAAAATGTCTTTTCCATGTTAATAATTCACTCTCTTTGCCTCTTCAGTCAAAACAATTGACTTCTATATCGTCTGTGTCACTTATTGAAAATTTCTTTACTTCCCCTCGTTATATAGGAGTTTTTGGAACAAGGTTTTTGGACAGAACATTTGCTTTTTGGGACTACAAGTTTTAGGACTAAAAAAGTTTTTTTTGGAACGAGCAAGTTTTTTTCCTCCTTTGGGACCAACGTCTCTACTGCCGGATCCAGGAAATTTTTAGAAGAAACTCGAAGACAAGCCAAAAACCAAGCTAAATCACATTTCCGGAAAAAAAGAAAAAGTCTCTGAAATAAATAATAAATAAAATTAAACAAATATAACGTTTAATTTGAGTTTAATTTCCTTAAACCTACAAAAGAAAGAAAGGACGGATTTTGAAATATATCATAGAATTTTTGTCAACTGTTACTAAATAAGTCAAAAAATCAATTAGACTGGCGTTCAATTTTTTTTTGTTTATTATTTTACATTTTGATATATTTCAAATTCTATTTGTGGAACGAACCCATAATAATAAGAATTGAGCTTAAATCACATTTATTACTAAGTAATTATCAACAAATTAAAATTTCGTTCCATACTTCAACACAGACTCGTAGCAAAAAAAAAATAAAAGTTGAAGAAGTTGAAAAATGTGAAAAGAAAACTTGCATGTAGAAGGAAATCTAACATAGAATTGAAAGTCATCGATTCTTGAAGATTTTGATCAGATTTGTCATAAATTCCTTTCGTCTCATCTGACAAACGAGATTCAGACGAGGAAAGCAAAAGGACGTAGATATACAACAGAATACAGTTTACTTTGATACTTTATTTCTTCTGTCCCCGTGCTTATAATTTTCTTAGAAAATTATTATATTTTGCCAACTAAATGATCACTGCAAATGATAACTGAAGAAATATTATGCAAACCAGGTTTGGGAAATGATACTCTTTTCAAGACCCTAGAAATGAAGCGCAGCTCAATGTTAGAACAAGACAAACATTGTTTTCTGTGTATTGATGAGATGTCCCTCAAACGTAATCTATTCTACCACACAGGATAAGATGAGATCGTTGGTTTCACCGCTCTTGGTGAAAATTAAAAAAAAATTTCACCCACGAATCATGCCACAGTATTTATAATAAGAGGGCGAAGCAGCCTATTGCCTATTTTTTCGTAGATGATGGTTTTAATTCAGAACAATTGAAAAATGTATTAAAAATCTTTTAGATATAGGATTGATAGTCGATGCATTAGTTACAGATATAGGATCAAATTTTACAAAATTATCCAGAAAATTTGGCATTAACTTAGATATGTCTCTTTTCATAACAATATAGAGTAATAGAAATATGTTTAATATATGCTTCTTAATTAAATACTAGAATAATTAATTCAGCATCATTGGTTGCCTGCTTGCGCAGATCCCTGGTATTTCGTTCAATAACCTCGTTTTTGTGCCGACTCATTCATCTGTCCAGAGCCTTCATAAACTGCATTAATACTGCCTATAGTTTTCCATTTCTTCCTCTTTTCAAACCATCCAATTTTTTTTCGTATCCTCTATTGTTTTTGTTAAAATACGTTCCTCTCCAACTCTTTTAGAACTTCTTCTTACTTGTCTACACATTTGATCTTGAGCATCCTTCCTCAAAACCACATTTTAAACCTTGCTTTGGTATAACAACCCTTGATTTTATTTCTTATCCCCAATTCTAATGCTCTGTCACCTTAATTCTGAATTCACGGATCCAAAATGCGCTTTTCATCTTTGAAAATAACTCAGACTTTCCTCCCTATTTCTGTGTAATCTTCTTTTATTTGTTTGTAGTCAGTGTTCTCACTTTGCTGTAAACTGGAGCCTATCTTCCATCTTTACCCACTTCTTCTATTTTTACAATCAGTCTTGCTCTATCTGTTTCCTTTCTCAATTTACTATTTAATTTTCTATAATTCATTCTTCTTTCTTTATTATTTAACTTTTTAAACATTCGTCTGTCCTCCATTTTTTTCTTCATTCTTACTCATCTAACCTCACTGCTTTCTGCTATTGTTATTGTTTTCAAATTTCTCATTTTTGTTTCCATATCTAGCCTAGTTTCTCGACATCCAGACACTTTAATCTCTTCAAATTCCACTTTTTGATTTTCGCAGTTTTATTTCATTCTTTTCAGTTTTATTTCCAACTATGCCATTAGCAGCAGATATAATCACTGTGTATGGCTGCTTCAGTTAAGGTATGTGCATTCTTCACTCAGTTTCTATATCGCTCATCAACCATTACAAAATCTATTTGCTTTCTATTGATATCACCACGTGACTTCCAAGTGTACAGTTTTCTTTTAGGCGATTGTCAAACTACTTTCCTATTTCTAGAACCCAGACCAAATTTCCCTCTGCCTCTGGCAGTCCAGTCCCTCATCACTTTACTAGAAGTGTTTTGAAAAATTTGTAAATGTAAATTGATTTTTTTGATCATCTATAATCAATATAAATGACTAAGAAAGTTCCAGAGTGATTTATTTAATAAACAATACTTTACTTCACCGGTTGTCTCATTTTCATCACATTTCTATTCAACGCGAGCTATCCCTTTTCTCGATGTCCTTCAATAAAAAAAAAGTCTTAAACTAATTACCACTATAAAAGATAATTAGAGCAGAGACAACAAGGCAAAAAAATAGACCGTTTTTTTTTCATGAGCCAACTCCTTATTTCCCCATTAATTTGCCACCATCTTGCTACAATTAAAAGTTACAATATAATTAATTAGTTGACATTAAAAAGTAAACCCGTACAAAATTTATAGTGCCGGGGGTATACGAAAAATTGCAAATGAAATTTTGATAAATATTCAAAAAAATGCCGTATTGGAATCTTTTTTATTAATTTATTTGAAGTCCCATAATAAAACTTATAACTAAAAAATAAAAATATGTATGCTATATCAAATACATGGAATTAAGAACCTGAATGATGTCGCAAATATATAGTGAAAATTGGAAAAGTCTTGAGGGAAATTTTGCAATTTTGAATATAATTATAAACTTTAAAAAAAATTCTTTTTATAATTATTTCGCAATCACAAAATTCAAAACAGGAACATAAAACCGTTATAACTAAAATGATAAGAGAGGATAAATATTAAAAACAACTTAACAATCTTGTGAGAGATTGAAAATGATACAGGAATGTTTAGTACAACAGTTAAAAAAATGTTATTTTTTTATTTAACAATTTGTAATATCTTCACCACTATAAATACTGCCACAAAAAGTTGGATTATTGACTATACTGAGAAGGAACGACGGTTGAACGAAATGAGACAGAAAACAAGCCAAGATAACAACCAATGAACCAATTAAAAGACGTGTTGTATATTGAATAATAATTACTTTCAGCTACTGTAAAGCTACGACTTACGCGCTCAAAAATGTACCAATTAATGAGACAGAGACAAAGGATAAAGAGTTGTCTTTTATGGAAGTCTAAAATCAGGGAAGGACTTGGTTATAAAATATAATGTACAAAATACTAAAAATTTTATTTCATCCAAAAATACTTCAATCTCAAATATCGCCTATACTCGTATACTAGAAATGACATAATTTTGTTAATAGGTAAATATAATGTGGATGAATTTGTTTTACATTTTTTGGGTCCCCCGAGTCCAAAAAAACATTTAAAATAGTATATTATGTACCAAGGGACTAAAGTGCCACTTTTAATCCAGAGAGGGATTAAAAACCACTTTAGCCTCGTGGTACATAAGCTATTATATTACCAAGGGAGTAAAAGTTGTACTTTAGTTCCTATATAGAGATTATTAAATATTTTAGTACCAAGGGAGTAAATGTTGCACTTTAATCTCTAAAATGAGAGACTAAAATTCATGTCCCCACATAAGTGTGTCCGTATTTTTCGAAAATGATTTTTGTTTAAACTACTGAACCAATTTTAACCAAAATTAATTTTGTCCTAACTTAGAACTGGTTCATTTTTGGTGGTATTCGAGACACGTATTATGTTGTTAAAATTTTGAAAAATTCATAAGAAAATCATTTATAGAATTTTATTTCATAAATAACTAACTGATCCGGGGTTACCCTTTTAAAATTTTGACGATCTAATACCGTATTCCATATTCTTTTGCCGCTTTTCAAAAAGTTTGTCGAACGATAATTGCAGCTCTAGCCAAGCTTTATGCATACCCTATTTATTATTCCATATTTATTTCTCTTCTGAAAGAAGAAATAGGGCTTAAGAATGTCTTATTTAATCAATACGATACTTAAAAAACTACAAATTATTTGCTTTTGTGCAACAGTTGTTTTTAGAAACATAAAGACCATCCAAGAACTTACGAATATTCTTCTTTTTAACAATAATGGATTATTGGATGCGAACAGCTGATCTTTACACATTTTCCAATAAATTTCCTTTAAAGAAGTTCATCTTTTTCTTTAGAATAGAAAAGTAGGAAAATGGTGCGGCACTAAGAAAGAATTTGTTAGAACATTTTTCTCTAACGTTGAAAATATGTTACAAGAGTACCAGCACAAAATGGGAGCTATAGATCTACCCATTTTCCAATCAACTGTGTAACGCCTTTTGCGTCGTCAAGCTGTCTTTTGGTGCCTTAGTCCAGGTTACGGAGTGCCTCGGGCGACACTTTCCGTTTAGAAGATTACTTGCACCGCGCAGCGTCAGTGAAGATGAAATACTCCAGGCGTCGTTATGTAATCGACCAATACCTTGGCGGCCAGAAGGGCGGCTTAAGTACTTGGATATTCGCTGCTGAGATAAAGTAAAATTCGTTAAATAAAAATAGCCAACTTTTATTTATACCAAAATCATCGGCGTCGGTCGAAGAATACATGACGGTCGGCCCTTTCTGTAAACGGCTCGTTGAGACGGTTGACGGCTGGACATGAACTGGACCTGAATACGGTCCTACTCTAGTGGTCAGGCCTCTCTGTCTGGTATAATTTTAAGTTAATTCTAGTCCAGTGTCGTGCGCGATATAATTAATATATTTTAATTATCACGGTAACTAAGTAACTTCGTTACAACGGAAATTAAGAATGTCTTGGGAGATAAGATTATCAGAAGAGTAAAAGTGCTTCTATAGGTGTAACAGTACTAAACTCACTAAACCAAAAAGATGATTCTGCGATTGAAGGAAATTCATTGGAAGATGTTTCAAGATCACCTACCATCCAACAGTTCACTATTAATAAGGAAATTCGTACAACAACTGTTGTACAAGATAATTTTTTTTAATTTGTACTGATGGTGGAATTTTACCCCAACATGAATACAAATTATTTACTGAATAAATATTTAAATATCCAAAAGATTTTGGCATGTTTATTTTGAAGAAACAAAACATTACTTTAAAATGTATTATCATGTTATGTACGTGATTCGATGGGATAAATCCAACTCTGTATAGATCGCGTAAATTAAAGCAGTCCAGTGCAATTTGTGAAATTATTTCTGAGAATCGGCACGGCCCTTATTGCACTGAGCCCACGTCGGACTGGTTCCATCTTGCACTGGTTCTCGGAAGCAAACGGTCGAAGTAAAGATGGCGAGAGATTGGAAGCCGCAAACAATAGCCGTGTTTTCAGCCATCGCGTTTCATAGCAATTTAGTTAAAGAATGATCGTTTCAAATTAGAAAATTTGTTATCCTTATACGTAAAAACAATATAAATAGCCCACGAATTTTTTTCTGAGTATATTATTTTTACTCTTTATTTGATGTTTTATATGAGCATAGTCCCGAAAATTCTTCGAATAAAAACAGAGAAACTCTGCATTTAAATGTTTTCCATTTTTCGACGAAATTGATACATCATTTAAATAATTCCCGAACCACACGTAAATCCTAGTGAACCGATTTATTCCCATCTCGCCATTTCCCAACTCACCACGCGCCGCTAATATATATGCTAACTCGCCACGCCATGTTTTAACGAGGGGCTAAAATCTGACCTCCGCTTTTATTTTGGTTGTCTTCGTAAAATTAAAAATCGGTTGTGTCGCCCCAAAACATTTCCGACGAGTATCTACGAATACTTTTTGAGATATTTAATGTTAAAGTTTAATATTTTGACATTTTTTTATTTTTGACAGGTGACAGTTGGAAAAATGATTTTGACTGTTCTAAATAGATTTTTTAGATTGCTTTAAAATAACATATTGCAAGTCAAATTCCGTGACATATTGCATCTGTCATTTTTTGATAGTGACACTTCCGTTTGACAGATGTCGTACAGAACCTAATGGGTTCTTCCGATGGATAACCAATACCCATATATCAAATTTCAGCTCAATTGTATTAAACGTCTGGCCTCTATCGTGGAAGAATACACACAGACAGATAGACAGACAGACAGACAGACAGACAGATAGACAGATAGACAGACTTCCATCTGGAAATGGTCTTAATCATCTCAAAATGGATATTTCCATCTTTATCTCGAAATTTTTTTTTAGCTCGTTCACAATACTTCTCGGAGATGAATCGGGAAAGTAAAATGAAAAAAAAAACAAGGTTTAAAGAAAATATATAACAAATTTCCTTCGATTTTTTTTTCCTGAAATAATTCATGGTTATCTTTTCAAAATTTAATAAGTAGGTGTTCAAAAAAAATTAAATTATACCTACAATTTTGAAAAATGAAAAATTTGATATTCAAAATTTCCAACTTTGAAAATCTCTTTCCCTTAATTTTTTATTGTCGAATTATGGACTTTTCGATATTTATTTTTTTACCAAATTTTAATTCTTGTCACATAACTCATGACTGTCTTTTACAAAATTGAAAAAGTATATAAAAAAATAAAAATTATGCAATTTTGAAAAAGAAAAATTTGTGGAAAAACATTTAAATTATGCTAAAAAATAAAAGATCGAATTATTTTTATCAAATATCAATTTTTTCCTCGTTGGGACTTCCACAAATCAAAATTTATAAATTAAAAATAAAACAGGTATCTACGAATTTTATTATACATATCCGTTTGTCTTCATTAAAGCACTCCTCACTTCGCTTTTCCTGATTTAATTTTTTATAGTTTGTCTTCATTTACCCTAGTTAGGGACATATTTATACTATTTTTATGTTCTATTTTATTCTTTTCCTTTAACGTCCATGTGATTTATTACTACATATTATATTATTTAATTTCTTGCATTTTTATGACTTTTGGTTGCTGCATTTCGTTCATCAATCAATAAATAGAGGGCCTCGAGCGGCCCCTTGAGGTACACCGTTCCGATTTTTAATTAATTTATCGGAATGGTTAATTATAATTACGGTTGATTCTTAAAATTTTTTCGAGTTTCTTTTAATCAGTTGACCGCGAACGGCTCAAATCTGGTCCCAATCAGTTGAAACAAGTTTTTTTTCTGAGAAAATAAAAGTGGAGGCACGGCACGGCAGGTCGGATACGGTAGCCGATCTATCCGTCCAGATAAGTGTTCGATCTCCCGTTCCAATTAAGGACTGATTGTCGCGTAGTTTATGGAATACGAAATTAACTTCGGAAAACCGATATTAATCTGTGCCTTGTGTACCTACTGGTGGCTCTCTCTACCTGTCCTCGCTGACTACGTTTACACACCAGTCGAAAATTATGGGTGTAGCCCTTTTCGGCACAGAAGTCAGTTTTATCCTAATTTAATCTTTTGTCCCTTCTAAAGGTGTAGGCTTTCTGGACACGAGAGCGGGATTAAGGATTGTAGGAAAATGAAATAGGATTATTTAAATATTAAATAATATTTTTGTAATCTTTTCAATTGTGGGTTATTCCTAAATACAGTTTAAATAAAATTATTGTCAAATTATTGGTTTTAAAAATGGGGTTGTCTTATTTTACTACTCTAACTGTCAGTAGATAAAATGTCCATTAACTTTAAAGATTCAGTAAGTAAAGGCGATGACGTTTAGAATAAAACTTTACAAGTTGATTTCTTGTATAATTGTCACAATCTAAACGTCATTGTCATTAGTTACAGAACCGTTAAAGTTAACGAACGTTCTATCTACTGACAATAATACTCTTAATCGGTTATATTTAAATTTATCTATGTTATTCTCGATATTCAGTTCAATGCAAATGTGAAGTTAAATAGTACACATATACCTAGCAAACTTAAAAACTTGAATTATAAAAAACGCCATGTGTATTAAACGATACAAAAATAACACACTTTCAAGGTGTCAATTTATTCAAGCAGTTTCGTATCATTATAAAAATATAATATAATTTTTATTCGGTATTTTATATAATTTTATATAATTTATATTTTTGTAATACCTAGTATAACTAGCATAATTTTTAATCGGTATTTTATGTAGCTATTTTATATTTTTCTTAGTGTTGTATTTTTCTAATAGTATATTTCTTGTGATTTTTCATATTGTTTTGTATTAATTATTAGTATTTTTTAATTTGTTTTAGATATAGTTTAAATAAAATTTTTGTCAAATCATTGTTTTTATTTGAAGAAAAAAATTCTTTACTATACAAATCAAACCGAGATTATTTATTTGGAGAAAATAAACCTTTACCATAGAAATCAAGTGGAGGATATTTATTTTGAGACACAAAAAATTAAAAAAATCACTGAAATTGTTCCTATTATTTTTTCTTTAAAATATTACTTTGAATCAAAAGGATTAGTTACTTTATGGTCGATAACCACTATGCCCAAAAGGCCCACCTAATTTTAAAATTTGAGACCAAAAGACCGGTAGAATTACGGAACCCCGCTGACAAATTTGAACAACACCCAAAATTATTATTTATTATTATCATTAGAACCAGAAAAAAATTAGTAAAATACTTTATTATTGCTTGAAAATAATAAATTAAGCAATTACTAAAATAATGCCATGCTTTTTAAATATCTTAATTGAACAGTAATATTTCAGGTGAGTTTTTAATAAAAAAGAATTGTACTTTTGAATTTTATTTAAAAAGAATAATTACATTATATTTTAATCTGAATTAAAAATTAAAATGATAATGAAACCTTGGGTAAAATTTAACACTAATTAAATATAATTATCGGTTTTAAATTCCATGTGTAAACCTATTTTGTATCTTGCTCCTCGGTGGTAAGTTGCTTGTAGGTAATAGATTTTTCAAGATTAGCTGAATTACACCGTCCCGAGATTTGTTTATAGACATGTCATTTAGGTGTATGTGGGATTTGGAACAACTATTATTAGTTATAATATATTTGAGATGAAATGATATGCTTTTATATAATACGGTCTAAATATTTATTAAAAACTGGATGAAATATCATCGGCTATAATAGAATTAATGGACAATAGTTACTATAGTTGATTTTAAAAATTAGACCACCTCAAGGACCAATTAAAGACCTTTTATTTATTAAGATATTACAGAGAAATTCAATTCAACATTAAACATAAGAACTATACGCACCACGAAATGTATAGACATAACGCTATGTTGACATTTTGGTCTATATAGACGTAATCAGAATGACATTGTTCATGGTTTTTATAGGTGACTTGACATCTTTTTGAAAACCGGGGTGTGGTGAAACTGCACAAAATAGTTTTTTTTTTTAATATTTCAAGAATGGAAGTACCAGAAATAATGAATGTACAGACCCAAAAAACAATGGGATTCCTCTCCTAGGCACGAGAAGACGATTGGCTAAAGAATTTTTGAAATCGGACGACTGATTCTTGCGATTCTTCCCAAAAAATCGATTTTGTGAATCGATTCAGATCATTTGGTAGTTAATCGTTGCACTTAAAGATCATCAAAAAATCGATTTTCTTAAAAATCGATCTTATAACATAATTTATACAATTTTATTTTAAGTAAACTAGATTATCCATTCTCAAATGGGGTATAATGTATCAAAGGAGAAAGAAACGCGAAGTCGATACCACAATTTAATAAAATATAAAATAATAATTGGCAATTTCAAACAATTGAAAGGGTACCAATTAAGTCGAATCGCAACATGTTTCAGCCTTGGCCATCTTCAGGCGAATGTTCGAACAAAGTGAAAATTTGTAATACAATTGTTCGAACATTCGCCTGAAGATGGCCTAAGTTCGAAACATGTTGCGATTCTACTTAATTGGTACCCTTTCAATTGTTTGAAATTGCCAATTATTATTTTATATTTTATTGCGGTATCGACTTCGAGTTTTTTTCTCCTTTGAATTTTATTTTAGTTAACGAAGGCATTTTTATACAAATGTTATTAATTAGATTATTAAAGAAAAATGACTACAAATGTACCAATGTGAGTTTAAAGAATAAAAAAATGAAAAATAAAGAAAAGAAAAGAATTTCCAGGACTTAACAATTAACCTATACTATAAAGCTAACAACTAATTCCAACTGTAATCTTCACGCCACCTGTCCAATAACTAGTTATCTAAAATGTAATATACATAAACAGAAGAGATAAAAGATTGCTTCATTTTTATTAATTCAAGACATCTGCAATTTCCTGTATGTGTCTAAATTTAAATATGCTGGAATTTGCGATGTTGCTGTAAAAATATAATTTGGAAAAAAATCCGATTTTTATTGAGCGATTTTGTAATAAAAGAATCGATACACATCGCTTATGAAAGCGAATTAAGTTTATAGTAATTGGGTAATGAAAAAAGTCTTATGACTTGTTTCAATATTTTTAAAAATGGTGGAGATTTGAATTTTTTGAAATTTCAACCCCCTCCAGTTTCCACTCCCTTACAGATAGAATACCCAAAAATAGTAGAGTTCCTCTCCTAGACACGAGAAGATGACTACATACATCCATCCATCTAGACCGACGGATATGAATTTTTTTTTACTTTATCGTGTTGTTGGTGGCTTAAAACGTCAAGAAATGTCATTTTAAGCAAAAAACATTTTCAAATTTTTAAAACTTCCAGTATGGACCGAAGGAAAAGTACAAAAATAATGATTAGATAATCTATAATTATTCAATTCACTTCAAGAATTATTTTAAAAATAGAATAAAATAGTTTTATTTACAGCGCCGGAAAAATATATTAGACTACTAGTGTGAGGTGCGATGAGGGATAATAATTTAGTCCGCTTAAGAATCATTTATTTTAATCTAAAATAAACTCAAGTACTTTTTTAAATAACAAATTATTTATTATAAATAATAAAACGACATAATATGTTGCCTTATGGCAATATATTCTGACATAATTAAAATGAAAAAACCTTAATTTGGAATTAAACCATTATTTTAATACAAATCCAAATCTTATTTATAGTTTTGCAGTTATTACAGATAATTATACTCTTCTAAAGTATATTTTAATTAACTTTATAGTTATAATATTGCACAGATTTTTTATTAAAACACATGTACAAATGATTTTCAGACTATTATTGTACTAAATAATGACGATTGAGTTTCTCTTTAGAAACTAATATCGGTTGTGTTGAAGTAAAAACTGACAATAAACCCTATTAGTGTCGTCTATATTATTTAATGACGACCGTGGCGTCAACTTTTACAAAGAAATTCGCAAGATAAAGACCGAAATAAAAAATGATACCCGTAATTTATAGACATGTAATTGCTTGTGAGTAAAGAATCACACTTGTACGATGTTCAAAAAGAAGAAAACAACATAACAAGACCAGGTAGCCACTGAAAAGTAATTTATGGCCAACAAGAATGCGGACTATTAATAATTTAAATGTTAATTTGTTAATTAATGATACAAATTGCTTTTCTGATATGTGTTTTATGACGTCCCAATACGGCAATACCAACCTTAATTACATATTTTCCTTTTCTCTAACTTGATCTAGATCAAAGAAGGACTAATGATCCGAGTTGGTTTGGCTTCATCAGTTTTGAATTTAAATTCGCTTATTTCGCGCTGCTAATTGGACGAAGAAATCTCTTATCGGATTCTTACGGCTACACGTAAAAATATACGAGGGAAAGTCTCTTTCCGATTCGTCTCCTCACAAAAAAGTTTGAGCGATCACATGATTTTTTAATAATTAATTTCCTCCATTAAGAACATGTTTAATCGCTAAATTATAATCTTAATCTTATTTACTAATGGATATTAGACATAAAACTGAAGAAGTAAAAAGTAGCAGTAAAAGGTTTATATTAAAGTCAAAGACTGAAACAAAAGTATTTACTTTGTATTTATAATGTAAATGAATCCAGGAAAGTTATCCAATATAGGTGGATGAGGTGTTCTTGTTTACTTCTATGCATGCAATTAATGGCACCAATCACTGTTAAGAGTATTTACTTTTTCACAATCTTTTTACTGCTAATATTTCTTTTTCTGTGGCAGAAAATATAATCCAGTGATTTGCTTATTTACTTATACTTAATACTTTTCATTTTTCATGAATATTAATAAAAGTGGGAAAAATTATATTGGATAGGTTCTGAGATCTAGTGATGTGAAAAAGTAGTTTTTCCCCCATTTCCATCCCCTTAGTGGGGTGTACGTCGGGGAAAGAGTAACTAATGTAAATTTGTGAAACAACACTTTAAGTTGTAAAAAAATAATTAATGTGATTAAGCTCAAATTATATTATGGATTCGTTCCACGAATAGAATTTGAAATATATCAGAAGTAAAATTTTAAATGAAAAAAATTTTTCGACGTCAGTCAGTTGATTATTTTGAAGTGATTAGAAACAATTGACAAAAAAACTATGGCATATTTCAAAATCCGTCCTTTCTTTTTTGAGTTAAGGTAATTAAACTCAAATAAAACGTTATATTTGTTTATTTTACGATAGTAACTATAGATTCGGATATTATTTTTTTCTTTTTCATAAATAAAACTTCCTGTTCTAAGTAGCACAAGTAGCTCAGCTGTCCAGAAACAAAAGTGACTGTCCACAGGAAACTTCTTGGTCCAGTTGAAACAACTTTTCCACAGTAAAACAACGTCTCTTATGCGAGAACCAGAAAAGAATCCTAAAAGTTCACATAGAGTAAATATAAAATTAAAATCTTATAAATTACCAGATTTCATGGTCTCTGTTATTGAAAAAACAGTGTAAAACAATGATAATATTAAAATGAAAAACATGAATTTTAGATCGAAATATGAAATACAAAAATAATTAAAATTAAATTTTAAGACAATCTGTAAAAACAAATTAAAAATTAGGTTCTCTTTTTTGTATTTGACACACAGAAATCAAATAATTTATAATAAATGATAAGATATGAACATTTAAGTAAATAATAAAAAAAAAATATACCGGCATTAATAGAATTGAAAATAACCATAAATAAAAGCGTCGAAATAATTAATAATGATTTCACAGAATTTTAGTGAGAAATATAATATAATATAATAAAAACTTACCCTATGGAATAAGGGGGGGAAAAATATTCAGTGGGTAACACAGGCGATATAAAGTTAATTGATTGTACTCAATAGGTAAAGAAAAAAAACGTTATAAACATGGGCACATGGGTAAGGCATTTTATAGGAATACCAAGAGAAAAGAGGGATATGACGCGAGGAAATAAGAAGGGAAACATCAAGCGAGTATGAATCTATAAAATATACTGAGTAGAGGAATAATGAAAATACAGAGTGGCACAAAAAAACGTAACATATACCAAATTTCAAGTCAATCGGTCGGATAGTTTCGAAGACCTAGTGATTGGAGAAAGTAGCTTTCCTCCCTGTTTCCCCTTTAGGGTAGGAATTTCCAAAAATCCGTTCATAATGGGGATCTACGTCGGGGAAAGAGTAACTATGCTAAATTTTAGGTCAATCGGGCGGATAGGTTCGGAGATCTAGTGATACAAAAAAGTAGTTTTCCCACATTTTCCACCCCTTGGGGTAGAAATTTTCAAAAATCCTTTCTTAGTGAAGGTGTACGTCGGGGAAAGAGTAACTATGACAAATTTCAAGTCAATCGGTCGGATAGTTTCGGAGATCAAGTGATGGGACAAAGTAGTTTCCCCCATTTTTCCCCTTTTAGGGTAGGAATTTCCAAAAATCCTTTCTTACTGAGGATCTACGTTGGAGAAAGAGTAACTATGCCAAATTTTAGGTCAATCGGGCTGATAGTTCGGAGATCTAGTGATGCGAGAAAGTAATTTGCCCATATTTTCCACCCACTTAGGGTAGGAATTCTCGAAAATCCTTTCTTAGTGAAGGTGTGAAGCTGTACGTCGGTGCCAAATTTCAAGTCAATACGGCGGATAGTTTCGGAGATCTCGTGATGCCAAAAAGTAGTTTTCCCCCTTTAGGGTAGGAATTTCCAAAAATATTTGCTTACTGGGCTCTACGTCGGGGAAAGAGTAATAAGTCGCATTTCGCTTTTATATATACAGATTAATGAAAATAGACAAACGACATTGAAATGAATATGTCGACACAAGGGAAAAATAAAAACGATTAATTGGATATAAAACTAACGGTTTTATACAAATCCTAATATTTTGACATTTTGGTTTATTTTCACAGTTTTAAAAAATTATAATTTTGACTGTTAATATAAATGTGACAGTTCAAAACTTCAAAACCTTGATAACCAAATATTCAAGTAAACTCAGTTTGTAGAATTTTTTTAAGTGGCGTACACCTGAGTACGACTTTATTAAGGATATTAACCCCACGTTGTCACGATCACAAACTAATGAACTCATTGACAATCCTAGAATACAATTTAAAAAAAAACCAGGATAACAAATGAAAATAGTATCTCCAAAAAAATGGTATATACATTTAGGTTGAGAAGTGAGCAATTATTTACCGAGCACTGAAGGATATAATGTGCGAGGTTTATAATGGCCTTCTCAAACGAAGTGTATAGATTTTTTTTACTACTAACACTGATATATTACCATATTTGATTTGATTAGATTTTGATAAACCTAGCTTTAATGATTTCCGACCAATATTTCAAAATATCAAAATAGTCGGCAAACTAACAATTCATTAAAAATATAGACAATATTTCATTATTTACCTAGGTGTTTTTTATTATCATTATTTACCTAGGGTGAAAATATTACTTCTCATTAGAGGAATGGAATAAATAATGGTATTTTCCCATGTTAATAGTAAAAAAAGATATGTTTGAAACATTTTTTTAATTACTAAGCTCAGCTACATTGAACTACACAAAAGTGCTTACTTTTCAATTTCCCTTTTTGTGCTATTTGCTGCTTAAGATAGTTGAATCAAATTGAATTTTGTGTCTTAAATAACAAGCATGTTTACAAATTTTTGATTTTTCAAATTAACTTTTTGAAATATAAGATATATATTAATTTACTCTATAATATGTAAGCTCCCTCCTACGTAGAATTTTGTATATAAAGTTTTTTTTGAATTTTGGGCTTTATTAAAAGCTTACTCTGGATAAGCAAAGATTAGTAATTTAACGAATACCACGTACCAATCTTTGACTGAAACATAGGCCTACCATCCAGAAATAAATTGCAAATATTAAATGGAATAAAAGGGCAACGATCGTTTCACAAAACAAATAACACATGTTTTGTGACCATAAGGGTCGAAATTATTTCATCAGAAATCCCTCTGTTTTGTCTACGTCAATGGTTCGGGATTAGAAATAATAATAATAAGTAATATTTGACAATACCTTTCTCTCTCATTTTTCTCTTTTCTTCATCTGATTGTCTCATCTTATTATACTTAATCTTTGCTAAATGTATGTACTGAAGTACATGTGGATTTGTCGTTTTGATTTTGTTGTAGTTAAAATACTTTGTAACGTATTTTGATATTTGAATGTTTTCCCAATGTTAAATTATTTTCCTGCATACTTTAATTTTTCTGAGAGTCCTTTAACATAAGAAATTGCAACAATTTTTAATTGATATTCCTGAATATTGATTTCATTACAAAATTAGCTGAGATAATTTAATGACCAAAGTGATAATGAAGATTTTTTTGAATTGTCAATCGAAAACAAAAATCTTTCACTTACAGATTTTTATTTCATTAAATATTAGCCAAACAAAAGACCGCAGAGATTCCAAGTTAAACTAATATTTTACAAATTGCCGACAGATAATTTTCTGGCACCAATGCCTTTAATTTTATTTAAAAATCCGAATTTTAAAATTCATAATGTAAAAATAATTGAGATGAACATAAATATGAAAGGAAGTATGTAGCAAGGATGAATTTTAACCAATTTTTTCCTCTTAATTTGATTATATTATCTTGGAGATCCTATTTTCACTTCTAAATGACTATATCCATCTTCATAATAATTTCTTACTTATCCTAATTAATGATATTATTTTTTACATGTCAATCAATAAATTCTTCTATGTTTCCTTCTATCTTCCATCCTTTCATTCAGAGATTTATTATTAATAACCGACTTTAACACATCTTACTACACTATTTTTTTATTTGTCATCTTTTGTATTTATTTTTATTTTTCTATTTTAACTTGTATTCAATTTTCTAACTAAATTTCCTATAACCAACTGTAATTTAATTTGATTTCCTGTAGTCCCTTTTCTAACTTCTTGTATCCACTGTCACAGCTCCGATTTCCTTCAATATAAGACCATTTATTTATCTCCTACCTTTAAATTTGATCTTGCGTCTTTTCTGTCTTTTCTGAATTCCTCTTTTATTTCTCTATTCGATTTTTGTGTCATTTTACTTTCTTTATAATTTTTTTGTCTCTTCTTTTGTTTCTCTTATTATTTTGCGGTATTCCACTATTATTTATATTTTCTATTACTAGTTTCCAAATACTTGTTAAATTGACTTTAATTTTTTTTACCTTTTTTTCCATTTCTTGTTTATATCGATTTTTGTCATATCCTGTTAAATTTACTTTTATTTGTTTTAACCTTTTTTTATTTCTTGTTTATATCGATTTTTTTCTTTTATTTTCAATTGGTATATTTACCTCCTTTCCTTCTTCATTCTTGTGACTTCCAGTCTATTTTTTTTCTGTCCTACTTTTTTAATGTAAGAACAAACCAATTTTTTAAAGTCTCTTTTTCTCCTTTCTCAACCTCCAGTTTATTATGGTTAGTTTTTCCTTCTAATTTTATCATCATATTCTTCAATAAATTTTCCAGCTATTTCACCTAATTCTTGTTTTAGATTTACTTTCAGTGTATTAACTTTTCTTTGTGTTTCTATTATTGACGTAAAACTTTTTATGAGACATTACACTCGTTCTGAGATAGAGAGTACACTCGCCGAGCTAACAAAATGTGTTAAGACCGCAAAGTATACGAAAATCCGCATAAAGAGGAGAAACCGAGAATAGTCGTCCGGCATCTATGTATTGACAATTTTTTCATGCCGTGATGTTTTACTTCTAACGCTGTTAGTTTGATTTTCAATATTTTTTAATTTTTTTACTATTTTCTTCAATGAAAATGTTGGTTTTTAGATATTTTTGTGAATTAATTCTTTTTGTAGTTCTTTTTTTTATTCTTCATTTTCTGTCATTATTGTTAATCAAATTTCAATATAATCATTATCTTTCTATAAGATATTGGCTACTTTACTTCTTTCTTAAATTTTTCATTTTGTTTAAAAATTTCTTGTTTCATATTTGCTACATTTCCCGCCTTTTTCTTTTGAATTGGGAATTTGGAACCTTTGGTTTTCAACAATATTGAAGAATATCGTCACCACTAACCAAAAGTACACTTTTTTATTATTCATTATTAATTTCTCCTAATTGCTTTATCAATTTGCTAAATAAATTTTGCATATTGACTTGAGTATCTATTTGATCAGAATCAGTAGAAAATTTTCTCCTCTTTTTCTCTTAGTTCACCTACCACCACTTTTACTCTGGTTTGCTTCATAAGTTTCTCCTATTGTTATTTCTTTTTTTATGTTTCCTGATTCTAGTTGCTCTTCTTCCCCTATTAATTTCCTTCCATTTCTTGTATCCATTAATTCAAATAATACTTTTGATTTTCCCTCGTATGCGCGTAAAGAAATGTCTTGTCGGATTCTACGGGTCGCTTTAAAATTATATTGCAATAGCCGAGAAATGCTATTCTTCTTTATAAAGAGCTGTTTTACCAAGAAAGCAAGTGCGAAATTTTAAGTACGCCGTTGTATTTCTCTTTGAAATCTAAATAAATTTTGCTTCATCTCCGTTTTCATTGCTTCTTTTCTTTTCTGGGCCTGTTCGATACGAATGATTCGATCGAGAATTGCGAATTCCGATAGCAGGAATTCTTCGGATGGAGTAATGCCTTGTTGGTGGTCGTAAGACATTAAGTACTTCAAGAAATCAATTTAATAGATTCTGGTATCGAGGGAATTCGCTAAATGTGTTCGTGTTTTTCGCCAATCTACATTTTATTAGTTTTTGTGTATTATTTTATTATATAGAACGTTTTTGGAAAGGGACAGTGCTGGATTTACCACTGGGGCGATTTTGTCTGTGATGAAATTATAAATGGTGAGAGCGCCAGTTTTACATTTTTTGCAAAAATTAAAATATTTAATAAAAATAGATAAAATTATAATTATCTTTCTTTATCTCTACGCTAAAGTCTATTTAAATCGGAAAGAAAAAAAATCGCCCAAAAAATGGAATTTCGAGGAAAATTAGTAATCAAGTAAATTATAAAGTACATAATTATAATTTCATATTTACAAAACACATGACGGGGGAGGGGGCCGCACAAAATGCTTGGTCTAGGGGTCCCAATTTTATAAATCCGGTACTGGAATGGATCATATAAAATTGAATTATTAACATTATTGTTACAGTGAAGAATTTTGATTAAGTAGAAAAATTTTTGTAGTTGTACTGTACGAGTTAAACTAATATTTTTAATGGATTATTTTTTCTCAATTTTTTTAAAGTAGAATTTTCCCTGATCGATTTCTCTTCGATACATTTGTCTATATACTTTTAGACCATTGTTCTGGAATTGCTGGAACTTATATTAATGTAAGTGATTTCAAACAATTGGCGACATTCAGCAATTACGTAAATGAAATTTAACGAAATAAAATGTGTTGAATATAATTTCTGTAGGCGTGAACGGGTAAAATGCAAGCAGAGATATTGAATCGCACACGAAGCAATAATTTTTAGCGTGTTTGAGTGCTGCTAAAATGCAAAATGACTTTCAATCAGATACCGCTGTCAGACCCATGGTGTGTCAGAGGCAATTAAACACCATAAATATGTTCTAGAACCATTTCTATAATTACTTTCAGATTAAGTATCAGTTTCACGGTACAGGGTTGTTTTAATTCGATACTGCCGGCTACCGGCTTCGAAGATATCAGACACGTCATTGCTTTCAAATATAACCAGTTTTTTTTCTCAGAGAGATACAGCAGCAACAATTTAATTTGTTTAAATCGGGGACGCGACAATTCCCGTGCAAAATAGTGACGACCGGTTTTATTGCTATTGAACATTGATCTATAGTTAATCTGGATAAACATTAATCATTTAAAATTGTTCGTTACCCACTTCCTGCACCCGATCTTACTCGTAGCATAAGATTGTTTCAAAAACTTTATTTTTATTGTTAATATTTTTTAATATTTCTGGTTTGATTATTACAACTTGTCACATTTTAGTACGGACACCCTTTAGGTTTTTACCAATTTTTCTAATTATGATTGTTACATGGGATAACTGTTACTTCTCAAATTTTTTAATCGCCCTCCATTTTATAATAGTTTTACGTTTTTTTTTGGTTGATTCTCAAATTAATCGGTGATTGTTTCTTCATTTCTACCTTAGCTTCTCTGGGGCAATACCATTTTTAATTTTATTAATTTGTCCAAGTTGTGCTGGTACGCCACCCGTGGGTTCGCTCACAACATCGAATTTGACTTAGTGGTTTCCTATCCCACGTTACTAACCTAAACATATCCTTTTGCCACTACAATGATGTATTTCTAACGATTATCCTATCTATTGGAATCCAGCCTCTGGTTCTTATACTTTTTTAGAACATATTTCGTTCAGTTTCTTCCTTCTAACATGAAGTCCAAGTTAGGACAGAAAATTACTTCTATTTCCCTTTTTACTTAAAAAATAACCACTCTGTACCATTTATTTTAATTCGTTATTCAATTATTAATTCATATGGTGGCTGAACAAATATGATTAAGAATCGATATAAGTTTGGAATACTTTACTACGGCAGACAGCGTGTTAACGCCGCCTAATTTCCGAAGGACCAACCTTAATACAGAGTATAAGGATTTAGTATGTTACCACAAATAAATCAAATTATTTAAGTGAACTGTAAGGGCTATTTACTCACCCATTTATTAGCAAATCAACATTATTAATATTACATTTATTATGACATTATTATTATTAGAGCAACTGCTCTCACTACTACAAAACAAATTTACAATTTATGTAAATTTTTACTCTCAGAAAATTTATTATATTATTAATTTTTAGGGTGCGGTCAACCGCTTTTTATAACGTCAACTGGACACTGATAAATATGATGAGACTTTCTCAAACTATTAGACTGTTTCCCTATTTATAGTTTTAGAAAATTTGTAAGAGGGGATTTGTAATGGGTTTCTTCTTTCCAATAAGAAAACCGACCTGTTCGGCGATCACAGGTATTTCTGCGCTTGTCGCCCTTAGAAATATTATATCGCTTAGAGGGAGATGGCGATAGGGTGAATTATTTTATAAAAACAATATTTTTGCACTCGCCACGGCAGCTATAGTGACGTAAATACTGAATAACAATCTATTTTTAAATTATGGAATAGTAAAATATACAGCACTGGCCAAAAGTATAAATTAAAATGAATCTTATTAAATTTAAAGGAAATATAAGTTTATTTTGTGAATTTTGGATAATATTCCAGTGAAATTTATCCAGTGGCGTTATGACCAGTTAATTTTAATTTAATTTATTTTATTTTTATAAAAAAAAACCCTATGAAAAAATACTTTGGTAAGTTTATTAAAATTTATTTTATTATTTTAAAGTTCATCAGATTATCCATGTCTCAATTGTGGTCAATCAATGGGTATTGAAACACACAAAGTCCAGTACCACAGAAATATATTCGTTGTAACAAAGTTTTGTTTTGAAACTGGCAACTAGTTTTGGCTTCCGACATCATCAGGCCATAAACATCATGGAGCAATCAGTGAGATAAATTTTGGTTTAGGGATAAAATTAAGTTACAATAAATTTTAAAACTGTTAACATGGTACTCAGAAATTAAACTTGTTATAATATTTAATTGACATTAACATATGTCTCATTGATAATGCCACTTTTGGATTGTTTTGGCCTTGGGTCAGGTTTTTCCTGATCCCATTCCTATATTCCTGTTTAATCAGACATTATCAATGAGACACATGTTGTGTTCTCTTAATGTTAATGTAAAACAAGTTTAATTTGTCAGTACCATGTTAACAATTTTAAATTTTAATGTAACTTAATTTTATCTCTAAACCAAAATTCATCTCACTGATTGCTCCATGATCTTTATGGCCTGATGATGGCGGAAGCCGAAACTAGTTGCCAATTTCAAAACTAAACTTTGTTGCAACAAATATATTTCTGTGGTACTGGACTTTGTGTGTTTCATTGCCCATATTATTTCAAGTTTATTGACGGCAGTCGTTTTAGGCCTGATGATGGCGAAATTTCGCCAAAACTAGTCGTCCTTTTTAACTTTCAACTTAAATACATTGACTTCGAGTTTTAATTACCTCATTTAAAATTCTGCCTGAAATCGGAAATGCACATGATGATCAATTTTTGACATTATCAAAAGTCAAATTGGTAAATTGAATAGAGGTTAAGAGTTATTAAAATGCAAAAAACGAGGCATTTCATCAACTGGCAGCATAGATAATATTATAATTTTGAACTACATTTGTTACCAGAATTCGTTTCTTAATTTTTGCAGAGTAGGTGACGTTTCCCTGGTTCTGTTATTTCTTTAATAAAGATTATTTAATCTTAAGGCTGCTTCTATCGCTCTTCATTTTATAAAATATCCCTACACGTAACACTCGCTATGTTCATATACAGACAGTTGTACGTATAATAGTTTTCTTTCGTTTTGCAGCGTAGTTAAATGGGATGTGTATCTTTCTCGGTGTTTAACTAAAATGATTTTTCCTTGAGACTAACTACTCACCAGGTTTAGCAAAATAATGACGTCATGGTTAAGGAGTGGTTAGCTTTTCGAATTTTGACAAGCTAGCGCAACTGACAACATAACTACTATGATAACTACCTCAGCGAGAAGTTTTGAGAAGTTGGTTAACTATGACGTCATAGTTTGGAATACGCATCGAGGAAATTTAAGTGGTTAACTTTTACGTAACCTGGTTTGACTGGTTAGCCTCCAGGAAAAATCATTTAAGTGTATTTCGCCACCGCACGACGTCAGTCGACAACAGAGACAGCTAGACTACCGGTACTTGTTATTAATTGAAAAAGCTATTAATTTCGTATTCATTCATAAAAAATTCAAAAATGGAAAAGTCTGAAATAAATGATACAACAAGTTGATCATGCCAAATTTTCATTTAATTAGATTTTTTGTTTTTAATATTTTCCATTTTAATTTCTTACTCAAAAAATAGATGGAAATTTAAAATCTAGCACGATCAACCTATAGTCATTTTAATTCAGAATTTGTTTCTGAATGTAGTTTTTTAATAAAATCACATTTAAAGGCTAACTTTTAATAACAAGGATTTACGTTGCGGTAGAGCCGCCTCAGATTCAAAAGAATGCTTTCATTTTATCAGAGCAATTATCAATGATTCAAGACGGTTAATAAATTTACAAAGTCATTCACCAAGTTTTTTATTTTAATTTTTATGGCTTATGGTGTCTGAAATTCATTGCCAACTTCTTATCAATCTTCGAACTACCACCAATCAGTTATTGTTTCTATATGTCGCAACACCTTGAGTTTTACTATTTACTATTGGTTGTGACGTATCAAATACACCACATAATACATTTGCAAAAATCATTTGGTATATTTGGGTACTTTCTTAACAATTGTTTTAAAAGATGGATATTAAATATTAATGAAGTACCTGCTAAAAGTTCCATTGATCTATATATATTTCTGATGGTTTACGATCTCCTAATTCAAAATTTGAAAGAAACTCCTCTAATTTTTTTCTTCACTTATAGAATGACGTTGTATAAGTATATTTTTAAGTTGTAAGTAATTTTGATAATCTGAATTTTTAATTTTCTCTCATACTAAAAGAATTACTTCTTGGGGTAATACACTAATTACATGTTCATATTTAGTTTCATGGTGAATAATATTTTTAATTTTCAATTGGTGTTTTAAACCTGTAAAAATCAAGCTTCCTTTATAGCGCGGATCCGCAAATTAAATATTTGGTGCTAAAACTTTCGCATAAATCGCGAGTAGCACGAGCGCGACGTACAACAAAAGTACAACGAAGAAGTCAAAAATATAGATCGTACTTGACTTATATATTCTTCATGCCAAGACAAGTTGCAATACGCCAAAATGAAATGAAAATAATAGAAATAGTCGTAGTCGTAGTTCAAGACAATGAAGATGAAATATATGCAGATGACCTCTTCGAAAATACACCTATAGCTGGAACATCTGCTACTGATATAGATCCTACCCTAACGATAAAAGAAGAATTAGAAAAACAACTTCAACAAGAAAAAGAATTATTTAAAAAAAGCCAGACAGAGAACAAACAAAAGGACAAAAGGAAAATTTTGAAGAAAGAAGTGACGTTCTTCGAGTCCGATGGTATCTGAGGAGAGTACCTGACGCTCGGCTATGAGTATATCCTGACGGTTCAGCCTACTATAGCGTAGAAGCCGAGAGAGCGTTTTCAGCATCAGGAAATATTTGCAGTTCAGTCAGAAGAGCGTATTTTCAAATCATAGTAATAGCAATAGCATCTAAGAGAATATTGCGATTTGATTATTAGTCGTTATTCATTATATGAATAAGACTGAATTAAAAATATAAAACTAGTAAAAGGAATAATCTCTGCGCGATTTTTCAAGACTACGGCCCGTTTCCGTCAGCGGAAGAAAATCCGATTCGAAAAAATCGGAATTTTTCCATTACTTTTTTTTTTCAATTTTTTTTCAACGAGCCGGTTGTGATATGGATATCAATCAACGAGTCTTGACTTACACAACACCTTAATAGGAATCAGTATCGACAAATTTGCTTTCCTTATCGAGATATCTCGAATAGAAGTTTCACTTAGTAGGCGGGATCCTCGGATAGATAGAGCCTTTCTTTTTTGAATAAAAACCGATAGCCGAATGAATTTTCCGGATCGGCCGTACCGTTCTCGAGTTATCGTAGGCACAGACATCCACACATCCACTTTTTTTTTCGCGGAAAATCAATTTTTTTCACGTTACATGACATTTTATGTCGTTTGGAGCAAAAAAAAAATTTGAGATTTTTGCACGATTTCAATACTACGGTTTGCCATACTTCACCAAAGGTGAAGTATTGGCGGGCCGTAGTAACTGTTGTTAGGAGTAACCGTAAAATTAAACAAAACTATTAAACTATGCCAAACATTTAAAGATGAATCTAAGAAAACAGATTACTAATTACTTATACTTAATTAATAGAAAAGAAATAATTTCTGTTGCTTAATGTAAGAAATATTTAATAAAAATTGATTTTTAGTTTCAATTTGATTTTATAACATAATTTCAAAGATGCGGGATCCTGCGTGATCCCGCGAGGGATTCAGTAATCCCGCATATTAATCCCGCGGGATTCAATGAGCTGCGGGATTGCAATCCCTATTCCGGACATTGTGTCCAAAATTGAGTTAATTTTATGCTAACCGATGAAATCGTGTCTTCGTTCGATGTCGAATATCCCTTATATTATTATCCACTTGCATTAAAAATATTTATGCTGGAAAGATAATTGAAATGGATTTACCAGATGATATGAAGTTTTCTGCTGCTCAAATTTCGGATGTGCTTCTTCTGAAATGGGGGGGGGGGGGTTTCTTTAGATTTCGCTTGGGAATTATTTTCAGAAAGGTATTTCTTTCGACGGAGTCACCAATATGTAGGGGACATTTTTCTGGTTGTGTTTTTTTTAATAAATGTTATTTAATCTTAAATTCAAAAGAATCATTTCATTTTATCAACGGTTCAAGACAGTTAATAAATTTACAAAATCATTCACCAAGTTTTTTATTTTATTTTTTGGTATCCATGATGTCTAAAATACGTCGCCAACTTCTTACCAATCTTCGAACTACCACCAATCAGTTATGCCTATAGGCGGAGTTACACGGTGCCAGTAACTTGTATAAGTCACTAAAGTCCAGTACTAAAAGAACGTGTTTTTGAAGATAGTTGTATTTAGATCGTACCAGTAACTCTCCCAAAAATAAAAAAATTTCTCGTGGTGTTGTTCACGGACGTGTTTAAAAACTATGATTTCGAAGCACAAACGTGTTTTACTTAAAAGAAGCATAATATTAGGTGTAAAAGTATTGATAGATGAGTTAGTTCACGTTTTGTAGAGTAAATTAATAACAAATCCCAAGAATTGAATTTGGGTGAGAAAATGGCTGGCAAAGAGAGACACGCATTTTGCCTCTAGCATGCTTTTGAAGGAACTTGCCATTGAAGACGTTCAAGGATACAGAAATTGTATGAGAATGTCTCCTGCTTCCTATCACGTACATCTGAAAAAAATATCGCCAGCTATACAGTGATCGGACACCAAAATGAGAATGGCTTTACTGCCAGAACAAAATTGGAACTTACTTTGTCATATTTAGCTACTGGCAAAAGTTACCAAAATTTGCAACAACAATTCCGTGTTATTTGTGTGTATTTAATTACTAAAACGTAATAAAAAATAGTAGCTTCGGGTACATTTACTTACCAAATTACTGCATATCGCTTTTTTTGAATCCATTGTTTGTAAAAACATATGCATTACTCAAAAGCACTTCATTTTTGGTTTATATATTTCATCTGCTCCTGCTCCAGAACTTTGCGATTTTTCAATTTTTGGTACCTCTTGTACATACGTCGACCTCAGGTTTTTTATTTTGTTTTTTACATCTGTTGGGCCAAAATCCTCGGTTTAAATTGCTTTCACAGTTCTTTTTATAGCCGCCTCACGAGCGTGTTTATTTCTATAGATAACCAGCTGTGTATTCCAAAGGCACTCTTCCTCCCAATATAATTCTACAAATTTTACTGTTCTGTCTTCGTTCCATTTTGTGCACATTTCAATAACTGAAATTACGTACAGGTGTTATTTACTAAAACCAACCGCTGGAATCAGACCTGCAATCGTGTCTACACAGGTTTAGTTAACAGGATAGTGGGAGGGGGGTATCCACTCGCTCCACTAAATACAAGTGCTTTCTATTTACTGGACAGGAATCATTACTAAAACCAGTGCTGGAATTTAGTACTGGAATATATGTTTACACAAAGCAAGTACTAAAATCCAGTGATGGATTTTAGTGACTTATACAAGTAACTAGCACCGTGTAACTCCGCCTTATTGCACACACACCAGGATAGTAAGCCAGGATAGTGAGCCAGGACAGCACTGGAGTCGTGTACATTGGAATTTCGAGACAATACGATAAACCAATGCCAGTGATGAAGACAGGACAGAAGAACATACCGTTGTTCTTTTGAAGACAGTAACCTTCCCCCACTACATAATTTTCATGACTGGCTCACCGCTGGTTGTATGTGCACGGGCAAGCCTGAAGCGAAACCAATCCACTAGGACAGTAGGACATTAGTGGTTATGTTTACATGAAGAAAGGACCTGTTGTAGCGTTAACCTCAAAAATATAGCTCCAAAGTTTAGTTATGAGCGAACAATACAGTTTATTAGACTATACAAAGACAAAGAGTGTTTATTTCAAGAGGATGCAGTTGACTACAGAAATAAACCAGCTAGTGATAATGCTTTACTGCAAATAAAAGAAGGAATGTGTGAAATAATAATATACGAGATTAAAAATAAAATAAATTGCCTTTTTTAACAAAATTCGTGGTGATTTTCTTTGATGACGTTGACGTAAACTCGTCATGGCTGCACAACTTAAATACAAACGTTTTTCTCAAATGCACCACACCGCTCTAATTTTTAAAAACACAATTACAAACAATATGACTAATAATTGTGTGTGGGAATGAATTTTGAGACTAACTTTCTCCTGAAATTGCGACGTCAAGAATGTTCGCATGATTAGCAAGGTTATTGATTTGATTATAGTTTACTGATTATAGCACTGAAATTTGTTGAGAATTGCTGATCTAGTTGTTGCTGTCGAACTGCTGAGTATAGGATCTCCAAAAGTTTCTATAAAATCGATTATTTAAATTTTATATGCATTCAATAATTTCGTACTATGACCTGACCTATAATAATATCTATCTATCGGAATTCTCTGTTTATGGAATATTAACCTAAAGTTCATTGGGACAATAAAACGCATTGAAATTATAAAAACAAACATTTAATATTGATATCTTGGCTATTTACAACAATTTACAACGAAAATTAAATAAATCTTTGTACAATAAAAACATAATTACAAATATACAGAAAAAGAAATAGCTAATCAGTCTTATACATGTATACAAAACCTCGGAATTGCCCGTTAAGGATTGCACTAATTACATGAACGATATACAGGGTGGTGCCATTTAAAAAAAGTACAATTATAAAACAAATATTTCAAGTGAAAAAAATCATATACCAGTTATATATTTTTCTAAGAGTGTGTTGAAAAAATAAACTAAATGCTGAATATTTGGTTTTGTAACAACTAAAATAATATAGATATTTACAATTTTTAAATTTCAGAAACGAGCTGATTTCATTGATATGTAAGTTAATGATTTGAATATGGCATGTTTTGGAACTCTTTTATAGATCACCTGTATATACTATCTTAACTCTTAAAAAATATAAATTTATTTTACTGGGCTTAATAATAATCTAAACAAAAAATAAACAAAAACAATCTTTCTTTGGGAGCAAAAACCTCTAGCCTAACCCGCCCCATCCCCCGACAATTATAAAATTCCCGACTCAAGTCATCTGAGATCAATCCACTGACGCAGCTTCCTTCATTTTCTCACAGGGTAGGTACACTTTTATTTTTCACTTTAATAATAATTTTTTGGTCACTGCGGAATATTGAGCATGGGTGCTGAGAAAGCAAAATTAGGAGGCCTGTGAGCCATGGCGGCTAAAAATGGGGACATGAGATGACCACCACCGGGAAATAGTCCAAAACTTGGTGGGAGAAGGGGTCGGGCTGAAAGACGGAGTTTTTCTAGTTCTGCTTCTTGAAGACGTTTCGCTTTGGCTCTGCGATTTTGGAACCAGATTTTTACCTGAAACAATGAAAAAATAGTTTATTATTTGGTAAGCGCAAAGATTGTAATCTTGAAAATTAATTTAAAAAGTCGCTTTGTTGAAGTGGTAAAACGGTTTATTTAGAGGATTTTATTTGATTCAAATAACTCGTATGGTAATATTAGTAATTGCTGACATTTGGACAAAAATATATTTATATACCGTTTTATAGACTTCACTAAAAAATTATCACTTGTCATGCCACTAGAAGTTGAATTATCACCGGAAATTTTTTCGACCATTCAAATGTTTTGAAAATTATAATCCGCAGGACGAGTAATTTTTTCTGGCAGTTTTTTGAGTTGAATTACCTAATGGCAACAAAATTCGAATTATAAATGTCAAGTTTACTTCGACTCAAAAAAAAAGCTAGAGTGTAATTCGGTAAGACAATTTAATGAAAATATAAATCAATAAATTAAAAATAAGATGTAAATTGGTTTATTTAATTTAACGGAAAAGTATAATTGTTAAAAACACAATTATTAAAAATAGCTTGAGTCGGAAAATGAAAACTTTTCTGACAAGTTTGAGAAAAATTGACATAATGTCATCAAAGATTTGTTTACAATGCTGGTTGTCATGCTTTCAAAAGTTAGGTTCCGTTATTGTCGCTGGAAAAGTTAGAGCAAACCATTTTCGCTGTCATAATGACAAAATCACGCGGCTTATGGGATTTTTTATACATGAATTAAATTGTCAGTAAAATAAAATGGCATTCAAAATGATATAAAAAAGTGTCATTTATTTTGTTTCCTGGATGCTGGTCCTAGTACTAGCGGCACGTCAGGCCCTTGAGCTTTTTGTGCATTACTGAACCATTTTGTAAAACACAGTTACAAAGTAAAAAAAACTATATTTTTCAAAAGTTACGTTACATGCCTGTAGATAATGTAAAAATAGCGCACACACATAAATTCAGTTTATTAAAATTATTTTAGAAAATAGGAGTTTTACTAGGTCCGGGAATTAATGAAAATAAAACAAAGCCAATTAAATAAAACTAAATAGAATAAAGAGGAAAGAAAAACAAGTTAAACTTGGGACTGTATTTAATGAAAATGAAAGAAAATAGAAAGAAATAAAATAAAGGAAACAATGTTAGCGTGATAGTATCTACTATAACCTTTAATAAAGGAAATGGAAAATAGTCTGGAAAGTAATATTGTAAAAATATTAGAGGACGTTGAAGATCAAGAATCTAATAAAAATAAACAAAGGAATATTTAATGATACAGAAGGAAATGGAACAACAAATGCTGGAACAAAAGATTTGTGTTGCGTTATCAATACAAAATATTGTACTCATTTTTTAATTCTTCTAAAACTGTTGTAGAGCTGCGTAGGACTTTTTTTCTTAGAATTCATCAAATTATATTTTTTTAGCATCTATTTGTTTTGAAAGTTTATTGTACTTTGGTCGAATTTTTAGAATAATAGAAAAAAAGATAATTTTCTTACCTGTGTTTCTGTTAGCCTTAAAGAACTAGAAAATTCCGCCCTTTCTGCTATACTAAGATACTGTTTATCCCTAAATTTCTTTTCTAACGCTAATAATTGTTGGGTGGTGAAAGGGGTTCGGGGTTTTCTATTGGGTTTGTGTTTCCTAAGGGCACACCTCACTATCGGCGGACCGCCATTCGTTGTAAGGTTTTGAAGATTTGCTGGAACAAAAATAAACAATTATAAAAATCTGTTTTTTTTTCAGGATAAAAAAATTTAAATATTGTTATAAAATATAATTCAATATAGAAAAATTCCTCCAGCTCCATAAAAATTTAGCCATTTAAAACATACATGACCTTGTGACCCTTATATCTCGGGTCTCTTTTGACTAACAAGGCACAAATTCAATCGATTGTTCATTTATAAATTTAAATATTACCTTTACATTATATTTGTACATTTGCCTAAACCAGTAAAATTTTCTACCAATTTAATAGTCCGTTGTTTAGGTCTTATAAATTGTTCTGCATTGTTATAAGCGTCGAAACAGTAGCGGTCCCACCATAAAATAAAACTTGGACGCCAAAAAAAATGTCAAAATATAAGAGGTAGTGAAATTTACTTGAAGGGTGAAGGTGAAATATTTGTTTGGACTTGCACAATCGCATCTACCTAACAAGGGCCTAGATTCGGTGGGGTAAAAGCAGTATAACCCCCCCTCCCAAGGATACCAAAAAATAGCACGAAAAGAAGAAATGAAATATATGAAATGTAGAAACGGACAATTATTTGTCTAAAAGTGTGATTACTCCCCTCCTAGGAAATAAAGTACCCCTCACCCAGGAAAAAAATTATCTACGCACTTTCTACCTATACGCAAGGCGCTTTAGTAGGTCCGCCACTTCAAGGAAACCTTGCATTTTTTTAAACTATCCTAATATAATTTGGATATAAATATAAGAATTAAATATTTTCTTTGGCTGAATATTTGAATTGAAACCGTAAGTCGAGTTATTATTTAACCATTTCTTAAAAAAAGCGAAAGTGCCTACAACATAAAATAGTTCTAAATTACCTTTATAGCTAAACCTATAACGTTAAATCCAAAAAACAAAGCCGAGGAAACTATGGCCTCCTCAAATATTGTTTTTCGCCAATATATAAGGTTCATAATCCAAATTAAAGTATTATTTATTTTTACGAATACTTCTATTATATACAGAGATTAGCATGTCTTCTGATTGAGCGTTTAGAATAACGTCAACTGCGGTTAAGGAAGTTCTGCTGGGACTTCCTACGCTATACCTATTAGTGGAAAAAGAGGAACTGGCAACAACTTACAGGTTCGGTCTAAACGGTATGAAATGGGAACTTTCAAGGAAAGGATACCATTCCATGATTGCAGAAAAGCTAAGAGAAAATCCGGTGCTAACTATGCCATCGGACAGAATGCCTGTTAGCCACAATTTTGTGAAATTTTCTGAGGAAAACACACCTGAGAGGAACGGAAAAAGAGAGGTCAGGGCTCAGAAAAATCAATCAGTCCGGTTTACAGACGGATACAAAATAGAAGACAGCACAGGTGCTCGATTCTATCATATATGAACCTAGGAAGAACATGCATTCTAAACCTACGATCTATGGCAACGGTTTTTCAAGCGGAAATGACTGCGATAAATGCTTGTATAAATGTGATACTACGCGAGGATCTTAGAAATAAGAAAATCTTATTAGACTATATGATAAAAACCTAAACTATATCATAAAAACCTAAATGCAATAGCAGAACATAACAAGATAACTCTTGAATTGGTGCCTGGACATGAGGGCATAGAAATAAATGAAGAAGCAGATCGCCTGGCCGGTAAAGCAGCCGAAAAAGCTTCAATTGAGCCGTGGTATTTCATACCAACATGTAAACGGTATGCTAGAGAAACAATTAAAGGATAAATAGGAAATACTGGATGGAACTTCCGAGACTAAGCACTCATAGAAGGTCCACCCAAGAGCAGAGACAATCTGCTGTTATGATTAAATAGACAGGAGCTTAAAACTACACATGTGTTCTGATAGGACACTGCGGGCTCAGAAGACTATCTTACTAATTAATGTTTTTTCCATTAATATGTTTATTTGTCGAGACATTTGTAATAAAAAATGTTCGCATATGATACTTTTGACTTAATATTGACTCATTTGTAATATTATTTTTGCTCATTTTGAAATTTATTTATGTAATATGTATTATTTCATGAACTTTGTTAATAAGAGATTTTATTAAATCATTAGTGAAACTATTTCAAAATACGCGAAAGTATTATTTTAAAAGAATAAATATTAAGGCAAAAATAATGTCATTTAAGTATAAATGTCTCCAAAAATCCATTTTTTCGAAGCAAAACCAAATTCTATATTTACAACAAATGTTTCATAAAATAAATAAGACGAAGATTTTAGTACTGCAGTAAAATGTTTATGAAAAAATATTACTCTTGCGCCTACCTTACGCCTCTGGCAATAGTAAGCAAATTGCTTTTTCCATATTCATGTGGCTCCTTATTCAGTATCAGTATAATTCAGTATAGATTTATTAACCTTAAATTTATAGGCAAAATAAAAGCATTTTTTAATTTTCTAGATTATCTCATTAAGATTTTAAACCACGGTAAAGTATTTATCATTCTTTATGAACCTCATAGGAGTATCAGAAGATTCGCTATGTAGGAGATGTAAGGATGAGGACGAAATTGCCGGGACCTGAACAGGAAAAGGGAATGGTACTTTTGGGTACAGTATATTGAATCCGAAGAAATAGAGTAAGCTAACATTAAAACTATTCTTGACTTCGTCAAGAGTACTGGTCTGATGTGAAAACTGGCGGGGTATAATAGGCCTAGAGCATCAGTGCAGGTGGGATCTCCCACGACCTATTCTGCTAAGATAGAATATTAAATTTGTAATTAATTAAGACGACATCACCTTAAACTTAACTAGGCTTTCAGTTACAGTACCACAGGCTTAGTGGCATTAGTGCAAACTGTATTTTAAATCATTCACTTTTCATAAAAGTATATTATAAATATTATTCAGGAGAACTGTCGAGCCCCACTTAGCTCTTAGTTTGGCTTCGGTATCTACGGTTAACAAAGAAATTTAGTATAAACAAAACGATATGAAAAACAATTAGTTTTTGCGCTTAAAATAAAATTTTGACAAAAGAGAACGAAAGTAAATTGTGCAATAAATTTTCTAAATATTTTAGTCTAAAAATTTAGAAAGGAGTAAAAACGAGGTGCAAATTAACAAATAAGTAATAAAAAATATCACGTTACACCAATCGACAGACGATGAATAATCCAAGTGGACTAGTTTTCAAGAGTCAAAACCGAAACAAAACCCAAACGCAAAACACAATAGTAAAAATAAATTATAAGACAAACATTACATTGACGTCTTTAAAAAAAATCTAATACAAAAACCTAATACAAAAATCAGATCTTAGAAGTTGACTATCTAAAATAACTATTAGAAATGGCTACATGGATTACTGTTAGAACTCGCTCAATTTTCAACGTCATTACTTAGAAAATCTACCCTATCCAGAAAATCTGGACATCTACCAACTAACCTCTTCCAGCTTCCTCCAACGATCACCACAAACCATTGGGGTGAAACACTTTAAAAACTGTTTCTAATCGCGAGTAAAAAAGAGTTTAAACCCAATATAAAAATATCCATCTAACAAACCAGTGCATAAAACAACATGTTAACTGGGCGACACACAAAAATTGAAATAAAAGAATGTACTGATATTATGTTGATTACTTCAAAATATTTTTGCCACTGTGTAACCCAAATGTCAAAAAAATTATAATATGTATTTTAATAACATTCGGGGGTAGAACTTTTTGTAGGCCCTATATATTAACTAAAACCATATATAATTAAAATTTAAATTGGGCAAAGGGGAAATGCAAAGGGCTTCAATCTAATGTAAATTAAGCTTAAAATCACGTTTTCAGGGTTAAAAATCTTAAAATTTTCCCGGTTGACCCTTGGTACAACCCCTTGTGTCGCCTAGTGAAATTCCATAAAGTATGCACTGTAACAAACCCCTAAAATGATGCCATTCTTTCTCTGACATAAACAACTTAAAGACATTTCCAATTTCGTTAAATCCCAGGACCGCAATCAGCTTATATAACGAACTACCAATATTTTTTGAATTAAAGATAATTCGAAATTTTTCGAGACATACTAAAAAAAAAATTGGCCGTTAAAAATTGCAAATATATTATAAAAATATACCTATAAAAACACATCTAAAATTGTTCATACTAACGAGGAAGGGTTCTCAGTAGCCCTTTGCCAGTATCTCATATTATGTTGTATGCATGTGAAATACCAGTGAAAAGAAATTTTATTTATTGGCTTTTAAACGGTTCTAAGAATTTTTTCATCCCCTAAAGTTAACGGTAAAAAAAATCATTCGTCTTTCTGGGAGGAAAAAAATCTAATGCGCATAATCTAGAAGAATGATGTAACCACAAAATGAAAGGCTAATTAAAAATGAAAGAATATTTCACTATCTACATTTTTGGCCCTTTAAATTTTTCTGCAAAAATCAACAGTTTTCGATATATGGAGCCATTCACGTTTTCCAATCTGACGACCGGAAGTTACCACATAGCAATCCGAAAATCTAGATTTAAATTTCACTAGTAGCACCCTATCCAATTTAAAAAATATATTTCATTTACGAATATGGATTTTTTTAACTTATTTTATTGGACTATTTGTTGTGTGATGTCAATAACGATGACTGAAATAAAAATAAATAAAGTCAGATATCCATCAATCGTGTCGTGTCAGAGTAGGAGTTTTGGCAATGTGAAGACGTGACGTCATACGCACCACAATCCGCGCTAAAATGCAACAACTTTAATATTATTTCTCCGTTATTTATTGACAGATTTCAATTTTTTTTTACCGATTTCAATTTTTTTTTACCGATTTATTAGTTTTCGTCTAATTTTAGTTAAATGTAAAAACATTCTATTATCACTACCATGAATGTTCTTCATTCTATTAAAAAAGGTACTTTTGATTTTTTCTGGAAAAATACCAATAGGTATTCTGATCGTTTTATTTATACTAATTTTATTTTTATTTCTTGATGTATAAAAATTCCATAATTCTAATATATTTATCTGGGTTTTAAAATTAAGATATTATTATGGTATAGAGTGTATTCAAAAAAATGCTGTCTAGAATGAAATCGATCAAATTGTAACGTCATATCAACTGCACTGATTTGAACATAACCAAAAAAAAGGTGTAGGTGCTGATGGAAGTCCAATATATTTTTTCTATTTTACCTGCATGGAAACCAATCACATTTTTAAATAAAAAACAAATTATGTTGCCAAATTAAAATAATAACTTATTAAGTAAAAAATATGAGATGAATTATGGTGCTAGTCTACCTCTGACTTTCTGTGAAAAATCAAAACCGTATTTAAATTGACCCTTCAAGGCTGAATAATTACAAAACTGGGAGCCCTAAAATCAAACTTTATAGATCATGCTAGTGTTTTTTAAGTGCCAATTATCTCCGGGACATACTGTATTATGATAAAAAATTAAAATTGTTTCCGGGGTCATTACTGTAAAATAATTTATTATATAATAATTTATTATAATTAATAATGAAAATAACTCTTATCACTGTTGTGTCAAAAATGTTATAACTAATTAATTTATTATTAGAAATTTGCTTTTAATAAGCAATAACCTATAAAATTTATTGTTTAAATGTTTTTGTTATCCATGTAATATGGGCTCTTTTTAATGACCTGTTTAGATAAAATAAAATAAATATTTGTAATATTTTAGTCAATATGGAAAGTAGCCGAAAAATATCTTTAAAATTTTTAATGAAGGCAGAAACTTGGTGCCTATATGACAAAAAGGGAGACAAATACCAAAAAAATTGCAAAACTGATGTTATCTACTCGTAATATATTTACAAAAAAAATCATTGCTAAAAAAGACAATAATAACAAACTTTTAAATACGTCGATAATAAAATAGTTCTACAGACTTTAAGCTTGTAACGAAAAGTTTGTTACAATTTGTTTTTTATTTATAATTCATTTCAATCCGGTCCTGTTGTTTATACTTGAAGCAATAAAATAAAGGGGATTTTTAAGTTCTGAATAAATTATTTTAGGTATAGGTATACAACATCATATCGTGATGTCTAAAATTGCTATATAGCCGTATATAAGGGAGTTATACAGTGAAAACTAAAATTTTATTTTTGGTTTTTATAAGCATCGATTTTTTATATAAAAAAAAACGAAACAATAGAAAAGAAAATTTTTATTGTATCTCAAATATCTCTTAACGGTCACTATGAATTTATTTTTTTTAATACGGATCTGTATTTTTTATTAGAAAAATTGATAAACCGTAAAAATCAAATTCAGTGATTTATCACACTTGTCTTTTTAACGACGTTTTTCTGAAATAACTGACATCATCAGTGGCAATAATTTTTTAGTACGGGCCTGCCGTGGTTCTCTTGTAAATTTGTTTTAATTTTGTTAAAATCGATAAAAAATATGCATTATCAGTGAAATAAAAAAATAAATCAAAATAGTAGAATTTAAACAAACACAAAATAATCGACCTGCGTCGTGATTAAAAAATAGTGATAGAGAATTTAAAGACAAATAAAAGAAAATAACGGAACTACGACAGGACCGTAATTAAAAATTATTGTCACTGATGATGTTAGTTATTTCAGATAAAACGTCGTTAATGTGACGTATGTGATATATCACTGAATTTGAATTTTAACGGTCTATCAAATTTTGTACTAAAAAATGTAGGTCCGTAGAAAATTTTAAATACAATGAAAGTTTCATTTTCTATTTTTTCATATTTTTTAAATAAAAATGATGTGCGTAAAAAAACAAAAATAGCATTTTTAGTTTTCCCTGTATAACTCGAGAATGGCAAAAGTCCGTGTAGATTTTTTTAGTCCAATGTAGTGCTCTCCAATAGAGTTAACTTTTTTACCATTTAACCGCCTCCGTATCTCTTACGGTTTCTGATATGGCAATGTTACCCCTTCCAATTATAGACATCCTATAGGTTTTTTTTATTGTGTGCAAATACAATCTACTCTAATTACAAAACAGAGAGTATTTAGCAAATGGTTTGAGTTGTAGCTTGTTTTGCGCGTCATCCAGCGATAGTTCTCCAATACACCTAATCAGAGGTCTTCTGGTCATGACCTTTTGAGCCTTCTTCTCACCATCGGCGGCTGGTAAAGTAGATTTCCATTTATTTTTTGGCTTTGTTGGCATGCAGAGTGATAACCTCCTTTAATGGTATCCCAAGGTCGTTGTGGATTGCTGCATTTGTAACGTACCATAGAGCATTTACTCTCATACGCAGCGTCTTGAAAGTTTGCAATGTATTGGACGGTTTGTACAGTAATACTTTGTTTTCTAATGACAGCTGAGATCTTTTACCTAGCAGCAATACATAAATTTAGGTGAGCTTTTTTAATTTTGATGTGATTTTTCCACGCCAGCTTCCAGTTCAAATGAAGTCCGAGGCACTTAATTTCTGATTTGATGGGGATGGGAACGTTATAGTGTGAACTTGTGTGGATAATTGATCCTTCTTGTTGTGAATGTAATTTGTGTGGACTTTTTACTATTTATCTTAATCTTCCATCATTTTAACCATGTTAGTAGCAAGTTTAACTAGTTTTGCAGCTTTTTAGAAGCTCTATATGGATTTTTGTCTGATGTAAGAATTCCTGCGTAGACGACAAATGTGGCAACAATGATGTCATCTACAACAGGTATGTCAGCAGTAAAGAGATAAATGAAGGGACCGAGGAGACTTCCTTGAGGAACTCCATAGGGTGGTATTTTGAGAATGCGGTATTTATCTTGATTTGAAAGAACCACGAGTTCAGGTATGATTTTAATATTAGATACGTATCACTAGACAAATGCGTTTTCACTTTGTACAACAGGCCTTTATACAGTGTCATCCCCAAAGTATGCACCATATGGAAAACTTATTTATTAAGGGTTTTTCGACAAAAACTTATTCTTGTTAAAAGTTTGTGCATCATCTAAAACCAAACATGCACCAACAAAATTAAGTAAAACACACGTAATATACGAGGAGCCTTCAAAAATTTGATTTTGAGACAAGAGTAAAATATACCCTTATTTTGAAAAATTTTGGGAAATGTTATTTAGAAAAGTTGTTCAGCATTAAAAAATACTAATTAGTTTGTGCCGAAATACTTATTTTATTTTGATGTTTTGTGATTTGATGTTATTGAATATTAAGTTCTTGTTACAATACTGCATAATTTTGAGCAATTTTCGATGTTAACAAAAAACAATAATAACTTTGCACCAAAAACATTACTCTTCAAAAAAAATTGACCGTGGTTAACACAATAGTTGTGTAATTTGTAATATTATAGGGTTTTTAAATAAACCATCGTATATAGGATGTTGAATATTTATTGTTTTATAGCAAATTTTTTTTAGTAGTAGTAAAAAAAATGAATAAAAAAATAAAACTTCACTTTGATGGCCGCGACTTCAAATCTAGATGTATTTTTTTAATGCTGAACAACTTTTCTAAATAACATTTCTCGAGATTTTTTAAAATAAAGGCACTTTACTCTTGAGTCTCAAAATCAAATTTTTGAAGGCTCCTCGTATAATACGTTTGTTTTACGATATTTTGTTCGTTAGGTTAGGTTAGGTTAGTTTGTGCATGTTTGGGGTTGGGGGATGCACACACTTTTACCAAGAATAACTTTTTGTCGAAAAACCCGTAATAAATATGTTTCCCATATGGTGCAAACTTTGGGGACGACACTGTATGATACGACTGAAAAAAATTGATATCAGATCCGTTGTATTTCCAGTTTTAAACCACGGAGAATTTTTTATGAAAAATATTTTTTTCTTTAAAATTAATAACAAAAAAGTTTTCCATATGATTCCAAATTAGGCAGTCTTATACTTTATATACAGTGTGTCCCAAAAAACATTAATACTCGATGATTATATTTTGGGTAATAAACAATATTTATTCTTTAAATTTAATATCAAAAAAGCAGACTGACTGTATATACAGTGTGTTCCAAATATTTGAACCATGTGGAAAACTATTTTATGATTAATTTTGGAGAAAAAAATTGTATATTTTATTTTTAATTTTCAGTCTCTACATACATCGCATTTTTCTATTCTTGAATAGGTATACACTGCATTTTATAAAAAAAGTGCGGGACAATTCTTGTGATGGCAAATGTAGATATTTTGGTTTATATATGGTAGATTACTAATAATCATCAAAAATAACTTGCCTAATACAGAAAGCTATTTTTTTTAATGTTAAATACATAGGTATAATAATAAATTACTTACAAAAAAAAATTGTAACAGCTCCATCAGGTATAAGTCAGGATTCTTTCCATGGTAAAACTTTGTTATTATTATTAGTAGGTAATCAAATTTTGCAGTCAATCTGCTGATGGTACATTTTATTTTTATATCCGAATTTAACATCAGTCTTATATAATTTAGTTACATATGATATTTATATTTTAAAACATAATAAAATTTTTATGTTTAAAAATTTGTAAAAAATGACAAAACTAAAATAATGTATCCTTCTGTTTTTATGATTTATAGTACTATTAACTGTATTTTTAATAAACAGTTTTATTAATTTTAGTAGTTATCTCTTTGGCCAAATTCAAAAAACCAATAGTAAAAACTTACTTTGTGGTGATGATGATCTAAATCCGTTGGGTCCGATCCATTGAAATGGCCACTGCGGATGACCGGGTAACATCCTGGGTAAAGAAGGATGCAAAGGTTGGGGAATAATCACAGTATGCGACGAATTAGGACTCAAACTTTCCCTACCGTCGGTATCATCATCGTCTACTGTAATATTTTCATCGTCGTCGTCGTCTAACCTATCACTAGAAGTCTCCAATCTGGAATCATCTAAATCTTCGTCATATTTAACTTCTTCGCGGATCGGTGATTTATGGGACAGCAATGATTCTACACTAAAGGATATTTTGGTTTTTATTTCGGTTTTAGTGTCTTCCATTTTTAATAATTTCAGCACTTATTTTTTACACTTTAAAAACATTCGGATTTTGTGTAACTAAGCACTGACACTCAAAGAGTTTTTTTTGTGGTGTTGCTGCTTCAGCTCACAGAACTAAACTGGAGTGACAAGTAGTGGAAAGAGTGGGACCATGCTTTTTGGTAGGCGTGGCTTGAAAGAGAGAAAGCTCCGCCTTCGGTTTATTGAGTAAATCAGGAGGTAGAATTGATGACCCCCTGTAAATTATGATGTGATAGATGCTAGGCTAGCGTGATTTTGGCTTATTATATCATTTGTCCCGATGTGTCTAGTATTAATTCAAATTGATTATATGGGTGGATTATTACTTGACAACTTACTGTCAATTTTTCATATTTTTGTATATTATCAATTGTACTTAAAAAAAATCATTCCAGATCATTTTATATAAAACGTTTTAATAAAATTTTAATAACCGCATTAATTAAAACCATTCTAAATGTAGCTACGCCGATTTTCTTCACTTGTCTCATTAGATTGTCATCCCAGGGACGTGTAAAAGGCACACGGGTGACCACTTCATGGGGCGGCCGCGCAAGCCTCAAAGTATACTAAGTACATCAATCATCGGATATGGTACAATATGAAGCATCAACAACAATACAACAACAATACAACAAAAACATCACAAAATACTAAAAATAAATCCATAAGAGCATTTTTTGAATCCTGTTAGCGACGACGCAATAGGGAGTTGTATACTACGACCTATGAAATCGCTATGCGAAAATTAGCTATAGTATCTTCTAGAGAAGTGATCCCAATCTTGGTCTGTATGTCTGTCGGTCTGTATGGCCGGTTGTCGTCCGCAAAGTTTAAAAACATCATAACTTTCGAACGCTTTAATGTGTCAACATGAAATTTTCATCATTTTTTGATACATACAACTACTACATTCTTATAGAAAATGAGCGAAGTGCGAAAAATTTTAATGGAGTTTTCCGGGGTTTTCAGCATTTTTTTGAGATTCACAGGAAACACGATACAAGTCGTATTTTTTAAGCAAACCTCTTCAAATTTGGTGGTCGGGTACCTTGAAGTATTGTTACTAAGCTTATTGAAAATCGGAATAATTGGAAAATTTCTTGTGAACTTTTCCGGGTTCTTTTTCCGAAAAGCCATAATTTTTACAAATCGATATCTATGAAACCATGAAAAAATATTTGAAAAAAAAATACATTAATGGAGTAGTTGAATAAGTCTTATTTGAACTATTTTCCAGAAATTTATAAGAAAAGTTCAGAAAAATCTGAACAATTTTTTGAACTTTAACTTAGAAAATCTCAGAAACAACGGGGAATATCGACAAATATCAAGAGTACTTTTTATCTGAGTATTATCCATTTTCCTTTGGTTTTGATGGGAACCGAGATATTTTGACAATTTAATTCATGTATAAAAAATCCCAGAAGCCGCGTGATTTTGTCATTATGACAGCGAAAAAAGTTTGGCCTAACTTTTCCAGCGACAATAACGGAAAATAACTTTTGTCAGAAAAGTTTTCATTTCCGACTCAAGCTATTTTTAATAATTGTGTTTTTAACAATTGTACTTTTCCGTTAAATTAAATAAACTAATTTACATCTTATTTTTTAATTTATTGATTTACATATTCATTAAATTGTCTTAGCGAATTACACTCTAGCTTTTTTTGAGTCGAAGTAAACTTGACATTTATAATTCGAATTTTGTTGCCATTAGGTAATTCAACTCAAAAAACTGCCAGAATTTTTTCAGAGGCAGTTTTTTTCGTTAAATTGCCAGGCAACAAAATTCTTATTGATACATGTCAAGTTTACTTCGACAAAAAAAAAGCTCTCGTGTAATTATAAGTGAATAAAAAATAGTTTACCTGTTTCATTTTGACAATTTTCCATTTTTCTTATAAAAAAAAAGATGAATTCGTGTTCGTGACTTTATCAAGACAAGATGTACAGCCAAATCACTGTGAGATTTTATTGTTCCAAGAATAGCATCTAGAACATGTCAAACCTTTTACCTTCCCACTCCCCGAACTAATATTTTAAAATTTTCTCCCTTACATAAAATGTGCTCAAACTGTAACACAGTGAATTACCAGCTTGACATCTTTAATACTAGTATTTCGGCCATAAAGACGTACTTCTTGGGAAACTAATTGTTATTTCTTTTTTTGTATTTTTTTTTTATTTGTTAATGTGTACTCTGATGATATGTATGTATTTCTGTATGTATTTTATATTGTTCATAGATCTGTTCTGTAGTTGGGTGCAAACCTGTTTGAACAGTAAATAAATAAAGAAATAAATAAAGAGTGACAGTTGTTAATTATGAAGAAGAAGTCTAATAAAAAAGAAGAATTCAATAAAATTCTGTTAAGGCTTTAAATGCTGTTATAGTTCATATTGAACAGTCTTAGATTGCGCACCTAGTTCTTCACATATTCTAAACAGTTTTGGATTTTTTTACGCAAACAAACCTCCTATCTATATGTGTTCTTAAACTCACATTTAATAATAAATATTTAATATTATATCCAAAATCATTATTATTTTGCAAACGTTTTATGAACGACTAATAATGTTCTTTAAGTCAGAGCTTGCATAGCTACGTCATTCTAATTCCTAGAAAGATCTCGGTTTCTCCATACGAGACGAGAAATATTGTCTTAATATTTTATTCGAAATTTGCAAATGAGTCAAATCGACCGTTACACAAAATCATATCCACTAATTCTTAACCAATTACATTCTGTCGCCTTCTCCCCAGAAGCATCGTTAGCCTGGTTTTTACGGATTAGGTAAAAAAGATAAACCCACTATTATCACTGTTTCATTAACTTTCAGAGAGAGCAGTCGCGTTCATTTAAAATATAAAGCTATGGTTGTGCTTTTTTTTACCATTGACTAAACAAACATTTCTTGCTTAGTTCATATTCCTTCATTACAACATTTTCTGAGATTTCACAAAAGTATTGTACCTAGTTATACGTTGAATAATGAGTGACAACCCTTTTAATTAATCTGATCATTATTACAGTGTTTAAAAATAATGTACCTATGTTTTGTAATATAATAATGTTTACATTAATGTAATTATTTGAAACGCAATAACATATTAAAAAATCCATTCATATGGTTGGTCCTTCGAAAATTAGTCGATGTTATTAACACGTCGATTGCCGTATTAAATAAAGGCAAGATATAAAGACAATACCTAGTGTAATGCAGTGTGCCTTAATAACCGAAAATTTCATACAAAATGTCTTTAATAACTCATTTGGTATTAGGAGATGCACAAATCTTCACTGGAAATACAATTTTATAATTTACGATATCTTGAGCTCATCATAGTACCTACCTACACTAAGAATATTAAAAATAAATCTTGAAAGACAATTCTTGATATAAATTAACTTTTAGATTCGTTTCTTTTTGTATAAAAAATACCTTCCATTACAACTTTTATACGACATAATGGTGTAAGTCGCACAGCATTTAGCATCTCTTGAGAAACATTTAATGACGCTATTGGACTAAAATATATACCAAAAAAAGAAGAGAGGAGTATGACGGATATAAAATTACTAAACAGGTCTATCCATCACATATTATATGGAAAGATAAAGCAAGAATGGAGGACACAAAATATCAACATATTGTTTTGGCAGATATGCCGTAATGCAGTTTAGCATATTTAGCAGTTACAGACAATATTAAGCAAAAATGTAGTAAATGTGGCTGCAGACTACATAATATACTGAAGAAATGCCCTACAAAGCCCTACACAATTCATTGTAACCTAATTGAACCAGACGTTTTCTTAAAAGATTACAGACTTATATAAATCATTCGTACAGGAAGAGTTAAAGAGGATAGCAAAGTAACTAACAAGTCAGTTCATTGAAAAGTTCTGAGTTAAAATAATTAATACAGATGCAACAGAAAGAGACCTTTATTATATTTCAACAAGGCTTTCTGTAATAGTTTTTCGAATAATTTAGAAATTAGTGTGAATCCTTGTTCTGTAAATATTAATTTCATTATTATAAGTGATACATTGGTACACGTGATGTCAGTGGTCTTTGAAATTAATTATACGCAACTGTCATTGCGTTTGTCAAAAGAGATTTTTTTTAAATTATTTCAAAAAATTTTCAGCAAATAAGCTCTTTCTACTGAACTCCTATCATTTCAAGTAAATTTTTGACCTAATCTAATAAAACAGAGGTAATTAATACTTTATGAGACATATTTTCCTTTGAAATAGTTTAAGGTTATGTAATAAATATTATGATATTGATTAGTGGTATTTATGCAATAATACCTATATTCTAAAATTAACCTAAAAATCATTGTAATAGTTTTTCAAATTTAAGTGTCAAATGAAACGCATTCTTCATGTTTTCATCGCTACTCGAAAGTTTTAAAATTCACAATGCAATTAACATAATGAAATGTCGATTTAATTTACTTAATACTCTCATTCAATTGTTTTCACAAGATGCTTTTTTTTTAAATATATACCCAATTTGTAGAACATAAAAAAATATCCATTGTAGGAGATAATTTCATTTTTAATAGGTATATAAAAATAATAAATGTTCACGCCAAGGACTAAAATGATTTGATCTTATTTAAAAATTCTTTCTAAAACAAGACGTTTTACAACACTCTACGTAAGATTTTTAAAAACATTTTTTTTTCTTGGATAATTAGGGTGATATTAATTAAATTTTTTATATCACAATTTAAAATCTATTGGTAAAAATCTATTTTACATTATTGCACAAAGAAAAAACATGACAGAAGGTAGAAGTAATAAATAGACACATATAATATTTGTTCTTTAATGTAAGTATATTTTCCCCTGTTAGTAATGTAGGCCTTTGTTTATGTCGTCGAAAAATATTATAATTAAATTGAACATCTGGAAAATATTCTACAAATTGTTCTATGCAACTCTGTGAAGAATATGACCAGGTTCCATCTAATTCAGACTTCCACGTCTAAAACATATGCTATTAAAATAAAATCGTCTTGCTCAGATGTATATCTTGACACCTTTTATTGTATAATAAGCGAGCGAAGAAATGTTTTCTAGCAATGAAATCGGTTATTTCCAAAAAGGAACTCTTTATTTATATAAACAATAGTCAGGAAAAATATGTATTAATATGTCGAAAAACCATCAAAATATCCATGTGGCGCTAATGAAAATTGACATTGACAATGTCACTAAATCAGGCGCTTTTGATTGAGTTTCGCTATTTTTTTTAGTGACGACTAGATCACGTAGAAGACAATAATTGACGTACAAACTAGATGCAGTGCTGAATTTACCACTAGGCCAACTAAGCCGCTACATAGGGCCAAAAGAAGAAGGGGTTCCGTATTTTTGTCTGTGATCAAGTAAATTACAAAGTACATAATTATAATTTCATATTCACAAAACACTGGTCGGAGAGGAGGCCTCATAAAAACCTCGGCCTAGGGCCGCCAAATCTCTAAATCCGGTACTGCGTATGTGCAAACTGCGATCTCTACTAACCGTTAAACACATACTAATTGATTGTCCAGCATACTCAGCCAAAAGATTGTACCATGGTCTACAAGATAATCTAATAGATGTTCTTACACCAGACTATTAACTCTGGAAGATACATCGAATACTACAATAAAATTTAAATTGTTCATATCAAAAAGACATTTATCTATTTAGTATACTCTGTCTAATATATCTTTTTTCTTAAAATGACAGACTTCAGGATGACTAGTAATTGTATTTTAAAATATATGGTGTGGTCTTAAAGTTATTTGGTATTAAAATAATAACCAAGCTGAAGAAATTTGAAAACGATTTGAAGAAATTTGAAAACAATTTGATGAAATTTGAAGAAATATAGAGAAACTGAAGAAATTTAAAGAAATTTTCCCCTTCCCCTGGCAATTTTCTCGCCATCTTTAACTTTTTTATCTTTTTTAATTGGTGTATGATCTATATTTAGTTCTGACAATAAAAATGCAGGTTTTAATCTATCAATGCTAACTACCGTATTTTTATTATTTATTAAAATTGTAAAATGGTTTTATGATCTATTTACTACTTTATAAGGACCTACAAAAGATGCTGCGAAAGTTTTTTTTATTCCAGGTATTTTCACAAAAACATAATTAATTTTAAATAGTTCTGGTGACACATATGTCTTGTCCCTGGACAAGGTCTTAAATTGTTCAAAAGTTTCTCTTAATTTAATTAAAATACCATGATCAAATTTTGTAAAGAATTCATCTGGTAATCTTAGACTTTGTCTGTAAGTCAATTCAGCTGAAGAACATCCTAGATTTTCCTTCACTAATGACCTCAAAGCTATAGTAAGATAAACGGTAATTCTTGTTTTCAACTATTATTTGTTTACAGTTTGGCTGTAAGTGCCTTTTTTAAAACTCTATGAAAGCGCTCTATCATTCCATTACTTTGAGGATGATAGGCTGTAGTTTGAATACTGTTAAAACCAAGTCTTTTACTGAGATAATAATACTTTTTGTATATTTTTTAAACTTATTTCTTTTAATAGATAAGCTTCAATCCAACGACTATAACGGTCAATTAAAGTTAAAAGGTTTGAACGGTTTAATCTGTTTGGATGTGTCTACTGGAACGGTACTAAGTAGTGAATTATTTGAACATAATATTCAGAAAAAATGTAATTGCAGATAATATAATTTAGCATATTCTAATCTATTACTAATTATCATAAATGAAAAAAGGCAAGAAAATTACAATATAGGTATATTGTAGAAAATTTATTAGATCAAAAGACGGTTCAGAAAATTAAGCATCTGCAACTGACGATACAACATTGAAGATCAGGAGCTTGGAGCGTTTTTGCTTTCAGGCTCCCTGCTTACCAAAAAATATTTTTTGACTTAACACAATAAAATCACAAAGCGCGAAACCACACAACGCCACTTGCAATTTTACTTGACAATAACACTGATAATCGTGTTTTTAGGATACTTTGTTCTCTAAGTACATTCATCAGCTCTTCAATTCCTGCATCTTTGACACAATATATTCATTTAACTGATATCTATTTCTATCAGTTCATTCAATTCTTTGAACTCATATTCTGGTTTATAAAGGGATGAACTCAATTTATACTTACTGTGATTTAAAATTTCTTCTTGAATTCCTTTGCTGAATTGAGTGAAGAGCGCTTCCTCTTCTCGTAGTATCCTTCAATTTTTGTAACAACTTTACAATCCCTTTTTGGCTCAAGCTTATATCTTCTCTTTCCACAAGCTGCACATTGCTGTAGAATCTTCCAGTTGTGATTCACTTGTACTTGATTTCATAAAATATATGTTTACTACTTGAAGCTACCCAATAAGCTTTTTCATCTGTCACTTACTTTGATTCCACAGGAGTTGGATAAATAGCATTAACAACATGTTTACAAGTTTATCTTAAACCAGCAACACAGACGCAGTGAGCATATTTTACAGTACCAATACTTTCACAAATTATCTAAGGATTAAGAGGTATTTTATTCAATATTTGTGAATCCAGAACCTACAAAAATAATTATAAATAATTCTTTGTTTTAAGTTTGCCTTTCTCAAAACAACTATATGTTCTCCAATACATTTTGAATGAAGCTTTCGTATCCAACTACTCTAAGTGGCTTATATGCTTTTAATTGTAATATCCGAATTCAAAACTGGTTGTAGGTAATAAGTAGTACTTACTTGACCTGAATTTCTGTCCATATTTGATATATGAATGCCCATATCCTACTATAACTTAAAATGGTATCAATAGACATTAACAGTTTTGAAGGAGTATAGACAGAATTTGTGCAGATTTAGTGATTTTTTTTGTAGCAAACTCCGCTGGGGATTGTCAAAAAGCTAAAAGAAATATTGGACAGAATATAATTTCCTACATAGCAGCCATATTAATTACAATAAAAAAAAAGATTATAACTTATAATGACATGTTATGTAGTTGCTATTTCATTATTTTTTAAACAGTCCCTTTGGATATTATGTTGATCATCCAATATGACTCTTCCCGGAATATTTAGTAATTATAACTTCAATATTATTATCTAAAACAGCCTTTAGCATTCCAGCTTTGTTGTCATTATATTTTTAATTGAGATGATAGAAATAATAGAGTTCAAAATTTGTTAAATATTCTATGTATCTTATGTATGCTTTGTGTGATTTTTTGCTTTATATTTTTGAATATTTATTTACTGATCTAATTTTCCTTTCTTCAATTTTCTATAACAATGTAAAGTAGCCTGGGACCAGGAGATTATTTTATCGTTTTATTTTTGCCGTTCTATAGCTCAAAAGGAAGAAACAGAACCATTTATCAAATGATAATCTTGAAAACGATTAGACGTAGAAATTGGAAATTTGGCTTAAATTCGGTGACTTTATTTCATGTCGTTAAATGCTGTCTTAGAATCTGAATAGACGAAAAATAAAAGAATCTACGTTTTGTTAGTTGTATAAGTCTGCCATATATAATAAGTAGAACCATCACATACAATTTGTTGGTTTTTATGTTTTCCAATTAGAGAATCAAATTTTTCACATTGTTTTAAATCTTAATTAATAATTTTTTTGCAACAATTAGTTTAAAATCTAAATAGCTAAGAAGCCGTGAAATATATAAATTAATCTTATCTCAATGTTTTTGGATCTACTTTATAAAAAATCCATAAAATTATAAATAAATTATATCCAAATAAACATATTAACTATCTGTAACTGATATTCACATATCTTGTCTTGGATTAAGCTCCGACGATTTTTGGGTCAGTCGTAACATGTCAAAAGATTTTCAGATAATGTGGGAACTGGGTAAAATTTAAAAATTGTTTTCCAAAATAAACTACGACTTAAATTCAAAGTTTACTCAACTTGAAACGAATTTAGAGCAAGTCAACCTAATTGACGCAAATAGATAAGATACAAACTGATATTAATAATTCAAAAAACAACAAATCAATAATAATCTTAAGGAAATCGTCCAAGAATTGTCTGAAACGGAAAAAAGTAAAGAAGCAATTATGAATTTATTTGACAAAAATTTGATAATAGCGTGGAAGAAAATTATATTAGCGCCCAACCAAATAATTCGTCGCCAGTCGCGGTGTATTTAAACATTGTACTATAGGAATCGGCACCAGTCTCTATGTTCATTGGTTGATTTGATTACAGATTACGTACGGTGCCGAAGCGCGGAGCGGAATGTCTCAACAGTGCCGAAATCGTGAGTCGAATGTCGAATATCGAATATCTGCCGAAATATTTATTATATTAAAACAGGCCTTGACTATCTAAATATAACCTGTGTATTTAAAAAAAAAAAAAATTATTAAAAGAAGTCTTGAATATCTAAATCTAATCTGTGTATTTAAAAAATAATAAAAAAAATATTTCCTCGGGATTCGAACCAGGAATATTTTCGTGTAAAGCATACACTCTACCACTGGAGCACACTCCGTATCACAATGATAAATAATCAAAATTTCAAGTTAACCTAGAATAACTATTAGATCAGTAGCAGGAGTAAGAAATATTCAAATCAACCAATGAACATAGAGATGGTGCCGATACTTATATAGTGCAATGTTTAAATGCAGTCGGGGTAATGGAGTCCATGGGAGGTAAAGAGCTACTTTACCGTCCGCTAAATTGTTAGATAATGATCATTTTTTCACCCGGTTATGTCTAAATATATTTTATATTTTATTAAATAGATGAGGGTAAGGAGAAAATTATTTCTTTAAATATTTATAATTTTCTGTCATTCGGGGATTTGGGTTCTTTACTCACCATAATTATTGCTGAACCCACTTACTTCCTGCTTTTAAGCGTCACATGATCATATGACTTTTTCCTATGTTAAGAAGTACTATAATTCACCTGATTTATTACTCTAAAATTGTTTTTGTTGTCTTTTGTTTTCCTGAAAAAATTCAACACACAGGATTGCCTCATATCAATATTTAGTGAAATTAGTTTCCGCTTCGTCAGTCGGAGACATTCTACTTGCTGGAGTTCAGTCTAACGTCCGACCAGTATTCATATACAATCAGTGCATATCAACAATGGTCAGCAAAGCCACCAGCTTGAAGAATGTCGCCGATTTTTTTTGTCGTTTGTGAGTCAGTAAGTTACAGGGACATTCTAATAATTTCATAAAATCATGGAAAAATTTATGTTAAAAAGGGCTTAAAAATATTTAATCAGGAGAAACAATTTAAGTATACGATTCCTGCTGTAAATATAACACTTTTAAAGAAGAATGCGTTTCTTTTCTTCATTACCAAGTGTGTACATAGCTAACGAGTAACCTTCTGTTACCTTCATTATAACACTTTTACCCTGTTTATATGTAGTATTTTTTTAAGATGTATTATAATTTACGGGACATGGCAGCCAGGTTGGTTAAGGCATCAGCCTTTATACTTAGTCAATATCTGGGCCGTGGGTTCGAATCCCATTACAACTCAAGTGGAAAAAAGTCGGATAAGACTTTGGGCAAGTGCAAAAAGGTATTTGTGCTATGCGCAGTTCCATTCACGCCTTTAACCAGTCAGGATGAGATCGGATATCTCGTGGAACTGATAGGGGTTGGTGGCACAGGAACACACTTGCAAGTCGGTAGATTACCCGAATAACTACGGCATAGTCCGCGGTTTAGGGTGATCGAAGATCGTGGTTTATAGTCCACGATAAGCTGTAGATTCCGTAGTCCTGGTAGCAGAAAAGAGACGTTAAAATAAAAAGTAAACAATTAATATTTAACTCTGTATGCAAGATTGTTTTTATAAAACCGAAGTTTTAATTGAAAATAAAATCATTCCAATAATATTTAAAAAAGCCTATTCTATTCACTTGCAATTTGTGAAATAATCTTATCGAACCCAACCCTGTATATTATGATATATATGTTCATTCTTGTGGCATTACAGAACGCACTTTACAGATAATTAAATAATAAATATCATCTTTACACTACACTTGTTTATTATGCCCATTTTTCTGTTAACCACCCACAAATTAATTTGTAACCAAAAAATACTTTTTATTGAAACTTAATCCATTTAATTTCTTTTACGGATTTTTTAAAAAATTGACAGCTTTATAAATGACGTTACCATTTCTCACTAAAAAAATTAATTGGTTTTGAAAGTACCTACTTATCAGTTTAAATCAATATTTTGTATTTTTCTTATATAAGTACCACGAAATATTTTCAAAATTTAATTTTTGATTATTGCTTTCTAAGTGTATCTCTTTTATTTAGAATATATGTTTATGCAGGATAAACATTTCCCACGCACAACTTTTTGGGACACACTATGTTTTAATAATTACAAACATTATTTTGGGTAGATTTTAAATGTTTTAATTATTCCGAATAGAAAATAGGAAACTCAACAACTAAATGCTTGTAAAACTTTTCAAATATTAAGTGACTGATTTATTAAATAAAAAGTGATGTAATTGACGTGATTTTTCCTACCGAAAACTGTCGTCATAAAGAGAAAATAAAATACGTAGAAGAAAACCAACAGAAAACTGTTTTCTTAGTGTATCGTACTATATATTTTTTTAAATTTCTTTATAAAAACCCGTAACAAAATAGACAATATTGAGAACATCTCAAACAGAAAACCCCATTAGCATAAAACAAAACAGAAACGACCAATTACAGCGACTCTAAAAGCAAAAACAAAAGAAAACACGAAAGTCCGTAGCGCGAAAGGCATAACATGTCCAAAATTAATTAACCAAACAACAAATTAATCATGTTGTACAAGAATAATCGAACGGCAACGAGCAGGGTAAGCGGGGGGGTAATAAAAACAAGGGGAAAATTACTTTTGATCCCCTCACTAGCTAGTGCCTAGTTGATTGGCAGTGAAAGAATATTTCTCCGCCTATGTTTCAATTGTCTCCTCCCCTCCGTATCGGTTCATATCACAGAGGGGGCAATAAAATCAATTTAATGCTATCGTCGGCTTGCTTAATAGTACGAGAAAATAAGACCAGAGAGGTAAATTTATTAAATAAAAATATTGTTAAATGGCATTAAAAATAAACAAAAGCGAATTAAAATAATAATATAAAATAAGTACCATAGCCGTATAGTAGTAGTAAACAATACAAGACCAGGGAAAAACGACGTAAAGGGGAATGAATTTAGTTCGAGAACTTTCACTACCCACTCGGCCGATTTTAAATAGTGCAATAGTTGCGCTGAAATTTATACAGTAAATTAAAATAATTTTGCCTCTTCATTATGATAAAAAAGACGCCACCTATGTTTAAATTTCACCAAAATTATCCTAAATTCTTCATTATAGGGACAAACTATACTTTTAAATGCTCGTTTCTTGATTTTAATAGTAAAATTGACGCTTTTTCAAAACAATTGCATATGAATATGATTGATGTTTGTTTTTATATTTTGATATGTATTGATATTATTTTGGTATCTCCTTTTTTATGAACTATATTTCAAAATTAAATTAAATTAGTATCAACAAAACGAAACGACTAATAAAAAAGAGAATAGCATTATGGAAATAAACACCAACGAAATAAACTTCACCCAGCCTTACATCTGAAAGGGAGTACATTAGCATTGAATCTTAAAAGGTCCATACACCACTTGACTTGCGTGGTAAAACGCCACAAAACATAATTATTCATTGTTGGACGAGATCTCGCCTAATATAGCAACTAAAATATACGATTATGTGCTACTTTTTTCAAATTTATGAAGAGAAAAAAGTTGATAAATGGAAATAATTTAAAATAGTGTCACAGGCAGGCTCTCAAGAATTAAATACAGAATCGATTGCTAAAAACCGCAGCTTACTATCTTTAATATTAAGGGAGCGCCCGTCCAAAAGCAATTTCAGGGCAAGATATGATATTGGCGCCTCTTTGGGCCATCTCAGCACCAGCAGTAGGAAAATTATTCAAAATTTGGCTACAAAGTGGATGCAAGCCGGTTGAGTTATTAACAAAAATTCGATACAACGGATATTTCCTTAAAAACTTGGGTTATATCTCAAAATCAATACTTAAAAATGCCAGTGACTGAAGAAAATTTGTTCCCAATAAACGAGGTACGATATGTCAAATTATAATATTATCCTTGTAAACGGAGCGAAATTAAAAATATTAGTTAAAAAAATGCTTTTTTGCACCGCAGGACCTTAAATATGCATATTATTCCCTCATTCTAGCGTATGTTTCACGAGGCTATAACGCCTTTTAATTTCTCGAGTGATTGTTACCCGATCGGGATTAAAAGTGGCACTTTAGTCCCTTGGTACATAATATACTATTCAACGAATAATAAAACTCTAAGTCTTACCACAATAATTTTATGAAGGTTATAAAAATTAGCAAGATGTTTCGGCCAAACAATGGCCATCTTCAGACAAGTTAGTTGTGTCTCAAGCACAATAAAACTGGATATTTATAAAATGGTATGAAATTGACAAATTGTTCAAAACATTACGACGATAACATTTGAAAAACCAATAAAAAAACTTTTTTTTTTTGTAAATTATTAAAAATTAAATGAAGTTAAACAACCATAGTGTTATATCTCCATACGTCTCATAACATTTTATAAGTATCCCATTTTATTGTGCTTGAGACACAACTAACTTGCCTAATGATGGCCATCGTTTGGCCGAAACATGTTGCCGCCCCTTATAATTTCTATAACCTAAAATTATTGTGGTATGACTTGGAGTTTTATTATTCGTTGAATAATTTTACCATATTTCAGTATGGATAATCTTCTGTTTTTTAATATACTATTGTTAGCCAATTTTTTTCAATTGTTACTATCGATCAATTAATAATCAAACTATCGATCACTGGAAGAAAATGACACTTTAAGACACCGAACTTATTTTAAAACTTTCTTTCTGTCCCTTGAGAAATTCAAAAAAGTGTGTGTTTATTATAAAAATATCAGAGATGTATTTTTCATTGCTTAAATTAAAAAAATGCTTTTAATTACTTTTCTTAATTTGCAACAACTATTGGACGTACGGGAATCAGGTTTAGCGCACTTATCAATAAAAAGTTGTACAAAAAATACGATGAAGATTGATTGATATTACCGATTGAAAAAAATTGGGTAAAAAAAAGGGTTTTCTTTAATTACATTTATTAGATTCTCGTCATTATGACTAAAATAATTTTGCAATTTGGCACATCGTACCTTTTGCCCTTTATAGGAAATTGTATTGGAAACAAATTTTCTTCAGTAACATTTTTATTTAAAAATATAAGCCAAGTGTGAAGGAAAAATTCGGTTTTTCGCATTTTTTTCACATTTTTATTAATAACCGGTTTTTCCCGTTGGAGCATTTATTATTGACCACTTTACCGATCTAAATCCAATTGGTTTTTTGTTCTACCTCGAACATCCGGTCAAAATGTAAATTCGGCTGGACTCCAGCCAAAATTTTTTTATAACATCACAAACATTAACCTCAATCCAACCAAAGAACCGTATAATTAATTAAAATAATTATTTTTAACCCAATCAAAAACAAATCATTTGTACGAGGTCTAAATTTAGATATGTCCTAAAAACCGTGTACTAATTTTAAATATAATTACTGTTTGGTTTCTCCAACATATCTTAAGGTAGAGAATAATCAAGCTCGGTCTATCATGAAGGGCAGCAAGTGTAGATTGTGTTCCATAGTGGCAAATTGTTTCCTATATTTTTTCCAAGACTTCTTTTGAGCTTGGGGTTATATGACAACATCGTAAAAAATAGTTTTTCTTTATTTGAGGTTACCTACCCTATTCTTTGACGTATTTAACAGATGTTTGTTGATTGTTTTCCTTAGAATATACAGTTAGTAGAAAGGTGAATTTACCTACTATCAACTATACGTGCATGAATAATGCGCGAACAGTCGGCCATTACTAAAAACCACGTATGACTCATAGTTAGAATGTTAATTATTTCTATACCGGTTTGTTTACATTTGTATTGTACGTGCTACACTATAGATGCACCCGCCATTTGCAAGGCCAATCGAGACTACCGAGCGAAAGATCAAAAGCGGATTAACACATGATATAAAGCAATTGTTAACATTGTTAGTGGAAGAAAAGGCAATAATTGAAAACAAATATACAAATTCAGTTAATATTAAACAAAAGACAGATACTTGGGCACAAATTAGCCATAAATTCAACGCAAACTCTAACAACACAAGTACATCCTCTGTACATCACAGGGACGTCCTTCATTTGTTACTGTGACGTCCTTAGAATATCCTTCATTGAGACATGGTACGTACTAGGGACGTCTCAGGGACATCACTTTCCAACAAAAAGGACATATATAGGATGTCTGTCTGGTACATCCCAAGGATGTAGAAAGTTCCAACAAAGGACTTCAAAGGGACACTCTAGGGATGTTCCAGGGATATCACTGGGATATATGAGGACTTCCTCGAATGTTCTATTGTTTTTCAATACTAATTTAATTTGAATTATTTCTTGGAACATATGGAAAAAAACTAAATCCAACACAAAACGACTATAATGCCAAAAATAAAATCACTAGTTACTTAGTTTAGTTGTCCTTACAAGCCTATCATAATTATTGTTTTACGAACCTTATATCTATCAACTTTATATCAACAGAAATAGGACAAAACCACAGAAATGAAAATGAAATGAAATTTTCTTGAGATTTGTGTATAATTTGTATCATCCTTGGATATTCAGATTAAGGGTATATTGTGCATTAACAATTTTTGCTTATGCAAAACGGTCACATGTCAGAAATTTTTTAGATATTTTTTTCAATTCCTTGATAAGAAGAAAACAAGATTTTTAAATAAAAATATCAACTTTAAATCTTGAATTAAAATTTTGATGTTTCGATAATTCTTGTGTCAATGGATATCAGAAATACCAGAGATATGAAAGGGACAACCTATAGATATACCAGATGGGATGTCCTCTGAACAAACTCTGCCCGACATCCCCTGGATGTCCCAATAATGTCCTTGTAAGGCGGTACGTAAAAAGGACATACATAGGATATCCCTGTGTTGCTACGGAAGGTAAGCACACTCTTTCGGCATTCTAAACCGTAAAAAAAACCAATCATCTTCATACTCCTCTAAAGGATTTGCTCTGTTGAAAATCCTTCTTGGACTGGAAAACATCAAAGTGTTCTCTACTACATCTACGTCATCTACCAAGTCTACAAAATCCATTTCTCAACACACAACCAACTCAAAACACCGCAGCTCATAAAAGAAATCGACGAAATCCACTTTGGTGAATTTTGCAGAAACCGATGTTTGAATTCCGTTTTTAAGGTTAGTTTTCTCAGTTCAAGCCAAAAAAATCGGCGCCCTGACATTTAAGGCCGGCTTAAGCTCGCAAACTGCGTCAAATATATTATAGTGCAACGAAATTTTCAGCTAAGCTCAGCTTAAATTACAGTTGGACCAAAAAATTTGTTGGAGAAACCGGTCATAAGACATCTTTTAACAAGAAAGGAAAGATCTGAATGAAATAAAATTTCCCAGTTTTTAAAAAAATACACGTTGTTCGTTTAAAACGATTTATACCCGATATTTACAACAAATTTTATGGTCAGCTGTAGCTTAAGCTCAGCTTAGCTTAAAATTTCGTTGCAACATAACGCAAAGCGGAATACAAACGTTAGTTTCTGCAAAGTCTACGAAAGTATAAATTTGTGTACGTTGATGTCTTTTGTGAGCTGATATTTTGAGCTAGTTGTGTTGAAAAATTGATTTTGTGTACTTGGTAGATGACATAGATATAGTGGACGACCCTATTATGTTTCCCATTCTGAGAAGGATTTTCAACAGAGCAAATCCTTTTGAGGAGTACGAGGAGGAATTTTTTTTTGTATGATTTAGAATGTCGAAAGAATGTGGTTACCTTAGATTTTTTTAACGCGATAAAACAAAACGTGCAGAAACAGAAAATTGAAAACACTCAACAAACAGCTGTTAAAAACATCAAAGAATAGGGTAGGTAATCTCAAACTAACCAAAAACTAGTTTTTGCGATGTTGTCATATAACTCGAAGCTCAAAAAGTGTCTTGGGTAACTTAAGTTGCCCTTCATGATAGACCAAGTTTAATTATTCTCTACTTTAAGATATGTTGGAGAAAACGGGCATTAATTATATATAAATTATAAATTTGTTTGAATTTCTAATAAATTTCCTGTACTATTATTCGATTATATGCAATAAGCGACATGTTTTGACATAATCTGAAAAGAGATGGCGATATATTGCTATACGCAAAGCACGAATGTACATTGTACATACCCACGTACGCTGCAGAGCAACAAAAAAAAAACAAATTTTATGATATGATGAATGTCGGCGGCCTGAATAATGAGAAAATGTCATAATTTACTCAGTCGTGACGTAGCTTTGTACTATAATAATTTTTTTTATTATTTTTTTAATGCAGATTTCCATACGTGCCATTTATAACATTATAAGTATGATTTATTTTTATTGATTATTATTTATGGGACATTAGGTTTAATATGAATATATTTATTATTTAAAAGTATATAAAAAGTATGATGAAAAGTATAATTTTCAAATAATAAAGTTCAGATTAACTATTGCTATTTTTTTTATTGTTTATTTTATTTACAGATTAATTAATTCTTGACTTACGTCAATCATTCAATTGGTCAAAAATTATCATTAAAAAAATAACAAACGTAAACTATCAAAAAACCGTGACGATATTTTTAGAAACGAGCTAAGTTTTAACGAAGAGTTAGGTAGTACCTACCGTCGACACGCAGGTAGCAGTACCTCTAGAACTATTTATGTTCTTATTTGTGATGATATTTTAACAGTATAGGCTTGTAAATAACACAAGTCAAAGGGACCTAATTAAATGTTGTTTTAACAGAACCGGTCATTAGTAGATGGACCGCAAAGCGCCGCTTGCCTGTCGGCAAAACGCCCTCCATAATGCCTATAACCATTGGCGTAACAAAATATTCCATGCATTTTTTATTTAATTTGATAATTCGATTTTATACAAATTTAATTACTTGTAAAATTAATAATTATTATATCGTGTCGTTTTCGCACTTTTTGTATTTCGGTTTTTAATAGTGGATGTATAATAGCTTGATACTACCTATCCGGAACTTTCTCTTATTTCCATACTAAAAGCGAAGAATGAAGTACACTGTCAAATGCCTTCTTGTAGTCGATAAAGGCAGTGAAAAATTCTGTGTTATTTCTGAGGTTACTTTAGTCGATAACAAATTGTTTTTTGTATTCCTGGTGTATTATTTTAAAATTTAAGTGAATATTGTCAACATTCAGAAAAATGAAACAAAACGAATACGAGTTAAGCAACGTTTCGGTTTAATTTACTAAATCTTCATCAGAAATTAACCTACAAGGGCACAATTTAAATGAAACTTATTTTTATTATTATTAATGAAAACTAACTATTAAAATGTTGGAATTAACTATCCCCATAAAAATAATAATTAGAAACAAATATTTATTTTACAAGAAATAAATACACAAAGTCAGGTACCACAACAATTTAATTTTGACTAAGAAAGGCAACTAGTTTCGGTCACAGACCATCATCAGGCCTATTGATAAACAACTGAAAAACGGCAATAATTTTACTGTAATTTAGAGTTTTCGAAAATATGAAGTTACGAAAATAAATTTTTATATAGACACCTTATATACTAGAGTATATATAAGTAGCGGGAAAGTAAAAATAGGTGAAAGATTAATATCATTTTTGAGGGTTTTAACGATGTTGAATCAGGCTAGAATCAGAGTTTTTTTTCTTCGAAAACTTTACAAACGTTCAAAATTAGTGAATTATAAAAAATAACAGCAAAGCTCAACTTACCATTAATTATTACTATTCTAAGGGATAATATAAATCACACAAACTTGAGACCCATTAAAGGTAGTGAAATTAATTGAGAACTGTTAAAATTGAAAAAATACTTTAAACTAAATATAAGGTTTTTTATAAAAACATTGTAAATTTGGCTAATGAAGGCGTGTAGGCACCTCCTAGCTGAAAAGACCACCATGGGACCGAGAGCTCACAATAAAAAATGTACCCATGAGGGTTAGCCACTCTGAGTAGGCGCAGTCGAAAACGAAAGGGGAACCGAGTATGGTCCAAAAGAAACTAAGGAGCACTGCAAATTGGTTAGCTACCATGAGAATAACAAAATGGACGAACGTAATGATAAGTGACACTACTAAAGGACACTCAAAGTATAAGGTGGGCGTAAAAATAAATAATGCAGTCATGATGGTATAGTGTGACTAAAGGAGCTAAGCCGATTGTAAAACAAAAACCCTCATTTTTACATGTAAATCCCCATAAGAAAATTTAAGGTTCATTCTGGCAAAATTGCGTAAAACTTTAAAGCAGCGGGTCAGTTTTCGATCAGCTTTTATCAGGTCTCGATCAGGTATCGAACAGGTCTCGAATAGGTATCGATCAGATCTCGACCAGCTTTTATCAGGTCTTGACCCGCTTTTGATCAGATCTAGATCCGCTTTGATATCGCTTCTGACCAGGTTTAATCAGAAAACCAGTTCCAAGCTGATCAAACCCGATCCAAAACGGATCTAGACCTGATCAAAAGTGGGTCGAAACCCGATAAAAGTTAATAGAGACCTGTTCGAGACCTGATCAAGGTCTGATAAAAGCTGATCGAGACCTGATCCGCTCTTTTAAATTTTTACCCCATTTTGCCAGAAAGAACCTTAAATTTTCTTATGGAGATGTACATGTAAAAATGAGGATTTTTGTCTTACAATAGGCCTAGCTCCTTTACTAGTGTGAAACGTTAAAAGAAGTTGACAATTATAAATTTTGAAGTTAAAACAATTGTTTTAAATAATAGTATTAAACAGTGGATTGAACAAAAATATAAAATGTTTGATGGAGAGAGGGTACAAGTACCATATGAAAGAAGAAGTAGGAATAGGAAGGGAAAGAAGAAGACGTTGACAAAAAGAAAGGTTAGGTCAAGAATGAGGGAATGTAAATAAAAGCCCCAAAAGAGATGAGCTGTTAACTTTGAATGTGAAGCGATGGGAATCCACTAAAAAAGGGAGAAGTTGTTAAAAGTTTGGGGAATTAAGGTAAGGGGAGAAAAAATGCCCTAAAATTAAATAATTTCTCTGAAACACTCAGATAAAAAGATTTGATTTTCTTTAGGATGTAATCAAAGATTAAGTATAATAAGATGCGACAGTCAGACGAAAAAAAGAGAACATGAGAGAGAAAGGTGACTTTGTCGGTGTTATTCCGAAATTAATGAGGTAGATGAAACGAGATGAAATAATTTCGGGATACGGTCACAAAATATAAAAAACATGTGTTATTTGTTTTGTTAGCCCGAGAGCAGTATTGAATGAACATTCTTAAATATACGCCTATGTTTCGGTCAAAGATTGGTACGTGGTATTCGGTCAACAAAATAATAAATATATTTCTGTTTCGATGACAGCAACATTAGAATGGTCGACTTGAAGTAATGTCAGTCTATTAAAATTGACGTTGTGGAGACAAGAGTTAAAATATCCAAAGGAAGTTATGTCTATTCACTTTCTGGCAATCGTGAAGAAGGTTGAAATCAGAAACAGAGAAGGAATGTTTACCGGAAAGAATGTGGTTGGCAAATCAGGAAGGAGAGTTGGTAATGTCTGTGTCTTTAAATTTATCAATGGTTCTAATGTGTTCTTTCATTCTTTATGAAAGTCTTCTGCTTTATTGACCAATATAGACAGAATTTCAATCACGGTCATGGGACGAAATTTTGTCATTAAAATTTAGGAGAAAAGATTGAAGATTGAAGATTATTGTTATTTTAAAACGCTATATTAATATTATGTTTTTGAAATAATTTTTTATATGAAATTTTGCTTAGAAAATGTAAAAAACCTGAAAAAGTCTTATCTGCTTGAAACATACCAAGAAGGTGTGGAGAGTTAAGTTTAAATTTAGAGAAGTAACTACCTGATATACAATTTGTTAATTAATTCCGGAGGATAATTAATGTTAAAAGCCAATTATTTAATGATATTTAGTTAGTAAATACATATTGAGAAAGTGGAATAGACTGATTTATTAGTTTCTCTACGCTACTGATTATTTCATCTTCTCGTTCCCTACTTCCAGAATGGGCGGCGTACTTAAACAAACTTTTATTTTTAGCGGGCCAACTTGTATTGTTCTTAAATTACACACTTGAAAATTCGATTATGGGAATTGGTAGTTAGTCGAAATTTGTCAGAAATAAAAATCTCATTCTCTTGTACGGTTTTGATTTATGAGTCGGCAGTTTTCTAACAAGAAATTTAAGAACATTGGGATGAAACAATTATATTAATATTCTAGGAGTTTGGTGTTGGAACAGAAAATATGCTTTTTCAGAAGAATATAATAGAACCTAAACATTTGTTGTTATTATATGACTCAAAACAAATGGATAGAAATAATGCTACACATTATTTAAAAATGATGTATCTAGAGTAATAAAAAGAGCAGATTATATAATATTTACAAAAACTAGACTGCTTTTGCTATTGTTTATATGCGTATATGAAATTTTGCATACAACGAGCCTTCAACCAAAATTTAACTCGCGGTAACTAAAGTTACAAGAAATTTTTTTAATAAATTAATAATTATGTTTGTATTTTTTCGAGCGGGTTTAAAATTTTTAAAATTTTGTCTGTTCTATATTTTGTATTATAAAACTGCTCGTGAATGTTAATTAAAATAAAAATAAATTTTGATATCTCAGTCCCACATCTAAAGTTTAGCCCTCTATCAGCACAAAGAAAAAGAAACATTACAAGAACGAATGGTTGAAATCAAATGCAAAAGTAGACATAAAACTAAAGACAAGAAAAAAATCGGCAAATCTCGGTAATAAAAACTTCTCCATTGCCATGACTAGTTGCAGTTAAAACCTCATAAGCATTTAGATAAAAACCTCTCTCCGTATATCTTCCCATCATTATTGCACATTCTGTATAATTCAGACTGAGTTAAACAAAGTTAAATGGTGTAAAAATAAGGAAAAAATAATTTCTTTGCTGAAATTAACACGGTTAATGGGGTGGACAACCATTTTATTAAATTCGCTTATTTTTAAACGAGACCTGCTCACAAAAAAAGTTTAATTAAAAAATTTTTATGGAAATTTTAGTTGCTGTTTTACGACGATAGAGACGTAGGTTTCTACTTAGTAACTTCCGAAGTTACAGGGTGAAGCCGAGAAATATTTACACATTAATATTCAATTCTTTCCAACATGATTTTTAATGTTTAAAATTATAAAATTAAAGTTAATGTTATATTTATTATATTATAAACTTTTTTATATTTCAATTTTCATTGAAATAAGAAATAAAAAAAATGTCGCGAAAAATCTGAAGGTTAAAGTCCTTCAATTTTTAAAGAAAGAAGGAGGCACAAATCTTATGGAAAAAAGTCGTTCTGTGAAATGGCTTAATTTTTGATATGTTGTACCTGGAGTAATCCTAAGTAAAAGTCTCCATTGGCCCAATTCTAAAAGTATTCATAATTATCTATACCTAATCTGCTAACCATTTGGGTTTAGCTGTTGTCCTCTGTTCAAGCGTCACAAGTATTCTATCAATAATTTGTTAATATGATATCTGATGGTAGCTTCATATCTAGCATATCGAGGAACCACAACATACTAGGTACATGCGCACATGTTCCTGGAGTCCTATAACCTTGCTTGTCTCTGTGCAATAATACCCATTGATTACATCATTCCAACGTAGTTCCTTTACATCTTCAGGCAAGTGTATTCCATTATTAAATTCTATCCATAATTGATATTTGGTAGAGTACCAAAATCGGAAATATATCCTCATTCTCATTAAACAATGCAGGATCTTCAATCAATGCATTTCTTCTTCTCCCTCCAGCTACATTGTATCTGCTTGAATATTTGAAGGAGATAGATGTACTTGATAAACGCCTACTGTGAGATCTCGAAGATTATTTAATGATAGACGAGGAAAGTTTGGTACTTGATGATGACTGTGTGGCACCCAACGAGAATTTCTCAAGTGTAGATTAACTACTTCCACCCGTGCTTGTACTACGTTAAACAGTTAGTTCAGATCGATTCAAAGCAAGAATTGCATTTTAGAAGCAAGGTCTCGTTCATATATGAAAGCCGATTAATAATTCATAATAATCACTCCATATAGGAAAACGGCAATTAGTTTCGGCATTACTGCCATCATCAGGCCTATAATACACAGTGTCAGTAGGAGAAAAGGTTACGAAAGTATTTAAACTTACCAAGAAATTTTTAATTAAGAGCGAGTGCTTAATGCATGGTAGGTAATTTTTTTTAAAAATTAAAGGATGTGTGCGCGCACAGGTACATGAAGGTGAATTAATAAAACTAAAGAGACATGAGTGGTACTAATATAAGTAAAGGAAAATTATTGGAGGACAAAAATGTTTAAATTTTTTTTTAAAATGGGGTAATCCATGGAAAGATTTATTCAGGAGGTAATCTGAGTACCTAACAGGTAGGTTTCCTAAAAATTTCAAATTCTAAATATGAGGTAAAAAACACTCTTTTCTTGTCAACACCAAGGATGTTATCCCGTATCTTCATAAAACAGGGGTCTATAAACTTGGTTGTCATGATTGTGATGCAATTTATATCGGTCAATCTGGTAGAATACAAAGAACACATTAGATACATTGATAAATATAAAAACTCTGATAACACTAACACTTCTTCTTCCTTCGCCAACCATATCATTTCTAGGAACCATTCTTTCTCTATAACAGATTATGAACTCCTTCATGAAATTGGTAAAAGTCATAAACCCAAGTCGTCCTCTACGCACCTGTTCTCAGTTCCCCATGGGTCAGTTCTAAGAGTTTCAATTGTTTTTTTAAGTTAAATATTTTCAAAATTCCCGCGCCTAATATTTTTATGTCAATTGTCAATTCAACCATTTGCATTTAGTTAGTTAATCTCACATTCACGTCACAATCTAACTGTTCGATGTGTTTAATTATTATTTTTATAATAATTTTGATGACGTTTCATCAAACTCATGTCAGCTATTCATGTACTAAGACGAGGTCTTTCTGATGGTTGGCCTTCGGTTAAAATTTACTTTAATATTGTACCCGATAATGGGCTTCATTTGGTTAATATGCCGGTGGTGAGCGAGTTCTGCGTCTTCCTCGCCGGGTTGTATCTATTTAGATCACCCCATTACGATCTGTGGTACCCTAACATTGTTAGGTCTTCAGATTACCTCCTGAATAAATCTGTTCATGGATTACTCACCTTTTTTTAAAAAAATTTAAACATTTTCTAAAGTTTGTCTTCCAATAATTTTCCTTTACTTATATTAGTACCACCTATGTCCCTTCAGTTTGATTAATTCATCTTCCTGTATCTGTGCGCGCACACATCCTTTAATTTAATTAAAATTTTACCAACCTTGCATTAAGCACTCGCTCTTAATTAAAAAATTCTTAGTAAGTTTAAATACTTTTGTAACCTTTTCTCCTACTGATACTGTATTATAGGCCTCATGATGGCAGTGATACCGAAACTAGTTGCCGTTTCCTTCTTTTCAATTTAACTTCGGTGAAATATATGTTATGTGTTACTAGATTTTGAGTTTTATTACCTCATAGTTCGTCCACATTTGAGATAATGGATAACCTATCGGAATTATTTAATATTTATATATTTATTGTGATCGAATTACCTAGTCGGCAAGAGTTATCCGATGAATTTTCATAGTTATTTTCCAATACGCATGCAGACAAATTGTAAGTATGAAAACCGCTTTTGTACGAACAGCTGTTGTATGGCGATTTATGGGATCAATTTATTAGCATACATGTTACTGAATCTAGTAATGAGCTATATGACAAACCGAATGCACCAAACATCGGAATTTGGTAAAACCACAAATGATTGTACCACTAGATGGCTACATTTTAACAATCTAGGGTTCTTATTTCTCGGATTCTGGAAATAATGATATTTGCATATCTACAATATCGAAAATATGAGTTATTGATACTGATATTGGTCATATTGTAACTTCATCGATTTTTGATTGAGCAACATTTATTACGGAAGATAGATACATCCATAACGATATTATATTCATTGATAAACACATTTCATTTAGTCCAGAAATACAATTAGCCTAGCCAAATTCAAAGAAAATCAGTGTTGAACTATCCATAAAAATCCATAATTGACTCGTGCAAGCACCAAAGAAAAATGATGAATTGGCACCCCCTCTAGCACTAAATCTAGTCATACGATATAGTTGGGCCAATATTTGGAATGACCTAAGATTGAGCCTATATGAAGGTACTTATATACTGATAGTTCGTCCATTATTTGGAACTCTCTGTATCTACAATTATAATATATTTTCATCGATTTACGATCATTCTGATCGATCATCATCCATGGACTAAATACAACAATTCAGTATTGAATAGGCGAATTTATTCGTATTCTCTGAATATAAATATTATGTTGACCACCCTGTAAAAGCTTTATTGCATTTTTTTTGTAAGCTACAATTGTTATATGTTCATCGGTCAATTAGTCTCGTATAATGATGGTCACCCTGTAAAAAACTATTATATTTTTTCGGTGTTTTTGAAACATATTTTCTCAAATATCAAAAACTTCCAGTCACATATCATTTCACTATTTTAGTAAATACAAATCACCAGACTCCTACTATTCTCAAAAATACACGAAATTCATGACTTTGCGCCCTCTAGCGCCGAATCTAGTCATACGATCGAGTTGAGCCAATGGAGACTTTTACTTGGGATGACTCCATTTACAATTTACCACCGAAAGACTTTTTGCCATAAGATGTGTGCCTGGTCCTTTCTAACCTTCGATTTTTCGCGACAAATTTTTTCGCTTTCCTATTTCAATGAAAATTGAAGTACGAAAAAGTTTATAATATATAATAAATATAACATTAACTTTAATTTTATAATTTTAAACAATAAAAATAAACAAATTATGTTGTGTAAATATTTCTCGGCTTCATGACTTTGCGCCCTCTAGCGCCGAATCTAGTCATACGATCAAGTTGGGCCCAGAGCTGTTGTAAGTACCGACAACAAGTACTTAAGAATATATAAGTACTTAAGTATTTCATTTAAGTATTAAGTATTAAGTAAGTATTTCGCTTAAGTATTACTTGAAAACAGTAAATTTAAGTACTAAGTATTAAGTAACCTATTTGTGAAAATACTTGTCGAAAGATGATTTTCACTGCAAGTCGAACACATTGAAGAATATTTTTGCAGTAATCCGTAATACTTAAGTACTTTTTATAAGTTTTAAGTACTTTTCGAGTACTTAAGTATTTTTCATTTTTGAAATTGAAAGTAAAAATATACTTAAAACAAATTTAAGTACTAAGTACAAGTATTAGCTGAGTACTAAGTATCAGTACACGGATTTTCTGGAATACTTAGAGTGAAGTACTTAAGTAATTAAAAGTACTTAAGTACGTTTTTTAAGTACTGTCGGTAATCAGTGCCGCAGCTGTTGGGCCAATGGAGAATTTCACTCCAGATACAACATATCAAAAATTCAGCCATTTTCACAGAAAAACTGTTTTCCATAAGATGTGTACCTTGGTCATGACTCAGATTTGAAAGAAAAACAATAAAATGATAGACTAAGAGGAGCAGATTTACATAAATAAATTAATTCTTCTCTAGCCCCATCAGACAAAAATGAATCTAAAATCCAAATATTTTAATACAAATAATGCAGAAATAAAATAGTTTACAAGAAAATTGATAAAATTCGATATTCATCTATGTTAAAATTGTTAACTTATTTTTATAATTAACTGAATAAGTTATATATTAATAGTTTTAATTCTTTTAAAAAATGGTGGTCGCAAGATTAAAAAAAGATAAGTTTTTAGTGTATAGAATACAAGAAATTCCTCAGACACAAATAAAAAATATAAAAAACCATACTTTTGACACCACCAACTGTAATTTTATTATTTCCAGAACTATTGTAACAGTTGTCAGTCTATTAATATGTCATCCTTTTTGTGAAACTTTCGCTTTCTGTATTATTATCTAATATACACCCTCTATATAGTTATTTGAATGGACCCTTTAGAAATCAGTCACTTTGATGCCTTTATAACACTTCTGAAATGGTTTTTGATAGTCGATTCCCTTTTGTTCATTATTTCGATACAAATTTTAATGTCGAGACCCTCCTTTCACGAGAAAAAATTCCAAAGAATATCAGTTTAGCTTTTGAACGAATTAACATCTCGCACTTTCATTTATTTATATTTCTTTTTCGAAAATGCTAATTTCTGATGTGAAACTATTAGTCAAAAATGTCAATTATGCCAACCAGATGGTTTTAATATCCAAGTGTTAAATACAAGATTCTAACGGCGGGAGGTTCATTAGTCGCTCCATATTTTAAAATTTCCGAATTGCCTGGACGAGATCTAATTCGATATTTCCTTTGCTAATGAGTTGACGTTAAAGATGAGAAATATAAAAAATGATAGACACTAATAATAGTTTTTTAGTTCGTTTTTGAGGAACACCTTGTAAAGTATCAAATTTCACTTCTGTATACTTTGTCATCTGTCAATCATATTATTTTCTGTTTTCCAAACACCATCATAAAGCGTCAATCACCAACTAATCTGGATTTTGAGCTGTTAAACATCGTTTAAATTTCACAATGTAAAACCACAGGGGGAAACTTAAAGGGTGGTCTCTTATCTACTAGCCATAATGCCATTTGTTAATCGAATTTTGTACAGACTTTTGCTTATCCGACAGTTAGTTATCTCTTTGTTTTCGAAATAGCTTTATCCTAAAGGGTTAGATATGTGTTTATTTATTAAATTTCATCCGTACCTCGTATCGCTTGTTATCAGAACTTAAATTTAAAAATAAATTAGTGAACATTGAAACCCATGCATGGTGTGAAAATTTAAACCTTTGGTGTAATAAAGTTTAGAAAAAAAGATAAGTCCATATATATTTCAGTTGACGTTATAGTATTTTTTTTAAATTATATAATATACCTCAAAACGAATATAACGCTACTGTAAAAATATTAAATTCTAAATATTTTTGATATAAAATGAATAAAAAAATCAATTATTGTCCAAATAACATCTTTTCAGTATTTCTTGCAGATGTAGACACGAACAAATATTAACTAATCTATTTTAGAAAAATTTAATCCAACTTCATGTGACAGCCGTACCTTTAATTTTTATAAAATGATTACTTCACTTGATTTATATCAATCAATGAAAATTCAATAGACCCAATATCAGCGATTATTTCCCTCGTAACAAATACAACCAATGAGAGACCTCCAAATTGCACCACGTGACTTGTATTGATAAGTGATTATATTGCTACAGGTCGTTTAATCGCGATTAAACGACGTCTAGCTTTGATTAAACGTCACCTAGCTTTGACAAATATTCATGTTAATAAAAAATAAAGACAAAATGTAAATACTACATTCCCAATTTGGGAAATAATCTTAACATATACCCCTCGATCTGTAAATTTAACCCCATAAACTGCGGCTAGTCAATTTTTTTCAAAATTTTCCTTTGAAGCAAATGTTTTCGACTGAATAATCCACCTAAAAAGCCCTCGACCTTCATCTCGGGCTTTTAATGGTGGATTATTCAGTCTCAAACATTTTCTAAGCAAAATTTTTCAAAAAAAGCTAGCCGCAGTTTATCCGGTTAAATTTGCAGTTCTCGGGATATAACCTGCGATTATCTCTGTAGAGAAATAGTCACTTTGATACGTCACATAAAAATGTGAAATACTTCTGTCAGTTTTTTGTGTTTTCAATTTTAATTAGTATTCGATTTAATTTCTTATTATTATTATTATTTTAGTTGTATTCCTAATGTTTGCGTTCTGTTAATAAAGTTTTTTTCTAATTTACTTATCCGCAATTAAATTAGTGTTCACGAGAAAAAATCTTAATAAATATAACACGACCTTGATTAATACTCTTCTATTTTTTTTTGTTGCTAAATTTCTCGAATATTTTACAATTTGATGAGGCATAATTTTGGCATTAATAATCAATTGCTTAAAGCCCCCGATGTAAAGTTCTTGGGCTTTAATCAAATTATTAATGAAAAAATTATGTCTGATTAAATTGATATTAAAAGATTCTCGAAATTTAGATGGTATATTACCGTTGATTATTTCCCTCATCTGTCAAAATTTATTCGCTGATAAACTCGATTTTCTTTGAGAAGAAACTGCATCATCCTCGTTGACATTATACGTGTATTTTTGACGTTTTATAGTAGTCATTTAGTACTTTTTATAGAAATGGATAGATTTGGAAAAAATATAGAAAAAATATCAATATTTGATAAATAATCTGATCAAATATAACTCGACCATCCCTTATAAGATAATAATTTTTTAGATTTTTCCTTAAATTCTGTTATTAATAATAAAATCCTGATGCTACAGCTCTCGGGTTTTATTCGGAATATCAATCTCCGAATTCAACTCGTCAAATTTGCAAACAAAACTGTTTTGGGGAAAATTAGAAAATTTATTCGCTTTTAAACAAGGTCTTACATCATGTTACACCTCAGTCGAAAGATTTTAAAACACTGATTTCAAAAATGTATTTCAAATTTAATTCTTATTTACAATTTATTTAAGTAACCGTTAATTTGACCATTTTTAGCACTATCAACATCAAAAATTTTTAATAATATTCATAAAATTTGAAACCCAATTACGACACAGTATTTTAAAAGCTTTCAAATGAAGTATCACGTAATGTACTGTCTGATTTAAAAAAAATTGAAGTTATGATTGTTACCTGAAGGGAAACTTTTACGCCATGGCATAATATGATTATTTTAAAAATCAACCTGTCCGAGCGTTTTGCTTATTTTTCCAAAATATAGTATTTAATTGTGAGGGATGGGATGTAACTATTATTCCAGCATATTGTTAGGTCGAGAGAGGTAAATATAAAAAACTAAGAAGAAATATACGAATGAATGAAAAATACACAAAACAATTCAAAGATCAATCAAACAGTGATAATTTTTTAGATTGTCGATATTATAACTGGAAATTCGATCATGTCAAAGAAAATTTTACAACAATGGAAGATAAATCAAGTGAGAACGTATAAAGAGATATGAAGAGAGACAAAAAAGAAAGAAGAAGAAATCTAGAAATACAGTTTTATTGAAACAAATTTTAGAACTAACAGAAGTAACACCACAACTCGAAAGTATGGAACTAACGAAGAACAAGAAACTGAACAAAATTCAGAAAAAACAAATCAGAAAAGTCAAAGACGTCAGAAACATAAATAGAAGAACGACCTACTACTGCTACACGAACTGCAATAGTAAAATATAAAAATGACAAGAAACTTACTACAGCACGAGCTACGTTAGTGACAAAATCGTACGACAAAAGAAGACAAAAAAGAGAACTATACAACCGCCGAATAAGAGAAAAAAAGACAACGTTCATAAAAAGGAAAAAATAACAGAAAAATAAGACAGAGAAGGAACAGCAAGAAAGGCACAATTATTCATTTTGGTCACTCAACTGGAATAGAACATAGTGAAGAGTGGAAGGAGTACGTCAGTGGGTAAAATTAAAGTCATTTAAGTGTATAATGAGGGAAAGGGCTTACACTATTTATTAAAAAATGTTTGATTCGGTTTGGTGTATAACGGACCCCTGGATGTACGCCCCCTATGTCATTGTCATTTGTCAAGGTTAGTTTAATATGTCTCTTGTCATTTTTAATTAGAACACTTATCACTGGCCATGCCGGGTATACAACTATCTAAGATCATAAAAATCAATTTCTACATCAAGTATTGGTTAGGTTAGGTCATAAAACTATGGACTATACTACTATTTGTTGATTTTAATCCATTTTTGGCCTAATGTTTGTATATTTTTACACTGTAAATACCGTGTTTGTTAAGATTTCTTGTGGTGGTATCTTATTGACGTAAGTTTTCACTTATATTTTATTCTTTATACATGTTAAATTGACATCTTTTAGGAAGGCTTTGATGACGGCTTTATAAGCCGAAAGCGCTCAGCCAAATTTTTAATAAATGATCTAAATTTTATACACTGACGTACTCTTTGTACTCTTCGCCTTACATTTAGTTTGTACACTATCCTCAGTCTTTTAATGGAAAAGGTTAAGGATTGTAATGAAAAATAGCCAGTACTGTATAATATAAAAAAGACCCAAATAAAAAGTATAGCAAAGAAGAATATCAAAAACAAGTACTGAAATATATTGAAGATACTTCAGCAGTTAAATAGTACATACTAAAAGTCAAGATGAGGGACAAAGACGTGTAGTAGGACTACTGAAAATATTCCGTACAAGATCCTATATTTCTGATCGATATGGAAGAAAATGAAAATAAAGAGGACTACAAAAACTTGTAGTACCTCATGAAAATTATAGTGAAATCTCCAAAAACACGAGTTGGAGTGACGCAGGTTTTTACCATGGCCAGTACACATGCCACAAAGACGAAAAAATGTGTAATCTGAAGAGACGATCACAGTTGGAAGATAACCAAAATCGAAAAGCTACTTTTGCAAACTGTAGCGCAGAGGATGTTCGAAGATGCACGAAATACAAAAGAAGATAGATAAACAGGTAACAAGCCCGACAACACCTGGTGTGGATTACAGAAATTTAAGATAAGATAGAGATAAGTACAACATACGACAAAAATGATAGAAATAAAAGAATTTAAAATCAAAATAAAATGACGAAAACAATAAAGATATATATCCAGGGGAAAGGATGCAAGAAATAGCGGTTTTAACCAAGAGAAGGTAAAAAGAAGCAAAAGGTGCACTAATATATAAAACAATATCAGTGAATGTTTCATTTTAAACTTACAAGACTATTCTTTTTGTATATTCTAAATTGTTTCGTAAAAACGAAATTAAATATGCATATTACTAACTCAGGACCAAAACAAACACACTAGACGATAATGGAGTAAAACCCAACCGGATGAAGGGAAAATGCAAAAGCAAAGAGCGTGAATAGAGATGAGGAACTATAGGAAGTGATAGGTGGTGTAGGAATAACCGTTTCAGTTTTTAATTTATTTCGAGATTAATAAATTACAAACTTGGAGACTTGGGCCTTATCAATGTGGGTGTGTATGTGTCCAATGATATGATTGAATGGGTTCAAAAAACTAAGTATCATTAACAGTAAACTTAAATTGAAACAATTGGAAAGATAAATTATTTTTAATATTATTAGGAACAAGGTCTTCTTTTAAAGAATATTTACATTTACATTTATCTGGTGAACTTATCATGTTTTCAAAATGAAGATATAGTGGATACGGAATAATATGTATCCAATAAATGAAATTTCAATCCCAGCTGAGACCATTTTTTACTACATATTTAAAACATATTAAAAATGATTCTTTTAATGAAGCTACTCAATCTTCTTTATCTCAGTCTACCCTTCTAGTTCTTTTCTTGTCTCGTCTTGCTATATGAATTCCATTTTGTTCTTTCCCTATCTCATGTTATATTCTGGTATATTGTATTTTTATTTTTTCTGTTTTATTCAATAACATGGTCTCGCCTTGTGTAATTCCAATTTGAAAATTCCCTTCCTCAATTAATTTGATAATGATTTTTCAGATCCACTTAAATTATTTTTAAATTCAATTATTAGGAAACCATCCAACCAGGACTGAACATCTTAATTCAAACATTTGTCCCCCTTATACGAAATGTCTAAATTAACAGATACTTATACAATTTTAATCAAATTTAGAGAAAATGTCCAGGTTTTCATGCCAACTTCCATTTAAAGAATTTATTTCTCCAGAGTTGAAGAACCACTTTAACACTTTGTTATAAGGTCCAATTTAAAGTTATTAATAAATCTAAACTTCAAGCAGCAAGAAACAACGATGTGATTAGAAGTGAATGTAGAAAACTAATTCAAAAGAATTTTGAAGAAACATAAATCTTGATCCAGTTACTGGTTAAAGAGAGAATTAAATCAAAATCCCTTTTAACGAAGAAAAAAATCTATTTTGTCCCTAAAATATTTATTTAAATTTATTATTTCGTAATTACCTTATTCAAAAATACTCCATTCGATTTTACAATGAAAAAAAAATTGTACCTGAGCTGACGGAACCGTTTAAATAATTACAAAATGGCCTTCAGTTGAAGCTGAACTGAACAACTTGAGCAATTAAGCATATTAAAAATTACAAACTATATAGCACCCTTCGGAAAAGTTCTTTTTGTTGTTTGGCTCTTGAGGTTATTCATAAAATGACAAAGAGTCAGGCAGTTGGCTGTCACGTTAATAAATTAATGTTTTTGCTATAGGTCTAGAGCGTGCATGAGGGTAAAAAAATGGGATCCAATAACATCGTCTAATATAAATTTCAAAAATACCAATTTTCATTCAAGATTGGTTGGTAAATTTTGGTGACTGACCGATTCGATAAATCTTCTTATCCTATAAATTTTTCTTTTCTGTAATTTAAAAACATTGTTTTGCTAAGTTGTTAGAAGAAATCACCCCTTGGAAAATCGCCCCATGTACGTCCTTGATTATAACATTAATAATGCTTGACTGTATGAAATAATATACTTAGGTCTTCAGTATATTTAGCGACCGTTTACCAGTCATTATGAGGGGAGATGAGCTCAATAAAACCGGCAGATGGCTTTGATTTCGATTGTTGACTGGTCGTCATGGTTACTGCCCAAATATAACACGATTTTCGTTTACCAAAATGTATTTGCAACGCGTTGCCATTGGTGCCGACTAACATTCCTATTTATTGCTGGCAGTTTTTCATTGTCAATTCGATTTCTATGGCGTTTAATATCAAATTAGCCTATAGGCCATTACTAGTGAAAAGATGGCTCTGATTTGAAAGTATGGAGAATAAATTTAAATGATCATTAAATTTTACGATAATACAAGAAAGCTAAAAAAATATTTCATTTCATGTACTCATTTGTGGCCGGTAAATGGTACATTACAGTATCAGGTACTGTAATGTTGTTGCCTTGCAACATTGTTTTGATTTTAGAAACCTTCAAAATTTCAAACGCAAATATTTTGTATTTGACAGTGACAAGTAAATAGTAATTATATGTAACTAAGGAAACCAATGGCTCAATTGCAATGTAAAATTGTGATGTCAAATTCCGAACCATTTTTTTTTTAATTTCAGTCAACATATAAAGACAGGCTGAAATAAAATATTATACGATACACGTCCGTTAGGTGTTAGTACAGTATTCATTTATATTCAAACAACTTGTACTGTAATAAGTCACCTACCGGACTTGTAACGTAAAATACTAAAAATTAACACACAAAAACCTACAAATAAATCCCAAAACGGCTTAAAATATTAATCCCTGGTAAAACCAATTTCATAACCAAATATTATAATAACCTGTTACCCAGAATTTCTTAGTTTTTATTATTTACTTGCTCAGGTATACAAGTCAGTCCCAAAATTGACTTTTTGACTGTAATCTTTAAGTAAAGTTTTGAAAATAAATAGTTGGGCGTTGCACACGTGCCTGAGAGATGATTGACTTAGATTTTAATCTATTCAGGTGTCGAAAATCCGATTTAAGCTTACAACAAATACACAAAAACAAATTTTTAATCCTCAGATTGTAAACACAATATTTTATTTAGAAAGAAATTTGTATGTATTGGAATAAAAAAAAAATAATGTAAAAAATAGGTAAACTAAAAAAACTTTATTTTTTAAAAACAAAAAAAAGGTAATCCTCGATGGTGTGTAGCAGAATGTACAATACACAGTTTTTCGTTTATTTTTTCTTTTTTTCTTTTTATTCGTTTTTCTTTTTCAATTTTTTATTTTTTTCGGGTTTATTCCATTTTGTTTTGAATAACAAGTACCTGGAGTAATATATGCAATAACACCTTAGAAAAAAAATATTGTTAAACTTTATTTCTTCAGTTGCAGTTACATTCGAGAGATTGCAGGTAGGTACAAAACGTACCAGAGACAAAAATATATTATTAATTAATTAAAAATTGATTTTATTCTTTGCACATTATAAAATATTTTTAAGCTTATCATTATCAAATTTTTCAACTTTTAACATCTCATAACCATTAAAAATACAAAAATTTGTCTTAATTGTTTTAATAATTTATTAAAACTAAACCAGACAACACTCTTTTTTTAGATCCAATCAATCAATCTGATTAATTATGTTCACTATTTAGAGAAAAATATCCGTTTCTCGTATTTTTTTCAAAATGATTTATTACAAATTTGTTAAAATAATTAACATAGATTTATGATCTGGCATTTTTTTTGGGTTCAAAGCGGCTTATGGCTTCACCACCAATTATCAGATCTCGAAATCTAAAAAATGCTACCTCTGTGCCCAAAACGATTTATTCCTCAAACCATTAACAACTATGTCGTCTCAAGGATTGACATTTTCAAAATTAATTTCACGTCTACAAGTTTATTATAAATGATTTCGGAATAAAAATAACAACAACAAAATTAATCAAAACATTGTTTGACTTTTTTTTATTTTTATTTAAAACTAAATTTGCTTCTTATTTGCTACTAATTAATTTCGAAATTAATGATGAATTTACAATTTCACAATATTAAAACAACGATTAATTAAATATATTTGTCGGTGTATTTCAAGCTGAAAACAATTTAATTCATCAGAGGCGTACATAGAATCAAAAACTCTTTAAGATATGAATTGTACCATTAGGAATCCAGAAAAAAGGCGACGCATTCTTTTACTTTATGTAATAAACTGTTTACAGTAAATCACATTATGCTAAATGCGGACCTGTATATGTTATAAAATTATAAATACTAGGGAACGATAACCAGGGTGATTTTATGGGTCATTCCCAAAATTAGTTCTAAATTTAAGTTAAACGTTATTAAATCGTTTTAGATTCTTTAGTTTATTATGCGAATTTGGGTTTTGTTTTAAACACATATAAGGTTTATTTTATTTTCAAACATTTTATAAATGAAATTGTGATTGTACATTATAGATATATCAAAACCTAAAAATTATTAAGTGTTCTGCATGGTTAAATAGTGAAAAAATGAAAATTTTAAAAATGAAATAAAAACTAGAAGGTGTAATATAAATGAGAAAGAAAAAATCAGAATGGTTTGATTAAAAATGCAGTGACTCAGGATAATAAAATAAAACCAAAAAGTTGGTTAAAATTAAAAACAGATGAGCACAAAAAAAATGGAATAACAAGAAAATAAAAAAAGAATGAACAGAATGGCAAAGAGAGAAAGGATAGACAATATCATAAAGAAAATTGAAATAGAGAACTAGAAAAAAAAGTCATAATAAAAATATTAGCGACAAATACAGACGTACAAAGAAGGAAAATAAACAACAAAATATGAAAACATTTTAGAAAGCTACTTACGGACATTAAACAAGAGAATAAGTAATTGAGACAGAAATAATATAAAAAGGGTAAATTAAAAAAAAATAACTTAATAAGAAAGGAATAATTAACAAAATTGGAAAGGCAATGTTAATATATAACTTATAAAGTACAGATGCGAAAAAAGTATACAGGGGCAAAATATCAGGTCCGGTTTCAGATATATTTTGGAAAATACGAAATTGACGATTTTTGTTTTATTTAATTAACATTATAATTTTTAAAGAAAACAAATTTATAAAAGATTTTTATTGAAGCCCAAATATCGCCATAGTGTATCCAATTTTTTAAAACAACCTTTCGTCTTTGAAGTGCCACCCTCAACTATTTTTTTAAACTACGGACCTGTGCGTTTTATTTCATTTTCGAAATCTCCATTTTTACTCTATCCAACACTTAATATTTTTTTTTAGACAATGAACTGTATACTTTACTAATTTTGATAAATACGGTTTTGTTATATTTTCACTGAAAAATATCTTTTTGATTAAAATTAATTAAAAATTGAGTATACTTTGAGCTTATCGCCCTATAAGTATACTTAATTTCTATTAAATTAAATTTTCTTAAATAACTACAATCAGAAAAAAGGGCTGGCCTCAACTATTTTTTCTGATTGTAGTTATTTAGGAAAATTTAATTTAACGGAAATTAAGTTTACTTAGGGCAATAAGCTCTAAGTAATTACATTTTATTCAAAAAGATATTAAAGTGTAAATGGAACAGAACAGTACTTAGATACATTTCTAAAGTACAGTCCATTGTCAAAACCTAATAAAAATATTAAGTCCTTTACATGGTTGAATAGAGAAAAAAATAGAAATTTCATGTTCTTATTTAATAAAAATAGTTGAAGGTGGCACTTTAAAGACCAAACGTAATTTAAAAAAATTGGATACGCTATGTTAAGCGACATTTAGCCTCCAATAAAAAAGTTTTCTAAACTTTTTTTCAATCTTTAAAAATTAAGTTGTTAGTTAAAACGTTTCTTTCCAAATATCTCGGAAACCGGACCTAATATTTTAATTAGGAAAAAAACCAATAAATTCGTTTTGAAGACACACATCGTTTTCCCCATTTATTCAACTTTGTATCTATAACAGGTTACCCCAATTGTGTTCAATTAAATTTGCGCCATCCTGTATCGACCGAAATAAATGAAAATAAAACGAAGAAAAAAATTCAAGAGAATGGGGCGAAGGAAAAATTCATAGGAAAAGGAATTTGAATTCAGCATATACAAATTATGACAACTTTGATCCATATGAAACACAAAAACTGGTAGAACAACATCAGTGTGGATTCATAAAATACACACCGTAAGCAGATAATAAAAAAGGTAAACAAATATCAGATAAGCAATAAAAAACTAAAAATAAGACGACTGATATACAGATGATAATAGAAAAATAAATAATAAGTAAATATAAAAACACAGAAAAGAGAAACAGTAACATTTAAAGAAAAAGACGGCGCCTCAATATAAGCAAATTTATTTGATCTAGCTTTGGAACATATAATAAAGAAAGTTGGATAAAAGAACATTAAGATGAGAACACAAGCAATATGATCAAGACTAATGTAATGAATATAATGAAACAATATAATAAATGTATAAAACCAATATCCGTATTAGACCTCTTGGCAGCATCATTAATTCCCCCGTATCTAAACTTTCTTCCTTATTCAATCGCATCATCAAAGACGAACGAATTCTCGGTTAAAACTTCGTTAAACTTCAGTAACAAGTTGTCATATATCCCGGTTCTGCATAATTATTTTCTACTTTCATTAAATGTAACTAGTAGTATCCCCCCAAAAGAGTGCATTTAACTTGTTAACATTTTCCTTCGTAACAACAATATCAATCAATATCAATCCTTTATTTCCTAAGATCTTCCTAAGATCTTACTCTCTTTAACTTACGAACAATTATTTTTTTTGCAATTTAACAATACATATTACAGACAAATATCAGGCCTAGCTTTGGGGTCCAATCTTTCTCCCCTCTTAGCTGAAATATTCATAAATCACTTACCTCAATTATCCAACATTCAAACACAAAATGCTCTTCTTCTCCAGTTTACGTTGATGATTGTACTATTCTCTTCCAAGGCCTTAAAGACGAAGTTTCTGTATCTCAATTCTTTCTTAATACTTTACATCCACGTATCAAATTCACCATATAATTCGAATCTAATAATCTACTGCATTTTCTCGACCTCCTAATCATCAATAACCCATCCACCTCATCACTAGAATTTAAAATATATACTCTATGTAATTACTATTCAAATCACACTATTTGTCAGTAGATAGAACGTTCGTTAACTTTAACGGTTCTGTAACTAATGACAATGACGTTTAGATTGTGACAATTATACAAGAAATCAACTTGTTAAGTTTTATTCTAAACGTCATCGCCTTTACTTACTGAATCTTTAAAGTTAATGGACATTCTATCTACTGACAGTTATTAGTCTCACAAATTAGCTTCGTTCAATAGTTACTTTCATAGAGCCAGCTCGATCCCTTTAACACATATAACCTTTACCTCCGAAATTAATATCATTAAACAATTAGGGAGTTAAAAACAATTATCCTGTAGACACTAGAAACATATCTAAAATTGTTTATGAAATTCAAACTCAATACCCCGCACCTATCTTTTAACACGCAAGAAGTCCGTAACTTTTCTACTTTTTTACATTACGTAGCCAACGTTTCTTATAAAATAGCTAAAGTTCTACGACAACATAACATTAATGTAGCTTTTTATAGTAATTTATGCAACAAGTGCATAAAGTGGTACTTTTTTTCACGAATGGAAAAAGACACTTTATTATGTACAAATGTGAGTTTATGAGATATTCGAGTTTTGACCAAAATTATATGTCAAAATGCTTGCTACAACGAGCCGAGCAAGAATATGCAAGAAAAAATGTCGCTCACAAAGTTATAGCCCAAAATATGACATCAACTATCATTTGTACATTAGGTGGTCTCGTTGAATTTGATGGGAATTAGTTTGAATGAATTATTGTTTTTGTGACTGTTACTAATTAAAATTATTATTATTGTTTTATAATTATTTCATTGAATTAGTTAAAAGTGGAATTTATTAGTTACATATTTGACACATTTGACATACAGATACAGCACCTAAATATTCGATTATTGATCATTGATGATTAAATACAGACAAGCTTAAAATAACCAACAATAGCCCATAGCGGATAATATGAAAATACCTAGTATACATAGACAAGGTTTAACCTATTTAGTTCGATAAATTAACTCCTATGTAAAATGTGTTATTTAATGATGACAGTTTTGTCAGTTTGACAGCGATAAAAAAGGTGCATCCTTTTTTATCAAGATAAAAAGGATGCACCTTTTTTATCGCTGTCAAACTGACAAAACTGTAAAATGTGTCATTTAATGATGACAGTTTTGTCAGTTTGACAGCGATAAAAAAGGTGCATCCTTTTTTATCAAGATAAAAAGGATGCACCTTTTTTATCGCTGTCAAACTGACAAAACTGTCATCATTAAATGACACATTTTACATAGGAGTTAATTTATCGAACTAAATAGGTTAAACCTTGTCTATGTATGTCTATGACAAATCGCCGAATGGACAAAACGCCGAATGGACAAATCGCCGAAAGGCTGGTCAAAACGCCGAAACTAGCGTTTGGACAAATCGCCAAAAGTGGTCAAAATGCCGAAAATAAGTCTTTGGACAAATCGCCGAACGTGGACAAATTGCCGAATCCTGTAAAACAACGCTGCATAGATCGGGTTTGTGGCGTCGAAGCCAATTTTAATTAATATACCCTGATCAAAATATTAAACTTGATCAAAACGCAGAAACTATTATTTGGACAAATCGCCGAACGTGGACAAATTGCCGAATGGACAAATCGCCGAATGGACAAATCGCCGAATGGACAAATCGCCGAATGGACAAATCGCCGAATGGACCAATTTGCCGAATGGACAAATCGCCGAAAGGCTGGTCAAAAAACCGAAAATAAGTCTTTTGTAGAAATACTTTTACTTAGTATTTTATGAAATGTAGATGACATAAATGAGATATTTAGAGATTGAAGATATGCTTTAGAATCCAGTAACTGAGAGTTGTTAGCAGTTATGTCTATATATTGTATATTATATTAATGTATGTATCCACTTCAGTTTCTAATTATTGTGAGTTAAAGAGTTCGCTTTCTAAATTATTGTCTTGTATACAAAAATAAACCAAATCTGAAGTGTTGTACACATTCTTGTTTCGACAAGGATACAAATAAATGTGTGTACAAGTGTATACATTTTTTAATGGATTGAATCCAACCGCTTTAGATACCATATTATCCTTTAGGGCTATCGGCCTATAAAGGTGCAAAAAATTGTGCAGCTCAAGACCTTGAGAGAAACGAAAAAAATATTTAAATTTTTCATTTTGTATCCTACAACATCCTTGTGTATTAATTAATTAAATATTTATTATATTCAACTTCTAAATAAGGTTCTAAAAATTGTAATCCACTATTTTATAAACAATATTTGTCGTAGAAGAAATAGCATTTCCTACATAAAATGTTTTTTTCGTTCGTAGAATAGCCTCACTCGCTTCACTCGCGGTCAAATTTTCACTGACGAAAAAACCACTATTTTCATGTCTTGTAAAATATACTATTTTGGTCAAAAATTCATAGGGATTTTTCGGATTTTTTTAACTTTTTACATTATTGGCTATAACTTCTACAAATATTATTTTCAAATTATTAAATAACCCAGGTATCAAAAAATATTGACAGAACATTGTTTTACAATGTTTTTTTGGGTTAAAAATATTATTTGAATATTGAATTTTAATATTGGCTAGAAGTCGAAGTGTTAACATTTTGTAAAATTGGCCAAATATTGATTTAAAATAACTCCAAATATTGAAATTCAATGTGGGGGAGATATTGAATTTCAATATTAATTTTCCATATTGGGGAACTATTTATTTACCACAACAATATTATGGGTATCAGAAAATGATATTGATCTTTTATAGTAAATTGGTCTACATATTGGCAGAATATTGGCAAAATATATCTTACATATATAAGTAGAATATTGATTATGCACATCTTGATATTGAAAATTACCATTACATTTATATTAAAAAAACATATCATTACCATATTTAATAGTAACGTTGGTCCAATATTGAATTTCGTATTAAGTATCTTGTCAGTGATTTATTTCTTCACAATCTTTATAAAAAAAAAACATATGTAAGCTGAAAACACTTCACTTTAATAACAAATATGAAGAGAGATCCAATCTCTAACGGACAAATATAAAAAAAGTTATCTGATACTTAGTACCAACAGTTATTTATACAATTAACGTACAGTGCTAACGCCATCTATGGGTAATATTTTTCAATATATTATAAATATTTAACATAAATTTCCCACCAATATTGTTTTATTACCTAAGCATCATATTCTGACCTAATATTATTAGTATATTGAAAATGTTTTTCCAATGTTGGTAGCATATGGAAATTCAATATGTTTTAAACATTGAACATATATTTCCTACCAATATTGTTTTATTATCTAATCATTACATTTTGGTCCAATATCATTAGTATATTGAAAATATTTTTTTCTACGGCTATAATACAAAACTGCTTTTTCTTAACTGTTGTCGATAGATCAATGAGGTACATTGTATGTCTCCAATTTCATTTCCGTATCTGATAACACAATAATTTATTGTGTAATTATTTCAATAAATCAGGTCTTTCATGGAATGTCAATTTCAAGTAATGACAGTTCTATTTTCGTATATTTATATAGCTGTGCCGCAAATCAGGCATGTTTAAGATTAATTCCAGAATTATCTAAGGAAAAATATGAAAAGTCCTACAAATCATTTTTCAAAACTTCTCATTTATACTAAGTGTAATTGATATTTTAATTGTACCTAAATAGAAATTTTGAACGACGTTAAATTTGAAATTCATGTTATTTGTTAAATCATTTCGCTATTATCTATTACAGCCGTACAAAAAGTATAGTGTTTAACTCGCATGGAATGTTGATTTTATGTGGAAATTCAATATATTATAAATATTGAATAGAAATGTACAACCAATATTATTTTATTATGTAATAATCGTATTATTTTCCAATATCATTAAAAGATTGAAAATATTTGTCCAATATCGATGTTATACGGAAATTCAATGTGTTATAAATGTTGAATATCAATATCTGACCAATATTCTTTAATTATTTGGGTATTATATTTTTGTAAAATATCATTAGTATATTGAAAATATTTTCCCAATATCAAATTTATATATTTTTTTAATATACTATAAATATGTTCAAACAACATTTTACTTATATTGGTTTCCGATGGAAAATATTTGCCCTATATTAAAATTTTGAGCCAATATTTTGCCAATGCCTGACCAAGATTCGTTGATACCTGGGAATTCACACATTTAGTACTTTTTATTTCCTTTCAGACACTTTATTTACTTTTTTTAGTTGTTTTATAATATTGGACTAAACATAATTACAAAAAAATTAAAAAAAAGTTATTTTGGTTATAACAATTACAATTTTAAATTCGAAGAAACTAAAATCCCTTGTAAATTTAAAGTTTTATGTTACCTTTTGAGTGGTATGAATCTCATATCTTCAAAATTTTTAATAGGTATTCAATTTTTTTTTAAATTTCACTATTTTTGTAATAGAATTTTGAAAAAAGTCAGTTATTAATTATACAGTTTTTTATTAAAATTTAACGGTAATTCTTTTACATTTTTAATATTATATTTTAACTAAAAAAAATTAATAAGACAATTTAATTCATGTATAAAAAATCCCATAAGCCGCGTGATTTTGTCATTACGACAGAGAAAAAAGTTTGCCCTAACTTTTCCAGCGACAATAACGGAACCTAACTTTTGAAAGCATGACAACCAGCATTGTAAACAAATTTTTGATGACGTTATGTCAATTTTTCTCAAACTTGTCAGAAAAGTTTTCATTTTCCGACTCAATCTATTTTTAATAATTGTGTTTTTAACAATTGTACTTTTCCTTTAAATTGAATAAATTAATTTAAGTACATCTTATTTTATAATTTATTTATTTACATATTCATTAGCACTCTAGCTTTTTTTTTGAGTCGAAGTAAACTTGACATTTATAATTCGAATTTTGTTGCCATTAGGTAATTCAACTCAAAAAACTGCCAGAAAAAATTAGTCCTCCTAAGGAGTCGTAATTTTTTCAGAGGCAGTTTTTTTCGTTAAATTGACAGGCAACAAAATTCTTATTGATACATGTCAAGTTTACTTCGACAAAAAAAAGCTCTCGTGTAATTATAAGTGATAAAAATTATTTCCAAATTAAAATAAATACTGGTGGCAAAACTATGAAGAATTAAAAATAAAGTAAATAAGTAAAATAGGGTACCAATAAAAAGAAAATTAAATAAATTTGTTCAAAAAATTTCTCTGAAGTTCTTGAGCTGCACAATTTTTTGCACCTTTATAGGCTGATAACTCTAAATGGTAATAGCGGTTGGATTCAATCCATTAAAAAATGTACACACTTGTACAAAAATTTAATTGTATCATTGTCAAAATGAGAATGTGTAGAACCCCTTAGATTAGGTTAATTTTTTATACAAGATAATTTAGAAAGCGACCTCTTTAACTCACAATAATTAGTAACTGAAGTGGATAAATACATTTTTAATATAATATACAATATATAGACTACTAACTGTCAGTTACTGGATTCTAAAGCATATCTTTAAATAGCTCATTTATGTCACCTACATTTCATAAAATACTAAGTAAAAGTATTCCTACAAAAGACTTATTTTCGGCTTTTTGACCAGCCTTTCGGCGATTTGTCCATTCGGCAATTTGTCCATTCGGCGATTTGTCCATTTGGCAATTTGTCCACGTTCAGCGATTTGTCCAAATAATAGTTTCTGCGTTTTGATCAAGTTTAATATTTTGATCAGAGTATATTAATTAAAATTGTGACTTCGGTTTCGACGCCACAAACCCGATCTATGCAGCGTCGTTTTACAGGATTTGGCAATTTGTCCACGTTCGGGATTTGTCCAAAGACTTATTTTCGGCATTTTGACCACTTTCGGCGATTTGTCCAAAGTCTACTTTCGGCGTTTTGACTAGCCTTTCGGCGATTTGTCCATTCGGCGTTTTGTCCATTCGGCGATTTGTCCGGATCCCGATAAAAATGACTGTTCCTCATAATCAGAATATATCTAGTAGCTATGAATCGCATCGGCACGTCACTTTAACTTTAGTTCTGTCAGTTACAATTATTTGTTTTGTTGATATTGAAATATCCAAGACGAATAATAAAATAATAATAATTATTAAAAAATAGTAATAATACTAATAATGAAATAATATTATTGTATCAATATAGATAATTATTGTTATTGTTCATTCTATATTCTGTCGTTATTTATCTTGCCAAAAAACACTCAAGCTTTTTTTTAAGGAATAATTTCTTTTAAACTTAAAATTTTTCCATCTGCAATTTTGACTGAAAAACTGACATATGGCAAAGTCGCTCGACCGTCGGTCTCGCGATTTTTCTATGTCAGTTTTTCCCATAAAATTACTGGTTGGCAAAATTTTTCGTTACAAAGAGAAATTTATCCGATAAAAAAAAGCTCTTGTGTTTTTACTGGTGATAAACAGTGGCGTTACATTTGTCTAAAGACAGCAAATCTAACATATTTTCATCAATTTTGTTTTCTTGTTCTTTTTTTCAGTAACTAGCTTAATTAACCATTTTTCTCAATTTTCTTTATAAATTACTCCCTTTTTTAAACATCTTTATATATTACCTCCTTTTCCCGACCAACTGACAGATCAAAGAGTAATATCGCATTCTCATCAACTTAATATCAATATATAGCTTATGCATGATAATTTTGTCACTTTTTAAGTATTTTTGTTACCCCCCTTCTAATTCTTCATTTTTCTCATTTAAAATTTCTTCTAACCTTTTTTGTTCAGTTTCTCACTTTTCACACTTAAAATTTCTTCAAATTTTTCACACTTATATTTGCCTCTAATCTTTTTTTTTTCATTTTTTCACCATTAATTTACCCCTAACTTTATATTTCAATGTTGTCATTCATATAAGTACTTTCCCAACTTCTATTTAACTTTTAACTCAAAAATTACACCTTTTTTCTCCATTTTTGAGTTCTGACTCGAATCATATGTCAAAATTCTCGCGACAACGAGCTGAGCAAGAATATGAAAAAAAGTCGCTCTCAACTAACACTCTTAGCCGTTGTGACAGGCGGAGGTAAACTTACCACCTAATATACCTGACCAGAAAATGGTACCAGTAAACATGCCACCGACCAAAAGGGTTCATTAAAAACACTGGTATTTTTGCCCCTATTAACTGCAATAGTTTTTTAAAATGTGTTCATTTATTTAATTAATACAAGAACTCTTAACACGTAAATAATTAAGACAAATAAACCTTTTTGTCGAAAAACAACCTAACCATGGAAATTTATTAACAAAAAAAACAACATTAAACAATAAATTAACAGAGAAATTATCATCATCGTTCAGCAATCCTATTCTAATTAAACCAGAAATATGCAAGAAATCGGTTTCTACAAACCTGTAAATGTAGCAAGTCGATCTGTCAAACTCAAAACGTCAAACGTGTCATTATTTTTTAGTTATTAAAAGAAAGACTAGACAGATAGTGAGACAAAACATCTATTGTCTATAATCAAGATTTACGTGTACCACCCCACGAACACACTTAAAGGCCTCAGGAGCCGTCTTTTGTATTACTCCACAGCCATGTTTAAAGTAGCCGACTATCTAACTGCACTGAAATAATGAAACTATATGGATTTTCGTTAATTCATATTAATCCTAACAGCGATCAATACAATTGATATAACAATTCTACTATATATTTACGAGGAGTAACAATTATACATTTTGGGCCATAACTTTTTATAGAGTTAAGAGCGACCTTTTTTCTTGCATATTCTTGCTAAGCTCAGTGTCGCGAGCATTTTGACATATGATTCGGTACTGAAATTCGAAAATCTCATAAACGCCCATTTGTACATAAGGGATTTTATGAGTTCACATTTTGCGCCATAATTTTTTATAGATTTGAGAGCGACTTTTTTTCTTGCATATTCTTTCTCAGCTCATTGTCGTACTTTGATATATGATTCAGGTACTCTAAAATCTCATAAACTCCAAAATAGCCAAATTCTGATATTACCAATAATCCTTCTTTCTTTGCTAACCATATTCTTTCACTTAATCATTCATTTTCCATATCTAATTCTGAACTCCTACACGGTTTTCGAAAAGGCAATAGATTATACCTCCTGGAAATGTTCGATATTAACTCCTACTTAAATAAGGATACTGTAATCTGCCTTAACGAATAGCTAAGACCTAAGGAGAACCATATCTTTTTATCCAATACATTCCCATAGTTGATCTGATTAACTCCTACCTAACTTGTTTATATTTCTTCCCTCTTATGGTGGCCTAGGCCCTGCACCTGATCTCATTGTAACTTTAAAACTTTTTATTGATTGAACAATTTTGTATTTTATCTTTACATTCTAAATTTTATTTGAATTTAAATTAATTAAGTTTACCCAACAGGTTCTAACCTACTTTCTGTTAACTAGTAGCGTTTCCTTTGCACTCTTGCTTGGCTTTAACTGTCATTGTTAAATTGTTAACCAAAAAAGTTTTTACTTATGATTGTTTCTGCGTCGTATTTAATATAAGGTTTTTGCCGGTTCCGGATAATTTTAATCACTTTAAAATTAATTTTCTTCGTTGTGGACATGTCATGGTTGTTTCAAAACAATTTTAGGTACGCAACCTTTATGGTCGCATACCATTTCCTCTGTTGTGTGCTACATATTTTACTTTCACTTAAGTGGATTTACCTTTTCCTTTTCCTCCTCTTATTTGCCTAACTTGAATTTGACCTACCTTTTTTGACTTACACGTTTATCCTGAAAAATATTCGTAATCTTAAACCTGGAACATTTCGTTTCAAATTAAAAAATGGCTCTTTTTGTCACTGGATCATTTAAAATTTGGTAGTTCTGTACCTTGGGACTCACTGTTATTCCTTTCCCTTTTATTCCATTAATCACACCACTTAGTACCATAACAATGTTTTACCCAATTATTTATAGTAGATTACATACCGAGGCGAGAAATGCGTCATTACTGTCGAGGGCAAATATAGATCATCGAGGCACTCAAGGGGGATCATCATCTATCCCTTTGTATGGGTAATCATGGTTACCCCCTAGGGAGCAACCTATTTTCTATTTTTTAAGTTTTATTTTATTGTACTTTCATTAACTTTTGTAAATAATTCAGTATATTTCTTTTCGTGTATCATCATATTTAATTTTTACCTAATCTACACTTAATGGGTACTTCACTTATGTGATTAATAATTTTTTCTCCCCCTCTTAGTACTTAATATTGGCCTGATAATGGTCAGTGACCGAAACTAGTTGCCAGCTAGTACTATACATTTTTACAATTAAATTTTGTGCTTGATTACCTGAAACTTTAGACCACATTTGAGAAATGTATAACCTTTGAGAATTATATAGTATTTGTTTGAATCTTTGCCAATGAGTATGTTATCGCTGAATATTGGTAAAGGACCAGTGGAACATCTTGCAAACAAAGAGGAATGATGGATTCATTTTAAAAGAATCAAAAAGATTTTCCTAAAATATTTAGGGAAATGTTGTCAAACATTAATAATAAAGTAGCTACTTTTTTTTGGAATAGAAACCACATTGATTTTTAACTTTTGTAACAGAAAATTATATTTTTGTTTGAAAATAAACTAAAGCTGGAGGAATTAAGTTCTTTATGTAAATAACCCATTAATGGAGAAAATGGTATCCGGAAACTAATGTACGTTTATTAAATTTGGCAAAAAACATAATGGAATGATCTCGGTTTTGTACGCCTATTTGATACAATTTATAATGTCTTAATAAATTTCATCATACCGTCCAATTATTTAGATTCAATGTGTATAAAATAGATTGTTTATAACCAAAAATGACACAATTAATTTCTCCTCTATCACCATAAAAACCTCAACTAATCACAATAAATTGACGTTATCTGAAATTAAGTTGAACTTTTTGACACTAATTTAAAAAGATTCGAAATTGTATTTACAACAAATAATTGCCTTTAAAAGCGTGTAAACATATGTGATGGGTGGTCTAATTATTGATAAAATGTGTCTTATCTTGAAAAATTGCTGATTACTTGACATATTACTATTTATGAGGTAATAAATTTTATGTCGTTAGAAGTAAACAGTGAAAGCACATCGTTAGAAAAAATGTTACAAAACGTTTACAGGGATATACATAGTTTTTGCAAAAAAAAATTTTTTTTCGTGTGATTTTAAATACTATCCTGCAAGCACGAAGGGTATTTTTAGATCGGTTATATCATCAACAAATTCGTTTATTAGTTTTGACAGAAATATTAGACAAAAAGTCTATAAATATTTAATAACGTTTCATAAGAACTTTAAAAATTATCTTGAAGTTTTGTTAAAGAATGTATTAAAAATTATACAAGTTATAAAATCACTATGAATTTCCATGTAAACTTTGTTAACAATGGAGTTTAAAACAAATATGTGTTTGTGTTTGAAGAGATTCTCATTAATTATGGAGAAAAAAAGGTATTGGTGCTTTGTTAACATAACTTAAAATCAGAAGAAATAAAGTGCAACTTTGGAACACTATAGAAACTTCCAAAGTATATACTTACTTTGATTTTTTTCTGTTGTATTTGGTAAAGTTTTGTAAAGTATTTAAAGAATTACAGAAGAGTAACTAAAGAACTCTAAATATTTTAAAAAGGTGTATGAAAAATTATTGATATTTTACACAATTTTGGAACTCCCTTGAATGCTGCAGAACTACTGGTGGTTTTTATAACAGTTCTGTAAATATCTAAAGAAGTTTTGAAAGGAATTACAAAAGATTTAAGCCATTGTGTGCTTAATAAAAGATATGTAAATATTATAAAAAAATCGACTGAGTCATCCCAGAACTTTCCCGGCTCGGTTGTGGAGCATTAGGATTATTTTAGTTACAAAATACAAAATTACTTAAATGAGTTTTAGGGGTGGAAGGAGCATCTGGATGAAAAAATTCAGGTCCACAACTTTCATATTTAAACAAGTGAAAACAGTATGCATGACATAAATAGCGACAAGTAAAAATAGGTTAAAATTAATATTATTTTAGGGTTTTTTAATGATGCCGAATCGATTGCAGTCGTTTCTATCTCTCGCAGTTCTAGAGGAAAGTTTTGCTAGAGTTTTGATTTTCTCAAAATCTATGTTTTTTGGATCACTGATCAAGAATTTTAAGTTTGCAGGCAAAAATTTTACCCGAAACTTTGTTTTTTGTGCACTTTTTGATCAAATTTTGGCACTTTTTTCAGTTTTTGGTGTATATCTCCAGCATTTTTCGACAAGCCGATTTCATACAAAATTAAAGTAAACAAAACTTTCTACATTTTCTCCAAAAAAGGACCATATTTCCATATCTAGTGTAATTCACCGTTTTCGCGGAAATCGCCGTTTCTGCGATACTTAACTGATGTAACAATTTATTACGTTATATGATTTATATGATATAAAAGCCCGAGATTTATCTGTGTAAATAAACTATAATACAATATGTAACTTGATCTTGACACAACAAATTCTACGAGAAGATGCATGTGTGTGAGTCGGAAAAAAGAACGAAAAATTGAAATATTTTCAGCCGGAACAAGAGTACCCCCGTTTTCGAGGATACTGAACACGTTCGCAGCGTTAGAATTTTTCTTTGGGCTTGCGCAACCCCTAAAAACGGCCAAAAACACCCCCTAGAGTTGTTAAACGCGCTTCAACAGGTTTCCCTGCAGAGAAACACAATTTCCCTCCATTTTCGAGGATGCAATGCACGGTGGTAGAATATCGGTTCCGACCTCTTCCATTTATGAAAATTCAGAAGATATTGTTGTTATACTAAAGACAAGCACCCACTTATTAGACAGCAATGATGAATTTGTTTAAACGATAAAAACTATGTTGTAAGCTCCTGTAAAAGCCTCTCTAAGTCCGTAGTCTACTGGATGTAGTGAAGGAATGCAAGTCAGTATAGTCAGTACTGATTATGGTGGTTAGACTCTCCTAGTACTGATGCACGTAGAGAAGCTACAGTCACAGCAAAATGGTATTGAATATCCCGGCCAATATTCGCCACATAAAGGGGTGCATTTTTATATCTTTTTAAATATCAGCGGGAAACATATTCCTACCCGTTTTCGAGAATGCTGAGCACCGTGGTGGTGTTGGATATTGCGTCCGATCCCTGTCAACCCCTTCACTGACCAATACTCGCCCCCGAGAGAGTGACTTATTTTTATATCCACGCAAATGTATATCCCCCTTCCCGTTTTCGAGAATGCTGAACACGGTGAGGCTGTGGGTTCCGAGAAGTGGCGTACCGGCAACCGCGTTTCTTCTGTGACTGTAGCTTCTCTACGTGCATCAGTACTAGGAGAGTCTAACCTCCATAATCAGTACTGACTATACTGACTTGCATTCCTTCACTACCTCCAGTAGACTACGGACTTAGAGAGGCTTTTACGGGAGCTTACAACGTAGTTTTTATCGTTTAAACAAATTCATCATTTCTGTCTAATAAGTGGGTGCTTGACTTTATTTTACCAAACTTCAGTATAACAACAATATCTTCTGAATTTTCATAAATGGAAGAGGTCGGAACCGATATTCTACCACCGTGCACTGCATCCTCGAAAATGGAGGGAAATTGTGTTTCTCTGCAGGGAAACCTGTTGAAGCGCGTTTAACAACTCTAGGGGGTGGTTTTGGCCGTTTTGAGGGGTTGCGCAGCCCGAAAGAGAAATTCTAACGCTCCATCGTGTTCAGCATCTTGGAAAACGGGGGGATGAGGTACTGTTGTTCCGGCTGAAAATATTTCCACGTCTTTCGAGTCTACAAGAGTGGTTTTACATTTCTCTTGGTACTTTCATCGCTAGTTCACGATGTAGGACTGCTCCATTTATGAATATTTGTTGGAAGATGGAAGTTCGGGAGTCTCAAACGTTAAAGAAAAAGGAATCGCATCTTTCTTAAAAGTCAGTGAAAGAAGGAAGGAATTTAAAAGGGACCACTTTAAGGGGAAAAACATCAGATAGAGTGCACATTTAGAGATTAAAGAAATTTGTGGAGACCCATAAACCCAGATCAACAGTTCCCGGTTTCGCATTCAAAACAAACTGCTTTATATGTTTTAGCGACAGGCCAAAAAAAAACACCTGATTTGTGAAATGTTCCACGTTCGCGATATAACTTTTATCATTATAATGATATGCGTAGGTACATATATCACTACTTTAGTAATAATTGTATTTCATTCGTTTGTATCTATTTTTTAATTACTTCCACTATATTGATTATTCATGTAAGGTATACTGGTTCCGGGTAAAAAAGTACCAAAGTTTGGTGAAAAAGTACCCAAAAGTTAAATTAATTAAAGTAAAAAATCGTTTTTAAAAACAAGCATTTATTTAAAAAGAAGACAATAAACTTTACCTCAATTAAATCAAACCCATCAATTCAATACATTACATAAATAAGCTTGTCGCACATTTTACCTGTGTACTTTATTTTACGAACATACATACATCTTTTCTTAGAATTTCTTGTGTCAAGATCAAGTTACATATTGTATTATTGTTTATTTACACAGATAAATCTCGGGATAAGCTTTTATATTATATAAATTGTATAATGTAATAAATTGTTACAACATTTAAGTATCGGAGAACCGGCGATTTCCTCGAAAACGGTGAATTACACTAGATGAGTAAATATGGCCTTTTTGGAGCGCCCTAGTGGCGATACAAAAAAACGTTATATAAGAGAAATGTAGGAAATTCTGTCTAATTTAATTTTGGATAGAAACGACCAAAAACTGAAAAAAATGCCAAAATTTGATCAAAAACTGCTCAAAACACCAAGTTCCGGGGAAAATTTTTGCCAGCAAACTTCAAATTCAGGTTCAGTGAACCAAAAAATTTGGAGGGTGAGAAAATCAAAAGTATAGCCCAACTTTCCTCTGAACCCCTAATTTTTTGCTATTATGCCTAGTATAAACAGACGGACGGATGGACAAAAACGTTTTAGAAGAGTAAACTGTAAAAGAAGAATCAATATCGTACTTGAGGACAGTCTACTGCACTAATTTAAACCAAAACCAGCATTCGAGGTACACACCAACCCTTAAACCAGAAACTAATGGTCGCATTCGAGGCACACACCAACCCTTCATACCACAGTTCAGCTTGATTGGTCAAACGGTTCGGCAGCTATCGTGGAAGATTACACACAGACAGACTTCACTCTGGAAATGGTCTCAATCTTTTCAGAAGACCACAAAATTGATATTTCCATCGATATCTCCAATTTTTTTATTGCTCGTTCTTATATTTTTCGTTCGATATGGGACCGTGAAAGTAAAAAGTTTTAGTGAATTTCGACGATCCTTTAAATGCTATAGAACTAGTAAGTTCTGTAAGTAATTGTGACACACATGATATAGAGTTTAATTTTTGTGACTTGTCAAGTTTGCCTAAATATAACGAATTTTTGATACTTTATAGAATTTTTCTTGTTATTATTGCTACTTGATAGAAATTCTTCAATTGTTTTTGCAGCATTGACTTAATTTCAAACTTTTATCTAAATTGTCTTGAGATATTGTAAATTTTTCGAAATTTTTGCTAAATTTAAGAGAGTGTCTAGAGGTCCGTCTAGTCGGACCCGGTGAAAACAAAATAGGTCCGTCCGAGCTTCGACATATGCACGGCCCAACTGCCTAATAGTTGTGCGTTAACTTGAAAGTTTGATTAATCATCACTATTATACGGTGTGGTCTAATGCTAGCGTGTGTGCGTTATATATACAAGTTCCTGGTTCGATTCCTGACGATATCTTTTTTTTTATTTTTGTTTACGAAATAAATGGAAGTTATTTCTTTTTTTTAAATACACAGGCTAGATTTAGATAGTCAAGACTTCTTTTAATAAAATAAATTAAAACACCCAGGTTAGATTTACCCGAGTCAAGACTTCTTTTAACTAAATAAAATACACAGGTTAATTACGCTGGCTCTCTAGACTTTGGTTTTATTTTTTCATCTTTTCTTATGTTTATTTCAAAATAAATCCTAACAGCCGATTGACGGACCTTTTTTAATTAGACACGATATCCGTCAAGACGGACCTATTGGGTTTTTACCGGGTCTGACTAGACGGACCTCAAGACACTCAAATTTTAATTAAAATAAAATTTTTACACTTTGCCAATTCTTCTAAAGTCTACATAAAATTAAAGAATTTTTGTTAATTTATCGAATTTAATTGGTAACTTTACAGGTGAAAAATGAATTAGTGTTCTGAAAAAACATTCCCCGATCGATAATATCGACTAAATGAACTGACAACACTCAATATCTATTACCATATATTTAAGACTATTCTAAAAGTGTACAAAAGAAAATATAAACATGTTATTCTATTCTATTCAAGCTGAATCGGGCATGGGAGATCCTACCTGCACTGAGGCTCTAGGATTTCTGTCCCGCCAGTTTTCACATCAGACCAGTACTTTTGACAAAGTCCAGAATAGTTGTGATGTTAGTTTTGTCTATCTCTTCGGGTAACCCAAAGTGCCATTCCATTTCCCTATTCAGGTCCCGACAATATGAATATATGAAGAGGAGTTTTGTCCTCTTTTTCACATTTCCTACATGGGGAATCTTCCGATACTCCTATGAGGTTCATGTGTCTTCTGAGCTCGCAGTGTCTTGTCAGGACACCTAGTGCATTTTAAGCTCCCGTCTATTTAGGCATAACAGCAGATTATCTGTGCTCTTGACCAGGTGGATCTTCTATAAGTGTTTTGGACTGTCTTAGTCCTGGAAGTTCCATCCAGGATTCCTTGTGTTTGTCCCTTAATTGTTTCTTCAGCATACCCTTTACGTGCTTGTAGAAAATACCACATGTGGATTGCGGTCCAATTCAAGGTTTTTTGGCTCCTCTATCAGCCTCTTCATTTCCCTCTATGAACTCATGCCCAGGCACCCACTCACTGTTATTTTGTTCTGCCAGGGCATTTATATTTTTTGACAGTGTAATACTAGTTTGGACTATATTTCCACCCTTTTCATTGCTTTAAAAATATAAACATTACTACAAGTGTTATAAAAAAAGTTTTAGTACATTTTAAATTTTTTGGAATTTTTAAAAATAAAGCAAAACTTCTATGAATATTTTTAATATGGATTAAAATACAAAATTTACAAATTAATTTTAATATAACCAAACCCCAATTATCTTTATTTCTGGCAGCTTATTACTAACCAGTTCGAGTGTTGTTATCAAAATTGAAAGAAGAAAACAAATTAGCCGAAGACAGTAGCTCCCAAATTAGCTGAAATGCGTCTCTTCGACCGTCCACTCGTTGTCGTCGGTGATAAAAATCGCGAAACCCTTATCCGATGCCTCCGAAAAATATTTCGGTCCGTTTGACCCGTTTAATGAATTCATTTGTTTTTGCGCAAATTAAAATTAATCACTCAAATTAAAATAACGGTCACGGTAGCCTTAGAAAAGCATAAATCCAAAGGGTTACGACGTTTGCCATGATATACACTGCTTTATAAAACAAAATAACTTCTTACTTATAATTAATTTAGGAATGAAGATATTTTTATATTAATATCTTGATAATAGAAAGTTTTACTGCGTTTACATATTGACAAACAAAATATTGTATTCAGTTATATTAACTGGACAATTACTTAATAAATTAAGTGATTATGAGGTTATATTATCCTGTTGTTTTTTTATGTTAATTTCTTTAACTTCGTCTCAAAGGGATAAATCTAAATAATTTAAATCATTTTATTAAGAAGTAGCTGTTTTTTGGTCGAGCAGTGTATATTTGAAAAAGTGCAGATCGTTTGGCGAATATAAGATAACGATCTGTTAGGTAAATTGGCTGAGTATTCGCTTATATTTTTAATGGGATAAATCTTTCGATCGATTGTAGTACAGTCTCGTTATAACAGATCACCAACCATGGTCCGATCACCCGTTTGAAAACAAAGAACACAAGGGCCATTTTTCTGTGGGGCAGTAAATCCCTAAACTACAGAGATGGATTCAGACTTTCAATTACTAATATTTATTTGTTAATTATAATTTTACCAGAAAAACAAATAGATAACTAAGATTGAAGAAAAAAAATTTGTGCTGTTTTTAAACATAAAATAGCGACTATAGACCAAATAATTATTCTGACCCTCCTAATATTACTTATAATTACAAGTATGATGACCAGTTTCACACATACGTTGTCCATCATTAGTTGGTGATAAAAAAAAACCTCTTTAGAACCATTTTTTTTAAATACACTTTATTATTAAGAATTAATCGGTAAAATTACTTAATTTCTTTCGGGGACTCAGTCCGGCCCTGTTCAGTCAATCTTTGATCACACATGCAAATAAAGCCCTACGTTTTGAATATAATGACTATTAAAACCATTGATGTCTCTTCTGCAAGCTTGTTAGACGGTATTTGGTGCCCTTTTTTTAAAATATTTTCATTTTATTCCAATTTAACGAGTTCTTTTGTAGATTAATTTCTACCGGATGGGGAATATTTTTATGTTTTGTTGCAGCCAATCATCTGTCTATATAATGGAGAAAAATGTATGGATTAAAACAAGATTGGTTGATTGTTTTTAATCTTTAGACATGTTCTTTATTATTCAGTCTTTTTATAATTATATTCGTGCATTGTTCTCGTAATTAGGAATTTACCAAGATTTTAAAAGTAAACGACAGAAATTCACTAACTACTGATACCTGACAACCTGCTAAAATCGCTGATGTCTTTATTCTTTATCTTCGTGTTGTTGGAATGATAACCACGTTATTTATCTTATTTTACGTTTTTATGATTTTCTATTTGAATTATGGGAAAATCACGTCGTAAAAGATTTACCTTGACCTCCAAGCTTCTACTTCAATCTTTTCAGACTGAAGTAAAAACTCAGGAGACATTCTGCTACTTCAAGTGAGTCTATCACTCTACTTTGCATCTGCTCCTCCCTTCATAAAATATGCAAACTCCACTATCCATCAGTGTCGTCTATTTTTGCTGAAGTCGTGTATTTTGTCTAATATTTGTTTTTATTGATCTCCTACTGCAATTAGCTGCATAATTGTCACTAAGAACTGTGCTCAAATGGGTTGTATAGATCCGGCGATGACGTCGTTGGTCCTTTACTAACTCACACATTTGAGAGAAACTAGTTATGTTAATAATATGCAGTTGTTTGACTCTTCCTGGGAGGAGTTTATAGGAAGAATGTCTCAAAATCAAATGAAGACCACTCTGAAGAAAATTCATTTCGGTTCTAGTCTGGACAAAAAAGTGGTGCGGATGGTTATTGAGGTCTAATTAGAATACTTTCCCAGTGGCCGTTAAAGGAGGATCTATGCTCCACTAATCCACTATGTTCAAATTGAAATAAAATTTTTCTTAGAGGTCTACTTTCAATTGAATTTTTTCATGTAATGTGTGTGAAGAAAGGAGTTCCAATCCCTAAAGAAGGTGCAGTTAACACTGATTACTAGAACTACCTGACTCATGCATTTTGTACCACATTAACAAAATCATCTGGTACTTCACAAGGTGATTTCTGAATAATGACAGCCATATTTTTATCGCAGTCCATAAAGGAATGACCATGGATTGGAAACGTGATTTTGACAGATTCCAGACGTTTTACAATGATAACTACGTAGTGACAAAATTTAATCACTACATAGTTTTTATTTTGCCCACTGCAAGAATCAGAGAAGATTTCTAGGTGTTTTACTTTTGTGGGTCCAAAATGTAAATATCGAATCTTGTTCTCAAAAATATTTATTTCCAAAATTGTCGCCTTCTGTCATGATATCCAATATTCTTGGCCATATTTTAAAATGTTGAGTTGGATAAATACCCTTAGGCCCGGTACTTTCACCTCCAGATAAAGTAATTTATACTGAAGAATAAATATTATCTGGAAGATAAAAAAAAAATACCGTTCATTCACCTTCGGATAGCACTATCTACCAGATAAAATCGTCTTATTCTGAGGATAACCTATCTGAAGCTTTTTCCTATAGATAGTGATTTTATCTAATAGATAAAAATCAAGCGCATGTGCACTAAATACATTTTTTAAATTCTAACCTAACAAACCATGTATTATTTTGAGGTTTGCACGTGCTGTGGTTTGTTATTTGTTGATTATTGACTTTTTGTTACATACGTTTAAATAGATATTTTTAAAAGACTTAAATATTGTTTTTAGTTTACCAATACATAATAAAGTAAGTGTTGTTTTAAAATTACTTAATAAAAACTTTGAAATTTTTGACTAGTTTGTAAGTGGACTATAGATAATTTGTTAACACAATAATGTATAGTATCCAACAGTATATGGCTAGATAATCATTATTAAATAATAGCTACTAATACTAATAATTATTTTTGCAAAATGTGCAATTATTAATAAAAATATTATTTTTAAAGAATGGATATTTTGGAAGATTTGGAGATGTTTGGCCGAGCCGAAATGTTTTGACTTTTGACAAAATACAAAGTAAAAGCGTGTTCCGTATTCATGGTTTCGAGGCTCTCCTTCTCTTTCTAACATAAGACAATTTTAGCTTGGTATCTCTTACTTTGATTTAATTTCTGTTGGCAACATTTAACTTGGAGAGTGACTATTAGTACGTCTCGTAGATAACTATCTGTCAGATAAATTGACATGAAAGTACCCATATAATTATCTTTCAGATAACGAGTTCCAAATAACTTATCTGACGTATAGTTATCTGGCGAATAACGTTTATCTATCTGAAGGTGAAAGTACCGGGCCTAAGACTGTCAAAACCCACAGTTACACTTCTATTTGACTACCTTGAAGGAGCTCTTCATAATCGAACAGAAAGGTTAGTGTAATGCTTTATTTTCATATATATATATATATATATATATATATATATATATATATATTTATATGGAGGTCTGTATATTCAGCATATATATATATATAAAAACCTTTTTTTTTTAGAAATCAAGATAGAGCTGTCAGGCCCATGGACAAGTTGCTGTTGACGTTAAGATTTTTAGCAACAGGTGATTTCTATATATCTATTGGTGCTTTGGCAGAGTGCACAAAACTACGGCTTCAAGAATAATTAAAAAGGGAATTGCTGCACTGTGCAATATATTCCCCCAGTTTGTTCATTTGCCAAACACCGAAGAGGACAAACAGGAAGCAAAGAGACATTTTTTTAATATAGCTCGTTTTCCAAGAGTCATCGGTGCAATTGATTGCACCCATATAAAAATAGTGTCTCCCGGTGGACAACATGCAGAAATCTATAGAAACCGAAAAGGATATTTTTCACTGAATTGCCAGGTAGTGGGATCTGCAGATCTAAAAATAATTGATGTAGTTAGCCGTTGGCCAGGATCTGCACATGATAGCCATATTTTTGAGAACTCGGCTGTTAAAATGAAATTTGCAAATAATGAGATGGGAAATGGAGTTTTAATAGGTGACCAGGGATATCGTTTAAAACAATATTTGCTTACGCCATTAGAGAATCCTCAAAATGAGGCTGAACGTTTGTATAATGAAGCCCAAATTAGAAGTAGAAATACTATAGAAAGACTTTTTGGCATATGGAAGAGAAGATTCCCAATACTCTCAAGTGGAATAAGATGTCATATTAATATGGCACAAATGATTGTTGTCGCTTGTGCAGTTTTGCATAATATTGCAGTGGATCAAAATGAAAATAATTTTGTTTTGGAAGATCCAGAAGGATTTAATAACGATGCAGAAATTGACGAAAATGCCCGAAGACCATTTATAGACTATTTCCAAGATTTGTTGAATCGAAGAAATTAAAATTGGCTTTCTGTTAAATTGTTATAATGCAATTTTGTATATTGATTTACACTTTATTTCATATTTTTATGCTTTGTATACATTTATATCCATACAACTAATAAAAAGTGCTCTATGAATTCTTTTTTTTTTTGAATGATTTGTGAACTATAACGATTTATTGATCTTTAATTACATAGTATACAATAATCCAAAATTTTAATTATGATTTACAAAATACAAAGTAAAAGCGTGTTCCGTATTCATGGTTTCGAGGCTCTCCTTCTCTTTCTAACATAAGACAATTTTAGCTTGGTATCTCTTACTTTGATTTAATTTCTGTTGGCAACATTTAACTTGGAGAGTGACTATTAGTACGTCTCGTAGATAACTATCTGTCAGATAAATTGACATGAAAGTACCCATATAATTATCTTTCAGATAACGAGTTCCAAATAACTTATCTGACGTATAGTTATCTGGCGAATAACGTTTATCTATCTGAAGGTGAAAGTACCGGGCCTAAGAAGGTTATTTAGTTATCAATTATATTCCTTAACTTTTTTTTAGGATGTGGAATTGTTTGTTCTAGAGAAAGATCAAATAGTTTCTGCAGTACTCACGACATACAAATTACTTAGAACTTATTTTTTGACCTTTGCCAATGTTCTAAGGAAGTGTGATTCTCCTTTATTAATCTAATCGGAGAATTTTGCATTCTGTCAATAAGTTAACAAAGATTATTTGGAAATGGAATAATGCTCTAGGTATTCGCTTCATCTGTTGGATCTGATTTTTAACTTTGCGGAATCCAGAAATTTAGGGATTGATATATATTTTTAGAGATAAGGGATAAATTAAGAAATCCAACTATGGATCTTTTTAATTAATACCAAATATTTACAGTTGATTGGTCTCAACATTTCATTACACGCTTCATCATTTAAGATATTTAATAGAAAATTATTAACGACAGCGTGTCCAAAATTGGGTTGGTTCTGACGTTGCCGTTATTTCAGAAGCTTCCAATTTCCATGTCAATTCGTTTTAAACCTGATCTAAATTTTTTGTCCATGAAAAAGTACCTACACGAATTGTGAAGGAAAGTTTTACTGGCGACAGGAATATTTCTATATGTCTGATTCAGATGTAGCATTACATAATGAAGCGAAATAATAGTGGTTGTTTTGTTTAGACGAATAGTAGAATGTGACCGAAGCCACCAGAGAGTACTTTTCGTCTGTCAAATCGCGGCGACGGAGACCACAATGTAGCTGAAGCTACTTTTCGTCATTTCCTTAAGACTGTAATACCAAGAGAAACTCACCAATACATCAGACCAGGAGTCTCTGCAGTCTACAGTGAGCAAGCTCGGAGTGGACTTGCGAGACGAGAATATTTTACAAGGATCGCGTTTGACCCTATATTCGGAGGAAGGTCACGGTGTTTATCATATTTTTTGTATTCACGGTGCATTTTGATTTTACCTATTTACGACCAATTGCCGATCGCTATATTTTTAATAAAAAGTATTTTTAATAACGGTTTTAAGAAGAAAGCTAATTATAATAATTATTTTAAAATGTAAATATGAAACGGAGTTATTATTATTAAAAAAAAGTAATAAAAACGGGAAAACGGGAAATATTGATAAATTAGTCACTTTGTTACAGTGGGCTTGAGATCTAAGTGGAACTTAAGGTACCATTTTGTATTGCACTGACGTCTAAGTAGAACTTAATTATAAGTTAAGGTAAACCAAGGATATGTGGAGCTTATGTTCTACGTAGCATATACCATAACCTAAATTGACAATAATTTTCATATGATTTGATTTTTATTGTTTTTAAGTGTTGGTGTGTTTTATTACGGAGTTTATTGACAGAATAGGGCTAGTTAATGACGACGATTTAGATGACTTTTATGGAAGTCTTCGAAGAATATACAATTGACTCAACTATTCTGATATCTTTGATAACTGGACTTTTTTCAAAGATATAGAATTATAAAAGCCCTTCTCTTTCCATCTTTCATATTGTACGGTCACAGTCAACATAAATTAAATTTTGAAACAAAAAAAAAATTAAAATAAAACAAAAAATCTAGGTTAGAAAATGATTTTTTTATCTTTTTTCTATTTTTCCTGATTTGTTGGAGGCATTTTTGTGATGTTGCTAAGTGTTTATTAAACTTAGGTATATAAGATCATATATATATATCAAAGTTAAGGTTCACCTTAAGCTTAAGCTTAGTTGTAATTTAAGCAAAGCGGTATGCAATTGGCTGTTATAAATTCTTTTTTAAAAATTTTAGCAAAGTTATTTTACACAAAGGCGACTTTTATTCTACTCTAAGATGTTCCGGATCCACTTCGGCGTCAATATATTCACATCTTTCAAATGATTTTATTTTTATAAGAAATCCTTAATTCGAGATCCCCAGCTATAAGATACGATATAACATGGGACATCGAATTAAAGGAAGAATGTTACGAGATAAAGTATCTCCTACTTTTTTCATGCTAGCCAGCTTCAGATTTGATTTATTTGTATCCAAAGAACAAAAAGTATTGATACAGAGTCTTAAAGAACTGATATTTAAATTTTGTTTTGGTTGTAGGTAATTTACGATAGTTTAATCGCAATCGTCACGTAACCCGTAATATATGCATGCGTTTGTGATAAATAAGAACTCTTTCCTGAAATGCTTAGGATATTGTTGATCTGACTTGGAAGGACCGTTTATTAGTATAGACTACTTAAATATTTACTTGGTACAGCTATTTTTATACTAGATTTTACTAAAATCTTGCTGTTTATAAAGGAAAACTATGGCAAACATTATTTTTTTTACAAGCCTATATAGATTTTCTGATACATGGAATATTCGTAAATAATTGTTTGTGTAAAATGCCTTAAGCCGTTACTGTAATTGAAGTTACGTGACGTAATTTAAAAATAACTGATAAAAGCATTATCTTGCCACATCACTTACGCTCTCCTACCTTATAATTTAGTCTTTTACTTTCATTACCTAACCATCAATTTGACTACTAACTAAATTATCTTGTAATATTCATTCACGGAATGATTTCGCAGCAGCTTATTATCCTGTAAACACGCTGTAAAACAAATTAGTATATATTTTTTTATTGATGGAGTTTTATTGAAATAAAAAATACAAAATTTTAATTTACTATAAATTTTAAAAAGTCATTTACTTCATATTTTTTTACAAATAAATGTCTGGCGTCCCATTAATCTATAAGATTATTTGTCTCAGAGCTAATTTACAACACTTAAATTTTAGGGACCTTATTTAAATATTTTTTATAGACATCAACATGACACTTCGGTGAAGTATGGCAAACCGTAGTATTGAAATCGTGCAAAAATCTCAAAAATTTTTTTTGCTCCAAATGACTTAAAATGCCATGAAACGTGGAAAAAATTGATTTTCCGCGAAAAAAAAAAGTCTGTCTGTGTGGATGTCGTTGCGCACGATAACTCGAGAACGGTACGGCCGATCCGAAAAATTCTTTCGGCTATCGGTTTGTATTCAAAAAAGAAAGGCTCTATCATAAGATGAGCAATTTCGGGTCCGAGGATCCCGGTCCCGCCTACTAAATGAAACTTCTATTCGAAATATCTCGATAAGGAAAGCAAATTTGTCGATACTGATTTCTATTAAGGTGTTGTGTAAGTCAATATCGGCTCGTTGAAAAAAAAAATCGGACTTTCTTCCGCTGACGGAAACGGGCCGTATTCTTGAAAAATCGCACAGAGATTATTCCTTTTACTAGTTTTATTTATTGTTTTTAATAAAAAAAAATAGAAGAAAATATAAAATCAACACATACGTCTAATAAATTTTCGTTACTGTAGAAGGAATCGTAACAGTGCCTGGTGGAAAAAGAGGAAATCATTGTATGGCGCAGAAATGATTTAAAGGAAATTTGTAGATATAATGAGAGAAAAAATTATTATTTGGTCGAAACTTGGGTTAATGATAGGTACACTGTTAGAAAATTTTGACAAGATTTTGATATTAAAAATCCGTTACAATTAACTACTTTGCAGTCACACTGATAAAAACTTCGTGGTGAATTTATTTACATTCGCCACGAATCGTTTAAATGACTTATCAAACACTTCGGTCAAATTAAATGTTTTCGAGATATTGGGGTGGGAGTAAATTCACAAAAGTGGGCGTGGCGAGTTTACAATGGCCAATGATTACTTACTCTTACACGTTCTTACCTAATTACATCTCGTATTTAAATTTTTATATTATCTTCAGCGCTATCTTTGAATTCTTCTGGACAAATCTTGAAACTAAAAATTAACAAAGTCCTGTCATCCAATTGAGCTGAAATTTTGCACACCAACTTGGTATCGATAATAACACATTTTTACATACATCTATATACAACGTTTCGTATTAAAATCTTTTATATTAACTTCAGTGCCGTTCTTGAATTTTTGTAGACAGATCTTGAAAATGAAAATTAACACATTTTTCATTAAACGATTGAGCTGAAATTTTGCACACCAACTTGATATCGATAATAACACATTATTACATACATTTTAATACAAGGTTTCGTATTAAAATATTTTATATTAACTTCAGTGAATTTTTGTGGACAAATCTTGAAAGTGAAAATTAACACATTTCCTATCATCCAATTGAGATGAAATTTTGCACACCAACTTAATATCGATAATAATACATTTTTACATATTAAAAATCTTAGTACAACGTTTCGTATTAAAATCTTTTATACTAACATCAGTTGAATTCTTGTGGACAAATCTTGAAAGTAAATATTAACGCACTTCTCGTTATCCAATTGAGCTGAAATTTTGCACACCAACTTGATATCGATAATAATACATTCTTACATATTTAAAATTTAATAGAACGTTTCGTATTAAAATCTTTTATATTATCTTCAGCGCCGGTCTTGAATTCTTGTGGATAAATCTTGAAAGTAAACATTAACGCACTTCTCGTTATCCAATTGAGCTGAAATTTTGTACACCAACTTGATATCGACAATAATAAATTCTTATATGTTTAAAATTTTAATACAACGTTTCGTACGCATTTTGAGTGCTTTAGGTACGCTAACACCATAGAGTAAAAATCATATTTTATTAAAACATGTTCAGTCAGGTCGTAATATTTCAAAGCTAAGAATCTACCACATTACGGTGGACCTACGGAGCACCCTATAGTTATAATATAATAAATGGTTACGCGCCGAGGAAATACCTCAAAGGTGGTGTGGAAATGTAACAATTACTGAGCTCACTTCAATTAAATAATTTAAAAATAATTTTTGTATTAAATTAAAATATATATTTATCGTATATGTAAAACATTAAAATTGCTCTCGCCACTGGAAATTTTTCCTCTTTCCCCTTAACCGCCGAGTTAGTATAGAAAGGCTACGTGAGTTCCACTATAGGTATAGGGAGTTCAGCGTGTTAGAATGCGAGGTATAGGAAATTCAGCGTGTCAGATAGAGAGAGCGCTATGACGTCACACCCACCAGTTGAAAACGACGTAAAATGTGACGTTTTTTCACGTTCTGTCTTTTGATTAGAAAAAGAGCATTGACAAACGTTTGAAACGTCACATTTTACGACGTTTTCAAAGTTTTTTAACGTTTGCTTTCTGTTGTGAAAAAACTTTTACTTTTTGCACCAAATACATGTATTTCCCCTAAGGAAACATGTAAAAATAATATGTCAAAATCGATGTAGTATGGCATTGTTTGACGTATTTTTTCAAATCAAAATTCTAAGCGTTAAAAAACGTCGAACGTTTTTTCACGTTCTGTTTTTTGATTCTAAAAAAAGCGTTGAAAACGTCGAAAATGTAACGCATTTAACGCTTCAAAATACTGAACGTTAAAAACGTGGCGCTCTCTTTCTGCTACACTGAATTTCCTGTACCTCTCACTCTAGCACGTTGAATTCCCTATACCTATAGTAGAACTCGCGTAGACTATCTACTTAAGCTTTTAAGGAAAATGAGTATAACAAATATTATAAAATGTTCACTCAGCTCCTTGGCAGTGCCGGAATGAATTCACACCATGTGATAATAAGGGTCTTCTATCTATTTTTTTTATTTTGTTAACTTCTTTTCTTACAAATTCTTAGCTAGATTCATTTTTTATTAGAAAACTTTTTATTATACGGTACAGGTACATATTATATTAATTATTAACGAATTTAACAAGTATAACTATTGGCTTTAGTTACCTGATTATACCATTTTTCAAACATGTAAGATATCACAATGTGAAAGCTTACGATATTAGAATCAGTCACTAACAAATAATTCAAGGATTTAAATGATTGGCCTATAGAAATATGTGACTGTAAATTAAATTAGGCTACGCTCTTATAGGTAGCACAATGGGGACTAATTATGATTTTAATTTAATTTACGATTCGGAATATCATTACGAGTTTTTACCACAACACGTTACACATAGTCCTGAAAAGATAAAAAAAAAACAATCCAAAACAGAGAGAACTGTACCCTACAGTAGAATCAGTCGATAACAAATAATCTCTTTCAATATTACCTATAGATAATTCAATAAGTTGAGAGTATCTATTGTACTAATCTTAATATGTATCGCATATAATGCTTACTCACTAAAGACTGTAAATTCTAGAAGAATCCTCAAATGAGTTTAAGTTTGCCCACAAAGTAATTACTGTCTTCTCAATTAAAATCTCAAAAACTCATTAACGAAGATTGAATTTGAATAATTAGCCAGGATTAAATTAACTGAATAGCTTTCACCTTGTACCGAACTCAAGCTTAGTTTCACTTAATTGCTAAACTAATACTAATAGACCGAGCAGTCACTAAACAATAGATCTATTTAATTATATTTATGGCCAACAATTAATTACAAGCCTGAATTGAGTCGGAACGAGGTCGATCCCATCGAAATTAATTTTAATAATAGATGCTTTGTTTAGTTTATTTAAAGATGAGTAGTGGTGAATGGGCATTTTTTCAAAAGAAATTAATTTAAACTAGAGAAAAAATCGATATTTTAATGATTTGTTCATTTCCAAATTTTTTTATTACAAACACGAATCATTGTAATACTAAACAAACAACAATCTAAAAAGCAATACAATCAATCTTTAACATATTTATATTAAGCTGAATAGATTTAATGACTTGCATTGTTATATAATCAATATTAACGTAATGATCAACTTAAAAAAAAAAACTAAAGAGGCCGCCGCACATCCAATCTATATGCAGTAATTAAAACGTATTAATAATTAAGCAAACATTTTACCTTCGTTGTAATTTGAAATTGTAGTCCCAGCGGTATATCCAAATATGGAATGTGGTGTGTAAAATTTTAAAATATCTAATTATATTGATTGCTTACAAAAAAAATTTTATTAAATGATTAACATTGTCAATTAGCATGACTGTAGGGGTTAGTCATCTATCTATAATTTTTCGTATTTTGTTTTTCTGTCCCCTATAATACAAAATCAAAAAATAATGATATCGGAAAAACAAATTTTTTGGATTGCCTTTCTATATATATAAAAAAAAATATATATGCCACAATTATTATAATATATTACATATTCTGGATAGACTTTGAACGTGTGAAAAAATTTAATTATTTTCTAATTGAAAATTTCGTCTTTTGAGAATGTTAATTGGACAGAGCAAACAATTTTTCACGAGATAAAAAAGGCGCGTACGACTATTTCAAAAATTACGCTCGTCGTCCACGAAATAATCAGGTAAAATTTATCTAAGAGATTTTTGGAATTATCCAAAACAATTTGTATTAATTATAATTAATGCCGGTCGAATTATTTTAATTGGAACCCGAGAAACTGGGAGCCAAAATCCATCAGTCCAGTGGTGTAGTATAATTTTTAATACTTAGATTAATAGAGCTGATGATCATAGTATTATCTTTCTTGAATGATAGTTGTCTATGTTATAAATATTTTTACAGCACGAGTAAGAGTCGATTAGAAGGGTCTGAAATTTCGAAACTAGTACTGGAAAAAGTGAGCAATATGAGTAATTATTCTAAACAATAATTGATTTTAGTCCAGAAAATCAAATATGTAATAGTAGATTCTGTAACAAGGTTAGAATGAAAAATTCGACACGAGTGGAAAATTCCGAACGCGAGCGAAAGCGAGTGTGAGGAACCACGAGTGTCGAATTTTTTCATTCTGACTGAGTAACAGACTATATTTTCTCCACGATCAAAAAGTATAAATCAAAATTAAATTAAATCTGAACACAAGTTATTTGTTGACATATTTGTATTACATTGTATTAATATTTATAGTGCTGTGGTACACTTACCGATATTAAAATCTGGTGCAATGGTGTTTTTTCATAATTTGCAATTTCAGATATTATTAAATTCTATATCTACTTCACTTGATTTTTCACTCATTATTTTGTTTAAATTAAAACTTGTTTGAAAATAATTATTACCGTCACTATTTTATATCTGACAGTGACACTTTTGAAGTCCAGGGCAATTCATATTGTTTATTTCGATTACAGAAAATCCATTCTTTACCTTGATAATGAATGAAAATACATGCAAAATGCATAAGAGGCAAGTATTATAGAATAAATATTCAGACTCTTGAGGGTGAACGTTTACATTCTATTATTAAAAATGATTTCAGAATTCATACATTCAGTAATGGTCGTGGAGAAAAGTGTGTTCTACGATATAGTACGAAATAAATTAACACATATTTTTTTCTATAAATCTACATTAATTAGATATTTCTACAACGTGGTGTATTTTTTAAAATAAATAAATATATTCTTTAATTCAATCTTTAATCGATTTTTTCAGGTTATATTTTTGTGCAACCCATATATTCAAAGTAAATACGATATTTAAAACTATATAAAATTTAATATTTTTACTGGTATAATTGCATGTAACAAAAAATGCTATTGAATTAATGCTCTAAATTCAAATACTGCAATAATAAATGGTTAAAACGGCCATTTCGCAGCTTATCTCTTTTTTTATGGGATTCATTTGAACCATTACAGTCGTTAAAAGAGTATTTAGAATTTAAAATCGTCCTTTCAGTTCAATCCAAATTCACTCAATTATATTTATGTATATACAGTGTGTTTTAAAAAGTTTGCACCATATCTAAAACTTTTAAGAAAAGATATACCACGAACAAGCCAAGTCAGCAAATCTGAATTAAGTTCAAGAGTGCCTAACGTTAAAAAAATGTTATTTGTGATTTTTGAGAAAAAAAGGTGGGGAAATCACTATTTCGTTTTACATGTGATCCGTTTTTATACAATAGTTCCAGAATATGTATTCTTAAAGCTTTTAAAATATGGACAACAGGAATCTCTGGGAGATATATCTACAAGACATCTTATAATCCTTTTTTGAGATATAAAGACCTCTTCTGCATATGATTGTCCGCCCCAGACACATATTCCATAGCGTAATCTTGAGTGAATGTCGCTGTAATATATTTTACAGAGATGGTGAGTCTTTAAAACATTTGTGACGTTTCTAATTTGAAAACATTTTGAATTCAATGATGCTGCTAGATTATGGCAATAGTTTTTATCGTGATGCTTATTTCTTTAAATATACTTTCTGCAACTGTATATTTTCTAAAGATATACCCCAAACAATAAGAAATGGGATGACAAGAGGATTACAATTTTGAATGTAAACATACAATATAAATCTGTTAAGTCAAAAGTGTTAAAAAGGCTTAAGATATTAGAAGAGTAAAACCAATTTTCGTTGCTAAATGCGCCAGGGATATTTCTAGGAAAGTTAATTGTCCTTGAATAATCCTTTAACTCAACTGTCAGCTTAGATTTAAAATGATTCACACAATAATACTTTATTTTTTATAATATTGACAAAAACTTAAATACTGTTTAAAAATTTCGTAACTAGAAAATATTTACCTACAGAACTTTTGAAATACTGCCACTAGTTCACAGACTATGAAATTTATCTTAATTTAGATATTTTATTTAGTAATTATTAAAAATTCCTAAAAAATATTTGCAGTACTTTTGTTGCAAAAATTCTTACAGAACTTTGGCAAAAAGTATCAGTATGGTCAAAATTTCAAAAATTTATATCTATTCATTATTTTTGCAAAAACTCATAGTACTTGAATAATATTTAGAGAAACATTAAAAGTTCCCAAAAGGTATGTAATTTATCATAAAATTTTTACAATATTTACAGAAATTACTACGGCCCGCCCACACTTCACCTTTGGTGAAGTGGTATTGAAATCGTGCAAAAATCTCAAAAACGTGAAGAAAATTGATTTTCCCCAAAAAAAATGTCTGTCTGTGCGCACGATAACTCGAGAATGGTACGTCCGATCCAGAAAATTCTTTCGTCCATCGGTTTTTATTCAAAAAAGGAAGGCTGTATCAGAAGATGAGCTATATCGGGAGCGAGGATCCTTGGCCCGTCTACTAAGTGAAACTTTTATTCGAGATATCTTGATAAGGAAAGCAAATTTGTCGATACTGATTTGTATTAAGGCGTTGTTCAAGTCAAGACGCGTCGATTGATATCCATATCGCATGGGACTCGTTGAAAAAAAATTGAAAAATTTAAAAAAAAAATTTTTTTGGAAACATTTCCATTATTTGGAATCTGACTTTCTTCCTCTGAATGAAACGCGCAGAGATTATTCCTTTACTAGTTTTATACTGCCGCTGGTTCAGTATCCAAAATTATTGCATTACAATGCTTCTAATAATTAAGCAGTAACACATAATTATTTTTATAATAATACATATAAAGAAAGCATAATAGTCTTTAGTTATTTGAAAGTTGAATTTTATTTGAATTGTGGGTGTTTTTCTATAAATTTCTGCATAACTGGATTAATTGCCCTCACAACTATTTTTATATTCAAAATAGTGAACGCATCAGCGATTACATTTTATTATAACTAACGGCTGTTTGGATTGAGTGGCAGCCTCTGTTAACTACTCAATCAACTATCGCCGACATAAAAGGGCGATTTATAATAATAACAGGGCAATTATTAAAAATACTGTAGCCTCATTGTGCGCGCAGGGATTTTTCCAAAAGGCGCAATCTAAATTATTATGAAGTTCGAACCGAAAGGCAGTGATTAAGAAAGGTGTCCGTGAAAAGCATCTGCTGTCGAGAGGTGAGTGATGATCGGCTAATGGAGGTAATCAAGATAATTAACACGTACCTATATGTATTTATATATAGATATAGTCTAGATGTTCGTGGTATGTGCGCGTACAAATAAAGTTGCTAAGTTGCTGTCAAAATTGATTGTATCAGGAAACATGCAAACGTTATTAGGATGACCCTTGTAAAATTTTCTCCTATCAGGAATTTTATTCAAGAAGAATTTCGGCAAATAATATGAATATTAAAGATAAGAAACCAAAATTTAATAAAACATCTGTTTTTCTTTTTAAAATTAATAGATCGATCTTGAAAAAATGTCAAGATCACCCACAACAACAAATTCTCAAATAAAAGCACTCAAACTAACAAAACCACATAAACATCTATTGTAGATAGTATATTATACTAGTTTACTCATAAAATCATTTTCTAATAGACCTTTAACAATAACCGAAAAACACATCGATCACAAAGAGTGAATGAAAATTTAAAATTGTACCTACCACAGTTTATTTTCAGAACAATTGGGGGTTGCTAACAAAGAAGAAATTATCTGAAGATTTTTTTGGGTCCAGTATCGGCATCATAAAATAGGCCACCTTTTTCGATTCAATTTTTGTTATTTTGAAATATTCTTCTGGTTAATTAAAAAAAAAGAGAATAATCTTTTCTCCACGACCATTAGTGAATGTAATAATTCCGAAATCATTTTTAATAATATAATGTAAACATTCACACTCTAGAGTTTGAATAGTTATTCTGTAACACTTGCTTCTTAGGGTCAATTTTATTTCACAGGTATCTTAATCCCTTACCCGAATTGCACGACTTTCGATTCTCGGCATTTAATCCCTCACTTGAACTACACAACTTTATATTCTTCCATATTATAGAATTTTATTATTTAAAATTTACAGTTCTTAATTTCTTAAATAATTAAATTTAAATACTACAAGTTAGGGTAATTTAAAAAAATATTTTATTTAAGCTAGATATTTAGTAACATCAAAAAATAAATACCATTACTTAATTCATTCATTAAATTTATATGATACGCACTTAACAAACATTTTTCTACTTATTGTACCTATAACATATAGTCCTCTATTTAATTTTCAATAAATTTTAGCTTCTGCAAGACTTCTTTTCTGACAGCTATTTTTGGTTTAAGTTTACAGAATTCACTTTTATATTATGTATCTTTTTGCATATTTTTTATAGTATCCAAAAATACATAAATATTCGGATGCGGAGAACAATAATTTTTTATCTCTTTAATTGTTTAAAATTCCCCAACAATTAAAAATATGGAAGTAGTGCAATTCGAGCCAGGGATTAAATAGAAAATATTTACCTAGAAATATTTTATTGCAATTCAGGTTGGGGGTTAGTTTTAATTTAAACAAAATAATTAGTGAAAAATAGAGTAAAGTAGATACGGAATTTAATAATAATCCACATGAAATTGCAAATTATGAAAAACACCAATACACCATTTTTTAATTTCAGTAAGTGTACCAACACTATAAGCATTAATGCAATGTAATACAAATATGTCAACAAATAACTTGTTGTGTTCAGATTTAATTTAGTTTTGGTTAATACCTTCTGGTCGTGGAGAAAATATAGTCTGTTACTCGGTTAGAATGAAAAAATTCTATACTCGTGGTTCATTCTAACCTTGTTAGGTAATTATTGTTGGTATAAGTGCAGTTTATAGTGATTCCACGTATCAAGAAAATTTTCTTGTATGATGTGTCAAATATTTAGTAGTATTTGACCAAGGACTAAGATTCCAAAAACCTATAGGTACAGTAGTAAAGAAGACCACGTTCGCAAGGATCAAGCTTAAAGGACTCACCAGAAAGACACAGCAAACTCATGAACATGGAAAAAGCGGACGAAACTGACACTAATCTTCTCGTTTGTTTCAACTAACAAATCTACATGAAGCTTTAAGTCACGTTTATACTCGAGAGTATGGGTGGGCAAAAACGGATCCATCCCAATCAACAACTGAGGAAATTGACGGATTTTACCAGACACTACAGAAAATACGCCAGACCCAGGAAGCATTCGAAAGCCTGGCGAATAGATTATCATCGACAATTATTTGACAAAATGATGTGACTAGTAGATGCTTTGGATCAGTCCGTAAAAAACTGAGCCTAACTATCACATTGGACGAGAGAAAAGCGCACACAAACAGATGATAAGAAATATGAGTGCTATTTTTTAAAATGTCCTTGGAATAAAGACAAGCAAACACGAAGAAAACGTTAACGTGGAAAAACTTTTCTAATTTATATGTGCCTCATAAGAGATACATTAGAAGCCTGGACTAAATCTAATTTGTGTATATAACCAAAATCTTTTGAGATTGGATTTTTACCCAACCACAATACTTTCTGATAGAAAAAAACTATTTTTGTAGCTTTCCAAAGTGAATAAGTAAACTATGTTTTCATACGGTTTTTAAATTTCTGAATTCCCCTTCTCAGTTGTTGGGTAAGGTTGTTTAATTTATTAATATTTTCATGTTCTAGATTTTTGTCACTCATTTCTGGAATTTCCTTTTACTTTTACCAAGTTCCATATTTCTTTAGGAACGTGGTTTTCCATGAGTTTTTATGATTAATGTTCTATATTGTTTAAATAATTACATTCAACTTGAGTCTAGTTGAAAACTTTTCCAGTCGGTACCTTTAATTAGTACCGGATTTGATTGTTTAATTATTTAGCAGAATTGGAGACTTATCTGATGTTGGTCCCTCACTTGCTTCATCTTGAATGTATTTTATAGTTATTTTTTTTAAATAAACATCTTATAAGAAGATACCAACATTAAACATTTTAGGTTATAATCGAAAATTTGATCACATGGGTATCAGAGATAATCTTATTATATGGAATAAATCTTATCTTACGGATCGTATCCTAATTGTATGAATTTATGTCATCTGGCTTTGTTGTCCCATCATGTGTGCCTCCAGGATCTTATTTTGGGTTAATATCTTTAATGTATTAATTAATGATATAAAAGTTTGTTTCGATAGCGCTGAGTTCTTGTGCTTTGCAGATGACTTAAAAATATACAAATGTTCATTGGTGCAATGGCATGGAATTAAATCCTAACAAATGTCTAACAATTAACTTTAGTAGAAAACGTAATTCAATTGAATTCATGTACTGTATCAGTCAGGTGCCACTGGCTACTGTAACCGAATTGAAGAATTTGGGTAGAATATTTGATTCTGCTCTCTCATTTCTCCTTCACATTTTAAATTCAACTAACAAGTCAATTAGAATGTTTGATTTTATCAAAAGAATAACGTATAATTTCGTGAATGTCTTATAACCCTTTACTGTTCTTTAGTCAGGCCATACAATGAGTATGCATCTTCAGTATGGAATCCCTCTTATGTCTATCCTCAGATTAGTTTAATTCGAGTCGGGTATTACTCCAATTAACTTTTATTATAATTATGACGAGTTACATACACTCTGTTATCTAGATACTCTACAAACAAGAAGATATCATAAGGATCCTAAAACCTTATTCAAGATTATTCATTATTTGATCGACTGTCCCACTCTTCTATTCAGAATTAGATTTTTTGTACTATCCAGAACTATAAGGAATATCAATGTCTTTTTTCAGTCCTATTGTAGGACTAATATGAAAAATTTCTCATTTTTACTTAGGACCCTAAGGCTAGATAATAATAGGTCTAACTTCCCAAGCAGTTGCAAATGTAAATGATATAAGAGTCATTTGTATTTACGATTTTATCTTTTATCTTTGCTATGAATGTTTATTTGTACTATTAATTTTGCTTTTTATTACATTATGTTAAAACTTATAGTTTTGTCTATAGGTAATATAATGAGGGCTCTGTCCTGTAAAATAGGACAAATAAATTCGAAAAATTAATCAAAAGATAATTCTACAATCTAAATAAAATATTAAGTGAATTATGGTGAAGTGATAAATATTCCGATGTCGCTGACATATTTCCAAATCTACAAAAATAGAGGAATTACATATCGAATATGTGGTTTAGGATATCAAAATGATAAATCATTGGTGTATTTTATAAATCTACAAGAAAAGAAATATAACTAAGGCTTCACACGAGAAGAGATAAGGCGAGAATTACAAAAATCTCGTCTCGGTCACGTTAGTTGAGAAAAAAATAAGTATCGTTTCAGTCTCGGTCTGGTCTTGTAACCGTTTGTCTCGTCTCGTCTAGTCAAATCTCGTTTTTGCTAGAACTTATTTCCAAGATAGTACAAAACGAGGTAATTTTTAATTCTATTGTAATTTATAAATGCGTGATTATTTATTTATTTTTGTTTTTTATTTGGACGTTACTAAATCATTATCTATACAAATTATAATTATAAACATATTGTTATATAATAATAGTATATTATACACCAAGGTAGAGAAGTAATTTTTCTCAGCCGAGCATTATTATTATACCGAGATGCGAAGCATCGAGGGATAATAAGTTGCGAGGCTGAGAAAAATCTTCTCTACCGTGGTTTATATACTACTTTTTCCACTACCAGAACATTTAATCATTTTTACAATATTTTTTGGATTTTTTGGGTATATATTTGAAAAGAATTTAATGGAAAAAAGCAGTTTCTGAAAACAATTGAATGAGAATATTCAATAAATTAAATTGATATTTCATTATGTTAATTGCACTGTAAATTTTAAAACTTTCAAGTAGTGATGAAGAATGAAGAATTTGTTTCATTTGACACTTAGGTTTGAAAAACTATTAAATTGATTTTTAGGTTACTTTTAGAATAGGTATTATTGCATAAATAGTAAGAATCTATATCAAAATATTTATTACATAACCTTAAACTTTTTCAAACGAAAATATATTTGACAAAGAATTACTTACCTCTATTTCATTTGATTAGGTCGAGAATTCACTTTAAATTATAGGAATTCAATAGAAAGTGCTTATTTGCTGTCGAATTTCTTATAATAATTTAAAAAAAAACTCCTTCGACAAACGCAATGACAGATGCGTATTATTAATTTGAAAGAGTTCCTAAGACCGCCTCCTGTGACATCACGTTTAGTCTTCAATTGTTTTTATTATCTACTACTAGTAGATAATCAAAAATTATCTACTTGTAGAAGAGAAATTTAACTTCTCGACTCGAACACAGCATAAATAATGACATCTTCTAATACTAGTAGTGGAAAAAATACTTTTTTTTATTCATACACGTTACAATATTTTCGCAAACATACATTTTACATTTCGTTAATTATAAATGTTAATTAGTTTAAAAATATTATTTTATTATAAATTATTTTTATATGGGAGATAACTGAATGTCTTTACAGACACCGTTTTAAAAAAATTACAATTGTTGAATTTGAACTGGAGAGCATGTTTATTTAAAATGTTTTATTCTGCACACATACCTTCAACAACAAATGTAGTTTCTAGGTACTCTTTGGTTACCTAAGACCTAACTGGGTCATAAAATTGTATTATCCTCAAACTGTTTGGAAGTCCTAAAGAATTCGAAACACATTGAGAGTGTCATTTTATATAAACTAAAATATTTCACAAATGGTTAACAGATTTTAAACTTTATCGTAACGTATGCAGACCTTTCTTTTATTATAAAAAAAATAAATTTTTATATTGCATGCTAGCTTATTTTTCTCGGAAATTCAGAAACAAATTCTGAAGAAATATGAACAAGACTCTCGTATGTGGTCTCGGTATCGCCTAAATAATTTTCAAAAAGGTCTCGTCTCGCTCTCGTCTCGATTTTACGAGACGAGATGAGACGAGAGAAGTATCGTTCTCTTGTGAAGCCCTAAATATAACTAGAACAACAGGTTTCACAAAAATTTGTTACTAAGGTGCAAGACAAAGAGTCCATTGTTATATGAATCGCATTATTGAATGAAATCTTGAAATCTCCAACGAATTTGCAGCTAATGAATTTAAGACCTAAAAAAATATAAACAGTTCCATGAGATATCCGATCTCATCCGGCCTGGTTACAGGCGTGAATGGAACTGCGCATGGCACAAATACCTTTTTGCATTTGCTCAAAGTCCTCTCCGAATTTTTTCCCCTTGAGTTTCAATGGGATTCGAACCCACTGCCCAAGTATAAAGGTTGATACCATAACCAATTGTCCACCGTGTATATCAAATACTGTTTTACACTGTTGATTTAAATTATGTTTAAAGAATTTTTACCTCTTGTCGACATAATTTAAAATTGCCCAATGTCTTACAGACTTCATACTTATTTCTTCGTTTCTTCTAATTTTTTAGACGCTCTCGTCGTTTGATTTGTAAAATCCTTAGATCAATTTTCATCAGATTTTATATGATTAAAATTGATATCCCACTATTTCACTACAGCGGCTGTACAACGTAATCGCGTGATCACAATGGCCTGCTCTCATATGGGCTTTACTGCACTTCGATGGGCTTCATGTATCATCGCGACAAGGGGTCAAAATTGCCAGTAAGACTCACATATAAGCTTCAAATCGAAACGTCAATTTATGCCAAACAAGAAGTGTCACAGTACATCATCAGATGAAGCACTTTGTTTAATTTTATTTTCAATATCGTTCCATATGTAGTCACTTCTCAACTGATTGCTATAATTTTTGTTACTCATGTCATAGAACTCTTCATATTGTCGAATTAATAAAATTAACCTTTCAATTTGTTTGACATTTGTACTTTAGCGAGCGACGCTACACTTCATTCACTAGTTTTAAAGCCTGACGACAATTAGACACGTCAAGCTGATTGCAGTTCAGCGACGCGTCGTGTAAGTGAGAACCGCTACATAAGAAACCACGAAAACTGATTCAAGAGACATTTTAAGGCTCGATGAAGTAAGACAATCAGAGTTAAGCGCACCGAAGCTTGTATGAGAACCAGCCTTTAAGCTTCAAATCAAAGCGTTAAGCACGTGACTCAGTTTGTGCGAGATCAGCTGTTTGATGAAGCATTTGTATTAGCACTAGTAAGTAATGTGTGAATACGAAAAACGCAAGAAAAGAACACGGCGTAGATATTGGGTATACTAGCGATGCTACACTTAATTCGCTAGTTTTAAAGACTGACGACAATTTTACGAGTCAAGCTGCTTGGAGTTCACGAAAACTGATTCAAGCAACATTTTAACGCTTGATGAAGTCAAGCAAAGTAAATCACGCTGAAGCTTATATGATAACCGGCTTGAAAACCTAGGGGCGGTAAGACGGAACTTTCTTGACGCACGCGGGGAGTGGATCCATATTCTTTATAAAAACATATAAAATTTATATTGGGCGATATTTATTAATTATTTTAAGTATTAATAAAAAAAATCATGAAGCCGATCCTGTCAAATTGCCCTCGACAATTCCTGTTCTATTCCTATTTAGATACGGTACTCGATCGTTTTTGTATTCATGAATGAGTACCCGAGTCACGGGTGGTTCTTCAAAAATCGCACCTTCATAAAATTTCGATTGTGACTTTTGCTCCTTTTCGAAAACAGGACAATGGGAATTGGATAGGACTGTTTTTGGACTTTTAAGTGCAACAAATTTTTTAAGATGAATGTTATTACTTCTTTGTGCGATAATAGTGGAGCAGATGGTTCGTTACAATAAGATCATTAAAAATGAATAAGAAGTTTATGTGTGGTTTTTGTATCTGTATAATGGCACACTTCACTTTATTTTGTCATTAGAAGCATTTAATATCTGATTATTTTGCATCATATTGTTAATATGAAAATTATTATATCACCCTGTATATTGATTATGTACTCTTACAAAATAATGTAAACAAGCAGCTGGAAAACTGTTTTATAATAAATTGTTTTATTAACATTGATTATAATATTGTGTGTGGTCAGTATTGTTTGAAACAATTGTTCTCATTTTAATTATAACATTGATGGAGGTTTTACAATATTTAATTAAATTATCATGTTCAGAAATAAACAAATATATCACATTATCTTATCTAGTATTGATTTTTTGTTTTTAAAAATATTAGTTTTTGATTTATTTGTAGTGCTTAACGAGTTTTTGACAGATAATAGGTTTGTTAAGTAGCCATTAAATGCCCAATAATACTATCAGTAAATTGATTAAAATATTAAATCACTATTATATATTTAATTATTATTGATAAAAAAATCAATATTAGATACTCTCGTTATTATTTCTGAGTATTTATGGAGATTTTGTGGAATTTCATATTATTTCATAGGAGGAAATGGTACATTGTGTATTTATTTAGTAGTCAAAGCAATCCATTCGGACGACAATGTAAATTGTCGCAAGCATTGAAGTCTAGAAATGTGCTTTTAGAGGTACACATACTATTTTTTTAAATCAGTTCAGCCTATGTTTAATAATTGTACAAATTGCAACATAACTATAAATATACAAAAATAGATGAAATAAACATTCCATATGTGTAAATAATACACTCAATAAATGTTATGAATGTGAGTTGGTTGTTTGCGTGTATTTATTTAATGTTTAAAAAGTATATTAAAAAACCAATTTTGACGGCCTATAGGCCCTAAAAATTTTCCCGGGCTCTTTTTGGTCCGGGAAAGTTCATTGCTATGCAACGGGCTAAAATACTAGATTAGCGTATTTTGGGGTCTGAATTTGCTCTCATAAAGTAGGCATTCTGGAATGATTTCAGAAAAAATGATATTGCTGATACAGAAGAGGACACTTTGCAGTAATAGTATTATTTTTAGTACTTTAAAATAGTCTCACTATAAGTGTTATTTAAATGTTTCTCTGAGTAGGAAAATTAACATTTGGGAAATTTAAAAAATCCTATAAATTTTGATGAATAATAAATTAAATAAACCAAATTAAATAACAGTAGGTGGGCGAGCTAAGGTGATCAGCTATCGATTCGGTAAAATGGTTCCCCAATTAAAGAGGTTTAAAAATAATATGTAAATTGGTTCCCGTAATTTTTCTCTTACCTGATCTTTACGTGTAAATCGGTTCCCCTATATGTAGGCACTTAAAATGGATTATCAAACAATAAAACGTATTATTTACTACATGGATTTATTTACATACAAAGTTCAATATAGATTTTTAATTATTATCCGAAAAATGCATATTATGACATACATTGATTATTTCATTCTTTCATTAAAGCGCAGTGAAAACAAACATCTAATAAAATGTAGTCGACTAATTTCGTTTTTACCTCTCGCCCTTCAGATAAGAGAGGTGTAGTAATCATGCTAAAAATTGGGTAGTGAGTTTTCAATATCAATACATGTTTTAGGGTCCCTAGAATACGATTTTGATATTTTCGCGATGATGTCTATTTGTGTGTGTGTTAGTGTGTCTGTTAGGATGCATGTTGTAGTAACGATAACTCAAAACGTACTGAATTGAAAAGTCTGAAATTTTGCACAAAAGATTCTGGTATCCCAGATTCGATCTGATTAGATTTTGGTATCAACTGGACAACCGGAAGTAGCAGTTACTATTAGTGATGACTAAAGAAAATGGCAATAAAGTATTATACATATATTTTGCATACACTATAGTTTATTTTCGTGTCATTAATATTTTCAAAACTTTTGCCATTGTTGCCAGATTTACAAAAAAGTCAATTTTTTTCATACTTTTTTGTGCGAAGGTGTAAATTTTTGATTCAGAAATGGCGAGAGGTCATGTACTGGCCACATCAGATTTTTTGAAAAAGATTTTATATATTTTTGGCGGTTTTTAACTTTACTGTTATGTATTTTAGCCGTGATATTCGCACTTTGTAACTTTAAATAAATTTCCGTTTGAAATTCTAAGTTTATCCATAAAAAAAATGAAACTAGTAAAAGGAATAATCTCTGCCCGATTTTTCAAAACTACGTCCCGTTTCCGTCAGCGGAAGGAAGTCCGATTCGAAAAAATCGGATTTTTTTTTCTCAACGAGTCGATCTTACCTACACAACACTTTAATAGAAATCAGTATTGACAAATTTGCGTTCCTTATCGAGAAGTCTCGAATAGAAAGTTCACTTAGTAAGCTGGACCGGGATGATAGAGCCTTTCATTTTTGAATAAAAACCGATAGCCGAAAGAATTTTCCGGATCGGCCATACCGTTCTCGAGTTATCGTGCGCACAGACATCCACACATCCACACAGACAGACTTTTCTTTTTTCGCGGAAAATCAATTATTTCCACGTTTCATGACATTTTAAGTCATTTGGAGCAAAAATTTTTTTTAACATTTTTGCATGATTTCAGTACTACGGTTTGCCATACTTCACCAAAGGTGAATTATTGGCGGACCGTAGTAAATAATGGAATCCGCTTTAAAAAAGACGTATTGACATGTTTGTGAAAAGAGTCAAAAGAGTGAGTGTAAGTTCAACTGAATTTTGACCCCAAAGGGAAAGCGGAAAAAGAGTGTTTTCTGATACATAATTATCTGTTAAATAAAAAACAAAACAGTCGCCAATATCATCAGGACTTAAAAAAGTCAGTCCGAAAGTTATAACTTCAGAATTTTCGTTTTTATATATTCGACTATTACGTCGTATTCTTGAATTTTTCTATACCAGGACTTGGCAGGATGAAACCGATATCCAATTGATTGTGTCAAACAAAAATTTGTTCCACAGCGTTGTGGATGGCTTTCTCAAAATCAATAACGATTTTTGAAATTTTTAATCTAACACAATTATCTTCACAAATTCTTATTATTTGTTATTTATTTACCAAGGATAGATCTTTATATCCTGAGGGTGACGATCTTACAAACTCGAGGGCCTCCAGCCCGAGGGTTTGTAAGTCACCCAAGGGTATAAACCTCTATTTATACCCACGATAGATACAAACTTTTATGTTATACTAGTTCGTTATTGCATCCACAATAAAAATATTAAAAAAACTATTTTTCGTATTTATGCCCGCGCAGGCCATAGAGTTCACTTTGCGGGCCATAAAGTGTACTTTAAAGTCAACTTTATGCCCGCACTGGCATAAAATGTATGACATAAAATAATATATGTTTCTGTGCGTTTAGAAGGAAACAATAAAAAAAATTAATGGAATATAATGCCCGTTATAATAACCGAGTAATGTAAAAAAATTGACAAAAAAAATGCGCACAATAATTAAACGTACCATATATATAAATTTGCGTAGTTTTTCTAACATTTGAATATTTGATTTACACGAAAATATCACTATCTGTTCAATTCTGTTATTAATAAGTAGAAACTGGTCACCTCTATGGGTTTGAATGTTTACCTCATCTAGAAAGTAAGTTTCCTCTATGTTTTTCGGCAAACTTAGTTGTATTTTTTTATGAGCATTATACAGATTTCTTCTGACACAAAAGAAAGAGTTGATGGCAATTTTGTTTGAAGTTCCCTGTGAATAATCTTTGCTGGCTTTTCAGATAGATCCTCGACACCTTTTCTTTTGCAGGCAAAATTAATAATTGTCGGTTTACACTCCCTTAAAATCGGTCTCAACGTTAAGTGCCTTCAGGTAATTAATTTGTGGGCTTGGGAATTAATCTACGTATTGTTAACAGCTATCAGGTTGTAACCTTTCATTTAATACCTGTTTGGAACCAAATTACCAACACCCTATCGATTGATGAAACAAAATTAAAAAATTCGAAACCGTTCTTGAGTTATGATAAGAGACGGACGGACTGACAATAAGTCAATAAGTACCTTCGTTTTGTTTCGGTACTTAATAATGGTTTTTTTAAGTTTTACCAAAAAAAAGTTTTAAATTTTGACGATTAAGATTAAATAACCAAATTTCGTTTCTAAACCAATCTTTTTTATACTGATAAAAATCAATAACTGACAGACGAGTTGACCTACAACCATCTCATAAACAAAAAAAAACTCACTAATGACTTTTATTCCCTGCCTATTTTCCGCTTTTGGACCTAGACCGTGAAGTTGGCTGCAAAAGGTGGCCTGGCGCCCTAGTGCTCCACCCCGCAACCCGAACCAGATGGGTGTGACAACCTTTGATGGTCGCCGATTCATTGCTCACTGACCTTACGCCGAAATCACAGAAAATTCGTTAGGGCTAATAAACTCGGTGTCAAATTTCTGTCTTTCGAAAACAAAAGGACCAAAAACAAAATCTGTCATGTTTTGAGTCATGGGTTAATTTTTGCACAATTATTTTTCGTAAATACTGCACAGACGATAAACCGAAATAAAAAAAAATCGGCTGTGTCATTGCAGAACTCTCCCAGCTGTTCTTTGGAATAGGATTATTTTAATTAAAAAATACAAAATTCCTGAATCGAAAAGTAAAATGCTGTAAATGCCTCGTAACTTGCTAAAAAAAATGGGTAAATATTGCAAAAATGCGCAAAAATTAATTAAAACGAAAAACGACAAAAGTTATTAAAAATGGTAACAAGTTATTATAAAAACTAAAAAGGTAACGAATTATTTCCAAAAAATGATAACGAATTGCTAAATTTCAGCAAAAATTAAAACTATAATAAAAAAAGAGTGAAAATAGGCAAAAATCAGAAATAAAAAGAGGCAAAGATGCAGAAAAAGACAAAGAGATAAAAAAGGTACCTAACAAAAGGGAAAAAAACGTAAAATAAAGCAAAAAAGAAAAAGAGGCCTAATAAAGGCAAAAAGAGGAAAACTGTGTAAAACAAAAATCAATAAAAAGTTCAAAATAGCCAAATAAGACAAAGTAAAGGGAAAAAACGCCAAAAAAGGTAAAAAGGGTCAGAAAAGGACAAAAAACTCCAGAAAAATTAAAAACTATTAATAAAAGTTTAAAAAAGCAATAAAAAATGGTAAACATGCCAAAAAAAGGATAGAAAAACAAAAAAGGCAAAATAGAGATAAATAAAGGCAAAAAAGGCAAAAAGTTTAAAAAAGTCCAAAAAAAAACCAAAAAAAAAAAGCAAGAAAAAGGGCAAAAGAGGGGTAAAAAAGCCAAAAAAGGCAAAATAAAGACAAAATAAATCCAAAAGCATGGAAAAAAATGGTATAAGAAGGAACACTAGGATATCCTAAAATCATGAGTGAAAACTATTGGGAGTTCGGGAAAAAGTTGGATATAAAAATTGTAGGGAATTTTATGCTCTACAATTTTGCACTAGAATATTTTGCACTAAAGCGCATTGTCTGTCTTCAAAATAAAAAAAAAGACGAAAAGCCTAAATGTGTATATTTTTCGCCCTGTAGCGGAGAAACTATGGAGAATTCGAAAAAAAGTTAATGATAAATATTAATGTTAAAAGAAATTTGGTGCTCTATAACTTTGTACTAGAAAATTTTGCACTAAAATGTATTGTTTGTCTTAAAAATTTGGAAAAACTAAGGATAAACTACATGCACATTTTTTGCGCGCCATCTACTGGCGCAGCTATTGGAAATTCTCTAAAAAGTTTGATACATAAATTGTTGGAAATCTTATGCTCTAAAACTTTCCATTACAATATTTTCCACTAAAGTGTAGTGTTTGTGCTTAAAATTTAAAGAAAGGTAAAAAATCTTACATGCTTATTCAATCAATGACCTTCTACTGTTCCAATTTGAACCAAAAACTAATTGTTGCATTCGAGGCATACACGAACCCAACGAACTCATAGCAAATTACAGCTTGATTGGTCAAACCGTTTGGCAGCTATCGTGGAAGATTACACACAGACACACAGACACACAGAGGCACAGACAGACCTTACTCTAAAAATTGTTTTTTCTATCGATGTCTCGATTTTTTTTGCTCTTTTACTATACTTTCCCTTTGATAGGACCGGGAAAGTAATTAATCTAAATGCTTTCTGAAGAAAAACAATCAAATCAAATTCGCTGTGAATATGTAATAAATAATATAATCGATATTTTCATCATCTGTCAAAATTTAAACTCGCCTTCCTTCCTTTGAGAATAAACTCTCGTTGACAGTTCCTTAAATATAGGCTATACGTGTATTTTTGACATTTTATAAAAATCGTTTAGTACAGTTATAGAAATGGATAGATTTGGAAACGAAAATAACAAAATATCAATATTTGACAAATAATCTGATCAAATTTAACTCCATCGCTTATAACCTAATATTTTTTTCGATTTTTCATTCAATAGTTTTGTTTTAGAAAATTCAACTCGCTAAATTCGAAGATTGATGTTCAAAGAATAAAACGCTCAAGCTAAAGCTTTCGGGTTTTAATGAGAACATCAATCTCCAATTTCAAATCGTTAATTTTTCTAACAAAACTGTTTTCGAAAAATCGAAAAATTTATTCGCTTATAAACGAGGTCTCGTTATGCGACAACCCAATGGGGAGTTGCATACTACGACCTATATAAAACCTCTATCTCTGCAACCAAGCGAAAACGGGCTATATTATCTTCTATATAGAGAAATGATCCCCATCGAATTTTGAACAACTTAATTTTTTTCAAAGGAGATAATGAAACTCGAAGTCAATACCACATAATGTATTTAAAGGTTGAAAAGATCTTAAAGATCTAGTCGCGACATGTTTCGGCTCAGATGGCCATCTTCAGGCGCTAAAATTACAAAAGTGCTATCGTGAGTACAATATTTTAAATAAAAAATAAAAAATATAAAAATAAAAATGAGAAAGACAACTTACAATGTTTTAAAAAGTTAATTATGTTATAATTAGTGGTATGAAATTATAACAATTGTAAAATTTTAAAAACGTTATTGATAGGAACTGCTAATAATATAAAAAATAACACTCCACAGGAGGAATTTAACATTATCAATAATGTCGCGACTAGATCTTTAAGATCTTTTCAACCTTTAAATATATTATGTGGTATTGACTTCGAGTTTAATTATCTCCTTTGATAAATTTTACCACATTCGAGAATGGATAATCTAGTTTTCTTAATTTTTTCTGTGGTCTGTATGTCTGTCGTCTGTCTGTCTGTCTATCTGTCAATCTCTCTGTCTCTTTGTCTATCTCTCTGTCTGTCTGTATGTCTGGTTGCCGTCCGCAAAGCTTAAAAATGTCATAACTTTTGAATGCATCGACATGACATTTTCACCTTTTTTTTTAAGACTCATGAGTACTATATTTTAATAAGAAATGAATGGAATGGGAAAATGAAAGATTGGGATTTTTCGAGTTTTTTCCACTTTTTTCCAGTTTCATAGGAAAAAAGGTTGTAGTTTTTGAGCAACCCTTTTCAAATTTCGTAAAAAGATACCTGAAGTACTGTTACGAAGCCTATTGAAAATAGAAATAATCGGAAAATTCCTTTCTCCAAGTTATTTTTCATTATTTGAAAAAAATAATATTTATGAAACCGTGACACATATTTAAAAAACAAAAATACTGAAATGTAGAAATAAAATAGATCAACAAGTGCATTTAAACTATTTTTCTGAAATTTGTTGAATTTCAGAAAAAAAATAAAATCTGAAAAGTAAATTCCGAAAATCTCGGAAACCAGGTGAAATATCGAAAAATGTAGAGTACTTTTTTGCTGTACTTGAAAGGATACTATGAGAACCTGGTTATTTATTTTCGTTCAATTCTAACAGGATTGTCCAAAATTAATGTAAAAAATTTAAATTTTCGAATTATGTCAGGGAACGTTTTTTGTCAGTCTTAAGTAGACGACTATAGCCGAGTACAAATTTCGACAGAAAAAATTTAAGCATAGTACTTTCTCTACTCGACGACGTTTCAACATGTGTGCAGAATATGTCTATGTTGAAGAAACGAGGGGAGGGAGATCGTAGTCATCGTATTTACTTACACCCTTGTGATTAGTTATTGAATTACCCTCGACAATTATTGCCATTATTGTTTTGCAATTCTCATAATTAATATAACCACCCTTTACATTTTCAATAGATATTTTCTGGTATTATTTTATGTATAATACCACAGAGATAAATTCTTTGTCTCTTGGTATTTAAAGACACAGAACAAATGGCTATAGAAAAACGAGCCAGTTTAGATTAGATTAGATGGAAAGACAGAAACAGAAGAAAAATGGGAAACACAAAATTCTTATACAAAAGAATTAACTAGAAGGTGAGACAGGGAGAGACAAAAAAAAGAAAGAAACAGAGATCAATAGAATATCATCAAGTAAAAGGGATGATGTCTCTTACATTAGGAACATTAAAAATTTAGATAAATTGTTAAAATTAATTATAAATTGAACCCAGCCCAGATTGACAGTAAAAAATAAGACATCAGCTATAGGGTGATTCGCTAGTTAACCACGATACACCAAAACAAAGTGTTTCAAAACATTGAAAGAGAACGTAACATTTCATCATACAAAGCTCCAAGCAAAGAGATGGAAGTGACGTATTCGAAAAAATAGTGAGATATATCAGCGAAATTAAACAATAGCTAATGACAGGGTGGACAAATATATAAATTTTAAGCAATTAAAATAATTATTTTAATTTTAAAAAATGATGCAAAAAAGTTTTACATGTTACAACACTTAAGCAAAAACTTATTTAATTCACATGGAATGAAAATATACGTCAATTACTTCGGTCCGGACGTATTAAAATCATAAAAAAAAATTGAAATTTTTGTTGTTGCTTCAAATAACTTTTCTCGGCATTTTGAGCCACCACAACACGATTATGTGAAAAAAAATCTGATGTGGCCAGCACATGACCTCTCGCCATTTTTGAATCAAAAATTTACAGGTTGACACAAAAAAGTATGAAAAAAAATTATATTTTTGTAAATCTGGCAACAATGGCAAAAGTTTCGAAAATTTTAATGAGATGAAAATAAACTATAGGGTATACAAAATATATGTGTAAAACTTTATTGCCGTTTTGTATAATAATGGCGTCATCACCCATAGCAACTGCCACTTCCGGTTGTGCGATTGGCACCAAAATCTAATCAGATCTAATCTAGGGTATCAGAATCCTGTATGCAAAATTTCAAATTTTTTTATTCAGTAGTTTTTGAGTTATCGTTACTACAACATCCATCCAAACACACACACTAACACACACACACACACACACACTAACACACACACACACAGACATCATCGCGAAAATATTAAAATCGTATTCTAGGGACCCCAAAACGTGTTTATCAATTGAAAACTCACTACCCAATTTTTAGCATGATTCCTATACCTCTCTTATCTGAAGGGCGAGAGGTAAAAATTTAATGTCCGTCGGTCTGGATGGATGGATGGATGGATGTGGAGACGATAACTCAAGAACCAGTGGTCCGATTTCAAAAATTCCTTCGCCAATCGTTTTCTCGTATTTACGAGAGGAACCCCATTGTTTTTGAGCATTCTAACTGTAAGTGGGTGGAAACTGGAGGGGTTGAAATTTCAATAAATTCATATCTCCGCCATTTTTAAAAATATCGGAAAAGGTCATGAGACTTTTTTCATGTCTTAATCATTGTAAAATTAATTGGCTTAAAACGTTTTTCGATTTGATCTTCATGGGGGGAACTGGAGGGGGTTGAAATTTCAAAAAATTCATTAACGCAATTTTTATAAAATTAGTTAAATAATTTTTACGATTCTTACGATTTAAAAAAGATAAAAATCTGATGTGGCCAGCACATGACCTCTCGCCATTTTTGAATCAAAAATTTACAGGATGACACAAAAAAGTATGAAAAAAAATTATATTTTTGTAAATCTGGCAACAATGGCAAAAGTTTCGAAAATTTTAATGAGATGAAAATAAACTATAGGGTATATAAAATATATGTGTAAAACTTTATTGCCGTTTTGTATAATAATGGCGTCATCACCCATAGCAACTGCCACTTCCGGTTGTGCGATTGGCACCAAAATCTAATCAGATCTAATCTAGGGTATCAGAATCCTGTATGCAAAATTTCAAATTTTTTTATTCAGTAGTTTTTGAGTTATCGTTACTACAACATCCATCCAAACACACACACACACTAACACACACACACACACACACTAACACACACACACACACACACTAACACACACACACACAGACATCATCGCGAAAATATTAAAATCGTATTCTAGGGACCCTAAAACGTGTTTATTCATTGAAAACTCACTACCCAATTTTTAGCATGATTCCTATACCTCTCTTATCTGAAGGGCGAGAGGTAAAAATGGAAAAAGTGTAAAAAATCGTAAAAAACGGGCACAGAGTCGTAAAATTTCGTAAATAATTCAAAAAATTGAGAAAGAGAAAAAAAATGGAAAAATCTTAAAAAATCGTGAAAAATAGTAAATAATCGTAAAAAAACGTAAAAAACCGTAAATAATGCTAAATAATCGTAAAACGTCATAAAGAATCGTGAAAAATCGTAAATAAAGGGATAATATCGGGAAAGTTCGAAAAATGCGAGTAAATTAGAAAAAATCGAAAAAAATAAAAAAGAAATAGAATAAAATCGAAAAAAATCATAAAAAACCGGAAAAAAAATGAAAAAAAAAACAAAAAAAAAGACGGAAAAAAGATGAAAGATGGGACAGTAAAAACAAATAGATAGAAAGGCCCTAAAAAATTTAATTTCAATAAAAATGTATAACAAAATCAATTTTTTCTTAAAATTTTAATCTCGACTGACAGAAGCATAACTTGCAGGTCATTTTTGTTATACTTCACAGTACTTCTTCAGTAGCTAATCATTCTGATTACGTCTGTTTAAAAGACTAAAATGTCTCCATAGCGTTGTCCATAAATTTCGTATTGCGTATAGTTCTTGACTGTATTGTTAAAGTCAATTTTTCTGGCCGAAGTACCTAAAAACATCATATGTTTTTACCCCGTGTAATATTTTTAAATTGAAAGCAAAGATAAGAAATTTATTTAGAATTTGTATTGATTGATATCGGTAGATAAACCCAAGATCTTATTGTAAACTAAAATCATAGACCTTCAGTGGTAAACCCCTCCCTAACATAACACAAAACGTCGGCGACCAACAGCCGAGGGGTTAAAATAACCCGACCAACAAGCAACGAGATACTCCAAATATGCTGATAGAATTTATCAAGGCGCCGCGTCATTAACTCCAGACAATTATTAGCTATTTGCAGAACCAATTAGGTACGAACCATTACACTTTCTGTTAATTACTTTTCCACTGACTGTACATAATGGAGTTTCGTGGGGTTTTGTTCGAATTATTAGTTTACCAAGAGTGTAGGACGATCACGACGAGTGATAATGGTATGACCGCCTGACAGTTGACATTTAAATTAGATGCGTGTACAGGGTGGGTCTAAAAGTTAACAACTTGATTAATATATGGTTAGTTGCTATATACAATTGAAAATGTGTAATTTTAAGTTAATTTCCATTTTCGGTTACAGTCCGGAAAGTACTCATTTCGCAGATACTTTTTCTTGAAGAAAATAGTTTTTTTCTGACTACTGCCGGAAGTGACACATCATTGTTGTCACTTTCCGAACGGTCATCACTAAAATGAATACCATTATTTTAGAGGGAGTTTCTTTATTACACACACAAAATATTAAACGAAGTGGAATACATTAAGGGGGGTTTTAGATGGGTTGAAAATTTAATAAAAGCGTTACTTGAACACGCCGAAAAATTTAATACTTTCCTCCCAAAATGTTATTTTTAAATTATTTTTAAAAATTTTTCCTAAATTTTGTTTGTAGGATCAGTGTATCAAGTATCAGCGGTGAATTGATTACATGGTGAATTAGTGGCGGTGAATTGATGAGGCGATAAATGGGGAGTTCAACAAAAATATAACCTCACGTTTATTCTTTAGTAACAGTTAGAATTAATAAAATAAAACCCATTGAGTTTAATTATCTACCGTAATTTGAGCTAGATTTTTGAATAAATTAATTTAAAAATTCAAATTTCGAATTATTTGAATATGCTGCCATTACGATCGGTGACGTCACTTATGTGCAATGAAGTTACCGGCAAGTCGTTAACTGCAAATGTGTAAAGAAGAGAATACGAATGAATAACAGCTGTTAAATCTCACTTATACAGACAAAGATGGAGAAAACCATTATATGATAATTGGATAAAGATGAAAACTTGGACCTATCCACTGTGAATTCGCATTCAAAATCGAGAGAGATAAATAGATATTAGTTTCCGCTGTTAGATAAAGAAAACGACTATTTTAAAGAGATCAGGTAATAATTTGCTGTTTGGTACATAAGTGCTGGGCACAAGCGTTCCTCATTAAGTGAAAGGTCGCGTCCGCGTCTGCTTACTGCATCGTTCACTGTCCCTGTTGTAGTTTGTACTCTATAGAGCTGGTTGATGATGATAATTTTCCGTGTTTATTTGTATTTGTAAATATACGTAAACAAAGGTAAAATTAAACACAATTAAAAACATATTGACCAAACGACACTTTATAAGCAAACGTCATCTATATTTGACAGCGTCAATTTTATTTAGAGAAAATGGCCCACGTTAATATTATGCTGCAGCTATTGCACATAAGTGACGTAGGCGCACTACAAGTTGCATATCTACAGTAATTTTTAAATATCATTTTTTTCATGTTAAATTAAATAAAAAAACAGAAAAAACGATTTTTTCATAAAAAGAAATTCATGCAAAAAAAAGATGGACTAATTTTTCAAGTTGAACTCCCCATTATGTAGGTATACAGGGTTTTCCCAATCCCCTGTACAATATTTTATGTTCTTGAAGGCCTCGTTTTTGTTTTAATGCATTTTTAACAATTTTATACTTCCAAGTAAACAAATAACTACCTTTAGCAAGTACATCGTGTTATAGGTGATTGTAAAACTAAGATATATAGATATATATCTAATTGTGGTAATCCTTATTATACTTTCGCGTCCTAGGGTCTATACTCGTCCTAATGGCGCCTCGTCCTGGTGTCCTCGCGTCCTATTGTCCCCGCATCCTAGTGTCCCCGCGTCCCGTTCCCGCTTGGGGGTACATCTTCCGTGGCATTAATGCATGTTCAGCTGTGAGTCCACCAATGAGTTTCCATATAGTAGGATGGTGATATTCAAATCGTCCAAAGAAGTCATTGTGCCAACCTTCCAATACAATGTTGATACAGGAAAGGCCTTTCACGCCCAAGCCATGTCTTCTCGAAGTAGTCCATTGACTCTCATGAGATGACTAAAACTCAGAATCAGTGAGTGACTTGTACGCAGCTTCCACATAAGCCCCAGGAACTCGAGCGAGAACAGCCAGAACACGAAGGGGTTATATAATTGTACACGTTCAAACATCGGAGTAGAACTGATTTTTTCAATTGCGATAACTTTTTAGGGGTGGCCAAAAACGAAAAATAATTTTATATTTTGTGTTGTAATACTTGAACAAATAGAGATATTAATTTGATTTTTGGATTATAAACCCTTAATATAACAAGAATCAATCAGAGGACCTTTTAGCTAAGGTATCAAAAAATTCATTTTTTTTTAGATACGACCTACCGTCTGGGGGACGACAACAATATTTGGAAAAATCACTTGAAAAGCTTTAGATTCCGCCTTTTCAGGTCCATCACCAGCGAAGTAGGATTGTCAGATGACTCGAGATTTTTAATGGAGTTGAGAACCTCCAAGTAAGTGGCCTCTTGCTAGCTTTCGAGAAAAGCGAAAACTATAGAGGCGTAACTATACCAGAACTAGTAGTGCTCTTAAAATGACCACAGTTGGGTGAACTGCTTGAAAGTCCCATTAACTACTTTTTTATTTCGGTAAGATTTTTTCTTTTCCGAGAGATTATCGTTTCAATAAGATTTTTTCCGATGAGTTTTGTTTAGGTGACTTTTTTCCGGTTACTTTTATTCGGCGACTGTTAGTATAACGTTTATTGGATCTTCAAAGCCTGAATTTTAATTTTTATGTAGCAAAGGTTTTTTTAAATGTTTTAAGTTAGCAGAAAGAGTGGTAAATCTTTTTCCATTTTTTTTTACAATTAAAATTTAAAATTTTCTTTAATTCTTTGTAAATATTAATTTTAGATCACATGATCTATCCTGCCTATTTTCGTAAGAATTTTTTGTTAAGTTCTCTGCATTCAAATTCATTTTCTACTGGTTGTTCTTCAACATATTATCATAAGAAATTTGTTATGTTTAATATTTATTAATGACATAGTTAATATTATTGGTGCGGTCTCTACTTTTACAGATAATTTAAATGTAGTTTATGTAAATGATAAATTTCGAAATTATCGCTTTCCATTTTTTAATTTCTTCATCAAATTCCCGAAATAAATTGGAGCTATATATAAAATTAATTTCATCAATTTCATTTCTCAACGAAAGTAACTTCGACAGAAAATTAAGGAGAACCTATCAATTTTTTTTTTGAAAATGATACTTATTTCATCTTATGAAAAATTTCCTTCGATAATTATATCTCATTTTCTTTCATTTCCTCTGTTATCCGGCCTCGTGGAGATATTAAATAGAAGTAAACGCACCCTTTGTCATTTTAATTACAATTCGAGCGAGTAAAAAGCCTATAAAAAACCGTAGCGAGATAAAATAAAGTGATTATTTTTCGGGGGTGCGGGAACATAAGTCACATTTAAACGTGGCTGTCTATTAGGGAGTCAACATCCGGAACCAAACGGGGAAACTGATCCATTTTATTCGGTTTAACACTCACTTTGTTGGCTTCGAGTTGGTTACCCCGCCGAATAGGGTGACGGGCTGGCCCTAAATGACACTAATAATTAATCTTTTTTCTTAAAATCATTTTTAAATATAATTTTTACTGTCAAATCGGTAAAGATAAGACATTTATCATTTGATTTAGTTATAATTGTTGAATTTGGCGATAGGTAAATTTATGATATCAATTATAGAAATTTTTATTTTTAGTTTAACAATAAAGTATTCATTCGTATTATGGGATTACTGGAATATTTGTTTACTTCAATCAAAATTATTACTCTTTAAATTTAATTTTTTTAATGGAAATAATAAGTAGTAGGGGAAAAAGTATATAATTGTGAAAGAAGAGAGACTAATTAAAATTAATGAAAGAAAATTAAGAATAGGAATATTATATGATGTAGTATAAAAGAATGGGAATAAAAATTTAAGTTAAGAAAAATTATTTGCTATGGAGTCTCTTTAAGAATACCTGAACGACCGAGCTTTGCTTGTTTTTTCCTATTTTTTCATATTTTTCCCCAGTTTATACTATTTAGGTATACGTCCCCAGTTTATACTATTTTTTCCTATATTTTCCCAGTTTTTTTTTCACAATTTTTTCCCTATTTTCTCTATTTTTCGCTATTTTGCCATTTTTTCTTTTTCTTTCTATTTATTCCTTTTTTCCTATTATTTTCTTTGTTTTTCGTTATTTTTTTCTATACGTCCTTATTTGGACCTTTTTCCCTATTTATTCCTATTATTGACTTTTATTTGATATTTTTATGTGTTTTTTCTATTTTTCTTTATTTTTCCATATTTTTCTTCATATTTTTGCCAATTTTTTTACCTTATTTTTCCATATTCTATCCCATTTTTCCCTAGTTTTTTACATTTTTCCCTATTTTTCCCATTTCCCCAATTTTTCCTGTTTTTCATTATTTTTTTTGTTTTCCCTACTACTTTCCGTATTTATCCCTGTATTTTTTCCTATTTTTACTATTTTTCCTTATCTTCTCCTATTTTTCGATATTTTACCATATATTTCTTATTCTTCTTGATTTTTCTGTATGTATCTCTAATTTCTCTATTTTATCTATCTTTGTCTAATTTTTTCCTATTTGTCCCAACTTTCAATATTGTTCCATATTTTTCCTAGGTTTCATATTTTTCGCCAATTATACTATATTTCTCATATGTTCTCTAGTTTTCGCCATTCTTCCCTATTTTTAACCAATTTTCGCTATTATTCCTTATTATATCTATTTCTTCATTATTGTTTCCTGTTTTTCCATATTTGTCCCTATTATTTTCTATTATTTCATTATTCCCTTTTTTTCTTATTTTCCCCAATATTTTTTACCATTTTCCCATGTTTCCATATTTATTTTCTAATTTTTTCCTACTTTTTATTAATTTCCCGATTTTTCCCCACATTTCACTAGTTTTCCCAAATTTCCCTTTTTTGCACAATTTTTCTCCATTTTATTAATCAATTTCAAGATTTTTCTATTCTGTTTTCACAATTTTGCCCTATTTCTTCCTCTTTTTCTGTTTTTCCTATTTTTCTTTTTCCCATATTTTCTATTTTCTTCTGTTTTGAATTAGTTTTTCCTATTTTCTTTATTTTTCCTTACTTCTCCTTATTTGCACGTATTTTTCCCCATTTTGCCCTATTTTGCCCTATTTTCCTCATTTTCTCCTATTTTCCATACTGTTTCCTTATTTTAAACTATTTTACACTATTTTTCTCAAATTTCCCAATTTTTTAATATTTTTCCCAATTTTTTTCCCATTTTTCTGTATGTTTTCCCTATTTTGCAATCTCTTTACCTTTCTCTATTTTTCACTTCGCTCTATTTGTTCCGGTTTTCCCAATTTTTAGCTATTTTTCTCTGTTTTTCTGTATTGTTTTTCCTTGTATTCCTATTTTTCCTTAATTTTCCCCATTTTCCATATTTTACGACCTGACCCACCTATGAGAAGGAAAGTATTGTGAACGAGCAATAAAAAATTTTCGAGATAAAGATGGAAATATCCATTTTGAGGTCACCTGAGATGATTAAGAGCATTTCCAGATGGAAGTCTGTCTGTCTGTCTGTCTGTGACTATTTTTCCACGATAGAGGCCACACGTTTAATCCGATTGAGCTGAGGTATATGGGTTTGGGTTACCTGTGGGAAGAACCCATTAGTTTTTGTACGACATCTGTCAAACGGAAGTGTCACTATCAAAAAATGACAGATGCAATATGTCACGGAATTTGACTTGCAATATGTCATTTGAAAGCCCTTGAAAAACTCTATTCAGAACAGTCAAAATTATTTCTCCAACTGTCACCTGTCAAAAATAAAAAAATGTCAAAATTTGGAACTTTAACATTAAATATCTGCAAAAGAATTTGTGGATACTCGTCGGTAAAGTTTTGGTGCGACACAACCGATTTTTTTTTGTTATCTATTTTTCCCTACTGCCATTACACGTTCGAGTAAGTGCGTCAACATATACATATACTTATTGTATGTAAACCACCGTTTTTCACCATTTTCTACCCCTTAAATTAAAAATTTCACAAACTCCTTTCTTATAGCGGGTGTCTACATTACAAACAGACCATACTATCAAAATTTCAAGTCTCTGGATTCAGTAGATTTTGCTGTGCGTTTATTCTATGTCAGTCAGTTAGTCAGTCAGTCAGGACTTTGTGGCTTATATTATAGATTTTATTGAATTATAATAAATTTTTCATTTATCGTAAGTTATAAGTAAAAACTTGATCTTTACACAATTTTTAGAACATTAAGAGGATGATCTCTAAATATTAATTTAGTTATCAAAAATGGTTTCAAAATCATGTGAAGAACCTACTGAAATTTTATTTTTTTTTGTCAAAACGGTATATTCGTTAGTGCTTATCTGTTCATCGGTTCCTAATTTAATTAAAAAAATACCAAGCTAATAGACCAAATTAACATATCATTCCGAGTCCTTAACAGGACACCAACCCTTCACAATATCCATAAAACAAACCCTTCTCCTATTATCTATGTTAATTCACAAAATTATCTTGAGCATTTCAACTCTATTAGGTCTAATTAAGAAGATATTTCGTCATCAACATGTGTTTCCTTTTCTTCGTGCATTCCTTCTGCCAAACCGGTCACTCCGTACATTGTTTCGAATGTCAAATTAGTATTTAATGACGTCGCCGATGGTTAATTACAACAAATGCTAAAGTCAATACTGGGAGGGTGATAATTGCGCTGAAAACAAAAACAAATGAGCAAAAAGACACGAAAGAATGTTGATGGTGGAGTTCTTGTACGTTTTACAATTTGACTAGAGTAACAAATTAAACAAGCTATTTCTTTTTTTTAGTAAGTGAAAAATTTAGATTCAATTTCAATCTCAAACTTTATTTTGCCTTCATACTGACCTTTCTAAGAATCTTGTAGTACTAAACACCCCCTAATTAAGGCACGTTTTAATTACATCCCAAAAACATGATTAATATTAGTGGAACAGATGTCAGTTTAGCACCGCATACCTCCTAATGAGGCAGCTAGCGACTTCAGCCATTCTGGCATTCCTCCTGCCCATGAACATTAAATTTGATGCCCGTATCCGGAATATCGGGAATCACGGATGGACACTCGTCAATCCCTCTCATTCTTAAAAAGAGTTCGTCAGAAAATCGAAAAATTATCATTACAGGGTAGGCAGGAAGTCTTCGTTTTAAGAATACATTTTAAGTAATTATAATGTGTGTCTTTTATATATCTAATTATGGATAAAAAATTAAAATAATTTCATATTTTTTAAATAACTCTAAGAAGAAATAAATACTGCAATTGCCACATGCTATTAAAGAAAAAAGAATTTATTTGGCAACAGTGTTTTGTTTTCTGAAAGAATGTATATTGGCCTTAATATATAACCAATTAAACCGTGTTATAAAACTGAAAAAAAACAATCCTTATTTTAATGAAAGTCTTAAAACGTCACTAATTTCCAATTCTTTCTATATACCATCCTGTAAATTTTGCAGCAGGAGTTTTTAATGATAATACGCGTGAATGGCATTAAGTATCAACCAGGTGTGTGGAATGAAATCACTAATGAATAGTTGCATTGTCCATTGGCGTGAAATGATCCCTAATTGTCCAACAATCGTTAATGCTGTTCGAAATTCCAAATATTTCCTCTCCGTCGACCAGTGAATGGACCCTCTGATTGGATTGCATTCAAACGATTTATTGTTGGTCTATGAGTGTTGGCTTTTTTTTCGTTTATTTGATGTAAAGTCATTCGATTACTAAATTAATAATGTAACAATAATTCATTTATATCAAATTTATAAGGTCTATTTCTATAAAGCCATCATTAAAACTACAAATAAATCTGTATCGTCATTTTTATTTAAAAAAAGATAGATTTTTGAAATTATTTTTAAAAATTATAAAAATATTTTTACTTTAAAAGTTATGCCTTCAAGAAAGAGTTATTTACTTGTTGTAGAATTCAAATTGTACTGGACATGTAGGTAGGTAATTTAGATATATCAATTCAATCAACGATAATTTGTTATTTTGATATCTTTTGATGTATAGTAATTGAGCAAAGAAATGCGAATCTGATGTATCATCCTACGATTGAAGTGAATTCGTGCGTTGAAAACGTACTCAACAAAAATACTTCGCTTAAGTGGAATAATGCTTTGAACTTTACCTAAGTATGCGTTAAACAGTGCCGAACGAGTTTTTTTTATTTAAAGAGACTTTTAATATAGAGTTTTTTTCTTAAAGTCTATTTTTATATATTATCAACATAATTTATATCAATTTTTAACGTCTATCAATTTAGCAAGACAACTTCGGAAAATTACAACGGCATCTTATCAGTAATTTGCCGCTTTTTGCCGTAAATTAGTTGTGGAAAAAAAATTTGCCGCTCTTTTTTTTACCAAAAATTCAATGTCTCGCTAACTTAATATCAAATTAGCAGGACAACTGCGTAAACAATGACGATACCAAAAAATTAAAAGCTGGAGAATTTGCCGTTTTTTTGCTGTTAATTAGTTGTGGGAAAAAATTTTTGCCGCTCTTTCTTTTTCCCAAAAATTCAATGTCTTGCTAACTTGATATCAAGTTAGCAAGACAACTGCGTAAATAATGACGATATCAAAAAACTAACAGCTGAAGAATTTGCCGCTTTTTTGCCGTAAATTAGCCGTGAAAAAAAATTTGCCGCTCTTTTTTTTAATAAAAATTAAACATCTTGCTAACTTGATATAAAATACTATTGCGTAAATAATGACGATAGCAAAAAACTAATAGCTGGAGAATTTGCCCCTTTTTTTGCATTAATTTGTTGTGGAAAAAAATTTGCCGCTCTGTTTTTTATTATAAATTACACATCTTGCTAACTTGATATCAAATTAGCAAGACAACTGCGTAAATTATGACGATATCAAAAATTTAAAATCTGGAGAATTTGCCGCTTTTTAGCGCATTTTCCTCTTTATTTATAAAGAAAACGCACTATTGTTCTTACTTTGTCTGTCCGTCTGTCAGGTTGAGAACTCGGCAACGGCTCAACGGATCGAGTTCGTTGATGGCTCTTTAGATTGACTCACATATGAGACGATTCAGGACTTCACCCCCGGAACTCCGGCCCCCTCTTTTTGCCACCTACCGGTACTTGTTATTAATTGAAACAATTTTTTACATTTATTCGTAAAGACAAAAAAAAATGAATAATCTAAAAAGTCGGAAATAAATCTTGCAAAGTTGATTGCTTTCTAATATTTTCAATTTTAATTTTTTACTCAAAAAACAGATAGAAACTTAAAAATCTAGCACCATCAACCTTAAGTAATTTTCATTTAGAATTTGTTTCTGAAAACAGATTTTTAAAAAAATTAAATTTAAAGGTTAACTTTTGTAAAGCCGCATTAAGTAATTTTTTTTGTTTTCTTAAATTTGAAGTTGGTATATAAAAATCCTGGAAATTGTTTATAAAAAACATTTGACAATTTTTTTGTTTCCACAACTCTATAGCGGCAAAAAGCTGCAAATTCTCCAGCTTTTATTTTTTTGATATGTTCATTATTTATACAGTTGTGTCGCTAACATATCAAGTTAGCGAGATGTTTAATTACTTATAAAAAATAAAGGCAAAACTTTTCCCATAACTAATTAATGGCAAAAATGCGGCAAATTCTCCAGCTTTCAGGTTTTCAATTAATTAACGGCAAAAAACAGGAAACTCTCCAACTTTTAGTTTTTTAATATCGTAATTATTTACGCAGTTGTCTTGCTAACTTGATATCAAGTTAGCAAGTCATTTAATTTTTAATAAAAAAAGGAGCGGCATGATTCTTTTCCACATCTAATTTACGGCAAAAAGCGGCAAATTCTCTTGATATCAAGTTAGCAAGACATTGAATTTTTGGAGAAAAAAAAGAAAGGCAAAATTTATTTTTCCACAACTAATTAACGGCAAAAAAGCGGCAAATTACTAATAAGGTACCGTTGTAATTTTCTGAAGTTGTCTTGCTAAGTTGATAGACGTCAATTTTTAGGCAAAATAAGTATTGTATGTAGACTAATGTGATTAAATACTATTATGATACCTACTCTTCGAATTATATCTTTTAATTAATTTTATTGGTCTTGACATAAACCAATAATTCTCAATACATCAACATTTCCCAATAATCAAGTCTAAGGATTTCGGACGCTCTAGGAAAAATGATAAAAGAAATAAATACAAATAGAAAATAAGCAAAATCATACAGAGAACAGTAGTTTGTGCAACAAGTGTGGATATGGACAATTCACACGAGTTGAACAGTACATTTATTCTACAACCCTAAGAGAAAAACTAAAAAATATAAAAAAAATTACAGTTACCGGGTTTAAACCGACGACCTTCGTATTCGAAAGCGAGAACGTTAGCACTGAACTATCACGGGCTGTCACGGATTTATTATAAAAACATAAAACTAATAGGCACTTTGTATTTTTAAGTAGGTCATATTTACATTTAGTTTTTGATTTTTGGCTAATATTATTATAATTATTACATATTTGCTGCTAAATGAATATCTGGTAAAGTACCATTTATTAAGTCATCACTTATTTAAAATTAAAAAAAAGTAGGTGGTGGGTTACTAAATGTGAACTTGAATTGGTGGATTTCCATATCTCACGCTAATGAAGCAAGGACCAAGCCAGAAATTTAGAGGAGGGGGGGGGGGGGTTATTAGGTAACATAAAAACAAAGAGTAATTTTGCTCTATATTTTTTTAATTTTCCTCTAGATTTTTACAAGTCAATAGTCTAAAATTCAGACAAAATATAAAAGGTATATGTTATAACATAATTTTTTATTTTATTAATTAATAACACAATTAAAAATAGTTACAAAATAAAGATTACTCTTCTCTATTTTTTTAACAAGAACGTCATCTGTAGAAATGCAGATTTCGTGATAAGGACTAATCGGCTTAGTCGGTTTTGCCCACTTGAATTTCGTAAGTACGTGTTCAGCAGTACAAGTTGTAACTGGAAAGCTGAAAAATCTTCAATAAAATGAATATGTTGCGATAAAATTCTCTGTTGCATTCTCCCAGAGCTTCAATAGCGCACGATGTGTGTGTGTGTGTGAAGTTAGCCCCCCATTTTTCGAATTTTGATATTCTGTAAGTTGTTCCAAATTGTTCTAGGTTTGTACGAAATTGTTCAAGAAAATTATTCCTTAAATTTAAATACAAAGGTCGAAAAACTCCAAACACCATTTTTAGAGCTAGCCCCTCATTATTATTTTTTTCCCATTTTTAGGTAGATTTCCATATATGCAATCTACCTATTGTAATCGATTCAATGACGGGACCCAGCACCAGGAATAGGGGCGCTACGCCGATTATGACCTTCTGAATAAGAATCAGTAAAAAAAAATGTATGTATGTATACATGTATGTGTAGACATTCCGTTCCGGCACGATAGAGGTCGCAATTTTGGTCTAATCAACACCAAATTTGGTACAAAAATTCTTTGGGGCAGTAATTCGTTGCGTATTGCAAATGAGCATTCTACTTCTAAGGGGGTGAGAATTGCAGGGGGTTGAAATCTCAAAAAAATCAGATCTGTGTTTTTTTAAGTATCACTTCTTGGTTCTCACTTGATACTGTGTGTAGTGAATTTGAAAGTTATCGGTTAGAGACTTAAGGCGAGTTCTCATTAGTCGAATTTATTGATCAAATACTTTTAGACCCGGACAAAACCAACAAAAATAATCAACTTAACTTCATGTCGGAAGAATTCTACCAGACAGATAATTTAGATTTCGGAAACCCATTTAAAAATTTAGTTGTTTCAAAAAATTAAAAGTCCGAAAATTATACACTAAATCAACAATCCTGTTTAGTAGAAAATAACCAAAGCAGTATAAACATTTAATTTTTTTTATAATAAAAGAAAGGTCTGCATATGTTATGATAAATTTACGAAATCTAAAATCTGTGAAATATTTTATTTTATATAAAATGACACTATCAATGTGTTTCGAATTTTTTAGTACTTCCAAACAGACCTAGAAACTACATTTGTTGTTTATGGTTGAAGGTATGTGTGCAGAATAAAACATTTTAAACAAAATTTTCAATTCTATTTCAGATCAAATTTGACAATTGTAATTTGTTTAAAACGGTGTCTGGTTAGATGTTCAGTTATCTCGCATATAAAAAATAATTTATAATAAAATAATATTTTTAAACTAATTCATAGTTAATTTATCATTAACGACATGTAAATGCATATTTGCGAAAATATTGTAACGTGTCCGCCCGAAAGTTTTAAATGGAATTATATTTGGTGTTTTAAAAGATATCGACTTAAAATTTTGGAATGCCATTAAGGAAATATTGGGAATATTAATAGTATATGATGTACCACCCCACCGTGATATTCACCGCCTATACCCACCCCCGGTCCAAAAAATTTAAATGACACCCTGTATTTTTTTGACATATTCTGAAAGAGTGTAGAAGGAGGATCAGTTATATTTTCAGTAAGACGGAGCTCCTCTTCATTTCTCTTTAGAAGTAAGGCAATATTTGGATACCGTTTTTCCAGGACATTGGTTAGGTCGTAGGGGTTCTACTGAATGGCCAGCTCGCTCACCAGATTTGACACCAATGGATTTCTTTTTATGGGGATATTTGAAGTCTGTTGTTTACAGGACACCACCATAATCCATTGATGATTAGCGTAATATAATCATAGAGGAATGTAGAAATTTAACACCACAAGTCTTTGAAAATGTTCGTAACGCTTTCGAGAATAGACTGTATTATTGTTTAAATGTAAACGGTGAACATTTGGAACATTTACAATTAAAATAATGTAAAGAGTCCTTGTTTTAATTCAAAAAGCGAAATATTCTTTTTTGTGATAGTTGTATTTTTTTTTGTAAGTTATGTTGTTTTCTAATAAGTTGTATTTTTCTGTGATAAGCTGTATTTTTTTAGATAATTAAATGTTTTGCTACTATCTGGTTTGATTATTTCGAAATTTGTGTACTATTTAAGCTTACCAGTTGTTTTCCTGAACATATTGTATCTGAACTTTTAGCTGTAAATATCTTACAAAGTTCATTATGTAATTAAGTATTTTTTTCACATAAACATACTAAAAAAACTACGCTCTTTCAGAATATGTCAAAAAAATAATCACGCATTTATAAATTACAAGAGAATTAATAATTACCTCGTTTTGTACTATCTTAGAAATAAGTTATAGCAATAACGATATTTGACGAGACAAACGGTTACGATACGAGACCGAGACTGAAACGAGACTTATTTTTTCTCAACTAACGAAACCGAGACCAGACTTTTGGACTTATCACCTTATCTCGTCTCTTGTGAAGCCCTACTTACTATTGACACGTGCCAATACTAATATTGTTTTTCCTGTCTCTTCCACAGTACCTAGTAGTGACGTTTATGATACCACCACCAACTTTTCAAGTTTGTTGTTTAATTGTAAATCAGTCACAGCTGCTCTGCATTGTCTATTTAAAATTATAGTTTATATTTATTTATACTTTCTGATTATTCGAAAGCCACAAACCGCACAGCCTCTACTTGGTGTAAAATCTCGAGACTGTACCCTTGGGATATGCGCAATGATTTTCTTTTAATTTTGTTTACGTGAAATTGCCTACAGAACAATTTTTGTACTTATAAAATTAGTTTTTGAAATTATAACAGCTTCAGCAGCTTCATTAATACTTTGGACGTTTACTTCCGACTGCACATGATGTTTAATTAAATATTTTGCGGATCAATCTCCACACCTGACAAACTTGTTCTTATATTATATATTGGTCTATCTGTTTACCTTTCATAAATGATGGTCGCGCATTTCTTTGACATTTATTATTAAATCCCAATGGAAGATATAAAAGTCAGCATTGTCAAGGAAGAAAAAAAAAATTGTTGAAGATGGTAATTAGGAATGAATTACTTATTGCAGAAACATTATACATAATATATATCAGGTAATTGTGAAAGAAAATGTCTTGTTAAATTCTGATTTCGTTTTCAATTTATATGCACAATGATCGTGGTACGAAACGGCGAAGATCAGAGGGAACCGTTTGAGTACCTCCTCGTCCAGATGGTTGAGAAATAATATTAATATATAATAGGTGGACATAAATAAGTGATACAACAGCATTGTCCGGGACATATTTATAGTTCATTAGGGGTCCATTCGAGTCCGTGTGGCCGACACATCTCTAATTGTATTCGAATAAGATTGTAATAACCGCAAGGAACGACGCGAGTACAGGGTCGGTATTTCTTCGTATTTTGAAATTGCTATTTTTGCGAAATGTTTTTTTTTACTATTTCTGAAGTATAAAAATAATCGTTTATTGTTTTTTTTTTCTGTTTTTACTCGAACACATTATTTTCCAGAAATATTTCAAGGATTAACTAAATAATATATAAATAGTTGCTATTAGAAAAAAAATACAATTTTTGGTATGAAATACATTGGAAATGTCATCAGGACCTACACTGAGATTTATTTTATTAAAAATAAATTTCATGGTGATATCATAAAAATCTATTAATTATCTGGAAGTTCATTAAACTTTCATTTATTATTAATATAATTCCAAAAATACTAGAAATCGGTAATTTTTAATATTACACAATTTATTCTGTTTATGATCAACTTTTTTTCTTTTTTACTCCATTTGCTATGTCCTTTTTGGCTAACTGTCAAAATTGTTTATCAAGTCTTATTATAGGTCTCCTTTTATTTTTCCCTTGTGCATTAACTTCATAGGTCTTCTTGGCGATTCTTTTATTCTTCATTCGTTCAGATGCTCGACATTTTATCCCTTCGTGGGATTCCTTTAACACTGATTTTTTAGTTTATATGAGTCTCTACCATTTACCAAAGAAGGTCTTATAAGTATAAAAAAAATTGGAAAAAGTGGGAAAAAAGTTGGAAAAAATAGTGGGGAAAAAATTGGAGAAGAAAGTGAGAAAAAATGAAGGAAGAAAAGTAGAAAAAAGGAGAGAAAAAGTGGGAAAATGGGGGGGGCGAAATAATTATTAACAAAAATAAAAAAATCAGTTTTTCCCCAATATCTCTAAACCGCTTTGTATTTTTTTCAGTTTTGGTTTATGCATAAAAATAGGTTTGATAATTTTCTTCAATGGCTTCCCTGGAATATTTTTAATCAAAATAATAGTTCGCCAGTGTTTTTTTTTTTAATAAATATTGTATTTATTATCTTCTCATAAAAATGGTCTCTTCAGTTTGTTTCGTTTGGCGGACGATTTTCGATTTAAATATTGAAATCCATTCAATTGCTTGACCCAAGACGAATTTAGCGGGAACTTTTAATGAACATTTAATTTATTTGATTTTTTTTTAAATAAACAATGAATTTCCAATGTATAACCGAAATCAGAAAAAAAACTGGTTTAGAAACATTAGGGAAAAACTAAATTTCTTAAAGTCATTAAAGGATTAACGCCCTTTAGAATCAGCATTCAATTATGAAACACCCTCTATATTTTAATAATATTTGGACCAAGTTTTAGTTAATTCTCTTAAGTAATTGTAATAATTATTTATTTCTAGACGTTTTTAGTGTTTTTAAATATTTTCATAACCAGTATAATTTTTTTACTTGCTGGATTTCCGTTTAGTTTTATAATTTCATCATGTGCTTTAAAGGAGAATATTTTTACAAATGTATTTGTTGATTTTGTACAAATAACCATGTAATAAGACGTTTCGAAGTGTAAAATAACTTTCTTTTGGATAAAGTTAAACCGTCCCTGTACCTCTATATACCAGGTGAATAATTTATATATAATGACATTATAAATATCGGATTAAAAAGATTTGTGTGGTGTGATGAATGGGTAGTAAGGCCTTAAGGCTGTCCCGTGTCGCTTTTAAGTAATTTAATTGATTAGTACTCGACCCGAAAAAAACTTCTTGTGTGAAAATTTAAATTTATAGGCAGAAAATTAGTGATCTTGGTCTTATTTATTGTCCGGCTTTGAGTTATGACCGTTCTTGCTCCGTTGAGTTGGTAGTTCTTCCCGACCGATTATTAATTAGGGATTAAGTTTATAAGGTGGGTCGATGAAAAGAGTTATTTATTTATTACCGAGGTTACAACTTACCGATTTTCATTCGTTATGGGTATTAGAATTCATTTAAAAATTAGTAAGCGCTTCCTACATCAGTTATTATTTAAAAATGTGTGTGTGTATGTGTGTTAACGAAATAACTATAAAAATTTATAAAAATCGTAGAAATTGGTCAAATCAATTAAGAAGAGGTTTCAAATTATATATTTTCTTTTTTCAGTCTCAATTATTTTCATATACAGCTAAATTGCAGGTTGTTGTTTTGGTTTATAACAATTTAATTAGTTTTATTGTTTTTAATTCCTGATATCTATAAATTTCATAACACATTGACGTAGTCAGTAGAAGAGCCCTTTGAAGATCCTCGTCGTTTTTACTATCTAAGAAGAACCGAAGAACCCAAGGGAATACTTTCAAGTTCATCCAAGAGGTTTGAAGAATACCTAGTTGTGGAAAAATTAATTAATTTTCACCATAACCAAGAAACCATTTACAGATATAGGAAATGTACTACTGCATCACGTTTATCTTGATGACAGAGTGCTCTACATCCAGGAAATACGGCACTGACACAGAGTTAGAATCAGGACATATTTCCATCCCAAGTATCACCGAATTCACCTTAAGAGCAGAAGACCAAGACTTAATTAACCAATTCAGCTCACTAGATGATTTTGACGATACGCTACAATCCCAATCGACCATCGACAACATGGAAGTAGCACGATTCGACGTTAATGACATGTGCCTCTTATTCAGCTACGATATAAATCCTAACGAACTATACGACTTCATCAAGGGAGCCATAGTCCTGCTAAACGACTACTACAATCCCGAAGATCCATAATTAATCCAGAACAAGTTCCTTATGCATGATATTTCCAGTAAGCTAAATTGGGAGAGCTAAACAAGTAATATTCATATACGGATGACCTCATTGCGGGAAGACATAAAGAACACTCTCATTCAAAATTTCGGAGACCAATGAAACGAGAATCAGAGACCTCGTCAATAAGAGACAATTAATAAATAATTTTTGTACGGAAAACATAGAAGTAAGGGCCATTAAACAAGTCATCTTCTGAAAACAGGACTTAAAGAACGTATGGATTTAATAATGAGAGCAATGAGACCTGCAAACCTCGCGTAGGCATGCAATATATACAAAAACAACATAAGATATTTGCAAAGTATTCAACCAGATATAAGCACCAACAGCCAACAGACCTTGATCAATATTCAAAAAAGCTCCAGCCCAGCAACCAGGGTTCCTTGCGTCTCCTAAATGGCAAAATCAAACCACCGCAACAACACCTCAATGGCAACAATCAATCGCAAGATTTCCAATGCAACAACCCACATTTAGGCCACCAACACAAGGCTTACAAACTGAAGGCTTTCAAAGACCTAACTTCAATCCACCAAGATCCGGAATGAGACCTCAGACGTTTAGAGCACCTAATCATCAAAATAACTGGGGACCTAGACCAGGCCTTTCGCAACTACCAAGACCAACACCAATAAGCATTTCGACGGCAGCTACCTTTAAAAAGCGTCAATACACTCAAAGAAGTTTCAGACAACAGAGTATACCAAAATCCCACTTTTGAAGAACTACATAATATAGAAAAACACGACCAGAGCTACAACCTCGAAGACAACGCTTACGGCTATTATGGCGAAGAATACGAAACTAAAGAACCTCCAACAGAAGACTAACAAAAATACCAATACAAAGAGCAAAATTTTCAGGAGGATCTAAAGATGAACCCAGAAACATAATTGAACTACACACCATTACCGATAAAAGTGAACTTCTTTACCTATCTCTAATCGTTCCCTAAAACTCCTCATCGACACTTGTCCAACAAAGTCCTTTCTCAATCCCGAAGTTACAGACCAATATTCATAATCATGCACAAGATCATTATGCAGAAATCCCTTCATTCCCAGAATTCAACTCTAACGGTACATTAAAATTAAATTTCATAAAACTTTCGATGGCCTCATAGGGCTTAATAACCTAAAACTTCTGAAAGCTCAATTAGACTTTCCCCAATCAAAACTATCTGTCCAGCACTCAATTCTCATAATCGAATACTACGGAACCAACAAAACGCAACTCTACTCGATACAGCTAGAACCTCATTCAATCACTCGCGTCCGATTACCAGTCAAGAAAACCAAGGGCACTATTCTAATACCAAGGCAGAACATTCAAGGCGCAGAAATAAGAGAAATTCTCACAAATGCCAGTAACCAGCCAGTCCCGATAGAAGTGACAAACATAACATCAGACCCTCTACAACTAGCACTCACGAACCAAATTTTTAGCATGTAAATCAACTTAGAAGATTATATCTACCATATGAATACATCCCAACAGAAACACTCAAAAACCGACATAAACGATATCATAAGAACTAACTGCCTCAATTCCGAAGAATTAGATCAGATGTCTTTAACTGACCAGATGCTGTATTCACAAGATCCTACCGTTATCTCATGCCCACAAAGAAGTCAAAATCCAAATATCGTCAATGCTGGAACAAGGAACAATAAGACCAAGTCAATCACCATGGTCCTCGCCAATCTGGGTCATTTCTAAGAAGCCAGATTCTGTAAAAGTCGAATGGCGTTTTGTGGTAAAGGAAGGTCAATGAAAAGGCCATTGGTGACCGTTATCCTATACCTAATATAATGGACATCCTAGACAAACTTCACTGCATCAGACTTGGCAAGTGAATTTCATCAGATAGAAATGACAGAAGAAGGTCCCTAAAACAGTCTTCAACTTAAAAATGGGCATTATGAGTACGTTGGCATGGTCTTCGGACTCAAAAGCGCTTCAGCAACATTCCAAAGAGTGATGGACAACATCCTAAAAGGACTCCAAGGAGAAATATGCCTTGTAAACATGGACGATATCATTGTGTTCTCCACATCCCTGCAGGAGGACATGCTCAACCTGACAAGATTTTTTCAACGTCTTCGAGAAACCAACCAGATGGAAACAGATAAAAGCGAGTTCCTCAAAAAGGAAGTCATATCGTCAGGCGTAATCGGAAGGCGTAAAACCGAACCCAGCTAAAATTCAAGCCATCATTGATTACTCTACTCCAACGACCCTAAAAGAAATTCCAGGATTCCTAGGCCTCCTAGGATACCAACGAAAATATATCAAGGATCTTGCAAGAATAACCAAACCATTAACCAAATGACTTAAAAAGAATTTCCAAATCGAACTCCAGATTTTCTTAAATGCATCAATATGTAATAATCTACTGAAAAGACGAACCAGTAGCATACGCCTCCCGAACATTTAACGAGATCGAACCCAAATACTCTACGATCTAAAAAGAAATGTAAGCAATATTATGGGCACTAAATACTTCAGACCGTACTTATTCGGCAGAAAATTCCAAATTCTTTTTTATTCATTTAAAACTTAGTAAGCGCTGTCTATATCAGTTAGTTTATACCAATTTTATTAGTTTTAATTCCTGATATCTATACAAATTTCATAAAAGTAAGCTATATTTTTATGGATACAGCATATGGACAACAGGAAATTCTTGAAGCCGCTTCAAGAACGGTACACGAAAACGAAGATTCACGTTGAATATGAATCGCTGAAAACTGTACTCCCTGGGAAACACGGTTTCAGAAAGGTTATTTCAGTGTTTTAAAAATGGGTTTAAAAGAAAAATAATATTACTAGTATTTATTTTAAATAAAAAAAATGTATTACTTAAAAATATAATAAATTACCCAAATGGTAAACTATTATTAATGAGTATTGTATACTATAATATTTGATTGTTGTTTTATTTTAAATTTTTATCCTTATCTTTTTCTAACAGTTTGTTTTTATTAATAATATAACTTTTTTCCTTGCTCATTTAAAACCCATCATTCATTAATTTAAATACATTTCTGTTTTTTTGTTTTGAGTCAATTAGGATTAATTTTTTACGTTGAACGGACTAGGAGAAACGGGATTTTAAGTGTGGCTGTTTAAAAATTCAGTCAACGATGGGGCAGTTAAGAAACTAATTTAGTTCTCCAATGTGTGCGAATCGCCAATTGCGTAATTAACCTAAATTTTTTACGATAATGTTTATTGACATTTCAACCTGTAAAATTGGCAGTTAGCATGTAGAAGTGGTCCCATATAAACGTGAACGCTACCAAATATATCCAATTAATTTGTTTGGAATAAAAACAGCTTGAAAAAGTATAAACTATTTCTAGACTAAAAAATATAGAAGAAAGAGTGCAAATAATATTTATCAACAGGAGTGATGATAAATAGTTTATCATTAGCTCTTGAAGATGATAACACATTCATAATAAAAATACGACTTACTGATGCCTTGATACATAAATAACTATTTATTAACGCCCAAAAAATATTATTTTATCTTTTTGATCTGTTAGTGTTTTTTTGATAATGTTATTTCAATTGTTTAGATTTTACTATACTGGGTGATTTAAATTTATCGATTTTGTTGTTTTATTTTTTTTTTAGTTTAATTCAGTTAAAAAGAAGAATTGACTTGGTATAAACATAATCCGGCGTTGTCCTACGCTTGTGTATCGACGAGAAAAATGTTGATTGGACCATAAATTCTTGCGGCTCTCTAATTGATTTAACAATATTTAACAAGTCTTCGGTCCCCGGTAGCATGGAGCGACCATTTGTGATCCCAAAACTGCTGCTACTTTTTCCCAACTGGGTGGCCATTATCGTTTTTGTGACACAAAAAGGCGGGAGACATCGTTTGCACTCTCCACTAGTAACGATAACATCTTTGGTATTTGTTCTAATTAAAACCAACGACTTTTTCTTTAGAAAACAAGAAGAAGATATCGAGACGATTGACCGTAAGACTTTTTATTAGAAATCGAATAAGTATGGACGATTGGATTTATTTTTCTATAAACAAAACGTTGTAGCATTTAAATATCTTGGTTTGGTTAATGGTCTCCCAGTATATGTATATATTTTTTTAATATTCCTAAATAATATAAATTTTACATAACTCATCGAACCCATTGGCGGTATGTCCCGTTTAATAACATCAATGCCTTTTTTATTACCATTATAACAATAGTTTATGTAAAATTTTCCAATACAACCGTGAAATTAAATAATATTATTACAAATTACAAAAGTTATTATTCAATTAGTAACCATACAATAAAAAACGACAGTAAAAAGGTTTAAATCAAATGTTTTTTATCAATAAATTAATTCTATTATTTTATGTTAGCCGCACATCATGTTTTGCAATTTACTTTAGTACTATGAGTAAATTGTACCGTTTTCATAATGTACAGAAGCGGACTTCGTATTAGTACTAATCTGAATTATTCGTCTGATTAGATAAGGTTTGAGTGGGAGGTTATATACATTTAAGTCTATCATTTATGTTTATTCGCTTAATATTTTTGATACCGCCGATTACAGAAATTATATTCTTATTTCTCGGAGTGATGTAACGCACTTCGGTCATTACCGGTTACTTTGGCGCCCTTAGTCCAAGTTTCGGATTGGCTCGGGCGCCACCTTCCTTTTATAGTGTGAAGGCCACTGCACGGGCAGCTTCAGTGGAGAAAGAAATACTCCAGGGGTCGTTATATCGACCAAAATCACGGGCGGCCAGAAGGGCTTTCTTTACTTGCCCTACTGGGTTTCAGTACCTGGGTATTAGCTATTTTTATTATTTCTGAATGATACCAAAATTACCAAATCCGTAGGTGGTTGTGTAACACGGTTCTTACTTTGGACGGTAAAGGCAAGTCTTCCAGGCTAGTTGTTGCCGGTTCTGGACTCCAGTATAATTTTAATTGGCTTCGATCCCGTCAGCTTGACCCGTCTCTTAAGGTCGAGGGGACTGCCACTGGAACTCCAATTGGGTTGGCCACAGCAACTCGGACTTCGGGCTGCCACTACTGCAGCTAACTTGATCGACTCCAGCTGCCGTATACCATAAGGTCGGCTGGACATGCGAAATAAATACGCGAGTGACTCCATCTTTCGGCGGGGTTTTACAACTGGTACGACTGGCCTTATACTCATATTTCCATAATCTTAAGTTCTACTCTAGTGCCGTACGCGATTTTATTTATATATTTTAGTTATTACGGAAAAAAGTAACTTAGTTACAGCTCCCAGACGGCCAGCTCCAAGCTAAAAAAAAATTAATTTTTTTTATAAAAAGAAATTAGCAACACTGTTGTATGTATGTTGAATCCCAGAGTCCGAAAAACATCAAAAATTTCATTTGAAAAATCGAAGTTTCTGACATTTCTAGCAAAACCGAAAATCGGCCATTTTGTTTTTATATATCTGTCAATCCAAAATTGTGTCTCATATTTAAGTACCAAATTTCATTGAAATCAATTGGAGGTGAAATAGGCATAGCCCTAGACCCACCCGGTATATCTATCTTACGAGTAGAATTTGACGGTGTAAAATGAAAAAAGAACATTAAAAACCATTTGTTGGGAAATAAACCACTGTTTCTATCGGCTGAATTTGTGAAATTATTTGATAGTGGTGGAAAAGTGCAGCTTAGAGCTGGCCGGTCGGGAGCTTATATACCCCGGTGCCCTGTCACATTTTTATAATTTTAAAGGAGATAAAAATAAAAGAGTAATGAAGAAGTTGTTTAATATTTAATAACTGTTGGAAAAGCAATGGGCTATCACAAACATTTGCCTTTGAAGGTAACATAAAAGTATTATCCATTTTTCCATACCAAGCAGCTGATAGATTAATGATACTTTCAAATTTGACCTCATTAAGATTAATGGATTGTGAAAAAACATTTTCATCAATATCCTCTTTCTCGTCCTCTGAGGCATCTTCCTCAGCTACATCTTCTTTATCAAAATTGTCCCCTCTTCATTTTAATCAGGTTGGATCTCCTTTTGGTAAGGGTTAAAAATTTCAAAATTGTCTAGGGAAAGACCTCCCGCTTCAGTGGGTGGGATTCCATACCCCGGTAGGCCCTCTTGTGTCACCCAGTGGAAATTATTTAAAATATCTATGACTGTAAGGATATATTTTGTCCTGCTGATATTTGCAATTACTACGGCCCGTGGTATTGAAAACGTGCAAAAATCTCAAAAATTTTTTTTGCTCCAAATGACTTAAAATGTCATCAAACGTGGAAAAAATTGATTTTCCAAAAAAAAAAGTCTCTGTGTGGATGTGTGGATGTCTGTGAGCATGATAACTCGAGAACGGTACGGCCGATCCGGAAAATTCTTTCGGCTATCGGTTTTTATTCAAAAAAGAAAGGCTCTAACAGAAGATGAGCAATTTCGGGTCCGAAGATCCCGGTCCCGCCTACTAAGTGAAACTTCTATTCGAGATATCTCGATAAGGAAAGCAAATTTGTCGATACTGATTTTTAGTAAGGTGTTGTGTAAGTCCAGACGCGTTGAAAAAAAAATTATTGGAAAAATTCCGATTTTTTTCGAATCGGACTTTCTTTCGCTGACGGAAACGAGCCGTAGTCTTGAAAAATCGCGCAGAGATTATTCCTTTTACTAGTTTCTTGTTTCTGGTCATCTTCAGTTTTGGAGCATCCATTACTTCTTTTTAAAGTATTCATTAAGGCAATATTTATCTGTTCTTGTGCAGATTCAATTCTTGTCGTTTTAAAATATTTTTTCTATCAAGAAGTACAATTCTTGTTAATCGGAAGCTCGATTTTATAGTATTACTATTTGTCACTCATTTTAATTTATTTTAGGCAAGGAAATAATTGCTTAGGTACAATAACTTCTTTCCCAATTTTTTTTTTGTCCAAATATAGAAACATCCAATGGCTCTATTAACTGTGTGCTATTGGCCCGTCAAATTAGTACCTTTGGCACTTTCAGTTTTTGAAATGCCACATGAAGCAACCAATCTTTAAACAAAATTTGGTTAAATCCTTGACTATTAATGCTTAGCTGTACATTTTATTTTGTCGGTGCGGGGAAAAGCAATGATTCGGTGCTAGAGGGCGCAAAGTCATGAATTTCGGGAATTTTTGAGAACACGAGTCTTATGATTTGCATTCACCCCAATACTGAACTGACGCGAAGTGCAGCTCAATAGCTCGATTTTTTTAAGATTTGGAAAAAAATATGTTTCAGAACACCAAAGAAATGCAATATTATTTTTACAGGGTGATCATCATTACACGAGACTATTAGTTGATTTATTATGTTCATTAAGTACTATCGATCAAAATTAACGTTTTTCTTTGAGCATATGACAATTGTAGATGACAGAAAAAATGCAATAGATTTTTTACAGGGTGGTGAACATAATATTTATTATCAGAGAATACGAATGAATTTGCATACGATACTTAGTTTATTTTTTTAGTCCGATCGATCAGAATGAACGTGAATCGATGAAAATATAATATAATTGTAGATGCAGAGTGTTCCAATTAATGGACGAACTCTCTCAGATTTTTTCATACAGCCAATATCTCGGTTACGACGTTTAAAAAAAATTAAAAAGATTGTAATTATTTCAAACTTATCTGCCTTTAAAGGTGTCATGTTAAATTTAACTTCTGTCAAACTACCCCTGAGAAACCACCCCACTTCAATTGTTCGAATGGCACCCTATATATTTTTCTTTTGATTTATGAAGTGCGATCTTCAATGTTGTACATAACGTGATTTTTGACAAACGTCAAACTGACAGAATAAGAAACTTTCAACAATTTACAAAAATCCATAATAAAGGATTTATTGAAAACAACTATAAAAGCTGCTCAACACGCCTCCCATTATTATTCATACATGCTTCAAAGCTCCTTATCAGTTCCCCCGTACAAGATTTCCTAATCATTTCATCGGTCCTTCAAGTCGATTGGTTTAGTTTCATACACTACTTTTTTCAAATATCCCCACATAAAAAAATCTAATGGTGTCAGATCAGGCGAACGTGCAGGCCATCGATAGGACCTACGTTTCCTATCCATTGATCTAAAAAATTTTGATCCAGGTATTCGGTTACAATGTCTTGATTATGAGGTGGAGCACCATCTTGTTACCACCACAAGAGTTGTCTTTCTTGTTTAGGAACGACTTACTTATTCCAACTTCGTTAGCCACTGCTCGAGTAGAAATGTGCGGATGAGCCTCCGTGTAGGCCAGTACATTAATACTAATTTATTGGTGCAGCATGTTGGACGTGCTTACATTTCCCTGGAAATATTCCTGTTCCCATTTTCTTCTCAACATAAGAAATGGTATGATTAGGTACACTGTGGGCCAAAAATGTATACAGTGAATTATTCATCACCAAATGCTGATTACTTCGAAGTTTCTAATTTTTTGAGTTTGATATCTGTTAAAATATCAAGTGTGGTACATCGTTGAAGTTAGAATTGATCGCACTTCACAAGTCAAAAGAAAAATATATAGGGTGCCATTTGAATAACTGTAGTTGGGGTTGTTTTTCAGGAAGCCTCAGTCATAACATGTAATCTCAACGAAGAATGGCATTGCTCATTAATAGATATGTCCTTTGTGATTTTACGAATATCTACGGCGGTATACAACAAGGAGGTTTACGAAGATATGTCATTCTTCGGTAAACTTCGAGGGACAACATATCCTCGTGAACCTTCTTGTTATATTTCGTCGTAGATATTTAGAAAATCCCAAATATTATCTTGACCACCCTATGAAAATTCTATTGCATTTTTTCTGTAATCTAATTATGTGTGATCAACGTTCATTCTTATCGTAAGTCATTACGATGATCACCCTGTAAAAAAAATGTTGTATTTCTTCGGTGTTCTTGAAACATATTTTCTCAAATCTTAAAAACTTCCAGACGCATGTCGCATCAGTTCACATTTGGGGTGAATGTAAATCATGTGACTCATATTCTCAAAAATACACAAAATTCATGACTTTTGACAATCTAGCACGGAATCTAGACATACGATCGAATTGGGTCAATGGATACTGTTACTTGGGATGACCCCAGCTATAACATATTTAAAATTCAGCCATTTTCACCGAAAGACTTTTTTAAATAAGATGTGTACCTGGTCCTTCATGCTTAAAAATCTTTCAATTCTGTCAAATGTTATTCGCGTATTTAAATCAACCAATAAGAGATCGTCGGGCACCTTATTCTCCCTTCATTACCAATGAAACTAATCTATATGCTATATCTAGCCCTCTATGATCTAAGATTAAACCACCCAATTTTACTTTTCGAGTATCTACAACCCTTTGTACCATTTTGGGTTCAATTCTCCTTCAAATGTTCAATCTATATACTACATAAGGGGTTTAGGCAGCCGGAACCTGTTGTTGCATATATGAGTTGTTTTCAATAAGTCCAATATTGTTTTATAATTCTTAACAGATCTTTATACGACAACCTTTTACCTTCCATAGGGTCATCTATACGAAGTTCATTTTATCATAATTGATGACGTTTTGTGAAAAAATGTAGTTGAATGTCATTTCCAATTTATCAAAATAATCATTGATTAATTCTGGTAAAAGTGCAGCACCAATGTTTTAAAAGTTTGATATAGACCAATAATCTGGCGAACCATCTTTTCCTCTAAACGGACACTAAGCTGAATGAGATCAAATGTTTTGCAAAACTGATAAGGGTTGGTGCCACAGAAACATACTTCCTAGTCGGTAGATTACCTTAATGACTTACGGCAGAGTCCGGGTCTTAGGGTTACCGAGGACCGTGGTTCAGAGCCCACGATAAGCTGTAGTTCCCCTCTTGTAGCAGAAAAGAGATGTTAAAATAAAAAAAGCAGCATCTTTTTCCAGGAAAGTTGTTCACAAAATTTATTAAGTACTTTTCATCAATCCCCTCAAATAATTATCTACAATTTGACTAAAATTTTTCTAATATTTGTATGCAATTTTGTTATTTAATTACTATTAATTGAATTGTAATTGGAAGTCTTAAATGTATTTAATTAAAAGAAACATTTTTCCTAATTATGTATCTTTTTTGTCTCTTTATATTAGGGATATACGCAAATTGCATCTTTGGACATTTTACGTTTTGGGACATTTTGCATCTTTGGATATTTTGGCATTTATGGATATTCGCAGTTGTATTTTTCACTGTGGAATTTTAAATTAATTTTGAAAAATAGAATATATATCACCGTACTCCAGAAAATAACTCCAGAAAACGAAAATCAGTCTCTGCTCTGGGGTGGATTTCGTTTATGATTTGACAAACAAGTTTATGCCATCTTGAACTTAGAACCAAAGAGATCTTAGGTGTATACTCATAAAATGTTAACAATGGTGAGTGCTATTTTAAAAATTTCAGATGTTAATTGAACGTTAGTTGGTACGCTAGTAGCGACATATGACCCCATTATTTTATTACATATACAGGGTGCTCCGTAAGTAATAGTCCATAGAATAATGATAGATTCTTAGCTTCGAAATAGTACTTTAAAAATACTAAAAAAAAATACATGATATCAAAACAAAATATTTTTGTTAATAATTGGTAAGGAATATGATTTTAATTTTAAATTTTGTTATAGCGGGCGTTACAGAAGTAAATTGATGATAATTTTTTTGATGAAACGTTTCGATAATTTTGATTAGAAAATAATATTTGATGTCAACGTCTTTACTATGTAAAAATGACAAGTTCAAGTGTTTTCGAGAAAAGCGCTAGTAAACAGTTGAAAGTCCTGAAAGGGATTTTAAAATTAAACGACAAAACAATTGTGAAATTATTGTCGAAAAAAAAATCGTTTTAACTTTGACACACTGCAAAAATAATAATACAATCAATTTTTTGGCTGTCTTTCACAGTTGGTATCGAAGAAAAATCGGCTCTAAACATGAATCTTCAGATTTACTAGTATATTTACTAAATTTAATAAATAGTAGATTCTTTTAATGTTTCGATTCTCGTATCTAACTGCAATAAGTCCACAATAAAGAATGACCCTGGGAAAAAATCATCTCAGTTTGTCTTCTTCTTTTATCACGTCAAATAAAATATCAACTATATTGGATTTTCTATACGAAATATATCTCAACGAGTGTGAATAAATTCTAAGTCGCATGGCAACGCTACAACAAATTGTAGAATTTTTTATCTTACCAAAAATGGGTTTTACAGATACCAAATTGGCACCGTTGATTAATTCCAACGAATGGAACATATAAATGTACCTTGAACCGAACCTGTAAAAAGCCTTACATAAAAAACGTAAATGTTTTTTTTTCTTTCCATAGGGATAATAAGTTTATAGAGATAATTTACTCTTTACGACGTTAAAGTAACTATTATTACATGTAATGAATATTTACATCTTGGCAATTATATTGAAACCCAATACATATAATTAACACCAGTCGATGCCATTGGTTTAAAATGCATAGGCGGAGAATTAGCCAAAGATAATTAATTTCTTCCTGAAAATGTTTAAGCGTGTAGAAAAACAATACAAATATAATGTTTTAGTTATGTAGTAAGTAATTTTATTGCCTGTTTTTTAATTTTTCTAGTCAGCTTTCTTCGTTTATTTTTTGTTTTAAGAATTTGTTTAATTGAACTTTATTTATATAAAATTGTATAATATGTCAAACATATATTTGAGTACAAAATGAAAAAAAGGTTTGTGCTTTAATACTCATTCCACTTTATAGCCCTCTACCAGAAAATAATCAAACTCGTATTGGTTTCTATTGGACATTTGTTAACATTTCTGGTTTAACACATTCATCCACTTAAAATCCAAACACGTGGTGATGTTCGGTATGAATCACTGTATTTGTCAGGTAATTGATAATCACAAATATTATTGGTAATACTTCAGAGCGGTATTTTTTCTATCGGCACAAGGCGCCGGATCATTTTTTTTTGTAATTTTTTTCATTTAATTAATCACAATTCTACAATTATCAGATTTTTCTCGACATTTTTGATATAAGTGCAGTTGCTAGTGAATCAGCATATCAACAATATTTTTATTCAATTTTAAATTGCTCATATTTGATTACACTGTAAATATGATAGAAAATTTCGCTTTTAAAAGTTTTTAAATCCAATGTGCTTTACAAATATGTAAAAGTTTTTATCGAAAATAAACTTTTATCACAAATACGTGCCAAAGATTGCAATTAAACTGGAACCATTACATAAACTATTACGGAAAAGCCAAGAATTTGTGTGGACAGAGGAATGCCAAAAATCATTTGATGAGATGAACACAAATCTACCTATTTTAATTTACACAGATGCTAGTTTGCTATTCTAAAACAACTACAAGACAACCAAGGAGAAGCCTGTAGCATATTTTTCAAAAAAATTAAATGAATAAGAAAAAATCCATATATTTAGAATGCCCAGCAATTAAAGAATCTGTGAAATACTGGCAACATTTATTAATAGGTAGGAAATTCTCAGATCATAGTCCACTTGAAAATAAAAGAATAAAATCAAGAACTGATGAGGAAGGATATTTGACGTATTACTTATCATAATATGATTTTGAGGTAAAATATTCTCTTGGAGGGTACAAGAAGCAGACTGCTTAAGCAGAAACTCTGTCCTAGAACCAGACAAGAATATGTAGGAACATATAAAAATTGTAAATTCAATAAAGTTGGAAGATATCTTAAAAGATCAAGAAATGAATATACAAAATAAGAAGATCAAACTGATTTCTAAAAACAATGTCTACTATAAAAAGTATAGAAAAAAGAAAAGAAAATATTGTCAGAGACTATTGGTACATAGACATAAATGAAATAGAAAAAAAAGTAAATCCAGTGGTTTGTCTCGTCTCGTCTCGTCTCGTGAAATCTCGTTTTTCTTAAATTTCTAAAATAGTACAAAACAAGGTAATTATTAATTCTATTGTAATTTATAAATGTGTGATTATTTGTTTATTTTTATTTTTTATTTGGACGTTACTAAGTTATTATCTATACAAATTATAGTTATAAACATATTGTTATAAAATGAAATACAACTTTTTTTTCATTCATACATGTTATAATATTTTCGCAAACATACATTTTACATTTCGTTAATGATAAATGTTAATTAGTTTAAAAATATTATTTTATTATAAATTATTTTTTATATGGGAGATAACTGAACGTCTAACCAGACACCGTTTTAAAAAAAATACATTGGCGAATTTGAACTGGAGAGGATGTTAATGTTGATTTCGTTAGTCCTATTTTCAATAGAATAGGTTCACCTTAGAAGCAGACTTTATTTTTATTTAAAATGATTTATTCTGCACACATACCTTCAACCTTCAACAACAAATGTAGTTTCTGGGTACCCTTCGGGTACCTAAGACTTGACTGGGTCATAACATTTTATTACCCTCAAACTGTTTGAAAGTCCTAAAAAATTCGAACCACATTGAGAGTGTCATTTTATATAAAATAAAATATTTCACACATGGTTACCAGATTTTAGATTTTGTAAATGTATCGTAACCTATGCAGAGCTTTGTTTTATAACAAAAAAAGTAAATGTTTATACTGCTTGCTAGTTCATTTTTATCGGAAATTCAGAAACAAATTCTGAAAAAAAAATTAACGAAACTTTCGTCGTATGTGGTCTCGGTATCGCTTAAATTATTTTCAAAAAGGTCTCGCCTCGGTTTTACGAGACGAGACGAGAAAAGTATCGTGCTCGTGTGAAGCCATATGTTCTAATGACAAATTTAGGTCCAGCTACAAAACCATTTGAAATAGTGTCCATAGGCATAATAGGAGGATTTGGAGGATCCACAAAAAAATTCCTCCATATCTTTAACGACCATTTTAGAAGGTACGCTCATATTTTGACATCTAAAACTCAAACGACTTCATAAAGCTGGTTGAAAATGTAAAAAAGAATAACAAAATTGACCTAATCCTGACAGATCAATAGGCTGGAATAAATTCTAAACAATTCAAAAAGTATTTTCCGGATCAAGATATACAACTACACGGAAAAAAATGACTCAGAACGACGGTCCTTTAAAACTGTATCATATACCGGGTATATAAAATTCCAACATTCTCTATATAATGTTTCATTGAAACAGAACCCCTGTCAGATACTGATAGAGAAATAAATCTTACTAGAAATCGTTGTCTAAAGGCAGAGTTTTGGCATATCAACTTAAAAATACATTGTATACGCATTATATGCTCAGTCCTATACAGGAAATTTCGTATACTCCTTATATTCTCGTCAGATGAACGGAAGATTCACAGCAATTTAAGGTTATCTTCTGGTGTTCTAAAACAGAATCCTTTCTGAATTTTCTTGTGCCGGACGCGCACGGTGATGTACGAATCAAATACGAGTCGGGTCAACGCCTCATTTCCACAATTGGAATCATTTGTTAATTGGTAGTGTTCGGAGAGTGATATGTTATGAACATTACGTTATATTCCCGAAGCGTTGAAAATGGAAAAGTTTTTGAGACATTGAATTTAGACGAAGAATACAATTAACGTGACTTGGGTAAGTACAGCACAATATAATATTATCCCAGTTCAATTCCTCTTTGTCGCATAATCTGAACTAAATTTCTTTACAAAATTTGTAATATAGGAAGTATTTGCTAACATTAAATTTTAATTTTCAAATATTTGTTTAATAAAATAAATAACTTCCTGTACAAAATATTCTGTGAAGAAATTCTGGCCAAAAAATTAACAATATTGATAAAAGTGAAGTAGAAACTTGTTGTAAATTCAATATAATTCAAAGGGGTATCAAATTAACATTTTTCTCAACAGAAGGGAGTAAGAAAAATAGGGAGTTACTTTTTCCCAAAGTGAGTAATTTCAGAATGTTATCAAATATGTTTTATTTTTTGTAGGATTTCGAAGATTATTTGAAAAAATTAATTGATGGAAGCTGCAAAATCAAATAGACATTTTGAAAATCTGCAAATGTACGAGGTGTTCAATTTATATATCGAGGTTGATGCCAGTGTCAAGTAGACTTGATAACACTGCACTCTCAAAAACTAGGAAGGAAGATCACATCGTACATAATCAATTTTTCCATCAGTTCTCCAAATAGATCTAATGTACCTACCCTTTAAATAGAAACAATACTGATACTATGTATATATTATACTTTCTTCTTTAAGTTACTTATTTGTTATAAAAAAAATAGAAGAAACACCTGTTTAATAAAATATTAGGAAGGTTCAGCATTCTTTTACAGATATGTTTATGTTACTGAAAAAACTATTATGTTTGTTTTATTTTTTTTGTTTCATTTCGTGAACAATAATGGAGATTAAGGATTATTTCAAAGAGTTTATCGTTCAATAAATATTTTTAAAGATCAAATTCTTTTTTGTTACATTCATCTACTATATTTATGTACTTACCTATGTTTCTATATATAGGGTGAGTCGGGAGGAACTGACCAAACTCTATGAGTACATTCTACAGATGAAAATAATTTAAAAAACTTATGATTAAAATGTTAAATTCGTTTTTTTAATTATTTTTATGTGTAGAATATACTTATTAGATTTTGGTCCGTTCCCCAAGAATCACTCTGTATTTATAAGAGCAGATCAATTTCGGCCAGATAAACGAGATCACTAGCCTCATATGACAAGATTGCTAGCTTTATATAACAAGATTACTAGTTTCATATGACGAGACTACGAGCTTTATACGACGAGGTTACTAGAATAATATGACGAGTTTATATAAGCTTTATATGACAAGATTTTTATTTTCACTTGCCCAGGTTACTAAATTAGTAGAACGGGGTTTTTAGCTTAATATGCCAAGAGTATCTGATCCTCTAGCCTGGTTGTTTGGGAATATATGAAAGTAGTTTAATTCTAGGATACCAAAGCATATTTGGAACAGGTGACTCCGTCGGATTGTTTTAGAAGTGCGTTCTTCTGTCACGCCGGGTATATGAAATTCAGCTAATAAGTATATGAATTTCGTATACTAAGTATCGGATTTTTTTTCCGTGTAATATTCACAGCTGTAAATTCTCCATTAATGGTCTAAATGAAAGAATGAACCAGACTTTGGTAAATAAAATTAGATGCAAAATGTTCTCACAAAAATACAATGAAACTGAACACACTGTGACCGGATTTACACCATCGTACTTGATACATGGCACAGATATTACAGTGTTGCCGAGCTAAAAACGAAAATACTAATAAATCACACAATTGCAACAAAAAAATTAATGATAAAAATCGAATAAACTTTAACTTCAAAGTTGATCACATGGCGTTTATTGAAAACGGAAACAAATTGAACAGAAAGAAGCTTGATGAGCTGAGAAGTGGTCCATATGAAATAGTATAAAAAGTATCCAACTCAATTTATAAAATTATCATTAGTCGCAAAAAATCAGAATCAAAGTTCTAAATATTTTTTCCTTCAGGGGTGGGGGTGATGTAAAGGGAAATTCCTTTAGTTTAAATGTTGCTATGCTCTCCAGAGCGTCGGTCCAATATAAACATAGACGATGAAACTATCAGTCGTGTCAATCAGAAATTCATTATTGCCACGTATGAATATTGTGTTCAACGAAGATTTATTGCTTGATTTATCAATTAATTAGCATTAAACGTCATTTATTTGTTGCAGGTATAGTTTTTATAAATAGTGTACAAACATGTAAATAATGAAGTTAAATTATTTGTTACAGTTACAGAGAAACACATTATACATATACAGAATGATGTCAAAAACAAGTAAATTATGACTATAAAATAACTCTTAATTTTCACACACTATACTATTAATTTGTCAGAAAATATAAGTTCCACCACTGACTTTCCCATAATTAACACCAGATAAGCCAGAATTGAAGCCTTCAATCCAAAACACATGTCTGCATGTCCCTAAACGCAAAATAAAAGCAAACAAATTACATCCGACATAAAAAATCAAGTTTGACTAACAGAATGCGACTAAGTGTGAGCATCCAACTGTAAAATAATAATTGGGAAAGATCGCTCGATGATTTTGAGCACAAAATTAGATAGGTATGCCGTTATATTTTTCGCTTGCTTATTTTGCGAGATGTACATCAACATATGGCACTGATAAATGCTGAGAGTTAGTCAAATTTAATTGCGAATAAGTCGAGCGCTCAATGGTTGATAAAATCATACATATCATTCGTGATCTGTTACAATCCTAATCCTCCGCTACTGTATCCTTTATTCGCTTCATTATTTGTTATAGCTTCGATTTTCGAATTCTGCGAATTCCTATTTATTGGTTGGATTTTTTGTCGGGTCGACCAATGGCGACAGAGCGAGTTTTTGACGTTGGTTAGAAAAAGAGCGATGCTCTTTAATGAGGATTGCAAATTGCTTGTTACTGGCTCGAAAATAGGGACAGACGGGTTCGATATAAAAAGAGGAAACGCCCAGGGTCGGACTCGAGTTATAAATTAATATAAATAGTAAAATTTTTATTAAATATATAAATTTGTATAAAGCAATTAATTTTAATTCTCTAGGAATAGTTTAGACTCTCCATTATTAATTTTCAATATTCATACAGCTTGTAAACTTTTGTGCTTTACATAGATAAATCTGTCATGCGAAGAATAAACGCCGAAAATAATGACAGCTGAATATTTATTCTAAACAGGAAGACTTGCGTTATATAAATATGGCATCCTTGCATGTTCGCTTAAAATGTGATTATTGGCAGGGATTTCTCGCTTGTCGACTGTTCAAAAACCAAGCCCCCTGTTGTCATATGGCTTACTCGAGACATTTCTGTGCAAAATACAAAGATTTACAATATGTATACAAGAATCTATAGATAGACTTTAACAGGAAAAAATTCTACCTGTTTTTGGCAAGAACCAATTAGTCAGACTGAAATTATATAATTTTAATTACAAAATTTTCAAATCCACATTCGTATGTTAAAGGAGGGGACATCATTTAAATGTAAAATACCTGAAAAAAATCTATCATTACTCAAAAATATGATGAACATCCATACCTACCTGCGGCTAATAACCAAGCAGTTGATGCCGCAAAAAAACGATATTTTGTTATGTTGTATATAGAACTTGATCTATCGTTCAAATATTTCCGTTGAGCCAATGCTCTAAGCTTAATAGTTTTTGATTTAAAGGGTGTCCAAAATTACTATTTCATAATTTCAAAATATCATAAAATGCATATATTAGTACGAAAATAAGTGAAACTTTTTTTTTCGTAGAACGAACTATAATTATCTCTTTGCTTTCATATTTTTTGTACATATAACTGATATACAGGGTGATTTAAATTATTATTATAAGTTAGATTCAGCAGTCATTTTCAAATCAGCCAACTAAAATGCCCATGTCAAAATCAACTATTTGCTATCTATATATGCATACATACTATTCACGTTGTGTTTAAATTTATACTGGGTGTTCAAATCAAGGGGTAAAACTGAAAACCCGGTAAGTCAGTACAGGGTCGTCAGGTGGGTTGTAAGCGTCCGGGGCGAGAATTTAAAAGGCGCCCCTCCTACAGTACGTTTTTTCTAATGGTATTCTTTGCCGTGGTGTATTAACTCACTTACCTCCTATACCAAGATTGTGAGACCCACCGTGACTTACGCTTCTGTCAAACGAACTCTGGGAGAACATGCATTCTAAACCTGGGATCTATGGAAACGGTCTTTTAAGCGGAAATGTGATGTTGTGCGAGGATCTTAAAAATAAGTGAATCCGTATACTCACAAATAGTTAAGCATCCCTTAAAGCAATGAAAAGGGTGGACATACAGTCCAAACTAGTATTAAGACTATTCATAAAAACCTAAATTCCCAGGTACAACATAACAAGATAACTCTTAGATGGGAACCTGGACATGAGGGCATAGAAGGAAATAAAGAGACCTGGCTGATAAAGGAGTCAAAAAACCACATTCCACATGTGGCATTTCCTACCAAAATGTAAAGGGTATATTGGAGAAACAATTAAATGATAAACACAAGTAAAACTCGATGGAACTTCAAAAACTAAGACAGTCCAAAGCAATCATATAAGGTCCACTCAAGAGCAGAGATAATCTGCTGTTATGCCTAAATAGACGGGAGCTAAAACTGCACTAGGTATCCGGACAGAATACTGCGGGCTCATGAGACACCTATTTTATGTTTGATTCTTTATTACAAAGGCTATTTCATTGTTTTCTCGTTCTTGATTTTGTCGATCTTTGACAAGTCATTTCATTTTTACCCACTGGTTATTTTCTGACCACTATTTTCTAGAGCCATAAACATATGATCATATGATGAAAGAAGACCACTCAACGTGATAACTCCAATGTATTTATCTTCAATTGGCTTGTTCATATCAGATAACCGCTGTGTCAGCAAAAAAATTCAGAAATATACGAAATCTTTGAAATCTTGAACTTTACATGCTACTAGTTGTCTTTTAAGACTTAACCGCCCTACTAATACAGATGGTTTAAAAATGTTCTTGAAATTATGTCCAGTTTCTTTAGCATTCTTAGCTCCAATAATATGCATGTAAAGTTGAGGTTCTATCATGAAACCGATTTATCTTCTTACTTTACGATCTTTATCTTTGTCATAATTTGGAGTTTGCTTCGAACGTACCATCATAGAAACAATCATCAGCTGACAGGTACAATTCAATGGCAAATTTCTAGGTCTTGCTTCCTTTTAATTTTCCAAAACAAGGCAAAGAACTTGCAACTTGTACTACAGCCTTATTTAAGTACGCACTTCCTAAATATTTCCAAATATTTTACAGAAAAGACTTATTACAAAAATTCTGAAAATTCCTTTTTAAAAATGCAGCTAGATTCCTTTTCAGAAAGTTGTTGAATCCATAAGCTGGTGAAGCTGGGGGCTTACTTGAAAATTGTGTTCTCTTTAAAAAAAACCTCAAGCTTCATCAATTGCCAGGATTTGATAGTGAAAGGGAATGGCAATATCCTGAACCCGAAGATATAGCGAAAGCTAAGATCAGTAAGATCAGAACGATTCTGGTCTGATGTGAAAATTGGCGGAATAGAATAGGCCTAGAGAATCAGTACAGGTGAGATCTTCCACACCCGATTTAGCTAGAATAGAATAGAACATCCATGAAAAAGTCAGTAAATTAACATCGATCGATACTCACGCTAATCATTACTGATACTGAAGGCATAATCACTGACATCTAACGGTTTTCGGTTATAAAAATTCTTTCATTAATTTATTTCAGAAAAACAGATCAGATGTACAGTAGTACGCGTTAATATTAATGGTAACAACATAAATTCTATCTTATAATTTTTGTAATTTGAAATTATATATTTCGGAATTAAACAGGTACAAACATTTTATAAGATTCAAAAGTTATGAGATTTTAATAACAAAATTAATTTTGGCACTCTCTTCAAAGATCTAGTACAATTTGTGAAATTCCATCTCAAATCTGAAATTTCCAACAACTGATTTCTGGTAAAGGGCAAGTTTTGTATAGGCAAGAATCCTGTAATACAAATTTGTACATTGATTATAATTTTTGTTTAGACAAAAAGCAGACAACTGGGTATAAAATACCTTAGAAATGTAATATGTTAATTTACAAAATTAACTTATGTGATTTAACCTGTGAATTCTGTAATAATACTAAATCAAAAATCTTATAAAGTACCTTGTAGCATTAATTCTAATTTAATAAATACATTTGTAATCTAAGAAAAAACTGCAATACTTCATTTTAATGTATACACAACTTACCATACATTACATAGGTACAAATATAACTATAACCTTTTTCAAGAGTTTAAAAAAAAGTAGGCTTAAAAATAAACAAAATCTTATTTGTGCCTCCTTAACTAAATTTTCTTACTTATCGGATTTTCGCTTTTACCCCTCGAAATACAAAAGACCAAAGCTATATCTCGAATTCTTCATCTGGAAAAAGTCGTAAAAACCCTTACAATTAGACGTTCTAGTTTTCAAAAATTAAGTTTTATAGATATGCTATATTTAATATACTGAATATTTCTAAATAGCGTTGATTCTTTTGACAAAAAACACTTGTCGGAAGTAAACCTTTATTTTTCTATATTAAGAATAGAAAAAAATCAATATTAGTATATTGTAGTTTGTGATTGGTAATTCTTCAACCAAGTAGAAGAATTGGTATCATTTTTCAAATTATTATTAAATAGTCTATTTGCCTATCAATCTATAAAAACATAATTTTTCAAAACTAGAACATTTTTATGTTAACGATTTTTTCCATATGAAGAATCGATATGGATTTAATCCTTTATATTTGGGCACCCATTATATATAATTGTAAACACAACATGAATATGTATGGGCATATACAGATAGTAAATAGTTGATTTTAACATGAGCATTTCAATTGGCTGATCAGAAAAATTAATTAGAAAGAATAATAATATTAAAGAAATAGAACACTCGGTACATCAAGCGTCTAGTAAAAATATATATGGTTTCACCCTCTATATCAGTTGTATATACAAAAATTGTGAAAGTTTGTGTTAATATTGACAAAAAGATATATTTTATGACATTTTGAAATTTTGAAATAGTGATTTTGGACACCCCAAAAAAAAGGCAAAAAATCATAAATGTGTATTTTTCGCCTTCTAGCGGAGAAACTATGGGGAATTAGAAAAAAACTAAATATAACCATTAAAGGAAAGTTGATGTTCTATAACTTTAGCCTAAAACATTTTGCACTAAAGTGCATTATTTGTCCTTAAAATCTGGAAAAAATAGAAAAATCTATATGCACATGTTTTGTGCCCTCTAGTGGCGCATCTACTGGAAATTGTGGACAAAGTTTGATACAAAATTGTAGAGAATTTTACGTTTTTTAACTTTGTAATAAAATATTTTGCACGAAAATTTATTGTTTGTTCTTAAAATTTAAAAAAAGGCAAAAATTCTTAAATATATAATCAATCAATGTCGTACTTGAGGACCTGCTACTGCACCAATGTATATCAAAAACTAATGGTCTCATAGACCAACCCTTCACACCAAATTTCAACTTGATTGGTCAAACAGTTCGGCAACTATCGGAGAATATTACACACACTGTCAGTAGATAGAACGTCCATCAAATTTAAAGATTCAGTAACTAAAGGCAATGACGTTTAGAATAAAACTTTACAATTTGATTTCTTGTACAATTGTCAGAATCTAAACGTCATTGTCATTAGTTACAGAACCGTTAAAGTTAATGAACGTTCTATCTACTGACAGACAGACATACATACTCACAGACAGACCTTTCTCTGGAAATGATTTCAATCTTCCCAGGGGACGTTAAAATGGATATTTCCATCGATATCTCGATTTTTTTTGCTTGTTCACTATGATTTCTCTTCTATATAATTTTTGTTTTTAGCATATGCGCCACGCGCGTGAAAATGGTCAGACTTAAATTTACAAGTGCATATTAACTACTCTAACTACTCTATAAGAGCCGTATGATAGTCACTTGGTATTTCATTTAATTATTATAATTGTTTTATGTAGATAACATCAGACACCCAGTATATCTCTATAGTATTTAAATTGATAACTGACACAAGTTAATGTGAAATTAAAAAAGTGGCCTTTAGAGCAAAAAAAATTAAGAACATTCTCTTCGTTCAAAAAATCAAAATTGTCTTCCCGCAAATTATATTATGCAAGTAGCTTCAAGAGCGTGGCTTGCATAAAAATAGCGTACTCGGAAAAGATTCAACTCATCCTCTGATAAAGAAAAAGATTAATCCAAGGAATTCGCAGGAAACTTTGATTCATATTTTTTACGATGGCGATGCTAAAATTCAGACCAATCGAGTTATTTAATTGTCACTGATTCTATTTTTCTTTTAGGAAACTGTCACGCTGACTGATGGTCCAATTGATCCTGATTATTTTTTTATTTTTCTATCGTTCAAGGTCCAAGTTACTGCTATAAGCTCTGCTAATTGATCTCATTTATGTCATGAACCCAGAAATTCGTCAGACACTGGCCTTGATATGAAACTGACGACATGAAAGCTAAAATTCTTTTGATTTCTGGTTACCTCAAACAAATCGAGTTATTTTAATTATTGATTGTATTACTCTTCTAGGAAATTGTCATGCTGACTGATGGTCCAATTGAGCCTGATTATTTTTATTCTTTTTCAATCGTTCAATGTCCAAGTTACTGCTAAGCTCTGGTAATTGATCTCATTTATGTCATAAACCCAAAAATTCTGCTAAGTCGTCAGACACTGGTCTTGATATGAAACTGATTTTTGCACGCGTGTATATAAAAAAACATTTAAAGAAACTCCATATCTTGTCTACTTTATTGCTCATTGAAAAATGAAACATTTGTGTTATTTTTTTGCAGTTTAATGCATTAATTTTTAGGCACGATTTACATTAATAAAATGAAAGTCCGGTCCTGACTTGATCTTATGTGTTTTTGAATTGATATTGTCTTTACAATTATATATAATGATCACTTAATTGTGAGTTATTGTCCTTGTTAAAGGATAGCTTGTTGAAATTATGGATGTCGCTACCGTTCGCCGTTTTTTGACAACAGTCCGCTTCGTATTCGTATTCAGTTTGCCGGGGGGCTTTTTCTGGACCCCACTAAATATTTATTAACTCATTATAAACATCGTTTTTGCTGTTTTTTTCGGTGCTCCACATCAGTTTTGACGGTAATTAGGGTTCGAGACATGAAAAATTAATATCGTTTTTGTTTTAGTGGGTTCGGCTTTTGTTTTGTTTTAAGATATTATTAATTTTAATTAGTAAGGTTATGTAGAAATTATATATTAAAGTCTATTTATATGAGGATTATTTTTAAATGATGTTGTAGTATTTTGTGTTAAATAATGCAAATTCTATAAAAAATAATTGTTCTTTTATATAAAAAAATATAATAATTTCTAAATAGAGGAACAATCAGCAAACAATCGAATATTTTATATTTTGATGGGACTATGATTGATGATTCTTTTATTTTTTTGTTTAATTAAAAAATATAAAATCCAAATTATGACATACTTAATTTTTTATTTAGATTTAAAAATTTTTCGGTCATTTTAAAGTATGAAAGCATAAAGATATCTTTGAAAATCCGTAAAATACAATAACAAAATTTTAGTTATGGATATTAGATGGACCAGCGATTTTAATTTTTTTTTTCTTTAGGTATTGTTTTCTGTTTATACTGCAATATTTATTACAAAATGTTTTTTTTTCCTCACGTCTTAAAATTATTGGTCAATATTGGCCAGTTTGTATGCTGTAACCGAAAATTGTAAAATATATGGGTTGTCACATTTAAAAACAAATATATTATTTGTATATCTCAGAAAATGTACAGTTGGCAAAGTCCAATATATAAAATTTAAAATTGCTGGTCAATCTAAAAATTTTGTTATAATACTTGACACATTCATACTCTTTAACTTTAACGGTTCTGTAACTAATGACAATGACGTTTAGATTGTGACAATTATACAAGAAATCAACTTGTAAAGTTTTATTCTAAACGTCATTGCCTTTACTTATTGAGTCTTTAAAGTTAAAGGATGTTCTATCTACTCACAGTAAGTCTTGTCAGAGTGGTATAGTACCACATGTGATGTGGTACTCTTGATCGTTAAAAAGTACGGTGGTACTGCTTTGATAAATGTACAATGAAAAATAGTAACTTTTATCGGATTTTTCAAACAAGAAATCAAAATGTCCATCGCAGATGATGATGAAAAGAGAGAGCCAGGAAGCATGTGACCAAAAATTTATAGGTGTTACAAGTGTTAGTATCCGGTTGAAGTAAATCATGCATCGACACGCGTGCCTCTAGCGGTTGATCTTGAAACTGAATGAATTTAAAGTTCTCTATCGTTCTTAAGTTATTTGACTTTTGCTTCTATCAGCGCACACTCAGCAATCAATTATTATAAAAAAAAAAAAAAAAAAAAAAAAAAAAAAAAAACCCTAACCACTTACCTATTCTATTATATTGGAAAACCAGTAGAGGACGCTATAAATCTGAAAACTGACAATTGTACCTAATGACTAATAGTAAAATTTTTGAAAATTAAAAGTTTTAATAATTTATGTGAGTAGATCACAATTTTTCCTAACTACCATTACCAAAAATATACGCTGACCTTCCGATTGCTCACATGCCACATGCTATTCACAATTGCCCTTCATTTACAAAATGGCTCATACACTAGTGAAATTACTCACAAATGTGAGGAGTTATTCACAGATTGGCAACACTGTATAGATATACTAAAACTGAGGTACACCATAAGGTTGGTCAGGTATGCGAAATCCGTACGCGGGTGACTCCATCTTTCGGCAAGGGATTACAACTGTTACGACTGATTTTATATTCGAATTCTAATCCAGTGCCATGCACGATGTAATTAAAATACTTTAATTGTAACGTTCATTAAGTAAATTCGTCACACTTTATGCGATTGTGTACCTGGTTCCCATTGTGGCCCTGGTTCCCATTGTGGCGTTGTTATCTATTATTTAACGATGTTGTAAAATTATTTAGGGAATTTTTCTATACATTCCGACAAAGTGCCACTGATGACTTGTATATAATAGTAATGGTCGAAATTACTCTGTCACCGAAAAATTGTATTTTGTACCAATAGTTTGTGCCTACTAAAACTAACAAAAAGTTAAATTCTAACAAGTTATCCGTAATCTTGAATGTGGTTGATTTAGATTTTATTACTTAATAAAAAGTTACCTATGTGTTCAGATGTAAATTTTTTTCTTATTTAGGTAACATTAAAATTTTGTCTGTATATCTGTCTGTCGGTCTATGTACAGTTTGTAAACTGTTTTGCTTTAGGTAGGAAATCTGTCGTGCGATGAATAAACGCCGCAAGTCATTCTAAAAATTATGACAGCTGAATATTGATTTTTTATGGTGTAATGTCATGTTTATCGAGAATAGTAATAGAAACATGGCATCTTTGCGTGTTTGCTTAAAATGTGATTGTTGGAGGAAATTTCACGATAGTCGACTGCTATAAAAAGCAAACCATGTTGTCATATTACTTATTCGAGATATTTCTATGCAAGGTACAAAGATTTACGATTTAAAAAATATTGTATTAAGAAAAAATTGCGCCCCTTAAGACAAAAACTTTTGATCTGAAGTTTTAAAATTTGTGAACATTTTTTATTACTTACTATACAGAAATTACCTTACATATATTTTTTTTTAAATTTTTCGCTTCACTCCCTTTCCCGTAATTAATGTTAAAGTGAGTGGTCAATACATTTCATGGTATAGTGAAGTTCAAATTCAGTGGGAAAATGTACCTTAAAACAAAAACTCTAGACATTGGCAACATTTCAATTAAATGCAATAATAAACTGACCTTCCTAATCATCTAACACTATTGGAGACTAAGTGTGGACAAATATTAGATAGACAAATAAATACAAGGATGCTAATTGAATAACATTTATTTTTTTAATTTAAAATACAAGTAACTCGACAAATTAAATTGTACTTGAAAAACATTTTGATATTGATGTTCTAGAACCAAAAAAATGCATCTTGTCGAAAAAAAAACAAATTTTATTTATTTCAACAATATTATTCTTATGTTAAGAAATTTAAATTTAAATTTGTTTGTAGGTACTTATTTCGTTAACCAATTGAAACTGTCAAAAAGTTACCAATGTAAGAAAAATTACTTTAATAACAGCCAACAAGCACATTTCTGATATTTTAGCAATATTTAATGAAGGGTTTATGACAATGATTTATGGTACTTGTTACTCAATCGATAACGAAATATTGTTATATTGTTTAGTTTTAACCATACATTTCCCATCAAATTTGCACTTTACTGTACTACCTAAGTGTCACCTATAACAAAATACGCACTTTGGATACATCCAAACAATAAAAAGGACGAATATTTTAAATGTAATAAAGTGTTTTTTCCTAAAAATATGTTACTTCATTTGATTTATGCATTTTAACAAAAATGACGATCTAATGGCAAAATAATGCACTGTAAAAAGTGAAAAGTAGAATTACACAGATAATTAATGGTCCATTTGTAACCATCGACTTTATTTGTAATGTTACATGTCTGCATGTAAAGTTCCATCAGTAAACGTAATTTTAGAAAACATATATGAATGTAATTAAAATAAAAGGAATTATATACATATCATAATGTAAAGGGGCATATTTTTCTGTATCTTTCTGTGAAATATTATATACCTATTTGTAAAATATTACATATTTTGTTTTGAAATATTAAAAATTTTGTTGTAAAATATTACATATTATTATGTATATCTTTTACAGAAACTAAACTAAAGAATTGTATTAAATATTTATTACTTAAGCGGTAAAGTAAACATTACAAATATTTTTTAAATCATAAACAAAACATGTATCAACCATTTTATATATTTCTTACATTTTTATCAAGTGATTTTGTTCCGCTTTCTTGGTGGATTTAAATAAAAGACTCAAAGGTGCAGGCGCACTCTTTATGGAATAGCAGAGATAAAAATTAGACTAAAAATGCACTTTGGAAAGTTTTAATTGATTCTATTATTTGTCCTTCTACTAAAACAGCAAACTCTTCATACTCCTCATTTTCTAAAAATAATTTTTTTTATTTCCGATGGTATCTTATTTGGTACCAAAACGTTTAATATGTAAACCACTGCATTACCAAACAATAATTATTATTAATCACATATTCTTTGATAAAAAAATAAGAGTGATAATTTTTGATACATAGTATCTGAAATAAATGTTAAAAATACCATTTAGAGTTTCTGGATTAAATTTTATTAATTTTCTACATCTCTACGTTTGAAGCAATTTAAATATTTTCCTTACCGTTTTTAATGATGGATGGCGACAATATTTTTACTAAATCTCAAACTGAAAATCTTAAAAATAAAATGTGTTGAATATGCAATAAATAAAAATGAATTTGACTTACCTATTAAAAACTTTTACATGTATTAAATCACCCAACTTTACACGGCGTGCGTAGACAATGCTATTTTTCTTTAATATCCTCATGTTAAGTTTATGCTTACTGCTAAGAAGGCCGTTAAGAAAAGAGGACGCTGAAAATGACATCAGTCGCCAGCCAGAGCTATGCAGGCTTGCCACATTGTAACAAAAATCCGAGATCCTATTGAATTTAATTTATAAAAAACCCGCACACACCCATACTAATGTTTAAATAACTTGATGAATCTATAAGAACAAATTTTACATCCCTTTATCTAATTTGTACCAAAAGCTTACGAATTATTACATTAATCTGTGAAAATACCTCAAATATGTGTATACACAAAGTATTGACAATTGTGTGGTAATTTTGATATGTGATTATAATAATGTTTATGTATTTTCCACGGATTTATTATTTTTTAAATTACAATCAATGTTTAAATACCTTTTCACAGTGTGTACAGTCTACTCTAAAACACCCTGTATACCAGTGTAAAAATGGATTAAATTTAACATTAAATTAAAAACAAAATGGCATTTGTGTTAAGGTCAGTTTCTAGTGATTTTACTAAGGGAATTTGATTTATTATTTTTTATTAACTAATTGCTTGATTTATTAATACGAAATAGATATACCTATTTGTAAAAAACAATTTTACTATTTTTTTTCTGTCGACCCATCATAAGACCCGCTCCTGATAAACCACTATAAACGAAAAAATATATTTTTCACCAAAATTAAAATTTTTAATACTTAAAAACCCAACTCTAAACCGCAAAGTCCATCCTTTCTCCTTCATAATTAAGTTATAACAATTTCAAAAGGCCTTTTTTAATGACCATAAACAAGTGTAAGCTTTTAAAAATCCCAACAGAGACAAAATAAAGGTACAAACATTCAGCCAACTAAATACCAACCACAACGACGTTTACAACAGCCAGGTACATTCACAGTTTGTTTGTTCCACCGATCTGTAGCCAGGGACAACCGACTCTCATTGGTCGATATCCCTATTAACGAGGAGGCGGAGCGAAAAGTCGCGCCTATTTTAGTCCCTCCTGCTTATTAGCAACTTACCATGTCCCCTTGTTAGTTCAGTGCAGCCTGAACACCTTTAGCTATAAGTCGGCGATTACGTCATAAAAACTAAAAAAAAACCCAATGAAGTGTTAACGTGTTAATGATGTTAACGTGACGTTAAAAAGCGACGTGTTTACGGGGTGACTTATGCTCAGAAAGCCGTTAGATAGTGCTCAAATAATGACTGTCCAAAATTTGGATCAGGTGGACTCCAACAACATGCAAAACATTAGTGATAAAGCTAGCAATGATGCCCAACAATCCGGAAAGAACGGACATATTAGTTTTAGTGTAGCTTCTTTGCTAGCTGATACAAGGCCGGCGAAATCTGTTAGTCCAAATTCATCCACCATCCCTTCGTCTAGTCCTACGCACCAATCTTCCGACGATGAATACGATTCTAATCAAGAAGATTCTATCGTAGATGTGGAAGATTTAGCATCCGATGGGGTTAAAAGTGAGAATTCTCCATCTAAGGAGACTGATTTTTTGCCACATAGAGACAGGGAACGGGAGCAAATGTTGGGTTCGGGACAGGGTCCCATTAGACCTACTCCTTTTTCGGCTTTGGCTGCTGCTGTGTATCAAGCGGCGCATCCTAATTGGACTCATGTAAATCCTTTTGGTCCTGGGCCTATGTTTCAGGGTGCCGCTGCGTTTGGGGTTCCTAATATGAATGCAGGTAGGTTGTTTTTATTTAATTTTAGCATTTTTTACCAATTTGTCCTGATAATAAACTAATTATATATAGTAAATAAGAAATTATCGTTGATGGTACTAATTATGGTATTTTAATTACCATATTTAATAGTTTTTTTTGCATCAGAGTAAGTATTTAATTTAATGCTTGTCAAAGCGATACAACTAAAGATATATTTAAATAAACTAATTATAAAATAACTTTATTTTCATAACAGAAAATCGTTTAGTACTTTTTTGTCAAATTATGCTGTTTACTACAAGTTGTTATGTACTATTAAAAATTATTTTTTTATGTTTTTAATTAGGATAATAACAGTTTTTTCCATATATATAATTGCAAATTGATAACATAATACTTTCCCGCTATTTATATTAAAAGATTTATTATACTTATTATTTATACGCAAATTTATTATTATAAAACATAATAATTTATCACTTTTATATAATTTATAAGTAATATTTAAAAATATTCTATTCCTTTGACACAAATGCAGCCCTGTATATTATACTGTTTTTAATAACCCAGTGGGAATTTTAATTGTTTTTAGTAATTTTTAGTTACTTACTAAACGTAGGTGTGTTTTTAATGTCAATAAATATTTAAGGTTAATACGAAATGTGAAGTAAAAGTCTATTCCACAGTATTTCGTTGGCTTTCTAAAAATACCCCAATAGGGCAGATATACAGGGTGGCGCATTAGTGTGGCAAAGCTCGATTAGTCCGCTGTTATTAAAGTTACGAAAAAAAATATATACAAAAAGTGTATAGGCAGTTTTGAGATTTAAAATTAGTCCCAAATATACAGGTTGTTCAGGAACGCAGTGCCAGACCAAAGTTATAATTTTTTAAATGGAATACTATATTTTTTATTGCATATATTAAATCTGTTACCAGTCGTCCAATATAGGGTTTGCTACCTCAATTCCGGGTGTTTTAAAAGTTAAGACCGTTTTTATGTCAAAATCGATGTATATTTAGCTCCCTGTATATGAAGAGAGAGACATTATTTGTAATTTTTCCCTCCTACTAGTTATGAAAAGTATTCTGCTTCCTTCGATTTTAATAGTTCTCGAAAAAATCATAAACTAATATACAGGATGAGTCAAAACCCGGAACCAACATTTTCTTATTTTATTTAAATGGATTGCCCTGTATATTTTTTATGTTATTTGGATGGACACTGAATAGCTTTTTCATAATAAATAAATATACATGTAAAACGTGCTATTGAATTTAGATCTTTTATACTGTTTACGTTTTTCATTATAATATATTTAAAAACATTAATATTATTATTTCTTAATACCTTATCCATTAGTTTTTGTCTCTTTGATGGCATTTATTCATCGTTAAATTCGACAAACCTTCCCGATTCTAGTAGATCTTCGAAATCTTGGAAACCATCACCGTCTTCGTCTCCAATATTATTTCCAGTCTGCATTGGTTCTTCATTGACAATTTCCTCTGAATCATCAACTTCCTCGTGCTTCTTTTCCACATTGTAGCGTTTTTCAGAACCATGACAATTTGAGCATAAATTTGTGCATTTTAAACCATGTTTTCGGCAGCCACATTTTAAACTGTTACATCCAGTTTCACAGCTGCAAAGTAAATAGTTTTGAGAAACATTTCCGGAATTAATTACTTTTCTGTAAAGGGCATAATGCCACGTAGATATTGCTTCCAGCCCCAATCTATTGCTGTCAGTTCATTATACCCAGCCAAGTTGAAGCTGATAATATGCCCTGTAATAATGTTGTTCTGCTGCACCTTCTGTGGGTGGGAGATTTGCCAATATGAAAGATGATTTAATTTTTGCCAATTGATACTTTCGAAATCTTAATTGATTCAGAGTTATATTATACAGGGTGAGTCATGAGGAACTGTTCATTCTCCTACCTCGTATTGAGGTTCCTATAAGGAATATCAAATGGCCATTAAAAAGTATCTGCTCCCATTGTTTAATAATATACAGGGAGAGTTGTGAATTTTAACTGAAATTTCTTTAGTCATAACTTTTGAACGGTAAGTTCGATTTGTCTCATATTTTGGTAAAACGTTATACTACTACCACCTACTTAACTGATTTATTCATGCTAGAAAAAAATCAGGTCCGGTCTTAAAAAATTAGTGTGTTTTGTTCACATATAAAAATTCACCCTGTATATGGTATTTAAAAACTGTAATAAGGATTTTACAAAGTCCACAAATAGACAAAAAAATGGTGTAGGTATTTATTTTTTTTCCCACACGATTACTCAAATTTGACTATAAATTAAAAGTTTAGCAAAATGATCCATAAATTTCGAAAATATAACTGTTCTTGCAAAAATTTAATTTTTTGTACAAAAATTTAATTTTTTGAACAAAAATTTAATTTTTAATTAATAGTACAACCACAGCTCGTCCTACATTTTTAATAATACAATCGTTTTAGTTAATTTCCAGAGTCGGCTTTCAAAAAGTACAAGCTGTTTTGAATAAAACTAAAACATCACCCTGTATAATTTTTCTTTAGTGATTTATCGGTATTGTCATTTTATCAAATTCTCAGAATTCTGTTTCGAAATAAAAAAATACAGTTAGATCTTTTTAAAATTAAAGAAAAGAAAATAGAACATTAAAAATGAACGAATTTATTTACATTTTTAGAAAATTTAAATTTTTACCACTAATAAATGGTGAGAGGGTAGTGGACCAAATTGGGTTAACATTATTTCTTGTTTTTTATGTTTGGCCCCTTTTTGCAATTTCTCAAACTTAAAAACGAAATATAAGTTTGCAGGTTGTTTTAAATTTTAACTTTATTTTTCATTAACACCTAAATAGAAGTGATTATTGCTGAAGTTTTTTTATTTTGAAGAAAGTAAAAGAAAATTCCGAGAATTCGATAAAATGACAATACTAATGAATCACTAAAGAAATATTATACAGGCCGCTGTTTAGTATAAAACAGCTTACCTTTTGAAAGCCGACTCTGGAAATTAACTAAAACGGTTGTATTGTTAAAAATGTAGAACGGGCTGTGGTTGTACTAGTAATTAAAAATTAAATTTTTGTACAAAAAATAAATACGCCATTTTTGTTGTCTATTTGTGGAATTTGTAAAATACTTATTACAGTTTTCAAAATCCATATACAGGGTGAAATTTTTTATATGAAAAAACGAACCAATTTTTTAAGACTGGACCTGATTTTTTTCTAGCGTGAATAAATCAGTTAATTATGTAGTAGTAGTGTAACGTTTTACCAAAATATGAGACAAATCTAAATTGTTGTTCAAAAGTTATGACCTAAAGAAATTTTAGTCAAAATTCACAATTCCCCCTATTCTTAAACAATGGGAGAAGACACTTCTAAATGGCCATTTGATATTCCCCATAGGGACCTCAATACGAGCTAGGAGTATGTACAGTTTCTCATGACTCACCCTGTATAAGTAATCTTAAAATAGCAATAGACATCTACGAATATAATTTAAAGAAGATTCTACAACTTCCGTAAAATATTTTAGATGTCTTATTAAATATTAACTTTATTAACTTATTTGGTTGTGGTTGTTAATTATAGTAGTATATTTCGACTTGCAATAATTTTTTGTTTATCAATGTAACATGGAATCTTACGTTTTTCGAGTAATTAAAGTATAAATTTTAATAAACAGCTCAATATTGTACATAATGATTAAAAAAAAAATTCGGATTCGAGTTTTTTTCGTTTCTTTCCATTTTTTGAGAACATTTGCCATAGCAATATACAGTGCGACTCAAAAAGTCTGCACCATATGGGAAAAATTTTTATTATTCATTTGACAGAAAATTTTATTCTTGATAAAAGTTGGTGCATCAAACTTTCACATTTCCAAATATTATACAGGGGCGGGCAAAAAATAGAAATTTTGACTAAGAGTAAAGTACCCTTATTTTTGAAAATATCAAAAAAAATCATTTATGAAAGCTAGAATTAAAAATTACCCTCAGGTTTAAAATCACAGCCTCCTATGCAAAAAATTCATTTTTTTATGCTTTTGGCCTAGCTCAAAATAATATCATTTCGGATGCACTTTAGGGGTCTTCCTTCAATCACTCTAATACATTTTGGTTAAAAAAATTTGTTTTTCTTCGTTATTTTTACACCATTCTCGGCCTTTTTTTTTAAATTTTTATGATTTTTCGTTTTTTCTTGGTGCAAAGTTGAAATTTCACCTTGTAGACATGTACATAAAAACTACCATTATGATTTAATTGAAGAAAATGGGTAAAAAAATGATACCCAAAAGTTTTTAGTATGAAAATGTAAATAATATTCACTTATTTACGTCAAAAAAAATATTTTTAAATTTAACGGTGGAAAACAAACCTAGCTAAAATTAACTAAATAAAATGAAGCTTTGAAAATTAAAATAAAACATAAAAAAAGTTGATTGTTTGCGTTGAAAGCGGTGATTTTAAATCTGAGTGTAATTTTTAATTCTAAACAACTTTCCTAAATACATTTTTTTGATATTGTCAAAAATAAGGGTACTTTACTCTAAGTCAAAATTTCTATTTTTAGGCAATGCACCAACTTTTATCAAGAATAAAATTTTTTGTCAAATGAATAATAAAAACTTTTCCAATATGGTGCAGACTTTTTGAGTCGCACTGTATATTTTTTTACATCATCAAAAAGTAGAGATTTCAAAGAAGAAAAAGCCCACCGAGCAGATATTTTGACGCGAGATATGGTTTGGAAATATCAGGGCTGGATTAAGGGGGAAAGGCCTCAATTCTTTAAAAAAAGTTTTTTGCTTTTAGGTTATGGCTTATATAATGGATGATAGATAAATGATATGATTTGGAAATAGGAGTTATATTATTTATTGCAGTTACAATAAAATTCTTTAATTTTTATAATTATCATGAAAGTAAAATTTCTTTATACATGCAAGTAAATATAATTTATTATGTTATGTACATTTTTTGTACTGATACAGAAATATATGTTAGAAATAAATGAAGATCGATAATAATAATATTTTATATCTAAATCACCTCTTCTTTTTAAGAGTCTCTTTCTACTCAACGCACATCCTAAGAATTTCCTTATAGAATATTATATGGATTATCTAGTAGTTACTTTAAATACATTTTGTAGATTATTATAAACAATTAATGTAAATAATTCCTTCAAAAGCTTGAAAGCTTGGCTTGAGAAAGCTTGGTAGTTCAAGCTTTTTTAAAATAAATAGCTTGGCTTGGCTTGAAAAAAAAATGTTAGGCTTGGCTTGGTATTTTTAAAAGATTGGCTTGATGTCAAGCCAAGTTCAAGCCAAACTTTTTAAAAACAAGCCAAGTCTGTGAATCTCTGTGAACGACTGCAACCCTAATGTATTACTTAATTTAATCTTACATTTAAATGTAAAACATTAACAAGGTTGAAATAACCATTCTTAACGTATTTTATTTCATTTATTGTAATGATAAATGTTTTAATATAAATAAATGAGGATGCAAAAGTTCTTCAGAATTAAAACCAGTTGTATCTTCATTTGAAAACAAGTTTCGTAGTTCTATAAAAATTGCGTGGTCCTTCAAATATTTTTATGTCCACTTTAGGATAAACTAATTATAATTCTTGGCTGGTAACCCATTGAGAATTACTCACAAAAAGCGAAATAAGCGTTTCAAAGTTCACCCCTTGAACAGAGATAAAAAGTTTATATATGCAAAAACCTATGACAGGGAGCAATTTTTTAAACATACAACAATGCATTCAGATATCATGGGGCAAATCGAACCACATACAAAAAGAGACCCAACCAAACTTACCATCGAACTGTAGATTAAATTGGATGTTCTGTGCAGGAACTCGCCTGGAAAAACAACCGTTCACTGTGTATTGGATGACATATATGTGAGGTTTAATGTAGGATTTTAGCACAAATTGTATAATAGCCACAAACGAGCACAGAAGATTTGGTTAAAATATCTGAAGGGTTTTAAAAAAGCTGGAATATTCCCAATTGCAGATATTGGTGCAGTGGATGGAAAATGCCCAAAAAATTCAGGAAATTTATATTTTTTATATAGAAAACCAATTTTTTGATAATTTCTCATTTTTTTAAAGAAATGAATATAAATTTTGTAAAAAAACGTTGGAGGTTACAAGAAATCTATCTACAAATATAATAGTAAATTATAGTGTCAATATTTATCGACAATATTTTTAAGAAAGACTGATATTAATACTGATGTTAATAATGATGTTAATAATGATATTAATAACTAGGCGATTAGTAATACAGTGCAAACAAAACATAAAAGTTAAAAATTAAACATGAAACTCGAATTTATTTCACTAGAAAATTTTACCCAACCTAACGTAAGAATAAATTCTTAACAATAATTTTATTCAATTCTAAACTTTAAATTGTGTATCATTGTTTTATCAACATTTTATTTGATTTTTTTCGATTTTTTTTTCTAATATTTTTGTTCTTTATACAGGGTGTTTTTTTAAAATGTTTCCACCCCCGATTTAGGCTTACCCAATAATTGTTGGCAAAAATGGCGAGACTCGTCGATTTTTGATTAGAGAGGGACAAAATTTTTGATAACAAACATCACTCTAACGTCAACCCCCTTTACCCCTCGCCCCTCAACTTTAAAATTTAAATAGGGAACATACTATGTGTGGCACATCAGGGAAAAGGTAATTTAATGCAGAATTCAAATCACTAAGTTTAATTTTTTTACTACCCCCCTGAACAGAAATATAGGGTGTTTTTTCCTACCCTCACTTTACTCTCGCACAATAATTTTTGAGAAAAATAATGAGGCACGTCGACTTTTGATTTAAAGGAAACGAAATTTTTGACAAAATTTGTCACTCTACCTTAACCCCCTTCACCCCCACCCCGTAACATGAAAATTTGAATGGGCGATACACCATGTGTGACACATCAGAGGAAAGGTAATTCAATGCAGAATTCAGATCATACCCTTTGTCCACTGCTAGGACAAAAAAACATTACATAATTTGTATCAATAATGTTATCAATTTATTGTAAGGTATTTAAAAGAAGGTAAAAATAAAAAAAAAATACAGCAATTGCTCAAAATGTTGTCCATCGTGTGCTAAACAAAAGTCAAGTCTGTCTTGGAATTCTTGTCTAACATTTTGAAAAATTTCCCTAGTAATGGATTGACATTCTCTTACAATTCGTACCCGAAGGTCATCAATAGATGTAGGTTTAGTTTTGTAAATTACTGGCTTTAGGTGACCCCTAGCCAGAAATCGCAAGGAGTCAAATCTGGAGATCTCGCAGGCCATTCTATTGCTCCTCTTCTACTGATCCAACGTAGTGGGAAATGGTCATCTAGCCATTGTCTGACTGGTAAATGATAATGAGGACCAGCCCCATCTTGTTGAAAATGTAATAGATTTTCATCTAGAGCAGGATTTCTTACTTCATCTACCTGATTTTCAAGCTTCTGAGTAATTAGCGGGTCAATGGTCATTTCTAGCATTTCTAGGTATTTTTGACTAGTTAAATTCCCATCTACGAATAATGGCCCAATAATTTTATCGCCCAGTATGACAGGCCAAACATTAAGTTTTTGAACAGGTTGAGTATGCCCTTCAACAATAACATGAGGGTTGTTGTCACTCCAGTAACGACAATTATGTTTATTCACAAGCCCGTCAAGAAAAAATGTGCACTCATCCGAAAAACAAATATTTTGAACTATACGGGGTGTGTGTTATCAATCAATGCGAGCATTTCCTAACAAAATTGAACTCTTGTATCCAATTCATCTTCATGAAGTTGCTGATGGATTTGCATCTTGTAAGGTCGATATTTATTATTTTTTAATACTTGTCGAACTGATGAAACTGAAAGTCCAGTATTAGAGGCTACTTTGCGAAGAGAAGATGCTGGTTCCATTGCAAAATTTCCCAGAACTTCGACTTCTGTTACTTCGTCCAATACCCTAACTGCCGTCCTTTTTTATTTACTACAGATCCAGTTTCCTCAAACTTCATAACAAGTTTCCTAATGTAAGTATGACTTACTTGCAAACCAGGATGTTCTTCATTAAAAAGAGTAGTAGCTCTTCTCGAACATCTGTTCGCGGAGCCGTAAATGAAAATCATTTCAATTCTCTGTGCTCTAGTGTAGATCATTTTCAATGTTTATTTGATAAATAATTTTAAACAAGTGAGTTTATAGGTTGGTTTTTGCCTTCTTTTCTATTCCTTACAATTCTACTGATTATATTATTGATACTAATTATGTATTGTTTTTTTGTCCTAGCTGTGGACAAAGGGTATGATTTGAATTCTGCATTGAATTACCTTTCCTCTGATGTGCCACACATGGTGTATCGCCCATTCAAATTTTCATGTTACGGGGGGGGGGGGGGGGGGGGGTGAAGGAGGTTAAGGTAGAGCGACAAATTTTGTCAAAAATTTCGTTTCCTTTAAATCAAAAGTCAACGTGTCTCACTATTTTTCTCAAAAATTATTGTGCGAGAGTAAAGTAAGGGTAGGAAAAAACACCCTGTATTTCTGTTTAGGGTGGTAGTAAAAAAATTAAACTTAGTGATTTGAATTCTGCATTGAATTACCTTTTTCCTGATGTGCCACACATGGTATGTTCCCTATTTAAATTTTAAAGTTGAGGGGCGAGGGGTGAAGGGGGTTGACGTTAGAGTGATGTTTGTTATCAAAAATTTTGTCCCCCTCAAATCAAAAATCGACATGTCTCGTCATTTTTGCCAAAAATTATTGGGTAAGCCTAAATCGTGGGTGGAAGCTTTTTAAAAAACACCCTGTAAATAGCGAGAAAGTGAAAATAACGGTACACAGCAATATAGTATACTTATCCTCCAATAATTACTCAATAACGTGAGAAAATAACCAAAATGGGAAATTCCCCACAAATCGGCGTCACTGTTTTTTTACTGACTGACTGAGCTACGCGTCTAGCATATTATAAAGGAATATTGATGATGTTAATAATAATATTATTACTGATATTAATACTGATGTTATAACTGATATTAATACTGACATTAATAATGAAATTAATACAGATATTAATTCTTGCTATTAAAAATTCCTAATTTACAAATACTTTAATTTTTAATCTCCCAAAAATCCCATACCTGCGTTTTACCTTAATAAATACAACCTGTCATATTACGAATTCTAACTACCACATCATTCCTTAATTTCCAATAATCTTCGAAGAAAAAAAATTGAAAAAATTATACTCAGAATAAATAATAAATCAGTAGTCAGGCTGGAAAGAAATAAACCAATTTGGTTTTAAAAGTGATACCGAAAATTAGGGCTGTCAAAAATCAACTCCTTAACCTATAATTATATTCAAGATGGTTTATTAAGCCCTGTGGGGTTTAAGAAATGCTCAGGTAAAAAAGAGGCTAAAGAATATTCGATTCATAGAACTTTAATGAACCGATTCACTTTTAAGAAAGATAAATTTCGTTTTGTTTTATTTAATATTTTAATTTTTGCACGAAAACTGTCAATTCGTGACGCCCAAAATGTAACGTTATGAACATTCTTGTTCTTTGTTCAGCAAAGGACCAGGCACGCTCCTGATGGACAATGATCCCAGGTCGATTGTTTTGAAATTTTGGGAAATTTTTATACAGGACCTTCTGACAAAAATGTCAGTGGGCACAATCTAATCCAACGGCTATTTATCGATATACAGGGTGTTAAATTTGCCAATTTTCAAATTTTCCTTATGGAATATAGGTATCTCGAATTTGAAGAATTTTATTACATTTTTTTATAGTCACCGTAGATCTTATACTATTTTGGAATATGCATACTTATACAGAGGAAACGAAAAGTCATTAATATTAAAAATCATCATTCTAAGAAAATATTTCTGAATTCCCTGTATAAACAAAACGAACGTTGTTGATATCTATTTGAGTACCAGTTTTACTACTTTCTCTAGCTCATAAAAGGTGATTTGTACATTATAAAAGATACAAAACGCCTCATAGTTATGAAAGATAAGCATTTTTCAAACTCATCCTGTATATCAAAATTGGGTCGGTTAAATTTTTGCCTCTTCACGGCTTTAAAACAATCATGCTTCCAAATCTATAGTTAGTTTTCGAAAGATATACAGAGTTGAAGTTCCGTTTCAAAATCTTATTAATATCACGAATTGGAAGAGTTTTATTCGATATTTTTGTATTTAGCCCGGTTTTTGTACTTTTGTGTGGAATATGTACACCTATACAGATTAAACGAAAGATCGCTAGTTACAGGGTGATTACAAAAATATTGAATAAAACTGTTCAAATTCAAGATATTCAGTATAAGATTTTGAAACTAAATTTCAACACTCTGTATATTTATGAAAGTTAAGGATTTTCTACACTCATCCTGTATATCCAAATTGGGTGGGTAAAATTTTTGTATCTTCACGGCTTTATAACAATCATATTTTTTCTATCACATGCCCAAATCCAAAATTATAATATATGTCTAGTTTTCCCTAGGTAAAGCATTTTGTGTCTTTTATAATGGACAAATCACCTTGTATGAGCTAGAGATAATAGTAAAACTGGTGCACAAACTAATATTGTGCACATATCAGCATTACATGAGTAGTTATATACAGAGGCTATTATTTTATGGTAGCAGCATCAACACGAACTTGATTGGCTTAAAATGATGATTTTTTAATTTCGTAATTACTCTGTAATTAAGACCTTTCCTTTCATGTATAAGTGGGCGTACATGAATTGCGGACCAAAAATCAAAAGCGATTTTAACATTTTGAAATGTGTTTTTAATGATAAATTGCAGACCAAAGAAAAGGCCATCAAAAATCTACCTATTATAGTACCTAATCTACCTGAATAAATATTTAAATGTAATACAATCATTAGTCCGGGGTCCGCAATTCATGGATTTTAAAAGAGGGGCTTCTTGTCTGCAATTCGAGTACCGAATTATCTTTATCTACCAGCTCATAATAATTGAGTTTCGGTATAATATGTTGTTCAATTGAAATTATTCTACAGATTGAAAGCCTTTTTAGCATATTTAAATTGTTTTTTTTTGTAATCAAATTATTGTATAAAAACTCAAAATGTATACATTTGAGTGCGGCATTCGCGCTATTTAGATTCACCTACTTTGATTTTGTTGTCAAACTTCAAAATAATGCGGCGTTACTGGCAATCATAAGGCAACAGGGGAATTAGGATTTTGTGACGTATATATAATGATTTTACACGAGATAAATTAAACCTGTTTAACCAGAGATATTAATAAAGTGTTTTACACCGTTGATAGAAAGAAATGGGGATTTCAAAAATGAAGCAAAAAGTACAGGTCCGTATTAAAAAATAGTTAATTATGGTCTTTCAAAGACGAATGAAAAAATTCGAAAATGTATATTAAGTGATATTTGGCGTTCCATAAAAAAGTTTAAAAATTAAATATCTCGGAATATTTTCAATCTAACAGTATTAAATCAATATCTCCGAGTTTCCCTATATACCATCAAATAGTTTAATTATTGGTTTTTAAGCCATGCAGGTTTTTATTTTTAGTTTAAAATAGGTTTTTCCACTTCTTGAGGAACATTGTATTATATCCTATAAAATGTTGATCAATATAAACGTTTTGGTAGAATACTTTACATGTATATTAAACATCACGTTCTAATGATGTGACAAGAAATTAAGCTCGAAACACAGACGAAAACGATCAAAAACGAGAGAAAGAGGAAAGACATAAGATGGTAATTGCAGGCGGCATAAATTATACCGGACAAAAAGATAGCGTCATTAAATAAATGAAATTTTAAATTGCGCAGCCAACTTTGTCGTGGCTGGCTGTCGCGGAACGTGGCGTTAAATAGATAGAAGGCTATGATAAATTCAGCATTATATGCAATTAGCTGAATTATCAATAAATTTTCTACATTTTATTTAGTTCACTAGTATAATTAAAATATTTCTCCTTGTATATAAGTAATTTGATAAATGTTTTAAATATGCTAAATAGGTACCATAAAATAATTTTGTTTGGAAAACAACTTATTAATATAACTGTTTTGAACTGCTTAGGCAATTCGTTTTAAGATTTTATTGTCCGTAGACTCGTTCTGTATGAAAATTAAAAAATAAATAATAAATTCCTTCCAACGCGATTCTTGAATATCATTATTATAATAGCTAAAGGTCATGTTAAGTATTGAAGCAACCTAGAATTAAGAGTGAAGAAAATGTATTTTGATTTTTAGAAAACATCATACTGTTTCATTTAAAGGATACGAAATTACTAAAAATTCTAATATAATAAAAAATTAAGAAAAATAAATTTTGTTTTCAAATAAAAACATCAATATTTTAAAATAACAATAAAAACTATCAGTTTCCCGATGAGTATCCAGAGAAGAATACTTTTTCAGATACTTAATGTTTCAAACTATGACATTTTTTATTTTTGACAGGTGAAAGTTGGAGAAATGATTTTGATTGTTCTGAATAGGGTTTTTCAAGGGAAATCAAATAACATATTACAAGTCAAATTCCGTGACATATTGCTTGTATCATTTTTTGACAGTGACACTATTCCGTTTGACAGATGTCGGACAAAAACTAACTGGTTCTTTCACCGAAACCCATTTTATCGAAATTGGATTCAAATCCATAAAGTACTTTTTCATATATTTAATGTTAATGTTTAAAATTTTGACATATTATTATTTTTGACAGGTGAACGTTGAAGAAATAATTTTAACTGTTCTGAAGAGTTTTTCAAGCACTTTCAAACGACATATTGCAAGTAAAATTCCGTGACATATTGCTTGTCATTTTTTGACAGTGACACTTCAGTTTGACAGATGTCGTAGAAAAACTAATGGGTTCTTCCGGCGGTTAACCCAAACCCATATACCAAATTTCAGCTCAATCGGATTAAACGTGTGGCCTCTATCGTGGAAGAATATAGATAGACAGACACACAGACAGATAGACTTATATCTGGAAATGATCTTAATCATCTGAGGGAACCTCAAAAGGGATATTTCCATCTTGACAAGAAACAATATTACTTTGCTTGGGAAAAAAGTAGAAAGATATAGTAGAAAATAAAAAGACCGTTAATAAAATCAAAACAAGCAAGAATACTGGAAACAAATTGAAACTGAATTCAACAATGAAAGTGAATAGATTTTTCGAGATACTTTGATCTTTAGGAAGAAATATGACAACCTGAAGGAGAGAAAAAAAGAATTGCCGATGAAAAGTGTGTATTAGGAACTGGCGGATGACCTCCAAACTGCTGCTTCTTCTTCAGGATCTGCCTCATTCAAGATTATAGCAACATTTGTATAAATTTAAATTAAAATTCCTACATAGAAGTCACACTTAGCGACCGATAGTTTTAATAATGATTAAATTAAATATTTTATCCGATAAATCTTAATCGGACGTGTCCGATGCGTCCCGAACCACCGATAGAACAATCGAACTGTTTTTGTGAACAAGTGCCGGACAAGTCGGATCGCTTGCTATCCCAGGTCTGTATTCTGAAAACTGTAAGGTTTTTCCAACCTTGCGTAATTATCATAGAAGGATATCGCTATGTTGCCACCTCTAACTTAATAAAATTCTGACTAATGTCTGAATATCGATTAATTTAAGTTTATGCAATTATCTATATCTGTTGTACCATTCTTTGTTCGGATTGGAGCGGGAGAGATTTTTTTAATAAACATTATTTCTTTTTGAACATAAATGTAGAAGAGTGTAGTTTTATTCAATTGTAATTATTATTTAAAAAAATATTTGTTTCTTCGGCAACTGGTTCTTCGAACTTTGCTCTTGTATCTAAAAACAGTGAAGTGAAGACAACAATAAAATTACAAACTCTAAAAATATACGAACCAGTCCTTAATTTAAAAAAGTTCTTTTCTTCCTTCAACATTCTCTAAAACTGATGTGGCAATCACAACAGCTTCAACATTCAGTCTAATTCCAAAAGCAAGTATATAGGAAACCTTCTTTTCTATTGTCCAAATTTTCTTTTTATGCAATTCTAAGTTCTGATCTGAGATTCATTAAAAAGTTGTTCTTGCTTTGTAACAGGGGTGTTATCAATTAATTTTTATTTGCATAGTCACTATCACCAAGTAGCGTTTAAAGTCTTCTCGTGTTCAAATCTAGCTCTGATGTTTGAATTGGTAAATATTGGTGAGTCATGGATTGAACCAGGTCAATGGCACACCATATTCTGAAACATGCAGTTCGAGTCACATATGGCTTTAACATTAATGGAATAGAATCCTTTTCTATTCCTGAATATTGCTGCATTATATCCTCCAGGTGATATAATTATGATATGTGTGCAGTCGATAGCTCCAGTAAATCTAAGTTCATTTTGTGATTCCGGTATGCGAATATGCTGATGAGAAAAGCTCTAGTTATCTTCCAATTAATACGAGTTGCTGTTTCTTTGTCTATACCAACAAAATCCCCAACTGTCTCAAGAAAGTTTCCAGTTGCAAAATAACTCAAACTTAATAGTACTATTTGGTCAGTAGTTACAGCATGATTCTTAAAAAGATATCAATTTTGGCCTGTGTGCAGTTGATAGCTCCAATACACTTGGGAAATCATGACACACTATAAAACTATTGAGAGGTTAATCTAAGTTCGCAGGTTGTGTTTCCGGCATGCAAATATGCTGATGAGAAAAGCTCTGGTTATCTTCCAAATAATACGACTTGCTGTTCCTTTATCTATACCAACAAAATCCCCAACTGTGTGAAGAAAGTTTCCAGTTGCAAAGTAACTCAAACTTACTGGTATCATTTGTTCAGTAGTTACAGCATGATTCTTAAAAAGTTATCAGTTACTAGGTTACAAATGGATAACTAAGGGAACTAAAGACAACTTACAAATCTGTTGGAGACGATATTTGTGCTTCAACCTGGTTTACAACAAAGCGAATACCCTGTTTGGAAAGCCAGAATCTTTGCACACATTTTTCATCATTCCAATCTAGAAAATGATCCATTGTATCTTTATATTACTTTTGATGTCTTCTAATATTTATTAATATATATACTGCTTCGACAAAGTCTTCATCATCTGTTAGTTTAGGTAGTTACTGAATCAATATTACAAAACTTGAGGCTATGTTACGTCAGAACTTGATAAGTCCCCAAATTATCTAGCTCAGTTGAACTACAAAATGACAGCCAGAGAACCAAGCTTTGCCTTGGACTAGCTTTGTACATCTGAACTTGAACCAGGTTCAACGTTGAGCTATGCTCGAACCGAGATTGTACAACCGGCCCTGAGAACCCCTATAATATATTTATCTAAAATATTTTGTTTCATTTTGTACCCCTTTCGGAAAAAATCAATTTTTATTGGAAAAATTAATTTTTATGTTTCACAGGGTGGCCAAACATACAAAAAATCAAAGTCAATTTTTCAACATACGAACAAGTGTACAAAAAATAATTAAATTTTACAAATTACAGATATTTTTTTTATTTTTTAAAAAATATATAAGTACGAGTAAAATAGTCATAATTTTTATAAACTGTAAATAATTTACTTGCTCATATTCAACAAATGAAGTTGTAATATTAACATAAAAAGAGATAATTAAAGCTTAATGTTTGAAGTAACTCCATAATAATTAAACGAGACAAAGAGATTTTCTTAAAGAAAAAGAGGATTTAGGAATTAACTGAAAAATTATCGTCCTTCTTATAATTGCTTAATTAAAAGCGAATTGTAAAAGATTTTAATAGCTGTTGTTTGAATAAATTAACAGAAAAATTTGTTATTTATTTTTTAATTAAAATAAAAAAAATTATGTATAAATTCAGAATTAATTTTAGTCCTGATCATGTCTGCAGGACTTTCTCATCTATTACAATCCTGGTCCAAACAAAGAAATAAGTCATTAATTTAGCGGATATAAAAAGAGTAAGAACAATTAGATATGGTATGTTCCTTAAGACGACTTTATATCTCTTTTTGAAATGAACAATTTATCGGTTGTAAATTTGTATTAACTTTTAATGGGTTCGACTTCAATTATAACGACTTTTAACACCTCCTTTTTTCACATCAAACTCATCACTCGGCTCTTTTGATGCTTTATTAGCCACTTTTATGTCTTCATTTGATGCTCGTGTGTTTAACCAAACCAAAAACCACTTTATTTTTACGCCACGCGAATTCTATAACTATTTTCTTCAACAGAAGAGAGCAACAACATCTCATTTTCTAATTATATGCGGAAAAAATGATCTTTGATTAAATTAAAAAGAATTTTTTTATTTTTGAGGAAAACAATGTAATCTGATAGAATCTATAACATAGATTCCGAAAATAAAAAATATATAAGAATATTCTAATCAAAAATTCATTCTTGATGCCGCATTTCCGTCGAAAGCGTAAGTTGATTATTTTAAATCTAAATGTCAGTAAATTGAAAACCAAATATCTGGTTCAAATTTATAAATAAAATTCTAGAGACTCTCAAACGGTGGTGCACCATTTCGGGACTTCGGCCCATCAAGCGAACACTTTTTATGCTGTTAGAAATTGGCGCTAAATACATGTAACACTATTATACATGATCTTACGTATTTTTTTTTTAAATTTGCAGTGTAAAAAAGTATATCCCGTGAGAACTTGATTTTTAGGGGAATATTATACATGCATGATGTGAAGTTCTAAAAAATTGAATTGGAAATTTTTTTTCGAATGCAAACCACTTTAATTACTATGGCGGGTACCGGAAGGACCGGTCCGATATTGCTCAAATTCAACAGGGTTCTTCCTTGGACAAAACTAACTAGGTAAAATGAAACGGGAACTCGATCGGAGCTTTCGTTCAAACATTACAGTATTTACATTCAGACAGACAGACATCCAGACGTCCCGCGACGATTTTTTTGCATTTTTTGACTCCGGGAGATCGGAAACATCGAAAAAAGTGATAAAAAGAGGGGGTAAGAAATTTTTTTTGACATCACGAAATCATCAGTAAAAAGAAAAATAGGTACATAATAAGGGGTTTCTAGTACTCCACATAAATCAAAAATAAATTGAGAATCATCTTACAAAAGCGAAAAGTATTATTTTAATTCAAATCTATTTTTATTTTTTAACAATCACCATTGTTGCCAATTAACTAAATAAATCGCAAAACTAGCGAATTTTAATGTTTAAAAAAAAAGAAAAATTCAATAAGTGTCACAAAAATCTTTTAATGCAGCAATTAACTTGATACTTTACAAGATAAATAGTTAACGCCTTTACGATGATGAACGGTTCTTTTAAATATTATGACAGTTAATGACTTGTATTTTGACAGCTACACACGATAAATAACATCCAAATCACCGGATATGTTTATTTATTCGAGAGAGAGAATAACTAAAAGTAAAGGAGGTCGTGCTCGCACGGCACGCCGCGATTTCTAAATATATAAGCAGGTGAGCGATATTTATTAGCAGACGTTCTTGCGCTGAAATTTATATTAAACGGACCTTGTTTCGTACAATGAATTTGTATCTTCAAGCTCAATATTTCTTCTATTTAACTATTATGGTAAATTAGAAACCGCACGGTTCAATAATTCAGTTAAGTATCACTATGCTATTTTAGAAAAGAGAGGGGTAGTACAATAAATCATCGGCGTACTGAAAAACAAAATAGCAATTACAATTCATTTTGAGTCACAATTTTATAAGTAATTGTATGAAAATTTTGCTACGTTTGTTCTTAATTCGAATAAAAATTTTTCTTTGTTAAATATTTAGATATAAAATATTTTGTGCTAATAAAAGAACATCATGTATAGGAATTAAATTATAAAAATTGTCAGTGTTGACATATTAATATCAAAATAATTATTTAAAATTAAAATAAAAACAAATTAAATATAAAATACACAAACTTGAACTTAACCTGAAATTAGTTTTTTAATTTGTTAACAAAAATGTAATCCAACAATACCGGGTGTAAATGAGTCGTGGGCCACCAATATAACTTTTAAATGGGTTAATAGATTTATACCAAATTTTGGGCGATTATAATAGAGCTATTTTTTGAAAATAAAAATCCAATATGGCCGACATTCGGTTTGACCGGAAATGACATGAAAATTGGAAATTTAAACGGAACACCCAGTATATTTCTACATATTTGGGTTCTACAACTTCAAATTCGTACAGGTCGATTATCAAATGTCACTTAAGACGCCATTTTTTGTTTCATTTTTGAATTTTTTTATCCATCCTAGGTTTTAGTCTAAATTCGTTATAATCCAACTTAAATTATTTAAAATTTCTAAATTTTCTCAATTATTTATTTTTGTTTCTTAATAATTATTTATACTTAAAATACGATGCTCTAAATATCTTTTATTTTTTTAACAGGGATGTCTTCAGTAGAATTTTATATCAAAATTTAAAAAAAAATAACATTTCTCCATTATTTGAGAGAAAAAAGAATTGTTATGTACATCATTTTAATGGTAATTAAATGAACAATTTTTAATACCGAGCGGCCCATCTATGTTACATTTAAAAAAAATGAGTTTTAGTTAAAAAACTGGATTTGCTGAATTAAATGTTTAATAAAACAAAAATAAATAATTGACAAAATTGAGACTTTTCCGGTAATTTAGACCAAATCCTGACTACCTAGAATGGTTAAAAAAAATCATAACTAAAATTAAAATGGCGTCTTAAGTGACATTTGACACTTGACATGTACGTATTTGAAGTCGTAGAATTAAAATATGTAGAAATGTACCGGGTGTTCCATTTAGATTTACAATTTTCATGTCATTTCCGGTCAAACGGAATATCGGCCATATCGGATTTTTATGTAAAAAAAATCCAAAACTACATCTATTATAATCGACCCAAATTTCTTATGAATCTATTTGCCCGTTTAAAAGTTATAGGGGTGGTCCAGGACCCATTTACACCTGGTATACCGCTCATCATACTCACTAAAGAAAAAAGACGTTCAAAAGGCAGATAGCAGAGAAGTAGAAATCTCAATAATAAAATAGAATACAACAGACTAAGTAGACGACTAAAAGAAGCCCTACAAGAATCCCGCAATGCTACCTTTACGTCATATATCACAAGTCTACCAAAAGAAGATTATTTCATATGGAAGGCGACAAAAGACCGATTTCTCAAATTCCACAAATTAAAAAAGACGATGATAGCTAGGCACGATCCGACCAATAATAGGCGATAATCTTTAGCGAACACCTCTCCAAAATCTTCAAAGCACCAGAACCAGCCAGTATAATCCAAAACAACGAGCCTATTAAGAACTACATAGACAGCCCATGTAAGTTGAGCCTACCAATCAAACCCTTTTCTTCAGCAGAAGACGAGAAATTAATATTAAACAGTAACTGCTATAAGGCACCTACTTGTGACCTTATAATAAATCAAATGCTAAAAAAACTGCCCCGAAAAGGAGTAGTGTTTCTAACCACCACATATAAATAGACTCACATCATACAAACCAATAAGCCTGCTACCAAGCATGTGTAAAATCTTTGAAAGAATCTTACTAAAAAGAATAGCAAAAGACGTCAATGTAGATCTTATAATTCCATCGCATCAATTCGGCTTCCGAGAACTCCACTCAACCATAGAAGAAACCCATCGAATCATGAAATACTAAAGAGCATAGAAGAACGGAAACTCTGTATAGCAGCTTTTCTTGACATTGAGCAAGCATTTGATCGAGTGTGCCATAATGGACTGCATAAACTTAAAAACTACTTTCCAACAATTCTCCTGTTGAAATCCTACCTAACCGACCATTACTTCCAAACAAATGTCAATACTGAAATATCACCTTATCATCCAATAAAATCTGGAGTACCATTAAGCAGTGCTTTAGGACCATTCCTGTACCTGTTATTCACAGCAGACATACCTACAACAAACACGACAAAAATTGCAACATTTGCCGACGATACAGCCTTAATTGCTACTAACGACAATCCTCAAATAGTATTAAGAAACCTACAAAATCATCTTGATGAATTGCAAATCTGGCTAAATAACTGAAGTAAACCAAACTAAGTCTGCACAGGTAACCTTAACAAACCGTACTAATTGCCCACCAGTTAGAATGAATAGTAAACCAATACCAGTGGCAAGTTAGGTCAAAAATCTAGGGATAACGATAGATAGGAAATTAACATGGAAACAGCATATTCCAAGCAAAAAAATACAAATCAATCAAAAACTTAGTTGATCGGACGCAGGTCCCAACTGTCGATCGAAAACAAACTCTTGCTTTATAAATGCATCATTAAACCAATTTGGACCTACGGTGTTCAACTTTGGGACTGTACTTAAACCTCAAATATGCAAATAATACAGAGTACAATCAAAAATATTAAGATAAATCTTTAAAGCACCATGGTATGTAAGCAACAAGACCCTTTATATAGATGCAGGCATCCCACTTCTAGAAGGAATAACCAGAAACTACTTTGATCAGCTGCATCATCGCCCAAACTAAGAAGCTTACCACCCAAATAAACCCACTCAAATCAGAAGACGACTCGAGAGATACTGGCCAACATATATTTTAAACTAATCATTGTACAGTGATGCAAGTGCAGAAGAAAAAAGAAAAAGACAAATAACAGTGAAGATGAAGAAGAAAGAACAATGAAGAATTTTAAGAAAAATAGAATTAAAAATAATTAAAATAATATAGAAGAAAACCAAGAACAAGCTGATAAACAAAAGGAAAATAAGAAAAAAATTAAGAAAGTCATGGACAAAATTTAAAAGAATCATAAGACGAACAGCAAAATGAAAGTAATGAAAATAATTTGAGAAAAAAAAAACAAAAAAATTAGAAGAAGAAATTTCAGCTAATGATGGAGTAGAAAAAGACAGAGGTATAAGAACTGAACGAGAAGAAGTAATTCAGGATTGAAAAACAAACAATGACTGAGTAGAAGCAATAACGAAATACAAGCAAATATAGCAAGTGAAAGGCATGAATGATAAAAATTGAAGAAGTAATTATGAAAACAGAAGAAAAAATTCAGGAATCAAGTAAACAACAACAGAAAACGAAATACTTGATCATTTCCAAAACCGATTCGCAAAAAGTAAGACTTTAAATTCTGCTGAACTAAAATAATGAGATTTGAAAAAACCGGATAAAAAGGAGAAATAAGAATAGGAAGTAAAAAAGTCAAGCAAATAGATTTTGTATGGGTTAAAGGCCATGCAGGTATCATCGGTAATGAAAAAGTCGATTTAGCCGCCAAGCGAGCAAGTAGTATAGGACTCGAATTGGAGGTAGTATGTAACTCTGATATTATCCCTCAACTAAAAAGGATGGCCAGAAATAAATGGAAATGTACTTATAACAATACTGTTGAAACATCTACCAGTCATTATTATAAGATTCATCCTAAATTGCCAAGAAATATCAACCATTTTTCTAATTCACCTTCCAAAGCATATATTTCAATTATTACTCGGCTAAAAATACATCATGCTAGATTTCCGGCTCACCTTCATAAAATCGGTATTCTAGAATCTCGTCTCTGTCCATGCAATAACCTTTCAGTTGGAGATTTAAATCATATGATTTTTGAGTGCAACAACAATAGAAATGCATCTAATTACCTAATCTCAGAACTTAACAAACTGCAAATTCCCCTACCTACAAATATTACAACGCTGCTTGCTCTACATGACAAAGCCATAAATGATTTAATCGTAGACTTTGTACATAAAACAAACATATTACTGTAACAATAATTTAAAAAATGTATGTGGCAAATGGGCTAGATCCGATACCAACAGCGCGCGCACACACACAAGTAAAAAAGTCGAAGAAGTACAAAAATTTAAATACCTGGGCGTAATGATATACAATAAAGGCTAAAGAAGAACGGATATCAAAGAAAAAAATCGGTTGTGTCTCCCCAAAACTTTCCCGATAAGTATCCAGAAACAAATACTTTTTCACATATTTAAAGTTTCAAACTTTGACATTTTTATTTTTGATAGGTGACAGTTGGAGAAATAATTTTAACTGTTCTGTGCTCAAGTGCTTTCAAATGACATATTACATGTCAAATTCCGTGGTATATTGCTTCTGTCATTGTTTGACAGTGACACTTCCGTTTGACAGATGTCGTACAAAAACCGAGGGATAACCGAAAACAATATACCAAATTTCAGCTTATTCGGATTAAACGTGTTGCTTCTATCATGGAAGAATACACACAGACACACACACATACAGACACACAGACAGACAGACAGACTTCCCTTTGGAAATGGTCTTAATTGCCTTAGGGGACCTCAAAATAGATCTTTCTATCTATATCTCGAATCTTTTTTTTAGCCCGTCCACAATACTTTCCATTCTCGGATGGTGGGTCGGGTAACTAAAATAAAAGCAACTAATCGAGCGTACCAAGCGAATAAAAATATGTTAAAAAGCTAAATATTGATAAACAAAGATGAACATATACAGAACAATAATAAGGCCCATAACAATGTATGCACCAGAAAACAGAAGAAGATAAGATAAGAATAATCGAACGAAAAATATTAAGAACAATTCTGGGGCTAGTGAAGATCGGAGAGCAGGAATATAGAAAGAGAACGAATCAAGAAATATTAGAAATGGAGAAGATATAATTCAAATGGAGAAGACAAATTCAATTGGCTGAGACAGAAGTTACTATGTTACAATGGCAGCCAGGAGGAAAAAGAAGACCTGGGTGACCAAGATCGAAATGGTTGGCAGAGGTAAAAGAGGACCTAAGCAGGACAGGAGTTACAAGATGAAAGCAGAAAACAAAGCAATGATGAATCGAATCAGGGGATTGAACCACCCCGTTAAATGGATTTATAAAGCGAAAGCCGTTAAATGGATTTATAAAGCGAAAGCGACGCAACCTCACATGAGGTTCTATTATTCCAAAAGTTTGTTAATGGCCTGTACCATATCAAGTAAAATGGTTAAGAATTTTCCTCTGAAATAAGGATACAGTTACGCAAAGAATATTTTCTTTAATGAGTAGTGCTTTTATTTCTAACCACATATTTATTTAAATAAAAATAATACATATCCATTAGTAAAATAATTATTGTAAATTGTTCTAATCATGAAATTAAAATTCCAATTTCGTTGACACATCTCTAATAAAACCAAAGATAGAAATCATGAAGACCCGCAATCTATTAAAAACTTCCCAAAGTTAATAAAACATTTAATTAACAGGGGAGCGGCGAGCTAATTATAAATATCAATCAGAATAATCGGAATAAATTTACCAAAATAAAGTAGGCAACGTTTCGTCGTTAATAAAAAAACGATAATTAGAAATTACAAATGGGTTTCTGAGTAATATAATTATTCTCTGATAGCCTATGCCGTCTGCTTCTTCTACGAGAGTTTTTTTATTTAAAATTGGGCGATTTAATTATTTTATGGGACTTTTCTCCAGTAGCGCATCATAAGAAAAATTAAATTAATTCCTGGAACGAACGTTAAGATTCAAAAGATGTATATGTTGCATTCGTGGACATGGAAAAAGCGTTTGACAGGGGTACGTAGGAAGAAAATTTGGGAATGCCTGAGGGATAGAGATGTACATTTAAAGCTAATAAGAATTATAAAAGGTATGTACAAAAGAACTAGAAATAAAGTAGTAAGTAAAAATTCTATGTCAGATGAATTTCTTCACAAAAGAGAGAGTTAGACAGGGAGACAGTTTAAGCCCGCTCCTGTTTATTATTTACATGGGTAAAATAATTAAGGAAACTGAAAGAAATACCAAGCATCTACATATTGGGTACAGAAATGTGAAAAGAATCAATATGAAAGAATGTGCCTTTGCAGATGATGGAGCGATAATAACTGAGAGTGAAAAGGACCTGAAAGAAAACTTGAAAGTGTGGAACCAAATATTAATATAGAACGGCATGAAAATGAACAAAGCAAAAACAAAGCTAATGGTAATATCATGCCAAAGGAGAAACTTAGAAATTATAATAGATGAGGAGAAGATAGAATAAGTTAGTAGTTTTCAATATTTAGGAGTAACAGTAGAAGAGAAACTAAGATGAACAACGTCTACAAGACTATATATAGGCATGTGTGCGAGTCCTGGACATTGACAAAGCAAGAAAAAAGCAAAATAGGAGCAGCCGGGATGAAGTACTTAAGAAATGTCAGGGGAATAACAAAGTTAGATATGATAAGGAGCGAGGTAATCAGTAGGGGCCTGAAACTAGAACCAATTGACAAATATATATAAATGAGACAGCTGGGACATCTGCAGATATTGAATAGTTCAGCACAAGTCCATAGATATGGGAGGCAAGAATACAGTATAAACGAAGAAGAGGCAGACCAAAGCAATCTTGGAAAAATAATAGAAAGGAAGAATATGACGTGAACAGAGGCAAAGATTTTGGTACAAACAGAAAGGACTGGAACAAGTTCATAAAGATACGTTTTGTTATTAACCAACACTAGTTTAGTATTATATAAAATGACAACTGACTGATGATCAATTAGCGATTTGGTTCTATTTTGCATATACAGTTGTGATTTTCTTGAAATTAAACAATATTACTTTCCCGGACAAAAAAATACACTTTAGAGCAAAATCTTCCAGTGCAAATTTTTAGAGCATAAAATTTTTTACAATTTTTGTATTAAACTTTTTCTACAGTTTCCAATAGTTGCGCTACTAGAGGGCGCACAAAAAATATGCACGTAGGTTTTTCGCAGTTTTTCCAATTTTTGAGGATAAAAAATAAACTTTAGTGCAAATTTTAGAGAATAAAATTTCCTACAATTTTTGTATTAAACTTTTTCCAGAGTTTTAAATAGTTGCGCCACTAGAGGGCGAGTAGAAAATATACATGTAGGTTTTTTGCAGTTTTTCTAAATTTTGAGGACAATCAAAGCAATTTGGTGCAAAATCTAGTGTAAGGTTGTAGAGCACGAAATTTCCTTTATCTTTTATATTTAACTTTATTTCCGATTCCCCATAGTTTCGTCGCTAGAGGGCAAAAAATATACACATTTAAGCGTTTTTTATTTTTTTTATATTTTAAAGACAAACAATGGGATTTAGTGCAAAATGTTCTAGTACAAAGTTGTAGACCATAAAATTTCCTACGACTTTTGTATCAAACTTTTTCCAGAATTCCCAATAGTTTTCACAAATGATTTTCGGAGATCATAATTGTAGCAGTGTGCTACATAATGTGCGCATGCGCCTGCTTATGTCATATGAACATTGAAATATCAATTCGGTAGACGTATTCATCATTGGCTTGCTCTTTAAAATGTGTTCCATAAATTAATGGAATGCTTCGTCTTTTGTAATTAAAATAATCCTATTCTCCATAGCCGAGCCGGGAAAGTTCTGGCTCAATTTCTTTTTTTGTTGTTTTCTCTTTTTTAATAAGTGTTATTTTGATAAAGGACAGAAATCAATATTTATCCCTGAAAGTAGTGTTGTTTTACAGGTTTTCCAGTTTGTTAATCATGCTAACAATTTTACTAGAAATTCCCAACATGTTTGACAACCAGTTTTTTCAGTATAATAAAAGACAATAAAGTCTGAATAATTTTATCTGAGAGTAGCTTTCCCAGGCTTTCTTCCACCTAACTGGAATATAACCAGTAGCCAGACTTAGTAGGTTACATATTACATATATTAGCAGTGTCTTACTTTGGTAAGGGTAATTTATATAGCTGAAATAAATCTATTAACCAGATAATTATGCTTCGTATTACGAGTAGATTTACTTATTTCAAGTTCTTTTCTGTGGTCCTGTGGTTAGGGCTTATTAGGTTGCTTCCGTTTCTCTTCAATCTAGCAAATGTAGTTTCTGAGATTTCCTGTTTGATACGATTTAGGGTATTTATCGTGGGATTAATGGTATTCAATGAGTTCTTTGCTAAGATTTACTTCAGAGGTTATTGAACCTCTTCACAAATTCTTTTTTATAAGATCTCTATGTTGTACTTGGTCAATATGGTAGTATATTGTTCACACTCGCTTGTTCTCTACGCGTTATTGAATAGAAAATACGTTGCCTTCCTAGGTGTGACAAGTTCATCATTCTACCACCAGTTAGTAAATTTACGGGTATTACCTCAGAACAAGTTTTCTAGTATGAGTTTAATATTGCCTCTTGAAGTTGACAAAATACAGGTCGACGTCAGTATTGGCTTTAGTCCAATTACTTTCTGTTATAAAATTTAGCAGCTGATTGTTAATTATCAATCCATTTACCAAAATGGCTGTATTATAAGCAAAACTTGTAATTATGATGGTTTGAATCTGTGAAATCTTAAAAGTGTACTGCAAATATATAATGGATACTAACACACTACCTTGGGCTACTCCTGCAATATCCCTTATGTTAGTGTAATTACCTTTTTGTTTAACACGAAAAATATAAGATTGAAATATTTCAGCATTTTGTTGGCAATATTTTCCTTACCATGCAAATTAAGCCCTTATATTTGAATTTGTTAAAAGTATGTACTTAATATGGCTGAAACGATGTTATTCTCTTCATACACTTGTTCGATGATGTTAGATGGATTGAATTGATCACTGAGTACTTTTTCTTGAATCCAAACTGGTTAGAATATAGTGACAATCATGTCTTTTCCATTTTCTACACTCCCGGCACATATAACTGCATTATGTATTAATTTTTTCGATTATAACATATGCTGATTTTTTTTTGATTATATTTCTTTTTTAACTTGGTATAAAATTAATGTGAATATTTTCGGTTTCATGTCTTAAACTATTTAGTTGACATTATTCTTGTTCTTTATCAAATACTTCGTCTTTTTTGCTGATTATTCTTTGCCCAGATTCCTTTTAATGGCCTGTTAGATGGATCATGACTTCATTAGGTATTTTTCCAATTGGAAACGTATGTTTTCCTATCATCTGTATAGCTTTAATAAATATTTGTTTATTGATTAATTTTTTAATAATATATAACCTTTTTTACTAATTTTAGTTTGTCCTTGGGTACATTGATCTTTGCCACTTTTGTGTTCATTTTTATTTTCAGCAAATATTTGTCTAATTTTCTTAGCATAATTTATAGCTGTGCTGAAAATTATGTACTAAACTGTATATTATTAGTGAGATTTTTTCTTTGTTGATACAAAACTTACTGGTCATATAATATATTGAAATAGTAAATCCACGGGATGAAGGGTGGATCACATTTCTCACCTGGAGAACTCTTTCTCACCGAGCTGGGTTCAACAGCGCCTAAATAATTGAAAATTAAAATATTAAAAAAAAAAAATTACCAATCTTCTTTTCTTCTCTTCCTTTGGTCTACCTCTTCATATCTTGATATTTATTTTCTGTCTCCGCCTTTTCACTGCCACTCTCCCTTCACTTTTTATTTTATTTATCGTTCTGCCACCTCAAATTGTCACTCCTTTCTTAGATCTTTGCTTCTTTTATATATTTTTTTAATAATTAATATAGTTAATTTTTTTATTTTTAATTTATTATTTCTTCCTTTCAATAAACTATTTCTACAAACCATACATTTCTATTTCTATCAACCCATACCTTTCCATTTCTTTTTAAATAAAATATTGTTTTTACAGTTTTCTTTTTTAATTTTTGACAATATATTTTTTTTAATCCGTCATCAACAACAACCTTCAATTCTTTTTTAACCCAAAATTTTTATCTATTATTTTTTTTTTATTTTAAACTATAAATTTGGGTGACATCAAGCCAATAACAAATCATTTCACCTAATAGGAAATGCCATCCAACTTGTCATATGGAATTTCATACTTCAACTGACATGTATTACAAAAATTAGTTTATATTTTAATACCATCTACTAAACTTTTTTTAATTCACATTTTCTTTTTTAATGTTACAAACAAGGAAAACTATTAATTTTAATTCGAAATTCTATTCATTTTCTTTTATTTAAACCCCCCTACTTACTATTATATTTTATAACATATTAATTCTATTCTATACAGGGTATAACAAATTCATAACAATCTGTTGTGTTGTCCTTTTCAGCGTTTCTGAGATTTATAATATAATAATATTAGTGGCGGGGGTTGCTCAGTACTAATCCCTAATATCATCAGTCTTTCTTTTGAGTAAATTTTGAGATTGTCCAGGCATTACAAGCTCTTTTATAGTAGTAATTTTCTGTTTTATTCGTTTAAAACTACTAACACTAATTTTTAATGCATCTGCAACTCGTTTCTGTACCGCTGGTACTAGCAGTAAAGGCCCGTTGTTCTCTTTCTCCTTGGTGAAATAATCTAACATGCCAATTTTCTGCAGTTAATCTTTTTCCAGTATTTTCTTTACAATTGCTTTTATGTAGGTACAGCTAACTTTTGATAAGACACGTTAATGACATATAATGACATTTAATAAGCATATGATGAAAAATTCGAAGAAACTACGACACTGATAATTAGGTAAATACGAATCAAGAAGAATAATACGTACCGAGATTTTGTAGGAAGGTGAGATAAGATATAATTACGTAATTGACTTATTAATAACAAACTTTTGTAAATACAAGTCTCATATTATTTCAGTGACGGCTCAAAAACGCTGAAAAGAACTATAACCTTTAAAAACCCAAACCCCTAATTATCAAAAAAAACACTAATACTTTTGTTGACGTGCCGCCACTGAACAAATGCTTCTGTTAAAACTCGGTAGACTTAATTACAGGGCTTTTATTCGTGATAGGATTTAGAGTTTCGTGACAAAAAACACTTAAACGGTAGTTTGTGGGTTGGCGAAACTTGTAGGCCCATTAAGGTAGTCACACACGAAGTCGAACATATTTTGCATACGGCCATCAACAAATTACAACGATACAATCGAAGTGTTCCGTGGATATGGGAATAATTGACTTTTAATTTCAATATTTCGAGTTGGGCAACCCGTTGTACGAATTGCCGCTAACTAATTATTACAAATCACGAGATAAGAATTAGAAAATTTGAATAATAGACTTGTTCAGTTTTATACAATGTTTATTTTATATTATTTATATTTGACTTGTATATAATAATATTCTTAAGCGGTCCTTCGAGTCGGATCAAAATGTAAGTACTAGCTTAGAGTCTTCTGTTATTTGATTGAAATGAATTAAAATGATTATTAGAATTTGTTAAGTATATTTATCAAAAGAACATATATTTAGACACGTGTTAAACGTTTGACTGATTTAGAGCAAGGGATTTAGAGCAAGGATTTTGCTTTTTGATGAAAATGCTTTTTGGTGACGCAGATTAAAAATTTCAGATGGGAAATGCATCGACTGCACTAATTTTATAATACACGTAATTGCACCTTAAAGCTCGTGAGTAGTAAAAGGACCAGATATTTTTAATATTGTATTAGAAGTAGAACAATTATAGTAAAACCGCAAATAATATGCGATAAGTCTTTTAAAGAAAAGTTTTCGATGACATTTTTCAATGGGAGCAACAATCATGGAGTGACATGTTCGTTTAAACCTAGGAAGATTTTCTAGAACTTGAGTATAAGAAGTGGGTCAAGTGTCTGAGGATTGCAGTAAAAATGTAGGACCATGCCACTAGAGAGCTGAAGAATTTAGAAGACTTGGCTCAATACCTCGAGGTAGTGAATCAGCAGGCTTATTATTTGTACTGATCAGGATTGGTATTCGTCGGAATTGTAGTTGTTTCAATCCAAGCCAAAACAATAGTTGAGTCTAACCATAGAAATATATTATCAAACTCGAGATCAAGACTTTTTAAAGATCATTCTTTATTGGATTAATGATCAGTTAGGATTAAATTTGAGACAATGTAGATAATAAGTCAGCGAGAAACTTGTTAAATCAATTATCTAATTAATTTTAAAAATTTTAAAGTTATATTTTCCTAATTCGTAATTAACTAGGCACAAATGGCACTTTTCAACCCTTTTTTGATAAAAAAATGACACCTTGTGAACTAAAATATGAAACCGAAATAGATGATTATGCGTTAAGTTAACAGGAAACGTACATTTTTTTGATAAAATCAAGAATATTTAACTAAAAATTTACATTTTAGAGCTAATGACTACTAAAGCTGAAGAAAAATGACATTCCTGGACAATTAGAAGTATCATTTTACTTATTAATTAAGTAACATTTTCTAACAAACCATACAAATTATTACGTAATATAAAAGAAGCGATAAAAACAGGATTTGCCATTTTTATTGCGCGTATTAAATGTAATAAAATATTCCTATGTTGCCTAATTAGACAATTAACTAAATTACAATAATAATTTTAGTATAATTTGTTTTTGTATACAAGGTGTACAAATTTTGGAGAAACAAGTATTTTTCTGTTATTATTATTACCACTTATAAATTTAAGAAAAGGAGATATAACATAATTGCAATTATATGTACGTCAATGCAAAAAAAATTTTTGAATTATACTAAATGCTATATTTTTGATAAAATATATTAGTAAAAAATAATTTTAAAGGTGAGTTCATCCTGTAGATGAAAGTTCTCAAGCATTAACTTATAATTTGAATAAGCAAACACTAATTTGTATTAATTATGATGTAATTAAATTGTGAAATGTTCAGATCCGTAGAAATACATTTAATATGTATTTCATGGGGAACATAAAGGTTATCGTGCATTCTGATTCTTAATTAGATCTCGCTAATTACATAAAATTACGATTGACGGTACGCCACTGATACGGTTGTAGTTAGATAGTTAGAGAGAGTAGTTTACATTTTCGACCTTAGATATTGACAGAATTATTACACTTTATACTGACAAACGAGCTGCGTGATACTGATCAAATGTTGACATATTGATTGAAGCTTTGTTAGAAAAAATATATTGGCATGTTTAGAATTTATTATCATAATTTAATTAGTTAAGTGCAAATAAAAATTTAGATATATAAATATTAATGTACTAATATCACATTAGATATCAAAATCTATGAAAAGTAGGTAGGGGTGGCCTAAAAATATTTAAATAACAAGTATTACAAGGATTAGCCACCAGGATACCCATTTCATAATCTAACAAATGATGAATTTAGCTTCAAATGTCAGGTCTCAAATATTTATACATGCAAACCGCAATAGATGCAATATCGATTAAATTAGTGATGGGCACTAAATTTAGTAATACGAATGAATAAACTATTGACTAAAGCAAAGTAACGACGACCGATATATAGAAAGTAGAGTAACGTATAAAAAAATCGGCTGTGTCACCTCAGAACTTTCCCGGCTCATCTGTAGAGAATAGGATTCTTTTAATTATCAAATCCCATGCATTGCATTAATTTATGGGACAAATTTTAAATAGCAAAACGATGATGAATACGTCTACCCGGGCTCTGTACATGAATATTTTTGCACGTCCTCTAATGGCACATCTATTGGAAAATCTGGAAAAAGTTTGATACAAAAATTATAGGAAATTTTATGCTCTAAAACTTTGTACTACTACATTTTGCACTTAAGTGTATTGTTTGTCCTTAAAATTTAAAAGAGGCAAAAAATCTTACATGTGTATTCAATCAATGTCGATCTTAAGGACCTTCTACTGTAAAAATTGAAACCCTGGGGGACCGGGAAAGTAAAAATGGAATGGATGAATGAATTTTCGTAGCTTGCGCTTGCGTTGTGAGTTAAACTTTGTCCAACAACTAAACCGACCGCTACGTCAAAAATCAGAGAAGTGGGGACGCTGAAGGTGTCGTTTGAATTGTTGGACAATTTTTAACTGGCTGCTCATTTTTTCGTTTAATTTGTTAAATATTGAGAAAGTGTGTATACGAAATTCGATCATATTAATAAAATAATAAAATGATCTACAGAAACTTTATTAAAATAGGACTAAATAAAAAACACTAATAATATCCAGAAAATGATCATTTTACTTTTCCGACCCACTTTCGAGAAGGGAAAGTATTGTGAACGAGCTAAAAAAAAATTTCGAGATAAAGATGGAAATATCCATTTTGAGGTCACCTGAGATGATTAAGACCATTTCCAGATGGAAGTCTGTCTGTCTGTCTGTCTGTGTGTATTCTTCCACGATAGAGGTCACATGTTTAATCCGATTGAGCTGAAATTTGTTATATGGGTTTGGGTTACCCGTCGGAAGAACCCATTAGTTTTTGTACGATATCTGTCAAACGGAAGTGTCACTATCAAAAAATGACAGATGCAATATGTCACGGAATTTGACTTCCAATATGTCATTTGAAAGCCCTTGAAAAACTCTATTCAGAACAGTTAAAATTATTTCTCCAACTGTCACCTGTCAAAAATAAAAAATGTCAAAATTTGAAACTTTAACATTAAATATCTGAAAAAAATTTTTCTGTTGTTTATAATATTTTCTGATTTTCTTGTGATTTTTTCGAATTTTTTCTAATTTTTTAATGATTTTTTCTGATTTTTTCAATTTTTTTTAAACATTTTTATAATGAGTTCTTTTCTGATGTTTTTAATTTTTAATTTTTATTTTATTGACTTTCTTTTTACTTTTCCTTATAAATTATTTTTTGTGATTTTTTTCTGATTCTTCTGTCGGATTTTTTCTGTTCTTTCTGATTCTTTACAGATTTACATCATATGTATAACCTGTAAAATTAAGGATTTTTCAATCCTAACAATCCTGGAAAAGATATTTTTTCTGATTTTTTTCTGGTTTTTCCGATTTTTTCTATTATTTTTTCCGATTTTTTCTGATTTTCCGATTTTTTATTTTTTTCTGGTTTTTTTTTAAATTTTTCTTTTTTTGTTTTTTTTTTTCTATTTTTTATTTGTTTTCTATTTTTTCTTATCCTCTGATTTTTTGCAATTATTTGCGATTTTTTTGCGATTTTTTAAGACTGCGATTTATTTCAAATCTTTTGAATTTTTTCTTTTCCTGTTATTATTTTTTTATGGTTACAATTGTTTCCGGTTTTTTGATTTTGCGTTTTTTTTGCGAATATTGCTATTTTTTGTTATATATTTCGATTTCTTTCGGTTTTTTGCGAATTCAATTTTAATTTTCATTTTTTTTAATATATTCCGATTTTTCTTTCAATTTGTTTCAATGTTTTCTGTTTTTTTCTTATTTTTTCTCATTTTTTTTGATTTTTTCTGATTTTTCTGATTTTTATTAATCTGACTCATCACTCGAGAAGGGAAAGTATTGTGAACGAGCTAAAAAATTTTCGAGATAAACATGCAAATTTCCATCTTAAATTTTGAGGTGCCCTGAGATGATTAAGACCATTTCCAGGTCGAAGTCTGTCTATCTATCTATCTGCCTGTGTGTCTGTCTATGTGTCTGACGGTGTGTCTGTCTGTCTGTGTGTATTCTTCCATGATAGAAGCCACACGCTTAATTCGATTAAGCTGAAATTTGGTATATGGGTTTCGGTTATACATTGGAGGAACCCATTACTGTTTGTAGATATCTGTCGAACGGAAGTGTCACTGTCAAAAAATGACAAAAGAAATATGTCACGAAATTTGACTTGTATAATGTCATTTGAAAGCCCTTGAAAATCTCTATTCAGAACAGTCAAAATTATTTCTCCAATTCTCACCTGTCAAAAATTAAAAAAATAATATTAAGTATTTGAAAAGGTATTCGTCTCTGGACAGATATTCGTCGGGAAAGTTTTGGGGTGACACAACCGATTTTTTACTTGTCGTATTACTTTATAGGTTTGACGATCGAATATAACCTTTACTTGTATCCGGTACTCGGTACTATACTGGACCTTTAGGTTAATGGTATCCAGCGTAATGCTGAGATACGCGTGTGTACGAAACTCGATCACAAAAATAATATTAATATAAAAAAAAATTATTTATAAATTTTTTGTTGTCAAAGGGGAACCATTACGGCGAAAATTTTCGTTCAAACTAAAATTATATTTGCAGATTTGATTAAGTGTTAGGCAACAGATGGTTCAAATTTTTGTTAAGTATGTTGCACACGCGTGAAAATAGTAATGAACGAATTCATTCGAATGAATTTATTCGATAGTAACAACAATAGTAATTATTTAATAGCTAAAAATATTCGATAGTGCCCATCACTAGGTTTGACGGGCAATACAATGGTCCAAAGAAGTACAATATTCGAAAATCGTCATTTTCGACTTTTAAGTCCGGCATTGTTATTTTAAAAGATACCAAAAAAAGTATTCTTTTATTATTAAATGAAATTTGCTATAACTAACCATACCAAAAATTTCATTACGACGTTTTGTCTTTCCAGGGTCACCGTCAACTGATTAAGAGCCCGTTTTTCAATTATTAATTTTAAAGAGAATAATGAATCTTTCAAAATTTAACAATTTATCTGAAACCTAATAACAATGAACAATTAATATGGTATTGTACAAGTAATATTCTAAGCTTATAACAAAAAAATCGGTCACAAAACAGTCATAAAAGTTGCTCAAAATGTAGTCCATTCTGTTTAATCAACCATTTCAGGTGAAACAGTATTTTGACAGGTGAAACATTATTTTGTCAGGCGAAACGTTATTTTGTAAGGTGAAACATTATTTTGTCATGTGAAACATTATTTTGTCAGGTGAAGCATTATTTTGTCAGGTGAAACATTATTTTGTCAGGCGAAACATTATTTTGTCAGATGAAACGTTATTTTGTCAGGTGAAACATTATTTTGTTATACATTTCGGTTTTTACGAAAGCCTATAAAAAATAATCTACGTAGTTAAGATAGGGGGATCGAGGAGGCCATCTTGTGGTCCATTATGGTATCAATCCAATTATCTCGAAAATGTTGATTTAGATAGGTACTGTGCAATAGTCCTCGCATTAAGCGCATCACAGACATCCTGCATGAAGTACTCAAGATTTTATCTTATTTCGAAGGGCATCTCATCGAATACTTTCTAAAATAATTCTAAATATCGGAACTGGTTTAAAATACCATCCAAAAAGATGGGTCCAATAATTTGATTATTAAATAGACCAAGCGACCCATTTTGCGAAAAAACGGACCTGTGGTCTATCTTCTCTTAGAAGTAGTGGTTAGAAGTAGCATAAAACTTCTTGTTTCTGGCATTAAATATTCCATTGCCAGTAAAGTGCTTTCATCCGTCCAAAGTATCTTTTTGTTGAAATAACGGTCATTCCGCAATTTTCTTCTATATGACATGCAAAACGTCATTCTTCTGCCGGAATCTCCAGAGTGTAATTTATGGATCTTTTGAAATTTACACCCATAGTATTTCTTCTTCAAAATTCTTTTAACTTTGGAAAAGCCTGCTCCATAGTCTTTAGCAATTCATCTAGTCGAATTTTCAGCGTTAATGCAAATTTGGGCAAGGGCATTAATTCGTGAACAGTATCTCGTACCTGATATTTTGTTCTTCTTTTAACACTGCCAACTTCGCTCATATTTTTTTATATAAATGATAATAACTTTTCAGGTGGCTGTTATCTGTCTGGATATAATTCTAAATACACCTGAGCTGCGTCTGTTTTATTCCGGTAGCTTTTTATATACACATAGTCAGTATACCGAACCATAATATTTATTTACTTAAAAAAAAATGAAACTAAAATACCTTACCAAACCTGTTATAATTTAGAAATATATAAATAGTATGATAATAGTATTAGTTCTGACATTATTTCCAGATTGATTGACTGAAAACAATAGTCGACAACTATTTTCAGAAGTTAGATACTACTCATGCTACAATCACATCCTGTTAACCGATTTTCACCCCCTTCCCGTTAACCGATTAAATAGATTTTTGGACACTGCATACTTAGTAGATTTTATTTACAAATCATACTGAATGGATCATTTTATTTTAGTCAAAAAAAGGGGGTCATAAGAAGCAACAAATATGATGATTTTTTATCAACGAAACGTAGTATTGTATTTACCTTAACAAAACCTACAAAAAAATGCAGCAAAAAATCCAGGTCCGTATTTAAAAAAATAAGTTGAGGGCGAGCCTGAAAAGACGAAAAGTCGTAATGAAATTTTTGGTATGGTAAGTTATAGGAAACTTCATTTAAAAAAAAATGTTACAATAATTTTTTTAATATCTTTTATAATAACAACGCCACACTTAAAAGACAAAAATGACCATCGTATTGCCCGTCAAAATACGAAACTTTTTTCCCATTTAACCGAAATTGCGGTTCACACAAATTAAATCCGGTCCACCCTGTATATAGTTCTTAATGCTTTTTTTATTTTAAATACATTATATCTCTTTTAATGAATCCTTTTATTACAGGTTCATTAGATACTCCATTAACTTCTACATCTGTAGGTAGATCTTGATTAATGACAAAGACAACGTATAGAGTAATCTAAATGATTCAAAACTACGCCTAAATTCCTAATCATAAAAGCAGTTTTGAGAATTTAAAATTTTGATTAAAAAAATAAATAGGCGGAAATAATTTTTTTTATAAATTGGAAATAAATTGAAATATGTTACTTTATTGCAAACATAGATATATAGGTTTCCGTATTTTATAAGCCGCCCCTGGTAAGGTAATTGTTAATTTTTGTCTGATTAAACAAAATATAATAATTAAAAAAGTTTGAGCAAATAATGTGATAGCTTAAGCTTGGAAGATGTGTCACTCGAAAACACTTTCAAATAATTTAGGATCGGACTGTATTATTTATAGGTTTTAACTAGTAACTGCAGCTTAGTTGCAAAATTAACGCATTAAAAAAATTACACATATTCACTGTAGTTTTTTGCAAATTGTACAGATTCACATAATTTTTTAAACCTGTCAACCATGTAACTGTATTATATGTTAAAAATAAAGAGATAAATGATAAAATAAAATTGCACGCAACGATTGAGATCATCAAAACCTGACACTGCGAAGCTATGAGAAGACATACATAAATAACTGATATATTTTGGATCGCGATGACCCGAGTCAAAATAAATGGATAGACATAACCGTATCCGGTGAGATTTGGATAGCTACTGACCAATTTGCGGGTTATTCCTCTACCACGTTAACTACTAAAATGGTAGTGGAAATCGTTGTGAAACACGAATAAAGATTTATTGTAAGGACTTTAGTTTGCAGATATTTATTTTTAAAGGTCGTAATCGGAAATAATATCTATTGTAATAAAAAACATAGTATAAAAATATTTATTATAACTGCTAAAACTGTTGCACAAACTTATGTAAATAGCTGGATAGCGAGCTATCATTTGTTACTATAAATCAATTATGGTAATTTAGCTTATAAGTTATTTGCTAGTTTAAAAAATATTCTTGGGTTTTCTCATATACCAACTGAACAAATATGAATTATGAATTCATAAATGTTCGGAAATATTACTAGTAGTTTGACGTAATAAATTCAAACTAAAGAATCGAAGGACCAGAACAGTTGGCAACACTGTTCAATTATTATTATTATTATTATTAATATGAATCTACGTGTCACACCGTCACATTAACACAAATGAAACAAACATATTGAAGCGCAATTGTAAGGGTTATTTTTTCACCCATTTATTTAAATTACAATGCAATTATAAATTGCATGATTTTGTACCACTGCAAAAACAAAACACTATAAAAACAATTTTATTCACTCATCTTCACTGCATAAACTAAGTAAATAAATGACGGAGTAAATCTCAGAAGATTATATTTGTTTATTTTATTAATTTTACAATGAATGGCCGTGCGGCATGTTAACATAAAAAGCTTTCATCCCGTCATCATCTGATCGATCTGAGCACTAAAAGGCTAAATCATTGCGATTGACTTATTCAATGGATACAAAAACAGTACCAAGTAGGGTTTCCGATCTCGATTCGACCTTATCGAGAATCGATCTTTTGTGACACCTTATTCGATTTCTTTATGTTGAGATCGATCTAAGAATCGGAGAAAATAGTTGGGATCGGAAATCGATTTTTTTTGTGTAGGTATTTCTAAACTTGACTAAAATCTAACACATGGTTATTTGGTTCCATATAAAATAATTAACTTTTAAGCTACCTAATATACTCCCAAACCGGTCAAGTAATGAGTCAGTGAATATATACTTTATAAATAATAATGTTTGTATTATTAAAATAGGTTCAATTAAAATATTTTCCCTCATTAAAATAAAAATTAAACCGAATTTGCTTGTTTTAATAAAAAATTAATTCAAGTTTCACATTTTTTGGCTGGTTTAACTTCAGATTGTAAATTGAATTGATTTTCATGAGATCGATTTTTGGTCCATTCGATTTTTCCTAGATCGATCTTTGACTCAACGATTCGAATCGATCCGAAACCCTAGTACCAACTATTATTTTCGTTTCGACTCAACCCATAAAATCCCAGACGAACATCGAGGATGGGGAGAATTTGAACGAATCTTACTGGTTCGAGTTTTTATAAGTGTCACTAACATCTAATATATTTTTAAGATAATATTTGTCTTAGAGCACAAGAGCGACAGAACAAGATGATGTATAAATAGAGATACCTAATCACTGACATTTTAGGAATTGGAGTGACGTAGTTATGAAAGAACTAATTGAACACTCCCACCGCTAGATGAAAACTGCCATTAAGCAGATTTTTTTTTGTCAAAAACAGACCAAGCATTATTTCGATATTCCCTCGTACATATAATAAAAATAGCAAAGTGTTCTTGTTCTAAAATTTCTACATTGAATCTTTTCTTTAACGACACTATCGAAGCAACCATTATTAAAATATTATTCAATTTGGTGAAAAGGAAGTATTTGTAGTACTTATACTACAGAAATCTACTTGTCCTCATAACATTCCTGCTTGCACTTATACAGTGCGTCCATAAAGTAACGCATAAATTCATTATTAGCTAAATGAACGATTAAATTAGAAATTCCCGAAACATGTCGATTTTTGATTTCAATTTACTATTTTTTCAAATCATAATCTAATATACAGGGTAAACCACCTTCGTGTAATGACGTCATCACCTTTTTTTTGTAAATGGAACCCCCTTTTTTTCAATTTCCGGATTGCCCTTGCTGAGCTGATTCCAAAAATGTATATTATGTTGCTTCAAATTGGTACAGGGTGGGCAAAAATGCAAAAAAAAAATTATGAAAATTGTTTATGGAAAGTTATACGTTACTGAATGTAATAAACAAATTAAATAGAATTACGTAGTTATCCAATTAATGTGATACACTACCAAAAACAAACAAACGAAAATTTACAATAAATGTTCAAATTGTTCTCCATTGACCATTATACAATGACTGAACCGGGCATTATTTTCATCTCTAACATTCTGTAGTATAGTGGGTGTTATGTTCTGTATTTCTTGTCTAATTCGGTCTTGTAGTTGAGGGATATTTCCAGGTCTGTTGAAGTAGACTTTAGATTTTAAATAACCCCATAAAAAGAAGTCTAATGAACTCAAATCAGGTGTTCTAGCAGGCCATTCCACTAGACCCCTTCTTCCTATCCACCTTTGTGGAAAAGTTGTGTTTAAAAAATCGCGCGCAGTTACTGTGAAATGTGGCGATGCGCCATCCTGTTGAAACCAGATTCTGCGGTCTACATTAGTGGGTATTTGAATATCAGGGAAAAGATGGATCTGATCAGGAATTAATGTATTTTGTAGAAAATCCAGATATAATGCTCCTGATAAGTTTTCATCAAAAAAATATGGACCAATAATTGTATTTCTTACAATACCAGCCCATACGTTGGTTTTTTGTGGTCTTTGCGTATGGTATACCATACGCAAAGACCACAAAAAGAGTATACTCTTGCATCCAGTATGGATTTTCATCAGACCAATAACGGGTGTTTTGCCGTTTAACATGACCGTTCAACTAAAATGTAGCCTCGTTCGAAAATAAAACGTTATCAATGAAATTGTTATTTTGGTTCATCATATACTCGCAGAATTCAGTTCTTCGGTCAAAGTCGTCTTCAGCCAATTCATGGATAAGACGTACTTTATAAGGATGGTATTTTACCTTTTTAAAAATGTTTGATACTGAAGACTTTCCAATACCAAAATCCCAAATCCTCGCACTGTACAGTGTGGATTTTCTACTGCCGCCAAAATTATGTCTTGTTGAATATTTTCATCAATTTTTGATCTACCTTGCTTTGTTGCATCCCTCACATGTCCTAATTCTCTGTATTTTCGCTCTATTCTGCTTACCGTAGATTGTGAAATAGCTTCACGATCTGGGTGCATTTCATGGAATAATCGGCATACCTCTTGTTGAGTCCGCATGTTATCGCCAATACCAATCATCATTAATATTTCAATCCTAGCACTTTCGGTTAAAGGCATTTTGTAAAAGAAGTTCACGAACGTTAAAAATACAAAACTGTGCTTCAATGTTGTTGACAGTTTTTAACGTCAAATGAAAAAAAATGGTAAAAAATATTGCCAAAAAAAATTGTATATAATAAAAGCTGTTAGATACAATTATTAAGAATAATGCAGGATGTTTTTGATAGTAAATTTTTGCATTTTTGCCCACCCTGTACCAATTTGAAGCAACATATTATACATTTTTGGAATCAGCTCAGCAAGGCAATCCGGAAATTGAAAAAAAGGGTGGGTTCCATTTAAAAAAATGGTGATGACGTCATTACACGAAGGTGGTTCACCCTGTATATTAGATTATGATCTGAAAAAATAGTAAATTAAAATCAAAAATCGACCTATTTCGGGAATTTCTAATTTAATCGTTCATTTAGCTAATAATGAATTTATGCGTTACTTTATGGACGCACTGTATACTCAAACAACCATATATTTGGAAATGATGTACGCCAGATTTAAAAAAAAAAGGATTATAAACATAATATCATTCTTCACAGGCTTATTTCCAAAATTTGGAATCTTTATAAACTGTTTGAAATGTAAGTAAAAAGTCTTTAGTTATGATCACTAATGAAAACAGATTCACACACTCCAATTGAAACTGTTGACCGATGATCCAGGTAAATGGAATTTACACAGATATCTTGAAAGTTTTCACCATACATAACTAATTGTAATTAATGCTGACCTCCCGCTATTACAGGACTCGCCATTCTATGAAGGAAGTCATAGACTGGGACACATGTGGAAGGCAACATGCTTGGCATGAGGTAAGACCACATGACTGCTAAATACAGCTTCAATAAAGATCTGAGGATAATAATCAAGAATCGGAATGAGCTGAATACAAGCAGATATTTCAGACAAACCCTAACGGAATTACCTGGTATACACAGAGGGGTCAAAAACGGAAGGAGGAACTGGAGCTGGTATACATTGCAAAAAGAATAAGTATCAAGAGAGCTACTCTCTAGGAAGGTATACTTCTGTATTCCAGGCAGCAGTCTATGCAATACTCCAATGTGCGAGTAATAGTAGTATGAGGGGCCCTGAGGGAAAAGTATCATAATCTACTCAGACAATCATATTTACAATGACAACAACGATGTGATTCCTCCCGGCCTAATCCGGGAGGACTTCCCGGACTAGGCCGGAAGAATGTTACTTTCTCAGAGAAAAAGCGTCCGGGAAGTGGGGAACGGTTGTCGCAAAATAATTTATTACTCTAAAAAATAATATAAAAGCTATATATCATATAACTTAACTTTTCTTCTGACGCAGACCAAGTAAAATATGATAAGAATAAAGACAGATTTTCGTGATCTTTTGCTGGTTCAAGAATCCTACCCCCACTACACATGTAAACACTACCGAACAACAAGAACTCTTTAACAGAATAAAATTATTAAAACATATGTCCCTGCCACAGCTTAAGCATTTCCATATTCTTAACAACCTTAATACCTTGAAAATACTTCAGTTTTGTGAAGTTTAAATATGTTGCAGGTTTTTGAAACTTTTACTATATTATAGTCTGCAATCGGTTTAAAGACGTTTCAAAAATAACTTTCAAGGTTAAACTAAAAAGCTCTTAGATCTTTTACAAATTAATAAAAATATTAATTCTGAACAAACTCACCTAAAAAATAATACTGTTACTCATTATATTACAATAATTCTTGTATTAGATTATCCTTATTTTGTCCTATTTATAAATACGACTATTCCTATTCTGTTTTACTTTCAAGTATTAATAATCCTATAACATAAAACTAAAAAGTAAATAATTAGAATTAGAATAAATTAAACAGGGCTATAACAACAAACCACACAAATTAATTTCACTCGTCATCAACATTCAAAACATAAATCTTAATTACGTAATGTAACACATCAAAGGCATAAATTGAATAATTTCCTGGCCAAACTGCAGGTAATAACCGTGAATCGCTGTGGCTGAACATGCGCAACCAACTATGACCATTTGGCGCAGAAGGGCTCTGTGAAGTCGGTCAACGCATTAAATTATTTATTTAATGAGACCGCTTTGAAATAGACATTTGACAATATAAAATACGAGGTGTTGGGGAACTATGCTAGTTACGTTATCCATTTAAATCAAATTTGCACCTCAATAAAAGTGGTTGAAAAAAAAACGATTTTTTAAATATTTTAGAAGTTTCTAGGGATTTTTTTGCTACTAAATATACTTATCTGCACGTGCACACTAAAACAAAAGTTAATAAATACATATTTATTTTCGGGTAACAGGAGAAAATGATTAAGGGCAGTAGGAATTCCATAAGCAAAAGAAAACAAATAGCGAATGATGATATCGAAAAATGTCTTAAAAAAAACAAATTTTAGAATATACAGATTAAGTGCCTACAGATTGCTGTATGTATTGAGTAGGTCAGTACCGGTCCCAAGCCTGAATAAAATATTTTCAGGCCAGCAGCAATTCTCCTGAAGTAAAAATCCAAAATGCTCCAATCACCGTGCAAAACCTGTGCTTAGAGAATGGAAAAAATGGATGTATTATGGTGTGTAACACTCTTTGCGTCGTCTTGCTGTCTTTTGATGACTTAGTCCAGGTTTCGGATTTATAATGGGAAGACCACTTGCTCACGGCAGCGTGAGTGGATAAAAATACTCTAGAGGTCGTTACTGTATCCACTAATGCCTTAGTGGCCAAAAGGGTGAGCTTTAGTTGCCCTACTGAGTTGAGCATCTGGGTATTCACTGCTAGAATATATAAATTCACAACCAATTAAATAAAGAAAATTGCCAAGTAAAAAAATAACTGGGTTTTATTTAATACGAAATCCTGGCGAGGAAGAAGAGAGGTGTGTAATTTTCCGGACTTTAATATGATAATCGTCGGCGTCGGTTGTCGGATAATGCTCGGCCATCGGTCAATCTATCATCTAAATCTGCCTATTCTATCAGTATGGCCACTCTCAGGCGATACCTATTATCTTTTTAGGCACTGAAATTTAACCTGGACGCCATTTTGCGAATAATACTTCACAGTGTTGTCAAATGGATCACAATTGTGCTAAAAGTTGCATCAGAGCACGCATTATTGAAAAATAGATAATAACGAGTACTATTTAGTTTTATAATGTTTTTTTGTTATTGAAAATATTTCTTAATCCGCGTATGGATTGAAATTAAGCGCAAGTTTCTACAGTCAAATGGAATCTGATATTATACTGAGAAGTTGGCGACGATGCCTGCGCTAAGAAAAACGCGGACCTTGGCGCCAAGAAAGAGTCGCGATACTAGGTTGTATTATGATCTAGATCTCGGATCGAACGCCTAAGAATTAACTGCATCATAGTATACGGTAAGGTTTCTTGCATATGCGAATCCCGTGCGCTAGTATTTCCATCTGTGGGGCGGATGTTTCACTGATCGCAATTAACCTTATATTCGAAGATGGACTATTGCAAACGCCATAATTTGAATGTTTATTTACTATCCGTTGTAGATGCGATATAATATATTTAATTATCGAATATGAAGTAAAATTAACGAAATGAATATCGGTAAATAAGTAACTTCGTTAGAGGTTTGAACAATAGATGTATAATAAAAGACCGTGGGAAGTTAAAAGTAATCGCTCTGTATTTTAGTGCAATAAACTGACATTTTTAAAGTTTAGGATTAATTAAACAAACCATATTTATAACAGATTTATTATAAAAGAAAAGATGGCCGACCGATTTACTTGTTACAAAAAGAAGCTTCATAACCAATCTATAAATAAATAAAATATGTTGCAAATTATATTCAGATATAGATAGGTTATGATGATTCTTTTTTTAACAAATAAACCGGTTGGACCATCTTTTATAATAAAACTATTATAAATATGGTTTGTTTAATTAATGCTTAACTATAAAAATATCAGTTTATTGCATGGCGATCCTGCCCGTCACAGTCAATGGAAGAAAAAAAAACAAGTACAAGTACAAAAATTGATATAAAAAAGTGTTTAGATGTGTAAATTTTAAGGCTGGTAATAGCACAGTAAAATGATTATATAGAGTATTTGAACTAAGCGACTTTCCCCGGTTCTAATTTTTAATTGACTCGTCCACGTTTGGTATGTGTGCGCAGAAACCGAAAAGCATTTAAAGCTTTGTTGTCGTGATATTTGCAGTGTTGCCATTGTCAACTAAATTTTAATGCAGGTTCTTTGATTTGAGGAAAAAAAATACAATTTAATACTAATAGATATGAGGAAAGTGTAAATATATATTATTAAATTTTATGCAATTATTCCGAAATTATCCTAAATATACGCCTGCTAACAACATTAGAAAAGAATCACAACTCTCCTGAAATTATCCGTAACTCAGATAATTATCCTACATTTGTCCACTATGCTTTTCTAGTAGGTTGTAAAAACGAACGAATTGGGCACCACGGAAATCAAAGTGCCGACACCGGAGTGCAAATACTGTATATAATCATTTTACTGTGGTAATAGTGGAGGACAAACTAATAACACTCAACAGAACGAGTCTATATACTGGAATTTCATTGGGAACCACGGAAAATGTAAAAAACGTTTGGAGAAGAAGATACGAATAGAAATATCAGCTAGAAGAATTGGGAAGTTATTGTGAAGTGAGTGAAATAAAGTCGTAATAAAATGAAAAATTCTAAGAAAATGTGCGGAAATGCGAAATGACCAGCTCTATTGAATTTAAGTTCGTTTTAGAAGAAATAAGAGTGTTTCATAGAAATTTAAATAAGGACCCCTAGAGCCAGAAGGACACATTTAAAATCAGTAGAAAGTAAGTTAAGTAAATTAGATAAAATCAGAAATAATTTTATTACTTTAAAAACTTTCGTAAATAATGTCAGTAATTTAGATAATACAATTAGAAAATAAATTTTAACATATGCAGACTCAATTCAAAAATATATAGAAAGCATTAATTTAATTTTAAATGACATATCAGAATGTCATAATAAGCAACAAGTAGAACAAAATATTGATTTGGATAACTGAGATTTAGATAGCTTAGTCAGTTCAAAAGAAGGAAAAATGGCCGGAAAATTTGAGTTGAAAACCTAATATGAATAGTAATGAAAATGTTACCAAAAATCTTATTGATACCATTGAATTATATGACTCATTATTAGATAATGACGGTAAAAAGCTTTTAACAACATTTATTTTAAAAACCCGCCTATCCGAAAATGCCAAAATTAGATTAAAACGTTCGTATAATAATACTAAAGCGGATTTAATTAAGGATTTAAAAGAACATTTTTTAACTAAAAAGTCAGTGCCCATATTGTCAAATCAATTAATTGCATAATTCAAAACAAAACAATAAATCTATCGAAAATTTTGGGAAATCGATAGAAGAGCCACTTAAATTAACAAATAGTCAGGCCGACGGTAATGAACCCATCATTGCTACTTTGAGGACAGTAAACGAAAAAACAGTTATGCATGCATTTGAAAATGGAATACAATATAGTGATTTAAGAACTATCATTAAAGTGAAAAATTATACAAAATTAAGCGAAGCCATTCAGGGTGCAAAAGACGAAGAATTACCAAAAATACAATAAATTTCTAAAAAATTGTGAATATAAAGCTATTTTTCTACTTCCATTTTTGTACTTTTCTCCAAAGTGCATTTATTCATGATCTAAACTTAAATTTAAATTATGGTCCAGAACAGAACGAGAATAATTTAAGGTGGATTTTCAGAACGTATAAAACACCTTAAAATTATCTAGGAATATTATGACAAATCAATGTATTCTTGAGAATATTTTCGATGATAGGTCATAAAGACAACAAAAAAAAATTTTTTTATATACTCATAATTTCTTCTTAGACTGTTAAATAATTTACTATTATCTAAAACTTAACAGTGTAAACACAGCCGTCTTAAAAACAATTATACAAGAATTTTCCCACCATAAAACTTAATTTTACTCAAAACCAATTACAGCGTCGACGCTTTTTCAAACAAGGCAAAACTGCAATGCAGGTTAAAACAAACATCGCGTTATAAAAAACGTATAAGGTATTTCCCGACTTTGATGTGAGTAATTTTCTTTTTTTTCTGAATATATTCCGAGTTTCAAGTAGAAATTAATCCGCGGCCACATATCTTTCACATCAAATTACTTGATTGCGAAACGACCATTACGGTAATTCAAAATGAAAGAAGATAAATGACAAAAATCCAGTTCAATTTCATCAGAATGGTAAGTTGAGGAATTTATTAATTTTTCTCAATTAATACAATGGCGTTACCGGAATTATTCCAGTTCATAAAATGCATATTTTGGTAAAAAAACTTCGAGTTTAATTGGATTATAATCATAATTTAAAAAAATGGAATAAAAGAGTTACTTAAGTAGATTTAATTTTTGTTCTTCTTTCCGTTATTTTTTCAACTCCGCCTTTGGTGCTTTAATCAATCCGCCATTTTAAGAATACTAATTCCAGCCACAAGTTTTAATCGACTCGATTGCGCTTCCATGTTGAGAAATGGCAAAAAAATCGATTTTCCATGTTAAAGGCTTCTTCTGGCACAATTCAAATAATAGATTGCAGCAAATAGCTCGAGTTGCATAATAGAGCAATGGCACTTTTTGTCAAGATAGTGCAACTGAACGAGTACCTGAATAACAGGATTGGACGTAGGAGAGTTGAAAACGATAAAGCAATTTTGTACTTAAAAACACTTTCAGTTCTTCAAAATAAATAATAGTGTAGCAAAAAAAATAGATATTACTGACAAAAAAAAATTAACGATAGTACTTATACATCTCAAAAAATAGTTTCATCTTTTTTGTTTACTACATTTTATTGATTATCCTTAATTGTGATTCAGTTCCATATTTATGTAGACAAAAGTTTTCTATGTATCTTATTTTTATAAATGTTTATTGATGTTTCTCAATGGGTAGTAAACGAGCCCCGTCCCTGTGCAAAGATGTCCTCACCAAAGGTAGATAGAAGTAGAAGCTATTAATTTAAATGCAAGTATACAGTATATTATAAGACAATAGGATGCCGGTGGGGATAAATGGTGATTTGAAAATGGAATCGCTTTGATAAAACAGAGAACGGCTCTTGTTAATGATACATTTCCTGTTTCTTGTAAAGAGAGACGTCGACTGTTGATTTTTAGACCACGATACACGAACAAACGATCCCATGTGTTACATTTAATTATGCAATGATTGAAGAGACAACCATTATTAGTTTCTTTTTTTATTTTTGGTTGCTTTCGTTTGGTTTAAAATAATTATAGTTTTAATTTATGTACATTGGATGAATTGAAATGAAATTAATGTAATAAAATTTGTGAGATTATTCAAATTATAATTAAACACAAATAAATGAAAATAAACAAATATTGAAACTATTAAAACCAGATAAAAAATTTTTTAAATTTTTTTCAACGAAAAAATTCAGATTTGAAATTTTTCACAAAACCCTTTCTAGGCAAAAATCAATTAAGTATGGTTACATAGGAGACGAAATATTTTTTTAATTACCGGGTGTTCACTTATAAATATTAACTGCCTATAACTTCAAAACAGTTCAGGTTATAGAAATATGCGGTTTTCACATATTTTAGTATAAGTTTTGTTTGAATAGATATGTCTATCGTTTTCGATGACGTCACAACAAAAATGGCGGATTTTCATAATTTTTTTAATTGAACACATAGAATATTTTTTTATGGTTTAAACGAATTGACTTTCACCTAACCAGCCATGCAATGAATCAAAATAGGTTTTGAAAGTTTTATGTAGATGTCAAATTTATCAATTTTGCGTATTATCTGTCATTGACGTTGTATGTTTTTAAGTGAAAATGATATTTTCAGACACAGAAAAAGCAAATGTAATTTATTTTGCTGAAACAAAATCGGTGACTTTAACTAGAAGACGTTTCGTCCGAAATTTTAATAAACAACCGCCTACTTCAAAATCAATTAGAAGTTGGTTCCACAGTTTTAAAAACTATAGATCATTATCTCGAAAGAAAATACAAACAGGCACTAATAATGTTTTAAATGACACCATAATTTTGGTAGAATTCCAAAATCATCGATTAGAAAAAATGCTTCTCATTTAAACATGACTAAGTCTAAAATCCAAAAAATTATGAAAGCACTGAAATTAAAACCTTATAAAATTCAAACTTATCAGAAATTGAACGAGAGGGACTTCGAAAAGCGTGTTCTTATGTGTCAAACATTAATGGAACTTATGAGAATTGAACCAAATTGCAATTTAATAATTCCTGGTGGAGCAGCGTTTTATTTGAATAGAGCTGTTAATAGACATAATTGCAGAATTTAGTCAGAAGTAAATCCGCACAAATTTCAAGAATATGATAGAGATTCACAGAAGGTAAATGTGTGGTGTGCTGTTAGCAAAAATAAAATGTATGGACCATTTTTCTTCGCCGAAAAAACAGTAAATGGAAATAACTATACAGACATGTTAGAATTATTTTTCTATCCACAGTTAGATTACAATTAAATGGTAATAGAAATGAAACAAAATGGGGCAACCCCTCATTTTTCCTTAACTGCTAGAAACTCAGTTTCCAATAAATTTGGTGACTACTGGATTGGTAGAAGTGGTCCAGTAGAATGGGCTCGAAGTTCACCTGACTTAACATTTCTCGATTTTTTTGTATGGGAGTACGTAAAATCTCTAGCTTATACTCCTGTACAACAAAATTTGGAAGAATTGAGGAATATTCGTCAGGCATTTAACAACATTACCGAACATATACTGCACCACAAGGCTTTTACAAATTTATAGTTAGGTTGGAACAAATGTATTCATCAAGAAGAACGGCACATTGAACATTTAATGAACCAGAACTCGCAATTTTTTGGTTGTATGTTGCTTTGTGTAAAATTAAATTGATGTTCTGTTATGTGAATTATACTTTGGATCTCTTATTTTAAAAATGAATTGCTCAGTCATTTTCTAACCGATTCAAAAAAACATTGCATGGCTGGATAGGTGAAGGTCAATTCTTATTTTATATTTTGTTAAAGTTTCAAATATAAGTGAATGTAAAATGTAACAGTGTTGCTACTTTTTACAAGTCTAAAAATTAAGCCACTAGACGGCAACAAGAATTATTGTCAGATTTAGAATGCAAAAATATAACACGTCTATCAACTTAGCAAGACAACTTCGGAAAATTACAACGGTATCTTATCAGTAATTTGCCGCTTTTTTGCCGTAAATTAGTTGTGGAAAAAAAATTTGCCGCTCTTTTTTTTTACTAAAAATTAAACATCTTGCTAACTTGATATCAAGCTATCAAGAAAATTGCGTAAATAATGACGATATCAAAAAACGAACAGCTGGAGAATTTGCCGCTTTTTTGCCGTAAATTAGTTGTGGAAAAAAATTTTGCCGCTCTTTTTTTTATTATAAATTAAACATCTTGCTAACTTGATATCAAATTAGCAAGACAACTGCGTAAATTATGACGATATCAAAAAACTAAAATCTGGAGAATTTTCCGCTTTTGAGCGCATTTTCCTCTTCATTTATAAAGAAAATGCACTATTGTCCTTACTTTGTCCGTCTCTGTCAGGTTGAGAACTCAGCAACGGCTTAAAGAAATCGAGTTTGTTGATGGCTCTTTAGATTATGACTCACATATGAGACGATTCAGGACTTCACCCCCGGAACTCCGGCCTCCTCTTTTGGCCACCTACCGGTACTTGTTATTAATTGAAACAATTTTTTATATTTATTCCTAAAGACAAAAAAAAATGAAAAGTCTAAAAAGTCGGAAATAAATCAAGCAAAGTTGATTGCTTTTTAATATTTTCAATTTTAATTTTTTACTCAAAAAAACAGATGGAAATTTAAAAATCTAGCACCACCAACCTTTAGTCATTTTCATTCACAATTTGTTTCTGAAAATAGATTTAAAAAAAAAATTTAAAGGTTAACTTTTGTAAAGCCGCATTAAGTAAATTTTTTTTCTTAAATTTGAAGTTGGTATATAAAATTCCTGGAAATTGTTTATAAAAAACAGGTGACAACTTTTTTGTTTCCACAGCTCTTTAACGGCAAAAAAGCGGCAAATTCTCCAGCTTTTAATTTTTTGATATCTTCATTATTTACACAGTTGTGTCGCTAACTTGCTAATTTACGGCAAATTCTCCAGCTATTAGCTTTTTGATATCGTCATTATTTAATCAGTTGTCTTGCTAACTTGATATCAAGTTACCAAGACATTGGATTTTTTGTAAAAAAAAAGAGCGTCAAAATGTATTTTACCACAACTAATTTACGGTAAAAAAACGGCAAATTCTCCAGTTATTAGCTTTTTGATATAGTCATTATTTACTCAGTTGTCTTGCTAACTTGATAACAAGTTAGCAAGACATTGAATTTTTGGGAAAAAAAAGAACGACAAAATTTATTGTAATTTTCTGAAGTTGTCTGGCTAAGTTGATAGACGTAAATATAACTACACTCCATATCAAATACAGGCATAATCCATAAATGTAGCTTGTATAATAGATGTACAAAGTTGTATTTTTTATAATTTGGTAGGTACATAAATGACTTCAGATAATTACCAACTTGTTATTTATTTATTTTACTAATCTTAAAATTGTTTTCCCCCTTTCATATTTAGTTTTGAAAAATTATTATAAAAATTAAATAAATTGTTTCGTTGTTTCATAATATGAGAAAAAGTCAAAAAATATATATTGTTATGAAATTTGTTATACCCTGTATAGGATAAAATTACTTTCTTATAAAATATAATAGCAAGTGGGGGTTGGGTTTAAATAAAAGAAAATGAATAGGATTTTGAATTAAAATTAAGAGTTTTCCTTGTAATGTAAAAAAGAAAAATGTTGATAAATGGTATTAAAAGTATAAACTAATTTTTCTAATATGAATAGTAGGTAAACATTTTTGGACTGAAAAAAAAGAATGAAAGATTATTGATTCTTAAAAAAAAAAGGTTGTCAAAAAAAATATTTTTGATTGAAGATATTTTTTACAAGAAAAGGTTTATTGAATGTTGTAATGTAAAATAAAAAAAAATTACATACCCATTCAAAAATAGTTATTTGTATGCCTAGGCCGCGAAATACCTTTTTGGAGTACCGAAACAAAGATTATCGCCGAGGCCGCTTGCGGCCGAGGTAAGATAATCCTGAGGTCGCCAAAAAGTTTCGCGGCCGTGGTATACACACTATTTTTCGTGCAATCGTTAAAATTATTAAATTAGGTTATTGCCAATAAATATATTATTGCTTTAAAATCAACAGCAGTTCAATTTCATTAACAAAATCACAGCTGATATGGAAATGACAGTGTTTGAATATACAAAATTTTTTGACAGTTCTTGACAAAACGCAAATATGGCTGACATTGATAGTGATATTTCAGTATCTTGTTGCTTCAACTTCTAGAGTAAATATAAGTAATAATACAAACTGTACAATTACAATTAATATTTATCTTGAATAATATAAGTATGTATTTGTTAATTTAAAAATTAATACTGTGTTTAATAAAAAATAATAACATTGTTAATTTCGTATTGTAGAAACGTGAAATTTGAAAGTGACCTTTGCTTTTTCGGCCGTTACCATGGGCAACAGCTGCGAAATTGAATTTCGCGGCCGCTGTGGAGAACGCGAAGTACTCACTTCGCGTACGATTGCACGAAAAGGTTTTATTAATAAATTAAAATAAATTTTGGAAATAGCAGATGACAAATTTAAAATAAAGTGTTACGTTTTTTATGCCACCCTGTATTTTCATTATTCCTCTACTAAATATATTTTAGTTTCATACTCGCTTTATATCACCTTATTTCTTAGCGAAGAGAGGGATATCTCTTCTCTTGGTATTCCCATAAAATGTCTTTTCCATGCTAATAATGTTCTTCTCTTTACCTACTCAGTAAAATTTGTGAAACGATACTTTATTTTGTTGACAATTTAATTCATGTATAAAAAATCCCATAAGCCGCGTGATTTTGTCATTATGACAGCGAAAAAAGTTTGCCCTAACTTTTCCAGCGACAATAACGGAACCTAACTCTTGAAAGCATGACAACCAGCATTGTAAACAAATTTTTGATGACGTTATGTCAATTTTTCTCAAACTTGTCAGAAAAGATTTCATTTTCCGACTCAAGCTATTTTTAATAATTGTATTTTTAACAATTGTATTTTTTAATTTATTGATTTACATATTCATTAAATTGTCTTACCGAATTACACTCTCGCTTTTTTTGTTGAGTCGAAGTAAACTTGACATTTATAATTCGAATTTTGTTGACATTAGGTAATTCAACTCAAAAAACTGCCAGAAAAAATTACTCGTCCTACGGACTCGTAATTTCTTCAGAGGCAGTTCTTTTCGTTAAATTACCAGGCAACAAAATTATACATGTCAAGTTTACTTCCACAAAAAAAACAGCTCTCGTGTAATTATAAGTGATAATAAATAATTAATGTGATTAAGCTCAAATCTTTATATTATGGGTTTGTTCCACGAATAGAATTTGAAGTATATCAGAAGTAAAATATTAAATAAAAAAAAGTTTTGGACGCCAGTCAAATTAATTTTTTTCAAAATCCTTCTTTTTTTGAGTTAAGGAAATTAAATTCAAATTAAACGTTATGTTTGTTTATTTTACGATAATAAAGTCTATAGATTTTTTTTTCTTTTTTTCCTAAAAAAAAACTTCTTGGCTCAAGTAAAATAACTGTCCAGAGGAAAAACTTCTTGTCCGAGGTAAAATTAACTGTCCAGAGAAAAAACTCCTTGGCACAGGTAAAGAAAACTTTCCAGAGGAAAAAGCTGTCCAGAGGAAAAGAACCAAAAACCCCTACAAGATAAAGGGTAGAAAAAAAAAGAAATCTATAGTATGCGTCACAAACCCTATGAAGTCAGTTAATTTGACTGAGTAGGTAAAGAGAAGAACATTATTAGTATGGGAAAGACATTTTATAGGAATACCAAGAGAAAAGAGGGACATTCCGCGAAGAAATAAGAAGGGGATATCAAGCGAGTATGAAACTAAAATATATTTGGTAGAGGAATAATGGAAATACAGGGTGGCACAAAAATACGTAACAAAAGGTAAAAGAAGAAATAACATGTGTAGGAATATACATACAGAAGAGACTGAAGGGGACTATGAATCGACAATAGATAAGAAGAAATTAGATACAGAAGATAAAATATCAAGACATAAATTCGAACAATCGGAGGAGTAAACAGAATAAATTGGAGGAATATTTAGAATAATAATTATAAATTTTTTTATAATATTGTAAATTTCATTTTTTAAGGCCTTCTGAAATCAACCCATTGTGAAAGAGTGCTACAGGGTAAGAAATGGGATTCGCTTGCCATCTAGAATTACTATTTGAATATATTCATCATTTCTGACGAAAAAGATAATAAAAGGTGATTAAAATATAACTAAATTATCACTAAGTTTCCTTGCTATCTCTGCGAATGGGACAGCCGTTACATAAAGCAACACTATGTCAAGAAAGAATAACCACTGAAAAAAATTTGCTAGTTGGGTTGAAAATGTTCAGAGGGAGAGTCTTGTAGATCCTAAAAAGGTATTCCCACTCACATTAAATTCCGTTTGATGAAGCAGTTTGTGACGGCATTACTAAGGAGTATGTTTTACATATCTTTTTGAGCAGTTTCCTGGTTTTTCCGAAGCAATGCTAAAAGAAGGAATGTTTGTTGGATCTGATATCAGGAAACTCATGAGGGAACCCGACTTTAACAGAAAAAAAGCAACTAGTTGTAGCCAATTTTCTGGAAACCAAAACACCTCGACTATTTCCCTTCAAATTTTGGTGCTGTCAGTGAAGAGTAGGGCGAAAGATTCCATTAAGATATAAAGCGCATGGAAAGAAGGTACCAGGGAATAGGGAATATGAACATGATAGCGGATTACTGCTGGATATTAAATAGTAATGATTCTCAACTTGTCTACAGCAGGAAGATTATGGTAAACGAAAGCGTTTCTATAAGGACTTGAATGAGTATTATACATTTTTCAATATTCTGTTGTATAAATGTAAAGTATGGCAACTCATACCTGTTAAGTAAAATATAGAACCGTACGAACAAGTGTAAAATTTGCGTTATTTGTATCCTAAGTATACCCCCGTTTTCTGAGATAACTTGACGTGATAGGAAAAAATTAATTTTATTTTTGAAATCAGCACTAGATGATACATAGAAATCGGCTATCAAAATAAAATACAGACAACTTAAAAAATTTTTTTGTAGACCTGTGTATTGTAATAACCATTATAAAACTTAACAAAACAATATCATTCATAAATTGTTATTTCGCAGTGGGTTAGCCATAATCTTACAATAAAGTAAATGGCATAAATAAAAAAGTAAATTAGTATTATTAGTATTCAGTCTAATATTAAACTGAAAGGAGTGGGAATTTCTTTCAGTCAAGAAAACATTTTTTTCAATCAAGAATGGATATTTAAATAAACAAATTTTTTTAAACAAATAACACGTTTTGTTCGACCTATCCAAATAACATATTTATTTGGTTCAAATAAAATTTGGCGATTCAAATAATTTTTTTAATCGAATAATTTTTCGGAAGAAAAATGTGGCTGCCGCCTAATAAAATTAGTATTTCTAGTGGAAGTGCTGATTAGTGCAATTTGGAATCTGACTCAATGGACTTTGCTCAAAGTACTTTTAGTTGTTACATTTGGGCAATGGATTTAAAAAAAGTTGTTTATATTGTATTCAAGATATTCGTGTTAAAAAAAAAAACAACACAAAACTAGTAGATATATAATTCTCTCATTTTAATTCTGTTCGCGGGGAGGAATTATCTGATGATGTCAGTCTTGTTTTAGAAATTCGTTGTATTTGGAAAAATAGCCTTCGAATTTTGAAACGTTATTTCATTTGTCCTTATACCAAACTAAAATATCTTTCTTTTCGATAAAAAAAATGAACAGTTATATATTTTCCGTACAGGATTTTTTCGTGAATGTCTTAGTTTTGTCCAAGTGCTATATAGTTATTCTTTGACTACGGTAATTCCGAATTATTTTTATATATTTGATTCATTAAAATTGTTGAAAGTTGGTTAACTGTAGAAGTTTGTCACGAAAATGGATAGTGATAACAGTATCAAAAATATATTAGAAAAGCAGAATTAACTAGACAGACATTTACATAGTTTACGAGTACACATTTTGTTAGTAGAAAAAAAATACAATTACAAATCTTGCATTCGGCCACAAAAGAATTGTTTTATTAGCTTAAAAAAGTAATAATTTCCCAAAACTATAGAAATATTTTTTATTAATTGTCCAGATATTTCATTTCAATACAAAAAGTGTACGGATCGATTTCCAAAAATAAGAATTATTTGCTAGAAGAAATATTTTATTTATTTACCCAAAAAGTCTTGATATAAATATTATTTATTGTAATAAAAAAATCCTATTTTGTTTAATTTTAATTTTAAAGATTCACTAGAAATATCTCATAATCAATTAAGAAATAACCTGAAGTTACAATTAAAATAAATGTCTGATGGTGTATAACGTAGACGAAATTTTTATGGACATGAGATGTAGTTATTTGACGCGGGTTTTGAATGTTTGGGAATTCGGTTGATTTGGATAAATTCCAAAAGATAATTTATTTGCACCAATTTGGTATAATTGGTATCTTGGTAGTCGGTAACGGTATGTGGAATGTCTAAATCCGGGAGCCGATTCAATTTACTCCAGCTAATCTCCCGGACCATTCAGAATACATTAATTAACACATCGAAATTTGAATAAAATGTCCATTAGGGAGAAGTGATGTTCGTTTTCTTGGGCTTCTTTTCACTCACCGAAACGCTTTTTATAACTCCATTGATAAAAACCTCGCTGTGTATTTGTCCGGTTTTATTACCGCTATTTAAAGATATCGATTCTCGTTTTATTTTATTACTAATTTACTTCTTATAGTTAACTTAGTTGGTTTAAAAATAAACTTAAATCTAATTTCTTCGAGCATGTCGAAAATGAAGTTGAAGACGTGACACTCCATTGAATGGAAGTTTTCTTTGGCAGGATGTTGCAATATGAGGGTAATTAGCTGTCAATGGGTCGTACATTTCAAACATTTGTATCTCGGCTGGCCTTCTGTATAAATTTCATCCTACTTTGTCATGTCTGGAAAATAACCAGTCCCTTATGAACCTCATTTTTTTAAATCTAATTGAAATATGTTTGTGGAGAAGACATAATTAATATTTTGTTTTGTATTTAATGTTTTCTTTTTCTTTTCATTTTGCTCATTAGAAAAAAGTTTTTTTTTTAATAATTAATTAAAGACAAACGGTAAAAAATTTAAAAAAAAGCACATATAATTTAATAAATTATGTTTCCTCTTTATTATCAAATATTAATAAATGGCCGATCAAAAGGAAAAATGAAGAGGGGGAATCCCATTCAACTTTCCGAATACTAAAGTAATTGTTTAATCAATTATTCTTCTGATAAAAGAACTTTTTTAATTTAGCGTATTTATTTTTTTAATTACATTTTCAATTTTCTTTAAAAAATAGGCGCAAGCCTATAAAAAAAATTTCGTACACTGGCGGCGAAATTATGCGGAATTTTGATTTTTCTTTAAAATTATGGAATTTTGAAAAAAATGGCTCAAAAAAATTTTATAATGAATTTTTGACAAAAAAAATAAATTTAATTTTTCTACTTCTCATTTTAAACAAAATTGAATGAAATATTAATTATTAATTCAAAAAAATGTTATTCGACAAAAACATAATCATAAGAAAAATAGGAAAAAAGCTGAAAGAATTTGAAAAATCGGTTGTGTCGCCCCAAAACTTTCCCGACGAGTATCCACGAATACTTTTTCAGATATTTAATGTTTAAGTTTAAATTTTTTGGACATTGTTTTTACTTTTGACAGGTGACAGTCGGAGAAATAATTTTGACTGTTCTGAATAGAGTTTTTCAAGGGCTTTCAAATGACATATTGCAAGTCAAATTCCGTCACATATTCCATCTGTCATTTTTTGATAGTAATACTTCCATTTGACAGATGTCGTACAAAAACTAATGGGTTCTTCCGACGGGTAGCCCAAACCCATATACCAAATTTCAGCACAATCGGATTAAACGTGTGGCCTCTATCGTGGAAGAATACACACAGACAGGCAGAGAGAGAGACAGACAGACATACTTCCATCTGGAAATGGTCTTAATAATCATCTCATGTGACCTCAAAATGGATATTTCCATCTTTATCTTGAAAAATTTTTTTAGCTCATTCACAATACTTTCCCTTCTCGGAGGTGGGTCGGGCAAGTAAAAATCAAAAAACAACAGTAAAAAAATGAAAAAACCGAAAAATGCAAGAAAATCAGAAGAATAAGCAAAAATGTGAAAAAACTAGAAAACAAAAGAAAGAATTAGAAAAAAAACAGAACAATGAGACAGAAATGAGGAAAGATGAAAAAAAGAATCGAAACAATCGCAAAAAATAAGAGATAAAAAACTTCGGAAAAATATTGGGAAAAGAAATGAAAAATAAAATACGGAGAAAACGAAAAAATCAAAGAAATTGTACAAAAGCCGAAAAAACGATAAAAATCGCAAAAAAAGCTAACAAAAACACAAAAAACCGGGAAAAAAGCGCAAATAAAAAAAATAAAAAAAAAAAAAAAAAAAAAAAAAAAAAAAAAAAAAAAAAAAAAAAAAAAAAAAAGGGAGGAAAATTAGAAAAAATGAGAAAACATTAAAAGAAATTGAGAGAAAAATCAGAAAATATTGGGAAAAAATGAAAAATAACATTGTAAAATATGGAAAAAACGAAAAAACAAAAAAATTGTAAAAAAAAACTTAAAAAATCGGAAAAAACAAGAAAATTGTGAAAACAATTGAGAGAAAAATCAGAAAATATTAGGAAAAAAAAATGAAAAATAACATAGTAAAATACGGAAAAACAAAAAAACAAAAAAATTGTAAAAAAACACCAAAGACCGCAACAAAATCCCCAAAAAATGGAAAAAAAATCGCAACTAATCACAAAAATTAGTAAAAGAAAAAATGAGAAAAAATTAGAAATAGAATAAAAGCAATGAGAAAAATTAAGAAAATTAGAAAGAATCGAAAAAAACGAAAAATCAGAAAAAAAACGAGAAAAATAGAAGAATAAAAACGTAAAAAAGAAAAAAAGGAAGAAAATTAGAAGAATCGAAAAAATCAGAAAAATCGGAAAAATAAGAAAACTGAAAAAAATTGAGAGAAAAATCAAAAAATATTGGGAAAAAAAATAAAATTGTAAAATACGGAAAAACAAAAAAAAATTATAAAAAATCGCAAAAAACCGCAACAAAATCCCAAAAAAATAGAAAAAAAATCGCAACTAATCACAAAAATTAGAAAAAGAAAAAATGAGAAAAAATTAGAAATCGAAAGAAATAGAAAAAAATTAAGGAAAAGTTAGAGAAAAAACAAAAGATCAGAAAAATAAAAAAAAAATTTAAAATAAAACGAGAAAAAAAGAAAAATGTGGCAAAAAATGGCAATAAACCAAAGAACAACTAAAAGCCGAAAACAACTGTAACAATAAAAATTTTACATTGTACCATTTTTTTACTTTTAGTAACACAAGTAGCATATATTTTTTTTATTAACTGCCAATTTCTTAACATTCTTTACAATGTATTTTAGTTCCTTCGAATTTAAAATTGTAATTGTTATAAACAAATTAGAGAAATTTTTTTAATTTTTTTTTAATTTAATTAAAACACCAAATTTTGGGACGAAAATGGAAATGAAAACGATATAAAAAACAAATTTTATTTTTATCGCAGTTATTATAGGTACTCAAATCATTGCTACTTGGAATGGGTAAAAGTAGAGATGGGAAATAACATACAAAAATCATCTTTGAAAAATTATACCGTTACAACTATTGATATTAACTTGGGGGTGGTTATTATGCCTTAGATTATGCAAATTTTTCAACTGATATATGAATAACAAGATTATATTTATTTTTAAAATTAATGAAAATCAATTAATGGATAATTATTTATTTTTATCTGTTGCTTTGTCAATAAAAATTTAACTCAACTGTCACTGTCAATCGATTTACTGAGAAGCCAAATTCTACTTGGTTGAACATATAGTATATTTTTATTGGTCAAAGACAAAATTCAACCGAAGTATTTTAAACAACTACAAATTGTTTTGTAATAAATCAATAAACTAAATATATTCAGATAGATGTAGTAGACGAATTCCAAAATAAATCTCGATGCCTTGTCATGGATCACTGAAACAAAAGAGCGTATTCTGTCGAAGCATGCTACTCAAATCTACATTCGAATTTAGATCCAAAGGGCTTTGCATGTCGTTGTACCATTGTTTTTGATTTTGATGGATTTCCTCTAGATCTAGACGTCTATTTACGTATATAATTGTTGGTTGAGATAATAATCTTTTATACAAGCTGTATTGATCGGTTGTTCAGTAAATTCTAATATGCTTGTTAATTATGATAATAATTTGATATAATTTTAAATTTGTTTTATTTTTCCAGTTTTTAATTTTAAAGATATGTAATTAAGACAACTGCCACTTATAATATTTATTTCTAAACTAGTCTAAGTTTTTATAGCTTTTTTATTGCTTATACTTTTATTAGGTGCTTAGCTATAAAATTTTCAGTTAATTAATTTAATTTAAGCAGACTTTTGGTAACCTTAAATTTTTATAGGTTTTCAAAATTTAATATTACGAATATTTAGACACAATCCGTATAAATATAAACAATATTTGTAGTACTAATGATCTTTTAAAACTGGTAACGCAATCTCGATTAAATAAAAAGATCTTTGATCTTAAAGAATCTCGATTTCTTTCAACTTTTTTATTTATTTTCGTTTCCCATAGTAACCGTTAAAAGAGCATTCATCAAGCAGGCTTTTATAAAAGACACAATTAAATTCCGAACAGGAAGATATAACTAAAAATGATAATTGCTCCCTGTCAGGATATTAAAAGTGTGTTTCTAGCCAATTATGATAATGCAGGTGACATTTTTACCGACTGCCGTACGGTATACGGCCTAATTGGATATGGTTCTTTTTTATAAATCTCGCAATAGATTGTACAGTATATTTGCTGAATATGTGCTTGAAATGTATAAAACTGTCACTCTTAATGATTACTTTAATATTGTCACTAAGTGTGGACTTTAAAATCTGGCTCAATTCAATGTATTTAAAGGAAACTCTTTAAGTTAATATCTGTCACTTTCTCTTAAGTAATTTGACAGCAAGAAAATATAAATTCCAATACCAGGAATTTATGAAGTTATTTTTTATTAAAATATATTATATTTTAAGCTGGAAGTGATATCGACAATTTTTTTACACTTGCTGTACAGCAGAGCTGGAAGTAACGAACTTAAAACGTTACTTCTCAGTAACACGTTACTAAATGTAACTAGTAATTTCGTTATTTTATAAAGTGAGCGAAAAGTAACGGTAATATAAGCATTACCTTATTTTTTAACACGAAATAGTTACTTTGTTATAATAACGCGTTACTACAAAGTAACGCGTTACTAAAAAAAGGAACGCGTTACTGCAAAACTAATATTTTTAATAATATTCAATGTGATATAATGTTTTTATTATTTTATTGTACCTTGTCGATGTCTTGCGCCAGTGTTTAGGATAGCATTAAAAAAAGCAATCTCAACCAAACAACTTTTATTTGAAACATTTTTTTGTATATGCAATAATAACGATGATAAAAGGTTAGATGGATAATTGCCAAAAGGTACCCTGTACGTAAATATGTGAATGTATATTATTATGTACTGAGAATCAGCAAATTAATAAACATATAAACTCTGTATATTGTAAACGAATAATATTTGACCCAGCTCAAGTCAGCCCAATGTCAGCTATGAACCAGCGAAATTTGTAACTTTATACGTGAAACACCCTGTGTTATTAACAATTGATTTTTAATTATTATGTAACATTCAGTTTCAAACTAAGGTTTAATTTCTTAATTATCTAAAGGAGTAAAAATGTACAAAAATTTTGTATTCCTTCCTTTTGTAGTAACGCCATATTTATGAGTAGCGCCATAGTTTTGAGTAACGCGTTAAATTTGAAGTAACGACGTTACAATAACGCATTATTTTTGGAAAGTAACGAATAGATCGTTACTTTTTTTAAGAAGTAACGGTAACGGTTATAAAAAGCGATACTTTTCAGCAGATGTAACGGTAAAGTAACGCGTTACTTCTTTTTCAGTAACGCCCCAGCTCTGCTGTACAGATTGTTTCTTTTATCATGTCTTAACATTGCTATATTCTAACCATAAGAGATACGAAGACGATTAAATGGTTGAAAAAAATCTACAGAGACTCTCGCCCTTCTCGAGTTATACAAGAAGAACTAAAAATGCTAATTTTGGTTTTTTACGCATAGAATTTTTATTAAACGTTTTATTGTATATCAAATTTAATACAAAAGTGTACTAATACATCTTTGATTCAACGTTTCATGTCTGAACGGTCATCATCAAGTTATTTTTTTTAATATGGCTGGCTCTTTTATTATAAAAATTGATAAACCCGTAAAATTCAAATTCAGTGATATATCATCACTGACATTAATTTTTAATTATTGTCCTGTCGTAGTTCGTTTGTAAATTATTTCTAATTTCATTAAAACGATTATAACAATGGGCATACTTCGACAATATCTAACAATTTAGACAGCGAAATAAAAAAAATTATCAAAATTGAACCGTTTCGGGACTTTGGCTCATCAGATACTGAAATGGTTATAATAGTTATTGCAATCCTGGCCAATCTTCTTACATACATGTAGGGTAATATTATACGTAAAAAAAGTTCTCTAAAATTTTAACAGGAAAAAAGTTTTCTTATGAAAAACACCAAATTTGTATAGCTCAACTTCAATAGGGTTTCTTCCCTGGAGAAAACTAACTAGTAAAGTTAAAACCGCGACTTGATTAGAGCTTTCGATCGAGAGTTATATTGTTTATATTCAAACAGACAGACAGACGTCCGTCTGGACAGAATTTTTTGCATTTTTGGAGTATAGCAGCTCAGAAACTAATATTTTCTTCATTTAGGAATATGAGAATTATGAAAACAGTTTCTAATAAAAATTGATCAAGGAGAAATCAGATTTGAAATCTTCAATTTTCGTTATGTTGTATCTTTTTTATCCAAATTGTTAGGTAATGTCAAAGTATACCTATTATTATATTCGTTTTGATGAAATGAAAACAAATTTGTAAAAGAACTACGACATTACAGTAATTATAAATTGTCACTAATGATGTTAGTTATTTCAGATAAAATGTCGTTAAAATGACAAGTGTGATATAGCACTTGAATTTTAACGGTTTATCATTTTTTTTAATAAAAGAGACAGGTCCGTATATAAAAAAATAACTTGATATTTACCGTTAAGACACTTTTGTATCAAATTTGAGCTACAATAAAACTTTCAGTTTCCCTTTTTTGGTATTTCTTTTAATAAAAATTCTATGCGTAAAAAAACCAAAAGTATCATTTTTAGTCCTCCCTGTATAACTCGAGAAAGGCGAGAGAGCGTGATATCTCTAGTGCTATGTTATATGACAGAAAATATTATTAGTGTATATTTATAGTGTCATTATTACTAACATATGAAACATATAAAGTAGGTTATAACACACATGTGGGTTTAGCTTAATATATAATTTTTTTAATTATTTTTTATTTAATTATTTTTATTGGGTTAAATAATAATCAAATAATAGAAATTAATTAAAAATAAACCATAAAAAACTTATGAAATAAAAGTTTTAAGTTGTCTAAAGGAAAATACCATTCAAAAAATATTATGATACTTCACTGGCAAAAAGTATAAATGGTTCGAATATGCATTTACATTCAGTATTATAACACATTTTTTCAGAAAAAAAATTAATTATTATTATCATTATTAATATTCAAAATTTGTATTCTCAAGTTGGGTTCAAGTGTAAGTATTTTATTTTATTACTAAATTTTTTTTAATTTTTTTTCGTATTAGTAAGTAGCGAAGGTACTTATTGACTTTACAATATCCGTCCGTCCGTCTGTCTGCCTGTCTGTCCGTCTGTAATAGCTTTATGAATTTTTTTGAATTTATTTCGAGTAGACATTTTTATAATCTATCATTTTTAGGGTTCCGTACCCCAAAGGGTCGAAACGGAACCCTATTGCTCTCAGTCGCGTATCCGTCCGTCCGTCCGTCCGTCTGTCACACTGGTCTAGCAGCTAAACCGTTCAAGCTTGAGTCTTCAAATTTTCACAGTATATGTATCTTGTTGATCTAAAGCCATATAAACTATAAAAAATATTTTTAAATATTTTCAAGGGGGGCTCCCATACAGCTAGGGGGGGGGGCGCTGAAAAAAAATTAAAGCCATATTTTGTGTTTTAAAAAATATTGCAAAATGTAGTCATGAGAAGCCGCCAAAGTCAGGATTTTTTACAAAATTTTGTTCCGAAGTATTTTTTAACTTTCCATTGACCTATCAACTTTGAAATTTGGTGATAATGTTTATTGTTACGTATATTTTACCAAAAAATACCAATATATTAATAAATATAATTTTTTCATTAATATTCCCTCATTTTTAGGGTTCCGTACCTTTGTATTTATGCGGATTGTGATATTCGATATTTTATTTTTTTATCGGTGCAATCGTATTAGTTATATTAAAAAACCCATTTTTCATTTTATATTTTTTTCTCTATCTTTGTCGGTTACGCTAATATTAACAAATTTGTTCGTTGCATTTCAAAATTTGTTAATATATCTAAGTATATATGCGGATTGTGATATTCATAATTTTTTTTTCTTCGTCGAACACAGATGAGCCAGGGTATTTTTCTTTTCACTTCTTTAAATTTTTTTACCAAGTATTTTTGACTTATTAGTTCGATTATAATTTTAAAAAGTCCTTTAAGAATCCTGCCTCTGCACGGCTGGTAAAAAGGTAAAAAGGCCGGAGCAAAACGACGGGGCCAACAATATCCTAATATCAATCGATTTTTATGTCTAATTTGACTGATCTAGTATCTACTATCTTACAAATAAACATTATTCCATTTTTTATTTATTCTCCATTCTTCTAAATTTTTCTCGTAATTAATTTCATATTTTTTCATTTATTTTCTTCTGTATTCTCTCACCTGTATTTCTAGTTTTTTGTTGTCTGTCATTTTACTTACTTCCTGTATAATAGTTATTATTGCCTGCAACATTTCACTTTATTTTTTTTCTACTTATATAGACTATGTTATTTTTTTCCAATTTTAAATTCTCCTCTTTAATCTTGAAAACATTCTTGACATTTATTCATTATTTCTGGTTTATCTTGATCTAAATCATTTTCTCTTAGTTCTGGATTTTTATCGTCTGGTTTTATTCTTTCTTTTTCCATGACTTAATCAATATTATTTCATTTTACTTGCCTTCTAGTTTGATTTTTAATCTCCCCTCTTTTAAATTCATTTAAATATTTTGACTTTGTAAAGAAAAGTCCAATCTTTTACTTCTAGACATTTTACTATTAATTTTTTTTTTATTTTCTTAAACTCTTTTGTCACTTAATGTCAAACTATTTCCAACCTAACGCATATAATCGTGTTTTGTATGTGGAAGTGAATCAGTATTCTGAGTGAGATTGGAAGGCTGATGTCCATAAGCTTTAAACAAGGCATTTTGGACATCGAAAATAAGTGTAGATCTTTATTGACCCAAGATTTAAAGCTTTAGTAATATGCGTGTAAAGCCATAATAATGCATCTTGTATTGAGTGGTCAGACCAAATCTGAGTTTTAATTTCAGCATGATTTCCCGATTTAAATCGTTTCATATATGCTCCTTGAGAAGGATTTCAAACAGAGTACCTAGAACGCTCGTTAGGAAAATAAGTCTGAATTGAATTATTAACATCTAAATTTAATTGGTCCATTTCTATTCTTATAGGCATACCAAATTGTAACCCAGTTTAATTTTTCAAAGGTCAAGGTAACACTTTATTACCCACTTAAATACAGACAAATTCCCCATTTAACCAACATTTTTTTTCGTTTCCATTGTGCGACCCTGTAGCTGTACTGTAGTAATTATAAAATAAAGTCAATGAAATAATGAAATATAAATATCTTCTTGTAACTATTTTTATATGAAATATTTAATTTATCAATTTTTCCGCCCACGGAATTAATTTTTGTCGAAAAAATAAATAACCTGTGTAGATGACAGTTAAACAGAGCTACATAAACTAATGGGCTATTATTCAAAACATCGAAAACATCTGTTTAAGTTAAAAGAAAAAAAAGGCAGATAGAGAAAGAAGAAAGCTAAGAAGCCGAAGCGATATTTCCACGACAATTTTTAAGTGAACATGACACCGTACCAAATAAAAAAATAATAAAAGAAAATATCTTAGTATATGGGCTTAGACAAACAGAAATATATCGAGAAAGATAGGAAAATAAGTTTTCAAATTATCATTGATTTGTTTGTGATTGATAATTTAGCTAAATATAAGTGAAATATATTTTTTAGTGAGATTAACAGTAATTTTAACATCAGTCTTTTTAAAAACATGAAATTAAAGAATATGGTACATTAATTAAAAGTTCCTAATATAATATTTTTGACCTGTTCAAGAATTAGTGGTGAAAATAGTAATATTTTCCACATTATTCTTACGTATTTTTTTTAATCCATATCATTAATATTTAGATTTTAACATCCATTTTTTATCACAACACACGAAGAATTTCAAGATATATGATACATATTGTCTACTTTCCTACACTGTTGCTTCTTTCTAGTCATTGAGTGCCATTTTGTTCTGTTCGAGATAGCGTTCACGTAAAATTATAAGGTGTCATCATGGATGCGTAATTTTGATCCAGACCAATCAATGGGGGTCCAGAGTAACAATAACCAAAGGTAGAGAATTACTTGGAGCGTTAAGAGCCAACCTATTTAAGTACTGGCCCAGCTATACTAGAAAACTTCCTAACCTGTTAGAGGGATCAATAAAAACCAAGTTCAACTTCAATTCTCCTTCGACTTATCTTCGGATCAATCACCAATCATAGCTTCATTATATAACAACGCTGTTGAAAACATAAAGTCGCCTAGTCTACACAACCACAAACCAAACTGGGAACAGTTTAAAGAAAATCTTAATTTCACTACAATTCCTACTAAAAACTGTTGAAGAAATAGATCTAGCAATATATCAACTAACTGAAGCCATACAAAAGGCAGCTTGTACAGCAACTCCGGAAAATGGTAACTCAATTAGCACAAGTATCATTCCAGTCATAATTGTCTATTTTTATGTGTCGTAAAAATCACCAGCTTTAGAGAATTTTTTTGGAAAATTGGCAATGATGCTTTAAAATTCTCCTAATTTATATATGTGATGCTGCACGCGAGGGTATTAGGCCCATAGCTTGTTGATGGTTTTCTTCCACTCTTTCCTATCTTTTGCTTTCGCCTTCCAATCCTGAACCGCTCTCTTAGGTATGTCTTTTTTGGTCTTCCTTTTATCTTCCCGGTCCCATTAAAGGAATAGTATAGTGAACAAGCAAAATAAAATTCGAGATATCGATGGAAATATCGATTTTGAGGTCACCAAGAAGACTGAAACCATTTCCAGAGTAAGTTCTGTCTGTGTGTTTGTGGGTAATCTTCCACGATAACTGCCGAACCGTTTGACCAATCAAACTGAACTTTGGTATGAAGGGTTGGTGTGTGCCTCGAATGCGAACATTAGTTTTTGGTTCAAATCGATACAGTAGAAGGTCTTCAAGACCGACATTGATTGAATAAACTTTCTTTTAAGGACAAACAATAAACTTTAGTGCAAAATATTATAGTGCAAAGTTTTATAGCATAAAATTTCCTACAATTTTTGTATCAAACTTTTCCAGAATTTCCAATAGCTGCGCCAGTAGAAGGCGCGAAAGTATGCATGAATTTTTCCGTAGTTTTCCAAATTTTGAATTCCCCATAGTTTCGCCGCTAGAGGTCAAAAACTATACACATTTAGGCTTTCGGTAGATGTATTCATTATCGGCTTTTCTTTTGCTTATTTCTTGTTCTCCATAAAAAATCATTATTAATAAATAAATATTTTTAGAATTTTTTTAATATCGCTTTAAAAATATCAGAATTCTTAAAATTCACTGTAAATTTTGGATGTCTTATAAATATTTTTTAATTTTAAAATCATTTCTTAGAAATTTTAGCGATTTATAAAAAATAAATATAAAGTGTAATTGTGCTGCATGCCCCATTTACGAAAAAAAAAAATTATCTGAAATTGTTTACGACACAAAAAATACATACATGATGCTAAAATCATTCGTTTTTTTTTATTTAATTTTCTTCCTAAAAAATGTTTTAAATATTTTCTCACATCGGAGAAATTTTATTTAAGGGTCATTCTGGTAATTAAAAATGTATCGAAGTACATTTTTCTTGAAAATTAAGAAGCTATTACCATAATGAAATACAGTAATAAATATGGTATGTATCTTAAAAACTCTCAAATTTATTTTCAAACTGTTTTATGAGTCATTAGCGATTTCATGAAAGGGGAGTAGTATACTTATGCCGGTTCTGGACCACTCCCATCGAGTTCATCCACCTAACCGAAGAAGTAGCACCAAGAGAAGAGTACCCTTGGCTTAGCCTCGTTTAATAGCTAAACTATCCCAACAAATTGTCATGAAACTACCCCAATTGGACGTAATGAGTGCCCTTTTGGCAGATGAGACCGACGACAATGACCAGAAGCGGTAGTAGAAGAGGAGGACTTTTTGTGCCCCATTGTATATTGCAAAGTTGGGGCAGTTGAGCATGAGAAATGGTCCAGATACGGCATAGGTATACTACTAAGGAGATTTTTTTCACATCCAGGGGAATGTTATTATGTATAGAAAAAAAAATTATACAATGTTATTAATAAACTTTTATTTGTGTTATTAAATTTAATTTTAATAAGTTATTACCAGAACATATTCATGAAATTAAATAAAAAAACAGAAATGTACCGAAATTAATGTTATTGCAAATATATGTTTGTAATGTTTGTGCATAAACTCATCAAAATCAACTTACTAGCTATAACAAACTTATGATAACAATATTCGTACAAATTCGTAATTCTCTCAATTAACTTATTTTCTTTACCATATGACATTATTGCTTGCAGCGAAATCAGTCTTCTTATTGCTTTTAAGAAATTATTTAACTTAACCTATTTTTCAAAGCCAGGTACAGATAATTTAAAAAAATAAAAAAATTGTTTCCATTTTAGGTAGATTTCCATATATGGAATCTACCTATTGTAATCGATTCAATGACAGGACCCAGACCCGGGAATAGGGGCGGCTACGCCGTTTATGACCTGGAGAATAAGAATCAGTGAAAGAAATTATCGGTATACGCGTCGGTCTTTATATGGGAATTTGGAAACGTCAAGAAAAGTAATAATATGTTGGGGTTAAGAAATTTTTTTCCCCATCAAGAAATTAATACTGAAGCTTTTAGGTTTTACTAACACATGAACTTTACTATAACTCATGGACTAAACGCGACATAACGCGATCCCAAATAAAAAATCATCCACAAATATCTCCCGACGCGCATATCTCTGTCGGAAGTTAAACAGCCAACTAAATGATCATTACAAAATATTTATTGCCAGGGCGTTTTAGAGGATTAATATCCATCTATCACAAGCTAGACGTACAAAAGATCTTCCTTGCTATTTAACATTCCAGCCAACGAAAAATATTTCTGTTTCTCTTTTCGGCTTTGAATTCCTCAAAACAATATTTTACGTCTCAATGAGTGAAAGTCACAGAAATAAGATAACTAAATTATATGAGGACAGGGTTCATTGTAAACAGAATACATTGTATTTTTAGCAGTAATAGCACATAATTTATTTCACAATATTAAAACATAACATATCTAGTTTGTATATGTAGGTTTTTGCATAGATTTCATGATATATCTTTTGATTAAATTTCCGACCAAGGTTTCAATCTTCTTTCGTCGTTTTTATGATGGAAAAAACATCGATTTCCCAGCAATACTATTTTTACGATTAAACTAATGAACAACTATTTTTTGAATTTAATCATTGTCTGATATAAATTAACAAACTCAATATTGGTCTACAATGAAATTATCTTCAACTAAAATTATCATAAATATGAAGATTTCGATATTCTGAATCTCCTCCAGTTTGTTCCCATCACATTTTGAGAAATGCGTAGTAAAAAATTGACACCGAAGGAGGAGTTTAGCACCTGGAGTTAAAAATGTGTCTAAAGAAACTTTAGTGCAAAATTTCTTCTACCACTACTTCTGCTGTAATAAATCTATGAACAAGGATGGTAAGACTTTCAGTACCTTAAGACAAAATATCCCCGTTTCAGTAATGTGAAATTTAAAGAAGGAATTTTTGAAGGTCCACAAATCCGAGAGCACACGACGCACAAAATTTTTATTACAAAGTTCAAAAAAAGAGCATTTATAGAAGTGTGTCATAGCTTTCTCGGAAATAAAAAATCATTCAAGAACTTGTTTCTACTTATAAAGCTCTGCAAATTTATTTTTAGAAGAAAGAAAGGTTTCACTATTACATATTTTTTATATGAAGGCGCTACAATGGAAATTGGTCTGAAGGAATGCTTGCAGATTTTTGTTAGTCAATTCGACGTGAAAATCTAGTTGATCAAATGAAAAGAAAAAAAAAAGAAAAAGTATAGTTCTTCCATTCTCAGTTTGAGGACACGTGCTACTGTAAAAGTCACAAATGATTGTGGGCGGCATGCCGACAACGGGCGTACATATAAAATTTGTATAGGGAGAAAAATGAAGTAATAGAATAAAATCATTCCTTATACAAAAAAATTGTACAGTTTCTTATAAGGCAAACAATAATTTAGGTAAATACATTAAAAATAATAAAACTAACTCATATAATTCAAAAGTCAGGTGTTTATATAAACTAAATTGTGCAGATTGGAAATTTCAAAAATCGTATTTCACAATAAAACAATAAAACAGATTCTAGTTATTCCAATCATTTAATAGAATAAAATCACTCGTTTGATCCAAACTTTGAAATTTTACATACAGAAAGAAAAGGGCTGAAATTAAATTATTTAGAAGCATTAAAATTCAACAAACGAAAGAAACTCCAACAATTTGCACAAAATGCCATTCTGATTAGACAAACCTTAATAAACTAGTATTAACACATCCCTATAATACCAGACTTGAGGGCGACACTGTTCGTAGAAAAGTTATGGTCAATTTTTCCAAGAAGTGGTTTTACGATAGCAACAAACCCTTAGAAACTACTGTTTAAAAGATTTAAAACCTATTGTATTTATCCGCAAAGACCGGCTGTTGCCAAGTTACCAAAATTTTCATGCATAAGGCGAATTTTTATATTTAACGTGAATTTTATCATTGATGGAACTAATTAATTATAATATAACACTAATACACTTATATCTATATATTTACAAAAAAAATACACTATCTGTCTAACAGCGTCACTAACTAAAATTTTACTGGAATAACGAGAACATTTTTATAGTAAGGCTAAGAAAGAATTTTAGAAAACAAATGTGACAATCTCGATTGATTTCAGCCTCCTCAAACTGAGAATGGAAAAACTATAGCTGGAATTATATTATATTATAGATATCCCGACCTATTCAACTTTATATTCCTTTTGTAATTATTGTTACCATTAGAATTATTTCATTCTAGATTTTTAGTAAAAACAGCGTTTTCTCAAAAAAATAAGCATTAGATAAATCTTATATATGTTACATATAATTTTTTGTTAAATTTATATTCAAAAGGTTCAAATATAATATACTTATACAGAAGAATAATAAGGAGAAAATATAGTATATGTTTTATTTACCAAGGGACTAAAGTAGCACTTAAGGCACGTAATACATATGCTATTTTTTGCTCAGGGACTAAAACCTTGAAATTCATACGATAATTAAGTGAAAAAAAAACACTCAATATTATTTCATAACGATAACTTAATCGATTACTTAATGGTTATAAAAAGGTATTAAAAGAAAAATAAAAATTTATTCGGTTATAGGAGTTTGCCGCCATGGTTTCTATTGGTTTTGTTATTCGAGGGACTTAACATTTTTTTTACACCGCGGGGAGTAAAACTAGTACTTTAGTCTCGCAATTGCAAATAGTTGTTATTTGATTTTTTTACAAATTTTAATATTTTCAAATAGGTAATTAATTTATTTTTATGTTTTTAAGGCAAATAATTGTTTGAATTTTAAGGCGGCTTAGGCTTCGCGGTCTAAAAAATTCCTGTTGGTATAGTCGACAGGAGAGCTAGATTTCTGTTGTCTACATTTAAGACTCTCATCCTTCCCCACCCCACGATATTATCATATCGAAAAAAGTTTCAAACGAATAAATTTTAGAATAATTAGGACATGAAAAAAGCGGAGATATGATTTTTTTGAAATTTCAACCCCCTCCAGTTACATCCCCTTAGGTCCGATTAAAAAAAGTTTCAAACAAATTAATTTTATAATAATTATAACATAAAATAAAATCTTATGGCCTGTTTCAATATTTTTGAAAATGGCGGATATAAATTTTTAGAAATTTTAACCCCTCTAGTTCCACCCCCATAGGTCCTATGAAAAAAGTTTCAGATACATTAGTTTTATAATAATAACAACATAAAATAAGTCTTATGACCTGTTTCAATATTTTTTAAAATGGCGGAGATATAAATTTCTTGAAATTTCAACCCCCTCCAGTTCCACCCTCGTGGGTCCCATGAAAAAAGTTTAAAGAAAATTAGTTTTATCATAATTAAAACATAAAAAAGTTTTATAATATGTTTCAATATTTTTGAAAATAGCGGAGATATAAATTTTTTGAAGTTTCAACCCCCTCCAGTTCCACTCCCGTGGGTCGGATGATAAATTAATTTTATAATAAATAGAGCATAAAAAAGTCTAATAACCTATTTTAATATTTTTAAAAATGGTGGAGATCTGAATTTTTTGAAATTTCAACCCCCTCCAATTCTCACCCCCTTAGTGCTAGAATGCCCATTTGCAATACGCAATAAATTACTGCCCCCAAACAATTTTGTACCAAATTTGGTGTCGATTGGACCAAAATTGCGACTTCTATCATATTTTTTTTATCGATTTTACCGATTCTTATTCTCCAGGTCATAAAAATAGCGTATATATCACAGGACTAAATTGTCTTTTAATCCCTCAGATGATTGTTTCACCCTCGAGATTAAAAGATGCACTTTAGTTCCTTGGTATATAATATACTATTAATCCCTAGGACGGGGACTTAATAAATATGTTAATCCCAATGGAGTGAAAATGGCACTTTAGTCCCTAAAATGAGGGAGTAAAATGCATGTTTTAGTCCCTGAGGTGCAAAAAAAATATTTTTCGCAGACCAATATATTATGCAACTAAACCCATTTTGGTGAGTAATTTTACTCACACTAGTACTGGATAAATTTCACTGGAAAATTATAAAGCTTTTACAATCCTATTTATATGTATGCTTAAAATGACATTCAAACCAAAATATTTAAACTCATATCCAATATCGTTATCATTTAGCAACTACGTTTTCTATAAAAGACAAATATTTTTTATTCAAGTAATAGCTTCCCCCCAATTCCTAGAAATATCCAACTTCCGTTAGGGATGCGCTGTCTTCCTTCATAGCTTTTCCTTCTCTGTCGATCTCATGCTAGACACAAAATATTATCTTAAAAAATGTAGCCCATTTTTATAAAGAAGTCAAATAAAATCATACCACTAGTTTTGAACCAATGAGATTCGTTCAAATTAACTGCAGGATCGACGTCATTCTGAAAATTATGGTTTGGGTAACTTAAAGTTGTCATCAGCCGACCACTGCTTTTTCGTCTCTTGAATAAGTCAGTCGCATTGATTTATCCGTAATGGGTTGGTCCATTATAACAAAAAAGTTTGTCATTAAAAATGTAGTTTATGACCGCGAATATTTTATAATAGAAAAACAGTACGTTTCTGAAATTTCATAAGATTGGAAAATAATCTTTAAAAAGCAAATAGTGAGTAATATCAGTGATTTGCCATAATCATTTATTAATGTTTACAGTTTTGTAAAAAATTATTTGCTTGTAATTGTTTCATGTTTAAAGTTAATAAATGGGTGAGAAAATATCAATAACAGTTCACGTTAATTTGCTTGTTTTTTTTTCAATTTCATATGACTGATTAAAACGCAGTAATAATAATAATTGAACAGTGTTGCCAACTGTTCTGGTCCTTCGATAATAATTAATGTCAACACGTCGACTGCCATAATAAATCTCTTTCAAACAGGTATCGATTCTTAATCATATTTGTTCAAGTACCTATATAAGGAATTTATTTATTACATAGATATTAAACCGTTTTTTTTTAATTGTATGTTTTTTTGGTGTTGCGTTATCCTGTTCTTTAAAATGTTTTAAAATTTAAGATTGTTACTGAGTTCGTTTAAAATAATTTAAGTTTTAAAAAAATTTAAACCTTGAAATGGAGTGAAAACAGTTAATTAACATGCTTCCTTTAAGATTAATTGCAACCTTTGGGTTGGGTTTTATAAAAAATAATAATAAACATTACAAAAAATTTAAACAAAATAAATAAATTTTATATATCCTGTCTACTTTCCTTTCTTAAATGATTGCGACATAAATTGATTTCTCCTTTATATTATCTTAATCTAAATCTCTTTTGATACTATCCCATCCAGATTCCTCCAATCCAGACTCTCTCCATGATCCTAACCAGCTCTGAGATATGTTTGTAAAAAATGTCTTCTTTTATACTTTTTTAACTTTTTACCTTTTTTATAGTTATTTTTAAAAATCAAACTATGAATGTTTTAAATTGGTATATAATTCCATCTCCTAATATAAATCCATTCCATAATTTTCTTACAAGTTATATAGAAACAATTTATTTTTAAAAATTTAATGACATCTTGTTACTTATTTTTCTTCATCTGCCTTTTCCCAAAAATAAAAATTTTCTTACTTGATTAGTTTAAATAGTTTTTTAATTCCTTTTGTCTATCTCTTATCATTTACTTATTCTATAACTAAAATTTTCTATTCCAAATTATAGTAGAACTTCAAAAAAACAAACTCATACAGAGTATTTCATTACAACATTAGGTAGTACCTATAAAAAACATAATAAAACCATTATTTTCTATGCATCATAATTTCTAATGCTAATAAAAATATGAATTTTTTTAATTCTAATTTGCACTAAAAAAATAATGTGTGTATAAATTAGCAATTTACTACTTTTTTATAATTTCTGAGTTTCATTAAAGAAAAAAATGAATTAATAGCTATTAATGGTCAATAAATTTTTAAATTATTGTGGAAACGACCTTGGCACTATAGAGTAATAAAAAAAGTGGAACGAAATTCGGAATTTCGACTAATTAGTACCTACTTTATAAATTTTATATATTTTTTATATGTATAAATAATTAATTTGTGAGAAAACTTTGACTTGTTTACAAATTAATTTTGGCATAATATCAATTACTATTCTTAACAAGCTATTCATTTTATTTAAAGTGTATATACAGGGCGCTAAAATGCATTTATATATTTAAGAATTTATAAATCTCGATTATGTAAATGGTTAAATTAAGGGCCAAGATAACAATCTCGGTCAAAATTACTCTAATTAGTGAAAAAATGAATCCTGTGTGATGAACAAAAAATGTGCGCATATCCGCGTTAAAGACACAAAAAAAATAATAGGAAAAAAACGTTTTTTTTAGACCAAAGTAACCTAAAAAGGTTAAAATCTTGACATCTGTTTTTTACCAGATCATAATACTTTCCTGTAAAAAAATACCTTTATGTATTATAGTATACAGGGTGTCCCAAATTTCTGGTGCGCATTTATGGTATATTATTACAAATTGTAATTATCATGTTTATGTGCTTTTCAAAAAATTATGGTCTTAATAGGTTATACAGGATGTTTTGTAAGATATAGCCAATAGTGTACAAAAATTATCCCTAATCTGTCAGTGTGGATCTTGTATCACATATTGCATTATCATAAATTCGTTATCGTTAGTAATTAGTCTATTTGGAACATTATGGGTACCATACGAAACATTTTCAAAAGTTCACAAAGTTTTCTAGATGCCTTTTAAGTTGGATGCCTTCGATCCGGATAATGCGAATACGATACCGTCTTGACGCCGCAGGAAGCTATTTTATTGGCATTTACCTAATACAAATATATCATGTCCACCATTTCTTCTTTTGTAAAATTCATTCTGTTTTAAATTAATTATTATCAAGAATCTAAATTGATGTAAGAATCTACTAAAATGATTATTAGATAGTAGGTTAACAGCCAATAATTATAGGTTTTTACTATAAAAGTGGACTTGGAAGATAATTTATGTCGAAGAACCACTCAGCTGTTTGCAGAACTGAGACCGCACGAATAAATAAAAAAACTATTATTTCGATTCTGAACAGCTTTTTCTATGCTCATTTACTCGTATCAAAACCTTGATTATTACATTTAAACAGTTACATATTTTGATCAAAAATTTTAAATCATACACTAGAATACAACATTGTTAAAGGATAAATGTTTTCCAAACCTTATACAGTTTACATTGTCTTTTTATTATCTATTAATGATATCAATTACTTTGCTACGGACATTATTCAGTTTGCGGTTATTTAACTAAAATGAAGAACATTTTCTCTAACCAGAGAAATTAAAATTATACGGTGGTTTGGTACAAAAGATAAGCTTTTTCTACGAGTTTCTTTGTAGATTTAGCTTTACAGCCACATCTGTTCAGTCAGACAGACTGCCAAAACGAACAATAGCGGTTCGGTGAATCCAATGCTCCAGGCCTGTTTTCATTGGTCAATGACATGGAGTGTTGCGTTCTCCAAAATAAGCAGCCAGCTACCAGTCAGCCACTGTAGAGCAGAAGACACACTGAAACAACTAAGTTGTCTCCAAATAAACTCAGAAGTGTCTAAACTTATTTCTAAAATAAATGGAAATCCAAAAAGATCCATAGGTTTTTCCAAAATATACGAAAATCGTATAATTATACGCAAATCGGCAACACTGCTGTGAAGTACCACTAGATAAGTCTGGAGAACTACCGTCCACTTCGTCTCGCGAGCTTTGGCATGCGCACGGTCTGACTGCCTAATAGTTGTACGTTAACTTGAAAGTTTGATTATTCGTTACTATGATACTGTATATAACTGAACAAAAATGCAAAAATAAGACAAAGACAAATAGACGCAAAATTATTAGAAAAAAAATTGCAGAAGATTATGAAATAAATAAAGGATTGAAACAAGGATATACAGGACATAAAAAATAAAAAAAAAATTGAAAGAATTTGAAAATAACTGAACAAAAATGCAAAAATAGGACAAAGAGAAATAGACGCAAAATTATTGGAAAAAAAATTGCACAAGTTTATGATATAAATAAAGGATCAAAACAAGGATATACAGAACATAAAAAATATCAATAAGAAAAAAATTTAAACAATTTGAAAATAACTAAACAAAATTGCAAAAATAGGACAAAGAGAAATAGACGCAAAATTATTAGGAAAAAAATTGCATAAGATTATGAAATAAATAAAGGATTCAAACAAGGATATACAGGACATAAAAAATATCATTAAAAAAATTAAAAAATTAGAAAATAACTGAAAAAAAATGCAAAAATTGGACAAAGAGAAATAGACGCAAAATTATTGGAAAAAAATGCACAAGATTATGAAATAAATAAAAGATTCAAACAAGGATATACAGGACATAACAAATTTAATAAAAAAAAATTAAAAGAATTAGGTAACGTGTATGCGTTACATATAGACGTTCTGGGTTCGATTCCGAGGATATGTTTTTTTTTTATTTTTTTTTACAAAATAAATGGAAGTTATTTCTTCTTTTTTAAATACACGGGCTATATTTAGATAGTCGAGACTTCTTTTAATAAAATAAATTAAAATACACAGGTTAGATTTAGATAGTCTAGATTTCTGTTATCCGTATAAAATAAATTAAAATACACAGGTTAATTAATTCATTTCAGTTTATAACCTCTGAAAACAAAACGTCTCTTATTTATCAAATCCAGACAATTTTTGCACTCGCGCCGCATGCCAAAGCTTGGGAGACAAAGTAGACGCTGGCTCTCTAGACTCTTGTAAGTACCACTACTCCAAAAATGGTTAATTCGTCACGAGATACGTAACTTAATTTGATTGGTGGTGTGATGGCTTTGACAGGCTGCATTTGGGTAAAATTCGTTAGATGAATAATTTTGGATATAATATTTTGAAGCAACTATGAGAGCGAAAGAGATAATAATTTTAACAAGAGACGAAATTTGTCTGCTAATGTAACCTTGGATTATTCTAGGAGGTATGTAGTGACGTAGGAGATATGCATGTCTAGACGAGTAGAAATTAATTGAATTATATTTTAATATTAACACATGAAACTAAGATTTAGAAATTAAATTGGAATTTATTAAAATATGAAGATTATTTCTGGTTAAATTGAATCAAATTTAACCAAGAAGTATTTGACATTTGTCATTATTTCATAGCACACTTTAAGATAGCAACTTTGGTTAATTTTTAAATATGCGAATAAGATTAAGAAATGCATTTGCTGCAATAATTACCTCCTCCCAAATAATTTAAAAATTTAATGGTAATTGATAATGTAAGTAACCAGTTAGATATTAGTAAAAAAATAGTATATATAAATTAAAAATTCTATAAATAAAAGAACAAAGAAGTGCTTAGAAGTAAACGGTAGGCATGTAAACATATGTTAAAATGAAAAAAAAAATACATATATAAAATTATATTGTTAAAAAATAGCTATACAGGGCGTTTTATTTGCAAATTCATGATTGAGTTGGTTTTTTTACAGTTTTAATAAAATTCTCATTTTGATTAGTGAAATTGAACATACAAACGTTATATCGTTTGAAATCTTAGTTCAATCGCTAAGAAATAATAATACAATATACAGGGTGTCTCATAAAAAAATTGAGATTGAGATATTCTTTAATTGGAGTTTTTCCTTCGCCCTGTATAACAAGAGATACGAGATAATATAACCTTTTGTCTAAAAACCTAATAACTTCACAATATTACCCAAATGAAAAAATCTTCACATATTACTAGATTTAATGGCTGGCGGGGTGACAGATTAGGGGTAATTTTTGTACACTATTGGCCATATCTTACAAAATACCCATTGTTATAAAATATAGGGTATTCCATTTAAAAAATATAATTTAATATATCTACATATTTCTGGAACAATCTACAACTTTCACCAAATTTTGAAAATTCTATCTTCTACCATAGCTGTGCAATCGTCCGACAACACAACTTTGGGATATATCAAAATATAATAATAACGTAAAATTTTAATAAAAAATAATTATAATTTTTATATATATATATTTTTTGTTTATGTGAAAGACACTGTATACTGTGTATACTAACTAATAACCAGCATTAACTGGTGTTGGTATAATTACTAATGATACTAATTGTCAGATAATTATTAATGTTTTAATTAACATATTATAATTACTTTATTTTGTAGTGGAAAAAACTGATCACATGTTTCTTCCAAAAAGGGGCATGGAAATATAAGGGTACACTTTTTTCTTGATTAAATCATTATTTATTAATATTTCGTTAAAATAAATTGATTATCTTTGTACAGAAGCGTAGTTAGGGCATTTTGTAAAAACAATTTTAAATAAACATTTTTTTGATTGTGACATAAATTTATGATCAGATTAAACACTGAAATTTGGTCTAAACATTGGATTTTTAACCATCAATACTTTCCGTAAGATTAAAAGATTTTCGATAATTTTAGTAAATATTGAGTTCCGAGTTACACATTTGTCGCATTAACTACTAAAAATATTATTAACCGAAAATATAAGTAATACAAATTTTAATACTGGTTAAAAATACCACTCCCTATATTTCACCCAATTATGAATGAACCCCAGAAGTCAAAGGCATGTGCAGGGAAGGAACGGCTATTGCTATTATTTGCAGTGGTGCCCAAGACGAATTACTGGAGGGACACTTAAAGTTGTATTAAATTAAGAGTAAATCTTTGTTTTACCATCTATTTTTTATACATATCTAGATAGTGTTATAAGTACGCCTCTGCAAAAATAATTTAGCAAATTGATTGAATATAAATTATTTGAGACAGGTGTGTTGACAGTGAGTCGCAATATTTCTTACTAATTAGGGTCTTATTTTATAATGACTTCGTTATCCACGTCAAAATGTACATAATTGGAAACAAGAAGAATTTCAATTGAGAGTCATGTGAATGTTTTTTTTTGGCTTGTCCTCAAATTTTGAAAACTAAAAATTAAATTAAGAATATGTCATTTTTTGCTGCTTGTAAACCATCTGATATTATTTATTTTGTTTCCTTAGGTCAACTTTCATATTTTCTTTATTGGTGATTATTCCTGTATAAGAGGTGAAAGTTTGATATTATGTCGTTTTTGATGTCTAATTTTTGATAAATAAAAATTATTATAAGATGTTCCCTTTTCTAACTTTACATGGTGTCAGGTGTGTAAAAAAATATGTCCAATTTTGGAAAGAGTAATACTCCCAGTTCCAGTGTTTAATATCAAGTAAAATTACAAGAACCTTTCAATTTACAATGTCCAGTAGAGTGGTCAAAATGGCTATGATGATTTGAACCCTATAGAATCACTTTCTAAATAGATAAAAAGGCTGAAGTGAATATGCTGTTTGTTATATTGTTTAGGAGATGAAGCTGAAGATTTATTACGAAATTGAGTCATACTAAGCAGCAAAAAAAATTTGAACAGTATTTAGGTATAAAGAAAAATATAGTATATGAAAGAGAGCCAATTTTTTAAAAAGAAGACAGCTTCAAGGTGATCTTACATACATACATAAATGTATTTATTATTGATTTATATAAATTGGCTGAAAGCTGTGAATATGGAATTCTAAAAGAAGAAATGATTTAGAGATTTGATTGTAATTGGCGTATCTGATGAAAAATTATCTGAAAAACTGCAAATGGATGACATTAAATAAAACTATCCTTCGAGTAAGACAAGAGGTATCTGTAAAACTGCAACAAAATGTTAACAGAGATAAACAAGTGTCGAATTGTAATGAAGTTAAAGTATGTTTAATCGTAACTTTAATAAAAATGGCCTAAAAATAAAGAATATAAGTGTTTAAGATATGGCTTAAACCATACGAATAATTTTCCTTGCTCTGCAAATAATGCCACTTGTTATGTATCAGAAATAAATGAAGAGTTAATGATATAATAATGAAGGGTATCAACAAACAGATGATAAATATTATCTAGGAGAATTTTCTCTTTTGGAAATAGAACAAGAAATGTTTGGAAAGTCATACTAAATGTAAATGGAGAAGATGTTTTATTTAAAATGGATTCAGGAGCTGATATTACCGTTTTAAGTACTCAGTTATGTAATATATTGAAGTTAAAAAACGAAAATTACAAAAAAAAAACAGTTATATCGGCCAGGAAAAACCAAATTAAATGTATTGGGAGCAGCATAGGTGAAATTAATATATATAGAAATATCAACGATGGAAGATGTATATGTACTAGAACAATCTATGCCATTATTAAACAGAAAAGCTATTATTAATTTTGGTCTTGTAATATTAAACATAAATGAAATAGAAACAGATGATATATTAATGACATATAAAAATGTGTTTGATGGTATAAGATAAGACAAGAAAAAAATGCCATTCCATTCGCTATAATAACAACTCCTAAAAGATCTTCCCGAAAACTAAATGATCAACTAAGAATGAAACTTAATAAAATGTGTGCAGATGGAATTATTGAACCAATTGAAGAGCCTACTCCTTAATAAGCTTTAGCTGCCTTGGGCCTGTGAACATTTTTCAAATTTTTTAATGGGGCGAAAATTCCAATTGGTAACGGATCATAAACCATTAGTTTCATTGTTAGGCCAAAAACCAATATCATATTTATCAGCTACACTTCAGAGATTTCGAATGCGACTTCGATGTTTCAATTTCAAAATTTTGTATTTGCCTGGAAATCCTACAAGTCACGTAGAATCCGATGACAATGATATTTTAGAAGAAAAGTTGTTGATGAAAAATATTATCGAAATGCTACCATGTAGTAATAAAATACTTCAAGAAATAGAGTTAGTCCAGGAAAATGATTCAGAAAGTAAAATTATAAAAAATGTTTAAGAAGTGGCCACTGGAATAAAAATTGTATTTTAGTACATTTAAAGAGGAATTTAACGTAAACGATGGATTATTATTAAAAGGAACTCGTATTTATATTCCTAAAAATTTAAGGGCTGAAATATTAAAGAAAAATTCATGAAGAGCATATGGGTATTGTCAAATATAAAATAAGAGCATAGAAACCATGGGAAACAGTTGATTTATTTAAATGTCAGCAAAAATGATATTTAGTAGTTTAGGATTTTTATTCCAGATTTTTAGAAATTGCTTATATGGTCAAATTTACGTCAGAATGTGTAATAACAAGATTAAAAAAAATTTTGCGAGACATGGTGTTCCATTCACAGTTATATCTGATGGGGGGACTCAATTTACCTCTGATATGTTTCTCAAATTAATATGGCATTAAACACAGTGTGTCAAGTCTATATTTTATACAATCTAATGGAGGAACTAAAAAAGTGGTCATATTCCTAAGAGAATTTTGCTTAAATGTGATGATCCAAATGTGGGACTTTAGGAATATTGAAATACGCTATTAAAATCTTGTTTATCTCCAGCTCAGTTACTTTATGGAGGAAAGTTAAAATCTACTTTACGATCTATTTGCGACTACAAAAATATTGCTGATGAAGATATTAACGTGTTTAAAAATAAATACAAAGAAATAAAAGAAATTTTAATAGAAGAAAAGATGCAAGAAATTTACCAGAGTTAAATCGAAATGACAAAATATGGATTCCTGACCCTAGACGACATGGAGAAGTAATGACAAAAATAGAATATTTTCCAAGGTTATATGTCATTAAAACTAAAGAAGGAGAAGCAAGAAGTAATAGAAACATTTAATACTGGATGAAAGTAATTAGCAAAATCAAATACTGGATGAAAGTGATCAGAACAAGTTGACAGATCCCATTTGAAGTGACCTGTTAAAAAACCACTTAGATATTATTGATTTATGAATGTTTACTTCTTTTTAAGAAAGGAAGATGTATTGTTGAGTATTCCTGTGTAACAGTTGAAAGTTTGATGAATTTTTCATATTATTTACTTGTCAATTTTGATGTATAATGTTTGATAATTGAAAAATTATTATAAGATATTCGCTTTTTCTTTTTCGATGATAGTTCACGAAATACCGCATTTAATAATATTGTAATTTTTATTCACTATTAATTTATCTACTCTTTTGAAATTTTAAACATTTGAATTTTTCCCATGATAATTAAGTCCCTATTAATAAGTTGTATATTTGTTTCAGTTGACTCTAATGGGGAGCCACCAAAGTTGAAATGTAATTTAAGGAAACACAAACCAAATAGGAAACCTAGGACCCCTTTTACTACTCAACAGTTATTAGCGTTAGAAAAAAAATTTCGTGATAAGCAGTACCTTAGTATAGCGGAAAGAGCGGAATTTTCCAGTTCGTTAAGGCTAACAGAAACACAGGTAAATATTTTTAATTGAAATTTACCAAACCAAATTTTACCAAACCTAACATAAGCTATCCTGAAATGAGCTAACCTCAACTATTTCAAGTTCAAGTAATCGCGGCAGTAACTATCACTCTCTTATGGTATAGTCATAAGTTTTAAATATAACATACAGGGTGGGCCAATTACCTTCCCGCGGTTTGTGGCGTCGAAAATAGTAAAGATATCAAAATGAAAAAAAAACTGTTTTATTTGGTTCGAAAATCCCTACAACTAGAAAATATTTTCATTTATACAGAGTGATCCATATACGGGCGGCCAAAAAAATTGTAATTTTTTTAAATGACGCACCCTATATATTTTTACATTTTTAGATTACTACTTTTGTGGCCTTTATGACAATATTTTATTTTCTTAAATTGGATGCTGCGTTGCCAAGATATTCAAATTTTTATTAAATTTTCTGAAAAATCGGTACATTTCAAAATCATTCAAAAATTAATGTATTTTCCGAATTTGAAAATGAAACTTTGGTTAAAGTTAGTTTAGATATGAATGTACCTCGTCCATATTTCATAATTATTTAATTATGTACAGGGTGTTTATAATATAAGATTAAAATTTCAAAATGGTAATTATTTCTTTTTTTCATACGTCAGAATAATTATAAAAACGGTTTTGTTGTATACTGTCATTTTTATTTTCTTCGCTACTTCTTTTTTGTGAATAAAAGCATAAAAACATAATACATTTTCAGAGCACATTAAATTCGTCTATTTATCTCTGCGTAATTTCTTCCGTCCATATGTACTTTAACCCCCAAATATTTAAACGTCTCCACTTGTTTCAGCCGATTGCCATGATTGTATTTTTAATTCGTTGTTTTCTTTTCCTATTAGCATTACTATTGTTTTTTCCACGTTTATTTTTAAATTTATTTTTTGCAGCGCTGTTTTAAATACGTATACGTTGTTTTGTAGATCTTTTTCATTCTTAGTGTATACAGCTGAGTCGTCAATGGAGGATTTCTTCACTTTCTCTTTCACTTCTTTTATGACATCTTCCATTATTACTTTGAAAAGAGTTGGGATTTAAAACTCCACCCTGTCTCAAACCTTCTTTGGTAGTAAATTCTTATACAGTTTCTCGTTGTTTTATATATATACTATTTATTGTCTCAATTAAACTTTGGTTTATTCCTCTCTTATTCAAACTTACCCATAATTGCTATCTAGGAATACTATCAAAGGCTTTTTCTATATCCAAAACGCCACATACTATTTCTATTATTTTTTTTCAATTAGTTGTCTCATCGTGAAAATATGGTCTTGCATTCCCCTGTCTTTATAAAAGGCGCTTTGCGATCCTTTTAATTGGTAGTCTATTTCATCTTTTAATATTTTTTCCAGATTTCTCGTATAAACTTTTAATACTTGCTCAATATTGTTATAACTCATTCATTCTTGAACAGATGCAATAATATCCCCACTTCTCATTTAGCCTTTCAGCATACCGGGTCGCCACGGGTCAATGTACGCCCCAAAAATTTTGGTTGTTTTTTGAATTTAAAAATGAGTTTTTCGGCACACATAAATTAGACAATAATGGGCTAGTTTTAGACTAACAGGAATAAAAATATCACTTCTGGATGAACCGGAAGTAACATCAACTTTTTTTTCTCAAATGGAATGACTATATTTTTTGATGGTTTGTCATTAAGCATAACATTCTAAATGCAACAGATTTTTCAGATTTAAAAAATTCCAAAAAATAAGTGAGATACGAACAATTTTGGAATTTATTCAAAATGGCCGCGTCAGATGAAAGCGATGTAAGAAAATTACTATGTAGCCTATGGAAATTATTAATAAGGTTGTAGACGTGTCTGTAGAGAAGAAAATAGTTGTTTGAATTACTGATAGGTACTGCAATTTTGGATTTAAATGTAGATAGGTACCTTATTAAAATGATTTGTTGGCGCTTACCTTTTAAAAATACTTTATTATTACTAAGGATTATCGTTAAGAAATGATTTATGGCGAAAAAATTATACCCAGTTTATAAATCATTATTTCTGATTAATAAAAAAAAAATCGATACGACCCCTACGGAAATTAAAATGAAAAGTAAATTCCGTTTTTTGAAGAAAAAAAAAATACTGGTACGTATCAGCAATTCAAACAACTATTTTCTTCTCTACAGACAAGTCTACTACCTTATTAATAATTTCCATAGCCTACTTAGTAATTTTCTTACATCGCATTCATCTGACGCGGCCATTTTGAATAAATTCCAAAATTGTTCGTATCTCACTTATTTTTTAGAATTTTTTAAATCTGAAAAAGCTGTTGAATTTCGAATTTTATGCTTAATGAGAAACCATCAAAAAATGATTTTTAATGCCTAGGCATTAAAAAATTAATTTTATATCTCTAAACACAGATTAATCTCTTCTCCAAACAACTTAATCTTAAGATAAACGGATAAAAATGGCGATTTTCAACTAAACGGTTCATAAAAGGTACATAAAAACCCCTATCTCATGGACAATCAATTGATAAAGCAAATTGAAGCAAGTTGAATGTAGCAGTGTTGTCTTATTTTTATGTATACAATTTAAGGTCTAATCGACAATAATAATTACAAAATATGATTTAATTATTACCTATAACATACGATTAGAAAAAATATTAAAAATTGTGAGTTGTATCCGTTATAAAAAAGTTTTCATTTTATTGAATCTGTTACTTCTCTGCCTAGTTAAACAAATAACGATTGTATATTTTGTTTGTTTAATTATTGTATTCTCTAATGCTATCCAAAGATCATTGATATTCCTGTTTTTAATGTCTTCAAAAATGTTTTCACTTTTTCTTTAAACAATTTCGCAATCTCTGGTTCATTCACTTTATATGTTCTGGTTTTCTCTATTGCCATATACTGTTTGATATCATCTCTGCTTGTCCTTTCGTTTCCCATCTGTATCACTAATTTTGAAACTACCACGTAGAGTATATTTCTGCCACTCTTTTAATTCGTGTATCTTTTACCTTTGGAATTTTTTATTAATTATTACGTAATCTAGTATGGAGTTTTCGCATCTACTTTCTACCTCCCTTGTGTACTTGTGGATATCTTTATGCTGAAAGAAGATATTAGTAATTATTAGGTTGTTAGTGATACAAAATTCTATTAATAATTTCCCGTTATTGTTTCTGGTGTCTCCTCCATGTTCTCCTATTGCTTCAGCAGATTCATCATCTTTTTTATGTACTGTAATATTTAGATCTCCTGTAATTATTATTCCACCTTTTGTATATTCTACCTCTTCAGCCATTCTATCCCAAAATACTTATTTATGATTTGTTTGAGTCATCTTCGTTTGGTGCGTAAACCACCAATATTGTTGCATTTATTTGTTATTCCATTTTCATCTCGATTTTTATTGTTTCGTTGACAGCTATACAGGGTGTTTCATAGGTAAACCGACATACGTTAACTGCAAATAGAGGGCACTTAGATGATTCCAACAAACTAATATTTTATGGGTCTAACCCGCCTCATAAGTGAAGTACAGGGTGTTTTGTTAAAATTGCTTATTTCTTCTAACCCTCGTTTATTCGGAACCACCGTAAATATTTATTTCATATTTAGCAAGCTTGTTTGAGTCTATAAGTACATTACACTGACATAGTAAGCAAAATAAAAATCCAGGTTCGGCTTCAAAAAAAAATACTAAAATTATTTTCACGACGAACAACACTCTGTATATCAGAATTTTAAAAATTGGATAGCATATTCGAAAAGAGCGGAAAAAGTTAAGTAGGAATTCATGTTTTTTCAGACTGCACCTCTCATTTTGCTACTAAAACTTTTAATTCAAACCAAAAAATTGTTCATTTTCGTCGAATTCGTGCGATTTTGCTTAATAGGGGAAGTTCGTTTAGTGATGGTGCTCATAGTTTTGAAGAGAAATAAATAATATTTTATCGATATTTTTCGAAGGCAAATACATACAGTACGTAAAGTTCGTACCATATGGAAAAAAATTTTTTTTTTTTTTTCATTAAATTATTATTATGGCTTAACACTACTTAATGGCTACATATTTATTAATATGTACGTCTAAAACAAGGAAAAATTTTAAAAATTTAGAAAAATTGTTTTAGTCGTAAATATTAATAAGCATGTAGCCATTAAGTAGTAATAATAATTTAATAAAAAAAAATATATAAATAAACATACCAATAAGTTTAAAATATTACTATTATTGAAACAATCTGTTCTTTTTTTAAGTAAAACCATAAATTTTACATCCAAAAATATTATTTATTTCGACACGAATTTGACAAAAATGAACAATTTTTTAGTTTGAGTTAAAAGTTTTAGTAGCAAAATGAGAGGTGCAGTCTCAAAAAACATCAATTCCTACTTAACTCTTTCCGCTCTTTTCGAATATGCTATCCAATTTTTAAAATTCTGATATATAGAGTGTTGTTCATCGAGAAAATTATTTTGGTATTTTTTTTTGAAGCCGGACCTGGATTTTAATTTTGCTTACTATGTCAGTGTAATGTACTAATAGACTCAAACAAGCTTGCTAAATATGAAATAAATATACAGGGTGGTCCCGAAGAAAGGAGGGTTAGAAGAAATAAGCAATTTTGAGAAAACACCCTGTACCTAACCTATGAAGCGGGTTAGACCCATCAAATAATAGTTTTTTGGAATCATCTAAGTGCCCTCTATTTGCAGTTAACGTATGTCGGTTTACCTATGTAACACCCTGTATAACCATTACCTATTTAACCACTACCTTACATACTTAATATATTTATGGCTCTATCATTAAGTTGCACGCCCCTATAGAACATAACATGGCCGTTGTGAAGTTCTATTTCCCCTGTCTTTTTCTCTTAGTTTCTGTTATAACTATAATATCCAGATTAAACCTCTCCAATTAATTCGTCCTTGCTGTTAAACTTCGAAAGATCCATGTTGCTATGGTCCACACTTTACCTGTATTGTTTTGTTTCTCCTCGTGAAAAATTAGAAGATTCGAAAATAGCAATTTATAAAAACGCAATCAAAAATTTCTACTAATCATGAAATTTTTGTGCCGAAATTCAAGACAAGATTTTGAGTTTAATAAATTTATAATTTACGGAAAAAATGACTTTTCCAAAAATACAGTGTAAATTAATAGAAAAAAAATACTGTAAATAAGTAATTTTTCAATAATAAATCTTGAAAGCATTATTCATTAAAAAATGTTATCATCTATTTAAAACAAGTTTGTTAAAAAAAATAAGAGAAAGTTCCATTAAATAAAGTACTAATTTTACAGAAACTAAAAAGAAAATCTTAATTCAATTTTCCTCTCTCTATTGCTAGTTCTTCTTAATCGAAGTCAGAGGAACTGTCTTCTTCTTCATTCTCTTCTGCATCTTTATTTTGGGTTCAAAGACCGACATTTGCTGATTCTTCATTGACGATTCTTCTTGCTACATGATGTCCTGCCATGGATATTTCCTACTATCTCCAACCACCCGAAGCTATGGCCACTAGGCTACTCCTTGGGGTTAAAACCTCTATCTATATTTTATTCATTTTCCAACTTGCCTTTTTTGAATTTTTTTAATTTATTATTCTAGTACCACTAAATTCCTTTGTCCACCCTCCTTAATATTGTACCTTGGCGCAATTTTTATAAATGTAGTTTTTAATTTGTAATATTTAACTTTCTCACCCCCTAATATAATTTAATTGGTAAGTTTTTTAAATTGTAATGATCCCAGCCACCTTGACACTATGTATTGTAGGCCTGATGATGGCGTTTCGCCGAAACTAGTCGCCGCCCTTAAATCTATTTCATGTAATCAACTTATTACTTTCAATTAAATTGTGGTACAGGATTTCGAGTTTTACTACCTCATGATTATAAATGTTGACTTACATACAAATGTAGATAAGAATAACTCAAATAGACGTCTGTCATCTTTGATTGTTGATTGGTTGCTAAATACCATTGAAGGACTTATTGTTTAAATCCGCTTCCGGACCCTTTGAATGACCAATGTCTGGCCTATATTTTGGTATATGATATGTCATGAATTAGTACAAAGGTGACGGAGAAAACTAAGATCGAGAATTCACTTTTTAACATGTAAATTCCCATATCTCTGTTTTCTAAACAGCGTCCTTATAATATCTCATGAACCATTCAATTTTGAAATTCCGGACAAATCGGTAATGTTAAAGGACTTCAAAATATACATTTCATCAAAATTTCAAGTATGTTGAAATTATTTTCGATATAAAAACTCAAATATTCAAAAAAAAAACGGGTTTTCACTATTATCTCCGAAAATATGAGATTATATTGAAAATTGGTCTGAAACAAAATTGTAGATGTATTTATTATCTACAACTTTACTCCAGACAATTTTTTGATTGGGCATCACAGTTCGTCGGAAATCGCACAAAAATATTTTCAACCCTTAAAAAAATCACCTCCCTTCGAAACCGCTACATGTGCAGGAGGGAATTTTTTTACGTCTTTTTGTAATTATTTTTCCAGTTATTGCTATCCTGTAGAGAATTTTTGGGTGTCTTGGCCTCTAAAGTCGTATTGCCCCTGGGCTAACCGGCTAAATGCAAGCCTTAAATTAACACAAGTTTTATTTAGATTATAAAATATAATTATAAAACTCCCGTTCCTTAAGTATCCAGTGATGTAAGTTTATTTGTGATAAAATATAAATGTCTAGAATACGTACATTATTATTATTATTACAAAATAATCCTTTAAATGCCTCAAAAAGGGCTTAGGAATTTAAATTTCCATGAAGACATTTTTTTAATAAAAATCCTTTATTTCAGGTGAAAATCTGGTTCCAAAACCGTCGAGCTAAAGCGAAACGTCTCCAAGAAGCAGAATTGGAAAAATTAAAAATGGCGTCACTTTCTCGCCACCCCCACGCCCTTTACCCTCATCCAGCCCTGCAGGGATACTTTTCGCCAGGGGCGCACCCTCTAGCGTCGCTGCTGGGAGCCAGACCACCTATGGTCCCCCTTGGACTCATTCCCCAACATCCACCACCCCACATGGCCTCTCCGCAAGGAAGCATTAGGTCGCCGAGCCCGCATATGAACTGAAAAATTTTGGGATGGATATTTTGAATTGCTCTTTAATTACTTTTTTTCTTAATTTTCAGTTTATTTTATTGAGGTAAATTAAAATTTTATTTTTAATAATACAGGTTGTTTTTAAATTCGAGCCGTAAATGTACATAAATTTAATAATTTACAAATTTTTGACCAAATTTGTGTTTCTAATAAAAATATAATAACGTAGACATGTTATAATTTTGATTTTTTTTTATTATTTAAAATTATATTTTACTTATAATTTTATTCTATAAGAAAAAATATATGTGTATTAATTGGGAATAAATCACTATTTTTATACAAATCCAAATTTTAAGTATATTTCGGGGGTTTCTTTATAAGATATGCACCAAAATAATTTTGTAGAATATAAGAATCAGACAAAATATGTAACCTACATTTTTTATTGTTTTTTATTGGTCTTGACCAGTGCCCGCTTTGTTTATACAGTGGCAGAAGTGGACTATACCCAATGGTTAATATTCCAAAAATTTATTTATTGGGATACAATGTCTGTATTAGTTTTAATATAATTTTTGAGTTCAATAAAAATTTTTAATCTACGCTACTGCGCTTCTTACAAAACTACAGTTTTTTATAAATGTGTTATCTTTATGGCACGAATTTGTAAACACCCTGTATAATGTTTGTTCCATTTTAATTTATATTACAGATAAATATTCCACTAATTGCCGATTTAATGACGTAAAGTTATTACATTTAGCAAAATAAAACAATTTTTAATTTTTTAATTACTTAACACATGTATTTATTATTTTTGATTATACAATTAATTAAATTAGGATCGGAGCAGAGGTCATTCTGGTCTTACAAAGATAACCATTGCACTAAAGCAGTTTTATTGAAATTTCCTTTAATTAGTTCTGAGAAGCGATTTTAATTTTAGGAATGAGCTCACATATCGCGTTACAAAATTAATTATTGGATATTAAATGTGTTTGTTTTCTTTTTATTTTCGAGACAAATTAATTTTCTTTATCGTTATAATTCAATAAATTATATTAAAGGGTTATCGTACACTAATATTGAGGTCAGTGGCTATTTCGACATTTTATAGTAGTGTCGATTTTGGTGAAATTTTGGAAATAATTTTAATTAAAATATAAATTAAACACGTAGTCAGCCGATCACAAAGGACCCGGGACTTTTTAAATGGAAAGTGGTTTTCGGTCAAATTTTGACAAAGCCATTTTCCATTTAAAAAGTACGGAATCCTTTAATTAATTATAAATATAATTTTTTATGAGATGGGTGATTACATGGTAAAAATTTCCGTTCAATTCTCAAACAACACTAAAGTAGAAAAATTATCTGAAATTTAAAAAAAAAAATTTATAGTTTCTGACCCATTTTAACTGCAAATATCTTCGAACGGTGCAGTTTTCACTAAACAATTTCTTTTTACAAAAAATTTTTTTTTGGGTATAAATGTGTATTCAATAAATTTTTATATCGGTTGTTTTAAATAAACGGTATTTTTCAATAGCAAATATCGTCGAATTTTTCAATAGAATACCCTGTTTATTCTGATAATACGTGAAAAATGAACTCTTCGTCTTTCCGAAAATGTATAATTTGTTGCAATTCAATTGAAAAAAGAGTGAGTTATCTGGTTTTAAACTTTTATATAGGTTTTTACGGGTGATAATGTTAAATAGGCTTTTAAATTTTTATAATGTCAGTTAACTAACACAACGAACTGTCAAAGTAATTAATTCTGATTTGAATGATTTCTAAAAGGCTGCTGTTGTTTTTTTCAATTATGGTCCGATTTACTTTAACTGAAAAATCAAGAACTGTGTTATTGTATGCTGAGTATGAATCGATTGTAAATACCAAAAGAAGATTTCGTGCGATATTTAGGCAAAATCAGCATCAAAAAGTGTTACGCTGCAAATTGGATCTCTAGAAAAGAAGAAATACCAAACGCGTGATTCTGATGATTTTTTAAATAGAAGGTTTGTTCCCAAAGCGAGTTCCTAACTTGTTATGAACATACTGAGTTGCGAAGTATAAAATAGCTCGTCGATTATTTTGTACTGCGCAGAGTGCTGACCCATTATTTTATTTTACGCAACTCAATATGTTCATAACAAGTTAGGAACTCGCTTCGGGAATAAGCCTAGACATTAGTAGATTTATATAGAGAAGTACCCAATGTTCTGCTTGTGTCATATGAGGATGCATTTAATTTAAACGGACAATGTAATAAACATAATTGTCGAATATCGAATATCGAAAATCCAAGAGTTATTGAGAAATACGAAAGAGATTCTCCGATGTTGAACGTTTGGTGTGGTATTTCGAAAGAAAAAATATATGGACCATTCTTTTTCAAAGAACTCAAAATTATTAGTAATGTTTACATGTTTACTTTCAGCAGTAGTTAGGAAGTTAGCCCCCAAAGTGGAAATTTTTTCCGGAAATTTCCCGATTGTTACTGCTTCTTAGTGCTTTAACTATTTTTGTTAGTGGTTTTTCCGTTTTCTGCATTTTAAAGATTTTTTAATTTCAAGGTCAGCCCTGACAATCTACCAAAATGGACGAAATTTGGTACTTTGATTTAGTGCTTCATTAGTACTTAGTGTTTCAAATAGCTTAGATATTGCTTGTCTATTTTTTTTTAGCTATTTTAGATTTTAACTTCAACGTCAACCATAAAACATTTTCCTATTGACTAAATTTTGGAATCAGTTTTTAATGCTCCGTTAGTGCTTCAAAAAATAGTTTTCTTAATGTTTTTTCCATTTCCTGATTGTTCAGTATTCTTTGTTTTAAAATATGCACCCAAATTCTTTTCAAATGTAGTAAAAATATAGGGAAGCAAAGAAGTGCTACACAAAAAACATTCAGAAGTACGAGAAGAATCCAAAAATTGAATAATATACAGGATGTTTCTTTAAAAATAAAAAAGGTCAGTGGCCACGTCAACATGACTCACCTTTTACACTTAAAAATAAAATCTACAGCAGGTCAATAACGTTTTGCTCTTTCTTTTCATTTTCTGATATAAGGTAGTGTCCCTTATAAACGGACCACCCTATTCAGAGTGTCCTTATAATAATAACAACAACAGCAATAACAATAACAAGAAGAACAACAACAACAAATGAATATGGGTGCATATTGGGAAACAAAAAATACTGAATACTCTGGAAACGGAAAACTAACTATGCGTTAAGAAACGATTCTAGATTTAAGTCAATTCCATATGATTTGAGGGCTGACCTTGAAAGTGAAAAGTTAAATATCTCGAAAAGGAAAGAATCGTGATTGCAACTTTTCGAATCACCAAGAAGCACTAAAAACTGATACCAAAAGTGAGTATAAAAAAATGTTTTGGGGTGCACGTCAAAATTAAAATCTAAAATATCTAAAAAATAGACAAGCACTTTCGAAACTATTTGAAGCACTAACGAAACACTAAATCAAAGTACCAAATTTCATCCACTTTGGTAGATTTTCAGGGCTGACCTTAATATGCAGAAAACGGAAAAAGCACTAAGGAAAATAGTTAAAGCACAAAGAAGCACTAACAAAAGGGAAATTTCCGAAAATAATATTGACACTTTGGGGACTAACTTGACGGAGCTGGTGCGCCATCACATTATTCTGTTACGGAAACATTTAGAAATAGGTGAATTGGGAGAGCCGAATCAATTGAGTTCCCACTCACCAGACCTGGCGATTCCAGATTTTTTTATATCGGCTTTTATTAAAGATAGATGTTATAATACTATCCCACAGACTCTGGAATAACTGCGATGTAACATTGTCCGAACTATTGAAGAAATTACCCCGGATATGTTGCAAAATTCAGTTGACTGACATTATAAAAATTCCAAAGCATACTTTAACGTTATCACCCGTAAAAACCTATATAAAAGCATATCCTTAAAAACCAGATAATACACATTTTTTAATTGAACTGCAACAAATTATACATTTTAGGAAAGAGGAAGAGTTCATCTTTCACGTAGTATCAAAACATACAGGGTATTCTATTAAAAAAATCGACGATATTTACAATTGACCAATGCCATTTTTTTAAACACCCTATATAACAAATTATTGAAAAAAACTTTTTGTAAAAAGAAATTGTTCAGTGAAAACCGCACCTTTCAATCGCTTCTAAGTTCGCTTAAAATGGGTCAGAAAACTGTGGGACACCCGGTATTTAAGAAATCCCAATGTATGTTCAAAGTAATATTTACAATTTTCTTAAAATTATTATCAACATTTTTCCTACTTTGACCGCGCTTTACATACTGAAAAAAATACAGTGTAATACAGTTTAAATAGCATTTATAAAGAGCATTGTAAATATTTTGTATAAATTTCTGTATATACCGTTGTATATGTGTAAATTATTTAATTGTTATTTTAATTATTGTATAAAAATGTAAGCACAAGAAAGTAGAAAATCAAGTAGAATTGATAGATATCACTTTCGATTAGTGATAAGCATTAAATTAAAGAAAAATAAAGACTTTAAGTAATCAAATGTGTTTTTTTTGTTCCACACTCTTAAAATGTTATTATTAAAAAACTCGTAATAATAATAATAATAATAACTTAAGGTAAAACAAATTCAAATTACATATAGTGTGTCCACTTAAGTTCGCATATGGGAAACTTTTTTATTATTAGTTTTACGAAGAATAGGTATTTTTTGTAATTTTATGACTCAGTTCACTTCGAACTTTGCTACAAGAAAAACATTTAAAAAAATATTGGTTAGAGATAGGATGCTATGACTTTATACTATGAGGTAAATATTGTTTGTAAAGAAATTTTTTAAATAACATTTTTCTATATTTCTTAAAATAAGCGTTCTTTACTCTTGAGCAAAATTTATATTTTTTGACGCACCTCGTATGCGGGTAAAAAAAATTGTTACTTGATGGTTGTTTTTTATGTTTTAGACAATGCAGAACTTTTTATGAAGAAAAACTTTTTTTGGTAAAATTAATAATAAAAAAATTAATCATATGGTGCGAACTTAAGTGGACACACTGTATAAAATATTAAACGAGTGTATTTATGATACTTAAAATAATATAAATCCTTGTACATCTTTACTTTATGGCAAGTAATTACTAGTTACACTAAAAAAAAATCATTCAAAGAATTATTGTGACCCGATGCCAAATACTTGCAACACATTACCCAATAATTCTCAGCCATAAAATATTCCTACAGCTCTTAAAACTCTCTGTTAATTTTCATTTATTTATTTTCGTTCTAAATTACAGCCATATAAATCACGGCAGTATCTGTTAAATCTGCTGAAAAAAAAGCAAAGGAAACTGCTCATATAATTTAAAACACGCGGCTGACGATATTTTCGGAATAGGCAAATTAACAGCAATAAGAGTTAGTGGAATCTTGTCTCGAAGTTAATTAACGGGAACATTTTTAGTTACGGGTACTTGAAAAAGTTGAGGAATATTTTTTTTATCAAGATTTGGCCGGCTACACAAAGATTTGTTTCAAATTAAAATAAATAAATACCGAGTAGCTGATGTTTCTGATTTGGGGGATCTCTAAACGCTACATTAAATTCAGTATCTAACATAGTTTTTTTATCAAATTCAGAAGCTAATAATGTGTATGTGTAAACATATAATTTTATAAGTATCGGATATAGGATTTAAGAACTTCTTTTTCTGGAGAACGTCATCACTCTGGAATGACCTTCCTGAGGGTTCATGACAAATCGTCTCTGGATAATTCGACGCTGGACAAGTCGGCACTTCCAAGTCGCCGCATGGTAAGTAGGCGCCGGGATCAAATAACTTATTGGCGATTTTTTTGAAATTTGAACCAAATACAGTAAATCGCCAATTACAGGTAATGCTAATTTTAATTCAGACGTCCTAATGATTCTTAATAGCTTTGTTTGCGGGTCCGATTCGGAATCGATTCCGAACTTAATTCATAACTGACGTAGAGTACATGCCCAGGGCTGCGAAGAGCCAGGCCGGGCCCCAAGTTTAGTGGTAAATGGGCCCCCTCGTCATGGTTGGGTGAGGGGAGGAGTTCGTATCGCCTCCCTAAAATGTTCGAAAACTAAACATCTGAAAATCAGATGTTATTTAACGTTATTTAAACTGATAATAGAAATACCTATGAGCGCCTGATTCTGGCGCTAAAAAATCCTTGAGCCCGATCCCCTAGTTACAGACTTGGCTAACATGGTCTCTCGGCGGCCCCGTGCTAGTTATGAACCGATTTTGGATTTTATTTTACCACGAGAGATTTCGGAAACAACAAAAATATCGAATTGTCGAATGTCAGACGACAGACGTTATTATCTTTTATTATTCTTATTTTTAATTTTTTATGACCTAAAATCTAACCTAAATATATATAACTTACTATAATTTATTAGAATTATTTTTTAGCGAAGGGTTGGTTTAAAATAACTCCTACTTTTTTAAACCGTTTACATTTAAGCGATGCAATGGTGACGTCAATTGTAGTATTTGGCACTGATATTTGAGATTGACTTATTCATATTTTATGAGGGTTCATTAGGGTTTATGAGGGTTTTTACTGTTTTATGGGCAAATATTATAAATCTTTTAAAGAAATGGTACTTTTTTATATCTCTTTCAAAATTTAAATATGCACCGTACTTCAGTATAATTTGAAGTTGTTTCATTAATTGGTGTTCATTTTTATTAAAATAAAACAAAGATAGATACAAATTGGTGTATTACAATTTACTAAAAAAAACACAACAATTTGTAAACTACATAACATAATACAAATGAATAATTTGTAATTTTATACAGTAATTTAAATACATGTACTACATAACTCAATATTAATATTTACAAAAAAAAATAGTTATAATGGAGTAAAAACATAGAAGTTTAATAAATCCATTTCTGATTAAGTGCTAATAATTTGGTCTTAATTCTTTATAATCAAACTAAAATTACCTAAAAAGTCTTCATTTTGTCAATTATTTATTTTCATTTCTTAATAATTATTTATTTTTAAAATATAATATTGTAAATAAATAACCTGCCTCAATTATTTGAGAAAAAGAAAACAATTGTTATGTATATCGTTTTAGACAAAAAGTAATTCGTTTTAATTACTTTATAATCGACTCTATCTAATTTTCTAGAAAATTGAAATTACAGTTTTTTGTTGGAAAATAATAGATCCTTAACAGTAATACAATTTAATTTAAATATAGATCAATACTTATTATTTTAAAAACAAAATTTGTAATACGGGCCAGAGAGGTTCGTTCATTCAAATACCATTAAAGTGATATACAAATCAATTACTTTTTTTCTTAAATAAAGGAGGAACGTTATTTTTTAAATTTCGATACAAAATTCTGAAGACATCCCTGTTAAAAAAAAACCAAATAAAGGATATTATAATATCATATTTTAAATATAAATAATTACTAAGAAACGAAAATAAATAATTGTCAAAATTTAGACGTTTTAGGTAAATTTAGTTTGTTTTGAATTAAGACCAAATCATTAGCATCTAGGATGGATAAAAAAATTCAAAAATAAAATGGCATCTCAAGTGAAATTTAACAGTCGACCTGTACGTGTTTGAAGTCGTAGTATTCAAATACGTAGAAATGTATCCGGTGTTCTAGTTGAATTTCCAATTTTCATGTCATTTCCGACCAAACCGGATGTTGGCCATATTGGATTTTTATGTAAAAAAACCAAAAATAGCTCTATCATAATCGGCCAAAATTTGGTATAGATCTATTAACCCGTTTAAAAGTTATATTTTCACCCGGTATATACGCTGAAGAATTTTCAGCTCGTATCGCATTTTTCAACGCTTTCCAGGAGCGTAGCGAGAACTTTTTGGCTTTGGAAAAAGCGGGAAGCGCTGAAAATTTGAATTTGTCATCAAAATTTCGAGGCGCTCCGTTGTTTCTGCTGGGAGCTTTCGCCGAAAAAGTCTTCTCTGAGATCCGGAAAAACGTTGGAAAATGGACGTGCTGAAAATTGATTAGCGTGTATATTGACTACTTTTGAAGATGTCATCAATTTTCCGAGCCGTCCCGTATTTTCCGATGGGGTTATCGCCGGAAAAACTCCCTGCGCTCCAGGAAAATATTGGAAAATTGCGAAACGCCCTGAAAATTGGTCAGTGTGTATATTGACCATTTTTGAAAATTTTACCCAAGTTTAAAACAGTGTCGTCTTTTCCTCTAGGAGTTATACCCAGAAACGCTTCGTTTGCTAAATATACGTTCATCATTTTTTTGGAAATTAATTAAGGGTGAATTATCTCTTTGCCCATACTAGTTAATGCTTAGATATAGAGCTTCAGTCTAAAGTAAATGTGATATCAATTCATTTGCGACAAAAAATTCAGTTCTAATCTAGGGGTACAGAGTTTTCCCAAACATGTGCGATACATCATTTTTTCAACGGCCCAAACTGAATGGGCTAAATTTAAAGAAAATCTCTCGAATTGATCTGAAACGTACAGTCAGACAGAAGTACAAACTGAAATAAGAATGTGTATCTGAAATCAGAATTTTAAATTTCAGATAAAAAAAATAAAAAAAAGTTTTATAACTTAAATGTCACTTGTCAAACATAATAATCATTTTCATAGCTTACTTTAATGTTAACTTTACATAATTTAATTAAGATATTACGACGTTTAAGAACTCAAAAACGGTATAAGGTAACAAGATAAAAAATTTAATAATATCCCATTTCAAAAATTTTTTTGTATCCTCCGAAATATGCACGGTACTGTACTTTTGATAACATTTTAAGAAAATGTATTCATAATCAGACAACTTTTATTTAAAAATTTTTTTCTAGATGCGATAATAACGATGATAAGAGGTAAGTAATTAAAGATGAATATATATAGTCAAATTAAAAATAATTAAATGTCAAAAAGTGCTTTACCAAAAGATATTTATGTACCAAGGGTATAAATAGATCTTTATGCCCGAGGGCATAATCATCTGTTTATACCCGTGGTACATACAGGCTTTTATGTCATACTAGTTCAATATTGCGTACACAATATGAATATTTAAAAAAATCGCGGGCCATAAAGTGCACTTTGCGGGCTATAAAGTACACTTTGCGGGCTGTAAAGTGCACTTTATGCCCGCGCGGGCCGTAAAGTCGCTTTATGACCCGCACGGGCATAAAGTACACCTTTATGGAGTTGGTAACTAAGCAATAAAAAGATAATATTGAACTAGTATGACATAAAATAAATTTCAGTTCTTTTATGATCGAATGAATGGACAATTTAGCATTTTTTAAATTGTTATTTGAATATAGAATGTCTTATACCACTTTGTTATTTTTTTAAGACATCCCTTGAAGATAAAAACATCCTCTGTTTTACCACATACTTTATCGATAAGGAGTGTCTACTCAATCACTCGTTAAATCATTCGATGTATCATTCATAATCGAATTGTTTAATTATGAATAGGTTATTTGCAATAATTATTAATGATACCTAATAAAGTTTAGAAATCAGAAAATTGATAATATTTTAATTGTCCGAATTCAGATATGGAGCGATATTAATCTAAAAAAAATGTGAAATCATAACAGATACGAATATTATAATCGATTTTAATCGATTTGTCTAGTGACCAAAATCGATATGGTTAAGATTAAGTCTCGGTATATCAAAAATCCCAAAAATCTTACTCACTAAAATCGTCCATTGTATTATGATAATTCTAAAGTAATTTGTTATTCAAAAAGATTTCAGGTTATTTAGAGATATTTAACATTTGATATCAATTAAAGTAATATTAGTATTTATTTTTAGATTTCATAAGTTGTTTTGTTACAAATTTTGATTTACCGGTTAGTAATGTTTAGAAATCTTTCTGTGGCAAAATTATAAATTGTTCCCTAAAGAAAGTATAATTCATATTGAGGTATATGTTGTAAATACTTTAAAGATATTATTGTCAAATTAAATATTCAACCTATGTTTGCCTTTTTAAAAACCAATTTAAAATTAAAATTTCTATTATATTCAGTATATTAAATTACTAGATTATATCTAAAAGATGAAGACCACCATAAAAATCTAAACTTATTATTTCCGAATCCAGAAAGAATGTTAACTGCTTTCAATTAGGCTGGAACCTTACCACACTTTCCTAGAAAATTAAAAATTATCCCACTCATTAAAATAATGGGCGATAAAAGCGTCACGAAAAGGTCCAAATAATATTAAAAATTTCTGGTGTTGTGACATCGATTAGAATTCCGATAAGATTTTTAATTAACCGTCCAAAAAGTTTTAACTAATTCAGATTGAGATAACGAGCACAGTAGCTACCAGTGTTGTACAAAAGTAAAATTAAATAAACTGCCAGTCTAAATTAAGAATAATCGACAAAATAAAGGTTGGTAGGTTGATATTCGGGAAAAATTTACAGAATGTTTAATGGCTAACGTATTATTATTCAATATTATTCTAACTACAGTATTTTAATGCTCTTGTATAAACTTTAGAATTTGAAGTACCTATAAATAATGTTTGAGAATATAATACATTGTATATTGAACCAATCGTTGCTTCTTAAATTTAAAATATTGACCAATAGGACTTTGTACCGTAGTGACAATAATAATAATAATAATAATATTTATTCAACCATAAAATGACCTTACAAAAGTACAAATTAAAATGAAAAAATAGATAACTGCGAGGTACGAAAATACCTGTGAGCAGTGAAAAATTATATAAAAAAAATAAAAATAAATCCCAAAGGATATCCATATCTCAAATGTGGTCCAAAGTTTAAGATAATAAAGCACAAAGTCAGGTATCACAAAATTTAATTATAAGGCAACTAGTTTCGGTCACTGACCATCATCAGGCCTAAAGATACAAACGTTCGCAATTAGTCATGAAATATAAAAAATTAAAAAAACCAAACTTACCAATATTATGTACTAATAAGGGAAAAAATTAATTTTTCTTTTTTTATTATTACAAACAAAGAAAAACTGTTATCCTTTTTTATTCAACTAACCCCTACTTACTATTATATTTTATAACAATTTAACTCTACACCATACAGGATATAACAAATTTCATTACAAGATATTAATATTAATGCAGATGATGATGGACAAGAAAATGATAGAAGTAGAAGAAATGGAAGGGATGAGATGGAAGAAGTGGAAAAAGACCTTAAATCTCAAATCATTTAAATGTAAATTTGTTAATACAAATGGATAATAACATAAAGAAATCTGAAGAAAATCTACAAAATAGAATACTGGAAACAATGAAGAAAGATATAAAGCAAGTAAGAAATCGGATTAGAATATAAAGTATTAAGAAATGATAATACAGATAGAAATAAATGAGGAAATGAATAAAATTTCTAGGAATTAAGAGAAGAAAGAAGAAGAAACTCAATAAAATTTTGAAGTGTAATACGATAAAGGGATACAAATGTAGAAATTATAAAAGAGGAATTGGAGAAAAAGATAAGACCAGAAAAAGAAAAACGAGAATAAGTATTGATACAGGATAATGATGATCAGATGGAGCTGGTACAGAATAAATGGTTGTTAGATAATGATGCGAGCTGAAGAAAAACAAAGTACTAGAGAAATATAGAACGAGTATGATGCTTGTGAAGAAAATAATATGAGTAAATGAATGAACGATGAATTAAATCCAGATGACACGACAAAACAAGGATTAGAAGAAGTGATCCACCGAAAAGTATTGTAATTCATGTATGAGCAGGATTTTATTTAAAGGATATGATTAAAAAATAAAAATAATATGAATTATATTAGAAAAAATGACAGATACTATAAATATACTGAATATGGGTAAATTAAAGGTGACAAGATATACAGGATGTCTAAAATTGGAGTGGATAACATTGCTATATCAGAAACTGTAAGAGATACAGTGGCGGTTAAATGGGAAAAAGTTAACTAGTTTGGAGTTACATTGGTCGAAAAAAATCTACAGGGACTTACGCTCTTCTCTTGTTATACGAGGAAAATAAAAAATGCTATTTTTGGTTTTTTACGCCTATAATTTTTATTTAAAAAATATCAAAACATAGAAAAGGAAAATTTTTTTGTATCTCAAACTTGCTACGAAACTGTACTAATAAATCTTTGATACAACGTTTCGTGTCTTAACGGCCTTCATCAAGTTATTTTTTTTAGATACGGACCTTTCTTTTTTATCACAAAAACTGATAGACCGTTTAAATTTAAATTTAGTGATATATCGCACTTGACACTTTAACGACGTTTTATCTGAAATAATTAACATCATCAGTGACAATAATTTTTAATTACGGTCCTATAGTAGTTATTTTGAAAATTTGTTTTAATTTTGTCAAAACGAATATAATATTACCTAACAATTTCGACATCCTGTATAAAGAAAAAGCGCAAAACATCAAGAAACGGTCAAAAACTTAAATGAGAATTGATCCAAATGGATTGAATTAAAAATAAGAATAAACTTGTAAAAGGAATAATCTCTGCGCGATTTTTCAAGACTACAGCTCGTTTCCGTCAGCGGAAGAAAGTCCGATTCCAAAAAATGGGAATTTTTCCAATAATTTTTTTTCAAATTTTTCATAATTTTCCCCATGCCTTATGGCTATCAATCGACGTGTTGTGACTTGCACAACATCTTAAAAGAAAACAGTATCGACAAATATGCTTTCCTTATCGAGATACCTCGAATAGAAGTTTTACTTTGTATGGCGGGCCCAGGATTCTCGGACCCGGAATAACTCATCTTCTGATACAGCCTTCCATTTTTGAATAAAAACCCATAACCGAAAAAATTTTCCGGATCAGCCGTATCGCTCTCGATTTATCGGGCGCACAGACATTCACATATCCACACAGCTAGACTTTTTTTGCGGAAAATCAATTTTCTCCACGTTTCATGAGATTTTAAGTCATTTGGAGCAAAAAAAATCATTGAGATTTTTGCACGATTTCAATACTAAGATTTGCTCTACTTTACCAAAGGTGAAGTGTGGGCGGGCTGTACCAGAAAGTTTGTGCAGACCCCGTCAGGAACGAAGTTCCTTACGTTATATTTTTAAGTCTAAACATGTTTTAATATCTATCTCTCTTTTCCTCTTTTCTTTTTTTACTATTTCTTTCTATTTTTCATAATTCTTGCTGTTTTCCCTATTGGCACCTGTTTTTTCCCTACCTATTCCTATTTTTTTCTATTTTCCCTATTTTTTATATTATTCCCTATTTATCCCTATTTTTCCTATATTTCCTCATTTTCCCTAAGTTTGATTCATCTTCTCTATTTTTCCTAATTTTCCTATTTTTCAATATTTTTTCTCATTTTCCTCTATTTTTCCCTATTTTTGCCTATCTGTCCTTATATATTTTTCTTATATTTCCCAATTTTTTTCTATTTTTCCATATACCTATTTTCCCATGTTTCCCAATTTTTGCCTATTTTGCTCTATTTTTGCTCTATTTCTTCTATTTTTGAATTTTTACCCAGTTTTCATAATTTTTTCCTAATTTCCACTATTTGTTCCTATTTGTATGTATTTTTTCCTATTTTCTGTATTTTTCCCAATTTTTTCCTATTTTGCTCAATTTTTTTTATTTCTTCCTATTTTTCATTAATTTTTCCTAGTTTTTTCCAATTTTTCACTATTTTCCTTTATTTCTCACTATTTTTCATTATTTCTCACTATTTTTCTTTATTGGATATTGGATAAATATAATATTATAAGATTGAAAAAAGTTGTATTGCCAATAAATAACCAATGTTGATTTAATAGTGTCAATATTGGCCCAATAAACAATATCAGACCAATGTATCATAAACGTAGGGCCCATATTGTGTGCTACTGGGGTTTATTTATTACTCTTTATTTTTCACTATTTTCCCATATTTATTCATATGTTTCCTGTTTTTTAATATTTTTTCCTATTTTTCATTATTTTTTCCATTGTTACTTGTTTACTTTGTTTTACCCCATTTTCCCCGTTTATCCTATTTTTTCTTTATTTTTCACTACTGTTCCGCATTTTTGCATAGTTTTTGTTGTTATTCCCCGTTTTTCATTTTTTTCCCATTTTTCCATATTTCCTTTATTTTTTCCCATTTTTCTCTATATTTCTCCTATTTGTCCCTATTTTGCTTTATTTTCCTTCTTTCGTTTTATTTTTCGATACTTTACATTATTTTCCCTATTTTTTACTATTTTCACCATGTTTCCCTACTTTCTCTATTTTTTCTTATTTTTCCACTATAAAATTGTAATAACTTCGTTGTACGCGTCGGCGTCAAATTCAATAAACATAACAAAAGTAATTAAAGACACATTTGAAATTAATAATCGTTACCAAAGAACGAATAGTTAGTTTTTCAACATCTCTATTTTTTGTTACGTTACAATTTCTTATTATTAAATGCTACTGTAAGCTGCGTTAAGTACCAAAAAATAATGATATACGAGTTTAAATATAATAAAATACTGAAAAAACATTTTAATATAATAGAAAATGCTGGACGTTAAGACAACAAGTTGAAGAATAAAGTGAAGATTTAAAGAAAATGCAAAGAGAAATATAGGAAGAACTAAACAGTGATAAAATATTAAGATAGAATTTGAATGAGAAAAATGAGAAGATAATGAAAAGTGTGTAAGAAAATATGAAGTAGAATTAGGAAAAGAGTTGGATATAAATTTGAAGTACAAAGAAGGATGACGAATGACAAAGACATGAATATGTTAGAGAATGGTTTATTTAATGTTAGTTGTTTTTACTGCAAGTCATCAGAAAAAATTGAATTCTTTAATTACTTTGTTAAAAAAAAATTACCAAACAACAAAAAATCATCACCAACTGAAAGTACAAATTACAAAAAGCATTATATCCCTTTCAAAACCAAAAGATAAAATTTAATTGGCTTCATTGTTAATGGTACAAATCCCGAATCTATCGGTCGTCAATGATCCACACAAAGAAAAATAAATTCTTATCAGTACGTCAGTCAAAAGTATAAAAGCCGAGGATTATAATGCGTCAATTGTTCACTCTACAACAAACAAAATTGATCTAAATGTGCGATCTAAACATGATCGTCCCCTAACTGAGGGTTGCTAACGTTCAATTAATGCCTTTATCTACATAGGCGTCCGCAATACTAAGTCCTAAAGTGGATTAAATCTAACTAATTATTCCGAGCATCATTTATATATAATCTCGTTAAAGTTGTATAATTCCAACATACCGTATGTATTTTCCATTATTACAATAAAACTAAATAGGGCTTAATACGAAGATAATATAAAAATATCACTGTCATAAAGGCAGCAAAAGCAAAGAAAGAGCGAAAGAGCGTTGTCTTTTTGACAATTAAATGAGTGCAACAAGGTTCCAACTTAGCCCTCTACTATTTTCCTTACCTTTCGATGATTAATTTATATTTTATTTAAAATTTTATTTCAAATTTTATAAAGTGATTTCCAGGTATGGTTATTTTGATTTTGTTTACCTTTAAAAATAAAAACAAGCTACATATTTAAAAAATTATGACAGCAGTAATTAAATATGGTATAATAGTGGAAATTATAAAATTAAGATAAAATAAGAGCATTACAAATTTTAAGTAATTTTAATTTACATAATTTAGATTTATATGAAGCCAATTTACGTCGTCATCAAAATAATCACAAATCAATACATTGACAAGCTAGAAAACAAATAGATTTGAAAATAAATACTTTTATTTACAATATAACAACATTAAATAAATATTATTATAAAATTAATATTATCACCATTTGGCAAAATTAAAGTATCAATTATAAATTAAATTTTCATAAGTAGGGTTATCAAACTAATTATTAAAATTTAACATTTTTAATTAATTTTGTCTAGCCAACTTGATGTTAGTTAAACAGATAAAAACATTATAAATTATTTAAAATACTAGTTTTTAATATTTTTTTAGTTGTATTTTAATAATTTTTTTTCCAAACTCTTAGTTCTGTTCTAAAAAACAATGCCAACGGTAATTACTGAGATCAATTTATAATCATGCTACTTAAATACACCTAAAACGTCAATTCTCAAACTGAATTTAAAAGGTTAAATGAATGACAGATTTTCGTGATCTAATAAACCCAAAATGACAACATGTCAATATAACCAAAAAACCCAAAATGACAACTTACAATATAACCAGAAAAACCCAAAATGACAACTTGTCAAATTCCAAAGCGATATTCTCTGTCTAACAACTATTTAAAATAAGTGCAGGGATAGAACAACATGTCGAAAAATTAGAAGCTAACACAGACAATAATATGAAAAATCCAACACCAAATAAAAAATCGATGCTCTAAGGTGCCTAAGAACAAAAGCGAAGAACAAAAAGAAATCAAAATAAAATCTAAAAATAAATTTAGTTACCAACTAATAATAAATATAAGAGCACCTAAATGTATGTTTCATAGATCTAAAGCAAATAAAAAAACAATTAAATACTCCAAACTTAACCCCCTACTTTTCTAAATATTTCTAGATGAAGCAAACAATATATATAAATATAAAGATACCTAGTAATAAATGTATATCCTTTACGATTCTTTTAACGTACTCCTCTGTTTGCCAACGTTCAATTATTGGCGTTATCTCACCCCTCAGTGAGTAGCCCGTATCTCAACGCCGCCTTTTCATTTAAAACTTGTACCCCCAAGGATAATATCCTTAATGTGTGTTTCTCACTATCAACCTCCGATTTCGAATTTGAAGTTGGTCGGCCGGAAATAACATGATACGACGACAAAATACACCCTCACGCCGTTGTAAGTTTTTTTTTTTTAAATTGGTCAATGTTAGGAGCAAAATTGGAATACTGATACTTGATATAACAACTAGCAAATAAATTTTATAATTTTAAACTGTTCGTCCCATTTTATTTTATAATTGCTTTATTACTGCTCGTCGGACGCAATTTAGTTTTATTAAAATTGCCATTGAGATAGTTATACTTGTAAGAAGTATTTTGCTTTATAAGGAAGTCGTAAGAATGTTCATAGAGCAAAAATACAAAACAGTTTTAAGAACAAATTTTAATACTGTTTTACAAACGTTTACAGAACAATTTTATACGACATTTCAGCTTACCGAACAAATTTGTTTCATAATAGATTTATACTGATGTTATCTGATACTAGTTCCTTCTTTTGCGAAATACATTTATAAAACAAATAAGACATTCTTGCTCGTCAGTCGCCCAATCGCCAATATTACTTTTGATCTTACAGTGGCAAGTGACTTTATTATGAATTCGCAAATAAGTAAATGGAAAAAAGTTAAAAAAAGCGGTTCATTTTACAGAAAAGTTAAGAAGTGCTACCCAACTATTTAAGGTAATGAAGTTATTATTGGTAATACACTAGATCTCTCTATAACGGAAGCAGCAGGTGAGACATCACATAAACAAAATAATTTTGCTTGAAGTAATGTTGTTGAACCAAGTGGTTCCAATAAGAATGCTTTTATTCCGGTTCTAAAAGTTGAGCCAAAAAGAAGTCTTGAAGAAGATGAAGATGTACTAAATAATTAGGAAGTAGAACTGATTGATGACTCGGATGAGGAAAATCAGTCCAATATAAACAATGCGGAAAGAAATATAGAGTTTGTAAAGAGTATGAGATCGTTGGCTGTGTCTTTTAATGTACCTCAAGTGGCACTAAGGGCTTTATTTCAGAATATCAATAATCGCTTTCCCAATTCACTTCCTCGAGACCCTAGAACTCTTTTAAAAACTTACCAAACAGTTACAATAACAACAGTTGGCAACGGTAGTTATTGGTATTATACTCTCGAATTTAAGCTTGAGTAAGGAAATTGATATAAAAATCCGGGACAGTTTAATATAAAGAAAACCACTGTTCTTTAATATCCTACCTTTTTTAGAGCTGTTCTCTGAAAAATGTTTTTTGCAAAGCCTACTATTAATTTTTATTTGCAAATTTTATTTTTTTTTCACGAAAATTTAAGAAATATACACATACATGCACAAAATGCACAAGCATACTAACATTTAGAGTGATCGAGCTATTATGTAGTACAATTCTATACCCGCATGGGTTTTTTTACACCAACCCTTTTTCCGGCAGTACGTCTCTGTTTAACTGAAATATACCCATAAATTAAATATTTTATAAAATTCTCTCACAGAGCAAAAACGTTTTATAAGAACTCTCAAGGTGGTAAAAGTATTTTATAACGTGGAAACCATATTTTGTGTTGTTCCAACTTCACTTTAAGATGGCCATTTTTAAGTGTATTACAAAAAATCATTTTGCCTTAACTAACTACTTCAGTATTTATATAATGGTATAAGATGCATCCTTTGAATTATTTTATTTCAAAACAGGCCAAAATGAGAGAAAAACACAGAATGAAATTTTTGACCTTTTCTCGTAAATCTCATAATAGCTAATATATTTGAAGCGCTTAAAAATTTTGTTATATATGTCCCATATATTATACAAAAAAATTTCTTCCGCAGTAAAATATCAACCATCAGATTGCAAATCGTATTTTTGTCTATCTTGTATATATCAGACCTAAAATGTAATATGGCTGATGTATTAACTCAAACATATTTTATTTGTTACAAAAGATGCAATGCTTACCTTTCTGTTATCTTAAGGACCATTAAAAAATAAATTATTCTCAGTTTTGTTGTTAAAGTGTACCTTTAACAACAAAAATGTTACTTTTAGTGTTAGTCAAAACAAAAAAGCTACATCTGAGATAATAAAACAACTTTTATAAATCTTTTTTTTTCAAATAAATGAAACACGAAGTCAGTACCACAAAGTACATATTGAAAGGGATGATAACAGGCGACTAGTTTCGGCTAAATAGCCATCATCAGGCCTACAATGTTCAGAACAATGATTAATTTTAACATTATTAAAAATTTAAAAGTATAACTTACCGAACAAAAAATTGTATTGGAATTACAAGTTAAGACATAAAAATAGTCACAACCGCGCGGTTGTTATGTCAACATAATAAAAAAATTTTTAGGTGGTACATTAATTAACTTACAAACTTATAACTTGAACGTAGTAAAAAAGGGGGGTGAAATTCCACATTATGGATTGTTGGGTAACAAATGGCTGTTACCAGAGAACAACATAATATCGTGAATAAATTCCAACCCTTCCAAAAAGGGCAGAAAATTAAAGAAAGGTAGTAAAAGTGGTATCTCAGACCACATATTAGTTTTAAATTTGAAATTACCGAAAACAACAGAGTGAGTACCATGAGGTAACACGACCATGACAAGATGGGAGTCACAAATGACACTGACAATTGACATGACAGTGACAAAGGACACTGACAATGACAATTGACAATGACATTATAGTGTGTGACAATTAGCAAACATGGAGGTGAAAAACGTCTAACACTTTACAAAGTAGATTAAAATAAAAACAAAACAATGAATGAATATAAAATTTTTGAGATATGAACACTAGTATGAGATTGAGTACAAGACACGAAATGAATCTTAAAAATCAAAAAGTATGAGAAATTGGGAAAAAGAAGAAAGAGAAGAGTGATAAAGGTGAACTAAGGGTTCGAAGAAAAAGTGAGGTTAGAAAAGTGACATGGAGTAAGCAGGAAAACAAAGGAGTCAAGAATATCTAGGTAGAAAGCAGAGAAGGGTTAACAAAAATAAATAAGAGAAGGGAAATTTGTGTGAGTGGAAAAGATCAAAACAAACAAACCTAATGATTAGATAATGTCTTTAAAGTTGTCAGCTAAAAAATATGGTTTTCTTTGGGTCTTAGTTGTTCGTTGACACAAATAAAGTTGTTGTTGTTAAGATGCGAGTGAATTTCAAGCATTTCAAGAAGGTTTAATCTGTTCCCTTTAGCACAATGGTGGAGGAGTGAAGAGTTGGAGAATGAAAAGGAATGGTTGGAAGTTAAAATATAGTTAGCAAATGAGGAAGGAGTATTGGTAATATCAGACTATTTTTACCTCTCGCCCCTCAGATAAGAGAGGTATAGGAATCATGATAAAAATTGGGTTGTGAGTTTTTAATGAATAAACACGTTTTAGGATCCCTAGAATACGATTTTAATATTTTCGCGATGATGTCTGTGTGTGTGTGTTAGTGTGTGTGTGTTAGTGTGTGTGTGTTAGTGTGTGTGTTAGTGTGTGTGTGTGTGTTAGTGTGTGTGTGTGTGTGTGTGTGTGTGTGTGTGTGTGTGTGTGTGTGTGTGTGTTTGGATGGATGTTGTAGTAACGATAACTCAAAAACTACTTAATAAAAAAAATTGAAATTTTGCATACAGGATTCTGATACCCTAGATGAGATCTGACTAGATTTTGGTGCCAATCGCACAACCGGATGTGGCAGTTGCTATGGGTGATGACGCGATTATTATACAAAACGGCAATGAAGTTTTACACATATATTTTGTATACCCTATAGGTTATTTTCATCTCATTAAAATTTTCGAAACTTCTGCCATTGTTGCCAGATTTACAAAAAAATAATTTTTTTTTCATACTTTTTTGTGTCAACCTGTAAATTTTTGATTCAAAAATGGCGAGAGGTCATGTGCTGGCCACATCAGATTTTTATGTCTTTACTTTGTAATTCTAATACAATTTTTTGTTCGGTAAGTTATACTTTTAAATTTTTAAAAATGTTAAAATTAATCATTGTTCTGAACATTGTAGGCCTGATGATGGCTATTTAGCCGAAACTAGTCGCCTGTTATCATCCCTTTCAATATATACTTTGTGGTACTGATGAATTCGTGTTTTATTTATTTGAAAAAATACTTGGACCACATTTGAGATATGGATAACCTCTTCGATTTTTTTATAAAACTGTTTTATTCTAGCTCGATAAACGTTATATACTTGTCATAATAATAAAATAATATTTTGCCCCATAACTGTTTTCCATAAAACTATTTTATAATTGTTGCAAACTATGTTTTATAGTAATTTTGTAAATGTTTGAACAATTATCGGGTAAAAGCTGTGGAAGCCATAATAAAATAAATTAAAGAACAAAATTGCTGCACAGAAGTGGGCCCTTTTTGGGTTTATAAGCGTTGAATTAACATTGATACAACGTTTATAGCGACATTGTTATTTTATAAAAATAGTTCTGTAAACGTTGATAGGTCATTTATAAAACATAAATTGTTAGTTGATATCTCTGCTGTGGGAAATGTGTTAAACAAGAATTATATTTATTTTGAAACCATTAGTAACGAAATAAATTACAGTTAAGATTAAATATAGACCCTCAGGTAGTATAAGACAACCACTAATCATTCACAGACAAATGATCGTTGTTAATAAATGAAATCAATAAAACTACAAGGTTGGAATGACTCATAAATCAAAATAAATCATAATTAATTCACATTAGAATACGCGAAGCAATACAACCAAGTGTTAAGTTGAAAATAATAGGTTATCAAGCAGCCAGATTGAGGGTCAGCTGTCTACGGGTGTTCGGCATGAAATGGGCCCATAATTGGACCCCTGCAGTGCACCCGGATCACTCGTTTTGTTTGATTTTTGAGGGGTTTTATGCCTCTATTCTCGGAAACGTTTCGTTGAATTTTTCTGTAATTATTTAAGTGTTGATTAATTTTGATTTGTAGGTTATAGATAGCATCTAGAATTTTTATAGAATTTTTCGGTTTTATGACGATATTAATTATGTTTTTGGTTTTGTGTGGTAGCAGACAAAATATTTAATTGCGGTATAACATTTTTAATTGAAGAACGTGAGAATGGTAGATATATTCAATAGTAATAGATGTTAATATGGGTCCCCACTTCCTTTTTTTATATAACTCTTTTTAATTATAGTATAGACACTTAAAATTCCTCTGGAACGTCTTACATTAATGACGCCACATTTTAAACTAAGTTTTTGTTTTTCTCCTGAAAGTCTTCAGAATATTTTTATATAAAAATATAGAAAAAATTAAAAAAAAATGCAATTATTTATGATTTTGGCTCTTTGTGTCATAAGTACTTGTACTTTTCCCCCGGACGCCCAGGATACTGGCAATTTTGCTTTGAATGACGCTAAAGCCTGACTTGTCGACATTAAATACTCTATCCGTCATTATCTTAAAAAAACCGCTTAAATATATCTGTAGACCTCTTACTTTCATGGTCAATCTATCTTTCCCGAACAAACTAAAAACTGATAAAGTTTTACCAATTTTTGAAAAAGACAACTCTCAGATTTCAAAAAATTATAGACCTATAACAATTTCTTCAAATTTCTCCAAAATTTTTGAATATTGTTTCTTGGACAGATAAGTGAACTACTGTAATAGACATAAAATATTTACAGACAATCAGCATAGATTCTTTAAAAAAAATGCATATTACAAAAAAATAGTAGATTTTAAGGATCCAGGCGAGTGCCCTGTTGGGATCTTCTGTGATCTCAGCAGGGTGTTCGACTGCGTGAATCATGCCATTCTACTTAGTCAGTAGTTATAGAATAAGGCTAATGGAGCGGCCCCATTGTTTAAAATCATTGATGTTGGCGTCCACCAAGGTTCAATCTTGGAGCCAGTATTATTTGTACTATTCATTAACGATTTAAACGATTTATCTATTTAAATAACTCCTATTATGTACGTTGATGATACCTCATTAATAGTTTCAGATGTACTTGAACATGAATTAAATCTAAAATGTAATAATACCTTCAATAAGGTCAATCATTGGTTTAATGCCAACATGCTCTACCTTAATCCCGAAAAGTCAGTCTCCCTAATGTTTTAAAGCCGACAGAGAGCTTGGCTAATGTACAGATAAAAGCAACACATGGTAATGTATCAATAACAATACTATTAGTAACTTTCTGGGACTCCAAATGGATGAATGTCTAACTTGGACTGATCATTGCTTATCAACCCTAAAATTAATAATAATAAATTTAAGAGAAGTTTTAGAAGTTGACCAATTACTGAAATTATACTTGGCACAAGATGATTAAGACTGCGTTATGGATTCTGTTTTTGGGGTTTTTCTTGAGCACATACTGAAGTCTTCTTGGCTCAGAAAAAAGCGTTAAGAGCTATCAGGGGAATATCTAACCGTAACTCCTGTAGAGTCTATTTCAAAAATTGTAAAATTTTAACTCTTCCACCTCTAGCAATATATGAGTTCTGCTTATATATTTTCCAAAACCAGAATAAATTTATAAAAATAATTCCAGCTACGAAATTATGACACGCTAACGAAACGATTTATTTATCAAATTTAGCCACACGAAAATCCATCAACAGTCTATAAGTACTATGGCTCCCAGACTGTATAATCTGCTTCCGGTGGGTATAAAACAGTCCAAAAATATTATTATTTTTAAGAATAGATTAAAACATTATTTGGTCAATCAATGTTACTACTCCATTGCGGAATACTTCAAAAATTAAAATTGCATAAATCTTTTTATAATTTGACAATTGCTTATAGGCTATTTTATATTTTATCATGTTACTGTTACTTTTGTATCTTGTATAAAACTTTACGTCCGTGTAAGGGCGTATCCTATACATTTGTAATGTCTTGAAAGGATTAATAAATTTATTTATTTGCAGGATATTTGTGTTTAGTGAACTCGGCTTCAAGTAAATTGAAAAAATCTTCCACAGTTTGTTTGTTAAATCCATTAGCCCGAGAAATCGATGTAGCGGATGATTTCAAAATGGACAAAGTATTTTTGTGACGTGATATAAAGTGGCCAAACCTCGTACGACCAGCTACTTCATCGTTAACAAATGGATGGGGAATGTTGTTTCGTGTGCACAGTTGGTAAAGTCATCCGCCGGCATCATTTCTGGTAAGACCATGGAATTTTACTTCCATAATAAGGAGATATTTGACAAGTCCTTCCTCAATTTCCTTTACTAGGACCGTAGAAGACCCCAACTTAGAAATGACGATTTCATCGATTGGTTTATCCATTCGTGATAGCCTTTGCAAAGTTGAACGATGGACAGAGCCTTTTTTAATCCCATTCTTTCTCTTTAATCGCTTTTATAGCCTTAGTTATTTTTTTCTTTGTCCCAAGACTGCCGTTTAGACTTCTTACCGGGTACAAGATTTGGTACCATATAATAATTGAATGATTTTATGGGGCCCATAATACCAGCAGTAACACGGGCCCACCTTCGCCATCTTGAAATGTAAAATTTTCCCTACGTTTAATTCTATGCCGAAATATTCAAACTTTTAGAAACGTCGAAAACTTTCACTACATCACTGCTCACAAACCCTGACAACCAGTATTCCAGCGCGATCTACAGGAATTTTTGGAACTAGTTCTAATAGTTGATGTGGGTTTGGCCTATATATTAAAAAATAGAAGGGGCCCATAAATCCAGCAGGGGGCCATAATTCCACCTTCTCCTCTCTAACCAATGCCATGAATGAATTGGTTTGCCACAGAATGTATATTTTATGTTTGTATTATTAACATTTGCAAAAAAGCCCATTCTAAATTGCATCCCGAAGATAGTTAGAACGAAATATAATCCTTATTAGATCAGTTGTGAATATATAATTGATTTTTTAGTCCTTAAAAAAAAGGACTAGAGTGCGCTAAATGAAAACCAGTCACTACTTTTCAGCTATTAAAAAAAGACTATACTGAGCCAAACACAACACTGTGAAAATACTTTATTTTACAAATCAAGTTTATCTCGGGGGCGCAATTTTGTTTTACTCGGAATCACATCCTTTACCTGTTTATTCTGGGCTGAAATTTCATTTGAGCATGTAAAAACTTTTTTCACTTCTGCTACTTTAAACACTTTATCTGAAAATAGCTAACACTTCTGATAATTTTATGATATTCATTCTTAATCAAATACAAACTTTTATTTTTACTTGGATATAATTTGCACCAAGAAAACACGCCATTTTTTAATATACTTAAAATCTATATAAAAATATGATAAGGTTGTCTATTATTTACCTAAAAACTATGGCATAAATTTAAGAAAATCTATCGAAACTAATTGTATGTGTAACACTTCATTTGAAACTTTTCTACAAGGAAAAATTGAAAAAAATATTTTTTTAAGATAGATGGGCTCTGATTACATATTGTTTTTATATGTTTTTTCTAAATCATATTTTTTTAAGTATCTACAGTACTCGACCCAAATTCATATTTTTTGACTTCCCTCGTACATGGTAATTTTTTTTATTTTAATTCAATACCTTGTATTAAGTGACGCACCAAGTTTTCTTCTCAAAAATAAATAATGATTTTTTTCCATATAGTGCACAGTTTTTTAAACACACTGTATACGTGCGTTAAACTGTTCAATTTAACAATATTAGTAAGATGAATGTACTGTATTTTTATGTGTAGATGTTCGATTTTAAATAATAAAAATACTGAAATATGCGGGGGAATACGTCAAATGCACCATATGAGTAACAATAAGTCACATTTATTGAGATTAAACAGGAACAAAAATTACAATAAATTGCTTCGGCAATCGATGTGTTAAATGTTGATTTGTCATTATTGAATCAGTGAGCAATACTAGTTTACTTGTAGTTTAAACACAATGTAAATCTAATTTACAAATATTTAATTTACCTTATACAGGGTAGGGTGTTTCAGAATTCGACGTTCAGCGGTTTATGGTAGATGCTGGAGCGCTCTATACTAAAACACTCTCCATGCCTCACTTCACTCTAATTTTTCTCAAAAACCATTACTTTTATCGATATTAAATGTTATGCATTTTTTCATTAAATTAGACAAGCAAATGAAAAAAAAAACAATTTTGAAAATTTATCCAGTAGCGTAAAAAAATTGGGCACAAAATATTCGGCCAAACCCAACTAGAATGCCACTTGCTTGTAAAAGGATTTGACAAATATGTCTCGTCACAATAATGATCAAAAGTCTAATAACTCATCTGCAAAGTTTCGTTCAATAATATATTTATTTTTAGAAAAATTACAGCAAAAAAAGTGTTTTTATTTATTAATTTTAACACCCGGTAAGTAGACATACTACAGGCTTCCGAACCCAGGTATAGGGAATTCGATGAGTTAGAGAGACAACATATCTATCTCCGTTACTATTGGTTCAAATTGAAATCTAAAAACGGCCTCGGCTCTGGACTTCAGGTATTTCAACTTCGTTTGGTCCGTTAGCAAAGGTACCTGACAGAGCTGAAGGCTAGACCAGACGGAGCTAAAGTATCTGAAGACCAGAGCTGACAGAGCTAAAGTACCTGTAGACCAGAGCCGACGCCGTTTTCAGATTTCAATTTAAACCAATAGTAATAAAGATAGATACGTTCTGTCTCTAACACTTTGAATTCCCTATAACTGGGTTTGGAAGTCTGTAGTATATCTACTCCTGTATTTCGAAAATTAAGGATTTTTTTAATATTGATTCCTGACCTAGATATTCTTTATTTTATGAGATGAGTCTACCAATGTATACTTTGATCAAACTGCAAAATTGAAATGTGGCTTCAAGCCAGTGATGCCACAAATCGACGAAGGAATTATGGTACTACGTTGCCAAAATTATCTGTTTCTTGAAAATAAAGAAACCAAGTGTATACTGAAATTGTATGTATTTATTATTTTGCGTAAAATGAAGGTTAATACTGATATATTTTAGGAGTATATTGTTTATAATAAATATAAAAAAATTATATAAGAATGTATTCTTGATCTATACATAGAGAGAAATGTGTTATTTGAATAAACAATATCATATTAGTGACTGTAATTTTGTTGCATTTTTTTTCAATCAATTAAATATTTTTCTCTTCCAACAAAACATTTTTTTCATTAAACAAAACATTTTTTTATTCAAGAATACATTTATTTCATTCAACAAAGTCATTTATTTGGATATTTAAATAAACAGTTTTGTTGAAATAAATAACACGTTTTGATGGACCTATCCAAATAACATGGTTCAAATAAAATTTGGTTAATTCAAATAATCTTTTTTCTCTGTGATAATTTTTGTTGTGTAATTGAAAATCACCCTGTTAGACATTATAAATTAAAAAAATAAATAATATAGAAAATTAGTTTATATTAAGATCCGCTAAACAAAATTTTTAATAAATTTCGTTAGAATTAAGCTTTTAATTGATTTTAATTTCGTTGGAAACGTGTAATTAGCTGAAATTATTAAATTAAAAGAAGATAACAACAGAGAGCGTTAAGCCTCGTTTTAACTCATCTTGTGAATATAACAATTAAACAGAAGAAGATTAGGGAGATTAGAGAAAACCGGGAACTCGCTACGACCAATTTTATCAGACAGAGCTGGATTTTGGGTAAATGTTCATTTTCGATATATTTTTAGTTAATTTAAACAATACATATTTAAATATTTTCTTTACAAATAAATGAAATCGAAGATCATTTTTAAAAATCAGTTTTTTTTTGGTTAAAGTATTTCTAAGATTATTATGAAAGATTTAAAATTTAAAAATTTAAAAAATTTTAAATGTCATGTCAAGTAATTTTAACCGAAAACTTAAGCAGCTAGAAAAATCCCGTCTTACGATTTAAAATCCAAAAATATGTATTATTATTTTTTCTCACCTAAGACCAAAATTCTTTTAATAAACAAAAATGGTTATACCAATTCTATATGACGATTTATAAAGAGTTATAAGTAAATAATTTTTAACTCTTAGACCCGTCCCTGTCGCTCATTTCACTAACTGCAATGAGAATGGCAATTGTGTAGGGGCCCCGGTCTGTGTAACAATTTAATTTGCACATTAGCTCCCGACAGAGAAAGGCTGAATTAATTAACGCCATTATCGCCTATCATCTGTTTTAATTGCCTCGCGAGGGCGCCATGTTGTTTTTACTAGAAATTAAAATGGCCGCCCCTAACAATGGTGTTGTCATTATATAGAGCCGTAATCAGAATACAGAAATGGTAAATTGCTCCGAAGATAACGAGCCGGGTTTACACCAACGCAAATATAAATGTGGTCCTCATATTTGTTACCAAATTCAGTAAAAATTTCTTTAAATAATCTTTTTCTATTTACTAAAAGTAAGTTATTAAAAGCAAGTGTTAAGAAGTTAAAAACAAATCTGCTCCGAAAAAGCAATATACATTGCGTCTCTTCAAGAGGCGGTAATAGATGATTTGAGAACTTAAAATATTTGCGATTTTCGGTGCGTAGCTCATACTCTTAAATGAATCGGTTAAGAAAAATTAAATTAAATAAAAAAACAAAATGCCTAGTGTTTCCTGTTTTCAACTTATATTATTTTTAAAACTTTGTCGATTATCTACGTTCTTCGGTCGTTTCCGCCAATTGTTTTCAATTTTTGTATATTATTCTTTTACACTTTTTGGATTATTAGAAATATTTAATATCATTATATAAACTTGTAAAATTTATTTAACTAAGAATTACAACACTCATAATGGGGCCTTAGCTAAGAGGAGACTCTGCGAAGACCCTCGAACTAGCGGTGTTAGGTTATGTTGACATTACAACATGGGGAGGTGGGAAATTACTTCATTTATTAGCTATAAGTCATCTTAGAGGTTGAGAGAAGAATTTTTTAGGTTATGTTGACATTTAAATAGGGGGAAGTGGGGAATTACGTCATTTGCTAGCTGTCAATAAACTCTGAACGTAAGCACGCCCTCTCTTATAGGTGGAGAGAAAAAATTGTTGAGTTATGTTGATATTAAAACACGTGCATGATTGAGAGGTGAGGAATTACATCATTTGTTGGCTGTCAATGAACTCTGAAATTAGCTACGACTTCTCTTACACGTCCATGATTGACAGGTTGGAAATTGCGCCATTTATTAGCTGGCAATGAAGCCCGAAGTTAGCTACGACTCCTCCCACACGTGGAGAGCAGAATTTTTTAGGTTATGTTGACATTATGATAAGTGTAGGATTAGATGGAGAATTACGTCATTTGTTGGCTGTCAACAAACTCTGAAGGTGCCAACGAGTTACATGTGAGAGAAGAATTTACTAATTTATGTTGACACATGAAATATTGATAGTTGGGAAGGGGCTTAATAATGGGGGGTCCTTTAAATGAACCCTGCGCAGTCTCCAACGTGGAGCACCCTGTCACGCAGCGCCACAACAGGTGTAAGACCAGTAGATGCCCCCCGTCACTTATGATGGGACCTTATGTATGGGCCCCTTTTGAATGAACCCTTGTGGAGCCCCTACAACGCGGGGCACACTGTCGCGCAGCCCTATTTTAATTTCTCGCCATTTTGTAAAGTTTGACAGGACACTTCCGCTCTAGAGCTCACATAGTTCTAATACTGCTTCATATTTTGCAGTCATAGAAAAACTTTATTTACAGTACTTATATAGCAATTTAGGCCTAGACAATTGTTCAACAAAAATCACGGCTTCTTTTTAATATTTTCCATTTGTTAACAGATTACAAATTTGTTTTTTAAAGAATCCTTATAAATTTATTTTATTAATAATCAACTCATCGTTTTAAGAAATGGTTTTGTTGATGTTCGAAAATTGATAAATAAGTGTGGGTGGTCATTGCTGTTGTTCCCCTAGCTAAAAAATCTCTACATAATTATAAAATAGTGAAAAATTGTTTATATCGTTACTCTAAGAATATTTTTAGAAATAATTTATAAACCAATTTAGTTGCGAAGACCAAATAATCCTATAGAGATTTTAATACAATAAAAAAGCTTTTGTAATAAATTGACATTAAAATAAAATTATATAACAATTTTGTAAGTTGGGCATTTTTATCTCTTTAGTATTAAAAAGGAAAAATGAAAGATTATGGCTATACAGTATTAAATCTGAACAACCCTTAAAGGTTTTCCCGTTGTGAACTGGGCTCTATTTTGCAGAGAGTGGAGATAGCCACGAAAATGAAGTAATTAAAACTATAAAGGCCAGGTTAATTGTTTTCCCTACCATCACGTAAATTTAAACAAACCAATTATGGTTCGCCTTTGTCGCACTTATTGCGATGCTCCGTCTCTTTTGCTCTCGTCGGATTTTGCTAACGAGGAGAATCGTTTGAAATTTTCAGAAAAATGACCTAGTTCGCAAAGTTAATTGTTATTAGGTTTATAAATTTGTTTTGAGGTTTTTATTGTCGTTAATGTTTCAGGTTTTAATCTGGAAAATTAATTATAATCAAAATTTATAAGTAAGCTTTAGTTATTCCATTTAATTAACAAAATTTATAAGTTTTTCGAGGAGCATACTTCAAGAGAAAACAACAATTATTTTATGCATATTTAGTAATTTTTTTATGGATACATTACCTGCAGACTAGGAAATCCTTTAAGCCGCTTCAATAGCGTAGCGTGCATGTAAAGGACGATTTACGTCAGATTTAAATTGCTGAAAATTGTACTCCCTAGGAAACATATAAAGGAGTTCTTGCGAATAATCTAGTACGAGAAGTACAAAGTTGGATTTCGTATGGATGAGGCGGAACACCTACCATGAAAATATTTGTAAAAAATAATGAGATCACTCGCCTTTCTTCGAAAAAACCGCGAGATACAGCCCAAAACGAAAAAAAAATATTTTTCAAAATAGCAGTGAAAAATTTAATTGAAAAAGTGCAATAACCTTCATCCAATCCTTCATCGAATAATATAATAAAAAAGGAGGATGGTACAAACTTCCAGCGCAGTTTAACGGTATATTTTTCAGTCTCAACCGTTATTTTATTTTGTTGTCTCCCACCTCTATACTTTAAATAATCTTGTATCGCGATTTAAAACACTATAAACTGAGTACTCTAATTGGAACCGGCCTGTTATGCTCAAATAATATAGTCAAATAGAGTTATCTGTTACTTTTCCAAAGTTGGTAAGTTTTCAATTTTTTTAAAACAATTCTCGATAATCAGTCTAAAATATTAAATTAATTATTATGATAAAGTAATATGATTTTTTAATTTATTATTCAATTTAAAATATTTTTTAAACAATTCTTTTTTAACCAGAATATTGAACTATTTTATACGTTAAAGAGATATTATGTTTTTTTATTTTTTATTTCATTGTCAATTTTTTTAATTTGTCTTGTTCTGAAAAATTAATATAAAAAAGAAAATTTTGTATTGTTATCAAAATTTTGTTTTTGTCACCGGTTGTGTTTAATTAATTAATTATGATAATTGTTTGATCCAATTTAATTTAAAAGATTTTCAATATTATGCAATTATTGTTGTATATTTTTAAGAACACGTGGTTCGTGGATTATTTTTTACATTCCGTGGCTTTTACCTTTTGATACTTCTTAGTTTAGGTGTTGCGTGGATGTTATATTAGAGCAGTGATGTAAGCTTGAGGGAGCTCGCGCCACCTACTTTTTTTAGGTTTTTAAATTTTAAAACGATATTGCTAATATCTTTTGGTTCAAATATGAAATTGCATTTTTTATACCTTCTCGTTACTTAAGCAAAATTTTTGCCAAAGGAAGAAAATATTAAATGTATGGGTATGGGCCCCTCCACTTTTTATATTCACGATACGCCACTGTATTAAAACGATACTCTAGGGTATTAAGTCAACAGCGCTAATGCAGCTAGGCAGCTAGGCAAGCTACAGAGAGTAGCATGTCTTCTGATTACAAGAGCGTTTAGAACAACGCCAACTGTGGCTATGTAAGTTCTGCTGGGGCTTTCTCCACTACACCTAGTAGAGGAAAAGAGGCACTGTCAGCAACGTACAGGCTGGGTATAGACGGAATGGGATGGAAACTTTCCATGATTGCAGAAAAGCTAAGAGAATATCCAGTGCTAACTATGCCTGTGAAACCTTTTGAGGAAAACATATACCTGAGAAGGATGGAAAAAGTGAGGCCAGGACTGGTGTACAGATGGGTCTAAAATAGAAGACACAACAGGTGGTGGATTCTATAAGTAATTGTACAACAAGAGTTCTAACCCCTTATCAGTAAAATCCACATGTAAATCTCCATAAGAAAATCCAAGCTCGATTTTGGAAAATTGGCTATTTAAAGGTCACGCGTCACCGCTCTTATCAAATTTTAAGGTAACGTCGGCTCTGGTATAGTCGTCAGATCTGTTATCGGGCCAGACGGATCTGAAGTACCTGAAGACCAGAGCCAACGTTATCTCTAATCTGATAGAGCGGGCTTGGATTTTCTTATGGAGATTTTCATGTAGATTTTACTGATAAGATACTAGAAGTCTTGTTGCATAATTGCTTCTATCATATGAAGTCATTCTAAACATGGGATCCATGGCAACGGTCTTTCAAGCGGAATGTATAAATGTGATCCTAAAGTTTGTTCAGTGACCTCCGACCCCTACGTCACCATTGTCGCTTATCTTAGCATATGTAAAGATGAGACAGATAATTTACATCTGAAGTGAATGTCTTAGATAACTTCAACAATCAGATCAAATTTTATGTCAGTTTTTATTTTCAGACAATTTCCCAATATTGTGAGAAAGAACAACAGTTTATATTGAAATTAGTTGATTGTTTCCAATGGAAACAATGAAAAAAAGATGCCGGAAATATTGTTTCGCCCTTGAGTGCAGATTGTGAGGTAAGTAGAAAAATGCTCTACGTATTTAGTATTTATTAAATTATTTTCCATATAAACTAAAATAAATGAATAAGTTTTTGTTTAGGTAGGTAATATTCTCTTTTTGGCTCACCTAAGAATTGATCGTTATGAAAAACTAGCTTAAGAAAAAACATAGCCTTTTTCAAAAGAATGTCAAACTGACTGAATTTATTTCCGACATACCCTAATTGTTTGAAATTAGGTTATTTTGTGACATAGGGGTCAGGAATAACTGAACAAACTATACTTAGAAATAAGAGAATGGGTACCTGGACATGAGGGCATAGAAGGGCTGAAGAGACTGGCTGGTAAAGGAGCCGAAAAATCTTTAATTGGACCGTAACCTACATGTGATATTTCCTACTAATATGGAGAAACAATTAAAGGATAAACAATGAATACTGGATGAAACTTCCAGGGCTAATTTAGTCCAAAGCACTCATAAAAAGTTACCTCGGTGATTTTAGCACCCGGCCGGCCAGTACCAAGCTTATACCGAAGTAATCTTGGCTTACGGCCGGCCAACTCCAAGCGGCACTTTTCCACCACGGTCAAATACTTTCACAAATTCATTCTGCCAAAACAAATTTCAATATTTTTTTTCGGGGGTTGACAATAGGCGGCAACGAACAAAAATTAACTGATTACATAGAGGAATGGAAGCACTATTCAGACAACATTTTTTGTTTACATACATCTCCCCTAAAGGGCCAGCTCCAAGAATCTAAAATTAGATTTTAGCTGGCCTTTTGGCGGAGATGTATGTAAACGAAAAATTTTGTATGAATGGTCCTTCCATTTGTCAATGTAATCAGCTAATTTTTGTTCTTGGCCGCCTATTTTCAACGCCACAAAAAATGTAAACAAATTAATAAAACGGGAAATTTTGTATGAGTAGACCTCAAATCCGCAGAATGAATTTGTGAATGTATTTTACAGTGGTGGAAAAGTGCCGCTTGGAGTTGGCCGGCCGTGAGCCAAGATTAGTTCGGACTAAGCTTGGTGCTGGCCGGCCGGGTGCTAAAATCACCGAGGTTAGAAAGTTCACCCAAGAGCAGAGACAATCTGCTGTTATGACTAGCGGGAGCTTTAAATCGCACTAGCTGATTTGACAGGACACTGTGGACTCAGAAGACATCTGAACCTTATAGGGCCATCGGAAGATTTCCTATTTAGAAGATGTGAGGAAGAGGACGAAACTTCTCTTTATATATTTTGCTATTGCCGGGACCTGAACAGGGAAAGGTAATGGCACTTTGGGGTACATTATCCTGAACCCGAAGAGATAGAGAAAGCTAACATCAGAACTATTCTTGATTTTGTCAAGAGTACTGGTCTTAGAGCATCAGAGCTTAGAGCATCAGTGCAGGTGGGATCTCCCACACAAAATTGCAGTTAAAGTCAGTCCAGAAGATAAATCAGCGTTGAAGTTAAGATCAAAAGCGAGTCAGGTCAAGAAACGTTTTCTCTTTAAAAGTTAAATTATTTTTTGTATTTTACAATTTTTAAAAATGATTAAATTTAAATAATTAATCTTAATAAATTGTTAAATTAATATATTTCTCGCAATTAGTTCAAAATGATATAGGCATAAACCTAAAAAGCCCTAAAAACTTCGTAAATGTACTGGACTAATTCTTGAACAAAACCTTTTTAATTTAATTTAATTTAAAATTTTTATAGACTTGCCATTGAATCTTATTACACTTCTTTGCTCGGTGGTTCCCAACATTTTCATATTTGTTACCCAAATAGGTTTTACATATTTGAGTACCGCTTCCTTTCATTCCTTCCCCTCCGCCCTAGCCCTTAGCAAAATTTGATGTTTTTTTAATCTACAAAGGTTCGTTCAATTTTCAGTTTTAAATAAATCTTATGTTTCTTTCTTAATATTCCAAATCAAATGTTATTGACCTGTAACCGTTAATAGTACCTTAATAAGATAATAATTTCATTAAAGGGTATCACCATTAAAAATATAAGAAAACTCCACCATTAAGAATTTGTTTTACAGATAATATATATTGATTAGGTAGGTGATTGAGCGACATTACGGGTTAATGGAGCGATTAAAATGCCATAAAACAAAAATTTTGATAGCTCCTTTATAACCTCCAATTATAATAAATGGATATTAGTAAAAAAATAAATAAAAATAATGGGTTTTTTAAGAGATAGTAGTACAAGAAATTAAGATTTTTTTATACGACCAAAGATGTCATTAATACTTTTAACAGTTTCACAATCAATTATTACTTAAAAAAAAATAAGAATAACGCAATTTATTAAATAACATATAACTATGTAACCAGAAACATTTTCATTCTCCTTTTTTATTTGTATAACATATCCAGCTCTGATTTTAACGACAAACAAGTGCTCGATAGTCAGCAAGCACGCGCCAATTGCGGCCGTTAATGGAAAAATCCCTTCTGCAAACCGAAAAAAAAACAAGAAGAAACAAAAAAAGCAAGAGCAAAGCAGCTAATAGAAAGCCGTACGTGGCAAATGTGCGCAAGACCTTATTTCAACGTTGGCCGTTCTGTCCCTGTGGAGCTCCTAACGACCGCAAAACTAATATACCAATTACGGTCGATTATACACTGGGAAAAATTACGTATGGCCAATATATTCTTTTCATTGAAAAATACTTGAAACACTAAATATGTATGATATTAAAGATACTTGGTATAATACAAATTTTGGTATACAATTTTAATAATAATAATAATAGTATAGTGAAATGAATTATATCTTTGGTCAAGGATTAAGAGAGATGCGTAAACTTTTTATCTCTATTCAAAGTTATTTTCTTGTTCTCTTGTTTTCTTGTTAAATATCCCCATCTTATTGTGTATTAATTCTTGTGATATTTCTATTATTTTATTTCCTACCTCTTGCATTTCTTTCGATGTTCTCTTTACCTTCTTTTAATTTTTTTCACATCTTGTACTATTTTCTTTCCCAATTTCTGCATATTTTTACAATTTTCATCCATTTTCTTAATCATATTTTGAGTTTGCTTTAATTTCGTCTTTATCTGCCTTTCCCATCCATTTTCTTTGATATTCCAATTAACATTTCCATCATTGTCAGTGATGGGTCTACTTTCTTCTGTTCTTTTTCTTCGATACCTTCTTCTAGTTCTATCAAAAAACTGAAAGAAAACAAATTACGTAGATAAAGTATTTTTTTGCAGTGTAGTTATTAGTCGACTCTGGTGGCAATAACAGTTGGCTATCTCGACTCTTTCTCGGCTTGCTCGATTCCTCTCCGTTCGTTTCTATACCGTCTACTAACGATCTTATTGTCTTCGTGGCTCAAATTACGAAATTACTTGGTCTTTAATTAATACTGACCCAAAGGGGATGTTCACGTTCGCAAAAACTTTATTAAGCCATTCAATTTAGACGTTGTTTGACTTTATCTTTTTTTGACAAGGAATCTTTTTTTAAATTGTCGGTAGATAAATTAGGTCTAATTATTTAATAGAAATATAAGAATTAGTGATCTTTTATAACGTGAATTGGAATTGGATGTCTGCATTAGCTATTTATTTTAGTAATTAATATAAAAAAAAATATCTATTGTTCATCAAATTCCTCCGTCCTTCAAAATTATTTAAAAAAATCCGCATCCTTCTTTTTCCTTTTATCCCTTGTTTGATCCTCTTCACGAAAATTAATAAGGCGAGACAGGATAATGGAGGAAAATCCTTCCTAACTGCCGCCTGATATATTCTGGCAGGCCAGAGGAAATTCGGCCTGGTAAAAATCTAATAAATATCGCATTTCCAATATCCGAGTGGTCGTAGCTTTTCCGGAAGTAAACTGGGGTGTTTTCACCACCACGGGGAGGTTTGAATGAAAAGACGTGCCGTACTTAAAGCCCAATATGGCTGTTATGGCACTGTCAGGAGCTAATCCTTTGGAAAAAAACAGGTCAGGCCTGAAACTAATACTAAAATAATTTTAGTTTTTTTAAAAATATTATTGTAAAGTATAAAATAAACACAATATAAGTAGCAAATAAATAATTTTGAAATATTGGTAACAAAACGATGGCAATAGATGAAAAGATAAGACCTGACTATGAAAAGGGTGAATTTAAGGGTTGCAAATAATTTGTTTCTTGATAAAATTTCTGGACTATAATAGAAATAAAAACAAGTGTGCTCGTAAATAAGAATGGGGTTTTGCTGTTTGGTCATAAATTCACGGATGACAAAATTCTTTGAACGAATTTATTTAAATTATTTGTTTTTTGTCGGCGCCGAGATTACAAGGAACGAAGTATGGTAGAGGAGAATATTCAATTTCTTTATACATTCCGTATATTTTATGGAAATGCGAAGAATATCTCGGTTTGGATCTCGAATATCTTTTTCTGGTAGCAGCGACTATATGATAATATAATTCACTTTGGGTTGCTCTCCTGGGATCTTGCTTAAATAATGGTTTTTCTGCCCAATGGACTTGTCTTCGGGATTATTATATTAACAGTGGCGTTTCTAAATCAGCTTTTGTATCTCAATAGGTAGAAAGTTCATTATCTTTGCTGATGACACAGCAATTCTTTGAATTGCTATTGATAATAAGGATATAATCAAAATTAATGATTAATGTCATGCTACTTTAACATTAATATTATGACTTTCAAATGGAATTTGAATAAAATGTAGTTAGTTAATGAAATCATCAACCATATTACGTTTTCAATTATACTTTATAGATTATTTAATAATGTTTTTAAAAATATTTGAATAATATTCGACACTTTGGATTAAATTTTCAAACTTTTTTATGCTCTGGTCTGGTCCTGAGAGGACATTGTATAATTTAAATTTTTTCATTGCACTTAATAATATTTTTTCTTTAACGTTTATTTCAAAAAGCACGGTTGCCATTTCGTCATTATTTTAATTAAATATATAATTCGCGGTTGCCATTCTGAATCCGGAATATGTACTAAAATAAATTAAATAAATTTTTGACGGAAAATGAATTCATTTTCACGGAGCTAATCCCGAATTAGTTCAGACATACTAGGCATGCGCATTTTAAAATTTGACGTTCGCGGTAATAAAATTATTAGTTCGGAACAAAATAGACAAAGTACAAAGAGAAGTATTTTACAAGACAAATCACTATAATGCCTCCAAGCATCTGTCCAAAGGATGCCCTCAAGGGTCAGTAATGGGCCCTACTCTTTGGAACATTATAATGGATGCTGTGCTGTAAGCCAACTGGCCTATCAACGCATAAAAAACTTTCGATTGAAAGAAAAAATATGTTTAGATCATTAATTTTCCTTGTGTATTAAAAACAATAAGTTTGCTAGAGACCAGAGAAAAATAACGCCGTCTTTCCCAGAATTTTCCAAATAAAACATTTGTCCGACTCGACATAAAGAACATATTGATATGGTTTTTTTTATATGTGTAGTTTTAGTTCTGTTTTATATGTATTGTGGTTGACGGAGATTGAAAGGTAGAAAATGATTGTCAAATTAAGTATGACAGTGGAAAAAAGGTTATGATATGAAGTTTAAGGTGCGTATGGATGTGTTTAAGATTTGTGTGTTTTGTGTTTAGATGATTTTTTTAAATTTAATAATAAGTTCTTTCATAATATTGAAACAATTGTGTTACAAATTAAAGAAAAAAATCTTAATATTTGAAATTCATTAAATAAAAAAAAATCTAGTTAGATAAAAAAACAAAAAAAAATAAAAAGATAGTAAACAAGTAGGAGGTTGTCAAAAATATTTTTAAGAATTGTCATTATCTTAGAATTTAAAAGAAATGTCACAATATACGATTTACAAAAAGTTGTTAATAAAATAAATTGTATAAAAAAAAGGAATTAAATACCAATTGATGAAAAACAATTGTTAAATTTGCCAAAAATTAAAAATAAAAGATTTTTTTTTAAAAGATTAAAGCGAGGATTCTATCAAAGTAAGCTAATTAGGAAGACATTTGAAGAAAGAAGATAATACAAGTGCCAAGTAAATAAAAATGGAAGACGCTATTTTGAAGAGGTAGAAATGGTATAATATTAAACAAAAAACAGTTTGTGTTGAAATAATTTAAGAAGAAAAAGTAGACAGGATATGGAAAAGTGAAAAGAAAGAACCGAAGAATTTTTTTAGGCGCCCAAAATTATAATTTTTTTTTATTTCTTTTTTGTAATGTTTATTTTTTTTATCAAAGGAACCCAACAAAAAAATAAGAGAAAGAGAGAGAGAGAGAGTTTCATAAACAACAAGGTATTCTAATATAATATATACGAAGTCTTACCGGTTAGGTTATCACAAACTTTTATAGGCGTGGGCCCAAGGCCTAAAAGGACAATGGCAATCGACTCAGCGTGGTCTAATTAGTCTAATGTGTTTAAAAAAAAATATGTTTGGGTCATCAAAAAATTTTACTAGAAAATTTACCCTTTAAAAAGTTTAGACGTTTAGAAATGTTATATTACTTTAAAATGTAGCTAAACTGATAAAGCGCTTTTTATTTTAAGTGAAGATGTCCCAGAAGGTCTGTAGATTCGAACCCCAAACCGGATATTTTTTTCTTTTAAGTTATTGATAAAAAAAAGCTAAAATATTATCGATTATTTATTTGCAACTATTAAAAATGTTAAGGTCATCACATGTTTTATATTACTTTAGAATAAAAAATGTATTACATTTTTATATAATTTCTTATCTTGCTTACTTTAAATATAATAAGATAATTATTCTAAAATTACGTATAGTTAGAGGTTTTCACAATGTTCTTAAGACAGATCACAACGTTTCAAAATATACATTTGAAACAATTTCCAATATTGCCAAATTTACTACCACCCAAAACTTTCCAGAGAGAAATGGTATAATTTTGAGGGTGGTGTCTCTTCATTTGAGTTAATTATTCATAAAAAAGTTTTGGGTTTTAACCTCAAAATTGGAGGAAAGACAATTTTAACCGATACATATCGATTATTATTGCCTTGATTTTTACAAAAATTTGTCCAAGTCCATAAAGTACTTTTTTAGATATTTAATATTAATATTAAACATTTTTTTTATTTTTGACAGGTGACAGTTGGAGAAATAATCTTGACTTTTCTGTTGCTAAGTACGGAAAGTCAATCCGGTTACGGTTTAGAGCAGAGTAGTTATTTAGTCACATGATCATCGAGCAAATAGTGCTGAAAAATATTAAAAGAACAGCTGACAGTCGACACTGACAGTTGATAGCAAAAATCATAAACCAAACCAATCAAATCAATATTTGTAAAACGATTTTTTTTTGATTTGTGTACAATTTTAATTTTTTACCTTTGCAATAAAATAGTGAATGTCTGAAAATACAAAATACTGTGTGTAGTTGCATTAGAGTAGGTATCGAGTATTACTGAAAATTTAGTATGAACATTATTTTCTCACCTTCTATTAATGTTCTGTAGGTATCTAAATCTAATTGTACTTTAAATCTGGTATTGTTGTATATAAACAAATTTCGTAGTTATATATTTTTATTTAAATAACTTTATTACTTTATCTTTTAAAACACAAATGAAATTTAAAAGCAATAAAAACAAATACGGCCGTCATCACACTTTAATAACCAAATTCGGATAGAGTGTAAATAGTTTGCAAATTTTTACACCAGCGTGGACTTAAGGAACACAATAGAGTAGGTTTAGTTCGAACAGAACGATATATAAAAGACACGTCAGAGTAAAAAGTGTTAAAAGTGTGTACTTTCCGTACGCACCATATATAGAGTTTGTTAAGTGCTTTCAAATGACATATTACAAGTCAAATTCCGTGTCATATAGCTCAATCGGATTAAACGTGTAGCCTCTATCGTCGAATAATACGAATATACACAGACAGACACACATACACGCAGACAGACAGACTTTCATCTTGAAATGGTGGTAATCGTCTCAAGGGACTTCGAAATGGATATTTCCGGCTTTATGTCGAAAATTTTTTATAGCGCGTTCAGAATACTTTCCCTCCTCATTCGATGGTGGGTCGGGATAGAAAAATCTTAATTTTTATTGGTTCGATTTTAACAAAAAATAAAGCTGGCATTATATACATGGACAGGTATAAGGAGAAAATGATCTGAATATTTGGTCATGGGGCATAATTAAGGAGTTGAAGGGTGCAAGATTCATTGCCAAAAAGACCCTTCAAATCTCAGTTTTGGACTCAAATTCCAAAACGGTAAACCATTTTAAAAATGCTTCAATTTCAACTATTGAGGACTCCAATGAATGAATTCGAAGCATATACCTCAAATCAAGCACTAGACGTAATCCTAATGCTTTATAAGCTATTTAATTCATAATCTGCATAGCTAATAAATTGCCAATACTTTAGGTATTTTTGTTACCAATATGGAGGTATTTTTATTACCGTTTATTTTTTCAATTTTAATAAATTTTTTTAAACAAATTATTAATGTAATTGCAATTTAGTTTTCATACCAATACTTAATTTTGTGAACCATTTGTGTTATGTTGTACACATGTTTTACGATTAATCGTTTTGCCTGATGATGACCATCGTTTGGCCGAAACATATTGCTGCCCGTTGTTGTTTTTCGTTTACAATCTTATAATAATTTGTTTTGGTATGACTTGGAGTTTTTTATTATTTAATAAATAATTTGCCACATTTGAGTATGGATAATCTTCTCTTTCAGTAAAAATAAGATTGATAATAAAAATTTTGATAGCGAGGGGCGCCTTCAGCCCAATGGCATTAAAGATAATTAAGGAATAGGCCAGGAATGTCATGACGTCACAAATTTCATTCTTGTCAAAAAGTGATTACAAACAAACCTCTGTCAAATTTAAATCAGCTTGTCAGGTATTGATTCTGTTAGGGCATTTGGTAGATTGTGTTCATCGTGTTACATATAAAATATTTGTGTTACCTTTGAGTTCATAACTCTATTAAATGTATTAAAAAAGGTAGCCTGCTTTAGTTTAGTTATTAACAGAGAACGTAACCTCAAAATCTTTATTTGGAATCAGTTTTTGACAAGAATGACATTTGTGACGACACACTTTCCTCGTCTATTTAAAATGACAAAATTTCAACTGTAAAATTTTAGAACCAACTTGTTCTGAAACAATACATGTGGGAATTTTTTCTGCTGATTTCGAATATACTGTCAGATATCGGCCATCTTTATTCAGCTCTTTACTAGACTGTTTCTATAGGCAGTGTTGTTGTTCAGAATTACTAGGAACATTTTTAACTAACCATATGTTTTTCTTTGTCGCTGCCAATGTACCCCAAATATACCCTGTATAACCCAGAGTACATTTAAACTTAAGGGGTAAAACGATAAAACGTTCAAAAAACAATGTATTACATGGTGCATTTTAATCTAGAGGTAAAAAAGTTAAAACGTTCGTAAAAACAATGTATCCCGGGGTTTTGGTTAATGTCAGTGAAATCTTAGTATAAGGAATGTGTGCTACATTATTTTTTCTTTTTTTAAGTGGAAAGTAGTGAAAAGTAGAAAGTAGTAAAAAAGTGAAAAATTTCATCGTCCACATTCTGCTTACTTTTAAATATAGGACTAACCAAATAAAAATATAAAAATCTAGCTATTGTAATAAAACTACGTGTCGAGTATGGAAATTTAATAAAAGAAAAAAAAACTACTAATTTAATTGGTTAAAAGGAAACAAAACAATAAATTCTTGTCAAGTATATTTTTCTTTATTTACTTTTTATAGTTTTGTTTTCATATAGATAAAAATAGTATGAAAACACTAGTGATCTTTTTTCAAAACCATCTTTCAAGACTTTCCCAATGAGTATTATAAGAGACGAATACTTTTTTAGATATATTTAGGTTTCAAACTTTGCCATTTCTTTTTTGGCAGGTGACAGTTGGAGAAATAATTTTGACTGTTTTGACTAGAGTTTTTCGAGTTCTTTCAAATGACATATTGCAAGTAAAATTCCGTGAAATATTCACAATACTTTCCCTTCTTAGATGGTGGGTCGGGAAAATTCATAAGCAGAAATCGACAACAGACAAAATATAAAAAAACATTTTTCAAAAAATAATTAACCTCTATGACAAAAAGCTAAAACCAAAAAGATCCTCTATTAAATTTCCGCTTTAAAAATTAAAAAAAAATTCTCGTTTCCCCAAACCATATTGATAAATGTTAGGGTTAATTCCTATCAAGCTGATAAACGCAGTAAATCATTATTTTATCTGGAATGCGTTTATTCGAGTAGGTTAAAGCCGACTGCGATGCCTTGACACAAAAAAAGAACCGAAAATAAAAGCCGTAATAACACTATCAGTTTCGGCTTGTTATCGGAACGAGTTCGTTTTGACGCACCCCAGTTCAAAACGATTATACCCATTCTCGTTAGTTTGAAAATTATTAAACGATATATAATCATAGTTTGGGGAGAAATTACCAGGGTGTTGATGTTTGTTTTAATTTAGGCTTCCAAATGACTTAATTATTTACGGAAAGTAAAAAAAAGGAATCATTTAAAGAATCCTTCTAGGGCCTTGTTATTTATACAGACTATGTCCATTTTTAAACAATGTAATATTTCATTTTTATCCAATTTCGCCGACTTTCCCTGGCCTATAACCCCACTTAAACCGATATCTTAACAAATTTATCAGCCGCGCATTTTTCGGATATCGAGAATTAAAGAATTACCCCGCGAGAGGTCGCCAATGAGACAAGAGACTATCCCAGACAGCTCGTTGGATTCTTCACATTCTAACCTTACTTCGTAGATCTTTAACTCTCTCTTGTCTTAAATAAATACTAGCTGTCATTGACAAATAACCAAAACGAACAAAGTGCTTCGACTACGTCTCATTTACATAGACGTCCGTTAAAAGGAGACGGAATTTTTAATACAAATCAGATTTTTATTAATTAAAGTTATTACATCTAACATATTAGAGGGATAGGTTTTTAGTTAATTTTATACAAGAAATTATTACTAACTTTCATATCAACACAGAAGATCCGAAGTAATTTCGAATGCTATATTCTTCTTAAAATTATTAAGACGGACGCTACTGCCGAGCTACGTCTCATTTAGTTTATGGGCAGTCTGGTAGGGCACAAGACGATTGTATTTATTAATATTTTTATTTTATTTTGTGGTTTATAAGGCTTGTAACAAGTCAATTAAACGTTCGTAATAAATTATTTAAAGAATGTTATGACTCCCAGTTAGTTTAATGGAGGAATTAAAACTAATAATGCTGAACACTTAATTTATGCATGTTGAGTTCTTAACATGTTTAAAATTAATGGTTCTGTTAAGATTTAATGGAATGGAAAACATTGTTACCTTTTCTATTAATATTTTTTATAATAGCCCGAAAATCATAAAAGCTACATTATTGCCAAATACCTTTTTTAAAAATACTGATTTCATCATAAAAAACGCTGGAATAAATGAATTTGAAGAAAGAAGAAAGAAGATTCAATAATGAACTAATAAATCCTATTTAACTGCGCCAAAAAAATACAAAACACAAAACATCCAAACGATAATTCCACTAACAAAAAAAAGATAACAGTTTGTTGAATCTCGAGTTTGATGCCGAAGGAAATTAGTAAACCGTTTCGAAAGTATTTGAACGGCGGTAAATTCGACCCTAACGTCTCTATTAAGGTCCTATCGACCCCCATTTTCGATAGCAAACTGCTCTGAACGGTCATTCTTAGACTCCGGGAATTCGTTATCGGTTATAAGAATGCCGGGAAATTGGATTTTGATTTTTTGGTAAATGTGATTTATAAGGCAACAGGCCGAAGCCATTTTGTTCGGGAAAACTAATAAGTTTTTAAACTGATAAGGTTATATATTACGTAGATATTATAAATAATTATAATAACAAAAAATATATTATTTATATACATATAATACTGTATCATTATAAGGTGACAAAGTACCTACCAAATTTTTAAGCTGAGATCTCTTGTACTTCAGTATAAAGGAATGCTGTATTATCCAACGCCATCAACAGTTAAATTACTCCAACAAGAAAAATGCACTCTTATAAGGTTAAAGGCAACGAAAATGACTTTTTTGTACGGACAAAAATACTTTTTAAACAATATGAAATTGATAATTCTGCTAATTGATTTCATTCCCAATGCCAATAAATTATTGGTGGGATACAAGAACCAGCCGTGAAACTGAGATGATTTTTTTAAGTGCTTAAACTTATTTGCAAAATTAATACAATTAACTCTTATACAGGGTATAAAAAATTTCATAACAATATATTTGACAGAATTTTTAAATCTTGAGTAAAGTCTAAAACTCAAAAAATGACGATTCGTGGCATTAACGTATGTCTAAAACTAGCCATAGAGAATATTGGTCGTAAAATCAAGTATCGAGTCATATGTCACAAAATTATACAATTTGACCTGTGGGCAGTTTGCATAAGCATGGTGCGTAGTCCTTTATAGATAAAAGTGCCTTTAAATGATAATTTACTTAAATTCCCAAATTTGCGTATTTAAGGTCCCTTATGTCACAAATCTAGGAATGTCATGATTCATCTTCTGCTTCTACACAACCTTCAATTCGTAATTATTGCTATTCATTCTGTTTCGAGTGAAAATTTGAGTTGATTTTATTTTATAATTATGGACTATCAAATTTCATCTAGTTCAAGTGATTCTGACTACGATTACTTTTTGAGAGATGTAAAAAATTTATGGAAAATGAGTAAATTTTGACGACTTGGATTTCTTCACTTGGTTTAGGATTACCAAACCAACTTTTCATGCAGTTATTGAAGCTATTGAACAACTAACAGGTAGACGTTGGCAGATTATAACAGTTCATCATTTTATAAATATAATTTTTTGCAGGGGTGGAAGTATTAAACCAGTGAACCAAGTTCTACCTACCCTAAGAATTTATGCACTTGGATGTAAGCAGAAGGCAGTTGCTGATTTCGCTGATGTTTTAACTTCTTCGGCATACATGATAATCAACAAAGTTTCGAATTCAATTGCTTCATTGCACAGACAACAGATCAAAATGTACGATGAGGATATGGAGAGTTATGCACCTAAATATGATCAAATTTCACGATTTTTTCGTGTCATGGGTTGTACACTTATAAAAATTGAATTGCCTAGAGTAGACGATGCTGACATTTTCAAAACAAGAAAAACATTTTTAGTCTGAATGTGCAAACGATTTCGGATAGTGATTTAAAAATTAGGGATATTCTGGCAAGGTGGCCTAGGTCATGGCATGATCAACCCATATTTAATAATAGTAGGTTAAAGCAAAGATTTGAAGATGGTGAATTTGGCACATATTTGTTAGTAGGAGTCCGTGGCTATAAAATCCTATTTAGTGACAAAACTACTGAAAACAAATACAACTGCTGAAAATTTATATAATATATCCATTATTAGAACACCATGTGTTGTAGAAATGCAGTATGGGGTATGGAAACGTAATGAAATTTTTCACAATAAATAAGTTTTTTATGTCATATTACGCAAGCGTTACGTTACGGTAACGGTGTTTTTTTTTCTTAAAATATACGACTTTTTTGAAAAATATTTTTTTCTGTTAAATACCTACTAATATTTGTCTAAATAATACCTTTTTATCATAAAATTCAAAAAAGCTAATTTCGTTAAAGGGTTAACTGCACAAACCATACAGTGCCTTCAAAAATGATTGTCTCCCAAGTGACCAAGATGATATTTCAGCAATTGGTAGAACATAAAAAAACATCCCTATAGACGTCATCCAGTGTCGGAGATAATTTTAGTTTATTTCAATATGTATAAAAATAATAAATGTTTATGCTAAGGTCTAAAATTGTTTGATATTTTCTAAAAATCTACCTGTTTGTGCTGCTAAAACGGAGATTGATTTGTTAGAGCTTCGTTTCATATGGACTCGAATATTGTCAATTGTTGCTCCTGTTAGTAATGATTGGTTTATGTCGACGAAAAACATCATAATCAAATTGAATATTTGGAAAATGTTCTATAAATTGGTCATACAAATCAATAAAGAAAATGACAAGGTTTTTCTCAGCTGTAAACATCTTGACCACCTTCACTGTATAACAAATCAAGAACGTTTTCTAGTAAAAAAATCGGTTAATAGTGAAAGAAATCTTTATTTAAATAAATTCTTGCCAAGTAAAATATAAAACAAGTAATAATCGAAAAGTCGCCAAAATACGAATGTGACACTTATGAAGTTTGACATTGACAATGTCACTAAATCAGGTCCTTTTGATTGATTTTCGCCATTTTTTGGCGACGACCAGGTCATGTGGGAGACAATCATTTCTGAAGGCACTGTATACAGTGTTTGCGTTTACAAATAATAGGCCTCTCCTATTGCAGAGAATTGTTTAAAGAGTAGCCTAAATAGATTCAACAGATTAGTTTTAAAATAGAAATTGAGAGAAACTATAATTCATTTTTTATAAAATATTATAGTAATAAGAGGTTGGTTGAATAAAAAGAAAAAGGATCGGTATTTTAAGTAAAATTAACAGTGTTCCTTAATTTGTAACATTAAAAGGAAAAATGTAAATTAAAAAGAAATTTTAGTAAATGATATTAAAAGTATAAACTTATTTTTTCTAATATTAATAGGGCTTAAGCCATGTGAAGTATAAAATTTCTTGTGATGGGTTGGATGACATTTCCTATCAGGTGAAATGATTTGTTTAAAATTAAAAAAAAATCTGATGTGGCCAGCACATGACCTCTCGCCATTTTTGAATCAAAAATTTACACGGTGGCACAAAAAAGTATGGAAAAAATTTACTTTTTTGTAAATCTGGCAACAATGGCAAAAGTTTTGAATATTTTAATGATACGAAAATAAACTATAGTGTATACAAAATATATGTGTAAAACCTAATTGCCATTTTGTTTAGTAATGGCGTCATCACTCATAGCAACTGTCACTTCCGGTTGTCCGATTGACACCAAAATCTAATCAGCTCTAATCTAGGGTATAAGAATCGTGTATGCAAAATTTCAAGTTTTTTAATTCAGTAGTTTTTGAGTTATCGTTACTACAACATCCATCCAAACACACACACACACACACTAACACACACACACACAGACATCATCGCGAAAATATCAAAATGGTATTCTAGGGACCCCAAAACGTGTTTATCTATTGAAAACTCACTACCCAATTTTTAGCATGATTCCTATACCTCTCTTATCTGAAGGGCGAGAGGTAAAAATAGGTAAAAATTTTTTCTAAAAAAGTATTGATTTGGGTTAAAAAAAAATTGTCTTTAAAATTTTTTAAATTGTCAAAGAATTTTATAAATATTGAGGATTTTTGTAACGGATTTTTGTTAGACTGTATTATGTATGTGGTTTATTAAAATGATGGAATAAAAAAGTCTATAAAAAATTAAACAATATTATTTATTATAAAAGAATAAAGAATCAAAAAGGACGTAAAGAATAAGGAATAAAGAAGTTTTTTAAGGAGATTAATTTTGAACGTGAACAGGGATGAAAAGGTGAAATGCGGAGATAAAAGAAATATATCAAGAGAGCTGAAGAGATAGCAGAAAGAAGAAAGAAATCAAAAATAAAATTGTTATTTGTTATTTTTTTAAGATTATATTTTTCATTTTTTTTAAGTCCTCTGAACCCAACCCATTTGAGAATCGCTCTACAGGTTAGGAAAGGGAATTCACTATTCAACAGGAATTTCTATTTCAATATATATTGGTCCTAAAATTATTGACCGAAATCTTAGTGGGCCATAATAGATAAGTGTGGTTAGGCTATCGTTTTTCCATGCAGAACTAAACTCTTTTTTCCACTACTAGTATCAGAAGACGTCATTATTTATGCTGCATCGAGTCGAGAAGTTAAATTTCTCTCCTACAAGTAGATAATTTTTGATTATCTACTAGTATTATATAATAAAAACAATTGAAGACTAAACGTGATATGCGAGGTATGCGATCTTAGGAAATCTTTCAAATTAATTATACGCAACTGTCATTGCGTTTGTCAAAAGAGTTTTTTTTTAATTACAATAAAAAAGTTGACAGCAAATAAGCTCTTTCTATTGAATTCCTATATTTTTAAAGTTAATTTTCGACCTAATCAAATAAAATAGGGGTAAGTAATTCTCTATCAGATATATTTTCGTTTGAAATAGTTTAAGGTTATGTAATAAATATTTTGATATTAATTAGTGCTATAAGCAATAATATCTATCCTAAAATTAACCTAAAAATCAATTTAATAGTTTTTTAAATCTACGTGTCAAATGAAACGAATTCTTCATGTTTTCATCGCTACTTGAAAGTTTTAAAATTCACATTGCAATTAACATAATGAAATGTCAACTTAATTTATTGAGTATTCTCATTCAATTGTTTTCACAAACTGCTTCTCTGCCATTTAATTATTTTCAAATACATACCCAAAAGGATACAAAAAATATCATTGTAAAATTGATTAAATGTTCAAGTAGTGGAAAAAATAGTATATAAACCACGGTAGAGAAGATTTTTCTCAGCCGAGCATTTTTATAATCCCGACCTTGGTCGTTTTCTCATTTGAAATAAAAAGTTGCTGTTTCAATTGATACAAACACATCTTTCGCTAAAATTAACAAATCTTTCGCTAATATTAACAAAATGTTTCCGCCATCGTTGTCTGTTTATTGTATAACCTATCACCCAAATGTACATAACTTTTTTGGTTATTTTTCCATTCTATTATTATCACTTTGTCATACTAATTCGGCTGAAGCTCTATCCTTGTGTACAACATTTTGTATTCGTGTACTTCCCACGTATGTTTTCTGCTTATACCTTCAGCAAGTAAAAGCAAGTATAAGTGGAATAATCCTAATGGAGATACCACTTAAAAAAAACGCACCGAAAATTCTAATTCTGTGGTGGCGAGGAAACGATTATATCTGTTTATTTGTATGTCAATTATTGAATCTGTTACATACTTAAATAATGTAAAAATAACTAAACAATTAAATAAAACAATTTAATTTGTTTAGATCTTCATTATATATTTGAACTAAGTTCAATATACATTCGTGACGCGTTTCGCTAATACAGTAGCAAACTCGTTTGAGAAAGCTACTATGTTAGCGAAACGCGTCACGAATGTATATTGAACTAAGTTCAAATATATAATGAAGATTTAAACAAATTAAATTATTTTATTTCATCGTTTAGTATGGATCTTCATCAAGTAAAAGCCTCATGAAAATATTATCCATCTTTTGACCCACTCTGTACTAAGTACTACTAATAATAATAATGTACAGTAAAGCATTAACGTAAGGACAATTTTAACCACTATTTTTTTTATTAAAAAAAAAAACAGTCATTAGTTTGTAATGAAACTTTGCAGATCGTTTCAACTAATATACCTACATAATATATAAATATAAAAAAAACTGACGAAAGCTTTTTTTATATACGGGACGAAACAAAAAACTTAGTCAATGAAGTGGAAGTATTTTTATCTCGCTCTGTATAAATCTGTAACATATTATATAATTTAAATGTATGATGAAGTCACAATCTAATAATATTAATAATAATATTCCCAAGTTTTGTCCGTAAAGCAAAAAATCCCTGACCTCAATTTTTGATCACCCTGTATAAAATAATTTAGCAGGGCCAGGAAATCATTTATTGATTATAAAGCTAATATTGTAAATCGTTTTGAATCTTTTGTTACGTAAGTGTGCCCTTGTAAATTATTTACTTTAGAAATATTTGATTTACCTCTGTATTATACTAACAGCATTTCCGGTGTATTTACCTTGTCAAATGAGATTCAGTTCTTCAGAACTACATTTCATCAATAAAATCGTTTTTATCAATTTTAGTGTAGGAATTGTATCATTTTTAATAAATGATGATTCGTGCGTTTAACACCCTGTATAACTAAAACTAGCCATAGGACGACTTTGGTCCCATGGAGACTTTTGGTCGTAAAATTGAGTAGTCATATATAAAAAATTAGACAATTTGCCTGGGGCCATTTTTCATAAGCATGGTGCGTGGTCCTTTGTAGTATGAAATACAGGGTGTCCCAGAATAAAGGGTATAAACTTCGGCGGTAGAGTATTTACTTAATTTTAAGACAAAAAGTCTAAATTGAGTATTAACAAAGTTACAGGGTGTTAAATCTTCCGAAAGAAATAAAATTTTTGTGTATAACTCCAAAATGGCTTTATATTTTTTTATAAAATTTTCTGTGTCGGTCTATATTAATTAGTCTAATATTACGGTAGTAATTACCTGTCTGCACCTTGAACTATAGACGTACGGTAGATAGGGGTACAACATGTGTGCCCCCTAATTTTTACGCCACTGGTAAATTTTGGTTTTGACATATTTTTCTAAATTTTATACCTTTCCAGTACAAAAAGTGCACAAGGTTTGTTATGTAAATTCTTAACAGTTTTTGAGATATCTAACATGAAATAGGTCAAAGTTCAGTAATTACAATAAAAGTTATTGTTTTTTTTTATAAACATTAACATTTTTCTTGGGCATGTACTGCCTACGTTCTCCAGTTAATATTGTATTAAGTTTTCATATTTATTTCTTGGTTTTGTATTCAGTATTTCTTAAAATTTATAAAAAACAGTATTTGTCATTACTGCAGAAAACAATAGTAACAATAACTTATAATTACTGAACTTTAACCTATTTAATGTCGCATATCTTATAAATTTAAAAACTTACATAACAAATCTTATGTACTTTTTGTACTAGAATGGTATGGAATTTAGAAAAATATGTCAAAACCAAAATTTTTCCAGTGGCGTAAAAATTAGGAAGTACACAAGTTGGATCCCTATCTACCGTACGTTCCTGGTTCAAGTTACAGGTAATTATTATTGTAATATTAGACTAATTAATACAGATCGATACAAAAAATTTCATAAAAAAGCTGTTTTGGAGTTATACAAAACAATGTTATTTTTCTGTAAATTTAACACCCTGTAACTTCGTTATACTCAATTTGGAGAATGGGTTCATAAAGACTTTTTGTCTTAAAATTAAGTAAATATTCTACCGCCGAAGTTTGTCCCCTTTATATCGGAAACTTAAACTGTCCTTTAACATTTAGAGTAGTTTTTTATTTCATTATGAAATTGGCCCTTAATCTAAAAGACGGCCAGTGAAATTTCTTTTTTGATTTTTTCTATTTTTTTTGTGTTAGCTGAATTTATCTAATTATTTCTACATTTTTTTAATTTTTTCTAATAGATTAATCTGTAAATCCATATTTCTTTGCTTAAAAATAAAAATTTGTTAATATAGGTGCTAACTGACTATTGATCAATTATTGTCATGAGAGACAGACGTAGACGTGAGAAATTTAATCAATATGGCGCAGGTGGAAGACGCAACACGAGAAAAAGACGCGAACAATAACAATGAGACGCGGCGGTAAACTCCGGAGCTAAAGCAAGGTGTCGTCATGGCAACGTGAAGGGGAAAAGGAGTTATTATTTTTTGATGGTTATGGAGTTTTTTTCACAAAGATTTCACTTCGAACAACGCGTAAGCTTTAATGTGGAAACTCTTGAAATTAGACTAGAAGTAATGGGATGTACTTTTGGAAGGCGACGTCAAATCAAAAATCCATAAGTAATTTAACTATATAATTCAACAATAACTAAATTTTTATAGGATTTTTTTATTTATCTAAGACTTGGAATTTAAATGTAACAAAGACGAAACAGGATAAGTTTACCATAGTTAAGTGAATTTAAAAAAACTGATTGATAGCTGTATGTAATGATATGTGTGTTTATTGCTATTTTCTCAGTATATAACAAAATTTTATGATGTTCATATCAGATTTGTGGATTTCTATTTCCTAAATTTCATATTAGCTAATTATCCCACTATTTTCTTAAAAGTTCCTCTATTCCATTTCTGTCATTCTAATTATATTTTGATTATGTATTCTTGTATTCTGTCCTCATTCTAAATAAAGGCATCATATATGTACTATTTTTTTCTTACGAACCTTTTCTTCTACTACTCTAATTATTTATTCTTCTTTAACTTTTTTCTTTATATTTTTGGGCTTGTTTTATATTTCTTGTCTCCCTTAATATGCTTGTATTCTGCATATTTATCTTGCCTCTGTTTTTGTATCGCCCTTCTTCTCTTTTTCGTCACAATGATTTTTTTTAAATTCCTCCGGTTATTAGTTATTTCTATTATTTCTCTGTTTATCGGTTTCAATTTTTATTCTCTCCTATCCTGTAGGTTTTCCTCATATTATTTTTATTATAAACTATATTTTTTTCTATTGCAAATTCTTGCGCTTTTTTTACTTTAAACTTTATTTACTTTTTATCTATTCGTAGATATTTCTTTTCTTTCTCTTTTCGTTTTTTTCATAGTTTTTTTTTATTTCATTCTATATCTTGTATATCTTTCTTTATTTCTTTGCTATCCTTCTTCGTATCGTTTCTTTAATTATTTATGTTTTCTTCTGATTTTTTACTTTCCTTTCAAATTTCTTCTGTTTTCTTAATATTTCCTTGTTGAAGTGCATTAACATAGCCATTATTTAGTTTTCCCGGCTCTTGTATCTCTCTGTACTTCTTCTAAATATCAGTTTTATTCATTTCTTTTTCTTGATAAGAATTTTTTCTTTCCTTGTTCTATACTGCTATTCGCTTATACGTTTAATTATATGGTTTAGGTCTGGAGAAACTCTGGCCTAACTCTAAGATAGCTGTGGTACACTTTTGCCGTCCAAAAGAACTAATTATCTGTTCTCGTTTCCATTTTCAACATGGAAGTTACCTTATTCTTCCTGTAATAACTTCTACAAAAATTTTTTTATTGCTCCAACCCCATTGTTCGGTTTAATAACATGACGCACTCAAATTCAATATTAAAAGCAATAAAGCCACCACGATTTCGAATATTACAATTCGCTAACAGCAACCAGTCGGCTTTTTGCAGATTAGCTCGCGCTCTCCTGTTGACTGTTGATGAAATAGAGGGAAATAAAGAAAGAAAAAACGATTAATAAAGAAGTATACGACCGATTACACTCGTCTCATCTCTGTGTGAAAGTCAAACAGCATGATTCCTTCACAAACATTTTAATAGTGGGCACGCGTTGGCATAAATCAAAATCGTTTAATATCTTTTACGTTGCCAGGGGCGGGCACAAAAAGGATAGAAAAAAATCGATAGGAAAACATGGAATTTTAAACAGCCAGATAAAGATTTTTAAGTTAAAATACAAGGCAATAGTTTTCTTGTTTGTTCGCTTATAATTTAAATAAATTATGTTATACCACTTGGAGTCAATATTAAAAAATTCTACATTGTCAATTTTGAATATGGTTAATTTTGTTATTAAATTTACTGAAGAAATAAAAACCAAAGTCTAATACCACAAATTACTTTAATATTTATATTTGGAAGAAAAACTGGTAACTATTTTCGGTAATTATATGCCATCATCAGGCCTATAATAGAAACGTTATAACGAAATAAGAGAAAAAAAGATAACAGTAAAATTACATAGGTTGTTAAAAATTTAAATTGTACAAATATGTTAAAGAATCATGGTTACATGTGTGCACTTAAAATTAAAGGGAGGAAATTTGGAATATAGGTGTGGTACTGAAAAAAAGGGAGACGTCAAGTAACATTAAAACATGTTGGTGTGGACTCAACATTAATGAAGCCATTTTGGGAAAGGTAAATTTGTGGGATCTGATCTTAGTGATAAAGTTGTGGAAATTCCGTTCGTACGTCAGGAAAAAGTGAACAATTTTTGGGATGGAGTAGAAGTATTCCACCAAAAGATAAATTAAAGAATGATATATGTCATATATCAAATTGACAGATGACATATGACATTTTACACAACATTTTTTTATCAATAAAAATAATAGTAACAAGTTAAATTTAAAAGTTAAAATGATGGGTTTAGTAATAATAAATAAAGTGGTTGAGTACAGATGTAGGCAAAAAAAATTTAAAAAGTTATAACAAGAAGCCAGAAAAGAAGAAGTATAAGATACCATCTAAATAAGAAGAAGAAAAATTACATTTAGAAAACTAGGTTAGGGACTGAAAAACAAAGTTGTTTACTAATTTTTCAAGAAAAATAACTCACTAAAACATTCAATTGAAGGAGAGGAAAATAGGAATTAGGGGAAAATATATCAAATAAGGGGAGATAAGAGCTAAAGACAGTGAAAAATAATTCTAGATTAAGTCTCTGAAATAATCAAGTAAAAACAAGTGAATGTCCTTAGGGCTGATTTTTTACTAATGGATTTTCATCGATGTTCACTAGTTTTCCTTAGATCGCGGAGAATCCTAAGAGACTTTAAAACAGAAAATTTATTAGTTTTGATTTTAATAAAAAAAAATGTTATGTTAAAGATTGTGAATGTAGTATAATTTTAATAAATAAACTAACTACTTAAAAAACAATAAGATTAATATTCAAATTATTTTAAAATAAAACATGGTTCTAACAAGCATATCAGTTGAATCATTTTTAATATAATTTTCAGTGTGTGCAATTTTATAGATCTAAAAAACAATTGTCTTCTTAATAAACTTGACTTGGTGTTACTATTAAGAATTAGAATACAATACAATTACTTCGGAAAATCGATAAGAAAAATCCTGTTAATTGTTAGGCGATTCCCGCCACTGGAGGAAATCGTTTAATATCTTTTACACATTCAATATGCCAACGTTAAAAAGCTCTGGGGTTAATCCGTGTAAACCACATAATCCAATAGATGGACGTCGACGGGAGTTCAGTTCCCAAGCCGTCCTCAGGGGGTGCATATTATATTACAGATTTATTTATTATATTGTCGGGAGGGTGTAACTCTATATCCGAGAAAAATATGCTACATGAATATGATTTTATTGCCGACGATTTCCACTGTTTGTGTTTTGTTTGTTCAGCGAGGGTGGTTTTCTCACTAGGTTAAAATATTTTCTTAAATTACAGAATTTATATGTATTTTATAACAAAGCAAATCAATTTTTGTTACCTGATTTTGACTGTTTAAATTACTTACACATAAAACTATTTATAAACACTTTGTATATATATAATTTGCTTTCAAATGTGTCGATAGCAAATTTCAGCGTAACATTTGGAAACAGGAAACCGACTGACGTTTATCAATAAACTCATCCTTTATTAAAAATTGATATAAATTTTCAATTAGCTCCGACCGATGACGGTTCGAAAAATAAAAAAAGCCTAAAAACTATGTGAATGTGTGTGTATTCGTTATCAACTGGCATGTTCATCTAACTGAAATATGTCCCGTCATATTTCAATTAAATCGAAACGCTTGAAATAAAAACTGAAAAATGCCAACACATTACTCTGTATTGAATGGAATCAGAGCTAATCAACAGGGTTGGCATATCGAAAAATGTTTAACAAAAATTAAACTATACGATTGGTAATCAAGAAAAAAAACGGTTTGTTACAGAAAGTGGAACTGGAATTATTTTTTCTTTACAGGTTTTTATTTTGATTAAATTCTCCAGTGGTAGAATCTGAAAACGTCTAGATTCCATAATTCCTTGTCTATTATTAATTTATTCGTCGAAAATGTTAAAATAATTCCAAAAACTTGTACCAGAGTGAAAAAACACTCAGTATAGGATATATTTTTGTAACAGTTATCAGAAAGCCATTTTAATCAACACGGTCGTCTCGTCTAAACATTGAATAAAAATCTATTAATTTAGGCGACATATTATAGACAAGGATGGATTTCAGCAGGATTAATGAGATTTTGGCAGTTTTCTTTTATAAATAATGAGATTTCGCTAAAAACAAAACAAAGATATGTTTCTTTTTGCTAATGTTATTTTCTCAGAGAAATAATAATAAAAAACCTTTTTAAAAAAATCAATTTTTTTCCAGTTCTGTTTTTTTTTTCATCCGAGACTTTAGAAAATAAATCACGCGTTTTTAAAAAAAGAAATTTAAATTAACAAAAATTCTCCTTAATACTATCGATTACATTAAATATATTGTTAACTCAGACAAGTTCAAAACCGACCCCGGATTATGCCTACATATATTAAAAAGTTAAAAAAGCAAGATACTAATATTTTCGAACAGATTTACACTAGAAAAAATGTATTTGTTAGTCTTTCAATGCTATAAATAGGACAGTTTATCAAAATATGATAAAGGCACTTCACAAATTTCACATTCAAATGCAATTTTCATAGTAAACTCGAAGCCTAGTCAATATTATTTGCAAAATTGATGTTTTACGCCCACGATTAATTTTTTTTTCAATTAATGTACTGGTTTTTGTTTAGAATATAATTTTAGATCCATTTTAAAATTGATGCAAAATTAAATATATGAATATTTTATTATGATAATATTTATTGAAATCCAATCCTGTTTTACAGTAACGAAAGCCAACAGGAGCCAGACATCAGCCCATTCGAAATCACGTCAAATAACAAAAAACAAAGCAAAAAAGAGGGACGAGTGTAAAAAAGGCGGGAGCGCACGTGTTAACATGACAGGCTTGCCATCGTATCTTGAATAAAAACCCTAAAAATAGCCAGTGACGAGCCGGCATGAAGTGAAAATCATCTCTGTTCGGAAATTACACTATACACTCACGTACCAGCTTGAAACCAAAAACCGTTTGTTCGAGGGTCCTTATCTATCGAAATTGTAATAGAAGATTCGCTCATTGGATTTAAAAAATTAGATCGCAAAAGCAAATATATAAATGATGTTAAAACAGAAATAAATATTTCCTTATTGAATTTGTCCTTCCAACAAAAAAAAATATTTATGAAATTAACTATTTTTTTCTTATATACATACATATTTAAAATCAAATAGAAAACATAGAAATAGTTAATAACAAATATTTAGTTATTTTAAATTTCAGAAGGAATCTCAATATTAGTTATATATTTATTAAATAAATAATAAAATAAGAAATAATTATTCGGCTAAACAACCGAAAATAAATCTCGAGAAAGTACACAATAATTTACAGGTTTTAAAATATATGTAAAATACATACCAAAAAGCTTTTTCTTAAACTTACTGCTGATCTCTTGTATTATATATAGTTCACTTACCTGAAAAAAAGAAAAAAGCGTTATTGTTTTTTACATACTTTATTTAAATATATATTTTGGGAGACCCTATATATTAAATATAAATATTTGAAATAATGAGTTAAATAAATGATTCAAAATGTAATTAAAATTATATTTCTAGAATAGACTAAGGAGGCATACTCTACATGTCAACTACGAAAACATACTTGAGGCCTCTCAATAAGGTACAAAATGCAGCTCTACGTATTTGCTTAGGAAAGTTCCGGTCAAGCCCAGTAGCTAGTTTATGTTGCAAAGCCAATGAGCCACCTCTGGAGAATTTTTTGCTATACTTCAAGCTCTTAACTCCAAGATAACAGAAAAGTTGCAATATGCACTGATTCCCTTGCCTCGATTAAATCTATCCAAAGCATCTACAGCTTTCACCCCCTCGTACAAGCTATACATGAAAGACACCAACAGCACTTCTCCGAAAGAGTACTGTAACTTTATTCTGGGTTCCCTCACATGTCGGCATAATCAGGAACGAACTGGCAAACCAAGCAACAAAAGAAGCATCAATATCCAACCTTCCTGTCGAAGCAATCCAGTTGTGCAGAGATTTAAAAAACTTCTTTAAATATAGTACCTACTCGTCATCGCAAGAACACTGGACTATAATTCCTTCGAAGTTATATGAGGCCCTCCAATCCGTCAAGCGGTTCCATCTCCCTTTATTACCAAGAAGAGATAAAATTACTATTAGAAGACACAAATTGGACCCACAAATCTCACACACAGCCACTAAATGACCTCAGAACATCCTCCTTTATATCACAACTGCAACAGCGCCTTATCTGTCCAACACATCTTCATTGAATTCAAGTAGTACTCATTCAAAAGAAGACAGTTTGGACTTTCAAGTACCATGGCAGAAATTCTCAACTCATCAGACAAGATACATAAGGTTCTCACTTAAAAGACATTTAATTAATTTGAGTTTCAAAATCTAATTATACAGTATGTCTAAAAAAGTTGGCAACATTTGGGAAACATTTTTATTGTAAGTTTTACGAAAAAAAGTTATTCTTTATGAAAATCTCTGCTTTCGAAAATAATAATATTCAGGTATTTACATTTAACATTAGAGGTACACAAATTGCCAAAGATTAATAGGAATATTTTGACTACTTCAATTTCAACGTAAATTTTGCAAATTTTAGTCATGAAATATGTCAACTTTATCTTATTTAACAAGTCAACACGCCTCAAATGTTTATTTGTTGATTTGAAATATTTAATGCATTTTCTACTGTAATACACAAAAATAAACGAAGTAATTTAAAATCTAGGTGGCTCTGACAATGACATTTCTCTTACTGAAAGTCACCCTAGTAAGAGCTTTCGAGAAGTTTTCGATATTGTAAAAAATAACGGTACTTTACTCTTGTATCAAATTCATATTTTTTGACAAACCTCGTATACGATCTAAAAAATTGACATCTGACATTTGCATTTTACTTTATGAGCCTTGCAGAACTTTTTATAAAGAATAAGTTTTTTTCGTAACATTACAAATAAAAAAGTTTCTCATATGTTGCCAACTTTTTCAGACATACTGTATATTAACTGTCAGCTCTTATGTAATTATAAGTATATAATGGATTGTACCTGTGTCAATGGCCTTTGATGTCGAGACACATTAATTTCAATAAAAAAAAATAATTTTGAAGTCATTGAATATTAGTTAAAATGAAAAATATAGCTTTTTTTAATTTTTTAGATCAAAATGCATTATTACAGTTAAAAAAATAAAAAAAGTTTATCTCAAAAATTTTAAATTTTCAAACTCTCTTTCATATTTTAATATATCTTACCTTAAAATATACTGAAGCCTTGATCTAATCCTCTCCATTTGTCCATTTCCAATTTTCCATTTGTCCATTTCCAATTTTCCATTTGCATTTCCATTTCCATCTCCATTTTTCCATTTCATAACCTCTTAATTACAGTTTTCTAACACAGACACTCTGGTAACATACTGCATTTATACGACCGTGTGACGAACAGCTACGATCACTCTCAGTTACATACGCGTCCATAACCAACCTGTGACGTGCTGCTTTAGAGTCGCCACAAGTCAAGTACTTAAATAACTCTAGTCCGATTAAAGAATAGCTAGGTATAATAATAATAACCAATAGAATGTACTGAGTATACAGTGGCTTCTATTGTGTTAGGATGCTAAAAACATGTCAGTGATCCCATAATTGTTTTTAAACTATAAAAATATAAAAATAATGATACATTGACATTCTGCTGATGTCCAGATATTTTTTTGTTGATCTACTAAATGTTGATTTTGATGTTTACTGGGGAGCGTTTAACGTTATTTAAATTAAGACAAATTAAAAATTAGCCTAAACTAAATTTTAATATTTACTTTAGAAGTTGTCACAAGTTAAATAAATTGACCAATTTTGTTCAATTTAAATAAGAGATAAGTGAAGGTGCTGTAAAATTTGATTTTTTAAATACCTCAATATAACTCGTAAATCCATAATTGCACCTTTAATATGAATAAAAATGCCAAAATCTACCATAATTTATGGGAACTATTCATTATAGTCCTAGAATTTTAAAATTAAATCATTTAAAAAAATTAATTTTGATATAATTTATATTTTATATAAAAGCACAATTTTTCTGAATTTAAAATTTCTCATCTAATTATGTTTTTTAATAATTCTAAATAATTATATTTTTGTTAGATTTTATTTCACTATCATTTAAAATTTATGTTTAAGACCGCGCCCCACCCCCTCCTCTTCTTGAAGAACTGGAATGCTTCTCTTCGTAGAAAATATAGTTTATTTACGTTATAACGAAGATTTACAGTAATTTTTATTACTAATTGTATTTCCAGATACATTAAATATTGATGAACTAGTAAAATTTTATGTTAGTATATTGTCTACCCTGTGCCACATGCCTCTTTATCTCGCCCAAAAATATTTGTATGATTAATTTTTTATAATTTACTTAGTTTGATTTTTTAGCGTTAGTTAATCATATTTAATAATAATATATTAGAAATATTAATTATACTAAGTTTCACTACTTCCAATTCTTAATAAATACCTCATAGAAAAACAAAGAAAAATTTGAAATATTTCAATTATTACGTCATGCTCTTTTTAGCGTAAATAACCCATGGAAGTAATAAATATAAAGGTCAGCGCATACGCAACGACAAATCGGATCTATAATTTTTAATAAAAATTAGCTCGAGTACACAAAATCACGTCGAACGGAAACCGTGGCTGCCGAGATTGGCGATTTTGGCAGACAGTCCGGTATCGAGGATGATAGAATATAACAGGAATTGATTAATCACATTCATAGAAGGTATTCATGTCATTTTTGATCTCAATTTTTTTTTAAATCCTTCTAATATACCCTTCAAGTGTCCCCGTGAGACATAATACGCCAACAAATTCCTTCAGGCAAAGCCAGAATTAGATTAAATTTAAAGGCAATCCCCTGTATGATGAATGTCGTGGAAATCCGTCAACTTCCTCTCTTCGACCCCCGCTGAAGGCTAGACTTTGAGATGGATGAATATCAATTCCGCAGTTACCACGTCCAATATTATATTACATTTCTTCAGATTTAACAAAATATAATACTTTGAATAACTACATTTTTTCACACGTAGTTTATTATAAAAAGAATCTAATCACTTTGTAATATTACTAGATATTAGGATTATACTTAATGATTACTGCATTGTAGTAAGAAAATCTTGTCTGTATCATAATAAAATATGAAGTATTTTTAAATTAAGATATTGGCAACGTTGTACAAACAAAAAGAAGCCGTATGAAATAGACATAATTTGTTGTTTTTTTGCTATAATTCAGTAATTACTACGAAGAATAACTATAATCCTAATGTCTAGTAACATTACAAAGTGACTAGATTCTTTTTATAATAAGCTACATGTGTGAAAAATGTAGTTATTCAAAGTATTATATTTTTTTAAGTCTGAAAAAAATGTAATATAATATTAAACGTGGCAACTCCGGAATTGATATTCATCCATCTCAAATTCTTGCCTTCAGCGGGGTTCGAAGAGAGTAGAAGGCAACATATTTCTACGCGATTCGTCATACATTCCTGAAGGAATTTGATAGAGTTTATGTCTCACGAGGTCACTTTAAAGGTATTTTAGAAGGATTTAAAAAAAATCGATGTCAAAAATAAAATGAATACCTTCCATTGTACACGTTTTGCACTTTTCAAAAATATCGTCACCACTAACCGAAATTTCACTTTTTTAAAAACACTCGCTTACGTTTCACTAACTATTAACACCATGATATCAGTTTTATCATCAACTCCTTTGATCATGTTAACATAGTTAGCGAAACGTACATCAACTGTTTTCTTAAGTGTAGTTTAGTTAAAAAAAACCAATGTGGTCAAATCTTTAATAGCAAACAAGACTCAAAAGCATGTTCCACATTGTTAAAGGGGGTGGATACTAGCCATCTTTAGGTCATATACTAAATAACTATATAATTTTTCAAGTGTACCCTTCCTCCCCCTATTGCATTTCCTCCAACTATATATGCACATCTTTAAGCGCTCTGCTTATTATGTTTTAATTAGTATACTATACCAAGTATTGTTATTTAGTATATTGCCTGAAGATGGCTAGTCGCCACCCCCATTTAACATTTATAAATACAGCGTGGTACATGATTTTTATTTGCTATTAATGTTTTTATAGCTTTTTTTTATTGAAAAAATATATATTTATTTTTAAGATATATACATTGTAATTAAAAAACAAGCGATTTGAATTATTAATCTACCGTCCGTAAAATTTAAATTATTAATATTTTAGATTGCAATTTTATTTCAAACAAACTTCCTCATAATTAAAGATTTTTATATATTTGTGGTGTTGTGATAAATAATTTTAAAAAACTTTAAATACTTTTAGTACAATTTAGCAATTCTAATTAATTTTATTTGAAACAAGTTTTAGTATTGTAATAATTATTGTAATAATTAATCAATATCATTAATTAACTATCTACCATCCATTCACGCAGTTGCCCGCGAACGAAACCGTGGCAGCTTTGAGCGCTCGGTATGAGTTTAGATCCGTCGCTGTTCTAGGACATCTAGGACGGTTCTTATTTATCGTAGCACAAACACATACGTTGATTTGACGTACTGCACTGAGTTCGTGAATCGGATTAGATCGTTTACCAACAAGTTACCGTTAGCGTGCGAGTAGTAAACATGAATGATTTGCACACAGTTTAATATACTACATAAAAAGTCTTCTTTTCACCATCATGTTTTATTATAATCTAAATAAAATAAATAAATAAACCTAACCAATTTTTTTTTAATTAATAATTTGGTAACCCCTAACCGTAACTTCTTACCTGTGTACACCTAGTTACTGAAACAAAATGAAACAAAATTATACTATATAGAAGTTAAAGTATTGTACGGTAAAATATTTGACAAAATATGGTCTGACAGGTCAATTTCTTGAAAAAAGAAATAGTCTGGCTAATTGGTCCTTGCTAAAGCCATCAAGCTAATAAAAAAGATCAATTTTTATTTCTACAGTAAAAAAATTGCCCAATTACATTCTCTTGCGCAGAGTAGCTACCCCCTTGAAAATTTTAAATCGCAGCAGGGTCGACTGATAGCTCGTTTGAAAGGATTTTTCATTATCTATTGAATTTGAAATAAATAAATGAGCAAAACAACACGACCACGACAGTGATTTATTAATTCGTTCATTTTAACCTGATACGTAGATTATCAAATGAAAACTAAAATTGAAAAAAAAAATTAATAATAACAAAAAAATAAAATAAATATTAAAACCTTCAAAATATTAAAATCCATGAAAAATTGAAAAAAAAATGTTTGAATATTTCATAAATTATTACTATTTAAAAGTGCAATCTTCATATTTTTTTTAAATTCGCTTCAATGTTCAGGATAATAGTGATTTAAAGAATAAAAATTCTTACCTTAAAATCTACTGAAGCCTTGAAATAATCCTCTTGATTTTTCCAGTTCTCTTCTGAATTCCACCTGAAACAAATGAAACATAACTTAAAATTATCGCACATATAATTAGATACAGTGTGTCCACTTACGTTGTTGACACATGGAAAATAACTTTGTTTTACGAAAAAAAGTTATTCTTCCAAAAAAATTCTTCGTGTTCTAAAACCTAATTGGAAATAATAAAATCTTAAAATTTATCAGCAATATCCGATTAAAGTTCTTTACTCCTGTATTCAAATATTTTAACTAACCTCATATAATGTTAATAAATTTTAAAATTTGTTTATTTGAAATAAGATTTTAGAATATGAAGAACTTTATAAGAACAATAACTTTTTTTGGAAAACAAAAAATAAAAAGTTTTCCATATATCGCTAACTCAAATTTACATTTTAATACTATCATATCGAAACCTTTAGATTGAACTAAAATTAATATCTAACAAATTTGCAAGGGGTAAAGAATAGGAGCCATCTTGAAAAAGGAGGTAAGTTTGTTTTTTTTTTTAATAACTTATTTGGATAACATCCTAGCCTAAAATGACTGAGAGCAAAGTTGTTTAAAATAAAATTACCTACAAAATGAGTACTCACAATTTATTAAAAATTAAATATAAAATAGTGAATTTTTTATGGTATCTATTTTCAGAACATTAAAACACACAATAAACATAATAAAGCTAAAAAAAAATCGACCAATCCGAATAATGGCAAATAAACATTATTAACATTATTAAATAAGACATTATCTTTTCCAAAGACGTCCGCTAAACTCATATTCCATCTAAAACAGCCAATAACTCAAACCGCGCTCAATTATTTCCCATGGCTGTTAGACAATATGCACTTCATCATTGTATATAGACTTCCTAGTAGGATACCCTACGTGTAATTATTGTTGGAGCCACTTGCGAGCGACATCTATCATAAATTTTGTTAACTTGACACTATTTTAGCCTGTACAGATACGCTCTCTGGGAGGAGGAAATTCTAACTAATGAGTATGGCAATATAAAGTGCCAGAAACGTATTTAGGGGTCGATTCTTACATTTATGTTAATAAAAAATAATAAACAGCCCAAGTAAAATTAATAATTTACTTTTGTAGGAAATTTTATGTTCTACAATTTTTACTTATACTAATTTTTCATAAAAATGCATATTTTTGGCTAAACATTTAAAATTAATGGTATTTTGTTCAATTTTTTAATTTTAGTATTTACCATTAAAAACATTTTTTTAATAACTTTAAAATCAATAAATAATTAATATTTCATTGAATTTTATTCAAAATGAGAAATATGCCTTTTTTAGGTTTTCTGGATCAAGATGAATTAATAAAATTAGTTAAACAAAATCAATTTTTTCATTAAAAATTCATGGCTTTTGAATTTTTTCAACTTTTTACAATTTTGGTTATAACATCTACAAATATTATGAAATAATTCACACATATATATAGTACCTTTTGCTCCCTTTCGGGTACTGTATTTACTTTTTTATTTGTTGTATACTTTTTGATAAAACGAAATTATAAAAATAAAATTTAAATTTTTATTGAGCAATTTTTTTAATAATTCCACAATTTTTGAAACAAAAATTTGAAAAAAAAAATACAATTTTAAAGTTTTTTATTACAAATTTCATTGTATTATTTTTAATTTTTAATATTAAAATTTTGCCAAGTTAATAATTTTATGTTCTACAACTTTGGAATCTTATTATTTTTCATTAAAATGCATAATTTTGGCTTAAAATCTAACAAAATGCCCTAAAATATGTATATATTTCTTTCACCCCTCTAGCGACAAAACTATGCGGAATTCGAAAAAACAGTTTCGGATAAAATGTGTAGAAAATTTTATGTTCTACAAGTTTGATAATCTGTAAATTTCATTAAAATGGATAATTTTGGCAATTTACAAAAGTTTGAAAACAATAACTTTTTGATAGATTGATAGATAAAGTTTATTCATGTGAAATCGGAAAGTAAAAATTAAAAGCATAACATATAAAATTAAATTTTTAAATTCGAAACATAAATTTTGGAACTTTGAATTCTAACTCGTGTGAAGTTGGCGCCCGGAGCTAGCGTCCAAATGCAGCTCCCACCCCCCACTACCAAGCCAAACTCACACGATACACAAATCATAAAAGTAGAATATTAACAAATTATTTTCTCATTCAAAACTAGGTGTTCTGACATGGTCTTATATGGCAGGAAAACAAATTATTTACATATCTAACTAGAATTAAAAACTCAATTCTGTAAGTGAGATAAAGGATAAAATAACCCTATTAACCATTAAACATTTTTTTCTATCAAAACCAAGTTTTGTTACACCATTCCAATTTGGCACAAAAAATAATTTATAAATTTATCCATCTATAAAAAAACTCAAATCTCTAAGTGAGTGGGATCAAGGGTAAAACAACCCTAATAATTTTAAAATATTTTTTTCTTCCAAAACCAAGTTTTGTGACACCATCTAATAATACACATAAAATAACTTAAAAATATACCTATCTACAGAAAAAAAGACAAATCTCCAAGTGAGTGGGATCACTAAATTTTCTTTTATTGCGTTTTTATCATTTAATCTATTTTCTTATATTAAATATATACAGGGTAGCTCAACAGATATATGAAACACTTTATAAAAAGTTTTTTATGTAGATATATGCAGGGTCTATGAGTACAATTTAAATTTGTTTCGATTTATACAGGGCGTCTCAAAATAAAGATTTGCATTATACTTATATATTTTTCATAGTTCTACAACTCTCATTGTGTAAAACTTACAGATTTATTTGAAAGGTATTAATGGCGGTTAAAAGCAAATATTTTAAAATGATTTTCATGTATACAGGGTGGTCCATTAGTAACCTAGGCAAATGTGAAAAATCACATTTTTGGTAAAAATCTAAGTAGGGTGTTCTGGCTTTGGATCAAAAGTAGATAATCAATCAAGTATCCTTAGCATAATAAACAATGCTATTGTTTTAATGATACCAATTTTACACGCTTTTAATAAAAGGATAGTATAAATAACAATTCTAATTTACGGAGAGTAAATTGCAGTGTTGAAGGGCAAAAAATTCAGTATCCATTGATGAATACTTACACAAAGTGTCTCATTTGAAAAAACTGTAATCAAAGTTTTTGGAATGTCAAATGTATTTTAGATCAAAAATAAAAATAAAAAATTTAAAACTGAGTTTAAAAAAATCTACAGTTTATTGGCTTTGTACATTGGTAATTTTAAAACTTGTGATTTTTTTAAAAATGTCGTGCTCACCCTGTATACATGAAAATAATTTTAAAATATTTGCTTTTAAGATCTATTGCCCCGGTGAGTCAAGTAAAAATACCGAAAAAGGTGCGCTGCGATATTTTTTAATATAAAATTCACAATTTTTAAAATGGGTCTTTGATTTTTTTACACTAAAAGTGTGTTTTAAGTACTACCTGACAACATTAAAAATATGAACAAATAACTTCAACATGGTCCAGAAAAAAAATTATTTGGTTTTAAAAATGATGATTTCGTGATTCTTATTTTAAACGCTATAGGCACTTATTGTTCAATGAATTTAAAATTTTCTTTTTTTATTTTTTAAATAATACATACTTATACAATTTGTATTACAAATATATCAAGAATTAAAAAAAATAGAAAAATGGGAGAACACTAATTTTAAACAAATTTACTTTAATTTTTGCTCAATATTAAGTAAAGTAAATTTGTTTAAAATTAGTGTTCTCCCATTTTTCTATATTTTTTTTTAATTCTTGATATATATATTGGAAACCAATTAAAAAAATAAAAATTTTTTCCATAGAAATTCATGTGATACCAATTATCTACAAACTGCTTGAACTTTTTTATTTATTAGATTAATAGTAAACTCACAATCCTTAAAACGCCGACCCATGGTCACATGTAAATTAATTTTTTTTCTTGATCATATTGAGTTTTTTTGTTTATATTTTAATGTTGTCCGGTAATCCTTAAAACACACTTTTGGTATAAAAAAATTCAAAAACCCATTTTGAAAATTTTAAATTTTATATTAAAAATAAATCTGTAAGTTTTACACAATATAAAAGTTATAGAACTACGACAGAGGTTTACCAAACCCTGTATATAAAATCTCAAAAATATATTGTTACCTACGGATGCTGTAAAATTGATAAACAACACAAAATAAAAATATAATATAATGCGGATCTGACCTGACCAAAAAGGGAAAACTAGGTATTTAAATAATTGTTCAAGGTCAGCGGATCCAACCCTCGACAAGCGATTATGTCCCTTAATAGCAAGCTAGCATCCAAATACAGGTGCTGCCATCTATACTTAGCCTCCATCTCGGTCCAACGTAGTCTCCATAAGAGTATCCTACTAGGAAGTCTATATACAATGACTTCATCATTGTTGCTCCGGGTTGTTATACTCTCGTCGTGTCCGAGATCTATTCTCCTGTCCGGTGCCGCTCTTTTAGAGTTATGTCTTGCCGTTGTCGCAGACACAGTCACAGCGGATTTTATTTATTTCCTATGCGTTGGCAGGACTGCGCGACGGCTCCGTTGGCAATCCTGGCTCGACCGCCATATTGGACCGTCTGAGCCGCGGAACAATTGCACCACAAAACTAAATTTTGAAACAATAGAAAAAAATACAAAATATTATAGATTATTGGTGTTTATATGTTAATGGTTAGAGTAGTGACAATACCTATTGTTTACATTTTTTTAATAACAAATGTAATTTTATTGTTAATATCCATGTAGGGAAAGACTTTTATGCAAGTCAAAGATCCAACTGCTACCATCCCCCATTTCTCCACTACAGGTCGCATGTTAGACCCTGACCGCAACAATAGCGAGAAATGAGATAACAAGCTACGGCTAGTCTTTGATTAAAAATAGGTATCCATAGTGGGATAGGTTAGTTAATACTTTTTTATTAATTATTGGAGTCAAATAGTTTTTACAACACAACGGTTAATGATTTTCAGAATAAAATAATTGTAATAAAGAATAAAAAAATAGTGCAGTTGGGTCCTTCCTCTGTTCTTCTGCTCGCCCTTTTTGATACATCTCAATTGAGCAGAGAGCACACTACGATGTGTGGGACTGTGCACGATCACGTGAAGGATTATGATCGGCGGTAACGGCATTACTTGTTACCTACATCGTGGAGATGATTTCGAGAAACGTAAAGAATACTTTTTGAAATGTTAATGGGGCGTATACAGCGAGAGCGTGAATCGCTCAAAAGAAAATAGCACCTGCTTAGAGGAATTATTTATTGGTATCAGCAGAAAGAAAATTGGCAACAGCAGAAAAAAAATTATTATTACATTAAAATAAATAAATAAAGACAGTCTTAAATATAATTTAGGTTCCAGATATTTGAAAATTATATTGATAAATAACCAATTGCTATAACATTTTCGTGATAGTTTTGTTGCTATTCAAAATAAAAGAACAATTACCGTGTATGATAACTTTCTATGGTAACCGGAAAATACGTTTTAACAAATATTATTATTTTTAATAAACCGAATAAAGCCATTTTGATTCGAAAATTAATAAATTGAGATAATTACTTCAGCTTTGATGTCGCCGTTCTGGATATCGTTCAGCTTTTAATATTAGCGCGAGTTTCACCATAAACCATCAACACATCATGCATTGTTTTCGCGAAATAAAAAGTAAGACATTGTAATAAAAATTTGAACCTTTTCAGTTTCTAGGAAGGTAACAAATAAAGCAAAAAACGGAAAATGGGGAAAACGTAGGAAAATTTGGAAAAAGTTGAAAATAGGGAAACAGTAGAGAAAATTGGGAAAAATGAGGAAAATAGGACAAACTAGAAAAAATTTAGAAAACTAATCAAAAATAAGAAAAAAATATGGAAAAATAGGAAAAATAGGGCAAAATTAAGAAAACTAGGAAAAAATGGGGAAAAATTGAGAAAATTAATAAAAAAATTAGAAAAATAGGAAAAATAGGGCAATATTGGGGAAAATAAGTAAAAATGGAATATATTAAATAATGGAAAATAATAGGTATAAATAGAAAAAAAATATTAAACAATAATAAAAAACAGAATATGAAGAAAGTGAAAAATAACAATAGGGAAAAATGAAAAATGGGGAAAAATAAGTACAAATACAATAAAATAATGAAAACCAGGAAAAATTAGAAAGAAATAGGAAAAATGGAAAAAATGTGGAAAATAGCGAAAACTCGAGAAAATAGGAGGAAAAATTTGCGAAAAATTGAGACGAATTCGGAAAAAAAGGAAAAGATAGATTAAATAGGGAAATTAAGAGATAAATACAAAAAAATTGATAAAAACAAGAAAATGTATATGAAAAAATAGTGAAATATAAATAAGGAAAAATAGGGCAAAATAGATAAGGGATAAAACAGTAAAAAATAATGAAAAACAACAAGAATTGAGGTAAATGGGAAAACAGTATAAAATATGGAAAATCAGGAAAGATAGCGAAAAATAAGGTAAAATAGCGATTCATAGCGAAAAATTAGGAAAAATAGGAAAAAAACAAGAACAAATGGTGAAAAATAGAAAAAATAAAGAAAACGACGAAAAATAGAAAAATGGGAAAAAATTTAAAAAAACAGGCAAAAATAGGAAATAATAATTATGATGGTGGTGAGGTTTTCCTACAGCTATATCCAAATGGCGCCATCAATCCTCAGTAATTCGCCCCGGAGCGACACGGCAAAAAATAATAATAGCCGTCCCTTCCAGCACAAGCCATTGGCTTTCTGGGGTTCACTCCTAAGGGGGTGAAATGTAGGGAGAGTATTATTATTAAAATAGAAATAAATGGGGGAAAAATTATGAAAACTAGGAAAAATATGAATAAATAGAAAAAATAGGGATAATTTGGGAAAAATAAGTCCAAAGATGAAAATATAAAAAAAAATCAAAAAAAATAAAGAAAATAGTATAAAATAATAGTAAAGAGGAACAAATAGAAAAAAATTGGATAAATGAAAAATGGGGAAAGTAGCGAAAACATGAGAAAATGGGGGAAAAATAGTGAAAAATCTGGAAAAATATGGTAAAATAGGGAAATTTGGGTAAAATAGTGAAAAATGGGGAAAAATAAGAAATAATAGGGAAAATAGAACAAAATAGATAAAAAAATGAGGACAAATAGAGAAAAACAAGAAAAAATCATGAAAAACAGTAAAAATAGGAAGAAATAGGAAAAAACAAGCAAAGTTCGGTCGTCCAGGTACTAATGGGACTCCGTAGCAAAGCAGGGGTATTCAGCTAGTATGTACATAAAATTTTGACGAAATTCCAAAATACTATGAAAATTATTTTTACCAAGGTAAAAACACACTTTCCAAATTCAATTTTGGATATTTGTCCACTTTTATATTCATTCATTTTTGTTTAAAATTTCGTAATAAAAAATAGGGAAAAACATAAAAAATAAAGAAAAATTGAGGAAAATGGGAAAAGTAGGGAAAAACTAGCGAGTGTGAAAAATAGGAAAAACAAGAAAAAATCAATGAAAAAAAAGGAAGGAAAAAATGGAAGAAATAGGAAAAAAAAATAGTTCAAAAAGTTTCATCACTTTTTAAAACTTTTTTTTTCTACTACCGTGCGTAAAGTACTTACTTTACGCACGCTAAGGAGTGCGTAAAGTTTAACTTTTTTTCAGTAGTGCGTAAAGTAAAATGAAATTTTCAAAATAACTTTTTTACATGTGCAACACATTTTTTGCAATATCCTTTTGTTTCTTATCTTGCCAAGGTTCTATGTGCCAGAAATCAACTGGTTAACTTCAAGATTTTTTAAAAAAGCTTGTTAACTTTCATGCGAAATCTATTTTTGTAAATAAAAATTATGGTAGTAGAAAAATTATTGTATGCAACTAGTGTGTAAAGTGCCTTTTTTCACTCATGTGATTGTGGCACTCGCCTTTGGCTCGTGCGACAACATTCACATCCGTGAAAAAAGTATCACCGACTTGATATAACCACAATTTAAATAACATTTTAATAAATTTGAAATATTGGAAAATTTCTTAATTTTTACCTGCTTTTATTTGGTCCTCAGTTTACATCTCGGAGTATTAATCCCTGTTTCAAACGGTCCTCAGCTTACGTGTCATACAGGGATGTAGTCCTCAGTTTACATACTCCGAATTAGACCACTATTTTCGAGTATTTAGCATTATCAGCTATTTTCTTTATGAAGTTTTGAGTAATTTATCTCTATTTTTTTTGAGTGATTAATATTTTAATCTCAGTTAAAGATGATTACCCCCGATTTGGCATCAATCAGATTATGGCTTAGTGTGAATTATCAAAATTCACCCCAACTTATTTGCGATGTGTGACCGGTTATCTAAATGCGATCGTCACTTTTGGCCACGTGCCTTGCGCAACTCGAAGCCTGCTTGTTTAAATAAATGATTGATGATCGTCGGCAAGATCGTCTTTTGTTTGTTGGAAAACAGGAAACTGGCCTAATTCTATTTAGTTGGCTTTGCGTTTGGTTTCGCTTCGGCGTGGGTAGGTGGCGATTTGTCGATAGATTTGTAAAGGTAATTTCTGAGTTTTGCTTGTGCTCTAATTTTGTGTAATTTGTGACAAATATATCTAAGATGTTAATAGTACAAGTCGGTTAGAAATAAATGTTGTTAACTGAAAATTATTAAATACCATAGTTTTTGGCACTACATTTCATAGAAAAATGAGGCACTTTATTTTATCCGCAAATATCGGTGTTATTGTACTGACTGGTAGTTAAACGTCATCCTTTTTGGAAATGACAAAGTCTGAAAGTTTAAATGGCCCCGCACGAAACATACCGAAAATGGCCCTCGGTTAAAATGCTTCATAATCGGGGATATTATCCAAATATTGATGCTGATAAAAAGTCTCCACGTGCGTAGGTCCGAAAACGAGTCCCACATGAATTATAGACAATTGGAAATATCATTTTTTCAACATTAAGTGATTGCTTCAGCCAAACGATATAAAATCGTATAAAACGGCTTACATGTTTATTTCTGAACTTTTTGAATTCTACTTGGTAGCGAAAAAACAAAATGTATACAGGGTGATCACAGTTTATAACTTCAAAACTATTTAATTTATAATATAGGTGTATAGGTTTCTGAAATCAGCTTCACAGGATGAATCTAAAAATGTATAAAAATTCAGGGTGTAAAAAAACCATAATTCTCATATGTATCACTTGACTGAAACACCCTGTATAATTACAATTATTTTTAGCTTGTCTTTTCTGATATAAATGTCGCTGCGAACAGATTTTAAAAAAATATTTAGATTTTGCTCCACATAATAAATATTTTTGTGAAGCATTTTTACTTGTTATTTTGTTCTTAAAACAATTTTTACAACTTACAGGGTGAGTCAACACTCATCAAAAATTAAACAAAAATGCCAAAATAATTCGAATGAAAAGAGATATCACTTTGCGGTTTTGACAGGTCAATAAGTCATCTTATTTGCCTTTTTGTAAACCGGTTATAGTTATAGAATTGCATTTTAAATATCTCAGAAAAAATTATAAATATAGTTAGATGTCACATAACGCAATGTAGTTGGCGATTGAAAGATTAAATGTGTTGTTGTTTTTTGTTTCTGAAATCTCCCTTTAATGCTCTTTGCATGTAGTCTACATTTGTGAAAATCTGTTCAGGCAAATCTGAGTTACAGTCCTTTTGATGTCAACGAAAGTACACTTCCCCACCACTTAAGAATAGGTGATACAGAAAAATGACATAGACAAAAGTTGTAGAATAAAGACAGCATTTTCTAAAGATAGTATTTTTTACCAACATTAATTACTGAATATTTTGTAAAAACCCCAATTATATTTTATAAGTGATAGAAAGCGCCACCTAGCGGAAATTCACGAGCTTCAAAATATTTTTAAGCAATATTTTAGGGCCAATTTTGTTATAAGAATTTATTTTCTCCAAATGCTAGGACAAACGGTTTCCGACATAATGCCGGTCGCCACTCTTAATGAATCACCCGGTAAAAAATTGGATTACTAATAATAAGTTACAGATTTTCTGCGGAAAAAATCCTAAATTGTGCTCGGGAGCTCGGTGCTTACGAGCACTTTTTAAAATTGGTTCTTGGGGCTTAAAAAACTTTACCAAACGTTTTAGAGCTCGTCAAAAGTGCTCGCGAGCACTTCAAAAGGCTCGCGGGAATTCTAAAAGACTCGCGAGAACTCTAAAAGGCTCGCGAGAACTCTAAGAAGCTCGCGAGACTCTAAAAGGCTCACGAGCATTCCAAAAGTATCACGAGCATTCCAAAAGGCTCGCGAGCATTCCAAAAGTATCGCGAGCACTAAGCTCTTTCATGAACATTTTTTAATTCACACTAGAAAATATTAGTCTAAATTGGAAAAAAAATATTTACTATTTTGACTATGACAAAAAAATTACATATACATCTCGTGTAATATTTCTTAAAATAACGTGTTATTAAGTAGTAAACAAAGTGAAGGTACTTTTGACTTTACAATGTCCGTCCATCTGTCTGTCTGTCTATGTGTCTTAGCGATAACTTGAGAACGGTTTCGAATTTTGGAACTCGGCTTTCGGCAATCGATAGCTTGCCCACCTACTATTTCCAGTGGCCTAAGTAAACTCTACAACCACGTGTCTGTCCGTCCATCTGTCCATAGCTGAGCTAATTGAATACTGTTCTAGGTTGCTGCGTTTATTAGTATATTAAAATAAAAATTTCAAAAGACAATAATTTTGCCCATGCACCAATATTTAGAAAACAAGTCGGTTACGTGTTTTGTTCTTATGTATTTAAAAATAATTGCTTTGTTTTTATATTTAAAAAGTTCAGAAATAAAATTAAATTTTGGAAATTTTTAACATTGGTTCTTATACAGTGTGTCCGTAAAGTATGGAACAAATTCATTTTTAGCTAAACAGGCAATTTTAAGAAATAATCCTGAAACACGTCGATTTTTGATTTTAATTTACCGTATTTTAAAATAATAATCTAATATACAGGGTGAATTACTTTCGAGTAATGAAGTCACAGTCATTTTTTTAAATGGAACACCCCCTTATTGTTTCAATTTTCGGATTACTCTAGCTGAGCTGATGCCAAAAATGTATCACATGTCGGAGACGGACATTCGGGCGCGGCCGGTCGGGCGCTGCCGTTCGGGCGCCGCCATTCGAGCGCCACCGTTCGGGCGCGGAGACAATCGGGCGCGAGGACGAACGGGCGCGGCCGTTAGGGCGCCAGCCATTCGGGCGCGAAATTCTATATTTCATAATAAAAACAATGTCATACATTGAAAACATCGAGGTCCACATTTTATATTTAAAAATATTGATGATCAAATATTAAAATTTTATTTCTTAGTCTTAAAATATTATTTATTATCTACGACAATAAACATTTTTACGGCGCATATTTCAGATATTTAGTGGTCAAAACTACGACCTCACTTGCTACAATAAAAATATATAAAAGGTAACAGAAGATTACTTGGTAGTGTGTACACACTTAATATTAATGAATAAAAACGAAAATTCGTACTTTGAAGTGTGTAATAATGAAAAGAAAGAAAATTCGTCCTTTATAAATAAAACAATCATATAAAAAAACTAAATAAATATATTATGGATTCATTTGATAATTATGTGCAATGCCACGTAAAAATTCTATTATATTTCTATTTTGGTAGTTTTCAACCAAATTTTTTATACGTCTATCTGCATGTATGTAGGCTTGTTTTTTCATTGGCGGTTCGTTACCAGCAACTAATTGTTCATAAAAAACATCTCTACCTCTCTGAATTTTCCTCAAACTGATGATCAGCTTCCAAATCGTGGGATGGCTCATCGACAACTTAGTTTGTAATCGCCTGTGTGCCGCTTCGGCATGATTATTTGTTGACCTGAACCTCAGGTGTATCAGAAGATTCCCTATGTAGGAAATGTGAGGAAGAGGACGAAACTCCTCTTCATGTATTATGCTATTGCCGGGACCTGAACAGGGAAAGGGAATGGCACTTTGGGGTATAGTATCCTGAACCCGAAGAGATAGCGAAAGCTAAAATCAGGACTATTCTTGACTTTGTCAAGAGTAATGGACTGATGTGAAAACTGGCGGGGTACAATAGGCCTAGAGCCTCAGTGCAGGTGGGACCTCCCACGCCAGATTCAGGAAAAAAAAAAAAAAAAAAAAAAAAAAAAAAAAAAAAAAAAAAAAAAAAAAAAAAAAAAAAAAAAAAAAAAAAAACGAGAAACTGGTACGGTTGAAAATGCACGCAAATCAGGTCGTCCCTCTGCAAATTCTGATACAGCATTAGATGTTTTACTTAGTTTTGAAGAAGATGCGCACAATTCTGTGCGTAAAGTTAGTCGCTATATCGGTGTTAGCAAAACAACGGTACACAAACTATTAATGCTTGAAAAATGGCATCCTTATAAAATCAAACTTGTGCAGGAATTAAACGAAGATGATCCCGATAGAAGAATCCAATTTTGCGAATAAATGATGGATAAATGTCACCGAGACAAAACATTATTTTTTCTGATGAGGCCACTTTCACGTTAAATAGCAAGGTCAACCGTCACAATTTTAGATACTGGGCAAAAGAAAACCCCCACTGGATGCGTGAGCATCATACACAATACCCGCAAAAGGTAAATGTATGGTCTGGAATTGTAAGAAATCGAATCATCGGACCCTACTTTATCGAAGGTAATTTAAACGGGGCAAAGTACCTTGAGTTTTTAAGGGGGTATCTCGTACCTACTTTACGTAATTTGTTTCGCAGCAGACGTAATCCTGGAGATTTTGATGAAAGCTTATGGTTTCAACAGGATGGTGTATCTCCACATTATGCTGTAGATGTTAGAAGGTACCTAGATGAAATTTTTCCGAACAGGTGGATTGGTAGACGTGGACCTATTGAATGGCCAGCGAGGTCACCAGATTTCAATCCTTTGGATTATTTTATGTGGGGCCATCTGAAGAATGTTGTGTATCAAACGAAACCAGCAAATATTCAAGAATTAAAAGAGAGAATTCGGACAGCAATAAACAATATTTCTCAAGACACAATAAACAAGGTTCAACAAGAATGTGTACACCGTTTGGGTTACTGTCAAATACATTTATAAAGTCATGTATTTCATCATATTCTGTTCGCTAGACAATAAGTATTTTTGATAATATTGTTAATTTAACTAATATAGAAAGTTACGCGTTACTTTATGAGCACACACAAAACTATTGTATTTTTGTCCACCCTGTACCAATTGGAATCAACATGTGATACATTTTTGGAATCAGCTCAGCTAGAGTAATCCGAAAATTGAAACAAAATGGGGGCGTTTGATTAAAAAAAAATGACGGTGACTTCATTAAATTAAAATCAAAAATCGACGTGTTTCAGGATTATTTCTTAAAATGGCCTGTTTAGCTAAAAATGAATTTGTTCCATACTTTACGGACACACTGTATTACATTTCTATGGCGTTTTGTTGGATTTACTCCCATTTTATAAATAAGCCAACAGACACGTCCACTTTAATAATTTAATATTCAAAAAGTGCTTAGTGCTCGTAAATTTAAAGCGCTTAGTGCTTGCGGGCGCTTTCCTGTTAAAGTGCTTAGTACTAGTAATTTTTAAGAACTTTTTTTGAGTGCTTAGTGCTGGTGAGCACTTTTTCTCAGTGCTCGTCACAGCTCTGCCCTGAAGAAAATATTTTGTAAAGTTCTATGCGAAATAAATTTAAAATTAAATATAATGTTGCAAAATTATTGAACATTCAGAATAATGATGATTCTAAAAGTGTAGAAATGATGGAGTTATTAAAAAATATTAATTAGATATTTATTATATTGATTTAAAAAATTATATTTCTTTGGTGATTATATTTAACTTAATTTTCGATAACAAAAATTGTTCCACTTTTTTTAAACGCAGTGTATTTTAAAAGTAAAATAAATATTTCTTAAGCTCTGACAAAATAATTTGTTAAAATTTTAACAATTCGATTAAAGAATTAAAAAATTAATAAACATGCAAAGTGTCATATTAAAAATCAAGCCTAAAATAATTAAGTACCAAACGGTACTTTTGAACACCTTAGTCATTTGGTTCATAAGTTTTAATTACTACGATAACATTATTTTTCAGTCAATAATTTTAGCTAAAATTACGTGAATAATAGACAATTTCGGTAGCGGTTTTATTATTAAAATAGTAAATATTTTGATATTATAAATAATTAAAAATTTTCCTGTACTATAAGACGTGTAAAATAAGCAAAATAATGTGCAATTTAGACGTAAATGTTGATGAATGAAAAGCCGAAGTAAGAACAAAAGAATGTAAGTGTTCTAACCATTAAGAAAATCTACAAAAATAGATACTAATGAATGAAATCTATTTTCAGTGAATATTTTTACTTGTTTAATTTTTCTTATATTTCAGGAGACCAGGTGCAATACTAAAAATATTTCTCTCAGGAAATTACACATGGGAAGTCGGTTTATCATTATTTTTAATTATATGCAAAAAAATTTAATATCTAAATCAAGCCTCATGTTTATTACTCTCGTAACAATGCAACTGTATTTTATTTTCAATAAATGCAAATTAGCAATAACTAGTAATAACCCCAAGTACAATTCTAAGGCTGTTTTGCATAAAAGATACGCAGTTATAATCTTTATTGTTTTCATAAGTCATGTGATCAATCATCAGGGAGTTTAAGTCACGTGCGTTGGTGATGTAGCTACGGCGAGGTACGCCCACGGGGTCTTAATTTTCGCTAAAAACACCCTGTGTAATATACCCGCGGGGTTTCTGTTTAGTTGTACATTGGCGTACTTGTCAAAAGGGATTACAAATTCCAAATAATTAAGAGCGTGATTTACTTTATGAACAGAAAGCTATAAGTAGTGTAAGCAGTAGTTTCGTATTCCCCCGATTTTATTTTATTTTAATTTTTAAGAAAGCAAAAAAAATAAACATAAAGAGGTTAAATCTACTTTCGAAAATTTTCAAAATATGTTTTAGCTTCTTCTGAAAAAAATCGTGAAAATCGTTTGGCTGGAGCAATCACTAAACAGGGTGATTCAAATTTGTGTAGTTTAGATCATGCTGTATACATTTTGTTCTTGTTCCACTAACTAAAACTCAAAAAGATAGGGACATGTAAGCCGTTTTATCCGATTTTATGTCGTTTGGCCGTAGCAATCGGTTAATGTTGAAAAAATGCGATTTTCAATTGTCTATAACTTCAAAACTAATAAGTTTGCATAAGTGTAAGAGGCTTTTGAAATGAGCTTCTCCCGACAAATATAAAAATGTAAAAAAAATATAGGGTATTCCATTCGAATAAATATAACTATAATTTTAAAGTGTACTCATATACACTATGTATACATATACCTGCATTAAACATTTTTTATAAAATCTTACCATTGTCCATATAAAGTCCGATGCGTATAGGGTGCGCCACCCTGTATATGTTGACGCACTTACTCGAGAGGGTAATGGTAGTAGACAAAAATAGATAATAGGAAAAAATAGGGAACATGGAAAAAAATGGAGAATAATAGGAAAGAAATAGGGGAAAAATACGCAAAAATAGGGACTATAAGGGAAAAAAAGAAAAATTGAAAAAATGGGGAAAATAGCGACAAATGGGGGAAAATGGGAAACAATAGGGAATAATAGAGAAGCTTGAAAAAAATACAAAAAATAGGGAAAGTGGGACAAAACGTCGAAAAATAGGTAAATTAGAAAAAAGTAGCGTAACATATGGGAAAAAAATCGGTTATGTCGCCCCAAAACTTTCCCGACGAGTATCCACGAATACTTTATCAGATATTTAATGTTAAAGTTTCAACTTTTGACATTTTTTAATTTTTGACAGGTGACAGTTGGAGAAATAATTTTGACTGTTCTGAATAGAGTTTTTAAGGGCTTTCAAACGACATATTGCATGTCCAATTCCGTGACATATTGCTTCTATCATTTTTTGATAGTGATACTTCCGTTTGACAGATCTCGTACAAAAACTAATTTATTCTTCCGACAGATAGCCCAAACACATATACCAAATTTCAGCTCAATCGGATTAACACTTCTTCAGATATATAATGCTGATTTTTCAAATTCAGACATTTTTTTATTATTGACAGGTGACAGTTGGAGAAATAATTATAACTGTTCTGAATAGAGTTTTTCTAGGGCTTTCAAATGACGTATAGCATGTCCAATTCCGTGACATATTGAATCTGTCATTTTTTGATAGTGGTACTTCCGTTTGACAGATGTCGTACAAAAACTAATGGGTTCTTCCGACGGGTAACCCAAACCTCTATACCAAATTTCAGCTCAATCGGATTAAATGTGTGTTCTCTATCGTGGAAGAATACACACACACACACACACACACACACACACACACACGCACACGCACACGCACACGCACACGCACACGCACACGCACACGCACACGCACACGCACACGCACACGCACACGCACACGCACACGCACACGCACACGCACACGCACACGCACACGCACACGCACACGCACACGCACACGCACACGCACACGCACACGCACACGCACACGCACACGCACACGCACACGCACACGCACACGCACACGCACACGCACACGCACACGCACACGCACACGCACACGCACACGCACACGCACACGCACACGCACACGCACACGCACACGCACACGCACACGCACACGCACACGCACACGCACACGCACACGCACACGCACACGCACACGCACACGCACACGCACACGCACACGCACACGCACACGCACACGCACACGCACACGCACACGCACACGCACACGCACACGCACACGCACACGCACACGCACACGCACACGCACACGCACACGCACACGCACACGCACACGCACACGCACACGCACACGCACACGCACACGCACACGCACACGCACACGCACACGCACACGCACACGCACACACACACACACACACACACACACACACACACACACACACACACACACACACACACACACACACACACACACACACACACACACACACACACACACACACACACACACACACACACACACACAGACCGACAGACAGACTTCCATCTGGAAATGGATGTTTCTGTTTTTATCTAGAATTTTTTTTTTAGCTCGTTCACAATACTTTCCCTTCTAGGAGGTGGGTCGGGAAAGTAAAAATAGAGTAAAATAGGAAAAAAATAGTAAAATTATAGTAAAATAGGGAAACATGGTGAAAAATAGAGAAATTAGACAGATAGAAACGGGGAAAATATGAAAAAATTATGAAATTATCGAATACTAAGGAAAAACAGGGAGAAATAAGGAAAAAGGGAAAAATACGAAAAAAATAGGAAATGATAGATAAAGCAGAGAAATTAGAGATAAATAGAGAAAAATCAGAAAAAATAGTGCAAAAATAGTGAAAAGTAGAGGAAATTAAGGAAAAATAGTAAACCAGAAAAAAATTGATAATAAAGAAATTGAAAAAATTGTGAAATTAGAGAAAAAGAGGGAGAAATATAAAAAAATTCTGGAAAAGAAGAAAAAATATGGAAAAGCAGGGAAAAATAAGGGGAAATAGGTAATAATAGCGATAAATAGGAAAAAATAAGAAGAAATGGTGAAAAATAGAGAAAAATAAAGAATAATTATGAAAAATGGAAAAAATGGGAAAAAATATGTAAAAATAGGAAAAAAACAAGTAAAGTTCGGTCGTACAGGTACTACTTTAGTCTCCGTAGCAAAGTACGGGTAATCAGCTAATAGTGTTGAAATTGGAGCATTAGCCCAATAGGGACATTTAATGGGCATCGTGAGTTCTACAATATATAAAAATTCGAGCAAATTCACGGAAAGCCAATTTCCCATTGATGTGGTGCGTGCATGGTCCTTTTGTCAATTATTTCATACAATACATAAATAATATTACAAAAATTCAATATAATTTTCCAAAAATAAAATATAATGAACAAAGAAACTTAAATATCATGAAATTTGTACCACTTATATTGGAATTAATAATACGAAAAAAAAAATTTTTTATCTTGACTATTTTCCTTTAATAATTTTTTTTATTAGTTCTATTAATACATCAGAGCGGTCTAGGTACACCACAAAGAATTTCGATTGCAAAAAAAACCGATTGGCAGCGGTATTATTTATTATTTTCTTAATTACTGAAAAAAAATAAGAACTTCAGGATAAAGAGCAAAGTTTATTAGTTTAGTCTTAAGTTTATTATTTTTTGAATGACATTAGCAATAATTTTAATATAAATATTAATAAGAAACGAGTCATAAAGGTTGAAAAATTACTACTACGCCTATGTATTTTTTTCATTGCCCATTCTTATTTCAATTAAGACAGCGAACAATCATTTAAAATTAGTCATATATCATACAGTTATGAAATATAACGTCTTGCTTTAAACATTTATTGTTTTGCTATGAATTATGGTTTAGTTATCAAAAATTTAATGAACAATTTCTGCCTATCAATCATATTTCTATGATTTATGATTATTTAAATATTGCTTATTACCTAAATTATCTATGTGGGCTAATATAATATTAATAACGACATTAAATTGATAATGGAGCTTGAGTTAATTTTGATTATTGGAAAATATGTAAAAATTCCAATATAAGACATTAATAAATGTTTTCAATAGCACCGATAGCAGTATTAAATTTGTTTTAATAAAGTTATTCTTCTCCGTCATATTCCGATATGTAAAACACATTTTAATATGAAAATATAAACCGGAATGACGTGGAACAAGTTAATCGGAATTTGAACTGGCTAACAAACGATCTGATGAAAAATTAAGCCTTGTAACAACTCATTCATTCTTGGTTTATATAAATTGCGCTCATTACGAGATGGTACCACGGTGGGCAAGACGAAGAACACGGAGATCATAACCAAGATTAATATATCGTGGTGTCAGAAGGCACAAAGCCCGTACACAAATGATCCCATCAGGAACCATGTCAAAAAACTATGTTTACAACTTATTTTTAAAACCGGCAAAAGACAAAAAAAATCAATCTACCTATGTAATGAACAGATCGAATAAGAAATAAAGTTTCTGGTAATAATTATTAAATTAAATTTATGGTGGAACTGACTTCTAATAAAAATTTTAATACCATTTGTCTTTGTTAAATATTCGTTTATAAACAAATTTTTCGATTTTTCCGAAAACAGTTTAATTTGAAAACTTAACGAATTTGAATTTGGAGATTGATGTTCTGAAAAAAACCCGAGAATTTTAGCTTGGAGGTTTTATTATTTGAACATCAATCTTCAAATTAAAGTTAAATTTTCTAAAACAAAACAATTTAAGGAAAAATCGAAAAATTTGTTAGCTTACTTTTGCCCCCGAATAAATAAAAGTTTATTTTCTGTACCCGTTTCTTTCCCGGTTTTTCAAAATTTTATCCCCATTTTTACCCCTTCAAGTGGAGTTACTATATCAAGTGTTATATCAATTTTTTTATAATCTTATTTTTTTATAATTTTATGCGACCTACTTTTAGGTATCCAAATTTAATAATTTTTGTGAAAATAAAATAAATTGTAATAATTTATACTGGATAGGCAATCATCTAAATTTTACAGAAATAATGAAATTAAGTATCCAGATTTAAATAAAAATAACTATTGAACTTTCGGGTGTTGTTCATTTGGTCCCAGCGGTTAATTTTGTCAACGGTGATCAGTAATCCTACCGGTCTTTTGGCCTCAAGTTTTAAAATTAGTTGAGTCTCTTGGGCACAGTGATTATCAACCGTAAAGTAACTAATCCGATTGATTCAAAGTAATATTTTTATGAAAAAATAATAGGAATTATTTCAGTGATTTTTAAAATTTTTTTTTCTCCAAACATATATTATTATCCTTCATTTGATTTGTATGGGAAAGATTTTTTTCTCCAAATAAACAACCTCTCTTTGATTGATTTGACAATAATTTTATTTAAACTGTATCTAGCACAAATTTAAAAAATTAATAGAAAAAAATATAAAAAATCACAAGAAATATACTAATAAAACACACAATACTAAGAAAAATACATAAATAAATTGAATGTTTTCAGAGAGAGTGCAGAAAATCAAATTAAAATTAGTTCCATTTTTATTATGGTTTACTTAATTGCTTAAGAAACAAATAGAGGCAAATTGGTTAGTTAAATAAACAATATCACATTACTTGACTGTAATTTTGTTGTATTACGAAATATTATTTGTATGAAATAAATTGTGTTGTTCGTATGAACCAATAAGATTTGGACTGAAGATAATTAAATTAAATATATTGTTATCTGGATGAACAAATTTTAAACGGTATTTCTCACATGACTGTAAACCTTGCTCACGATTGGTCAAGTGGGGAGAACTCAACGATTTTGAGACGATCATAACCATCAGATCTTCCGAGCTTTGCACATGTCCCTCATCTGATCAGAAATCGAATAGTATGAATTATCAACTTTTTTCATTCAAGAAAACATTTTTCTCAAGCATGAAAACATGTTTTTTTAACCATGAAAACATTTTTTTCAACCATGAAAACATTTTTTCAATCGGAAAAATATTTTTTTTTCCAACAAAACTTTTTTTCATTCAACAAAACATTTCTTTTTAACAAGAAAACAGTTCTTTTGTTGAATTAAGTCATTTATTTGGATATTTAAATAAACAGTTTTGTTGAACCAAATAGAACGTTTCGTTTGACCCATCCAAATAACGTATTTATTTATTTCAAATAAAATTTGGTTAATTTTTCTGTGTAGAATTTCCGGTATTACTCTCATCATAAACCGATTGAGAGTATTAGAGAAGTAAAATAACACAACCCCATTCATAAAACCAATCATTTGACAATTTTATTTAAACTGTATCTAGGAATAACCCAAAATTCAAGAGATCACAAAAATTGTATTTAATGTTTAAACAATCCTATTTCATTTTCCTAGAACCCTAATGCAGCTTTTGCGCCCAAAAACGCTACACCTTTAGAAGTGAAAAAGGATTTAATTCCGGTCTAACCGCTGTGCCGAAATGGGCTCCACCCAAATTTTGTGTTTTAGCTGGACTTAACCAGTTTTTTTTGTAATGGACCCCTTCAAGTACATGTTTGTTTATTTAACAAAGGAAATCTACATACCAATTTTTTAGCGCCTGTTTATTGTGTGGTTTTCATGAACCCCTCCCATTCATTTCAAAAAAAAAAAACTTTCTTTAGGAGAATCTACGTACCAATTTTCAAGCGAATATCACCATTTTTAGTATTTGAGATATTCAATATTCAGTCCATCATTAAACCTTCATCTAAGAAGTTCCTTATCATTTTCTAAGAATTGTACAATGTTTTTTTTTGCGCTTCTCTCACAAAAATAGGATAATAATTATGTAAATTGTTCCAATTTGTTTCCTCAAAAATGTAAAATGTTAAACATTTATTGATATTAATGGCAACTGATATTCATTTCTGCTAACTTATTAAAATAAAATTTGAGCATAGAACTAATAGCTCTGTGTATTTGATTGGTTGAGTTCATGAAGTACTTGGATTTAGTAAAGACATACGTCACTTTTTTTAATTCACTAGAATTTCAGTTCCGACTCATTCAAAAATAGGACTGGCGATTCTCAAGAAAATTTTATTTTGGGAATCAATTCTCTGGAGAAACAATTCCTACGATTTCAAGAATTGGGTCCCTGGAGTGATACAGCCGACTTTTATTTAATAAAGGTTAGTCCTGTTTGGGAATTAAATTAAGAAATGTTAGGGTGACAAAAATATTAAATAAGTTTGTGAATTATACAGTACCCAATTTAAGACCAAACATTCGCTTACAGCTGAAACATATAAATATTACACGAGACAAAGAGAGGACATTATTTGTAGATTCTATAACAGATTCTCCGTAAACATGAATCTTTTAAATGTGTACCGGATATTTTTGTAACTAGAATAACTAAAAATTATAATTACAGGAAATTATAACTCTTCATTTTCTTTTTCTGATTCAATTTTTTTTCATTTCTACGAGGCAATTATATATCGAAAAATATTAAAATTAAAAACTCGCTAAACGGTTCTTAAAATACAATTGAAACGTAGCTACCGATCGCATAAAGAAATATAACGTTGTTTTCAATAGATGGAAATGAGGCTTTATTATTGACGAGAAAGTTAACAATAAACCGTGTAGTATCTATTATTTATTAATAAATTGTTTTGTTAAAAATCAAGAAAGCCGGCAGATATTACTTTCAATATTTTATGATGATACCATGACATACAAATAACCAACAATAATTGTTAATTAAAATAAGAAAAAAGTCTAAAATTGTGTTGTTAATAAAATATTAATATGAATGCCTTTTAAAAAGACCGACTATATAAAATAAAAATAAAAGCCATAACTATTTTTATAAATTTTGTATTGATACGCCTCTGGATTATTTATAGCGGTATGACAGATTGGATTTTTTTATATCACATATTCCGACCCTCATTTTTACTTTATCGCTACATATTAAGCAACATACTATAGAATATAGTAAAGGGTGTGATCATAAATCGTCAATTAGTCGGTTCTTATGAACTAAATGGAATTTATAACCAATTTTTTTTATAATAATTGTTTTAAATAGATTAATGATTCCCAAATATATTTCTCTATCCAACTTAATTTTTTTATAAGATTTTGTTAATCAACTTTACTTTAGCAAGTACGGTCCTATTCCATTTTCGTTGTAAATATTTATAAATCTTTTTAAATAAAATTAATTAAAAATTACGCGTACATACATAATAATAATAATAGTAAGGTAATTTGTTATTTTATCAGTTTAATTTATAATTATGACTTTACAGATAATATTCCTCGACTAAACCCTCTTAACAAAAATCAATTTGGACCCTTAGTTTAAGTTAAAATCATGGGGTACGGTGGCTTTTGTAACATTATATTCGGGGTTGGGAGTGCACCCTTATTTGAGCGAGGGAGTAAGGGTGTTTAAACAAGGGCCCTTAATCGGTTTATTTAAAGTTAACCGCCCTGTTTGTTTTTCAATTATGTCGAATGTTACCAACCGGATTGCTCGGCTTTGTTGGTACTTGTAAGTACAGAGGGTTTTAAAATTATGTTACGACTAAGTAGATTAGTTTAAATTAGAGAAAATAATTGTTTTTTTTTTAATATTTATTTTTGTCAAATGATGATACAAATATTTTTCTCTTCGATCTGAGCTAATAAATGCCGAATAAGTCGATGTTTAGCGGTACTAGATCTCCGTTTGTTAATGGCACATTGTCTGCTGAGGTACGAGGTTAACGCAGTCCTGTTGGGCGGTACTGCCGCCTCTTCGTTACGGTCTGAGTGACATCGCCACCTCGTACTGTCTTGTTAGTACGACCAGCTTTGCGAATCCACTTTACATTGAATGAAGATATCGGCATTATAAGCCAAATGAACGTTGATATTTATCACCGCACTTTTTTATATATAAAGAGCTAGACGGTAACTAGAACAGTTTATAGGGCTTTACGATAGTTCATTGAGAGGAAATTGTATATTCTGTAATGTTTCTTTGTTTTGAATGAATATTTAATCTGTTTCTTCACATGGTCGTAAATATAAGCATTATAACGATCTTATTAATGCGTTGAATGTATGGGTCACCAATAGTTACTTTGTGGAACTATATAAAATTATACTTATTATCTCAATTTTTTTTACTATTATAAAAACCGTAGCTTTATCCCTATCCTAATAATATTTCGTAATAAATTTCTAAAGTTTTTCAAAAACATATGATTAACATAGCTTTCAAAACTAGTTATAGTTAATTCTAAGGATAAAATCCCTCCTCTTGACCGTTCCGGAGCCTATCACATATGCTGTGCTGAATGTAATTCTATCTACATCGGCTAGTCAGGTAGAAGACTTTCAACTAGAATTTTAAAACTATTGATAAATACAAAGACACAGATATTACCAACACTCCTTCCTAGCTTGCTAATCACATCCTTTCATCTAAACATTCCTTCTCCATTTCTGACATCAAACGGCTTCATGATTGTCAAAAGGCAATAAACTAAACATTCTTGAAATGTTTGAAATTAACTCTTGTCTCCACAATTCTAATATTATTTGTCCGAACGAACAATTACGTCCCAAAGAGAACCATAATATTTTCTTATCAGACCGTTTCAGATATTTGAATTTATATTTATTTAGTTTTAATGTTCAATTTCTCTGTTGTAACTCTAACTGCCTATTTTTTATTTTTCCTTTTAAGAGTTTCCTTTCCTCCCTTGTTCTTCTCCTGTATCTCGTGGAGCCCTTTGTTTATTATTTCACTTTCGGATTCTTAACTTACCTTAGCCTTCCCATCTGTCACTTATTATAATCTCTTCTTCTTTTCTTCTTTCTTACCGTGTCGTTACCTTATCTCCATCAAGCGTTTAACTTTTAATTAACTTTATTAATATAAAATTTTTGGGAGTGGATACTGGAAAGGGGGACATTTTACTATAACCTGATAGGTATATAATTCATACGATAGTGTAAATTCAATACGGTAATATGTAAATTAGGAGGAATAAGTTTAAAAAAGAAGATAACGGCGATCAATTGAGGGATAATCTAGACATTGGTCGGGGTAATGAAATTTAGATTGCGAAATGGGTATGAGTGATCAACACCAGGAAACATAGGTTTTGGACAACCCTAGTAAGAAAATATTGAGGCCCATTAAAATTAATAAACCAGTTATCATCACGGCGTAACAAGAATGAATGACAATACATCAAAGTACTATAAAATGGTCGATGACGCATGACATTTGACAAATAAATAATTATTTTATTTTATACAAGTACAGGTAATAAGTTGAAAATAAGGCCTGAAGGCCAAATAAGTATATAAGTCAGTAATTATTTAAGTAAACATTTTTTATATATTGAAGAGGGGTGTAGTACATAATTTATATTGTTTAACTTTTTTCAAATTTATAATGTCTACTCAACTTGTACCATCATTACCATTATTTTTACTTAAAATTTTCTCATTTTCCCCACACTTCGGCGTCACTTGTCTTTCAAGTCATTTGTGACACTTGCCAGTCGACACTTGTTGTTTAACCACATGCTAACGTATTTCCCCTCCATTATATTATTTTTGGTTAAAACTTCCTTCAGCATCGGTTTACCATGACCTGGTATTACATTGAACTTCGCACCCATTTAGGGCGGCTTGTTACACTCACTTTTATTTTCGGGGATGCGAGCCCCTCAGTCGGCACTGTTTCAAATTTTATTTAGTTAAAAAAATTTCAGTATTAATTAGTGTTAAGTAGTTAAACCCCCTTTTTTCAAGTACCATAATGTTTTTTTCATAATTTTACTACCAGTAATGTGTATTACTTTATGTGATCTATTTTTCCCCTATAATAGATTAAATAATGTAATAAAGTTGTATCTTTAAATATCTATGTTGTTTGCTAATAATTGAACATTTGTATCTATAGACCTGATGATGGTTAGTTACCATCGTGCGTTTTTTTCTTTTCTTAAAAATTTCTAATAGTTTTATTTTAAAAATTAGTCCTTATAGTTAATTTGGTAGCACGCGACTAATCTGTAGTGGATCGTTTAATAAAATTTTGTTAAAATTGATTTGATGCAAATATAAACATTTTCTAGCCATAATTAGACACTTTAAAACATAACAATGTCGTTTAAGGAGCTCCTAATATTAATAGAGAGTTATTGCACCTTCTAATTTGCTGATACTTTAATAAAGTTTTATTTATAAAGCACAACCATCATCAGGGCTAGATACAAAAATGTTCGAATCAATAAATGTAAATTAAAGCTCAACTTACCATTATTAATTACTATCAAGGGAAAAATTTTTAATTAAATACCAATGGTGGGACCCATAAGGGTAGGTTATAAAACATTGGTAGTATTTGAAAAAAAAGAGAAGGGGATTTTTAGCTTAAAAGTACGTGAAAGATTTAGTTGTAAAACATTGTAAACTTTTTTAAATTATGCGAGTAGAATAGCTATGACAGTCCTGGCGCACTCCTTATGAAGAATAACATGGGAAATCGCTAAGGTCATTCTGTTAATTTTGTTCAAATTAAAGGTCACTCGTGACGTCATCAGACCCCACTGTACGAGTCGTGAACAGCTTTTGACAGGTCTCGAAGAACTTTTAACGAGTCCAGAACAGCTTTTAACAGGTCACGAACAACTTTTATCAGATCTCGAACAGCTTTTAATCAGGTTTGATCAAATTCTTATCAGGTTTGATCCGCGTACCTGTTCGAGATCTGTTAAAAGCTGTTCTAAACCTGACTGACCTTGAATTTGAACAAAATTAACAGAATGGACCTTAGCAATTTCCCATGTTATTTTCCATAAGGAGTGCACCATAACGGTCATAGATATTCTACTTATGCGGCTAAGCGTGAGCTAAATAGACGGAAATAACCGCATGGCCGAGAACTGACAATAAAAGCATGGAGGGTAAGTCACCCTAAGTGGGGACCATTTAAGGTGCATAGTGGGACCGAGCATGGTCCAAAAACTAGCAGCAGTTCACCTGATTTGTGGTATACCAGCATGCGACTGACAAGTGACAAAACGGACGTTTGACAAATGACATCGTAAAGCATGACAAGTGTTCAAGGGACTTGAGATTAAACTTAGATCATATATGCTGCGCTAGATACGGCATCATATAGTATTTGTTTGGTAGAAGAGGGGTAATGATCACAGCGTACTTTGAGTCGGGTACTGATTTATCATTGGTCAACCCCCCCCCCCGACCTACCAAACAAGTAACCTACATGCCGCATCTAGAGTTGCGTATATGATCTGAAGAGATTAAATGACTCAGTAAAAATAATGGTAATAGGGATACATCGTGAAATGTTGGAATAAATTAACAATAAATTTGAAGTTTGCAGATTTGCGCAAAAAGTTGTCAACAATTTTAAATTATTACTATTGAGCAATGAATAAAACACAAAAAAATAATTTTTTAAATAAAAATAACGAAGCTTGATGGAAAGGGTTTGCAGGTGCCACAGGAAAGAAGAAAAAGAAGAACGTAAAAGAAGAAAAAGAAGTAGACGTTAACATATGCCAAGAGACAATAGCAGAAGAAGGCTATTTATTTAATATTTATTTATTTATTTCATCCAAACAGGCCATCAAGGGCCTAATTACATGGATATCAGAACAAAATATACATAAAAAAAAATAATTAAAAAAAAAATAGTGATAATAGTATCATCATACAAAATATGCTACATACAAAGTATAAGGGTTTGTACACAAAAAATGGATTAATCATTTTAAATAGATAAATTTATTATTTGATTTAATGCAATCTTTCTAAAACTGTTTAGTGGCAATGTCCAGTCTAGGTTAGCCAAGAGATTAATACTATTTGCCAGTCGAAGGATGCTTACAAGAGGAGATCTGGTGGTGGTGAGATTCAGTGGAATATTTAACATTAACATAGATCTGGTGCGTCTGGGTGGTACATTGAATCTTATTAATGATAGTATTTCGGGCGAGTTAATTTTATTGTTAATAATTTTGTGTAAAAATAATAATATTGCAAGTCCTCGTCTGTTTTCAAGAGACAGAATTTTAAATTCTTCTCTAAGATACCTTGTTCTTATTATTTTATAGTCGGGATAGTGATGATATTTTTTGAAATAAATATATCTCAAGAACTTGTTTTGTATTTTTTCAAGCCGAAATAATGTTGTCTGATATTCAGTAAACCATATATATATATAAGCCAAATTCTAATTTACTTCTTACCAAGCTGTAGTACAAAACTTTAAGACTGTCTATATTATGAAAGTTCGTAGTTTGTCTAATTATAAATCCCAAGAGTCTATTTGCAGACTTTACCATATTATTTATATGTTTAGCAAAAGAAAGTGTACTATCATATATAATGCCTAAATCCTTTATTTCAGTGCAGCGCTCCAGATTTCGCCCATCCATTTCATAGTTAAAATGACATGGTTCTTTTTTACCAGTTACTGTTAAGATAAAACATTTATTAATATTAAAGAATAATTTGTTCTCGAAGCTCCATGTAAAAATTCTATTTATGTCTTTTTGTAACATAACGCAGTCTCTAACTGTTTCTATCCGTCTGAAAATCTTCAGATCATCTGCAAATAATAGACACTCTGAATACCTTAAGACGGAGGGTAGGTCGTTGATAAAAAGTACAAATAGGAGGGGACCAAGGTTAGAACCCTGTGGAACACCGGAATTTACCTCAAATTTTCTAGATGTTTTACCATTGTGTTTCACTAGAATAAATCTGTTCTGCAAGTAGTTTTTCAGTAAAATTAAGAAATTATCAGCTAAACCATACCTACCTAGTTTCATAAGTGAGACATCATGATCTACTTGATCAAATGCTTTTCTGAAGTCTGTGTACGCGATATCGAGTTGAGATTTAATTTCTAATGTTTCGTAAGCATAATTTGTAAAAAGAAATAGGTTTGTATTCGTTGATTTTTGTGCTACAAATCCATGTTGTTGTGATACTATATATTTTTCAGTGAAGTGGTACAGTCTATTATAAAGTATGTGCTCAAATAATTTTGCCGGTGCGCACATTATTGATATAGGCCTATAATTTCATCCACTCCTGCACTCTTTTTAGGTTTTAATCTTTTTACAGCGGTATTAAAATCCAAGTCCGTAATTTCATTTAATGTAAATATATCATTGTTTGTTTTTTGATCGAATTTTAAATTATAAGAAGGTTTTTGTAATGCATACACCGAGGAAAAGAAATTACCAAACGCTTCTGCTGTATTATTATCTGCAATTTGCTGTCCATTATACATAAAACTACCAATATTCGCGGTGTTAGATTTTTTGCTTTTAACATAGTTCCAAAATTGATTTACATCTGAGTTAATATTCTGTTCAATTTTCTTTGTATACTTATATTCTTCCGATTTAATTAATCTTTTTACTTTTGTCCTTAGTTCTCTATATTTATCAAGATAATAAATTGACACATTTTTTAACTTTCTATATTTCTCTTTTTCTTTTAACGCTATTTTAATTTCATTTGTAAACCATACCTTAAAAGTTTTCGAATTTTTGTAATAGGTAGACTTAGGTACACATTTATCTACGATTTCGTTCCAAATTGTATAAAATATATCTAAAGCTAGATTTACATCGATTTTTTCTTCCGTAACCCTCTTCCAATTTGCAGTTTTGACACATTCGATTAATCTAAGGAAATCTGTTTTTTATAGTTATATCTTGTGATTATTTGATCTTTCATGTCCAATTTTTTAGATCCAGGAATTTTAATAGTAATGTTCAGAGCAGGGTGATACAAGTCTTCACTTACAAATGGCGAAGTATCTCTATTTACTTTACAATTATTGTAATTATTTTCTGAACTGATAACTAAGTCCAATGTTCTCCCTTGAAAGTTTGTAATATTATTATACAATTTACACTCATTAAAATCAATAAAGTCATGAAAAGTGCTAAGAATATGGTTTGTACCATTATTATGATATGTAGTGCCTATTATTTCCCTTATATTAAAATCTCCAAAGATGTATGTATTAGACATATTTACAATTTTATTTTGAAAAAAATCTAATGCTAATTCATACACCTGTATCGAGCTCCCCGAAGGGATGTATATCCCACAAAAACAGTATTTCATACGATTTACCTTGACTTCGATTATAATAGCTTCAAATGACGTACTATTTTTTACTACTTTTAATATCTTCCAATTTTTTTTAACGGCAATCAAAACTCCACCGCCTTTAGTTTTATTTGTATATTCTAAATTTCTATCAGATCTCACCAAATTAAACAGACCACCATCTACCAGCTCTCCATCCCAAACACCCTCCTGTAGCCAAGTCTCGACTGCAATAATTATATCAAACTCTGCATTTAAAGAATTCCTAAAAAATTCATGACATTTAGTATTCAAACCCCTACAATTTTGTAAATAGACACTTATAATATCTGACATGTATCAGCGGAAAACGAGCTCAAAAAGTTACATATATCATAAAAAAAAAGAAAAGAAAATAATTAGAGTGGAGCTTAACATAAGAGTAAATATTTTGAATTATTAAAGTAACATATTATAAGAAATTTTCTGGGAAGATAATTGCAATATTAATATGCATAAATTAAAATTAAAATTAAACCAAAATAATTATAATAAAAATCTCAGTGTGATCCGGCCTTAACCAATAAGCAAAATAATTCCAGTAATGTTTTTAATAAGAAAATAGTGTATGTATTTTATCAGAACCACTTTTTTTCCATTCAATCTAGTAGATCGGCTTCACCCATAATTGATTTCAACACGTTGCCGTGTTTAGCATAAATTCTTCCGTTATTGGTCCAAACATTACGTCCATATTTTCTTTTTGCGGCAATATATAGTTGATATTGATTATTTGTCAAATTCTCATTTATATATATATATATATATATGTTTTTCCCCTTTAGTTCTTTCTTGGAATGAAACACTTCATTTCGCTTAAGAGTTGTAACAAAGTCTATTATGATTGTTCTAGGTTTTGAATTCAAGTGATTCGCTTTACCCATGCGATAATAATTGCAAATTTCTGTAGCGTCACATCTTATTTTTAAATCTTCATTTATTAATTTTAGTATCTTTCCAAGTACATTTTCATTTGCTTCTTCACCTAATCCAACCATTCTTAAGGATGTCATTTTTGAATGTTGTTCTAACCTGTCTAGGTTCTTTTCCAGTATTTTTATTTCTTTTACATTATTATGTGTGGATGTTTCAATAGATGTTAACTTCATTACCACATTATTTATTTGGTCATCTAAAGTCTTGCTTAGTTTCTCCATTTCATCTTGTATTCTGGTACTGATTTTTGGCACAAGTTTTCCCACTAATGCATCCAACATAGTTTCATCAAATTTATTCGAACTTTTATTAATTATTGGAACTAACTTCTCAACTAATGCATCCAGTGCGCTGTCATCTATGGTGATTTGCTTTACTTCTTGACTCACACTGTTACTGCGTGTTCCTTTAGACATTATTGCTAATCAAGCCGACAACACTGTAGGCCTCGGAATTTTTATATTTAATTCTAATTAATCAAAATTCTGTATTAACAACAGATTTTTTGTATTAAGTAATGCACTTCTACACTTACTGCAGTTACACTTCACCTCAAATACAACTTGTTACTAAATATATCGTAAAATACCACTTAATTGTGCAAATTTCAGGAGCTCGTTAATACACGTGTTTACAGCAGCATGGTTATCAGCAGCATGCGAGGATCTAAAAAAGGACCACAAGATAGAAAGGAACTGTAAAAATTCAAGGTTTAGCGATTAACTATATACGGGGTAGAGGAGGGAAGGTTTGGGAACGAAGGTAAGGAGAGAGACACTAACTTAAAATCAAATAATGTTTCTGAAACAGTCTGATAAAAAGATGTGATTTTCCTTAAGAATGTAATTTTTCATTTAGACAGTTAAAATTGACGTTGTGGAGACAAGAGTTGATTTCGAACATCTCAAGAAGGTTAAGCCTATTACCCTTCAAACAATGGTCGAGAAATTTGAAACTGAGAATGTTTTTATATCTCGGCCTGATGATGATCGGTGATCGAAGCTAGTTGCATTTTAAATTCAAATTAAACTATTGTGGGACCTGACTTTGTGCTTTATTTCTTGTAAACTTGTTATTTCTTGTAAATTTGGACCACATTTGAGATATGGATAACCTTTTGGATTTAAGTTTTATTTTATTTAAAATAACGTTAAATATTTTCTTTTAATAAAATACATGCGTTCTCTATTTAATTTAAGTACAGGCTATAACATTTTTAATTTAAAACGCCTTAATTTTGACATATCCAGACATATTCTGTTAATATAACATCAAAATTAATAATCATAACCAATAAACTTTTTTACTTGAATTATAACAGATTATCCATTATATCAAATGAAGTTGAATGATGAGGTAATAAAATTCAAAATCAAATACCACACAATTATATTAAAAACCATTTAGTTAAGAAAACATAAAGGGGGAAACGGCAAGTAGTTTAGGCATAACTGCCATCATCAGGCCTAGTGCCAGGAGAAAAATTAATAAACAAATAATCTAAAACTTACCAAAAAAGTTAAAAATTAAGAGCAAGTACTTAGTAAATGGTTGGTGGCAACAAATACTTAAAAAGGAACTGCGTGAGCGCACCGGAACATGAAGGTAAATTAGGGACTAAGAGAACGAAACATATTGGTACTTGGAAACAAAATTGATAAAAGGGTATGATTAAAGATATTTATAAAGAAGTAACTCGTTAATGTAGTACTTTATAGGAAAATATCGAGGTCCCAACAACATATGTGTACCACAGAGAGTTGAGAGGTGATCTGAAAAGATCCAACCCAAACCCAAATAGGAATAGTAAAGGTAAGGATTAGTAATATGCTCGGTCATAACTGGCATTTTGTAGTACCAAATTGAATTGGTTAAAGGGTGGAAAACCATTAATAAGGGCTCGTCTTAATACACTTGTTTGTAGCATTCGTATTTGAATGCTTAAAGCAAAAATAATAATAAGCAAAAACAGACTTACTAATTGCGACTGATACAATAATGTGCAAATGGTTGAAATGACAAGTAACATAAGACAATAAATCGCGGGTTATTTAAAAAATGTTTCACATAAAATGGAGTATTTAAGCATTGACAAGTGAAATAAAATTTAAAATCTAAGTGGCGGCGGAAATATAATAAACTAAGTTTACCTAAATACAAATATAGTAACTAAAAAATTAAATTTCTTTTAAGCTAAAACAGCGAACCGAGTACAGGTGCGAAGGGAGCGAACTGTTTTATCTGATACAACTGGTGAATTACACAATAATAACCGAAAATGGTAAAAAACGTCTTCGTTTTAAATATGATGAGGCTGTTATTCTTTTCCGAGATGTAGTATCACTAAACCATTTTTCAAATGGATTTGTAGTTTGAGAAGAAATTAAAAATAGTGTACTACAGTTAACTCGGAAAGAATTTTGTGTAAGAGCGATTCGACAACATATTTAATGCTCTAATTTGTAATATGTACCTGTCAAATATGCTTAAACTGTCGTTGCAATAAAGTGGGTAAGCATTTTTAATACAGGATACTTTATTTAAAATTTCTTTTAATAAAGTCACCTTTTTCCCTTTGCGATTAGGTATCTAATTGTAATAGTTATTTATGTACCAAGGGTATAAATAGATCTTTAAATAGACCCTCTGGCCCGAGGGTTTGTAAGTCGCCCGAGGGCATAATCATCTATTTATACCAGCGGTGCATCAAAGTTTTATGTCCCATAGTCCTTTTTGAGGAACTAATTTTATATACTTTTTTGAAATCCTTATAATACCAGCAAATATTAAATATTTTACAATCATTTTTTATTTTTTACATAAAAATTTCATAATTTGTAATTTTATTAATAATAATTATTAATAAGTTAAACAAAATCTATTTTTTGTCTTTATGCACTATGCGGACCATAATGTGCACTTTATGCCTACACGTGCATAGAGTACACATTTATATAGATGGTCACTAAGCAATAAAAACATAATATTGAACTAGTATGACATTAAATAAATCCTTTATAAGATGCCTGTTTTTAGCAGTTATTTTACAATTATTAAAAATTATTAAAAATTCCAACAACAAATTATTATCACTCCATCTCTAATTTTCTAAATTGAATCAAACAATTTTTCATTTACTATTCATTAATTTTTAAATAGAAAGCTGACGTTTTACGTAGTGACCACTTATCACTTGTTTTTTTGTAATATCTCGACGCAAGTCCTAAATAAACTTTTTAAAAAGTGTTAATGAGTATGGAACGAGCCAAACACAAGCCCATAACAGAGATGGACTTCAAATATATTTTTTACAAAACATAATATTCTGAATTTTAAATTATAATATTTTTACAGTCATTTAAAACCAATAAAAATAATATGGAAATAAACTTGGTCGATCTTAATAATTTTAATATGGGAATGATGCATATGTTGAACAAAGTTCGCTTTTTATGAAACGATAATAGAATAGACGTAAGAAATTGAATAATTTTAAATTCTACAAGGTCCTTAATGCATTCTATTTATTAAACCATTAAAGTATCGATAAGATAACAATAGTTATTTATGTACAAAGGGTATAAATAAATGTTTATGCCCTGAGAGCGACGATCTTACAAACGCGAGACCTCTGAAAATTTGATTTCAATAACATAAATAACTTAATTATTTTTTACATAATAATTTTATTTCATAATTTTTACGTTTATTAATAAACATTAATAAGTTTTTTATCTTTATGTCCGCGCCAGCCATAAACTTTGCGGGCCATAAAGTGCACTTTATTCCCGCGCGGGCCATAAAGTACACATTCATGTATTTGGTAACTAAGCAATAAAAACATAATAATGAACTAGTATGACATAAAAGTTATTTAAAACGATAATAGAAGGGAATATCCAAGTTTTTTGTCAGGTTGCAAAAATAATAAAGAATCTACCACTTCAGTAAGTTTTAAAAAATTAGCCTAACTAGTTCAGTAAAGATCATTCCACTTTTGCGGTATACCGGGTCACAATTTTTTAACAGGCCATGACTCCAAATATGAAGATTATTCAATAAAATGTGGGTTACAGTAACAGCACAGCCTTTACTATAATGCCATTCCTTAGTGACGTCATCGGCGTGGTCATGACGTCATAACATCATATCACTTAAAAATGTTTAATATAACACGGAATCGTGTGATAGCTCATTTTAAAGGTTTTTTTATTCTGAATTCATTCGTATAACACACTTAAAGTAAAGCCTAATTATGGAGCATTATTAAAAGTCTTCCAGCTTATTATTCAAATTCTAATTTTTATAGAAAAGTTTTAATTAATAAATCCTAAACTTACCTTACTTAACACATCCTCTAGCACGTCGTGCCATATCTGAAACAAAATTTTTTATATACTTTAATGAATATTTTCGATTTTTTATTGTTACTAAAATAATCATTCTTTTTCAGTTAAAAGTCCAACTCTGTGATCTTAAATATTGACATAAATAAACGATGTTTAAAGTGGAGCTTGATAACTTGTTGGCGTTCATCACAAAGTGATTTTAATACCTACATGCTAATAATGATAAATTAAAGTAGCAATGATAATTGTTAAATATTTTGTTTGAAAATTGATTAGTAATAGGAGTCACACGTTTATAATTTGTAAAATGATTGAAATAAATAAAAACAAGCAAAATGGCTATTATTTGATGGTGGCCCTGCTGACACGAAACGTTGAATTTTTGAGTTTTTACTTAGCTCTAACCGGTTAAGTGTTTCATTAATTATGCGTCAATCCGTATATTATACGTATGGTATAGGAAAGTAAAAAATGTTGTATCATCTTGAGTGTATTCATGTCCAACGAGAACGATATTTCCATTACTTACAAATCCACAATTCATCACATTTCAATAGTACGCAAAGATATGAAAACATTGAAAAATGACATTCTGTCTTTTCTACGAGAGCATCTCGGCAAAAAAATAAAACTCTTTTACGCCAGAACGAATATATTTGTATGGCGACACGTGTGATATCTTTTGAGGTTCCCCAAAATGGAAGGAGTTGGGTGTAGAGAAGCCGCAAGCGGAAGAGCGAAGTCTAATCTTAAGTTTCCGGTCGATTAGCGACGCCATATTGGAGTTTGATTTAAGAACACTCATTTGATCCCGACAAAGACGTTCAACTGTTCTATTATCTTTTTGACATGGAGTTTATCATGTCAACCGCGGAGTTTGGGGTAATTTCTTGGGAGTTCGAGTGAAAGAAATCGATATAATTTTTCATTTATCGGAAGTAAGAATTAGTTCGTGTCGAGGGGTGTTTATAAAATGGCGATAGCAAAATGGAACCTTTCATATAAGAATGAATTTATATGTAAATTGATTAAACGAAAAAGTATCAGGATGAAAAAAACTTGGATAATTTATTATTTCGATTTTGTGCCGGTTCCACGCTATACAAAAGCCCCATTTCTCCAGACTTTTCTTTAAATTTATACACATAGTCACTTGTGCTAATACAAAAATTCAAATAACCTCGACCTTTCTTACTCGAAATGAAGACGTTTGAATAAAAAACTACTTATACCCATGGAAATAGGTGTGAAAATACATTTCCATTTCTCCAGAGCAATTTTCATCCTTTTCATACCAATGGCGTACCACAAAAAAACTATAATCGGAAATCACACAAATTTTGAATTCTATACCCAAAAATTTATCGTTAAAAACATCGAACGACAACGTAACATCAATTGTTGATTATTTAATAACAGAGTGAACAAAAAAAAATCTATTATGAAAAATTTGTCTCTATTAGGATAAAAAAAATTTTAAATTTGTGACTTATTTGTATAAAATTTTAAATTATAATTTCAGATTTGGTTAAACACAAAAAAGTATGCAAAAAATTATTTTACAAAAACTTTTAAGACAAAAAAGTTATAGAAGTAAGATATGTTAAAATTTGTGAATTTTTTTTTTCAGATTTGGATTCAAAATAAAATTATAAACTAAACGTTAAATTATGAAAAATTTGTGTCTGTTGAGACAAAAAAGTTACAGAAGTCTGAAGTTTTAAAAATTGTTAATTTTTTTCTTATTTGTATAAAATTTAAAATTCTGATTTCAAATTTGGATTTAGCATAAAAAAGTAAACAAATTACTAACTTACGAAATGTTTGTGCCTATTAAGACAAAAAAAGGTATATGGGTTTTAAAATTTGATTGTTTAAAATCAAATTTTTATTTTTTTTTGGATTTCTTCTGTTAATTTTTTTTTCTATTATTTGTAACTGTTTGTCAAGATTCCATAACCAATGGATTTATGGCTTTTGGCTTTTCTTGCAGTTTATTTTATTGTTTTCACGTATTTCATTTTCTTTGAGTTTGAAGTTAACACAGAAAATATTTTAATGTATAAATTTTCTTTCCGTAATTTTAAAATAATTTTTGCCAATTATGGTCTCATCTACTCGTTTTGTACTTGTCCGTAAGAGCATCACAGGCTCAGGAGACTCTACTATATCTGATCGTCTGTGTAGAAACCTATTTCACTTTTCTTTATTTTAGTTTTTTTTTAGTTTATTTTAAATTCTTTTTACTGCTATCTATCTATCGACGAATACCCATTATAGTAAATTATAGTCGGACGGTAGACTGAGGGCCGAAACTTTTATCAAAATAGACTGGCTAGGGACCTCAGAGCTTGAACCCTGTTTTTTGCAAGTTTTCAGGAAAATCACAAATAAAAAATCGCCTACCTATAGCTTCGTTAAAAATCCTTAACTATGACTATTTAAAAAACAGCCAACTACCTTATAAAGCCTGAAGTCGAACTAAGAGTCTGCGTACGTTCCACATGGACCAAGAACGGATTAAAAATATAAATTATACTTAAATTCTTATATCTGTAGATAACCAAATTAAAAAAATATTGAATACAGTTTGTAAAGCAAGCAGGAGACCTTTATTTTTATTCAACAACTGGGTGATATATACATTTCAAAAATTTTAATACATATCCGAATCTCGAAATGTTTTTGGTCATCTGATTTAGGTACCTTCTCCTAATCCGCATTCGGATTTTATAAGGTATTTATTGTTTTTCTTGTAAACGAAAGTTTAGCAGTACCTACCAGAATTTTTGGTAGGTAGATTTTACGTTAAATATACCTGAAAAATGTTACAAAAAACAGGATTTTTGTTTATTAATCTTAGATTATTAATTTGCTCCCAGGTTCAGTCGACCGTCCGACTATTGTTAGGTACCCTTTTCGCCCATTCACCATCGGTCAACAGTTGTCCTGCCATTTGGGCTGATAATTTTTATTGTATTATTTTATTGTTTTATTTATTAATTAATTAGTTGCTTTTTTTATTATTATAGTTATTATTTTTATTTTATTTTTAGGGTAGTATTAGCGAAGGTAGTTTTTATTTTTAATTTTTAATTTTATCTTAGTAGGTCCTTTAATTTTATTTATTTATTTTATGTATTGCTTTATTTATTTTATTTTGATTTTATTTTATTTCGTTTAATTTTAGTTTTTATTTTATTTTTTATTTCAATCCAGAAAAATTGGCAAGTCTTGGTGGAGGTACCCATGTCTCATGTTCGGGTTATTATTGGCTGTGTTAGCCAGAATATCATTTTTTAGATATTCTGGCAGGCTTTGTTTGGAAAATTTATTTGCACCATTTATTATAAATTCCCCGATATAAGGCACTGATGCCTCCTCATGCAACTCAGTTATTCTGGTTCTCCAATGTTTACTCATCGCCTGCAGAACGCTGGATATCAATCTGTTAGTGTAGGTCTTATCAGTTACTTATATAACAGCAGTTTATTCTTTTTATCGACACTACTATACCGTCCCATCAGTGGATATTCTCTTATTAGGGCTCTGGTGTTATTTATCAGCTTTTTAATATGTTCTTAATGTGACAATCCTCCATCTAGGTGATATCCAAAGTATTTGACTGAGTCTGATGGTATTATTTGGTGGTTATTAATTTTTAAGTCATTGAAAATTTTTGAATTTATTCTTCTTTTTGTTAGTACTATTATTATTTGAAATATGTAACCATCTTTTTGGGAATGCGAATTACTTTAATAAAGAAGTGAGATAAAGGTTTAGTAATAAGATAAATACATAAAATCAGATACAAAAGTTAATAATTATTATCTGCTATTTTTATATGAAAATAATTTACATGAGACAACTTATATATTAAATATCAAACGTCAAATGACCTGTCAACAAACGCAGCAACCAACGATAGATGCGTTTAGTATGTGCATGTGCAGGGTGCGGTACAGAGAATAGTAGTAACAAGGTTAGAATGAAAAATTCGACACGAGTGGAAAATTCCGAACGCGAGCGTTAGCGAGTGTGAGGAACCACGAGTGTCGAATTTTTTCATTCTAACCGAGTAACGGACTATATTTTCTCCACGATCAAAAAGTCTATATCAAAATTAAATTAAATCTGAACACAATTTATTTGTTGACATATTCGAATTATAATGTATTAATATTTATAGTGTTATGGTACACTTACCGAAATTAAAATCTGGTGAATTGGTGTTTTTCATAATTTGTAATTTTAGATATTATTAAATTCTATATCTATTTCACTTGATTTTTCACTCATTATTTTGTTTAAATTAAAACTTGTTTGAAAATAATTATTATCGTCGCCATTTTGTATCTGACACTGACACTTTTGAAATCCATGGCAATCCCATATCGTTTATTTCGATTACAGAAAATTCATTCTTTACCTTGATAAAGAATGAAAATACATGCAAAATACATAAGAAGCAAGTGTTTTAGAATAAATATTCAGACTCTAGAGGGTGAATGTTTACATTCTATTATTAAAAATGATTTCGGAATTCATACATTCAATAATGGTCGTGGAGAAATAATAGTTCTCTACTGCCCTCTACGCACGTGCATATATAGAATATTCTCGCACCACTTCTTCCCACCATATAAAATTAGTTGTTAAATTGAATTTGTTTTTATTGACCTTTAAATTAAATATATCGTCAAAAACCGTTAATATTTGATTTAAAATGCAATAAAAACTAAAGAACCAGTATGGTTAATGGAGAGTCCCAAAGAATGGCCAATTAATGAGATTGATAGAGACTTTGATAAAGAAAAGATATAGAAAACAAATATTCTTGCTGCGAAAGTAACTCCAGCAGAAAAATATAGATATTTCTCCAAGTTTCTCAAAAACGGTAAGGATCATTGGATGGATGTTTAGGTTTATTTTCAATACCAAGAGTCTAGGAAATTTGGCGATCGCGACAATGGAGAATTATAAGAAAGAACGAGAAATAATAAGAAATCATTTTAAGAGAATATCAGCAGAATTGAATAATAAACTAATTGGTATAAGTGCAACGCAGTAAGACGTTTTATCCATTTTAAGACAATTAGAAGATAAGGGTAAAAGACGAATTTCTGCTGATGAATATTTTAGAAGTATGCTTCTAACTGGGAGCGATGAAGAAATAAATTTTGAAGAAAGAGTATGAAGAGGTAGAATTGTATCCAGAAGAACAGATAAGAAATAGATCCAAAAGCGAAGTTTTTTTAAGAAAAACGGTAAATGACGAGTCAGAAAGCATCAGACCAGTTGAAGGAAAGGTTTGCTAAAGATGAATTCTTAATCGAAGTTTATGATATAAGCTAGAAACACAATTGAGGTCTTTAGAAACATTGAGGGTTACAAAAGAAAAATTTACAGCAATGTTATTTCCTTTGGTAGAATCCGCATTACCAAATGATTTAATGAAAGTTTGGGAAAGATATCGTAGTGCGAGTAAAACAAAAAATTTTCTAAAATTAAATGGGGCAGCATCGTCCAATGATACAATTTCTGGTTCTGATAATTTATCGTTGTTATTGATTTTCTCCAAGGTGAAGTAGAATCCGAAGAAAGAATATATTTAGCACAATCCAGTTTCACAAAGGACCCAGAGAAAGCCAAATGGACAGTCAGATCACGAGAATTGAACTATACACAGCTGCTGCATTATACTCAGCAAATTCAAAAGATACAGGCAAAATTTTTAGGAAAATTCCATTTTGTATTTTTTGTGAAAAATCACATCTAGGTCAAGATTGTTTCAAAGCTCAAAAACTTTCTTTGGATGAAAGAAAAACAGTTAATATTTAATTTAAAAGGCCGTGTCTATTTCTATACTTTTCATAATGATCGTAGAAAAAATAAATTAAATCAAATCATGTAAATAAAGAAATAAATGTAAAAATCGATAGTGTGATGATATTTTTGAACTTGCAGGACCTGCAAAACGTCAGATTTTTACCATTTAGATATAGAGGAAAATTAAAACTGGAAAAACTCCGCTACTGTATTTCTCTATAAGATGGCAGTCAGTCGGTGTTATTCTCTCATAAGCAAAAGCCACTTCTATTCCGAGAGCCAGAAATGAAATTGCCAGAATATTGGATCACCCGAATTTAAATATAAAGTGGAACTCGTAATAAAATGGCGCACTTGCCAATTCAAATGGAGGCATTCTAATGCATTTTCCCGGGCTTACGACTCGTATCATCCAATAAACTTTACGACCCACTCTATTAACTCCCTTACTCCTCGCTTTTTTATTTTCCCCCTTTATATTTTACGAGGAGAAGTTATATTCCAGTTGAATTTCGATGGAGTGCCTGGATATTCATGAAAACTTTTTTTTACCGCTCGCTTTTATTTCATTTAGAATTTATTCCTTCATTTTCACATATTTTTGATACTGAAATATTTATATACCGGGTCAGCTTCAAAAAATGGATAAATGGATCAGTCTAGCTCATATACTAAAAATGCTAGTTATAAGACAGTACAAAATAAAATGTGGATTTCGAGAGAAAGAGATGAAACAATGGTTCGGTCAATCTATCTCTCTCAAAACAGTATATGTATAGTTCGGATGTTAGAGATAGAGCTAGTCTGATTCAACCGCCTCCTTCCTCACTCTATTCTGCAAAAAAATATTACAATGATAGACCGGTTAGGCACGTACATGAGTATATGTCAATGGCAGCATATATAAAACCAATACTAGAAAGAAGATTGGATAGCTACATAAAAAGCTGGGAACCAAAGAAAATTATAAAGACGCGAATGTGCAAGATGTTAAAATTTTACCAAATAAAGCATTGGAACCTAAAAAATAAGATAAAAAACCATGCATAATGAAAGGAAAGAAGTTGAAGAGCTCATGACCACAACCAACAGGCATTGAATAAATGCATACACAATAGGAAAGCAGAAAATCTAAAAGAATTCTAATATTTTGTACAAAAAGGAAAATCAGTTAAAATCAAAACATAAGGTGAACCGAAGAACTGATAGAAACAGATCAAGATGGTACCATGATGAAACGTTTTACTCAATCTACCACAATATACAGAGGGGACTCATTTTGGAAATGGACATTTTTCATGAATAGATTTATTGTATCCTTCTCCAAAAACAAAAGTATTCAAATATTCGAAGAATAAATCAAGTTACTACAATAGCCAACATTGGATAAATCCAATGTCATGGATTTTAAACCAAAACCAAAGACAGAATAATTAAGAAGAACCGCAACCAACAGAGCACTAAAAGCTACAATCAAAAGCAATAGACAACCTCAACATTGGACAAACTTTTTATGACTTTTCTCAACGCTTCTGAGGTCCCCGAATCCGAATATTCAAAAAAATCCTGACTGGACGTCTATCTGTCTGTCTGTCTGGATCTAAATGCCATAACACTTTAGGGAAGGACCCTATTGAATTTGAGCATTTGAGCATGATCGGACATTCCCTTCTGGTACCCATTATACAAATTAGATGTTTTGCATTGAAAACTTTTTTCCAGTTCAATTATTACAACTTTTTCCACATCATATTATCTTTAATATCACTCTACTTGTATGTCAGTAATTTGGCCAGGATCGCTCTAGCTTTTCCGAATTGATCCACCACCGTTTGAGCGTCTCTATATAGAATTTAGTATTTAATTTACTTTAATTACAACATTAAAAAATAACAGATATTAAGTTGTTACATTTTCAGTTACTTTAGTGTAGAAGTAATTAATAAACAGAATATTTATATACTTTTATATATTTATTTGTACTATTTTTATCAATTATATTCATTGATTTACATCAATCATTTCTTTTCAAAAGAATTTCCCGAATATCATATAAAAAGGAAATTAATCCTCATCCTCCACTCCCCCGAATATTTCCTGTTTGAACATTCAAATCTCGCACCCCTTCAATCCGTCCTCAGCTCTATGGGAGGGTCTTGCAATCCAACCGAGAAAATTCAAATAAACACATTTTAAACGTTTTCCAGCTTAGTTCAGCAAGAAAGCTGCACTCCCCCCCGTTTACTAACGGGACACTAAATCAAGGTCTAAACGTCGCATGCAAATGGCTATTTTACAGGGGCGTACTTAAATTATTTTCGAAGGGAGTAATTATCATTTAGAATTATTTAATACATACAAGTCGCTCATTTTTTCCAGAATAACTTCGATGATACAATAATTTTTTTCTGGTAATTGATAGACTTTTGATTAACTCAATATAAGGTATGCTTAAAAAACTTTTATTAAAGAAATAAAATTTTAGTATAACTCACTTTTCTCAGTATTTTTTGATAAAAATAGAGATTTTTAACCGTGTTACTTGCTAGTATTAATTATTTTCGAAGGGAAGGAATATATTATCCTAATAATTTGCCTGCATATTAGAATCGATTTTTTGTAGTGTAAAAAAAACAAAAATTTTGATTGGTTTTTTTAAATACAAAGGTAAGTATACATTGCCTATTCAAAAATTTAAGACTTTTTTACATTAAAATCATGTATTAATAATTTTATCAAATTAGTTTTATTATTTCACCTGTTACTAAAATTCTGAAAAAAAGTAACTGAAAAAGATCTATTATCCAAATTAAAACAAAATGGATTATTAAAATTATTAACAATACCACAATACATTTGTTGCGCACGTCCATGGTAACAGCCGAATAATATTTGCATGCAGGATGTGACGTATAAGCGATTGCCAATCTCCTTCGAGATTCTATCTAAGACTCCCGGAAATCTATTGGTGGATACTGATTGGGAAATGTCTTCATTTAAATTTTAATACAATTTCGTTTGAGAACAGGAAATCGGTCCTAGAGACACGTCACAAACTCCAATTATTGATGGCCCTTCTGGAAAATGCTACAGTTCAGAAACTGATCATTTATTTTAAAAGGGAATAATAGGGAATTGTGAGAGCATGTGTCGGTATGGGGAACATTTTTTTTTATTTAAGGTGAAATTTAAAAATAAATATTGATCTTCCAAGTTAATTTAACATACACGACTGGCGCAAAAAAGAAATATAATTATAGAAATTAAAATGCAAGAAAATTTGGCAAAAGAAACTTGCTACAACGAATAAAAATGCTGCGTTTTCCATGATTTATAAAAAATAGAATTGAAAATAGGATACAGAAACAAACAAAAACACTAAGTAATTTTTGGATTTTACTTTATGGTATTAATTTTATTCACATTTTCCTTCATCGTTTCCCATCCATAGCTATTTGCTTCAATTTTTTAATTACATTATCTTTTAGATCTTTCTTGTTTGAATCTATTCATCTTGTCTTTCGTCTTTATCTTTCAATTTCCCATCGATGATTTCTTTGGTGTTTTCTGTGAATATGCCCTACACCATCTCACTCTTTGGGCATTTATTACTCCCAACACTACAAGGTTGTATTTATCTCTACTTTTTGATTGGCCATTCTTCATCATAATCTCTCTGCAATGATTACTCCAAGAATTCTTTTTACATTTTTTCTTTCCCATGTTTGTAATTTATAAGCTCTTATCACTGTTCTGTACACCCTTATTTTTATTTTCTTTGAACTAACCTTGTACTTCGACATTTTGGTCAGAGTTCTTGCTGCTTTATTATACTTTTCGCCAGTCTTTTCTCGATTTCTAACTCTTCTTGTTTATTATGTTACAATAACGCTAAAATGTTCATTTAACTGTACTGTGATATTTTGTGTTACCCGCTTTTATCTATTTTCCGTCCAATCTTCGTGTTTTTGCTTTCATGTACTTTGTTTTGTCTTCGTTCCTTTAATTTCATCTCTATCTACTCATTACTTCATTTTTTGTCCTTGCTATATTAAGGTATGTCTACACCAAAGAAACACAGATGAACATATTGTTGTTGTGACCTGTTAATGGAAATATAAACGCAGCAATAGTTTCGTAAACATTCTGTCAACACCAAAGCTTGGTCCACACTTGGCCACATAATTGTTGGCAACATGTTGATGGTAATGTTGTTGTTAGTGTATTAACAAGCAACATATTGATGGGCGGCATACATAAAAGAATTTTGTTGTCGGTTGCTTGTATCTATGTTTCCTACTACAAATGGGAAACATCGCTCAGTGTGAATAGTGATACCAACATATTGCGTGAACAGCTACATTAAATTCGTATACGAATCACCTGAAGCTCAATATCAGAGAGTGACCAAAAAAACGTACTGATGGCGGGATGGCTGCACGGTAACTTGTATCCTTTTTTATGTTAGAGGAGCTACCAAACGAAGAACTTCTTCAAAGTCAGTTTTCTTCAATCGGACAAAATTGCGGAACGAAGTTTCATCATTTAATGGTAGTTTAGACATCAATTGGTCTCCACAGAACGTTCCATTTTTAAAACATTCTCTTTGCCAATATCTTCTTTTTCGTTTTTAGGGTTCCTTACCCCAAAGGGTCGAAACGGAACCCTATTGCTCTCACTCGCGTGTCCGTCCGTTCGTCCGTCCGTCTGTCACACCGGTTTAGCAGCTAACCCGTTGGAGCTAGAGTCTTCTAATTTTCACAGTATATGCGTCTTATTGACCCAAAGCCATATATATTATAAAAAATATTTTTAAATGTTTTCAAGGGGGCTCCCATACAGCTAAAGGTGGGCGCTGAAAAAAAAAATTGGCCTACCCCATCAAGTGTAGTATCATTGAATGGAGCTCATTGAGTAGATAAAAGCCATATTTTTTGTACTGAAAAATATTGCAAAACGTAGGCATGAAAAGCCGCCAAATTGAGCATTTTTTACATAATTTTGTTCCGAAGTATTTTTTAACTTTCCACTGACCTATGGACTTGAAATTTAGTGATAATGTTTATTGTTACATATATTTTTCAAACAAATACCAATATATTAATAAATATGATTTTTTCATTACTATTCCCTCATTTTTATTGTTCCGTACCTTTGTATTTATGCGAATTGTGATATTCGATATTTTATTATTTTTATCTGTGCAATTGTATTAGTTTTATTAAAAAACGCATTTTTCATTTTATATTATTTTCTATCTTTGTCGGTTACGCTGATATTAACAAACTTGTTCGTAGCATTTCAAAATTTGTTAATATATCTAAGTATATATGCGGATTGTGATATTCATAATTTTTTTTCTTCGTCGAACACACACGCGCCAGGTTATTTTTTTTTTTACTTCTTTAAATCATTTTACCAAGTATTTTTGACTTATTAGTTCTATTAAAATTTTAAAAAGTCCTTTAAGAACCCTGCCTCTGCACAGCTGGCTTATATTCTACATTTGGTACTGAACCCTAAATGTGATTGATAATATATCTAGCTAGAGTACCTGCAACTGTATCTGTTGGCAACAAATTGTTTGGCAACATAAATATCGATGTTGCCAACACTTTGTTGCCTGGTATGAACCAAGCTTAACATTTACGTTCTGGATCCTTTGATCTTTACCGCTAAATATGGAAATAAGCAAATTATAACTACTGTTGTATCTGCAACCGTAAACAATAAAGAACCAAGATAAAGACAGTATAGCCCGAAATAAAAAGTACTGAACTTGTAATTATTTTATTTATTTAAGAAATACATATTATTGACACTTTATTACATGTTGAAAATGTGAACCTCATCGCTCATACCGAGGTTCCAAGTTTCTCGACATTTTATGGAATAAGGGTTGTCTCAGATCTAAGAAGAAGGCTCTAACGACATTTCATCGATGGTTTGTAGTACCCGTTTGAAAGCGGCATTTTTAGCAATGCCCCAAATGTATGCGTCTGGAGATGTGAGGTTTGGAGAATGTGAAGGATAAGGGAAGACAGTAAATCGTGAAATGAATCTACTTGGAAAATGTTCCTGAAGAAATTGACGAATTGCGGCAGCAGTATGGCAAGTTGACCCGTCCTGCTGGAAAAATTGGTGTCGAAATGCCAAATTACGTGCGCGACTGAATTGGCGTAGATTAGAGATAAAGCGTATTAAAATTTGTATGTACCTCTATCGGTTAAGTGTGACTTGCCTATCATTTTCTTCGATAAAGTACGGACCAATGAATCTGTGTCCCGAAACTGCACAACAGACACTCACTTTTGGACTATGTAAAGGAACTTCTTGAATCTCATTTGGTCTGACAAAGCCGAGAAAACGATTTGTGCGACGATTTACATGGCCCGACAATTTAAAATGTGCTTCGTCTAAAAACCATACATTTGTCAAAAATTCAGGATTTTCATATTGTAACGCAAGAATTCTGGCACAATATTCCACTCTACTGCGATAATCCCGAGGATGTAAATGTTGATGGACCTGAATCACATACGAAAATGTACCCAGCTCCTTCAGAATTCTCTATAAAGAAGTTCTTGTTAAACCAAGATGCAACGTTGTCTTTGTCTGGCTGGATTTTCTAAGATTCGCTCAAAAACACGTTCATGGTTATTGTTATTGTTCACTGTCCTGGGGCGCCCCTAGTTTCCTTTTCGTTGGCACAATACATTACCCATATTTCTAAACTTTTCAATAACCTTTAAAATTACAGCATTACTGAGAGAACGTTTATTAAACCATTGTGTGAATTGATCACACACGGATCGCAGACTTGCACCATTACGTCGGCCGATTCCGTATGAGCGAAAATAATAAAATAATACTCTACCAGAAACACATTCTCCTCTGTACTTAACACCATTTTTAAAAATTAGGCCCTACTAATTAATTGTTTAAGGTTTACTTGACAGGTCTATAATAGTTAACTCGGGTATGACAGCGCGCGCATAGAGACACCGCCAACTTAGTTTCAGTACTGTTTATTTCGGGCTATACTTTATTTATAAATATTCAGAAACAAGTTCCAGAAACAATGTTCCTATGTGTTGCTTTCGGTATGGATGTAGCTTTATATATCTTTGGTTTGATACATTTTTCAAATAGATTATCAAGAACAACTGTTTGTTTTCCACTGTTTGACATAGAATTTGGTCAGCTGTTGATCCTGAATTGTTAAAAATATTTTTCCTCATGAATTTTATTTTTGAAACCTTAAGCCGAGTTGTTTTGAAAATAAATTTGACAGCATCAAGTGACCTTATTGCAATTTCGCAGTTAAATACTGGTTGCGACCAACATAACATTTTTCTCGCTTTTTAAAAAACGATTTATTATAATTAATTTTGAAATGGGTTATCCTTGATTTAACTTTTTAAAATACAGACCTAGATTTTTGAAACACTGTTCTCTGATTACCATTTTTTTTCATTTTAATGACGTTTCGTTGGCAAAAAAGGCAGTTGAATGTTTTTTATGGAAACCGGAGACCATGCATATAAAGGATTTATAATGAGTACTTTGTTCGACGAAAAAAATCGTTTTGTGAATTCTGTAGATCTGCCTATAGAATTTTAAAATTCTGTTTTCAGATTTGGATTCATCAAAAAAGAGTAAACCAACAATTGTTTAACGAAAAAGTATGTGTCTATTGACAAAAAAGTAATAGGGATCTGAAGTTTTAAAATATGAAATTTGTATAAAATTTAAAATTCTGTTTTCAGAATTCGATTTATCATAAAATTTGTGAATTCAAAGTTTGTCTTATCAATGTCTAGCTTGCGCACTCTCAATTGCTTTTATATAGGCTAATTTTTTATCTATGGATATACTATTTAATTATTTACGTCAGGAACTGGGTTCTGTAACTTATATTTGAATTTTCTAAAAAATAAATTTTTGTTCTTTTTTTTCTTTAATGTTATATTCTGGCATACAGTGTACATACCCTGATCATTTATTAGGGAGAATAATAGAGAAAAGCGAGGTAAGATAAAATGGATTTATCAGTTCACAATGCGTTTCCGAACTTTTTATTTGTACTCATTCTTTTATTCTTTATTTTCTAAGATTTCCCTCGACAAAAGCCTGGTGATTTCCAATATAATTTTATTTCTATTTGATATACAGAGTGGGAAACATTTATTTATGTCAACCCGTTGTGGTACCCGCTCATGGTTCGAAAGCGATTTCCATGCAGTCTGGTTGGTGGCCACACGAACTTGGGATTAAGACATCAGTGGAAGACCAAAGTCTCTTTTCATTATTACAGACAAAACACGATTCGATCGAATATAAACATGCTTATTTATTCTTTTATACACCGTACCAACTGCTCCGTGCACTTTTACAGGGTGGTTCCATAATTATAATTTTGTATATAGGACAATTTAGAGCAATAATTAAGACTAGGTTTAGAAAGCATAATCAAAAGTTTAGTAGAGTTAAAAATTATTTTTAAAAATTAAAAATTTTTATACATGCTTAAATTTACAATTGCTTATATTTTCCGTATAATTTAAAGAAAGGGGATTTCAATTATAGCTAACAGTTGTAGTTTTATCTGTTATTAATACTATTATGGGAATCAAAAAATATAAGTAGCCGGCGGTCGTTTTTTTTTTAGATATTGTCCTGTCTCTAGTTTAACCGTACAACCACAAGGTGTAACTACATAATAATTATCACAATGTGGGATCGCGGACGACCCATTATTATTTTCCAAAATAAAAGATATCTATAAGTGTTTTAAGGTTTATTTATCAAAATAGCATTCAAATGTTTAATTACCTAACAATGTATAGTTAGACAACAAAAACAAATCAATTATTTACAGTGGGACAAAATATGAGAATTACTTATTTGTGAAATATTCTTTTTAGGTTGTAAAAAATAATTTAAGAAAAAAGTAGAGAATGAAATTGTGTTTTATTTTATGATTTACAATCTTCCCAAATTCTGAACTGATGTTTTGATCACATATTTTTTGCACAGTGGACTCATACATTGCGAACTTTTCTATCGCGGCGTTTTGGGCAGAAATCACATCGACGAGAACCTTTCTGAAGGTTTCCAACGGGTTATTCACTTGGATATCCCAGGTAATCACGCCTTAAATTTTTGTGAAGCGGTAGATTACTTATTCTTCGTTTCATGTGATCTTGCACTAATTAATCAGCTAATGACTTTATCAACGTAGATTGGGAAATTTTTGTATTAGGATGTTTCAGCCTATGTAGAACCATTGTCTTGACTCCACCTCCGTCTAATATTCCATATAAAAATCTCAGTGGCCATCTCCTTGTTTTCCTGGCATCGAACACCATTAATTTCAAACCGTACTTATCAGGCTTGCTAGGAATGTATATATTAAAGAGGCATCTTCCTCTAAAGCTCTGAAGGGTATAATTATCTTGACAGCCCTGAAGAAATATGTCCCATATTTCCCTTATAGCTGCGAATTTGACCAAAGCTTTACGTTTTGGGCGAGTGGTTTTATCATCAAAACGTAAACACCTTAACAGGAAATCAAAATGAGTTTTTGGGCATAACTAATCTAAAGATGGGGACACCGAATTTTTCACACCACAAATCTGCAAGTGAAAGATGGGCGTATTTTAAGACACCAGCAAAATATAATAAGCCAAAAATAGCTAGTAGCTCACTTCTTTTTGTTTTCTGAACATAATATTGTTCGGTGGTAAATCTTCAATTTCTTTATTTGTATGAGTCAGAATTATTTCGATAAGCGTGTCAGGAAAAAAGAGGTGCCACAACTTTTTTACGGTTTTATTCCTAGCTTCTCCTATCTCTCCGGGACGATGAAGAACAATATTATTTTTTGAAGTTCTAGTTCTCCTACTAATCATAGGTTGTTTGAACCATACATAATTATTCTTGCCTAATATTTTGGGATGGTCGTCTTTTTATACATCGTGACCCATGGTGTTTTGATCAATATCAATATAAATCTCTGCATCAACTTATTGCAGTTCTCTTACTTTAAACTCGTCTTCAAGATGATCGTCTAGTAGTAAAGAGTCAAAATCAAGAAATGTATAAAAAACACGACTAAATGTGGACTAACATAAAAACGCACACGATCAGTTTCAAATACCACTATTGAAGGTAGCCCGAATGATAACCCTAAATATTCAAAACGATCACGCGCATGTCACAAAATGTATGAGGTCGGGTCACCGGCGACCCAACCTTATGGTTCTAGGGTTAATATGTGATATTAAGGTCTCGTTGTGGCAGAACGAACTCCCAACAAAAAAAACTGAAGTAAAAACACATCATTAAATAAATAAAGAAAAATGAATATATACAAATCAGGGCAAAAAAAAGGCGCCAGTAATTTTTCTAAGTCCAATTTCAAGTTTTAGCTTCTGAAACGTCACGTCAAGTAGATATTTTAGTGACAGCAACAGTCAAGAAATGATCATCCATTGAGTAATGTTGTGAGAGCTTCAAGAAATGTTTGTTCTTGAAATTGAAAGACTAGCTCCTCATAACAGGACAGAGAAAATGATCGCTAAATTTGAAAGAACTGAATACAGGAAATTGTAACAAGTTTGCAAGTAGTGTTAGGCGCAGAACGGTTGTAACTTTGGAAAATGTTGTGTAGGTCGGATTTTAAAGGAGATTGGGCTTTATTGTTATAAAGGGAGGGTAATACATCAATTAAAAGAAGAGGATTATTTTAAGCGATTGCAATTCTGCAATACATTGATGAATTTGGTTCAGCATGATCTATTTTAGATCGTATGTTATGGTCAGATGAATCCAAATTCCATCTTAATGGATTGGTCAATCGACACAATTTTGTGTATTATGCTAATTAGAACCCTCGCCCGGTAATGAAAAAGGACATGAGAAGAAGTGCAGGTATCAATGTGTGGTGGGATATTTGGTCAGACAGTATTATTATTCTCTTTTTCTTCAATGATCAAATATTGCAGACGATTGCTCTTAAATGTGAGCAAGAAATTATCTTCCATCACATTTTTCACATACGCAGTGCGGAACTTCCAAATCGACGCATTTTATGAAAGTTGGATTGGAAGAGCAGGATGGATAGCTAGGCCGCCAAGATCGTGTGATCTCACCCCTTGCTTTTTCTCTGTATTGGGAATTATTCGCGACTTGGTGTAGGTAGAACCGCTAGATGACATCCAACTGTTATAAGCCGAAATTGAACACATCTTTCAAATCTTTAGTCCCATATTATGTTACAAAAATTGTAGCTAGATTGTTGATAGATTTGGTGAATGTGTTAAAGTTGAAGGAAGGCAGTTTGAACATTTGCGATGAAAAGTGTCCCAATTTCCTTATTGCTGTTCAATGAGGAACTGCTCTTTTAAACTGAACAACGAATATTTCTTTTGAAATTCTCAAGCAAAAGTTCTACTTAGGGCTTCACACAAGACGAGAGAAGGCGAGAATTTCAAAAATCTCGTCTCGGTCTCGTTAGTTTGTTTCGTATCGTTTCGTCAACTCTCGTTATTGCTAGAACTTATTTCTAAGATATTATTTCCATGATGTTTAAATATATACCTTTTTACATATACTACAAATCCCATATGTGTGATTTTACTGCAGCGGGTTTAATTAAGGAAAAAAACGTAGAAGAATTTCGAACCAAAAGAGAAAAATAGAAACATGTTTTTTTATAATCTAAAAATAAAAAATTTTTGTTAATAACACTCAATAACTTAAAAATTTATACTTGAAAGTAGTGGTTACCGAAACTGCGGAAATCAGAAAACTGAGAACTGAAATCCGAATCCAAGTCAAGTAAAAATTAAGCTCTACTAAATAAAATAGTATAAAAAATAAATCAAAACCGTGCCATAAGCAATAAACTAGATTCTCTTTTTTGTAGGCCCATTTGTTTTGCACATGTTTTAAAGTTTATGGATTTGTAGGTACTAGTAGGTTGAAATAGTATATTGTTTAACAAGTGTTGAAAATAGCACTTTTCACACGCATGTGACGGTTTGTGGCACGAGCCTTAAAGGCGAGTGCCACAAGTCACAAAGTGTGAAAAGTGCTTTTTAACACGAGTTAAACACTATACTTTTCCTACGGCTGCCACTTTATTTTCTAAATTTGCAATAAATTTGAATTTATTTTAGAGAAAGGAGAACTGTCAGTAGTGACAGTGTCCGCATGCTAGATTTCATCTAAATTCATTGATATTTGTTATGTTAATATGAGTAGTTGTATTGTCATTTTACTTTGCACACTGCGTGTGTAAATGTTTACACACGCTGTTTGAAATTGACGTTTTTCGAGGCAAGTTGACAGTGCGTTTTTGTGTATTTTCTAAGCAGCCGTAGGAAATAGTATATTGTTTAACAAGTGTTGAAAATAGCGCTTTTCACACGCATGCGACGGTTTGTGGCACTCGCCTTTCAGGCTCGTGCCACAAGTCACAAAGTGTGAAAAGTGCTTTTTCACACGAGTTACACACTATACTTTTCCTACGGCTGCCACTTTATTTTCTAAAGTTGCAATAAATTTGAATTTATTTTAATGATAAATGAGAACTGTCAGTGGTGACAGTGTCCGCATGCTAGATTTCATCTCAATTCATTGATATATGTTGTTATTATGAGTAGTTGAACTGTCATTTTACTTTGCACACTGCGTGTGTAAACGTTTACATACCCTGTTTGAAATTGACGTTTTTCAAGGCAAGTTGACAGTGCGTTTTTGTGTATTTTCTAAGCAGAAGTAGGAAAAGACCATTTCAAGATGGTTTAAGGGTTTCGTATCCTAATTTTTACAATAAGAACTAAACTTATTTTTTCCGATTTCTTATAATTAGTTTCATTATATTTATTTCAACAAATGGAAAATACAGATTTTTTATTCAACTTTTAATCAAAATAACTAACCACATTCGTTATATAGACATTGACTATTTTGAATTTTATTATCAAGAAATAAATAAAAACTATGACAGTTTATGACCACTACGCTCTTTACGGAAATATAGATTTTCATTTTAAAAGTTCTATCGCTTCGTCTATTCGTCTAAGTACTCAAGTAACAGATGGTTACGAAATTTTAGGTTTCGTCACCTATGCAGACCTTTTTTTTATTATAAAAAAATTAAATGTTTATACTTCTTTTTTTTTATTTTTCTCGGAAATTCAGAAAAAAAATTCTGAAGAAATTCGAACGAGACCAGAAACGAGACTCTCGGATCTCGCCGTATGTGGTCTCAGTATCGTCTAAATAATTTTCAAAAAGGTCTCGTCTCGATTTTACGAGACGAGACGAGACGAGAGGAGAAAAGTATCATTCTCGTGTGAATCCCTAGTTCTACTATTTAATCCTCTACTGTTGACATTTGATATAATAAAAACTTTTTACTATGGAAGCTCTTTAAATTATTATACATACAGCAATATTGTACGTGTAATTACACAAAAATCAATGTACTGGCATTTATTACATGACATATTAAATCTAAGTTAACTCGAGAAATTTTGACAAAATTGAAGTATTGCTGAAGAAAACAAAAAAGAAGAAACGGAAAAACGAAAAAATTGTTAATGAGTAGAGTAGTGTTATAGTTTGATAATCTTGTTTTTTCTACATCACCCTGTGTGTCTAATACTTTTTGATCAAACTTTACTTACATTCATGCATTAGAGACACATTGAAGGAATGTAAATGGGGCAACACCCTGTATACGAGTTTGCAACTGCTCGCAGTATTTATATATCGATATCGAATGGATAAAATATGCTGGTTTTCGGTAAACATCGGCTGGTTGTCGTGTGTTCTTTATTTTTTTGAGAGATTTATATCTTTATTGTTTTTCAGTTTACAACCTTGCAAAACTCAGGCCTTTGTTGTATAATTTCAAATAACTAATTTATCATTATTAGCAAGAACATTTGTACTGTAGACTCGTGTAATGAATAGATTTAAATGAATACAAATGACTTAAAATCATGTTTATGCAAAACGAAGTGTAATAAATTTTGTAAAAGGTATATTTTGGTACCCATTAATATATTATGGTTTTTTAAATATTGATTCTGGACTAAAATATATTAATGTATTATTAGATTTAGTACAGTTGGATAATAATCAGCAATTTGGCGAAAACAAAAACTGTAAGTGATAAGCATACTTAGAATTTTTAATACCATTTAAAAAAATATTTTCTAATTAGATAATAATATTTTTATAGTCAACCTTTAACTAATTCCTTATTTATATTTTTAATGTGTTTCAAAGTTACTTAAATTTAAATTAACTATCTAAATATCCATTAAAAATTAAAGAAATTGTTTTCTTACCTTTAAGCACACTGAAGCCTTTAACTGATTCTCTTATTTCCTTAATTTTTTTTAATTTCTTTCTTAATGCTCCCTATCTAGCACTAAATACATACAAGTGATATACGCACGTCATACCGCCATGTGACGCACTGTTTTAGAGGACGCCACAAGTACTTTGTCCAATTAAATAGAAGGGCTAGGTATAAGACACTTTATCAGACACTTCTATTCTACTTTTCGATTAGTCTAGTCAGCAAGTGCTTTTTGGGTCAAACTTTTTTCCGTCTCCGAAAAATATGAACGAGGTGTCATTCGATTCGGAATAACGTGTAGATGATTTTTGAAAAAATTCAAAAGCCGCTTACAAAAATTGCAAAAGTTATAAACAATTAACTGAAAAAAATGGGGGAAGGAAATTTCCCAAAAAAAAATTACCTCCCGGAACTGTAGGACCAATATTTATAATTTTCCCAGATGGTTGAAAATACGGCCAAAAACGGAGACCCTGGCTTGCGTAAGCGTCGCCTACTTTGGACCTTTGGACCTTTTCTATTAATTATGCATTAATTAACAATTTTTTCCTACTTGAACATGAACATTGTAAGTGCGATAATTGTTAAATAACAAATCTGATTTTTGTTTCTTTTTGAACCTATTTTTGAAGGATCTCAGAAGAGATTCCCGTTGAAAAAAAAATTAAAAAATTGTTATTTTTCACTTTGTTATTAACAATTTACTTAGGTCAAAAATTAAAAATCATGAAAAAAAATTTTTTTTCATGTAACTATTGATCCGTTTTTTTATGATAAGAAGTCAAACGATTTTTTGAATTTTTTATTTCTTATTGTTTACAAAAATTGTTATAATAAATACGTTGTTTATAAGATAATTTAGAATTTCTTTTTTGAAAACATAATCTTTGATGCAAATTACTATTTAAAAAAAAATGGTTCCTTAAAATTTTTTTTATTGCTTAAAAAGTGAAAAATAACAATTTTTTAAAATTGTTAATAAACTAATCCATAATTAATAGAAAAATAGCGATAAAAATTTTTTGACCGCGGATTCCTGTTCACTAATCTATCCAGTAGATGCCTGAATTTTTTCAATTCTTAATTTTCATATTTATTAAGTTTAAATAATATTTATTCATTAAAGGTCCAAAGTTGGCGGCGCTTACGCAAGCCAGAGTCCCCGTTTTCGGCCGTATTTTCAACCCTGTGGGAAAATTATAAATATTGGTCCTAGTTCAGGGATACAAAATTTTTTTTTAGGAAATTTAATCCTCTTTTTGAATCTTTTTCCTAATTTAAAAAATGTCAAAAAGTTTTTGAGATATTTGCCAAAAACCAAACCCCTTTTGTTCAGTTAATTGTTTATAAATTTTGCAATTTTTGCAAGCCGATCTTGAATTTTTTCAAAAATAATCTACACGCTGTTCCGAATCGAATGATACCTCTGTTGTTTTTTTTTAGATTCGGAGAAATAAGTTTTACCCAAAAAGCACATGTTGACTTGACTAGATCAAAATTATAAATTTCTTAAAATAAAAAAAATTGTAACTTCATAAGAGAATCTACTTTTCGACAAGCAATCTGAAATAAGAATTTTCAAATTCCATTAGCGACCTACAGACTTTTCGGCAAATAATAATAACAGCCGCCCCTTCCCCGTACAAGCCTTTGGCTTCTGGAGTTCACTGGTAAGGTAGTGAAATGTATGGATATTATTATTATTATTAATATAAATAAATTTTGAATGAACTGCAATTACAGTTAAAAATAAGGTATTTTCTTCCATCCCTCGTATCCAAACAAAACATCTTCATTTAGTTTGAAAGCCTCAAGTCTACGAATCGCAAAGTCCGTACAAATTAAAGACATTTGAATGCAAATGTCAGAACGATACTTTGGCTTAAAGATGCTTCTCTAATGAGGTTTAAATAAAAGCAAACAAAGGCTTCTAGTGTGTGCACGAACAGACAAGAAATCTAATAATTCAGAGCATTCCAATTAGGAGAAGAACAGATCTTATCGATGATAATAAATCTGTAGAAGAGAGAGGAGAGAGGAGTAGTTCTTAGTCGGTTAATTGAGGTAAAGTTAATTTCTAAATAACTTGAATTTAATTCCAAAGAATATTTATAAAAGAGACATGTTGTGATTATAAAAATAATTTCTGTCAATCAACCTACATCTATAAAAAAACACTTTTACTCTAACCCATTATAACCAGTCAAAACATCCATTTTCACGCTTCCCGAGTGGCCTTCCAGCCACTTTAAAAAAGGATATTACAATTATTCATTAAAAAATATATTAATCGTTTTCACTTGTAACCTTTCAGCAATTCGAAAACACCATAAGTGCTCATTACCGCTCAGCACCTATTAGTGTCCCTTTTTTAGCGTCTAAGACACCATTAAGTGTCAATGATTTCGATGGCACCCCTTAAAGATGTGTCTGGCCGAATAATTCCACCACAGTGGAAAATATATTAAAATTCTTCACTTTATTGATAATATAAACAAAAATATATAATTTTTTTTTATCAATTTTCTAAATTACATTTAACGTCTTGAAAGTCGGTCTTCAGTTGTTTTTAATCAGCTGCTACTAGTTGCTCATTTTTTCTTCTTCTATCTTCTTTAAGTCTATTATTTGTTGTTTTAAGTATTCTTCATCTGCAGATTCACTTTAAGACTGGTTTAAACCGATTGTAGCCGTTGAATCTGTTCTATACGGCTCTAAACCATCCTTCTATTTCTAAATTTCAATCGCGCTCGTATTTTAAAGTTGTTGAAGTTTTCTAATGGGAAATATACACTTTGAGAACTTCTATTGCAGATCTGTAGCAGGCGTCATCTCGCTTATTTTAGTACCTTTCATCTGAAGCTCTGACTTGAGATTGATAATTTGTACGAGATAAGGCGAGACTTTCAAAAATCTCGTCTCGGTCTCGTTAGTTGAAAAAAAAATAAGTCTCGTTTCTGTCTCGGTCTCGTCTCGTAACCGATTGTCTCGTCTCGTCTCGTCAAATCTCGTTATTGCTAGAACTTATTTCCAAGATAGTATTATTGTTTTTTCTGCTAATTATTTTTCGTATTCTAGATTTTTCATACACTAAACATATTGCTTTTTTTCTCATTTTTAATTATTTCAAATTTTTCAAATTTTGATGAAACCGAAGTATTTTTTATTAAACACAGTTTATTAACTGCTTCAATTTAACTTTCATCTAATCTCGGCCTGTTATTATATGGTTAACATGACTAACACCTAAAGTAAAAAAGTATAAAATAAAATATTTCGGAGATGGTTACCAGATTTTAGATTTCGTAAATGTATCATAACCTTTGCAGACCTTTTTTTACTATAAAAAAATTAACGTTTATAGTGCTTGCTAGTTTATTTTTCTCGGAAATTCAGAAAAAAAATCTGAAGAAATATGAACGGGACCAGAAACGAGACTCTCGAGTCACGCCGTATGTGGTCACGGTATCGCCTAAATAATGTTCAAAAAGGTCTCGCCTCGGTTTTACGAGATGAGAGGAGACGAGACGAGAAAAGTATCTCGTGTGAAGCCCTACCTCTCCTGGATCTTTGAGAGTTGAGATGTTCAAGATGGTAGTGATACCGGAAAGTCTGATCGGGATTGAAGGTGATTAACGGATTTGTTGGAGCCATTTCAGAGTTTCTCAAATTTATCAAGTTTTCAATCCTGTTTCAATATCTTTTTCGTGGTGGCTTTTAATTCCTCCTGCAAAGTCTTGAAATTAGTTTGGTTTGAATCCAATTCGATTTCAGAATGGTTTTTATCAAATTTAATTGTTGTCCTTTTCCGGTTCTTTTGAAGTGTTAAAATTTCTTTATTCTTATCTTTATTGACAATTTCTTGAACATAGCAAAGCAAGATTTTAATTTCGAGTTTAATCTGTCAATTTGGCAATATTTTAATTTATCTTATTTTTGTACAAAATGGTGTGTTATTTGGCGCCGTTTCAACTATTTCTAAAGAGCGTTTGTTGAAAATGAAGTCGAAATGTTCTATGATTTTATTTTTATTTTCTGCGAAGTTGATGAGCAGCTCTTCGTGTTGGTCGCGAATTTGTTGAAGGCTTTGTGCTCTAAAGTCGCTGTCAATTTTTTTCTAGTTCTATTGGAAGAGCTTTATAGAGCTCAACTTTTTTGTCGTCTTCCATTTCTTCACATGGTGACTCTAGAAGTGATTAACTCCTGGAAATTTATTTTTTATAAGTGTTTCCCCGTCTCTAGTTAAGTTAAGGACAAATTCTAACATAAATTTAGGTATAATCATTAAGTTTGAAAATAAATATTCTGTTACCCAAGGGAATCCCTTAAGGGACTTCAGTGGGTTCCACTGTTTATTTAAATTTTCAATCTAATGATTCATACAATTGTGTAGATGTGTAGGTTTGTTTTTGTATGTACCGTGGTTGACTAAAATTGAAAGGTAGAAGGTGATTGTCAAATGTAAGTATGGCAGAGGAAATAAGGTTATGATAAGAAGTTTAAGTTGCGTATGGATGTGTTTGAACGTGTTTAGGATTTTTTTAAGTGTGTTTTGTGTTTAGATGATTGTTTTTTTTTTGATTTTATAATGAGTTAATTTGTTAATATTTACAACAATTGTGGTATATATAAAAAAAACAAATATGTCATAAAAAAGATATAAAATTTGTTAATAAATTTCACTGAAATATTATCCAAAATTTACAAACTAATTTCTATTTCTTTTAAAATTAATATGTTTCTTATTTCGGTTCATACTTTTGATCATCACTTTACAATTTATCATTCTAAAATCTAAAAATAGATTCCAAATCAACACATTTCATCAAAAATTTTTCCACGTCATTTATCGCGAGATGTGAAACAGTACAGCTATACCAAAAAAATTATTTCTAGAAAAAACCGTTGAAACTAACACTCATCTCTCTGTATATATCATTATCATAGAGAGCGAGCGCAGTTGCATCCGAATATGGAATAGTCCATTACAAATTAAAATCCGTTATAACCCTTCTTAAAAAGATGCATATATCGCGCCAAATTATTATCCATATATTCATTAGCTTCTTGATCGTTCAGGAGAATAGTTCTCTCCCAAAGAGAGCTTTTCACTTTAAATTATTATGTTTAGCTTCTAGATTGTCGACGAGAACAGTTATCTCACGGCGAGAGCTTTTCACATTAAAATATGCGAGTCAAGACCGCACCCTAATGTTCTGAGATTTCAAATTAGTAACAAGTGTTAATATTGTTTATTTAAGTTTAATGAAGTTATAGCTATGCTCTACACGTTGTGTTGTTAAAAAAGTGTAAACGCAATTTATATTTTCATTCAATAAGTGGGTGAGAAAATAACCCTTAAATAAATAAAATCGGTTCTTTGTATTAAATAACATGGCTGATGTGCTAATCAGACTGGTCCTTCGAAATAGTAAAAGAAATTCCAAATGGATGTTAGTTCTTAATTCATATTTATTCAAATGTATTACTACAAGGTAAGACTTTATTAGAAAATAAATATAGAAGTAGAATACAATATAAAGAGAGATCAAGGATTATCATAAGAATCAGTAAGAAGATACAACAGATAGGGAAGAAAAATAACAAAAAAATAATTTAAGTATCATTCATCCAGAGGTGAGAGTGCAGAACCGAGTAGAGAAAAAAATAAACTAGGAGGTGATAAATCAAAGAAAGAAACAGATTAAGAGAAGGCATAAAAAGTAAAAGGGAAGAACCGAAGGAAGAATTTATTTAAAACTTAAATTTTTAAAAAAAATTTTTGTAATGTTTATTATTTTTAATTGAAGAAACCCAACCAAAAAAAGAGTTTCATGGATTTCAAGTAATCTAATATAATATATATTATTATATTCAACGGTTTTTATGTATATTTATACATTATGTATACTCTGGATAAACATATATTATTATTAAAAAAAATCTGCCGAATCTAAGAATAAAGAATTACGTAATAACATTACCATTGGATTCAGGGTTGTCCGAATATATGTTCAAATTATAATTTAGTTGGAAAACGTTTATTTTCAAACACTGGAAGATTAATCCAAACTGAATAGTTCACAGAAAATTGGGAGCAACTTGGAATAATTGAAGAAGTATCAGAGGAAAGTATTGATAAAGATGTGCATTACTTGGTTCGCCATGCCGTGATTAAGGAGTCAAGTAATACAACCAAGATTCGACTGTATTTGATGGTTCTGCAAAGGACAGTTATGGTAACGATTTGATAGAATTGATAAATCCACTTATTATAAAATTTAGAGTCCATTAAATTAGGGTTATGTGCAAATAAGTATTGCAGAAAAAGTTAGGGATTATTAAGTATATCGACATTGCAGGGTTGTTTTTGGCCTCAAACCTAGTCCTTTTATTTTAGCAGCTACTTTACATTTAGAAAATATGATTGAAACTCATAATGAATTTAAAGAAACTGCTAAAATTCTGTTAAATACTTTATATGTAGATAATTGTGTACATATTGTTAAAAATAGTACAGAATTGGAAAAATCTATTCAAGAATCAAAGAATTTATTGAGAATGGCTAGTTTTGAATTAAGAGGATACAAATGAAACTTATTTTAAATCTTTTAAAGATTGTTACTCTAATGATATTTTTTCAGTTTTACGTTATTTGTGGGATTTAAGAAAAGATAATTGTTTTTGCGGTATTCAAAATTTAGGCAAATTTCAAGAAGTACCAAAGACCAAACGAGGATTACTATATCCAGCTCCTGCTACGTTAATTAATAAAGTTTTTAGGAAACTTGGAAGTTCAAACTTTCATGGGATCAAAAATTGCCGGAGGTTATAATTAAAAATTTTAAAGTATGGTTAAAAAATTTAAAATTTGTAAGCCTGTGTAATTCCTAGACACATAGCAGATCATAGAGACGAAGAATGAAGAAGATATAATAGATACGACTCTTCATGTTTTTTTTTAGATGCTAGTAAATGCGAATACGCAAAATCAAGATAATTTCATAAAACAATAAATATAATCAAACTATTCCTAACACCCTCCTGCTCCGGGATTCAAATTTCAAGTATTTCCTTCCGGATGTTTTAGAATCCTATTACCTTCTTACTTTGGTCTGCCATTTTCTACTACTTTCTTCTTTCTCTTTTTTGGATTTTTGTACTTCTACTTCACCTTTTTCTTTCTCTGACATCTCCAGCAGATAGAAGTACCCAGTAGTAATTTTGACTTTGGCCACTCGGTTTATGTTATCTTTTCCTTGGCAAACACTACTAATTTGATATTTATCATTTTATCAAATTACCTTGATTTTGGTTTTTACTTCACATAATTATGTCAATTATGCTTTTGAATGTTGTCAATAAAAAGACAAGGGCGTAGATATGGGGAGGGTAAAGGGGGTAATTACCAAGGATACCAAAAAATGGCACGAAAAGAAGAAATAAAATATATGAAATGTAGAAACGGACAAACATATATTTATAGGAGAAATCAAAATCTATGTCTTACCACATGAAATTTAATATATTGATCGAGGTTTAAGCAACATGTTTCGGCCTATCCGGCCATCATCAGGCGCTAAAAATTACAAAGTAGACATGTAATGTGTGATTTACATGAAAAAATATTAAAACTTACAATAGTTTGTCGTAAAATATAGTGTAGGATTATACAGGTTAACAAAGCATCTTGAAGAATTAAGTTATCGATATGTGGTAGAAAAATTAAGCATATAATAAACACAGTGAAATAAAATTAAATATAAAATTAAATTAAAATTGGACAATAAACCATGGTCCAACCATTCCATTACAGAATTGGTTGGACGACGATTACCCTCTCTAGGTGATAATAAAACCTAAGAGAGCTTGCTGAGTCTCAAATAGTGAAATCGAAGTGCATCCTACGATGCACTTACCATTAAATTAGAAAAATTAGATTGGAGTAAATTTTTTGTGTGTTTATTTGTTTAAAAGTTTGATTAACCCCTCCCCTCGGAAGTTATCTACGTCCTTGTATACAGCGTGTATAGAATCACTGTTGGAACAGATCCGGAAAAAAGTAAAGAAAAATTCACCGAAAACTTCAGAAAATCAAAGAAATAAACGCCAAAAAGTACAAATGCCCACAGTTTCCGATGGGGAAATTTTTTCCTAAATTCTTCCAATGAAAACGAAAACATATAAAGTGCAAATTTTTACAAAAATAAATTTTTTCACGAAAATCAGGAGAAAAGTCTAAAAAGACCTAGAAAAAATCAAACATGAATTGTGAAAAAAACATGAATACATTTTTCCGTTAAATTTGAAAAAAAGAAGCAAAAATGCATTTTTCCACTGTTAATTTTGAAAAAAAGGAGCAAGAATATATTTTTATACACTGGAATTTGAAAAAAAGAAGCAAGAATGCATTTTTCTACATTTGAATTTGAAGAAAATGACCAAGAATGCATTTTTCCGCACTCAAATTTGAAAAAAAAAGGAATGTATTTTTCCACTGTACAATTTTGAAAAAAAGAAGCAAGAATGCATTTTTCTACATTCGAATTTGAAAAAGAAACAAGAATACATTTTTCACAGTTAAATGTCAAAAAAATTTAGAACCACTAACTTTTCGGTAAATTGTTGAGTTGCTATAGTCCTCACAGAAAAACAGCAAAAATTCAGTTTTGAAATATGAATTGAAGAAAAAACAAGAATACATTTTCCATACAAAAAATTAGAAAAAACAACAAAAATTGCATTTTTCACACACAAATTTGAAAAAAAAGGCAGCAACAATGCATTTTTCCCACAGAAATTTATAAAATAGAGCAACAATGCATTTTTCCCTACAGGAAACTGAAAAATAAAACAAAAACTATTTTTTTCACATCAAAAATTTTAAATTCAAAGCAAAAGTGTATTTGTCCACAAAGAAAATCGAAAAAGAAAGCAATTTATTTATATAAAAATTTGAAATTCAAAGCAAAGATGCATTTTTACATACAGGAAATTAAAAAAACAAAGTTATAATGCATATTTTTTACACAAGAATTTGAAATACATAGCAAGAGTGCATTTTTTTACACATGAATTTGAAATTCAAAACAAGAATGCATTTTTCCATACAGAAAATTGAAAAACATAGCAATAATACATTTTTCCATACAAAAAATTAAAAAACAAAGCAACAATGCATTTTTCTACATCTTGGACAAAAAGAGAAAAGAAATCACTTCCCGGATAATCTGCTTCTGGAGGATCAACCGCAACCAATTCCATCTGGCTCGTTTACACGCAGGGGTGTAGATATTGGGCGGTAAAGGTGGTAATTACCCACCCCGGGATGCCAAAAAATAGCACGAAACGAAGAAATAAAATATATGAAATGTAGAAACGGACAAACATATTTGTCTAAAAGTGTCATTATCTCTCCCAGGAAAAAAGTACCCCCCTCCAGGAAAAAGTTATCTACACCATTGTAAAAAGATGAAAAAAAACTATCTCGTTCTATAATCAACAACACTTGTATAAATAACATTACATAATAAAAATACAACGTGTAAATATAATTTAATTATGTAAACAGTTCTTGCTAATTTTCACTTGTGATGATTATTACGAAACATTAAATACATTCTTATATAAATACCAAATAATTAACTCTAAGTAATCCTATATAAACAGTAGCGTTCACAAACTACCTTATATATTCCAACAGTTTTCAAATTCAAATTAAATTCGATACGCCAATGGTGAACATATAAATTGAAAATAATTACGAGGAATTAGCATCTTTCGCTGATCAAATTTGTTGTTCATTGGCCGATTTTCAAATTGAATGGATTGGTATTGGTGCTAATTGACTTGGCGTATAAGCAAACCACAAATCAACAAACTAATTTCTAACCGGTTAACCAGTTACTTGGTACTTACTGACACGCTCTGCTTGCGCGAGTTTCAAATTTGAAAAATATTAACAGCTGATTGAAGATTTACTCACTAATGCTAATGATTATGTAACTAATGGTAATGACGTTTAAATTGTGATAAACAAATGGAGAGATAAAGTTTTATCCAAACGTTATTGCCTTTATTTACTGAATCTTTAGCGTTAATGACAGTATCTAATTTACTATAATGTTTATGGTAATTATATTAATAAAATTAACCAAGATATTTTATTAAAAAAAAAAATAAAGCTTATTAATGTTTTATTTGTTTTATGGATAGAATATAAAAATTGGCTCAGTATATTTATTGGGCGTTGACGGCGCATTCCCGCTGCAAAACGGTTTGTGGTTTTTGCAACAATAGGACACTTTAAATATTTCGAATTTTATTGTTTCTCTGTTATTTTAATATCGCTGAACAAAGGGAAACGACGAATATAAATCAGCATTCGGAATAGAGTTGTCCAACGCGATTTTTAAATTATCATACGTCAATAATTTTATAAAAAAACACAAGTGGCTGCAGAATATAACACAAGAGGTAACCAGTGCCGTACTTTTTTCTATTAAAATTCTATCTAGGTGGTATATAAGTATATACCAAAAACCAGTCTCGACTTTCTTGTGCGAACATAGTCGATGACTAGGTGCCTAGCTCGCGAACGCGGGGTCTTTTTGGACCACCCAATCACAATATCACAACATTACCATTGTTACCTTATAATAAATAACGTTAATTGTTGACAGCTTGCAGCATCGTGGCCAAGCATGATAACATCTTAATTGCAACTTGCTCTTGCTTAAAACTATTCACTCTTAATCAGACACTCGGTAGACTGTAGCAAATTTAACTTTTTTCTGAATACCTAATTGAGCCTAACCGAAATAAATGTCAGTTGTGAATAACGAATTAGTGTGGGAGAAATATTTTATGGCACCTGTTTTGGATTTTAAATATTTTCAGCACCATCAAACTTCTAATTTTTTTTAAAAATTGAGTAGCGAGACCGATATTTGAAAGGACCAAATTTACCTTAAAATTTGTTCAGGCAATCTTAACTTGACCTGTTAAAAGATCCATTCTTTGATTGTCAATAGTACCTGGGTGACTGTTGTCGACTTTTCTGTTAAATAATGTATTGTTCCTTTTTTATATGAAATATCGATAATTTACGCTTGTCGTCGTGTTTTATAACTGTTATTATCGTGGGAATTATTTCTATTCTAAGAAGTTGGAAATCTTAAACAAAAATAAATTAATTGTTTATTAACACTAATTGGATTATTAAGTAAATGAGCAAATTATTTCACTTTTAAACTAAAAAGTAACCAAAAAATAATGTTTACTTTTTGGAAAAATGAACTAATAAATAAGAGAATTCTATTAAGGTATCGGCATTGACAACATCCCGTAATAAATTGCCCTCTAGGAAATAACATTTTCCAGGTTTTCCCCAATGTTTGTTCTGTATTAAAATGTAAATTTCATTCATTTCCTTAACATAAATTCACCTTGAAATATAAAAGCTAGAAAATCCAGACTCTAGCACAGATTGATTTATACCTATGTAGCGTAAAAGTACAGATTTGATCCATTGATCAATATAATTTGAATATCAATAAAAAATGCTCTATTTTGCACCGATTTATGTTTCTTTTTATTTTTTATTCATCGATTTGTTTTTTATTGCTTCTCTTTGATTCCACACTTCCTGGTATTTATTTTTATTTTTCCTTCATTTCAAACAATTTTTTATACCCTCTAGTTTTTATTGTCTCGTACCCATTTTTATCTATTCTTTCGTTTTTTCCTAATTTAGTTTTCATTATATTTCCTTGGGCTTGTTTTGTTCTTTTATTTTATTTTGTCAATATGTGTAATTTTTGGTCGGGTTTGTATTTACATTCCTTTATTATGTTATTTCTTTTTATTTTATATTCCTTACACTGTTTTGGTCAATTTCTCAGTGATTAAATTTATGTTCTCTCTTACATCACATACTTTTTTTTTCGTTGATTCATGTTTATAATTTGCTATTTACTTAAATGTTTTAATTACGTCATTCCATCGCTTTTGCTTTCTTTTCTTCCAATTTCTGTTATCTACTTCTTTCGCAAGTTTTTTTAAACAGAATATATATTATTTTTCCTATTTATATATACTTTTACTTATATTCTCTTTTACTGTTCATGTTTTATTAGTTTATCATTTTTTATTTTTATATTGTTTCTGATTCTTAAATCTGTTGTTTTTATCGTTTTTACTTTTAGTCGGTTTTTTCTTTTGCTTAACTTTTCATCTCATTCATAAATACTAATCATATAATTCTAAGAATTTCTTGACATTTATTTTTATTATTATTTATTTATTTTTAATTCTTTTTATTAAGTTATTTTATAAAGTGCGCCTACTTCAGTCGGTAACTTATGGAAAACTTTTTTTATTTTTGGTATTATGAAAAAAGTAAATCTTGATAAAAAATTCTGCATGGCCAATAACCCAAAAATTAAATAATCAGATTCCGATTCTTTGTAGTCGTTAAAAAATACAAATTTTTCTCAATTAAAGCACCTTTATTTTTGATAAAATCAATAAGTGTTTAAAAAAAAATTAAAATTACATTCAGATATGCAAATCCATCAATTTATCATGAAAAAACATATTGTGTAATTTTTTACAAAGTTTTCTATACATTGATACGGAATGATTGAAAATTTTGTAAAAATTACACAACCCCCTTTTTCATATCTGAATGCACTTTTCAATTTTGGATAAATTTTTTTAAAACACTTTTTGATATTAATAAAAATAAAGGTTGTTTACTCCTGAGCAAAATTTATGTTTTTTGACGAACCTCGTATACCACTGCAAAAAATAGGAATCTGATTGTTTTATTTTTGATTTTAGGTCATGCAGAACTTTTTATTAAGAATAACTTTTTTTCATTAAACCGAAAATAAAAAAGTTTTCCATATGGTGACGACTTAACTAGTATATTCGTTATATTAGAATTTTTATTTGTGTTTTTCATTTTGGTTTGTTCCTTTATTTATTTTTATATTTTTTCTGCTTCCTAGATCTATTTGAATTCTTCATTTTATTACGTTTTGTAATATTTACCACATATTTTTTCCACTTTTTTCAAGTCCTTTCTTTGAATTTATTTTTAATTTTGTTTATTTCAATATAGAAGATCCTTCTCACTATTTTATTATTTACCATTTACTTAATTCATTCTTGTTTTTTATGTATTTCTATTTCTTTAATATTATTCCATCATTTTTTTATGTATTTGTATCTTTTCTGTGGTTGTTAGATTCTTCAATTTATTTTTAAGTATTTTATTGTACAATTCCAAGCTCCTTATGGTATTTATTTTTATTTTTTTCCAAAAACTCATTTTGAAGATAAATATTGTCAATTACGATTTTATTTTTATATTAAACTTAAACGATTATTTTTCTATTTTTTCATACTTTTTTATGTGATCTTTGTTTAGTTTTTTTCCGGATTTTATTTTGTATTATTTCTGTGTAGTAAATCTGTTTGATTTCATATTCTTTTTATGTCTACATCATTCCACCGCTTTACATGCTCTTCTTATTCCGAAGAGATTTTTTACATCTTGCTTTTTGATTATCCAGATGCTTTTCGTACTTATTTGGCGCACAAAGATATTTTTGTTTTCAGTAAACTTTTTGTTTGTCTGTTAAGTATTTTCAAGTAGTAGTTTACACATATAAGTTAGAAATAACTTATTTACTAGTTGTTAGTGGATTTCATTCACTTTTAGACGATGGGACCATCTTGCGGTAGTCCGGCTCCTTATATATTTCATGAAGGATAATCTCCTTCAGAAATTGGCGAATACCATATCCCATCACATATAGATGGCGTTTTGTTGATTTGCTGTCTATATTTGTTCTTTACTCAATGATTGTACAGTAGTATTTTGAGAGTGAGATTTCAAAACCATCCATCTTAACAATGTTGCCAACATGCACGAATTTTACTCGAAAAGCAGGTCTTTTGTACTCTGGCTGGTAATTTTCGGGTAAAAACAAATTTAGAGTGAAAATCGGATATTTTGATGAAATGTTTGGAACTTGGAACACTTAATCTGTGATGTGATGCGTTGTGGTCTTGTTACTGATGCGATATTCGGATCAGAACCATGTCATGTCTATGTGACTCATATCTGTCAGTAAAATGTCAAATTAATCATTCCTCATGCTTATTGCGATCAAGCGTTTATATCTCATAAACAAATCGACTAAATAAACATGTCACTAATCATTTAATAGCTTTTTGTGATTTTTCGTGAAAATCATAAAACATTGTTGTATTTGTGTAAATAACTAAATAATATATTGCCTTCAATTCGATGTGATGTTTAGATGGTTGACGAAATAAAGCTGAATGGTAATAAAATCTAACAATGATAGTATTTTGTACGAATATATGAGTTAATCTCTATTTTTAGGTTACATATGCCACTGAAATTTCAGATTCATCATCAGTCATAAAAGTAAACTAAAATTCAGATTCAATTCATCTTCATTTTATTATTAATTGCTCAATGTCTTTCAGAATAAGGCCATCAAAAATAACGAGAGAAATCCGAATAAATTCAATAGAATTTGGACAGAGATAACCGAATTCAAAACTTGGATTGAAAATTATTTTTGAACTGGCGATTACCTGTTTTCGAATTTAGTGCGCTTTTAAACGGCAAGCGGGTAAAATCGGGTATTTTCAGCTGCAAAGGTGGGTAAAACCTGATATTTGTATTGGCATCTTAGGCACATTGCCACTGATGAGTCCGTAAGGGACGAAACAGCTGTCTAGTAAACGGTTGGATGCATATTAGAAATAACTTATTTATTTCTACTAGTTAGTGCATTTCATTCACTCTGCGAAGATGGGGCCATCTTAAGGATAGTTTCATTCAAAAGTTTGCGAATACCATATCCCATCACATATAGATGGCGTTTTGTTAATTTGCTGTCTATATTTATTATTTTAAATATTTGCGTAATATTTGAAATTTTACAGGAGACGGCACTGTATTTTGTAAAAGTGTTAGACGTCGAATTTAACAGTTTAAATAGTATGAATTTCAAATGGCAAAATCGTGCTAATACATAATTTATATTATTCAAAATTGATTTTGATTTAATTTATGAACAAGGAAAAGTATGAATATCAAACTAATTTTTTTTCTAAATTGATTCAAAGCCAAGTGTTTTTGTTCAATGGAGCGTGTTGTCAATTGAAAACATTATTTATGATATTACATTGGCGCACTGGGAGAAGGAATTATTTTTAGCAATTACCAACATTTCAGATATCATATATTTCGAAAGGATTTCTAAGGATTCAATTTTAAGAGCCCGAAACGACTGGGGCGTAATTCAAATTTGATATTTAAAGATGTAATAACAAGAAATGACGCAATAAAGAACCTCTCTCGCGCCCGTTTTCTGAATATCTGAATATGGGAGCCCAACTTTAATTTCTTCGGCTATAATTCAGCGACATTTAAATATCTCCCGACATTTTTACGATCCCGATGAATTATTGGAGTAAATTACGTTTTACTTTTGAAATATTTAAATTACTGAATTATATCCTTTGGAAATTCAGATATTCGTTTTAAAAAGGAAATTTCGTTTGCTATTCATCATATTTTCGCTCGCTCAGAGTTAGACCTTCCATTTATTGCATTCAATTATTAATTTACAACAATAACAAGCCTAGTTTGTCAAATTTGGGGAATTAATCTACTCCCCAAAACTGTATTTAACAGAAAATTTCACTCTTGATGAAAAATTTTAAATTTAACAGTCTTTAAAATCTACGAATACGAAAATTATAATTAAAAAGTAACACTCTGTATAATTAAATTGACTGAAAATTTTACTTGTAATAAAAGTCTAAACACAATGAAATTTATTAAATTGCTGTAAAAACAGTAACAATGTACAGCATGATGCTATGAATACATAAATTATGATGTACTTAGAAAATTTATTTTTAATTTGCTTGCTTAGCGACGTTACTGGTGCTACTTGTGTTTTGCCGATTTTTGCGGTTTTATATAATAAATAATTATGTTGTTCTATCACCTGGTCAAATTACAGTTTGACACCCCCCCCCCCCACCCTAAAATGGGATAACTTAGTTTCTATGGGTTTTTACAACCCCCTTCAATCTTTCGTAGTCCAAGTATTTATTTATATAAATAAACATCCCTCAATGGTTACCGCTTTCTTAATTAAAGTACCATTTTACAATGTTTTAAATTTATTGGACCATCATGGATTTTTTACCATGTGCTTATATTATTAATAATATTTTTAACCTTAATAATGATAAGTTTTTTAACTAAAAAAATTGTTAAACGCATGTAATTTACAGGCCCGATGATGGTTGTTTAACCGAAACTAGTTGCCTGATTTTAACAAGTTAACAATATAAACTGTGGTACACGATTTATTTGTGTTTTATTTTAATTGTTGAAAATTCTGGACCACATTTGAGATATAGATAACCTTTTGGTATTAATAAAATAACTCTAGAATTTGTAAATATTTATTTAAAAAGGTAATTTTCTATATAGTTGCACTTTGACAAAAAACTGATTTATTTTCTGATCCATTTTTTTGTATATAAACCCATTCATGTAAATTTATTTCTTATTAATATTATAACGTTTAATATAAAATTTATTAATCATTTAGGTAAACCAAAAATTATTTTATTTATTGCCGTTTTGGTCATTCAATCAATAATTATTAATAATATTTATCTTTTTGGCTTATTTTCAAATACCAATTTAATATATTAATAGTTTTATAGTTGTAATCTTCAGCATGTTCGCAAGTCCCACCGATGGTCAGCTCTTAGATTAATGACAGGTATAAAAAATAAAGCCCATAGAGGTTTTGTTCACAAAACCCACGTTCGCAAGTCCCACGGAGCCCTAGTTACTAACTTAAAATTTTGAAGATTCTACATATTAAATTTTTATTTTACAAATTGATGTAATTTGTTTTTGCATTTTGAATAAAATTATGAAACTAAATATTAATATTGAATTCCAAATATTCATATCAGATAATTTAATATTTTGAGAGAATATCGTAACAATATTGTAAATAAATTAGGAAAATGGTTGGATAAACATAATTTTCTTTTGTGTTCACGAAGTTTGTATAATTAAAATAACCAAATTACAAAATTATTTGTTATGTTCCATTAGTAAAAATACAAATAAAAAAGGTGTTTATAATGCTTATGTTAGAAAAAAAAGTGTTTATGATGTATGTAAATATTTTTATGGCATATTACTACTGAAATTAGTTTTGAGAACCTGTAACGGTTTCAAATATAATTTATCATATAATGGCATTTTTGCTGTTAATCGTAAAAATACAAACTTTACTTGACTTAAGATAAAAAAAAACTTTTCAATATCCGATTATCTTGTTAATAACGAGACATTTTTTTGGTTTTTATTTAAACAGAACTTGAAGTGTAGTCACACAGCATGAGAGATAATTAAGGGAAACTTATTGGAGATAATTAATCAAGCAAAGAAGACTTTGTCTAACGGCTTTGATTTATTTAAAACAAATGAAATTTATGAATCGTCGTTTTTCTTTTGCCTTTTGAAAGGCCGACATTCATTATGGTCTCTCGTCGGCCGGCGCTCGGTTCGCTGTCGCCATGATTGATCGCCTTTTGTTTTTGTAGAGGCTTATGACTGTTTTACTATATCGGCCCATTCATGGGAACGAAAAAATTACGATGACGGGGAATTAGCGGACGTTAATTTGCAATCGATTTTAATTATACCAAAGATTTGATCGACAAAAACCGTTTTAAACTATTTCGATCAATAAGATAATAAAATAAAATAAAATATAAATCACAACTGGGGTACATAGATAATTTCTCTTTCCAATTTCAATTATTTTGGGTCTTTATGCTTGTTGGTTTCCATTTCAGTATTGAATATGTTATGGACATTTACTCTCTTCTTTAATTCTTTAGTATTTCTTGTTGTTTATTTAAATCCAAAATGTTATTCATATCACAAATATGGCCAAGGATGGATATCTGGGGGTAATGGAGTAATTATCCCCCTCCCCCAGACAAATCCAAACAGATAAAAATTTAAACAAAAAAATACCATAATAATTCAAAAAATATTGTTGTTTTCTGGCTACTATATGCCTATAGTAAGCCAAATTCCACAAATCGTGTAGCTTTTGCAGAAAGGCCCTTTTCGGCTTTAAAGTGACTGAGAGTGACTGAGGAAAGTTTAACAGGTCTTGCCCTTTTGCACATCCATCGAGATACTTGAATGGATATAGAGAAAGTTTAAAAAAACGCAAAACTGAGTTTGTCCTCTAGTTATAAGTTTAACTAAGATTTTGTTTACTTTACTTAAAATGTATTTAATGTAATGTTTAAATGTAGCAGCAGACGCACATATTTCGTTTCCTCGAAATGTATTAATTTATGTTAAAAAACGATAATTAATAAATCGTTTTTATGTTTCGTGTTTTACAATGTATTTTTTTTTTTTCAAAATTAGTGCATCCCCTAGTTACACCGCCAGAAAAGTTGCCTAGATCCGCCATTGAATGTGATTTAATTTTTTATTAAATTCAAATAAATCACGAAGCCATGTACCACACTATGTAATTGAACGTAAAACTTGACAATCGGCAACTAGTTTCGGTTAAAAATCCATCTTCAGGCCTAGAAATATTATACCTTGTTCTCAGAACAAGAGGTAAATTAAAAATATAAAAAACTTACCATATATGTTAAAATGGTTTGTCCTTATGCATAGTTTTGGTGCTGTTTATGTATTGTATCGTTGAATGAAAAGTGATAAGTGATTGTCATCTGTAAGTATGACAGGAATGAAAATAACGTTAGGCGGTCAATCTAGGACGTCATCCGACACACGACGACTTCACGACTAGCGTTCCTAGTGAATGTGTATACTTTAGTTCTGTAATATTAATAATTAAAATACGAGGCGAAACACTAATTTATATTTATTTTATTATGAAACGTGATTCGCTTAAATAATAAGTCTGAACATATTTAAACAAAGCTGAAGTAGCTGCGTGGCATAGTGCCGCTAGTGGTGCAATGGATCCGGGGATCGAATCCCACATCTCCCTAATTTTTTTTTATTTTTTTTTAAACTCAAGTTGGATTTTTAAGACTTCTTTTAATAAAATAAATATTTTTTTAATTCTACAGGTTAGCTTTGGTCAGTCAAAACTTCTAATAAAATAAATATCAAAATTACGAAACAATGTTTTAATCCTAATCTTAACAGCTGATTGACGGACCTTTTATTTAGACACGATACCCGTCAAGACGGAGCTATTGGGTTTTCATCGGGTCCGACCAGACGGACCTCTAGACACTCTCTTTAAGAAAAAAGGCAAAATGGGTGTAGAAAAAAGAAAAAAATTTGATTTTTGTGGACTGATTTTATTAGATATTGATTGAAGGAATGTTTTGAACGAAAAGTTAAACATAACTATTAAAAAAGAAAAGGGTTGGAAGCTGGTAAAGAGAAATAAAAATTTAAAAGAATTTTGGTGGAGAAAAAGGTTTGTTTGGTGAAGGTGGACATATGGAGATAGAGGGGATAAGAAAATTGTTAGCAGGTTGAAGAAAGTATTCATTGTGTGTGACAATGCAATAAAGGGACCGAGAATGCACTCCACATACTATGCAACTGTGAGGCGCTGGATCACAGAAGGCAAAGAATTTATGGAAAACCAAAAATGGATCCAGAAGACTACTACAAACAGCCATTAAAGAACCTGTACAAACTAGTACAGGGAACAAGGTTGATGGACTGGCTGCAGTAGACAAAAGACGGGAGATAACGCAATAACCCCACGAGGCTGCAGTGAATCCGGTTGCAAAGAACGGTCCCGGACAAAAAAAAAAAAAAAAAAAAAAAAAAAAAAAAAAAAAAAAAAAAAAAAAAAAAAAAAAAAAAAGTATTCATTGTTATAGGTGGACTTGAAGGAATAAAGAAAAAATATAATAAAGAGGAATGCTTTATGGAATAGAATAAAATTATTACATAGGTCAGGATTTTTGAAGAGGGAATTATAACAAGATAAGTTTTTTTCATATTTTTTTATATTTTGCTTATTATTTTGTTAACAAGGAAAATACTGCAGAACTGAAATTCTTATTGCTAAAAATTTTAAAATGGAAAAAATGATAAAATGAATTTGGGTGGTTTAATTTGTCATTAAATGAGTGAGACAGGCATTTTTTTTATTATCTTTTGAATACAACTTTTAATTGAACTTACCCTGAGAAAAAAAAATTAACTGTTCATTTAAAATACAACAGAACAGACCAATGTAATATTTAAAATTATAAGTTGAAATTTAGCATATTAGCATCAATATATGCGAACCATAAGGAGAATTAAGGGGAGGGTAGTTATGATCTAAAACCAGGCAGTAGGAAGTAATCGTTATAGATCGAACAACAAATCCAAATTGGAATTGTAATAAAATAATAAAGGAAGTCAAACAGTAGAGAGACCTTTTGGAAGTCGGGGGACACTGATGCAGATGCACCTGAACTCTGTTATGAAAAAAGTCTGTTAGAAGAGGTACAAGAGGTTCTTTAATCCCTTTCTGAACTCCATTACCGATTTATGCCAATGGATTACGGCCAAAAAGGTATATACGTTATCGCTTAATTATTAAGAAACATTTATTTGCATTTAAAATATCTCTCTATACATATCTAGATTTACCTTACTAGTATTGAAAGGCTATTATAAGTAGTCCACCGATTTCCTAAAACTTTTGGTCAAAAATGTCATTAATTACATTCTAATGAAGGAATTATAACATGGCCAAGGGATTAATTACATTCTAATGAAAGAATAATGGCATTTGTCATATTGGTTAATAAAATATTATACTGTAATTGGAAGGATATAATCCACGTAATTAAATAAGTTTGTCTTATTATAAAGGATCACGCACCATGCTTATGCAAAAATACCCCAGGTTAAATTGTCTAATTTTTCGACATAAGACTACTCCATTTTACGACCAAAAGTCTCCATGCGACCAAAGTCATCCTATGGCTAGTTTTAGATATAGTGTGTTAAAGGCACGTATCATGTATGATGAAGTCACAATCTAATAATAATAATATTTATAAGTTTTGTCGGTAAAACAAAAAAAAATCTCTGACCCCAATTTTTAATCAACCTGTATAAAATCATTTAGCAGGGCCAGAAAATCATTTATTGAGTATAAACTAATATTACAAATCGTTTTGAAGCTTTTGTTACGTAATTGTGGATTTGTAAATTATTTACTATAGAAATATTTGATTTACCCCTGTTACGTTTCCTGTGTATTTACCTTGTCAAATGAGATTCAGTTGTATTATTTAAAAAAAATGATGATTTGTGCCTTTAATACCCTGTATACATAAATCTAGCCATAGGATGACTTTGGTCCCATGGAGACTGTTGGTCTTAAAATCGAGTAGAGTCATATATCAAAAAATTAGATAATTTGACCTGTGGCCATTTTGCATAAGCATGGTGCGTGGTCCTGTGGCAAAAGTGGTCAATTTTGGTCAATTGTAATCTAAACTGATAAAAATAAAAACGGAGTTTTGTGAAATGTTAAGTGAACGAAGAAAGAAATTATTAGTTGCTGATGATTTACGTCCAAAATCGAAGATCAAATTTATATGGATGAAACATTTGAGTATTGTACAAAGCATTGTATCCAACTTTTTACTATACATTAATACTAAAATTCCATTTAACTACCTGTTACTTTTTGCTTATTGAATCAAAAATACTAAGCCAACATACTGATATGTATCAAAATCAATAACACAAAAATATTTGAAGTAATTAAATCTGAGCAATGAGAAAACTCTACATCTCAGTGAGGGTTCATAGACTTTTAAAAGGTTGAATGGAATTTCGTCTTTTGTATACTGTTAAAATTAATTTTTATTTAAAAATTTTCATAATCTTGTCCTTTTTGTTTAATTCATTATTTCACAAATTTATTAATGGGTATTGCCACAAAACAAAAATATCCACAACAGTTAAAATTTTTATACAACTAAACAGTGGACAAAACGATCTTGCCTCTAATCATCTGTTTCTCTTTTCCAATGACATAATGTAATTTCTTACCCAAAACAAACCACGCAGATGACTAGAGAAATTTTAATTATTATTATTATTATTATGGCAAGTAGAAAAGTATATTAATATTGAATACAATTATTTACAAATAAATATGAAATTTTTATAAACTTTTTATACTTTTAATCACTTATATTTTCATGAAAAATTTCATAACCTTACTTTTTTTTATTTGGTTAAAAAATTTTATTTGCCGAATTACAAGGCACAATTTTTTTCCTTAACCTAACCAACCTGCCTCAGGTTGTCTCCGGTTCTCTGGTACGTAATTATCTATAGCTATTCTTCTTTATAATCGCACTTTATTGTTTACAAATTAATTTTTTAAATGAATATTTGTCTCTACTAATTTAACTATATTTTTACTATTTTCCTTTAGTCATTTATTAATTTTATTTATAATTACTTTCTTTTTTTATGACTCAAGATTTTTTTTCTATGAAAAATTATTTTTTTCTCCCAATAATAAAAAACCATTTTCTTAACTTAGTTTCCCCTAGCAACGATCTACCAATGTCTTACTTGATTTAAACATATCCAATCAGATTCTTCAAATAAAGTGATGTCACCAAACATAGACTTTACTGAGTGAAAATATTATTTAATGGGCCACTTTATTGATGATTTTTAAAGAATTAAGTTATTGATGTTTTATGCAACTTTATACATAATTATTATCCCTTAAAAGGTATGATATTGATATTTTCTACTTCAAATATTAAGGTGGAAGTTTTGTCTTGAGGTATGGGCACTTATATACAGTCTGGTATTTTTAAATTTTATTTAATAAATTCAATCAATTCTTGCGATCTTACTTAAATGTTATTTTTAATTTTCATTCTATTAATTCTATATCAATACTTCACCTTAATTAGTACTTAGGACCAAATGTTTGGATTTTGGACATAATTAATTTCAATCCAAAAAAAGCGATTATTGATTTTGTGAAGGGAATTCATCAAAGAGTTCATGAAATATTTACAACGACAAATATTGGTTATCGGTTTCATTTGTCGCAGTCGTGGTGGAGAAAAATTCAACACATCGAACTTGAACAAGATAATAAAAATCCAAATTCTGAAATTGGATTATGGTTACATAATATATTCGGTCTAAGTTTTCAACCTTCTAAGAGGTTGGAGATGCATTTGTGGAAGATTTTATTTCTACCTTCGCAACTGAGAAAAACGTTCAAGACGTTAACAGAAACTTATAAAAATGAGGATTCTTTTCCGCCTAAAATTTGAGCATCACTATCATCGTCTATATCTAGAACCACAAATGCATCAAATTCAAAGCTAAGAAATTACTGTCAAACCCATCATCCCAAAATACACAGATTTTTGCAAGCAATAATTGGAATGCAATATGATACATAAACAAAATTAAATAGTTAAAGCGCAAAGGAAAGACCTTCTACAAGGAAATTTGTTATAGAAAGAAAAAAATGTGGCCAAGAAAAAAAAATGAGCAATAAGCAATATCCAAAAACAAATTTTATCAAAACTTTGTCATATAAATACAATTTTCATAAAAACTGTTCTCTAAATTAAAAATACTTATAAGTTGTAAGAATTTGGTTCATATGCATCCATCCAGGCCGTATACCGGACTGCCGTTTCGTCCCTTAAGGACTCATCAGCGGCATGACGTATAGAAATCAAATTCTCATCTCGAAACACACCTCTGCAATACTGAGTTAAAAGGATGTTGCACGCAGGAAGATAGTTAACGCCATCTACCAATGGGACACGGTATCACTTATTACTTGGGAAAAAGATTCCACCTATGTAATAAGCGCCAGTATAAACTGGAACCGACAGAGGGCACATAACTCTAAAGGGTAATGAAACCCCAAATAAGTTTTAAAAATACTTGTATATTAGACACGGTAATATTTTTTATAATATTGATGTATATTACATAGTAATGTATTACGATTTAATTCCAAACTTTCACCATTTACCTGCCTACTCTCATAACGTAATTTAGTATAGGATTAAACTACTCTAACCTATCTCATAAATTGGTAACTGAGTTCAGTCCAAACGTGCAAGTAGAAATCTAACCGTAACTAAATTCGAGTGCAAGCAGGGACACATGTCCTCCTATACCATTCCAAGCAATAGAAGTCCAAAGGAATTTAAAATTCAAAATACTTTGGAAATTTTAAGACCCACCTGGGGACCTGCAAACTAAAAGAGGTGATCATTAAGATCAGCCTAAAAAGCAGTGGAACAAACGTAAAGCATGTAAGAGCTACTATGTGCTAGACACAATCACCGAAATGTTCGGAAAAAACTAAGGTTAAATGACAGATGACAATAACTATAAAGAAGAGGAAAAGAAAGGTGGGATGGACAAGACGCGTGATATTAAAGATAATGTGAGTAATTCATTTGTTGATATTGTTAATTCACCTTTTGTTCTGAAAACAATGTACACTTATATTTTCCCCTATTTTAACTGTTTATAACTTCTCAACGGTTCGGTATAGAAATTAGTGGCGGCTCCGCGAAGGAGGCTAAGGTGGCTCAGCCTCCTCACCAATTTTTCTAGCAAATAGCACCAGAAATGCAATTAATTCCCCGTTCTCAGTAATTATTTTTGAATCTGACAACAGTGCCCTGAGGCTAGATTCTGCAAACTCTGTGTATATCTCAAACCCTAAACACGTGTTAATCAACACAATTGCCGTTTTTCGATCAGTCCAATTGCTAAATACCGTAAAAATAGATGAAATGGCAACACTCTCGGGGGGGCTAGCCTCTAGCCTGTCGCCTGCAAAGGTTAAACCAATTATCTGAAAAGAGTATATTTTTACAAAAACGTTTTATATTCAGCCTCCTTTCTCCTCTCTTCAAAAGTTCACGAGCCGCCACTGATAGAAATATGCAGTTTTTACTAAAATGTTTTAATTTGGTAGATGTTTCTTTTGAATACATTGAATTTTATCTTGCGATTTCCATGACGTGTCAACAAAAATGGCGGAACTTTGTCAAAACAAAAAGCTAGAAGGCCAAGCACCAACGTTGCCATATTTCGGTGATTATGTAACTCATAAATTTAACCAATAGCATTTGCAATTTTTAATTAGTTACCATGTACTGATAAGTGAATATACCCTTGACGACGTGGTATAATCGTTTTGGTGATTCGCATCCTTCCATTTTAACAAATTTGACATATTAAAATAATGTTTGATGTTTATGATAAGCAAACGTCAATATAATTCGTTATATTTCGTTATATAATCATATCGAATACCACGCGAGCATAGGAAAATAATATTTACACTGTCCTTCTCACTTGACGTATTTTTTTTAAACACCACTCGAGCTGCGCTCTCGTGATGTTTCCCAAAAATATGTCTCGTGAGTCGATAATATTCGATGCTCTTGTGATATTACTACTGAATATTTGCGTGCTATTCGTTTCATTTTAAATTTAAACACAGCTGAATATAACTGATTTTCTTTAATTATTTACTTAGTTTCCTAAGTGGAATGAGTGTGAAAGTGAAACAAATTCAATCTATTCAAAAAAAAATTGTACTAAATTAAAATATTTTAGTGAAAGCCGCATATTTATATCCTGAACCATTTAAAAGTTATGGACAATTAAAATAAGGAAAATATAAGTGGACACCCGGTATATTCCTAAACATGAAGATGCTTTTTATTCGAAACTAGTTGCAGATTGTCAAATTTTACATTCAATTACATAGTCTATTACACGACTTTGTGTGTTTTATTTCAATTTATCGTGTTTTCTTCTTCTATATTTATTGTCTATTTTTTTATTTAAATATGTATATATTTTTCTCTGATTAAAAGATCCCGGTCTCCCCTTCATAAAAAATACTTCAAACAAGCTATCTAATGATTTTTTTTTGTCTCTTAATTTAACGTTCTCCAATGGCTTCAAAAATGGCACTTAGACTAATTTCGCAATATATTTTAAAAGTGAAATGAACGTGTCTATTCCCAAGAATGCTTGACTGACTGGTGTAGCAATCACCAATCCCGTCAAAGGTTGATGACAGAGTTTATCAACTGCACTCAGCATACTAAGATAATATTTCTTATATAATTTTCTTACTATTCAGAGACTTACTGTCAGTAGATAGAACGTCCTTTAACTTTAAAGACTCAATAAGTAAAGGCAATGACGTTTAGAATAAAACTTTACAAGTTGATTTCTTGTATAATTGTCACAATCTAAACGTCATTGTCATTAGTTACAGAACCGTTAAAGTTAGAGAACGTTCTATCTACTGAGTATTAAACATGATAATTAAAAATCTAGTAGTAGATGATAACTTTAATATTGTTGAACAAATATTGTCTTAAAGTAATTTGCACAGGTTTAACAAAAAATGTTTCACCACTGATAAATATTTTACAGATTAGGAATGTATTTTGTCACAAATTTTAGATTTGCATCACTAGTTAAAAATTAAAAATGAAGAAAAAACTCTTATCAACGTGTAGTTATTATAGGATTGATAATATCACTATAATTTACTTTATATTTATATAAAGGTTTATTTTGATGAGTTTCACAGGTAGTCGATATTTTCCTTTCGAGTGTCTACGGTACCAATCACCAATCCGGGTAAGGTATCGGAACGAGCGTCGATCCCATCAGAGTCTACTGCGATTCAGGTAACTTACTCGATCCAATAATGGAAACAAGATAATAACTATAAAAACAAAGCGGCTCTCTTAATGTATGGCCGGTTGTAATTTACTAAAAAACTATTAACAACTCCTTTTCTGCTTATTATTGATTCTTGACTTCTTGATAGATCATTAGGGGGAGACTGGGGTAAGACAGATTTAAAAAAAACTATTTTGTTACAATATACAATTTCAACTTATTAAATAGTCCTATAACTTATCAGTAAGGCCTAATATCATATATAACAGTTCACTTCAAACTACAAGAAAAAAAATTGAAAAAATTTTATTTTGAGATAGGTGGTTTTGATTGCATATTTGGTCATATAAATTTTGTTTCTAAACAAGTTTTCCAAATTACATTTTTCTATATTTTTTAAAATACGGGTACTTTACTCTTGAACTGAATTCCTATCTTCTGACTTACCTCGTACACGGTAATTTTTAAAGCACCAACTTTTCCCAAGAATAATTTTTTCTCAAGAATCAATAATAAAAAAGTTTTCCATACGGAGCAAACTTTTTGGGACACACTGTACATAATTGAATGCTGATCTTTAAAAAAATTCTTTATATGAACATGGGTTTGCAGCCGCTTGATTTTTGCGATATAGGATGTTGAAATTTTACAAGAAATCAGTTTTTCCCCAATATCTCTAAACCCGCTTTGTTTGTTTTTAATTTTGGTACTTGCTCTCATAAAAATACATTTTTTTCAAGATTAAGATTTTTTAATTTTAATTAGTGAATCAAAATAATGCTACTGTTTTATGTTTTGAATTAAAAAGTATTCTTATTAATTGCCTCATTTTTTATAACAACGATCTGAGTTTTTTTTTCCAAAAACTGATTTTTTTGTTAAATTTTAACACCGTGTATCTCAGAAATCAAGCAATCGCGGACCTATGGTAATATAAAGAATTTGTCTTAAAGTCATAAAAGGATTATCATCATTTATAATCAGCATTCAATTACGAAACACCCTGTATAAATTAAAAAAAATAATTTGACGAAAGAAATTCCTGAAGAATGGAAAACTGGAATACACAAAATATTTAAGAACTTTACATTTCTATCTGATATTTGTGGTATTGTTCTATGACTTGTTTGAGTCTACAGTCGATCTGTTTTTACATATTTTGTGCATTGCCATCACTTATCGAGTTTCTCCTTCTCGAGGCATTTTTTTCTAACTTCCATATTCTTCATAATAGTTTATGCATATTTTTTCTACAATTCCTCTCTACTTCATTTTCTTAATTTCCATGTTTATTCCACCTTTACTAGGTGCTTTCCTCTTTTTTTTTAATAATGTCCTCGTTGGTATATTATATTTCTTCATGTTTCATTTGCTTTTCCATCTCTTAATATTTGATAAGTAAAAAATATTAACTATATCGCGCACTGCACTGGATTACAAAAATTATGGTAAAGGCAACCTTCTTTCGAATACAACATTTGTGGTACCTCTTAAACCTCAGTCCGATAGATGGAAACAGTCGCGTATGTGCTTCGCAAAGTCAGAAATCCTTACCGTACGCCACAATTCAATCTGTTCTCATCAGTTCTAGGAGAAGCTAAGCTAAGTCGACCGCAAGGTCCAGTCAGGAAGTCGTGCCTTTACTATCCGAAACATCAAAAAAGAATACATATTTACCAAGAAGCGAAGGCTGGAGAAATTTTTTTGATGTTGGAAAGGCAAAAAAAATTGCTGACAGGTGACAGATAACTAATATAACATAGCAAAATGGGTTAAAGGTCGGGGCATCAAGATCACAGTTAATTTTCTCAAAAAATATTAGCCTTGTTCCATTACGGTGATTCGAACTGTACAAGTATGCGCACTGGGAACACATAGCGTTTTAGCGACGATTATTTTTAATACACATAAATGTTCTGTGTTTCAAACCTAAACCAAACATGTTCCTCTATTTCCAAAAGACAGGATATTTACAAGTATATTCAAATTAGATGTTGAAACTCGACGTTCACACTGCGCATACTCATACACTTCGAAACTACGTGCTGGAATAAACCTAATGGCTTGACAGTATTCACATTGACGTATAACTACAATTTGGTCCATGCAAATATCGTTCTTTATTGATATGTATTCTTTGACGTCACCATATAAAATTAGTTGCAAACTTCTTCCTCGCCGGATTTATAGTATTAAATTCTTTTTATTTAATGAATTTTATTTTACCTTAACATCCCAGTAGCGACTATCCAGGTGCTCAACCCGTTACGGCAAGTAAACCCCGCACTTCTGGTCGCTAGTGATTTTGTCTATGTAGTATTTTTCTTCACTGCGCTGCCCGGACTAAGTGACTTTCACAATATAAGTTTGTTCTGGTTTTGAAAAATATCTAACTGAGAATGTCAGGCGCAAGCGCAATGTAAAATTCGTGTTCTGGTTTCACTCGGATTTCTTTGGATTGCGTAATCCGATATTCTGGTTTTGAATCACGGATTGGTCGAAAATGTTACAAAGTGTCCACGGTCGTAAATATGAACACTTTCGTATTGTTTTCGTTGAACATGAGCTTTTGGGCATTTCTTGTTTCTTCAGTTTGTTGTATATTGTTTTTTCTTCAGTGTGGATAGTGATATTACATTAGTGATTTGTGAATTATTGTTTATTGTTAATATATAAATGCTCTCAGAATTAATTCTAGTTCGAGTTATTTTGTTTATTGTAACTCGTCAGATATTGTTCTTATCGATTCCGAAATAATAGTTATTCGCAATAGTATATTTCATTAGGAGTACAGAAAATATAGGTTTTTTCCGTGCGCGCGTGACAAATTCCCGTGTTCGGCTACGCCTCACACGGGAAGTCATGTAAGCACGGGAAAAGCATTTATGGACGTGTACTGAACGATATTTTTTATTATAGGTCGTTGAAAATGAAACCATAATAATAAAATATTACATAAAAAAGATTTTCTTCTGAGTTCATTTTGTTGGCATAAATTTGATTGACAGAGAATGAACAATGCTGACAAAACAGTGTTTGGCATGTATGATTCGTTTCCATGGTTATTCTCATAGTTTTTCCGCGCGCTGTTTCCGTGCGCTAGCCCGAAAAAGCCCATCTTACAATATTACTAATATAGATGAAAATAAGGTGTTTTCAAAGAAGTATAATAAAAATAATATTTCCACAACCTTTAATCAGAGGTTATGCCAACCATAACATAGAAGAACCCTTTAAACAAAAATAACTTTAGATATCTTATCCTTGTCATGCATTTGTCAACTAAAAAGGATACAAATATTTAAGATATTATAATTAAATAAAAAAGTGCATTTTTTTAATCATGGAAATTTTTGATTTAATACTAACTAGTAACAATAAGAGCTTGCTGATAGTTTTCAATAAAAAAAAAATCAGTTTATTTACTTGTCATATGTAAATTGCTTATTATTTATCAAAGTTCGCTGATTATTTGTTCAACTACTTGACCGTGAAAATTTTCAACAATCCGGGATTTTTTTGCGTCCACTCATAATGCCCTGCGCAGTTTCCAAACTGTTTCGGATGCAACAACCAGAATAAACCTTATAAATCGAAGATGGTGTCCGAGGCAATCCGAAATCTGAACCAAGGCGTCAAATCGATCATGTAACGACTAAAGAGCATTACAAATTATTTAAAAAGTGTTTTCCATACTTCTGTGTAATGTTCTTCATTTTCTTATTTTACCTTCTGCATTCTTTATTCCAACTGCTTTTTCTTTATACCCTATTTTGTGCACAATTTTTTTTTATAATAGTCTCAAAAATTTGAAAACTTGAAAAGTTTGTTCGATATGGTGTCTAGATGTGCAGGAAACCAATTTTAAACTTTTAATTTAAGATAGCGACTCCAATATGGCGGACGAGATTTATGATTATTGACAGATTCTATTCAAAATTGGTATGTGGGGATTTTTGGGGTCAGAGATTATAAATAATTTATCAAAATCATTAAATTGAGATTGCGGCTAGAAGATGGCGAACGAGATTAATAATTTTTGACATATTTTTTTTGCTTGTTTGTCACGGTTGCAGCGATTTGTATTGTTATTGAAAAAATTTTAAAACTTTAAAAATTTGTTCGTTATGGTGTCCAGATGTGCAGGGAACGAATTTTGTATTTTTTTGGCGTAGACGTGACGTGACGTATGTCACTCCGCTGTCCATTACATATAAACTATTCGGTTAATGCAGATAGAAAAGTCAAGCATCAGGCGCATGTCTCTTCGCCACGGAATGTCTCTACTACGTCTTGTCATTCTTTTATTTTTGTAAGTGCATATTGAAAACTGTCAGGATACATGTCTAATTCTCGCATAACATTAAATGCGCCACTAGTTCTTCCTTTTTTCAACCATAGAGGATACACCCAGTAACGTCTTTGTCGTTGTATGTTTGCTAGATATGCCATGTCCAAAATAACATCGTCATCTTCATCGTCTGAAAACATCTTTGATTACAAGAGACACTCTAGCGCCTTTTCTGTGTGCATTGACCACGTCCTACCAGTGCCACGTCCACGTCACGTCTCTGCCGACTGCCACGTTTACGCCCAATGTCTTTTCTATGTACATTGGGCCTAACATCAGGGATGTATTTGCAACCAGGCGGACTAGGCGCGCGCCTTGAGCGTCAAAATATTATAGAAAATGAAATTTTTTAAAACTTGCGTGTTTCATGATTGTACATTACATTCCTAAGTAAACGTCGCCGTTCGAGCTAGTATTTACTACGGCCCGCCAATATTTCACCTTTGGTGAAGTATGGCAAACCGTAGTATTGAAATCGTGCAAAAATCTCAAAAATTTTTTTGCTCCAAATGACTTAAAATGTCATGAAACGTGGAAAAAATTAATTTTCCGCGAAAAAAAAAGTCTGTCTGTATGGATGTGTGGATGTCTGTGCGCACGATAACTCGAGAACGGTACGGCCGATCCGGAATATTCTTTCGGCTATCGGTTTGTATTCAAAAAAGAAAGGCTCTATCAGAAGATGAGCAATTTCGGGTCCGAGGATCCCGGCCCCGCCTACTAAGTGACACTTCTATTCGAGACGTCTCGATAAGGAAAGCAAATTTGTCGATACTGATTTCTATTAAGGTGTTGTGTAAGTCAAGACCGGCTCGTTGAAAAAAAAAAAATTCCGATTTTTTCGAATTTCTTCCGCTGACGGAAACGGGCCGTAGTCTTGAAAAATCGCGCAGAGATTATTCCTTTTAGTAGTTTTGTATTGTTATTGGTCTTCATATTCCTCATTTCTTTTACTTTCCTATCCAACCAATCTCTTTTTCGATATGGTGAATTTTTTTAATTTCTTTCCCTAATCGTTCGTATTCTACCTTCTTTGTTTCTTCAATCCATTTTAATCTTGATTCCACTTTTCTTAGTACCTATATCTTTAATAATGACATCAATGTCGAAAAGTTTATTATTTATTATGGATGGAGTTTTTGTTAATAAGGTTTAAACTATTAGGTTTATTTTATATTCAGGCCTGAGGATGGATGATTTTTGCCGAAACTAGTCAATACCCCCCAATCATTAAAAAATAATTGGGGTACATGATTTTGAGTCTTATTATTTCTTCTTTACACAACAAAATTTGAGAAATTTATTTAAAAGTACTATAGATTATTTTAATGTTAATCTTGGTTGAAATTCTTAGTATCTAAAATTTCTATATATTCGCTCATGTAGCTATTTCCCTCACTATTGGATAATCATTTCAAACGGTTGTTATTATTTACGAGTAAACGTATCGAAAATCATTAGGTACTTATTGAAAAGTACAGTCAGATCAATAGGATCGGACAATGATCAAATATTTTCTTGGTGTAATGCCAAGGGGTGCTTTGGAATCTCAAACATTCAATGTCTTGGTCTGTTAGTCATTTATTATGGATAACATGATGGGAGATTTGTTATAATGACTGAACGGTCGCTGTGTTAAAAATACCGACACTGACGTTCAGTTTTTTTTTTGCTTTTTTATTGTTTTAACACGTTAAGCGCTATAACACAAAAGTTCAATCAAACTAAATTTAAAATGTTGTCTATTTGTTGCTAAAATTAATTAAATTGGTTAAGTTAACTAAAAATATTATATATATAAAAACTATATAAAAACTGTATTTTTAAAATTATCACATCAATAGGGTATTTTTGTGCCATGTAAGAAAAAATCTAAAATTAGATATTTATGATAGATTTTGTAAAAAGGAAACGAGTAATGTTGATTTCTATTCATCAAAATGCAATATAAATTTTATAATTCAGATTTGAGAATCAAACCTGTTCTTCAAATGTCTATAACGCTATTCGCCATGATGTGACGTCACTTCGTTGGCAAACAAGTTAGATCTTATCTGTACCAATGTGCTGGTGGCGAATTTTTTCATGCAATCCCAATTTCTGTTTCTGCCGAGTTGAGGAATGTTCAACCATCAATGTAAGTACCTATTTTTGGTGAACTCTAGTCTCTGTTATTTCACTAAATAAACGATTCTAGATGCTTTTATAATGGTTTTTAATTAAGGAAAAACTAAAAGGCAATATTAGTAACCCAACCCTCATTCTCGTCTTGCCTTTCTTCGTCCACTCACACCATCTAGATTATTATAACAAAATAGCATAATTTAAAAATAAAAAGTATTAATAGACTTATAATCTACCACTATTATACAACAGAACGCATTATTTTACATTGTGTATAATTCTACATGTCATTTTTCACCTAAAACATGAATCTCAATATTTTCTATCATTATCATAACATAACCTATAAATAAATTATAAAATTTGATTTTGCGATATCATCATGAAGTTTTCTTTTCTTCATACGATAGTTATTACGCTTGTTTAAACGTGTACTTACATCAAAGTGATCTTCACAGAAATAAAGCCTAGTATTTGCGGACAATAACTTTTTCTCTTTTTGCCAGTTTTAACCAAGTGGGTATATACTGCAAAAAAAGGACTAACTGCACATAATGCAATTTTGAGTAATTGAATTTTTAAGGTTCAGTGTGCAAACTAAAGTAATTTTTCCGTTATTTAGGGAGTGTGACTATTTTTTTCTGGTAATCCTGTCTGTCTACTTTATAATTTATTAAAAAAATTACTAATAGGCTCTTACACGTGACAGAAAAAAAGAAAAATTAAAATGGGAGACTCTATTTAATCGCTTTTGCCTGTATACAAAAAATTTCTTTAATGAAAAATATTTATCTAAAAAAAGTAAGTTTTTGGAATCAATGGAAATTGTTATAAATACCACAAATAAAGTTTTTTATGATCGTTAGAAAATTGGTTACAAAAATAGTGATAGGAATATGTTTTAAGAATTCATAAATTGTTTTTTTTGGTTGAAAACCGTAAGGACAAGCAAATAAAATAAAAAAAATATTGTAACAACTGAGTTTTTAAAATATTAACTATTTTTTAATAATAAAAGCAATGTTTTTATTGTTCCTGGTCTTCATCAGCTGAGTCAGATGCAGGAATATCTGGAACAAGATCAACGGTATCACGGGTAATTGTTTGTACCAATCATGCTATTCTTCTGGGATAACTCCAGTATTGCAAAGATTAATCAAATCCTTTTTTTGCAATAAACAGCAGCTTGATACCGATTTTCTAGTTCTTTGGGGAAGTCACTAATGGGATTTTTTTCTTCTAGTAGTTGTAGTTGCACCATAAAAGTTTATTGTTTTTAAATTGTCACCTAAATCGTAGTTAAAATGCATTTTGAGGTCCCCCTTAAAGTATCTCATTCTTTTTATCTTTAACCAGTTTATCGTATTTCCATCTGGGTCTTTTGTTCGGTTAACAATAATTTTTTCAGCGGGCTTCTTGAGGTCTTAAATTCATTGTATTTAAACTCTTTTTAGATACGGTTTTCTTTCAACAACTCTCTTTTTTTATTTTCCTCTTGAACGGGGCCTTCTGAAAATATTTTGCCAATCATTCGTAGAATATACAGACGTGTACTTTTTAGCAGATTCAATGCTGCTATGCATAGAATCTGCCTCCATATACGAGTGACCGTTCTCTAAGTATTTTTGTTCTATTATCTATAATCTGTAGATATTTCTGATAACACTGTTTGATTTTTAAAGACCAATTATTATAAAACAATATTTTTTTAAGACATAACCTCAAAAAAAATCTTACCTTATTCAAATTCAGTCCTGGAACTCATTTTCAATAACACTTTAACACACTCCAATACAAACGAAAAAACATGAAAAAACAGCACCAAAAACAGCATAATAAACGTAGCACGTGTAACTAATATGGTTATAAACAGATTATAAGGACACACTCGTTTTTAACAGCAGTATATTTGTGGTCTAAGGAGTTAATTCATGAACAGGAGAAAATTAACTAAATGCATATAGTTGGCATTGGCAGAGGGAATTTCGAACAAGATCAATTTTTCCTTCAAGCAAAAATGGTTAGATTACTTTGGATGTTTTTATTTAAATGTTTTGTCGCCTTTAAGGAATAATGTATAAGGCAAAAATAAACTATGTGATTATAAGTGATTATGCCAGATCATAATGGTAAAGGATCTGATACTAACTAAACACAATTCATCTTCCACATGCCTTATCGTATCAATTTGTCCATTTTACCAGTACGTAGAGCTTGAAATCCTTATTACAGTAGTTGCCATAACTTTAATGTTTTTCGTGTTTATATCAGTTGACACTTGAATCCAACTTTCCCGGCGTTTTTACGCTAGTATTCTCGCATTTGTGCACAAGACACCGATGATGAGAATTATTATTAACTTAAAAAATATTTTTGTTCTTTTGCAAAGATCTTCTATTTACTAACGGAGTGATGTCATGAGCCGAGTCAGCATGGCGGCTAGCGTTTCCACGCGAAAATGTAAAATGATAAATTCAAAGTCGTTTTTATGGCACCATTCGGTTTTAAAAAATTGACATAAAAATTATAGTGGTTCATTATCACTATAGGATTCATTTAAAGTATTTTTTAAAAAAGGGTGTAATACCCTATTAAAGGAATCAGGAAATATATATATTTTTAAATTTCCCGGTCATCGTATTGTTTTCTTGGTAAATTACTATGCTATGATTTTCAAATAGAGCAAAACATGAGAAAATATATATATATATATATATATATATATATATATTTTCACAACTTAATCTCGAACATCTCCATTATCAACATAGCGAACAATATCTATCAATCTAAGAAAATAAATTACGCTTCTAATTGATGTTATCCCCAATTAACGCTAAGAAATCTTTTTAAATTGAAAAAATATGGCAGCCGAATGAAATACTGCGAGATTAACGTAATAACGCATCCGTTTGTAATTAGTATTAGTTGCAATTAAAGAAAAATATTTGTCCGATTTAATTACAAAACGGATATGATTGCCGCTATCGTATAAATCATTGATGCCATTGACGTTACTTAAGATGATTTTTACAAAAATAAGGCTAGATATATAATATATTTTAGTTTATTATATAATAAACTCGTCTCAAAATACTTCGGTCCGTATCGGAAGTATTAAAATCATGAAAAAAATTTGAAAATTTTGTTTTGCTTTAAATAACTTTTCACGTCGTTTTAAGCCACCCACAATCCTCTTCTCGTGTCTAGGAGAGGAACCTTATTGTTTTTGGGGTCTATTCATTCATTATTTCTGGTAGGTAGGTACTCCCATTAATAAAATATTAAAAAAAAACTATTTTGTGCAGTTTCACCACACCCCGGTTTGGAAAAAGACATTAAGTCACCTATGAAAACCATGAACAATGACATTCTAATTACGTCTGTTTAATAGACCAAAATGTCGTTTTTAATATTAAAGTGTATTTCTCGGTCTGAAGTGTGAAAAACATCATGTGTTTTAACCCGTGTTTATTTTAAAATTCACACAAAAAAATAAATAAATAATTTGATTTGTGGTGGAATATTTAGGCTGTTCCAAATCTTTCTTAATTACAGCCCGTTTTTTTTTCGGCCTTAGCCGATTGCTTTTTAACAGTAATTAAGCGATGGAACTACCTACTAAGTGGCGTCTAGCTGAGTAGATAAAACATGTGTTGTGGTGGCGCACCTGTATTTACTGACGTTTGTTCAAAATCGCGCCGGAAACACCGATAATCCCCTGTATAAATACAATTTTCTTGAATGGTTTTCGAGTTGACAAATATTTGAAGTGATCCTAAAAGTTAAGTAGGTAAAATCAAAGATGCGCCGACAGATGCAAAAAAAATTTAAAACCAAACATTTTTTCTTCATATTATTTTTATTTTAAATTTGATTTGATTTGAAAATTTTCGCTACATTGGTACTTACAAAAATCATAAAGGACTAAAGTGTGTCTTTTAATAGATATAATTTATATTAATGATGACAAAAAAGAATCAAAAACATCCATCAGTAGTGAATTGATTTAAGGAAAAAATTCGCTAGAGATTTTCTATATGGTTACTGAAATCAGTAAAATTGCGGTATTTAACTTGTCTACAGGGTAGATCAAATTTAAATTACCTATAAAGTTATTGATTATTTCATTTAATATTTTGTTTAAAATGTTGACCTTTATTTTAATTAAACGCACACGCACACGCACAATAAGGAATCTTTTAAGCCGCTTCAAGAGCGGGACGTGAACTGAAGTATTGATTAATTTATTTCACATTTCACGGTACATTTAGTCAATGTCAATTTTTAAATGGTCGTTATATATTTATTTTTCGAAAGTTAATATAATTACAAAAATATACGAGAACCCATTAACCCTTATATTCAAATCTTTATAATTTACAATATTAAGGCCTCAAACCACCCCTAAGAGTCTCAAGCGGTTTTAGTAAATCTATTTTTCTTAATTAATTTTTCTTTTTTCAGCGTTGAAAAAAATCATGAAAAAGGATTTTCAGTCATTAAACTTCTAACAACTTCCACATATTAAATATTATTTTGGTTATAAAAAAAATTACCTGCTGAGCCAACCCTGTATATATGTTTGGCAGTGAGATCTAAGAAAATTCAAAGTTTAATTATATGTTTTTTCCATTAGGTTTTATTTCCTAATACTAATAATAATAATAATAATATTACTCTCCCTATAATTTCACCTCCTTCTTAGTGAATCTTAAAAACCAAGCATTGTGCGGAGAATGGATATTATTTGCCGTATCACTCTGAGGCGACTTACTGATGTTTGATGGCGCCATTAGGTTACAGGTGTAGGAAAACCCGGAAAATCTCACCACCATCATTACTGTAAGAATGTAGGCTTTCACATTAGTCGATCCTTTGGGGAGGAAACTTACCAGTCAGTCAGAGACTAGAAGCCTCACGCAAGAAGAAAGCCCAAATGTTAAGTTCTCTAACATTTTTACTATACGTTACTGAGACACAGAGACCACACCATAATATCTACGTTCAAAAAGGATTATCAAGACACCCAAATGATTTCAGATAGGATAGAAAAAGCATTAATAAGGGAGATAACCCACCAAACACGAAAGAAATTAGCAACAAAACATTTAGAACTTTGTCATTTACTAGAATGGGAAAATTGGAAAAAGATCGATAGAATAATATTCAATTCTATGGAAGCAACTCCTCTACAATTATCCGATTGGAGACAAGAGAGAAAGTTCAACAAAATCCAGAGAAAACAACTCGAGACCCCAAAAATAAATTTTAAACAAACTGTTATCAACTTGTCAAATCAACCACTCACGGATAAAATGACGAGCTTACTATCCAAAGGAGAAAACTTCAGCCTAACTCCTCAGAAAACTACCTAATGATGTCAACAAAGAGGTATGGAGTGACTCTGCAAAAAACCATCAAACAGTAACATTTCAAGATATGAGAGAGAAGGGAGCCATAAGAAGTCTCAATGAGGATGAAAATATTATAATGCTTCCAGCAGACAAAGGAAATGCAACAGTCGTCATAAACACCTCGTACTATGAGAGCAAGCTTAATGATCTGGTCAATCAAGACACTTACAGAAAATTACCGAAAGATCCAATAGATATAATCTTAAGAAGAACTACCAAACCGATAAAACAATCGTCATTACCACAGGAGGCAAAAAAGAAAATATGCAGTACTGAAGCTCTACCACCTAGCCTATATAGACTACCAAAAAATTTATAAAGATAATGTACCTTTAAGACCAATATCAAGTGCCATAGGATCACCAACTTATAACCCGGCAAGCATCTGGAGGAAATTCTACAAACACACGTGGACAAAACAATATTGTAAGTTCGAGATTATACGCACTTCATCGAACATTTAAAGAGCATCATCTTAGGTCCTAACGACATCCTAGTCAGCTTCGACGTCATATTATTATTTACAAATGTGCAACTCGAAGAAGTAGTCAGCTACATATTGGAGATTTTTCTAGAGTACATTAACCTTTTCCGACACTCTCGCTTACAACAAGATACTTTCAGTGGAACCAAACATTCTATGAACAAATTGAGGCAGTTTCCATGGGAAGCCCACTCAGTCCAGTTGTGGTCAATTTTTATATGGAAAAATTTGAAGAAATCATTGGCTGACGTATATAGATAACACATTTGTAGTCCGGAGTCATAGAACAGAAGATCTGAAGAACTTCCTAAATCATCTGAACAGTTTTCATCCTAAAGTCCAGTTCACCATGGAAATAGAAGAAAACCGACAAATTCCTAGATGTACCAGTCAATTGAGAAGATAATAAACTAGATCACAGAGTAAACAGAAAGAAGACACACACTGATCGATACCTACAACAAGAATCCAACCATCATCCAAAACAAAAACCGACTGTTATTAATACCTTAGTAAACAAAACTTTAAGGGTATGTAAACCAAGATTCGTCAACGCTGAAATAAAACAACTGACAACAGTGCTACGTAATTTGTCAACATCACTGAAGATGGCTGCCGCAGTTGCAGTCGAAACTTTTGGAAGTAATAACCAAAGAAAACCACGGCTTAATAGCAAAAGATCACGGCATAACAGCCAGGAAATCAATAATTTCACCATCATTACTCTCACAAGCCGAATTTCTTCTATATATCTTTCCATCGACTGCAACAATTTAGTTCTCGGTCCTGTTTTTGTTTCTTCTTATGACTCCTTTTGTTAAAACTTGTTTTGTTTGTGCGTTATCGTGTATTTTTGTTATTGTAGTAAATAGACCCTTTCAGAGGAAACCATATTGAAGTTACAACGCGTATTGTGCCATCTATCGGTTTACATAGCAGGTACTAGAAGCAAAAGGCAACTGTAAATTGCAGTTTTAAAAGGTATTTTTGATCTGTCTATGTTTATGACATCGGTATACACGTCTTCTTTTTTAAAGATCAGTCAATAGCCTTATCAAATGGACGAGGAAACATTTCTTCTTTTCCTGTCATTAAACCCGCTGTGAAACCCATCTTCATTTTGTAAAAACTAATTACATTTTTCATTTTTGTAATAGAATATTTATAAGGAAGAAACGTAAGGTGTAAGGTCATTGTTTACTCGACGAGGCTATTGAGTGATCTTTAAGAGAAATACAGAAGCCATATGCGGATGCCGTAAACGTAGACAGACCAAAAATAACTCTCAAAACTGCAATTTCTAGTTTTCTTTTGAAATACAATTTACCTGCTATGTAAACCGATAGATGGCACAACACGCGATGCAACTTCAAAAAGGTCACAAACCACATATTCTTTAGACACTTCACGCAAATGACTCAAGATCAAAACACTTTTCTATTTTCGGTACAAAGCCCTAGAAGGCTCTGCCTGCCAAAATTTTTCAAATGGAAATAAAGTTGGCTACGTTGATTAAACTAAAGACTAATTTAAGTTGGTGTTATTGTTATAAGTTGTTATTGTTATAAGCAGGTAGGGTGGGGTGATGATTCATTTTCATTTGTTTTATTGTTTTCGTGTAGTATTTGTAGTGTAATTGTAAATTTTATGGTGAAGTTTTAATAATGCCTTTTAGAAAATGTTGTGTTTTACATTGCGAACACTCTAATGTACGATATACATTCCCAAATTCTCGTAAAGATTTGGAACGATTTATAAGGTGGCAGCAACTTATAAACAATATAGAATTAAATGAAATGGATCCTTTACTACTGTACCACACAAAAAGAGTTTGCCACAAATATTTTGAATAGGGCTTCACACGAGAACAATACTTTTCTCGTCTTGTCTCGTAAAACTGAGACGAGAGCGAGACGAGACCTTTTTCAAAATTAATTAGGCGATACCGAGACCACATACGGCGAGAGTCTCGTTCATTTTTCTTCAGATTTTGTTTCTGAACTTCTAAAAAATAAACTAGGGAGCAATATAAACATTTAATGTTTTTTATAATAAGAGAAAGGTCTGCATAGGTTACGATAAAATCTGGTAATAATAAAATAATATTTTAAACTTAATTAACATTTATCATTAACGAAATGTAATATGTATGTTTGCAAAAATATTGTAACGTGTATGAATCAAAAAAAAGTTGTATTTTATTATATAACAATATGTCTATAATTATAATTGGTATAGAGAATGATTTGGTAACGTCCAAATAAAAACCAACGTAAGTAGTGTATCTTAGTATCCTTAGGTAGTACCTAAAATTTGAATGTTGCATGGTACCCCTCTCTAAAGATATTTATGAAAAACCAATTATCGTTAAGCCCTTTCTAGGGGTTGGGTGCATAAGCGTTTTTGGACATAGTTTCATTAGACAAACATTACTTATTTTTAGTTGTTCTATCACCCCTAGAAGTATTGCTCGACAATTTTGGTCAACCTTGTATATCGTGGAGCAAAGTCACAAATTAAAAAAAAATAAATTTATATTTTTTTTATAAACTAGGTCTTAAATTCCCACATTTTTTGTAATAAAATGTCACAAAAACTTTAAACTATTTTACGTAAAAAAGATAAATCTGAATTTTTTTAAGATGTGATAGTCTTTCGAGATAGTGGTATAAATTACCCTAAATATAATTTAAATTTGGCGCCAATAATATGTTTAAATTTCCCGCTATTTAAAGACAAGTGACAAGCTAGTACTTTCGGTACAAAGCCCCAGATGGCGCCAATTTGGTCTGAATAATTAACATTGTCGTGAACCATTTAATTTAACTGATCTATGGTCTATTCTATTTTCAATTTTTTACTCACAAAAAATGTCGAAGAAAATTCCATTTATTATAAAAAAAGGTTGGTTAATTTCTTACATTTTTAGAAATGTGTTTTATTAAATTCACTTGTAATAACGCATACATTAATGAATATTGAAATTGTCTGTCCAATGTAATTTTGTTTTATGAGAAAATATTATTGCCGCAAATATATAAAACCACTGGGAGCACCATTGAGTTGATTATTTTTCCAGGATTACAGAAACTTTATACTAAAAAAGTATTCTAAATCTTATTACAGTGGAAAAAAATCTTTTTTTTTTGTATAAATTTGATGTTTTGCAAAACTATATCCCTACATTGAATTTTTCTTAAATTTTATTCACTTTATTTACGAAAAGTGACCATCTATTTATCATATAAAGCGTTTTGGGATGTTACCTGATATAAATAAAATTTCAATACGGCCATCAACGGGCCATCAGAAAGATCCTGTTGGATTTAATAAATCATTTTTATGAGTGTTGTTTTACTTTGGCTAAACTGAATGTATGAATTTGTTTTTCCTACGAATATTTTTAAATTCATTATTTCCTTTATATACAAAATATATTTTATATTTAAAATGTTGGGGATTTTCACAAAAAAATATGGTACCTAATATTTAGAATTTTATATATTTTTATTAATTAAACCTTAAATTCGTTTATTTCGGAATTGTTGAGAAAAGTACCTATTAGTAATATCCTGATTTTGGTTTATTTACTTAACAGAATTTTCAAAAAAAATAATAATTTTTTTTCTCTATAAATATCGGTTTCCAAAATTTTTCTAATTTCTTAATGAAATTTGAAATCACTTAATTTGTTAAATATTTTTTGATGGTACTTAATTTTTATGTAATATTGAATATTTATTTCAAAACCGTATTTATATTTATATTTTACCTTTTTTACTAAAAATGTAATCAAAAATATAAAACATGTGCCGCCATCTACTGTTTTAGTAATAACATACGTAAAAGTAATGTAAGCATTACTAAAAACAAAATCCTTACATTACAGATTACTAACTTACTATATCGTGGGGACATCTTTATTCCAATTACTAACTAACTCAAATTACGCCATGTTTAGTCCAACTCACTAAAAGTTGATATTTACATTAAAACTACCTACATATTTTAAGTAAAAGAGTTATTTCATATATTATTAACATAATTATTGTAATATATGCTTCGTCAGTACTTATTTATTAACGTAACATATTGTTTAATATTTGTACATATAGCGACATCTTAATTGTACTATTAGAACTAGCAAGACAAAAGTATTTCATTACCGCCATTTTTTATCCAAGTATTACAGTCAAAAATATCCGTTTTCTATTATGGTTTTTTGATTTTCTGTCAAACACAATAAAATTTTGATATGTACTAATGCTAATATTTATTTTAACTTTATCCTTTTTTTGATACAGGGAGTTTACAAAAAATTCATTAGTTTTTTAAGTATTTTTTTAAATATGACACCCAGTATATTAGGAGCTTATTAGATAGATCATCTACTAGTGACATAAAAATTAAAAAATTAAAAAATAAATTTATTTAAATAATTGATAAACAAAACAATATAGATCAAACAATTTTAATTTTTTAAATTTGGGAGACAAAATAATTTTACACATATGCTTTTTGTCATAAATAATTTTTAAATTTAAATTCATTTAGTTTTATTGATTTGAAATTATTATAAAAAAATTATTTTTTACTTTTTAAATGTTATCGTTAACCGGAGTTTTTTTAATGATATATCTACAGATGCGTCTTTTTGTGATTAATTTTTAATAATTAATAAAACAAGAACATTTTATTAATTAATATAATTGAAATGTTTTATATTACATTTTTGTTTTGCCCTCATGACCTCGCCTGGAAAAAAACCCGGTTACAACGCTATATTTTTCTCACGTAATGTAAATTTTTGGCAGTTCCAAAAAAAAAATGTGCTAATGTCAGATATATTAACATGGCTAAAATATAGTATTTCACTTTTTTATGAATTGCACTGTACATGTGGCGAGAAAGCAAAAATAAATAAAATAAAACATTGTGCGGTCGGGGATAAAGTTCCTGTTTTTCCTATTTTTCCCTATTTGTGCCCATTTACCCTACTTTTACCTATTTTTCGCTATTTTTTTCTATTATTCCCTATTATTTCTATACTACCCATTTTTTTTAATTTTCTATTTTTCTCTATTTTTTCTATTTTTTTCTATTTTTCATAATTTTTTTCCTATTTTCCCCTATTTTTCCCTATTTGAATATATTTTTCACTATTTGCCTTTCACTACTTTTTCTTATTATTATCTATTTGTCAATATTTTTCTTATATTCCCCCCATGTTACCCTATTTTTTCCTATTCTCCCCCATTTGTCTCTATTTGTATGTATTTATCCCTACATTCTGTATTTTCCCTATTTTTCCCAATTTTTTCTGACTTTTTCCTATTTATTATTATTTTTTATTAATGTTTTCAATTTTTCACTGTTTTTTTCAATTTTCCGATTTTTCCTACTTTTACAAGTTTTTTCCTATTTTTATTTTTTCCAATTTTTTTTACCTTCTCTTTTTCCTTATTTTTCTCCGTTTTTCCTATTTTTCACTGTTTTTTCTTTATATTCCACTATTCTTCCGCAGTTTTCCATTGTTTCTTTTTTTTCAGTATTTTTTCCCATTTCCTTTATTTTTTCCCGTTTTTGTTTATTTTTCTCTATTTTCTCTGTTTGTCCCTATTCTGCTTTATTTTCCCTATTTAACTTTATTTTTAAATGTTTTTCCCTATTTTCTCTACTTTCCTCATTTTTCCCTATTTTCTCTATTTTTTCCTGTTTTTTCCTATTTTTTTTATTTTTTCATTATAAAATTGCAATAATTTCGTTGTACTCGTCGGTGTCGAATTCAATGTTTATCCAGTCTTTCCAATCTAAAGAACGAATCGTTACTTTTTCAAAATCTCTATTTTTCGTTACGTTACAATTTCTGAATGGTACATCCAACCGCAAGCCGCGTTAAAGGAACTTGGTTCCAAAAATGGATTTACTAGTATTTATACAGAATATTAATTATTAAAAAAAAAATTACGAAGAAATCAAAAAGATATTAAAAAAACTAAAATTTTCAACAATTTTTTGAAAAAAAATTACTTTCAAAATTTTTGGACAAAACAAAAGTTTTCAACAAATCGAATTTTTCACACAAAGAATTAAATTTATGGTAACAGTTAAATTTGTGGCCAACGTAATACTTTTTCTCTATTTATGTGTAGTATTTTCTTTTGTTTTAGGAAAGATTTAATATAAGAATATTTTTTTCCTGGGGTGGGGGGTACTTTTCCCTGGGGGGGGGGTAATAAAATTTGTCCGTTTCTCATTTCATACATTTTATTTCTTTTTTCGTGCCATTTTTTGGGATCTTGTGGGGGAGGATTAATTACCCCTTTTACCGTCCCTATATCTACGCCCCTGTAATGCATATGGTATAGACTTTTTGAGACACACTGTATGTATTCAATTAAAATTATTTAAACATTAGTTATTTATTGTTTTTAATTTACTTACACAAAACAGTATTTTGACTGGTTTGGTATTATACAATTATACAGAGTGTTTTTCTTGTAAAACAAATAAATATCTCTTTTAATTATCAATCAAATGTGGTCGACATACTTATTTATTGTTGTTTGAATAATGATTATACAGGGTGATCTCGATTTGAGAACTTTTTTTTTTTTCAATTTTCAAGTATTTTTTATTATTGTTTTTTGTTCTCTGAAAATGTACTTTTAATTTTTTTTAAAAAGATGTGGACAAAATATTTTAATAGTGTCTCAACTATCAAAATTAAAAAAAAGTGTGTACCCTGATCTCAAGAAAAATAAAATTCGGAAAAAAATTGTACTTCAAACTTTTTCAAATTTAATATCAAAAAGCTATTTCCGCTCCGTCAAATATTTATTCAAAATAACACCATGAATGAGATTTTTATTTTAGATCCACCCACACTCACACACCAAAACAAAAAGTGAAAAGTGGCCAATTTGTTATCCATTTTTCCCGACCCGTCGATGTCTAGCCCGCCCGGCACCCGAGCAATTATCTGCCAAAATTATGACACTTTCGCTTCAAAATCCACCAGCATCTAGATGGTCTAGGCGCCATCGGCACCAACAAGTGAATATGTGTGACATGTATATTACATAACTCAAAGTAGGCGGTTGTTTTGGCCCTCTCAACGTGATATATGCCCATATAAAATTATAGTTATGTTGAAAGAAGGTATTTTAAGAGGGTTTGCTGGTTTTGTATATTAGGTATTTGAGAAAGTTTACTACAAAAATAAATTGTGAAGGTACTAAAATTTTAAGTAAGAATTGTTTATATTAAGTTAAAAAAATTGACAAAAACAACGAGATGTAAAAATAAACATTATTAAACAAGAAAACAAAAATACATTCCAAATTTCAGTTTTCAGATAACTTTACTTCTCGAGATGCTTAACCGATGGTTTATTTGCCTCACCCTGTATACATGCTTTTAGAAAATATTACTTCTTTGACTCAGGATAACTAACAATGTAAAGTAATGTCAAAATATTGAGATTATTTTTACCCGATCACAACACTTTTCCTCTATACTTATAAAGAACAGTATAGATTACAGTATGTGTGTGAAAAATCACTTTCGCAAATTTTCCTACGACCACGCGATAATTTTACTGAATAATGTACATTTCGAGAGATTTTTTGGCAGGTTCTATGTTTGTTTGTTTTTAGTTTATATAGTATGTCCACTCAAGTTCGAAACATATGGAAAACTTTTTTATTATCAATTTTAGGAAAAAAGTTATTCTTCATTAAAAATTCTATACGATCTACAACCTAGAATAGAATCATCGAATATCAACATATTTTAGTCATATACAAGGTGTGTTGAAACAGGTGAATTTTTTCCGAGATTAAAGTACCTTTATTTTTGACCAAATCAAAACTATTATTTAGAATTGAAAACTGAGTATTAAAAATTTACCTTCGTCTATCTCAGTAGCTTATGATCATCAAATCTCGCTCTAAAATTAAACTAAAATGTTATTATGTTATTGTTAGATGTTGGACAACAATTTTGAAAAAATCTGATGTGGCCAGCACATGACCTCTCGCCATTTTTGAATCAAAAATTTACAGGTTGACACAAAAAAGTATGAAAAAAAATTATATTTTTGTAAATCTGGCAACAATGGCAAAAGTTTCGAAAATTTTAATGAGATGAAAATAAACCATAGGGTATACAAAATATATGTGTAAAACTTTATTGCCGTTTTGTATAATAATGGCGTCATCACCCACAGCAACTGCCACTTCCGGTTGTGCGATTGGCACCAAAATCTAATCAGATCTAATCTAGGGTATCAGAATCCTGTATGCAAAATTTAAATTTTTTTTATTCAGTAGTTTTTGAGTTATCGTTACTACAACATCCATCCAAACACACACACACACTAACACACACACACACACTAACACACACACACACACAGACATCATCGCGAAAATATTAAAATCGTATTCTAGGGACCCCAAAACGTGTTTATCAATTGAAAACTCACTACCCAATTTTTAGCATGATTCCTATACCTCTCTTATCTGAAGGGCGAGAGGTAAAAATAAAAATTTTTATTTTTTATTGATCGTATTTTTCAATTTTGATCAACCAATTTTCGATATTGACAAAAATAAGTGTAGTTTACTTATGTACATTTCACATTCATAAATTACATTTTTTGACACACCTCGTATCCGACTAAAAAAATTGTTAACTGATGTTTGTATTTTAGGTTTTAAACTATGCAAAACTTTTTATGAAGAATATCTTTTCTCCTTAAAATTGATAATAAAATTTTTTTCCATATGTTGCGAACTTAAGTATAAGCAATCAATTTCGTATTAAAATAAACATAAATATAGATAATTAACGTTTATTTAAAAAATCGGTTGTGCCGCCCCAAAACTTTCCCGACGAATATCCACGAATACTTGTTCAGATATTTAATGTTAAAGTTTCAACTTTTGTCATTTTTTTATTTTTGACAGGTGACAGTTGGAGGAATAATTTTGACTGTTCTGAATAGAGTTTTTTAAGGGCTTTCAAATGACATATTGCATGTCCAATTCCGTGACATATTGCATCTGTCATTTTTTGATAGTGATACTTCCGTCTGACACATGTCGTACAAAAACTAATGGGTTCTTTCGACAGGTATCCCAAACCCATATACCAAATTTCAGCTCAATTTAATTAATACTTTTTCAGATATTTAATGCTGAACTTTCAAATATTGACATTTTTTTATTTTTGATAGGTGACAGTTAGAGAAATTATTTTTCCTACGACCACCTATGAAAACTACAAATAGCACAACTGTTTTGATATTTGGAATGTGTCTCATATCAACATAGACGCATACCAACCGTGTGTTATAATAGCGCGCTGCGTGTTATTATAACGCACGCTTGAATGAATTATTAATAACAGGACGAAATATGCTACTTATGTACATACATAATAAATTTTACTTACCATTTTAAAACTGAGCTAATAGTTGCTTGTTATTTTCCTACGACCACCTAATAACTAAAATGTTTTGAAATATTATTTTAAGGTTATAACTGTCCATATGAATTATGAAACAACTTCAGTGTAAACGAATGTATGCAACACATAAGACAGACGTTTTTGTATTGTGTGTTGCTTACATCTTCTAACCCGATTCTTAAATTTATTAAAAGTTTGTAATTCAAAATTAATTTTAGGTTTAAAATTGCAAATTTTTCAAGTTATTAAAGTAAAAAGTGTATAAAAATTATTTAAAATATTTTTTTCAATTGGCTTGATGCTAAGGTTATTTTTTTTATAAAAGTGAAATATAATAAAGTAGGCTTATGTCAAAATTTTAAAGAAATTACTGTTTCTATGTTTTGTGAATTCTGAACAGAATAATTAGGTACTTTTATAATAGATATTTTTAAAGTTTAAATTATTCTACTTTATAGCAAATAAACAAAAAATTTAAATTTCGATTTCTTACATAAAAAATGGAAGTTGATAGTGATAGCGAATGTGAATGTACATCACCAGAAGTAATCGTGTCATATGAGAAAACCAAATAGACTATTCTTAAAATATTGTTGGTCGTAGGAAAAATAGTGTTCAAAACTCGTTGGAAAGTGGATTTCATGCACTCGTTACGTTCCGCTCGCGCGAAATATGCCACTTTCCTCACTCGTTATGTAATACACTATTGACGGTTCTGAATAGAGATTTCGAGGGGCTTTCAAATGGCATATTGAATGTCCAATTCCGTGACATATTGCATCTGTCATTTTTTGATAGTGCTACTTCCGTTTGACAGATGTCGCATAAAAACTAATATACCAAATTGCAGCTCAATCGGATTAAACGTGTGGCCTCTATCGTGGAAGAATACACACACAGACAGACAGACAGACAGACAGACAGACATACAGACAGGCAAACTTCTATCTGAAAATGGTCTTAATCGTCTCAGGGGACCCGAAAATGGATATTTCCGTTTTTGTCTCGAAATTTTTTTTTAGCTCGTTCCCTTCTAGGAGGTGGGTCGGGAAAGTAAAATTAACAACAACTAGGAACTAAAACTGACAAAAAATTGAATTATTTTGAATTGCTATAAAAATTAAAAGTAAACTAATTATTGTTTTTGTAATTATAATTTTTGTTGTTAATAATATAATACAAATCTGGTAAATCTAAATAAAAATTATGCATTTGACGGGTAGGTAAATCTAGTTAGGTATTTCTAGATATAAATGATGCATCTGACAGTTATGACAGTATTTTCCACACACGTGCGGAAAGTACTCTCCACCCGCGTGTGAATAAAAACCACTTTTCTTTGTACTCTACAGTGCGATAAATGTTATACTTTTCTATATGGTCGTAGGAAAAATACATATTTTACGTTCTACGGCTCAATTTATTAATTTTTTTGGTCAAATGTTATTTAAATCTATACCGGTGTGAAGTTATCAGCCAATTTTAGCAGCCAAAATATCCGGAACTGCACGATCGAAGCATCCAGTGGCGCACACATTTTACATATGAATTTTCACTGATTCCAATTACATAGAAATTTGTTACAATAGATCTTGGCAACAAGAAGACAGAAGATACATATTAACATATAATATTTCTACTTTTAAGAAAAATTGCTTCCAAAGGGTTAAAATGCTTCTTACGATAATTTAAAATTTTATAACTTCTCACAATGCAAAGCCAACTTCATTTTTGGACAAAAGATGCATATTGCAATATACTACATACAGTTTTAACCAAATTTGCTTACGAACGGCAAGAAGGGTTCAAATGTTCCCCAAATACTTGAAAATTTTATAACTTCTAACCGCAATGCAAAGCCAACTTCGTATTTGAACAAAAGATGCATACTGCAATATGCAACATACAGTTTTAACCAAAATTGCTTCCGAACAGGAAGAGAGGTTGAAATGCTACCCCAAATACTTGAAAATTCTCTTCCCGTTCAACAATGTTGAAGAATATCGTCACCACTAACCAAAACTACACTTTTTAAAACACTCTACGTACGTTTCGCTAACTACGTTAGCATCATCAGGAGTCGATGACGTAGAGTGTGTTTTGGTTAGTGGTGACGATATTCTTGAACATCCTATTTATTTGTTAATTTTACAATTCTGTCCCTAATTTAACAATATTAAGTTATTTGTAATTTAAAATTCATTTTCAGTTATAAATTTTTAGTTTGTTTACTGTTTACAGGTACTTTCATTATATTTGACGTGGTCACAATGACCACGAATATTCAAATCCCTTAGAGGAAATTCCTGAACTTATTAGCTACAGCACAAAATTTTTTATTGGCGTCCTAAATTAGCACATAAATAGGAGATAACAATAATGTTTTTCAATTTTTATTTTCTAAAATATTTGACCTGGAGTATTCCAGTTTGGTCTGAAGCCAGCAGAACCACTTGTAATTTTTAAAAGAAAAGAGCACTAAATTTTTTATTGGCGTCCGAAATTAGCACATAAAGAGCACATAAATCCTGCGCATGTCCCATTAAATTCTGCCGTAGGATTTATTCCAGCTACATAGACGTGAAATCCCCATAAATTTGCGCCATCCTGTATACTTCATAAAGTGAACAATCTAGCGACTTTGTAGAAATTCAAAATATTATTTAAAAAGAAAATAATTTATTCAATAAGTGTTCGGAAAGTTGGGTAGAATTACTCCTCTTAAAAAAAACTTTATTACAGTTTATAATAAAAAATATTAATTTGAGCTATTAGTTAACATAGTTGACTTGGTACACGTACCCTGTCGTAAAAAAACACTTAGTCCCACGAAAATCTCATGAAATTAGAGTCAAGTGCATTAGTAGAGAGAGAGATAAGGTACATAAAATGAGGGATAACCTGTAGATATCCATGTGAAAGTGGAATTTAGGTAGAACTTTTTTTTATTCACAAATTCCAGTTTAAGAGCTGTAATGATTGACATACTAATATTTATGCGTATATTTATTTTAACTACCTATAATTTTTTCTTTTTAAAAACTGACTTTTTATTATTATACATATAAAATATAATAAAGAACAAGAATAAGGTAAATCTTTACTTGTTGGATTAGGAGGAAACTTTCTATTAAGATATAGGATTTAAATATTATACTGGGTTTTTCATTAGTAAATATAAACTTTAAGAGGCGCCAATACCATACGTTATCTTGCCTGAAATCGTTTTTGCACGAGCGCTCCGTTAATATTAAAGATTGGAAGCTGCGGTTTTCGGTGCTATATTAGGCGAGTTCTCGTCCAAAATACGAATAATTATGTTTTATGGCGCTCTAGCCTGTTCTGCGCAGAAAAAATTGGACTAGAGGGTAGGATTATTTAACATAAACCGGAAAATACTAAAAAAAATTTTTACTTCCGATTTATTAGAATACAAGCACATTTTCCTTCGGTAATTCTCTAACCGGCAAACACAAAAGTCACGTGGTGTGTGGGCCTCTTAACTGAAAATAATGCTATTCCATAGACGTAAGTTAAATCTGTTTAATTGAAATTTAACACCATGTATACAGTGAGCATCATAAGTGTTACCCCTTATCTAACTCGTTACTGGACTCTTATTAGGAAAATCGCCGCGACACGTCGATTTTTGATTTCTACAATGTACATTTTTGTATGAATATGATACCCTAATCTCCGCCTCAGCACCTTCTACCAGAACTCTAAACACAAAAACTCAACAACTCCTCAATAGATTCGACCAGTGGTGTAATATTTCGAGGGTTACCATGAATCCACAAAAAATCCAACTCATAATATTCAAACATCCCGAAAAGCTAACCAAAACACCAATAACATCAACCTACGGGCTGATCACTATACCCAAGATGCACTAGTAAGACTCCACGCTATAGCCTCCAAATCCCTAAACCTAGGTCACTGTGCATCGGCAGTCCTGTTTGATGTCCAAAAAGTCTTCGACCAAGTTCAACTTGTTCACAAGCTCTTGAACATCGAACTCCCTATCCAAATCATTCACTCCTATTTCCAAAATAGATCAATCCGCGTAAAAGTATTAAACTCCCTCTCTGCCCCATTTACTCCTCTAGCAGAAGTTCCCCATGGTTCTATGCTTGCTCCCTTCCTCTACATCATATATATCCATGACCTCCAGCTTTAAGCTGACGATATCTTAATATCCGCCTCAGCACCGTCCAACAGAGTTCTAAACACCAAATCCCAACAACTTCTCAATAGCTTCGCCCAATGGTGTAGCAATTGGAGGGTTAATCCACAAAAATCCCAACTCATAATATTCAAACACCCCCACGTCTCCAGAAAAGCTAACCAGCTAACGAGGTTACCTACTTGGGAGTATGTTTCTCTTCTTAACTGAGCGACCGAAGTCCAAAAAATTGTGGACAGAGTTAGGAAACGAGCCTCCCTCATCGGGGCCTTAGTAGGAACGATGCTGCTAAACCCTACCGAGTAGGGTTTAGCAGGGATTCTCCTGTCTCTGCTTACAGGGGAGTGTCCGGCACTACCTCGCGCACAGAACGAAGTGTGAGGTGTCTTTTAAAGATTCCCAAAAAAAAATTGAGTTATTAAAAACACCACAAACAGAAAGGCAACTAGATTAACACTAACCTTACTTGTTATTATAATAAAAGAAATAAAACTCATACTGTCAGTAGATAGAACGTCCTTTAACTTTAAAGATTCAATAACTAAAGGCAATGACGTTTAGAATAAAATTTAATGAGTTGATTTCTTGTACAATTGTCACAATCTAAACGTCATTGTCGTTAGTTACAGAACCGTTAAAGTTAAAGGACGTTCTATCTACTGACAGTAAGTCATGTACCACATAAATTATTATTGTAAAAATTACTGAACGGCAACTAGTTTCGGCTTACAAACCATCTTGAGGCCATAAATTGGATGACAACATGGCGAAAATTTTTATAACAAAATGTTAAAAGTTAAGTTAAAATTACAGGAGTGGTTTTGAAATGTAGGAGAGAAGTTACGTGCGGGGAATGGGAAAAAGGTTGAGTGTGGGACATGAAAATAATAGAAAAATTAATATGAAAATGGAATAGGTGATTTTAAATGAAATATAGGAATCTCCAATCGTGGAGAACCCCCATAATAGGGTAGGATGATTCTAACAAGTGAATAACTTGTAGTACGAATTAAATACCACATAGCAGTATAAAAAAGGCAAAAATATTAAGGAACAAAGTAAAAAATATGATTATCACAAAAAAAATTAGAACAGTTGTTCGAAATGATCTCCATTTTGTTGTATGCATATTATATACCCTTTTAAGTAGTTCATCCCTAGTATATATGGGACTGGAATACACCTTGGACTTGAGATGATCCCAAACGTAGTCTATAGGATTAAAGTATGGAGATCGTGCAAGCCAACGTGTAGGACCACCTCTGCCTAACCACTTATTCGAATTTTGTTCTAATAACTATTGTTCTTGTGGCTTCCTCAATACAAAAGTATTCAATACATAATTTTTTCATTTAATATTACTCGTTTTTACTGGCTATTGATAAATGTGTTCATTTAATTTCATACATAGGCATTATTTTTTAGGTACTGCAATCAAAAAAAAATGTCATATTTCTTCTTCCAAAAAATTTGAAAAGGGTACATTTTACCACTTATGAAGGTCTTAATTTAATTTCTGTATTTTTCGCCTACAAAATTGCCCATTGCTAAATAAAAAACACAAATGTACAGAGAGTATAAAACTAATAATTCTAATGTGATATTTTTGTATGTACGGACCAGCAACATCATTTTCTGTGATCTAAATACATGCCAATAAAACTTAATACTTAGTTAGGCTAAATAATCTTAATTAGACGGAAATAAAATTAATCGAAACCTGTAATGAGTCCAGTTCGTGGAGCCCATTTCGGCACAGCAGCAGTGATACCCGAATTTAATCCTTTGTCATTTCTAAAGGTATAGCCTTTCTGGGCGTAAAAGCTGTATTAAGACTAGTACGAAAATGAAATAGGATTAATTAAACATTAAATAATATTTTTATAATCTCTTGAAATTTGAGTTATTACTAGATACAGTTTAAATAAAATTATTATCAAATGATTGGTTTTATGAATGGGGTTTATGAATGTATAGTGTTGTATTTTGTATTAGTATATTTTTTGTGATTTTTCAATTTTAAAACTTGAGACCAAAGGACCAGTAGGATTACGGAACCCCGTTGAAACTGGGGCCAAATGAACAACAACCAGTTTACCACAAAAAAGACAGCAATTAAGGACAAGTAAAATCGTCTGCGCGAAAATTAAAAGTGCATCGTTGTATTTGTTTTTTAAGCTGTTTTTAGCTACAGCAGAAAATTGTAAAAATTCAAATAAACAGAGTAGCCGAAAGAATTTATAAATTTTTAGTAGAGCCAGCCCTGGAATTTTTTATCGGGAATAGATCAATCGATTGGCCGGGACAAAAATATATGTATACAGGGTGGTTTAAAAGTTATGAAGTAAGAATGAATTGGGCAAAATTAATAAAACGCCCTGTATCTCGGTTACAAAGAAAGACAAATCCGACATATGGGGGGTTTTTATGCATTTATATCCCCTATGCACAGTTCAAATTTTTAATCCCAAAAGTTATCCATATCTCAAATGTGGTCCAAGTTTTAAGGAAATAAAGCAAAAAGTCAGGTATCACAGAATTTATCAAAAAATAACAGGAGGAAACTAATTTAGGTCACTGACCATCATCAGGCCTGTAGATACAAACGTTCAGAGTTAGGAATAAATACAATAAAAATTCAAAAGTCTAATCTTTTCATTATTAGGTACTTCAGCAAGGGACAAATAGAAAATGTCACATATGTGACAACCGTTAAGGGTAGTAAGAAAACATTTTTAAGAAAAAATTAATTTAAAAAATATAAATGGTACTTGAAAAAGAAGAAAAACTTTAAGTATTGGTTAAAAAGACTAAAACTAGACTAGGTTGCTCCCTACGGCTGGCAGTAACATCTAAGTTGTCCTTAGGTGCTGGTAACTACTGCCAGTCCTAAGGAGCAACCTAGTGTAGTTTTAGTCTTTTTAACTAATGTAGAAATGAAACGCATATTTTGTACTATTAAAGCGTGTAGTGAAATTTATTATATTTTGAAAAAATTTGTCAAGCGCTTTCTGCCAGTTAACCGACCATCTTCAGGACTACTACAATTGAAAGGGGGAAATTTAGTTAATAAACATTAATTAAATTTTAACAAATACTTACAAGCCATAAATTGAAGTGTGAAAAGGAAAACTAATGAATAGAATACATATTGTTCAAAACCGGAGCTTTGCCAACAATAACAAGTTGTTTATGCCCTATATCGGGCCATGGCCTCAAAGTTATCCTTTTGGAGGAGAACATTGAGTAAAATATTAATTAGAAAATTTGTGGAAAATTAAACACGTTAGGTGTGAAATTGAAAGAATAATTATGTATTGTAAGATATGGAAGAAGAGAGAAAAAAGAGAGAAGAAAATGAGAATTGGTAGTATTAGTTTAAAGGAAAAGAAGAAGAATTAGGAATGGCAAGTGGATGACAAAATAAGGGATTGTACTTAAAATTAAAGTTCCAAAATATCACAAACTCCCGAGACTCTTAAATAAAGGTTTAAATTTGTTATTTAAATTAATTTGAGTGTTTACGCGAGTAGAGGACGGATTGTCTAACTCTCGAGAGATCTCAAGATCTTCAAGGAGACCAAGTTTGAAGTTACAAACAAAAATGTTATGCAACATTTTTACATTATCTGAAGGTGTGAAATTATGATTATTGAATTTTAAATGGTGTCCAAAAGTGGACTTGTCAGGATATCTGATATGTTCCTTGATACGAGTGTTGAGTTTTCTAATTTTACTGAATGTTCTCCTCCAAAAGGTTAACTTTGAGGCCATGGCCCGATATGGGACATAAACAACTTGTTATTGTTGGCAAATCTCCGGTTTTGAACAATATGCATTCTATTCATTAGTTTTCCTTTTCGCACTTTAATTTATGACTTTTAAGTATTTGTTAAAATTTAATTAATGTAAACTAAATTTCCCCCTTTCAATTGTAGTTGTTCTGAAGATGGCCGAAAGCGCTTGACAATTTTTTTCAAAATAAAATAAATTTCACTACACACTTTAATAGTACAAAATCTGCGTTTCATTTCTACATTACCAAGTGTGTACACACCTAAAGCCGGGCTCAAACGACTCGTGTACTTGGCGAATATTCATTTAGTTTTCAAGACCTAGTAGAAGCGTAAAGACGTTTTGTTTGTGTTTTTTTAATAAAAATTGAGCAAATTACTACAAAATCCGCAGAAGCAACAACGATATTTTCCAGACGACCGCTGTCCATATTGACTGCCACTCCCCTGATTCGTTTGTCAAGGTTTAAGCCAAATATTCGCGGTCGCGTATTTATAAATTGTGCACGTCGTGTGACCGCCCTGCTTGCCATAGCAATTCGCAAAGCTCGTATACTTGCCAAGTACACGAGTCGTTTGAGCCCGGCTTAACAAGTAACCTTCTGTTACCTTCGTTTTTAACTAATACTTAAAATGTGCCTGTCTACTGAATGACGAACTGGATTAACATTTTTAGACGGGTTAGATCAAAGGGGGTATTCTTCTTATTTAAATACCATTTATATTTTTTAAATTAATTTTAATAAATAACCTAACCTAGTAGGGAGGATCATCACCCCCGAAAACTTGAAAAAAGGAAAAAAGCCACCCTATATAGGTTGGGGGTGATTTCAACGTATTGACTAAAAATCATTAGCCTAACCGTATTTTTCTGTTATATCTGCTATCTATTATGGGTTTTATTGAGCGAAGAAAGGTAATGAGATTTGAATATATGCCCCAAACATTTGAAAGCTAGGGAGAAAGTCACCACGTGTCACAACAATTCTCACCGGCAATCACTGAAAGTGATATGACAGGTGACAGTGTAATGACAGGTGACACTGGAAGTGCCGCCCTGCACGCTGAAGTGAGGGGTAAAAATTTTTTTTTCAAAAATAAAAAGTAAGTAATAATGGTAAAAAAAAATACAAATTGTATTCATTCCTAACTCTGAACGTATCTATAGGCCTGATGATGGTCAGTGACTGAAACTAGTTGCCTCCTGTTATTTTTTACATTAAATTCTTTGATACCCAACTATGTGCTTTATTTCCTTAATTAAAATTTTGACATGTCCCAATAAAACACCCTGTATAAACATGAAAATAAAAATGTCAAATTACATAAATGTTTGGTAACACCCTATATTACAAATTGAGTAGTATATAATTTTATTAAATACTTTATCATAATTATCGAGGTACTGTAGATCTACCGCTAATGCTCTGTCTTAAAAAAAATTAAGTGAGACGAACAGAAGGTGACAGTATACAAATAGTTACAATGCCTTATTTCTCGCAGCGTGGAGCCGACAACCCGTGGCCTGGATGGAATTGGTCATCTGGTTAGTGTAAAAGAGGGCCGAGACCGTGTGATCGGTGAGATATGATGCCGATTCCAGCAGGTCGGCGCCACCACGTTGCATCCAAGAAAGTGATACACGCTCTATGTATGTATGTGTGTGTGTCGAAATTTTTGAAAGATTTTTGTTATAAAGACGGCGCCGGGATTCAACGAGGATCTTTGTTCTGGAGTTTAGTCCAAGATCGGTAGGGTTTATTTAGCCCGGGAGCATAAGAAAAATATATTAATTATGTCATGGTATTAAGGATCATTATAACCATTTGAATTTTTGAGTCGTTATAAAATCTTCGCGAAAAAAGTCCATTTTTGATATATATGGAAAAATAAAAAAATGCAAAATACTTGTGAATCAATAAACAATCGAACTGATCTACTATACCATAAAAATTGAAGAAAATGTGTATTTTCATCGTATAAATACGTGGATAAAATATCAAATACAATTTTTTTATGGCTACAATCGGCATTTTTCAAAAAAATTAAATTGCGCCAATAGTTAAAATATAAATGCAAGTTTCTATTCTTATTTTTTTAAATACACATGCTAGATTTACCTAGTCAAGACCATTTTTTAAATAGATAAACATAGTGATTTAACAGTTCGGTCTATTGGAAGAGTGCGTTCGGTTTATCGGGGTTCGGTCTATTCTGAGATGGTCGGTCAACTGGTTTTCGGTCTATTGGTAGTCAGCCAATCATTGTAGGGGATTTATTTTTAAGCAAATACATTTTAAAAGACAAAAAAATAAACAGTATTTATATTATACTCTGTTTTTTAATTTTCATATCGAGATTTAATAAAATTTATTTTATTTTTACATGCATTTTTTGGCTGCGACACAATATCTGCATTTTTTTAGCATGTAAAAAATCAACATTAGAAGTATTTAAAAAAAAATTCGAAATAAAAAAAAAGTTTTATATTTGTTTGTAATTTTTTATTTCATTTAATGTCTACGATTAAGACCAAGTACACTTAACTTTATTCACTTTCAATTTTATATGTACGTTGTAAATAAAAGTAAATATAAAACATCTGCGAATGCTGGGGCTAAAACAGAGCCTTTGGGATTCCGGCCTGCGGACTGAAGGGTCTGTTTATGAGGTAGGAGTATATGAATTTTATTAGGGGATAGGAAGGCCGATACACAGTGACAAAGGTTAAGGGCTTTGGAGGCTTGGATGTATCATGGGTGGAAGGTTCAGACCTAAATCCATTGGAATTACGGGATCGTTCCGCTTTCACCCAGAAAGCTCCAGATACGATCTTTGAGTAAATTCTCAAAGAGCTTACCTAGAGAATTAATCAAAGATATGGGTCTGTAGGCAGGCGTTCATGAGGATAGCGAAGATAGGGAGAATAGTAGCGGGACATTTTTTCAGGGCCTGACGTTTGATATGACCAGGACCTGGGGCAGAAATTTCCCTTTTGACATGCCAAGGCCATGTCATCACGGGTGAAAGGAGAGAAAATATTGTTTTGGTTGGGGGGACTGGGGATTAGGTGGATGTTTTGGAAACGAGGATTGAAGTGATCTTCTGTTCGGGGGTGTGTAGGAAGGAGTATGTGGAGTTTGTTTAAGAACCTAGAATCGTCTCTGTGGCCGAGGTTAGAAGTCACCTCGATCCATTTTTTTTTATTTGTAGGTATTGATCTGGTAGCAGCGTGTGTAAGTCGGAAAAAAGGCCGAAAAATGGAAATATTTTCAGCTGAAACAAAAGTACCTAATTCCCCCGTTTTTAAGGATGCTAAAGGTTTAAACCCGCTTCAAGAGGTTTCTCTGCAGAGAAACACAATTTCCCCCCGTTTTCGAGAATGTTAAGCACGGTGGTGGTGTTACCTATCAGTTCCGACCCCTTACAATATTCGCCCCTGAAAGCCGTGAATTTTATATATTTTTAAATATCAGCAGGAAACATATTCCTCCCTTTTTCGAGATTGTTGAGCACGGTGATCGTCTTAAATATCGGTTCCGACCCCTTCCAACCCCTCCACCGGCCAATATTCGTTCCGGAGAGGGGTGAATTTTTATATCTTTTTAAATATCAGAGGGAAACATATTTCTCTCCGTTTTCGAGGATGCTAAGCACGGTGAGGGTGAATAAATTTTTTTAAACCCGTCCAATCCATGTAATTCCCATCAATCACTTAATCTCCTTTTTTTACGGACCCTCTCGGGGGCGAGTTTATTGGCCGATGGAGGGGTTGGCAGGGATCGGACGCGATATCCAACACCACCACCGTACTGAGCATCCTCGAAAACTGGGGGAAATTGTGTTTCTCTGCAGGGAAACCTCTTGAAGAGCGTTTAACCCCTAGTGGGTGCTTTTTGGCCGTTTGGAGGGGTTCCGCAACCCCAAATAGAAATTCTAACGCCGTCATCGTGTTCAGCATCCTCGAATACGGAGGGAGGAGGAGGTACTCTAGTTCCATCTGAAATGATTACCATGTTTGTTTGACTCACACACGCTACTATGGACTTTGATGAGGGCGTTTAACCGATTCCACTCGGTTTTAAGGATTGGCTCTCTAGTTATTACGAATTGGCGATAAAGTTGGCGTTTCCACCAAATATTGAAGAGGATGTTGGGAGGAAGGATTTTTGCTCTGTGTTTATTGTAACTATGGGGACAGCAACATCAAGGGCCTGGGAGATAGTGTTGCTTATGGAGTTTGCCAGGTTATCGATGTCCATGTTGGAGTCCATAACGGGATCAGCTGGCAAGTTATCGGCGAGGGTTCACTAAAATAGAGGCCGATCTGCTTTTTATAACTTACAATTAGGTATTAGGCTGTTCTTGATGGAATGGAGTTAAATAGTGCCGTATCTACCGGTGAGAAGCTATGAGGCACCAATGAAGCATCTAGCATCGACCTGACCTCAGAAGCATCTAGATCCCAATTGCAACTCGAGTGCCCACCGCTGTTGCCATCGTTTTGTATGTTAACTTGAAAGTTTGATTATATATTATTGTGATACGAAGTGGTGCAGTGCTAGAGTGTATGCTTTACACATAAAACTTCCTGGTTAGAATCCCGAGGATTTTTTTTTTATTTATTTTTTTTTAATACACAGGTAGATTTAGATAGTCAAGACTTCTTTTAATAAAATAAATATTTTTTTTTTCGTCAATGAAACACTTAAACCTGGCAACAGCGGTGGACACTCGAGTTGCAATTGGGATCTAGACGCTAGTCCTGACCTCTGCATCTGTCTGTGAGCAGAATGTGGTCGGTCGGTGATAGAGCTTCCGTGGTGTCCTGCGAACGTGGGGAAAGTGTTGGTGACCCGAAATACGGCGAAATCAAAAATCGTCGCCCTCAGGGCATATACATCTTTATAACTATTTCATGATGGCATTTTTTTATTTTCTGTATGATGAATAAACCTGAGATATTCGCAAAAAAACCGAAGAAGAAAATGTAAAAAAAATCCGGACCACGGAGGATGTGAAAAACTCAGGAATATCGATGTGAAGTTTCTCTTAAATCCATAATTTTATCTAGTTGTTACGTGATTCAAAAATTTTTGATAGCGATTGGCAAAAAACTACTGAACCGATTTTAACCAAATATTCACCAAAAATTTGTTTGGTTCTAACTTAGAATTGATTAATTTAAGTGGCCATTTTGAAAACGTTAATATAGCAATTTTAATACTGTAAAAATTTAAAAACGTAAAAAAATGGATAGATCAAATTTCAATAATTAAAGTTTCTTTTTACATGTGTTTAATGGTATATTATTTTGTATTGGATGTAATCATTTTCATAATTATCAAATTTCATTACAAATAAATTAATTTAATATAATAATAGCGGGAAAGTGTTATATTGACCACAACTCCTTGTTATTTTTCGTTAAACCTTGATGTTTTACATTTTAATTTTTCCAAGATTTTAAATATAACGTATATATCAAATAATTTTTTTTATATGAAATTTGAACATTTGAACAAATTTGTAATAAGACGTTAATTAAACCAGTATTCACACATTCACACATTTTAACAAATTTGTAATAAGACGTTAATTAAACAGGTATTCACACATAAAATCATTAAATATTTAAAATGCATATGCCTCCTAACTATATAATCCTGAAGTAGTGCATTGGCTTTGTAATACAAAAAGATGACTATGTGCTGTATAATCGGTACTCTTTTATTAAATTAAAAAGGAAAAGATTGATTTATTAGTAAAATGGTTTATGTCGATGTAACTTCATAATAATTACAAAAAAATAATAATAGTATAGCAAGTCACTGGTTTAGTTTAGTCTATTTATAAATTTGTGAAAGTATTACTTCACTCCAAACAATAATTATTATTAGGATTTGGTAAATCATATTACGATTAATTAAATTGTATTATGAAATAATTAAATATAAAAAGTTCATCAGGTTATCCATGTCTCAAATGTGGTCAAAAATATATTTGTTGTAACAAAGTTTAGTTTTGAAATTGGCAACTAGTTTCGGCTTCCGCCATCATCAGGCCTGCAATAACGCTCGTTAATAAAACAACAGGTACAAATTAAAACATTTTTAAAAGAGGGGATTACCATAAACATCATGGAGCAATCAGTGAGATAAATTTTGGTTTAGGGATCAAAATAATAACATTAAAATTTAAAATTGTTAACATGGTACTGACAAATTAACATGTGTCTCATTGATAATGCCCGATTAAACAGGAAAACAGGAATGGGATCAGGAAAAACCTGACCCCAAACAGGCCAAAAGTGGTATTCAAATTTTAAGGCACACATTTATAACGCGTCAACATAAAATGGTGTGTGACAGTGTGGTAACTGACAGCCGCAAAATAGCCATGATATGAAAAGGGGGAAGCCAACCTCAAAAACATAAACCTGAAGGGTAAATATTTTAACAATAAATACAAATAAAATAACAAATAATAACTAATACAAATTAATTGAGGAAAAATTACTAAAAATTTTTGTTTTTTTTTGAAAATTAAGGGTATTTCTAATTTTAAATTTTAATGTTACTTATTTTTATCCCCAAACCAAAATTTATCTCACTGATTGCTTCATGGTGTTTACGGTAAGCCCCTCTTTTAAAAATGATTTAATTTGTACCTGTTGTTTTATTAACGAGCGTTGTTGTAGGCCTGATGATGGTGGAAGCCGAAACTAGTTGCCAATTTCAAAACTAAACTTTGTTACAACAAATATATTTCTGTGGTACTCGACTTTGTGTGTTTCATTACTCAATTAAATATAATATTATTATTATTTATCGTGGCGCTGAAGTACGATTTCCTGATAACTGATGGCGCCATTTAGTAGGAAGCCCCGGAAACATTTACATATTTATAATTTAAGTTATAGAATAAAATCTACTGAAAGATTATGTTTTCCTAGTTGATAAAATGATTAGAAAAGGAATTACAGTCGTAAAATAAAAAAAAAGCATAAATTTTACATAGTTCTAAAAATCCCCCACAACATATTAATAACTTAATCTGAATATTATGTGGTATTAATAGTCGAATTATCTGCCGACGCTGTTTTCTGTCTTAAAATTCCAGCGAAAAATTCCATTAGTTAGCACCAGATCACCTTTTAACCTAAAAGCTTTTGGCACCGACTTAGATAAGCCCAGAGGAGATATTAACCCTTTATATTTAGTGACGGTGTGTTTATTATTATGCCTACGGAATACAGAATCTATTCGGTAGCCGATTTTGAAATTTACCACACGTACCAAGGTTTATCAGAAAATGGAGATAAGGCTATAGTTAGATTGACGTACGCATTCATTTATAATAAGAAAATGTTGGTTAGTTATGAATCATTCCAAATGTGAAATCATTAAAAAACAGTCTAGATGAAAATAATAATTAATATACCGTGTGTCTCATAAAAAATATCGATTATGGTTGAATTTTGTTGCCTTTTGTAGAACTTTTTAAGGTATGTTTGTCACTAATGAAGTCTCAATTCCAGAAAAATCAAAAAATGGACTATTCATCTGCGCCCCATTTATGATTTAGCTTTAGAGATCAAATTCTGTAGCGAATTTTTAATGTTTTAAGATGGCGATTTTTTTTTAAATCTTAGAGATTTCGCCTAATATGGCAACTAATAATTTGCGGTTTTTTTTTTCATGATATTTAAAATATATATTAGAAGAGCGCGTCTGTGCTGCTTTTTTCAAATTTATCTATAGAAAAAAGTTGATAGTCGTATCAATTTTACTAAAAATAAGACGCGCTCTTAAGAATTAGAGAATCGATTGTTGAAAACCGCAGCTTCCTATCTGTAATATTAACGGAGCGCCCGTCCAAAAACTATTTCAGGCAAAATAACATATGGTATTGGCGCTTCTTAATAACTTCTAAGGGATTAGATAATTATATTTTTGATGAATTTTCACGAACAAAAACTTCTCAATACCAAATTTGACTTCAGATTTAGCACCATAACTGCCGTAACCGTCTCGAATCACGATTATGATGTATGGGAATATTGAAAATTTATAATGTCAAAAAATGGCAAGGTTCGCGCATTCATAAGAATATGCGAAGTGACCCTTTTTTTCATATTCCTACAGTGTGCGAAATACATATTACGCGCATTGCTGTAAACTTTTTAGATTTTTGTATTTTAACCTTTATGGTCCTCAATCAACCCAAAACCCAAGAAATCATTTATTTCCAAATGTTTAACAATAATTAATGATTTTTAACACTTTTCAAATTGTAACAAAATTTACACTACCTAATTTTATTTATTAGAACAATTTTAAGAGATATACATTTTTTGACGTTTGTAGGAAAAATTTTGTTTCTAACTCGTGCGCCAAATACTTTGGTAATCTCACCTATTTTTTTTAACTCGGTTGCGCCTCGTTAAAAAAAATCAAAGTAGCATTTCGGGCACTAGATACAAAAATAACTATTACATCTTCCTAGCTCATTATTGTCAAGATAGTGTTAAGTAGAATTTTAATTTATCAGTGTTAAAAGTTAATGATTTGTGGAAACTAATAACTAATTTCATATTTTTTTACGAACCTCGTATACGACTGCAAAAAATCGATTGTGTCGTCCCAAAACTTTCCCGACGAGTATCCAAAGACTTTTTCAGATATTTAATGTTACTTCGACAGGTGACAGTTGGAAAAATAATTTTGATTAATTTTTCAAGGGATTTCAAATGACATATTGCAAGTCAAATTCCGTGACATATTGTTTTGTCATTTTTTGACAGTGACAGTTCCATTTGACAGATATCGTACAAAACTAAGAGGTTCTTCCGATGAATAATCAAATTTCAACCTAGTCGGTTTAAGCTGTGTCTTCTATCGTGAAAGAATATACACAGACAGACAGACAGATTTCCATCTGGAAATAGTCTTAATCGCCTCAAAGTACCTCAAAATGTATATTTCCGTCTTATCTCGAAATTTTTATTAGCTCGTTAACAATACTTTCCCTTCTCGGATAGTGGGTCGGGAAAGTAAAAAATTGATATCCGATTATTTCGTTTGGGCTTTTAGGCCCTGCACAACTTTTTATCAAGTATAACTTTTTTTCATAAAACCAATAATAAAAAATTTTTCCATATGGTTCCAACATAAGTACCTACAGTGTATACTGCGATTCAGATCATGGCTATATTTTAGCGGTCTGAAACGAAGTATAGGTATACCATGAGTTTCTGGGTATCTTAAGAGCTACTAAAATCTGTCATTTGTTCCGGTTTTCTGCAAATGCGTCAACAATTCCCAAACGTCAATTAGCTATAACCCAACTTGTTCCATTGGAATACAATTCAGGTATAGTGTGAGTCTTAAAATATCTTGAAAAGTGTAAATATTTCACAGCCTAACGAGACTAATTCTCCCCCCCCCCCCCGTTTTCGAGGATACCTACTAAACACGATGGCGGCGGTTTAAACTCATTCCGAATTAACTGCACCATCTGTACAGAGTAAAAAAGCCCCCGAAATGGTTTAATGCGGATACGCCGTCTCATACCGACAATACCTGCGACACCCCCCGTTTTCGAGGATGATGCTTCTCCCCGAAGCAAACTGCCCGCTCAAACGGCCAAAAAACCTTCTCCTATCCGGTGTACTTCTTAAAACCGAGTATAAAAGGGGTAGTTATTGACCGTTTGAGAAATTAGTTTGATACGGCGCATCCGCGTTAACCTCTTTGGGGGTGGATTTTAACCTCTTTGTGGGGTGCAGTAACTCGGAGGGATTAAACCACAGCCATCGTGTTCAGTATACTTGAAAGCGGGGGCACGAATTATGTTTGTAGACAAACTAACGTTGTATAATCCAAATATATAAAAATATACTGGGCGTTCCATTTTAAAATTCAGTTTTTAAGCCAATTTCACAGAAACCCAAATTCCGCCATTTTGGATTTTTATGTTACTTAATTCAAAATTAGGTCTAGAATGATCACCCCAAATTTTAAAATAATACGTTCATTCGTTCTGAAGATATGAACTTTGCCCGTCGCCCTGAGCCACCCGGTATTACCTACTAAACCTTAGGTATAAAACGCCCATTTAATAAACAAATTGCCCACCATGTATTTAATTAAAAAATTGAGTTTTCCATAAAAAAATATTTAATTTTATGCAAAAATAATATTCCACTTCTAGTCATCTTTTGATAAAGGTCTAGCAGCCCCCTCATTAAGAATAATTTTCGGAAAAAATTTTTTGTAAGTTAATACATAAAATCTTAATATGTAAGAATGTACTGGGTGTTCCATTTGAAATTTTACTCTAATTTCAAAAAAGCTTATTAAACTAGATTAAATCTATTATTAAGTAGCGAAGCAAAGGGAAGGTATTTATTGACTTTACAATGTCCGTCTGTCCGTCCGTCCGTCGTCACAGCGTTAACTCGAAAGCGGTATCGAATTTTGGAATTTGATAGCCTTATTAAAAATTCACTCATATTACCTACAACAAGATAAATCTATCAGAAATTCAGTCAACAAACTAGACAAAGACAGCGACAAAATTCAGACACACTAACGTTTACGGAAAAGAAGATTGACAGCTGTCAAGGTTGTCAACCCGAAACAGCTGATCATTGGAACTTCCGAAATATATACGTGGTGGCGCAAATTTAATTGAACACTATTTGGATTTCGTAAAGCATTATAGATACAAAGATGTGTATTTTCAAGATTGATTTTTTCAAAATTAAAATGTTTTCGAGATATATGGGAAAAGTCGAAATTGACGATTTTCGTTTTTTTAATTAACACCTTAATTTTTAAAGAAAAAAAAATGTTTTATTGAAGCCCAAACATAGCGTATCCAATTTTTTAAAACAACGTTTCGTCATGAAAGGCCATCCTTATCTATTTATTTTAAAACGGACCTGTACTTTTATGTTGTGTTTGAAATCCCCATTTTTTTTCTCTATCCAACCATGTAGAACACTTAATTTTTTATTTCAATGAACTGGAATTTTTCCAAGTACGGTCCTGATCATTTAACCCTGAAATATGAGTTATAAAATATCTTGACCAAGGGGAGGACAAATTGAGCAATTCTTATTGAATTAAAACAATTCACAATTTCTATTTAGTTTAATACATTGTAATTTGAAAAAATGGAATAGAACCGTACTTAGAAAAATTCCTAATGTACAGTTCATTATTAAACATAATAAAAATACTAAGTATTCTATATGGTTGGGTAGAGAAAAATGGGAATTTCAACGATGAAATAAAAAGTGCAGGTACGTATTTAAAAAAAAAAACATAGTTGAGACTGGCCCTTCAAGAATTGTAAAATATCTTTAACAAGGGGGAGCAATTCTTATAGAATTAACATAATTCACAATGACTATTTAGTTTTATACATTGTAATTTGGAAGAATGAAACAGGACCGCATTTAGAAAAATTCTTAAAGTACAGTTCATTGTCAAACCTAATAAAAAAATTAAATGTTTTACATGGTTGGATAGAGAACAATGGAGATTATTAGCTCTCCCACCTTTCATGTGAATTCATATTTAGTGGTGTGGTGAATATTGTTTCTAAACAAGTTTTCCAAATTTTTTCTATATTTTTTAAAATAATGATATTTTACTCTTGAACTGAATTCATATTTTTTGACACTAATTTTGTCGTGCTATTTTATATTCCGCATTCAACGGGTACTAATTGAATGAAAACATCATAACGAAAACCATAACTTAATATATTTATTTATTTTATTATTTTATAAATATGTTTCCGAAAAAAGAAACTTTTCTATACCACCTTGTATATAATTAAAAGCTATTCGGTATCTTTAATCGCAGTGTAAATACAACAAACCACATTCTCTAGCTGAAATCCATTTAATAAAACCTTTAATCAATCAACCAAAAGCAAATATTAGCTCTATCTGCCCTACTATTGGTCAGGGGCGTGCCTGATATAACGCAAGCCAAATTGAGCCCTACACTACAAGGATTTTAACTTGTGTTTCAGATTTAAAGCGATCTCAAGAGAGAAATAGATGGTTTTGGTCCGATGAACGATTTGTCTAAACATATTAAGAACGAAATAACATAATTAGTTTAGATTTCAAGCGGTTAAGAACGACTATTCATAATAATAATGATGCAACAATTCGATACTGATATACAGTGCGATACGACAACTACCCCGTTTTCGGTGAAAGACATTTTAAATATACACGCCATAAACGATAACGAATATTTAGGAAATAGTATTAAAAAAGAGTTGACAAGTGAAAATTCAAATATTCAACAAAATTATTGGGACAATTCTGGATATCTTGGGGGATTTGAACAATACGGATATTATTTTAATAGTGATACTGATAGTATTGTTAATAGAAACTATTGGAATTGTGATTATGCGGATGGAAGCCATCATCAGGGTCATTTGCAGCATTTGAATAATTTATACAATGCTCATCAGAATGAGCAAAATCATAAATATGGGAAAGATGAAGAGTATATCAAGGCGCAAAGTCCAAGTAAGTTTACAATTTTCTTTTTAAATCTTTTTTAGTAAAAATTTAATTTATTCATATTTAATTAAATTTTAGTAATAAATTCAGTTTATTATCAAATTTTTACCATTTATAAGATTCTGATTTCATTTGTACTCTCCAGCTATATACTGTGTGTCTCAAAAAAATTGCACCAAATGGATAAATATTTTATTAAAAATTTTTGAGAAAAAATTATTCTTGATAAAATACGAAGCTTTACTTAAAACATAATATTAAGAACGATAAAAGTAAAAAAAATATGAATGAAAATATATAGATTTTTTCCAAAAATTAATAATTATTCGTACTTAGATATACAGAGTGAAATACCTACTACCTTGCACCAAAAAAACACAAAATTTTAAATATTTTTAACGTCAAGTCCAAAAGGTTATCCATGTCTCGAAAGTTAAGGTGAGTTTAAACAGCAAATAAAATAAAATAAGGAATAAAATAAAATAAAATAAGAATTAAGGGAAAAAACATTGGTTTATACAGATGACTAAAGTAAAATAAGAATAAACCAATCAAATCACAGCTTTTTATGTAACAAACCTATCCCAAACATCAGAAAAGATTTGGGTCATGCGCAGTATCGATTTCCAAACAAAATAAAATAAAATAAGGTAAAAAGATAAAAGTTGGTCATCTTTTGTACTAATTCTTATTTCTTATTTTAGGTTATTTCATGTATAAACGCTCTCATAGAGATGTGCATGTTTAACTTTCTTATTTTATTTTATTTTATTCCTTATTTTATTTTATTTGCTGTTTAAACTCACCTTTAGTCCACAACATATTTATAAACGAAATTAATAAAAGTGGCGTTGTATTGCAGGCCTGATGATGGCGAGTATTGCCGAAATTAGTTGCCGCCACCACTTTTGTTAATTTCGTTTATAAATATCTTGTGGTACTGACTACGAGTTTTATTACATCATATGGAATTAAATCTATTATTTTAAATAAAAATCATTGCAAAAAATTAAATAATATTGTTTTAAGATAAGTGGCTGTGATTTCATATTTGAAGGTTAATATTGTTTTTAAACAAGTTTTTCTATATTTTTTAAAATAGGGACACTTTACTCGACCTAAATTCATATTTCTTGACTTACCTCGTACATGTTAATTTTTTTAACATTGTAATCGTATTTTAAAAACAATATATTGTAATACCATCTGTCGTAGGTTGATGGGTACCACGTGTTATAAATGAAGTAGGTACATAATATTTTCTCAAAAACAATAACAGGAAATTAGGACACACTGTATATACGAGAAGCTTTTGTAGGTAGTCAACGCGTAACGAAAATATAAATAAACGAAGATGTATCAATTTCATTTTTCGTCTCTATACAGGGTGTGAATATTTTGTTTATTCATGGATATGTTGGTTGATAAAAGCTACTTTTTAAAATTATTTTGAAATATACAGGTTGTCCCAAAAAAGTGTGGCGCATCAAAGTTATATTATTTCTTATGGCATACCCTGTATTTTATTGCATTTATAGATTATGCGTTAAAAATAAGATCAACTTTCTTAAGTATTCCCTATACCTAAGCGTTTTGGTTTTCGAGATATTTTGATATATTTTGAAAATGAAAACATCATACAAGAAAAATAATAACTACGAAACTTATGGTATCAGCCAAATCGAATTTTAACTGAAAAAAGTGGACTGGCGATTGACAGGAATAATGTATTTAGAGTTGTTTAAAATTATACAGGGCCTCCATATGGGACGACTCTCTAATGATACATTCCAACGTCAATATCGTTATTATTTTAAATAGGACACCCTCTATTTTATAACTAAACTATGTTGCAAATTCCATTATCTTTCAAAAATTATAAAGTTCTACTCAGCTCAAAAATCTATTAGTTTTGAAGTTATTTTTAATTTTGTTAAATTTTTCATTATTTCCCGGACCCACCATCCAACGAGAAAGGAAAGTATTGTGAACGAGCTAAAAAAATTTAGCTAAAAACGAAAATATTTATTTTGAGGGTCCCCTGAGATGAGTAAGACCATTTCTAGATGAAAGTATGTCTGTCTGTATGTGACTGTGTGTATTCTTCTACGATAGAATCTGATTAAGCTGCAATTTGGTATATGGGTTCCGATTATCCATCGGAAAAACCTAATAGTTTTTGTATGACATCTGTCAAACAGAAGTGCCACTGTCAAAAAATGACAGAAGCAATATGTCATGGAATTAAACTTGCAATATTTCATTGCCCTTGAAAAACTATTTAGAACAGTCAAAATTATTTCTATAACTGTCACCTCCCAAAAATAAAAAATATCAAAATTTTAAACTTTAACATTAAATATTTGAAAAAATACTTCATGGATGTGAAATAATTTTGGTAAAATGGGTTTCGGGTAATTGTCAGAAGAACCAGTTAGTTTTTGTCTGACATCTGTCAAACGGAAATGTCACTGTCAAAATATATCAGAAGCAATATATCACGGAATTTGACTTACAACAAATCATTAGAAAGCCCTTAAAAAACTCCATTCATAACAGTCAAAATATTTCTCCAACTGTCACCTGTCAGAAAGAAAAAAATGTCAAAAACTGAAACTGTAACATTAAATATCTGAAAGAGTACTTCATGGATTTGAACCAATTTTAGTAAAATGGCTTTCCGTTAATTGTCAGAATAATCAGTTAGTTTTTGTCCGACATCTGTCAAACGGAAAGTGTCACTGACAAAAAATGACAGAAGCAATATGTCATGGAATTTGACTTGCAATATGCCATTTTTGAATGCCCTTGAAAATCTCTATTCAAAACAGTCAAGATTATTGTGTCACCTGCCAAAAATAAAAATGTCAAAGTTTGAAACTTTAACATCAAATATCAGAACAAGTATTCGTCTCTGGACACTCGTTGGAAAAGTTTTGGAGCGACACAACCAATTTTTTTCTTCCGTAGTGCGTAAAAGGAACACCCTGTATTTGGTTAGTTTATCCTATGGTCCAAAAAAATTATCTTTGAAACTGAATAAGCAATATAAATAGTTAAGTTTTGACGCTATTAGTTTACCGTTTCATTTCGTGCACGGTACTGATGAGTGCGTACTTTAATTTTGTTACCGATATTTTTACTCTTCGTCGATTGATAAATATGGACTTTTAGCACTTCACCCGCTAACTCTAACGTTAACGCTAAAGGTTAGCGTATAGAATAACGGAATGTAAAAAACTGAGTTTTAGCAAAGCAATTGCGTTTTTCTGCATTTAAGGTTATGTCATGTGTCAATTATGACAATTGTTTAATGTATTTGAGTTAAGGGAACCCGCTAAACATCCCGCTATTTTTTAAAATTTACCGTATAACGCTATTTTTATTTTTACGTGAGCATGCGCCGTCTGCTCGAAATGAGAAATTGCGATAGCGTTCACGTTAGCGGGTGAGGTGCTAAAACTCGCTATTATCTTTTATTATTCTAGGACGCAACCTTTGGAGTCGCGTATTTATCACGCGAATTCCAGTTTTTACGACTTAAGTCACGTTTGGTGGCTTTTCATATGGGGGGTAAATGGGATAAAAGCACGAAAATAGGAAATTAAATATCCCTTCAGGAAAAAAAAACTACGCCCTTGGCAACATGTGGCACAAAACAAATGTGCATGTGGTTACCTCATTGACCTCCCCATTACACGTATCGGACACTGCATTTCCAGCTCAGCTGGAGTTCCCACCTATAGCAGCTTTCTAACTTGTTTCTACAATGTTTTTCAGTACCATACCTTAGTTTTAACTTTTTAACAATTTTAACAATTTCATACTATTGATAATAATTTAATGTTGATTTCCCAACAGAGCATTTAGCCTGATGATGGCGTAAGCCGAAACTAATCGCCAACCCTCTCATGTTCTAACTTATTAAATATTTTTGGTACTGGACTTTGTGCGTTTTACTACTCATTAATAAAAATGTTTCGAGATGCACGAAATTTTTCGTGAATTCCGATGATGTTTTATTAGATATTCGTCAAAAAATTATGTTATAACAATTGGATGGTGCTCCAGTGCATACTTCAATAAATATAAGAAATTATTTAAATATAAAGTTTCCTAACAAATGGATAGGGAGAAGGGGGTTGATTTTTGGCCTTCTAGATCCCCAGACCTGACTCCAATTGACTTTTTATGGTAAAAAAATATAGTTTATACTAAACCTTCTACAACATCAGAAAATATGAAACCACGAATTAGTAAGACATTTCAAACAATAATCAATTATGTTGAGTAGTGTGTGAAAAAGTCCTTTGAAATTGGAACAACTGTTGTAATTTAATGTTTGAGCAATTATAAAATTGTGTAATTAAAGTAGCTAAGTTTGTTTTTGATAATTTGGTGAAAAAAAAAATTTCAAAAATAACTACAAAAATAAACGATTGAAGCATTGTAAGAAAGAGCCTTTATAATTTTTAAAAGGTAATGTATAATTTTAAACAACTCTAAATACATTATTGCTTTCAATTATTAGTCTAATTTTTACTTTCCCGCTACATATACCATATATACAATATTATACTTAGGTGATTCCAAAAAACTAATATTTGATGGGTCTAACCCGCCTCATAAGTGAGTTACATTAAGTAGTGTTAAGCCATAATAATAATTTAATAAAAAAAAAACATTTTTTTCCATATGGTGCGAACTTTATTTACTGTATATATTTGCCTTCGAAAAATACCAATAAGTAAGTAAAACCATAATGTTGCATCCAAAAATATTATTTATTTCTCTTCAAAACTAGGAGCACCGTTACTAAAACCAATTTCCCATATTAAGCAAAATCGCACGAATTCGACGAAAATGAACAATTTTTTAGTTTGAGTTTTAAAGTTTTAGTAGCAAAATGAGAGGTGCAGTCTCAAAAAACATGAATTCGTACTTAACTTTTTCCGCTCTTTTAGAATATACTATCCAATTTTTAAAATTCTGATATACAGAGTGTTGTTCATAGTGAAAATAATTTTATTATTTTTTTTTGAAACCGGACCTGTATTTTTATTTTGCTTACTATGTCAGTGTAATGTACTAATAGACTCAAACAAGCTTGCTAAATATGAAATAAATATACAAGGTTGTTCCGAAGAAACGATCGTTAGAAGAAATAAGTAATTTTGAGGCGGGTTAGACCCATCAAATATTAGTTTTTTGGAATCACCCAAGTGCCCTCTATTTGCAGTTAACGTATGTCGGTTTATCTATGAAACACCCTGTATATAAAGGTATGTGCAGTATGCCTCAGTAAATTGGAACCACATGGGAAACTTTTTTATTATCAATTTTAGGAAAAAACTTGGTCTTCATGATTTAAAATCTAAAATACAATCATCAGATATCATTTTTTCCAGTATTATAGGAGGTTTGTCAATAAATATGAATTTTACTCAAGAGTAAAGTACCTTTTAATTTGACAACATCGAAAAATGTTATTTAAAAAGTTGATCAGGACTAAAAACTAAGTTCAAATATGCAATTACATACATTGAAAAAATGTATTCATTTTTGAAATATATTTCTAGGTACAATAACCATGCAAATTTTACTGTAGTTACGTTTCAAAATTGTTAGAAAACATTAAGAAATGAGAAGGTTATCATGACTTTTATAATCACAAGAGATAAATGTTCATTCAAAATAGAAACAATATTAAACAAGCACAAAACCTATTTGTCTATAAATTTTTTTATGTTCATTAATACAAGTTTCCAATCTTCTTCCAGTCTCACCAATATAAACATTACAATCTGAGCAATCTGGTGTTTACCATGTTTCTTATTTACTAAAATCGCCCATTGTATTACTCTCTTCAAATACTTCGCTTGCATACCAGTAAAATTTTGTTATTTTTCGTAATTAATTAATGTGTAAACCGCTTATTTTTATTAATAATGCTTTAATTTGAACTATATTATGATGCTTGGACGTTTTTCATTTCATACTTTACCCCAAACACTATTTTATTGTCAAGAACAACGATGGAATTTAAAACTATTATAGGGCCGAAAAAAAATTGTACCACAAATCAATTGGCAACCTCCTTTCTAAACGTAAATCATTAATCAGAATAAACTCAACAGATTTTTATAACGGAATATCTCTTGGCGCCCGTTTTAAATCGAACTCAAGTTTTCAACATAAAGATCCACATCTACCAGATCTTACAATAATGTAATTAAACTTTCAAATTAAACTAGTACGTGCGTATCATTTTTAATAGTTAAAGTGCTGCCTCTATATATCCAAATGGTACACATTATTATTACTGATTTGTTTTGTAGAAAAAACTTATATACATTTATTCCGCATTCACTAACTAATTTAACTCACATTTAACTCACTCACAAGGTCAAAGACAAGAAATTTGGCCTTGAAGAATTTGCTTCGAATTTTACCGTCCACCTGACGAATACAGCTAATTGGTAAAGTTTAAGTAGTAGAAACTTTTAAAAGTAGTTTTTGGGGTTAGCTTTTAACTAGTAGAATCTTTTATAGTATATTATATTTATTATTATATAGAATTTTTTTAATCAAGCGAGATAAATAATTTTAATATTCACTAGAAGCGAAGTAACAAGAAAAACTATTAATTATCATTTACCTGAGAAATCCAGTAATTCAAACCGCAGAACACGACTGATCTCACTTGTTTCTATTACAACGCAGAACTAGAAAGAGACCTGAAATAGAAAACGATTGGTTATTAGAAATCTATATAGGTAAAACGAATTTAAATTATTCTCCACCATGATGTACAATGACTATTAAAATAAAATTTTAAATAACGTTTAATTTTTTACCAAACATGCAATAATGTATAGGAATGTCATAATTTCCAATTCCACAAATTCCAATTCTATTTATAACATTTTAAACTGTTGTTTAAAAAACTTTAGTTAAAAAAATTATTTCCTTAAAAGCACCTCTGTACGGAATCATATAAACGTTCATAAATTTCCTACCGAATTTGAACTGCACTATACCTAATATAATACTTTTTAATATAGTGGTTTCCAAAATTTTGTATCCATTACCATCATTTGGAAGAACAATTTCTGCACTTAGATTCACCCTGGATCTATTTTCACAACATTCACAAAACATTGTAGAAAAATATTAAAATGAAACCCTCTATTTAAATCGTTAATAATATATTATATTTGACAAATTTGCTAACTATTCATAATTTGATAAAAAATACAAAAAACTGACACATGCCAACAAATTATGTCGCTTATTTGGCCACTCAAACTTGGAAAAAAAACCATCTATCAGTCAGAATAAATGACTCTTTTATTGCCCAAACAATAATAGTAGACCCATAAATAAATCATCCCTTTTATTTTTAGAAATCCAGCAAGTCACCAGTTCTAAAACAGAACTGAGGAAGTCAGGACGACAACGGTCGAAACGGAAACCCCGCGTGCTCTTCAGCCAGGCACAAGTCTACGAATTAGAACAAAGGTTCAAACAACAAAAGTACCTTTCAGCGATGGAACGAGAACAAATGGCCCAAGGGTTGAAATTGACACCTACGCAAGTGAAAATCTGGTTCCAAAACAGAAGGTACGGTATTTTTAACAAATGGTTTCAATAATAAAAAAAAAATTCTAACATCTCGAAATATGGAAATAGAGTTTTTGCATATTCCAATAAGCTGAATTATGGAATAGCGTAAACGTTACCGTTAGCGTGCAAGATGAAAAAGCTATTATACAGTGAGAGGATTAAGTTTTACCTCCACCCTGTCAACTCGCTTATTTCAAAAAATAGTAAAAAAACACGTCGATTTTTACACTTATTTGAGTATCTGATGGTATAAAATTTTCGGTATTTAGATGAACTCCCTTCAGGTGACAGCCACCCCATCATTTGTTTTAATTAACAAGGAGGATCAAGTGACTTCATTTGAAAGGTTATGAAAATCTGATTTTAAAAATGTATTACAATAATAGTTGACGAGAATTCTGAAAAAAATTTATTACACACTTTTTTAATACTCTACGCACATTATCGTCACCAAAACTACATTTTTTTAACGTTTAACTTATCATCAACTCCTGATGATATTGTAATATATTTTTGAAATCAGATTTGTATAACCTTTAAAACGAAGTGTCACATGACCCCCTAGCTATTTAAAAAGATTGAGAGGGTGGCTGTCACCTGAAGAGGGTTCATCTAAATACCGAAACTGTTACACCATCAGATATAATACATTTGCTAGGAGGGGGTGGTAAGACTTAATTCCCTTACTGTATTATCTGAGAATCCTGTAAAATAATTAACAGTGTTGTCAACTCTACTGATAGTGCGACTGTAATATAAGGATAATTGAGAATCTCAAGCTCCTCTATAATGACATTTTGCTGTTGGTTATATGACATTTAATTAAACTAAATGTTTTATTATTTCTAGGTACAAAAATAAACGACAGACAATCGAGAAAAACGAAATAGAGAAGAAAACTGACTTGAACGTCACTGCAAATTTTTGTTTGACAAACCCAGTTCCTCCAAATGCCTACACTTTTCAAAATAATCCTGAAATATACACTCAAAATCAATATTTATATCAAGACAGGTACAGTGATATTAGTACGAATTTTACGTAAAATTTTTAGATTTTTCATCGTTTTTTACCAGTGATAAACAAATTTTATTTTACATTCATTTATTTGATCAAGTTAGCGTCGAAAGATTAAAAGTATTTCACTTTGTTCAGTTGATTCCTATTAGTTTTTTTTCTATTTAAGAGACTATAGCATGTTATAAATTTCCAGGTATATATTTTATTAAAAAAATACAACACAAATACAAAATTTTTATTACCGATATTTATAACAGCTAAATTGAATAGATGAGGCTTTTACTTGATGAAGATCCATACTACAAGATGAAATAAACCAATTTAATTTGTTTAAATCTTCATTCGAATGAAATTAAATTGTTTTATTTCATTGTATAACAGCTAAAAATAAAATTTGTGCTACTCTGGAAAAGTCCAGTAGAAACTACAACTTTTGCCTGTAGCCATTTAGAAGCTATAAAAAGTTAAAATTTAATGGGACGCCCAGTAAAAACTTTTCAATTTTGAATAAAGTAAAATATCACTGATTTTTTTTAATACTTTTTCTGACTCTCCATTTAATATATCCTCACAATAAATTTCATACAAATCTCATATCTGTGTGATCTGTATGTAATGTCTTCTTCTTGTCGCAATTTTTTTGGCGATACTCTAAACTCTCAAATTATTAAAAAATAAACACATGTTTTTGCCAAATGTTTCTTAAACTAAAAAATAATTGTAAATATATTTTTCTTTTATTGCTAACTTGACCAATGGTAAAATTTTTCAAAAAAATATTCGTATACTCAAGTACTATTTTAACTTTTTTAAACCAAAACCAAAAAATGTTGTTACCTACCATTTTAGTATTAGACTGAGATATACAGAGTGTTGTGAATTCGAACTAGAATGATTTACAGGTGTGAGCTCTTGTAAACTGATAAAAGGCACGTTTTAAATGTAATATCCTCCGGTCAGAATTTGTCAAAATTTTGATATGTTGTAGAGCTTGACCTATCGATCAAATATTTCTATTGCATATCAAAACTCTAAGTATAACGGTTTTCGATTTACAGGGTGTCCAAAATTACTATATCCATTTAAATTATTATTATAAGTTAGATCTGATAGACATCTGGTGTACAGAGTGTTTTAACACTATTATTCTTTTCAGTTCGTTTTCTGATCAGCCAACTGAAATGCACATGTTAAAATCAATTATTTGTTATCATATAGAGGGTGTTTCATAGGTAAACCGACATACGTTAACTGCAAATAGAGGGCACTTGGGTGATTCCAAAAAACTAATATTTGATGGGTCTAACCTACCTCATAAGTGAGTTACAGGGTGTTTTGTCAAAATTGCTTATTGCCTCTAACCCTTGTTTCTTCGGAACCACCCTGTATATTTATTTCATATTTAGCAAGCTTGTTTGAGTCTATTAGTACATTACACTGACATAGTAAGCAAAATAAAAATCCAGGTCCGGCTTCAAAAAAAATTACCAAAATTATTATCACGATGAACAACTCTCTATATATAAGAATTTTAAAAATTGGATAGTATATTCGAAAAGAGCGGAAAAAGTTAGGTAGGAATTCATGTTTTTTGATACCGCACCTTTAATTTGGCACTAAAACTTTTAACTCAAACTAAAAAATTGTTCATTTTCGTCGAATCGGAAATTGGTTTAGTAATGGTGCTCCTAGTTTTGAAGAGAAATAAATCATATTTTTGGATGTAACATTTATGGTTTTAATTAAAAAAAGAACAGATTGTTTCAATAATAGTAATATTATAAACTTATTGGTATTTTTCGAAGGCAAATACATACAGTAAATAAAGTCCGCACCATATGGAAAAAAATATTTATTTTTTTTTTATTAAATTATTATTCTGGCTTAACACTACTTAATGGCTATATGCTTATTAATATTTACGACTAAAACAATTTTTTTAAATTTTTAAAATTTTCACTTGTTTTAGACGTAAATATTAATAAGTATGTAGCCAATAAGTAGTGTTAAGCCATAATAATAATTTAATGAAAAAAAAAATATATTTTTTTCCAAAATGATCAATTTTTTAGTTTGAGTTAAAAGTTTTAGTAGTAAAATGAAAGGTGCAGTATCAAAAAACATGAATTCTTACTTAACTTTTTCCGCTCTTTTCGAATAAACTATCCATATATATATATATGGTAATTTTTTTTGAAGCCGGACCTGGATTTTTATTTTGCTTACTATGTCAGTTTAATGTACTAATAGACTCAAACATGCTTGCTAAATATGAAATAAATATACAGGGTGGTTCAGAAGAAACGAGGGTGAGAAAAATTTTTGACAATTTTGACAAAACACAGTGTAACTCACTTATGAGGTGGGTTTAACCCATCGAATATTGGTTTTTTAGAATCACCCAAGTGGCATCTATTTGCAGTTAACGTATGTCGGTTTACCTATGAAACACCCGTATATGCCCACATACTATTTACGTTGTGTTTACATTTATACTGTGTGTCCAAATACAAAGCACCAAAAACATAATCAATTCTTCGTTTGGAAAAAACTGTCAACAAAAAAATCGTTCTAGTTTTGAAAAATTATATTTTTATAGATTGATAGACAAAAAAGTTATAAATATGTTATCTTCATGACCATTTAATAATAAGTTGAAGAATTATATTCATTTTTGCATATTAGTCTAATTTTTCCCAAATTTCCCTATTTTGCTCAATTTTTTCTAATTATTACCAATACTTCCCAATTGTTAACTATATTTCTTTATTTTTCCCCTATTTTCACTATTTTCCTTATTTTTCCTCATTTTTCTTTACTGTTTACCTATTTTTGACAATTTTTCTCATTTTTCTCTATTTTTCACTGTTTTTTCCTTATTTTGCTCTATTTTTTCCTGTTTTCCCCATTTTTCTCAATCGCAATTTTTTTTCGTATTTCTCCAATTTTCCTATATTTTTCCCTGTTTTTTATGTTTTTCCCCACTTTCCCTACTTTCTCCTATTTTTACCGATTTTTTGCTATTTTTCCCATTTTTCTATATTTGCCCCTCTTTGTCGTTTTTCTTTATTTTCTATATAATTTACTATTTTTTATAATTGTCATTTTTTTCATCTATTTTTCCATTTTTCCTTGTTTTTCTCTAGTTCCTCCGTTTTTCTCCATTTTCTATTTTTCCACATTTTCTCTATTTTCCCATTTTCCCTATTTTACCCTATTTTTTCCTATTTTAATCTATTTTTCCCTAAGACCTTTACCCGCTCGAGTAAGTGCATCAACATAGCTATACTTATTCTATGTCAGCCACCGTTTTTCACCCTTTTCTACCCCTTAAAATCAAAATTTCGCAAAATCCTTTCTTAGTGGGTGTCTATGTTATGAACAGAACATTCTCTCAAAATTTCAAGTCTCTGGGTTCAGTAAAATTTGCTGTGCATTGATTATATATCAGTCAGTCAGTCAGTCAATCTGTCAGGACTTTGCCGCTTATATTATTAGATGAAAACCGTATCTCATTATCTTGAACCGTTTGGAAGATATATAAGCTTTTAAAAACAGTCAGAATATAATGAGCCCCCTGTACAATCTTGATATCTTTCTTTTCTTAGTTCAGCAAAATAAAGGTTTATCTTCAACAAGGGTCTTTTTTGTCAAAGAATATTCAGCATATTAAAAAAAGCATATTTAGCCTTTTGCCTGTCAATTTATAAAAACTTAATTTTTCAAAACTATAGAACGTAAAATTGTAATGGTTTTGATGTTTACGAATTTTTCCAAATGAAAAATTCGAGATATAGCTTTGGTTAGTTGTATTTGGATACCCAATATAAATGTTAACAACATGAATAGTATGTAGGCATATACAGATAGCAAATAGTTGAATTTAACACGGGCATTGCAATTGGCTGATTAGAAAATGAACTATAAGAAAGAATTATAATGTTAAAGAAATGAAACACCCTGTATATTTGTACATCTGACTTATAATAATAATTTAAATGGAAATATATATGTATCAGCTTCCTTTGACCAAAATATCAAATATTCCGCCGTACATTTTTTTTCAAAAACATTTATATGGTGTCGCCCTGTACATCAATTGTATGTACAAAAATTTTGAAAGCAAAGAGAGTTGTAGTTAGTTCTACGAAAAAAAAGTTTTACTTATTTTTGTACTAATATTGACAAAAACATGTATTTTATGATATATTTTGAAATTATGAAATGTCGATTTTGGACACCCTGTAAATTAAAAACCGTTAAACTTAGAGCTTTGGGCCAATGGAAATATTTGTCAAGTTCTACAACAAATTAAAAGGTCGTCAAATGTTCGAGGTATATTAATTTAAAAATCAAAAGTGAAAAAAAAACAAATTAAAAAAATTCAGAAGGGGTCTGAAAAAAGAGTGGCGTAAAAATTATGTGGTAAAAATAGGAACTAATAGTGCACCACTGCATACATTTTCAAAAATCTAAATTTTATCTCCAGTATCATACTATCATTAGCTGTAGATCGTTATCTATCGAATATCCTAACACCCTGTATAGGGTAAGCTTTTGTTAATTGTCAAAAAATTTTGTAATTTTTGAGATTAAATATTAGGACAATTTAAAAGCGAACGCCCTGTATGAAGCTTTATATGTTAAGTTTGTATGTAATTTACTAATAAACAAAAATTGTACATAATTTATTCTAGTTATAAAATATTTTACTACGAAATAAAGTTTTATAAAAAATAACGTATTTTTACTACCGTGTCCATTTATTTCCTGCACGTCTCTGGCAGTATTGATTGAAATATTATAATGGTTATATGGAAAGTTCATTAATTAAGTAAATAAAGTCACTGTTGGTATAGAGTCTGATTTCGTAGAAATCATAAATGGATTAGCACCCAATGTTTATGAAACGTAAACATCGTAATATAAATTGTAAGGTTATAGCCAATTTATAACACAAAGTAATCATATTGCATTTTAATTAAAAAAAAATAAGGAGCACTTACTTAAATTTTGAAAATAACACAATTAAATTTTACAATATAAATTGAAAAGTCAAAATGTCACATAACCCAATTTATGAATTTCTGAAGGTCACATTTATGTTATTTTCTTCTCTGCGGTTTTCTTCTTACATGTCTTCTTTGGTAGGCTTTTAGAACAAGCAAAGTGAAAAAAAATGGCCAATAGAAACGAAATCTAGATGTCAAATTTCTATACATTTCAAAAGGATACAAAATGGCTGCGAATGTTTACACGGCAGCGCTTTAAGCGCCATCTGTGATGGGTAACTTTAATAAAAGAATTTAATGATGATATTTTCCAGATTTCTATTACCGGTAAGAGATTAATATATGCTAAAAATTAGGATTCTTAACGATAGATATCGCTGATAGTTTTGAATATACTAGGAAAATAATCAACCGGTTGGGATTGAAAACAAATTTTAAAACTAATCCAAAATTCAACATTTTTATTGCAATTTTCATACTTCCTTATATATTATTCAGATACTTTCGCCATATCTCATTTCGCTATACCACACGAGCTTTATATAAATAATGTATTGATAGGCAAATAAGATTCATAGGTATTTTTTAAGTTAAGAATCATATGACGGCACAAACCAATATCTTTGAGTGACTGTGTATTAAAATATTTACAGTTTTTAAAATACTTAAATATTGGTAAATAAAATTAAAAATTTAAGCCTAACCTAACTTTTTCAATAAGCAATTTTATAACTTAGTAATTACATTTGTATAAATGTCATTACTTACATCTCTAGTTGAAAGAAGGGGCATTGGGTTTTCACATTCTGTTTCAAACTAGTCTATTAGAACAGCTACAATTTCTTGAGAATTGCTCGATAAATCTTTAGCCTTCTTAATAATTATAATTAACACAACACGGTTTATAAGCACTAACTTAAACAAAAACTAAAACCAAAGAATAACTAATGATATGTATATTCTTTTCAAAAAGTGAATCTACAAGTAACAAACGTCAAATATATTCATGACTTTCCATCAGACGATTTGACATTTTGACAGGATCGAACATGCAGTGTAGGAAACTGTGAAATCAAAAGTTTCGCTAGTTAGGCATGTTTTCAACAAAACACTTTTTGAGACTTTGGGATGTATTTGTCGTGACGTCACAGAAGGCCTCTTCGATGTCGAAAGGTGACTGAACAAGAATTGAGGCCGCCGTTCGAGAGAGAAAACTACAGGCACCCCAAGTCGACCAGGCGATGCTCCAGGTTTTCCATGCCAACCAGGCGATGCTCCAGGTTCCCCGGGTCAACCAGGCTGCACTCCACCCCCCCCCCCAGGTTGACCAGACACATTCAGAAACTCTCCACCAGGTCCACCGAGCGTACAAAGGTACGGTGTAGGTCCTTCAGGTCGACCAGGCGATGCTCCAGGTTTCGCAGATCAACCAGGCAGCACTCCAAGTTCCCCAGGTCGACCAGACATGTTCAGAGCCTCTCTACTTGATTCACCGACAAAACCAAGGTACGGTCCATGTCCGCCAGGTCGATACGACGATCCTCCAGTTCAACAAGGCGATGCTCCAGGTTCTGCAGGCAAACCAGGCAATCCTCCAGGTTCCCCAGGTCAACCAGGCGTTCCCCAGGTCAACCAGGCAGAACTCCAAGCCACCAAGGTCGACCAGACACATTCAGAGCCTCTCTACCAGGTCCACCGAGCCCACCAAGGTACGTTCCAAGTCCAACAGGTCAATCAAGCGATGCTCCAGGTTCCCTAGGTCAACCAGGCATAAGATCCACCGGGCTCCCCAAGGTACGGTCCAGGTCAACCAGGCGACGTCTCAAGTCCCCAGGTCAACCGTTCGATGCTTCAGGTTCCCCAGATCAACCAGGCAGCACTTCAGATTTTCCAGGTGGATCTGACATGTTCAGAGCTTCTCCACCAGGTCCACCGACCCCACCAAGGTACGGTCCAGGTCCCTCAGGTCGACAAGACGATACTCCAGTCCAACCAGGCGATGCTCCAGGTTCCCCAGGCCAACGAGGCTATGCCGTGACGTCACAGAAGGCCTCTTCGATGCCGAACGATGGCTGTTAGTTACTTTGCTTTGTCAGTGAAAATTATGTTTGTTTTATTGTCCCTAAAAATGGATTATGTTATTCTCGACATGACTTCGATCACCAGCCCCTTGGCCGACGAGGTATCAACCACATCAACGCAGTCGTACGACGCTCCCAGTTGGCTCTTCGAACCCCTGGAGTATACGACCCAGTCACAACCCTCCATAGGATGTGGGAATCCTTCGCTCCAAAGGAACGAACGAACTCACTCCAAGCCGTTTTATCATGTACCACAAGCGACCATGCGACCCTCTAGTTTTTCCAGGCCAGCCAGGCAATGATCCAGATTCCCTAGGTCAACCAGGAAGCACTACAAACATCTCAAGTCGACCAAGACACATTCAGAGCCTCTCTACCAGGTCCACCGAGCCTACCAAAGAATCGATATGAGTTTGGAATAATTTACTACGGCAGACAGCTTGTTAACTCTGTCTAAATTTTCGAAGGACCACCTCAATACAGAGTATAAGGAATTAGTATGTTACCACAAAATAAATCAAATTATGTAAGTGAACTATAAGGGCTATTTACTCACCCATTTATTAGAAAACCAAAATTATTAATTATTACATTTTTTATTACATTATTATTATTAGAGCAACTGCTCTCACTACTACAAAACATGGGAAAATTTATAATTAATGGAATGTAAATGAAGAAAAATCAATTGAACCGCAACAGATAACCGCAGTTGTAAGAACCATGATAACGCGTATGGCGCACTAGCATAGTGGCAAAAAATAAACCAAAGGCAGTCCATTCCTGAGTTATCTTAAATCCAGAGGCTAGCATATCTCTGTATAACCGGTGGAATAAAAAATACACCGTTAGCGACTCTGGAAACAATTCTTAACCTTGCACCTATTGACCTCATCGTCAAAGCATAGGTTAGAATTGGGGCATATCGCCTGCATCTAAACAAAATCTGGGACCCTCTTCCAAGTGGACATTCGACAATGACCAGTATAATCACAAACCACATATACTAACTAGGGAAGTAATTACATCAAGCCGATCAGATTCAGTATCGAGATCGATTGGAATGGGAAATCTGTAAAATGACCCGAACAAGAAATGGTTTGGTGCACAAAATTGAAATAGGAACCGGCGCTGAAATATATAGCCAATCTCTGCCATATTTGGCCATTCTCTGGGCGTACATAACAGAGTATTTCAAGCAGAGATATTCGCAGTCGACCTCTGTCTAAGAGAAAACCCAAGGAGGGGATACACATCCTTATCTATTCTGACATCCAAGCCTCGATAAAAGCGCTTAACAGTTGTCAAGTAAAATCCAAACTTGTCTAACCCCTGTAACCCTTAGGAGGGTATCAGGACATAAATGTATTGAGGGTAACGAAAAAGCGGACGACCTTGCACGAGAAGAATCGGCAACCTGATACACCGGCCCCGAACCGGTAACTGGCATAACCAAAACTTCGGTAAGAACTACAATTTACCATGGGTGCATAAAACAATACCTTTCTGAATCTTAAACACAGTAAGCTAATGGTAAATCAACCTTTAATAAAACTCACTGAAGAAATCCTGAAACAAATGAGGCTAACCGACAGAGAAAGCACCTTCACACAATGGGGATCTTCCGAGGTGATCCTATATACAGATTGTGTGACGAGGAGGATGAAATAGCTACCCACATACTCACATAGTATTCGAATGTGAAGCTCTGTGTTGGTGGAGATATAGACAGATAGGGCCAGAAGACCCTTCCTCCTATCTCACCAGATGTGACATGGTGAAGACGTTCTTAAACCTTAACAAGCTCATTAATCTCGTAACAGACTAACAGATGAACATACTATACAATAATCCCATTGCTGTAGTGTTGTTCATTTGCACCAAAACCAACCAGCCAACTGACCAACAGATAACCGAAAGTTGGGAAGGTCTGTTTTTAAGAGTAAAGCGTGGATTTTTACTATTTCTGGCAAAAGCAGACCTAATATCGGAAAAAGTTAAATATAAAATTTGTAGATAATGAAGAGATCTACAACTTTTATTTGAACCTCTTTTTTACTTAAGCTCTAAAATAATGAGGAATACGATACGTTTTTTATTTTTATCTTCCACAAAAATTCGATTTTGATGAAATTCGTTCAATTTTTGTCTCAAAATGCGAAATATTCATTTTTTAAATTTTTTTTGCGAATTTAATTTAAAAAAGGCCTAATTTTCAATTAAAAAAGTTGATTGATAAATTTTTGATTTTTGAAAATTTCAGGATGGCGTACATGTAGTTTAATATGATATAAAAAAAATCATAGTGTTGCTGAGGAAATACATTGTCAAAATTGAAAATAACCAAAAATAAAATATTTTTTCAAGATTGATTTTTCTCCGTAAATGTTACTAATTATTTCCCCTTCTTTTCAAATTTAAGAAGTGAAAGAAAGATAATTTAAGTGAGGAAGGAACTTTAGATGAGCAAATCAGGCAATTATTAGTTATATTTGTTTTTAATTAAATCAATCATAATATTTTTGCAATTACCAATCATTTAATTCTTGACGATGTATATAACTGCACTATACAATCTTCATAAGCAATGTTTACAAATTCTCTTAGAGATAATTTTTATCAAAACAATCATATAATACCGGTTTTCCGGTTGATTCAGATTTCACTGCCATCATTTCACTTGTGCTGTTTACACTGGGTTAAAAGGCTATTAGGGGCTTTGAATCCGCGTTCTGACTTTGAGCAACGAACACTGTAAACAACGATGTCAAACTGATCAACCTAAAAGGACCCTTTGTTTACATCATAAGGATCGGTTTTGATTTTTATATACTGTATGATGTGTACAAACATTTAAAATCACCAATAGTAATATAAACAAAATATCGTAACTATTTTATATGAATCAAATTACAGATAAATATTTTGAGTGTACGGTAATTTTTGAGATAACAGATCTCAGAACTACTAATTTATCGATTAATGGCAATTAAATCCTATAAACAGTTCATAAAATACCATACCAATAACACTTTTAATGCCCATTCTCCAAAAACATCATTTAATAGTTTTTTTATGAACAATCAAAAAGCAAACTTCGTCTTAATAAAATAATCAAACATGACGCGCTCCTCCCATCCAGCGGCTTAGTCGTCAAATTTTTATTGATAGGAGCATAATTAATTTTCAATATTATTTTTTTTTAATCCAAAACGTTATCCATTATCTCATGATGAAGTAATAACACTCCAAGTCGAGTACCACAAATTTTATTAAAGTTGAAAATGAAGGGGGTTGGCAACTAGTTTCGGAGAAATGCCATCATCAGGCCTAGAATACAAAGTTCTTAAAGCTTGGAGGGAGAAAACAAAGTACAACTTGGTAAATAATTAATTATAACGCATTGATTGCTTATTAAAATTGTGAGGTTATAAATTGGTTGTAAAGAAATGTGTGCGCGCATTGGTGAAAAAGCGGAAATTAAACGAAGGAAAGTTGTAGTACAGGAAAAAGAGGGAGTGATAATGTGATAAAATATTAAATTAAAGTAAGATACATGTTAACAGCGAAAAATTGCTGTGAAGGTAGAATTGAAGGAAGGAAAATATTTGCCAAAATTGTATCCAAGTATTATATCCGGTAGAGTTAGTTTCCAATCGGTACAAATAACGTAAGTTTACAAAATAATAACTGACTGAACTTGATAAGTAAGCAAATTAGGCCTTTTGGTGGCCAACTATGTAACATTTCTTTAAGCAACATCAAAAGTTTAAACAAGAGGAGCACCATAACAACACACGTTGATGTGCTTGACTATGACTAACATCACATCATAAAATGGTGGATAAATACATATATTGATTAATTTTAAACTGTGCTAATAAATCTATGTGGCTGTCCATATCTCAAACGTGGTCAAATTATTCAATAGAAATAAAACTCCAAGTTATGTACCACAATTTAATTATCAATGTTTATGGGGCAACTAGTTTAGGCTTAAGAGCCATCATCAGACCTGTAAACAAAGTACCCGGTTTGGAAAAAAATATTTTTATACAATACAACACAATCTAACCAAATATAACTTACCATATTTAATATTTTACACAAGTTATAATTGGATAATCCAACATATAAATGATTTAAATATACTTTAAAAAGGAGGGTTTTTTGGGAGGTTGGGAGAGCAAGTACATGAAAATAAAATTAAAAAATTGACGAACGAAAACTTTAAAAAAGGTTATTAAACTGGATTACATTTCCTGCCTAAAAGACATATCATTAAGGGATTTACTTGGGTATGAAACACATATTGATTCATTAATTTGATTCACAATGATCACATGTGTCGTTCAATGTGAACAGTAACCAGATAATGATAGTATCCATAAGGGATGAAATTATTGTTCTTCAACGGAAAGACGAGAAAGCTTTATTTGATTGGGGTAAAAAGGTTCCTGCAACGCACGTGTGCGAACCAGGAATATTGGTTCAGCGCAGGAAAAAATTTGAAGCCCAAGGGCCACAGTAGTAACACAAGATCCAGTAAGATCATTAGGCAGAATAACGGGTGGAAAACCCGAAAAACAGCAGGATTTATATACTTGAACATTCGATTAATAAAGCCTAGGAATAAAAATTAAATTTCAAATTAACCAAATGGTAGTAAAAAATCGGGTGCAGTCACATAAAACAGCCATAGTTTAAGAAAAGGAAAAAGAAGAATAAATGGAAAGAAGAGAAAGAAGAATTATAGGTCAAAATGAGGTAAATAATAAAGTGAAGGACATTTGACATTTAATATTTGGCAGAACGGGGGGTTATAATTAAGGGGATTTTAATAAACTAACGACAGCAAACAAGAATTAATCTGTAAATTGGGAACCAAAGTAAAAGGAGGAGAGAAAACTGTTATGGGCAGAAAAGAGTTGGAAAAGAAAAGGTTAAATAAGGTCCTTGAAATTATAGTATCGTTTAAACTAAGGTTTAAACCTCAAATTTAAACCGATGATAACTAAAAATATTCTTTGCTTGTTCCAGTTAAAGAATGTGTGCCTAGCTTCAGATTACATTGGTTCGGAAAATTTGTAGAATTAATACCTCAATGGATGTGCTGAACCTATTAATAAATTCTTGATGGACGAAAAATTCGAGGTCTTCTTGGGTTTTCCACAATATTTATAACGTCTATATCTTCTTCATTATCGAGTAATATATCTTCAAATATTTCCAAAATGTCCAATTTCAAAATATAGTTATATTTGAAAAATCGTGTTAAGAGAATAACAAATATTTTATAGGTTATAATACTGGAATGTTATACGAAGTATATAAATTTTCAATCTGCGCATATGTTAAACGAAGCTTGAAGTTTAACTGGCCCTCCATCCATCAGTTGACAGTTAAACTCGGACTGGTAGTCACAGAAACCTATACAACGAACTTTACTCATTAATCCAAAGTTTAACTGGCACTTGAAATTTAAACTGAATCTATACAAGTGGTCCTAAGTTTATTGCCTTTGCCCACGTCTTCTAAGAGAATGGAATCATTAATAGAAAAGGAATGGTTCGTAGCTATGATATGGTTGGCTAAGGAAGAGGGAGTGTTGGTAATATCCGAGTTTCTATATTTATCAATGTACCTAATATGATCTTTGATTCTAATTTCTAGTCGTCTACTTGATTGCTCCATATAAATCGCGTTTCAGTCATGACACCTAAGTTTATAGACGCCAGTTTTATAAAGATAAGGGATGACATCTTTAGTATAGAATACAAAGTAATGGAATTAGTTTTGAAGGCTACATTGACATTGTGTTTTCTGAAAACTTTTGCTATTCTGTATGATATATTACCAATGTAAGTAATAGAACCATAAGGGCCATTTGCACCGACTAAATTTAAACCCAGCTTTAGAGTAAGCCTCGCTTTAAAAAAAAATTCATTTGTACAGCCAGACAAACTTGGTTTAAAGTGGTCTAAGCAAAGTTTAAGTTAAACCGTCAGAATTGAGGGTTTTAATTTACAAAGCCTTATTTCATAACCAAACTTTCATGGTTTCCAGCCATTTGATCCAAATAACAAATTTTCTATAGTGTTGTTACTTCTTTATGTTTGTGTGACATTGTTATAATCTTTAGTACTTTTTTTATACTACATCTTTTGTATTAAAAATGAAATTCGATGATATTTTTGAAGACGATTTGGATGTTCTTGAAATAATTAATTTCGGTTTTCCAAGATAAATTTATATCCGAAATAATCCTTACGAAGAGCCAAGTGAACTAACTTTCCATATTTGGTTATTATATTTAATATAGTTGTTTTCTCTTCATTTGAAAAATTAGTGCTTCGTTGACGTTTTTCAATCATTTTGAAACATGCAGATTACAGAAATAAGACATGCGACATAAAATATATTATATTTTCACAGCCACTACACCGTTTTTGAATTTTTGTCAGGTTAGAATTTTTGTTATGAAGTTAGTCACAAAAGTGGTCACAACTATAAATAAACAAAATTACCATCAATAGTTCGCTTGTACTCGTTTAAGAAAGCTCGCTTTAAAAAGGTGCGGTGCAATGATTTGGAAAATAAACTTCACTTAAATATTTAAGCGAGTTTTAAAAAACCAAGTTTAGATGTCGATCGGTGCAAATGGCTCTAAAAGGATGAAACGTCTTATGTGTTAAAAAGAAGTATGGGGAGAAGTTAATATAAATTTAATATATAATTTTGTATAAAGTTTGTTGAAAATGTCTAACGGGTAATTGCTTAATGATGTTGATTTCAGACGTGAACGTTGTAGGAGTGAAAGGGATCGAAAAGGCTCTGTGTAGAAGGCCGTTCAAAGAAGCTAGTTTGTGTGATATGGTGTGATTAGAGTAGAAGTTAATTAAGGTATATGTGGTAGTAGGTTTACGGTATATTTCGAACTCTAAATGTGTGAAATTAAAGTTCTTAGAAATAAGTAGGTCAAGAAAGGGGAGTTTGTTGTTAGATTCGAACTCTATTATGAATTTTATGCGAGGATGTAATGTGTTAAGGTATAAGAAGTCTAAGGCTTCAGTGTGAAGGCCTTGAAACAAAAGTAGACAGTCGTCGACATAGTAGGCGAAGAAAAGAATCTTTTATTTGAAAGGAGGATAAGTAAGTTCTAGGTAAGTTCTAGGTGATTCATGAAAATTTCGGCTTAAAGAGGAGAGAGATTAGAGTCCATAGCTGTAAAAAGTGTCATCAAGCATAAAGAAGGGCTAAAGAAAGTAGGGAACAGAGATCTTGAAAGATGAGGGGGTTAATATTATTATTACGTAATTCTTTGGGCGGGGATTGCTGGGAAAGAGGTTTGAAACATCTTAAGAAAGCGATATGGGGTCTGGAGAGACTCTAAAAACTTTGTATTCTAGGTCTGATGATGGCAGTTTGCCAAAACTAGTTGCCAACCTCCTTCATTTTCAACTTTAATATTTGTGGTACTCGACTTTTATTACTTTATTTTTTTGTTTATAAAAAGTTTAACCATGAGGTTTTCATTGTTTAAGGCTATCAATTATTTTATGATTATGGCCTGCAAGTGACCTATACAGTATGTCTCAAATCAGAGGGGATAACATTGCTATCTTGAAGGTAGTTCCGAAAAAATGAATACCATGATACAGTGTTATAGAAAATTTGTATAAAAAGCAATTTCTTGTACGGTTCTGAAACGTGGACACCGTCAAAGAAGGAAATCAAGAAAATTGAAAGTTTTGAAATGTGGGTTTGGAGAAAGGACAAGGTGAGGAATGAAGAAGTTCTAAAAAGAGTGGGAGAGGTCATAGTCTGTATGGTCCAACAATATTTCGATTCAACAACTTTCGAACGGGCGATTTTCAATCCAGCAACTATTCGGTCAAGTAACTTTTCGATGCTGAAATATTTCAATGATGCAAAATTGAATCCAGCAACGTGTTCCCAGATGATTTTTCTTAAGAGAGGTCTGTGAAGGAAACCTCTGTCAAAGTCAAATTTAGATATTAAGATAAAACTAAATTCAATATTGAATTTTAAATACATTTAATATTAATGCTAACTCCGCCTTCTGCGTCTTTGAGGTAAGACAATGTCAACAAAAAAAACCCGGAGTAAATCGGTCAACTGGTTTAGCTTCCATGATGGCTGACGCACACATAGACACACAGGGGTATCGTATAAGGGGAGTTCGCTTCGCTCGTTCCCTAATATTGTCCACACTGTATATTATTTTTTAAAACATCTCTATATATAAAAAGAAGTGTCCTGACTGACTTGTTTAACCTAGGAAAGTGAAATTTGGAATATCGCCTTTAAGATGAAAGATCACTAAGGATTTTTCAAAATGTTGACTCTAACAGGGGAATAAAGAGGACACAATTTTTTATGAGAATACTTATATCTTATACATAGAAGATGTTATAGACTTGAAAATTGGTATTTGGGCTGTTCTTTAAAAATAAACAAATACCTGTTTACCATTTTACCAAATTCCAGTTACGAGACGCGAAAAGAGTGAGTAGAACTCAAAAACCGAATATGTTATAGACTTGAAATTTGATATTTAGATTATTCTTAAAATAAAAATTCCAAAAATTCAATTGAGTAGGGCAAAAACTGTAAGAAATGTGCTTTTTATAGGGCTGTCTACATCTCATACACCGAACGTCTTAAAAACTTAAAAAATGGAATTTAGGGTAAATAAAGAAATACGTGTTTGACCATTTTTCCAAATCCCAGTTACGAGGGGACAAAATGGTAGGGGGGTTTATTTAGTGTCTTTTTATATTTCAAAAATCGTAAGACCCGAAATGGTACAGAATTGAAATTTGGTATTTGGATTTTTCTTAAATAAATAAAAAAGCACATGTCTCACAAAATCCAGTTAGGTGGGGTGAAAACAGTGGGAGGGCTTTTTTGTGAAGTTACCTATTTTTCATACACTGAATATATTAGACTTGAAATCTGGTATTTAAGCCTGCTTTGTCGAGTCTTATTATTGATTTAATTATTCTGAAATGAAAGTAATTTATAGAAATAGAGACACATTCAAAATGTCCAGCTTGGTGGAGTCGGATTTAATTCCTATAGCCCGGTTTGTTGGAGCCCTGCATTTAATAAACAAAGAAACATATTTTTGGCTTTTAATATGGAAAATGCCTATAGGGGGGGGGGGGGGGGGGTTCAACGTATTGACTGCGGATTTCAATGAAAACCATTAGCGAAACCGTAGGGAAATGCCTATATTTCATAAACTGAACATGTTACAAACTTTAAAATTGATGTGTAAGATATTCTTTAGGAAAAAACGTGTATCAGTTTAGAAATGGGGGGGGGGGGAGCGGAAATGAAGCAAGGGAAAGCTACAAATTTGGCGCAAATATACTAAAACCTCTTAATGCAATTTTTTTAACAATGTATATATATATTTTTTGTTATTAAATATTGTAAACATTATCACATTACTTTTTAACCACGTCTATATGCAATATAAATAACCAGAAACATTATTAGTAAAAATAAGCAATATTTTGTTATAATCTTAAATATATTCCGTATTTGGTATTTAGCTAGTTCAATATATTATCTGTCATAATCATGTATATTCCACATATAATTTATTTGTGTTCCACCACTGTTTTATAAACTACCATGCGTTTTAACTGCGTTTTAAACGATTATTGATGTAAACAGAGAACGACGAGTTTCCGCACCATCACTTTTAACCGGAAACAGCATCCACATCTAAAGAAAATACAGACTTCCCCTGAAAGGAGTACTGCTTTTCGAATTATGTTCGTGATGTGATGGCTTCGGCGATTAAAAGCTGCTATTAGAGAAATACATATACACGGCTTAAAATGTACACGTGTGCATGGGTTTTGTTTTGTTTCTGTATTTTAACTCATTTAGAATCTGTAAATGCGATATTGCATCCAGTCAATTTCAGTTATGTTTTTACATCATTAACATTTCTTAACAGATCCCATTTCAAATTCAAAGTAATATAAGTTTGTTTCTAAAGTAGAAAAATACGATAAGGCCTATATTTGAACCTTGAGGAACACTGTGACAATGAAAAAATAGATTTTTTAAATTTCTACTTAAAATTACTAGATTAAAACCCTTAACACCCCATATTAACCATTGCTGTCGAATTATGTAAATTTTAAGGACACTTAGTTCATTGAGAGGCACTGTTGCATCGAGTATAGAAGTCGAAATGGCCTCGATTGTTCTGCCAAGTAAGCCACATGCTTGAATATTTGATTTGATGGGCATTCTTGGTTCTTTGTGGAAGACGCACGCGTGCTCTAAACGTCCCTAAAGAAGGGTATTGTTGCAGATCTATGATTGCACGGTGGTGGGCAGCCAGACGAGAAAATCGCGAATGTGGGTTTTGGGCTTTTGTTTTACAATGAGGGGCAAGAAGTCTGAAATATTTTATGGAATCTGAAAAATATAGTAAAGATAAGATAATTTTTTTTTTCAAATATTTTTTCTATTTTGCGTCTATACTGAAGTCCTATTGAAATGCAAATGTACTGCATAAAACGCTGATTTATTAAAAAAAATATGTAGAATTATACTTGTAGGATAATTATAGACATTATTATTTATTTTTTAAACTACTTTCCATTTCTATTAAAGCTTTTCATCAACTTAAAGCGTGTGAATTTTTCAAAATTTTTAAGCGAGAATTGTGTACTTGAGAAAAGGGAGAAATCAAAATTAGAAAACCTAAAAAAGATCCTTACAGTTGTGGTCTCTCCCTATTCTCACAATCACAATTTTGTATCTAAAATTTTGAAAACAATCTAGTATCTTTTTTCTCTTTCTATCTACAATCAGCACTGTTTAATTTTTATTACAGGGGCTAAACAATATGTAACTAGGCATTTTAATTAAAATTTTGTTTCTAAAGCCAGAAACAATATAAATTATTAAAATTATTGATTATTGATTGCTATTTTGTATTATAAATTGGTTCTGAAAATCAAATTATGTATACAAAAGATTAACCGTCAGTTTACAATATAATCTTGTGTTAATTGAGTAACAACGTAATACTACATGTTACCTCACTGACCATTTTGACCACATTTTTTCAAATTTCAATATTTTTTCCAGCTTGATAACTATATGATTTTTGGTCTGTTTTAATATGTTTTTCTGTACTTTCTTAAAAGCATTATATCAACCTACAAATACTAAATTTCTATACTAACTTTTTTACGGAGATACAAATTTAATTGCAGTTTTCACTAAAATCTGGTAAAAAAATCTATTATAGTGGCTACGAAGTACTTTTTTTATATCTTATATTTTGTTTGTAGCTGTTTAATTTTTTTTTTGGAATTTTTTTACCTTTCCACAATTCGCTATACTATTTTAAAATAGTTAAAAGAAAAAAAAATCTAACAGGAGTTAAGTTTTGAGAGCGAATTAAGATCAATGCATTTAATTGCTTGGTAATTGCTGCCATCTGTTAGATGGATCTAAGTCTTTACGTTTCTATCACTATTGCGTTTTAACTCTCCATTGTTTCAATCAAAAAGTAGAGGGGTGATGCAACTAGAATTTAGTTTGAAACGATAGTGCGCTCTTAAGTACATTTATTATCTAGATTAGATTAGAAAAGAAGAAACTGTGGATACCAAAACCCTTTTACAACGCGGCCTTTTCAGATCTATTGTGATTGTCATCGCGATTAGAGAACCTGATCTGGATTTGTCCTAATTATTAGACTCCATAATCTGACAAGAATTTCTCCTGTGTAGCATTTCGCTTTAGGCTTTTCTTCGTCGCAAAGTAGAAACCTTAGCCTATATAGCCCTTCACACTAACAAAGTATATGTACTGCGGTTTCCTCCTCTTCCTAACAAAACCTGAAAATGGCTTACTCTGACAGACCTATTATATTCATATGTTTGTTGAGCCTACAGTGCCCTGTAAGAAAGTCTACTATTATTCTAGTAGTTCTTCTGTTCTGACTTACTAGTTTACAGCCTACTGTTAGTTTATTTCGACTACCAAGTTCTGTTAGGGACTCCAAGCAATCCCATACAAGTTTTGATTTAACTTACATGGAGCATAATGCTTTTAATGCTGCTTGGCTGTGTGATTACATGGATATAGCTTTTGATATAACTTGTTGCCTTAATATTTCTTTTGTACAATATTGTATAGCAATTAAATTTGCTTGAAACACTGTTGTGTGATTGCCTAGACTCAGTGAGACTTTTGACTTTGTGTTAACATTGTAAATAGGCGCTCCAAGTCATTCGTTTGCTTTTGGAATCATCTGTATACCAGACCGTGTCTGATTGGATGGAAATGCTCTATTTCCAAATGCTTGGATCTGGTATGTGTAAGGTTTTTCAAAGCTATATTTAGGGAGCATTTCATCTGATGGCATCCCTATTACTAGGTTATTTTCTAACACTCTATGTAATATTTCATAGTCAGCACCATGTTGACTAATTATGGGCTACTGTCCTTTTATTAGTCTACATGTGGCTAACTAGGCTTCTGCCTGTATGTAAATATGTAAGGGTAGTAGGTTTTCTATAAGACCATTAATGTTGTCGTTGGAGTTGTCCTCATCGCTCCTGTGATACACATGCAGGCTTTCCTTTGTATTCCACTGAGTATTTGGACAGCTCCAGCCTGTTGTGTTTTCAGCCACCATACCACCGAACCGTAGGATAATACTGGTCTTATTACCCTACTGTACATCCATACTTTCATCTTTGGTTGTAGCCCCCAGTTTTTGCCACACGTCCTTCTACTTATGTTAAGACATACTTGTGGCTTTTTGGGCCAGTTTTTAAAGATGGTAATTCTATGGAATTTCAGCTCAATTGAGTATTGGGTTTTCTTTTCTTTATAGTTCTTCCCTTTTGTCAATAATATTTATAGATATGATCTTAGCGGATCTTCCTGTGACTACGATTTCTATATCATCAGCGTATCCTAAGCAATAAGTGTCTTTGGATGTTATCTTTAGCAATAAGTCATCAAATAGGATTGCATATATTAGTTTTGATAGGACTCCTCCTCGCGGACAACCTCTTCCTGCTCTAGCTATGAGTTTAACGTCATCTAAAATAGATATTATTATCTAGATTGTTCTTGACCCACTGGCATAGAGCGGCTGTTACTCCATCTCTTGACAAGGCGTAAGTCATGGAGCTTAATGAAGCATTGTTAAAGTCCTCTTCGATATAAATGAAAGTAGCTATTATCATACCCTCATCTTCTATGGATTTAGACAGTGGCCTACTAAAATGATCCAGGGCTAGTTCCGTTAACTTTCCCAATTGGTATGCGTATTGAAGTGCACTGAGAGGGTTCTCCTTTAATATGACTTCCGTTAGGTATATCATTTTATCGTTTCAGTGTTTTTAATAAGACGGACTGATTGGTTTGAAGGCTTTAGGTGTCATAGCTTGCGACACAGATGTGGACTTAATATTTCCTGTATCTTTTTAAAGTAGTATTAGGTATATCCTGTCTACTCCGGGAGATTTAAAAGGTTGAAATTTGATTGTAGCTCATTTAATTTTGTTTGGACACGATATTTCTGTAACTATCTTCCAATCAAACCTATTTGGCTTTATTTGATGGCCGTCTGCTACAGATTTTAAGTTCTTTAAAATTGTCGAAGCCGGAAAGTGTATTTCTGTGAGTAATTTGAGACTTTTCTCTGGATATTCAGGTTTCTTCATCTTTTTTAAAAAGGCACACAGGGTTGGCAGTATTTTTTTTAGCTAGGATTCTTAAGCATATAGGAGTCTCTGGTTATCTCCTCACAGAACTTTTTCCACGACTGCCTTTTAGCTTTCCGTAGCTCTTTATTAAACTGCGTAAATGTAGCTTTGTATAAAGCTCACTTTTGGTTAGTTTTGGCTTTGTTGAATAACCTACACACCTCGCCACTACTAAGGCGTTCCAGGTGCTTGTTCCACCATATCATTTTTGTTGTTTGTTGCCTTGTCTTCTCTGGACAGTCCTCCTCCTAGGCGTTTGTGATTGCCCTAGTTACTTGGATCCCTTCCCCTTCAAGGCTTTCTTTGTTTACGATCTCTTCCAAATTCCACAATAGAGACTACGTGAGAGACAATACATATCTTTCTTTATCTATTATCTAAAAATATGTTTATTTTTCAAGGAATCTTTCCTTTATATGGATCTTAGATTTTTAGAATTTTTTTACTGTTTATTTACTGTTATTTGGTTTTCTCTTGGAGGAACAAATAGATGGATCCATCGAAGTATAATGCAAGCATGTTTTTCTTTTTTCTGTATTAAATGTTCTATAAATAACATAACTACATTATTAAAATCAAACAGTTTATATGGTTTTATGGCTTTTAAGTTATATTCGCTTTTAATTCCTTTATTAGATACATTAAAGCATCGAAATTGGTTTTTTGATAAATAATTTAAAAGGCTCAATCGATAGCTCATGAAAAAGCAATTGTTTAAAAGGTTTCAAATATATAATTCCTGTAATATTGAGTAAGTAAGTGACTGAAAAGCGTCCAAGCTATGGAATTTTCATTACACTATGGAAAACGTGAAAGGTTTGAAATTAGTTTCAACGGAAAACATAGAATAGAAAATCGCATGATTTATTAAATATATCGTTTTAATAAATTTTTTATTTATTACATAATTTTGTACGTTTTAGTTTTAGATCAGTCGACGTGTTAAAGCTTTAAGTGATCAAAAACGAAAGCATAACAAATCTGGTTTCGTGTTAGATCAATATTAGACAATATCAATTTGGTTTTACTTAGTTGAAATGAGAAATATAATTTTTGATAGTGACTGACAAATTGCCGTAAATATTAGACTTCCGATGGACACGTGGCCAACCTTTCAGCGTATTACGAACTTCATAATTATTTCTATTAACTGAAGGGACAACGAAATTTCCGGTTTGGTAAACAATCACGTTAAATCGATAATGATAAGGGATAGAAAAAGACTTGAAAGAATATAAAATACAAAATTAATAAAATCTATACAGATTGTTTATCCATATATATTAATAAGCAAAGAGAAAACTTCGGACCCCTTTTTAGCGTAATGCGCGAACGGAGGAGTGTGAGATTTTAAATGGTTAATGTTTATATTCCGGGCAGTGCAGATAGATAAAATTAATATCTAATATGTGTGACAAAATAAATTAATATAACATTCATTGTTTATCTCAAACATTCGACTATTTTTAATTATCGGTACGTTAGACGATTGGGCTAAAGAGTTGATATTGAAATGTTAGACCGAAGGCGTGGGTTCGAATTCTAACCATGTCAGTTTTTTTTAATTCTTTTTTTGGAAACATATTTTTACTTTTCCTTATTGTAATTTCATTTTTGAAGTGAAAACTTGTTTAGGCGCGTTGAAAGATTTTTGAATAGGTAAAAAATAGGATAAAACGGGAAAAAAATTGTAAACAAAATGGGAAAAAATAGGGTAAATAGAAAAACAGAAAAAATACGAAGAAACATAATCAAAAATAGGAAATATGGAAAAATAGAAAAAACAAAAACAGTAACAAACAAGGAAAAAAACATAAAAAAATAGGGAAAAACAAGAAAAAATAAGGAAAAATAGGAAAATATAGTAGAAATAGGAAAATGAAAAAGTTGTAAAAAAAATAGGAAAAAAACAGAAAAAATAGAGAAAAAGGATAAAAAAGGCGAAAAACGATAAAAATCGGAAAAACTGAAAAAAAACCACTAAAAAACACAAGAAACCGCAAAAAATCGCAAAATAATTTCAAAGAAAATAGTAAAAAAAACCAAAAAAAACGCAAAAAATTCGGAAAAAAAAAATAAAAATTTTTTAAAGATTTGAAACAAATGTCAAAAGAATTACAAAAAAATCTTACAAAAAAACGATAAAAAAAAGCGTAAAAAATCAAAACAAAATACCACAAAAACCGCAGAAAATGGCAAATTTTTTTAAAAAATTGCAAAAAACATAAAAATCGGGAAATAAGTGTAAAGAAATAGTAAAAGTAAACGAAAAATGACAAAAAATTGCAAAAAACAATAAAAAAACCGAAAACAATTGTAAGCATCTAAAAAAATTAAAAAACAAATGGAACAATAAGAAAAAAATTTGAAAAAATTTAAAAAAATAAAGAAACAATCGAAAAAGTTGAAAAAATCAGCAAATATTGGGAAAAAAATTAAAAACAAAATTATAAAATTCGAAAAAAACGAGAAAATCAAAAAAATTGTAAAACAGAAACAAATGCAAAAAAGCGAAAAACCACAAAAAATTGGCAAAAAAATGAAAAATTTTTAAAGATTTGAAATAAATCGCAAATAATTACAAAAACGGTAACAAAGCGTAAAAAAATCAAAACAAAATCCCACAAAAACCGCAGAAAATGGCAAAAAAATTGAAAGAAATTGCAAAAACATAAAAATTATAAAAAGAGTGTAAAGAAATAGTAAAAATAAACGCAAAAATCATAAAAAATCGCAAAAAACAACTAAAAAACCGAAAAGGATCTTAAAAAATTTAAAAAAAAATGAAAAAATTCGAAAAAATTTGAACTGAATCGAAGAAAATAAGAGGAATAAGAAAAATATCTGATGTGGCCAGCACATGACCTGTCGCCATTTTTGAATCAAAAATTTACACGGTAACACAAGAAAGTATGAAAAAAATTGACTTTTTTGTAAATCTGGCAACAACGGCAAATTTTTTAAAAATTTTATTGATACGAAAATAAATTATGGTGTATACAAAATATATGTGTAAAACTTTATTGCCATTTTGTTCAGTGATGACGTCATCACTCATAGCAACTAACAATTTTTTGCATGATTACTATACCTCTCTTATCCGAAGGGCGAGAGGTAAAAACCAGAAAACAAAAGAAAAAATATAGAAAATGAGGGAAGATTAGAAACAATCGAAAAGAATCAGAAAAAAATAAAAAATAGGGAAATATAGGCAAAAATAGGAAAACCGGGAAAAATAGAGAAAAAATACGAAAAAGAGGAAAAAATAGAGAAAAACAGGAAAATTGGGAAATACGGTCACAAATTTTAAAAATGGGGAAAATAAACAAAAACAATAATAAAAAGTAAAAAATAGGGAAAAAAACAGAAAAAGTTAGAAAAAGTAAAGAAGAAAAAATAGGTATAGACACAAATTTTAAACTTTAATGAATTACGGTCGAATTTCGATGACTGGGCGGTAACTAGTAAATATAAAGGTGTACGAAATATCAAATCAATCGGATAGAGAGCTGACAGACACTACTCGAAATAAATGTAGACACAAAAAGATTCGAAAATTTTTCATGTAAAAATAAAGAACAGGAAATAATAATATTTTGCAGCCTCTCAACTTATTTTTGAAACACTTATACCTCACATTTTTATTTTGCGTTGTGCAACAATTTAATATTATAAATTGTCCATTAATTCTCCATGATTCGATCGAGAAATTTGTTTATATCATAAACTAGAGTATTAACGATCAATATATTTGCCTACTAATTCACAAATATTAATAGTGGAATAGGTGCTTGAGCAAAAACTTGCGTCAAAAGTGATTATCCAGAGAAAAATTTATGGGTGTTATCACATCGACTAGGTTTACATGGTATAATTAAGACCGTTTCTTCCAGCAAATTAACAAGTCTTGTAGAGTTAAAAAAGTATGCTGCGAATTTAATAATATATTTGTTTCACCTTCAAAAAAAAATTAATTTCGTTTGTTTTCATTTGTTTTCAGTTGTTTTCATTTGTTTTCATTTGTTTTCGTTTGTTTTCATTTGTTTTCATTTTTTTTCATTTGTTTTAATTTGTTTTCATTCGTTTTCGTTTGTTTTCATTTGTTTTCATTTGTTTTCATTTGTTTTTATTTATTTTCATTTGTTTTCGTTTGTTTTCATTTGCTTTCGTTTGTTTTCATTTGTTTTCGTTCATTTTCATTTGTTTTCGTTTATTTTCATTTGTTTTCATTTGTCACAAAATTTTATTGATTAAAGTGCATTACGTAAAATTTAAATTAACCAAATCATACTAAAGATTCACAGAAATCCAAATATCCAAAATAATCAGTAAGCAAATAATTAAAGTGATATAATGGAAATACAGAAAAAAAACATCTTAATCGGACTGCAGACCTAAGAAGTTTTAGCATCTTGGCCCTAGGGCCGATTAGTTATTACCGAAATGCGAAAAAACTTGAACTCCGAGAAATAAAATAATTTTTTCTACTACTGTGTGTAAATTACTAACTTTACACATATTTTTTCGTACGTAAAGTTCAACTTTACGTACTAGTGCGTAAAATGAAATACTAGTGCGTAAAATGAATCACTGGTGCGTAAAGTAAAATATTGTATGGAATAAGTGTGTAAACTGATACTTTTTTCACGAATGTGAATTTTGTCGCACGAGTCAATGACGAGTGGGACAATCACATGAGTGAAAAAAGTTTCACTTTACACACTTGTTGCAAATAACTATTTTTTTAGATACCTAGCATGGTATAAATAAATCTAATTTTCATATCGGTACCAGCGTAGAGGTAGATTCTAAAATAGTAGAGCCTAATGCGCCTCAGGGTGATGGTAGATTCGGTCCCAGCAGGTAACAGATTAAATTAAAAATTTTATACCCATTTATCGATAGGTATATTCCCTCCCAACAAGAATTTTAGGAAACTGAGAAAGCAGTAATTAAGTAATGGTATTTAATTTTTCGGAAAATAGTATAATTAGTAAATGAATAGTATAAATATCTAAAATGGATTGAAATATTTATTTATTTTTTCTGTTTATATATATTAGTCGATTCAAGTATTCTCTGTAGTCTGTAACATGGATCTTAATATTATTTTGAGTGAAAAAGAAAAGCCCATAATAGTTAAAAAACTATAAATATAGTTTTCAAAAAATTCTAAATTTTGGGCTAAAAACTCAGCAGAACTTACACGGACTACAAATGCATGCGAATCTTTCCATAGACACTTTAACGATTCGTGTTACAAGTCTCATCCAAACATTTTTGTGTTTATTATTAAAACTTAAAGAGTTTCAAATCGAAACCAATGTAAAATTACAAAGTCTACATTTGAATGCTAAAATTACTAACAGTAAAGTTAAAAACAGGCAAAAATTTATTACAAAAATGATTGAATCATATACAAAAAACGAAATAAGTCGTTTGCATTTTATTAAATGTGTCTCATTTCACTGTAGTGTTTAATTAGGTACACAATATGTAAAAAAGGTCTTATCGGATTTCATAATAGTATTAAATATATAATTGTATATAATATGTTATAATTTTATAGGTATAAACATATCAATTTAGTTTAGATAAAAAAACAATGTAAAAATTTTTATTTAATTTAATAAAACAAAAATTATTCAATATTACCTAGTTTTATATTATTGCTCTCCTCTTAAAATATTTTGCCCGGGACCGAATTTACCTATACAGTTTCAGGTACAAACAAAATTTGGGACCGAATTTACCGGTTATTTTTGACCCCTTTTTCCTTGGGAGGGAATTTACCTATTCCCGCGCCTCAAAGGCTGAATGGTGAGTGTTTTATGTATAATACCCTAATCTAGAGCAATTTTGGTTTTTGGACTTAGAGTCTCGTTATATACAAGCGGATGCCGTGATATGTTTGCAACCTTTTTAGGAAAATTTCTGAGTTAACAGTCTATTTTTTACAAGTCTTAAATCACTAAATAAAATTTTCTTCCGAGCTCTATTTCTTCATACTGCCTTCTTTAGCTCTATATTATGTCATACTGTCCTCTTCCTACTGCTTAACTGTCTTTGGTGCCCTTATTTATGTTTGAATTACTGATTTTAATATTCTTCTCAGACAAATCTAAATTAAAATTTTTACAGCCCAATTTTGCTTCTCCATTTGGAATATTATAGTAAAATTTCTTTATTCCTTCTTCTTGATAAATTGTTTATTTTTGTTCTTTTTTGAAATATAAGTAAATTTAATTATATTTGTAGGTATATAAGTTTATTTTAGTTTTATTCCATTATAAAATACCTTTCAATATAAACATTCTCCTTTTATCACAACAATTTTACCTTCTCCACTTCTCCAAATATTTTTTGTTCTGTTATTTTTCTATTTCTATTACTCCTACTAACATTTCTATTCTTATTTTCTTTTTTTGTATCTTCAATTTTATTCTTCAATTTTTCTATATTTTTTTAAACATTTCCATTTTATCTTGTTAATTTCTTGCTTAATATCTTTTCCATTTCTTGCATTTCTCTTCGACCTTCTTCTTTCTCTTCTTCTCTATTATTACTTTCATCATACTTGCCAAAATTTTAAACATCCTTGTTTGGGAGTCCTTTTCGTTCTCCTTTTCAACTTGTTTTTCATCACTTCCTTCTAATTATGTTTCCCCTACATTTTGTTCCTGAATTTCTACTATATCACCCTCTCCTATCTTTTATTCCTCTTCCAATTTTTCCACTTTCTTAGCATCTCCTAGATCCAATTTATTTTACACTAACACTTTTACTAACAATGATTACATTTTATTCATGTAATAATGGTCCACTCTGTATATTTTATTTATGTCATAAATATTGTCAAATAATGTCAAATTAGGGATGCGGACGTTTCGATTCCACCTTTTAGCCCCGCCGTTTCGTCCCTGATGCCGTTTTGCCTCTATGCCATTTTGCCCCCAATGCCGTTTTGCCCCGACCGTTTCGCCCCCAAATGGTTTACTCCTACAAAAATTGAACAAATTATGAACAAAATATCTTTTGTTTTTTTTTTATGTAGGTTTGAGAATGTTACTTTCAGTGATAATTAAAATATTTAAATTAAAGAGCGCACGGCACTGGGTTTAGAATTATATTAGTTGGAGTTGGAGTTCCAGTCCGAGATCGAGCTGAGATCCACTCCAGAACCAGCCAATGACCTTTAGAGATATGTCAAGCTGAGCTGAAATTAAGTTAAATTGTACCTGAGTCCAGAACCGTCAATCCAACCAGCCTAGAGGTAGTGAACGTACATTCCGATGAATCACCTGATAAAGCCTGTTACACACTCTTGCTCGCCGGATTTGAATTTATATTTGTATTTAATATAAAGACAGTTATTTCTTTTAATTGATGATTTTTATTGTGACATCTCGATACCAGCAGTAAATATCCAGGTACTCAACCCAGTAAGGCAAGTAAAGACCGCTCTTCTGTCCGGCAGTGATTTTGTTCGATTCCATAACGACCCCTGGATTATTTATTTTCCACTGATGCTGCCCGTGCAGTATTCTTCACACTATCAGCGGAAGGTAGTGCCCGAGGCTCTAGGAAACCTGGACTAAGGTAAAATACCGCTTGACGACGCAAAAAGCGATACAATGTAAATGACAGAACCTTAAATGATCACAACAGGACAAATAATAAGGTAGAAGGCTGGCATCGCGGTTTTCAAAGCACTTGCAGTAATTTATTCCCAAACATATTCCAATTTATAAATAGTTTAAAGAAACAACAGTCCCTACACAGATACGCAATTATTAGGTGTTTGACCAAGAACTAAGAAAAATTGTGTAATTTCTAAAATAATAAAAAATATTGTTGAAAGTTATGGCAAAATAAATATTAATGATTATTTGTTATTGTTAGGCATTGCTCATAATTTTGAATTTTAAAATTTTATGTATAAATAACATTTTCAAAATTCTCTTTTATTTTTGGTGGAAAAACGTCCCGGGGGCGAAACGTCCCGAAGGCGAATCGTCTCGGGGCGAAATTTACTATTTTTGTTATCAAACTTTAAATTAGGCAACAATTTGTAATGGTACATGAAAAATCTGAAAAAGTATGAAAAAAAAATTTTTTTTGTAAATCTGGCAACAATGGCAAAATTTTTGAAAATTTTAAGGATACGAAAATAAACTCTTTAATAATACCATTTTCTTTAGTAATGGAGTCATCACTCATAGCAACTGCCACTTCCTGTTGGCCGATTAATACCAAAATATTATCAGATCTAATATAAGTTATAAGAATCTTGTATGCAAAATTTGAAATGTTTTAGTTCAGTAATTTTTGAGATATCGTTACTACAACATCCATCTTAACACACAACGACATCATCGGGAAAATATCAAAATCGTATTCTTGGGACCTTAAATCGTGTTTATCTATTGAAAACTCACTACCCAATTTTTAGCATGATTACTATACCTCTCGTCTCTCAAGGTCGAGTGGTAAAAAGGAATCTTACCAAACCAACAGTTGTTCCAGAAGTGAGTATTTGCATGATTGTCTGCCTAGATGAATTCAAGTCTAGACGAATTTACGCTCCACGTTGGGCGCCATTTTTTACGTTATTTCCAGTAATAAGATCTCAATTCCAGACGGGTTTTATGAAAATAACAAATTAATTTTACAAATATTAAATCACAAAATTTTCTTTTATGAAAAATAATACCTATTACTATATCTACTATAATTTTAATATTTTTATAAACAGGGTGTTTTGTAATAAATTTCCAGATTTTAATTTTAACATATTATTACAAAAAAAATCTTTTGTAACAAAATTTTCAAATATAAAATTTCTTAAACTTTTATTTATTAAGTTATTTATGGCAAAAATCTGGTTTATATGAAGTATTTATTTAAAAATTCCAACGACTCCTCCATTGAATTGTCTTCAACCGAGCCTTCAACATTGTCGGTTTCATTATCAGAAACATCAACAAAAAGTCTCCACAACGCCATCTTGATTAAATAATAACAAGAAAACAATTTAGAAAAACACGACACTAATGCAAGCCACTCGCTAAAATTCGCAATAACGCAGAATAAACTAATTTTATAAATTCTAACCCAAGCCACCAAGCCGCGCCACTGACAATTAACTCGAAAATGCAAACGCATGGTGGACCTCAGATTTTTTGACTTTCATATTTTGCTTGTGTGTCCACTCAATATTCTTTGTTTGACTAGATGCTGATAAGAAATTCCTAAGAGGTCTAATGATCAATTTTGTATCGGCGGTTTTATATGATATTAACTAGTAAATTTATCAGACCCGATGCATGAGTCTTTTTTTTAGCTGTTCGGATTGACTTCGTATAGACTTTAACTAGATTTTATTTTGTACGTATCTAGGTTTTTAGAGTCATTATGCTCTTTTTCGGAGATAGATATTGGGTTGAGTGACTAACGATACTTCTTTTAAACAGGTCTACTAATAACTTCTTAAAATATGGTAGTAATTTGCCAATCAAAATGCTGTTTTATTGTATGGATCAAGCAAGTGGTCAATTATTAAATTAAAATAATTCCAATAAGGTAGGTGTAAGAATTCTTATAATTTTATGGTATTATAGTATATATTCAAAGATATAATAAAATATTTGTGTGAACGTATCCATAAATAAGTAGATACACGTAGAGAACATAAGGAAGGCTAAGTCTCTTAAAAAACATCTCGATATCATCCACTTAATATGTTTAAAATAGTTATTTTACAAACAAGTCTGCTTAAGTATACGTACTTGAATAAAGTGGCCCACTTTGGGACCCATATGGTTATTATAATTCGAAACGTTACACAAACATTCCCAGTTTATGTAAAAAAAGATGAAGAAAATTGGTGCGTTAAAAGATTCGGTAAATATTTTATAGAGAATTATTAAAATATCTGATCATAACTTTTAAGTTTATTGGTGTTTATTATGATAGGTACCTGTGAAAAATTCCCCTTTGATTATTATTTTACACTTTAACAGAAATATTTTGGTTACAAGCTTAAATTCTGTATATAATGAATAATCAGTCAGGTGAATTATAAAATAATACGTTCCTATTATTACTAAATATTTTTTCTACTACTAACTTACCTGAGTTGTTATTATTGATCAAGGTCAATAATAAAAAAACTATCAACCAGTGACCCAGTATAGCATTCAAAAATGTAAAGAAGGATATTAAAAGTACGCAAACTTTGATCACCCTGTGTTAAGATGGATATTGTAGTAACGATAACTCCAAAACTGCTGAATTAAAAAAATTTAAATTTTTTATACAACAAACATTCTGATACCCTAGATTAGATCTGAGTAGATTTTAGTGTCAATCGGACAACCGGAAGTGGCAGTTGCTATGAGTGATGACGCCATTACTAAACAAAATGGCAATAATGTTTTACACATATATTTTGTATACACTATAGTTTACTTTCGGATCAAATTTTCCAAACTTTTGCCATTGTTGCCAGATTTACAAAAAAGTAAATTTTTTTCATACTTCTTTGTGTTAACGTGTAAATTTTTGATTCAAAAATGGCGAGAGGTCATGTGCTGGTCACATCAGATTTTTTTGTTTCATTTTGTTATTTTCGACGCTATACTCCTCGGGAAGATTATAGGCCCACCTTGTATGTAGACTATAAGGATACACAGCAAACATGAATTTATAAATGAAAAATGAATTCCTAATTGATTTTGCAAAGGAAAAAATATGATTACTCGCAACACTTACTCCCAAACAAAGGAGGTCACCAATAGAAAACTTATAAAGGCATTGATGCAGATAACGGACTAAGAATGAAACAAATTATACAAATTATTAGAAATAAAAGAAGTAGTAAAATAAGGTGAAGCAGGGTTTTAAGCTAAAAAGTGGAGGAGAACAATTAAAATATAAAGAGCAATTAGAGCAATTAGAACACATGGAACTAATAGGTAGTAATTAAGAAAGAGTTAAAAATAAAAATGGAATACCTTGTATAAAATACCTAAAGGTCCGCTTGATGGTAGGTGCCCCAAGAATTTTTATTCTAACTTCTGCCAGTTCACAAGTTTCTCCCAATCTTCACCACCACAATAAAGGAGTTACAAGATAAACACCCAGTCCTTCCCGTACAAATTCTCTGGACCAAATTTCTTGTTTATCCCTGTATCTCATAAATTCTCTCTAACTTGAATAGCTTTAATTTTATGTTCTTTGCTATGTCACAGACAAAGCTGTACATAATTCAAATTTTGGTGTTATTGGTAACAATGCCAATGATAATGATTATTTTTAGCAATATTCAAGCACTATTAGTTTATTCATGAAATGCCCAGATTTTGGGCAAATACCCATTTATAAACGTCCTGCCAACTGGGCATTTGCCCGGCCCACACCAATAATCTGGTCCGATAGCAGACGTACCTAATAAAGCTGAAGACTAGACCAGACGGAGCTGAAGTACCTGAAGACCAGAGCCGACGTTACCTCTAATCTGATAAAAGCGGTGACCCGTGACCTTGAACTAGCCAATTTTTGCATGGATTTTCTTATGCAGATTTATATGTAGATTTTGCTGATAATGTGCTTGAACTGTTGTTGCACCATTACTAAAATGAGCCGGTTTAATTTAGTTTTAATAATAATCAGTTAAAGTCTAAACTATGTTTGATGTCTCGAAACAATGACACAAAATATCAAAAAATATGGTTATATATGGTTAGGAAGGAGCTTCTCGTATATGATCACAGTTTTTTTCATGACCTTACAAAGTTGGAGATATTGTTCTATAGGAGTTATTATGGAATTTAACTTATAAATTGGCAATTGTATACATGTTGAGCAAAAATTCTCATACACATTTCAGAATTTTGTTTATGAATGGTTACTGAAAAAAATCAATATATTATAATGTTATTGCGCAACCTATATAATAATTATACAGAAATATAAAATAATGATAATATTCATTAATTTAAAACTTCATTAATACATCACAAAATTGAAATTATTATTACAATTTTTTTTTAATTTCAAATTGTAATAATAATTTCAATTTTGTGATTTATTAATGAAATTTTAAAATAAAACAAAATATTAAATATGGCATAATATTCAATAAGGAATAAAACAAGTCATACCAATATAAAATTCTTTAATATAAAGACGTGGGCGACATGTTTCGGTCTACAAGACCATTATCAGGCTGATTAAAAAATTTGGATCCAAAACAATATATTTAAATTTTCGTATGAAAAATTTAAACTAATTGCATAAAAAAAATTAAAAAATTTTAATTAAAAAACTCCAAAGGAGTAATTAATTTTGAGTTGTCGTTGTTTTAAAAAAAAATTATGTGATTAGTTTAAGATTTTCATACCTAAATTGTTTTGGATCCAAATTTTTAATCAGCCTGATGATGGTCTTATAGACCGAAACATGTCGCCCATTTGACTTTATGTCTTTATATTAAAGAATTTTATTGTGGTATGACTTGGAGTTGTTTTATTTTTTATTAAATTTTAAATTAATGAATATTATCATTTCAAAATCGAATATTATTACACTTAGAAAATTAAAATAAAATTTTTTTTATTGAATAATTTAACTTGCCTCTCTTTCTAAACTCAGTTCTTCTTTCCATCTCTTCCATTTTCTTATTTAGATATTTCTTGATTTTCTCTGCCATTTTCTTCATAAGTAATTATTTTTTTTTAAGTCTCTTTAGTTTAAAGACTTTCATTAATCGTCACAACGTTGTATTTTTATTAATGGACGTTTTTTGTTTATTAATTAATGTCATAAAAAATAAAAATAATTGTCACGCACAAAAATTATTATTACTTATAATATTATACGAAAATATTTCACGTGGGCATTACTTCCAAAAAATATACATTCAGGAAAGCCCTAACACTTTTCTTTATATATATTAATCTGTTTTCTAACTTCTTGTATCTGTTTCTCAGTTTTTCCCATTTTCCTCCATAATTTAATTGCTCTTGATCAAAATTCTCTCTTCTGCTTGATAAATATTCTGTTCCATTTTATTGTGTATATGAGTTATAGTATTTTCGTCCTTCTGTATCTTGTATATTTATCTTAATTTTCTCAATTTCTTCTCTGTCTTCTTTTTCCTTTACTTTTAATTTTCCAATTTTTTCACCATGTAAGTTTTCTATCTCATCTCTGTTCTCACTTCTTCATTCTTTCATTCTAACTTATTTATCATTTCTATCTTATTTTTTTTTATTTCTTGGGATATTTCTATTATCTTTTTTGTTAGTGTTTCCATTTCTTTCTGCCTTTCTTCGTTATCCTGTTTTCTATCACGTTTTATTTCTTTATTCAAATCTTGTACTTCTTGTCTATTTTCATCTAGTTTCTACATCATCATTTACATCGTGATCTCCAATTTATCTTGTTTTGCTCTTTTTGTTCTATAGTTCTGTTCTTACTTGAACTTCTTTTCGTCCATCATCACTTTCTCCATCACTACCTTCTAAGTCTTCATTTTGTTCTTGTCCTTCCATCATATCCCCTTTCCCTATTTAAAATTCTTCTTCTTCCTTCATCTGTCCAATTTTCTTACCAACTCGCAGATCCATTTTATTTCAAATTTAGTACACATACTTGTAAAAATATTAAACTTTATTATTTATATTTTACACAGTTATTTGTATACCAAACCCCTCGTTGTAAAATCATAACTCCCCTTTTATAAAGCCCCACGTTGAGCGCTATTTTTAATAATAATTTCAATTTTGTGATTTATTAATGAAATTTTAAATTAATGAATATTATTATTATTTTATATTTCTATACAATTATTATATAGGTTGTCCCAATAACATTACAATATATACTTATACTTATTCTAAATAATAAAATTTTTGTTAATATTTTAATTTGATTTATTCGCTCTGATGATTCCTAAAGACAGAAACAAATTTAGTTTCATAAAAACAATAAAATAAAAATTATTTTCCGGTGATACGATAATTAAAGAAGCACTTTAGTCCCACCCTCGACGAATCAAAGTATCGCAGGAAAGAGAGGAAAAAATCGACTGGAGGACGATTTAGAAAGAGATGGTAAAAACGCGTGGCGCGCTAAAGCACATGAGTGGGCAACGCGGGTAATTTAGAGCTTGTAGAGCAATCAGTGTATTGGTAGCAGTGAAAGAGAAATCATCGAAATTACAAAAAAAAATAAATTAGTTTTAAGTGGTGTGTTTAGTGAACTATTTTTTATATAATTATGGAAGACGAAAATAGCCAGAGTAGTCAAAAAATCGAGAAAAGTTTGAGTTCTGTGACGCCGTTTTTTATTAACGATATTTTAAAAAATGACGATAAGGACAATGATAGTAGTGAAGATGTGCAAGAATTGGCTTTAGATATGTCTAAAAGTCAAAAAAATATTGATGGTAAGAATTTTTCACATTCTATAATGATTATTTCTTTTCAAATAAACAGATATTCCAGGAGGCAAAAAATGATATAGTTTCAGAATAGTTACTTGTGGTGTTCACCAAGGATCTGTTTTTAATAATGTATACATCAAAATATGATTATAATTGTTTTTGCTATACTATTAAATACAAACTACTTTGTGTATAATGTTTAATTAATATACAGGGTAGTCCATTGATACGTCAATTTAGAGGTTAAAAAGTAGAGGTTGGAAATTACAAGTAAAAATAACTTTTGGAACACCGAAAAAATATTCTGTTATAAAAAATAAATGGAGAGAAATAAAAGGGGTCTGAAGTTTTAGTGCAGCATGGAAACATAATAAAAAATTATACCTATTACTAAAAGTTTATGCCCATTAAGACAAGAAAATTGTAAGTGTCAAAGATAATGGGCCACTCTGTATAAATTCCACATTAAACAAAACAAAAACGCTGTATCTATTGTTGAACCGAAAAAGTTTACAACGAAATTGCATCCTTACTAGATAAGGCGTTTCTGTGTTCGATGATTTTTTAATTATTTAAAAAAAGAAACTAGACTGATCCAAATGGAAACTAGTCACTTTTAAACGTTCGGAAACACTGTAAGGATAACTTTAATTTTATCTTCCAAATCTAGTTTAGCTCGGGGATGCAATTTCGTTATACCCGGTATGCAATTTAGGTATTGTTCGTTGTAAAATATTGCAGAATGGAAATAGCCAAATTTTATAATCCCAGTTATCGCCAGCTGTTCCAATTTGAATAAACAACTGTAACACCCGTATGCATAGTCGTTCGCCAGCCACTCGCCAAAGTTTCGCCGCTCGCTACCCAAGAATTGTAATGCATAGTCAAACGCCAGAACAGTAACGACTGCGCACTAGTTTATATTTCGGCGAAGCGGTGGCGAAATACGGGAGATGGTCAGTAGCATCTCCGCCAATTCTCTCGCACACTTTCAAAACTATTTCATTTCAGGGAACAGTTGTAGTAATGCAGTTTTTAAGTTATAATTATATTTTTTTAATAATTCTTACAAAGTGTTTTATTATAATATATACAGGATTAAATAATTTTTTTAATTTTCGAATTTTACATATAAAACTAACATTTAAATACATTATCAATACAAACAAATTTGATAATATTAAACTTTGTTTAACAATTAAATTATAATTATTTATTTTTAATAATTCATACAAAGTATTTCATATAAACAGGATGGAAATTTTTTTTTTTAATTTTCTAATTTTAAATATAAAACTAACATCTAAATACATTATTACAAACAAAATTGATAATATTAAACATTTTTTAACAATTAAATTATAATTATATATTTTTAATAATTCATACAAAGTATTTCATATATACAGGATGAAAATTTTTTTTTTAATTTTCTAATTTTAAATATAAAACTAACATCTAAATACATTATCACAAACAAAATTGATATTAAACTTTTTTTAACAATTAAATAATAATTATAAATTTTTAATAGTTTCTACACAGTGTTTTATTACAATATATACAGGATGATACAATTTTTTAAATTTTCTATTTTTTTTAATTTAGCCTGTTCTTGCTGCATAACCAGTTTTATAACAGGCCTCATCCATTCTTACTTTATGTAATTCCTCAAGCTTTTATCGTTACCTATTTATGAGCTGCAACCTAACTTGCGTTATTTCGTCTAGGTGACTTTTTTGCAATTTTTATTTTTTTTAAGAAGACACACTAGATTAGATGGTGTAGCTGAAATAAATAAAAAATGTTGGACATTACAGTACGAACAAGAACAAAAAGAAATTATACTTTTCAGTACAATTTTCACATGATGTATGAAGTAGCACATATTCATAAAAAATACATAATTTGAAAAGTACAAATTTAATTCTTTTGTTGACACGTTTTACGATTTAAACGTAAATAATTAAAAAAAATAATATGTACCTATTACTGGGAGTACTACTTCATTTACCCGTGCTTCAGAGGTGACAGAGAAGTTGAAGGTGTGTTTAAAATAAAAGGGAAACCTTTTTTTGTAACAATTTTTATAAAAATACACCATATCTTTTTAAGAACTTGTAAATTATTAAAAAAAAAAATTACCTTTTTCCGAATTCAATATCGTTTCCACCACTGTGTCTCCTTCAATATTTACGTTGGACGTACATGCGTAAATTTTTGGACGGCTTTTATCTATGAAAAAAAAACTGCATTTAGTATAACAGACGATATACAAAAACGATACTACATGTAATTTTTTTTTTCGTTATTAATCCATCGTTATTATAATTACCTGCGTATTCGTTGCCACATTAAATTCGGCTACAAATTTTTCCCATGCTTTCTTTTTTTTTCTATATTATCATCCGTTCTATTTTCAATAACAGGATATCGTCCAAAAATCTGTAATAATATTTCTTTCTCGTCCGCTGAATACTTCACTGCCATTTTTAATTTAATAGTCTTCAACCGCAACCGAACCACCGAATTTGAACTTTTCAATAAGAAAAAAATGCACCGTGTCATCTAAATTCCTCAAATGCACGTAGTAATACCCACGTGTTTACTGTAAACAGATGAATTACGCATGCTTAAGCACCCAAGGACGGTCGGAGACTCGTAGGAGCTTTGCCAGAGAGGAGACCGGAGAGAGATCGACTATGCATAGTAAACCATGCGTCGTACTTTGGCCAGCGCGTCGCTGGAGCACTCGCTGGGATAAGCCGTCGGCGTATCGCGAGCGAACGACTATGCATACGGGTGTAACACTTATGTATAACTTTTAATTTAGTGATACATTTAAATTGCTTTTACAGATGTACTCTAGTAAAGCATTGTACAGTTGAAACGGCATACATTAATAGGGTTGAACTGACCATTTGTAACGAACTGGCTTTATATTCGTTTTTGCTCGTGTGTAATTGGTTATTAAATGTTGTATGGTATATACAGGATGTCTGGAATTGGAAGGGATAACATTGCTTTACCAGAAACCGTAAGAGATACAGAGGCGGTTAAATGGGAAAAAAGTTAACTATTTTGGAGAGTATTACATTGGTCAAAAAATAACTACAGGGAAAACTAAAAATGCTACTTTTGGTTTTTTAGGCATATAATTTTTATATCAAAAAATGAAAAAGAAAAGTTTTATTGTATCTCAAATTTGCTACAAAACAGTATTAATAAATCGTTACGACGTTTCCTGTCTTAAAGGCCGCCATCAAGTTTTTTTTTTTTAAATTTATAAAAAAATTCATAAACCCTTAAAATTTAAATTCAGTATACATTACACATATTAGTTTAATGACGTTTTATCTGAAATAACTAACATCATCAGAAACAATAATTTTTAATTACGGTCCTGTCGTCGTTCTTTAATTTCATCAAAACGAATATCCCATGACTTAAAAAAAATTGGGAAAAAGATGCATTATCAGTCAAATAAAAAAAGTTCAAAATAGTAGAAATTAAACAATCACAAATATAGTCGACCTGTGTTATGATGAATATGTATATGTATTAACTAATATTTTAATTATAACATCAACATTTAATCCCGAAATTAATGTGGATGTTTTATTTCTTACCAAATTTCTTTTTTTTATCAAATAATTTATCCTTATCTTTTCCAAAATTTAGCTCGTTCACAATACTCTCCCTTCTCGGATGGTAGGTGGCGAAATTTTTTTTATCAAATTTAAGTTTTTTTCTCAAGTAATTCAGGGTTAGAATTTGCACAATTGAAAAAGAACATAAAAAAAATAATAATCCTACAATTTTGAAAAATGAAAAATTTGAGATTCAACATTTCCAACTTTGAAAATATCTTTCCTTGAATTTCTTTTTGTCGAATTATGGACTTTGAAAAATGTTCAGTATTTTATTTTTTACTAAATTTTAATTTTTTTCCTCAAATTATTCATCGTTATCGTTCCAAAATTGAAAAAGTTTTAAAGAAAGAAAAATTATACAATTTTGAAAAAAAAAATTTTTTTTCCAATTTACAATCTACATCAGTAAATGGTGTGGATTTTAGTCCATCGATGGGTCTCCAGGATTTATTGTGCGAGGTCTTTTGGCCAGTGTCTCTTCAGTCTTTTGTTGACAATCGGGACGTTGTAAAGGTCAGCTAGAGTTTGTTTAACCATCCTCTGCCGTTACGTCATATCGGTGACATATTCTGCTGTTTGTCATATATTATTTTAATGTTATTTTACACTTAACCTCAAAATTAAAATATAGCTAATGACATCTGTTAAGGATTATTTTCAATGATGCATGTGAAGGTGTGTTTGTATGAATAAATTGGTAATGCCAAAAGTTGTATTTTGCTCTATGCGTATGCGTACCTTTTTACATAATTTAGTATTTTTTTTTTTAATGAAACCTCCGTTTTTTTTTTTGATTTTTTTCAAATTTCTAGCTTGGGGATGTTTAACGACCCTGAGCGTGATTTAATGGCGAATTATATAATACATATTAAAAATGTATTATACGATTATATTTTTGGGGTGAACCCAAACGTTTTAGACTGCATTTAACGTCTCTTTCTCTTGAAAAGTAATTAATCAACTTCAAAATTAAACTTCGCTCGTTCTCATTATACACGGAAGCCATTTTCACAATTAAAAATTATTAGAACTGCCAAAAGTAATAAATAACATTTACGTCGACATTAGTTAAGAAATACGTTAATAACGTCATAATTCCGGCAGAGGATGGTTAAACAAACTCTATCAGCTTATTGGAATGGTTCTTGTTGCGTTCTCTATTCTTTGTAACTGAAGTATTGATTACTTCATTGATGTAAGGAATATCCAGATCGTTATGTAACGTTAGGTTGCTGACATACCATGGAGCATTTGCTGCAATCCCACAACTCTATGCCATACGTCCATATCGGTTTGAGAATAAATTTGTATAGCAGGATCTTGTTTTCTAACGATAGCAGTTCATCTTATAGTAACCATTATATTTTTTGGGCTTTTAATTTTAGTTGTTGTCTCTTTGCTGTGATGTGAGCTCTTCAGGTAAGTTTTTGATCTAGATGCAGACCTAAATATTTAACCTCAGATTTCATTTTAATTGGTGCGTTATTGATGATAATGATGACCTATGGACAAACTATCTAGTGAAAGTTATTTGGGTGGATTTTTCACTGTTCACTTTTATTCTTCAATAGTAGGTACTCTTCTAAGAGGTTTAAGTGCGTTCCTGCAATTTTTCTGATGTTCTTTCAGTGCTCGATTTGGATGAGAGGATGGCGGCCGTGTCATCCGCAAAAAAGTAGCCATTAGAGTATTATTTGTGACTAAAACGTCTGCAGTATACAGAAAGGGACAGGAAGGGGATGAAAAATTTGAGGAGAAAATTGAAATCTATTAAAAAATAATATATCGAAATTTTTTTATGAAATTTCAATTTTTTTCCTCAAATAATTCAGCGTTAGGATTTCCACAATTGAAAAAGTACATAAAAAAATAAAACTTATACAATTTTGAAAAATGAAAAATTTGATACTCAAATTTTCCAACTTTGAAAATATCTTTCATTTAGTTTCTTTTTGTCGAATTATGTATTTTGAAAAATTTTCAATAAGTTATTTTTTACTAAATTTAAATTTTTCTCCTCAATAAATTCATCGTTCTTGTTTCCAAAATTGAAAAAGTATTAAGAAAATACACAATTTTGAAAAGTGAAAAATTTTGGAAAAAAATTGAAACAACGAAAATTTTATTTAATTTAATTTTGTAACAACAAAAAAACAGAAATATCTATTTTCATGTTTTTTATGAGTTTTTCACGTAAAAGGATTAAAAATCTATTTTTGTGTTTGTAAAATTGTTAGAATCGCATTCTTTTCGTTTCAACTCCCTAATGCCGTGGGTGCATGTAAACTGAAGATCAAAATTCAGATTTAATATTTAGTACCTGAACAAGCATATATAAACTGAGGACTAACCGTTTTCCAAAGCACCTGTAGTGAGGACCAGAATTTAAATAATATTTATTTATTTTTATTTTTATAGACAACTGTAGCATATTACTTATACAGAGATATTTAAAAAAATTCTAAAATTCAGGAAAACATATTAAAATAATAAAAAATATCTAGTGCTTCTAAAAAAATAAGTTAACATTTGTATCACAACATGTTACAAATAAAAAAAAATCGGTCAAGTGCGTGTCGGACTTCGCACATTTAGGGTTCCGTACCAAATGTAGAATATAAGCCAGCTGTGCAGAGGCAGGATTCTTAAAGGACTTTAAATTTTTAATAGAACTAATAAGTCAAAAATACTTGGTAAAAAGATTTAAAGAAGTGAAAAGAGAAATAACCTGGCGCATGTGAGAAGCGTCTAGATCCCAATTGCAACTCGAGTGCCCACCGCTGTTGCCGTCGTTTTGTATGTTAACTTGAAAGTTTGATTATATATTATTGTGATACGAAGTGGTCCAGTGCTAGAGTGTATGCTTTACACATAAAACTTCCTGGTTCGAATCCTGAGGATTTTTTTTTATTTATTTTTTTTTAATACACAGGTAGATTTAGATAGTCAAGACTTCTTTTAATAAAATAAATATTTTTCTTTTCGTCAATGAAACACTTAAACCTGGCAACAGCGGTGGGCACTCGAGTTGCAATTGGGATCTAGACGCTAGTGCGCATGTGCGTTCGGCGAAGAAAAAAAATTATGAATATCACAATCCGCATATATACTTAGATATATAAACAAATTTTGAAATACAACGAACAAATTTGTTAATATCAGCGTAACGGACAAAGATAGAAAAAAAATTATAAGATGAAAAATGCGTTTTTAATAAAACTAATACGACTGCATCGATAAAAATAATTAAATATCGAATATCACAATTCGCATAAATAAAAAGGTACGGAACCCTATAAATGAGGGAATGGTAATGAAAAAATCATTAACAATAAACATTATCAGCAAATTTCAAGTTCATTGGTCAATGCAAAGTTAAAAAATACTTCGGAACAAAATTTTGTAAAAAATGCTGACTTTGGCGGCTTCTCATGCCTACGTTTTGCAATATTTTTTTAAAACAAAAAATGTTGTGATATTCTGTTCTGTTTAAGTCTAAAAAAAATGTAAATAGCTTTAAAGCATTCAAGAAAAAAAACTCAAACAAATAATGCTATACACTTTTGTTTTGGTGTATTTTTTATTCTCAGTGTAATTTTTACTTCAGCAAAAATGTTCGTAGTTTATACTTGATTCTACAATATTTACTAAAATCGTGATCGAGCCGAAGTAATATACAGTGTGTCCGTAAAGTATGGAAAAAATTCATTTTTAGCTAAACAGGCCGTTTTAAGAAATAATCCTGAAACACGTCGATTTTTGATTTTAATTTACCGTATTTTAAAACAATAATCTAATATACAGGGTGAATTACTTTCGAGTAATGAAGTCACCGTCATTTTTTTTAAATGGAACACCCCCATTTTGTTTCAATTTTCGGATTACTCTAGCTGAGCTGATTCCAAAAATGTATCACATGTTGATTCCAATTGGTACAGGGTGGACAAAAATACAATAGTTTTGTGTGTGCTCATAAAGTAACGCGTGTAACGAGAAATTATTTCTTATCAATTTAAAAAAAAAACATAGTCGTCTAGTTTTTTGTGAAATGTCATAATTTGTTTAGTAATTTATTGATGTTCAGTGACAGTTTAGTACTACAATATTTTTGGTATTCGTGAATGTTTTAATTATTGCTTAGATTTAATTTGTATTTTTGTCCACCCTGTACCAATTGGAATCAACATGTGATCCATTTTTGGAATCAGCTCAGCTAGAGTAATCCGAAAATGGAAACAAAATGGGGGTGTTCCATTAAAAAAAAATGACGGTGACTTCATTACTCGAAAGTAATTCACCCTGTATATTAGATTATTATTTTAAAATACGGTAAATTAAAATCAAAAATCGATGTGTTTCAGGATTATTTCTTAAAATGGCCTGTTTAGCTAAAAAGGAATTTGTTCCATACTTTACGGACACACAGTATCTGTTAGATCAGGAAATTTCAGGTGTGGGTGCCTATATTATTATTTACGGGGTACATAAAATCATCATTTAAAAATATATTTTTTTGAATACGTTTTATTGAGTATTATTGCGGTATGTATTTTAGGGGACTTACCTAACAGCCACCCCGGCGGTTAAATTACAATTATTTAAGTTTAAAATATTAACAAAAAAAATAATACAAACAAATACCCCCTAATTTACCCAACAGTACGCTCATCAGAGTTTTAAAATGGATTAAAATAAGGGTAGCCCATTGTTGTTACACAAAACGGGCGGCACAAGTAAATTAAATTCACCACTTCTTTTAACTACCGGCTCTTTAAAATCATAGATTTTGTTTGAGCCGCCTGTGCTGTAAAACTCCCATAAAATTTTGATGTCGATTGCGATTATAGTATATATAAAAAAGAAATTTGAAATATTGGGAAATTTCGTAATTTTTATCTGCTTTTATTTGGTCCTCAGTTTACATGTCGGATTATTAATCCCTGTTTCAAACTGTCCATAGCTAAATGTCATAAAGGGATTTGGTCCTCAGTTTACATACTCCGTATGCCGTCTACCCTTGACAATTTCTGGAAGGTAATCTACTACAATATCACACTATATACTTGAATATTCATCTGAGAGCAAATTTAGATCTTTAAGAATTTTTTAATTGTATGGTTTTAGTAGTGTATAAACGTTCTGTAATTAATCAAGTGAAGTATAATCAAATATTTTTCGCACCATACATTTTTAATATAGTCTATTTAAAAATCTATGGTCATTTATTTGGAATTTTAATACGAGGTATTTCAAACATTAAGTTCGATCTTGTATTATTTTTTTTTCAATAAATATATATTGATTTTTTTAAATTTCCACACAAGAAATAAATTTATCAGATAAAGCCCCACAATAAAATCAGTACTTGTATAATTTTGAAATGAAATAAGTAAAAACCGTAAAATCTACCTAAGAGTAATTAAGAGGTAAGTACAATGTTGGCGTTTGAAGGTGAATTTTTACCAGATGGTATACTTAACCTACAAGGCTACAAATAAATTATAATTTAGGAGGAAAAATATTTTGATGTATTTATTATATACCTATAGCATAACTACAATTGTTGCTGTTTTGATCATCTTAAATACTGAAGGTTCGTACTCTTCATTGCCACTTCTCTAATTATATATAATTTTAAGGGCGTCATCCAAATTCTAATTTGTTTAGTCCTGACTTGGAAACAAAATTATTTTGAAATAACTTAAACCTCTTTTTATAAATTACAGGAAGATAAAGAGATAGTAAGTCAATAATAGTTTAATAAAAAAAGGTTTTAATATTCATTTAATTTGGCGATATATAGTACGAGAGCCCACGACCAAATTTTTTGTTTCATAGCAATACGGGCAAAGCCATAGAAAACAGATTGATTCTATCATCTTGGCCTGTCCGAATATTCAAAAATGTCAAAAAAATTAGCCAACCTGTATTGAGTCTGATTTTAGAAATGTAGTTGAATGATAGATTTAATATATCATAAACACATATTTTAAAGCTGATAGTGTCAAGTGTACCCTGGAAAAAAATTTAAAAAAATAAGACAAAAAATAAAAATTAAAGAAATCCGTCTGAAAATCTTTTTAATAAGTAAATTTGTGTTTATGCGAAAGAATCATTTTTCAGCACATTAAATTTTGGGACCGTTAGAAAATGTTAAAAATTTTACCGATCGGTAATATCACAATTCGTCTGAAAACTGTTTGACGTGATAAAATAAAATTTCCAGATGTATAATGAATTGAAATCAGACAATTTTAATGTAGCACCTTTCGAATCAGACAACTTTTTGATACTCTAAAATCATTAAATTAAGTTCCAAGCCTCTTTGCCGTTAAACAAAATGATTTTTCTCAACAGCTCGATACTTTTCGGTATCAAGATATGTAAAAAATGAGACTGTTGGAAAATTCAGTTTATTAATTTTTACACTCAATTAAAATTAAAACCAAATCAAATTCTGATGGAAAAACTTTCTTTCGAATGCATTACTATTCGTCAAAATTTTCCTGACTGAGCGTCGTTTAACGACAGCGTTGCCACTTCTAGTAGATTTCTACTTTTTTGGTAGATTTTCACCTTTTTTCAGAAAATTTTATTAGGCAGATTTTGGTAGATTTTAATAGATAACCTTCAATTATGTAAAAATGCCATTATTAACAATAGAAATATTGTAAAAACTATTTTAATCAAGCATTTACTTTAATTTCTATGTTGTGTAATAATTTGGTATTTTTATTGATTAGATAAGTTAGATTGCTTATTTGTTGGTGATACCCCCTTATGTCTTATGGGATAGTCGAATTTATTCTATAAAACTTTGTAGAAAAATGTAATGGATAATGGTGAGGAAATTTTAGAAAATTTTATTTTATTAATTCTAGTTTTAAGGAAAATAACCTGTTATTTATTGTTTAAAAATTAGACATAAACATAGAAAAACTCGACACTACTCTCAGAAGAAAGTTTCACTCAATAAATTGCGTTAGTTATTGACTCAGTGTAAACGAACAAGCATCAAGTGGGTTCTGAAATAAATTTCGCAGTCGATCAGTTGCTAGTTTTAAAATTTAGGTATACCTAATAAATCAATAATTAATAATTTATTAATCCCTAACTCCAATTCTCTTCTAATTTTCAACTTTTTTGTAAAGTAAGTATTTCTTTAATTGTTTTAGAAGATTTTAGTAGATTCAGGCAAAAATATTTGTAGATTCTCCAAAATAAATGTCGCAACACTGGTCAGAATAGCATGTTGCCTAGTATAAGCAAGGGCCACGAGGGTGGGGGTAACAACAGCCGTTCTTGCCATAGGAGCGTAACAAACAAGTGCCTAGTAGGGATCAAAAAGATCGATTTTTAAGATCGATTCGAATCGTTGAGTCAAAGATCGATCTAAGAATAAACGGATGGACCAAAAAATCGATCTCGTGAAAATCGATTCAATTTATAATCTGATACTAACAATTGTAACCATAAGAAAAAAAATAAAAAAAAAGAAATAATTCGAAATAATTGAAATAAATCGTAAAAATCGCAATAAAATCTAAAAAAATGACAAAAAATCGAAAATAACCAAAAAAAATCAAACGAATAAGAAAAAATTAGAAACCAAAAGAAGGAATTAAATAGAAAGAAAAACAGAACAATGGGAAAATAATGAGAAAAATTGGAAAAAAACTATAAAAAAAAAACAGAAAAAACCAAAAATCAGAAAAATGAGAAAAAAATCAAAAAATCTTTCTGTCTTTCTCTATAAAATAATTATAAATAAGAAAAAAATCATATTGTATGAACAAGTCAAAAAATGTGAAACTTAAATTTATTTTTTATTAAAACAAGCAAATTCTGTTTAATTTTTATTTTGATGGTTTTGTAAGGACAATATTTTGATTGAACCTATTTTAATAATAAAAACATTATTATTTATCAAGTATGTATTCACTTTGGGAGTAAATTAGGTAGCTTAAAACTTAATTAATTTATATGGAATCAATAACCATGTATTAGATTTTAGTCAAGTTTAGAAATACCTACTCAAAATAATCGATCTCCGATCTCAACTATTTTCTCCGATTCTTAGATCGATCTCAACTTAAAGAAATAGATCCAAAAAATCGAATATTGAGTCACAATAGATCGATTCTCGATAAGATCGGATCGAGATCGGAAACCCTAGCGCCTTAGGCAAGTGCCGGGTGACTCCGAAACGTTCTTTCCGTTTTTATTTTTATAGACGACATTGAACGTTTCTGAAAACAGTATTTTTAGTATACCGACAGTTATACAAAAAGTTTTTGACGTTTTTGAAAATGTGCTTGAGCCACATGCTACGCGAAATTTTTTTGAAAACTAACAATTCCACACCAACAATTTTATTTTGAATATGTAGCCGTGGAAATACATATGACATATTTCTCAAAAAAAAACTGGACACTATTCTCATATATCTAATTTTAATTGACCTAATAACACTTTTAAAAGATATAACATATTTAAGATAAACTCCGAGTCTGGTCCATTATGTGGGTGAATTTTGTAGGTTAATCAGCCATTATTCAAAGGTAAATACTAAGAATTTCATGAGCAATTTAAAATTTGATGTAGATTAGTATTTACCACACTTCCTTTTAATTAATTTCAAGTGCTGTATATTATTGATACCTATTTCATGCAATTAACCACGATTAATATACCAAGTGATATAGGCAATGCTCTAAACGAAATGTTAATTTTTAACGGATATTATACCGACATCAACGTTTCGAAAATTTACTGTCATATTAAAATCGTTAAGTAAATTTAGGTTATTTTTTTAACCGCCACAACGCTTATTATCCTCATAATTTTTTTACGTAACTTGTAAGACTTTTTTAATAAATATGTCACTGGATAGAAGCCAAGAAAATGACAGTGCCAGGAAAAACCAAAATGGTGGATGATACCGACTGGCACCTATACTTTTGTGTAGCTTTTTAAACTAAAAGCTTTTTGCACTTTGCTTACGTGTTACTTAATTTCGGTAATTGGTGGTTGAATAACGGCATTGTGTCGTTATAAAAACGATTTACTAGATTTATGACGTTCATTTAAAAGACATTAAGGACAAAAGACAAAGGAAGCTAAAATCTATTTTTGCACTTTTATTGGAGGTATCAACCTTAATTTTTTTTTGTTGGTGGAAATTGCTTAGATCGAAACATTTACAAAGCTGTCAAGGTTTATAAAAATTGGAAAAAAAACTGAAGTATCAATACAAAGTTTGTTTTTACATAGTAAACTAGAAGAAGAAAACTGGCATTTATTGCCAATGAGCTGTCTAATTGTCTGTAAGGTGCGTTTAGTAATGCCACAAGAAGGAACAATTTGCATAAAGGAAATTGAAATGAGGATTTATATATTATTTGGTTATTCGCTTATTAGAATTTAGGGTAAAATTATAACATTAGCGAGTTCATTGGGCTGATGTACTGCACTGAAATACATGTGATGTGACGATAAAAATAATTAATTACCAAATTTAATTTAGCCTGAGGTTTTTATGTGAATTAATTTTTTTGATATTGTATTTCAATTATTTTGTTTTATTTTTACATCCAGTTTACTGTAAAAAGGAAACGTGTCTAAAATGTAAAAGCATTCTTTTTTTCTTACAAAAAAGTTTATTAAATTTGCATTTATGAATTTTAACAGAATCGAAAGATGATTCATATTTTTGAATATTTTCTAATTGTATAATAAAGACCAAAGACCGGGACAGTTTGTTTTTTATATTGTAAAAATTACAAAATTTGGACTTTGGACTCTTTCTGCATTAGCGGTTCCATGCAGATGACACTGGACGATCTCGAACCACCCCCATAAGTACATTCAGTATGTACAGTTCAAGCAAAATTAGGAATGGAAAAAAGATAATTGAACACTTCAGTATACTGTATGGAGACCATAAATTGGAAAGTAAAGTTGCATGCAAATAATTTTATTGGAAATAAACTTTTCAGATAGTTCATGTAAGCAAATATAGAAAATCGGTAATTAGTGTTAATATTATCGATAGAATCACTATTATGCACTTCTGAACTACGTGGTTATGCACCCTTGGATCAGTACTTTCACTCGCATTGCTGTTAATATTTTGGTTACTTGAACTTTCACCGTGAACATCTAAAGTATTTTGTTTGTTTGAAATTTCATTTATTTGTCTTAACTCGCGCCTTGTTTTGACTTTATAATAAGAATCAGACATGGTTATGTTTGTTGCAACGGAGTACTCCTAAACAAACTCTGCGAAAACGGTCGACTCGATCTGTTTCGTGAATCCCCACTAATACTTGGAGAGGGAAGAAGGTCTCTCAGCCGACAGTATAAAAGTAGATATTATTTACAAAATTAATAAAAAATAATCAATTAGTAATTTAATTTAAATTATATTATATTTATTTCAAGTCATAAGATACAATAACATTTAACTATAACATTATTTTTTTTTATTATTACAATAAATAACTATTAATATTAATACTGACCCAAGCGTGGACTAACATAGGTACGATGTTAGGCTACCCAGTGTTGAACCAAGATTTGGGTAATCATTGGAATTGTCAAGACTGGGTTACACAATGTTGAACCAAGCTTGGGTAGCCATCAAAGGGTCGAGGATAGGCTATCCAGCATTGAACCAAGCTTGGGTAACCATTGGAATGGCCAATACTGGGTTACCCAGTATTGAAGCAAGCTTGGGAAACCATTGAAATGGCCATGACTGGGTTACCAACATTGAACCAAGCTTGAGTTGCCATCAAAGGGCCGAGGTTAGGCTACCGAGCATTGAGCCAAGCTTTTGTAACCATTGGAATGGCCAAGACTGGGTTAACCAGTGTTGAACCAAGCTTAGTTAAACATTGGAATGGCCAAGGGTAAGATATTTTTGAAGTTTGTGAAGATATTGGGAAATAAAGAGATGTTTGATATAGATATAAATCCTACTTGCATACAACAATCTCTTACAAATCTACAAAAAGTAAAAAAACTACTTAATTATCATAGGGGAGACAGGGGAATATGAGGGGCAATCGGATCACCCGCATATTTCAAAAGCCCCGCGATAATATGCGTCAATCCAAATGCTGCAGTCTTCAATAAGCATGGACTGACCCTTCTTTCATAGTACGTGGTTATATACCAGTGACTGTTTTATGGACGAAATTTCAAAAATATCAAGTTTCGATCTAATTTTTACTGTATACAAAAGTAAATATAATATATATTTGCTTTGATATATGGAAACGAGCATTTTTGTGCTTAATAAACATAAATCTTATCGTGTAGCTGGTTATTCCAATAGGTGATATAGGTTATGTTTTTATGATGTTCATAAATACAAAAGTAATGGGATAATGAGACCATTGTGTGACCTAATTACCCCATAGGTGGCCACATTATCCCATATAAAAAACTACAAAACGTTCATTGGAGGAACCAGTTCTATAATATTGTTGCTTGACAATCATTTAAGCTATGTTTCACTAGAATAATGGAATAGTTATAGTGTGTCTCCCACCACATACTTCACATCGGCTTCGACATTATATGTTGCCTTTTTTGTTCCTTTAAAAAAAGCAATAAATCTTGAGATAGATCTTCACCTCAAAACAACCAATATGAAAGAGTAGGCCAGTATGACATTGCTTCTATTTTGACATTGCTTCTATTTTCAAATCTACCTATAATAACGCCTCGTCAGTGAAGATATATGTAAAAGGATTTGAGTGGAATGGCATTTTTCTACTAAATCCGAATTACTTTGATGAGACTCATTTGCAACTTCTGCTGAAGATTTGTATCTAGATGTTTCTGGAGTTAAAGTTACAGGCCCTTTAAACATGAATGTCAATGAGAATGGACCTTTAAACAAGACTGTTGCCGGACCTTCAAACATGGTTGTTGCCGGACCCTCAAACTTAGATTTTGCCTTTAATTTTAATGCTGCCGGGCCGTCAAACATGCAAATTGCCGTTGGGGTCTCAATTGGAATTAAGGAAAGTGAAAAAATATATTCGCTAAAATATTACCCGTTCCCAAGAGGGTTAAGGAGATCAGAAATGTTCGAAAAATTGTTGTTCCCAAATTTTGAGATCGACAACACTTAAGGACGAGCTTATCGAAATAAGTTTAAAAAAAGAAAAGAAATTAAAGGGTTCAGTTCCGAAGAAAAAGATTATGAAAGTTAAAAAAAGTATTCATTAGGCACATCAACTGAAAAAGTGGAGATTGACGATGAAGGGTTAAAGGATCCAGAAGCGTCAGATGATGAGGAAGTTTGTCTTGTGTGTGGCGATTATGGAAAAGGTCGAGAGACATGGTATAGGTGTACCATATATGTAAAATAGGCGCACAAATATTGTAATGGGGTCGATGGTCCTAGAGGATCTATTTGGCCGTAATGTAAGGCATATACAATGAGTGTATATATTATAGAATAACTTTGAGTATAAGAGGCATCAAAAATCCTCATATTGAGAATACTATTCAAGATATCCCATAAGGTAGCCTCATGGCCCCGGTCTTCAAGATTCTGTATAAAGAGGAGGCTCTGTATAAAGGAGAAACGCTTGCAAGGTCATATAAATACAACACCAAAAATAAAGTTGCTGCAAAAAAAACAGAAATGAAAAAGAAAAGAGAAAAAACATCAGGACAAAGGACAAGGCACACTTTTAATGTAATCTCTGGATCGATAGATTTTTTTGAAGTTTTAGTATGTTATTGAACATATAAAAGTAAGTATTTTTTACCGTTGCCCCAAACCTGTAGGTACACTGGGTGTAGCAGATAATTGGGACAATGTTAGATAGCATTGCCATATGAAAGTTGAATCTTTTTTAAATTCGGAAAAAATATGATTTTGCATAATATGTAATTATATTAAACTAAATTTTTAATATAAAGTATAGAACAACATGAATGTTGATTATACAATATTGTTTTTTTTAGTTTTTTTTCGATTTTTTTTTTATTTTTTCCGATTTTCGCATTTTATCTAATTTTTTCGATTTTGGTTTTTCGACTATTTTGGATTTTTTTGTATTTTTATACATTTTTTGTTGGATTTTTCTGCGGTTTTTGTTTTTTTTTTAATTTATTTTGTATCTTTTTCCATTTTTTCTATTTTTTCTGTTTTTTTTCTTCTATTTTTCCTATTTTTTTCAAATTTTTCTATTTTTCTATTTTTTCTGGTTTTTTCTATTTTTTTTATATATTTTTGAATTTTGTTGAATTTTTTGTATGTTTTTAGATTTTTTTGATTTTTTTTAAGGATTTTTCAGTATTTTGTCACTATTGGTAAATATTTGCGAAATACTTAATACAATTAATTTAACACTTTTGTGGAAAAATGTATTTCTAATCACTATGAAATACGTTGTGAAGGCAGTTCTATATACCTAACTTATAAAACCTTAAGTCAAAATTTTTTGCTACACCCAGTATACCTACAGGTTTGGCGCAACGGTAAAAAATACTTACTTTTATATGCTCAATAATATACTAAAATTTCAAAAATATCTATCGATCCAGAGATTGCATTAAAAGTGTGCCTTGTCCTTAAACGAAGAGTAGAATTATCGACTGATTGTGAAGATAACGAAGATCTTTCCGAAATCTCTTAATTGGTCTATATTAGGAAAACGAGCCAAACGCTCGTTGAGTTTCGACCATTGCCTAATTCCTCTTCAGGTGACAATCGTACCCTTAATTTTTTTTCACATGGGTGCATAGGCTGCTTTGCAGCAGTAAAACGTCTCCTATAGTATATCTTTTTATGTACACTGCACTGTTTAATATAAATTTTAATAGTGTAACGATGCTGGCCATATCTGATGCAGTGTACATAGAATCTTGATGACTCATCGCTAGAGAAGCATGAAGATTCAACGGGATATCTCTCGAATATTCTCGGATCGCGAGGAAGTAATAGATTTACCAAAATGGGTATAAATAAGACGGAAAGGACCGGCAAGAGTTAGTTGTATATTGAATAAATTAATATATGTTGTCAGTCATGTTTGATATAAATTAGAAGTGTATTATTCTAAATAAATTAATTAGAATTCGATGGAGTGTTTAAATTCAAGCGAACGCAAAGTACGAAAATATTACAATGGTAAAATTGTTTTATTTATTTTGATATATTTTTTTACAATATGAGAGGTATAGCACTGATATGTCCTTAAAGTAAAAATACAATTTTTCTACGTTCATGCAAAAAACTTATTAATCTATATTTAGTGGAGAAACTGGTTCTTTATGGCACTTATGCAATAAAACTTTTATCGCACTCATCTGTTAGTCTACTACAGCGTTTTGTGATCATGAATGACAAACATAAACATTCAAATCGATGTCATATTTAGTAAACCTACTGCCACCTAAATAAAACATATTTGGTTTTTGAATGTAGAAAAAATAATATATCAAATAAGTGCAATAAACACTTACTTTTTGCACTAGTTCTTGTCATTATTTTCAAAACATAAATTTAGCTACTTCATAAAAATCTAATAAGCTTAGACGTTTAGAGAATTTTTTTTATTATTTTCTAAATTTTCGATTGTTTCAGATTCGCTGTCTGATATGTCGACCCTCCACTCCGACTTCGCTACCAGTCACCAATCCGAAGAGGGGCCGCGGGACCCCAGCCAACCTAACCGCAAGAAACGTTCACGAGCTGCCTTCACACACGCGCAGGTATTCGAGCTCGAGCGAAGGTTCAGCCAACAGAGGTATCTCAGCGGTCCCGAAAGAGCGGATCTAGCGGCAGCTCTCAAACTGACAGAGACACAAGTCAAAATTTGGTACCAAAATAGAAGGTAAAACTAAAAAATTCTATTAAGAACAAATATTTTTTTAAATACGGTCCTGTACTTTTTATTTCATTTTGAAATCCACATTTTTTTCTTTATTTAATTATGTAGAACAACTAACTAATTGGGTTTGTGCAATTCACTTCACTTTTCTAAGTACGATCCTTTTCCATTTCATTGTAAATATTTATATTGACAATTTAATTCATGTATAAAAAATCCCATAAGCCGCGTGATTTTGTCATTAGGACAGCGAAAAAAGTTTGACCTAACTTTTCCTGCGACAATAACGGAACCTAACTTTTGAAGGCATGACAACCAGCATTGTAAACAAATTTTTGATGACGTTATGTCAATTTTTCTCGAACTTGTCAGAAAAGTTTTCATTTTCCGACTCAAGCTATTTTTAATAATTGTGTTTTTAAAAATTGCACTTTTCCGTTAAATTTTATTTTTTAATTTATTGATTAACATATTCATTAAATTGTCTTACCGAATTACACTGTAGCTTTTTTTTGAGCCGAAATAAACTTGACATTTATAATTCGAATTTTGTTGCCATTAGGTAATTCAACTCAAAAAACTACGGACTCGCAATTTTTTCAGAGGCAGTTTTTTTCATTAAATTACCAGGAAACAAAATTCTTATTGATACATGTTAAGTTTACTTCGACAAAAAAAGCTCGTGTAATTATAAGTGATAAATTAACTCCTATATAATAGTATATTAGGTATGCAACGATAATATAATGATAGCGATTAATACACGAGCATGTTGTAGCATACGAAACGAGCTGCAAGCGAGTTTCGTATAAAACATGCGAGTGTATTCATGGCCATTACATGAGAGTTACATACGCTATTTTTTCTACTCCCATTAATAAATGAAATACATATTTATTTTAAGACTTTCATTTGTTAATTATCTTAAAGGAAAAGGAACATTTTTATAACAATGAAAAGAAATACTTTTTACTTACTTAATCCATATTGCACATCTACCATTACGGGTGTAAGGCTAAACACTTTTTTTCACAACATATATTAATTAGTAACCTTTTTAGAATATATTAATAAGTTAACCTTTTTTCTTATCGATTTTAAACAATTTAAAATATTTTGACAGCTGTCAAAATAATTGTCAACTTCGTTAAAAAATAACTCGATTTTATTCGCTGAAAAATTTGTACTTTTAAAATAACCGCCTGCTTTGCTAAAAATAATTCGAATATATTGGCTGAAAGAGCTGTATCTCAATGAAATCCAGTTTCATAATGAATCTCATTATGAAGCTGGTATTAGTCTTTTCGTATTATAAAATAGGAGAATAAAAAATGTGTTATTTAATGATGACAGTTCTGTCATTTTGACAGCGCCAAAAAAGTGGATTCTTTTTATCCCCTTAAAAACGCCTGTTCCTCATAATCAGACATCATCTTGTAGTCAGTTACAATTATTAAGAATTGCTAATATTCAAACATATAAAATGAATCATTTTGGTAAAGTTTCCAATCAACAAATTACTGAAAATATACACAAGCGAAAAACGGAAATATTTTTGCCGTAATTTCGTGTGTTCGAAAATTTAAAGTTACGAAAATAAATTTCTGAATAGGTATATAAGAGTGGGCGATTCACGACCACCTAAGATGACTTGACTGTCAAAGTATTGATGGGCAATATTCTGAAGTTTCAGTTAGGTGTATTAAACCTTGGACTATATAGCTTAAATGGGCCTCAAAGCAGAGCAAAAATAACCATTACTTTTACTGGAAAAAAATTAACTTTAGACCTTTGTCTTGGGTCGCGATTGCCCATCTATAGGGGTAATGAAGACCATGGAGTGGGTAATCAGAACCAGTAATATTTGAATTTTTATGTATCAAAATTAATCGTAACTATAAATCAACGAATAATGAAACACTAGGTCATACCACAATAATTTCATGAAGGTTGTAAAAATTTTTAACAAGGGGTGGCGACATGTTTCAGCCAATCGATGACCATCCTCAGGCTTATAATACAAATATGAGACTGGTTGACGGAGACATTTAAAAACCAATAAAAAATTTTTGTAAATGCTGAAAATAAATGAATGCAGTTTAACAACACAAGTTAATGAAGTTTAACAACACATAGCATAGTGGAGGTTACAATAAGGAATACCTACATATTAATCAAAAAAATTTTAACTCAGAATTTAAAATTTAACGGCGTAATTCTCCACCATGTGGCAAATAACTGAAGAGAAATAATAACAATTTTGTGTTGACAAATGACAGATTGAAATTTGGCATATTATTGAACCGAAGTAACCACAAGGACGAAGCATCAGACGACAGACTGAACAAATGGGCTAGAAGAAAAAGAAGAAGCGAATCGGATTGAAATTAAAGAGAAGAATTATAACCTAAGTATTGTAATGTGTATAACAACAAAAATTAGAAGAGTAAATTTAAAAATAAATAATTTTCGCTGGGATAGAGCTGTTCATTCAGAAAAGTAACATTATTATTAGAAAGAACTTTCTTGATTTCAAACTCTCAACTAGATTTAACTTTCGTTCAATGATGTATTTCTCCTGTTTTTTATATATTTGACTGTTTTTTTAGAATTTTTACGCATTTTTCGCTGTTTTCTTTATTTTCCTATTTTCTTTACTTTTCTCATTTTTCAATTTTCCTTATTTTTATATTCGTATTTTTTCTTATCTTTCCTATCGTTCCTATTTTTCCAATTCTACCTGTCTTTCAATATTTTTTCCTATTTTTCCCAATTTCATTTATTTTTCCTGTTATTTTTTTCCAATTTTACTTTATTTTTCTATAATTTTCATCATATTTTTCGCTTTTTTCTCCTTTTTTCCTAATTTTTCCTTTTTTTCCTATTTTTTCATATTTTCCCTTACTTTTTCCTATTTTACCCTATTTTCTGTGTATTCTTCTTTTGTCACAGTATTTCATGTTTTTCACTATTTATCCCTATTTTTACATAATTTACCCTATTTTTCCTTATTTTCTCTATTTTTTTCTATTTTTTCCTATGTTTCCTTATTGAATAATAATAATAATAATAATAATAATAATAATAATAATATCTTTGTTCATAAAAAAAACAATTTATATTGTATCGGTTTCGTCATAACATTTATAAAAATCGAGAGAGGGAAAGAAAGAGAAAAAAGTTGAATATAAAATAAAAAACAGATATAAAAAAATTACAATAAGGTTACAATCACTTAAAGGCCAAAGGCTGTTAGTTACCAAAAAATGAATATTTGTAATAAAATCAATCGTAAATTAAGTACAATTTTAGGTTCCGCTTAAAATTTTTTTCCTATTTTCCCCATTTTCCTCTACATTTTTCCGTTTCACGCCACTTTTCATTATTTTATCTATTTTTCCTTATTTTTCCCAATTTTCTTCTATTTTTTTTTATCTTTTCCCAAAAAATCAAATGAGAATATGTCCGATAATGCCGAAGATAAAACAGTCTCTATACATATATTATGTATAGCAATACAGGGTGTGTCACGTAGACGGCCCATTAGCCATATATGGAAAAGTAATGTTATTTCAAATTTGAAAATTTATTTACACAGGTTTGTCAATACGCTCTATCTAGTGAAAATATTTTCATCTTTCGGTTTATACAGGGTGTTTCGAAAGTAACGATCAACTTTGTTATTTTAAATAGAACACCCTGTCATTTTTTACATTTTTAGATTCGTCATGAAAAGCTGATTTCAAAAACCTTAACACTTCTATTATAAAACGAATAGTTTTGAAGTTATAGACAATTGAAAATCGCATTTTTTAAACTTTAAGTAATTGCTCCGGTCAAACGACATTAAATCGCATAAAACGGCTTACATTTTCCTGCCTTAACTTTTTGAGTTCTATTTTGTGACATAAGAAAAAAATTCATACAGGGTGATCAAAATTTCGATCATTCTGTATACATTTTCTTCTTATGTCAAATGGTAGAACTCAAAAAGTTAGGATAGGGATATGTAAGCCGTATTATCGGATTTTATGTCGTTTGGCCGGAGCAATCACTTAAAGTTGAAAAAATGCGATTTTCAATTATCTATAACTTTAAAAACTATTTAGTTTATAAAATAAGTGTAATAGGTTTTTGAAATCAGCTTCCCACGAAAAATCTAAAAATGTAAAAAACTACAGGCCGTTCCATTTTAAATAACAAAGTTGATCGTTACTTTCGGAACACCCTGTATAAACCGAAAGTTAAAAATATTTTCATTAGATAAAGCGTATTTACAAACCTGTGTAAATAAACTTTCAAATTTGAATTACCATTACTTTTCCATATATGGCTAATGGGCCGTCTACGTGACACACCCTGTATATCGTTGTTTATACATATATAGATATACTTATTCTATGTCAGCCATCGTTTTTCGCCTTTTTCTATCCCTTATAATCAAAATTGTGCAAAATCCTTTCTTAGATGGTGTCTATGTTATGAACAGAATATACTCAGGTATCAAAAAATATTGGCTGGCAAAACATTATTTTACATTATTTTTGTGCGTTGAAAATATTATCTGAATATTGAAATTGAATATTGGCTAGAAGTCGAAGTGTTAACATTTTGTAAAATTGGCAAAACATTGATTTAAAATAACTCCAAATATTGGAATTCAATGTGGGGAGATATTGAGTTTCAATATTAATTTTCCATATTGGGGAACTATTGATTTACCACAACAATATTATTGGTATCAGAATCTGATATAGATGTTTTATAGTAAATTGGTCTAATATTGGTAGAATATTGGCAAAATATATCTTACATATAAGTAGAATATTGACTATGCATATCTTGATATTGAAAATTAGCATTACATTTATATTATAAAATATATCATCACCATATTTAATCGTAATATTGGTCCAATATTGACTTTCGTATTTAGTATCTTGCCAGTGTTTTATTTCTTCACAATCTTTTACGGTTATAAAAGAAACATGTAAGCTGAAAACACTTCACTTTAATAACAAATACGAAGTCATATAAGCAGAGAGGTCCATTTCCTAATGGACAAATATAAAAAAAGTTATATAATACTTACTTAATACCAAGATTTATTTATGTATTTAACGTACAATGCTAACGCCATCTAAGGGTAATATTTTTCAATATATTATAAATATTTAACATAAATTTCCTACCAATATTGTTTTATTATCTAAGCATCATATTCTGGTCGAATATATTATTAGTATATTGAAAATATTTTTCCAATGTTGATTTTATGTGGAAATTCAATATATTATAAATATTGAATATAAATGTACAACCAATATTATTATATGATGTAAGAATCGTATTATTTTCCAATATCATTAGAAGATTGAAAATATTTAACCAATATCGATGTTATACGGAAATTCAACATTGTATAAATGTTGAATATCAATATCTGACCAATATTCTTTAATTATTTGGGCATTATATTTTTGTAATATATCATTAGTATATTGAAAATATTTTCCCAATATCAAATGCATATATCTTTCTAATATACGATAAATATGTTCAAACAACATTTTACTTATATTGGTTTCAGATGAAAAATATTTGCCCTATATTAAAATTTTGAGCCAATATTTTGCCAATTCCTGACCAAGATTCATTTATACCTGGGTATGCACAAAATTTCAAGTCTCTGTGGTAACTAGATTTCGCTCTACGTTGATTCTATGTCAGTCAGTCAGGACTTCTATTATATCGCTTTTTATTTTCGATATCTATGTATGTCTAGTATTATTACTGGTATTCCATCCCATTGTATTCATAAATTATATCTTTTGGAATAAAAACATTATTTTATATCACTTTAAAATTATCCTTTAAAGTATCTTCAAAAGTACCCGAAAAAGGGATCCGGATACTTGTATCCGATAACATTTTAGGTGAAAGTATCCGTGCTTTTTTAAAAAGTATTTGTAAATTGTAAATATCCGTAACCGACCCAACTCTGGTTCTTTCCTACGTGCAAATTCTTAAAAATTTTTTATCCAAAATATGATCAAAAATATTCAAGTTAAAATGAACAGGACCACACTTAAAAAATACCTAAAGTACAGTTCATTGTCTAAACATAATAAAAAAATTAAGTGATTGATAGTATGAATCGATAGTTACTTCATTTTCCTACTTTTTCCTCTATTTCTCCATTATTTTTAAACAAACGTCACAAACAATTTTTATTTTGACAATCTTAACCATTTTTTAAATTAACATTAATATATTGCGCGCCACCTATGTATAAAGATGAGCTAATTTCACACACGGTATAGATCTCTTTTGTGTCAGATTATGTCCTTATAAACAAAGATTTTTTCTATTGTATATATATATATATATATATATATATATATATAAGACTGATGATTCAAAATTGAACCTAACGAACACTTTTATACCTTAGCCAAATTATATTGCGACAATTACTAATTCTTCACTAATAAATACTTCACAAATAAATACTGTTTTTTGGGTGTACCAAATTTTATCAATATGATATATTAACATTAATTTCCTTCATTTAAGTTTTGCAATTAAAAACTCAGTTGAACTTTTTATTTATATATTTTTCTCTTGCAGATATAAAACCAAGCGGAAACAGCTCCAAATGCAGGAATCGAGTCTTCTAAACCAAAGCGCAAAACGCGTAGCAGTCAAAGTGTTAGTTAAAGATGATATCCCAGTTTTTTTACAACAAAAAAATCCCCTTTACCAAAAAACATACTACCCCGACCAATCGAAAACGGACTATTTCATGGTCCAAAAATACCCAAAAACCATACAAGAATCCATGTTAAGCTTGTGCCAGCAATATTCTAGCTCTATGCAACTTTTCCCTTATTTTAATTACTACCATCCCAACATGGTGGGGAATATGAGTCAGCATGAGGACGAGAACAATATAGAGGGAAGAGACGAGCGTAATTAATTGCATATTTTTTCTAATAGTAATTTTGTTTCTTACACTGAGAAAAATTTCTAAACAGAAAAAAAAATAAAAATTACTTTTGCACGTTAAGATTTTTTCTCAGTGTACAGTGTAGGTAAGACGATGTACAGTGATCGTCAAAACTGTGGATGGAGAAAATTTTGTAAACAGGATAATTAGAATTTCTAATAAACTATATATACCTGGGAGATATGAAAAGAATAATAAACATAATTGTATTAAATAACAATTATTTAGCTAGACAACTATATATATATATATTTTATATAATTTGTTTACATTATTCTTTTCCTACTTCTTTCTTGACCTTTCATGTATATATAAATAAATAAAAAATAGCAATAACTTTTGTAAATATTAAAATTTAAAATAATAATACTGTTCCATATTTCTAACGATCACTGTATTTGGCACTGATTATATGTACAGAGTGATTCGTTTTTATTTGTCTTTAAAAACAGACTGTAAGAATTTTTGAAAATTAAGAATCTGTAACGAATCATCCTGTATTTAGATTTAAGCAATAGGATCTCTTAGATGACGTAACTTTTTAATGCAATGTTTTTGTAAGTTTGCAAATGAAAAATCACACTGCTGCTAAAATTGTAGAATATGTTCACAAGTGCAATATTTTTTTTTATATATAAAGACACCTACATTTAGTCAATAAATTTTTTTGTTTTTTTTTTTCAATTTTTAGTTAGACTTACAAATTAAAAATACCAAAGAATTTTAATGTATATTGTATTATATGTAAATATATTTTTTTGTTTTATTATTATAGATTTATTGTCACTTCTATTTGGCACTTTCACGCAATAAATAATATTTATGAAAATATGTTTTTTATTTGGAAAATCCTATATTATCGAAATGAGAAAAAAGTCATATCACATTTTTTCTGATTTTCTAAATGCTGTAGGTAAAATATATACACTTTCAAAATAGAATGAGTAGTTTTTAACTTAAAAAAGTGATAATAATTAATAAAATTATAAAATATTTCAGAAAAAAATCGAGATCGAACAAATACATTCAAATCCCAAAGGTTATCCATATCTCAAATGTGGTCCAAAGTTTAAGGTAATAAAGCACAAAGTCTGGTACCACAAAATTTTGTGGTACCTGACTTTGTGCTTTATTACCTTAAAATACATTCAAGGCTCTAAAAGATAGGAAAAAAAAGTATATGTAACTGAATTATTTTAAAAATATAAGTCAGAGCTAAAAAATGGACTTCTTTATTAAAATCAACACCAGAGCTGTGACGAGTACTGACAAAAAGTGCTTATTTGATGGATCTTTAGCAATAGACTAAAATACTAGAATTGGGTATTTGCGTCATTGACCGATTTTTGAAAAAAAGTTTTTTTTTTAATTGGGACAACCTGTATCGATATTTAAACACTCTAGGGTTGGTTGTAACTTAATATCGTGAGTCTGTTAAATATTTATATGAATGGAAGTCTGTAAAATTCACATTGTTTACTAAGTGTGATGCCATGTGCTTAACACACTTGACTGGAGAAATATTAAAGTAAATATTTGTTTATGTGACCATTATAATAACTACTGTTTTTACTAAATCAACAAATAGGGAATAAGTAATGTTTTTCTGTCAATTAAAGAACTTAAACATACATTTTGTTAATATAAAATACGTGTCTACAAATGTAAAGCCAAAATCTGAACTGTAGACAAAATTCTTCGACGGAAATGAACTTAAAATATCCTTAATCTCTTTCAAAACTAAATTGACTTTTGAAACTTGCAAGTTCCTTATAATCCCTCGCCCAGAACAGTTTTAATTTCCATATGAAAAGCCCTTACTCACTAAAATATTCCAAAAACCTTAAGGTGGGTATTTTACGACGAGATTCAGATTTAAAATAATACGGTTTGATGGTTAATTAAAGAAAGAAGGTTAGAAAACGATTTACTAACTATATGAAAAGAAACTAAAGTAAAAAGAATTATTATTAATATTATTAAAATAATCAGGCCAGTACCAAAAAACATTATATGCCCTACTGGTACTTTTACCATAAGCAGAGTTACCTAGGAGATTATTAAATGAACATTAAAAAATGTCTGCTTCTTTTCTTTATTAATATACAGGGTGGATTATGGATTTTGACCAAAACAATGTTTGGTCATATCTTTTCAAGTCGATTTGTCTCATTTTTTGGTCAAATTGTGTATTGGTATCTAGCAACTAACTGACATATTCAGAATAAAAAAATTCCAGGACCGGAATCGCGAAAAATATGAATAAGATGTCATTCGATTCGGAATAGCGTGTAGATAATTTTTGAAAAAATTCTAGAGCCGCTTGCAAAAATTACAAAAGTTATAAACAATTACTAAAAAAAAATGGGGTTTGCTTCTTTGTAAATATCTCAAAAACTATTTGACATTTTTCAAATTTGAAAAAAGATTCAGAAAGAGCAGGAAATTTATAAAAAAAAACTGTACCTCCCGGATCTGTAGAACCAATATTTATAATTTTCCCAGAGTGTTGAAAATACGGCCGAAAACGGGGACTACGGCTTGTGTAAGCGCTGTCCACTTTGGACCTTTAATGAATAAACATTATTTAAACTTATTAAATATGAAAATAAAAAATTGAAAAATTCAGGCATCTACTGGATAGATTTATGAACAATAGACCGTGGTCAAAAAAATTATCGCTATTTTTCTATTAATTATGCATTAGTTAATTAACAATTTTTTCCTACTTGAACATGAACATTTTAAGTGAGAAATTTTATTATTTTGATTCAATTATTATTTGGTTTTCCACAATATTTAAGATGTAATTATTTCTTGTTATTTTGGCTATTAATTTTTTTTGTAAGAAGAAGAGGTTTGCAACATTAATATCTTCTGAATTTTGTAATTATCTATTTGTTTCCTTTTAAATAGATACATGGTTCTTTTCCTGGGAGCTATCTAAGCCAATGAGAATTTTTTTTTGAGAGCTACCTAAGCAGTTCTTGTGGAATTACCAAAGCAGTTTTTTTGAGCCACCAATGCAGGTTTTCTACCACTGAATTAGAATTTTTTTTTTATTTGGATCACCAGACAATGAGAATATTTTTTTTGGGAGTAGGTACCATTGAGCCTACCTATATACCTTTTTACTGCAGTAACCCACGCACAGGTGATTTCCTTTGGGTTCGGAAACATTACCCTACAGTTATAGAATTTTTCCTTTAAATATTATATTAACTTTGTTGTTAAATTTAAATTCAATCCTTTTTAATTTTGTTTCATAATTCTTAATTTACTTTTTTTGTTCAGGAGGGAAAGGTTTATAATTTTTGTCATTTTTTTTCAACAATCAAAATGTCTGGCGCCCACTAGTATATTCATTCATTTTTTTGCTTAATCTTTCACTTAGCTTCCAGCATACGAATTCACCCCTAAGATAAGAGTCTAAATAAAAAAAGATCTCATTCTTTAGTTCAAAAATTTTTTTTAGAAACTATTACATTACACTGCTTCATATCCAATTATTCACCCTGTATATAATATATCTAAAATCTGATATGATTTTTCCAGATGACATGAATAGACAGTTAAACGTGGGTGTTTTTGTTACACTTGACTTACATTTTTAATTAAATATTCATTTTAAAATCATGTTGAAAATGGCAACGAAAAATCTTACCCTATAATAATTGTTAGTAATTATAAAGAAATCTTAAAAATAAAAAATAACGGCACATACTGGTGATCCAGTATAGTAAATAACATAATTAATTTACAGGACAAGATTTAAAAATATCTGGTTTGTGTCAAAAATTCACCCTGTATGTAACTTTTTCCTAGTTATTTGAATATATTGTTTAAATAAATAATAATATGTGTTAAATAGGATGTTTTAATTTTAATGTAGCTAAAATTAAATCGCCTTTGGAATAACTTCTTGAATTTGATTCTTTAGTTTTGTTTAATATAAAAGCAAAAGAATAATTTTAGCTAAAAAGATTAGTTCATTTATAAGAATTTCATAAATTGACTTATCTTTCAGTAATAGTCAAATGTCAAAAAGAATTGGAATAAAGTATAGTTTATAATATCCGAGTTGCATCCCAAAAATTTAAGTTTTACCTGACCAAGAAAAGGTACCATCCGAATTACATCCCCCTCAAAATAAAGGTATTTACTGATTATTAAAACTATTTTTGGTAAAATCCGTAGCAAGGTTGCCAGTTTGTGCTAAAATTCTATACTCTTTAAAAAATTTAAGGTATATCTTACCTTGCACAATGAATTATAAAATTTAAACATTTTAAATCAGTTTGCACTTAATTACATGATTTTTTTTATCTTTCAGTTTATAGGAGAAGGCGATCCTTTACTAGGATATGATATACCTTAATACATACAAACTGAAAGTTTAGTTATTTATGTTTAATATTTAGCAGCTAATGAATTTCTTTATATGGAACAAAAATTTCTCAATTTGAAAACTAATCGAGTGGTGCTTTGCGTCTACAGATATCAGGGACGGTTTTCATAATAATTGATAAAAACCAAAATTGCTAATATTTACCCAAAAACATGAACCACATCAGTAATAGAAGTTTTTAAAAGAGCTTTACAATCTCGTTTTGTACATTGTCATCTCTTTACTGCATTTTTTGAAAACAGGATGTATAAACCCTGAATAACAATTAGCCTGTTTCCTTTGAAGATTTAAAAAAAAATCCACCAGAGGCAGCACTAGCGGGGGTACAAACATTTTGATTTCCCTATTGAAACTAATGCTAAACGTACTTTAAAAAAATGGAATTAACGGAAGATGATGTACCAATCACGCCCACGGCATGCAAGCCATCGTTTCAGATCCTGGACAAGATGGGCAAATTTCAATTTTGCTCCAGGTACATCATCTTCCATTAATTCCATTTTTTTAAGTACGATTAACATTACTGTCAATAGCGAAATCAAAATATTTGTACCCCCCCTATTGTTGCTTCTGGTAATTTTTTTTAAATATTCAGAAGAAACAGAAGCTAATTTAAACGTTTACCTTTTTCCCTTAAAACCGTTTCTGCTTTCATTATTTTCAAGAGAAAAATACACTTTGTATCTGCATAAAATGTTAGTGTGAACACTGAAACGAATGAGAATGTTGAACCTGTACTCGTTCTAAATGCATTCTCAAAATTTTTAAAAGAAACAAATAACTAATAAGGCAACCGCTTAAAACGTCATTTAACATTTCTTAATTTCCCACCTAGTACGTCATCAATACTATGGTATTGTATTTTATAAATTCTTAACATATTTTTTACTATTTTATATTGTCTCTTAACGATTGTTTTAGTGTACCTACACAGGAATTTTATACTTCCAAGAATTACTATTTTAGATTTTAGTCCAGTTTACAGTAATGAATATTTATTTCTATATTCCAATTAAGTATTAAGTAAACGTGATAACGCCGTCGGTTATTATCACAAAATATCTTAATTTTGTTGCTAAAATTAAATTGGTCAATGGGATGCAACTCGGATGGTAAAAAATCTGCCTGGTTCATCCGGATGCAACTCGAACGCTCCGAATATTTTGGTTAATTTTTTTTCAAAATAAATTATTAAAAACACATTACAGGTAATTTATAATTTAAACATATGTTTAGAAAATTGTTTTTTTAGTAACACACTGTATATTGTTATGAAATTTGTTATACCCTGTATAAGATTTAATTTGTTATAAAATATTATACTAAGTAGGGGTTGGTTGAATTAAAAAAAATGGAATTCACGTTTCAACAGGAATTCCATTTCCTAACCTGTGGAACGATTCTCCAATGGGTTGGGTTCAGGAGCTTAAAAAATTAACAATACAAAATTTAAATAAAAATAAAAAAAATTTTGTAAAAAAAATAATTGTAAGTAAAAGGGAATCTTGTAAGGTACATGATTACGAAAATGTAATTGAAAATAAAATAATTTATAAAAAAGAAGTAAGCACTATTATTTCATTTATACAACAATTTATCATAAGAAGGCGAAAGGAGGCGAATTTAGAAGGACTACAAATAGATACAGTTGAACGAATATTTCAAAACCAAAGTAGACAGTCAAAAATATTTAGAAGGAGAGATAGAGAGAGGCAGAGAGCAGAAGTGAGATGTGCAGATAAAAACAATATATCAAGAGATTAAGAGAAAAGATCAAGAGAAAATAAAAAAGAAAATTATTAGTTATACTATTTTTTTTAAATATTGTATTGTCAATTTTTTAAGCACCTGAACCCAGCCCATTGGAGAAACGGGTTAGGAAATGGAATTCACGTTTCAACATGAATTCTTATTTCAAAATATTGGTTTTAATGATGTTTAAATATTATTAATAATGTTAAGATTGTAAATTATAAATGACATGTTAAAAATCTTTGCTAATATGACTTAATATATCCTAAGCTAATGCGCCTAACAAGTGTTTTTAACAAGTTATAATATTATTAAAGAAAATAATTACTTACCTTTATTCATGATCTGCTTACTCATATTTCCAAATATTGAATTGAACGAACACTATTTAAAGTATTTATGTCATTTGCACACAACAGAAATGATTTTTTTCTTTAGTTACGTTGTATAAATCCGATTTTTAATCACAAAACCATTTCCACGCTTTAATTCACGTTCGAAGTTGTAAAAATATCTGGTTGCAAGCGTTGCCTACTTAGTACAAAAAACTTCGACCTTTCTAGATGTCAGGTGGGTATCACTGCATGCTAGATGGAAAGAAGTGTAATCCACCAAAAAAACATCCAAGTAGATTATGTTCTCTACTTTTCGTATTAAATAGAAAGAGAGGGATATATGTATATTGATGGTACCGTTTAGATTTCGCCTATAGGTTTAATGTACAAGATACTACCATAGGCGGCGTTAGCAAAAATTTGGCAAACGTTAAATTAACGCGAATAATAAAAAATTGGAATTAATTTATCAGAAATATTTATTTAGATATTAGTTAACAAATTATTTATTGCTATAATTTTCAAGAATGACGAATTTACACAGTGGCAAATAAAAGTTTGTACCAGAATGGAAATCGCATAATATACAATCGTAAGTAAGATTAGTGTCAGATATGATATCTAAGTTCTCTTCTTTATCTTCTAATTCTATAGGAACTGCAGAATTTTTTTTGCAATTTTCTTCTTTCGCTTTCATTCTAATCTGCCTGTAGGAAATGAAAGTGTCAAGACTCGGTACTATTTATTATAGGTTGTTTGCGTTAAAACAAATAAAAACTTCCAACTATTCTGAGCATGCGCATTTCCAATAAAGCGTTTGTGTTTGAATAAAATTGTTTCGAACTATCAAAGTCTGGTGTTTGTGTTTAAAGTTGTTACTGTCACGAATAGTTTGAAACAGTTTTATTTAGTTTCTTAAAGAACCAGACAGGATTATTTTATTCGCGCATGCGTGTTTGGTCATTTCGTGTTGTGTATTATTTTTAAATAAGTTTTTTCAGATAATTTTCATTTGTGGCGTTATTATAGTGGTACATTTTTAAATGTTTTTAATTTTCTGGAGAGGAAGAAATATTCCTAAGGCCCGGTACTTTCACCTCCAGATAAAGTAATTTATACTGAAGAATAAATATTATCTGGAAGATAAAAAAAATACCGTTCTTTCACCTTCGGATAGCACTATCTACCAGATAAAATCGTCTTATTCTGAGGATAACCTATCTGAAGCTTTTTCCTATAGATAGTGATTTTATCTAATAGATAAAAGTCAAGCGCATGTGCACTAAATACATTTTTTAAATTCTAACCTAACAAACCATGTATTATTTTGAGGTTTGCACGTGCTGTGGTTTGTTATTTGTTGATTATTGACTTTTTGTTACATACGTTTAAATAGTGATTTTTAAAAGACTTAAATATTGGTTTTAGTTTACCAATACATAATAAAGTAAGTGTTGTTTTAAAATTACTTAATAAAAACTTTGAAATTTTTGACTAGTTTGTAAGTGGACTATAGATAATTTGTTAACACAATAATGTATAGTATCCAACAGTATATGGCTAGATAATCATTATTAAATAATAGCTACTAATACTAATAATTATTTTTGCAAAATGTGCAATTATTAATAAAAATATTATTTTTAAAGAATGGATATTTTGGAAGATTTGGAGATGTTTGGCCCAGCCGAAATGTTTTGACTTTTGACAAAATTCAAAGTAAAAGCGTGTTCCGTATTCATGGTTTCGAGGCTCTCCTTCTCTTTCTAACATAAGACAATTTTAGCTTGGTATCTCTTACTTTGATTTAATTTCTGTTGGCAACATTTAACTTGGAGAGTGACTATTAGTACGTCTCGTAGATAACTATCTGTCAGATAAATTGACATGAAAGTACCCATATAATTATCTTTCAGATAACGAGTTCCAAATAACTTATCTGACGTATAGTTATCTGGCGAATAACGTTTATCTATCTGAAGGTGAAAGTACCGGGCCTAAATGTAATTTTATCGGAAGTTCAGATACAAAAACCTAAAAATGAAAATTTTGTAGAGAATACTGTAACTCTGTTTACAGATGCTGAATTTGGTTTATTTAATTTAAATAAATTTAAAAAAGCATTTGTTCGTTCGCTATTAAAATAATTAAAATCGGTTTTTTCTTGGAAACACAAAAATTCGGATAACTCTGTAACAAAATATTTATTATGGTCCTGTGAATTTATCTGAATAAAAAACAGTTTACCTGTTTCATTTTGTGAATTTTCCATTTTTCTTTTTAAAACTAGACTGATAAATTCGTGTTCGTGACTTTATCAAGACAAGATGTACCGCCAATTCACTGTGAGTGACAGTTGTTAATTATGAAAAAGAGTATAATAAAAAAGAAGAATTTAATAAAATTCTGTTTACGTTATAATTCATCTTGAACAGTCCTAGATTTTATTTATTGCGCATCTAGTTCTGCACATATATACCTACTATAGTGGCACATTTTTAAGACACAATTAGTTCAACATGATTACTATACTGTTAAGTTTTTTTCTGTATTTTCATTATTCTTCTGCTCAGTATATCTTAATTTCAGACTCGCTTGATATCCCTTCTTAATTTCCTCGCGTCGTATCTCAAGATATTTCTTGGTATTACTATAAAATGTCTTTTCCATATTAACCATTCTCTCTCTTTGCCTCTTCAGTCAAAACAATCGACTTCTATATCGTCTGTGTCGCTTATTGAAACTTTGTTCTCTTCCCCTATTTACATAGAGTAAGTTTTATTTATATTATATTATATTTTCTCTTAGGTCCCCTGTTATCAATATTAATTATTTCGACGCTTTAACTTTTATTTACTGTTATTTTTACTTCTTATTTATGCCGGTATATTTGTTTTGTTATATTTACTTAAAAGTTTTTTATAATAATGTAAATTATCTGATGTGAGTGGTACTCTTTCGGTCCCAATTACAAAAAGAAAATCTATTTTTAATTTGTTTTTACAGATTATCTTTAAATTTTATTAACTTTGATTATTTTATATTTCATATTTTGATCGAAATAGTTATTTACCTAACAAGTGCGGAAAGTTATACTTTTCCGCACGCAATTGCAGAATTAAAAAAAAAATTTAGCAAAAAGTATTTTTCTACAAGCGCCTAGAATTAAAAAAAAAAATTTAGCAAAAAGTATTTTTTCTAGAAGCGCCTAGAATTAAAAAAAAATTTTAGCAAAAAGTATTTTTTCTACAATCGTGCGGAAAGTTACAACTTTCCGCACGCTTGTAGAAAAAATGTATTTCATATTAATATTATTCTTGTTTTATATTCTTTTTTATTTAAAACAAAGACCATGAAATCTGGTAATTTATAAGATTTTTGTATTATATTTACTTTATGTGAACTTTCAGGGTTTGTGGTACAAGTTTTTGGGACTACAAGTTTTTTGGAACAAGTTTTCTTTGGACCAAATGGTTTTTTTTTGGAAGTTTTTTGGACAGAACATTTTCTTTTTGGGACTACAAGCTTTTGGACTAAACAAGTTTTTTTTCCTCCTTTGGGACCAAATTGCCGGATCTAGGAAATTTTTTGAAGAAACTCGAAGACAAGCCAAAAACCAAGCTAAGTCATATTTCCAAATAGAAAAAAAGGAAAAGTTTCTGAAAGATTTAAACTTTTCTTATAAAATAAAACAAATATAACGTTTAAATTTGAGTTTAATTTCCTTAAACCCACAAAAAGAAAGAAAGGGCGGATTTTGAAATATATCATAGTTTTTTGTCAATTGTTTCTAAATACATCAAAAAAATAATTAGTATATGGCGTCCAAAATATTTTTTTGTTTAATATTTTACTTTTTGCTAAATTTCAAATTCTATTCGTGGAACTAATCCATAATAAAAAGAATTGAGCTTAAATCACATTTATTACTAATTATCAACAAATTAAATATAACGTTTCAATACCTCTCTTATCTGAAGGGCGAGAGGTAAAAATAATAGAAACGTCATTCGGGACTTTACACCAAAGTTGAATTTTGCGCAAACTTAGCTTTAAAAATAAATTGTGGAACAAAAATGCTACTGTAAACTAGACTTTTAAAGTTAAAGGAAGCTTTAATTTGATTATGGAACTGGCTGTTAGTGTGCATTCAGTAGTATCTAAATATAAAGTACTGTGTAACATTGTTATTCTGTAATTGGGGATTACTCTGTTGGACATTGCAAATAAATAAACAAATAAAAAATGACTTCTCCAAATTTTTGACATCTTTGATGAATATGCCCTAATCTTATTCTTTCCTTCGTATTTGTATTTCTTGCTATGGATGTAAAGCTCTGGTCTATCATCTGCTCTTACTTTTGTCGGGATATCCCAAACCTAAACTAAAACAAATGAAAATAATACCTAACTTCGATTTAATATCAGATGAACCAATTACAAACTTCAATTACTTACGAAATAACTGGTATGAACTCATATAGATTTTTTCTATTAAGTATAATGGAATTAAAGCGACTTTGTTAAATTGTTCCCCCTTAACGGACAAAAATCCCCTAATCCTTAATGAGTACTAATAGCCCGAGAGAGAGCAAAAAAAATTCGTGACAGCAATTTTCCAATTAAATAATGACTTTTAGTTGCCGATTGAGCTCCAAAGAGAGAGTAAGGACTGAATAAAAATGCGGCCAATCTTCTCAGATATTCTTTTGGAATCACGATCAATTTGTCGTAACCACAGCTTCTAACAGGCCGTAATGGCACTGGAACGATTTTATTTGAAAACGCGGCGCTTCAATCAAGCGACCCTTGACTTTGCCACAACTTAACTCGATTCCTCGTCAACAAGTCGACAATGTACATTCCACATCAAAAATTTTATAGTATGAAGTTAACTTTACGTGTATTTTTGCTGTTTATGTTATCTTGCGGCAATTTATTTTTATTTATTACATATTTGGGATATAGAACAAATGTACTCATGGTAGTATTCACAAATATTTATACAAAAATTATTAAATAAATAATTAAAACTAATAGGCCTTGGGCCCACGCCTAAAAAAGTTTGTGATAACCAAGCCGTTAAGACTTCGGATATATGTTATTTATGTCGAGTCGGACAAATATTTTATTTGTAAAATTCTGAGTAGGACAAATAATTTATTTGGAAAATTCTAGGGGCGATTTCTTCTGCATGAAACTCTTAACTTTGGCGTGTCCGACAATAAGTACCCTTCCACAAATATGTCGGACAAGGTTACCAATTAATTTTCAATATGTTCATTAAACGATTCTGCAAAAATCAGCTGCGAGCTACTAAATTTCATGACGTCATACATAACTTTGCCGTGTTTGGGGTGTCGTACTCGCCAAAATCCCAAAATATTTGTGTGACAAATATTTTTTATATTAAAGAAACTTCCGATTGAAAGAAAAACTATATGTAGGCCACTAATTTCCGTTGTGCATTAAACAAATGAATTTGCGAGGGACCAGAAAAAAAACGCCCCTCTACCCTGAATTTTCCAAATAAAATATTTGTCGCTTAGGTTATCACAAAATTTTATAGGCGTGTCCCCGAGGCCTATAAGTATAAGAAATTCCAAGTTCCACTACTAGCTTATATGCTAAGCCCTTAAAAAAATTTTAAAAAAATAATCAGAAAGTAACAAGGTAAACATAATAGAGCTAGGGAACCTCACAATTTGAAAACTAAAGAGGGAATCTTGATGCAAGATATTAAAGGAAAAGTGAAAACAAATTGCTCATTATTTCTCAATAAAACTGGCGAAAAAGGGAAATGCAATAACCAGATAAGAGAAAAAACAATAAGAATGCGAGAAAGAACAATATAACAATAAAAACTTGAAACATAGTGTTGCTAGATTGATACTAAGAATATGAAAATTTGGGAAGAAGAAAAGATGCCTATGAAATGGAATAAAGCGCTAATAATATTTCTTTACAAGAAATTTCATAAAGAGAGTATTTATTATCGATGAATTGCTCTGAAAAATACATTAAGAAGAGAGCAAGCTCAACCATTCAAATATTCGTTATAAAGCAAATCCATCAAAATTTTTTTGAACAAAACCTAAGTTTACATTTGCTGTTCATAGATTATAGGAGCATAGAAAAAGTCGAGGAAACTAGTGGAGGTAATCGTTAGAAGAATCGAAAATAAAGTCTTAATGGATGAAGCAGTATCTGAGAAGTTTAGTGCAGAGAAAGTGCACTGTCCACCGTTTTATTCAATCTAGCACAAGAAATGATTCTTAGGGAAAGTAATATATACTCGTTATGAGAGACCAAAGTCTAGCTATCAATCTAGTATAGATCCAAGAAAAAATTAGTAAGGGCACTTAAGTTGTTAGAAAAAAGGCAAGAGGCCTAATAATTCATGAATATAAGGCCAAATTTATGAATGAAAAATAGCACCGCTAATCTACTTTTTAATTGTGCAGAAAATAGGACAGAGAAATGATTAGCGAAAGTAAGTAAGGCTGCACGAGCAAAGAGATGAAAATAACGTGTTCAAGATATCAGGAGATAAAAACACAACAGTAGATGGCTGATACACATATTGGGTTAAAAGAATACTGCTCGGAGACAAATGAGATAGAAGAAAAGGACGAACAAGAAAAAATAGCTGTAGGAAGTAATGAAAGATAAGAGAGAGATATGAGTCAGGAAGTAGAAGGTTGAAACATTAATCTTTACTTCCACCTTAACTAAGGTCTGATCGATTAAAAAATTTTATCAGCGGGGAAGGATTGTTGGTGACAAGATGATTATTTCGATGATAATATATTATTTTTTTACTCCTTCTTATAAAACGCAACCGTATACTCGAGCGAAATAGTTATTTTCCTAACAAGTGCGCAAAGTGTTACTTTTCTGCACGCAAATAGTTAGACGAACGACAATTTTATTTCAAAGTTGGTTAATTAAATCATAATTAAAATTTTGATATTTAACTTATTATACGTCTGCGATATTTACATGGTATTTTAATGTAGGGATTTCTACATTTTTTACTGCAAAATTATTATTAAAAATAAAATTCAATCTGCTAGTAGTTAATTATAATATACACCCAGCAAGCCAATATTGTATATGTTGTAATGAAATACTCTGTATGAATTTTTTTATAACTTAATTGTTAATATATTTGATAATATAAATTATTTTTATGGATTTTGAATTTTGAATTTTAAAGAATTTGTTGAGATAATTGGTATATAAAATATTTAAAATCAACAAATTGTGGCGTATAAAAAAAAAATCTTATTTGTATTATAATTATATCATACATATAGTATGAATGATTATGATTTGTATAATAATTTAATAGAAAAAGTTAAATTTTGGAACGAATATTAAAAAAAAAAAATTGTTGTCTAAGTTAGGTAAATGGCAAGATTAAAATTTGTTTTAATTAAGTAAGAAAAATTTTAATTTTGGAAAAAACCCTATGAACAAAAAAAAATAAACAGAGAGACGTCATTAATTTTGATTTGATATAAAAATGTCCATATATACAATGTGGTAAAAAAAATGTTTATGAAATGAAATTAATTATATACATCCAAGGAAATTATATACCAAGTAAAAGATTTATTATTTAATTTATTAAAATGAAAATAAAAAAAAATAAATAAAACCAAACAAAAAGGAATAGAGCTGGTTTATGGAAGTAAAGAAGAAATTTATAGATGGATGAAAATATCAAGGCTAGGAAAAGAAATCAATTTCTTTTTCTTTTGAGCTTCACAAGAGGATAGAAATTGGACAGGTTGCATAATTTTTTTTATAATTAGCTTCTAATGTTTATTATTTTTTCAATTTTATAGAAACCACCCCAAATTGAGATTTCATCATAAGAATGTATACCTATACCTATATTGTAGAGCTAACAGTATCCAAGCAGGTCAGCTTTTTCAGTACTTATACCATGTCTGAAAACAGAGTTCCAACATTTGAAACCGTTCTCGAGTTATCGCTGTGACAGACGGACAGATAGATAGACAGACGGACGGACGGACATTGTAAAGTCAATAAGTTAGGTAACCAGCTATAGATTGCTGGAAATAGAAATAAATCGAAAATTTGAAACCATTTTTGAGTTATCGCTGTGGCAGACGGACAGACAGACAGACAGACAGACGGGCACACGAACATTGTATAGTCAATAACTAAGGTAACCAGCTATCGAATGCTGGATACAGAAATCAAAAATTCGAAACCGTTCTTGAGTTATCGCTGAGATAGACGAAAAGACGGAGAAACGGACAGACAGACGGTTGAAGTTGACTTAGCTCGTTGAAAACAATAGGTGGGTGAGCTAAGATAACAGAAATCCAAGTTATCGCTGAGATAGACGGTTTCAGTTGACTTAGTTCATTGAAAATAGTAGGTGGGCGAGCTATTCTGACCAGTTATCGATTGCTGAAAATAGAGTTCCAAAATTCGACAGACAGACAAACAGACGGACGCTCCTTAATAATAACAATTTAATATCAAAGGAAACACTTAATTTAATTTAATGAAAAATTCTCCATTCAATTATATGAGGATTTTTTTATAAAATTGGATCTTGCATACTTAAAATTACGCAATGTCTCAAGAATTAAAGATTAAGGAACAAAATTTGGACGAAACAAGATATAATAATATAAAAAAAAACCTTGCACTAATCTTACGTACGATAGTGTATTTCAAACAGAATCTTGAAAATTAGGTAGTCTAACCATTTGTCAATTTCTTCTTTTCTTTTGCCTCTATCACTTCACCTTTCATTCAAATTTAACCTCACTAAAATTGTAAACCGCATGGTAATTGCATTAAGAATTTTTACATATAATTTCGAACCTAATGATTTTATTATCAATGTTGTCTCACTTAAAGGCAATTTTAAGACCTTGGAAGTACATAAATAATATTGTGATCCATTTCATTTGTGGAACATCTTCACTTTTTATTTAATCAAAATGTAACACTTTTCATTAAACCTTCTATTTGCTCTCAAGTTAGTTAATATCATTTAGAATTTGTAAGTCCTACCATTATATTGATTTTTCTTAATTTTGTTATCTTTAACACAACAGTTTTTTATAGTTGTCCTGATGATGGCCTTGATTTGCCGAAAGCGCTCGACATATATTTTAATTGACAAAAGAAAAATATATTTATATTCGCTTTAATTTAACGTCCCTAAATTTTGGCTAACGCCACCCATGGTAAGTGTCCTGCGCGTTAACTCTTTAGGCGAAATTTATCATCTATTCGATAGCAACAATATCTTCCTCTTTTTCTACTTAATACATTTCTTTCCATCTAGCATGCTGTGATACCTACCTTGACGTAAATGACATTTAGAAATGTAAGTTTTTTTACTAAGTGACGCTTTCTTTCTAGCCGAGATTTTTACAAGTACAAACGTGAATTAAACCGTGAAAATGTTGTGATTAAAAATCGGATTTATACGTCGTAACTAAAAAAAATCGTTTCTGTAGTGTAGGTACGCATTGACATAAATAAAGTAAATAGTGTTAGTTCAATTCAAGATTTTGCAATTGAGGTTTGCAGATCGTAATCAGAAGTAAGTAATTATTTTTATTTAATAATATTATAACTTCACTATACTAAAAACTCTGCTAGCACTTGTACAATTCATTTATAATTTACAAAGGACCTCGCACTTTTCTTATGCAAAGCGGCTCTCGGTGAAATTCGCAAAATTTTTGATATGATGTACTTTTGACCATCCTCATCAAAAGTGTCCGGGCACAAGCTTCAATAATGGACAGTTTTTTCTACAGAGTGTTGAATTTTTAAATTACATATTTTTACTACGGCATTATGAATATATTCCTAATCTTTCGTAATTTCTTTGTTACCACATAAATGTTCACTTATACTTCAATTATGCAACGGACCACGAATATTACCAAAATTGCAAGAAGCTACAGGGTGAGTCAAGGGTAAACTGGGTGCTATTTTCATGATACCTATATTTACGCTGCTAACAGTAAGTAGTAATATTTTTGTATACTACATAAAAACAACTACCATTTAACATATCTGTCACAACATATTATACCTTGTATACAGGGTGAGTCAAGATTAATGAAATGTGCATGACCATTATTTAGTGAGACAATCTGTTTATTTTCTTATATGTCAGATTTATTTGTACACTCCCTAGCTGAAATAAAAAAATAGTTAAGATATCTACAGCGTGTGTTAAAAGGTATAACATGGGAAAAATTGTGCAAAATTGAATTATTTTAAAAACACCCTGTATTTCAAAAGTTCGTTGGTGAAATTCTGTATTTTACACCTCTCGCCCTTCAGATAAGGGAGGTATAGGAATCATGCTAAAAATTGGGTAGTGAGTTTTCAATGAATAAACACGTTTTAGGGTCCCTAGAATACGATTTTAATATTTTCGCGATGATGTCTGTGTGTGTGTTAGTGTGTGTGTGTGTGTGTGTTAGTGTGTGTGTGTGTTAGTGTGTGTGTGTGTTAGTGTGTGTGTGTGTTAGTGTGTGTGTGTGTGTGTGTGTGTGTGTGTGTGTGTGTGTGTGTGTGTGTGTGTGTGTGTGTGTGTGTGTGTGTGTGTGTGTGTGTGTGTGTGTGTGTGTGTGTGTGTGTGTGTGTGTGTGTGTGTGTGTGTGTGTGTGTGTGTGTGTGTGTGTGTGTGTGTGTGTGTGTGTGTGTGTGTGTGTGTGTGTGTGTGTGTGTGTGTGTGTGTGTGTGTGTGTGTGTGTGTGTGTGTGTGTGTGTGTGTGTGTGTGTGTGTGTGTGTGTGTGTGTGTGTGTGTGTGTGTGTGTGTGTGTGTGTGTGTGTGTGTGTGTGTGTGTGTGTGTGTGTGTGTGTGTGTGTGTGTGTGTGTGTGTGTGTGTGTGTGTGTGTGTGTGTGTGTGTGTGTGTGTGTGTGTGTGTGTGTGTGTGTGTGTGTGTGTGTGTGTGTGTGTGTGTGTGTGTGTGTGTGGGTGCGTGCGTGCGTGCGTGCGTGCGTGCGTGCGTGCGTGCGTGCGTGCGTGCGTGCGTGCGTGCGTGCGTGCGTGCGTGCGTGCGTGCGTGCGTGCGTGCGTGCGTGCGTGCGTGCGTGCGTGCGTGCGTGCGTGCGTGCGTGCGTGCGTGCGTGCGTGCGTGCGTGCGTGCGTGCGTGCGTGCGTGCGTGTGTGTGTGTGTGTGTGTGTGTGTGTGTGTGTGTGTGTGTGTGTGTGTGTGTGTGTGTGTGTGTGTGTGTGTGTGTGTGTGTGTGTGTGTGTGTGTGTGTGTGTGTGTGTGTGTGTGTGTGTGTGTGTGTGTGTGTGTGTGTGTGTGTGTGTGTGTGTGTGTGTGTGTGTGTGTGTGTGTTAGTGTATGTGTTAGTGTATGTGTTTGGATGGATGTTGTAGTAACGATAACTCAAAAACTACTGAATAAAAAAAATTGAAATTTTGCATACAGGATTCTGATACCCTAACTTAGATCTGATTAGATTTTGGTGCCAATCGCACAACCGGAAGTGGCAGTTGCTATGGGTGATGACGCCATTATTATACAAAACGGCAATAAAGTTTTACACACATATTTTGTATACCCTATAGTTTATTTTCGTCTCATTAAAATTTTCGAAACTTTTGCCATTGTTGCCATATTTACAAAAAAATAATTTTTTTTCATACTTTTTTGTGTCAACCTGTAAATTTTTGATTCAAAAATGGCGAGAGGTCATGTGCTGGCCACATCAGATTTTTTTTTCTAGGTGATAAATGTGAACTCTCAAATATATCCTCTAAATATGAATATACCGGGTGTCCCATTATATTTTCCGGTTTTACAAGAACTTCTAACTTTTAAACAAATACATGCGGTTTTCACTGAAATACTTCACAATAATAGAAATTTTGTTTAGACTCATCAAAATTTTTATCTTACTTCCGGTTAACCAAAAAACAAAAAGGCCTTTTTTTTCTTTGACTTTTTAAATACTTATAATATATTTCTGATAACACGAAATTCACTTCTTTCAGCTATCTGCCGGTATAAGGTTTTTTAATATCGATGCAGAATTAACCGGTCAATTAATAATAATAATAATAATATTTATTTAACCATAACCACAATCAATACAAGTTATTTTTTTTTTATTTAATTAGCATATATTTCGAATAATGGTTCTAATGTTAAATAAACGAAAACAAACCCCCACAAGAAGATAACTTGAGCGTGGGGTGTGCGTATTTCATTAATTTATCAATAGTTACCTATTTAGCACATGGTTATTTACTTTACTTTATAAGCCTACAACCCTTCACCTACAATAAATTCATATAATTATAAACTAATATTAAAAAAGAAAAGAAATTTGTGTAGTATACTATATATTTAGCCTAACACATATTAAAAAATCATGAAGATGTTCGTGATGGATATTTAATAACCAATTTTTAATTTTCCTTTTGTACATAAAGAATGAGTTAATTTTTTTTAGGTCTGTCGGGAGTTCATTATATAATTTAGGACCTAAGTAGTTAAAACACTTTAGACCTATTGTTTTTTCAGCTCGAGGTACAACCACCGCTTCGGTTTTATATCTCGTATTATAGAGATGATTGATAGAGAATGTTTAAGCATACGCCTGCAAAATCATCAGTCAACAATTAATTGTCAAAAAGATTAAATTTGTTTAGTGATTATTTGTTGAAATGTTCAATTTCTTTTTAAACTTAATCAAAGATATTGTGTATTATATTAAAATTTATTTTTATGAATTAATTAAATAGTCTTACTCGTAAAAGTATTCCAGGGCCTAGTAAAAAATTATTGATAGTTGTTGGCGGCCGATTTTGCAGGCGTATGCTTAAACATGAATTGTTCAGTTAATTCTGCATCGATTTGAAAAAACCTTATACCGGCAGATAGCTGACAGAAGTGGCTTTCGTGTTATCAGAAAATATACATGGTGTTACATTTAAAAAACCAAAATTTAAAAAAACGCCATTTTATTTATTGGTTAACCGGAAGTAAGAAAACAACTTTGATTCATCTAAACAAAACTTGTATCATTGTGTATCTGTCTTTGTTCGTTTAAAAGTTATAAGCTCTTGAAATACCGGAAATTATTCAAGTATTCAATGTCAACGTTTTTTAATCAGATGTATGTTTTGATTCATTGGGAAACGGACATACGTTAACTGTGAATGGGGGTCATCGAGGTGATTCTAAAAAACCCCATACAATGGGTATTGCGCTCTTTATAACCGAGCTACAGGGTGTTTTATCCATTTTGCCCATTTTTTTCTTGCTCATAACATTTGAACCACCCTATAGATTTTTTTGATATTTGGCACCCATGACCTGTATATCTTGTTGAATGTACAGCTGCATTAAAATGTAAAGAAATCCAGGTCAGGCTTGGCAAAAAATTCACAAATTGTTCCACCTTCAAAACAACACCCTGTATATGTAACTTTTTAAAATTCGTTTCTATATTTGGAAAGAGCACGAAAAACTGAATTCTGTGATGTATTTTTTATTTTTGGCCAGACGAGTTTGCTATTTAAATTTTAATGTCAATTTATTTTATTTGAGAATTTTCGGGGTACAAAATCGAATAGGACGAGTTTTTATTAATTTTTTTATGTTATTGTCAAGCTTGCTTAATCCAACGAAGTAAATTTTTAAAGCTTACATATTAAGTTCGTACCTGCTCGCATTTAGACTACTACACGATGGAATTACAGGTCCGTATTTAGGACCAAATACCACAAAAATTTGTCTTTCGAACACCCTGTATAATGATTGTTAAAAATTTCTACTTGGTAAAATCGTAGAAACAAAGAATGGAAAATAAAGTTACTTCGCATGCTTAAATAAATCTTTAACACAACTGTGCGAAATAGTAACTATTTAAATGCCTTATACGCGTAAATCATATTTATTCGCAGACACTTAAAAATCATTTGAAAATTACAGCGATTTACTGATGCTAGAGGCGGATGATAGGCATTTTGGAATATATTTTTAAAATAAAATCAAAACATCAAAAGGACAACATAAACGTTGTAAATATGTTACTATACGCGAAATTAGTTTAGTATTCGCTTTAGTAAAGACTAGATTTGGTTAATAATGATAACACTATTAACCAAACTCTTCAATTTGCTGGAGATAAAACATTGTGTTCAAATTATATGGGTTGTCCTCAATATTGGGAAAATCAATTGCTATTGCCTGTGTATTTCTAAATTATTTTCCTTATCGATGTTTCTCATTTCAAACTGCTATATTGATATAATTCAATTAAAACAATATTAGTATCACTCAAAATGATATTGGACACTTGAAAATGTATCTCGAAAACTGGTCATTAAAATATGTTCATATTGAGAGGATATATTTGAGAGCTAACATGTATCGCTTATAAAAATACTACAGAATTTCACCGACGAACTTTTGAAATATTAGGGTGTTTTTAGAATAATGCAATTTTGCACAATTTTTTCCATGTTACACCTTTTAAAACACACTGTAGATATGTTACTATATAAATACTAAATTCCTAATAATTTTTTACAGCGTTACAAATATAATTATGGTTGCCACTAAAATATGGAGAAAAAAATCTATTATTGTGGCTACCAATTACATTTTTTTATATCAACCTACCTCACTGTTTAATTTTTTTTTGAAAAATTTTTAAGCTTTCCACAATTCGCTATAATATTTTAAAATATTTGATAAAAGCAAAAAAAAGAAAATCTAATATGAGTTAAGTTTTAAGAGCGAATTAAGATAAATGCATTTAATTGTTTGGTAAGTGCTGCCACCTGTTAGTTGGACCTAAATCTTTACGTTTTTATCATTATTGAGTTTTAAGCCTCCATAGGTGGCTCACTGCTTTAATCAGAAAGTAGAGGGGCGATATAATAGGACTTTGTTTGAAGCGATAGAGCGCTCTTAAGTATTTTTTTTAATTTTAGCTAGGGGATGTACAAATACATTTGACATATAACAAAATTTACAGATTGTCTTACTAAATAATGGTCATGCACATTTCATTACTCTTGACTCACGCTTTTTACAAGGTAAATATTGTGACAGATTGTTGTTAAATGGTAATTGTTTTTATGTAGCATACAAAAATATTACTACTTACTGTTAGAAATGTAAATACAGGTAGTCCCCACTTCAATCTTCACTCACCCTGTAGCTTCTTGCAATTTTGGTAATATTCGTGGTCCGTTGCATAACTGAAGTATAAGTGAACATTTATGTGGTAACAAACAACGAAAGATTAGGAATATATTGATAATTCCGTAATAAAAATATGTAATTTTAAAATTCAACACTCTGTAGAAAAAAACTGTCCATTATTGAAGCTTGTGCCCGGTCACTTTTGATCAGGATAGTCAAAAGTACAACATATCAAAAATTTTGCGAATTTCACCAAGAGCCACTTCGCATGAGAAAAGTGCGGGGTCCTTTAACATTAGACAAAATCTATTTTATTTTGACAATTTTTATTTTCTAATACCTATCGAAGGCTTTTTAAACATCTATTAAATTCAAACCCTATTAACACGTACATTTATGTAACATGAAAATAATAAATAGGTATTAGTAATAGATGATAAATAATGACAATGTCTATAATAATCTTGCTACCAATATAATTCTACAAGTTTTTTAAAAAAAATTTTTCATACATTACTGTTTATAAATAAAGATGATAAGATTGCGCTGGATCCATAATCTCAAATAAGATTTTTTATTTAATGAGCCACCCAATTAAAATTAATTATTTAAAAAAGTCAAAGTAAATGTCAAAATTCGCTTAAACTGTCATCAACAGTCGATCAACAGCGCCACCACAACTGGCTTCCAAAATCGGGCCACTTTTTCTAACGTTGAGATGTACCTCCTTCTATACCCTCCATATTTGAATAGTTCATAAGATATTAACGTTTTAAAAAAGAATAAAATTTTTTCAATCACGAAATTGATCGTAGAAATTTTTGGTTTTTCAATTTTTCAGAGACTCATTTTTCTGTCTTGAATCAAACAAGATCGAAAAAAAAACAAAATACCTTCACATTTAAAATCGCTCTGAAAAATGAGAAAACCAAAAATATCCTACATAACTTTTCAATAACTCTAAAAATTTTCTATTAATCATAAAATGTTTTTGCTAAAATTCAAGAATAAAATATTTTCAATTTGATTTTTCTCTAGAATAACATTAAAAATATGGTATCATTATAATTTTATTCTCTATCCAAACCTGACAAAAACAATGGACTTTTGATATCTAAAAAAAATACTTAAACAACGTGATCACGAAGCTATGACGACTTCATCACCATATGAACAAGTATATGTTAAAAAAAAAGTAGAAATAATTTTAAAATTATTTTCTCCTCGTTTTTCGATGAAACATTACTTAAATTACATATCTTAAGCTTTCCAATCAAAAAACTCACACTGTATATTAGCAATCGAATATATCATTTATCAGTGGCGTAGTATAAAAATATTTTCAGGGGAAGTTAAATAGTTATAAGTCGAGTCCTGAAATGATATTATAACGTTCAAGTTGAATTTTCTTCATACAAAAGGCGTTTTTTTGTAGGGGGTGATCCATAAAACCTCTCCCGTTTCTACGCCACTGCTTATTTACTTTATTAATAGTAACTAGTAAATTGAAGATTGATTTCATAAAAGTGCCTATAGTAATATTTAATTTTTAAAACCTTGAGTTTATCATTCACAATACGTTTATTTCGAAATTCTGCCTTCGACTATACCAATCTTAACGTAGCGCGAGTTGTAAAGATTCTCGAGGAGCCGTTGACAACTTCGACAAACTTTTTTGTTAGCCAATCAGATGCCATTCTGTCTATACTTTGTTCAAGAGATTTCGTGGGCTAGGCAGAAATTGCAGAATCGATGCCAATGCCTTTCACTCCCGCAACCTCTTCTCGTCCCTTCTTCATCCACAAACTTAATTTCTCTTTTCTTTTATTCTCCGATGAATAGGTTTTGTTATTTTCTCCTTAATTTTTATTGAGCCAATTTTTACTAGAATAGAATAAATTAATCTAAAATGAGAATGTTTTTAAGATATTTAAATTTATATAATAATAAAATGATTGATACAGTTTTATATTATAGCTGTAAAGTTAAAATTCAATAACGTCCTAGTTTTCTACAATTGTCCAAACATTTATCTGAATACATAAATAATCTATTGATTTATCCGGGCAGCATTTAAACGGCTGTCAATTAAACACATCAGAGAGCCTTTAAAATTTACAAAGAAAACAATCTCGTTTTAGAATAATGGAAGTACGTAAATGATTTACCTCTCAATCATTTCAGATTGCCAGATCTATTTTGTTTCTCTCGGAATAGCTGTTAAAAAAAAACAAACTATACCGAATGTCTCATAAAAGTGATATTAGTAGAAATGGTTGATTTTAGTAAGTAATATCTGTTACGATTTCACATTTTTTCAGATAAATACAGCTCCATCTCTGATTTCGGACCTTTAAATTATTATCTATTTTCTGATTTCTAAACTTTATTATAGGTACAATTAATAATTATTGCAAATAACCTAATCTTAATTTAACAATTCGGTTATCAATGACACATCGAATGATTTCAAGGAGTGATTGAGTAGACACCTGGGTGATATGAATAAAAATCGGTTGTGTCGCCTAAAAACTTTCCCGACGAGTATCCAGGAATATTTTTTCAGATCTTAATGTTAAAGTTTAAACTTTTGACATTTTTTTATTTTTGACAGGTGACAGTTGGAGAAATGATTTTGACTGTTCGGAATCGAGTTATTCAACGGCTTTTAAACGACATATTGCATGTCCAATTCCGTGACATATTGCATCTGTCATTGTTTGATAGTGGCTCTTCCGACGGGTAAGCCAAACCCCTATACCAAATGTCAGCACAATCGGATTAAACGTGTGACCTCTATCGTGGAAGAATACACACACACAGACCGACAGACAGACTTCCATCTGAAAATGGTCTTAATCGTCTCAGGGGACCTGAAAATATGGATATTTCTGTTTTTATCTCGATTTTTTTTTTAGCTCGTTCACAATACTTTACCTTCTATGAGGTGGGTCGGGAAAGTAAAAATGAGCATTTAAATTATACTTAATAATTTGGAGCAAATGTACAATTTGTTATGAGTAAATTCTCACTTTTACCATGAATAAAAAATTGTTAATACTCTTCGGGGTGATAGTCCAGGAAAGTTAAGAAAAATAGCGGAAATTTTTAGGGACAGCAGATATCGAGATGCGGTTGTCTGCATTGTGTTCAGGATGGTCCCACAAAAAAGTCTATATCGTCTGGTTTAGCAATTTTTTGAAAAATTCCTTCTGGGCCGGAAAATGCATTTTCCAATTGCATCATTACTTGCGCCATTATAGGAACGACTGGAAACTCGGAAAAATCGATCGGAAATCGTTACTCGGGGGGGTTTTCGGAGATGCAGAACTCGATTCTGGCATTAGAATTACCCCTGGGTGCACGAGGGCGGCTCTGTGGTGGTGCGCGGGGGGTGAATTGAGGGAGAAATGGCAGCGTGCATGAAATCGGTCCAAACTCGTTACTCTGGGGTTTTCGGGGAAACCGAATTCAATTCTGGCATTCCGAATTCAATTCTGGCATTAGACTTCCCCGGGGGCGCTCGGGGGTGGCTCTGTGGGAAATGGTAAAGGAGAAAGTGAGTTTTTATTAGTATTGAATTATTGAATTTAAACTTAAATTTTTAACTTAAATACTAAACATCTTGTTCAAACTCTTCTTTTTCTCCTTCTTCATCTTCTTCCCCTTCTTCAACGTCTTCCTCGTCACTATTCTCGGCCCCGTTGGAAGTGCCTTTTTGGTTTGAGCAATTGCCATCGAAATGCTTGCATGCCAGTGAGCACTCCAACCCACTTCGGCGGCACCCGCACCTCGTGCCACAGTCGATTTCACAAGAACAAGAAATTTTGCTTAAAATTTCCTCGGGACCGGCTTCCTGGGTCATGGTGACAGGACTGAGCTCTCCATACGCCAATTCCCACCCCTATTCCAACAGATCTAAGGTTTCGTCTTGACCTTGTGTACCATACCAAGCCTGTACTTGGAATAGACACGCTTGATATGCTCGGTTAACGCATTGACAGTCGGGATTATGCGTGCAAGATCGACTTTTTAAGAATTGGTGGCTACAGAGCCACCCCCGTGCACCCCCGGGTAATTCTAATGCCAGAATCGAGTTCGGCAACCCCGAAAATCTCCAGAGCAACGATTTCCGAGCGATTTTTCAGAAATTTCCAGTCGTTCCTATAATAGTGCAAGTAATGATGCAATTGGAAAATGCATTTTCCGGCCCAGACGGCATTTTTTAAAAAATGGCTAAACCAGACGATATAGACTTTTTTTCTAGGACCTTCCTGAACACAATGCAGAAAATCGCATCTCGATATCTGCTGTCCCTAAAAATTTCCGATATTCCCTTGATTTTGTTCCAAATACCCTGGACTATGAGAATATACTCCATAATTTTGGAGTATGATAGGCAGCAGACTTCAGTTTGACCAAGTCAGAGCTATGGCTAAGATTATCCTTAATTTGCGTTCCAAAAAATATTACAAGCCTAGAAAAAATACGTATGATCGTAACGTTAAAACATTGTATCGATTTACTGAAGAAAATGTCAAGTATTGATATAAAATCACGTTGTAGGTATAGAATCTGAGGAAAGAAGAAGTGATGCTATATTTAACATTGATAAAATGAAATATTTTTTAAGATATGTAGGTGCCCCGGGTTTTCAAACAAGAGTATATAGGAGAATATATTGGTGAGTAGATACTCTATAAAGTTCCTATCGCCACTATAAGGAATTCAATGTGTTAAAGTGAGAGTATGCAGAGGTTCAGCGTATCAGAGTCGGTCGTCAGGTACTTCAGTTCCGTCTGGTCTAGTCTTCAGCTCCGTCTGGTCCGGTCTTCAAGTGCTTCAGAACCGTCTGTCAGGTACATCTGTGGTCGGACCAGACGGAGCTGAAGTACCTGAAGACCGGCTCTGACATGCTGAACCTCTGCATCCTCTCATTCTAATACATTGAATTCCCTATATAGTGGCGGTAGGAACGGTGTAGAGTATCTACTTTGGTATTTACCAAACTTCGGTGTTAAAAGTTGTAACGAAAGTTGATGATAAGTTAATAGAAAAATGTGGATGGTGGGCAAAATTTGCTCACAAACCTGCGGATGTAATAGAAGCGAAAGAAAGGTGGAAAACAAAATAACTTTTCTTTGAATCATAGCATTAATGTACAAGTCACATGCATGCATGAATAATTTTCAGAGGTTGAATGTATTGCTCTTAGGCGATGAATGATATGGCGTAGCACCATGGCTAATGGAAGTTGGAAGGAAATAAAATAACGAGTATCTACTTTTATGTACAGGACCATGTACTTCTTAAATTTAAATCTTTTTTATTCATATAAATAGGAGCACAAACTACCACTTAATGCTCATGCTTATGAGTACTTACTCTGAGTTGAAACCCGGGTGTTATACATATCAGTGAGTAGTCAATAATTCTGGTATGACTTCATCAAGCACGCGGAATTTAAATAAGAGGATGTTTTTAGCTTTAAGGGTTGTCTAGTGGAACACTTACCCACGCACCCCGATTTTTCCCCAGAGCTGGGGAAATTTATAAAGTAGATCTGGCAACAGCGCACCGTATGCATGCCGTGTTAAGTATGACAGATAATTCCCTACTTTTAATACTTTTTTTCGAATCAAAAAACAAAACTTGAAAAAACGTTCGAAACGTCACATTTTACGACGTTTACGACGTTTTTTAACACTTCAAAATACTGAACGTTAAAAAACGTCGTAAAAAGTGACGTTTCGAACGTTTCTTCACGTTCTGTTTTTTGATTCGAAAAAAGGCGTTAAAAGTAGGGAATTATCTGCCGTACTAAACACGGTATACATACGGTGCGCTGTTGCCAGATCTACTCCATAAATTTCCCCAGATCTGGGAAAAAATCGGTGTGCGTGGGCTCAAGTGTATTTCCTTCTACTTTGTCTTAAAAAAATAACAAAGTGGTATAAACAGTACATTTGGACGTTCTATATTCAAATATCAATTAAAAAAAAATCCTAAAATTGTCCATTGTTAAAAAACCAAATGAAAATGATTAATTCCACCTTCTCACATAGGCACAGGCGTAGTAAGAGGCTCAGTGAAAAACAGCAGTGTACTAATTTTTTTAAAAATAGGTACTATTTTTTATTAATTTTAAATACAGCGGTGTACTAACATTATTTGAAAGAGATACTAATTGTTTATTAAATAAAGTTTTTATTTTATATCCAGCGGTGTACTAAACTTTTTTGCTACTAAATTTTTTTAAATAATTTTATGTCATATCCAGCGGTGTACTAAAAGTTTTCGTAAAACAAAGAATAAAAACTTGTTTTCCATATGTCACACTGTAGGTATCTAATTATATGTGACGGTTTTAATATAGATATGTTTCATCTGTTTCAGGTGGAAGTTAGAACAAAATTGGGAAAATCAAGAGGCTTAGTTCAATGCTTCAGTAGATTTTAAGGTAAGAATTTTTATTTTTCAATTTAGAATAGTAATAATGTATGAAAGATTCTAACAGTTTTTTCAATTTTTGATGAATTTTAATATTTTTTAGCAAATGTTGAAGGCTTTAATATTTTTTTGATATTACATTAACCGGTTATAACATTTTAGAAGATTTTCTTAATTTTTTTTCAATTTTAGTTTTCAATGAAGAACGCATTTGATAACCTAAGTAGACTATCAGTTTATAATAATGTAATCGATTTAATAAATCACTGTCGTGTTGTTTTGTCTATTTATTTATTTACATTTATAATTTAATTAAATCAAAAACATGATAAATAAATTTTTTTTTAAAACCATTGAATAGAGAATGAAAATCCTTTTCAAACTAGCTATCATTCGACTCCAATTGCCATTTAAAATTTTCAAGGGGGTAGCTAATTTGTGCAAGAGGTAATTTTTAGACTTTTCGCAGAAAAAAACTCTTATAAACTACGGCAAAAGTATTGTCGTTTTTCACTTGTTTTATTGTAGAAATAAAAATTGGCATTTTTACCTCTCGACCTTCAGAGAAGAGACGTATAGTAATCATGCTAAAAATTGGATAGTGAGTTTTCAATGGATAAACACGTTTTAAAGTCCATAAAATACAATTTTGACAAAAACTAGAATTAATTAAAATTTTGCATACAAGATTCTGATACCCTACATTAGATCTGATTAGATTTTGGTGTTAATCGGACCACCTGAAGTGGCAGTTGCTATGAATGATGACGTCATTACTAAACAAAATGGCATTAAAGTTTTACACATATATTTTTATACACTATAGTTTTTTTATATAATCAAATTTTTTTAAACGTTTGCCACTGTTGTCCGATTTACTAATAAAAAGACAATTTTTTGCATTCTTTTCTTGTGTTAATGTATTAATTTTTGATTTGAAGATGGCGAAAAGTCATGTGCTGGCCGCATCAGATTTTTTCATTAACTTGGAGGTTTTGGTAAAAACCAATTATCCAAGAAATTAACTTTTTCGAGCAAATTTTCTCGAATATTTTACGGTACAATAGTCAATAGTTTAGTACATTTTCACATTGTATAATTCTGTTTCGTTTTGTTTCAGGAGTGAGTTGGAAACAGATAAGAAGTCACGATTAGGGATGTTAGCAAATTATTAATTTAAAAAAATTGGTTAGGTTTATTTATTTATTTTATTTAGGTTATAATAAAACACGAATGATGAAAAGAAAAAAAAATATCTAGTAAATTAAATTGTGCGCTTACACGACGGAAAAACATCCATGTTTACTACTCGCACACATAACGGTAAATGGTAAATCAGATCCATAAACTCAGTGCAGTACGGCAAATCAACGTATGTGTTTGTGCTACGATAAATAAGAACCGTCCTACACGCGAGACCGACCGGACGAACAGCGACGGTTCTAAACTCATACCGGGCGTTCATTGCTACCACGGTTTCGGTCGCAGGCGGCTGCGCGAATGGATGGTAGGTAATTAATTATTATAATACTAAAACTTGGTTGCAATAAAATATATGAATATTAAAATTAATTAGAATTGGTACTAGATTTAGAGTTTTACTACTTAATTAGAATTGCTAAATTGTACTAAAATGATTTAAAATTTTTAAAAATTATTCATGGCCACAACACAAAAATATAAAGATATCTAATTATGATGAAATTTGTTTCAAATAAAAGTTCAATCTAAAATATTAATAATTTATATTTTACGAATATTATATTAATAATTTAAATCTTATTGCCTGTTTATAAAGAAAAATTATACTTTTCCAATAAAAAATTACGTATTTTTTGAATTATCACGTACATGGAATATAAAATAACATACTAATTAACACATAAAAAAGGTGCGCAGGAGGGAATATAAGAGAGTGAGGAAAGGTACATGAAAAAATGTGTAAAAATTAAAAATTAAATAATTTAAATGAGTTAAGCTCATTTTTAACTTTATCACAATTTTTCATGTCACCTCCCTAACTCTTTTATATTCCTTCCCACCACGATATGTCTATTTATTACGTTTTAATTAGTATAGTATAGTAGAGTATAGTATAGTATTTTATATTCCAAATATTGCTATTTACTACATGGCCTGAGGATGGCTAGTAGCTGAAACTAGTTGCCATCGCCATTTATCATTTATAAATACATTGTGGTAGATACGTGAGTTTTAGTTTTATTTGCTACATTTGATGTATGGGTAGTGACGATATTTTTCAATTTGCAAAACAAAGTAAAACGTGTACTTTTATGAGATTAATTAATTTTGATATATTCTATCATATTCGGTGCCGGGCTGGCTGCCAAAATCGCCGATCTCGGCAGTCACGGTTTCCGTTCGATGCGACTGTGTATGTTGGAGCTTATTTTTTATTAAAAATTATACTTCCGATTTGGCGTTGCGCATGAGCTGACTTTTATATTAATTATTTCTATTGGTTATTTTTAAGAATAGCATGACGTAACATGATGACGCAGATTGCGGTGTTGCTAATAATTGAAATATTTCAAATCGAAAGTAGTAAACTTTTTATAAATAATATTTCTAATATTCTGTTCAAAATAATAGTTCATCAATATTTAATGTATGGGGAAATTTGTGTAATATTCGTAATAAAAAATTACTAGAAATTACATTTTTCTTTTTAACGTAAATAACTTATTACTCTTCCATTAGCAGATATTTTTATAAAGACAAGCATTCGCATTTTTGCAATAAGGAGGGTGGCGGCGCGCGGTCTTGAATATAAATTTTAAATGCTAATCAAATAAAAAAATATTTTTAAATAAAATCAGTTGAAAAAAGCATTACAAATCATTTTAAATTTGGAAAAATAATTCTTTTATATAAAATAAAAATACAATTATGATTAAAAATCAAATTTTACAGTACCTACCTTCTTTTATCTCTTATTTAAATTGATCAAAACTGGTAAATATATTTAACTTGTTTAAAAATAATTAATAATTTGGTATCACTGTCATTAGCATCCTGACTTGTGGCGACTCTAAAGCAGCGCGTCACAGGTTGGTATGGAATGCGTATGTAACTAAGAGTGAGAGTGATCGTAGTAAGTATGTGTTAGATGATGAGCATTGATATTAATGTAGTGTGTTCAGATTTAAGATTGGACATACGTCGGATTTTAAACATCCGGCGTGTATCTAATGTTGAATTTAAACGCACTTAAGGTATGTTTACGGCATCTGACCCGGTAAAGACGATTACAAATAATCCTTATAATTAAAACTTTGAGATATGGGAATACGATTAAATATAATGTATAATTATATTAAAATCGGACACGCGAGGGCCAAAGAGTTGCCTTGTGGCGGCCTACAAAGCAGTTCGTCACAGGCTCGTATAGATGCAGTATGTTACTAGAGTGCCTGTGTTAGGAAATACCAAGTTAGAGGTTATATTATAATTGAAAATGGAAATGGAAAATTGGAAATTGGAATGGGAATGGAAATGGAAATGGAAATGGAAAAATGGAGAGGGTTAGTTCAAGACTTCAGCATACTTTAAGGTAAGATATATTACAGTATAAAAAAACTTTTTTTATTTTTTAAATTTTGATCTAAAAAATTTTAAAAAAACTTTACTTTTCATTTTTCATAGCATCAACATTTTTTAAATGTTTCAATTTTAGCCAAATAATTTAATTTTATAAATTTTACAAAACTGAATTTTTTTTATTTTCGATTTTATAAAAAAAATAGATAAGACAGTCCTGTTCATTATATTACGTACGTACACACATTAGTTTAGAAGGAAGTTTTGAAATGACTGGTGGCCACAATTGAACGAACCGATGTTTACACAAAGCGAAATTAAAGCCCAAATTACAGCGACGTCTGTTCTCTGAAAACCTGAATTTAACTTCTCTTATATACTCTTGCTTTTAATGTTACTTATAAACACATAAACAATCTTCAGTGTTCTGTTTTCGGGCACCATTAAAAATTTAAATACCTAGCCAGTATTATTTTCTGGTAATGAATCATTCGGAATAATGACATGCCTGGTTTACGAAAAAATCGTAAAATTTAATTTAAGAATTTCCGTAGGTTCTAGAAAAATTAATTGTATTTTTTTATGGAGGGTGAGAATAAAATTGATTGATTTTAGTTTTCAATTTATATAGAAAGTTAATCATCTAAATATATAGTTTTAATTACAAAATAAATAATATATATATATAACTTTTTTCTATTCTTTTCAGGTAAGCTGTATGTATAGATAACACGCAACAGTAGTAAGTTTACGTATATTTTTATTTTTTTACCTTTAATTAAACTGGAATGTATACTACTCAACAATAATCGACCAGAGGGTACGGAGTAAAGAGAAACGAATTTAGTAAACGAGCTCTTATGAATTATTTAATTTAATTTAAGTACTTATCTAGATACGTACAACATTATTTATTATGCAACTACTAAAATTGTATTGAAGCCAAAAATGTTTTAATTCATTGTATAATTACTGAAGTCCCAAACGAGCAAAAGTGGCATTTTAGTCCCGCAAATGCGAGACTAAAGTACTAGATAGAAAAAAATAATGAGCCTGATATATTAATTAGTATAATGCCAAAAATTGATTAAAAATAATGAATTTCCAGTGACTTTTCAATCTGTTAATGTCTGAGAACGTTGAGACGATGCTAAAAGAATAATCGCTTGATAAATTTTTCACTTCGACGCATAAATATATGCCAATTTGCCTCCTATTTCGTCATAAGAATATCTAACGGCCAGACGAAGACGATTTTTTTGTTGTGTTTAAGTCGATTTGTGTATTGGTGTTTGTTTAGAAAGTTGTAAGGTTAGTACATCATCTGTATTATTTTTATTTTGTAAGCTTTTTATATCGATGACTTATTCAAAGGTGGGTTAAGGTATTATTTTTATTGCAGGCTGTGACAAAACTCGTAGCTGTAATCTGGATCTAAACTAGAAACCGAAATATTCAGACTCTGGTAATTTTAATTTCAGTATATTATTAAAATTATATTATATTTTACTTCTAGTTTGTTATGGACTTGACCATGAAGAACGAAAACGGTGATAGTCTTCTTAAGAACGGTGAAAAAGACTGGAAAATCTCAAACCACAAAATTCAATTCACTATGAGAGATTCGCAGCAATTTTTCTTATACCTTGCAAAAGTGCCACAAGACATAGAAAACATCCATTTAACCCTTTATTATTGCAATCGGCGTAGACATTACAAAAATTCAAAAAGTGTATACATACTTTGATGGATTTAAATATAAAGTTTTCAATTTCTGCAAGAAGTTGATATTTGTTTGAAAATGATTTATGTTTTTAATTTAAGTTTACTTTCGTCATATCTTATGTGAATATTTGAAAAATCATTAATAAAATTTTTCAGATCAAATCAATGAATCTTTCATTTTTGTTTGTAGATATTTTTGGTATATCTACTTGTTTCGGTAGTGCGCAATGTCATCCAGGGTCTAGTAAATTAGGAAATTTATAAATATTTGATATATCATGAAATATGGTTCAAGGAATTGACAATACAAAGAATTCTGTTTGAAAAACTAAAGTTAGTGCCAATTCGGCGAACTAAAAGATCCTGTTTACCAAAAAATTAAAAGTCAAGTATAGCATTTATAATACAACGAGTTGCATCTTGACTATCGATAATCCCATAAGTTATTTCACGAAACGTGTTGTCAAATATTAATTTCACGAGTCTGCAAGACGAGTGAAATTATAATTTGACAACACGTTCAGTGCATTAACTTATGGGATTATTGATAGACACGATATCGCGAGTTGTATTCAATAGATTATATCACGAATTAATGATATTTTAAAAATTTGACAGCTCAATAATTTACATTTACAGTAAAAAAGCAATGACAAAGATGACAGCATACCTACTAGATTTTTAGCATTAAAAGTACCAAGTGTGATTATCAGTTATTAGTCAGTATATGGTGAATGATTATCGATTATTAATTAAGTAACAATATATGACATCATTATTTATTATCTGTCAGTAGATAGAACGTTCATTAACTTTAACAGTTCTGTAACTAATGACAATGACGTTCAGATTGTAAAAAATGTACAAGAAATCAACTTGTAAAGTTTTATTCTAAACGTCATCGCCTTTACTTACTGAATGTTTAAAGTTAATGGACGTTCTATCTACTGACAGTATGAGTGATATAATCATATTAATGTCTTCGAACATTGAACGAATGTGGTGGGTTGATCGAGCAATGTTTAGAAAGTCATTATGTGCATGGCTAAAAAATAATGTCCAGGTGATTGAATCAATACCCAAGTGATTAAATCAATGTCCTGGATTCATCAATATAATGATTGCAATTTATTGCTCGATGTTCAGAAAACATTATTATTGGCCCTCCTTTGGTGAAGTATGGCAAACCGTAGTATTGAAATCGTGCAAAAATCACAAAAATTTTTTTTGCTCCAAAAACCTGGAAAAAATTGATTTTCTGCAAAAAACAGTCTGTCTGTGTAGATGTGTGGATGTCTGTGCGCACGATAACTCGAGAACGGTACGGCCGATCCGGAAAATTCTTTCGGCCAGCGGTTTGTATTCAAAATAGAAAGGCTCTATCAGAAGATGAGCAATTTCGGGCCCGAGGATCCCGGTCCCGCCAACTAAGTGAAACTTCTATTCGAGATATCTCGATAAGGAAAGCAAATTTGTCGATACTGATTTCTATTAAGATGTTGTGTAAGTCAAGACGATTGATATCCATATCGCATCCGGCTCGTTGAAAAAATATTGGAAAAATTCCGATTTTTTCGAATCGGACTTTTTTCCGCTGACGGAAACGGGCCGTAGTCTTGAAAAATCGCGCAGAGATTATTCCTTTTACTAGTTTCGTTTTGAAATCCAGGTGATGAAATTAATGTCTCTCAGGGATTGATACAATCACTTGAACATCAGGCAATCAATAACAATGCATTATCGCGATGATGTTTTTTATTATATTTATGTAGGTTTTTTTTCTGTTAGTTTCACTCCCAGCGGTGTAAAAAAAATAATAACCACAGACGTCAGATATAAAATTTTTGGAACATTACGATAAGTTTTTATATGGAAAAAATAGGTGTACTGAAAAAGATGTAAAGATTTAAAAGGCTTAAAAATTGTGTACTAATTAAATAAATGTAGTGGGGGCTTATTGTAAGAGATGAGTTGTCAGACATGTAGCTTTAGTTATATTGACAACTTGTCAATATACTAAAGCGACATTATCTGTCTGACAACTCATGTAGTGTTTATCTCTTACAATGGGCTAATTTTGTGATTTTTTTAAAAATTATTATCTATACTGATTAATTATTTTAAATCTTAACGCTTTTGGGCCCTACTGACTTTATTTTCAAATCTCGCGGGCTATGACGTACTACCTGTAACTCCTCCCTTTTTGCAGATTTAGTTTGAAAGTGTCTACTCGACCACATATTATATTTGGTGGTAGAACTAAAATAATCCGTATATCGATTTTGAGTGGCTTTCGTTAATAGTTAATAAGAAATAACATCCAAAAGCAGAAGAATTTGGCTTAATGTGCTTGTGAGTTAGCCACACACTTCTCACATATTCAAACGCAGAAGAATTTGGCTTAATGTGATTGTGAGTTAGCCACACACTTTTCACATAGTCAAACTGCAGGATTACCTAAATTTAAATTTCATCGATTTTTATAATTTTGTATCATAAAATAATCCACATTAGGTAGATTATTTGATGTAGCTTTTATATATTTATTCTCCATTTTTCAGAACACTCCCACAATCACAAATAAAAAATCACAATCGATATAACATAAAGATAAAGACGTAAACAAATTTTGGTTTCATAGACAGTCTCGTTTTCAAAGTGAAGTTATATAAATATATATCAAGAGCCAATTAAATCAAATCTCAGGTAGTACGTTTGTTTTAATCTGCTATTTCTTAAAGAAAAAGTAAGTAATATTTACAGATTATCATACACAGGGTGTCCGGGACTAATGGGAAAAAGTCGGGAGTGTTAGTACTTCATCTAAACTTTTTTAACGCGGGCCTTCGTTTTCGAATTATGGGCCTCCAAAATAGGATTTTTAAATTCGTTTTTTTATTTTTTATTTTCGTACTGTTTATTCGATCTTCATAAAATTTTCTGTATTGTTATAATGTATATTTATGCTTATTTTAGACGTGTAAACAGATTCAAAGTATTGCCTTAAAGACAGGGACGTATTAGTCGTAATAGTTGAGAATCCAAAATTTTTGTATCGATGATACACCCAGTATACAAATTTAAAAAATGGCTTCCTCATACCTTAAGCTAACGAAAAGAAACTTTGTTGGAATTCGATAAAATTAGCCGTTTGGCTGATATTTGCATTTTATTTATTGGTATGCAATTTTCGCATTAACCATTTTTTGTAAGGATAATCCCAGATAAGGAAATAATACTAATTTAATAATGCAATGCCCAAGATTCAAATAATGTAGTAGAAATTAACAATTTAGCGATAATAGAAGGTAACAACATTAACAAGTCATTAATTTGAATGTTGATAAAAAAGTTTTAAAATTTTTTATAAATTTCATCAATGCGCAAATTGGTATGTAGCGCATTAATAAAATGCAAATATCAGCCAAACGGCTAATTTTATCGAATTCCAACAAGCTTAAAGTATGAGGAAGCCATTTTTTAAATTTTTATACAGGGTGTATCATCGATACAAAATTTTTGGATTCTTAACTATTACGACTAGTACGTCCCTGTCTTTAAGGCAATACTATGAATCTGTTTACACGGTTAAAATAAGCATACATGTACATTATAACCATACAGAAAATTTTATAAAAATCGAATAAATAGTATAAAAAATAAAAATCCAATTTTGAAGGCCCATAATTAGAAAACGAGGGCCCGTCTTAAAAAAGTTTATATGAAGTACTAACATTATTTTAGCTCAAGCTATACCCTCCCGACTTTTTTCCCATTAGTCCCGGGACATCCTGTTAGATTTCGTTAAACAGAAGTAGGCCATAAGCACTACAATAACATATGTGTTTTTTTTAAATTATATATAAAAACAAATTTCAAAATACAAAGGAAGACATTTTAAAATAAAGGTGGTCACAAAAAGAGAACAAGGTTATGAAAAGGGAAGTAACAAGTTTGAACATTTAATTTAAAGAAATTTGGAGAAGGAAAATATAAAATTAGAAAATTCCAGTTATCTAGTGATAATCAAAAGAGAATGGAAGAGTCATCAATGTACATAATGTTTTATTTTTTTCCTAATTTGTAATGTTTATTATTTGTTTATTCCATAGACCCCACCCCAAAACTGAGATGTATTTTTGTATTAGTAAATTATTACACTATATAGGTAAACCAGAACTTGTAAATCATATTCTGTTTTAGGTGTAATACCCGTCTCTCCCTAATTTATTAATATTAAAATTGTAATAAAAATATTAATACTTCTCTTCTGGCTAAATACAAATTGAAACCTAATATTCAGCGTTCGATATTTTCAAGTGTTTTTTAATTTTACACCCACAATGGGGAGTTCAACAAAAATATAACCTCACGTTTTTTCTTTATTAACAGTTAGAATTAATCAAATAAAAGCCACTGAGTTTAATTATCTACCGTAATTTGAGCTAGATTTTTGCAAAAATTAATTTAAAAATTCAAATTTCTAATTATTTGAATATGCCGCCATTACGATCGTGACGTCACTTATGTGCAATGAAGTTACCGTCAAGCGATTAACGGAAAATGTGTAAAGAAGAGAATACGAATCAATAACAGCTGTTAAATCTCACTTATACAGACAAAGATGGAGAAAATCATTATATGATAATTGGATAAAGATGAAAACTTGGACCTATCCACTGTGAATTCGCATTCAAAATCGAGAGAAATAAATAGATATTAGATTCCGCTGTTAGATAAAGAAAACGACTATTTTAAGGAGATCCGGTAATAATTTACTGTTTGGTACGCTGGACAGAAGCGTTCCTGATTAAGTGAAAGGTCGCGTCCGCGTCTGCTCACTGCATATTTCACTGTCACTGTTGTAGTTTGTACTCTGTAGAGCTGGTTGATGTTGATAATTTTCCGTGTTTATTTGTATTTGTAAAGATACGTAAAAAAAGGTAATAGTAAACACAATTAAAACATACTGACCAAACGACACTTTATAATCAAACGTCATCTCCCAGGTAGCAGTGTGACGTGTTAAAGACGTTGAATATTGGTCATTATTTACGTATATGAATGACGTGGAAAACACGTGATATACAGGGTCATAAGTCACAGACCAATGACGTCTTTTTTTACGTAAAAATTACGTTTTTTTTTTACGTATTTAAAACGTATAATTAAACATCCATTTAGACGTCATTTTAGATTAAAAAATTTGTATTTTTTTACTGTAAAAAACATAATATCCTCGGAATTTATAAAAGAAATAATTACACAAATTATATTCAAATACAGGATGTCCAACAGTAGTTTGACGATTTTTAAACTAAAATAACTTCGAATAAGATACAATAAAAGAGCGGTTTTGTCTAAATGCATTTTTCCCGTTCCCACTATATTTTTCATTAAACACATGCACACGCAGTATCCCATTTAAAAATAAAAATTCGCAGTGACTTCCGCTCTGTTTAACTGTAAGGACAAGTTACTTAATTCATTTTTAGATTATTAAAGACGATTAGGTAGTCAAAACGGCACTCTTTCGAAGGTATTTCAGTTCAAAAATCTTCACAATATTGCAAGACACCTGTATAATTTATTAGCAAAATGAAAACGCATTCTTATATAAATCTTAATTGATACAAACATAAAAAATAAACTGAAAATATAATAACATGTTGAGTATTACTGAGAAGCTACAGGGGGGTAGCCACTAAGAATGAACCACCACTAGTCCTCCATCTTCTTCGCCAAAGTCTTATCACTTTTTACATTATTATTAGTCCTGTTAAGAGATCGTGTTATGGGCTAAAATTCTTTAGGCATTAAAAGCTTAGGCCAAATTTTAAGTCTCCTAATAGAGTAATGTATTCCCAATTTATTTATAAAAAGGATACTACAAACCTTGTTTTAATAATAATCTCACTATTGTTTACTTTATATTTTGTTGACATTTCCTTTGCCATCACAGTCAAATAAGTAATTCTTCTTTTAATTAATTTTTCTACTAAAGGATGCCAACCCACTAACCACATTTGGTACCCATTGACTTAAAAAGGTTAGAGGCCTTTCTTGAATGTGACATTTGATGGATTGAATTTTTCTCTTCCTTTTTTGGTGCCAACCTGATTGTAGCATGTGCTAGTAAAATCAACCGGTAACGGATTTAAATGCCTAAAAAAGAAATAAATGGTTAAAGTGTTTCTTAAATTGTATGGTAGAATACTGCACATCTTTTAAGGTGGATATATGAAACACTAACCTGCAGGAAATCACTCGTAAGGTCATCCAACATCCTGGGTAAGTTTTTATGTCTAACTTATGCTCGCTTTCTGTAACTCCTTCTCTCCAACGTTGTATATATGTATATATTTTCTCTTCTAGACCCTCTTTTGTTACCCTTACATCAAGAAGGGGCACAACAAGAACTTAATGATTTGAGCGTTCCCAAGCGCTACCATCTTGCTGTCTCATCGGTTTTATATTTGCTCGTTCTATGCTTTTCTGCTTTACCACTGCTTTTTGGCTAACTTAAGACAGGATATAATCCATTCAAAGCCGCCTTCCTTCCATTTTTGATCAGGTAAACTATTGATCAGAGATAGGGGTGTAGAGGATATCATACTAGTTCTAGAGTCTACTAACTAACAAGTATAAGATCTTTCCATTTACTGAACTGTCTTCAAGTACTGAAAATAAAAGAAGCTAAATTATATGAATGACATTAGTCTTAGGGCTTACCTGGTTTTTAACTTTAAATTGTCGATAGTGTTTAGTATATTTGATAAACAGCTCATATTCATTATAGATCGTAACTTGGTATCTAATAAATTATTGTAAAACAAGAGCACGAGACTCCTGTTTAACCTAAAATTAGGGTTAGGATTCTGAGAACGATTTATAACTTAATTAATTTGTATATTATATTAAATAGTAATAATAAATTTACCTGTGAACGATTAGTACGAATTGACAAAGCATATTTGTAATAAATATTTCACTCGCACACGTGCATCACATTTTAAAATATTTCATCATATAAATTTGACAAAACAATATTTTCTAACCTGGGTAACAGGAACATAAGGGTCGTGTTTACTACTCCAGCAGCCGTGGTTAAAAAGTAGTTTGATTATTTTTTTATTTAAATGAAAATCGTAATTGAATTAAATAATAACTGTAACCACAAAAACACAACACAACAAAATGGCTTGTATTGCGCCGAAGCTTCGATACAAGCAAGCAAAGGCGGACGCAGGGTTGCCAGACGTCAAACGTCTAGTCTAAAATTATTGGAATATGACCACAAAATTATTAGATTCCAGGATAAACTATCAGAAAAAAATTGATATATTGATTTATTTGAAATTTTTATCTCTATCTAATTAGCTACATTATAGGTTATCATTTTCGATTTATCAGTTCGTAAACAAGATTAAGAAAAATTATGTTAGATATCGATAATTATCAGGCCACTGGCAACACTGGGCCACCGCAAAAACAGTGATTTCTAATAAATTTCATTAGGAATTTATAAAGTTCTGTTTTCGTTATTGTCTATGCAATAATAATTGTTGGTTATATTTTAGTTTATTTTCTAATATAGTATTCAATACATGGTTAAGGCTATGATTTCGCGCGAAATCTTGCCGAGTAAAAATAACTTTCTGTTTTAATTTTATTGGTAATGTCGGTGTGCACTGACTAGGTATAAACAAATTTCTAAAAAATACGATTTTATATATTTATTCGAAAACTAATACCAAAATTCGACGAATATATTACGTTTTTTTATGACGTCTTAAAAACGTCCACCTAACAACGTTTTTTTCACGTCATGTTTTGGCCCAAATTACGTCAGTTGACGAGAATACACCAATTTTCAACGTCTTTAACACGTCACTCTGCTACCTGGGTATATTTGAAAGCGTCATTTTTATTTAGAGAAACTGGCCTACGGTAATATTATGCTGCATCTATTGCACATAAGTGCGGTAGGTGCACTACAATGTGCATAGATGCAGTAATTTTTAAATATCAATTTTGTCATGTTAAATTAAAGTAAAAAATAAAAAAAAACGATTTTTTCACAAAAAGAAATTCATTTTTTTCTCAAATAATGCAAAAAAAGATGGACTAATATTTCAAGTTTGTTTTGAAAAAAATCTCACTTTTACTATTTTTTATTGCCATTGGCTTCGATTCAATTTAATGTATAGTTTTGTTGTTAAAAGAAAGAATTATTAAACTAGCAAGCATAAATTATGAAACAATTATTTAGCAATCGCATCAGTCATTCTTTATTATAAAAAGAATAAATATTTAATGTTCGGGAAATAGAAAAATGTTGAAAATTTCAAATCTTCAGCTATTTGTTTTTAGTTTCTACTTGCGACATCTCTTGACGAGAAACCGAACTGACTTTTCAATTATACAGTTTCTCTTTTTCATAAATAAAAAATTATGTAAAAAAACTAATTTAACAACCATATTAAACAATACTTAATATATTATTTGAAGTTATTTATATACTTTTTAATTAATAAACATAAACAATCTTATTATTGGATAAAAAATGGTGGAAAGTGTATACTCCTTGACGATTCTTGTTTCAGGAATACTGGACTAGATGGCAGCACATTAGTAATAAAATGCAATTTAGTTTATAAGATATCACAAATTTATTATTTTTTTAAAAACATATTTAAAAAAATAAGTTTCAAAATGGCGATTTTGAAAATTTGAATATAATCATCTGTTAAATTTTTCCAAATATTTACATCTCAATATTTTATAAAAAAACATTGCTCAGTGGCGTCACTTCAATGATTACAATAAATATAAAATGTTAAATTTCCTCGTTTTTATTATGATCATAAACACATTAATAATAAAAATAAGACGAACTTATTTATGAAAATCGTTGACATTTTTTAAATTAATATCCCAACCAGTTGGTCTAGTTAGGTGAGTCTAATTAGCAAAAAAACATGTTTACCTATTACAAAATGCAAATAATTCTTAAACAAATTCACGTAGTTGACAGTGAAATGTACGGCCCATGATTTAGGGACTTTAATATTAGCTCATGGCTAATAAGTCGCCCTGGAACGCTTCCAAGCAGCTGTCCACCTCTAAATTAGTCTTTAAAACAGTGGCAGGACTAACATTTTTTCATAATTTTATTAAATTAGATAAATGTTCAGAAAAAAATAAATAAAAATACAGTTGAAATAAATAACAAAATCGTTATTTAATATTATAAATTGGGCAACTATAAAATTTTTGCAGCAAATTTATAAACATTTATTATGAAACTGTTACAGTTAAAAGTATAAATATATTTTTATGTATCATGATATTTATTTAATACCTGTTCATTGATACGTTTAATTTTGTCAATAAACATTTTTTTTAGTATATGTGGTAACTTTCTTCCTCTAGATAATTAAAAAATTAAAAAAATCTCAGGCGGTCACTTATATTAACGAAATTATTCAATTTTAAAATTTTCATCTTTGATTTATTGTACACCTTATGATATTAATTTAGCAGAAAATTTCACTCTTGATAAAAGTTTCTAAATCAAATCAGCTTTGTAAAATTTTAAAACAAATATCAAAAATATACAGGATGATGTTAAGAATATGTAAATTATGACTATAAAGTAAACGTTTAATTTTCACTATAAACTGCAAAAAACTTTTTTCTACGAACGTGCAAAAATTACTATTTTTTTGCGCTATTACTGTACCAAAAGTTTAACTTCTTGCATTAGTGCAAAAAGTACGAAAAAATTCAAAAAATCCTTGTAAATGAAGTTTGTCCATCAGTTACCATAGTTAATTGCTGTAACTGCGATATTAAAATTGAAATTGAGTCAAAACAAACAAACTGTCAATTGTCAACAAAATACTTGTCATTCTTTCGCTTCAGCCATTTGCCGCATGGTGTTTGTAATTTACGCAGTTTACTTTTGATTAATAGTGCATCGATGTATTTTTGTGAGTTTTATCTCCATTATGGAGTTTTAACGTTGGTGCAAATGTAAAATTCAACTTTTCTTTTGATTTTTATAAAAAAAAATTTTTTTCATTTGTTTTTTCAATCAGTTTTCATCGTAATGTTTTAAATTTTCATACCAATTTATATAATCCAGCAATGGTTGTAATTGACAAACTACTAATTTGTAAGTAATTATATTTAAGCATAATTTTTTGGAATTTATCTATTGTTATATTTGTATTATAGGCCTGATGATGGCTATCGTTTAGCCGAAACATGTTGCCGCTCACTGTTAACCTTTTACAACCTACATAAAATATTGTGGCGTGGCTTAGAGTTTTATTATTCGTTGAAAACAATAAATAGTTTTATAAAAATAACGTTAATAATATTTCTTAAATAAAATTTTAAATAAAAAATTTAATTTAATTTAATCATAGAAAAAATGTTGTATGCATATTTGTTGCACGCAGCATGAGTGCAGCTCTCGACTTCGTCTCGAGCTGCAATCTTCTTGCATTGTGCGACAAACATACACTTTTTGCATTAGTTAGTACACAGATAACTATTTATGAACAGTACTTAGTTAAAATGCATATGAACAACAAAAAAGAAAAGGATTAAATAAAAGAAGAGAAATAATAAAAGAAAAAAGAAAATGCTAAAACCTCAAAGATATCAGAAAGAAAAAATACTTTAAAAAGAAAATTTGCAGTACACAATTAAATAAATGGAATTTAAGAGAGATGGAGTGAGTTTAAAAATATTATCAAAGTCTAGTATTTTAATAAGATCGGACACTCACATTACCTTTGTAAAAATACCCTCAGCTTCATTGACCTTGGGTGCTATTTATAATATACGAGGAGCACCAGTTTTGTAAATCCTAAAATTGTTGTTTTAAAAATAATATAACAGATCCTCTTATATATCCCAAAAGGCCGAGAATACACACACGTTAACCTGTGAATAATTTCAGAAATTATACCCACACGTTAAAACATTAAACTTTGGTTATCTAACTTAAAAAAAATATTTATTTTATTATAAGAATTCTTGTCTATCTAAATCTAGCCTGTGTATTTAGAAAATATATTTATTTCATTAAAAGATGTTTTGACTATCTAAATCTAGCCTGCGTTTAAAAAAAGATTTAAAGGCTATGTGGGATTCGATCCCCGGGCCCACTGCACCACTAGGGGGCACTAGTCACGCTGCTACTAGAGCTCATGCTTAAATATGTTCAAAATTAATATTTAAGCGAATTACGTTTCACGTGTGGGTAATATCTAAAATTATCCACAGGTTAAAGTGTGGATAGTCACACTGATCCCAAAAAGGACTGACATCGCAATAGGAATATATTTGTTATTTTGTTGAACGAATACCATGTACCAATCTTTGGCCAAAACATAGGCGTACGCTTTAAACTGTTTATTCGAATCTGCTGTCGGGAGAACGTTCGTACAACAAAACAAATAACACATGTTTATACATATATTTTGTGACCGTAAGAGGCCAAATTATTTCATCAAAAATCCCTCTGTTTTATCTACGTCAATGGTTCGGGATTCGGAATAACCTGACAAAGTAATATTTGACAATACGTTTCTCTCTCATTTTCTGTTTTCTTCGTCTGACTGTCTTATCTTATATCTTTGATAATTTATTAGAGGCGGCGAAGGACTCAATGGTATAGATGAGAAAACTGCAACAAAAATTAAAAACAAAAAGTAAACTTCAAAAGAAAGATGGGTGAAAACTTCAAAGCCCATCAAAAACTATTTTATTGAAGGCTGAAACAAAAATGAAAAAGTCATAACAGAAGACAGTAAAATATACTACGGCAGTCCACGTGTTAACAATAACCAATTATCGAAGGACCAAAATAGCGGCAACGCTGTTTAATTATCATTAACTTATGAAATTGCGTTTCAAGCAATTACATTGAAATCAATAAGAACAAGTAAATTAAAGTGAACTGTAGGTGTTATTTTCTCTCACCCATTTATTTAGAATAGACATAAATTATTAAATGTAAATTCTTTTATGACACTGTAAAAAAATATCAAATTAATTGTTGTCACTCACTTTCACTGTAGAAACTAATTACATTGAGTTGTGAAATATCATAAAATATTTAAACTATATGAAGTAAGAAATGTTTGCTGTAGTCAATGGTAAATAAAGTGCAGCCTTAGATTTTAAACGTTGCGACTTCTCTATTCGAGAGTTGATGAAACAGTGGTCTGTGTCGAGCTGTTTTGTTTACAGAAACCGTAAAATCCAGACTAACGACTAGTCTGCTGAGAATTTGAACGAATCTCATTGGTTCACATTTAGTGCTATGTTTTTGTGTCACTATGGAATTTGACTCCTTTACAAAAATAGAATTTTTAGATAATATTTTTCGTCTCGTATGAGAGCCACCGAGAGGGAAGAGTTATAAATAGCTGGCTAATTTAAACGTTGCGACTGATCTATTCAAGAGTTGATGAAAACAGTGCCATAGATTGGCGCGGTCTTCGCTTATCCAGACATAACAACAAGTATTAGGACGAGATAGCATATTTCTGATTGGCTAAAAATATGTGAAACGGTTTCTCTCAAGTACAGAAAGTCAATCGGCTGTTTTTTGTGAACTAATAAATAATATTTTTCGTTGCGCATAAGAGTGACTGAAAGAGAAGAGTTATAAATAAAGATAGTGTATCTTTGACCAACGACTCTTGGATATTTCTAGGAAATGGAGTTACGTAGCTATGCAAGCTGTGACTTGAATAAAAATATTTCCAGTTTATAAAATCCTAGTTGCTAAATAACAACGATGTTGGACATGTTTTTATTGGTATATTAAAGAACGAGTTTCATAAGACGATGTTTATTGTATGAGTTCGAAATTAACGTTTAACGAACGAATACAATAAACGAATTATGAAACGAGTTCTTTACGCTGTTTTTTTAAATTTTCGCCTATTTTTATTATGTAATTAAAAATATTTCGTACTTTCCTTAATTTTGTAGCAGTTTCTAACAATGATTTGACATTTATACTTTTGACATTTATACTTTTGACATTTATACTATTGACATTTATACTTTTAACATTTATACTTTTGACATTTATACTTTTGACATTTATACTTTTGACATTTATACTTTTGACATTTATACTTTTGACATTTATACTTTTGACATTTATACTTTTGACATTTATACTTTTGACATTTATACTTTTGATATTTATACTTTTGACATTTATACTTTTGACATTTATACTTTTGACATTTATACTTTTGACATTTATACTTTTGACATTTATACTTTTGACATTAATACTTTTGACATTTATACTTTTGACATTTATACTTTTGACATTTATACTTTTGACATTTATACTTTTGATATTTATACTTTTGACATTTATACTTTTGACATTTATACTTTTGACATTTATACTTTTGATATTTATACTTTTGACATTTATACTTTTGACATTTATACTTGACAGTCATTCAGAGGCAAATTTAGAGTCAACCTATAGCTGATTTGCTACAAACCGTGAAAAGGAGTACTATATACTATGCGCGTTATGTCCTATTATAGCACTACTTTTAGTGTTATAATAGCTATATTATAGAAGAGAATTAAAAAAATATTTTTATTAAATGTGATTTTAATTCCATGTAGAAAACAATGTGAATTAAAAAAACATTGAAATAATTACAAAACAAGCAGTAGGAAAAGCGACCGAACAGCTAAAATTAGGAACCAGAAGAGATCATATAATCCCAGATATAAAGAAAAACATGGGTATTGTAACATCTAAGAAATTTATTGAATGAAATAATTTAAAATATCAAAAGAATGTAACTCAGGAATTCTTTTGCCAATATACAAATGTGCAGCTAAGACAAAATTCGAAAATTACCATGCAAGGAATAGCATTATTCAAATGTTCCTGTGAAAATGTGAAAATTGTGGTAAGAATAATGGAAGAAAAAATCAGAAATAAGAGATAGTCGACGATTTGCAATGTGGACTTAGGAATAGTTAAAGCGCATAGGACTTCATATGCTTTATCGATCTAGAAAAAGCATTTGATCGTTTAAATAAAAAAATATTTGGATAGCAATGTACAATAGATCAATGAGTAGACAAGAAAACCAAAGGGATTATTAAGTCTAAGGACAAAAGTACCAAATAAAAATATTATAAGAACAACTAATAAAGAATCAGGGGAAAGACACCACTAATCTCAATAGTAATAGATATAAACCATTAAAACTGAGGTTGTACAAATGGAGAAAACGCAAAGTTAAAGTACAACTTAAAAATTTGATGTGGCCAGCACATGACCTCTCGCCATTTTTTAATCAAAAATTTACATGTTAACACAAAAAATTATGAAAAAAATTGACTTTTTTGTAAATCTGGCAACAATGGCAAATTTTTTGAAATTTTTATTGATACGAAAATAAACTATTGTGTATACAAAATTTATGTGTAAAACTTTATTGTCATTTTGTTTAGTAATGGCGTCATCACTCATATCAACTGCAACTTCCAATTGTCCGATTGACACCAAAATCTAGTCAGATCGAATCTAGGGTATCAGAATCTTGTATGCAAAATTTCAATTTTTTTAATTTAGCAGTTTTTGAGTTACCGTTACTACTACACCCATCCTAACACACACACTAACATATACATACAAAACGTGTTTATCCGTTGAAAACTCACTACCCAATTTTTAGCATGATTACTATACCTCTCTTATCTGAAGGGCGAGAGGTAAAAATATTGGTAAATGGAACTAGACAAAATCAACATGAAGATAACTGTAAATAAAATAAAAACAATAATAATCTGATAAGAGGGATCCTTATAAGTTAAATTCAAATTCTAAGCAACATAACGATAAGACCAACATTTTACAGAGCAAGTATTTTTCATGTTCCGCCGCTGGCAAGCTCTTGGTCATTTTTTCATGTTAGCATCAATTTATTAGGTATCTTTAGAGATTGTTAGGCGGAGATATGGATGTGCCGTACTCGACTCATTTGTGTTGATAAAATAATTTCGAAATAATTAGTATCCGGCTGACATGCCAAAAACTTTAACCCTAATTAACTCCCGGTAAACTGATGCTATCGTTCTGAGGAAAAAAATCGTTTTTGAAAAATTGCCGCTATGGCTGCCAACTGTGTAAATGGTGCGCTTGTCAACGCTGTTCAATAAAGTACAAAATTATCACTGATGTTTTGAAATTATTAATATCAATATTGTCAAATCTGACCCTATCCAGAGATTATCTACCATTAGAAATATGGAGAAACAAGTGAAAAACAGCAGAATTTTTGCTGTAATTTCGAGTTTTCGAAAAGTTAAAGTTAATTGTATTGAATATTCATGTGCATTTGTGACATTTCAAATCAATTTTCCATAATTAGTTTTATTGTTAAATATTCAGTGGGTGGTAGTACTTTTTATTTATTATGAACTCATTGGTGACGTGCAACTATTTTTGTAGTAAAATAATTATATATACCCAAGTGTATTACTACAAGAATTTTGCCGGTAAAAATTGTTATTAACATTTTTATTCTATTTTAAATAAACATTTTAATTGAAAAAAAAGTAAGACATTATCAACCCATATCCATAACTTTTTAACAACTACATAACTTTTTTACGCATTACTCAATAAACAATGAATATTAATTTTAATAACGCCGTAGATAAAAATGCACAAGTGATAAAACTCTTATCCAGCTGCTTAACAACAATAAAGCGATGAACATAAAAAGTAGAACAGGTGCTTGTTAAAAAATATCCCATATGGTATTTAAATATTGTGGGTAAATGTCGCAGGTCCGGATACAACTCAATATATCAAAAACATCAAAAACACGAATATTGGCAGTTTATCGATAAAAGAGAGCATAACTATTTTAATGAATTCCATTTACTTTTTTATTATAAACAAAATGTTCTGCACCTCAAAGCAATTGTGCTTTATATCCAAATTACAAAGCGACAACCGTGGCAATTACTAAATCAAAATATGAGAATAAATTACAAAGTTTGCTAAATCACACCACTGTTCCCCTGTTTGATTAGGTAAAGTTATTGGGAGACAAATGCTCACGATTGTGCGCATGCATTGTTAATGTTTGATTAGGATTTCTGATTATTTAGAATAAAAATAAAAAAAAAAACAAAACCACAATCCGAATCTACACCCAGAAAAATACCTATGTATTTTTTCTTATTTTTCTGTGTAAAAAAAATGTTTAATTACACTACAGACTTGTTCGAAATTATATTACAGCTGTGTGTAAAAATTTTCATATGTTTTGTGTACGGGATAATGTGTAATTTTCATAAGAAAGTTGTTCATATTTAATACACAGGAAGTCTGGATTCTTTTTAACTAGAAACTGTGTATATTTATTAACATTTACTGTAAGAAAATCTTTAGAAATCCGGTAATAAAATTCAACAGCAATTAAGCATTTTTTCCACAAAAATTATAATATATATTACATTTATTGCACAAATTATGTAAGTATTAACCCTAATTTGTGTACAATTTCTACAATCTAAATTGAATAAAAAATATACTGTTGGAATATACTACACAATCCTGTGTACAAAAATCATGTACTTGTGTACTTTATGTTCAAAAAGTTTATTATAATAATAACCACAATGTGTTTACTTGTCAAACAATTGTTGATACTAATTTCATAAATCTAATACAATTATTTCCATTTAGCATGTATAAAAAATCAAAAATTTAATGCAAAATAATACAAAACTTTTAAATTAAAAACCAATAAAGTATATTACACAATTTGCTAGACAATTTTTACACAAATTGATTCTGTACCCATTCCAGAAACAAATTATATAGGTAATGTTTACAATTGTTGATTATAGATGCACACATTTTTAAGTGTGTAACCATTACCAAAAAATTGGATTTATTTTTGCATTTATTTCCCAAAAAAAAAATGCAGTATTTGTCTCCAAATTGCCGGGGATTTCATTGAAAAATTTGTAGACTAGTCTACATTATAATGTAGGTAGTTGAGGCGAACGATAAATCAGATCAAACAATTAGCCGACAAGCAAACCGCCAAAAAAAATAATTCGCAACAATAATATGCTTTGTATTTTTAATTGATTTACATAGGCGTATAAAAATAATGAATTTAAAACAAGACTGTAATAAGAAAACAATAGTTAACTAAATATTTGTCCTTCCTAATTTCAATTTTCACATAAAGCTGCTCATTTTATTTTTTAAGTTTTAGCCTTTTGGGCATTTTCTTATCCTTTGAATAATTCATGATTTTCCGACCGGTGTAAGTCAATAATTTTAAATTATTTTAGTTCACTTAGACTGGCGACCAATGGGAAGACGTTAACAACGGTTCCTCTGATGTTGACGAATATTGTTTTGGTATATCTGTAAATTGTTGAAGGGCGGTCTCTTTGTGCGGGAAATCGTTTGATCTGTTTTATCGTTTACATCAACTATACCAACCTTCATCTTATCGTAAAATGGAAGATTGCACTATTTCTGATTAAAATTTGTTCTTAGCATCTTTTGTACCTCATTAATTGGTCTCATAAGCACAACATTATTGATTTTGAAAAATCATCGTTCACTATCTCTCCAAGATTTTTCAGGCTGATAATTCATGAAACAACGATTGCAGAACAGAAATCGGTACATTAAAGACATGGAGAATAAGAATCAGCAAAAAAATTATCGGTATATGTGTAGACATTCTCTTCCGGCACGATAGAGGTCGCAATTTTTGTCCAATCGACACCATAGGACCACGCACTTTTCTAATGGAAACGGGAGTACCGTCAAATTGTCTGAATTTTTAATTTGTTAAAGTATTTGATGTCCTGATCAAAAGTCTCCATGGGCCAAATTCCATTCTACGACTAGTTTTTGATATAGGGCATTGAAGTTCAAGATCCCAAAATTTTTTAAATTCCAACCAAAAAATCCCTTTTTAATATTTATGACTGTTTTTGGCTGATATATGGATCCAAGGGTGATTCAAGGTGTCACAGTCCTTTTTTGGATAAAATATGTATTTTTACATTACAAATATAGCGTAAAATAATTTTAAAAAAATCTCCGTCAAAGTTTCCGAATATTTGATATAGGATACATCTCGATGTCCTTTCAAAATTCCTAATGGTTAAATTATATCCTATGGTTACTTTTCGAAATATTAAACGTTAAGTCTATAAAATATCAAATTTTATAGTAACAAAAAATAATTACGAAGTAAAAGGAATATTCTTCCAAGAAGAACCTATTTGTAGATTCTGTAACGAGGCGGACGAATCAGCCTCTTAGGTGATCTTCGAATGTGAATGACTCAGATGGTGGAGATACAGACACATATAGGAGCCTCAGAGTGACCATACCGCTATTTCGAATCCAACCGACCAACCAACCAACCAACCAAGAGGAATGTTATAAATTATTTATTTCCGCATACTGCGCAATATTATGGTGATATTTTTGTATTTAAAGGTAGACTAAAAAAAGTCATATTTACAGTGTGATCCCGCTTGTAAGATGACTAAATCCACAATTCCACAAGAGATGTCAAATAATAGAAATAACTAGGTACATATTACCTACTTACTTATTTTATAATAAAAATAATCTTACGTTTCGATATGTTTTATTAATTGGGTTTTCATAATACACGGCCATTCAATACTCCATTACAATAGTATATTGTGCCACAAGGGCAGAAAATGGGCTTTAGCAGCCCGCGTCTATTAGATGCAGCTAATAGCTAAGGGCTGCTAAAGCCTTTTCTGCTTGTGTGACACAGAACTGTTTTTCGTCTACCAAAAAAAGAAAACAAAAAACAGGGAAATATAATAAAAATTCAGACAATAGTGTACTTGCATAAACAGTTTTTGATCTTTCCGATAGATAAGCAATACATTTTCTTTTACATTTTTTGCTTTTTTACTCTTTTTCCAGTTGTTAAATATTTCATAGTACTTTTCGTACCTGTGTCTTGACTTTGTAGGTTACAAATTTAGAGAAACATTGCTAGCTTCTTCTTGTAGGTCTGGTGGAGTATTCGTAAATATTTCATCACTGTCTGAATTACTATTCATTTTCACTAATTCACACAATCACAATTATTCACAATCAGAACGTATTCGTATTTTAATTTATACTGACGTCTAATGAAAATTTATGTGAAATGTCAAAGTACCTGAGTGACAGTTACCTAAAGGTGTCTAGATATAGTAAAAAATTAAAAAATCGTGATGATATGAGTTTAGCATCCCTAGGGAAGATAAACATTACTTTCATCCGTATTTCTAGGGTTGATATGATTCATTTTCATATAAGGTAGGCGAAAAAAAGTGTTTAAAGTATGAAGATCAATTCAAAGACTAATCACTCGTATTTACCTATGGTAGATGCAGAAATGACTGTTAAGTTGATCGGATTACAAGTAAATAAATATACCGGAAAGAATTGAGATGGCAACGCAAATGTTAAATAAACTAGATGATATAAATATTATCCAAATAATTTGCACGTTCCTGAATTTCCTCGGTTATAGACATAAGAAAAGTGAGTGGTCCTTCGGTATAAAAATTTTTTGAGGCAGTAATTTATTGCGTATTGCAAATGAGCATTCTACCTCTAAGAAGGTGGAAATTGGAGGGGGTTGAAATATCAAAAGTATCCTATCTCCGTCATATTTGACAATATTTAAACTTTTTTTCATCCGACCTACAAGGCTGATACTGGAGGGGATTGAAATTTCAAAAAAATCGTATCTCCGCTATTTTTATAAATATAGAAACAAGTCATGAGACCTTTTTCATGTCCAAATTATTATAAAATTAATTTGCTTGAAACTTTTTTCGGTTCGACCATATCGTGGGGTAGGGAAGGATGAAAAATTGTCAAATTTAGAAAACAGAATTCAACCTTCACCTGTCGATCCCTGCGACAAGAATTTTTTCTCTTATATTGAATGTCGTGGTTATATCAGTACTGATGTTTTTCGGGTTGGTGCTGTTATTGTTAATTTTTTCTCTTTGTTGTTCTGGGGTGAAGTCATTCCTTCTTCTGGGTTCAGATTGACTGTTGGAGTGAATTGCGTCGGTTGATTGTAAGTAAGGATTGGTTTCTGTCAGGCTAACTAGTATTTAATGTAGCGGTCTCTTCTTCAGATGTCGATGTATATTGAGTAAAGTCCAAGAGTCGTGGTTGAACCCCTTGAGAAAGGCATGGGGTTATATATATATATATATAAATTCATTTTATTTGAAATCGGATCCATCTCCATGTGTTTACCAGTATTTGACGGCCTGGTGGTTGAATTTATACCTTCGTAATTTGGGAGTTGGAAGAATTGAACTCTCTATCTTAATTTGGGCTTTGTTGTTCTATCATCGGTGGGCCATCCTGTTGTGCCTGCATTTCGGGATAACCTGTTTTCTCCTCACTTTCGTTAACTTGCTTGGCAGTTTTCTCCTCACTTTCGTGTATAATATTTGTAGCTTAAGTAGGTGATTTATCTGCACTTTCGTCAGTGTCGGATCTTTTGCTGTTTGCGGATTTCTCCTTACTTTCGTGTTCCGAGTGTGAGTGATTTCTCTGTACTTTTATTAGCAGAAAATAATTAGTTGATTAATAGTTGTCCTATATCGACCAGTTTTCTCCTGACCCTCGCTTTCAGAAAAAAATTGCTAGGTGGTCCCTTAAGGTTGTCTTTTTTCTCACTGTTTCTTCATCATACTCGGGACCAGTATTTTTTCCAAGGCAAGTCTTTTAACACTACTCTATTATCTGTACGACTTCATTCGTTACGTGAACTGTTTGTTCAACTTATTTGCCCGCGAGGGTTCGTTCATATGTTGTGGAACACGCCGATTTAAAAAGACTTTAACTGGCGACACGATTTGTAACAATAGCAAAATGTCTACAGTTTGTGCTACGAATCAAAAATATCGCAGTTCTTGAGACCATGCTTCTATTGACGGGACAATAGAAACTGTACCGAAGTAGTTCAAGAGTTCCAGAGAAACTGGTTTAGTCGACGTTCAGTCGTACGTCTGACTGGAATTTACATACATGATTTTATAGTCAGTAATTTCTGCGTAGCGGAGATTCTATGCCATAATTAGCTACTATACAAACGTTCTTCTTTCAGATTATTTAAACAATATAAAATAAATTTCCTAAGATAAATTTACTCTTGATAGATTATTAGCTCCAGACTTGTTTTTTATTATTGATGTAGTTTATTACAAAATAAGAGATCAATAATTTTATCATGTTACAAAGCCATCTCCGTTTTCACAAAGTTTCTGATTACGTTTCATTACTTACCTTTGTTCCAAATTAACATCTAGATGAGATAAGTACAAAATATTGTTAATTAAACCGACTTTGCATGTGAATTAGGTAGATAAAAACCGGGAAGAAAAAATATGAGAAAACTTAGAATTACCTGAGACAGTATAGTTCAGTAGAAGCAAGAATAATTGAGTATGAAGACACACTAAAGACCCAGACCCAAACTATTAAATCCATAATGTAACTTACCACTTCTGGTTACAAAAAAAATCTTTTTATAAAAATATTATCTTATTTTTATTAAAAATTAATTACAAATGAAAGTTTCAATATGCCTGGTAACGGTTTCTTGCATAGGTCTGTAAAGAAAATTTAATTTAATTTTCTGAACCGTTCTTGAATTCTTGTTATAATTTTTTTAATTTTTTAACAAAAATAAATCAAAATTTAAAATTTCTACAAATGGAGCCTAAAGACAAAAACATAGAGTCAGCGAATGCTACAAATTATGTTTAAGAACATTTAAAACCGAACACACGTGTCAAATAGCTTTTTAATGAATACAACCCTGTTAAATATTCGTTATTGGGCTAAGCACAATGAGTTGTTAATATTTTATTACATGGTTTTTATGATGTACACGACTTCCATATTAAGTGAAAATTATTGGTTAAGGTACGAGTTAGGCTTGTGAATTTAGAACAATATGAAAACAATATTTCTTTATTATTATCTACAACTACATCGACATGAAATGAACAATAAATAATTAAGAAAAAAATGATAGCTTGTCTTTTAATAAAAATGGTGATGTAAAGCAGATTTATATCTTAATTTTTTTTCTAGACTAAATAAAGGTTGGCTGGGATATGAAAACAAAGTAAGAATGTACATAAACATAAAATATTGAGATAGGAATAAACCTTTAATTAGTAATTAATAATCCAAAATAGAACTAACATTTAAACCATTTGAAAATACGCATGATAGCATTACCAAAACAAATTTTTAATATAAAAATGTTGTTATTTACGATTATTGAGATTATTGGTAACTTTTCGACATCCCCTTGTACGCCGAAGAGAGCCGCTGCCGCATCTGACCGGCCATTATCAGTCGGATCGAACTAACAATTCAAAGTGAACCGTAAATTAGCTAGCAGTGTTTTGTCAAGGGAACAATTGGTCTCACACCTAGACCACTTTGATCTCACCGGCTCACATAAATCTAACCACTTGCCTAATGAAAGCTAATGACGTCACTCCAATGGACTTCTTCTTTCCTCTTCTTCTGGTTCTTCTTTTCGCCAGAGTACGGGTGACCACCGTTGATGCTCGTCATTTTGTGATTTATTAATTTTTGATTTTTTAGGTTAATTGGAGTAATTTAAAAATCCAAGATCCTGATGTATATTGCTTTTTATTCTATTTGAGAGACAGGTTGGAGAGTACCATAAAGATTAGTTCTAGGGACTTTGATCTTGATTTGCGACTATATGAACGTTTATATTTCTGAGTGGCGCATTATTATTTTTTTTAATTTTTTAAATGTTTACTGGAATCGGTTTTAGGCCCTTTGCTTGAAACGAAACGTTCTATCTAAAATACTGATATCACAGATTTGATTATTTTATCTAAAAATTTTGACTTAACACAAGGATCTGTTCTATAGGACATCTACTATTTATGATTACAGTCTTGATTTGAAAAATTTATATTTTCTTATGACTTGAAAGTTCCACAAAAAATGACACTGAAACCGCTCCTTTTTTAACTAATGTAATTTATATTTTCATGCGGGATTCTGATCCTATAAAATTTATAAAATATTTGCTATTTTTCTGCATGTAAAATGATTTTCAACTAGCAAGTTCTAAAAGGATCAGTTCTAAACCCTTTGTCTGAATTTATATTTTTGTGCTAGATCCTAATTTTTGAATTGTCCTCTAGGGAGTCCTGCTTTTTTAAAGGTCTAAGATATTTGCTGTTCTACGTATTTTTCCCTCAAGTTTTTAATTTATTATGCGGGATTCTGATCCTTTAAAATTTATAGAATATTTGCTATTTTTATGCAGAACTAAAATGATTTTTAACTAGCTCTACAAGGATCAGTTCTAGATCCTTTGTCTGAATTTATATTTTTGTGCTAGATCCTAATTTTTGAATTGTCGTCTAAGGAGTCCTGTTTTTTTAAAGAGATTTGTTGTTCTACATATTTTTTTACACGAGGAGCATACATAGGGGCTTTTGCTATTTTTTATCTATGCTAATGAGCTATTTATTTTGGATTTTCCTATTTAGAATACCCAATTCAAAATAGCAAGATTCAATTTTTTTTCTTTAATTTTTAACTTAATTTTTTTTGATTATATTTTAAGTACCCAGATCACAAAATTTAGTTTTTTTTTTGGTGAATTATAGTAAAGGGTCAGTGTTGGGACCTCTAGTTTTTTGCTCTATGGTAATGATCTACCTGATTATATCATCGCTGATGTCATAACTCTTGTTTGCTGACGATATATTGTAGCATTTAGATTTCCAGAATATATTTTTGCATTTAATTAGACATACCGGTTCCTACTATGTAGTGTAAACGGTGTCCTTCTGTCACCTTTTACAATGTTTCTCCGCATGATCACCATACTGTGTCGGCTAATTAGTCAGAAATTTCTTCTTTCTCTGAGGACTTGTTCTGATTAGCTGAGAGAAGTGACGCAGCACATGTGCGCACTTAGGTAGGTTTTTGAAACACCACCTATAGTCGATTTTTGTGGTTGATCATCAGATTCCATTTGAATGTAGTGACTTCTATTTTTGTTCGACTCACAGATGGCGAGACTTCAATCCCGCCTAATTTCAAATATTTCAGACATTTTTTGAAGAATATATCATTTTCTGGTCATACTCGGATAAAGAAACAATATCATGAACTAAATAGTGCTCGTTTTTGTCTATTTTTCAATAATGCGTGCTCTGGTGTTACTCCATAGTTGTAAGTGCCATTTTTGGCAACAATGTTTGTAAAAGATGAGTTATTATCCTTTGTTTTTATGACAGTTTTTTGGATTTTTCCATGCAGGGTTGTACAAGCTGGTATCTCGCAGAGTAGAATTTAATAACTAATTCTTAATGGTTGAGAGATCTCTGATGTTTTTCAAAAGACGGTGAGCTTTTTTATGTCCGGTATATTGGACTGGAGTTTTTACATTGAGATCATGCACAGAGACAAAAGATTATTTGAATTAACCAAATTTTATTTGAACCAAATAAATATGTTATTTGGATAGGTCGAACAAAACGTGTTATTTGTTTCAACAAAACTGTTTATTTAAATATCAAAATAAATAATTTTGTTGAATGAAAAAAATGTGTTCTTGATTGAAAAAAATATTTTCTTGATTGAAAAAAATGTTTTCTTGAATGAAAGAAATTTCCACTCCTTTCTGTTTAACCCTAAAATATTTATAATGCTTAATATTTTCACATAATTTGTTCGACACATTATACTCACTAATAATACTAATTTACTTTTTTATTTATTAGGTTATTGGACTAATCTGACTACGAAATAACAATTTAAACGAGCGATATTGCTTTGTTAAGTTTTATAATCGTTATTATAATAAATATGTATACCTACCTATAGTTTGTTAAATAACAGTTTGTAAACACATCTCAAAATAAAAAATTAGTTAAAAGTGCATTGATAATGCTCATGAAACTTACTTTACCTAAAATAACATTATAAAGAAGCATTCACCTTAAAACATTAAAAGGCATTTTTCTAATTTTATTGTTCCTAAATATTCAGGCATTTTAATTTTAAAACATAAATCCCAATATAGAATCACGTTATAGCATAAACACAAAACTTAAGCAAACATGGCGTGGTCTGATTTCTGATCTGATAAAGTAGGTACATCATGTTCAAAGGCTCCGATGCATTACGATCGTCTCAAATTTATCGTTATGTTCTCCCCACTTGACCAATTGTGAACAAGGTTTACAGTCATGTGATACGTACCGTTTAAATTATGTTCATTCAAATAACAATATATTTAGTTTAATCATCTTGGATCCAAATAATCCTATTGGTTCATACAAATAACACAATTTATTCCATACAAATAATATTTAGTAAATGCAACAAAATTACAGTCAACCAATATGATATTGGTGATTCAAATAACTTATTTCTCTCTGTTTGGATTATGGTTCACGGCTTTATAGATTCTAGTCCTGTTCAAGTGCCCAGTCTCATTATTTAAACTATTGAGGAAGTTCTGACCGCAGTATTAGCACACCTACAATTTATTAAATTTTCTAATAAACTTCGAGCATGATTAGCTAAAACTTTACGGCGTCCATAATTTTTTCGTCTAGTCTAAATGCTCGGAAGTCTGTCACGTAGTTCTCTTTATCAGGTTGCGTTTTTTGACATTTTATTTGACATCACCAAAAATATGACTGATGCTGTTGAGAATATCCTTTTTAAGAGATCTTGTTTTCTCTTCTTCGCTAGCGTTTTGCGTTTGTCTATATTTTACAGCCATCGTAACAACTTGTCATTTTAATATATTTTTTGATATTATATTTTTTATAGAACTGGGTATTCCTCTTACTTTTGGAACTTCGAGTAGTTTATTGCAGTAATTTCGCAGCAAATGATTTGTGCATTCAATTTTTTGAACACAACAATTTTCATAAGGTTGGCTATCTAAATTTTTTTTATAACAGCTGCTGTAACCGTCCGCTGTAAGTTGTACATATTAACGCTTGAACAGAAACCTTCTGAAATTATAGCAGCTTCCATAGCTGTCGATGAAAAAGTTCAATTTTTATAACATGTATGCTCCGCAGCAGTTTATTCATATTTTCGGCCCGTAGACACAAGCAGCAGTATCTATTTTTTACTCCCAAAGATAAAATATTTTGAGTTTGTTTTTGCTCCCACAATAGCCGCTACTCCAGATAAAGAATTGTAATTTCCTCCAACTCGATAGGAATGTTTCGCCCAACAATTTTTTTGTAAAGTGTAAAACTAAAACAGGGGATGTCCATTCCTTCTGATAATTTTTTGAGTGCGGCTGCGGTATTTATATTTATTCTTTTTGGATGTTCTGGACAAGTGAATATTTTCTTGGTGACGTGGCACATATTGCACTTAAATGTTATTTTTGACTCGAAACCCACTTTTTTTTCCTTTATGATAACCATGTTTGTCAAACTACATCCAAAAATGTTAGAGTGAGAAAAAAGCGATTTTAAAGCGTTGATAAATTCTTGAATATCAACAACTCGAGCACCATTAAGTTTAATTTCAGGGATTGTAGATAATTCCCTGAAACAAACGATATTTACAGGTAATAAATATTTTAAATGAAAGAAACTAGGTAGACTGACTTACTTCTCCTGTTTCCAGTCTATCTGCATATTGTCGACTCATTCATCTTCAACAGAGCTGGAATGATAAACGTGTATTTTGTCAACGATCCACAATCACTATTATTCACTGCAACTAACACTACACAATAATTAAGAATAAAAGTAGTAAAAATATTAACTTCAAATAAATACTCGCTGGCAAAACAATATAAATAGGTAGAACAAATGAATAAATACTGAAATTCCTGCCGACTCTGGGGTATCTTCCTCACTCCGGAGACGAACAAGTCGTCACGCCTAGACCGATAATAAAATAATTCGCAATTTTATAGCCTAGTAAACCTCCACCCTTTTTCTTTTTTCATATATTATTTTATATTATTTAAGAAAATAATTGGTATTTCTAGAAATTAGAAACATGGAACTTTGTCTTACCAATGAGTATATTTCGATTTTGGACATTGTTTTCGGAAAATGCACGGACAAATTAACCGATTTAACGTGAGTTTACTGATAATTTTTTGTATGAAAAAAGAGTAAAAATAAAAAAATGCTATTGGTCGAGCAAACACAAAAGTACATTATTTAAAACAGTTGTTGTTTGAATCCCAAAATTAAAACGGTATTCAGCTTAATCATGATCGCGAAATATCTACCAGCATAGAGAAGCGCACTCTTAAAGCATGTCGAATAAAATGATATCGAACGTCGATATGCTTCGTCCTAGCATGAAACACGGGATTCTCTGCAAGTTTTAGGGCCGACAGATTATCATTGAAGACAGTGATATGATATCATTTAGTTTTTCCATTCTCAATTCCTGGATGAACCTATTTAAATAAATAGATTCTTTTGCAGCCTCAGTGAGCGCCATGCACTCAGCTTCCGTCGAAGACAACGCCACTGTCTTTTGCATCTTCGATTCCCATGAAATAGGTCCACTACTCACCTAGCTACTATAGGAACATCGATCTTCTAATTCATTTCCCCAATCTGAATCAACAAACGACTTTATGCCTTCAGAAGATTGCTGATATTTGATTCCGAGGTTCATAGTTCCTTTTAAATACCATAGAATACGACGTTTTGCAGCTTTCAAATGCATCTCTTTGAAACAATGATTGAACTGACTTAAGTAACTTACCGAAAAACCTATATCAGGTCTCGTTACAATGGCTAAATAAGTTATGCACCCCATTAATTCTCGATAACTTATTTTTTTCAGTCCCTATATTACCCTGATTACCGTTGGTCAGTTTTAAATTTTGTTCCACACAGCTCGTTCCAAAACGATTTAAAATTTCATTTATATATCCCTTTTGATTCAAGGTAATATTTCTTCGATGTCTGTTAAATTCAATCTCCAGACAGTATCCAACTTCTCCCAAACTTTGGATTTCAAATTCACTTCTTAAATGTCTTTCTAATTCGTTGATAGTGTCTAACTTGCGACAAGAAACCAGAATATCGTCCATATAAATTCCTATTAAAAGTAAGTTTTCTCCTTGGAAAATATATAGGGATCGACCAGCTTCTTCCTGATTGTCAAAGTCCGTATAAAGCCTTCTTTAATTTATATCCAGCATTTAAGTCCTTAAACATTTCTTGTGCCTTCAGATATAAATCATTTGAACAACTTTTCGCTTCCACTAAATTTTGTAAGACGTCGTAAAAATACTTAGGAGGTTCCATGAAGATTTCTTCTTCAAGTTCTCCATTCAGGTATGCTATAGTCACATCAGACAAGTGAAATAATAAGCCTTATCGAACCTATTCGTGCAACCGGTGCAAAAAATTCATTAATATGAATTACTGGTTGTTGATTGAAGTCTTAAGCTACCAAACTTGCTTTTCTGCTATCGACTGTACCATCTGACTTGTATTTATTTCTTTGCACCAATCTACTTCCAATTATTTCAATCTTCTGTGGTCAATTTATATAAGCTTCCAGGTATCATTTTTAATTATTGATTTTAAAACATACTCTTCATCATCCGAAACATACTTAACAGTTTGATATTCTTTTGTCGGTCTTCTCCTGAAACCAGTTCTTATTAATCTTGGTCTTCTGGGACCTCATTTCAGGTTTATTATAGGGATTTCCACACTTTCAGAAGATGTTTCATTTTCGTCAATTGGACATGCAGTTGTCTTCTCATCGAGCGGTTCAAGCAGATTGCATTCGATTTCTACATATTTTGGTTCTAATTGACAATTGATTTTATTTTCATCTTCCGGAATGGAATCTACGTATTGTTCAATTTCAGTTTCGCTGTTTGCTTATTCCATAAACTTGACATCTCTGGTTATTTCTATTTTCGTTTCTGGGCCCATAACCTGTTAGAAGCCAGAATCGATTAGAAGTTTCAGTTTCAATAATATGGATTTCGTAGAGTACAAAACAAGATGTTACATAGTGAAATAACAACTATAAAGTGCATGAAAAGCTTTTCAAAACGAAACTAAAATCGTTTGACACCTTAAGTTAGACACCAATATTTCTACGTATTTTTCTTTATTTATATATTTATGCATGTTTGTTTGTTTTATGCTATAACACTGACTTGTCCTATACATTTTATAAATATCTAAAAGGATTATTAAAGATTATTATTATTATGTCCTGAAATTATCGATTCTAGGATGTTCGCTACTTTTTCATCTATTGAATTTCGTGTTATTATATGATTCCTACTAGTCCTAAATAAATATCAGATTTTGGATCCGTTATTCCTGAATGAACTTTTCAACTTTAGAATCCTGGAATTTATTATTTATTTTAAATTTTACAAAAACAAAAAATCAAACCAGAATCATTTATTGCTACTATTGTTACCGTAAAATAGTTTAATATTTTTATTCTTCACAAACGGTCCTCACTGTATAATATTTAATAATTACAAACTTCTAATCTTGGTACGAATAACCGTATAAGTGAAAACCTAGTCCGAATAAATTGCCTTTTGCAATATCAATATTTTTTAGCGGTCCCTAATTGATTTCAGCTAATAAACCTTTATTACCGACGGAGACAAAGGCTCAAGTGTCACATTTGACATAATACACTGGCATAATTTATTGCGAATTACTTTCCACATTGTAACAACCAGCGAAACCATAAAATCCGCTAATGTCTTTGCTAAAGCCATTTCCGACATTAAAAAATTCAAGCGAACAATGGTGAAAGGCTTTGGTGTATTTTTTTTTTCATATTAAATTATATTTATATTTTAAATTTGTCCGGCCACAAATTAGATAATAAAATTAAATCTAATTTATTAGCTATTTTATATAGACCTGTCTTATTTAAATTTCTGTACACAAATTGTTTAAGCTAGAACTAAACTAGATGCATGCGGCAAATGATTTAAAAACATCAGTTTAAAGTGGCGTACACAAATAATTTATTTAGGGTTTCTTCAGTTTTTATTAAGTGTTTCTTACCATACAAATTTCTCCGACTTTATTTTTAATGGTTAATTCTCAAAAATGGTCCAGTGTTCAATTAAATGAAATAAAACTCGAAGTCATGTTCCACACATCTATATATTACGCAAAAACTTCGAAAACCTTTTTAAGCGTAATGCGCGAACGGAGGAGTGTGAGATATTGCATAGTTAAAATTTATATATAGGAAGAGTGCAGAAAGCTAAAATTAATATGTTTTACAAATTAGCTGAATTAAATATAACATTCATTGTTTATCTCAAACATTAAAAATTATCGGTGCGATAGCCGAATGGGCTAAGAAGCTGATATTAAGTTGACAGTCTCCCGAAGGCATGTGTTCGAAACTTAACCCTTTAGCAACAAATTTTTACTTTTTTTATTTTAATTTAACTTTTGTAGTGAAAATTTCTCTAGCCGCGTTGTACGATTTTTAGGCAGGTACAAAATAGGAAAAAAATAGAAAAATTGGGACCAAAAATATAAAAAATAACGGAAAATAGTGAAAATGGGAAAAAAATAGGGTAATTAAACAGGAAAAAATAGTAAAAGCAGAAAAATATAAAAAAATGATAAAAAACAGGAAAAAAAGAAAAAAATAGGAAACAATAGCAAAATTGGAAAAATAGGAAAAGTGAGGAAAAAATGGAAAACAAGAAAAAATTGAAAAAAAAATAGGAAAAAAAAAATAGGAAAAAATAGGAGTAAAATGGGAAAAAATAAGAAAAAATAAGGAAAAAATTTAAACAAAAATTTAGACAAAAAATTGGAATAAATAAAAAAGTAGAAAAAATACGAAAAAATTGAAACAAATAGGAAAAAATATGGAAAAATAGGAAATACAGAAAAAATATTAAAAATGGGAAAAAATAGATAAAAAGAAAACGTAAAAAAATAGGAAAAAATGGAACAAACTAGGTAAAATGGGAAAAACAATGGGTAAAAATAGGAAAAAACGGGGAAATGTAGAAAAAATAGGCAAAATGGGGAAAATAGAAAAAATAGTAAAAAGCAGGAAAAAATAGGAAAAAATAGGGACATATAGGAAAAAATGGGGAAAGAGGAAAAATCGTAAAACCCAGTAAAAAATAGGAAAAATAGGAAATAATGGAAAAAACAAGAAAAAATACGAAAATTAAAAATATGGAAAAATATATAGTCAAAAATAGGTAAAATAGGAAAAAACAGGGAATGTAGAAAAACAGCCAAAATGGGGAAAATAGAAAAAATTGGTAAAAAATAGTAAAAAACAGGAAAAAAAATAGAGAAAAATAGGAAAATAGGGATATATAGGCAAAAGCGGAAAAAGAGGAAAAATAGAAAAACCCAGTAAAAAGTGGTAAAAACTAGGAAAACTCACAGAAAAATAGGAAAAAAAAACAAGAAAAATAGGAAAATCAAAAAATATGAAAGGTAAAAATTAGAAAAATGGGGAAACATCGAAAAACTGGGAAAAATGAAAAAAATAGAAAAAGTTGGGAAAAATAGGTTAAATGGGAAAAAGTAATGAGTATACACATAAACCATAAAGGTGTATGCCCGTATAAGCGATAACTTCCGGTGCTGAGGGTAAATCGTATTTTTGGTCCGGGATTTTCTCCAAATATTTTTGTTTTCTTCATTTTTGCGACCTCTAACCAGACATTAGTAGCTCAGCCAGTTAGTAATCAAACAGTGATGCCGATTTGTGGGGAATTTCCTATTTTTGGTCATCTATAACCATTTCATATTTCAATATTACGTATTTATTTTTTTAAAGGAAAATATGAAATGAAAATCTTCCGGTTTTTTGGGCTTGACTAGTAGTACTAGTCCACTAGATTATAATATAAAATCATGGATAGTGTCCGGTAACCCTAAGGTCATCTATAACCTTTTCATACCTCAATATTACGTATTTATTTTTTAAAGGAAACTATGTAGTGAAAATCTTTCGGTTTTTTGGTCTTGACTGGTATCACTAGTCCACTAGATTATACTACAAAATCATGGATAGTGTCCGGTGACCCTAAGGTCATCTATAACCTTAACCGGAAGATTTTCACTACATAGTTTCCTTTAAAAAATAAAAACGTAATGAGGTAGGAAAAGGTCATAGATGACCTTAGGATCACCGGGCACTATCCATGATTTTATAGTATGATCTAGTGGACTAGTACTACTAGTCAAGCCCAAAAAACCGGAAAATATTCACAACAAAGTTTCCTTTAAAAATAAATACGTAATTTTGGAGTAGAAAAAGGTCATAGATGACCTTAGGGTCACCGGACACTATCCATGATTTTATAGTATAATCTAGTCCACTAGATTATACTATACCAGTCAAGCCCAAAAAACCAGAACATTTTCACTACATAGTTTCCTTTAAAAAATAAATACGTAATTTTGAGGTATAAAAAGATTATAGATGACCTTAGGGTCACCGGACACTATGCATGATTTTGTAGTATAATCTAGTGGACTAGTACTACTAGTCAAGCCCAAAAAACCGGAAGATTTTCACTACATAGTTTCCTTTAAAAAATAATTTAATTTTGAGGTAGGAAAAGGTCAAAAATGACCTTAAGGTCACCAGACACTATCCATGATTTTATAGTATAATCTAGTAGACTATTACTACTAGTCAAGCCCAAAAAACTGGAAAATATTCACTACATAGTTTCCTAAAAATAAATACGTAATTTTGAATTAGGAGAAGGTCATAAATGACCTTAGGGTCACCGGACACTATGCATGATTTTGTAGTATAATCTAGTGGGCTAGTACTACTAGTAAAGCCCAAAAAACCGTAGGATTTTCACTAAATAGTTTCCTTTAAAAAATAAATACGTAATTTTGAGGTATGAAAAGGTCATAGATGACCTTAGGGTCACCGGACACTATTCACGATTTTATAGTATACTCTAGTATACAAGTGTTACCAGTCAAGCCCAAAAAATCTGGAAATTTTCACTGCACAGTTTCTTTTAAAAAATAGGAGCACCAGATACGGGCATACTCCCTTTAATGAATTACGGTAAAATTTTGACCACTAGTTTGCATTTAAAGCAATTATAAATGGAGACTAGTTTCGGCTAACAAGCGATTTTCAGGTCATTTAAAAAATTAATTGATTATTTAAATTAATCAATATAGATATTTTAAAGCATAACAAAAAGGAATTGGTACTGATTTTTCTTTACCATTTCCGCGAACCCAGAAAAATACCTAAATTGGGGAAAGATAAATACCAGATAATTATTAAATTAAATATTTTTTATCATTTTTAATCTTAGGAGCTTTTTTTAATGAATCACGCTATATATTTAACAAATACTTATCAAGAATCAACATCAAGTCACACATTCATCTCCGTACCAAAAATTCCTTTCTATTGTTTGAAGAAAATGTCTGTTTTAAAACGGGCGAATTAAGGGTGGTCTCACAACCGGCGGCCCGTTTGTTATATCGCAATTAGGGCTTAGGATCCTGCACGGAAAAAAAATCCTATACTTAGTATACGAAATTCATATACTTATTAGCTGAAATTCATATACCCGGCGTGACAGAAGAACGCACTTCTAAAATAATCCGACGGAGTCACCTGTTCCAAATAGGCTTTGGTATCCTGGAACTAAACTACTTTCATATACTCCTAAATAACCGGCCTAGACGATCAGATACTCTGGTATCTTAGAACTAAACTACTTCCATATATTCCCAAATAACCGGCATATTAAGTTAGAAACCCCGTTTTACCAATGTAGTAACTCGAGCATGTGAAATTGGGAATCTAGTCGAATAGAATTAGGTAACCAAGATTTGGCCCCAGTATTCCTATCAGATGAAGGTAATAGTCTTGTCATATTAAGCTGAGAATCTTGTCATATAAAACTTATAATCTTGTCAAATAAATCTAGTAGCCTCGTCATATGAAACTAGTATTCTTGTCATATGAAACTAGTAATCTTGTCATATAAAGCTAGCAATCTCGTCATATGAGACTAGTGATCACGTTTATCTGGCTAATACTGATCTCTTCTAATATATACAGAGTGATTTTGGAGGAACGGACCACAATTAAGTATATTCTATACCCAAAAATAATTGAAAAAATCTTCAATACCTCGTCTAAGGACAAGTGAAAATTTGATGAATTTTTGCAATTATTTTCAGGTGAAGAATGAACTCCTAGAGTTTGGTCCATCCCTTCTGCCTCACCCTGTATATATAAACATAAGTAATTAAATAGATGGTGGGTTAATGTGACAAAAAAACATTTGAACTCTAAATATATTTATTAAAAAGTAGGCTCAATTTTTTGAGATAAGACAAAAATAAAACAAACAAAAACAATAAAATAAACAAAAACAACAAAATAAACATAACATACAGTAAACTTAACCTAAATAAACTCAAAAATTACTGAGAAGTCCAATTCAGAAACATTGAATATCTAATACTGGGTGGCCACGAGTCAAAAGTACGCCCCAATATTTTGGTTGTTTTTTAATTTAAAAAATAGATTTTTGGCACACATTAATTAAACAATAATGGGCTACTTTCAGACTAACAGGAATGAAAATATCAGTTCCGATTAAACCGAAAGTGACATCAACTTTTTTTTCCTAAATGGAATGACTATATTTTTTTGATAGTTTTTCATAATTTTCCAGATTTGAAAAATGAGTGAGGTATGAACTATTTTTTAATTTATTCAAAATGGCCGCATCACATGAATGCAATGTAAGAAAATTACTAAGTAGGTTATGGAAATTATTAGTGAGGTTGTAGGCTTCTCTGTAGAGAAGAAAATAGTGAATTACTGATAAGTACCAGTATTTTTATAATGATTCATAACTATGGTATAAAAAAATAGCAGTTCCATAAAAGAAAATCAATAGGAGCTCTTCGGAAATGAAAATGAAATTCAGTTTTTGGAAGAAAAAAAACCTAAAAATACTGGTACCTATCAGTGATTCAAACAAGTATTTTCTTCTCTACAGACAAGTATACAATTTTACTACTAATTTCCCTAGCATACTTCGCAATTTTCTTACATCTCATTCATCTGCGCGGCCATTTTGAATAAATTAAAAAATTGTTCGTATCTCACTTATTTTTTGGAATTTTTTAAAAGTGAAAAAAACTGTTGTACTTAGAAATGTATGCATTACCGGAAGTGATATTTTTATTACTGTTAGTCTAAAAGTGGCCCATTATTGCCTAATTAATGTGTGCCAAAAAGCTTTTTTTTTTAAATTTAAAAGCAACCAAAATATTGAGGGCGTACATTGACTCGTGGCCACCCGGTATACCTCGTAAAAATTAGTTATATCAAAACACTGTTATATATTTATGTCCATCACTATGATCAAAAATGGTTATTGGTTTATAGATAAGCAATTCTGAATGTAACAAACATTTTATTTTCCTTGTTTCTCTAATTCTAAAACTATTGAAATGTTCATGAAATGATGCTTCTAATTCGACAGAAATGAAGCATATTTCTTTGGAATCATTAACAAGGATCTTTTGAATCATTACAAATTGCGGATTGAGATTACCAATAACCTGTATTACTTGATTTATCTTATATTTTGTGTTACGAAAAACTACTTTATTTAAGATGGTAGCTTTAGAAAAATTTTTCATTATATCTGGTCGACCATAGTTTTGGAATTGAGGAAGTACTTCAAGAATATTATCATATGAAAATGTTTCCGAATAATCTATTTTATTATCAAACCCCATCCCAGTTAAAAATATGTCTGCCAATTGTAGCTGATGCTTTATTGTTAAAGTTTTAGTGATATTTTTTCTCGAAGATACAACATTTGCAGCTAATTTACTTTGTCTGTGTTTCGATTCAAAACGAAAAGATGATAAATAATCAACAGGTCCAACTGTTTGTAAGATTCTTGGATAGTGAGTTAGATGATGGTGCTTAGGTTTTAAATTTTCACCAAATAGCTTGATATATTGTTCATGATGATGAGAAACATAGGTTTTCAACATTCGGCAATCAGATTCAGATATGGTTTTGGACAATGTGATAGACAATATTTTCCTCAGCACAATATACAACGACCAATATTTATTATTTTCAGGAATATAATGGCCGATTAATAATCCAGCATACAATACAAATGTCTTACATTCAGAGGCACTCATTTTTAACGTTTTCTTCTTGATATGTTCGTTTGAGAAAAGATTAGGTTTATTAGATATGTTTTCACCAAATTTACAAGACTGAATTTCACAATTCAATACGTCTACAGTGAAATAATTGTCAACAAAAATAAATTGATGTAAGAGAAGAGTTATATCAAAAATTACAACACCTTCAAATAAATCATGCAATATATCAACAACGAAGTTTTCTGTTACCGAGAAAGACCTGATATTACTCCACACAGATGGTGATTTAATTCCAGTTGCAGACATATTACCTATTTTTAAATCTTCCCTATAATTTTGTTCTGTCCTTAGAACAGACATCTTTTCTTTTGTTAAATATTTCATTTCTGCCTTAGGGCATTTACAAAATCTGCAACAATAAGTAGCAGAAAAACTTTCTGTGAATCCCAGCATTGTATGAATCCCTAAATTATCTCCCAAAACAAAAGGCATAGCAAAGTAAAGTTTCGTTTTTTTTCCCATTTCATTTATTTCAATTCCTTCATTCTCTAGATTTTGTATTTCTATAATGAGTCTAGATAAAACATTATTAGTTCCATACGATTTAAGATCGTTTGTATGGAAAAGCATAGCTATAAATATATTGTTTAAAGATGCTCGAAAAGCTGGAGGAATTGTTGGTAAAAAATAGTAAATAGCGCCAAGTTTATGTATAGTTGCGTGTGACCCTAGAGGATTACCAACTTCATAGTCATCGTAATAAAATACTATAGGAAGAACATATTCACCTTCACTCAAAGCGACTTTTTTTATTTTGTTCTGCCAAAAAGACGTTTGAAAAAAATGAGTTATTTTATCTTTTGAAATATTGGAAGTTAGCTCTTTCATATATGACAAAGTATTTTGTAAAATAAATGGTAGTTGAAAAAAATTCTTCAAAACATCAGTGATAGGAATTAAATGAGCAACATGTTTAATTGTCTCATTTATTACTTTATTGTTTCGGATATCTTCTGCAATAATAATTTCTAAAGGGTTAATGTAGAATTTAGATCTTTCCAAACATTTCAAACGACGATAATCTGAATTACTGTCCTGAAAAATATTCAGTACAGAATTGAACATGAGATTGATTTTTTCTACATCAGCTGAGACAAAATTATATTTATCAGTAAAATAAAGCATCGAATGATGAATAAGTTGAAGTGGTTCCTCGTACAGATTTTGAGTATTATCTATAATATTTTGTACATCTTTTCTATTGAATGTTGTATTGCCATATAGTCTACAATAATATGATGTTTTCAAGGTATCTAATAATTTTTTAAATTCATAACTATTAGAGTCCAAGTCAGTGGTTTCACATTGAATTTGATTGTCTATGTTTAAACCTATATTGTCTTCATGGTTTATTGAAGTTTCATGGTTATTTGTCACAAAAATATTTTTAGAAGCTTCATGACTGTTACAACTGGGGACTTCAATGACCTCATGAGTTTTCAAATGTTTTCTGAATGAATTCAAATTCGAAAAGTTCCTAAAACAATTATTTTCAATGCATTGATATTTTTGGTTTTCAACACAGTTGTGAATTAGTTTGAGATGTGTAATCAGGTATTTGAAATTATCAAAATGTTTAGAACAGTATGAACATTTCGGCATTTTTGAGTTTATGAGCTACATAAAACCATTAACTTTATTTTTTATGCTGTATATAAATAAGGCTTTAAATCAGATATTAGTGCAGCTGCAGAACTGTTTCGACATTTCATATCATAAATCATAGACTCTATGAAGTACCAAATGTGTTGTGACTCTATTGGGTACTTAATATTCAAGGCGTGGAAGGCTTTAAATAATATTTCAAAAGCACGAAGTAAAGAGTCAAATTTGTATACAACATCACCCACATATACTCGAAACTCTGTAACCATATTCAATGGTCCTATAATAAGTCCAAATGGCTGGAGAGTGGAGTTTGTCCAACTCAGCTTCTGCTTTCTGCGGATAATAATTTCTTGTAGGTCTTCAATTTTCTAAAACAAATGTAATAATATATTAATTAAATTTGTTTTTATCAAGTATATTACATCTAGCAATTTTTTGTATTGAATTACTATGCACACGAATTTTCTAAACTTTATATAAAACTGTCAACTTACATCCACATGAAAAAAAAAACTTTCTTGTATTTCAGTCCTACTAGGTCTCCAATTGAATCCCTTGCTTCTTCTCAGAGTAACTGGGGGTATCAAGTAAGGCAATGTCAGTAATGCTACAATGGATGGATCTGAAAGAAATTCGGATTTTATTAGTTTCAAATATCATATGATATGAAATATTTATTGTACGTTACCAATTTTAAATGAAATACTAAATTTTAAAATCAAGCTAGATACCTAAGGAAATATAGAAAAACTCACCAACATCTGCAGAGTACTCTACGGCTTTCACTTTTCTATGTTCTGCTTCTTTCAATATGGCATTTGATAAATTAGGCCATTTCAAATATATATTGTCAATTTTTTCCGGAAATTTTTCGTTAAAATCAGAATTAATCTACAAAAAAATATTATATTACCAGAAATAGATTCTTGAAATGAATGAACTCACTAGTTCTGATCCTATGTCACTTTTTAGTGCAGGTACTTCATTAAAAATATCTTCTATTGAAAGATCTTTGAATTGGGTTTTTCGGATATTGAAAGATGCTTCCCACAGCTCTAGGACTCTAGTTTTGGGTTCCAAAACTGTATGCAGTAATTCATAACTGTTAGTATCTTCAGTTTGATCTATTTCTATATCTGAAAATATGAATAAACGAATAAGTTAATAGATCCATTTCCTGAATTGAAGTAATCTCAAATTGAGCAGATTTTATCATTGAATAAAAATTACCGTCTTCATCTGTATCTCGATGGGGAAGTCCTCTAGATCTGTTTGTAGTATTCTCCGATATCCTTAGCAAATTCCTGACGTTGTGATACCTTGACCACAAGCGTCCTCTAGGTGCCTTTTTTGGACTGGTTGTAGTTTTTTTTTTATAGGGAATATAATATGTTTCTTTCTGCTCATTTGGGAATAATTTAATTATTTCCACTGAGGATTCCTCAAACATCCAAGTGTGTTTGGCGATACTAAAATTAATTAGTCAGATGACATGAGGTCTTTAAATGTGTATACAAATACGATAATACGAAAAAATACTTACTCATCTATATGTTCTATCTGTAAAAATCGACTAATAATTTCTTTGCAGAGTTTTTTCCTTGGGAGACTATTACGATAGCCCAAATTTGCTTTAAATGAAAGAACAAATCTTCCATCAATTGTTGATTTTAAATATTCTTCCAAGCCCTACAAAAAAGGAAACATAATATTTGATAAAAGATTTCAGTATTGTCCAACTTCAATAAAATACAATTATATAAAAATTAAATTTTGTTCTATTCATTCTGAAGTTACTCACTTTGGGAAAAAGCAACTCCCTCTTTCTCTTACTCCCTTCTGGATTTCTGTTGGGAGGGTCTGGTGAATATCTCTTACTTTCAGGTTTTTTACCAATTGAAATGGGTGTTGAAGTAGAAGGTGAATCCCGGCAAGGTAAATCATCAATTGATGTAGGTTTATCCAGAATGGCATACAAATCTGAGCTGACAGAAAAAGAATATGTTTCGCCCTCACTTTCGGCGGATTCAGTGATTGAAACTTGTTCAATAATGGGAGTTGAGCACTGCAAAATATTTTTTTTTCAGTGAGTTAAAAATGATCAGTTGACATTCACATATTATTAGACCCCAAACAGTCTAACACTTCTTATAATCACCTAATTTTTTATATATAGAAATTTTTGTTTCAGAATGCATTACTACTCGACATCTCATTATAAAAACTTTTAGATAATCTAATTCTGTATACAGGGTGTTACTAAATATTATGTACAGATTGTGTCTAATTTGATACATTTAAGGGAAAATTCGATTCTATAATTAGATAGACGAAAACTGATGTCGGTACCTGATGGTCAATTTTTGAAAAACTCAATGGCGAGAACCGCATCATAATTTCCATTATTAAAATTTTCATAACAATGGACCCACAGATACCAACATATCACTTTACATTTATATTTCAAAAATAGGAGTTTCCCTTCAAAAGTTTACAAATTTAGCCCACGCTGTACATATTGAAGGAGGTAATTCCTTGAAAGGACTGAAAGTTCATATAAACATGTCCTTGTTTACTTCGTTTTCAAAAAACAAAGTGTCAAAGTTTATATAAAAAATATTTTTTTTTAGTTAGGAAACTTATTTGTGCTTTAGCTGACTTTAATCAAACTCAGTTCATAGTAGAGGGCGGCTTATTTATAATTGGATTTTAATTATACTGTGAGGCAGGTAATCCATTTCATGTTTATAGAAAAAAACATTGTATGTTACTCAAGGTCTCATTTTTTCAGATGGAACTTTCTAAAATACATATAACTTTCTTGTGTCTTAATTTTTTTCTGTATCTGGTCTAGTTAATAGATTTGCAGAAAAAAAAAACTAAAACCATTTTTTATGTTGAAAACAAAGTGCGAGATACAAAAAGACTTCAAGATACAAAACCGTTGTAATTTTATTGCACAATCTGAATAAATTACAAAAGATACTAGAAAATCAGTGGTGTACGTTTGGGTTATTAATATTAGAACTTTATCACCCTGTACACACAAAATTATTTAGGACATATTTTTACATATGAACTTTTGTCCTAAAATAGGCCAAGAAATTTACTCGTGCATCAAGATTATAAGTGTATTCAATTTTATAGCAAAAACTCACAAATTCACTTCCTACATTAAGTGCAAGTGCTCTTTGAAATTTAAGGCGAGGTCCGATCTTTGGTATTAATATTTTCAAGGTGTCTTGATCCAGCAGTTTAACTGATTCATTATCAATTCCCTCATCTGTAAGAAAAAAAATGCCAAAAATATATCGGATAATAATTCATGGCTAATAAGCCAGTCTTTTTAATAATAGAAGTTATACAGGGTGACAAAATTTTAATGAAGAATAATGTGACAATCGGTAGGAAATACTCTGAAACTTTTTGATATTGAGATAAATATTTTTTTGGGGTGTGTCTTGGAATAAAGGTCGTTTATACTTTAAAACTTTTTTAATTTAATGACAACGTTTCGACATAATTATGTCATCTTCAGGTCATCTACAATATATACACAAAGTTACATGTATAAAAAAATTTAAATGTTAAAATAATTACCTTCTTTTATCAGTTTAACATTTAAAAAAAATTTTTATGTATGTAACTTTGTTTGAGTATATATTGTAGATGACCTGAAGATGACATAATTATGTCGAAACGTCATTAAATTAAAAAAGTTTTAAAGAATAAAAGACCTTTATTCCAAGACACGGAATTTAGTGCCTAAACCATAACAATTAAAAAAAATCTTTTTATATGAAATACGAGTTACATTTAAAAAATATTTATAAATGTACAGAGTGGTTCAAAAAATTTGGCATATCAAAACTATATATTTTTAAATGGAACATTCTATATTTTTTTACATTTTTAGATTCGTCCTGAGAATCTGACTTTAAAAACCTATATCACTTATATTATAAAACAAATAGTTTTGAAGTTATGGACAATTGACAATCGCGTTTTTTCAACTTAAGTGATTGCTTCGGCCAAATGACATAAATTTGGATAAAACGGCTTACATGTTCCTATATTAACTTTTTGAGTTCTACTTGGTGCCATAAGAACAAAATGTATTCAGAGTGATCAAAAGTAAGAAAATGTTGATCATCCTGTAAACATTTTGTTCTAATGCCACCAAGTAGAACTCAAAAAGTGAAATAGGTTTTTAAAGTCAGCTTCTCATAACGAATCTAAAAATGTATAAAATATAGGGTGTTCCATTTAAAAATATATAGCTTTGATATGCCAAACTTTTTTGAACCACTCTGTACATTTATAAATATTTTTAAAATATAGCTTGTATTGCATATAAAAAGATTTTTTTAATTGTTATGGTTTAGGCATGTATATAAAGGGTGGGCCACTGGTAACGTGTCGGTCGGTAGAGTTAAAACTTAACTTTTTTTTAATATCTGTATTCACAGCGAGATTTATATCAGAAAAGACAACAATCAAAGATACTTTTATATACACAGGGTGCTCCAGGAAAGTGATTCATATATGATAGTCATATTTTTTAAACGGAACACCCTATATTTTTTTTACATTTTTATATTCGTTCTGAGAAGCTGATTTCAAAAACCTATTACACCTATATTATAAATTAAATTGTTTTGAAGTTATAGACAAACTGACATTCGCATTTTTTCAACTTTAAGTGATTGCTCCTGTCAAACAACATACACTCGGACAAAACTTTTTAAATACTACTTGGAAGCATTTGAAAGAATTATCAAAAAATTATCACCCTGTATACATTTTTTCTTATGCCAACAAGTAGAAGTCAAAAAGCCAAGTCGTTTTATCTAAATTTATCTCGTTTGGCCGAAGTAATCACTTAAAGTTAAAAAAATACGATTTTTAATTGTCTATAACTTCAATGCTATTCATTTTAGAACGATTATAAAAATGTAAAAAAAATATAGGATGTTCCATTTAAAAAAATCACTTTCCTGGAGCACCATGTGTAATTAAAATTAATTTTAGATTGTTGTCTTTTCTGATATAATTCTCACTGTAAAACACCAATTAACATTTGATATGGTTTTTATTACAGAATCTTACATTTAAATTTAAAGTACTAACTAAAAAGTTAAAAATACAAAGTATTCCATTTAAAATAATAATCTTACTGTCAACTTCCTTTATAGGTAACCGGAAATGTAATAAAATTTAAAATATTTTAATTAAACTCAGCTCAGCATTACCCTATATCAAATTTAATAAGTTTTGTGTTACTACTTCCCAATAAACACATGTATATGTAGGCTGTTGAAGTTAACATTTTCACAATGACAATTTTAAATATTTTAATATTCCTGCCTGCCTATATTTAAATAAATAAAACGTTTTATAATTTTTACAAAAATGTAAAATAACTATTGTTATATTTTTTTGAAAATCAAAAAATGTTTTATTTATCTAAATAATATAACAATTTTCATCAAGTAAAAGGTGACAGTTAAAAATTCTTGTATTCTGAAAATTTGTAGTACTCCAAGGGAATTAGTATGCATGATTCCATCAATAATATTGTTTGGTCGAAATTTCTTCACAGACAATTTTTTACACAAAGATGTTTTCATAATAAATAAGTAGATACATATTTACAAAATTAAATTGGTAATCCTGCAGTTTAAACTTTAGACCACCCATAGTCCCAATACGAATTACCATCAGAAATATGTACAGCGTTGCCGGTTATCGGAATATTAATCCGAAATAGTATTCAGTTTTCTGTCGAATATCTAAATATTGAAATGTTTATTTAACAGATAAAAGACAAAAATGTGTTACGTCTACAACTCTACATTCGATTATAAAAACTTTTTTTGCATCGAATAACTTTTTATTTTATTTTGGATACCTAATCCAATTTTAATGTTTTTGTTTTAAATATTTATATAATTTAATTGACTAAAACATTTCTTGTATTTTGAACCATATGTTTAGAGGTTATTAATTTTATTTTTACTATTATTTGTTTAATTTGTTTTATAGGTACTTTAATAGAAAATTATTTTTTATTTTATTTTTACCACATTATGCTAAATTTATCTATTATCTATTAATTAATTTAATTAATATGTTGCATATGAAAATTGCAATTTCTTCAGAAACTAACGTTGTCTTATGAAGCTGACAACGCCGCAAGATATTTAATGTTTCCCAAGGTCAAGCCGTGTCTGAGCCTGAGCCATGCATATCAGAACATGGAACTTCTAAACTGCAGGATTAACAAAAAAATTTGTTTTAGCAAATAGTTTTGTATTACAAATTTCGTGAAGAAATACAGGTCAGATGATGCGACAGTGAGGAAAATTGCGATGACTAATGATGAATAATAAATGGAAATATTCTTATTGTCTGTGACTTGAAAAATTGAAAAGCTGTCTATCTAACGATGATAACGAAATTATTATTTACCAATCAACATTATACAAAATACAATTTTGTTGTACTTACCCAAGAAACGTTGAATATATTCTTCTTCTAAATTTAATACTCTCAGAAATGTTTCCATTTTCGAAGCTTATAAGAAGATACACTCACCACACAATACAATTAACAAATGATTTCGCTCGCTAATTTACCGCGAAACCGCGCCAACTGTGCTAATGACGCGACTCGTGTTTGATTCGTACTTAACCGTGCATTTCCGACGTGAGAAGTTTCAGAAATGATTCTGTGCCAGAAAAACGTAAGATTAATGCAAATCGCTGAGAATCTTCCGATCATATGACGAGAATATAAGGAGTATGTGAAATTTCCTGAACAACTGAGCATATAATGCGTATGCAATGTGTTTTTAAATTGATATGCTAGAAATCTGGGTTTAGACGACAATTTCTAGTAAGATTTATTTTTTTAACAGTATCTGACAGGGGTTCTGTTTCAATGAAACATTATATAGAGAATATTGGAATTTTATATACCTGGTATATGATACAGTTTTATAGGACCGTTGTTCTGAGTCATTTTTTTCCGTGTGTCATTAGTCCGTATAACGATATAACTAGACAAATGGGCACGGGTGGATTTCAAATTATGAACCGGAGCCGCTCTTTAATTTCCGTCCGGCCGCGAACACCTACCGAACTCACTCCCTTTTATTCAGACTCTCGATTTCGGTGTTTGAAATTCTCAGGCAAGATATCTTCCGTCCTGCGGTTATTTATTTTCGGATTGTAAATTTTATTGCTGGTCGTTTTAGAACGTTATTATTATTTTTTGATGAAGTTTGCGTGTCACTGAAGAAAAATCACTAGAATTTCTTTGATTACTCTATTTAGATCAACTACTTTGAAATAATAAAAAAAATGTCAATACTAATAACAAAAATAATAAATTATAGTTGTTTATTTGTATTATCAAAATATCCAAGACCCAAATCTACAGAATATACATGACAAATGAAGGAAATAATCCAATAGCCTACAGAATTGCATACAAACAAATAAATGCTGAAAACAAACAAGTTATTCAGACATAGGAAAAGGGTAGATAATGAACAACGATCACAGGAAATGGAAAATTATTTGCAAAAAAAAAGGACGAAAGTCTTTTATCGTGAAGTCAAAGATGTAGGCAAATCGTGTATATAAAGATTAGGAAGATAATTTAATAGGAAACGAAGAGTAAATAAGAACAAGATTGAAAGAAGTGTTAATTAAGGAAGAAGAGAAAGGAAGTATACCGGAATTAGAAGAAATATAAGGGACAGACTGTATAACCTCGAAATTGCTGAACACTAGAGAGAAGATAAATAAACTCAAAAAGGATAAATAAATTTGAAATCGTGCAAATCACTCTAACCATTGATAAGAAAATTAAAAGATCAAAAAAAAAAGAAAAATATAATATCAAAATATCCAACGCCAAAAACTGCAAAATATAGATGACAAATCAGAAGAAAATAGGAAATAATCCAAGAAGCGGCAGAAAACAAAAAGAAAGAAAGAAGTAATGGTGGAAAAACAATTTTGAGATGGAAACAAAAATTAAAAACTCAGTGATAACAAAATTAACAGACAGCACAGGTAATTGGAAATTATTTTCAAAAATAAAAAAGAAATGAGAAATATTTATTATAATGTTACGTTTTCTTGTGCCACCCTATATTTTCATTCTTCCTCTACTCTGTATATTTTATAGTTTCATGTTCGCTTGATTTTCCCTTTCCTATTTCTCCGCGCCATATGTTCTCCCTACTTCTATCGGCATTTATTATAAATTATCTTAACGTGCTAAGAACCTACCATTTTATCTATTTAATATCAGAAATAGATTTTGCATATCGTTGAATTATCTTTGTATTGCCAGTGTTTTCTACTGAAGATTTCTTTCTTGTCTCCCCTTTAATTATAGGGTCTTTTTTTGGTTTTTTGGTCTTTTCCTGCTGGTTCTAACGTCAGAGACGGTTGTTTTTCTTCTGGACGGTCACGTTTGCCGATTCCAAGAAGTCGTTTTTTTTTCTGGACAACTGAGGACGGAACAGTTTACATCTATAACAACAAGACCCTCAACCTACCTTAAAGAAGCTAAGTTTTATTTTATTGAAGAAAAAAGAAAAATGTCTGATTTATCGTAAAATAAACAAATATAACGTTTCATTTGAGTTTAATTTCATTAACCCAAAAAAAAAAGAAAGGACGGATTTTGAAATATATCACAGTTTTTTTGTCAATTGTTTCTAATCACACCAAAAAATCAACTGACTGGCGTCCAAAATTTTCGTATTTAATATTTTACTTCTGATATATTTCAAATTCTATTCGTGGAACGAACCCATAATATAATTTGAGCTTATAATCACTTTAATAATCTTTTACCTTTTTTTTATCGTTTCAGTAGTAAGGCCTAAAGAGGAAAACCAATATGTAGGCAAATAATGTATTTAAAAAATTAGGAAGATTTAATTGGAGATCAAGAGAAAATAAGAGTAAGATTAAAAGAAGTACTAAAGAAAGAATATTATATGAATCAGATTATAGAATTAAGGGAACAACTCAAAAACAATAAATGCTTAGAAGGAAACAGAACAACAAATAAGAACATAAAGTTTGCTGAAGAAGATTTAAATCAAAACGTCTACGATCTAGAGTGGTAAAAAACTATTCAATATTGCACTTATTTATAAAAAGGGAAACGCATCCAACTGCAATAATAATAGGGTAATCTTTCTAGGCGATACAGTGTACTAAGTCCTAGTGATATTAATAAAAGAGGAACCTATTGTAGAAGATCTGATCAAGCTGGATTCAGAAAAGAAGGAGGAACCACTGATCGGATTTTCACAAAAAGTAACTTATACAAAATTGATAGTAAAACTAACTAGAGGACAGGAGAGAAAAATCGCACAGCGATTTTTCAAGACTACGGTCCGCTTCCATCAATGGAAGAAAGTCAGATATCGGACTCAGTATGAAGAACTTCCGTATCAAGTCTGATAGCGGACTTTGATTAGAAGAAAATCCGATAGCGGACTTTGTATGAAAAACTCCTATACAAAGTCCGTTGTAAGGTATCGGACTTTGTATGGAAGAAAGTTAATTACCGGACTTTGTATGGAAAAAAGTCCGATAGCGGACTTTGTATAAAAAATTCCCAGACAAAGTCCAATAGCATGGACATTTTTCCAATAATTTTTTTTAAAAATTTTTCAATATAGATATCAATCAACGCGTCGTGACTTGTACAGCACCTTAAAAGAAATCAGTATGGATAAATGTGCTTTCCTTATCAAGATATCTCCAATAGAAGTTTCACTTTGTATGGCGGGAACAGAATCCTCGGACCCGGAATAGCTCATATTCTCATACAGCCTTTCTTTTTTGAATAAAAACCGATAGCCGAAAGAATTTTTCGTACCGCCTCGAGTTTTTTGCAGAAAATCAATTTTCTCCACATTTCATGGCATTTTATGTAATTTGGAGCAAAAAATTTCCTCTCGCGGTCTCCAGAAGATGTCAGAAAAATTCGAGATTTCGAGACAAGAAAAAAATTATGAAAGATAGTTAAATTAATAAAGGACACTTAATGTATAATAGTCATCATGTCAAAATTAAAAGAAACTTCAAAGAGGTTGGTAAAAAGGGACATGAGAAAACCAAAATAATGAAAATTTTAAAGCAAAATAATGATGGAAGTCGAACAATTCATTTATCTGAAGACTTTAATAACAGTCAGATGCGATGAAAAAAAATAAATCAAGTACAGAGCAAAAACAAGTTAAAAACGGCAATATTTTTGCCATAATTTCGAATTTTCGAAAATTTAAAGTTACGAAAATAAATTTCTGTATAAGGATATACCTTATATACTACAGTATATATGGTATAAGTAGTGGGAAAGTAAAAATAGGTCAAAGATTAATATCATTTTTGGCGTTTTTAAAAATGCTAAATCGATTGCCGTTGTCCGTTTGTCTCTATCTCTCACTGTTCTCGAGTCGAATCAGGCTAACAGACGGACGGACGGACAAAACCATCTTATAAGAGTTTATTTTCTTTGAAAACTCTAAAAAGCCAATAAAAATGGACAAAGTTAAGAATTTATAAAACTATTTTAAGACCAATAAAGTTAAAAGACATGAATGGTAATAAAAAGCAAAAAGAGACTGTAATCAGATGGGAGAGAAGAATTCTAAAAAGAATCGTTGAAGAAAAAAAACGGAAGTAGGTTATATAAGAAAAATTAATGAAGAACCAAAAATTATTAATAATATTAAGGAAATTGAGGTGGTTTCGACATTTAGACAGTATGATGGATAATAAGATATAAAAAAAGTCTAGAAAGAGCCTGTTGGTAAGATAAAATATCGGCTGTGTCACCCCAGAACTTTCCTGGCTTGGCTGTGGAGAATGTCAATAATTAGTTATGAATTAATTTGGAATGACAGCTGATTTTCAAGGTTATTCGATAAGGAAGATAAACAAAGATGACAAAATGATTATTGAATCTATTGATCAATCATTCCTCAGTTTCTTTGTTTTTACTATGAATATCGTACCCAAACTTCCCGAATGGTCTTTATGGAGGAAGAGGCATCTGCATACCAAAATTCAGGTCCACCTCTTTGATGTTTAAAAAGTTATTCATAAAAAAGAAGAATAAATATCGTATATACTTGAATACCTTATACTGCACCAATTTAAACCAAAAACTAATGGTCGCATTCATACCTACCAAATTTCAGTTTGATTGGTCAAACTATCTTGGAAGATTGCACACATATAGACCTCACTCAGGAAATGGTCTCAATCTTCTCGGGGGATCTCAAAATGGATCTATTTTTGCTCGTTCACTTTACTTTCCTATCGGTGGAATCGGGAAAGTAAAATAAACAAAAAAAATATAGAAGGAAGCAACTCTATAAAATTTGATAGAAAAAACGTAGTAAACTGGAAGATAAAAGTGAAATATCGAAAATTACCCAGCAATTGCCCCCCACCCCACCCGGGGACTAAGTTTGATAATGGTAAAACTCAATCCCCTTTTCCTTGGTGGTGCATATCTGTGAACGATTGCCCCCCTCCCCCCGGAATTTGGTACTTGCTCCGCCACTGTTGCCTTCCAACAGTAAATTATGTCAATTTTAAAATTATTAAAATTTGTTTCAAAATTTTGTTATGAGCATTCCTGGTGGTACCAAATCCTATAAAATATAAATCAGGGAGAGTTTTTAGAATGAGGTTTTTCATTATAAAGATGTAGAAAAAAATTGAAAAAATTGTATTATTCCGTACAACAGAATAAGATAAAAGATACGAGAAAAAACAGAAGAGTAACTAGAAAAATTCCAATAAAGAATAGTTTCGGAAGATTGAAATGCTAAATGTTTGCCAAAATGGAGTAAAAATTCGTTAAAATCAGAATATTAAAAAGGTCATGATTACAATAGATGTAAAATTTTTGTGTGTACGAAAAGTAAAAAAATCGGTTGTGTCGCCCTAAAACATTCCCGACGAGTAATCAGAAACAATTGGCATAATTTTGGGGATGGTGTATGTTCAGAAAAATTGTTAGAAGAAAATTTAAAAAATGTCAATTTCAACCGATACATAAAATCGATTATTATCGCCTTGCTTTTGCCCAAAATTGGTTCCAGTCAATAATTTTTCAGATATTTAAGTAATGTTAAAGTTTTAAATTTTGACTTATTTTTGACAGGTGACAGTAGAGAAATAATCTTGACTGTTTTGAATAGTTTTTTAAATGATTTGAAATAACAAATGTCATTTTTTGGATCTATTATTATTATTAAATTATTCATACTAACAGAGACATCTAGGGCTTTGGTCCCAAAACACAAAAACAAGTTGACCTTGAGCCATTTACGTGAAACGTCTATAGTAGATGGTCTTTGGTTTATAGTCATAGATTCTAGTAGAAGTGATCCACGCATCCTAATTGGACTGCTTATAGGGCACTGTCATCAGCGTTATCATCTGAAGAAGTTAGGTGTGAGTCAAACATCCGATATTTTATGCTCCTGCCTTGCCCTGCAAATGAATAGGCTTCGTACGTTTGGTTTGGTATAACTGGAGCCTACCGACTTCAAGAAACTTCATCTAAATCTATCATAGACTTCGTGAGAAGGTGTGGATTGTATGGTGAATTGCAGCTCATAGGGATGAGCTACAATAGGCCTCTGCCAGGCACAGTGAAGTGGCGAACTAACACTCCAGTCACATCGAACCTAACCTAAAGATAATGGGTTCTTTCGAAGGATAATCGAAACCCATATACCAAATTTCAGTTTAATCGGATTAAACGTGTGGCCTCTATCGTGGAAGAATACACACACAGACATAGACAGACTTCCATCTAAAAATGGTATTAATCGTCCTCAAAATAGATATTTCCGTCTTTACCTGGAAAATTTTTTTTAGCTCGTGCACAGTACTTTCTCTCCTCATTGAATGGTGGGTCGGGACAGTAATAAGGCGCTTGATTTAAATAATAAAAAATATTGTTTTAAAAGAAATAACACATTTTCAAAAAACTGTGCTCAAATTTGGGAAAACCTACTGTTGCATTCCCACTATTTTAAATAATTTTCTCCAATGCGAATTGCTTGTTATTTGCATATGATGAGAAGTCAATTCGTGAACAATTCAATTTACAACAACATTTCAAATAGATTTAAGCAAGTCTATCCGCCGCCCATGAAAAGTGGGTTATACCTGCCAGCTCACGTGTTATGGTGAAGTTATGATATGTTGAGAGATCTCAGAGAAAAAATAGTCGCAGTAATCGCAGTAATCGTAGTAATCTGAAAGATCATACTAGTCCATTTGCATCTTCTTACAGGTTATCTGGAAGGGTCTCTAATTTGCCAACCAACAATTACTTCGGTCCGCACCGGAAGTATTAAAAGCAGGAAAAAAATTTGAAAATTTTGTTTTGCTTAAAATTACTTTTCTCGACGTTTTAAGCCACCTACAACAAGGTTAAGTCCGTCAGTCTGGATGGATGGATGGATGAATGTATGTGGAGACGATAATTGAAGAACCAGTCGTCTGATTTCAAAAATTCTTTCGCCAATCGTCTTCTCGTGTCTAGGAGAGAAACTCTCTTGTTTTTGGGCATTATACCTGTAAGGACGTGGAAATTAGAGGGGTTACAATTAAAAAAAACATATCTCTGCCATTTTTAAAAATATTGAAACTGGTCATAAGACTTTTTACATGTCCCGATTATTATAAAATTAATTCGCTTGAAACTATTTTTATTTGACCTTTATGAATGGACAGGAAAGGGTTGAGATTTCAAAAAACATATTTTTTTATATGCTAATTAATTTGGCGCGCACCAGTACAATATGCAGCCGGAAGTATTAAAATCATAAACAAAATTAGTTGTTTTGCTTAAAATGACCTTTCTCGGCGTTTTAAGCCACCCACAACACAATTAAATCTTTTCATGTTCGTAGGTTTAGATGGTTGTGGAGATGTTAAAAATCAGACATCCGCTTCAAAAATTCTTAAGCCAAACCTTATTGTTTTTGGGTTTGTAAATTCTTCAAATATTAAAATATACTATTTTGTGTTGTTTGGAAAAATGTATCAAGTCACCTATGACAACCATGAATAATGTCAATATTATTACGTCTATTTAATAGGCCAAAATGTCAACATAGCGTTATGCCTATAAATTTCGTGGTGCGTATAGTTCTTGTGTTTAATGTTAAAGTGAATTTCTCGGACCGAAGTACTAAAAACATCATGTGTTTTTAACACGTGTAATATTTTTATTTAATACAAAAATTATTTTAAACGTTAAATTTTTTTAAAGTGTGTTCACAGTTCTATTATTAATTAAATACGAATAGTTATTCATATCATAAATATGGTCCAGTTTCCACTAAATTAAATGAAACTTAAAATCATGTACCACAAAATTTTTAATCAACAGCAACTAATTTCGGCTAAAGAGCATCTTCAGGCCATAAATAGTTTACAAATAGTTAAAACGAATGTTAATTTAATAAGTAATAGATGATGGAGGAAAATAAGGGGGAAGAAAACTAAGTAAAATAATTATAAATTTTTTTTTGCTATATTTGAATTAAAATGTATCCTACGCTTGCCATTAGGATGGAGCTCCTCACAGGTCCACGGCAAATCCTTTGTTCTGGATGGATCCACCTTCCTGGATCTAATTCTTAATTTCTACATTAACCTAATTACACCTTCAACCCGTTAGAAGTTTTTCTAGCCCATTAATTTTACCCAATATATTTTAAAAATATTTATAATTATTTTCATGTACCTTTAGTTTTCTTCACCCCTTAATTTCCTCCATCACATATTACTTAGTTGTTAACCTACGTTATACTCCCTTAATATTTATATATGGACTGAAGATGGCTCTTTAGCAGAAACTAGTTGCCGTTGATTAAAAATTTGTGGTACATTATTTAGAGTTTCATTTGATTTACTATTATTAATTATTTAAAAGATATTTCATACGATATTTTTTTTTCAATAGTCGTTTCTTAATAATAATTTCCTCATAATAAATCTGATTTAAAAATAATAGCAAAAATAAGTTTTTCGTATGCATTATTTTTCTTTTTATAGCATACTGTATTTTATTACGAATGAAATTGTTCTCGAACTAATTAAAACCATAACAAGATGTGGCAGGCGGAAATCAGAATCAAAAAACCAAGTTAAACATGTGTATGACAGGGACTTATCACTCAGAAGTACAAAAAAGAGTAAAATCAAAAAAAGTATATTGCAAAAGAGGATATACAGACAGACTTTTATTGTCCCTTATACAGAATGTCTTTTAAACTTATAAATTTCCAAATTAAACTATTTTTATTATTATAAAACAGACATGGTAAATTCATTAATTAAAATTCAATTTTAATATTATTCGAGATGTTATCAACTTTCAATTTTATCATTAATGAAATCAAACTTAGACAATATGTTGGTTGTAATTTTAGTTTACAAAGTAATGGTATGGGGGAAGCAATAGGTGTGGCCACACTATTATTATTTAATTCTAAGTAATTGATTTAACAAGGATGCGTTTTCTCTACCAATTATAACGAGGATAATTAATTATATGCAGACAGAAGCTGTCCGTTCTGGTACGATTCCAAAGCGTAGGTTTTCTTCCGTTCAACGTTGAAAGCAAGATAGTAAACAAATTGCTTAATTGCACTATTATTATAATATAAAGAGTTTCATGTGAAACAGTTCTAGTTTTAACATAAATGGAAGGTTTAAAATTAAGTTATTAATAAGTGGTTAGAATATACTTCTAACAAATAGATACATTGTTGATCTTATATATAAAATATGTTTTTCTTCTCCAATATACGAGGATGTATTCAAGGTTCCATTGATAAACAAAATATTACGATACCATTATCAAGTGTCAGTGTATAGTTTAGCTGCAAAATGTCGAGCAATTGTTGCGCAATAAATTTGAAAATAGGATGTAGGCTGAAATAAATGCAAAAATCGATAAATTGGAGTATCGAGTCATCATCAAGTACCTGTATTTCAAGGGTTTAATTAAGCAAATTTACGAAGTTATGCCTAATCACCTTGACAATCTATGTCCGTCTGATGCGACCGTTAAACATTTTAATTGCAAGCTTCAAAAGAGGTAAATCTTCCATTGAAGATGAAGAGCGCGGCGGAGGTAAATGTGCCACCAATACCTGTTACGAATTTAGGATTTTAAAATTACACAGGTATTTGTGCCACCAGGGAAAAGGGCGTCTACCTGACAGTTTAATCAGGGTATAAGCAATGATTACCAAGAAATTGCCACTCGAGGTTTTAATGACTCAATGATGTTTGCATTTATAATTAATTGTAAGGTACAGATATATTACCCTGGAAATTCCAAAGCTGTTGTTTTTGGAACTAAATGCTTAGTCCCCGGTCTGTTAAACGTAAACCTTATTTTCCTGTTAACTACTTAATTTTATTAAATTTATGGTTTAAGAAGGAAATCTCAGCAAAAATTGTAGGAAGGACAAAATTAGGGTTTTTCCTGGTTAAGTTGATTGGTTTTTAGTGAGGTGCTAAATAAGTTTACCAGAGTGGTAGAAATAATTTGTTTTTACACTTCAGTAGTTATATTTATTAGTCTCAGTTCTCTTTTGCATTTTTCATAATGGATCTTAAAATTGTTAAAAGTATGTACGCAATAAAAAATTCAGAAATAAACTATATGAAATAATTAAATTATCAAAAAAGAATTATTATCAAGAAAGAATAGGAGAAAATAAAAAATAGCAAAAAACTATGGGAATGTGTAAAATAAATTTGCAATGAAACAAAAAAACAAGAGACAGTTTCGAAAATTAATTCAGAAACCGGTGAATTGTTGACTTGTGAGTTATCAGTTGCAGAAAGGTTTAATATTTTTTTTACGAGCATTGGGAAAACACTTGCCTCTAAAATATCAAACCTACAAATTTTAATCAACAAATAACTCTCCCATCCTCTAATACAATATTCCTTGCCCCAACTACGAATTTAGAAGTTAGAGATGATTTTAGATTTAAAAAACAAGAAAAGTCCAGGCATAGATAACATTAGGTCGGAAACTGTTGCAAATGAAATTTCTGTAGTTTTAAGTTATTTAATTAATCTAACAATCGATCAAGGTATTTTTCCAAAAAACCTAAAAACTGCTGTTGTCAAACCAATTTTTAAAAAGGGAAATAACTTAGAGGTGACTAATTATCGACCTATATCACTAATTTCCAATATTGCGAAAATATTCAAAAAATTCTAAAGAAAAGATTAACTTCATTCTACGAAAAATATCAATTACTATCTGATAAACAGTTCGGGTTCCGCAAAAAAAAATCAACTGAAGATGCTTTAGTTTTTTTAACAATGAAGCTATGAATCAAAGTAAACCAGCACTATGCATCTTTATAGATCTTGCTAAAGCTTTTGTTACCGTTAGTCACCACCAGCTACTGCAAAAATTACAAAATACAGAATAAGAGGAAAAGTACTTCAACTCTTTGAAAGCTACCTAACCGGACGACAACAGTGCGTACAAGTAGGAGAAACAAAAAGCAGTTTCTTAACAGTTGAATATGAAATCCCTCAGGGAACTATACTAGGCCCTATGCTTTTTAGTGTTTATATCAATGAAGGGAGTGTGGTGAGTTTTGCTGATGACACGGCAATATTTTATCAATATAACAGTTGGATGGAACTAAAACTAAAAGTAGAAAAGGATTTTCGACATATATTACAATTATTTAAATCCAAACTGTTGACTGTAAACTTTGACAAGACCTACTTCACTCCTCTCACACCTTATATGACTAACTTACCTGACTTTACCTATCTTAGTATCTCTGAGGATAATAATATTGTTCATATTCGAAAAGAGTCTAATATAAAATATCTAGGACTACATCTTGATTCACATCTAAAATGGGACCTACACATTAAAATGACAACAACAAACATACGATCTCTTTTACCCAGATTTAAAGCTCTTAGTGAGTTGCTTGTTCCTTCTCAATTAATTATGCTTTATCATGCTCTTGTAGTAAGTCACCTACGATATGGCATTGTTGTTTGGGGGGGAACACCTGACATTCATCTACATCACCTGGAAATAACTCAAAAATTCTTTCTTAAAATAATATTTACAAAAAAATACTTACCCTACAGACAAATGGTTTGAAGAAGCAAAAGTATTAGATATAAAACGATATCGAACTTTTCTATTGTAGCATTATAGTCAGACAGCACAAATATAAAAATAATCTAGTGCCAATAAATCATAATCCGAAACAAGACATAAAGAAGTTTCATCGAAGGTACCAAAACCCGAAAAAACGATTTATCAAATATCGTATCAATATTTAGGTCCAAAACTTTACAGCTCAATACCGATTGAAATTAAACATTTTGATTTAAAACTATTTAAAAAGAAATTTTACAAATGGTTTTCACAAATCCCTCGCCTAGAAGCGCATACATTTTTTGATATTATTATATAAGTAATATTATATAAATAATTTGATTATATTTGTGTTGAGCTCTCTATCTTCGAATATTTTGTTGTCTTCAAATCTTATGTTATGTTCTTGAAGTACAATCTTATGTTATGTTATTTATGTTCCTACAGTAAATTACGTATATATTATGTATGTTCCTAAAGTAAAATCCTATACATGTTATTGACGTTCTTTAAGTAAATTACATTTTCCATATTACACCCTTAAATTAAATTAAATTAATACAAAAACAAATAATTTAATAAACAAATAGAACCCACTTTCAAGGCTTGGCCTTTAGAGGAAGAACCATAATTTATGTATTTTATATATTGTATAATCCTTCTTTGTAATTCAAATAATGAATAAATTATTTTTTATTTTTATTTTTATTTTAAATGAGCTTTTGGTGCTCAATAATTTTAAATTTAAAAAAGAAAAGGCTTTAAAAAGTGGTGAAACATTTTGGCATTGTATAAAAGGCAAAGAAAAGTATTCTGCAAAAGTGTTTACTGTGCTAGGACCCGATCATGTAATCAGCAGAACAGAAAATGACCACAACCATAAAGCTGCTATACAAAAAATAAACCAGCACATTGTATCCACGAGCTGCAAAAGGAAAACCGTTGAAGACATAGCAGAAAAACCCTCCAAACTTATACGACGTGAGTTGAAAGTCGATTTACCAATCACATTTAGAGTAAAAGACAGAGAGTATATAAGAAAAAATGTTTACAACTGCAGACGAAAAGTATTGCCAGGACCGTTACCAAAGGACATAGACGAAGTAGTTCGGGTTAGTAGTTCTTTTTTTAAATGGGAAATAATTTAATTTTTGAAATGATTATTTTTCCTCTGGTTTCAAAAATATACCATATGTTACCCATATCTTCGGGGCAAAATTATATAATTAAATTACAAAAAATAAATCTATATATTGTAATGATGTACTCATACAAAAAAATCTCACTTTTGGGGTGGGTTCTATAAAAAAAATAAAAAACTAACAAACATTACAAAACAAAATCACGCATAAAATTAAATTTTAATCCCTGTTCATCTCCTCTTCTTTATACCCCTACAACAAATCCAACTTCAATTCTTGCAACACTTCCTTCTTCGAATCAGCTCCGTCTATTTATTTTTTCAATCTTTATCCTGTCTTTCTTTTTCAAAATCTTCTTAAATTATTTCTTTTGACACTACTTATTTTAAACTATTCCGTCATATTAACAACCTTGTTTCCTTTTCAAAAAAAAAACTCTTTTTTAAACTTCTTTACTTTAACATTAACAATAGTTTTTATTCGATAGAATTTGGTTTTAGAACTTTTTTATAATTAACTACTTTTGATAAATTATTGTGACATCTCTTTTTTATTAAAAAAATTCTGACATCCCTTGTTTATTATTTTTTTTTTCATTTGTTTTTCCCCAAAAATTAATAAATAAATTTTTCTTACTTGATTAATAAAATAAATTTCAAATCTTACTATTTGCCTTATTACTTAAATTTTCTTTTAATATCATTTCTATATAGTCCAGGGCATTTAGAGCAAAATCGGCCGGATTAGATGCGGTTTTCTGCATTGTGTTCAGGAAGGTCACAGAAAACGAGGCTACATGGTCTGGTTAATCCGTTTTTGGAAAAATTGCTTCTGGGCCGGAAAATGCATTTTCCAATTGCATCACTACTTGCACCATTATAGGAACGAATGGAAACTCTGAAAAATCGCTCGGAAATTGTTACTCGAGGGTTTTCAGGCCCGCCTAACTGGATTCTGGCATTAGAATTACCCGGGGGCGCACGGGGGCGGCTCTGCTGGGGGTGCGGGGGTGGTTAATTGGGGGAGAAATTGCAGCGTTCATGGAAATCGCTCCAAAATCGTTACCCAGGGGTTTTCGGAATAAAAATTTTAAAAAAAGGCCGAGAATGGTTTTTTGCGTAGGAGGCTGTGATTTTAAATATGAGTGCAATTTTTAATTCTAAACAACTTTCCTAAATAATTTTTTTTTGATATTGTCAAAAATAATGGTACTTTACTCTTGGCCAAAATTCCTAGTTTTTGCTCGCCCCTGTATACCACTTAGAAATTTTAAAATTTGACGCTCGCAATAGCAGTTTTAGGTAATGCACCAACTTTTATCACGAATAAAATTTTCTTTTAAATCATTAATAAAAAATTTTCCCATATGGTGCAGACTTTTTGAGTTGCACTGTATGTATACATACTATGTATTATCTATTGGTTTTTTATTCTATTATTGGATTGGTTTTTTAAAAACATAAAGTGAAACTTTAATAAGATTTTGTATTTATTAAATTTGTTTTTCTTTTAACTGTTTGTATGTTATGGTAAAAAATTTTACTAGTTTACAATATACAGGGTGATTCACGACCGACGCCACGGAGTTTTATGGCGAAATGGCATATATTCGTTAACTTTTATTGAGGTGGTATTATGTAAGTCAATAAGGACTACATTTTAAAAATATTTATAAACATACAGGGTGCTCCAGGAAAGTGATTCATATGAAGGTCATATTTTTTTTTAAATGGAACACCCTATATTTTATTACATTTTTAGATTCGTCCTGAAAAGCTGATTTCAAAAACCTATTACACCTATATTATAAAATGAATTGTTTTGAAGTTATAGACAATTGAAAATCGCATTTTTCCAACTTTAAATAATTGCTACGCATAAACGACATAAAATGGGATAAAACGGCTTACATGTCCCTATCCTAACTTTTTGAGTTCTACTTGGTGGCATAAGAATAAAATGTATACAGGGTGATCAAAATTTGCGTACTTTTGATCACACTGTATACATTTTGTTCTTATGCCACTAAGTAGACCTAAAAAAGTAAGGATAGGGACATGTAAGCCGTTTTATCCGATTTGATGTCGTTTGGCCGTAGCAATTATTTAAAGTTGAAAAAATGCGTTTTTCAATTGTCTATAACTTCAAAACAATTCATTTTATAATATAGGTGTAATAGGTTTTTGAAATCAGCTTTTCTGAACGAATCTAAAAATGTAAGTAAATATAGGGTGTTCCATTTAAAACAAAATATGACCTTCATATGAATCACTTTCCTGGAGCACCCTGTATGTTTATAAATATTTTTAAAATGTAGTCCTTATTGACTTACACAATACCACCTCAATAAAAGTTAACGAATATATGCCATTTCGCCATAAAACTCCGTGGCGTCGGTCGTGAATCACCCTGTATAAACAAACGGCCGATATTATTTAAGTAATCTTAATTTAAATGTGCCAAAAAAGGTTGACCGGCCAAAATGTAACCCTAATCTTAATTTAAATAAGCCAAAAAGGGTGACCTGCCGAAATGCTACTTTTTTATTTAACGGCCGAAATGGGAAGGTACTAAACCCTTAATTATATCCACGTTTCGGGTTATTAAATAATCTGAACAATGAGTTTACGACTTATCATTAAAGAAGATCCCCTTAGCTCAGTAAGTCGACCTACTATATTTCCGAACAGACGTTGCGTCTGATATATTAGCAGACTTATATTATACACTGCGGGACTAAGGTGACCCCTTTAATCCCGCGAGTGAACTAAGTCACATTAAAATTAGGTAACCTAGCTGCAGATATAAATTTAAAAACCATGTTAGAATTCCATTTTACCAATTCCCAGTTTAAAAAACAAGCTATTAATCTCATAAATTTCTTGATTAAAATTCTCGAAATGAAAAATTTCGAATTAAAAAAATCTCTAGAAGGTATTTTGCCAACAAAATTAAGGAAAATATCAAACATTTATTAAATTATTTACTTGTCAAATAGAAATGTTTAGTCTCTATGGATTAAATGAACCACTTTAGTCCCTCTTTGGAGAGACTAAGGTACTTTTTGTTGCTATCTACAAGTTGGACCAAAATTGTCGAGCAATACTCACTAGGAGTGATAGAACACCTAAAAATAACTAATGTTTGTCTAATGAACCTATGTCCAAAACGGCTTATTAAGGGTGCGTCAACCCCTGAAAGGGGCTTAACGATAATTGGTTTTTCATGAATATCTTTTGAGGGGTACCATACAATATTCAAATTTTAGGTAGTACATACCTAAGGGTACTAAGATAGGCTATTTACGTCTCGTAATTTTTTCAAGAAAAAATTTCCGAAAACACTATTTTAATATGCATTTTCCAAAAGATCAATAATAGATTAAAAAATCTGACTGTTCCGAATGACGAAAAATTTGTTTCTAGAAAGGAGTCACAAAGCTACTAATATAATACCCAGACCCCCTTTTGTTGCGCTAATGGTCAGATACAATTTAAAACGAACTAGAACAAAAAAAAATGATATGGGATTTAGGAAATGAAACATTTTAAATTAAACATTTTTATTGGTATGTTTTTAAGTAAAGTGGAAAAATAAAAGACACTTTTTTATAATTATTTTCGCATTTATTCACAACGACGGTAGACACTTTTTTTAAGTACAGAAAGCTGTCAAATATACATAGTAAAATATTGCAAATAGCCGTCTTAACAGACGAACAATAATAAATAACTAAGACTAAAACGCCATTTTTTACACATTTTACAAAATATACACGGAATATTTACAGTATATACAAAATATAAAAATCTCTAAAAAGTGATAAAAGCAAAAACAAATCGAAATTTTTAGGTCAAATGTAACAATTTATTTTTCTGCCAAGCGATGAGCTAATAAATAAATATTTTTTTAAATCATGTTATACATTTGATCTAAAATCGATTGATTTTTATAAATGGACACATATACTTCTAAGAAGCTAATAGTTTTTTTTTATATACAATTTGGATTTTTTAAAAATTTAAGTACGTAAAAATATTTTTAAATAAAATTAAGTCAATATGACAAAAATTGGATCAATCACATTATACAAGGTGTTTGGATTCGGAACAAGAAGAAAAAAATTCTTTCCAAATTTTAAAATCTGCTTATCTCTCACTGTTAAGGCCAATATCATGTTTTTTTTGTTATTTAAACTTATCTGGCAACAGCGTTTCTTCTAGTTGTCCAGAGAAACTAAACAATGTAATATTAAAAAAAAACAATATATGTCAAAGCTCGACGAAGTCGTCATTTTATATTTAACAAAAATAAAGATAATTCAAGTCAATTTAATTACAGTCCATTACTTGCCATACCATTTTGGTCAGTTCGAACCGGATTTCCTTTCCTAACACAACTAAATTAATTTATATTCCTTCCATAGACAAAATCTGTTTTGCAAAATTAAAATATAATAGAGGACAAGTAAAAGCTAATTTGAGTAGGTTTAAGACTTTTGTCAATGCAATTAACATTGATGAGTTAAATGACTCGATAATAATGCAACTTAAACTTAGATTAGAAAAAATAAAGCCTATGTTATCAGAGAAATTCAGTCAGAAATAGTTTTTGTAGCGATTCAGAAAAAGAAAGACAAGATATTGGCCTTACCACTTTCACTTTAGTGTTGACATTTAATGTGTCATTTGTATAATTTAATATTTTTTTCCATCCTGTAAGTTTGAATTATTTAATGATTAAGAATTCAGTAGATATGTCAATTCCACAGTTTTGCACCATACACATTTTTTATAATCCTGGGACACCTTGTACATTGCTATTTTTAATTTTATTAACGATTATGCGAAACCATATGCCAAAACTATTTAAAAATTTCTCATAATTTATATTTTGACTTTTATAATTAATTTAATTTTTGACCTATGCTCATGTGGTATTTTGTAATAAAAAACAAAATTTATTTGCAATTTATGTAAATAAAATCTATAAATCATAGATAATGTAAGTTTCTACGTAACAAGAGATATTTTATGCCTGTTTTTTAAATTCGTAGCATACCCAATTAAAATTTTTTACCTTGAAAATAAAGTAAAAGTATAATTAAGTGAAAAGTAGGGAAATCTTTTTTTGCCATCATAATTTTACGTACTTATAGTCCATTCAGAACTACACAAACATGACACCGATTTAAATCACCAAATAAGTAAAATTTCTACTTTTCCGATACGACTAAATTTTTCGGACAGTCCTCGTCGCTAATAATAGCCTTCTTTTTTAAAATACCCAAATCCGTAACATTTTCTAAAAAACTTTTGTGCGCGCTTAAAATTTTCGCGCTCTCCACGTCCTTTTTGAGCTCCTCCATGTCCCTTTTGAGTTTGGCGCGACGATTTTGAAACCACGTGATTACTTGGGCGTTCGTCAGACCAAGCGACGAAGCGATTTCGTCTCGATCGGCAGGACTAAGGTATTTTTGGTACAGGAATCGTTTTTCTAATTCGAAAATTTGGTGGTTCGTAAAGGCGGTCCTTGATTTTCGTTTCTTCTTTGGTTGTTGTCTGTTGTTGAAGAGATTGAGGTGGCTTTGGCCGTCTGAAACAAAAAAAAAACAGATTTGTAATAAATATAATAACATTTTAAATTGTCAACTTAATAGTTAAAATGACACTTTATAGTTGACACTTAAATATGACAATAAAAAATTAATGTGACAAGTAATATTATTTTTGAATTATTCCTGAAAAATATTGATAATCTAGGTTCCATAAAGGACGGCATATGGATAATAATAAATCATGCAATCCAGAAATTTTTTACCATATGCTAGTGAAATTGGTCCCGATCCCTTGGAATCAACATTAATACAGGGTGAATCACAACCGACGCCACGGAGTTTTATGGCGAAATGAAATATATTCGTAAACTTCTATTGCAGTGATATTAGATAAGTCATTTATAAGGATTACATTTAAAAAATATTTATACAGGGTGATCCAGGAAAGTGAAACATATGAAGGTCATATATTTTTTAAATAGAACACTACTTGGTGGCATAAGAACAAAATGTATACAGGATGATCAAAAGTACGCAAATTTGGTTCACCCTGTGCACATTTTATTTTTATGCCACCAAGTAGAACTCAAAAAGTTAAGATAAGGACATGTAATCCGTTTTATCCGATTTTATGTCGTTTTTCCGTAACATCAAAACAATTCATTTTATAATATAGGTGTATAAGAGGTTTATGAAATCAGTTTTTCAGGACTAATCAAAAAATGTAAAAAAATATAAGGTGTTCCATTTAAAAAAACATAACTTTGGTATGTCACTTTTGTTTGGAGCAATATATGCCATTTCGCCATAAAACTCCGTGGTGTCGGTCGTGAATTACCCTGTATAATAGAATCGATAAGGTTTGCCTCGAAAAATATATTGAATATTTATCAGTATTTCTGAACATTTCTCGATTTTTCTCAATATATTCTCGATATTTAATTTATTTCTCGATATTTCTCAATATTTCTCGATATTTATCGACACTTACCGATATTTATTGATAATTATCGATATTCATTGATAGTTATCGATATTTATCGATATTTATCGGTGTTTATTGATATTTATCGATACTTATCGACATCTATCGATATTTATCCTCTTTTATCGATATTTATCGATGTTTATCGATATTTATCTATGTTGAAACGTTCCTACCCTAGGTCACTGAATCTCTTATTAATTTCCATTTTTAATTACTATTTTTCCTATATTTTTCTATTTCCGTAGAATTATTTTACTTATAAATTCTAATTTTATTTTTCCCTGTATAAAATTTACGCTTCAAATATTTCTCTTAAAATTCGTAAAAGACTCAAAATAGCTAAAAAGTTGTCCTCAGGAATGCAGTTATCTACGATAACATAAACAAATTGGCGATAACGAGTCGCAATAGGGTAGATTCTCACTACGCAGTTACAATGCCTACGTCACGAAATGAGATAATTTCTGGGTATAAAAAGGGCATAAAATGAGAAATAAAATCAGTCTGAAAATTTTTACCATCGCCTAAACTATCTAAGAGTACCTACGCTTCGCTTCGAGAAAGAATAAATAAAAAACCAGCCAGAGAGAAAATCAACAATTCCTGTAAAAATACCCATCGACGAAAACAACAATTATTTTGTAGACCTGTGTCTACCGCCAACTTCGACCCCGTAATAATTATTTGTAGGCCTTTGCCTATCGTATAGAAAACAACTGCCAATAAAACCAAAGAGAAAATAAGTAGAGAAAAATAATCCAAAATTCGTTACAAAATAAAAATATCTATCTAAATAAAATGTCTCAAAAACACCCCCAATTCAAAATCCGGGGAAGAAAATTCATATTTAATTTGCGTCCGGACAAGTAAACCATTTGTTTAATTGACCGTTCACAGCGGCGCGCCGTTGTGTGCGCGGAAGGGTTAAGTCAGGAGTCTCATTTACCAATTACAACAATACACAATACATTACACAGAAAATCTTGTGTTTTTATGAGTTGGTCAAGATTGTTACTATGTCTATTAAGGTACGGTCCCTTTTAAACAAAAAAAGAATTAATTTTTTTGGGACGGTAGGAGGCAATGTGATCTCCCCTCCCCGTGAAATTTTCCCAATGAGGGATGTCGCAGACGGCAATAGACCCGCGGGCATTCCATCTTCCTACCTGAATGATTAGGACATTATTGACCATAGTAAATACACGTGATTTCAAATCACTCAATTAAAAAGGTTATAAAATAGAAACAAACAGGAATATAAAAATAATTACACAAACACAAAATACAAATTGGTAAAATGTGACAAATGTCTTCTCTTTCGTCCACCCAGTAGCGGGTCTCTGTGAGGGGTCCTCACATACAAATAGAGTAAAGAGTAAATAATGTCTCAAGGTTTTGATTTTTGTAATTATCATAAAAGGTTGAAATTACGGAATATACGATTTGAAGGTTTTTCAGTGTTTTATTTTTTTTACTTGCAGCAAACTTTACTATAACGAATAAAAATACAGCACAACTGGGTCCTTTAACAATACTAGACGATCAGGTATATTTTATGATAAATTTGAGTATAAAAGTTTCTTACCGAAATGGCCATCGGTTTGTTACTTTGTACTCGCCTTTTTCATGAGATAAATGGCCAGGGGGGTGGGAGGTTACAATGTTTATCGATATTTATCGATATCTATCGATATTTATCGATGTTTATCGATATTTATCTATATTTATCGATTTATCAGTATTTATTGACATTTATCGATATTTATTATTTTCCATATTTATCGATATATCTCAATTTCCTGATGTATCTCAATGAATATGTTTCGATATCTTGGAATATTTTTGGATATTTGTGTATATTTTTTAATATATTTGTATGTTTTTGGATATTTTTGGATGTTTTTAGATATTTTTGTATATGTCTAGATATTTCTCGATTTTTATCGATTTCCTGATATTTCTCGATCGATACGTTTCGATATATTTGAATATTTTTATATATTTTTGGTTTTTGGATGTTTTCGGATATTTTTGGATATTTCTCGATATTTGTCGATTTTATAATGTTTCTAGATCGATACGTTTCGGTAGATTTGAGTATTTTTAGATATTTTTGGGTATTTGTGTATATTTTTGGATATTTTTGTTATTTTTTTGGATATTTTTGGATGTTTTTTAATATTTTTGAATATTTTTCAATATCTGTCGATATCTCTTGATTTCCTAATGTTTCTCGATCGATATGTTTCGAAATCTTTGAATATTTTTATATATTTCTGGATATTTTTAGGTATTTCTCGATATCTCTCCATTTCGTGATGTTTTTCAATCGATATGTTTCGACATCTTTGAATATTTTTGGACATTTATATTTATTCTTTGGATATTCTTGTATATTTTTGGATATTATTGGATATTTCTCGATATTTCTAGATATTTCTCGATATTTCTCGATATTTCTCGATATTTCTCGATATTTCTCGATATTTCTTGAAATTTCTCGATATTTCTCGATATTTCTCAATATTTCTCGATATTTCTCGATATTTCTCGATATTTCTCGATATTTCTCGATATTTCTCGATATTTCTCGATATTTCTCGATATTTCTCGATATTTCTCGATATTTCTCGATATTTCTCGATATTTCTCGATATTTCTCGATATTTCTCGATATTTCTCGATATTTCTCGATATTTCTCGATATTTCTCGATATTTCTCGATATTTCTCGATATTTCTCGATATTTCTCGATATTTCTCGATATTTCTCGATATTTCTCGATATTTCTCGATATTTCTGGATATTTATCGATATTTATCGATATTTCTCGATCTTTCTCGATCTTTTTCGATCTTTCTCGACATTTTTCGATGTTTATTAATTTTTCTCGATCGATATTTTTCGATATTTCTCGATATTTTTCAATGTGTCCTGATATTTCTTTACTTTTATCGATATTTCTCGATATTTCTTAACATTTCATGATATTTTACGATGTTTCTCGATCAATATTTCTTGATGTTTTTCAATATATCTAGACAATTCTTGATTTTTCTCGACATTCATTAATGTTTCTCGATATTTCTAGATATTTTAAATATTTCTCAGTATGTCACGATATTTCTCCACATTTTCCTATATTTTTCGATATTTCAAATTTTTTTCCGTATATTTTTCAATATTAAACTTTATTTACCATTTTCTATCTGCGGATTTTTAAAACTTGTTTATTATTGCTTAGTATTATTAATTTAAATCTATTTTAGATATTTTGTAATGAGTGCCTCAACTATAATATGACCTCTAACGCTGCCACTGATAACATTTATTACGCTTGCATTTTGTTTAGTGCATATTTTAGTCCTTTAGGGCGCTAGATATACAACAACATTAATATATTTCTCGTAATTACTCAATCATTTTCAACATTTCTCGATGTATCTTGATATTTGTAGATATTTCTTAATATTTCCCGATATTTCTTGATGTTTCTCGATCAATATTTTCTATTTTTTTCAAAATCTCTCGATATCTCTTGATATTTCTAAACATTTCTCGATGTTTTTAGATATTTCTCAATATTTCTCGATATATATTTTTTGATATTTCATGATGTTTATCAATATTTCTGTATATTTTTTAATATTGAAGTTTTTTTTGTCATTTTCTACCTGCGGATTTTTAAAATTTAGTTTAATATTTTTGCCTAGTATTAATATTTCTAATAATATTTTAAATTTACTTTAGATATTTTGTAGTGAGCAGTTCAACTATAATATGACCCCTAGCACCGCTACAGTTATTACACATGTATTTTGTTTAATGTACATTTTAGTCCTATGGGGCACTAAATGTACAAGGACGTTTATTAATATTTCTCGATATTTCTTGATCGACGATTCTCGATATTTTTAGATATTTCTTGATATTTCTCGACATTTCTAGATATTTATCGACGTTTATTAATATTTCTCGATATTTCCCGATCGATATTTCTCGATATTTCTCGATATTCCTCAATATTTCTCGATATTTCTCGATATTTCTCGATATTTCTCGATATTTCTCGATATTTCTCGATATTTCTCGATATTTCTCGATATTTCTCGATATTTCTCGATATTTCTCGATATTTCTCGATATTTCTCGATATTTCTCGATATTTCTCGATATTTCTCGATATTTCTCGATATTTCTCGATATTTCTCGATATTTCTCGATATTTCTCGATATTTCTCGATATTTCTCGATATTTATCGACACTTACCGTTATTTATTGATAATTATCGATATTCATTGATAGTTATCGATATTTATCGATATTTATCGGTGTTTATTGATATTTCTCGATATTTCTCGATATTTCTCGATATTTCTCGATATTTCTCGATATTTCTCGATATTTCTCGATATTTCTCGATATTTCTCGATATTTCTCGATATTTCTCGATATTTCTCGATATTTCTCGATATTTCTCGATATTTCTCGATATTTCTCGATATTTCTCGATATTTCTCGATATTTCTCGATATTTCTCGATATTTCTCGATATTTCTCGATATTTCTCGATATTTCTCGATATTTCTCGATATTTTTCGATATTTATTGATATTTTTCGGCATTTCCAGATATTTATCGACTTTTATTAATATTTTTCGATATTTCTCGATCAATATTTTTCGATATTTCCTGATATTTCTAGATATTTCTGAATATTTCTCGATATATCTCGACAGTTTCCAATATTTTTTGATATTTCATGACATTTCTCGATATTTCTGTGTGTTTTTCAATATCAAAGTTTTTTTGTCAATTTCTACCTGCGGATTATTAAAATTTAATTTATTATTTTTACCTAGTATTAATATTTGAAAGTTATTATAGATATTTTGTAATGAGCGGCGTCAACCATAATATGACCATTAGCGCCGCCACTGGTAACAATTATTACGCTTGCATTTTGTTTAGTGTACATTTTAGTCCTATAGGGAACTAGATATACAATAAAAGGGAAGAACTACTCTCTTTTATTAGACTTTGCCGCTCTCAGCAGGTAGGTATTCAATTCTGACACTTGGATTAATATTCAATTAGTAAAACAATTAATCTATGGTCACGTCGACCGTGAGAAAGCCGAACTGATAAAGAGAATGATACGCTCAATATCTTTGTTAATTACTGTGAAAATGATCGTAAAAATTGGAAGATCATTTTTTAAATGGCAAAATTATTAAATTTTGATTAATTTAAGAAAAAGAAAATATAACTTAAACATAGAAAAAAAATTATAAAAAAATTAAAAGTTTTTGATTGAAATTTTTGAAATTGATAAAAATATTTTAGGTAAATATTAAAAAATACTATTAAAAAGAAAATACAGAATATCCATAATTATCAAAAAATATAGAAAATATTATAGTATAGACATTGTTTTGACTTCAACAAATCTATAAACCTAAAATCTTATTGAATTATTTAATTATTGAATTAATATATTATATAAAAACATTTTTTTTTCGGTTGGTTTATAAAAACTATAAACTGCTAACAAAATGTTGGACTAAAAGTAAATAAAAATCTCTACAGCCGCATTACGGTCTGGCCATTAGTTTTCAGGAATTTTCTCATGTAGCTTAAATGCCATTTTCTCCCGTAAAATGGACCTTCTTTTGTTAAAAGGACACTTTTCCCTCGAACAACAAAAAAATCGCTTTCACAGTTCAGCTGGTTTATTACAGTAACGACAGGGCCGGTTCAAAAAAAGCGTAGAACTGACATAATAGCAAAAATAGATCAATATTGGTGTGTCCTTTTTTTATTATAGACGTTTCGTAATCTTCAGTATAATATTTATTCATGATCCAATTAATAAAAAAATGTTTCCTTTTTAAAACAAAAAAAATATTGGACATAATTCAAAAGAAAGTGAAACTTACTAGACATCGTTAAAACATCAATTGAAAGGTATATCTACGTTCGGTAATTTGGCAACACCTCAAGTCAATAATTAAAAGCAAAGAGAGCGAATCCTCCTTTGAAAATTGTTATTTATCCGTAACAAAACCAGAACATACAAACCTATTTAAATCAACTAAGTCCTAACTTCAAATAAAATCCAAAAAAGACATTGTATAGTCCGGGGACTTAAGCAAATTTATTTTATATAATAATTGATTTTTTATCACGGATGGACATTTATTATCATTTACTTACAGTATCTTTTTAAGTTCTCATCCGACATTTTTTATAGGTTTTAATTTTCAGAATTTTAAATTCTATCGATTTATTTTTTTCAGTGTGAAATTTCACATTTATTTTTAAAATTGTGTTTGAAAATCATTTGTTAATGTCAAATTAGTTTTATGCCAAGCTACTAAAAATTACTAGTTCCTCAAGAATCAACATATTATATCCCGACTAAATTACTTTGTAATTAGCCAGGGTGTACATCTGGACCTCATTGGGTTCCAAGGAGACATGCCTAATAGGGAAATCTCTATAAGGGCCCAATTAAAGCCCTATCAGGAAATCCTAAGAAAAATTAATTAACTTATGGTCAAGTTTTCCCCATTGGGTTTGGCGTGGGGCCTAAGTGGGAAATCCCAACATGATAATAAGTCAGTTTTTCCTAATTGGGTTCTGAGTGGGACCCAAATGGGAAATCCTAACGTGAAAATAAACATTTATTTTTATTTTTTCCCAATTGAGTTTTGAGTAGGACCTAAATGAGAAATATTGACGTGAAAATAGAAACCTATCTTTAGTTTATCTCTATTGGTTTTGTGTGGGACCTAAATGGAATATCTCAATTGTAAAAATTAAAAGTTATAGTCATTTTTCGTAATTGGGTTTTGTGTCGGTGTGGGAAATTATTTTTACCATACTATTTGCGATCTATATAGTGACTGTTAAATAAAATATTTTAAATAAAACAATTTTTCTACATCCAGATGGATATTAGAGAGTTTTAGCACCTCAACCGCTAACGCTAACGTTAACGCTAAATTTGGTTAACGTCTAGAATAACGGAATGTAAAAAGTTTTAGCAAAATATCCCCCTATTTTAGAAAACTGACCGTATAACGCTATTTTTATTTTTACCTGAGCATGCGCGGTCTGCTTGAAATGAAGATTAGCGTTAGCGGGTGAGGTGCCAAAATTCTTTGTGGTCTATTCTACGCATACTTACAGAATGAATATGATTTTTTTTTTTGACCTGTCAAAACAACTCAGAATTTTTTATACTAATACTGAAACATGAAACATATTTGTAAAAATTAGCCCCAAATTATAAATGTGATGAGACAAAAATTAAAGAATAGTTCGGGAAATGATCTTATTGCTGATTAATAAACTTTATCGATATTTTTCTGCTTTCATTTATAATAATATTTTAAAAACAGAATAACAGTGCATTATTAATTCTATTGAATACTTTCATTGATTATGATAATTGTTAATTGTGTTAAGTAATAAAAACCAAAGAAAATTAATTACCGTTGATTTTTTTTAAGTTATTAATTTATAAATGAAATAGGAATTTTCGTATTAGGGCCCGGGTTGAGAGGCACTTTATGGAGCTACTTTAGGATTTCCCTAGTTGAAGCTAGGGTTGGGATGCCTTGACGGGACCTTTTTGGGATTTCTCCATCGGCCCAAAAGTGGGATTGCCCAAAAGTGGGATTGCCCAAAAGTGGGATTGCCCTATACGATCCCGATTAGGCAGTAAAGGAGAACGAGCCCCGTCCTTATGGGAAATATCATGCTAAAATCGCTAAGGTCCATTCTGGCAAAAATTGGCTAATTCAAGGTCATTCGTCATCGCTCTTATCAACTTAGAGATACGCCGGCTAGCGGTTCTGATAACGGCGGTTTGCGGTTTAACGAAATAATTATAAAAATTAAATAGTACGGCTCGACTTCAGGGGCAAAAGGCCAAAATATTTTTCCTTAGGGCAGATTAGTAAGGGACCCCCCCAATATTTTTTACTTTACCTACTATTCATATTATTGCGGTATAAATAATTAGAAAAATTAGTATAGCTCGGCTTCAGGGTGACTCATGGGCACGGGCAGGTCTAAAAGTGAAGAAAACCCAAATATTATTTTTACATGTGCAAATGGGGGATGAAATATTATCAACATAACCTAACATTTCAACAGCTGTTTACCCGAGCAATTTAGTTGCCAACATGACAATTTCACTCCATTTCAATGAATGATGCGTTATCAATATTGAATGGGTTGCCAACGTAATACTGTCTCCGTTTAATTTTTATAATTATTACCGTAAATTACTTAGTTAAACCGCAAACCGCCATTATCTGAATCGCTAGCCGGCGTCATCTCTAAGCTGATAAGAGCGATGACCAATGACCTTGAATTGGCCATTTTTTGCCAGAATGGTCCCGATTTTCCCATGTTATTTCACATAAGGACGATGATTTTTCTCCTACAGCTCGTTTACTTTGGGTAACCCAATGAGGAGCCAATAAGTCTTTCATTAAAATTTGCAGTCCGGATATTCCAAATTTAAGTTAGTTTGGCCTTATCTTAAATTAAAATTAATTTCACAAGTTTTATATTTTGTTTGATTTTATTTTTATTACTTATAAAAATGTTTCAATTGAATTTTTGTCATAATTATTTTAATCAATGAGGGTTGACATTCTCGGGCATATACATATATTTGCTCAATATGTAATTTGCTATTAAAACAATAAGAAAAATAGTTTAAAAATTTTAAAACTTTAGATCCACAGTAACTTTTTTGTCTTAACAGTCACAATTTTTTGTTTACTTGTTTCTGAAGTAGTAAAACTCTAAATCTAGTAGCACATGTATATATTAAAAAAAAATTAAATCCGATCTTACATTGAACGGGGGACAGAACAGCGACTTTAGTGTCGGTAATTATGCCATCATCAGGCCTATAATACATAGTGTGAGGAAGAACAATTTTTAACAATATGCAAGCTTACCAAATTAGTTATAAAGTGATACTAAGAATATATACCAAAAAAATTTGTATTACATTGTTAAACGAAAACTAAAGTTCATAACACTTGTGCGCACTGGTACGAGGTGGAAAAGTCTGAAAAGCAGTTACTGAAAAAGAGAACCTACCCAATTACTACCGGAACGAGTGAAAGACCCAGATCGCGGAGTACCAACCACCGATCAAAAAATTAACAGAAACAATCATTTCATTAGGTTAAAAACTATTATAACTTTGAGCGGTTGAACGACATTAAATGATATAGTGGTAGTTTGGCAGCTGACAGTTAACCACTGATAGTGAAAAGAGTGGGTTATTTGAATTTTGCATAAAAAAAAATATTAACAAAACGGGGCAAAAGATAGACTGAGGAGCCGCATTATACAAATATAAATAATTTTAAAACATAATTGATAACATAAAAATGGGGAAGTTATTTTTAACAAAACAGATAACTGAGTACAGATGAAATCGCGCGAATTAAAAAAATAAAAACAGAAGAATGAAGAAGGAAAGAGGTAAAGAAGAACTGTCAAACATGGAAAGAAGAATTTAAGATGACATTTAGGAGGTGATTATGTAAGATAAACAAATGGTTGTATTTAACATTAGAAAAAGGTTAAAGAAGAAAATAGATAATGTTAGTTGAGCAAAATAATAGCAGATTTTAGTTAAAGAAAGGACTAAATGAAGCGTTAAGTAATCAGTGAAATACTTATACGAGTTCTTTGAAATCTGTTCGTTGAGACAAGTGAGGGAAGTATTGATAAGGAAGGAATTTATTTCAAACATTTCTAATTTGTTGTATCAAAATGTCAAATCAGAAATTTAGCATTTCATGGCATACAGACATACTTGTAGATTTTAGTAACAAACTTTTTTAAAATCTAGTTTATTATTATCTGAAATTGATATCTTAAATTTAATGCAATTTTTTATAATCAAACCACATAAACATAAATCTATTTTTAACAAGTGTGTTATCAAGAACTACACCTTTATTACCAATATTTATATATTTTTCCTTTTTCCTGAAGATCATTAATTTGTGCTAATTTATTTGTTATTCAACCGTTTATTAAAATATTTCCAATTTTGGCGTTCACTATTCCCGAACTATAAACAAGGATCTATAAATATGAGAAATTAAACGAAAAAAAAAACTCCTTCGGTCCCTGACTATATCTTGTAAGTTTGATGTTGATACTAATAGAGTGCAAACCGTCGAAACGATGTTATTTTTACCGAGCTCTGTCGCTTTGATTTAACGTATTAAATTGAAGTTAACAGTTGACAGGAGTATTTAAAATAACATACATTTCTGCTTCTTGTCTTGATACATTTACAACTAGCTTTTCTCAGACGTACATTTTCAAAAGGGTACCGCGTAACTTAATTGCTCATTTTATCAAACGTAAATCATAATTTCTACGAATAATCGCGGCCATTTTATTACTAATAAAACGTTCAGTAATAATCTGCTGAACGTTTCCAGAAAGATATACATTGTTAAAAAACGTTTTTAGCCGCTACATATTTATTTATTAACACGCTTATTGCCTCCTGTGTGGCTCATTAAAATATTTGCTTAATTAAATAGTGAAATTATTTATAGAAAACTATGAAAAAAATGATTGTGAATAAGGTCGAAGCATGCGTCCTATTTTTATATAAAATTAACGTGTAGAGGTGTTCGCAGGAAGATTTGATTTTAATTGTACGTATCCTTAGGGGACGTCAAGAATATCTCCTGCACCTGCCTAATTTTTTATCTTAGATAGACTTCATCAAACAATCATTTAAGTCATCCTATCCTATCATTAAATTAAAGAAAAGGGGTCGGCTTTTGGTGGAATTTCGAAATTAGAGCGGTTTGGAGTTTTTATACCGACGTTTTCGCACTAGATATTGAATTTTAATAAAATTTCAGTTTGCGAAATTTTTACAAAAATCGGTTAGTCGCCAAAAAAACTTTCAGGATAATTTTGAGGGTGGTGCCTTTTCAGAAAAATGGTTAGGTTAATAAAATATGTCTGTTATTGGTTTTAAATTGGTAAAAAATGATAAAGTTTTTAGTTTTAACGTTAAAATTGGAAGAAAAGTCATCTTCAACCGATACATATCGATTCTATGGTAATAAATGGCTGTTGGTTTTAAATTTATAGTCGATCAGTTGAAATTGGCAAACATTTCAATTTTAACCTTAAAAAAGAGAAAAAATCCGAAATGTCGCTTTTTGCAAACATTTTTTTCTGATGCGCCTCGAATTTCAATTCATCCTGTATCAATATTATCCTGTATATATTATAAATAAAAAAAAAATACTTTGCATTGTTGCCTAATAACGGCAGTTGGGCATTTAGTACGATACAGGACTTTGGTAGTTAATAGAGAAGGTTTCCATTTTTTTATGAATGGAACTGAAAATTTAAGCAAAACTGAACAAATGTGTGAAAGTAAAATTAAGATATCTCAAGAACTAACAAAGTTACAACATTTTAAAGTTGCGCTTTGCATTTCGTCCGATTCAGTGGTCTGACGTCATCTCTCCTAATTAGTATACGAGACGGGATTATAATAAACAAAGTGACGTACTGCTCTTCTTTATTTTCATTATTCTTCATTATTTTTTTTCATTGAGTCTTAAATGGTTTGAAGGGTGGTTTGACCCCCAAAAGTTAACGGTGAAAAAAAAATCACTCGTCATTGTGAAGGGTTCTTTTTGCAGGAAAAAAAACCGAATGCACATAAAACAATGTTCCCACAAAATGAAAGTATAATTAAAAAATCGGTTGTGTGGCCCTAAAACTTTCCCGACGAGTATCCAGGAATACTTTTTCAGATATTTAATGTTAAAGTTTCAACTTTGACATTTTTTTATTTTTGACAGTTGACAGTTGGAGAAATAATTTTGACTTAGACACATCTCGTACAAAAACTAATGGGTTCTTCCGACAGATAACCCAAACCCATATACAAAATTTCAGCTCAATCGGATTAAACGTGTGGCCTCTATCGTGGAAGAATACACACACACACACGCAGACCGACAGACATACTTCCATCAGAAATGGTCTTCATCGTCTCAGGGGACCTCAGAATGAATATTTCCATCTTCATCTTGAAAAAAAATTTTTTTAACTTATTCGCAATACTTTCCCTGGGTAACGGGTCGAGAAAGTAAAAATATAGGGATCTAAAAAGCTCCAAAAGTTAATCTGCTTTTATTTTCCTGTATATTTCCAATGTTACCAAAAACTATAAATAGCTGGCGCCCTTAATTTAAAATTTATGCTTGGTATGTTTATAAAACGAACTTTTTGTAATAAATCTACCTACCAAAAATAATGATAAAAACTGAATCCTAAAAATGAATTCAAAACAAAAAATATCCATTATTGTAATTAATGATTTTATTTGACAATAAAAAACTACAGAAATAAAATTAACCTGCTACATCATGTTATTACGTTTATAAATAAATCAGACATTATCTCACTACATTACCCCTAGTTTATTGAACAAATTCCATGGACTCACCCCTTGGGATAATTTCATTCCATTAATATGTATTATGTCAATAATTGGTCACACTAAAACAGGGGTGGGCTCACCAAACGAAAAATTACTTTTGTAATCACAAATATTGAGCAGCAAAAATTACCAGTGATATAATATTAGACATTAGTGGAAATACGATTAAAAATTGGATAAATTACCAATCACTCAACTAGATCGACCGCGGTAAGTCAAACGGTCAGAAATGGTATTCAACAGTAACAGCTTAAAATAATTACCTACAAGGAAAATTCTATAAAACCATATTTAAATACAGATCAAGATCATCATAACAAATTAATCAACAGTTTGCTTGGAAATACATCTTTGTCAGTTACAGACATTAATAACACATTTGGATCTTTTTTGTAATTTTACTAATTGTTCATTTCTTGCACGTTTTAAATTAACAAATGATCCAAAAATGTTAAGAACCAATTTTTAGTTACTTCCGCAATCTTCTAAGCCAACCTGTATAGTAGACATTACTTTTATGCCTAAAGTAATAAACTTATAATAGAAAACTGGAACTAATAGAGAAAATTATTTATCTAATAGACGCAGACCGCCAAAAACAATTTCAATGTATTTCATTTACATATAAATTTATGACCACACGCAAATGCAGAAAATTACAAATATTAAATTATAAATTACAAGAAATTAGAACTTACAAGAGAAATACAGTTTCGAGTTACGAGATTAAAGGTAATAAAGTTTCAATAAAAAAATCGTAATTATACTGTTTTAATAATAAATTATAGTCGATGTGTGTTCGCTGATTCAAGACAGGAGGAAGATGATGTCATCACATATTGTAAAATTATTGTAGAATAAAAGTCGATAGATGTTAAATCAGGTGATCCAGCGGGTCATTCTACAATATCTTTTTGGCTAAACCAACGGGATGGAAATTTTTTATTTATAGGTACACTGTATTATTAAAAAATTAATATTTTTATTTATGTTGAACAGGTAGTAAGTAACATTCTTCTATACCCACTAACCTTATGTACAGGTTGTCTCAAATTGGTCGAAATAAATTTACAGGGAGTTTCGCCCTTCTCGAGTTATTTAGGAAAAACTAAAAATGTTATTTTTGGTTTTTAACGCCTATAATTTTTATTTACAAAAAATCAAAAAATAAAACAGGAAAGTTTTAATGAATCTCAAATTTGTACTAATAAATCTTTGATACAACGTTTTGTGTCAACGATCATCATGAAGTTATTTTTTTTAACGGACCTGTCTTTTTATTACAAAAATTAATAGACCGTTAAAAAACAAATTCAGTAATATATCACACTTGTCACTTTAATGACGTCTTATCTGAAATAACTAACATCATCACTGTCAATAATTTTTAACTACGGTCCTGTCATAGTTCTTTTGTAAATTCCTCTTAATTTCATGAGAACAATGTTAACATTTCCGATAAGAAAGTTGCATAATCAGTGAAACAAAAAAAATATCAAAATAGTAGAAATTAAACAAGCAGAAATATAATCGACCTGCGCCGTGATTAAAAAATGTTGATCGAGAATTTAAAAACAAATTTAGTGATGTATGAGGAATAATCATCATTATCAATAATCTATTATTACTATTACGGACCTAGATCTTATCTTATGCAAAAAAGGTGAAAAGAATTAGAATAACGAATAATTTAATTTAGGAAATAACTACAAATATTTAACCAATGAATTTAAAGTATTAAGGTACATATTTATTAAAAATTAATTATAAGTACTCAAATTAGTTTTGCAACAAGATTTTTTAATTTTGCTTGTTTAATTTCTTCTATTTTGATATTTTTTTTATTTCACTGATAATGTATCTTTTTTATCAAAATTTTTAGGTAATGTTATATTCATTTTGACAAAATTAAAACAAATTTAAAAAATAACTACGGCAGGGCCGTAATTAAAAATTATTTTCACTGGTGATATTAGATATTTTAGATAATACGTCGTTAAAATAACAAGTATGATATATCACTGAATTTGAATTTTAACGGTTTATCAATTTTTGTAATAAAAAAGACAGGTCTGTCTAAAAAAAATAAATTCATGATGGCCGTTAAGACACGAAACGTCATATCAAAGATTTATTAGTACAATTTTGTAGTAAATTTAAGATAAAATAAAACTTTCCTGTTCTATTTTTTCATATTTTTTTCAATAAAAATTCTATGCCTAAAAAACCAAAAATAGCATTTTTAGTTTTCCCTGTATATCTCGAGATCGGCGAAAGTCCCTGTAATTTTTTTTCGACCAATGTACTCTTCCAACTAGTTAACTTTTATTAAATTTAACCGCCTCCGTATCTCTTATATACCTTATATGATATAGCAATGTTATCCCTTCCAATATTAGACATCCTGTATAGTAGTGTATAGAAAATTAAAAAAAAAATTATTATTTAAAATTTTGAAACCCTTATTTTTTATAAGCTTTCAAGATTTACTACTTTTAGTTTATGTGTAAAATTCAGACGTGGTTCTTAAAGTTTAAAAAAATTTTAAACATTAGGTTTCATGATATTTTTTAAAAAATTTAAAAGAATTTGCAAATAATCGAGTACACTGTATTTAAAAAAAAGTGAGTCAACTTTGGAACAAAAAAAATAACAAATTTTTTTCAGACCCCAAAAGTGAATTTTTGAAAATGGCCGAAGTATGATCTTCTTTTTTTTCACAATTTTCTAACAACAATAAAGTGTATGATTAAATATGCAACGTTGCCAACTCTGACTTGATTTACTTTTTTATGCTGAATCAAAATCGAAAATTTTCGGAATAGAAATAAATTCCGCGTACGCCTATGGATAAAAATTACTGAGGTTGTAAAAAAGAAAGAACTTTATAAGGGGCTATTAAGCCCTCTGATGAAATCTCTAAATATAATTCAAATCCGGAAGAGTGTAGTAAATTATTTAAATAAGGTTGATTGTTTTTTTTCTGTTGTAATTATTTGATTACCCACGTATTTGCTTGATAGCTTTAACACTTTTTTCGCGATATTCATCTAAAACTCCGATTTTATACTTCCGTTTTGGAAAAAAGTAGAAAAATATCCATTATTTTAAATTGGTACAAAGAAAATTACTTTATATTGGTTTTAAATTATTTAGATTTTTATCTTGTGCAATATAAAGATAAATTAACAAAAAGATTTAACAATAAAAGTGTTCCATATTACCATCGAAGGGAAAGTTTAGCAAGAAAATAAATTCAAGATATCGATGGAAATATCCCGAAAAGATTGAAATCATTCCCAGAGTAAGGTCTGTCTGTGGGTATGTCTATGTGTCTGTCTGTGTGTAATCTTTCACGATAGCTGCTGAATCGTTTGACCAATCTGAAATTTGGTATGAAGGGTTGATGTGTACCACGAATTGGGCCATTAGTAGAGTTTTTATAATGTATCTCTCAATTTATATACAATTTAAAAAAAATTATTCTAATTCTTCAATGTTTCCTGTTTGAAGCATATACAGCTTTAATTTACTAATTTATCAGACAATTGTTTTTGAACTTAACTGCTTATGTTATACTTGCGATACATCTATTTCGCCTGATGATGGCCATTGTTTGGCCGAAACATGTAGCCCTTCTTTGTTTATCTCTGTTTTACTCTGGTAACTTTCACCTTATAGTTTCACGTGTACTTTTTTGCTTATTATAAACTGTTCTGAAAATAGTAGCATTCATTGCACTACTTTATTTAAATCAACCCCGGAAATGGAGTGAAACGGTCAAACCCCAAAATAAGAGCTGTCGATTTTAACGTAACCAGATTATCTTACTCCAATATTATTATAGGAAAGTGCTATTATTGTACTTTCATTTTGTCAGGGATTCCCTATACAACTAATCCATATCACATAGTCAAACAAGATGGTCGTTAAATGTGTGGTAAGATATTATTAGTAAATATATCGTAGGGCCTTATTTTTTAAAAAAACATCTAAATTTTTTTTTATTTATTTATTATTTACAATCTACTCAATAATAAAACAAGATTATTAAGTAAATTTGATAAACGTTTGAAGCTTGAGGCAGGAACTGTCCATTGACAGTCCTCTGCGATCTATCTGGTTAAATCTTCTGGCCATGTTCTCTGCAGTCTTCTTTCCATCATTGGTTGGTTAGGTTGCTAATTAGATTGTTTTGATGTCCAATTTTAGGTAGTCTGTATGTATTAACATGCATTTTTATAACATCGACAACAAATGGTATGTTTAGGTCTGTGTGTATGGTGTAGTTTGATACATACCATGGGGCATCTGTTATATTTCTTAATCGGCAGTTTCACGTGGCAGTTGAGTGCCATAACAATTGTAATATTTGGTGGGGGTGACTTCTATTGTGATAGTTTTACTGTTATGACCTGATCCACATAGTGAATTTAATTGTTCAATTATTGGCTTATTAGCCAAGAAAAAAATTATGTTAAAGAAAAAGTTAGAAGCTAAACATAGAAAATATAAGCAGAAAAGATGCTGGGTAAAAACACCTTTATTAAACAGACCGCAGTTTGACATAGAAAATAATTTATTAACTGAATTATTAAATGTAGAAGCTGATTTTCGAAATTTCACTACTTTACCTTATGAAAAATTTTTAGGTCTGCACGAGAAGATTCATATATTTTCGTACATTTTCATAAATAAAGTTATAGCATTTCCTCTTGGACGCACAATTTTTTATCAATATCAGTTATTGCGGCTTTTCTTTTATCACTCTTTTTATATTCAGTTGACTTAATTTCCAGCGACATTCATTTTTGCGATATAATTCTGTTTTTTCATCTGAAAACGCAATGCGTTTGACAGATTTCGCCATTTTATTTTAACCTAAATACGACTGTTATAACGAAAAGTAGATATATTTCTAGTTATAACAGTAAGTAGCATAGCATTCTGCTTGGATAACACTGGTATGTTTCACAGCTAACAGTCGCTGCTATAGCACTCAACTGCCATGTGAAACGGCCGCTTTAGTATTTTGGACTGAACTGTTTGCAGGATTTTCATATTAGTTGGTTTGCTACAGCCCCATAGCTCGATACCATATGTCCATATTGGTTTTATGATGATTTTGTAAAGCAGTAATTTATTCTCTAGTGATAATTGGGATTTTCTACCTAGAAGCCAGTACATTTTACTAATTTTAATATTAATTTGTTGCTTTTTAGCTTTGTTATGTGGCTTCCATGACAGTTTTCTATCTCGATGTAGTCCTAGATATTTAACTTCATCCGTTTGGGGGATTACGGCATTGTTTATTGTTACCTGAGGACAAGTATCGTATCTTGTGGTAAATGTGATTTGCGATGACTTACTAGCGTTAACTTTAATTCTCCATTTTTTTTGCCAATTCTGCAAGAGATCTAGATGATGTTGCAAGTTTCTAGCTGCATTGTTTGGATTGATATCAGATGTCAGAATCGCAGTATCATCAGCAAAAGGTGCAATTGTGGTTACATTTGTTGTTGGTACATCTGCCCTGAATATTAGATACAGGTATGGTCCCAAAACACTGCCTTGTGGTACACCGGATTTTATAAGCTCTCAAATTTAATTTGAAAGTATCGGTCTTGCAAGTATGATTTTATTAACAGGTAAAATTGATCAAGAAGTCTTGATTTCAGTTTGTACAGAAGTCCAGTGTACCATACTCGATCCAATACCTGTTGTATATCTAAGAAAACGGCTGCACATAAATCTTTGTTTTCTAACGATTCTTTGATTTTGTTAATTATCCTCTGGCACTGCTGTATGGTGGAGTGTTCTTCCCTAAACCCGAATTGATAGTTATTAATAAGGTTTTCGGTACAATCTGTTTAATTCTATTTAATAACAGTCTTTCGAATAATTTTGAAATGATGGGTAGAAGATGTGTGCATATTTCCATTGCCTGGGAAAGTAGCATAAACGCAGCATACTGTTGAAGATGGTAGTTAATAAGACGATTGCCTTCCTTGGAAGATGTTTTAGCATTTATCCTACTATTAAGTCATATCCAGGTGATTTGTGTGGGTTAATAGTTTTTATTTGATTGAAAACTTGTTTTGGTGAAAATGCTTTCGTTGGTGGTGATAATTGGCATGGAGTGTCAAGATAGTTTATTATTTCTCTATCGTCGCTGTCGGATTCTAGTGGAGTAAATACTTTAGCAAGATGATTTGCAAAAACTTCCAACTTTTTCTTCTGATATTTTGGTAAATTATTTAGCCATATTATTGGAAGATGATTCACTTCAAATATGTCATCAAATGTGGTTCCTGCATGACGGTGCTCCTGCTCAGTATAATGCATTAGTTCAAGGTGAACTTCGTGATCAGTTTCCTGAAAGCCTAGTTTTACAATTCGACCACGAAACCATTTTAATGCTATTATAGCAAAATTTACGGATTATGCATGAAATAATTCGACCACCGGTTTCAATGACTTATAAGAGGTATCATTAAGGGCTTAATACAGTGTGTACAAAAAGTAACGCAACTTATTAATAATTCGTTTTTTGAGGTTTACAAAAAAAAAAGATTTAAATAAAAGTTTTAGGCAATTTAAGCTATCAAAAATTGATTCTTACAGATATTTATTTCCTAAAACTTTTATTTAAATCTTTTTTTTGTAAACATCAAAAAACGAATTATTAACAAGTTACGTTACTTTTTGTACACACTGTATTATTTTGAACGTTATTTGACGGTTGTGAGTAATTAATATAAATAAATTGTATCTAGTATCAGTTTCACTTATGTATTAGAAAGTTGGGTTGTAATAATAAAGATGGATAGAAAGAGGTGGATCTGTACAGTAGCCACCGAGGTGACCAGATTTAAATAAAATAGATTTTCTTTTTGTGGAGTTTCAAACGCTTCTTAATATAAGTGGGTCCTTTAAATACCGCATTCAGGTATGCCAAGATGTAATGGAAAGTTATTTTGAGTACCTTTTATAATTTTGACTTTTTTGCATTTATTTAGTTAACATAAAATTATTAGACAATAAGTTAGTACTTTTATTATAAAAATTAGAATATCTCAAAAACTATTAAATTTGGGTACCTATAGGAAATACCTGATAAAAATGAATGTATAATAATAGCACTTTCCTATAATAATATAAAATACAAGGTGTTCTATTTAAAAAAACTGTATAAATAATGTATTTGCGTTTTGACCCACCCTGTAAACAATTGATCATTTTTATATATTTTAAAGAAGATCAAAAATCTATGAGTGTAAAAGATAATTGTTCTTTTAAACTATTTAAAATGTAAAGGTTGAACATATTACGATTTTAATAGAAAAATGGTCATAACTTTTTAAAAACCCTGTACAACCCAATACAGTCTTGTTGCAATGGAAAAGTAAAGATAAATTCAAATTAAAAATAAAATACAGGGTGTCCCATTTAAAAAAACTTAACTTTGATCAACCACAACGTTATGAAGCACCCTGTACATTTGCAATTAATTTTAAAATGTGAAGCTTAAAGCTGGTTACAATCTGGACTTTATCACACTAATCAATCACCCCGTATATGTATTAATAAATTACTTTTCCGCTATAGATATAACATATATACTGTAGTGTATAAAGTATACAGGGTGGGCTTATGTGTAAGGGTCGAAATTGAACAAAATATCAATATGAAAAAAAACAGTTTTATTTGGTTTGAATCTCTCAACTAGAAACTACTTTCATTTGTACAGAAATTTCCACATTTAAATGGTAAAGCTAGTGATACCTTGTATATTTTTACATTTTTCGATTTTTACTTTAGTGACCTTTACGACAATTATTTATTTATTCAAATTTTTATTAAATTTTCTAAAAAATCGCTAGATTTGAAAAATATTTAATAAATAATTTACCTATTTTACGAATTTGAAAAAGAAATTTTGCCTCAAGGTAAGTTCAGATATAAATTTACCTCTTCCATACTTCAGAATTATTTAAATATGTACAGGGTGTTTATAGGTAAGATATAATTATTTGATTGATAAGTTAAAATTATAATCGTATTAATAGTTTTTCGGAATTATTCTTATATGAACATTTTATATCAGTATTCTTAATAGTAGGATCCCAAGAAAACTAAGTTTATACATGGTATATGATAAATAATAAATGAATATCTTATTCTGAAAAGACCTGTTATGGCTGATGTTATGCTTAATAAAATAATTAAACGAAAAAGTGTTTTACCAAGAACATGATCACATCCTATATACGTAAAAATGATCAAAGAACGATGCCGACAAAACACAACACAACACAAAACTCCTTTAATTATCTTCGTAAATTCTCGGGGTGTGGTGGAGCATAACCAAAACAATTGAGCTCAATAAAACAAAATCACAGCCAACTTAGCACCCAGCGACAATCGTTTTCGTTTGTCGCCCCATCGCGGAGGGAAACATTCCACGATTTGATGGGGTGATAAACTCCGAAGGTGATGTAGATTTTTCGGGTGTTAATTTGATTTGATTTTATTGGTGGTAAAACTAGATTCTGTAGAACATAGACAGGGACGTATCGTGTTTATTTCAATAAAAATAAAAATATTGGATTAGATTGCCCCTATATGATATTAAGGGTTTTATAAATTAATGTATAGGGTGATTTTTTTTTGTTAATGACCAAGTAAGTGGAAAACCCCTATGTTCTGCTCCTGACTTATTTAATTTATTAAACTGACAAATTAGAATTTTTGATATATTACCAGGTGGACTGTATTAATAAAAATAATAGGAATAAGATGGTAAATTGGAGAAATATTTTGCAAAATATTTTTTTTTTGGAAGCAACTATGGTAATGATATAAGTTTTGAAAAATGTTAGATTATACCTAATAGAATTTGCAGTAAAATCACTAATTTCTAAAACGGAGAAAAAAATATTTCCATAACTCAAGGTACTAATAATATTACTAATATTAGTAAAACTTACCAAAAATAATAAATACAGTGATAATAAAGTACGAAATGATCGTTTGAATCTTATTATCCTGATGTCGATAACTGGTTCCAGACCACCCTGTACACGAAACGCAAACGTATAAGACAACTACAAGGTATTATTATTAATGATATTGCCAAATCATTCCATTTGGTTGGTCAAAATCGTCGGCTAAGAACGCTGCTTGGACTTGGCAGGTGTGACTAATATTCCGATCTCTTTGATCGCAGTGCCGACACCGGCTCAAACCGTTTAACAACGATATGTGATAAGTGGATGTAGTAGAAGAATCGACTGGTCTACCGGATAACCGGTCGGTCTCACCTACAGCAGTGTAACTCCGAGTTAATATTTTAAACTGTAATCTTGTAGTTAATATTGAATTTTTTGGGAATTCCTCCGATAGGTGATGGTGGGAGGTATAAAATGTATTATTTCTTTTTCTTTCTATTATTTTTAATAGCTAATAAGAGAGGAAATAATAAGCTATCAGATATTACAGAGTAATTGATCACATAAACTAAATTACTGTAAATATGTTGGGAAACATCAACTTTTTTGTTAAAGCTTATATGATTCATTATATATTATTAATAAAAACTAAATATTTTTTTTTGAGAGAGTAGGTAATTTCTTACCTATGAAATTATTTGCTGAGTGTGGATATGTTTATTGGATTTTTTGACCTTCAATTAATTCCAATTACTTTTTCATAATGGTAAATTTATAAAAATTAAACGAATAAATATTATTTAAACTTATTAAATATGAAAATTAAGAATTAAGAAATTTCAGGCATCTACTTGGATAGATTTATGAACAATAATCGCTGGTCAAAAATTTTTATCGCGATTTTTTTATTAGTTATGCATTAGTTAATTAACAATTTTTTCCTACTTAAACATGAACATTGTAAGTACGATAATTATTAAATAACAAATATGATTTTTTTATTCTTTTTTTAATCTATTTTTGAAAGGTCTCCGAAGAAATTCCAATTGCAAAAATTAAAAAATTGTTATTTTTCACTTTCTTATTAACAATTAGTTAAAAATTAAAAAGCTGGATTAATAATTGAGAAAAAAAATTTTATTCATATTTACTATTGATTCGTTTTTTATGATCAGAAGTCACATGAAAATGATTTTTGAAATTTTTTATTTCTTATTGTTTACAAAAATTGTTATAAACAAATGCGTTGTTTATATGATTTTTTAAACAAAAATCGTTGCTTTATTTTTTTTTATTGCTTAAAGACGTTTTTGTTAATTAACAGTTTTTCAATTTTTTTCTATCACTTGTAATTATAATTAAGTAACCATTTTTTTCAATCACAATTTATCTTGTTCTTTGATAACTAAAAAAAAATTGTTTTTATTTAATTTTTCATTGTTTATTTAATAAACAATTTGTTATAGGTAAACATTAAATTTTTTCTATATATTTTTTTTTTATTTTTCTATATAATCAAACAAAAACAACCAGTCTCATTTTTTGAGAAAAATTATTTATATGGTAGAAAAAAATTGTTAATAAACAAATACGTTTTTAAGCAAAAAAAAAAATTTTTTTAAGGAACGAATTTTTTTTAAATCATAATTTGCATCAAAGATTATGTTTCCAAAAAAAGAAATTAAATTATGTTATAAACAACTCATTTATTTTTACCCATTTTATATACAGTAGAAAATAAAAATTTTTAAAAATCATTTTCATATGACTTCTGATCATAAAAAAACGGATCAATGGTAATATGAAAAAACATTTTTTTAATGACTAATCAAGCTTTTTAATTTTTAACCTGAGTAAATTGTTAATAACAAGGTGAAAAATAACAATTTTTTAATTTTTCCAACGGGAATCTCTTCAAAAAAGGTCCAAAAAAAGAAAAAAATTCAGATTTGTTATTTCACAATTACCTATCGCACTTACAATGTTCATGTTCAAGTAGGAGAAAATTGTTAATTAACTATTGCATAATTAATAGAAAAATCGCGATAAAAATTTTTTGACCGCGAATTATTGTTTATAAATCTATTCTGAATTTTTTTAATTTTTATATTTAATAAGTTTAAATAATATTCATTCATTAAAGGTCCAAGGTGGGCAGCGTTTGCGCAAACCGGAGTCCTCGTTTTCGCTTGAATTTTCAACACTCTGGGAAAATTATAAATATTGGTCCTCGAGTTCTGCGAGATATAGTTTTTTTTGGTTACTTTCCTTCTCTTTTTGAATCTTTTATCAAATTTGAAAAATATCAAATAGTTTTTGAGATATTTGCAAAAAACCAAACCCCATTTTGATTTTCCAGTTAATTGTTTATAACTTTTGCAATTTTTGCAAGCGGCTATTGAATTTTTTTCAAAAACCACTTACACGCTATTCCGAATCGAATGACACCTCGTTCATATTTTTTGGAGGCGGAGAAAAAGTTTGACCCAAAAAGCACTTGTTCACTAAACTATTTTCTTATATGGATAACGATTTTGGAAGAACTAATACAAAACTACCTTTACTAGATAAAAAGAAACACCCATTCAAAGAATAGGCAAGTCGCTGACATATTGGAAGTGGAAAATAAACATTAACAAAGAACACACCTAATACACAGTTTAAAATATTAGATTGCTCAATTATTGATCATACAAATACCTAAATTATTATTGTCATATCTTAGAATACTTATAGCAATGCTATCTTAATAATATGTTACATATAACCTTACATAACGAAAAAAAAACAATCAAAAGAGAAAATTCGTCATAAATTTTCATATTATTACTTAAAACTTTTTGTTCTTTAAAATTTTGACGGCACTTGAATTACCTTTATGGGTGTTCAATAATTATTTTTCTAAATACCAAATATTTCATAATATAGCGGGAAAGTAAAAATGTAAGCGTACCTGTTTCATGATGAATTAAATTGACATTAATTTTAAATAATGACCGTATATATATACATGACATGTTAGACCACAAAAAACTCAACCCAACGAAACACTTAATGACACTAATAATACCAAAATTACTAAATTACCTTTTTTTCAAATAATAACACATCGATTTAAATCGTTTTACCGCCCACGGTTGGCCACAAAAGCCAAAAAAACAATATCCACGATTGACATATCAATGTCCGGAGGGTGTGAACATCTGTTTTGTACTATTAAAAAAATAATTGCTTAACCACAATCAATAGAATAGGTATATCAATTTTTTCAACCCCTACAGTGCTTCCAACATAAAAGGGTGAGATATTACTATTAATAAAAAACCAAAAAAATATAAATAACTTCCTGTGTGGTATAATTTTTTTTGTAGGACAGGTAGCAGATGTTTAGTTGCATTTTATTTTTCAATAGATGTCTCTATTAAAAAGTTTTTAAATAAGATATTAGGCTTAGCGTGAGAAGATGAATTACCTTGTTGGTGTTTTTTTCAATATTTTCAAATTGGCTAAATTGCTCTTTGGGTCTCAGTTATTTTGTGAATATGTAAGCGGTATCTAATTTTACTTAAATTACGCTCATTATGCCGTGATTGAAGAGGTGACTCGTTTTTCACCAAACCATCTTCAAGATACATTACGTGATAGTTCAATTTAGACATATATAGAAATTTTGAAATCTTGTTAATGTTACATAAATGAAATCTGCATCATTATTCTATATTTTGTATAGATTGAAATACTAAAAAATTTGAGGCATAAATAAAATCGGTGATGAATGTCGTTTAGTTTTGATTTAAAAATATCTCCTGATCCAAACAAACAAAGACGGCAAATTTTCAACTTAATGCTTGGAATATACCGCATCAAGCAGGGAAATTTATGACGTCACAGATAGAGTGAGAGAGAAAGAGGGACAAGAGTTTTCTCGCGCTCGTGATCGCGAGGAATTCTCATTTTCTCATCAGGAGTAAATCGGATGGAAAATAGCGAGTGTCGAGCGAAACCGTATTTATTACGAACACTGTCAACCCCCGTAGAATTATTGTTAGCAACCCCTGATGCCATTCTGCCATTCTCGCTTCTCCACTTGTCCGCCTGTCGTGGCCTCTGACAACAGCCACCAGCTTTTTCACGGTTATGTATGTGCCTGTGAAATTTACTACTTTGTCGATTTGTAAAAAATACAACAAAGGAATAATATCTTGGAATGTTATTAGTTTATCATTGATTATATTTATGTTTAATGAAAAAATGTCTCTAGGATAAAATCCATTAAGTAGGGACATAAAAAATTATCCTTCAGAAACATCTCTGTTAAATTTTTACATCCGAATAAATATTTTATACGTGCTACTTCGAAAACGATTTTTAATTGTTTCGAATAGACTTTTATGACAAGTGTTAAAAACGTTATTAGACAGTAAATCAGATAAGGACCGAATATTTTCTACAAAGAATTAGATAAATGTGCAATAAAGCAATAAAAAAAGTTACAAAATAAAATTTCAAAACAATCTTAGGTAGTTATTGTAAATTATATGGCCATTAACTGGTTATGGAGCTGTTTAGAAATATTTTTAATTCGTAAATCAAATTTATTCTCTCTTCTTACGATGATGGAATTTTTTGTAATATTGACGATTTCAGACAAAATATCAATAAATAATAATGAAATAATTCAAAGATGAAATATTCCTACTTTTTTAAAATATATAGAGTTTGAAAAGAGTAATTACAAATTATTTTTCCATATTTATGTAGATGCAAGTATAATAAAGCGCAAAATGTCTTATACGCGTAATAATAGATTTAGTGCCTTCTCGAATCATGACTGCGTTGAATTTAAATCATAAACATTTTTTTAACTGTCAAAATTGATAATAAATCAAACATAATAGTTATTTATGTACCAAGTGGGCGACGAGTAGATAGTCTAGGTTTGTTTTACTATTGGTATACGGAATTCAATGTGTTAGAAAGAGATATACAGGAAATTCAGCGTTTCAGAAAGAGAGAGCGCTGACGGAGCTGAAGTACCTGAACTCCAGAACGGACTTAAACCAGACGGGACTGAAGTGCCTAAAGACCAGAACGGACTTAGAACAGACGGAGCTGAAGTACTTGGAGATCAGAGCTCACGGAGCTGAAGTACCTGAAGACCAGAGCCGACTTAGTCCAGACGGAGCTGAAGTAACTGAAGACCAGATCCAAATCATAGCGCTCTCTCTTTATGACACGCTGAATATACTATACCTCTCTCTGTAACATGTTAAATTCCCTATACCAATTGTAGAACAGACGTAGACTATTTACTACGACGATCTTACAAATCCGAGTTCCTCTGGATTTGTAAGTCGTCCGAGGGCATACACCTCTATTTATACCCGCAGTACATACAACCGTCTATGTCATACATATTAATTTAAAAAATCTGAAAATTTTATTTGCGGGCAATAAAGTGCACATTATGAGTGCACGGGCATAAAGTACACCTATGCAGTTGGTAACTAAGCAATAAAAACACAATAAGGAACAAGTATGACATAAAACTACTTTAAATGTTCTATTTATTGGGGCCTCCGGGCATCGTATCAAATAAAACGAAGATGATCGTATTTCTTTATATTTCACAAAATAAAGTCACATAAGAAACATAAAATTACAACCCTAATCTTACTCCATCTCTCAACAGCTAAAAACATAATAATCAAATAATCCCGCCTGAAAAAATCCCAACCTTCCTTTTCTTTTTCATTTCTACCAACCACTCAGTGTCACCAACCAAAATAAAATGCTCTGGTGCCTTAGCACCTTAAAGTATTCAACCACAGACAAACATTGTTGGTTTGTTGGTTGTCTACCCAAAACCTCTACAATTTTATATTTTTTTTTTAATTTTGCAAATAAAAATAAAGATGAATTGTGACCAACGTAACACTTTTCTGTCAGAAATAGAAAATATGAAGGAAGGAATAGATTCAAGGAATAAACAAATTACTAAACCAAAGAATAACAGCTACAGGAGATAGTTTAAAAGGAAACAAACAAAAATTTATAGATGAAAAATAGGAATATAAAAAAATAAAAATTGGGAAATTATGAACAAAGGTAATAAAAAAAAAGAATGAAGCATGTGAAAGAATGTACAGAATATTGGGATATAATGGAAGATAAAAATATAAAAATCAATCACAAAAATACAAAGAAACTATCAAAAATTTAATGAAAAAAATAAAAATTTCTCCCAGAAGGAAACAGAAAATTAAGAAAATATACAGAAGGAACACAGTAAAATTCAATAATTAAAGTGAAGTCAAATAGATAGAAGACAAAAATAAAAAAAAATTGTAAGAAGACAAGTAAAATAAAATTTCAAAGAATAACAGAATAATTGATTTTGAAATTAAGTTAAAATTTAATAATAACATTTAAGAGAATAGAAATAAAATAGTGCAAAAAAGATGTAAAACATATATGGAGGACTAGAATGAAATACGAATAAAATATGATGATGGAGGAATGTCGAAACGTAAAATAAGAAGACAAATAGAATTTGGAAAATACAATAGAAATAAAGAAGAGTTAATTTAATTGAAGAATATGATAGGTAATAATAATAATAATAATATGTGAATGAAAATGGATAGAACAGTTATAATAATAATATTAGTAATGAGAATAATAATCTTCCTATATTTAACCCCCTTATGAGTGAATCCTAGAAACCAAGGCTTGCGCGGAGAAGGGACGGCTATTTTATAATTTGAAATATATGCGTAAGATTAAAGAATTAGAAGAATATTTAATATACTAAATGTGTATAAGTACAAATATGAATGCATGATACAACAACAATTTTTTTAATTCAAATTAACGTGCTCGCCTACTATGGCCACTTACACAAAAACGGTTAAAATAAACAATATATTTATGAAATACTCTGTATGATTTTTTTGTTATAAGTAAATTGTTAAAATGTTTGATAGCATAATATAATTTTTATGAGTTTTGAATTTTATAAACAGAATTTATTGTTTAAAAAGTTTGATTTTAAATAAGTTATTGAGAGTAATTGCCGTATTTAAAATGAGCAATTGTGGAGTATAAAGAATCTTATTCGTATTATTATTATATTATTATTATAATATGAATAATTATTATTTGTAGAATAATTTAATAGAAAAAGTTAAATTTGGGAAAGAACATTTAAAGAAATTTTTGCTGTATAATTAAAAGGTAAATGGCAAGATTATTCTTTAATCAAGTAACAGAAAATTATAATTTTGGGAAAAAAACAGTGGAATTGAAAAAAAATAATAATAAACAAATCAATTTTTGACGAATTTTTAAAATTTTGTCAGAAAAGTTTTATAAAAACTTATTGAATGGTAAACAAATGTAAAGAAAAATAAAATTATACATCAATGTACTTGGAAAATATAGTTTTAATAAAAAAATTTGCAAATTAATGCAGAAATAAATAAAATTCATAATGGAAATCGTAGAAGAAATCAAATATTAGTAGTAAAGAAATTGGAGGAAGATTAAAATCATAACTATGTTAAATTCTGGCAAAGCATCGATAAATTGGAAAAATGAAGTAAGGAGTTATTTGGAAGAATAGAGGGAGATCAGAGTTTGGGACTAATTATCCATAAGAATGGAAGTGTAGCAGGACATACATAAATTTATATTTTTTTTTATAATATTTGTAATGTTTATTATTATTTGTCCATAGAACCCACCCCAAGGTGAGATATTGGTAATTTTGGTAATATTATATCGGTTGGACGTATAGTGTGGCCTTTGCTAGAACTACGATTTTCCTGTGTCAAGTGCCCAATGATCGTGTTGGAGCATGTTCGGGCTGTTGTGAGTTTTTTGACCCGTTTCACAGGGTTTTTTTTCACAGAACGGTACAGTTACAGTTTGAAGACACTTGATACACTGCTTCACGATTCTGTGGATTATTCTGTCTTGTATAGAAGAGTGTCAGTGACGTAGGACTGTCAGATGATCGGGGAGCAATCAAGAATATGTACCATAAGAATATGTGTGTCTGAAAATGATGGTTCGGTCAATCTCTATCTCTCTATAAACAGTAACGTATAGTTAGGATATTAGACTGAACCTATACGCCATCTCCCTCACTCTTTTCAGCAAAAAAAATATTACAAAGATATACAATTTGAGCACGCCATTGAGTATATGTCAATGCAAACATTAGCCAACGTTGGGTCAAATGTATTGATTGGTTAGCAGGGTACTCGACATGTCAATTATCCAACATTTGAGTCAAACGTAATACATAGAAATACTTGTGGTATGTACAGTAGGTTTTGAAGCGATGCATTCTGACAAAGTACCACTGATGATTCCTATAAGGATGAAACTTATATGGTAATTGTCGGAGTGTATAGTTTCAAAAACTTAATCACTCTGTTTTTGAACCATTATTGAATTGAGATTTTTTAATTGCATATATTTATTCGTGAGATTGTAATAAATGTGCTACTTGGTATATTTCTTATGTTTGGTACGAATACATAGGTAAATCCTCGTGTTCTAATTTAGATAAACAGCGACGATCAGCGAGGCAATAAAACCTTTCTAAACAAACAAATAGTGTCGTAATCCAGATTAAAGGAGTTGTCACCTTAATAGTGACATATTGGTCAGGGAGAGGGACATTCGGATAAATCACTTTACTGACAGTCCGACTCTAATTCAAACGTTTAAGAGTTATTCGTCCCTTGCGAGAAATATCGTTAACACGTTGGATGACAAAGTAAAATATATCGAAAAAAGAACTAAATGTCTACTGAAGAGCTATTGCCCCGGGGTGAGTCTAGTAGAAATACCGAAAATTGTTTTTTATTGTAGGTAAAGTGAAATATTTTAAACGTAGTTAGGGTTTTTATCAATTATGCCTAATTAATCATTTGTCAATAACTTTTGAATCACTTAGTATATTTTTTTCATTTTTCTTAGAAAGCTCACACTTCTCAAGAAGAAAGTACTGAAGTATATAACAATTTTAATATTTCCATTTCAAATTCGAATAGAGCTTAAAAAATTGTATTGAAACAAGTTTTGTTCTTATTCTGAAAACCATTTAAAAAGAAAAATGTTGAAACTAAAAGTAAAAATTTTAATTTAATTTTGAAAAAACATATTATGAAACTCATTTTTTCTTTAACAATATCGAAAAATTCATCTCGTCTTATTTGCCTATTTCTTGTTTATTCGGCGTAAAATAATTTTACACTGTACTGGTGTACCTGGAGATTTGTACCTAGGAGAAAATATTAAATTAGGTATTTATTTTTTAAACGCCCGTAAATCGCAATGGAATTAGGCAATGTCATTTCCAATATAAATTTTTATTTAATATTTGGTCTAATAATCATTTGATTGGATCATACCAAGACGAATATTTTTACAAAATATTTTTACTGCCCGATGAATATACTCGAGGGTTGTATTTTCTCGCATTATACAGTTATTGTGCAACTTTTTAAATGATAACTTTCCTAGGAAGGGGTAGATCACATCTGGCCTTCAAGATCCCCAGATTTTAACCCACTGGATTATGCTATGTGGAGACCTGACATCCAAGGTGTATTCTAAAGAAAAAGAGCTGCTTCAAAGATTACAAGAAGCCTGCGAGGAATTAAAGTACAGCCCAGGTATTAAAAGAAAATCAGTGAGGGTCATCATTAAACGTTCAAGAAAATGCATACAACAAAATGGTGGACATTTTTAGCAGAAATTTCGTTTAATTATTATTAAATGTTTGTTAGTAACTGCTGGCGTTTATTGTCTCACTTTAACCCGGGTATTTAAAAAATAAATACCTAATTTAATATTTTCTGTTAGGTATGTAAATGTACAGTGTACAATTATTTTAAGCCAAATAAACAAGAAATAGGCAAATAACGCGAAGAGAATTTTCGAAATTGTTAAAAAAAATGGGTTTTTCTACGATCACTATGAAAAGTATACATTTAGACACGGCATACTTGCGTTCAAAGTGACTAATTTCTCACGATTCTAAAAAGCAGTGTGGGAATTTCCTGTACCTCACACTGCACATGCGCAGATGTCTAATATTTGTCTTTTTTTTACACTGCACATGCGCAGATGACAGTAAAGAATTATTATTCTAAATCTCCCATGCATCTATCGTAGTAGGATGCTGCATTTTTGTTGACATGTTATTTGACGTTTGCTATGTCATATAAATTTAAATTTCAGTAAACATTAATACAATAATACTTCGAAATGGAAGAAATTGATAATAATTCTGATTCAGAAGTCGAATATATGGAAAACACACCTCCAGAAATTTTGGAAATTGCATTGAATGCAACGTTAAACCTTTTGCCTCAAAAATCAAGAGAAAAATATGAATGCGTTTATAGAAAATTTATGGAATGGAAGGAAAATAAGAAAATCACAACAATTTCTGAAAATGTAATTCTGGCGTATTTTCAAGAACAATCAAAATCTTATAATTGTAACATATTTCAATATTATTTTTAAATATTTAAAAATCGTGATCGTAGAAAAAGTATTGTGTTCAACATGTGCGCAAAGTACTTTTCCCACTCGATTGATTTACGAACAGCGCTCGTGGGAAAAGTATCACTTTGCGCACTTGTTAGACAAAATACTATTCATTACGTTTTTTCAAAATTAAATGAAAATTTTACTTTTAGTTTAAAAAATTTTACATTCGAATCTGTGGCGGGATAGCAAAAATTTGTTTTATATCAGTTTTTCCGCTCTATTCGAATCTAAAGTGAAAATATTTAAATTGTGATATACAGGGTGGAGTTTTGATATTTTTAATATATTTCAGTTTTTCATAAATTCGGACCTGGATTTTCATATCTATCAATACTTCAATACATTATTCGTAAGAAATTTGAGCTTCGTGCCAAAAATGGAAAAAATATACAAAGTGATTCAAAAGTGAAGGCCAAATGATTAATTAGGAATAATTGATACAAAAAACTCAGTTATGGAAGTAAACAGGTCATTCTACAGGGTGTCCCAGAATAAAGGGAACAAATTTCAGCTTTAGAATATTTACTTAATTTAAAGATCAAGTCTTTATGAACCTATTCTCTAAATTGAGTATTAACGGAGTTACAGGTTGTTCAATTTTCAGAAAAAAATAACATTTTATTTATAACTCTAAAACGGCATTATATTTTTTTATGAAATTTTTTGTGTCGGTCTATATTAATCAGTCTAAAATTACAGTCGTAATTACCTCTGTAATTTGAACCATTGATGTACGGTAGATAAGGGTCGAAGATGTCTACCCCCTAATGTCTACACCACTGGAAAAATTTTGTTTTTGACATATTTTTCTAAATTTACCTTTCTAGTATACAAAGTGCATAACGTTTGTTCGGTAAATTCTCAACAGCTTTTGAAATATCCTACATTAAATGGACAAAGTTCAGTAATTATAAAAGTTTTTATTATTTTTCTTATAAACATACATTTTTCTTTGGTATGTATACATACTCAGTTATTATTATGTTTAATTTTCATATTTATTTCTTGGTTTTATATTCAGTATTTCTTAAAATGTATAAAAAAAAAAACATTAATTTTCATTAATAAAACTATTAGAAACACTAACTTATAATTACTGAGTATTTACCTATTTAGTGTTGAATATCCCAAAAACTTTTATATTCAGTATTTCTTAAAATTTATAAAAGTATTTACCTATTTAATGTTGAATATCCCAAAAACTGTTGAGAATTAACATGTTATTTTTCTGAAAATTTAACACCCTGTAACTTCGTCAATACTCAATTTAGAGAATGTGTTCATAAAGACTTTTGGTCTTAAAATTAAGTAAATATTCTGGGACACCCTGTATATAGGTTATTTAGAACCCCTATGTGCCTTCTACTCACCTTTAAAATATTTCCCTTTACCTATGAAACACCCTATATAAAATTCATAATTTTCAAAATCGTTGTTTGAATTTTTTTATACTGAAAGTGTGTTTTAATGGAACAAAAAACATCTACATATTCTTGAAAAAAATTATTTGGTTCTAAAATGATGGTTTCATGAATTTCATTTTAATCCGTAAGCAGTTATTGTTTAATGAATTAAAAATTTTCTTTTTTTATTTTTTAAATAATACATTCTTCTGCAATGTATATTAAAAATCGTTAGCAAAAATTAAAAAATTTGGTTAAAATTCAGGTTTTCCCTTTTTTCTAATTTTTGATGTATATTTTAAACGAATTAAAAAAATTAAAATTTTTTCAACAAAAATTTGAGTGCTAATTTCATTTAGTGCTTCAACTTTTTTCTTAATTAGATTTAAAAGTAAACTCACAGTGTTTATTATATATTTGTACAAATGTGAACCAAATGGTAATCAACCAAAAAACCTAAAACTGACCCACAAGAATAGAATACGACACCCATAATTTCTTCCACTCAATTCATTTTCTCATCTTACACTCGAAAAGATACAAATGCCCCATTAAATACCCTGTTGACATATGAATGGTTAGATGTTCTCGACATATGAAACTGTTAAATGATGTAGGCGTATTAAACCGTTTCCGTACACATCTCCGTGGCCACTAGAGGATTACACTAAGTGTAAAAGTGATTTCAAACAGTGCTGACAACTTTAAAGTTTCAGTTTCCACTAGTAGTGACAGCTCCAACGCGCGCAATTAGTGGGTTTATATCTATTTTTGTCTCATACTTTTTACTGTTTATAAATAGTTTTATTATTGTTATTATCAAAACAAATTTAAAGGTTTCTTGGTGGTTTTTTATATTTTATTAATTACTTTAATAATTTCTTAATCTCACAATTAAATATTGTTAATAATTATATTATTTTTAATTTATTATTTCTTTTATATTTTTATAGTATATAAATAAAGATAAATAGAATTAATAATAATAATACTTTCAATCTAAATTTGATTTAAAAATATGTGAATTTTCAGATTTTTCCTGACCTACATTTTTTTTTTAATAAAACATAACAGTTTTATTAATTTTTAATGACAAGATTATTAAGTAATAAATAATGTTTTTTTACTGTTAATAAGAAAAATTTCATTAAAATTTAATAATCTATTAATTATCACAACCTAATCGATGTCAAATAATTATCCATTGTGATTTGAAATTTTTTTGGTGCAATTTTAATTTCTTTTTTTATATATGTATGGTTGTAATGAATCAAAATCCAGTAAAAAATATACAAAATTATGTAAAATTTTCATCGAATTCATTTTATATGCTCATTCATCATCTAGTCTTTTTTTACGTAATCAGCGATTAGTAAAATTAGGACCTTGTTTACGACTTTTATTAAAATTTTATAACCGTGTTTCAAATTTTATAAACGTTTTATGGTTCCTAATTGCCCCATTATTTCATTGCTAATAAATAAAAATACTAAATTAGTGACTTCATCCCATAAAAATTTATAAAAAAGTGTTTTGATTGCTAATTAGGACCTGATAGATATGGTCGATGCTTTTTGTTTTATTTGGTAAAAGTTATACAATAAACTCAAACATTTACCATAACACGATTAATTAAATTGTAGCATTAACAATATTATAAATTGTAGATCTAAGAGATGGTGTAATTCTAAGGGGGGGGGGGGGGGTTGTACTAATGGAGAAGTAACGTATGCGAAATAAAAAGGGGGATGGTTGTGGAACATAAAAATGTAAGACTGAAATAAATTTTATATAGGATTTTTAACAAATCTCAAAAAGGATAAAATTTTAACTCTCCTATAAGGAAGCCCCACACAGTAGGGTTTGATAATTCCGCGAGGGAATCAAGAGGAAATAGTAAGATCCTAAAAACAAAAGGATCCTTTTAACAACAGGGAAGGCCACATGGTCTCCGGGTTCAGTAAATTTCCAGTCTTTCAATCAGTCAAGACTGCTGTAACCATTGAAACAAACATTGTTAAAAGTCCACCCTGGGACTAGTAAGAGAAGGGCAACCATGTGCCAAACCACGAAATTAAAGTAAGATAGATGCGAAAAGCACAAAAACAACTTTAAGAGTTTTAGACAAAGCTTTAATGACATATATAAAATAGTTGACAGTTTGACATACACGGGAAATGACATAGGAATAGGAAAGGGGAATAGGATTAGCAATATTCTGGAAAAACTCTTAATAAGAATTATGATCCAAAGTACAGTGGAAATTGTCATTAATTAACAATAAATTGTGTATATAAGTTATACAATGGTACTATAGACTAGATGGATTGAGAGGTACTAGAGATCAAGTGTAGGTACAGGTGCTGAGAAAAGAAGAAATAATTGACTGGCAATGACATGATAAATGACAAGTGACTCTTGACATGTCTAGGTTCACATGTCATGTAAAAGGTTATGAAAACTAGGAAAACAAAAAACATATAAATAACAAATGAAAATATTGGAAAATTAAAGAAAAATGGAGGGGAGTCAGGTGAAGAAAACTCCCAAATTGGACCGATTATGGGAGTAAAAAAGTTTAAATTGTTCGGACAGGAAAATAAATATTTATGTGGTACATGACTTCGAGTTTTATTTCATTTATTATTATTCTAAGTGTTGTATATATTTTTATTTTTTATATACATTTTACAATATTTCAAAATATATTTTTAAAGAAAATTGGATTTTTTTCATATTTTCTTTTAGGGGATTTGTTCAAAACTTATTATTTATCTCAACATTTTCATAGTTTTAAGGATATTTTTAATTTACAATATTTCTTTAAATTTGTTATGTTTTTACAATTTTAATAAAAACATTTTTAATCTTAGTAGAATTTGATTTTTTATTTGTAATTGTATTTATTTAAAATTTTACATTTTGAAATTGCAAAACTTTTATAAAATTTGAATTTAAAACTGCCAAATTTAGATTTTGAATTTTTATACATCTAAAATTGGATATTTTTCCAAAATTCGAAAATTTTAACATTTGTGTTTTTCATTTTTGTTTATTTAAAATATATTCTTGTTTGGTCATAAAATAATTAGATTGTTCAATAACTGTCCATTAATCATTTAAATAATATTTGAATCCCTATAATAAAAAAAATATAAAAAATTAAAAGAAAACAAAAAATACTACAAGTAGTAAAAATTGTGGTCCTAGTGAAAAATTATATATCAAAAGATCGAAAGGGAATATTGGATCATCCTGTCGTTTTCGTTTATTAGGATCCTTTTTGGTGACGCCGCTGGAAACAATTAAAAATTTTAGTACCTTTGTGGAGTGGCGGCGCATAAAACAAAAGGGTGTCATAATAGCGTTCAACAAACATGGCTACCGCGCCGTGAAGGGCCCAAAGGGCCTGGTTAATGTTTTTCAGCCGACGTGGTGCCAAAGGGCCCGCCTAGACAAGCTAGGCACACTGTAATAGATCGAGATTATTGATAAATAACGCACGCCCTATATTAGCCCAAATAAGGGTATTAGAACGCATCTGTCCAATGCAAGTGCATATTTTTGGAAAATGTAATTTTTTTGACAAGGAAATTATAGGTTATGGGAATGATTATTGGTTAGAATGTGATACGCTGTCTAAATAGTAAAAATGAAGTTTGGATAGAACATAAATCACAATTATGTTTTTTCACAGTAGTTAATTTCCCTGCAGTTAGTAAAAAGTGATTTGATCTTAACATACAAAAAAACTGTGGCTAATAGACTAAATCTCAAGCCAATCTACCAAAAAAAAGGATTTGAATATTACTGAGAAAGTTAACCGGTATTTTTTTAATTCCTATTTTCCATTTTTCTCTAGTTCTTATTAAACAAAAAAAAACATCAAATGGATGACACCATTATATGAGTAAAAACTAGATGATTTATCATTATTACTCAGATCTAGGCACAAACCTAAAACATTTGAGCTGAAACATTTATACTAAAAATAAAAGAAAATAGTTAAATATTCAAAAAAACAAACAAAGACAAGCTGATAGGCAGACGTCCCGGCATAAAAATAGAACAATGTCCTGTCGCAAGAAGAGGATCATACGCAAAACAGCGTGCCCAGAACTCACCGAAGTGGTATGGGGGTAATGGAAGAGACTTTAAAGTTTTTACTTTATTTCTAAAGAAACGAGGTCGAAGTTTGGAGGTCAGGGGCGAATAGATACTCACAAAAATTTACATCATTATGCATTAAAAATAAACCCAGTAAGCTAACAATATCCAATTAGCTATCTACAGACAGACTGACAGACATATGGTTGTAGAGCTGATTGAGGTCACTGAAAATAGTAGGTGGGCGAGCTAAGGTGACCAGTTATCGATTGCCGAAAGCAGAGTTTCAAAATTCGAAACCGTTCTCGAGTTATCAATAAGACAGACAAACGGATAGACGAATATTGAAAAGTCAATAAGTACCTTCGCTTTGCTTCGCTACTTAATAATGGTGAACACATCTAATATGATTAATTATTTATTTTAGTATTTTTGTATCCTGTGGATTTTGAGCACCACTGTATTATTGATGACATTTCAAAAGTATATAGTAATATAAGAAAGTAAAATGAAGAATAATTCAAAAATGAAAAAATAAAGTTACTAAAGCAAGAATAAACATATAAATAGAAAATGAATAAATTTTTGTCCATAAAATCTAGTGAAATTCTAACAAATCTAAACCTAACTAACCTTAATCATACAGTTATTAATTTCATATTCACCCCAAAACAATAAAATAAAAAATTGAATGTGCGTTTTTACTAAAAAAAAAACAATAAGCCTAATCACCAGAAGTTGACCTAATACATGATAATAGAGAACAGGACCGGACTGGGAGGTAACAGAATGCTTCAATGGTAAGGAATATAACAATATTAGTTTAGGGACATAATTATAAAGTTAGTTGAAAGGAATAAACAACATTAAAATATATCTTAATTATATCCCAAATTATTAAAAAATTAAGCACAAAATCAAACAAGAATTTAATAGTATTAGAAAGGCATCTATTTTCGGTAACCATCATCAAGCATATAGGTATAAACAATCACAAATTAGTACATTATATTTTAAAAAATTAATTAGTACTTTGAAAGGAGAAAAGTTGTTCACATAATGTGGCACCCATTGAGGGTAATAAAATTTAAAAAAAAATTATTGGTAAAAAAGAAAAAAGGTTGCTCTCTAGGAGCTGGCTGCAATTACCAGCATCTAAGAAGAGCAGCTACTTGGGTGATCAGAGCTTCGGAAGTAACTTGATAATAGAAAAAGCCATCCTAAAGGGGGGCGAAGCAAGGAAGACGATCCAACAATATATTCCGAAATTTATGCCCAAACTGTATTAGTTGGACGGAAAGTAGCCACTTACTAACGCAAATGTCTAATCGGCAATTGGCGAAATTGTCATGACAAGTGATAGAGAAAGTACCACCCTAGACGCAGAAGTGTGGGGGTAACAATAAATTTTTGATGATAAATAAAAATAATGGTTATTTTTGTTTTTAAAACAGTAGAACTTTTGGTACAGGCAAAGCAAGAAGGAAGAAAAATAAAAAAGCGAGAAGAGAAGGTTAACAAGTGACAGGTGATATAAAAAGAAAAAGAAAGGTTAAGAATCAAATGCAAAAATATAAACAAAGGGTCTCAGGAGATATAGGATAAAGGGAAAAACAAAATGGGAGAAACAATAAAAATAGTAATTTTGGGCAGAAGTTACGTCAAAAAAGAAAAAAAAATCAAATCAAATCTCTGAAACGGTCTGATTAGAAAATGTGCTTCTCTTAAGGGCATAATTGTTCGTTAAGACAAATGATATTGTGATTATGGAGACAGGAGTTGATTTCATACATCTCAAGGATGTTTAGTCTATTACCTTTACCAGACATGAAGGAGTTTAAAGTCCGAAAAAGAGGAATAATGTATATATGTGATTAGCAAAGGAAGGAATATTGTGTCTTTGTATTTAGCAATAGTTCTAAAATTTTCTCTAATTCTAGTTGAAAGTCTTTTACCTGACTGTCCGTTGTAGACAGATTTAAAATCAGCGTAACTGAGCTGATAAATACCTGAGCGATCAAGATGAGGAATTTTGTCTTTGGAATTAACTGGAAAAGATTGAAGGTTATTATTAGTTCTGAATGCCATGTTTATATTATGTTTTCGAAATTTTATAAGAAATATTACCTAAAAAGTGTAGCGAACATGAAAAAGTCCTGTCTGTTTGTTACACACAAATCAGAAGTGGGCAGTCTAGTCTAAATTTGGGGAAATATCTGGTATCTAACTGATTAAATAGCTTTAATGGAAAATTATTGTTGATTACCAACTGTTTAATAATGCTGGGTTCAGAAATAAAAGCATAATTTGAAACAGAAATGGAAAAGGCTGTGAAAAGAAAACTGTTGAGGGAGGCGAGGTTGATTATAGTGGAAGATAATAAGGAAGTCATTGGTGGTAGGTTTCATATAGATTTTAAATTCTAGAAGGGAAGACGAAGGGTTCTGTTTCATTAATAAACCAAGAAAAGGTAGGGCCAAATTGGGCTCAAACCCAATAGTGAATTTGATGCGAGGGTGGAGCGTGTTAAGGTAAGATAAAAAGGAGAAAGCCTATTCCTATAACCCTCGAAAGAGTACTAACCAGTCATCTACTTCTACATAACGGACGTTGAAAAGGATTTCATGTACGAAAGAAGGATGATGAAGAAAGGTGTTTTCTATGGGTTGTTCATAAAGATTTCTGCTAAAAGAGGTGAGAGGTTCAAGCCCCTAGCAAGACCGGAAGTTTGTCTAAAAAATTGGTTGTAAAATTGAAAGACATTTTGATCCATTACTAAAGTAAGGAGAGAGATTAAGTCATTAGAAATGAAAGGATTGTTGCGGAGAAGAATATTGACTAATTGGATATATTCATTAAGAGTAATACTCGGAAAAAATTGGCGACCTGAAAGGAGAGAAGACAATAATTGTGGGGAATAGGAATGTTCGACAGACGTTTAGATAGACCCACAGAATTTTTAATAGAATATTGGTTATCAAATTTGGTTACATCTTTAAAATTAAGGTTCAATAAACATACAATATATCTTAATTGTTAGGCCAAAGACTCTATTACCATATATTTAGTCACAAAAATCTATTAATCATCATACAAAAACTAAATCGTATACAAATTCTATTTTTTAGACATTTATCTTAGATTTTTTTAGAAAGAAGAATTCTGGTTACGACCCTGTGATAAGTTAGTATTTTTTTTATTGATTTTGCCATTTGAAAAGTCTTTAGTACATTTCGTGAGCGTATTTCTTACGAGACTATAATCATAGCACGTCACTTAGATTGAAATACAAATTGAAATCAGACGAGAATAAAAATGCCTGAATTTAGGAGGCCCTAATTACTTCCTGTTTCCCTTTATTTTTTTGTTAATAGTAATTTTTGCAATAAAGATCAAAGTTGGTTAATGTAATAAATTTTTTTATTCAAATTATGCATTAATTATACTAAAACTATGTAAATGATTCCCAATGAAATATCTTTTACACTCTGATATAAACCAAAAATCGATTCACATATAATGTCTAAATCTAATAATTGTAACTTGATATTTACCAGACGTAGTTAACCGGTAGTTAGTCTCATTTACTAATTGTTAACTTGCTTCGAAGGTATAGGTAGTCGTAGAAGGTATATAAGTTGGTCTTATTTTGTTCGGAGGGATTTTACATACACTACAAATTGGTAACTGAATACGTGAATCTTGAAAACGCATTTCGTAATTCTACTAATAATATCGCTGGTTGCGAATTGATTTGAAGGATATTTAGTAAACGAGTGGTTAACTATTCTGTCTTATAAATTAAAATTTAAATCATATATTTTAAGTGCAATGCATAAATATAATCCAGACCGACACGTTTATTTCAATTATTGGAGAAATTGGTTATTTTCTCAACTTTGTTTAAATTTATTTAAAAGTAATTCTTAGTTATCTACAAATATCTTGGAAAATAGTAATTTTTATATAATAGTTAGATCTGCGTCCGATGCTATCAAAAATGGTTCTTATTTTTGACACAATTGAGCAAAATTGATTTTATATAGTCTGTTTCACGTAGAAGTTCCACCCCCATCTAACTTTGTTAATAAGTAAGGTATCGGATTTTTTTTGTCTTAAAAATCGCCGGCAGAAGTTTTCATTCGGCAGTCAAATATATGATGATGTAATTTTTCATTTTCAGTTTTCCCGGAAATAACAGAAAAAGTCACTTTTGGACTGATTACTACATGGCAGCCCTTCTTTTTTATTTTAATTTGGAAATCCTTGGGCTTTTTAACATAAGTTTGCTATATCAAATTTTTGCTGTCATCTGTCAAAATGCGTTTCATTTTATAAATTATCTCATAACTTGTTTATTAATCGAGATATCCGAACAAACTTTTCTTGTTTGAACCACCGGATACACATTAGCTATCAAATATTTTATAACGCCACCTTTTACTTCGCGTTTACCCGGCATAATCTTATTTTTAATCGAAATATCAATTTTTTGTGTTTAGAAGTATTTCGTCATACAGTTACTAGACTCAAATATTTCAAGACGTTATTGAGAAGTTTCATGGTAGTGATAATACAATATGTTTCTCAATTTAACTAAAATATAGGCAAAAACTAATAAATCGGTAAAAAAATTTTTGAAATGGGTCAACAAATAAGGGAGGAATATAATATTAAAGTTGTTGATTTTTAGCGAAGATTTGTGGTGGGTGTGACGTCACATATCCGCATAGCCAAAGCACCGTACTATAAAGCAAACTTTTTATTCTATGCCACGACACGATTGACGCATGTCTGACTTTAATTTTATTTTATTTCTGTCATCGTAATTTATTAACTGTCACACAATAAAAGACCCAAGTACTTTTTTCTGCAAATATTCTACAGAAGAGATTTTATTGTTGGAACATCTTCTCAGAGGTGTCCCTTGAAAGTAAATTCAAGTTAGCGGGATGGGGGCACGAGCATCAGCCGCCATCTTGAAATACACGTTTTGTGAAGTCTCGTGAACCGTGAATCGTACGAGTAAAATAGTAGATATCATTTTTTGTAGAAAAAAATATCTCTACAACTTTTATTTCATTTTTTTTCAAAGAGTTTATTGCCAAATATATAGATAACCTTTGATTTTACGATAAAAAAATGGGAATCAAAGTAGACCATATAATTTGAAAAAAAATCAATTTATTTTCAGGGAGCAGACCTGAACATGTTCCAACGATAAATTCTCTACTGTAGAAGATTGCATTATGAACCTACTTTGTTTGCTCTGAATTTTTTACTAATAAGGAGAAATAACGAGAATAAAGAAGCGCGGTACATCGCTTTGTTTACAATTATCCCGTCTCGTATACTAGATAGGATAGATGACGTCAGGACGGAGCGAAATTATTAAGTCAAACCGCAACTTTAAAATGTTATAACTCTGTTAGTTTTTGAGATATCTTAATTTCACTTTCACACTTTTGTTCAGTTTTGCTTTCATTTTCAGTTTCATTCATAAAAGAAAATGGTAAACTTCTCCATTAGAAGTTTTTCTATAAAACGACAAAAAGGTTTAATTTCGGAATGATTATTGAATACAAACACCTTAATCTTTACCTTTTGACACATGACAGCAAAATATATAGCATACCGTAAAAAAGTCCAAAGAGGAATTAAAATTTAAAGTAAAAGAGAAGGGTTGCTATTTAGTACTCGGACCAAAAATACCTTTTTCTGTTGTTTCCGAAAAAACCGGAAGTGAAAAGTGACGTCATCATATATTTGACTGCCGCATGAAAAAGTACTTCTGGACTTCTTTCAAACAAAAAAAAATTTTCAAGAAATAAAGCACAAGGTCAGGTACCACAAGAATTTAATTGTTTCCATCATCAGGCTTATAGGTACAAAGTTCTAATATTACGATTTAATTAAAGAAAAAACTTACTATTATTAATACTATTAAAGGAGAAAAATTGAACACATAATGTGAAACCTATTAAGGGTAGTAGAATTTAAAAACTCATTATAGTACTTGAAGGTTAATTTTAATACTAATGAACTAACTTTTTTTAAATTAATTAAAAGGTGTAAAGCTGTTGCTCCATAGGGATTTTCTGCACTAACCAGTAATCTAGAGACAGCACCAACTGGCGGGTTCAGAGCCGCGGAAGAAAAAGAAAGCGTAAAAGCCACCCTAAATGGGGACGTCATAGTGAACTAATGCTGAAGGAAACTAATCAAAGAAATAATATTGAAATGGGAAAAGCTTAACACGTGGTTCAATACCATATGTTTAACCGGTAAATGACGAAATTAACTTGATGGCAAGTGACAAGTAAAAGTACCACCATATACGCCAAGGTATGAGGGATAACCGAGAGTTAAAAATTAAAAATAATGGTAATGGTGGGTCATAAACAGATTAATACAAAGTTAACAAACTTTAAATAATTATTAAGAAAGTTAAACAATATTAAAAAAGTTAATTGAATGTAAAACGCTTAATAGAGATTAGGTACATGCAAGGTAAGAAAGAAGAGAAAAAGATGAGGGGATTAACAAATAATAAAACACCTAAAAGGATAGGCCAATAATGAACAGTTAGGGGACAGGGTTACAAAAGATGATACGTCAAAAAGAAATAAAAATCAAATATAGTCTCTGAAACGGTCTAATAAGAAAATGAACGTAGTTGTTCATTCAAACAAATAATATTAGGATTGTGGAGACAAGAGTTGAATTATTCCGATATCTTAATTATTAACAAAGTTAGAATTGGGTGGAATTTCTACGTGAAACAGACTGTATATATGTGATACTGCACGCAGGTCTTTCTTTCACTCTTTACTGCCTTCCAATCCTGAACAATCCCTCTCTTAGGTCTTCTATCACTTCAGTGTACAGTCTTTTTTATCGTCCTTTTTTTCTTGTTCCTGTATGATTTAGATCTATCATTTTTTTACATTCTGGTATCTGGCATTCTCTGTATATCGCCCAGCCATCCTATTCTTTTTGCTCTTATTATTTTATTATTTCTTGGATTGTTCTTCTTAACCACTCTCCATACTCTTTTTTCCTCCTAATATTGTCCTGAGTATTTTCCTCTCCCCAATTTTAATTTACTTCCTTCCTCCTAATTCAATATCCATGTTTCACTTCTCATGGTCTTATAGCTGTTTTGTAAAGGTGTAACTTGATCTTTCTGGGGGGTTACTTTCTTTAAGTTTAGTATTTTATTAATATTTCCTGCCTGCCTACTCCCCTTACCTAACCTTGCTTCTATGTTTTTCTCCTCATCGGCATCTTTGATAACTACACCTCTATTACCTTTGACCGTTTCATTCTACTGCACAATTTCTTTTGGTTTTTGTCCTTTGTGGTGTTGTCATAAATTTTTATTTCTCTTCATTAACTCATAGGTTTTCTGCCTCTGCTATTTCTATGGAAACTATGCACGTACTTTTAAGCTCTTTTTTTTAAGATGACAACATTATTGCATCATCTGAGTATACCAACAATTGTGTTGTTCTTTTTCTCAGTGTCCCTATTATTTTATTCCACTTTTTCACTATCCATTCCAATATTATATTAAACAGTGTAGTGGATCTCTTTGTTTTAGTGTCTCAAAACTGTCTGAGGTTTTCTGGTTCATTTTAATATTCGTTTTTGTATGTTGGAGAGTCACTTTACTGAAATTGATCAGTTTTTTCGATATGTTGCGGTCATTCATAATATTATACAGGTGCTTTCTTTTAACAGTGTCATTTTGAAAGTCAATAAAAATTGTATATATTTTTATATCGTGTTCGAATCAAGTTGATTTAAGTTGAAAAAATTCGCGCGGAAAAACATATTAAATTGCAAAACATTTAATAATCGCCTAAAATGAAAAAAAAAACTATAGACAATCAAAGTTTGTCAAAAATTGCTATAAAACAATTAAAAAATATATAAAAATGTCTATAAAGTGTAAGGTATTGTTTAAAAATGGATAAAAAAACTGTTTAAAATAAAAAACAGAGAAGAATCATTGAAACAAGTGTGGAAAATAAAAAAGTAACAAAAAACAATTTATACATTTTCATTAAATAGTTAAGTTTCTAGATAAAGTTGAAAAACATTTTGTATATAAAAACGTAAAAATTACAAACAACGAAAATACCGAATTTATTAGAAAGTGCTATGCCTATGTCGACATAACCTCTAACCATCTTACCTATGAAATGATTGATCTACTGCTTTATACCACGAATTTTTTATAAACTGCACACTTCAGAACCATTTTTTTTTAGTCTATAAAAATAGTTAATCTGTAAAAAGTTTCTAATAACAAAAATTAATATCATTTACAATCTAATAATGATAAACATAAATCACGTTGCTGCCAAATGGTCCAAATTCCAGGCGATATAAGCGAAATTTGCATTTAAAACATATATAAAATTCTGGCAACTTGGCAACATTGAAACGTCGTCTCCGATAAATAATGTCGTTCCCAACTCAAACATAAGCAAGGCGCGTCTACGTAGGTAATATTTATGGTCGAAGGATATAACTTAAACCATATTCGGCTCATTTGACAGTTTACACCAGTGGCGGAGTGACATTTGAGAGGGATCGTGTTTTGAACCAATAATAATGGTCTTAGGGTAAAAGGAGTTTGTAAATGTATCCAATTCAAAAAAAACTTTTAACATAAAACATTACATCACCAAGGCACGATGTACTAAACCCGGAAGTACAATTTAGAAGTTGTTTTTTTTTCAAATTGATTAAGTTTTAATATTGGATTTTTCCCTTTACAGTATCTTCCCAGATACTACAATAAATCAGTCAGTCAATGACAGTCAGTTGACAGATATAAAAACAAAACTGTTCAAAAGATGGGTGGAGCCCACTTCGGCGCAGCGGTCAGTTATACCCGAATTTAATCCTTTGTTGCTTCTAAAGGTGTAACCTTTCTGGTCGTGAAAGCTGGATTAAGGGTTCCAGAAAAATAAAATAGGGATATTCCTAGACACAGTTTAAAAAATGTACTTATCTACGTTTATTATTGTTATAGTTTCTTTTGTGTGGAAGGAATCATTTCAAATTTAAAATTTAAAACTTACTTTATGGTTGATTACTACTGTGACCAAGAGACCCATCTAATTATAATTATAAAACTTGATACCAAAGGACCGGTGGGATTACGGAACCCCGTTGAGAAAATTAACCGCTAAGACCAAGTGACCACCACCCCGAAAGTTTATCACCCAATTTAGCCCTTGTTGCAATCTACTATTCATAAAACCGATCACTTGAATATTAAGGAGCTTTGTCGCTGACAAAAAGCTGGGATACGTGTCGTTTTCTTCAGATACTAATAAAAAAAAACAAAACGAAACGCACCCATCTCATAACCGATGAAGCCGCTCTATAATCAGCTGTAATTGGTTACATTACGACTTGTACCGCCGTAATAACCCTTTTTTCACTTACAATTATATGCCGCTCAATGTATTATTTGCTTTTGCCAAAGAATGTACCGTTTATTATTTGGGTAAAGTGCAACAACATTAGTTGAATGAATGAACCAAAATAAAATCACAAAATCGTTCACGATTTATTTATAGTTTGTCAAAAGATAAGTGGTAATTACCCGTCATAACAATGGCATTGTAATATGTAAATCATAAAAATAATTACTACCAGCGCATCAACATCTGGAAGGAAATCAGGGTTGTATTTAGTATAAATAAGTAAGAAACTTTCTGTTGTACTTCAAAAATCATTCTTTATAAGGCACATTTTCTGATTAAAATTTCAAATATCATTCCGCAAGTGATTTTTGTTTGGTATGAGATTTATGGGAAAAATTGAACTGAAAAATAGGCTAGGTCCCCTCTAGTCAAAAAACATTTTTAATCATAGCTGAACCGGAGTATTGATTGCTTCTAATGCACGGCTTACTTGATTACCGCGTTACATAATTACTATCTAGCCAATGTATAAACACTCTTTCAACACACCCTCAGTTGTTATAAACAGTGTCGTTCCGTGAGAAATTTTTACTATTGTCCATAATTTATGAGACAAGGCGGTCGTTTTTTGGAAATTTACAAAAATATGCCTCTTCTCAATTAAAATTTCGTTTTATTAACAAATATTAGTCACATATTGTTTGGCATGTATGTATTAATTGAAGGTAAGAAATTCATTGCGGACGTCACTGTATCGCGCCCTCACACGTCCACGAAATGCAAATTCAATGCAAATTATGACATTTCGTATCGACATTCGTTCGGTCTTAAAAAGAAAACTTATTCTATTAGGTTTATGCCTACGTGCATAATGTAATGGGTAATGGACTCACTCGTTGGATAATAACTGGGCAATTCGTTGTATAAATCATGCTTATAGTACGTCAGTCAATAATTACAATACTTACAATACTTACGAGATTAATTGATTAACTGGAAATGAAACGAAGAAAGGATAGTCAACAGCCAATTGCGATTGGTTTTGGATTCGCGTTCTCGCTAAACATGTAAATTTTAATGGGTTTGTTGTACCTCTACACATCTGCGAATTGTCAACGGGGTGTGTGGAGAATTGTTTACTTTTCTTTTTAACTTACAGGGAGAGAGAAAAACATATAAAAATAATCATTTATAACATTGACATTTTTATGCAGTAACTTAAAAACATTTTATATACAGAGTGGTGCAAATTGAAAACTATTGGGATTTCATAAAAAATATGCGTATTTTCAAGACGAATTGAATAGTTTTTTTAAATTAAAATATTACAACCGGTTTTCGAGAAATTTGTTAAAAACCGAAATTATGATTTTCGTTCCATTTAATTAACGCACCTTAATTTTTAAAGTTGGAAAAATCTTTGTTATTGAAGGCTAACTATGTCTTTATATAGGTAGTCTATTCAATTTTTTATAACAATTTTTCGACTTCGAAGGACCCCCTCAACTATTTTTTTTATAAGTTCTGTACTTTTTATTTCATTTTTGAAATCTCCATTTTACTTTCCCAGCCCCATCAAAGGGAAAGTATAGTGGCAATTTAGACACGTGGTATACAACATACGCTATTTTTGCACCCCAGGGACTAAAACTTCATACGATAATTATATGAAAAAAAAACAATTGTGTTTTTAATAATTGTACTATTAATAAATAAATATATGCTCTTCTAACAAAACTATTTTCGGGAAAATCGAAAAATGTATTTGCTTATAAACGAGTGTGTGTGTGTGAAGTTAGCCCCTATTTTTCGGATATTAATATTTTGAAAGTTGTTCCAAATTGTTCTAGGTTTGTACCAAATTGTTCCAGAAAATTATTCCTTAAACTTAAATACAAAGGCCCAAAAACCATTTTTAGAGCTAGTCTCCATTATTTTTTTTCAATTTTTTTTTTTCTGTTGCACCAGATTGTTCTAGTTGTTCTGAACATTGTTTAAAATTTTTATGTCTTATTTCAAGCCCAAAATCAATAAAAACCATTTGGGTCCACCCCCTATTATTTTTTGGTTGTACTAGATTGTTCTAGTTATTCTTAATATTGATCCAAATTTTCATGTCTTAAAAAAATTTACTTTAACCTCAAAATCAATTAAAACTATTTATAGCTAGCTCCCCATTTTTTTTCGAATATTTTTTTTGTTGTACTAGATTGTTCTAGTTGATCTTGGCATTGTTCCAAATTTTCATGTCTTAAAAAAATTATTTCAAGCTCAAAGTCAATTAAACCCATTTAGAGCTAGACCACTATTATTATTTTTTTCGAAATTTTTTTGGTGGTACTAGATTGTTCTGGTTGTTCTTGATTTTGGACTTGAAATAAATTTTTTAAACATGAAAATTTTGAACAATGCCAAGAACAACTAGAACAATCTAGTACAATAAAAAAACTTCGAAAAGAGAATAATGGGGGGCTGGACCCAATTGGTTTTTATTGATTTTGGGCTTGCAATACATTTTTTAAGACATGAGAATTTGGAACAATGTTCAGAACAACTAGAACAATCTGGCACAATAAAAAAAATAGAAAAAATAATAATGGGGAGCAAACTCTAAAAGATTTTAATTGATTTTGAGCTTGTAATAATTTTTTTAACACACGAAAATTTGGAACAATGCTAAGACCATCTAGAACACTCTAGTACAACAAAAAAAAATGGGGGGGCCAGCTATAAATTGTTTTAATTTATTTTGAACTTGAAATAACTCTTTTTGAGATATGAAAATTTGGAACAATTCTAATAACAACTAGATCAATCTGGTACAATAAAAAAAATCGAAAAAAAAGTAATGGGGGGCTAGCTATAAATGGTTTTCAGCTTAAAATAATTTTTTTGTTAAATTTGGAACAATGTTCAGAACAACTAGAACAATCTGGTGCAACAGAAAAAAAATAAAAAAAAAATAATGGAAGACTAGCTCTAAAAATGGGTTTTTGAGTTTTCAGGCCTTTGTATTTAGGTTTAAGGAATAATTTTCTGGAACAATTTGGTACAAACCCAGAGCAATTTGGAACAACTCTCAAATTATTAAAATTCGAAAAATGGGGGCTAACTTCAGACACACTATAAATGAGGTCTTTTTATATTACCCCCAAGTAAAATAGTTTGCTATAGTTTCTATTTGTTATGTTATTCGAGTGACTAAAAATTTTTTAATCACATGGCAGAGTGGCACATGACAAATGAAAAGAAGAAATTATTTTCACAGGTTAAGTTGAAATTATAAACCAAAGCAAAGATGAATATTTCGAAAATTCAACTATAAATTAAGGCGAAGAGAGAAAGGAGATACCAGGAGGAAAAAAAATTTCTGTAATATTTGCTCAAATTGTTCTCCCCTTTGTTCAAGATATTTTCAGGTTAAAAATGAACAGGGCCGTACTTAAGAAAAGTTCTTAAAGTTCAATTAATTGTCGAAACATAATAAAAAATTAAGTATTCTACATGGTTGGATACAGAAAAAATCGAGATTTCAAAGATGAAATATATTTATTTTTTATTAAATTTTTGAAGGCTTCCAGGGTGATCCGCGCCTAGTTGTGCCGTAAAATATCACTTTCAGAACTTGTTACCTAAGTATCAAAAAGTACATAGAAAATAATTTCTGAAGCAACAAATGGGCAATATTTCAATAAAAAAAGAAAGACTGTTAAATATTTATTTATTTGTCAAAATATTCTTCAAAAGATTCCGCCCAAAAAAAAAAATTAAAACCATTTAAAATTTTAAACTAACACTAATAAGGAGCGGTAATTGGTGATATAAATCAAGGGGCTCTTTAGATAACACAGTCAAAATATTTTATGTGCCAATTCGGCGTTTTCTCGAGAGGCCAGGCCCTTTTCTTCTGTTTAACATTATGGAGTGTCAAAATACGGCATTAAACCGAATGAATTATGCGACTCTTCTAAAGCTTAATGTAATCTGCTTAAGGACGTTTTAACAAAATAGAGAAAGGAAACACCGACAATGTGGTTGATTTTAAGTAAGTTAAACACTTCTATCTGACGAGTTACAAGATTTTTATTTTTTGCTTTAAAAAAATTAATAATATTCCTAAAATACTGAATGAACCTAGTTTAAAAAATTATTAGATCAATTATTAGCAAAAAACAACAAGGATTTATAAGAATATACAAGTTAATACAATGTATATCGACCTGACTCAGGCATTTGATCAGGTTAACTGTGCTCTTCAATCGAATTGATATAAAATTCTTCGGTCATTACATGAAGCATTATTTTAAATCTCTTTTATAGTGATTCACCTTCCTCGTCTATATCAATACCATCAGGAATACCTCAGGCCTCTCATTTGAGGCCAGTGCTGTTTAATCCCTTTCGGAAGATAGTTATTTTTCAATTTTTGCTGTTCCCTGATGATCTCAAACTTAATTTGCTGTAACTCTTTATAAAAAAATAACAATAATAGTATTTGTAAAATATAGTTTGATAATGAGCTGGGGTAAAATTCACTATAGTAAAATATATGTACTGTGAATATTATTGGAATGCCAAAAGGCGAAAATGAAAAATAAATCGATTATTGATGAGAAAGTGTAGTGTAAAAAAATTATGAGATAAATATATGTTGAAAGTTTTAAATTGATGAATGAATGACCTTAATATAAGTGCATATTTAATGACAATGAATTAGTTTAATATAAAAAATGTAATTGACCTTTTACAAGGTATATGAAATAAATAACTAATATTATATTGATATTTTTATTCTTATATTTACGCTAGACAAGGTTATAGACCCGTTAAAAATATGTTATAGTGTTTTTATATAAATATAGTATTTTTATTAATAGAAGTAATAGTATAAATGTGATATAAAATTTTAATATGTAAATTAAATTAAAAATTACTTCGTTAATTAAAAATAAAAACATATTGGGATGAACGAGTATTATAGAAATAAGCAGAATTTTTAGTTATGGGAAATATTTAATAGTGAAAAGTTTGTCAACTAAAATTTAGTTGTCCTATAAATTAATACTTTGATTTTTAGTTTTTTTTTTCAGCTTTTCTTAAATTTTGTTTTTGTTTTTTAATTACAATTTAGTTTTAATTTGCATTTCAAAGAAAACTTTACCCTTATATTATTTATTTTAATATTATCAAATTGTTTGGAAATGTTTATTGTCTAAAAATTTCAAAAACTTCCATTAGAATCTTTAATTTGCATATTTCATTTTTCACGCATTTTACCTTCCAACAAAGTATAACAAATCACTAGTATGAGTAGAATGTGTTAATTAATCGCCTTGCCACACAGACATACAACATAATTAACCGACTCAATTAGTGTAATAATTAATAAAATGTCAAAAATATTGAACCGAACATAATTCGGAATCTTTAGACTAAATATATCTATCCAGATGTTTCTTAAAACAAAGATGTTTTCTTTGTAAAAAATATATTTTTAGATATCATTATCTTTTTTGAATTAAACTATTTAAATATTAATATACTATTTTTAACTACATTGTGCACTTCTTGTTAATATTCAAAATTCGTCACACACAATACAAATAATAATAACAATTTTCAGAGATGAAGAAATAAAAATGAAAGTCTAGTACCACAATAATCTGTAATAAATTAGTTGGAAGGGAAACTTGCAACTAGTTTCGGCATACTAATGCCATCATCAGGTCTAAAATAAAAAAGTTTACAATGAGTTAATTAAGGGTTAACAATCTAGTGGAGATTTATCAAAGAATTTAATTTTACATTGAATAGTTACAATAGTTTCATTATTATATGCGCGCACTTATAAATTAGGAAAAACATTTATACAGGGTGATTCATTGGAAAAGGTAAATACGTTCACTGTGGATAGGGGTCACCTAGCTGACTCTAAGAAATCCCCATGTTATGGGTCTTACTCCCTTTGTATCCGAGTTACAGGGCGTTTTATGAATTTTGACCATTTCTTTTCTTACTCATTACCTACGAACCACCCTGTATATTTTTTTATATTTGGTATACATGTTCCTCATATTCCGTGGGATATAAAGATGTATCAAAAATATTGATAATCCAGGTCCGACTTTACGAAAAATTTACAATTCTTACATCCTCCAAATAACACCCTGTATAGTTGATTTTTTGAATTTAATCGATATAATTGAAAAGAGCGCAAAAAAGTGAATTTAATTGTGTGGTTGTATTTTTTGGGCAGGCGACTTTACTGTGAAAATTTTAAGTTCATATTTAGTTTTTTTAGGATTTTGCAGTAAAAAAATGAAATTTATTGCGTTTTTTATTCATAACTAGGGAACCACCCTGTATAATAATGAATTATTTCATATATGGGTTCTTGCTTTTAGTCGGATATTTCGATGCACTAAGAAAATGATAATGCAGGTCCGGCTTTACGAAAGATATACTTATTTGCCAATCCTTCGTACAACACCCTGTAGATGTTTTTTTAATTCCTATCTAACTTTACACAGTGCACAAAAAACTTCGCGGTAGGAAAACATATGATTAAATAAATAAATTTAATTTCAAATTACAGTTTACAATAATTTTATTAGTTGTTTTGGAACAAAATAAAACAAGAAGATAATTTCCGAATTCCGTTTTTCGTGCACTGTGTCAATTTAGATAGGAATTTAAAAAATTATTATCTACAGGGTGTTGTATGAAGGATTGGCAAATAAGTATATCTTTCGTAAAGCTGAACATGCATTATCATTTTTTTACTGCATCGATATATCCCACTAAAAAGCAAGAACCCGTATATGAACAAAAAAATTATTATACAGGATAGTTTTCTAGTTATGAATAAAAAACCCAATAAATTTCATTTCTTCACTCCTAAAAAAACTAAATATGAAATTAAAATTTTCATAGTAAAGTCGTCTACCCCAAAAATACAACCACACGATTAAATTCAAAGAATCAAATATACATTGTGTTATTTGGAGGATGTAAGAATTGTAAATTTTTCGTAAATTCGGACCTGGATTATCAATATTTTTGATACATCGTTATATACCACGTTATGTACCACGGGGTCAAAATTCATAAAACGCCCTATAACTCGGATACAAAGAGCGTAAGACCCATAATATGGGGGTTTCTTAGAGTCAGCTAGGAGACCCCTATCCACAGTTAACGTATTTACCTTTACCAATGAACCACCCTGTATAATTTAAATTTTAGATTTTAGGTGGTAGTTGAACAGGTTACATAATTAAACTTGAAAATTAAAAGGCTAAGAATTCAAATGTAAAATTAAGATTGAGGTGGAGGAATTTGTAGATTCCTGGAGCCTTATCAAAGCGATCAGATAATGTGAGGTTTGGAATAAACTTCGGACTAAGGAGGTTTATGTAGCGGATAAGCTAAGGGATTAGATGGAGAAAAGTACCAGTCAGTGTCAATTTTAGGCGGCCAAAATACGTAAAAATCACCAAGCACATTAAAATAGGTATCACCAAAGCGGCGTGGCTTAATAGAATTAACGAAATGTATCGCATCATATAAATTTGTTGACCATGAATTTACTCCACCTTGTCTATTGTTCTTTAGCAGCCCACCTAGTTAGATAAAATCAGTAGATAAGCTATAACAGTTCTGGTGCACTCCTTATGGACATTAACATGGGAAATCGACAAGGTTCATTCTGGTAATTTTTTGGCTAATCTAAGACCACTCGTGATGTAATCAGACAATTGGATTATTGTTAAATTAAAAATTAATCTGCTCTTGATCAGGTCTCGAACAGCTTTAAACAGCTCTTGAACAGCTTTAAACAGGTCTGGAACGCTGTTTAAGAGCTGTTCGAGACCTGATCAAAAGCAGATCAATTTATATTTCACAATAATCCAATTGTCTCATGACGTCACGAGTGACCTTGGATTAGCCAAAAAATTACCATAATGGACCTTAGCGATTTTCCTTGTTAATTTCCATAAGGAGTGCGCTAGAACTGTCGTAACTTACTTACTAGAGTCATACGGCCCGGGGCCCTTAAATTTGGTCCCTGAGGCTTTTCTTGCCAAAGCATCTGCTCTTCGTTGGCTGTTATCCCCTTATGTCCCTTATGTCCAGAAACCCATTTAAGTGGTTTGTCAGAATAAGTAGGGTTTGTAGACAGTTCCAGACCAGTTTTGATCTTATTTTTTACATGTTAGAGCTGCCTGACTGTCGGAGTAAATGAGATTTTTTCCCTCTTTAGCCCCTATCAATGTTCTCCCTCAGACATAACTACGGCATGTACCTCTGCTTGAAATACAGTGACGCATATTTTTTGCGTCTGGCGATATATTCGATATATTCCAGAATCCGTTCCACTGCCGATTTTGGATCCATCGGTATACCATACCAATGTTCCCTCTCAACAGTTGGATAGGTATTCACCTTCCCATGTTAACTGAATGTTTGATTTAGTATGATTTCCATAGCCGCGGTTGGAGTGCTCCTCATGGCACCTCTAATACAAAACAGGCTAGCCTTTGGAGTTTAGAAACCTTCAATATAGCCCTTTTTGATTTATTTTAGGCCACCACACCAAAGAGCTGTAGATTAACATAGGTCTTACCACAGCAGTGCACCATGCCATGGATTTAGTTCCCATTTGGTGCCCACTACTATTTCGGTAGCCATTAGTGCCATTTTTCCCTTGTTTTTAGTTTTTTAAAAGTGCTTATTTCAGGTGAGTTTGCATCTAGGGTTATACCTAGATACTTGACCTTCTGGTAACCCTCATTTACTGTACTCTTGGCATCTCCTTTTTTTGGTTTTCACTGGAAAATATTCAAAATTATTTCTTGTTATTACTACTTCCTAAGCGTAACATTCTCTAAACAGCAAAAGCAAATCGTAACACTAAACAATATTGAAGTCAGAAAAAGATTAGTTAGTGTGCTTCATGAATTATCACAAATTGGTTGTTTAGCAGTATTTTATGAAGCTATAAAGGATGAGTGTGATTTTGAAGTGTCAAAATTCACAATCAAAGCCCACACCTTGATAACTCTTTTTATGGGATTCATCGGCATGTATTATTTTAGGCAAGTACGGTCCTTGACAGCAACCATACTCTCATCTATAGCTACGTTTCTACTAGGTGTGAAAGAATTAGAATAAACTTCAGATAAGTGTGTAATCAGTGGATGAATTATGTAGAGTTTGTCAAAGTCAGGAGTTCCTCGGGCAGGCATTATCATTCAGATGTAAGCAACAAATCTTTTTAAGGGAAAAAACTTCTGTTATCCTGTTATTGTTAAAATTACGATCACGTGACCAATTGAGTCCAATAAAGGCAACTTTTTGAGTCCCATTCAATTCTTTTACGGTAGGCTGTAAACATTAATTTGAAAAATCACAGGGTTTTTCAGAATTGACCTTAGGTATATTATTTGCATATCTTGGATAATAATATAACTCTACAGGTACGCTAGGCCCCTGAAAAATTAAAATTTATATATCTTATAGGGGGAACATGTGTCTTTGTCCAACTAGAGAACTCTGCAATTGGTTCCTCTACTTCACTCAGTTCTTCGTCACTATCAACCGAAATCTGGCGTCAATTGAATCGTCTGAATCATAATCTAAAAAATCAATTTGAAGGATAAGTTTATCCCTTCTCCTTGTTGATCTTTTGGAATTGTCTGATAGACTCCGGGTTACTGGATGGAGAACTATCTGTAGACAAATAACTTGAGAAGGGTGTATCAGTTGATCCTAATATCTGCAAGCCAAATTATTTCATCCGCATCAGAATGCTTTCGAAATCAGAGATTTCTGATTTTTCCTCAGTTATATCAGTCAACTGAAGCAACTCCTCTTCAGTGAGTGGTTTCTTCCAGTACACATTCCGAAATTATTGTTTATCCATATAAAAACATGACTTGGTATTTTTATATTCTGATAGTTTTTTGAACTTCAATTTCATATTGTAATTGTAACATATTATAAAAATTAAATTGACAAAACCAAAAACTAATCATAAAAACAATTACTGCAATTTATTATTTTTTTTATTATCGTTATCATACCTATCCTTGGTGAAATCCTATACATTCAAAAGGAAAATTGGCAAAATTTTCCTAACAGTATGCTTTTTTAATGGAATAATTCATTCTTCCAAGTTGAGATATGAAAACAACTTTTACTTCTAACTATCTTTTGGAGATATATTTTAGAGCCAAGGTGGATCTGAGTATTCCCACCAGGTGGGGTATGAGCTCATCTAAGCCCCACTTAAGTAGTGCTGGATAGATATCGTCAGGTCCTGGCGGTTTGAAATGGGAAAAGTTGGAATTTGCCTACCTAATTTTGTCCTCTTCTACAATGTGTTTGTGGCAGTTTTCCAATCGTAGGGTTGTGTTCTTCATCTATCCAGTCAACCACATTTGTGGTGACCGAGACAGAGTAGTGAGTTTCCAGCAAAAGTTTGGTGCTTTCTTCGGGGTTTGCAGTTTTCGTGACTCGTCTTTGGTTAGTGCACCGATTCTGGCTATTTGGAGCCTTGGTGTTTTGTATTTTTTGAGGTGAGATTTGTATGTGTCTCAATTCTCTTTCTATTTTGACATTCTTGCCTTATTAAAAGATTTTATTACCACTTATTGAATGGCGATGTTTTTGAAAGGGATAATAACCCTTTCAAGTTTAGAATAACGAATAAATACAGTGGTACTGTGTTTATACCAAAGAACGATCAAGGGTTAACATGAGGAATGGTCGGGAACTCCTGTAGTTTATTTACCGCTGGGGATTCTCGATGTTAATTCCGAGCGATTTTGTTTGAATTTGCTTAATTCGGATATTAATGGATTAGACTTTTCCGGGATTCATAATTTTTTCTAATAAATTATTAATAGTTAAACTTACAGGCCTGTATTCAAGATCAAGACAAGATTTTTGATTTTTGATTTCTATTTCTTTAGACTAAATTGAAGGTAATTTATATTGTTAGTCAATTATACTAAATAGCTGAAAGATGAAATTCTGGAAGATATTTGGGCTGTGCTAGTGTTCTTTAAATTAATCAGTAAAATTTTAATATTTGAGGTTATTTTTTTGTATTAGTTAAAGTCACAGAAATTTCGGATGCCGATCCTATCATTTTGTTGTTGACTCTTAAAGCAGCTAATGGTGTTGTATAATAGAAATTTGTCTCTATTCCAAACTTCGGTGTATGTTCATAATTTTACCAAAGAATACATATATACCAAGAAGCGAACGCCGGAGAAATTTCTTTGATGTTGGAAGGGCGGATAACTAATATAACAGCTGAGTTCGGCTTCGTTACTCTTTTCCCTTGTTTTACCCCTCTCTTGATCTATCCGTTCGGGTACTGACAAAAATTCATTTAAATTCATTTTACATATATAGAAAACATATTAGAAAACAAAGTAGTATTTACAATAAAATAATATAAAATAAAGAAAATGAACAAACAATCTGCGCTTTATTCAAAAATATAGCACCTTTAGACAGAATTGACTTTGACGTATAACTAATATAAGTCGCACATGCGCGTACAAATTTCGGTCCATGCAAATACCGTAGCCTTCGCTTCTTTATAGATGGGTATTCTTTGATTTTACTATAACCTTCCAACCTCCATATGTATGGATGAATAGAAATAGTTTTAAAGATGTAATAATAATTTTGATATATTTGGCTCCATCACTTGTAATAACAGGATGTCTGTTTACCTTTTTTGATAAGAACTAAGCTAATTTTTTATGGTAAGTTTCTTTTGAATTCCTCAAGGTATTATTTTCAACCTGTTGATTTTAAATAAATAAGGCAAGATCGTACCTAGAATAAGTAAAAAATAAAAATTTATTACATTTCAAAAAATTAAGTCAGTTTTTTTTTAATATTTAATAACAATATATTATAAAAAAAATTATTATTATTAAATATTTGTTTTATTACACGATTTATAATTTTTTCTAAAGTATAACGATCTTTCATCACGTATAAAAACGTTTTATACATCTAGTTTGGTTTTGACTTACAACCTACTAATTTATCAAACATTTTAGGAAAATTACATAATCTTTGAACATATTTGAATAATAACGGCTCGTGTGGTATTTTCGTAATTTTACAAAATTTCAAAGGAAAATTATAGCCAAAACCCTGAAATTTAATTTTTCGTTCACTTTACCGACAACACTCGTCAGTTAATATCATTCACATTGCGTTGGAAAATCATTACCATAGTGTCTAATTACGTCAAAAATAATTATAAGAGGAAAGCGGGAGCTAAACCGACGTTATCTGGGTTTGAAATCTCGCGTGTTTTCTATACAAAATTCTTTATTCACCATATTTAACAAATCACGGACTCGTTTTTCAAACTACTTAAAAAAGGTTACTTTGTGTTAAAACGTAAAATAACTATCCTTATCTTCTTAACGAATAAATTATGACGTTTCGATAATTATTATGTCCAGATGTCCGATACTCCGTTGACAGATCTATGAATATTAGTGTGGTCGGCCCTAAAGACAAATTTTGACGTTTTTCGAAGAACTAATATAAATTTCTTCCGCATAATTTAGCGTTGCCTGATGGCGCTAAACACGTGTTTCGGATTTTTAAATTAACTAGCTGTTTGCATAAAAATGTTGCTTGTTTTTATTTGTCTGTTGGTTGAAAGAGAAATGGTTGTGTGGTGAAAAAAGATTTATTATTTTGAATATTAGGTGAGTAAGACATACAAGACGAAGAATTAAATAATGATTACAAAAAATAATAATATAAAATTAAGAAAGAAAAAATATAAATTGTCATAATTGTTAAGACAAAAAAAGATGGATAGGAGAGTAGCCTTAATAAAAATGTTAGAGGTAAAAAATATACTCACATAAAATGTAAAAAATAAGGATTGTGAAACAAACAAACAACTAAGAAATAATTTTGTCTAGATTTACTATAACTTGTAATATAAAAAATATCTGATTAAAATTTTATATTTTTCAAACCAAGACTGTATATATTTTGTTCGGTAACACTCATTCTATAGAGCTTATTTATTTAATAGACGGTAACATATATAAGCAAGATCAAAGAAAATTTCACCGTTGAATGAACAAAGAGTGGCTGCTTAGGCAGGAAATGAGCTCGGCCATAATCTTTTTGACATCAAGCAAGAGGTTATTAATCAAATCAATTTTAAATCGGCCCGTCGCGTCTCCTCCCGCACCTCCTCCTCCTTCCTAAATACCCGGTCAAAGAAATCACATTAACCCGTTAAAAGATTACCTATATAAAACGTTACCCTTATTATTCTTTGTGTTATTCTTTTGATAATATTGGAAAAATATTTGAAATGCTTTTAAGGTTATTTTTAGTTATTTTTTATAGAAGCTAAACTTAATAATATTGGTCTTCTTTCATTTTATTAATTATTTTAACTTCCACATTCATTATTCTTTACAACTATTTTTTTTTAATAATGTAAAACAAAGATCATCGAATCCGGAGAAAACCAGAAGTAAATATAATATTTACCAATAAGAACCTTCAGTATGAAGAATGTGAATACTTTGGTAATAAAAATCCAATCTCTATTAAAGAAAATTCTTAACCTTGCTAGACTCCTACATCCAAAAAGAAATTCCAATTTTCTTGGGCAATCTGGTTTAGATAAGACTCCCGTATACACCATGCTTGAGTTCAACAAAATTCGTATACACAAATCGGTGCCACCAAAATTCACCGAAAAATAAACTCACCGAAATGGTTCCACCGAAAAAAACACCGAAAAAAGTGTCCGAAATAAAACTCACCGAAATAAAAACTAACCGAACATAACTTGCCGAAATAAAACTACATATTTTCAGACAATGATAACGTGAACTAATATTTCCAACTACAATACTAGATTTTATGGAATTACAATGTAATATGTAACACTAATTATAGTGAATATTTAAGCTAACTTTGAGAAGATACTCATAAAGTTCTTCGTGAGTGAAGGTGTCCCACTTGTCTGAGGCAGCATCCAGAACATTTTTGAGTCGCTCATTTGATTGGCAATATTTCTTCCGTGGCAGATGGACAAATTTTCCAGTACCATTTTAGCTAAGACTGATGGCCAGCTTTGAGTCCATGAATGAACTTCCATATAGTAGGACTAGCTGAATACCCTTGCTTTGCTACGGATTCTCAGCGAGTTTATTTTTCACTATTTTTCCCTATATTTCCGTATTTTTCCTATTTTTTCTCTGTATTTATGTTTTTCATAGTTTTTCCTATTTTTTTTTATTTTTCTTTATTGTTCCCTATTTGTCCCTTATAGTCCATATTTTTTTCTATTATTCCCTATTTATTTCCATTTTCCCTGTTTTACCCTATTTGTCCTATTTTTCTTTACTTATTCCCATATTTTCACTATTTTTCCCCTATTTTCTTTATTTTTCGCTACGTTCCCCATTTTTTGATTTTTCCTATTTCTTTCTATTTGTTCCTGTTTTCTATTAGCTTACTATTTTCTTTATTTTTCCTTATTCTTTTCTCTACTTTTCTATTTTTTCCTATTTTTCTCTAATTTTCCTGTTTTTTCCATTTCCCGTATTCTTGCTGTTTTACTGTTTTGTCCCTATTATTATCTATTTTTCCTATTTTTACTATTTTTACTTATTTTTCAATATTTTCTCATATACTTATTTTTTTTCTCGATTTTTCTGTGTTTATCTCTAATTTCCATATTTTGTCCATCTTTTCTTGTTTTTCCAAATTTTTCGAAAATTTTACTACTTTTCCTCCATTTTCTCTAGTTTTCGCTATTTTACCGTTTTCGTCCTATTTGTTCCTATTTTTCCCTGTTTTCCCTAATTTTTAACTATTTTGTCCGATTTTTCTCTTTTTTTCCCCATTTAGTATTTTCTCTATTTGTCTTATTTTTTTTATCCCTCTATTTTTTCCTGTTTACTATTAGTTTTTTCCCTACTTGTCCTTATTTATAGTTATTTTTCCATATTTTGTCCTCTTTTCCTTATTTTTTTCCTAATTTTCCCTACTGTTTCCCTATTTTTAACTAATTTCTCCATTTTTTCCTATTTTTCCCAAATTTCCAAAATTTCCCTACATGTTGAGAACATCGGAGTAGTATTGAATTTTTCGGAAAATGGCTTGGGAAAGATGAAAAAGGCAGTAATGTATCATCCTTCTTTTTCCAGTAACATCATTAGTAAGATTAGGGCTGATAAATTTCACAGATGATTAAGTAAACTCAAATTAAACGTTTTTTATTGAAGTGAAAATTAAATTTTATTAATAATATGATATCTTCAGAGACTTTTTCTTAATTTTTTTTTTCGGAAAAAAGGGAATTTATCTTTGTTTTATTTTTCTTATCATCAAGTTTCTTCCGGTAGTCTTCTTTCTGGTATCCAGGAAAATAGAGACAGCAATAACTCCAAAAACTTCCTGGATCCGGCAGTGAAAAGATGTCAGTCCGAAAGCAGGTTCTGATCCAAAGAAAAAGATATTCCCAAAGAAAAATCCATCAGTCCAGAAAAGCTCAGTTAATAAAAAAAAGTTTAGTACAGAAAGAAGTCCAGTACAGAAAGAGGTTCTGTCCACGAAAAAGGCTCTATTCAGATGTCGAGGGGAAGAAAAGAAATTTTCAACAAACGACGATATAAATATTAATTGTTCTGACTGATGAGGTAAGGAGAAGAATTGTTAACATTGAAAAGACATTTTATAGTCATATCAAAAGGAGAGAGAAATCAAGATAAGTTGAGAAGAGAAATTAAGAAGGGACATTAAAATGTACTGAGCAGAGGAATAATGAATAAATTATTTGATGCCTAACATAGATCCTAATTTAGCACGGAATATCGATGTTTTTTAAAATAGAAAATATCATCTAAATAAGTTATGCATTTCGGTGACTATCTTATTTCGATAAGAGTTTTTCAGCGAGTTTTGTTTAGGTGACTCTTTCTAGGTGATTTTTTGTGTAACCCATAAATCAATGATTGATTATCAAAATGCCTTAACAAATGACTTACAGGATAAAATTTTAATACTTCAAATAATAATGTTGCAATCTAACTAGTTATGGTTATTGCAAATATGATAAAACATATTTTATTAAAGCTACACCCTGTATAATAAAATAACCAATAAAATATTAATTAATGCTATTGCAGTGTATCTTAATATGATCGGAAACCTTTCAATGAAACCAATTTTTAAATGATTAGTTTTCTTGAAAGACCAACAGACTTATGACCTTGACGTTTTCAAATCTATCCATCAAATATCACCAAACAATGGGCCATGTGAATACCATCGATTTCACACTCTTCCATCTATTGAACGCGTTGTTAAAGGCACAATCGGATTTTGAAAGCCTCAGGTGACCACACGAGAGGCTACTTAACTTTTAAGTAATTTCATTTAAAAGGCACACAATCTGGTAGGTCTGGGAACTGATATATTGGATTAAAACAGAATTTTGTCGCTAATTCTTTAAGTTGTTATAACATTCCTTTTCACTTTTATTTGATTTAATTTTTAATAGGCAAATTGTTGCAAAAACCACGATTCTTAACCACAAATATTAACTCGGCCATTGAAAATTATAACGGGCCTAATAAACCAAACGAAATATATACGTATTTTTCGAAATAAGTAACCACAATCCAATTACCGCTCTTTTTTTTATTTCTCCGATTTTCTGTATGAGAAAGCGATATTCCACGGCTATTACAAAACGGTTGCAATGGGAAACAATTGAGGATCTACTACGTAACAGATTTTACGCCAGAGGCGCACGTCGCATCTTTAGAAAACATCTAAAAAGCGCTAATCCAATATTTAAATCCCCAAAACCCAGAACATACTGATAAAAAATAATTTTATTTTCGTGTCAATATGGGGATACAGTCAAACTAAAATGGAAATTAATAAGGGCTGAAGTTGTTCTCCAGTGTTATTTGATTGATCAAAGGCATTCGACATGGTGAATCATAAAATCTTTAGATTTCAATTTTTAAAAGAAATGTTTTGTTATTAAAAATGTGGTCTTAATTTTTGTTTTAAATGTCAATCATAATTTATTTTTTTATGACCTGAATAACTGAATAGTTTATTTGTTCACACCTATGACCATTATTGAACATTTTTGGTTTTTTTTTAAGATCGCATTTAGCTCATTTTCAGAGTATATATAACTAGATTATACTTTGGCGCTTTTTAAAAGTTTGAGGGCGAACTAAGATGTAGTTGAACAGCAAACATTTCAGTTTATAACCAAAAAAAAAACCTATTTTTTCGTAGTTTACTTTTTTAAATCTTTAGACAATAAAAAAAACCTATAATTTGGCACACATCTTGACCTATCCAAACGCCTTTCTTATGACGGCAACCTTCGACTTGCACTACCATTAGACCGGTTCTGATTGTTTTGACTATGATTATCTTTAATATTGGTCCCCTCGTTGCTGTCTTCGTTCTGTTTTATCATGTCTATAGCAACATTTTTCTTTTCATGTTAATGTCGTTACACATCACTGTTTAGTTTTCAGTCCGACAAAAACTAAACGACTCTTATTTTTCGTTCAGTCTTCAGTTCGACCAAAATTTATCTGACACTTTTCCAAACAAAGCAAAGCAATCAAAAAAATGAGATATAACTATCGAGCGACTATTTTTGAGAGAAGTAACACCTTAATACGAGCTAGTTCAGTAAGTAATGGTGCAATATTAGTTTATGTACATTATCAGCAAAATCTACATGTAAATCTGCATTATATGCAATAACCCCGTGTCAGAGATTATTTTGAGTAAATCATGCTGGTTTTATAAGAACTTATTTTATTAAAAAAAACGGACCAAAACAAAAAAGAATGAAAGGAACATAAATAAACATAAATTACACCTACAAATTTTTAAACTCCAGCTGCCCTCGTTTTAAACATTTTGGTTTTGTCAGTTTTTTAATTATTTCTTACCTATGCACAATTCCTTTATCTTCTGCGGGAAAAATATAAGGATTTTGGATTTTTCTCTCCCTAAGAAAATTGCATTCATTCTCACAGGTTAATATTTTGGCAACATATTCTTTCGCCGTTCCATGTTCTGTTTTCATTTTAACAAAGATAAAATCATTAGAAGTCATATTATAGAGTCTATAGAAACATTCATAGAATTTCGATCATTTTCACCTCCATCTTTCAATTCAGAGAATACTTCTGAATCTACGTCTCTGTCAGAAGTCATCAATTCTAAGTCATATCGTCTACTTGTTGACATCCTTCCACTCCTGACCAAGGCAACTTATTTAAAATTTTATTTCGATCGATGTGCTGACTTCATGATTTGTGCCAATTTTATTTAAAGACTCTTCTAACAACACCCGAATTATGCTTTTTCCACTCTCTTAAAATATGTCTCCATGTGTTCTTGATGGGGAGAAAAATGCTGACATCTAACGGTTGTGTAATATGTGTGCTATTGGCTGGGAGGAGAATGAAAGGGATATTATTTTCTTGGCACTTGTTTATTACATTCAGCGATATATGGTTTGTTAACTTATATCTGACGAGAACCTTTGGACCTTGAGGTAAGCTTCTAAAATAAGGAAGGATTATATATATAAACTACTGCTCAAAAATATTACCGTCAAACTAGCCAGATTTACTACGATTATATCTAACATTTCAAGCTCAAAAATAGCAAAATTTGTCCACATCAAGGTCAAGCGTCACCGCGAGATAGATTAGAGATAACGTCGGCTCTAGTCTTCGCTCACTTCAGCAGACGTACCTGACAGAGCTGAAGACTTGACCAGACGTAGGTAGCTAAAGTATCTAATAAGAGCAGTGACGCGTGAGCTTGATGTGGACAAATTTTACTACTTTTGAGCTTGGATTTTCTTAAGGATATTTAGACGTAGAATTTGCTAATAATGTATTTGAACTGTTGTTGCACCATTACTACCCAAATAATGTTAGACAGCGATTTTTAGCACCCTCTTAAGAGGGAAATTGAAGTGTAATACTGGGCTCCCACGATACCGGCTAGCTCATTATGTATCCGGTGATGGTAATAGTTGTTTTACTAGGAAACTGAACAGATTTGTTCGTCCCTATACAACTGGGATTGAAGCAACATATTTCTAGAAGAAATGGGTAGTTTGTGCTTCTGCTATGATAAGACACACTACAGACAAGGACAAAGAGCGAAGGATTCAATACATTTACGTGTACTACTGAATGGATATTTTTATTTATTCTTTTACCTCCATTAGGATTAGGAAATTAAACACAATTATGAAATTCATCTATTTTGCAAAATAAAAATAAAAAAATGGAACGCTGAATTCGAAAAATTCTGTGACCAAGAAGTACAATAAAAAAAATTATAGCAGATAGGAAATCATTTTTTTTATGATGATAGAAGTCAATGAGTAGCTTGTCAAAAATCCGCGAGAATACAAGAAAAAATTGATGGACTGGAAGACGACAGGAAAATGGACATGGAACGAATAGATGTATTAATTGTTGAAATAAAATAACTAAGAGTAGAAAACGAAAAGCCTTTAATGTGGAATGTAATTCCGACAGTGGCCGTAAAAGACGAAAAAGAAAAAGAACGGAGAAGACAAATTTCGAAACAATCAAAAAAAAAATTGGGAAGATGTTGCAAAAAGTGGGAGAAAATTAGACTAGAGGTCAGACCGCCTGGTTAGTAAAAGAGCCGAAAATATGTGATATTACCTACCAACATGTAAATGGTATGCGGGAGAAACAATTAAGGGACGAACACAGGGAATACTGGGTGGAACTTCCGGGATTAAGACAGTCCAAAGCACTTATAGAAGGTCCACCCAAGAGTAGTGACAATCTGCACTAAGTGTCTTGATAAGAAACTGCGGGCTCAGAAGACACCTAAACCTCCTAGGGGTATCGGAAGATTCCATATGTAGGAAATGTGAGGAAGCGGACCAAACTCCTCTTAATATATATTGCTACTGCCGGTACCTGAACAGGGAAATGGAATGACACTTTTGGGTACAGTAGTACAATAGGCCCAGAGCCACAGATGGAATCTCTCACGCCAGATTTAGATAGAATAGAATAGAATATTGCAAGGCTTTCATCACAGACCATCAAAATACCATGCTGACATAAAAGGAGGAGGACCCTGTGCATTTGAATGCATACAACAGAAAGGCGAAAAATTCATTTTCATAGATTCCATTGACGATTACCTAGAGGGTCAAAGAAGATACCCAAAGGTTCAGAGGACCCTTAAAAACAATTACGCCAGGCACCAGCTACATTAAAGTAGTCAAAGGACCTAAGACACCAAAAATAGACATAAATCACCTAATGATGCAATTTCAGCAAATATAAACGACGTTCAGAACTACACAAAGTACAAAATAATATCACTGAGAGACATGAGACAAGCGTCAAAACTGACCGACACCGCTTTATAATACTACGATTGTTTCTATAAAAAAAGAATGTACAGCGGGCCTAGAAATCACCATCAAAACACGAAGGCAAAAATAGTTGACTTTGAAGGATTAAGGTGCATCTTAACAAATCATAAAGCTTCTATTCAAAATGCATACTCGCTGAAGAAGAACTGATGACCTATCGTACGTGATGGGGGTACTGGAATGGCTCCTGAGTTTTTACTTCATCCTGAAAATATTGAACTATATGAATTATCTACTACTTGATTTAATGATGATGATGTCAGTTAATAATTTTATTGCTGCAAAGGAAGGTCTATTTACAAAATGATCGGGGTAAAATTCTTCCGGTAAATACAGCTTTTATTCCATATACGGTGAAATCAGATACAATATATATATTAAATAATATTTTAATGACTTGTCATATTTGCTGGTAGGTCTTTCCTCCCCTAGCCACTAGTTATTGTTTTTTATTTATTGTATATTTCTATCTACAAGTAGTAAAATTTGATAATATGTTTGGTCTTGGTTGTGCTATTTCTAGATTAATAATTTGTTGTGTTTATCTAGAGAGCTTAATTTGCTCAAGAGTGGGTTAATGAATTGAAGTTCAGTTAATGTAGCTTCCATCACTCTCTTGGCTATTCCTGCTATGAGAAATCCACCATTCACTAATGTTTTCTATACTATTATTGGTAAAACTAAGTTATTGTTTTTTTTTATTAATATATTGAAAACAAAGTGACGCTACTGTACGATTTGTGTAAGAATCCTTCGTTTCTCATAATTCAAAAGTAATTGTGGTGTAGATGCGGCTACCGAACATTCAAATTTCAAAGCCGACTAAAAATTATCTTTTCCTACGTGATCATCTCCCGCGGATCTTGTTCTCTTCTCTTGCTACCGTATTTACGAGATCGAAATACCTTTTACAGGACCGAACTGGTCACCATTGAAAAACATAATACAGGTATTTTGATCTCTAGCAGGATTAAAACCCCCAAAAATCCATTCATTTAAAAAAATTATAGTCTCTGTGGTTTGTTTTTGATCCTATTTTTTTTTATAAAAATTCATATGCTGTTCTTATACCTATGACAACACCACTGGCTTCGAACAAATAAAATATTATTAATTAATTATGAGAGGAAAAAAGTGTGATAAATAAAAATAAAAATTACTAGAAATTAATTATATTTATAGAGATTAAATTGTCATTACTGTATGAAATATTAATATTGTTCTGAATGTTCTGAAACATTTAACTTCGTCTTTGGAATTATGACGATAATAAAGATAAAACCCATTTAAAAGTAAAGTGAAAAAAGTTGTAACAATTTTACGAGTACCCCGCAAGCTTCAGTGAACACAGTGGCGTTGAAATTAAAATATTATTACAGGCATACAATTAATTCTTCTCTTTGGTTAACCCTACTATTTTTACAAAAATTTATTTTTTTTAAATATTTGGCATTTAAAGAAAATTTGTTGATTTTAATAAATTTAATTTTTCAACTAAAATTTGTATTTTTAAATTAAATATTGTGTTTATATTTTATGAATAATTTGAATATGTTATTGATCGTCTCCACTAACTACATTTATATAACACTATGTTAACATCATCAGGAGTTGATGATATCGTGATTTTAATTATACCAACTGAAAAAATTGAATTTAAACATATAGTAAATACAAAATAAGACATCGATTATTAAAATTGTTACATTTTACATATTCAATTTTGATCATTGGTTTGTTTCTAAGTGAATTTTCATCAGTAACTTTTTTTTATGAAATGCAGTATAAATTTTTTCACCTTTATAGATAACTTTTTGAGACATATTGTTATTAAATAAAAAAAATAAGCATTAGATCTTCTGATTACAATATCTAATTTGCTATTTCCTTCTTTAAATTTCTCTAAATTGAATTTTCTAACTTGATATTTTCTTTTTTCTCTAAAAATTGAATTTTCTAACTTGATATTTTCTTTCTTCTCTAAATTGAATTTTCTAATTTGATATTTCCTCACTAAATATCTTCTTAATAGCCTTTATACAATTTACATAACCTTGTTACCTTTTTGTCATCACCTTCATTTTAAAACGCCTTCCTTTGTATTTTAAAATTTTATATATTTTTTTATATTAATGGGGAAGTTTACCGTTATAGGTATTGTATTTTCTTATGAACGCTGCAATACCGCACGTATTTACACCTTTTGGTTGGCACCCACAACGGGTAGTGTGGGTCGCTAATCCCACTAAAACCCCCCCTGGCTCACAAAAAACCTCGGAACGGTGCGTTCAGACATATCATCAAGGTTTGGTAGCTGTTTTCATCCTTATGTATCAATCAATCCATTCTCCTTGCTAACGTTTGAGATATTCTGTCCTCATCCTATTTCTGCCGCATGATACAACAGATATATCTGTAGCCCCTGGCCCAGTTCTGGGTACCGTTCATCATAGTGTTCACGAGCTCTGCTGGCTAGTTTTTTCCCTCTCTTCTTCCCATATGGGACACTTGAAGCATGTGTGCCTCACCGTGTCAAGGGCACCACAGTACCTGTACGTATCCACTGTGCTTTTCAGGGTATAGCTTCTGAAGCTTCTGTGGCCACTGAGAAATTGGATAAACCAGTAGTCGGTAGTTCTCTGCTTATAATATAACCACCTGTCAAGGTCCGGAATGAGCTTTTCGGTCCATTGACCCACGTCTCATACGTCATTACACCTGTTCTGCCACCACAGCCTGATCTCCTTCCCTTCTCTTTTCCTCCCCCGTTATTCTAGACAGTCGATGTAGCCTCACTCGTTCTTCCGCCTGAATGTCAATGGGCGGGATCCCACAGATTACAGAGAGAGCTTTATACGCCTTTGCAACCCTAAGCAAGATGCTTGTTTGGGTGGACAGCAATACATATTTACAGCGTCCATAAGAAAATACAATACCTTTGTCCGATTTAGTGACCAGACGTCATTTCTCCTAACCAGTCTACGAGACTGGATTGTAAACAAAGCGACGTACCGCGCTTCTTTAATCTCGTTATTCCTCGCATTTATTAGTTCAAGAATCAGAGCAAAAAAGAAGCTTCATAATGCAATCTTGTACAGAAGACATTTTATTGTTGTAACATATTTAGGGGTATTCCTGGAAAGTAAATACAAGTTGACGAGACGGGGGAGCGAGAGCGTCAGCCGCCATCTTGAAAAACACGTTTTATGAAATATCTCGTGAACCGCGAATCATACGAGAAAACCAGTTTAAATAATTTTTGTTGATAAAAATATTAACTACAACTTTTATTTAGAACTTTTTTCTGTATTATGCATAGGTTTTTATTTATAACGCTCTAAACTTTTTTCATACGTTTATTGCCAAATATTTAGTTAACGGTTGATTTTATGTTAAAAATGTTGGTAACCAAATTTGTGGACCATAAAATTTCCTAAAAATTCGTCTCAACCTTGTTCCCGTATACTTTTATCTAAAAAAATGATCTCTACTATTTTTCTCGTATGATGCACAGTACCTACCTAGCTGTTGGACTATATTTTATAATGTATAATTTTGTATCCTCTTAATTCATAACATCATTCAATACAATTTTCTTTTTAAAAAACTTATTGTGAGATTCCAAAAAAAAATTTTTTTCACTCACTTGATTCATTTAAAAAAAAAACTTTTAATCACTTTTGTCTATCTCTTATCACTTTACTTATAGGTATAACCACAATTTTCTTTTGATGTAAGTTCAAAGTTTAAATTTTTCTATTAAATTATTATACAAATAAGATTCCGCATATTTTATATACGAATTAATAGCAATTTATTTGTTTTAATATAGATACTTTATCATCACATATAAAAAAATAATAATATCAATACTCTTTAACAATAAAATTATAATTATGACATTTATCATCAACTCCTGAAGATTCTAACATAGTTACCGAAACGTACGTAGAGTGTTAAAACAGTTTTGGTAGTGGTAACAATATTCTTCAATAACTCATACAGATTATTTTATTACGTTATTCGAATAATATTTGAAATTTCAATTTTGGGGTGGACTCTAAAGAAAAATAATAAACATTATAAAAATTATCACAAAAAATATAAATTTTAAGTTTATCCTATTATATGCCTCTTCTTGCGTTTTTCTTGTGTATACATTTACTTCTAAACTATGATTTTTTTTTCTTTCAAATATCTTATTTTATATTTCCTATGACTTTATTTCTCCCAGTAATAATTGTTGATCCAAATTTATTTTCTTAAATTAAATTTTAATTTTTAATTTTATGAAATAAAATTCATCATTATTATAATCGGTATATACTCCATTTTTATTTATATTTCCATATTGTACAACTTTTAATAAACCTTTTTTTCTATAAAATTACAATTGCCATTTCATACCACATAAATTTTTTATTAATTGATTGTCAAATTTTTGTTTATTATTTTTCTTTCCTTTCAAATTTTTTAACCACTAGATTTTTTTTTATAAAAGAATAATACTTATTGGTAGATCTACTATAACTTCTTCTATTACTTCTTTTTACTTATCAAACATTTCATGATTTAACTTTGCTTTAAAATTTTTATAATGTTTTTCCTTCTAATTTATATTCTCTATATAATTGTGAAATAATTTTTGGATTCCTGTATATAGCACATCACAAATATTGCATTCTATAAAATTTCAATCCTTAAACACCAATTATTTTAAAATTATTTATAATTTATATTAGTTGTAAAAATTAATTTTATAATAGACAGGTTATAATAAATTTCACTACAATGGACATACTGTAACCAATGGACAAAGTTTGTTGATAATTTTTAAGTTAAACAACAAAAAGACAATTGTATATTTTATAACAAAACTGATTCTGAAATTTAACTTTCCCGCGCTACATACCTAATATATAAGTTATATAAAGGGGATAAAAAGTTGAAGAATGCGATATTCTTCTTATCTACGCCCATGTAAACAGACGGCGCGGTCTAGAAACCATTAATTGACATTAGAAACACTTTGTCGGCATTACTGTGCCCTCTAGTGGTGAAATAAAACACCGCGCTCGTAAGAAGGAATTATGACTCCTAATTTCAAAGTAAGTACCACTTGAAAAAAGTAAAAATAAAATATGAAATGTTTTTATGATATTTACGAGCCGCATTGTCTTTGCTTAATTTCATAGAGGTGTCAAGCTGCGGTTGTTTCAAGATGGCGACCGCGTACAATGTGACATATTCCGAATTGTTGTCATTCTTTAATAGTCATTGTTTGGTCGTTTAAAGACAATACACGAGATGAGTAAGAATTTAGCGTCAGGATCACATCCTCGAATTATCAAACAATTATTTCCATTATTATTGTAGTAATACCCAACCAGAGTATAAATCGTTCTTGTTAAAAGTAAGCAAGCTTTTTTTTCATAATTTTTTTGGTCTGTTGAACGTCTAAACGAGAGGGACGTTCTGCTTCGGTGAAATTGTTAGCAGCAGTGAAACTCTTGTGTTGTTTTTTCAGATTATTTTTCTATTCGAATGCAAGGCAGTAAATTAAATTGAAATTGTGTGTATGTTTTAAGGATTATCACACGTTAGGGTTGTACTACTAGGTTTTATTTTAAATTAATCACTATATATTTCTAACAGTTTAAATGTCGGCTTTAATTTGATAAAAATACATTATGAGAACGATATTAAAATATCCAAAAATTGTTAAATTCATTTTTACTTAAATTGTCTAAAAGCAATGAAATTATAATTATAAAAATATATTTCAGAAGACAGAATAAATTGAGGTAAAAGTGATTAAAAATAAAAAACAAAGAAAAGAAAAAAACACCTGGTTTAATAAACAATGTGAAGAAAAATAAAGAAAAAATTGCTTAGAAAACTGCTGCAATAATTGAAATCGTTAAGGAATATGTAACTCTGTTTGGCAAGGAGATTGACATGAAAGATTTCAGGAAAAAAGTGTACAATATCAAAACACGGCTGAAAAATAAAACAGATAAAAGTAAAACAGGAACAAGCCCATTCGTCGTCTGTCTTGGGAGAAAATAATATTGAAGGCCATGGATGTAGACATAAATCCTATATTAAGTCGGACAGATACATTGATTACCAGTACTTGTCTGTGTGTATTCTTCCACGATAGAGGCCACACGTTTAATCCGATCAAGCTGAAATTTGGTATATGGGTTTGGGTTACGTATCGGTAGAACCCATTAGTTTTTATACGACATCTGTCAAACGGAAGTGTCACTATCAAAAAATGACAGATGTAATATGTCACGGAATTAGACTTGCAATATGTCATTTGAAAACCCTTGAAAAACTCTATTCAGGACCTTTATTCTTAAATCAAGAGAAAATTTTACTCCATGTGGAGATCCCTAACTTTTCTACTCCTTCAAAATTTCTCTTGATATCAAAAAGCCGTATTCTTGAAACTAGGGAGTAGAAAGGAGTGCGAGAAAATGCGAACACTGATGCGAAATGTCAGTAGAAAATTCTGACCAATGAGAAATGCAAAAAATTGACCCCCTTTTGATAGACAACTAACCAAAGTCAAAAATTGTATTTTTGTGCTCTAACCCCATTTTTTAAAAATTAAACTACTTGGAGTGATTCTATGACAATGAAAATTTTACTGCAGTTAGCTAACCATATAAAACAGGTTGTGACGAAGCCGAAATTTTAAAATTTGACTTAGTTTAACCGCTAAAAATTAAAATTATTAACATATAGGTACGTAGGTAATATTAAATTAAAGACTACATTTTTGCGTTGGTTCGATTGCTATGGGGTTTAAGACACGGAGTTGAAAGCGAAGGATCGTCGGTTCTAATCCCTATGCTGTTAATTTTTTTTTCAACGAATAACTTTATTATTATAGTTTTGGATAAGTTTGATTCAGAAAACCTCTGATTTTGATTTCGACTGAAATGTTATTAATCAAAGCGAAGGTAAATGCTTAGTTTGTCATGACTCGGATAAAAAACTTTGTCCACGAAATCAACAATCAAAAAGATAGTAGTGTGTTTTTATTCAAAAGATGGATAATTTTTCTAAATGTTAAATTTTGTTGCATAATTAATTTTTAAAATTTTTTTCGACATTTACTAGATTTCAATTTTTAGCGGTTAAACTAAGCCAAATTTTAAAATTTTAGCTTCGTTACAACCTGGTTTATGTGGTCAGCTAACTGCAGTTAAATTTTCATTTACATGGAATCACTCGAAGTAGTTTAATTTTCAGAACAAATTTTTCAATCCGAGTTAGGGCAACAAAGTTCGCTTTCTTACATTTAATGAATGTTAAATAATAATAAACATATAAAAATATGCATTTCAAAGCGAAATATATCTTTATAATCTTCTTTTGACTGCGACGTTGTTCGGACGCATTTCGCAGTTAATATTTTTATTTTCTGTTGAATTTTCTCTTCCATCGAGCATCTGTGACGAAATGCCAGTTTTTCACCGTTCTTTGGCGTATTTGTTGGAATTTTATATCATGCGTTATTTGTTCAAAACCAGTACTTAATATTATTTCTCCACGACCATTACTGAATGTATGAATTCTGAAATCATTTTTAATAATAGAATGTAAACATTCACACTCTAGAGTCTGAATATTTATTCTATAATACTTGCCTCTTATGCATTTTGCATGTATTTTTATTCTTTATCAAGGTAAAGAATGGATTTTCTGTAATCGAATTAAACAATATCGATACTTCAAAAGTATCAGTGTCAGATATAAAATGGCGACGGTAATAATTATTTTCAAACAAGTTTTAATTTAAACAAAATAATGAGTGAAAAATCAAGTGAAGTAGATATAGAATTTAATATCTGAAATTGCAAATTATGAAAAAACACCAATGCACCAGTTTTTAATATCGGTAAGTGTACCACAGCACTATAAATATTAATACAATGTAATACAAATATGTCAACAAATAACTTGTGTTCAGATTTAATTTAATTTTGATTTATACTTTTTGATCGTGGAGAAAATATAGTCTGTTACTCGGTCAGAATGAAAAAATTCGACACTCGTGGTTCCTCACACTCGCTTTCGCTCGCGTTCGGAATTTTCCACTCTTGTCGAATTTTTCATTCTAACCTTGTTACAGAATCTACTATTCCATCTTTTGAATGTCAAAATTATTTGATTTTGATTGTATGACGTACATAGAATCAAATGAAATTTTTTTAAACATTATAGACCTATATTTTTTTTTAGTACTAAGATGAGCCAATTCTTCTCGCCGTTCATGTCTACACATCTACATTTTCATCTTTTATTTATTTATTTATTTATTTATTTTTTTATTTATTTATTCTTCTATATATTGCAGGTCGTTTTATTTCTCTTCTTCTGGAAAATCTACATCTCCTAGTTGTTTAGCTATGTTGTGTAATACAGCACATGCAATTATAACTTTTGAAAAATTGCTAATAGAAAATCGCCGTTTCATCTGCTCAAATGTATGCTCAACCACAACTCGCTCTGATATAAGCAGCCTCCTAGTGAAGGTTGATGCAGAGAGTTATGGGACTCGGAATTATCCAGTACCTACTATCCCCTAGTAGGATAGTGTTTCTTGTCCTTTTAATGACTTCACACACTGTCGAATTCTTCTATATACGAGAATCATGAACTGACCTAGGCCAATTTGCATCTATACTAGTTAAAACACAATTCTGGTCGCATATGACCTGCACAATAATACCATTTTCGATTTAGATACTCGTCTCCAAATTGGGATTGTTTTTCAATACGAATGTTTGTGCAGTCAACAACCCCAATAGCTAGTTAGTAAATAGAACCTGGTCAGCCACTTCTCTTTGTTCTAAATGATTAGATTTTCTGTGTTTGGGAACAGGATCCATTATCCGCTTTGTTGTACAATCCGCTTAAGCACCTAATGAAATATTCTGGATATTGTGGGCTGGTTCATCCTAATTCTTCAGCAATTCCGCTTTGAAATCCAGGTGCCTGCTCCATGAGTTCCGAGATCCGCGCAGAGAAAGTGGTCCGACAATTATACCACAAATCTAAATAAAGTTTTGAATTCACTTGGCGTACGTCTTGGTTTGTAGTATTTTCTTGTACGCAAATGCATTATATTAGCCATAACAAATACAACACAGAGACCACACAAGCAAAGATCACTTATACAAGGCCATTCCAGATAGATTTTAGAACACGAAAACAAAATAGGTACATTAATTTTACCTTATCAAGTTGTGTGATGGCTGAGCAACTAATGAAAAGAGTGAAAAAACCTGTTGTGAATCTAGATTCCGTTTTTTAGAAGCAAATCCTAGGTTTTTGAGCGAATGTTGCTTTTATAAATATGAAAAACGTAAAACCTTATACTTTAACTTAAATTGGGATTTTGGAACCTTTGCTTTTCAATTGTGTTGAAGAATATCGTGACTACTAACCAAAACTACACTTTTTTTATCACTCTACGTACGTTTCGCTAACATCATCAGGAGTTGATGATAAACTATTTTATCGATATTCTTTAACACTTTTACTTTTATGCAAATCAGTCGAAGCAAAACCTTTTTTTTCACATTCTTTATGCATATACCTTGAAGGAATTGCTTTATTTTTTGAAAGTAAAAAATACGGCTTTTTATAAGTACGGCCTTTTGCTGTACCAATATCTAAAATAAATATAGAAGAAAATAAAAAAAGTGAAGGAATAGAAAAAGTGTATCGATACAATAATAATGCAGAATCACAAAGAATATTTATAGATTGATTGAAGATGGAAAAAGACTTTAAGAAAAATAAAAAAATGAGCAAAGATAATAAAAAATGTAACAGAATTAAGAAAGGTTTATTAACAAAAATAAAATAAACCAGGATCTATAGAAGTAAAGGAAAATATACTGAATAAATCCAAAATGGAGACAATCAGCTCCTACAAACAGCTTGAATTTTCTTCAATTCTTTATTTAATACTTTATTAATGGTCTGTTTATCCTCTTATCCACATATTTATCTTTTTTTATGAAAAAAAAACTTCTTTTGTAAATAATTTATTCTACATATTTGTTTATTAAAACTTCATTATAAATCAAAACAGAAAAAAGCATAATTATATTGCCGATTGTGGTTCGTTAAACTTTAATGATACTTAGAGGTTCCTTGAACCACAATTTTTGTTTTAATTTTATCCCAGTAACAGACGGCAATTTACAGAAAACTAATCACCTGTACCATTTCATAAAAAGGTAAAAAATATCCTTCCAAAAAAAATAACAACGATGGCTTCATCAAACGATTCACTGACTTGGATCCGTTTAAAGAGAAAATTCTGTTCAAATACGTCTTCAATTATGCAGGACAGGACTCCGAAAAACCCACTAAAATCAAATTTTTATTTAACCAATGAAAGGTTTAATTAATTGCTTAATTTTTTTTTAATTTATTATTTTATTTCAATTTATGGCAAAAAAAGATTTTCTTTTATAAATTTGGGAATTATCATGAAAATTTTATACCAAATTAACCGACTAACACATTAAACGCCACATATTCATTTTTATGATAGTCTATTTCAAAAAGTTTTCAGTATTTTTCGATAGATTTAAAATTTTCTGTAATGGCTAAATATTTTAAATCAATAACAATAATTTTGATTAATTAAACAAATTTATTTCAAAAAATCAGTAATTTTATAATTTTAAAGTTTTCGGAAATATAGCAGGTTGGCTAGACCCAATTAAATTATTGTAATATTATTATTATTTGATTTGTAAAATAAAATTAATTTTGTTGTCCGTCTCTGTATAACCTCGTTTCCTAACAACTATATCTCTGCGGTTATAGTTTCACCGAAAAAAACTCCCTTCGGAATAAGTAGACACAATAAAGCGAGGCATTTCTCGAATAACTCGTCCGTAATAAATCCGATTTAATAACAAAATAATAAAAAAAAACCGAAAGCATTATTCGTGTTAATACGTTAACAGTGTTTAATATTGCGCCAAAGAAAAAGATGTGACGACAAGCGTGCGCGATATAGGTGAGGAAAGAAATATCCTTTTAACTTTCGAATTTATATTTAAAAACTCCTCTTATTCAGCTGCTTCAACTAAATTTAAATAGCTATTTGTCTTCGAGATGACTTAACTTCAGTCCGCGGACGGGTTGTTACTAAATTAAAATTCCTACATGAAAAAAAAATTACTTAATTTCTGCGGTGAACGTGTTAAAATCACTCAGTTTTTAAATAATTTTTAAAAAAAAGATTTTTAGTACATAAGCTGTTTATTAGTACATTAAATAGCTACACTGGAAAACATTTTCCGTGCACCAAAAAAAAGTTGATTACAAATTTTTAAAATCTTAAATTTTTATTGAAACTATTTAAAGGTAACCAATTTTTTCTGATATGTAGTTCAATTTTTAAAATTTTTAAACATTTAGCAAACTCATTAAAAATCTTCGTTTCCTTTTTGGTACATTATTATTAGCGAAGGATTTTAATTTTAGTTTTCAGATATATACAGTAAAAGGTTTGAGGAAAACCGACTTATTTATTAAATTACTTGTTTTAAACAAAGTATACACCACTGAGTTGACGTAGGTCATGTTAAACTTGTTTTTAATTTTTATTTTCAGAAAGTGTTCCGAAGTTACATTAATTTCCGTAATAATTAAAATATTTAAATTAAATCGCGCACGGCACTGGCACTTATCTTAAAATTATGAGAGAAACATCGAATATAAGGTCAGTCGTACCAGTTGAACTTCCGCCCGACATATGGAGGCACTCGCATCCGTGTTCCTTAGACGCCAACATTCTTAACAAGGACGATTCAATCCGTCTTCAGCAGTTGCTGTGGCAGTCCGGCAAATTTGGATTCAGCATAAAAAGTAAACAAAGAACCGAATTACGAAATTTTTTGTTAGAATAAAGGGGTCTGAAGTTTTAAAATTTTACTTTCCCGGACCCATCAAAGGGAAAGTAAGGTGAACGAGCAAAAAAAAATTGAGATATCGATGGAAATATCCATTTTGTTTGAGGTCCCGCAAGAAGATTGAAACCATTTCCAGCGTATGGTCTGTCTGTGTGTCTGTGTGTCTGTGTGTAATCTTCCACGATAACTGCCGAGCCGTTTGACCAATCAAGCTGAAATTTGTTATGAAGGGTCGTTCTGTCTTTAGAATGCGACCATTAGATTTTAGTTTAAATTGGTACAGTAGAAAGTCCTTAAGACCGACATTGATTAAATACACATGTAACAATTTTTTACCTGTTTTGAATTTTAAGGACAAACAATACATTTTAGTGCAAAATGATGTAGTACAAAGTTCTAGAGCATAAAATTCCCTATAACTTTTGTTTTAAACTTTTTCCATAATTTCCAATAGTTGCGCCACTAGAGGGCGCGTAAAAAATGTGCATGTATGTAGGTTTTATCTAGTTTTTCTTGATTTTGAGGACAAACAATACATTTTAGTGCAAAATGTTGTAGTACAAAGTTTTAGAGCATAAAATTCCGTACAACTCTTGTCTCAAACTTTTTCTAGAATTTCCAATAATTGCGCCACTAGAGGGCGCGTAAAAAGTCTCCATGTAGGTTTTCTTTAGTTTTTCTTGATTTTGAGGACAAATAATACACTTTGGTGCAAAATGTAATGGTACAATGTTTTAGAGCATAAAATTCAATATAACTTTTGTCTCAAGCTTTTTCCAGAATTTACAATAGATGCGCCACCAGAGGACTCGTAAAAATGTGCGTGTAGGTTTTCTCTAGTTTTTCTAGATTTTGAGGACAAACAATGCATTTTAGTGCTACACTTTCTTTTGTCTTTAACTTTTTATCGAGTTCCTCATTGTTTCGCCGCTAGATGGCGAGAAAAATACACATTTAGGATTTTCCATTTTTTTAAAATCGGAGGTAAATTATGCTCTTTAGTGCAAAATATTTCAGTGCAAAGTAGTAAAGCATAAAATTCCCTACAACTATTTTATGAAAATTTTTCCCGAATTCCCAATAGTTTTCACACATGATTTTAGGAGATCATAATTGTAGCAGTGTAATATACAATGAGCGCATGCGCAGCTTATGTCATTATCAACATTGAAATATGAACGGGTATATTTCCTTTAGCTATTTATATTTCTGAGAAAATTAACAACTCACCACAAATAGTACTCACTAAGATGTCTAATAACCCTGGTGTTTCCACTTATACCTGAAAAAGCTTGTGTAAAACCGGGAGATCTCTACCTACTTGATTTTGACTAATTTTTGAGAGATTACTAAAGTTTCAGATTAGAAATTTCAGATGGCGCATACATCGCTCACAGTAAACTGCTAGCACAGATCACACAGGGTCTATTTATATTCTGCTACTGAATACAGACGAATGCTCGAATCTACTGTCCATACAAATTGTGACAAACTCGGCGAGGACTCGAAACAGCACCATCTTACAGAATTCTGATAAGTTTTATTGAACGCAACAGGTGGTACAAATAGTAATTATTTAATTATACTCAGAAGACAATTATTTGTCTATGATAAATATTTTCGGTATATACCTTAATTTATAGGTTCCTTATGAATTTCATTACGGTAAATTTATATTTCCGGTTATAGAAAAATCTCCAAGTCATGACTGCACTAATCGAACATTAAAGACGAGAGAAAAAAACAATAGGTCGGGTTAATTAATCATTGGGTTATTTGGAGACCGGTATTTAATTAACCAAAGTAATTAGCGAGAATATGCGTTGTCAGATCAAGCGGGCTCGCTTTCGACATAAAAAACGTTTTTCATCGTCTGTTATAGATTAAAATCGTTCATTTTTATTTTGTGCGCCTCTAATGAAAATGATGAACCACAAAATTTTTTATGATAGTATATTTTTACGTAGTACAAAAATGTATATACAGAGTGTAATTAAAATACAGGTTAAAACTGACAAGATCCGGAATTCAATTTTACCATAAGATTCCAGAAAAAATGCAGTTTATAATGAATCGGCATTTAAAATTTTTATTAGGTTTGGACAATGAACTATTCTTTAGGAACTTTTCTAAGTACGGTCCTGTTCTATTTTCACTGTAAGTATTTATAAATCTTTTTGAATAAAGTTAATAAAAATTGAGTATACTTCGAGCTTAACGCACTAAGTATACTTTATTTCTAACAAATATTTGATTTTTCTCTTAAATAACTACAATCAAAAAATAAATAAAAATTATTGAATGATAACAGATAAGTAGAAATTAGAATGTATTAAACTAAATAGTGATTGTAAATTATTTTAATTCTGTAAAAAAAAATCTTAAATTGTCCGCCCCCTTGTTCCGGATATTTTATAATTCTGGTACTCGTATTTTCAGGGTAACATGAACAGGACCGTACTTAGAAACATTCCTAACGTACACTTCATTATTGAAACCTAATAAAAACATTAACTGTTCTACATATTAGGATAGAGAAAAAAATTGGGATTTTAAAAATCAAATAAAAAGTACCATTTCATATTTAAAAAAAACAGTTGAGGGTAGACCTTTAAAGACGAAACGTTGTTTAAACCAACTTTGTATCTATATATTAAATTTGCGGCACACTGTATTCCATTTTTTATATTTTTACACTCTTGCATAAATATTTACTTCTTAGTGTAAATATAGATTTCAAATATCAAATATTTTTTATATTAAAGTTAAACTAAAAATCAACGACAAAAAATATAATTCACCGTTGCATTTCTTCATTACATAACCATTATATCTCACACGATTTCTCATAGTCAAGCTATTCTATAAGAGTAGGTATAAATAAAATTTTATATCGGTTATAAACACGAGAGATGTGTCAGAAAACTTCTAAGTAGTTTATAATTATTAGTTTGAGTGCCGCTCGTACATAACTTATTCTTAATAACGAGACTGTTTCTATTAAAAAAAAACTCGTTTAAATAAATTATTCACCGAGGCCAACTTTGATGGATTCAGTAGCGGATTTCAAAATGACAAAATATTTTTTTACTAGGATTTATTTAATCCGGTATGTCCGAAAACGTCCGATTAATTCATACTTTTTAATTTTCTCCTCATTTTATTTTGGATGAAAACAGTACTAGTAAGAGTTACATAATTTAATAATTATTTTAATTCCAAAATATTTTGTTTTTGCAAATTGTATAAAATTGTATAAAAAAATATTTATTTTATTGTTTTTTTTAGAGATAATATTTCGTAGTGCGACTCTGTAACAATAAAAATTTTACTATCTTATAATAGTGTTCTTCTCACGTCAAAATACTTCTGTTGTACATCCTAACAAGATACAAAATACATCGATCGAGTTTAGAAATATGTACCTATGTGGACGGTAATCGATACTTCTTATCGCTTACATGGTTATTTTCATAACGGATGTAACTACGGGGTGAAAATGAAAAGTTTAATTCAGTTTTCAAAAACTCATGATATACAGTGTATTTATAAATCAATTTTAATATAAATTTGAAAAAAATTAAAAAAGACAGGTGCAATTGACTTAATCTCTTGATGATCGACGAACTCTGTTTTTTGATAGTAATTTATCCGGTACCTACTGGACAATTAAAGCTGTATTTAAACAACGATTTGTTTTAGTCACAAGTCAGTGAATCGATTGATGGATACATTTTTTATCGTGTTATAATAATAGTGTAAGTGATTAGTTTTCTGTAAATTAAAACTAAATTTAGAGTTCAACGAATCTAATTATTATTAAAATTTAAGGATTCCCAATCGGCAATATAATTTATTGAGTTTTAATAAATGTTTTTATATTTACAGTGTGACAAAAATTTAATTGAATAGTATTGGGATTTCATAAACGGGTATAGACACTCAGTTGGTTAAATCTGAAAAAAAATCGATTGTGTCGAAACTTTCCCTACGTGTATCTAGAGATTATTACTTTTTCTGATATATAATGTTAAAGTTTCAAACTTTGACATTTTTTGTGTGACAGGTGACAGTTGAAGATATAATTTTGAATGTTTTGAATAAAGATTTTCAAGAGCTTTCAAAAATGACATATTGCAAGTTAAATTCCGTGACATATTGCTTCTGTTATTTTTGACAGTAACACTTCCGTTTGACAGATGTACAAAAACTCATGTGTTCTTCTGATGTATAACCGAAACCCATATACGAAATGCCGGCGTAATCGGATTAAGCGTGTGGCTTCTTTCGTGGAAGAATTCACAGACACACAGACCGACAGACTTTCATCTGGAAATGGTCTTCATCATCTCAGGAGACCTCAAAATTGATATTTCCCTTTTCATCTGGAAAATATTTTTTAGCTCGTTCACAATACTTTCTCTTCTTTCCCTAGTTTTGTTACAATAAAATATGATGTCTAGTTTCCAATAAAATATTTGGGAAAAACTGAAATTCACGATTTTCGTTTCACTTTAATTTTTAAAGATAAAAAAACCATGTTTATTTAAGACCAAATACCGCTTAACATAGGGTATCCATTATTTAAAACGTTTCGTCTTTAATGGGCCTGTACTTTCCATTTTATTTCTGAATTCCCTATTTTTTGCTTTCACGGTCCCATCGAAGGGAAAGTATAGTGAACGAGCAAAAAAAGAGAAGATTGAGATCATTTCCAGAGTGAGGTCTCTCTGTGTGATCTTCCACGATATCTGCCGGACCGTTTGACCAATCAAGCTGAAATTTGATATGAATGGTTGGTGTATGCCTCGAATGCGACCATTAGTTTTGCTTCATATTGGTGCGGTAGAAGACCCTCAAGTACGATATTAATTGTTCTGTTTTACATATAACTTTTTAAATATTATAGATCTAGATCTGAATTTTTTATCCTATTCTTCACAGCCGAGTCGGGAAAGTTCTGGGGCGACACAGCCGATTTTTAATTTTTTCTAATAAATTTATAAATATTTAGAGCGAAAAAGGAAGACGACTGTAATTAAAAAAAATCGTTAATTGCAGTTTATGGTCAAAATCTAATAAAAAATCCATCAAGCTAATAGTATCCAACTAGCTCAGCTACGGACAGACAGACGGTTGTACTTGACATAATTCACTGAAAATAGTAGGTAGGCGAGCCAAGGTGACCAGCTATCAATTGTTGAAAACAGAGTTCCAAAACTCGAAAGTGTTCTTGACTAATCGATAGGTTTGTTCCCGAAGCGAGTTCCAAACTTGTTACTAAAATTACCTGATGCGCATGAGTGGCTAAAATAATGTTCAAAGTAAGTTCCAAATAATTGTGTACTGGAACAGTACTCGTAGTTATCTTGACTAAATATTTTAACTAAATGTACCTAATATAAATTTATTTTTGGTTTTCACTTTTAAGATTTGAAAAACATTTAAAACATTTTTTCTACTACCGTACGTAAAGTACTTACTTTACGCACGTTAAGGAGTGCGTAAAGTTTAACTTTTTTTCACTAGTGCGTAAAGTAAAATTAAATTTTCAAAATAACTTTTTTACATGTGCAACACATTTTTTTGCAATATCCTTATGTTTCTTATCTTGCCAAGGTTCTATGTGCCAGAAATCGACTGGTTAACATCAAGATTTTGGAAAATAGCTTGTTAACCTCTTGCATGCGAAATGTATTTTTGTACATAAAAATTATGGTAGTAGAAAAAATATTGTATGCAACTGGTGTGTAAAGTGCCTTTTTTCACGAATGTGAATGTTGTCGCACTAGCCAAAGGCGAGGGCGACAATCACATGAGTGAAAAAATTCACTTTACACTCTTGTTGCATAAATAACTATTTTTTAAATATTAACAACTTCATAAGTTAAGGTTAGTCTAAAATCAAATGAAAATTAATCAAAAATCAAAGGAAAAAAAATAATTTAAAATAAAAAGGCATGCGCGAAACATTAAAAATTTCTTATTTTAATCTGAAACTAATAGAACTCGTAACCATCTATGTTATGAACAAATTATTGGTCTTGCGGTAACACCAAACAAGTTTAATTTGCTTAGAACTCTGCTTTGTTGGAACACTTATTTTATACTGCGCAAACTTAATATGTTCATAACAGTTATAGGAACTCGCTTCGGGAACAAACCGGATGCGATAGACAGCCAGACGGACGAACATTATAAAGTCAATAAGTACCTTCGCTTTGCTTGGCTACTTAATAATTAAGTGATATTTGACAAATATTTCAGATAAAAACTCACTTTTGATTTAATAACTTAAAATTATGAAGTTTTAAAAAGTTGTTATTGTTTGTGTTGTAAAGTCATTTTTTAGTTTAGACTAGTACACTATGTATATAAACTTAATTAAGAAAAGCGGAAACTCAAAGAGAAAGTCCAAAGACAAAGCCCGAAGATAAAAGCCCAAAGGCAAAAGCCCAAAGACAAATTCTAAAAAAAAGCCCAGGATCAAAACCTAAAGACACAGTCCATAGACAAAATCCAAAGACAAAGCCCAGAGAAAAAAGTTCAAACACAAAACCCAAAGACAAAGCTTGAAAACTAAAACCCAAAGACAAAGCCCAAAGATAAAAACGATGATTTAGAGTGCGTAGCTAATTTATTTGTTTTTCTAAGACCGCGTTGACCAAGTGGTCAAGCGTCTATCATTATATTTTTTATTAGTTATGACATATAGGGATCTTTTCGAATAATCTACAAAGAGTGCCTACGTGATTTTTGATGCGTAGTAATAATTTTGACAATAGGATTTTTAAATTTTCTTTTATACTTTCCCAACCCAACTCCGAGAAGGGAAAGAATTGTGAATGAGCTAAAAAATTTTTTCGAGATAAAGATGGAAATATCCATTTTGAGGTCACCTGAGATGATTAAGAGCATTTCCAGATGGAAGTCTGTCTGTCTGTGTGTATTCTTTCACGACAGAGGCCACCAGTTTAATCCGATTGAGCTGAAATTTGGTATATGGGTTTGGTTACCCATCGGAAGAACCCATTGGTTTTTGTACAACATCTGTCAAAGGAAAGTGTCAATATCAAAAGATGACAGATGCAATATGTCACGGAATTTGACTTGTAAAATGTCATTTGAAAGCCCCTGAAAAACTCTATTCGGAACATATATGTAATACTCCTATATCGCCAGCTTGAGAGAGAAGTGTGTCGCCGATAGTAGAGTGTAGACGATCGTTTCTCTCTCACGCAGTCTCGGATAACTCATAGGCGTCACAGCTGTACGGAAATATATTGTAATAAAAACGTATAAATAAAGAAAGTTATGATATATGCATTTATCATTTGTAGAATAATTTTCAAAAATAAAAATCGCCTACGCTTGCTTAACTTTACTTTTTCACTACATTCCTTTTTCCCCACGAGACACGACGCCTATGCAATTCACGATGCTGCTATATACTCAAAATGTATATGACGCATGCGCGTTGGCACCCAATTCCGATCTTGCATCTCCTTCTGTCGGAACGCTTTGTTTCTACAGGCAAAGATAGGACGTTGGCGTTATAGGAGCATTACATATATGATTCAGAACAGTCAAAATTATTTTTCCTGAAAAAGTACTTCATGGATACTCGTCGGGAAAGTTTTGGGGCGACAACACCGATTTTTTTAAACTCTACTTTAGCATTGAGAGTAAAAGTCTTAAAAAATGTCTCGATCAAACTATTTAAAAAAATAAAACCACACTGACTTCATATTTAAACATTCATTAAAACTTTTGTTCGATTTTTTTATATAAAGGTACTTTACTCTTGAGACATCATATTCTTCAATCTCCTCGTATAAGAGAAGGTTTTTATTTTTGTTTTGTATACAAATCACCAACTTTTAAACTTCCTTTATTTTCGAAAATGTTTCGCAAATATAAATTACAACTTTGAGTGGACAATTCGCGCGTGAAGGTGACTCTATGTTGCTTGCTTTTTATTTTAACGTCTCTTTTCTGCTACCAGGACTAATCTGGAGGGGATCATACACCCTAAACCATCGTGGTCTATGCCGTAGTCATTCAGGTGATCTACCGACCAATATATGTGTTCCTATGCTACCAACCCCTATCAGTTTCACGAGATATCCGATCTCATCCAGCTTGGTTACCGGCGTGAATGGAACTGCGCATGGCACAAATACCTGTTTAGACTTAACCAAAGGCTCATCAGACTTTTTTCACTCGAGTTTTAACGGGATTCGAACCCACGGCCCGGATATCAACTAAGTATAAAGGCTGATGCTCTAACCAACCCCGGTGACTCAAAGTTTGTAGCTTTCACTTTTGTCAAAGCACACCCACTAGCAGTTTAACTCTCATTTAGTATTTGAATAGAATTTGTAATGTTGGGCCCATTCGCTGTAGGGCGCATCTGTAGCGTGACGTTGCAATGTCTCCCAATCGGAGAAGAGAAAAAACGCGAACCTGTCTTGTGTAGCATGTTCAAAAAAGGAAGCCATTTTATTTTGATCGGTAAACGGTTAACGTTTGTTTTGATTTTTTTGGTTTCTTTCGTTATTTTATCTTTTATTATTATTATAATACGTTCTAGTATTTTAGTTCAGTTAATATGGTGTTTTAAATTAGTCTTAAAGCGGTTTAATTTAGTTTTATAGTTTATTTGAACATATTAATTAGTTAATATTTTATTAAGAGTTGTCAAAATTATTCAATTGTATTGGCTGAAAAATTTGTATCATAATTAAAATATGTATCATAATGAAAGTCATTATAAAACAGATTTTAATTAGTGCATTATAAAATTTATTTTAAGAATATTGTATATTTTATATATTAATTATCGTTAATGAAAGGAACTTTTTACAACATTTTAATTAATTGTAATAATTTATTAACTTATCATTTTATTTTTTCTCTCTATGATTATTTTTAAATCTTCCTTATGATTTTATGTATTTCTGTTCCATAAATAAAAATAATTTCTTTTGAAATGAATCATTTTATCTCCAAACACTTTCAGAGCAGTACAGTTATTTATCCAGTTTGTTAAATTTATGATCAAGACAGCCCCAAATTTCAGCTTTAAATATAAATGTTTGCAGTCATTTGAGTGTGCAAAAATTCAAATTTGTACATCTTTTCATCCAATAATTATATAAATTTTCGGATCTTGTGATTACTTCCAATTTCCCGCTATGTACACTAGCGCAACGAATGGGTCCGGTACCAATATAATAGATCTGACAATTAGTACAAGAGTTAACCTGCTAGGGGGTGTGCTGTGATTTTTGTCACTTCGTGTGTCATCGCGCTAATTTTGGATAGAAATAAATGCGGTGTTGTCTGCGTTCAATTCACTCTACTACTGCAATTTTAAATCTGCAGTATTAACACCTGAATAATTGCCAATCAATATTGCGTTTGATAATCATATCAATTGATTTATATTGTTAGTTAAATAATAATTGTAATTTCTTTAACGGCTAAAATATGTACAGGTACCTAAATTTATTGTTATAAAATATAAAAAATGCTATATAAAAAACAAAAATGTGTTATGAAACTGCAATTAGTTAATTGTAGAACTATTTGCGGATCCCCCGTACCAATAAAATAAGTTGTTGGTCACTCAATTAGCTGAAAACCGCTCAATATTTCCTTCCATCGGCGTCTTTGACCATCTTGGTCTCTCCAATTAGTGTGAACCGTCGCTGGAGGCTCGAGCGGCTTCTTTGAAGTCAGAAATTACCTGTTGCCGTTTAGACTGTGATTTTACACACCGGTACTCGAACGCCGTCGAAAACGATCTCGACGCGTTGCCAATAAGATTGTGATTAAAATATTTTAAAGTGTTACTCATTAATATCTTTTACTCGTGTACGGTCACCGTCTAAATGCTCGAGAGTGCTCGAGTGTTTTTAGGTGGTAAAATACCAGTTACTTGTAGGATAACTTTTTGGAATTTAATTTTACAATTCTTAATAGGACGACGGTAGCTCGTTTGTTTTGTGTATAGCTTTAATTTATTTTTAATTGAATTTTTTTATAACTAATTATATGCCGCTAATCTATTATTCTAATCTTAATAAACACTTTTTTTCCAAAATTTTAGTAACTCAAAAATAAATTAAATTTAATAATTAAGTAAGCAATTAATTTTTAAATTTTATGTTATCTTAATAAAATAAGTGGGGATAAAAAATAATTAAGAATTTAAAGAAGGTATAAAAGAAATACATACATTTGTGATCGTACAGGACCGGATTCAAGAGAAATTTAAACACAAATTCTAATTGTTATGCGGTTACTTTTCATAATGGTATTAGATTTTTTTACAACTTATATATTTATAAATTCATTTTTTTTAAAAAATCGTCCACGATATCGATTAAAATAATTTGTTATAATAATTTATTATGAAGATTTTGTATTATTGGGAAATTATTTTCGACGCACATTTTGTATATTGCCATTATCTTATCTCTACCTCTTTGGTATATTTTCTGGATGTATAAAATAATGGTTCAAGGTTCTATAGTAAAGGAAAACATTATTACTACAAATGAAACAAGCAAGGGAAAAAGGCTACAGGGCGCATTTAAGATATTACAAACATACTTAACAAAGAAACATACAGAACAGATAACATGGAAGAAGGTAACGAGAGTGAAGACACCAGTGGAAGCAACAGTCAAAAAAGAAAGGAAGCTGATAAGTCTCTTAGAACTAGAATTCGAAAAAACTAGTAAAAAAAGATAAGATAAAAATGAACAACGACGGTCAAGGCAATGAATTAGGACATGATTTATTAAATGGAATAATTGCAACAAACTATACAGGTAAAGTGTGGAACGTTGAAAGTTTAATAAGGGTTTAACATGGAAGAAGAATTAATTGGAGAGGGTGAAAAGTATAATCTGGATATTATAACAGAAACTAAGAGAAAAGGACAGGGAGAAATAGAACTGCAAAACGGCCATGTTATGTTCTATAGTGGCGTGTAAATTAATGTTAGAGCCAGGGAAGGAGTAAGTTGTACCATACACCAGAAAAATATTAAGTAAAAACAAATAAATACAACAATATTGGTAGTTTATGCATCAATAAATCAAGAAAGAAGAATTATGGGATAGAATGGCTGAAGAGATAGAAGACATAGAAGAATAAATATAGGAGACCTAAATAGTATACAGCAGGTAAAAAAGATAATGAATCTGCTGAAACAAAATGAAAACATGAAAAAGATATCAGAAAAAGGAACGTCCCAACGCTTTTCAATGTAATAATGGATGATTTCATAAAAGATATGAAAGAGAAAGTCAAGAAATACTCCGATCTATACAGAAATATGGAACACATACAGATCTGCTGGCGACTTAGTTGTATACGCTAAGAATAAAAAAGACATATAGTATATTCCACCAATTTACGCCTCTTTAGGATTATAGATGACAACCAATATTCAGCTGTGCATTTTTAGAAGTACAACTGCATTTAGAAAGTACGAAAGTAAATTTATTTAATATTCTTAGGCAAAATAAACGCAATTAATTTTCTTCGATCTGTAATATCTCTAAAACAACTTAATGAACAGAAATAAAGTTTTGGGACAATAAATAAGAAAGATTATCTAGATTATCTTGGAAAGAAAAACCAAAATACCTTAGCATTTCTGAGAACAAGACTAAATATTAAAATTTTAGGAAAAAAATTTTAAATACGGTCCCAAAATTTGAATCCTCTTTGACCACTCATTGATTTATAAACAACATAATTAAACATATTTAATAAATATGAGCCCAGTTCTAACATTTTTATTCTTATACGAGCAATAAACAAAATATTGTCGTATATCAATAAAAGCAACAAATTTTACGGTTTAATATTAGGGGAATTCACAAGTGTACCTTTCACCATAGTCGTACCTTTGAGATCATCCCACCATACTATATCTGAGAGGCGCATATTGATGGATATAATATACAAAACAACGTAGACATATAGAAAACAGCGCCGCAAAAAAGAAATTTAAAAATAAACGTGGAATAAACAATAGTAACGCTAATAGGGAAAGAAAAAAACGAATTAAAAATACAATTAAATGACAATCAATTGAAACAAGTGGAGACGTTTACATATTTAGGAGAAAAAGTACATAAGGACGGAAGACATAACGCAGCGATAAATAGACCAATTGAAAGTGCTCTGAAAATATATTATGCTCTTAGTATAAGATGTATATTCGCAAAAAAGAAGAAGTTGAGAAAACAAAAATGACAATATACACGAATGGGAGTAAAAGCTGGGTCCTAACAAAATAAACAAAAAGAAAACTACAAATAGTTGAAATTAGAGGAGTACTAGGAATCACTAGAATATACATGTTTGCCGCCATCGGGTGTCAAAGATATCTTTTTGTTTCTATACTTTACGTGCACACTGTTTATAATCAAATAAACCTTAATGTATCCTAAGACGTTAAGGTGTTGCCTTAACTATGAACCAATTTAGCCCAATCTTGCCTATTTCTGGCCATTGTCGCTGCCTCCTGCCAATTTTGTCCATGATTTTTGCTACAGCCTTATCTTGGTCTAGGCAGCCTAAAAGAAGTTCTTGTCTGCCAAATCGTCTTCTCTTGCTGTTTATTCTACATACGTGTTAAATGATTTCTTTCTATATATTTTCTCAAAGGTTTTACTTGTAGTTACGCTCTTATACAGGGTGTTTCATTGGGAAAGTAACATACGTTAAATGCAGATAGGGGACACCCAGGCGATCTCAAAAACCCCATACTTAATGGGTACAACTACTTTAATAACCAAGATACAGGGTGTTTTATCTATTTTGCCAATTTCTTGCATGGTTCACAACTTTCTGACCACACTGTATATTTTCATGATATTTCGCAGGCATATTATGTTTAAAGTGCCCAATCGATCAATAAATTTATAACAAAAGAAATCCAGGTCCAGATTAAAAAAAATATTATAAAATATTCCGACCCGAAAACAACACCCTGTATATCAGATTTTTCTAAAATAGATTCTGTATTTGAAAAGAGCACGAAAAAATGAATTTAGTTAATTACCTTGCATTTTTGGCAAAATGTTTTTTACATGTAAAATTTTGAGTTTGAATTCTGAAATGGTGTGAATTGTGAGAGCTCAAAACTGAAACCATTTTTTTTTATTGTGATTTAGTTTTAATGAAGACTTGTTAACCTCAATTGGTAAAATTTTTATATTTTAAGTATTTTTTATTATCTGCGATAAATAATCCACAAAAACATTCATCTTTAATTAACAAACAAATAATAATAAATTTACAAAACTTTAATTAATGAAAATCAACAAAAATTATAAAAAACACCTAAAAATTCATGACAACAACGTAAAACCACTATGGATTAACATTTTTCATATAAAATTTGAATGAAACTTTTTTTTATCCGACCTACAGGGGTAAAACTGGAGGGGGTTGAAATATCATTTTTAAAAATATCGAAACAGGTCATACCGTAAAAAATTGTAAGAAATCATAAAAAATCGTAAAATAAAAAATCGTAAAAACCGTAAAAAAATTCTTAAAAAATATCGAAACAGGTCATATCGTAAAAAATCGGAAGAAATCGTAAGAAATCGTAAGAAATTGTAATAAATCGTAAAAAAACGTAAAAAGTCGTAGAAAATCGAAAAAATCTTAAAAAACTGTAAAAAACCGTACAAAATCGTAATGTCCATAAATTTCGTTTTGCGTATAGTTCTTGTGTTTATTGTTAAAATGATTTTTTTGCGCCGAAGTACTAAAAACATCATATGTTTTTACCCCGTGTAATATTTTTGAGGCGTTTTTTAAAATGTTTGTAATTCTTCATTAATTAAAGTTATTTATTTTTGGTGGACTCATTATTATTTATTCGTTAATTAAAGATGAATGTTTTTTGTGCATTATTTATCGCAAATAATGAAAAAATACTTAAAAAATTAAAATTTTACCATTTTAGGTTAAGTCTTCATTAAAACTAAATCACATTAAAAAGAAATTAGTTTCAATTTTGTGCTCTCACAATTTCACACCATTTCAGAATTCCATCTCAAAATTTTTCAAGAAAGAACATTTTGCCGAAAATGCAAAGTATATCACTAAATTCATTTTTTCGTGCTCTTTGCAAATACAGAATCTATTTTAGAAAAATCTGAAATAAAGGGTATTGTTTTTGGGTCGGAATATTTTAAAATATATTTTTAAAATCGGACCTGGATTTCTGTTATTGTAAATTTATTGACACTTTAAACATAATATGCCTGCGAAATATCATGAAAATATACAGTGTGGTTATGAACCATGCAAGAAATTGGCAAAATAGATAAAACACCCTGTATCTTGGTTATTAAAGTAGTTAGACCCATTAAGTATGGGGTTTTTGAGATCGCCTTGGTGTCCCCTATCTGCATTTAACGTATGTCACTTTCCCAATGAAACACCCTGTATAAGAGTGTAACTACAAGTAAAACCTTTGAGAAAATATATAGAAAGAAATCATTTAACACGTATGTAGAATAAACAGCAAGAGAAGACGATATGGCAGACAAGAACTTCTGGTAGGCTGTCTAGACCAAGATAAGGCTGTAGCAAAAATCGTGGACAAAATTGGCAGGAGGCAGCGACAATGGCCAGAAATAGGCAAGATTGGGCTAAATTGGTTCATAGTTAAGGCAACACCTTAACGTCTTAGGATACATTAAGGTTTTTTTGATTATATACAGTGTGCACGTAAAGTATAGAAACATAAAGATATCTTTGACACCCGATGGCGGCAAACATGTATATTCTTTTACTAATTAAATATGTTATATTACGTCCAAATTTCTCATAATCAAAAAACAAAAATACAAATTTGAAATTGTATACAGTATTAATAGATTTAGAATCAGGTAATCTTCATAATTTTTTCTGTAAATTAATTTTTTAAACGAAATATTTATAAAAAGCATTTTTATGAGACATTATACTTTCGATTTTCTTTTGTAAATGTTTTTATAGGTATAGCCTTCTAGAAAATCGGTTCTTCAGTTGATAATGAGAAGCAGACAAATTGTTAAAAATTGATTTATTTTTATTATTACTGTCTTGAAAATATTATATAAAATAATAAAATACTTACAAAATTGGTTCCTTGTTATATTAAATTGAATTATTTGACTTAAAAAAAACAAATTTATTAAGGTGCTTAATTTGGAATCCCTCGATTATTACCATTAGGCAAAAACAATATCGCTTAGTTTTCTCCGCCAGAGAAACGTGTTAGTTAATCTTATAGTGGATTTATACAACATTCGTATAGGTTTAGTCTTAGTCTTAGTCATAAATTTAAACATAACTAGAAATTAAATCATCGTAATCAAATTAAACCGTTTATACAATAAATTTAGTCTTAAGCAGAAACACAAGCATAAGAACTGACCTTGAAAGTTGGTTAACTTTTATCTTTTATGCTCATGCGTTAAATCAAAATTCTAACGGTCTGCTGTCAGTTTCTTACGCTTAAAACAAAGCTGCGTAAATACTTCAAATTCTTATTACTAAACTTAAAACTAAGACTAAACCTATACGACTATAATTCCACCATTAAAGTAGACATAAATATACTTGAAGGACCACGCAATTTTTAGAGAACTGCGAAAATTGTTTTAAAATGAAGACACAACTGATTTTAATTCTGAAGAGCTTTTATATGCTCAATTATTGAAACATATACTACATATCTGATGAGATACAAGATGCAATAACAAAATTTTGTTTATTTATATTAGATGAACCAGCGATTTTATATTTTATATTTTCGACGTTGTTAAATGTACAGTTTTTGAGATAACCGAACAACATATTTATTTTTAAATGTGACAACTCGTATATTTTACAATTTTCTGTACAGTTTTTTATTGCCCATGCAACATATGAACTGTTAATGGCCAATATTGATCATTAATTTTAAGAAATTAGGAAAACATTTTTATTTTGTAATTATTATTGCACTATAAACAGAAAATACCTAAAGTAAAAAATTAAAGTAGGTGTTCAATATGACCTTTCTGAATGAAATTAGTGCTATCTCCTGTGTAATTCTGTCTTTCAGTCTTTGGATAGTCTGTGGCCTATTAACATAAACTTTGCTTTTTAAATAACGCCACAAAAAATAATCTAGAGGTGTCAAATCCGGAGACCTTACTGGCCATTCGATAGCTCCTCTTCTTCCAATCCAACGAGGAGGCTCTCGCATGTTGCTGAATCCAAATTGATCTATTTACAATATGAGGATTTATATAATTCTGGAATTAATACCAATTCCCAGTATTCTTCACCTGTCATGGTTTTATTACAAAAATAAGATCCAATAATGGTACTGTTAATAATTGATGCCCATACATTGATATTTTGTGGATTCTGCGTATATGCCTCCACCATCCAATAAGAATTTTCATCTGACCAGTATCTGCAGTTTTGTTTATTGATAATGCCATTTAACTGAAAAGTAGCCTCATGAGTAAGCAGGATTTGAATAAAGAAATTAGGATTAGTGTCGAATCTATTTAACATTATTTCACAGAAATCCATTCTGCGATCTGGATCGTCTTCGTTTAGTTCCTGTACCAATTGTACTTTATCAGGATGCCGTTTTTCTTTTTTTTAATATTTACGAACAGTTGTTTGACTGATGTGATTTTTGGTTGCAACAACTCTATGATAGCCTTAAGATGGTCTGCAACAATCCACAAAAAATGTCAGTTTTTTGCCCTGGAATAGCAGTGCGACCACTTTTTGGTTCTCGTACATGTCCACTTTCCTCAAAATTTATGAATAATTTTAGATACACTACCACGTACTATAGGACTTATGTCTTCACACCTGTTATTAACTATTTCGTGTCCTACAAATAATAATATTATTGTATTACCTGTCACCACATCCCTTTAGTATTAAAATTTCAATTCTTTGACGCTTTGTTAAATCTAGCTTTGTATTTTTATCGCTGGTAAGCCTATTTTCAAAAAACTATCACGACGTACCTGCTGACAGTAAAACATAGTTGATTTAACGAAATGAAAGCGATATTCATACCATTTAAGAGAAAATTGTAAAATATATGGGTTGTCCCTTTTAAAAATAAAGATATACTTATATATCTCAGAAACCGTATATTTGGCAACATCGAAAATATAAATTTTAAAATCGCTAGTTCATCTAATATACATAACCAAAATTTTGTTATTTTTTCCATACTTTACGCACATAGTGGGTATATACAAAGAATGGTAGAACTTCTCAGTTTGGAAAAAATATATAAAATATCTGTTTTTCTCAGTTTGGGTCTGACCAAAAATTAATTTATTTTAATTCAAGGTAGATGTCAGTTTTTACCTTTTACTCATGCCTGTAAATTATTCCTGCTTCAAAAATAATTCTTGACATAAAATAGGGAGTACACCGTTAAATAATTGTCATACCAAAAGTTATACATAAAAAAGTATTTCATTTTGTCCTCATTTAATTTATACAATTTCAAGAGAAATACTTTTTTTGCGTATAACATATGACAATTATTTAACTATATACCGCATGTTTCCATATTTTACGTCAAGAATTACATTTGTCTCTTGTTTTCGACTTTCGATGTCATCAAGCTGTCAAAAGTTTTTCGTGTTGCTGACGATTCTGAAGTAAAAATAGAATTTGACAACATCAACATTTTGACAGTTTGCTAATGATATCATTAAGTTAAAATTCATTTTTGACTTCAGATTATTCGGCGACCTAAAAAAAATATGAATATGCTTTTAATATCAAATTTTTACATCTTAGTAAAATTTGATTAATAATAAATGATGGAAAAAACGGAAATAGCTAATTAAATCATAGGGCTACTAGATTCCTCGTATTACATAATATGTTATAAATTTAATTTGATTTAGTTTATATTTTTTTATAAAAAAAACTGGTTTCACTGTTGCATGCTAGGAAGCATTAATCAAAATAAATACCGCAAGCAAAAACATTAAGACGATCTTAATTAATTAAAATCTATCAACGTCCTCCAATTTGTCGGTTTGTTAGTACCGAAAGCAAAATTAAATTGTAAATAACGCTCCGTGATGTGCTAGAAAATTATCAAATTAATGCTCACGATGAAATTAAAAATTATGTACAAGGTGTCCCTGAAAAATTGTCGTTAAATTATATCTTATATTTGACATATACAAAATAGGTTAAATATTTTTTTAATTAACTATAATTACTTAGTAATTATTAGTAATCACAGTTTAAATAATTGTTTTAACAATTAATACATAACACAATATATAATACAAAAAATAATGATAATTGTGTAAAAGTAGGTAATGCGATTACTCCTAAGATAGTTTACCTGAAAAAAATTTGATTTATAAAACTAAAGTGAACAAAACAGGGGAATTAAGATGATGATATGTACATGTCAAAGGGATAACAGAAAAGAATATTCACAGCAAAACAAGTCAAGAATAATCCAAGATTAACATGGTTGGAAAAAGTAAAAAAAAAGTAAAAGAAAAAGAAATAGTAGAAAGAGGAAAAATGAAAGTAGGAGGGAAGAAGTAAGAGTAGAAAGAAGAATCACTAGGGTGGGTATAGTAAGTATAGAAGAAAAAGAAGGATTAGTATCTTAGGCAATTTGATTAGGATTAAATGATGTAGAAAGTAGTATAAGAAAGAAGGAGAAAAGAAAATGGAAAGAAGGATAAATGGTAAACGGTAAAAGGAAAGAATACGGAGTAGAAAGTTGTATGAGCAATAATATAAAATTTAGAATTCATATCATATCACAGAAGTTAGCAATGTCATTACTACATTAGATAAAGGTAATGGTGCTAATAATGTTCCTTGTGGTATTCAATACTTAATTAGATTTTTAATTACGTTTTACTGGCTAGTACCGCTTTTATAAATTGCTTTGCAAACTATTTTTAATCAACAATTGTCGCAGTGAATTAATTTATATAATATTATTTTTAATTTGACTGTCAGCTTCTTCTGATGATTGTTACGAAGATATATTGAAAAATTCTTAACCTACTATAGAAGCAAACAAAATTTGAATGTCAAAATATTTTATTAGCAACATATTGTCCTCTTAATTTAATACATTTATTTCACCGAACCTGCAACACCTCTAGATCTTACGAAAAAAAAGTTTTATCTTTCTCTGCAAACCAGGCCTCCACAGCTTATATAACCTATTCGTTGAAAGAAAATTTATCACCTTTTAAATTTTTTATCAGTTAAGGAAAGAGATGATAGTCGGACGGAGCCAGATCTGGTGAATAAAGTTGGTGTTCCAGTAATGTGAACCTCAAATCACCAATTGTTTGCATGGCAACATGCGATTTCTATGTAAAAACAAAACACCTTTGGACAACTTTCCACATCTTCTCTCCTTATTTTTTTAACGTAGATTAGTCAGTAACGTAATCCCCAGTTTTTGTTCTACCCTTTTCCAGATAATCAATCATGATTACTCCATAGAAATCTAAAAAAACTAGAGCGACAATTTTTCCAGTAGATCTTTGAACATGAAACTTTTTAAGCCTCCACTCCATCGATTACTGCTTTCTTTCTGGGTAGTAGAAATCTATCCGAGTTTTATCTGTAGGGACAACACGGCTTAAAAAGTCTGCGCATCTTCTTCATACCTAGGACAGATCGAACGCGATGCTTCTACCCATGCACGCTTCTGGTCAGCATTCAGAAATTAAGGGATATATTTTGCAGAAATTTTTGTCATATGCAAATGGAGGTGAAGTATATAATGGACGCGTTCATATGAAATTTTTAGTGACTCAGATATGTGTTTTAGTTCAATGCTACGGTCTGATAAAACCATGTCATGAACTGTATCAATATTTTCGGGGACTTACACAGAAACTGGCCTTCTCGATCGCACGTCATCTTCAATGGAAAATTTACCTCTTTTGAAGCTTGCAATCCAATTTTTCACAGTCGCATGCCACGGATACTGATCTTCAAGGGTATTAAATTCTTAAATATGCTTACCTCTTAACCCCTTTAAATACAGGTACTTGATGATAGCTCGATACTCCAATATTTCGATTTTTACAATTTGAGTCGACATCCTTTTTTCTAAATTTTATTGCGCAACACTGGTTTGACTTTTTGACGTGAAACTTTACACTGGCACTTCTAATAAATTATTGTTCGTTGCTATGGTATCAAAATATTTTGTTTATCCACCGGTCTAGGCCAACGAGATATCAATACATCCTCTAAGCTAGATATAGAATTGAATAATTTAAAAAAATGTATAAGGTAGTAAAACTCTAAATATAGTACCACATGTAATATATTTTTTTTACATGTGGTACGAGATTTAAAGTTTTACTACCTCATTATTTGACCACATTTGAGAATATAGATAACCTTTTGGATTCTTTTAATAATACTATTTTTCATGCAGACACTATTTGACTGTACATGACTGGTTTTTTTTTATACAGATTTCAGCTGACTGGCCGAAACTGATTTGGTGAGAGATAACTCTTACTAGGTTTAACTACCTAGACTAATTTGCTGCCTTCAGAAGATTTTTTTTGTTTGACTTGAATTCCCTGACCTTCAATAAACTGCACCATAAAAATTTGTACCAACTTAGTACTTTAGTTTTAGTTAAGTCAATTCATTAAATCATGTTTTTGTTTTGTAATAACAGACTTTGGTTTTGTAAAAGTAAATAAATTATTATTTACTGTTTTTAATGAGGTGATAAATACTTCTAAGAATTATTTAAAAGGAATAAAATTCGTAATATTGTTTTTGCGGTAAAGCTGTTTGTAATTTTTTTTAATTATCACATTTCACATAAACAGTGCTAGGTTTGTTTTATTTTTATCTAAAGTAGTTTTTTAATTTTGTTTCATTATAAAATGCTTGACATGTTTTCAATTTTAAGAGGATTATATCAAATCGGGATATTTAGCAGGTCAACATGTTCATCGAAAATATTTATGCATTCTGGTTAACAAAAAAATCTTATAAAATATTTTTCTATTTTATACATAGTGTATGCAAAATAATTAAAATAATAGATAAAATACATTAGTTTAAAAAAAATTGTGAAGTATTTTTTTCCTAAAGTTATCAATTGCTGAACAAAAAACATGAAATAACATAAAATAATTGGAAATAAACTGTAATGCTGAAATAACCGGCAACATCACATTATCTTTTACATCACCAGAAACTGATAAGAAATTAGTAATTATTTACATTGTGTGCGGTACGGTTAAAATGTGATTGTAAATTGATTATTAGCATTGCAATGACTTAGTTTTCAAATCACGAGTACTGTAATATGTTTGAAACTCGCGGTAATATTAAAGGAGATGTAAGATTTTATGATGAACGAAATGTGCGAAGTTTTGTTAATTTTTTAAAAAGTTTATTAGAAACTAGTTATATATACCAAAAAAAAAATACAAGTGGTAAAATTAGTCCAGTAAATCAATCCCCCTGAGTCACCGTGTAGATGATGTTGGTGAGCTTTTCCGGGTTTTCCTACATCTAGATTCAAATGGCGCCATCAGTCATCAGTAAGTGGCCACGGCAAATAGGAATAATAACCGTCCCTTTTCTGCTCAAGCTTTTGGATTCTGGGGTTTACTGGTAAGGGGGTGAACTATCAGTATTATTATTATAACGAAGCCAGAAAAAGACCTGACCCAATAAATTTTTTGAATACTGTCCGATTTTTTTGAAAATTTGACACAATATATTTTGAAGTATTACTAAAAATTTCAGAACATTTTGAAGTGCCGCTTAGCGATGTATGTGGGGTTGAAAAGGGTGAGCTTTTTATATTTGTGTATTTGTTGGACTATATAACTCTGTAAATATTACATATATGAAAAATTTTATTCTTGTAGCTTATAAAATTATCTTTAATTGCTCTAGTGTCAGTTTTAAGCGAGATATGGTCCTTGGAAGTGACATATTGAAAAATAGTGACATAAACAAAGTTTTCCAAAACCATGAATTTAAATATTACCAAAATTTGCACAAATGTTTCCCAGAATAGTTTAAGATGAAATAGACTTGTGGGGTTGTTTTGTAAGGGGTGAAAGATGATGGAATAGTAGTTTGTGCATCAAGTGTGGATATGATGGCCATATCGCATAAAGCTCAATCATCCAACAGAACAGAACATTTTTGCTACAACCCACTAAAGGAAAAACTAAATATATAAAAAAAAAATTACAGTTACAGGGTTTGAACCGAGGACCTTTGTATCTAAAAGCGAGAGCGTTAACACTGCGCTATCACGTTAGCACTGCGCTATCACGGGATGTAAATGATTTCACTGGAATTACTCATTTTTACAAATATGTTTCTGTATTAGTATAAAAAATTCTGACATTGGTTTTGACAAGTTATTTACAATAAAAAAAATAAATGTAAACTGTGTGTGAACTCTGATTGGTGGATTTCAAATCTCACGCTAATGAAATTCTGTAAAGTGTGCGTAGAATCGACAATATACATATGGGTGTAGAAAAAATCTATTCTTTTCTTTTTTTTCTGTAAATGTCTCAAAAACTACAAATATCACAAAAAAATTTATTCTGTTGACAAAATAATAGTTTATTTAACTACCTTAAATTTTAAATTTTTAATCATTTTCATAAAATAATTATTATTCAAGTCGGCCAAAATCATTTTTAATCTGTATAAAATAATTTTTTAAATTAAATATTATCAAATCCACAAATAAAAAAATAAAGATCCGCACGAATGTAAAAAATGCGGCTCCAAAGTTCTTTTTCCAATTTAATTTAAATATAAAAAAAAATTAAAACAAAACCAAGTAACTGGCAACACAGCAGAATTTTGATTTTTGACTAATAGTACCCTTATCGTATTTTTTTAAACGCAACAGGATTGCCAGCTTTTGAAAATTTTTATTAATTTTACTTGTTTTGTACAGTAAAAGTAATGTACAAAAAAAATATTAAAAATTATTTTTTATTCTTTAATCGTTAACAGATTACTTCGCAACTATTCTATTCTTATGACAATGTACAAATAAACATTTTGATTATAATTATTTTAATATCAAGTAAAGAAATAATACTGGAAATGCTTATTTGATGCCAATAATGAAAATAAAATGAAAAAAAAAAGTTACTACTCAAAGCAAACCTACACTATATTTCACTGAATTGTGTTCCTTTCAAAATAATTTCACATTGCATTCTTTTTACCAGAACACCAATAAAGTCCGATAAAAATAATTTTTTTGTAAATTAATTGTGAATTTTCACGATTACCAAATATTTTTCTTAAAAATATTATTGAAAGTTAAGATTTGAAAATGGCAAATATATCTGGCCAGTTATGAACAAAAATCAATAAAGGGACTTCGTGTGAAAGACTCATGGGCAGATAATCACCTTTGTTGATTGGTAACGAAAACCTCTAAAACCAAGTTTTACGTGCTAATTCTCTACTTGCATTGCACTGATTTTTAAGCTGCCTTGTAGAAGCAGTTTTATCATATTCTACGTAAGCCTATACACGTTCTTCGTCTTTGTCATTAATAATAAAATTACCGTTATTTAGCTCTTGGGTTTCTACTTTAGCAGAATAACCGAGGCTCGGGTATTGTCTATTTAGATATCCTTATGCGTATAAACTATTTTTTTTTGGATTTCTCATAATTGACCAATAAATCAAACAATATTCACCGGCAAAACTTGACAATATTAAAATAGCAGCGATAAAGAAATGTCAAATCTAACTAATATTTTTTGTTTCTACAAATTTGGAAATTTAGGATTTAATATTGTTAAATAAAAATAAAGTACCATCAAAGCTTTCATAGAGGCAGCACACCTACTAGTTAATAAAGGTAAATCAAAATTTATGAAAATGGACAACACTACAAAGGAAAGAAACAAAAAGAAATATTCCAGTATTATTAAATGGACAAAGGGTAATGGAATTTGAACAAGTCTAAAACAACGTCCATCTATATAGATGTAGTTATCAAAAAGATGGCGATGATTAGAAGAACATAGAAACCAGTTTAGCTATAGGGAGTAGGTAGGCAGGAAATCTCAATAAAATAATAAACACAAAGAAATTATCCAGAAAGATCAAGTTACATCTATACCAAACTATGGAAGTGAAACATGGATATTAAATAGGGGGGAAGAATGTAAAATAAATATAAGGGAAAGGAAAGTAGAGGAGAAGGTCATACCTAATACAGTTTCCGATAAAAGTTTTCAATCAAATTAAAGGCAACCCTCACATTTTTTGTAAAAAAAAATTTTGTTACAAAACATTGTAGGGACTTTTACCCTACATGTTGTCAGTCACTTTAGAGATTGACATTAAATTATGATTTCAAGTCATTTGTTAACAATGTTCATGAATGTTTAATTATCCGCGGTTGTTCGCAGTTATTTTTCGTTAAACCATAATTTTTGTTTTCTCCTCAATTGGAGAGGTTGCTAGCTGAGAAATCAAGAAGCAATGAGACGAATAGAACAACAAGCCATCAATCAAGTTCCACGTTATATTTTTTATCTTGAGTTTTTATTTATACTTAGTTCCATTTTAAAAAATAAATATTTAATATTAAAACGTATTTAGAACATTAATTGGAAAATATCCTCTATAAACATGTCAAAATCACCACTTGAAATATGGGAGGGAAATATGGAAGACCTTTAAAAATTAGTGAATGATTTTATTAATTGAATCTGTATCATTGTCATCAGGGTTGGAGTGTTTGGGCATATCAGCGACATCGTCGTCAGAATAATCTGCCAGGTCCAAATCGTCATTCCCTTCAGATTCTTCTTCGGATGAGAAGTCTTCTACGGGACGCTTACGTCTAATGTTTGATTGCTTCATGGGTGGTTTTTTTGACTTTCCTTTAGAATTTTCAAGGCTGAGATGTCTTTTTGTACTGGTGGCTTTTGCTTTCTTTTCTTTTTTTCTATTGACGGATTCAGTCAGTTCACCTTTATAAGAAGATAACGTAATCAGAGAAGCTCCGACAGCTTTTCGTCCCATTTTAGAATTTTTTCGCTTTGAGATGGGAACCGGGCTAATATTAAAGGAAGACACTATGGATTTTGACTAGAAATCTGGAGAGGTGCATTGTTTGTATTCGATGATTTCGAACATGAAGGCTGCTTTATGTTCGGTAAGTGATCCTGGGAGTTGGTTGTGTCTGAAAGGGTTGATGTGGACGAAGAAAATTCAACATGAACATTCAGAACAAATCCCTTTTTAGCTGATTCCTGTTCTGCTGCTAGAAATTCAGAGTCGGAGAAAATTTTTCTATTTAATCAGCAGCCATGAGCAGCTCCTTCGCCAGTCTGAATATTAAGGTATGTCCTGCCAAACAATTCTACTGCATCAAAATGACTAAGAGGGCAATTTTTGGTACGGATCCACATTCGAATCTCTTCACTATAATAGATATTTAACGGCCCCATGAATGATTGAAGGGCTGAAGTTTATGTGTCGAATGCGGAGGTAAAGACACGATGACCACGTAGTTCTCTATTGCAAAATCTATAACGTCGATGTTAGGGCCATGGCTATAGTGCCCATCGAGAATTAATAAAATCGGCTTCTCCTTAGACGGTTTTGAATGCTTAATAAAGTGATGTAATCACTGAGTGAAAATATAGGCTTGTACCAACGAGATGGACGTGCTACTCCAATAGATCCCGGAGGAGTACCTTTCCTGAGCTGTATGTTCATACTTTTTGTAGGGAATATTATATAGTAAAGGCGGTATGAACTGGCCGGCAGCACTCAAAGCACCTCTTTCTGCTTCTGCTGAAGTTAAAGATGCAATCTGACGTTTACCTCGAAGGCCAATTACCGAAGAAATCTTGCTTTGTACGATGGTAAGTCCCGACTCATCTATATTATAAATGTTCGCTGGAGGGAAGGAAAATTTTTGTAATTTAGTTTCTAAGAGATCAAAAAAATCATAAACCCTTTCTTTGCAAAAACCTGCAGCTATAGCGAACGATGTTCCAGTAGGCTTCCTAACTGACAGTTTTGGATGCTGCTTTAAAAAAAGATTAAGCCATGCTCTACCTGTCAAACCTGATGCAGAAAATGGGTATTCATAATAATAAAATTAGTGGTTCCATTTAATTTGAAAATAATTTATAAGTAGAAAGACTTACCTGGAGAGTAGGTCCACTTTTTATTTTTAGAATACAACGTTCTATAAAAAATATACTTTAGGGTTATTTTAATTTGTTATCTCCCACCTCTACCTGTACACATTCTAAGTACCGATAATAATAATTATAATACATAAAGTTGTTCTATTAAAGGAGAAAAAAATAATGTAATAAGATTCTATTTAAAACTCTTTTAATACCCTAATATCTCCATTAGCCAATTAAATCGAAAACAAACAAGCTACGGGGTTAGTTATTGGTAAACGGCATCGATACAGAGTGCGCAGCATATATTAAGAAATCACCTACTAATACATCGACCAGCGGGTCTTAAATTAAAAAACGCCGCCGTGTGAGGTCTGCCCGAGATACACGGCCACGGTACGGTGTATATAGGTATTAAGAATCGCCTTTAGCTCGCCATAAAAGGTGTTCAGGACTAGAACTAATCATCTATCATCCGAGATTATTGTTATAAAGGAGGCGGACCTCGACACGATTAAGAACGAAAAAATTTCGATGTTTTGGATAAAATTATAGTATCTCGCCGATTTTTGGGGAAGAAGATCAATCGCTCACTCAGCAAACAATCGCAACGTGAACTTTTTTGTCATTCGAATGAATATATTCCAAGTCAGATACAAATTGGTAAAAAACTGCTCTAAATCCCTGAAGAAATCAAAGTATTGATTACAAAATAGAGACATATTAATTATAAACAATAATAAAGAATATTTAACAACATTAAATAATTACAATTGTTAAAAGAAATCAAAATAAAGTCAATAATGTTTCAAAAGAATGGGTAAAACATTTTTTGCTCCCTTAAAACAATTTCACGTAGTTTACATTTGTCCAAAATTACTCGATCCTATATTGCATCCTTTAGATGTTGCATTTCTGTACCGTTGAAGAATCAGTGGAAGGAGAAAATTCATAAATGGAGAATAGAAAATAATGATCAAATACTCTCTAGGGAACTTTTCACTGCAATAAATTTATTATTAATTTTACAAAAAAATTATTCTTCATAAGAAGTTGTGCATGGTCTAAAACTTTCAGATAATACATTTTTTGAGCCGTATACGAGGTGCGTCAAAAAATATGAATTTTGCTCAAGAGTTAAGTAGGTACGCTTATTTTAAAAAATATACAAAAATGTTATTTCTAAAAACTGTTTAAAAACAATATTTACAAATCTATTATTTTAACTAAAAACTATTAAATAGGTTTAAAATAATTTGTGGAAACTAATTGTATGTATCAGTTCAGTTCGCAATTTGCTACAAGAAAAAAATTAGCAAAAATATTGTTTTGATATAGGAGGTTGTGATTTTAGATTTGAAGGTAATTATTGTTTCTAAACAAGTTTTCTACATAACATTTCCTATATATTTTAAAATAAGTGTACTCTTGAGCAAAATTTTTTTTTGACGCACCTCCTATACGGGTCAAAAAATTTATTATCTGATGATTGCATTTTGAGTTTTAGACCATGCAGAACTTGTAATGAAGAATAACTTTTTTTCGTAAAATTAATAATAAAAAAGATTCCCATATTCTCCGAACTTAATTGGACACGTATATAAATACATTTGAACAAGAAATTGATAGACAGAAACCGTTCAGAGTAGGTACATAATGTGAAAGGGACGTATGAAGGACCAATGTTTACTTGAGTTTAAGTCTAAAATGCGACAAAAAACTTCCCAAGAATTTTTTTTATTAGAAACAGAAGGGAATAGAAAAAATTTCGATATATGGTTTGGAGAAGAAGATAATTGCAACACAGATGAAGTTGACAAAAACGATACTGACAATAAAACTGTGACGACCACTGACAGAAAGTGCTCGCTATCACTAAGCACTTAGCACTAAATGCTTTAAAATTACGAGCACTTAGCATTTTTGCAGTAAAGTGCTCGCAAGCATTAGGTATACTTTAATAAAGTGCTTAAAATTTACTAGCACTAAGAACCAATTTTGAAATTTGTGAATGAAATTTTTGAATTTTTTCGTTGCAATTTTTGAAATTTGTGATTGAAAATTTAAATAATTGGAGTAGAAGTATCTGTGAACTCTTCGGGCATTTTTTGCGAATTTACCCATTCTTGTTTTTTGATCTATATATTTTCCCCACTTGTATTTTTTTGTACCACTTTTCTCCCGTTTTTTGTTCTACTTCTTTCTTGCCGCACTTTTTTCCCACTTGTGTTTTGACGAAATTAAAACGACTTTACAAAAGAACTACGACAATTAAAAATTATTATCACTGATGATGGTAGTTATTTCAGTTAAAACGTCGTTAATTGACAAGTGTGATATATCACTGAATTTTAATTTTAAAGGTTTATGAGTAGCATATGAGTTCTCGCCGTTTTTGAATCAAAAATTTCAACGTTAACACAAAAAATTATGCAAAAAATTGAATTTTTTGTAAATCTGGCAACAATGACTAAATTTTTGAAAATTTTATTGATACGAAAATAAACTATCGTGTATATAAAATATATGTGTAAAACATCCTAAAACACACACATTAACACACACACACAGACATCTTCGCGCAAATATCAAAATCGTATTCTAGGGACCTTAAAATGTGTTTATCCATTGAAAACTCACTACCCGATTTTTAGCATGATTATTATACCGCTCTTATCTGAAGGGCGAGAGATAAAATAACTTGATGGTGGCCGTTTAGACACCACACGTCATATCGTTGATTTATTACTACACTTTTATGGCAAATTTGAGATTCAATAAAACTTTCCCTTTCCATTTTTTAAATATTTTTTTAAATAACCAAAAATAGCCTTTTCACTGTATAACTTGAAAAGGACAGGAGTCCCTGTAAATTTTTTTCCCATTTAACCCGGTCTGTACCTCTTAGGATTTCTGATACAGCAAGGTTATCCCTTCCAATTTAAGACATCCTGTATAATTTCAGCTCTAACCTATATAGTTAGCAAACTTTGCCACGACCCACTCGTTTTCCAAACATATTTGATGTAGAATTTGTTTTGTTATAATATCACTTTTTCAAAATAGACAAAAAAAATCGGTTGTGTCGTCCCAAAACTTTCCCGACGAGTATCCACGAATACTTTTTAAGATATTTAATGTTAAAGTTTCAAATTTGATATTTTTTTATTTTTGACAGGTGACAGTTGGACAAATAATTTTGAGTGTTCTGTATAGAGTTTCAAGGGCTTTCAAATGACATATTGCAAGTCGAATTCTGTGACATATTGCATCTTTCGTTTTTTTGATAGTGACACTTCCGTTTGACAGATGTCATACAAAAACTAATTAGTTCTTCCGACGGGCAACCGAAACCCATATACCAAATTTCAGCTCAATCGCATTAATACTTTTTCAGATATTTAATGCTAAATTTTCAATTTTTGACATTTTTTACTTTTGACAGGTGACAGTTGGAGTAATAATTTTGACTGTTATGAATAGGGTTTTTCAAGGGCTTTTAAATGACATATTGCATGTTCAGTTCCGTAACATATTGCATCTGTCATTCCGTTTGACAGATGTCGTGCAAAAACTAATGGATTCTGCCGACGGGTACCCCAAACCCCTATTCCAAATTTCAGCTCAATCGGATTAAACGTGTGGCCTCTATCGTGGAAGAATACACACACACATACATACACACATACACGCAGACAGACAGACAGACTTCCATCTGAAAATGGTCTTAATCGTCTCAGGGCTCCCGAAAATGGATATTTCCGTTTTTATCTCGAAATTTTTTTTTAGGAGGTGGGTCGGGAAAGTAAAATTAAATTAGTTTAGATGTAAAAATGTGTAAAAATATTAGATTAAACGCAAATTCATAAACAAAAACGAATTTTATATTAAATTTAAATTTGCATTTAAAAATTTCAATTTTACATTTTTTAATGTTTACATCTTTCTTTGAAAGTTACAATCTTTATGTAAAATTACAAGATTCTATATAATTAAAAATGTTTCTTTAAAAGTTACAATATCTACGTAAAATCACAAGTTACGTGTGAATTAGGAACGTGAAAATTGGAATATATAAATGGTTTTTAATGGAATTTATAGATTTCAATTTTTTATTGGTTCATAATTATCTTCCTCCACTTTTTGTGTAAAATTACTAGATATATATTTAAAATAGTAGTATGAATTAACTGTCACATGAATTAAAAAAATGATAACATTTTTTCATTATTATTTGTGTTTTTTAAAAATTTACACTATTTGTGTAAAATCACAAATTAGATTTGAAAACATAATAATTATGAACATGTAAATTCGAAGACAAAATTGGTTTTTATTATGGAATTTATAGATTGCAATTTTTGATTTGTTCATAATTATCTTCTACTTTTTATGTAAAATCATAGGATATATATTTAAAAATGGTGATTAAAAATTTGTAAATTTACAAAAAAATTGATAAATGAAAATTACAATTTAACTGCACATTTTTGTGATTATTTATATTTATTTAAAAATTACAATATATGTGTATAGAATCACAAATTAAATGTGAATTAGGAATATTAAAGTTGGAACACAAAAATGACTTTTATTGGAATTTATAAATTGCAAGTTTTTATTCGTTCTACTTTTTGTGTAAAATTACTAGAAATATATTTAAAAATAGTAATTAGAAATTTGTAAATTTACAAATAAATTTATTCTCACATAAATTAAGAAAATGACAACTTAACTCCATTTTTTCATTATTATTTATCTGTTTCTTCAAAATTTACACTTAAGAACATGCATGTAAATTCGAAGAGAAAAATGGTTTTATTGGAATTTATAGATTGCAATTTTTTATTTGTTCATATTTATCTTTTTATGTAAAATCACAAGATATATATTTAAAAATGGTTATTAAAAATTTGTAAATTTACAAAAAAAAATGATTAAATGAAAATGACAATTTAACTGCACATTTTTGTGATTAATTATGTTTGTTTAAAAGTTACAATATATGTGTAAAATCGCAAGTTAGATGTGAATTAGGAACATGAAAATTCGAATACAAAAATGAATTTTATTGGAATTTATAGATTGCAATTTTTTATGTGTTCATCATTATCTTTTACTATTTATGTAAAAAAATCACTATATATATATATTTAAAAATGGTTATTAAAAATTTGTACAAAAAACAATTAATAAAAGAAATTGACAATTTAACTGCACATTTTTGTGATTAATTATGTTTCTTTAAAAGTTATAATATATGTGTAAAATCACAAGTTAGATGTGAATTAGAAACATGAAAATTGGAATACAAAAATGGTTTTTATTTAAAAATGGTTATTAAAAAATTGTAAATTCACAAAAAAATGAATAAACGAAAATGACAATTTAATGGCAGATTTTTGTGATTAATTATGTTTCTTTAAAAGTTACAATATATGTGTAAAATCGCAAGTTAGATGTGAATTAGGAACATTAAAATTGGAATACAAAAATGGTTTTTATTGGAATTTTTAGATTGCAATTTTTTTATTTGTTCATATTTATCTTCTACTTTTTATGTAAAATCACAAGAAATATATTTAAAAACGGTTATTAAAAATTTGTAAAATTTACAAAAAATAATGAATAAAATAAAATAACAATTTATCCACATTTTTGTGATCAATTATGTTTCTTTAAAAATTACAATTTATGTGTAAAATCACAAGTTAGATGTGAATGAGTAACATGAAAATTGGAATACAAAAATGATTTGTATTGGAATTTATAAATTAAAATTTTTTATTTCTTCTACTTTTTATGTAAAATCACAAGATATATATTAAAAAATGGTTATTAATAATTTGCCAATTTACAAAAAAATCGAATAAAAGAAAATGACACTTTAACTGGACATTTTTGTGATTAATTACTTTTCTTTAAAAAATAAAATATATGTGTAAAATCACAAGTTAGATGTAAATAAGGAACATGAAAATTGGAAGACAAAAATGGTCTTTATTGGAATTTATAGATTGCAATTTTTTATTCCTTTCTTAATTATCTTCTTCTACTTTTTTGTGTAAAATTACTAGATGTGGGTAATTAGAAATTTGTAAGTAGGTAATTAGAAATTTGTAAATTTACAAATGAATTAACTGTCACATAAATTAAAAAAATGACAATTTAAGGCGGCGTTAGCAAATGGATAAGCATAGGGACTATCCGGGCAAGACATATATGCGAATTTGCTTTTATAATGTTCGAATGATATTAAATTAGTTCCTGAATATATTGAAAAGAGAAAAAAAATTAGGAAAATGGAAAAAACAATGGAATTGTGAAAATTTAACCTCAAAAAAAGGCATCAAAAATCGCAATTTTTTCATGATTATTTATGTGTTTTTTCAAAATTTACACTATTTGTATAAAATCGCAAGTTAGATGTGAAAATATAATAATTAGGAAAATGTAAATTAGATCTGAAAACATAATAATTAGAAATATGTAAATTTGAATACAAAAATTGTTTTTATTAGAATTTATAGATTGTAATTTTTTATTCTTCTTCAATTTTTTGGGGGAAATCAGTAGATAAGTATATATTTAAAAATAGTAATTAGAAATTTGTAAGTTATACCAATAAATTAACTGCCACATGAATTAAAAAAATAACAATTTAAGTGCATGTTTTCATGATTATTTATTTGCTTTTTCAAAACTTACAGTATCTGTGTAAAATCACAAGTTAGATTTGAAAATATAATAATTAAAAAAATGTAATTTCGAATACAAAAATGATTTTTATTGGAATTCATAGAGTGCAATTTTTTATTTGTTCATTATTACCTACCTTCTTCAACTTTTTGAGTAAAATCACTAGATATATATTTAAAACTATAGTAATTAGAAATTTGTAAATTTACATGTAAATTAACTGTCAAATTAAATAAAAAAATGACAATTTAACTGCATTTTTTCATCATTAAATAAATTAACAGTCATATGGATTAAAAAAATGACAATTTAACTCCATTTTTTCATGATTGTTTATGTGTTTCTTCAAAAGTTACAGTATCTGTGTAAAATCACAAGGTAGATGTGAAAGCATAATAAATAGGAAGACGTAAATTCAAATACAAAAATAATTTTTATTGGAGTTTATAGATTGCAATTTTTTATTTGTTAATAATTATCTTTTATTTGTTAATAACTATGTTCTTCACCTTTTTGTGTAAAATCTCTAGATATATCTTTAAAAATAAAATAAATTAACTGTAACATTAATTAAAAAAATGACAATTGAACTGCATTTTTTCATGATTATTTATCTGTTTCTACAAAATTTACGCAGCTTGTGTAAAATCACAAGTTATAGATGTATTTTATCTTAATTAGGTATATACCTGCTTCTTTTATAAAGTTACAGTTTTGTGTAAAATCACAAGAAAAATATGTAAAAATAGTTATAAATCTGTAAATCCATAAGTAATAATGTTTATTTATATGTTTAATAAAAATATCTAAAACTCCAAGAATTAGTTTTTAGTTAAGTATGTAAAATACCATTTAGAATGGTTTAAATTCGTACGCATTCCATTCAAATGTAAATATTTTTATTTTTCAGATGTAATTAATAAACTATTAATGAAAAAGAATGGTATAACTTTATCAATAATTTCATCATTTGTACTAAACTTTGTTATTCTAATTTATTGGTTTTATGTTGTTAAAATAAATGAAAAAATTGTCCTACCTGCACTGCTTTCTCCTGCAGACGAATCAAAAGTCTTAGAAGTCATCTGAAACAGCGCATCCAGAGGCGTAGCCCCTGGCTGCTTTCCCTGCTGCTGCTGCTGATGCCTCTGTCTTTGTACAGCCACTGGAACGATATCTGGCGAACAACAATCGCTAGCGACACTTGACGACCTATCACTTCCAGTTTCTGAAGTATAACTCACGTTAAAAGCAAACTCCGGTCTCAAAAGCGCCAATTGCTGCACTTTTAATTGTCTATGAAAGTTCTCTAACCTTTGTTGGTGCGCTTCTATCTCAGGATCTATATCCCATGGTCTTACTATTCTATTACAGGAAGGTTTTGTGGGTTTGTGGTTGAGAATGTCAACGATTGAGAAGGATTTTACACCGTCAGGACGATCATCTACTTCAACCGTCGGTGAGAGTCGTTTCTCTGTCTCAACCTCAACCATTTTTAATTTTTTTAGTGGTTTGAAGTAGTCTTCTGGTTCGTCAGGACATCTACATGGATCCGGATTGCCTTCCTGCGTTCGCCTGTAGTTGGGAGTTGTTTGTAATGCTGGAGACGGACAGCCTACGCTGATCTCATCATCTGATAAGCATTTTTGATCTGCTTGGAATGCAGGACTGGGTGATCTTGAGGATATCGGACTTTCGTATTTAGAACCTAAATAAGGTGACATATTTCTAGGCGATCCTTCTATATCTTGCATGGTTTGCAACACTGATTAATTAATCAACAGCACATTTTTAACTCGCGATTACAGTCACTTTGCACCGCACACTACGGATGGAACGTCAAACGCTTAAGGAGGTACAGACAAGCTTCTCGGTATCGTTAACAGATCTGGTAAACGTTTAGATGTCGGCTCGAGCCGGTTAACGAGCCCCGCCTTCTATTTAAACGTGAAGCCAATAAGGGCAAAGCAGGAAACTGAGGTTCTTTGATAAAAATGCCGTCGAAGGATTGGATTGGTTGGAGGCGGGGTTTACGGTCGTTTGGTTTTATAATACTTCCCACCAATCATTTGTCTAATTTGTAGTCTGGCGTTTATATCATTTGTTGGAGAGGAGATAAATGAGATTTAGTTTTAGGAGATTATTTCGGTTCATTGGCGTTCGAGGGAAAAATTTAATAAAGATTCGTTAAAGTGTAAATAATGTTATTTAACTATGTTTACTAATGTTAAATTATTTTTTCTAAAAAGATTGTTTACCTAGCAACAATATAATTTTTAAATTTTATATACCAATTTTTTTTTGTTACATATTATTTACTTAATATAAAAGCAAAGATATCTTCAGTGGCGGACTGACCATTATGGCGTGGTGGCGATCGCCACAAGGCTCTCGGTCCCAAAATGTGTTCTGAAGGCCCTTTTGTTCTTTTTAAAGAAAACAGAATTCCAAGATTGGATGCATATGAAAGTCTGTGTGATTTAAGGCCCTAAGTACAAATCGCCACAAAGACGAACTAGTCTTAGTCCGCCACTGTCTATCTTAGAACATTAGCAAAACGTATATTGAATGTTTTTTATAATCGTTAAAAACGCCACTTTTATAAATTGTTATAAAAATATATTTTAACGGACCTAAACAAAACATTTTTTATAGTGGATTTACAAATGAATTATTAAAACGTTTAAAAACGTCACTTTTCTGACTTTTTTCAGACTCTAACACGTTTTTTGAATGTTTTTTACAGTGGTTAAATAATAGAAACGACTCACAAAGACGTTTAAAAAAATTGCGTTTTAAAAACCTTTTTGCAGACCGAAACAAAACGTCTTTTTAACTTTTTTGTATAGGGCTTTATTGGAAAAAACGACACTTGACTTTTTCTAAAAACATAATTTTAAGAATCAAAACCAAACGTTTTATAAACGGTTTTACGTGTTTTTTAATTTATATCCTTTGTCTACATATTTTGGACATTTATTTTAAGACGTTTTTGCACAAACATTTATAAAACATTTTATTTTAATTTTTGGATGTTTTGAAGTTAAGTGGATCATAAAAAATTAAATCAAACGATTTATTCTATAGGTATTGTTAACTGCATGGGAAAAAGTTTTGTATTGGGACAATATGAAATTAAATAAATTTAAACGTGGGGTGTGATTAACAAACTAATTTCCGACACTTTCCTTAACACTTGAAAAAAAGTGTTGGCGAAAGGAAGGAGAAATTATTTTAATTTTTTTGTATGGAATATATTGGGTAAGCTTAAGTCGGATTTTTATGATGTGAAATGTGCGAGGAATAAAGTGGTGGTGTAAAAAAGAAGAAGACGTAAATTATATTTTTATTTTTTTTTTTTTAATCTGAAAAGAGAAACGGTAAAGTATAGAATTGAAAATGAAGTACAATCAACAGGTTTCCGACACTTTCCCTAGCATTTGAAAAAAAAGGTGTTGGCGAAAGTAAGGAGAAAATTTTTTGTTATTTTTTTTTCATGTATATTGGATAAGGTTAAACTTGTTGTGATGAAAAAGGTGCGAGGAATAACGTAGTGATGTAAAAAAGAAAAGGACATAAATTATTTTTAAGTATAATAAAATAGTTTGCTAGATTTCCGACATTTTCCCCAATATTTGAAAAAAATGTGTTGTCCAAAGGAAGGAGAAAATTATTATATTTTTTTAGGTGTGGAATATGTGTATGATTAAGTTTGCTTTTTGTTCAAAAATTCCAAAATTTGTGAAACGCTATTTTAATTTGTTGATAATTAATAATAAATGTGGTTTAAGCTCAATTCTTTTTATTATGGGTTCGTTCCACGAATATAATTTGAAATATATCAAAAAGTAAAGAATTAAATAAAAAAAATTTTGTTTTTTTGACGTAATTACAAAAAATTGACAAAAAAACTGTGATATATTTTAAAATCTGTCCTTTCCTTCTTTTTGTGGGTTTAAGAAAATTAAACGTTATATTTGTTTTATTTAATAAAAGGGAGAAAAAAATAATTTTCATAGAATTTTCTTTTTATTTTGGAAATCCAACTTAGCTTGGTTCATGCAGTTTCTTCTCTAGTTTCTAGGATCAGTAGAAACGTTGGTCCCAAAGGAGGAAGAAAAACTTGCTTGTTCCAAAAACTTGTTCAGTAAAAATGTTGTTCCAAAAAGCTTGTAGTCTCAAAGAAATCTCGCTCCGAAAAAAAAGTTTGAGCCAAAAAATCCTAAAAGTTCACATGAAGTAAATATAAGACAAAAATCTTATAAATTACCAGATTTCGTGGTCTCTGTTTTTGAAAAAGAATATAAAACAATGATAATATTAATATGAAATACTTGAATTTTTAGATCAAAATATAAATATAAAAATAATCAAAGTGAATTAAATTTTACGACAATCTGTAAAAACAAATCAAAAATAGATTCTCTTTTTGTAATCGAGACTGAAACTACACCACAAACATCAGTTAATTTATATTGTTATAAAAGATAACATATGAACTTTTAAGTAAATATAACAAAAAAATATATACCGGCACCGGCATTAAAAAGAATTAAAAATAACAGTAAATAAAAGTTAAAGTGTCGAAATAATTAATAAAAATAGCAGGGGATCGAAGTGAAAATATAATATAATTTAATCAATACTTACCCTATATAAGGAGGGGAAGAAAGGAAATTTTCAATTTCCAACACAGACGATATATAAGTCAAATGTTTTGACTGAAGAGGCAAAGAGAGAAACTTGTTAACATGGGAAAGAAATTTTAAAGAAATACCTAGAAGAGAGGAAGATCTAGAGAAGGGATATCAAGCGAGCTGAAATTAAATATACCAAGCAGAGGAATAATAAAAATACAGGGTGGCACAAAAAAAACGTAACATTGTGATGAGGAAAGTGTAAGGAATAAGGAAAAAGAGAAAAAAGTTAAGTATAGACTTGAAAATTATGGCTTCACACGAGGTCGATACTTTTCTCGTCTTGTCTCGTCTCGTCTCGTAAAACCGAGACAAGAGCGAGACGAGACCTTTTTAAAAATTATTTAGCCGATACCGAGACCACATACGGCGAGATCCGAGACTTACGTATAAACAGTATAAACATTTAATTTTTTTTATAATAAAAAATGGTCTGCAAAGGTTACGATAAACTTACGAAATCTATGAAATATTTTATTTTATAATTTTGGACTTCAATTATAGCAAAAACACCGTGGCGTTTTGAATTTTTTAGGACAATGTTTTTAATTATAATTTATATAGATAATGATGAAATAAAAAGCAAAAATAAATAAATAATCACGCATTTATTAATTACAATAGAAATTATAATTACCTGGTTTTGTACTCTTTTAGAAATTAGTTCTAGCAATAATGAGATTTGACGAGACGAGACGAGACAAATGGTTACGAGATAAGACCGAGACTGAAACGAGACTTATTTTTTTCTCAACTAACGAGACCGATACGAGATTTTTGAAATTATCACTCGTGTGATGCCCTATTGAAAACGAAGTACAATAAAAAAGTTTACTAGGTTTCCGACACTTTCGCTAGCATTTGAAAAAAAGTGGAAGAGAAAGTAAGGATTAAATAATTTTTTTTTAGGTATAGAATATATAGGGTTAAGTTGGCTTTTTGTGATGAGGAGGATAAGAAATAACGTGGTGGTGTAAAAAAGAAGACGTAAATTATTTTTTTTATATATTTTTTTAAGATACACTGAAAAAGAGAGAAAAGGTGAAGTAAAGAAAATGAATACAATAATCAAGTTTACTAGGTTTTTTTTAGTAATATAGTTGTGTGAATAACAAATATAAATCAAAACTATACTGAATTTTAAATAATTTGATAAGCTGTCAAAGGTAATACCACAAGAACTGAATAAAGAGGCGGCTATTTATTGTTGTCAATTTTTCGAGTATGTGGTTTGTCAATTTGACGAGACCAAATTTGTAATTAATAATCTGATAGAATCCCGAGTGCGTAAGCACGAGGTATCCTATCTCTGATTATTAATAGCAAAATTAGGTATCGTCAAATTGTTAAGCAGACGAGGAAAACTTAAAAATATCAGCTAATTTATTCAGTTCGAGTGGTATTTGGAACATTATTTCATGAACCATCTTTATTTTATCCTTCGTCAATTAAACCTAATGAGATATTCCCGAATCGATTTATTTTTAATTTATAGGTCAAACTTCATGTTTAATATTTTGACAGTAGAGACTGCCCTGAAGTTGCGCATATTTACTATTTCAGGTGAATATTTCCCAGCAGGGCAATAGTCGATTTTATTCAATCTCATTCTCGGAAATGCATGGTTTAGCTGGAGAATAAAATAATCGCTAAAATATTATTTCTATTTTTCTTTTAAAAACATCCAGAATATTACAGTATATAATTATACAGGGTGGTAATTGGGAACGTTTGCAATTATTATAAAAAGTTATCTACGCCCTTGTATACAGCGTGTTTCACAAGAGAGTTTCATCGCGATGGTTAGAAGAAAATAATCAATTAGATAATCACAAGTGAAAGTTTAGATACAATTATAGAATCACTGTTGGAATACATCTGGAAAAAGTGAAAGAAAATTCACGGAAAACTCCAGAAAATCAAAGAAAGAAAATCGGGAAAATGATATAGAAATGCACACAGATTCCAATTGGGAAGTTTATTCCTAAAATACTTCTAATGAAAACGAAAGAAAGAAAAAAACACATATAAAGTAAAATTTTTTACAAAAATAAATAATTTTTTTCACGAAAGTTAGGAGAAAACTCCAAAAAGGCCTAGTAAAAATCACACATGAATTGGGAAAAAACATGAATATATTTTTCCACAGTTCAATTTGAATAAAAAGAAGCAAGAATGCATTTTTCCACAGTTAAATTTGAAAAAAAGTAGCAAGAATGCATTTTTTTACATTCAAATTTGAAAAAAAGCACGAATGCAATTTTCCACAGTTAAATTTTGAAAAAGAAGCAAGAATGCATTTTTCTACTGTTAATTTGGAAAAAAAGGAACAATAACGCATTTTTCCATACTCGAATTCGAAAAAAAAGTAGCAAGAATACTACATTTTTCACAGTTAAATTTCTCAAATTAAAATCAAATTAAAGTTTTCCGGTAAATTGTTGAGTTGCTATAGTCCATTTCACGAAAAAACAGCAAAAATGCAGTTTTCAAATATGAATTGGAAAAAAAACAAGAGCATTTTTTCAAAAAAAAAAAAAAAAAAAAAATGGGAAAAACAGCAAAAATGCATTTTTCCCCACAAAAAATTGGCAGAAACAGCAAAAATGCATTTTTCTCCATCTTGGACAAAAAGAGAAAAGAAATCACTTCCCGGAAAATCTGTATCTGGAGGATCACCCGCAACCAATTCCATCTGGCTCGTTTACACGCAAGGGCGTATATATGGGAGTAAAGGAGGTAATTACCACCCCAGGATACCATAAAAATAGCACGAAAAGAAGAAATAAAATATATGAAATGTAGAAACAGACAAACATATTTGTCTAAAAGTTTGATTATTACCCCCCAGGAAAAAAATACTTCTCCCAGAAAAAAAGTATCCCCCCCCCAGGACAAAAAGTTATCTACGTCCTTGTCATTTTCCGTATGTTTCGTGCAGAGCCTTTTCGCCTACGCGACCAAAAAATATCAACTAGGTTTTACGTTTTACAATACAATTTTATGGTCTTAAATTATTTTAGACATTTTTTGTAAATATCAGATAATATAGTATAATTTCAGGTTAGTTTTACAATATTATTTTAAGTTCACTTATCTGCCATTAATTATACAGACATGCTTGTAACTACACAATAACAATATTGAAAGTAGGGCTTCATACGAGAACGATACTTTTCTCGTAACACCTAGGAGAGAGCGAGACGAGACCTTTTTGAAAATTATTTAGGCGATACCGAGACCACATACGACGAGACCCGAGAGTCTCATTCCTGGTCTCGTTCATATTTCTTCAGAATTTTTTTCTGAATTTCCGAGAAAAATAAACTAGCGGTATGAAAATTTAATTTTTTTTATAGTAAAATAAGGTCTGCATAGGTTACGATACATTTACGAAATCTAAAATCTGGTAAACATCTGTGAAATATTTTATTTTATAATTTTGTACTTCACTTGCTAGTAATGTTAACCCTAATAAAAGGCCGAGATTAGATGGAAGTGATGATAAATTGAGTGAAATTGAAGCAGTTAATAAACTTGATTTATATTTAATAAAAAATACTTCGGTGGCATACAAATTTGAAAAAAAATTTAAATTTGAAATAATTCAAGATGGGAAAAAGCAAAATGTTTAGTGTGTGAAAAATCTAGAATAAGAAAAATAATTAGCAGAAAAGACAATACGCCAGAAATGAAAAGACATTAATTAACCTGGTTTTGTACTATCTTAGAAATAACTTCTAGCAATAACGAGATTTGACGAGACGAGACGAGACAAATGGTTACGAGACGAGACCGAGACTGAAACGAGATTTATTTTTATTTTTTTCTTAACCAACGAGACCGAGACGAGATTTTTGAAATTCTCGCCTTGTCTCGTCTAGTGTGAAGCCCTAATTGTAAGTTTTATTATAGTTCTTGTATTGTTTTTGTATACTTATTGGAAATATTCAATATAAGTGCAAAATCTCATTTTATTTTTTCCATCTTGTAGTATAATTCCTCACACTTTACTAAATGTACAAGACTACTGTAGTTTTGTTGTAAATTTTCGAGAATTTTGGGATTTCATACTGTATTTCCAATGAAACTGTACTATTAAATACTACCATTTTAATATTATTTTTACGTTGTAGATTGTGACATTTTTTTCCTCTTCTTTCGGTTGTCATTTGTCAATTGATTAATTTCTCTTTCACATATATCACGATATACTTTTAGCAATATTGCAATATTATAATTTTAGCCATGTGTAGGTCTATTTCTCTTCTAAAATCTAAGTAGTCGAAATAGATGGAATAAAATCTCCTTTGCGCATAATTTTTGGCGTACCTCAAGGTATTCTAGGACCACTTCAATTCACTTTTTATAGTGCAAGCTTTCCAAATTTTATTAAGTTCTACAACTATCATCTTTACGCTGATGATACACAGATCTATATCTCATTTAACAATACACTGGAAGTAGCTCAGAAATTAAATTCGGATCTAGAAAAAATTTATCAGTTAGCAACATTACATTCTTTGAAAATAAACCTTAGCAAATCATCAGCGTTAATATTTCATAGTAACAACAATTATAGAAACAACAATCAGTATTTCGAGAATATTTCATTGAAACTAAATAATTTAAATCCAATTGTAAAAACTTAGGACTCATAGTTGACACAAAATTAAGTTTTAAGGAAGTCACGGCTAAATTAAAAATTGCATATTTTAATTTAAAATTGATTTACTGTTGGAGGCAATTTTTATCAAGATATATTAAAAAAATGTTATGTGACTCTTTGGTCCTGTCGCATCTTAATCATTGTGATATTGTTTATGGGCCATGCCTTGATAATGAGGACTCCTGTCGGATACAAAAATTACAAAATTCCTGTATACGTCTTATGTATGGTATAAGGAAATATAAATGTGTCTCACATAAATTTTCTGAAATTAAATGGTTAAAAATGGAAAACCGAATACTTCTACACATGTATTGTTTGGCTCATAAAATTTTAAAATATAAAACACCGCTATATCTGCATAGTAAATTGACCTTTAGAACAGATATTCATAAGGGGAATATTCGGCAAAATACTTTAATTCGTATACCTAAATTCAACAAAAAAAGTTTTTTAAGCGGTTTTACTTACAACGTTACTGTCTGAATCAATGATATTCATACCATAAATCCTGACTTTTCCAACCTATCTCCTATTACATTTAAAAATAAATTCAAAAAATTTTTGTTGGCAAAACAGTGAACACACCTTTTTTTTCCATTTCTATATTTTCCTTCCTGTTTTTATTCTCTATTGCATTTTGTTTGCTCTTCTCTCTGTTTCTTTTATTTTACTATTCTTTACTTTTAAAGGCACCGGTGGTAGAACAAAGGTGGAGTTCCCACAACTGAACCAGTTATAGCGTTTTATCTGTTTTGAAATGTATTATTATAACATTATGTAAAAAAACAGATAATAAATGATTTATTATTATTATTATTATTATTATAGTGCGATTCAGGTTTTTCACAATTTTTATTATTCCCTTTAAGGCTGATCTGGATGATCACCCTCAAATCAATAGTGATGCTTTTATGTCAATGTTATAATTTAATTTTTAATTTATATGGTAAATTTTTGAGATTGTACTTCACGTCTTGTTCTAAGAACATTGTACCTACATTTTAGGCCTCAAGTTGACTATTTAGCCGAATTTCATAATTTTATCAACTACATTGTGCACTTCTTTCTTTTTTTTATTTCAATTTATTGAACATTGCACCACATTCGAAATATGGATAACCTTTTGGATTTATTTTTATTTCTCTTCTTTAAAGTGGATATTTTTAAAAAATATTCATGCTTGAAAATGAAGTTTCGGGGTATTTTGAGTATAATTTTGAAAAATTTTCTATTGTTATTTTGAAATAAATAACAAAAGTTTTCTTTGATGTAGAAATCTTTTTTTTAGTGCGCCTATGTATTTGAAAGATTATTTAGCTTGTGTTTAATGTAAATTATTTTGCTTTATGGCTTTTTGCACTTTAACTGCTTTATTGCTGGAAGTAAATTTAGGTTATTTCATGGGAAGACGTAAATAAGTAAGTTTTCCTTTTGAAATTGAATGAACACTTCACTTTTTTTTTCATTTTCTAATTATTACACAAAAATGTTATTTTCACACTTAAATGACATTTTTTAATTACACGAATGAAAAATAGAAAATTAAGTTGTGTCATTTTAAAATTTTACGAAATACGTCAACTATTTAAAAAAATATATACCATATACAGGATGTCCCAAACCTGTTTAACAAATCTCTGTTATCTATAAAGAAAAAATTATTTTGGATGTTTCATTAAGTTGTATTTTTTTTAAATTCCGCAATAAAAAATAACAAATGGTTTTAAATTTCCCGTTACTAAACTATAAATTAAATGACTAATTATCTGCTTCCATTTTGGTCCCCTATTAAACACATTTAGATAACAATTAGTATCTATCATCCCCCCCTCAGGTTAGAGATTGGCCATTAACGTCTTCCATACGTCAAGTATATTAAATTGGCGTTTTGTGAAGTTTCACACTATATCAGTTGGAAAGGCAAAAAGGGCAATATAATTTAATTCTAACAGATTGCCTTCCTTTTGTGAAGGACTGCCGTAATCAATAACCCTAATCTCATTAGATGTAGATGTCAAGTTGGCCAATAACTCTCCCAGGGCCTTAACACTCCAATGCTACCAACAGCCGATATAGACTGGCTAGAATTAAATGGCCCAGAACGCAAACAAAGGACTATACGCAAAATCTTTTTGTTAAAAGATGTTCAATTTCTATAAGAAATAAGAAAAGAAATTTTAAAGTAAGCAATCGTAAATAATCGTAGAAATGAATTCGTCATTCATTTTTTTTTTCTAGGTTATAACATAGTGAAGTGTAATGAGGTTTCTAAGTAGAGATGAAAAGCATGTCGTTTAAATTAACTTATGTTGAGATTGATGTAACGTGTGCTAAATTTTTATTCAACAATAAAAGTAATTAAGGAAAAAAAACTTCTAAAAGAAAATATACAAAAGTATAAGTTGAACATCTTCATTAGCAGAAAATTATAATTCTATTATATAAATTATATAAAATTAAAATACAACATTTTGTAATTTCTGACTTAAGTCAATTTAAAAAAGATATAGTTGCATTATTATTTAAAATTGTTTTTGTTATGAACCTCGGATTTTTACTCAAGGTATTAATATTAAAACCAGTTGAGAATGCGCAAGCTAACATTGCCAAGACAAAGTTTTAATATATATGTACTATTTAGGCTTATTTTATAATTTAATTATTGCATAAGTTTTATAAAATTTTATACAAATAAGTACAAAAAATTCAAATTTTAAAAGTTCAAGCCTCTATAACTTTTTTGTCCAAAGTTTTGGTAATATAGTTTTAGGTTAGGTCATGCTAAATTCAAATCCAGTATCAGAATTTTCAGTTTTACTCAAATAAGTATTTCATTTTTGTGCATCACATGTGTTTCAATTAAAAAAAAGTATGTATACAGGGTGAACCGGATTTAATTTGCGTATAAAAAGATCTCGCAAATCGCAATGGATGCAAAATTGCTTAAATGCGGGGAAAAAGATGTGTATTTTGCAGACAAATTAATTGTTTTCTTCAAAATTTAAATATCAAGTCCGGTTTCCGGTATATTTTCGAAAAACCGAAATTTTTAAAGATAAAAAAAAATTTTTAAAACTATTTTACTCAAGGCCAAAAATGACTTAACATATAGTATCCAAATTTTTAAAACAACGTTTAGTCTTGGAAAGGCCACCCTCAACTATTTTTTTTCAATACGGATCTGTATCCTTTATTTTACCTTTATATTTTTCTCTATCCAACCATGTAGAACTATTAATTTTTTGAACTGTACCCTAGGAATTACGGTCCTGTTCATGTTAACCCTAAAAATATGAGTGAAAGAATTATAGTATATCTTTATATTTCCGTTTCTCTTCCAATTCAAAATAAAGTGTGATGCAATTTTATATACTATAAAAAGTGTATGTTTAAAGTTATATAAATTAAAAAAAAATGTATTCATGGTTGTATTATCTTTGTTTTATTTATGATTTGCACAATATTAGATTTTAAAATTTATCGCACAATACGATATGAATTTCTTACTTCGGATAGTACTTTTCTATTCGATAAACTAATAAATGGAAATCAACCAAATGTTTGATGTAAAATTTTTCTTAGATCATACTAAGGTCTTATTTTGAAAAAAATTGACAAAAGATAAAAACGCTACAAAATTATACATATCACATTATGCGATATAACTAACCATATCAATCTATAAAAGTAGTAAATATATTTTGAGTACCCTCGTATATAAGAACTTTTTGAATTACCCTTATATTGTGGTGCGGGTTGTCTATATCGTTACCGTGAAATTTTATTAGTGTAAGTAACAACATTCAGAGGGCGCAAAAGATTATTCTATTTGTTAGTGTTGTCGTTTCCACTATATTTTAGTTTCTATATGCTTCAGGCCGATTAAAAATGACACACTTCAGGTCGACTGGTAATTTTGTGTTAAAATATATCCCGCCCCTAATCTATTTGGATGTGTACTCGGTTAGTAGCAAGTTTAAGAAGTAGTGGATTCAAAGAATAATAATAATCTCAAAGTCATACCACATAAAGTATATTGTAAATTAGTTGATTAAGCGGGGAAGGGCGACATGTTTTGGACAAACAATGGCCATCATCAGGCCTACTATAATACAAATTATAAATTGTTAACATACAATATGAAATCACATAAAGATTAAAGTTACTTACAGAAGATTAAGCTCGTACAAATGAGTTACAAATTGGTATGATTAATAAGTGAAAATATCAAAACATTTTTTAAAAAACTGAACAAACGTTGTAAATTCGGAAAAACATTTTTAACTTAAAATTAAAGAAAAATTATATGAATTTTTGATGTCTACGTATTGGAGGATACAAAATAAACGATAATTAACATCAATGTGCAATTATTTGAAATTTTAAATTGCATCTTAACCACCATGCGGCAACTTGATTTAAGTGACAATTTTGACACGTGACAGCTCCAGGATAAATGAATTTGACGTAACAGACAACGACAGGAAAGAAGGTAACAGACCTCTAGTGGAACTTAATAAAATACGAGATGTTTTTAAGTAGTGGAAGGTGAAGGTGAAGGTACGAAGTGTATGAGGATTCGAGGACATCATACCCAAACAACATACAGCACTTGTAGTTTAAACCACTGCAATTTAGCAGTTAAACTACAGGGAGGCAACCCTGTAGGAGGCCAACCCAGTACCAAACAAATTAAAATTAAAGGAACATTATAACATTGGACTATGAAACGCGACAATACAAAGTCAATTGGCGTTTACATACGGCGCACATCGAAAACTTTGGTGGTTTTTGACAAATGACACATAATACAGAAGCGCGGGTTATTCAAAAACAAATAAATTAAATTAAGTATTACAGCAAAGTGTTGAAAATACTGAATAAAAAAAGTATTGATAATATGTTTGTGAAAACCGAAAGACTGAGAACAGGCACGAGGAAACGACTTGTGACCACGAAGAAAAAAGAAGAAGAAAGTGGAGGAAAAAATAATTGTCAAATACGGAGAGAAGAATGTAAAATGACATTCATGAGAAGGTTATGTATAGTGAACAAAACGAAGAGTATGTTTAATTTGGAAAAATGTTGAACAAAGACAAGAAAATCGATTATAGGAGATCTTTGACGGTGTCAGAAAGGAAAATGTGGTTATCTTTAGGTCTAGTTTGGTCATTGAGACAAGTGACCGAATTGTTAACATGAAAAGAATTGATCTCAAACATTTCCAGTAGGTTGAGTTTTTTACTTTTACCAATATCGTGTAGGAGTTGGGAACCAGTTACGTAAAAGGAATGGTTCGTAGCAATGATGTGGTTTACAAATGAAGAGGGAGTGTTAGTATAATCACAGAAGATAAACTAATACAGAAGCGAAGGTTCCTGATCTAACGGTGGTCAAAATTTGAGTGCCAGTTGAAGTTTCTGCCGCTTAATACCCATGAATTTTTGAAAAAAAATTTGATTTTTTTTTAGTTTTTTAAACTAAATTTATTAATGCATTTTGATCCAAAAACCTAAAAAAAAGGTCTGTTTCCCATTTTGAATAAAATTTAATGAGATATTAATTATTTATTGATTTTAAAATTATTCACAAATAGGTTTTATTTGTTTTAAGGTTAAAATTAATATTATAAATTTTAAAAAAATTACTTAAATTTGTAGTAAAAAACTCTATAATTGTAATTTTTTTCAAAATTTTATTCAAAAAATTGTAGAATTCCAAATTTTTTTTTTGTAATTTAATATAAGTTTAAAAGAAATTGAATAACTTTAAAAATATTAAAGATATTAAAATGTGATTTATACCATTCGATAGGTAATATAATTAATGTATTTAAATGCAGAAAAACTAAAATAATCGATTAAACAATTACTTTACTAGGAGTGTTCGGAAAGTTGGGTGGGATTACCCCCTCATTTTTGTAATTAAAATTCACCCAATACCTCTTTGTAATGCTTAGCAAAATCAGTGTTTAGTTATATTGTTCAGTCTATTCTTATTTTATTTTTCTTATTCTTTTTGTCATATCACATTTCAGAGTTGAACACTTTGTCTTTTAGTACAGTTAATGATACTAAAATGTTTAAAATTAGATGTCCCCCTTGTTCAATTATGAATCAATCTAGCAATCAAACCAAAGTAAAAATTAAATCCGAGATCTATTGAATTTTTTTGCTTGAGCAACCAAGTAAGGTCCATATTGTTAACCTAATACTTGAGATACCACGTTGTATATTTAGCTGTAGTAATAATTTCTTAGGCACTGAATGTCATTATTATAATAATAAATGAAAAATACTTATCTGTTCCAAAAAGAAACTGTTGATGTAATCATCGGCCCAATTATTTCTTGTCGTACTATAGATCAAGTTGCAGTTGGGAGTTCATAAACGGTGAGAGAGAGAGAGATGCTAAAACGTTACTTTGATGACTTATAAATCGTTTGTTATATTCCACAATAAATTGAAAGCGGTATGTTCTTGGCTTTGTTCAAAACAGTGGCGTGTTTAAATATTTTTATAAATATTAATTGAATAAATATTTTTGTGGCGATTTGGAAAATATAAAATTTTATAAAAATGCTTTATTTTATTTGATAACTGACATTTATATATACTATAGATATTAATTGAAACCGATTTTAGAGACTAACTGCAATTTGAATAATATTTAAATTTTTATTTATTTTATGTGCCGCTGCTGTTACAAATATATACGAGGCGCGATCTCGAATATCCCATCGCGTTACCTCAAATCATGTTTTCGGGTATAAATAACGCCCTGCAAAGGCAAAGGACGGCCAGGGCGTGAGCTAAGTGTGAGGTCCGTAGGGCCGTATATAATTACTGAGACACCTTTTGTCCGAACCAGCTGCCACCATGCTCGTATTTTGTCTTTAAGAGATGTTATACAGAGGAATTGAAACCGCGCACCGCCGGATTCTTTTTTCATTATGTTTTTGATCGGTTCCATAGGCGTCCAATATACGAGGTAGGTGCAATAAACTACACTTACCGTATTCTTAATTTAAAAAAAAAACCTTCTGACAATATATCTTGTTTTTGGCAGTTATTTTTCACCAAACTTTAACTGCTGTTCTGTTCATCATTTATCATGCTTCATCATTCCTTTCAACGATATTCAAGAAATAATTTTAATTCAGTCAATTTTCTCAGAAAGAGTTATTGATATTAACTTATTTTTATATTTTAGGATATAAAAATACTTATACCGGGTGGCCACGAGTTAATGTATGCCCCCAATATTTTGGTTGCTTTTGAATTTAAAAATTATGTTTTTGGTAAACATCAATTAGACAGTTATATGCTACTTTTAGACTAACAGGAATAAAAATATCTCTTCAGATTAAAAAAATTCTAAAAAATAAGTTAGATGCGAACAATTTTTTAATTTACTCGAAATGGCCTCATCAGATGAATGCGATCTAAGAAAATTACTAAGTGGGCTATGGAAATTATTAGTAAGGATGCAGACTTGTCTGTAGAAACTAGTTGTTTGAGTTACTGATAGCTACCTGTATTTTTTTGTTTTTTTTTCAAAAAACGGAATTTAATTTTCATTTGTGTTTTTGTAGGGGTTCTATCGATTTCTTTTAATTGAACTGTGCTATTTTTTTATTAATCAGAAATAATGATTCTTAAACTATGTATTTAAAAAAAATAACACATAAATTTTTAAATTAAAAGAAACTCAAAGTTAAATTTTTTGTATTCTCTTTTCTCAGTGTAGGTACCTATGAATTACCTGCAATTATCTAAGTATTACATGAAACTGTTTTATGGTATAGCGAATCAATTAATTCGTCTCAAAACAAAATGAGCTTCAAAAAAGTACAGGTGATTCAAGAGGGTGCCATTTAAAAAAAATGAGTCGAAAATTGTGTTGCTATTTTGCTAAAATTGTTATAAATTAGGCCACAGTTGATCTTTAAAGAAAGTAACACTTTTGTGGACTCCTATTTCACTTTTAAACGATTTTACAGATTTATAGCAGAGTACACTGAAAACATTTTTTTTAATCTAATTTCCTGTGTTGCATTTAAAAATAAAAATTTGGACCAATCCGGCGAAACCGGAAGTCTGCCATTTTAAATATGTACGTCAAAAAATCTGAAATTACATTTAATATATTCACTCAAAATTGCATTAAGATCGACCCATAGATAAAAATGTTATAGGGATGAGCCATGTCCTTGTGTCACCCGGTATATTTTGGATTGCTCACTTTCAATTAAGAATTGAGCTCTTTGGTCGTTTTTGGAAAAAATAGTATTTAAAAAAAAATTAAAAGTAGAGACAATTTACACTACTAGACTATTAACTAGTCTATTTAATAAAAAAAAAGAAAACGCTCGGACAGCTCGATTTTTAAAGCCATTGTAGTATGCCTAATTAAATGAAAAATTACATAACATTTGAAATACCAAATTCAAAAATGATTCACACAGATTTTAAATCTTTGTATTTTGCATAGAAATGTCTCTAGTAAGCAATGTGACAACAGGCTTGCTTTTTGTAGCAGTCGGCATCGCGAAATCCCCTCCCAAATATCACATTTTAAGCGAACAAGCAAGGATGCTATATTTCTATAAAGCACGTATTCAGTGCTTAGAATAAACGGCGTTACTATTCTCGATAAACATGACACGATACCGTAGAAAATCAATATTCAGCTGTCATAATTTTCAGAATGACTTGTGGCGTTTATTCTTGCGCACGACATATTTCCTATGTAAAGCACAAAAGTTTACAAGCCTGATGATTGTTTTCAATTTTAATGAATTTGTTTGATTTTGGATGAGCTCTAAATTCATTTCAAGGATAGACTGCCCAACAAATTTATCGCTCATTTTTGGTCTATCCCTTACAACCCTAATACAACCACCCTTATAAGAGTCCCAAAATAAAATAAATTCACATTTATTTTTTCAATTTATAAATTATTAATGAATTAACAAATAGTAATAATTACTGTCATAAATTTGGCTCACTCTTATTAACTTTCGATATCGAAGCAGAAAATTAATAATCTCTTAATCCAGTCTGTCTGTGTGTATGTGTGTGTGTGCCTTTTAACATGATCTATTCCGGTCTATTGGATTTAATTCATATTTAGTACATAGGTGGCGTTGGTTTTGCGAACGTGTATGGTTTGGGAACCGTGGGGTTTGCGAACATATACCTGGCATACCCTCGGTCAGTTTATAGGCCTGTTGGGTTTGCGAACACTGCAGGTAATTTTTTTTATTAAATTCAGTTTGTGTGGGATTTATCTTTATATTTTAATAAAGCAACAAAATATTGAAGATTTATTAGTAGTAATATATACAGAGTGTTAAAATTATAAAAATTATTCAATAAATGTTATATTTCAATTATTTTTTCACACAGAACTTTAGTTTGTTTACAGAGATTTTACATTTAAAAAAAATACTGCTCACTTATTTTTTTTTGACATTTTTACAGTAATCCTGTCGTACATCCTCAAATTGCATTATTATTTAATATTTTGTGGGTCAATTTAACAACAATAACTTTTACTACCAAATTTTTAAATAGGTGGATAAAGTGAATAATTTTTAAAATGGCGGAAATAAAATAAAACAATTTGAAATATTAACTATTATTTATTAATCAACTTGAATATACCAATTCATGTTAATGTTTTTCTTATTTTCTTAAATGTAAACATAATGAGGAAACTTTAATCTTTCATTGAATTTGAGAATTATATGTCCTTTTTATGGTTAATTATATTTATAAGGTACAGCTGTTAGGGTCATAAAAATTTTATTTCAATAACGTTTATTATAAAGTTTATTAATCATTTAGGTAAATCAAAACATTTTATTTATTGCCATTTTAGCCATTCAATCGTTAATTATTAATAATATTTATCTTTTGGACTTTAACATTTTCAAATAATAATTTAATACTATCATATATTAATAGATTTATAGTTCTAATTTTATGCGTGTTCCCAAATCCCACCGATGGTCAGTGCTTAGATTAAAGCTGTGTATGCGTGTTCGCAAACCTTACGAAAAATGTTCTGTTCGCAAAACCCACGTTCGCATATCCCACGGACCCGGTACACAGACAGTTCAGGTCAAGCCAATCTATGGGATTGATTTTCAGCCCCGACTAGAGACACAAATTTATTTCAACACTATTGGGATTTGGTCAAAATTTATAGATACAAAGTTGGGTAGTTCCAAATAGTAAACATTCCGCACCTAACAGAGTATTCAATATATATTTTATGAAACTAAGTAAAATGAAGATTATAGAGCACCTGTGCAGCTTGTGGAAAAAGAAGATACTAGCTTGAAGCAAGAAGGTCTAAGGTTTTTACAAAAATAAAAAAAGGTTACTACGAGAAAGTGCTCTTGTGTGCTCATTCAACAAAGGAATTGAACAAAAAATTTTAAATTACAGTAAGTATATTTTGAGTACATCCCTGTATAAACCAGAACATGAGTTCAAAGAATTTGCTAAACTAATAGACCTCTTCATTTGAGTCATTCTGATTCTCATGGATGTGTCGAAGTCAAGTGTCCATATTGTGGCAAAGATGTTGGAATGGGCTTCAGTCATCAACTGAAATTAAATTTTAGGCTAGAATTTAATACATTGAATATTGAGCCAATCGTTGCTTCTTAAATTTAAAATATTGGTACCAATAGGACGTTCTACCGTAGTGACAATAAGCGACTAATTACAGATTATGTATTAGTTAACTTGCGTTTGTTTCGCTTACAATTAAAATAATTTATAAAATCCAGACAAACGTCAGATACATTTTTTAAGTGTGTTACGTGCATTTCCGGAAAGAAAAAGCACGCATAATGACTCAATGAGTGGTATTAACTTGTGTAAGTTATACTCCTTTCTTTTTATCTTGTAATTTCTCAACTTCTACTATTCTTTCTCTAATTTCTATTCTTATTTATTCTATTTTATTATCTGTATAATTTTTCAATTCTTCTATTTTTTTTTAAATTTTCAATTTGTTTTGTTCAATTTCTTGTAATATCTTTTACCACTTCTTGTAGTTCTCTTTGGCTATTGCCCAATTTATTTCCCATATCTTATATTTCTCTTCGGTGTTCTTCTTTATCTTCCTCTCTATTATCTTGCATTACTTTTATATTTCCCAACATTTCAAACATTGATTTTGGTGCCTCTACTCTCATCTACTTTACTTCATGTTTTTGAATGTTTTCTCCATCTTTTTCTAATTTTGTCTCCCCAATTATATTTTGTGCCTGTATTTCTCCTTGCCTTTCTAGTTCGTCAGCCATCTACCCAATTTGCTTTTCTCCTCTTAAATCCATGCTACTTTATTCACTATAAAACACCTTATATCTTACCACAAATATCTCACACAATATATCACTGTAACTTTTATATCTCACTTTTTGTTTAAAAATATATTGTAAATGTAAAATTATATACTGTTATGTAGGTATATTGGTGAGAAACCGTCTGCTTAATGAAATGATAGAAAATCATTGCAGTATGTGGTTATTTATTTCAATATATTTTCACACTACGTTACTAGCTTAGTTTTTTTATAAGATATGTTATAATTTCTGTCTTTTATTAAAATATCCTGAATGCTACAGACAGATTAGGAACGCATATTGGAATTGATCAACATTTATGCCCGGTTTTATAAAGTAGAGTTAAATATCTCGAGTTACCCCGAGGTTTTAGACTCGGGTTAAAATGCAAAGATCACTGTAAAAATATATATAAAGTAGAAGAAATCGGGCCACAGAACTGAGAACAGTTTTTTGTTGTGTGAGTCGGGCACAACATAACCTTAAATTTTCTGTGGATTAGTTGTTGTTGTTAGTGACGTGGAAAATTTGAGCCAAAAATGGATATTACCAGCAGTAGAAGGAGTGTGAACTTCTCGGAAGAAGAAATTGCTGCACTGACTGCATTTGTAGAAATCTACAAGCACATTTTGGAAAACAAAAAACGGATGCAGTTACAATGAAAGAAAAGGATAGTATGTGGGAAAAGGTATGTATTCTTTGGGCAGAGTCTGGATATACTCCACGAACAGGAAAGCAGTTGAGGGAAAAATGGAAGAACATAAAATAAGATGTAAAAAAAAATTAACGATGAGAAACAGGACTTTATTAATTTTCAAGTTATCCAATAAAAAACAGTGCAAAATAATTTTTGACAATAGAAAAAAATAATTTGCAATTTTATTTTGACATAACCTGTCATCGCCGCATCACAATTTAAGCATTTTGCGCATGCCAACAGCTAAACTCCAGAGTTAACCCGAGCCAAATGGTGGGGCAAGGTTAACTCATTAATGAAACAAATAGATAATACTACTGTCAGAAGTTTGACATTTCGACGTATTTATTTATTATCTGAAAAAGTAAAATTAAATATGGTTAAAAGCTTTAACGATAAGTCGAAAGAATTAATTTTAAATGTGTTAGCCTTTTTCGAGACTCATGCGGACTTCTATCAACAACAGGAAAAAACTTGTATTGAAGTGGCAGCGGCGGCGCTCAAAGTTTCTAGGAAGAGCCTGTACAGGTTGAAAAAATCGCCTGAAAATTCATACATCCAATTCACCGAAGCTATTGCGACAATTAATATAGTAAACAAAACTAAGGCAAACTTAAGATGTCTAAAATATCATGGTGTTTCCACTTATACCTGTAAAAGTTTGGGTCAAAACTGGGAGATCTCTACCTACTTGATTTTGACTGATTTTTGAGAGATTACTAAAGTTTCAGATTAAAAATTTTAGATGGCGCATACATCGCTCATAGTAAACTGTAACAAAGATCACACAGGGTGTGTCTATAATCTGGTACTGAATACAGACGAATGCTCGAATCTGCAGCTTTACACTGTCCACACAAAATACAGTACGACCCCATTTGACGAATAGTATCCATACTTATACACTATTTAGAAATATTCCTTATGAACTAATACTAATACCACATACATAAAAAAATCCGCATTGACATTGACAGAAAATAATTTATTTGACATCTCATCTGCCTTAAGTGATCTGTGACAAACTACGCTAGGACACGAACAATTCTAAACAGCGCCATCTTACAAACTTCTGGTAAGTTCTATGGAACGCAACAGGTGGTACTCCCAAAAATTTCGAAACAAAATCTAATCAGTGGATACACCAGGGTTTTTAGACATCTTAGGTAGACTCTATGATTTTCCATAAAACATAAAATGTATGTAGAAAAAGAAACAGTAACCGTGAAAAAAATTCATCACCGTTTCACGGAGGAATGGCCAGATGTATCTTGTTCTGCAAGATCGATTAATACTTGGATTCATAAAATTGGATTTAAATTAAAAAAATCAAACAATAGAAATTTTTTAATGAATTTCCTTCAATCCGTTATTAACATAGGCACGTCGTTTTTAAGAAAATTTACAAATGAGAAAACATTAATGAATTTTAAGCCTTTTAAGATGAGACTTGGGTGTATAGCAAAGGAAGTAATAGAAACACTTGGCAGGATGGTACATTGGCAACCTGGCAAGAAAACGGGCGATGGAAGTCGGTATATTATTGCCCACGCAGGGAATGAAAATGGATTTGTTTCTGACGCAGGATTAATTTTCAAAAGTAAAACTAAAAGTGGTGATTATCATGACAACATGAATGCAGGTAATTTTGAAAAATGGTTTAAACAACAATTTACTACAAATTTAAGTGAGCCACTTCTTATGTTTTTTCCTATCAATTTTCATTATTTATGCATTAAGTAAAACGGTAAAACTTAATACTTTTACAAACATATACGTCCATTTTCATTTTATATGACTGAATAATCGGAAATGAATACCTTTTCCAAATACACGTTCGTTTTTCCTTAAAAACTTAGTGGTGGTACGGCTATGTTTACATGCATTCAACTGAATTAAAATTCGACGTACGAAAAGTAACTAAATTTTAGTAAACTTTTGTTTTCTACCTTGGTGAATTTCCTTTTGTATATGAAAATGGCACCAATATGGTGAGGAACGAAGGAGGCATCCAAAGTCGTATAACCAGAGAACTTCAGAGTGCATTTTTAAATTCTTGTGTGTTATAATTGAAACTTGGATGTTTCTGGTGCAGCTACAACTCAAAATCAACGTCATCATCACGAATATTTATTTATATTTAATTTTTTTATTCAATTAAATTTTTGTGAATCACAGAACTGGGAAGTTTATGTCTTATATTTTTTTATTAAATTAATGTATTTTTAGAAAAGTCTATTTTGTATTGTCTTGAAGGGTTAAAAGATATAATTTAAGCGTAGAAAATTGTAGTAAAAGAATAGCTGCGTAATACGGGTTCCTTCTGAACCTACAATTACCCCATTTACCTAAAGGATATAATGCGGGAAAAAAGTAGGTGTGAAAACTATAATCAACAACCATATTAACCGAAGAACAACGCATGTGTCGTTTCAAGGTTAGGAAAACGTGCGACTGTGTAATTTCGAGTTACAAAAACGGGTAATGATGTTTAAATAATGTATAGTTATTATTAAATCTACCACATTTCATGAGGGTACCAGGACAATGAGGCATAATAATAAAACAGTTTAAGCAGATATTTAAATTTAACGCTTGAAACGTTTAGTTTTAAACGATTCAATCATCGTTGGGGTTTTTTTTTTGTCGTCTTTTAAGTGAAGATTGATTGGTTTTTTGTATTTTGACTTTGTAAGTTTAACATATTTTTTTGCAAAAATGGGAAAAATTGTTTTAGAAAATACTGATATTTAAATTTTTTTCATCTATAATATTTTTTTATACGATTTTGACATTAATAATTACAATTATTTTGAAATACGTATAAAAAGGTATATGTTAACTCACTTGTTTCAATATAATTGGGTAATATAACCGGATAATAAAGAGATAAGATTACTCTCATTAAATTTGTTAAGTTTGATATTCGGAACACGTATATTAAAATGTATTGGTCATACTTTTACATATTTAGTTCAGAATTGTTCTTTACCTTTCTAAATATTTATTTGTAATGTTCATTTTGTGTATGACTCATTTTAATTGGAACCGCCCGAGTATATTCTCTATTTATAGAATGATACAGAAAATGCAAATGCAAATTTTCAATAAACCGTTAAATTTCATGACTGAAAATTAATTTTTAAGGGCACAACACCATGATTTTTTTTCAACGCTGAAATAATTAAATCCTATTTCCCTTAATATACTTATAAATTTTTATCTTGTTTGTCATTGTGTATTCTATCGTCTTTAGTATATTTCCTTTCACGAAAATTTCTCTAAATTTTTTCCTACTAATTAATTATTTCCAGTTTTTCTGTATCTTTTTTTCTCGTAAATGTATTTTCGTCATTCTGGCAATTATATTTGGTTTCTTATATTTTCTCATCGGTTTTCTTTCCTACTTAGTGGATTCCTTTTTTAATGCTTCATTTACTTCGCTGATTTTTTTTTTTCGAATCTTACATTTCTTGCTGACATTTTTTTTGCTTTTTTTCTATTCTGTGGTTTTTCCATTTTATAACTATTTTCATCCATTTTCTTTTCCATATCTTTGACAAACTTTAAAAAAATCACTTGATGAATTCTATAAGTCTGTCTATCCGTCTGTGTCCCATAAAATTTTAAAATTCTTATTTCCGATTTGGATTTAGACTAAAAAAATTGCATTACGAAAACTTGGAAGAAGACTGAAGTTTTAAAAGTTGTGAAATTTTTTCTTTTATTAGTGTGAAATTATATAAAATTTCTGCATTAATTACATTATAAAATAATCCTAAATATAATTAACGACATTTATATTATAAAAGTCTGGAAAAGGCTGAATATTTCGAAAAATGGCCTTTGGATCGGAAAATTAAAAACATGCATTTAATACGATCAACAAAGCATGAAATAATATCAAAAATGACTCCCCATTCCCCATTACCAATGTGGGTGGGGTGGGTGAAAATTTAAAATCTTAAATAGGAATCTCTACTTTTGCTTTCAGATTCTAAAATTTTACTCTAGATGGTGCTGAAATCGCAAAATCTGACATTTTTTGCTATTGTCGAACATTTTTGGTTCTTATTATTATCTATAATTTTTCCTATGTTACAATCATTTCTCTATCATTTTTCTACTATTATCTCGCCTGTCCATTTCTTCTTTCGGCCTAGGTATACAATATACTATTTCATAAAAACTAAAAAATATTCGGTTAGATTTTATTTCGGTGCTTTTTTCTTTGGTGAGATTTTTTGGGTAAAGTTTAGAGAGAAGTCTTATAATACGGCTCTGTCTGCCTGTCCGTTTGTCTGTCGGTATTTATAACTCAAAAACGAAAAGAGATAGAGATAAACGGTCAACGGTAATAAACTCAGCATAGCTTATATATCACCCAAATAGATTTTCAAATTTTTATGACTCTGAATTAATATTTGAAAACAGATTTGAGATATCTTTCATGGTTCATGAGATAATGCATGTTTAGAAGTAGTCACGTGCCTGCTAGCGCGCAGGCGCTTCTGAAAAGGCGCTTATGAAAAGTCTTACCAATTTTGGAGCCCCTTAATATTTTTTTTTCCACGTTATTGAGCTATTTGATGTGGAAACACCCTATATAATTTAAATTACCCAATCAAAAAAATCCTAAATCTTGGTGTTTTCCTGTCTTCTCTTCTTTTTAATATACTTCTTAGTGCTTTATTCGGTACTACTCTTTCTGTTTTTCTAATCGTTCACGCTTTCAGCTTCTCTCCGTCTATTCTACTGGTGTTACCCTGTTTCGTGATTTATTTGACGCTCCTTTGGACCATCTCCTGTTAATTACTCTCTTAGTTCTTTTTAGGAGATACTTATTGACTTTACAATTTCTGTCCGTCCATCCATCCGTCCGTTCGTCCGTCCATCTGTCTATCTGTCTGTCTGTCACAGCACAGCGATAATTCGAGAAGAAACCGTTCTCGAATTATATTTTCTGTAATCGATAACAGGTCACAATAGATCGCCCACCCACTGTTTTTAATGACCTAAGTTAACTGCAACCGTCTGTCTATCCGTCTATCCGTTGCTGGGTTTATTTAGTCTTTTATGTTAAAAACAATTCTTATCTATTAATATTTCTAAAGTATTCACAATTCTAATAAATTCCATTTCCCTTTTGACAGTCAAAATTATTATCTTTTATATATTTTTTTGACATTTCTCTTTATTTTTTTTACCTTGATTAATTTTTTCCAATCAGGCTATTTAGCATGGTTGAAGTATATCAGGTTAGACATTGCGCAGGATATGTGACGTCACCTGGTGCCCATCAAAAATTTTTAATGTTTCATTATATGAGGTTATTATCTTTTTTGACATATTTTTATTTAATTTCACCTATAAACTGATTAAAAATGTATTGCGCTATGTTTGGTGTAAAAGTAATACTCGCTCTAAAAACAGTACAAAGTTTTTTCGATTTTCGAAGTGCCCTTTATTACAAAAACAGTAAGTTTTATATGAATAAACAAGTTAACATTTTTGGAATTTATTTTAAATAATACAAAAAAAGTTCTGTAAGATGTATTGTGTAATAGTTTTAAGTAGTTACGTATTCATTTATTAGTTAGCATTTTATTCAATAATGACAATAAAGCACTGCACAACTTATGAAAAAGTTTATAACATTTATTTTACATACCAACTTGTATGACTGTAAATCAAAGTTATACTCGTATTTACATTTGCCATATTCGTTCTAGAGTGTAAATTAAGCACTAGGTATATGAAAACCTAAGTAACATAAACCTACAATAAATGTGCATCAAAAAGTTTCACTGATAATATAAGCTATTTGAAATCACATTTTTTAAATAATTTTTTGATTAAACATTTATAAAATCACTAAAGTTAATCTAAAGTATTTTATTTGTTACATATTTGACAATTAGTTTCACGATAAAATTAGCCATAACATAATTGAGCATTTTCTGGTTTTTACATCTAACATTAAACAGTTTTTATTAATACAAAACACATCGGAATCGTAAAAAAAGTTTATACCTTTATTAAAGTAGTTATCAGTTTTGAGTGTACAATACTTTACAGTACATTTTCATTAAATATATAGCTGTAAAAAAATAAAAACCACCCGAAAGACACAATAACCCTATGCAATCCAATGTTAAATTATTTTGTTTGGACTACAGCTGACGTCATGCGCAAACTTGGACGAATTTGGGACGTCTGAGTGTCTAACCTATGTAATTTTTAAATCATGGCTATTTAGATTACGGAACTTCTGAGATAGCGAATATTTTCTGGTAGGGGGATTTTTTAGGATATACTGACTAAATAAATTAAATAAACAGATGATCTTGCCAATTTTATTATAACAAATAGATATAATTATTTCTTTGGCATTTAAAACCAGTTTGACGAAATAAAAAATATTTAAAAAAAATCCCCTATAAATGATGTCATTTTTCATCTAGCCGAACAACAACTCGTACAGAGGGTGACAGCTAGGCATGCCTAAGTACAAAATTTCGCTACGGGTGTTGACACATTTCGAAATCCAGAGGCAGGGGCCCCTTTTGCCCTAATAACAATATCTCTATTAAGTTGTATTGTGCCGCGTAGTCTATTAACTTGTATTTATGAAGTCCCATTGTGCTATTCAAACCCGACAAAAGTAGATTTAGAGATTTTAAACAGCTCCGGAGGCCTTTTTTCTGTGATCTCATTTGAAAACAACCATTGATAGATTTTCGTGAATGGGTAGGGGTTATACTAATTTTCTCTAAATGTGGCTTAATCACTTCTCGATTCTGTAGGATAGGTAGAGCGGTAAGTATAAGTTACACAGAGAAAAAATGTTCCTTACTTGTTTTTGATAATTTGCAATTATCTTAATTTTATAATTTTAATAATTGCACGAAAAATAGTGTGTATACCACGGCCGCGAAACTTTTTGGCGACCTCAATCAATAAAAAATGATAACAGGGTGGTGAAGTAATGAATGATTAAAATTTAAAGCATGAAAATTTTTTATTCGATGATTTTAATTTAAAAAATTAACTAATTATTATAGTACGTAATAGGCTGATAGTAAGAAAATTATTGGTTTTAATTTCGTGTCAACCTGTATACAAAAAATACGCAAGAAAAAAGTTTAACACTATTTTGAAAAATAGTTACATGATTATCCTTTGATGTTGGTCTTTTGTTTTTAACTATACAGGGTGTCCACTTCATTAATATTTTGACATAAAGTTTATAACCTAGAAAAACTTTATAATGGAAAAAGAAAGCGGAATTAAAATTTTAAATAAACGCTCGAGAACCTCATTACGTAACACTGATTATGTTATTGATGTTTTACTTAGACAAAAATATTAAAAATGTTTCTGTTTTTCATTAAATTTATTGTAATTAGTGATCATTTTAGTTTTAACTGTTATATATTTTATTGACTTTTAATTAAAATCCAATAAAATTTTCTATATTCAAAAATCAAATAAGTAACTAATTACTTGTAAATCTAATAGAGAAAAAAATACTGCGGACATGCATATCACTGGTTTGCTACATGAATTGCATAAATTATTCAACGTAACAAAGTATCCTTAGAAAGGGCCATCAAAGCCCCTCTGGATGACAGTTACTCGAAATAATGCATGCAGTTGGTTTTGTAAATTAAGTGAGCCATGACGGGGAGTGAAGAATCATTTTCAGTTTTTGTGGTTTAGAAAACGTCAATTGCACCATTATAATAATCTTTAATATTATATAATATTTATATTTTTATTTATTACATCTCTTGCCTGCAATAATAATTAGGGAAGAGTTGAGAATTTTTTGACATTTTGATGTTTTCTTTGAAATTTTACATCCTTTCTATATGTATATAATTTTTAGGAACACACTGTATATATAGAATCTATATTTATGCTAAAAAAATGTAAACTATGGGCAGAATTCTTTGAGATCAATCACCTGCAAAATTTAGTTAATAAATGTTTTTAAACCTAAAATCTTTTTTTTGCTTGACAATATCCAAATTTCGAATGCAGTGAGTTATTTCAAAGCAATTAACTATTTAAAAGAATGTAAGACACCCAGTATAATATTAAAATTAGTTATTTAAGTAAAATGTATTCTGACAAAAGGACAATTTCAGTGAGGTAATACGGAGGCGAAATTATCTTTTTATTCTTGATTAGACTTTTACGACGGGGGCGAAAATAAATTTTCTATTTGTGTATTCGTTGCCTTCGAAGCGAAATTACTAACACCCACCCCGACAGAAACTACGACTATTTGTGGGCACGTGTACAGGACACCGCGCATTAAACAAACACCATTATATTCTAATTCAAAATGAAACCTTTATATTGTCTATGGAATAATTTTATCAAGCTAAATTTTTTGGGATAATTCATTAATGGTAAATTTAAAATGTGCAATTAATCACCATCACCAGAATGACAGTAAAAATTATAACTTTAAAACTAGTAAAAGGAATAATCTCTGCGCGATTTTTCAAGACTACGGGCCCGTTTCCGTCAGCGGAAGAAATTCCGATTCGAAAAAATCGGAATTTTTCCAATAATTTTTTTTTCAATTTTTTTTCAACGAGTCTGTTGCGATATGGATATCAATCAACGCGTCTTGACTTACACAACACCTTAATAGAAATCAGTATCGATAAATTTGCTTTCCTTATCGAGATATCTCGAATAGAAGTTTAACTTAGTAGGCGGAACCGGGATCCTTGGACCCGAAATTGCTCATCTTCTGATAGAGCCTTTCTTTTTGAATAAAAACCGATAGCCGAAAGAATTTTCCGGATCGGTCGTACCGTTCTCGAGTTATCGCGCGCACAGACATCCACACATCCACACAGACAGACTTTTTTTTCGCGGAAAATCAATTTATTCCACGTTTCATGACATTTGAAGTCATTGGGAGCAAGAAAAATTTTTGAGATTTTTGCACGATTTCAATACTACGGTTTGCCATACTTCACCAAAGAATTGTTTTTTGGGTGTAATTTGGCAAGACCTCTTTTATAATGCTCGCTTTACATTATCCAATTTTTTTGTGAATAAATTCGTAAAGTCGCTTCGTGAAGAAATTTGATAACCTAAAACGTCAAATTTGATGTCACATAATTTTATAAATAACTTCATGAATTTCTTCACGAGTTAGAACTTGTTCTATTTTCGCCAACTTTTTTCTTGAAGTTCAGTAGTGCCAACTTAAGCATTATGTAAAAAAGTGAACAACATATTAATTTGCTTGTACATTAAAATTAAAATGGGAAAATTAAAGTATGATAAGGTAAGTTGAAAAATGAAATTAAATAAAACACAGTAGTATAACAAATCGTTTTTCAGAATACATTCTCATTTACAAGAGAGCAAACAATAAATCTTTTTATTTGCTATGAAAAACAGGAAGTGTTGTATCGCGTGGAGAGTCATCACTATAAAAATGAAACAAAATGGATAATGGCTGTAAAAGAAATTCAAGAAGAGTTTCATAACTTTTATAAAATTCAAATAAGTATTGAAGACGTTAAAACAAATAATTATATTATATTACCCAATACTTTGCAGAAAAAAAAACAAAGTATGGCCAGTAGATCTGCAAGTGAAAAAATTTATAATCCATCTTTAGGGAGTTATCACTAGTTGTATTTCCTGACAGACAGCACCTGAAAGAAGATGAGAGTCTAATTTATCGGAAAAGTTAGATACTACTGTTGAATATTACCAAGAATCAGTACAATTCGACGGAACCATCGAATAATTCAATAGTGAACTGACCTTTGCAGATATCGACATATTATGTAGCAGTTAAAGTTAGCTCACAGTAAAATCTGTACTTGTTTTTTTGTTCTTCTGGTACTAAATAATTACTATTAAACGTGGACGTATAATGTGTTGCATATATTTAAAAACTGTAAAAGAAGACGATATAGTTTATTCGTAAGACAGGGAGCCGAGTTAATCAGCGAACAAATTTTGACAGATGAGGGCAATAATCTGCAATAATTCAATGTGGCTGTGACAAAACTCGGAGAATATCAGAACAATGCCAGGCAGTTAGACAACACGTCGAGTGCAATAAACACTTTTTGCACGAGCTAGGCATATACAATATTTTTTCTACGTTCATGCACAAACCAAAAAAAAATTGAATTGGGAATTTGGAACCTTTGGTTTTCAACGATGTTGAAGAATATCGTCACCACTAATCAAAACTACACTTTTTAAAACACTCTAATGATGCTAACATAGTTAGCGAAAACGTACGTAGAGTATTTTAAAAAGTGTAGTTTTGGTTAGTGGTGACGATATTCTTCTACAAAAAAATTATTTAGTTGACACTAAGTTGACCAAAAAGGGCGTCGATTTGAATGCTTATATTTGTCATGATCACAAAACGCCGTAGTAGAACGTACAACAAAATGTTTAATGCTCTAGTGCAATAAAAAACAGTATTTCCAAACACTGTTCCAAGTTTTGTTTTTTTTTTGCATGAACGTAGAAAAAATAGATTTAGCTCAAATTAAAATCCTTTTATGAATTTCAAAATTTTAAAAAATTCGAAGAAAGATATTCCGATTGCTATGTGTATTTTTCAACACAGGTATTTGTATTTGATAAATACAAAAATGAAAATTATATGCGAATTAAATGACAAATTAATTAATTAAAATACTATTTGAAAAGATGGAGCAAAAATTTTTAATCCCCTGTATTAGAGAGTTTAGAGGAACTTGAGGCAGAAACTAAGAGGTTCGAAGTGCAGAGAACGACGGAGTATTTAGTAGAATATCAGCCACGATTTGAAAAACAAAGCCCAAAGAAGATACAAATACGTGATATCGTTGATAAGAGAACAGCCGCTCGACTGCGCAAGCAAGTCGCCTCAGCTCTCAAGGAACATTGAGAGGAAAACTGGAAACAATGGATTAACGAGCAGGAGGCGGCCTTATAGAACTTTACACTGCATGAATGTCTTAGCGCACAACACTAGGGAAAAAGCGGATGGTCTCAAACATGTCATGGAAAGAGAATGCATGCCAAACCAGCATGAGAACGAAGACGGCGACTTTGTTGACGAGGTAGAGGAAGCTGTTCATAACTACATAAATATTCCAACAAACCTAGATTTGGTCATATTCCACACTTCAGCAGAAGAAGTGATATAATCAAGTTCATTTCAGTGAAAAAAGCACCAGAATGAGATCAGATATCAAATATTTTAAAAACAAAGCAGTAGTACATTTTACAACAATATTCAACATAATATTAAGAATGAAATATTTCCCAAAAAGATGGAAAAAAGCTGACACCAATGGTGCCTATACCTAGAAAATATCACAGTTTTCCGTAAAATTACAAACCACTCAGTATACTTCCTGCTATCGCGGAAAGGATAATCCTAAAACGTCTGATCAATGAGACAGAAGTACTAAATATCATACCAGCTGAGCAATTCAGCTTTCATGACAAAAATTCGACTGTGAGACAGGTCCTAATACGTAGCAGGGTTACAACTTACAACATCAGACAGTCAACGGGAGATTGTTCCTGAATGTCAGCAAGTCATTCGACAGAGTATGGCACGAGGGCCTCATCTTCAAAATTATAATCCGACCTATCCACTCATTCCTGGCCAACAGATACTGCAGAATCAAAATGAGACACGTCCTATTAGATTACGGAGTACTGGGAGCAGCAGTACCCCAAGGAACAGTAAGATCATATATACGTCAGCCATTCCCCGGTCTCCACACAGTAATGCTCAGTTTGTATACAGATAACACCACAGTGGCGACACGAAGTTTTAGGCCTCACCTTGTCAAAGAACACCTTCAAGCACCTGAACGAATTAAAGGATTAGTTTATAAAATGGAAAATTGCTATCAACGCAGAAAAATCCCAAGCCATCTACTTTAAAATAAGACTAGAAAATCCTTCTTTCTGGAAATTTTAGGTACAAACATTCAATGGCAGGATAAAGTAACATATTTGGGGGTTACTCTCGATAAATTATCAATAAAAAGACTCATAAATGCAATTATTATTCCACTTACCATACGCTACCTTAAAGGCCTTGGGACAAACGTGTACGACAAATCGACAACTTATCCAAAATCAACAAAACATCCGGGTATGTGGCCACCGTTGTATATTCAGATATTGAAAATCCACCAGTGTTTTAGACACCATGAATGACCAGACAGAAAGGATATTTGGCGACTTGCAGAGATACCCTAACCAAGAACTCAGGGGACTAATTGACTACGAAGCTGACAATCATGGCAAACATGCACGCCCAAAGAGGAAACTCGTGAGAGCCCAATAATTTGCCAAACAGCGACAAACAAATATATTATTTTTAATAACCTGTTTTATTGAGTTTAGCAGAATTATATAGCGAAGACTACATACAACAGACTGACAAACGATCCTTCCGCGACAAGACCAAAAAAACCAGACAACCAGGAGAAGGGGCTTCAGTCGTTCCCATATCTACTGTGAAGAAGACTGGACAGCAATCCACCAATGCTCTTTGGCGATGAATACGGCCAAAAATATTTGATTATGAGTAACAGGGAACTTGGTTCTTAAAAGCCTCCTCCCAATATAGTCTGTGTCGCGGTCATGTTGGGCGATATCCCGGGGGTGGTGGAATAGGGTCACACACCCTGCAGTTTGGGGTGGAATACGGCCAAAAATAAGTGATTGTATATGAGTACCAGGGAACTTAGTTCTTAAAAGCCTCCTTCCAATATACTCTGTGTCGCGGTCATGGGGTATAACCCGGGGGCGGTGGAACAGGGTGCGTGGGATCAAGTACTGATTACAAATCCCCCAGACTCGAGCTTATAGAAAAGGATGAATGGATGGAGGCTTACAAGTTTCGGTACATTATCAAAGAAGGATAGAATTAAGACATAACCTACTACCAAATAATAATTTTATTTTTCGATGAATCCAAATATAGCAATTTGCCTTTATTCAAGTATATCAGATAAAGGCCAAAAAAATTTTGGGTTTAATATGTGATTAAGGGTTATAGAATCACACCTAGTAGGTACTATAATTTTTGATGGGGCTTTCACTGGAATTAGTTGTTTCGATATCTTAATAGGATGTCAGGACTAACATTTTTGTAATTTACCCCTTAATTTTTACGTAACGAATTATTTCATTGATTAGGTGCCAGGTTTCTTAGAATTTTGTTAAAAAATTGAGCTTGTGCTTGCATTCCAGAAAATAGCCAGATTTTGGAAAAAAATCTTTAACAAATAATGACTACAAATAGCGCGTTCACTTTAAGCGCATTTAGTAATAAAATTTAAACTGATTTATGGATCTGTTATAATTTATATATTAAATAGAGTAAATAAGTATTTTTGATAGAATTTGATTGATTTTGATTAACGATTTTCTTCTCGTAAACAAGCAACTTCCTGATAGCAACTTTTTAAATAAAATTTCAAGAAAAATCAAAATTTTTGGATATATTAAAAGAATAATTGTGTTAAAATTGTAGGATAAATTACTAGTGCTAGTCCATTTCTGGCTTCCTGTAACCGCATATCACCTACGTTGCATATCCTGCAAAATTGCATAAAAGTGGTGGGTATTTTAATAGGAAATAACCGTTTTAAAGTTGGTTTGTGAATGACCCTGTAGATTAAAAAAAAAACCGAATAAATAAAGTAATTTTATATAAATTCTCTTATACAGTTAAAACTTTGTAGGCACAAAACGGTAAATGTAGCCAAAAGCTGTTTTGAATAACAGAAATAAACATATTTTTGCATTCGTGAGAAGTGGCAATCAAAAGTCAAAGGGTTTGATTACGCTTTATGTGTTTGTGTTTCTTGAAATTGATATCGACGTGTTGTGGCGTGTTTACTGCATCTAAAGAATACTTATTATTTTCTATTTGCAATTTTCGAATATCATGTCGAATTGGTACATTCGAATTAAAATCGTGCAGTGTTGATGACAGGAAAAATTATTTTTTCCTGTAGATTTTAAGATTATACGGTTGTAAATGCATGTTACTACATACGTAGATCATGATTTTGATGGTTCTCTGAAAAATAACGAAAATGCTACAAAATCGTCAATTTTAGGAATTATCTAGATGACCTTAAGAGGCACACCACGTGACTTGCGTTGTTGCCGTTTAGAGAATTACCCAACAAAAATATGCTTGTATTCTAATAAATTTGGTGTAAAAATTATTTTTCTACAACCCATTACAAAAAGACGTCATTTTGTAATAGAATACTTTCAGCGAAAACTTGATTTTTGTCACAAGTGAGAGAAATTCTCATAGCGTTAACTTTCGTCTCTAGTGAAGAAAGTTAAATTTATATTTTCAAAAATTTCCCGCCCTCGTATCTACTGTTTTGATGAATTTACTTTATTAGTAAACAAAGACAGGAATCATTTCTATAATGCATCTTTTTTACTTTTGTTTAATTAAAAAGTAAAATAGAACCGTAAAAATACCGTGAAATTTAAAAACAATTTATATCTAGTTGCCTGGTTCCATTATAATTTGACGTTCCTCGTTAAATGTTTAGACTTGTCAGTTTCGACTTAAAACATTGTTAGTTTTTTATTTACCATGATTTGTGATTCAGAAAGTGATAGAAATTTTCCAAATACACCCCCAGAAATATATATAATATATTATTATGACATAAACAGGGTTGTAGAAAAAGTATAGTGTTTCACTCGTCGAAAGCATTTTTGAAGCTCGTCAAACTGTTCTCTCGCTTCAAAAAATGTTACTTTCGTCACTCGCAAAACAATATACTATTTTTTATTATCCCTCTAGTCAATTTTTTTTCTGCGCAGTACAAAGTAGATCGCCACAAAACATAATTATTCGTTTTTGGACGAGATCCCGCGTAATATAGCAACTAAAAGAATGGTATTTTTTCATGATATTTAAAATATTTATTAGAAGAGCGCGTCTGCGCTACTTTTTTCAAATTTATGTGGAAAAGAAAGTTTATAGTCTTTTCACTTTTCCTATAAGTAATTTAAAAAATTTGCCATAGATGCGTAAATTATGATTTTATTTGCACACCCTGTAGTTTTAACAGAAAATCTCACTCTTGATAAAAGTTTTCAAACCCAAACACTTTAATTAGCTTACCCTGTAGCAATAATTTGTAAGAAAATTTCACTCGTGATAAAAGTTTCTATATTCACTAATATCTATCGAATTGGATTAAAAATATTAAAAATGGACAGGATGATGCCAAAAATACGTAAATTATGATTAGTTTGCACACCCTGTAGTTGTAACAGAAAATCTCACTCCTGATAAAAGTTTTTAAACCCAAACACTTTAATTTACTTACCCTGTAGTAATAATTTGTAAGAAAATTTCGAATTGGATTTAAAATATTAAAAATGTACAGGATGATGCCAGAAATACGTAAATTATGATTAGTTTGCACATCCTGTAGTTGTAACAGAAAATCTCACTCCTGATAAAAGTTTTTAAACCCAAACACTTTAATTTACTTACCCTGTAGTAATAATTTGTAAGAAAATTTCGAATTGGATTTAAAATATTAAAAATGTACAGGATGATGCCAGAAATACGTAAATTATGATTAGTTTGCACATCCTGTTGTTTCAACAGAAAATCTCATTCTTGATAAAAGTTTTTAAATCCAAGCACTTTAATTTGATCACCCTGTAGTAATAATTTGTAAGAAAATTTTACTCGTGATAAACATTTCTAAATTCACTATTTTTTATTAAATTGGATTAAAAATATTTTAAATATACAAGAATGATGCCAAGAATAAGTTAATTATGATTTAGTTTGCACACCCTGTAATTTTATAAAAAAAACTCAACCTTGATAAAAGTTTTTAAATCCAAACACTCTAATTTGCTTACCTTGTAGTAATAATTTGTAAGAAAATTTTACTCGTGATAAAAGTTTCTAAATACTCTGATCTTTATTAAATTTGATTAAAAATATTGAAAACATACAGGATGATGCCAAAAATACGTAAATTATAATTAGTTTGCACACTCTGCAGTTTTACAGAAAATCTCAGTTTTGATAAAAGTTTTAAAATCAATAAAGCTTTATAAAATTGGAAAACAAATACTATACCTAATTAAATATACCAATAATTCACAGTAATTATGATTAAAATAGAACACTTTAATTTGCACACCCTGTAGCATAAATTTGTCATAAAATTTTACTCGTAATAAAAGTTTCTAAACCTAATATTCTTTATTAACTTGTGATAATTTCAAAAATGTACTTATATTTTGATACGATTATTTTTTTTTAAGTTGAGTATTATTTTTATTAAATTAAATTACTTTTTTTGTAATTATACTAAGATTTTTTCTGAGGTTACATTGATTATTTTTTGTTATACGGTAATACTTTTGGTTGTACTAGTTTGGATAATTTTTTTTTGTCTTTTCAAATAAACATTGTGTTTGTCTACCCTGTATATACCTGAGTAAACGTACCAGGAAAATAAAGAAATTATTTGTACATTGTTTAAATAACAAATAAGCTTTATTATTCATTAATTCAATAATAGTGAAATTTTATTAATTATAAAAAATAATATAACAAAATACATACATTTTTATTGTTAATTACCCATTTAAAATATTAAGGTGTTTCGAACATAGGAAAGTGTGAAATTTTTTTAAGTTTTACAAGTAAAAAAATAATTGAAAATTCCATTTCATTATTTGTCATTGTAAGTATTGGAGTAATTTAAAGATTTTCTTTGAATTTTCTAAGTAACAATAATACTATTTTAACAAAAATGTACCTCGTAAAAAACGTGTTGCTTCGGCTAATTTCAGGTCGATGAAAAATGAAAATCACACTAATTTATTTTTCCAAAGAAACATTATCGAGATTTTAGCAAAAACTGTATTTTTGGATTTTTTTTCCAGCTAAGGCCAGAAATCTTAAAATCTTAAAAACGATACGTTTATTTCTTCACAACGATTTACTGTTTGTGTTAATTGGAATAGAATTTTTTGGGTTCGAAAAACTGACATTTGGCAAAATCGCTCGACCTTCGGTCTCGCGATTTTTCCATGTCATTTTTTCTCATAAAATTACTGATTGGCAAAATTTTTGGTTACAAAGAGAAATTTATCCGAAAAAAAAAGCTCTTGTGTTTTTATTTTTGATTAAACTACCGAATTTAGATAAAATCACTCCTAAATGGACTTTTGGTTTTATCAATCGGTTTGTTTTCATATTTTTGCCAAATAAACTAGTTTTCGTGGAAAATAAAAAATTATCACTTATAATCTAGGGCATGAATTATTGCCGGAAAATTTTTAAGTACATGAATTTTTTGAACATTATCACGAGTCGTGATAACTTTCTTTAAGAAAATTTCACACCGAAATATTAAAAAAATACTATAATGATGACGGTTTTTGATAGTAAATGTAAATGTCTTTTACTATAAACGTCGAAAAATTTCCAGTGTAATTTCCTCCTTTACTCCAATTAGGAGAAAAATTGCGAAACAATATATAAACAGATGTATAACTTATCAAATAAAAATTGAGTTAAACGTCATCTATTAAAATGTATTAATTAATTATTAATCGAAGTACTACAGTCCACTTCTCGACCACGCACAAACAGCATATCTCCTGCATTTTTCATTAAATTTGGACGAAATTATAATTTATATTTTCGTTAAAAAATTATTTTTTATCTACAACAATAATTTTCAAAAAAGACAAAAAAAAACTTTCAATGTCTGTAACCCAAAAAATACTATTCCAATTGACACAAACAGTATATCGTCGTAAAGAAAAAATGTACACTCAAAAAATTAAATATACTCCGTTAACAAAATAGGTTCTATTAAGCTCTTAACGAATTTTTTTTATTATTGTTACATAATATTATAATTTTAACAAAAAAAAACCTTTGCATAATAATTCGTTTTCATTGACAGTAACGTGTAAGATTTATATAATAAATCCTACATTATTAAACTAATGAAAAATATTTTGTCTTGCATATAAAATTTTATCATATGAATACTATTCTTTAATTGACATAATAGCAATTTTCTGTTAGCCATTGACAACAATTTTATAACCGTAACTTAAAAGATATTGTTACATTTATATTATTTTTCTGTTGTACTAAGTTATACTTTGCTAATGTTATATAAACTATTGTTTATTTTACATATATATATAGTTATTACAACCAATTATTAACTTAACGAAAGAATATGTTTATCTATACAATAATATTCTGTTAAAATAAAAGAAATAATATAGTATTAATTTTAAACTGTACTGATATAAATCAGAAGTGTTACGGCAATCTATATAATATTAAATTAACAACTCCAGTGTAAAGTTGACAAAAGTACTGTTAAACTTCTAAGAACGAAGTTACGTCGGTGTTCCAGGAGTTAAACTAGAGCTGCGAACCTTTGTTTTCTCCTGTTAAAAACATATTTCGCTAATGCCGTTTTAGCGATAGTTCCGAAATACTATTAAATAAAGCATAAATAACACATCTCTATATACGGTTTGCTTGGGGGTATGTGTTTTCGTTCGGTAGTTGTCGACACAGTGCAGGTTGTGAGGTATCGATGTAACGTTTTTGTAATGGTTATAAAAAAAAACAAAAAAGGTGTTTTTTTGAAGAAAAAACAACTAAAAATAATTTTCAAACAAATTGGTATCTTTGAAGGGGAGAAATTGAGCCAAAAGTGTGTTGGTAAGTACCTTAATTTATTATGAATTAGATTAAGTATACTTGTGGGTATTTTATTGAACTTATAGTAGGGTATTATAATTATATGTGTTAATTATAACCTATAATAACCTACTAATGGTAGAGTTTGTGTAAATTTAAATTTTACTCTAACATTAATCCTGTTTTAGATAATAAAATATACGTGGATACAGTTTAATATTTCATTTTTTTTAATATTATAAACATTTATGTTGTAGATTGATGTAAAGGCCATTTTAAATGAATATAACGAGGGAAAATCCATATTAAAAATGTCAGAGAAGGGTCTGACAGAACTTGCAGAAGCTCATCGACAAATTTTGGTAGATAAAATCGTCGATCACTTTATTCAACATAATAATAAAATGAATGTGTCTATGACCAAAATTCTTGCTGACCAAATTATAACGCTATTCCCATATGAAGTCAAGGTAGTTTATTTATTTAAATTTATTGTTTACTCTTAATATTTAAAAGTACGATAGGTAGTTCGAATTTGGTTTTATAATAATATAATATTATAATAAATAAAACAATTTATTTATTATTATTTTTTATTTCAGGAATATTATTTCGCTCCCCAAAAAAATAAGGCACCAAAGGGAAAACTCTTGGCCAAATATTATAATAATATAAGGAAACTAAAATCTAGTGGGCTGATAGAGGCACCTTCGGTCAAAAAGAAAATATATACAGAGTCCTCTTTAGGTATTTTTATGACTTAAGAAAGGTTTTATATAAATACACCTTTAATTAAACTTTTTTGACAGTCCTTCCTGAATCTGAAGAAGATGCTGAAATGATAAAGGAAAAACTAAAATATATGCAGGAGGAGGAACGATGGGAGGAGATTAAAGTTTTTTGGATAAAGTGCCAACATTATCGAAGAAGATTTTTGGTAGAAGACGAAAGCAAAAATTTAATAACAATTTTAAACGAATGGCTGTTGTATAGACATCCACTGGGATACACCTTGGTAAGAATTTACATTTTGAATTTTTTTATAAAATTATTTGATATAATTTTTTCCAAAAATTGTGATAACTGTCACATATTTCTTTCTTTTCAGATCGAAATAGATTTTCAGTATTTATTTCCTGCTGCAAGCAATATATATTTGAAGTGGCATTTATTTGCTAATGCGGCATTAGCAATTTTTAATTGTAAAATAAAAGAAAAAAAAAGTCGACTGCTTCTGGAAAACTTAAAAACACAAAAGGATATTTCTGAAGGTTGGTTGATAATCTTATTTAAACGCCTAAATTTAGAGGAGACTGTAAGTTTTAACTGTGAGAAACAGAAATTAGTGTTTGTCTCAAAGTTGAAAGTTGCAGAGCCTCTAGTGGCAAATTCTCGAAATATACGTTACGTACTTCTGCTGAGATTTAGAGACAAAAAGATGCTAATTAAATTGATTTATCTTCCTGAATTACAATATATTTTTTTATTTAAGATGGACGAAATGTTGGCATTATCTTCCTCTTACATGCAGCTATTGTGCCAACATCCAAGAAGGTACAAAAAGTGGGAACTAAAAAAGTTTTAATTAAATACACCATAGCTGATTCCCAAGACGCATTTATGGTAACGGGTGCCAGTTTACAGGAAGTGGAAACTAAACTTTTATTATTAAAAAGTAAAAAGTTACCTATTCAACCCCACCTAGTAGTCATTTATGATGACAATTTATTTAACCCCAAACAATATTTGGTTTGTTGCGACCAAATTAAATACACTTTTTTTTCTCCAATTTCGGCTCTAAACTGCTGCCTTCAATTGTATCACGTTTTTAATTTAAATTATCCAATAGAATGTGTAGCTGTCTGGCAATTTTTACAAATTTATTTTTTAAATATTAAAACTCAACATGATGTGGTACTTCCAAACATTACTATGTTTATAAATGAACTAAACAAAAATGTTCCGATTTAAAAAATGTTAATTTTTTCCATTTGAAAAATAATGGCTGATGAAAACCTTGCATTCTTGCAACTAATTTTTATGTTATTAATATTTTATAAAGAATCTTAAAACATGGTTGTTTTGAAACTTTTGTAATTATGTAATATTTTTTAGTTTTTAGTTGTAAAAAATACACATTTTCTTTTTTCCAAGTATTTTAATTTATTTAACCTTTTACCTTCATACATATATTTTTAAAAACGCATAGAAAGGATGACAAATACAAAAATGCAGACGAATTTGCCTCAAATGAAATACTTTGTCTTCAATTTCATTCTTTCTTGGAATTTTAGAAATTATGAACTTATAAAAAGGACATTTGAATCATACATAGCTGTTCTTAAATATGCCAATTAAGGACATTTAATTTAAAGTTCATTTGTGTAGTACGGAAAGTATTTTTTTATATAAAAAACAAAGCTAAATACATGACTAAATTATTTTTTAAATATTTTTAGAATGACTTACTAACCAAAAAATAACTTTTTGGTACATACTGTATATAAATATAGTTAAAATAACAAACTGAAGATAGGTTTAAAAGAAGTATAAGATTAACTTTAAACGTATAATTTGTACTATTTACGATACCACGTGTTACTTGTGACATCGTCAGGTGTTAGTTTAACAATAGTTTTCTATCAATATAATAATATATTTTTATAAATTTAAAAGAAACGTTATTGACATAATAGAGTATCCATACGTATATTTAATAGTTACACTATTAACGTTTCACAAAATTGTTGTCAATTTATCAACAGTTTTCTATCAACGGAATAATATACTTCTATAAATGCAAAAGAAACAATATTGACATAATAAATTATAAATATATATATTTAATGGGTAACATTATTCGTGTAACATAAAAGTAATTTTATGAAGACAAATGTTTACTATAGTATTTAATATATAAACTATTAGCCTAAGAATTATTGTATTATTGTGGTAACAGAAAAGTCATTATATTTACGTGGTTTTATTGTTAGTGGATAATTAACAAAACTGTTTCTGTCAATTTAACAAAATATTAGATTGACCAAATAGGGATCTTACTATTATTAGTGCAACATACATTTTTCGTTGTATTTACTGATAAAATTTTCTGAGTGTACCTTTCAATCAAGGCCCTATCTCATAAAACTAGCTGACAATAGCAATCGGATAATTTTGTACGATTGTCACGAAAACTTGACAATTTCACTATAATTCCTGTTTCATAAACCCGATTATGACAAATGACTATGACTGGCGAAATATGCGACTATGACAACCATTGTCAGCTGTTTTGAAAGATAGAAAATTCAAATATAACAATGATTACGACAAAATTGTCGAATTGTTAATGCTGTCACGACAGAGGTTTGAGGTGTGTCATCTACTGACAATTTAGGATTTTTAACTGATAGCAATCGCTAAACAGGTTTAAAATAGTGGTGAAGTCACTGTAAAGCATCCGTAAGTGAATAGTGATGAATTTACTGCTAAGTAGTAGTAGCGACGACGAAGAAGTAATAAGAAAACCAAGAAAATTTAAACTTAGAATAAATTATACTGAATTCATTGATTTCCAAAAATTTTTACATATAAGAGTGCTTAATTTATGTTCATTTATGTTCAATTGCCTCTAATGTTGACATGTATAAGCCTAATTGAGAGAAGTATGATCTATCAAATTGCAGACAAATCTAGTTTTCGATATATTTTTTTCAAAAACATCGCATTTATTGCTCGTTAAATTCATAGCACAGTGACTTTTATTTTCTGACATACAACAGTTAATTGTACTTATTTTTGAAATAATACGTTTACCTACTAACAATCAAAACATTATAATCAATTATACATTTTAAGTGTGTGTAATTGTATTGAGATATGATATTAGAATGTAATATTATCCACTGGAATATCATTCAACGCTAATTGATCAGTGTATTTGTCGTGCTTAACACTCGTTTTTCTGTCTCGAAAATTTCCAGCTTTTTCTTGTATATTTCTATATCTAGAAGATTGGCTTTTTTCTCATGGATTTCCACTTTGGAATTTTTTTTCTTTTCTTTGATTTTGTAAAGCGTCTGTCTTTTGTTAAGACTCTTGTTCCTTTTTTATGCGCCACACTTGAACTCGGTTCCGTTACCATTTCATTTTCAAGAGTGTCACCAACTTCTTCTATTTCCTTATTGTCGAATTATGAAATTAAGGCGGATCTGCACATCCAGAATATTCGGGGAGTGGAAGTCCATCGATTGATGGAAAATTTTTCCCAATAACTTCAAAAATGACTTGTCTGAAATAGTTTTTCTCCTGTTCCCGTTTTACTTGCAATATGTCATTTGAAAGCCCTTGAAAAACTTTATTCATAACAGTCAAAATTATTTCTCCAACTGTCACCTGTCAAAAATAAAAAAATTTGAAACTTTAACATTAAATATCTGAAAAATTCGTGGATACTCGTCGGGAATGAACCGATTATTTTTGTTATCCCGTTTACCTGAAAAAGTAATAAATCATTAGTAAACATTTAATTCTTATTTTCAATAAACTTTAGAGCTTTTAGTAGAGAATGAAAGTTTTGTAATAGTTACCCATAGTACGTTTCCTCCAATTTTTTGGTTTGGGATTTGCTTTCCAGTTTTCTTAAATATTCCCAAGGCAGATATCTCGTCCCATGTATCGACTTTTAATTTAAAATTAATTCTGGGTGAAAAAGCTCCAAAAAAGACATCGTTTTTATCTTATATTGAGCACTGCAACTTTGTTTTGTTCCTTTACCACTCTTACCCCATTTTTCAAAAAATCACAATATATGTGTATCACCTATATCAAATGGTTTTAAGAAAATCGAAATATGATTATTAATCCAGTCATTATATCCAAATACGAGCTCAAGATTTGTAAGTGAATGTGACACAACGAAACTTGGACATATTATAGCAGGGGTTTAAGAGAGCTTAACTTGAGATTCTCGACTGAATTGTCCTCTCAGAAAATCCGCCATATTCGAAATAACTCTGCTCTCCTGCATATTACGCATATGGTTTTTAATCGTATTTCGTTTCTTTTTTTCAAGCGCTACAAATAAGGTGCATGAAATTTTCGCCTATCGTTGACCGTTTTCGAGATATTTTCAGGGCCTATGTTTTTAAATAATTTTCACTATTTCTCAACTCTCTGTCTTTTTCAAAATGTTAATAATTATTTTATGTACAGTCCAACGAGAGGATTTTTCAATTTTTTGATTGGACAATACATTTTTTTACTACAATTTTTGGTTATATTATTGCATACTTCAGTATTTTATCTATGTTGCAACAAAAGGTTTTCAATTTGCTAATTGCAAAATTTTTGAATAAATTGTTTTACTCAAATAATCTAACAATTGTCATTTTATGTAAGTTTGTTTATGAAATGCATAAAAATTTTCATAAAACGTTTTCTTTCGCCAATTATTTTGGATCATGATCTTCAAATCATGTTTCAGTTTTACCGTTTTGATTACAAGAACATGTTCACCTGTCAAAAGACGAAAGAACAGTCCCTACTTGTCAATCAGCAGTTGTGCAAATTTAGGTTATGCTTTTAATTTATAGAATATATAGTGGTTTCTTTACTGATTTTTTATGTGTAATAATGAATAATTTCACCAAATAACCATAATCGGATTTTTAAGGAAGAGCCTTGGGAAGAGCTTTTAAGAGCTTCATTGCCATGAGATGGCACGTTCATAATCTTCGTCGCTTAGAACGATGCAGTAATATTTTGCTCTGGATCATGTGTATATGTTTAAAACTTTCATTTTAAAAATACTTTAATTAATTATCCTCTGTCTTATCTTTTTTGAGGTTAGAAAACATTGATTTGGATCTGTCAATTACACATTTTCAATGTTTCAGGGGGGAAAAGGAATTACTGATCATGATCCAAAGTTATGAGTCGAGTGGGGATGAATCACAATTCAAATTTGCTCGAAAGAACATGATTCGGGAACATAACGCGTTTTGATTCCAGGAACATGGTCGAAAGAAAGCAGCTATTGTCTCCGCTATAATCAAATTGTCATAATTGGTTTGTCATTGTCAACTAGTTTTATGAAATAGGGCTCAGTATACATTTTGGGCTAGTTAGATTGATCTTTCTCCAGATTTCTGACCATAACTTAAAAAAAGCCGAAAAACATATTTTTTGCTAATATCTCGATAATTCTTTGCAAAAATATATGAGTAATTTTCAATATCAACAACCTCAAATTAAGCTAAAAAACTTATTTTCCATTACGTACACGCAATTAAGAAAAAAATTGTAAACTAGTGTAGTTAATCAACTAGTACAATTTGTTCTTTAACAGTGTTTTTACTTGACACATTATTTACATTATCTTCATTTTGGTCGACGCCTTCATCTTAGACAAGGATAATTTATTCATAAAATAAAAAAATTAATATTTTGCGGTGCTACCCTTGTAGTTTGTCGGTGATAAAATATTTAAAAAAGGGGTGGTGACCCGCCTGCTAATAAAAAAGTTAGTAGTTAATTTTCTGTTAAATTATTAATACAGTTACAAATCATTATAGTTGGAAAATTGATGGAAATAAGCTAAGGTAGATACACCGACTTTTCCATAAGTTGTATATGAATAATTTATTCCAGTAGCAAATAGAACAGAGACGGATTAACCAATACTAGTTTCAAAATTATAAAATTTGTTTATTGTATGTAATAAAAGGTTGCCGAATATTGAATTGTCGAATTCTATATAACAATAGAAACGTGAAAAATGTTCCTTATTATTAAATAGTAGCTTTTTATTTACCTCGCAAGTCTCTAGATCAGATATTTTATTTATATTTATAGTAAACAATATAAGTCGTTTTAGTTAAAATCCAAAACGTACGCATTACAATGCGGTAAAGAGTTTATTAAATTTTTTGCTTATATCTAAATTAAATTTCGATGAAGTCCTAAGACAATCTGATATAATTAAATAATTTTTTTAGGAATACAAATATCTTCAAAAGCAAATATTTTTATTCTATTTTTTAATTAACAAAATCTACAATCTAGGATAACTCTTAACAATAATATTTTTTTGTAATATTTTCTAATAGAAATTAATGTTATTACTTAAAACGGTCCTGTAGACGATAGTATAAATAAATTGGATTCTCGGTTAATATTCTAGGACAGAAAGCTACTAGTAAATTACAGTATAATTTCCACAAATACACATGTAGATCAGATATGAGACAAATTGATAGTGTAAAGGCTACCCTTCCGTCATTATTTCTTATTATGTCCATCTGAAAAAGCGCCTGTTTAACAGCCACGTTGTCATTTCAACCCTATACAGAGCGTCCCAATATATTAAATACGAATATTCTAATTAAACTGAGGTATTAAGAAAATTATTGTAAAACATTGTAGTTTTTTTATTATCCGAGTTTCATTTTTTTTTATAAACTGTTGGCCATATAATTAAAATTGAGAAATTTACCTAACAAATTTATAAATTGGAGATGGTAAAGACATAATTCCTAGAATTACTTCTAAAAAAAATAAAATTTTCAAAATTTGAGTCTTATGCGAGGTTTTGAAAAATATAACTAAAGCTTCTAATAATCCAGTTTTCTCCAATTTGAGCTCAAAATAGGACAGGTTTACCTATTTTTAATATAAACTATCACTTTTTAAGTATTATAATTTTTTTTGTGCCACTTTGTATTGGAGTCAAACCCCAAACACGATATTAGAAAGACATAATATTAAATGTTCAATTGAATTTTATTCATTGAGGGCATTATAATAGATTGGGAAACCGTAATTGCCGACTTTTGTTGTCCAATGACAAACCAATAAAGGCAGTAGGGCAGAAAGGGGAGGCCCAGCAGCCATTGCTACCCATATAATATTAATATACCCCAGGGGGTGAAACGTTGTTTGCACCAGAATTTTTTTTCCACAAAATAATGAATTTTTTCATATAATTAATCTATCTTATTGAAATAGAAACTTTTCCAATTAGAAAATTTCATTACGGGAAAATATTGGCATCAGTTCTCATAGTTAAGGAACCAAAAATCCTAATGTAAAAATTGCATATGCTGTAACTTAGGAAAGAAATTCATTGCTCACGTCTGGCATGATTCCTCAGGACTCATTTAAAACTAAGTTCCGACTATGAGAGATATAATTCCTAACCTAACAAATATTAACAATCTAACCTAACAAATTCTTCGCTCCGCGTTCGAGGGACTCTATAGGGTTCATTTAAATATATAAATCTAAAGATCATTTTAAGTTTAATTCTTAATCCAATAATTATTTCCAATCTAAAAGAAACTTGGAAAATTAAAACGAAATATTTTCGGAATTGATAATATTTACGTCGCAGCGATTGATTAGAAACTTGGAAAATAAACAAGTGACCTTTGCGAAGGTAACGACTATTAATAAGAAACGCGTAAAATAAACAAGTGAGTGATGTCGGATTTAATAAGCATGTTTACTTTGCTGTGATTGATCAGAAACTTGGGGAATAAATAAAGGTCAGATCAGTGGAGATTACGACCACTGATAAGAAACGTGTGAAATAAGCAAGTTAGCGCTGGATATTTTCGAAATCGATTAACATATTTACGTCCCGGCGATTGATCAGAAACTTGGGAAATAAACAATTGATAAAATTTGGGAATATTCACTAGTAATCTCCCTAGAGCTTGAATTATTACCGGAAAAGTTTCCGGTTATTAATTCAAGATCGTGGGGCATTCGGTAAGAAAATTTCACACCTAAAAAATTTAAAAGTAATTAATTACTTATTTGACATTAAGATTGGAAGGAAAGACTAGTTTTGGTCTAGTTAGTCATGAGTGTTTGTTGGTATGTTAAAAGTTAAGTAGTAATTTTTTAATTTTGATTTGCACAAAAAGTAAACAAAAAGTATTATATGAATCAAGCCCATTACAAGTGTCATTATTTTGACATAATTTCCACTTATTAATTTCGTCCAGGGTACCCTGGAAGATGAAAATTTCCGGAAATTTTTTGGGTTACCATGGTAACCAAACAAAAAAATAGACTCTGATTGGCTTAAAAATGGCGGTGTGAAATTTTCCAACTAATAATAAGAAATTTTCGAAATTGATAAACATTAAAGTGTAGAAACTTTTTATAAATATGATTTCGTTGAAGTATAGAGGTTTTTTTATAAATAAAATAAGACATACTGCATTTCTTACTTTCCTACTAGAAATGTATCATAAAAGTACCCCAAATGTACCCCATGTACACAATTTTAACTCAGAGGATAGGAGCTATGTAAAATATTATCCAATATGCTCCATATTCCCCAGAGTGCACACCAATACTTTTTTGTTACTTCACCAACATAATACTTCCACATCGTTAATTTAGATGAGATGAAGAAAAAAAAATGATGGGTACTCCCACCCAACTTTCCGTACACTCCTAGTACCTAAAGTAATTGTTTAATCGATTATTTTAGTTTTTCTGTATCAAAATACATTAATTAAATTAGTTTAAAAAAATTAAAAAAAATTAAATTTTTTGTAAATTTTTTTTTTAACTTTTTATAATTTTGTATAACTTCTAAGTATTATTTTAAAATTATGAAATATTTCACACGTTATGTACTTTTTGATCCCTTTCGGATGTACTATTTACTTTTTTTATTTGTTTTACCATTTTCAATATAACAAAGGGACAAAAATATATAATTTTTTATTTTGGTTATAATAATTACAATGTTAAATTCGAAGAGACTAAAATATATTCTATTCATTTATATTACCTATCGAATGATATAAATCCCGTTTTAATATCTGTAATATTTTTAAAGTTATTCAATTTTTTTTAAATTTATAATAAATTTCAAAAAATTTTTTTACAAATTCTACAATTTTTTTAATAAATTTTTGAAAAAAATCACAATTATAGAGTTTTTTACTACAAATTTAAGGGTATTATTTTAATTTTTAATAATATTAACATTACAAAAAAAAAACCTTTTTTTGCATAATTTTAAAATCAATTAATAATTAATATCTCATTAAATTTTATTCAAAATGGGAAACAGACCTTTTTAGGTTTTCTGTATTAAAATGCATTAATAAATTTAGTTTAGAAAATTTAAAAAATAATTATTAAAAATTCATGGGATTGAATTGTTTTAACTTTTTACATTTTTTGCTTTAACTTTTACAAATACTATCTTAAAATTATCAAATAATTTACACAGATAGCACTTTTGGATCCTTTTCAGTTATGCTATTTACTTTTTTCATTTATTTTATACTTTTTCATAAAACGAAATTACAAAAAATTTAAAAAAATTCTTTATTTTGGTTATAAAAATTACAATTCTAAATTCTAAGAAACTGAAATACATTTTAAATTTAAAGTTTTATATTATATTTCTAATGGTGCAAATCCAATTTCAATAATTTTAATGTTTTAGAAGTTATTCAATTTAGTTTAAAATCGTAATATAATTTTAAATGTTTCTTGGCCAATTTTTAAAAAAAATTTACAATTTTTGTAATAAAATAAATTTTGAAAAAAATTATAATTACAAAATAAATTATTACAAAATTTAAAAATATATTTTTTAAATATTTAATATTAAAATTTAATTTAAAAAAAATTTAATAAATATAAAAATTGCTTCAAAATTAAAATAATAACTTGCGCGAAACTATGCCGAATTCGAAAAAAAAGTAGAGACAAAATTTGTAGAAAATTTTATGTTCTACAATTTTGATTTCGTGTAATTTTTCATAAACATTCATGATTTTGGCTCAAAATTAAAAAAAAGTCGCAAATGTCTATATATATTTTTATTCACGCCCTCTAGCGGCGAAACTGTGAGGAATTCAATAAAACGATAATGACAAAATGTGAAGAAAATTTTGTGTTCTACAATTTCAATATCCTGTAATTTTTCATAAAAATGCATAAATTTGGCAATTAAAAAAAAAATATGAAAAAAATTTATATTTTGATAAATCTGGCAACAATGGCAATGTTTTTTGAAAATTTTAATCAACAGTAAAAACACAAGAGCTTTTTTTTTATCGGATAAATTTCTCTTTATAACGAAAAATTTTGCCAATCAGCAATTTTACGAGAAGGTCGAGCGATTTTGCCAAATGTTAGTTTTTCGAGGAAAATTACTGATGGAAAAATTTTGAGTTTAAAAGAAATTTATCCTTAAAAAAAAGCTTGAGTGTTTTTTGGCAAGATAAATTAACGACAAAATATAGAATGAACAACAACAATAATTATCTATATTGATACAATTACATTATTTCATTATTAGTATTTTTTATTATTTTATTATTCATCTTCCATATTTCAATATCAACCAAACAAATAATTTTAACTGACAGAACTAAAGTTAAAGTGACGTGCCGACGCGATTCACAGCTACTAGATATAGTCTGATTATGAGGAACATGCATTTTTATCGTGAGGAACAGGCATTTTTATCGCGATAAAAATGGATGCACCTTTTTTATCGCTGACAAACTGACAAACTGACAAAACTGTCATCATTAAATGACACATTTTACATAGGAGTTAATTTATCATCCGAAATTAAACTATAACGTATAAAAAATATATGCTATAAATTGCCATCTTGTTCAATAATGACGTCATCACTTATAGCAAATATCACTTCCGGTTGTCCAATTAACACCAAAATCTATACAGGTTGTTCCCTTGCTACCCTTAATATGTATATAAAATTTCATCTAAATCGATCCACCTGTTTAGACGCTATCGTGTTCAGGCACACATACAGACACACAGACAAATAGACACACAGACAAATAGACACACAGACAAATAGACACATACACAGACACACACACAGGCAGACATCACGCTAAAATGGTAGAAATGGAATCAGGTGACCTCAAAACGTAAAGATCCGTTAAAATCTGGGTATGGCCAAAAAATCATGATCGCAATACTTTTCTTCTATACAACTTTGTTGGGTTCGGAAAGTAAAAAGGACTGAAATCTTGACTTTTTGCGGCTTTACCAACTTAATACTTTTTCTTTGATAATATTTTAATTAATTACTACATTTTAATATAAAATATTTAGAATAATTCTCATTTTAACTATATAGCTATATTACTTTCGTACTGCAATATTTTTCTCTACTTGACCAACCTAATACTTTCTCATTGGTTGTAACTTTTAATTAGCTGTGTTTTACTTTTTTCTGTCGGAATATCATTATTTCTTTTTCTAAATTGGTAATGATCCATGCTTAATAATATTTTTACAGGCTTAAGAGGTAAAGGAATCAAACATTTTTTCATGGGGTAGATTGAAGGGATGAAGGGTTCAAAATTCATTGCCTAAAGACGCTAAAATTTAAATACGAAGTATAGTTCGATAAACCCCTTCTTAACAAAAAACTACTAAAAGAAAAACTTAAAGCAGAAAATTGGAGTGATGTATATAATACAAACGACATAAATACAAGCTGCTCACTATTTATTAAAAAAATAAAATGGTACATAGAAAGTTGTACACGACAAGTAAAATTAAAAAAGAACGAAATCAAAATAAAATCATGGATTACTACGGGTATCCTTACATCAATTAAGGAAAAAAACAGGCTTTATAAAATAATGAAAAATAACTATAGCGAGCAAAATAAATTAAACTTCAAAAACTATCGTAACTATTTAAATTGTCTAATAAGGAAAACTAAAACTGAATACTATAAACAAAAAATTGAAAAAAACAAAAATATAAGTAAAAATCTTTGGCAAAGTATTAATGAAATATCAAACATAAAAGAAACGAAACAGATAATTAACCAAATCAAAACAGCACAAGGTGATATAACAAACAATCTAAAAAGCATATCAAATACATTTTGTGAACACTACACAACAATTGCAGAAAAAATGTCAACACAAATATCACATAGCTGTAACAAAAATATTTTACAAAAAAAGAATGCTAAAACAATATTCTTAACAAACACAGACCGTACCGAAGTTACTGAAACTATACTGACCTTAAAAAATAATAAAAAACCTGGTTTAGATAACATAAATTCTGAAATTCTTAAAGAACTAAATCAAGAAATATCACCGGTTTTAGCATTTCTTATTAATAAAACTTTTAGTGAAGGTAAATTCCCTGACGCCCTCAAAGACTCAGTAATAACGCCTATTTACAAGAAAGGGGACAAGTTAGATGTTATTAATTATCGACCGATTTCCATAATTTCCAGTGTAGGGAAAATCTTTGAAAAAATTATAAAACAACGGATGATATCATTCTTGGACAAATGTGGGGTACTCTCTAAACGACAATACGGCTTTCGTGAAAAGACCTCAACGTCAGACGCGATTGCAAGATTAACAAGTTCCATAAATGTGTCAATAGATCAAAAACAACCATCATTATGTATCTTTGTCGATCTTGCAAAAGCGTTTGATACGGTCGACCACCGTAAACTACTGGAAACACTAGAAAATATTGGATTTAGAGGAGTTGCTTATAATTTGTTTAAAAGTTACCTCTACGATAGACAACAATCTGTCAGCATCAATGGTACCCTGAGTGATCCTAAGGTTATAAGATGTGGCGTTCCCCAAGGAACAGTCCTTGGCCCATTATTATTTAACATATATATATATATATATATATATATATATATATATATATATAAATGACTTATTTGAACAACAAATAAAAGGTGAAATTGTTAGCTTTGCAGATGACACTTCAATATTCTACCAAAATAAAAACTGGGACTTACTCAAAAGTAGTGTTGAAACTGACTTTAAGACCATTGTCAATTTTTTTCACTATAAATCGCTAACAATAAATTACGAAAAGACTTTTTATATACCCTTCACATCTTACACCAAAAACTTGCCAAACTATAATAACCTTGAAATTATTACTAATAGAGAAGAATCAATAAAAATACAATCTGTAAAAAACATCAAATACTTAGGAATATATATCGACTCTCATCTAAAATGGGACGTGCAAGTGAATTATGTAATAAAGAAACTGCGTTTTGTGGTATATAAATTTAAAAATTTGTCAAATTTCTTAAATATTGAATACCTTAAAATACTATATCATTCACTTGTAGAATCCCATATCTACTATGGACTTATAGCATGGGGCACCGCTGGAATAACACTCCTTGAAAACCTACAAAAAATTCAAAAATGTATTTTAAAACATATGTACAAAAAACCTCGAACTTACCCATCAGAATTATTATACCACGATACCCAAATATGTAACGTGTATCAGCTATATGCCAAAACAATATTACTATTTCAATACAAAGATAAAAAAAATCAAAAATCTATCAGCCACACTTATAGCACGCGATATAAAACTGATGCAGTTACTGTGCCCCGGATAGAGAAAACAATTGGACAAAAATGCTTCACTTACCTAGGACCAAAATTATATAATGATATTCCTTCTGATTTCAAAACAATCAACTCTTATAACCTTTTCAAAAAAAAAATTACTCAGTGGATTTTAGGAATACCACTTATTAAATTAAAACAATTTCTAAATTTAAATATAGCTTGTTATAGTCTAAAGAGTTTCTAAAAGTCTCCTATATTTATAAATATTCTTGAAAGTATATGTCTATTATATTATTTTACTTCTAATCCTAAATTATATTTTACATTATATTTACTTTATGTTTAAATTATGTTTCGATTACGTTTATATCATGTTTACATTATGTTTCCATTACGCTTATATCATGTTTATGTTATGTTTCTATTACGCTTATATCATGTTTATATTATGTTTATATTAGATAAAAATAATTCAATTCTGCATATATGCACTACTACTATTCTCTGCAAGGAGAAGAATGAAAATATTGCCCACGCTCAGGCTTTCCTTTTGTGGGTGTTTTCATCTTATTTACTTGCATGTTTCAAACTAATTATACTTGTAAATTTTTCATCTAAGTAAATAAAGATTATTATTATTATTATTATTATATACTTATCCAAGAACTACCTCTATAAGTGCCAAAAGATTTGTATAAAAAAAAACAGAAGATTATCCATAACTCAAATGTGGTAAACTTATTCAACGAATAATTAAAACTCCAAGTCATACCACAAATCTTGTGGTATGACTTGGAGTTTTAATTATTCGTTGTAGATTTGTATAAATTCTCTGATTTTAACGAATGACTGCTAAAATTTATGTGTTTAAAGTATAAATTTAAATCTGTTCTTAAGTTTATTCTAAACAGATATTTGCAATATTTTCTATTAATTTTTTATTTTCTCAAGAAATACGAAATTTATTTTCAATGTTGTTTTCTGATTATTTTAATTTTTCTACGCAAACAAATTGATTATCAATTTCGACAGATGAAGAATATGTCTTAAATAATATATCTAATAGGTCTATATTTTTAATTTTTTGCAGTTAAAAAGCTGGTAGTCTTATTATTTAATTATCAAAAATCTTTTACACCTGTTCGGTAGGAACCTGTCGACTGGCGGCATCGATCCCTTTCAAAAAATCAATTCGAAAAATAACACAAATACTGAAATGAGGCTGTAAAATGTTGGCTTTCAAGACGGGGCCTTGCCGTAGCTGTTCGGCAATAAAATTAGAGGGCCGCAATATCAAGCAGCAATTTAACTAAAGGCTACTCATCTTGAGAATGCCTTTTAACGCCCTTTCTTGGATAATTTGCCATGATAGGGGCCTCGTCTTAATTGTACGCTTTGCTTTTCTTTAATTCCATTTTAATCTGTAATACGATCTTTTTAACGGGGGGATTACCGATTGGAAAAAAATTGGATTTGTCAGAATACAATTAAAATATATATTTTTTAAAAAACTTAAGTTTGCTAATCAATTGATTATCCCAAAAATCACTACTTTTGGATCACTCTGTACGTTATTATAATGGAATTTATTTATAAATACCATCTTGTAGAAATGCCTACCCAAATATGAATACGTAAATATAATGAAACAGGTGTATGGCTAATAAAAAAAATTCTTTAAATTGTTTACTTGTCCCTATGGGTAGCATACCGATGGCTAACGTATATTATTTTATGACCGGTCAGTGTGTTTATGCAAGTGAGTTATTAGCTACTAACCGGAAATTGGTTTTTAACAGCATTTTTTTATACGAGGGTTCATTCCTATGAAAATATAGTGTCCGAGCTTTACCGAGCAAAAACCCAAAATAGGCAAAACTCGTCTATATTGAGAAGCGCAGTGATGTAATAATAATGCAATCTTGGAATCTTCTCCACATATAATTTTAGAAGATTTTGTTTAACAAATACACAAAGTGTAATATAAAGCACAACTCCTAAAAAAATTACATAATTAAAAATTCGCTCACTTTGTGAAAAATCAATGAAAAAAAATTTTGTAACTTAATTTTGTTTCTATATTACTATATTTTTTACAAATTTTATATTTAACATTAAAATATTGTTTATGTCTCGAGTCCAGAATTACAGGTAAAAACCTACTATTTTTGAAATTAAAATTATTAATAATTAGGACAAAATTCCGGAAGTATGTACTTTTTAGAGATTTCAAAAAAAAACTCTTATAAAACGGATTTGTCCGTCCGCCTATTAGCCTAATTCAACTCGCTACATACCAAATATACCTACTATAGCATAAAATTATCCAAATTCAAAAATGAAAATGTGAAAAAGACATGTCACTATTAAATCCCGAATTTGAACAATTTATCTTTAGTAGTTTTTGAATTCCAGAACCGTTTTCATACTTTTGAAACACGCTATATGTATATAGAAATTTATTTTCATGACTTTAAACTCGAAAAAAATACGGCACATATATTGCCGTTTTACACTTTTTATTTTTTATTGTAAATTTCTTCCTCTTTTACAACGTTTTTTTAACTTTATTTTTATAGTTTTTGATTTATTAACAAAAAACGACCATGTTTTTTAAAGTCTTTATTTATTTATATTCTTTGCAATTGTATATGTGCAGGTTAAATTTTTTCGCACAATTTCTCATGGTATCATTTATATAAATCCAAGAAGAACGCTGATTGTGAAACCTTGAATATCAGATTTAATTACCGCAAAGCGCTTCTTTTCTTTGTTAATATTCATTGACATTTTTATATTCATATAGTAAACAACATTATAAAATTATATTATAAAAATTTTGTAGAAATTCGAAGGTTACTTGAATTTTTCAAAAACAGAGTTTTTTAAAAACCAACTTTTGAAGTCTCAAAAGTTATTTGGCGCAGTCATACGGATTTCCAAAAATTCGCGTATCGTATATGAGTTTTTCGTTTCTACGATTGACTGGAAAAATCGAACTTAGTGTACAAGGTGTGTCATTGTGCGAAGTGTTGTATTGGAATCCTTAAAAATCAGGAAACCGACTCTTTCGTGGAACCAGTGTAACCCAGAGCGAGTGAAAACCTAAAACCAGTAGAAAAAGTGAAATCTGGAACAAAATCGTCCCGATTTGCAGAGACAGCCTACAAGGAGAAGACAACATCGCTTACCTGGTGGTCATCTTTATAGTTTAATTAAGTGAGTCGCTTTTATACTTGACTGACTTAGAAGAAAATATTTTTCCCCAAAATTTAAATTTAGATATTGAAAATATGGCCTAATTTAAACCAGAATATTTAAACTGTATCCCGGAGTTCGACGATAATCCTAACGAACTCAATAGAGATTTATCTACTAGTGAATCACTCATAACTACTTTCTATGATGCACAAAACCCACGTAACATATATTTAAACTCAATTATTTCAAAATTACGCGGAAATGCAAAATTAATTGTAAACATTCAGAACGTATCTACCTGGGATGAGTTAAAATTAATTTTAATACGTAATTTCGCGGATCAGAGAGACTAATCTTCCCTTAATAGTGATTTGGTCATGTTAAGACAAGGCCAAAATGAGAAACCTCAAGAATTTATTGATAGGTGCTTAAATATATTAAATCTCCTCTGTAGTTACGTCGATGTTTATGAATATTCTGTTGAAGGTAAAAGTTTAAAATGCGATTTGTACCAAAATTTAACTCTAAAAACACTTCTATCTGGAATTAAAAAACCCTTAGGGACTACTATACGTTGTATGAAACCTACGAATTTAAGTGAAGCCTTACAATTCGTGATTAGTGAAGATAATATTTACTATTTTCAAAACTTTTCAAACAGAACTTACAATAGGCCATAATTCCAAAACAAACCACAATCTTAATCATTTCATCAAAGACCAAATTTCTCGCAAGAACTTGACTTTCAACTACGAAACTCAGAATAATCAATTCAGACAAAAACCTTTCCAATCTCTATTATAATATCCAACCACGACCAAATTTTCAACAACGAAGATTTTTTACCAACGCACATGTATTTAAACAACCCATGAACAAAAACGTTTTTAAACCAAATCCTAACCAAACATTTTCAAATCCAACGCCCATGAGCGTTACAACCAGAAATACTTCAAACTTTCACAAGGAAGGTCCATCAACCTTTCATCAAGGTCAGAGATTTCGACCTACCAAAATAAGCACTTACACTAGAAATTCTAATTTTAATAATAATAATCAGAAGAATTATTTAATACTGAAATTAATGTATTAATATAAAGAGTATTCTTCTGCCCCACGAAAGAAAGCCTCATGTCGAGATTTTGAGCAAATTGAGTTAATGGTATATTTGAACTCTTGAATTAAATTATCTGTATTTTTAAGTAAATAACATCAAAATAGTTATTTGTATGCCTAGGCCGCGAAATACCTTTTTGGCGGACCGAAAGAAAGATTATCGCCGAGGCCGCTTGCGGCCGAGGCAAGATAATCTTGAGGTCGCCAAAAAGTTTCGCGGCCGTGGTATACAGATTATTTTTCGTGTAATCGTTAAAATTATGAAATTACCAATAAATATATTATTGCTTTAAAATCAACAGCAGTTCAATTTCATTAACAAAATCACAGCTGCTATGGAAATGACAGTGTTTGAATATACAAAATATTTTTGACAATTCTTGACAAAACACAAATATTTTTGACATTAATATTGGTATTTCAGTATCTTGTTGCTTCAACTTCTAGAGTAAATACAAGTAATAATACAAAATGTACAATTACAATTAATATTTATGTTGAATAATATAGGTATGTATTCGTTAATTTAAAAATTAATACTGTGTTTATTAAAAAATAATAACATTATTAGTTTCTTAATGTAAAAATGTGAAATTTGAAAGTGACCTTTGCTTTTTCGGCCGTTACCATGGGCAACGGCTGCGAAATTGAATTTCGCGGCCGCTGTGGAGAACGCGAAGTACTCATTTCGCGTACGATTGCACGAAAAAGTTATTTTTAAAATGACTTGATTGGTGTCGAACTGTTTTTTCTCTCTAAAATACTAGTAAAAAATGCCGTATATATCCAAATAAAGCCGCATGTTGACTTTGTCAGCCAGTAATGCTTGTTATAAACGCCTTATGTAGGCACATGTGGCTTTCTTTACCAGTACACACATTTCTCGAAAGTACACGTGACACCAAGAATGTTGTTCTCTGGGCTGACAATTGTTCCATCCAAAATAAAAACTATTGTCTCTTAAGCTACTTGGTGTATGTAATTAATTCCGAAAAAATTGCAGTTGACACCATAACAATAAAATATTTTGAGCCTGGACACCCGTTTATTTCAGCTGATTCTTTTCATCACCTCGTGGAGTTACAAATGAAGAAAACGCCAAAATATACGACTTTCAAGATTTTGTCGAAGTTGTAGGGAACTGTTCAAATGGTCACACTAATGTGAAAGCAATTAGTTTCAGCAACTTCAAAAAGTAGCCAATCTTAACCACCGATTATCAAATTAAAAAATTAAACCCAGTAAAACCTTTGCTCAAAAACATGGTAGAAATAACTGCAAAAAAGGGAAAAACAATTATATTATAAAGAAAAATTTAATAGTGACAGCAAAATTCTTTACTTTATACCGAAAACCAAATTATCCATGGTGCCTGAAGCTCAAGAAAAATCTGAAGACCTAGGTATTGCCGATAAGAGAAAACAAACAATATTAACAAATCTTGGTTACATCATTCGTCTGCAAAAAAAAGTTGTGGAAGGATTTGACACTAAATACTAATTACCGTAGTCTCATAGAGGATATTGAAGACGAAGGTTAAACATTTCTGTTTGAAATGTAAGAGAATTTAAACATTTTTTTATAGGATTTAGTTTTTGTTTCTGTTTGTATTAAAATGTAAAAGAAACTATTTTTCAGTTTGTACCTACATTTTGTTAATTTAAATTGAGTAAAACTTTTTTTGACGACTTTAAAATTATTTTAAATGTACCTATTTTTTTATTTTACAAGGTTTGAGGAGTCATTGGAAACTTCCTAATGCCTTATTCCAAATCTCAAAATACTACTGAATTTTTAGGTTTTTTGAACTAGGTTTCGTCGCGTCAGTTCAACCTCTGCTTTTGTTATGTCTATTAAATATAGGTGAAACCTTGACATGCGACTTTTTCCGATAGTAATACTTAAATTTCTTAATGCAAAATTGCTATATGTGACTGACATGCGGCTTTTTTTACTTGCTCTCTTTAAATATCAAAAGTCAAAATGCCTTATGTCACTGACATGCTACTTTTTTTACTAGTGCTATTTAAATTTCATTATTCAAAATGCCGTATGTCACAGTTTTCTTACTCAAATAACTTAAAATCTATTATATTTTTATAATTTGTCAAAAACCTTTGTCAATAGACGAAAATATAAATTTTCCTTTAATTATTAGCGAAGAAATTATAAATATATCTCTACTTAGCTATAAACTATAACCAAAATAAAATCACTTAAAATGTGGAAAATATTTAAACGCTTTTTGTCTCAAAACTAGAACTTTCATACACGCGGCTTTTTTCCGAAGTAGGGCAGTCTTGCATTCAAAACTAACCAACTAACTACATTAATCAAAATATCAAAAATCATCACAATAACCAAAATGACGGTACAATAGGTAAAACATACGTCAGAAATTTTTAAGAATTGCCTTGACCATATCAAAATTATGAAACCCCAGAAATAATATCCATGAATACATTCGGTTCTAGCGAATTACCTTATATTATTTTTCCAGAATACAATATCAAAATTCTTATAAACTCAGGGTCAACGAAATCATTTATTGACCCAGAAATAGCATAAACTTTTTCCAAACTCGATAAAAGAAAAACCATTTATGGTATCTACAGTTTTCCAAAAATTTTCACATAAATATTGTGCTTCAATACCGACTAAAGAAATATTTAAACTTCCAGATACTAAATACTTGAAACTTTATCTATTTAAATTTCATGATATTTTTAATGGCCTTATCGGGATAGATAATTTAAAAATATTAGAAGATAACTTAGACTTTAAGGAAGGGTACATAGTTTGCCTCAATAGAATAACAAAATTATTATTTCACTACGGCGAAAACGAAGCAGACCACTTTAATATACATCGAAAAGATTTATTAGTTAATAACCCAACTCTACCTACATCCTCTTCTGAAACCCATCTTATAGAAACTATCCCGATCCCTATAAATTTACTCGAAAAAAACCGTACAGATTCAAATAACGATATCGATAATGTTTCATTACTGATACAACCAGACCTAGACTTACAAAATGAACCAGAATTTCAAACCGATTTAATAGTCATCGAACAACGTAACGAAAACGACAACCAAACACAAGACGACGATCTTACCATATACTCTACCGCATAGAAAATCCAAAATTAACAGCATATTACACACCCAGGACAACCAATTTTATTTCCAAATGTAAAATTACATGAATCATAAGACTAAATCGTACTTTCAACATTGAAGACTTGCAGTTAGACGAGTTGAATCAAATTTCAACTACAACAAAATCAACCGGACCTGTTATTTTCAACGATTTTCGATTCACCCAAAAAATGGACAATACTTATCTATGGACTTGGTATTCCTTTAATCTATTACATCGTAGTCGAGAAGCTTGGGTCAAACTGGTATTCCCGAAAGAAGTCATAAAATAGCAAACCATCCCTGGAACTAGCAGATGTTCAAATCCCTCGTTAACCCTCTGGATTTAAATATTCGCGGAGAGGAATTATCTCATGGTATCAGATATATAAATCAAAGAAGAACGCTGATTGTGAAACCTGGAATATCAGATTTCATTACCGCAAAGCGCTTCTTTTCTTTGTTAATATTCATTCACATTTTTATATACGGTAAACAACATAATAAAATTATATTATAAAACTTTGTAGATTATTTGTATTTTTCAAAAATAAATTTTTCTAAAAACTAACTTTTGAAGTCTCAAAAGTTATTTCGCGCGTATATTTTATTTCGCAAAATCATGATTGCCCGCATGTTTTTTAAGATGTGAACTAGCCTAAAATTGTCTAAATTATTTCAATTTTTACCAATATTATAATTGTTAGTTAAACAATATCATTCTGATAATCACAACATGATAAATATTAAAATCCAAACAAGATAATTTATATAAACTGTTAAAAGTCTACTATTAAAATATCGGTGTTTATAGATTGAAAAAACGCTTAGACAGTGACTAAACGCTTGTGAAGACAAAAAAAAAACGAATTCCTTTTAAATTACAAAATTAGTAACATATAAAAACGGCATTAAAGTCTTTGTCAGTTTCAGTTCACAAATACACGGTGGCTCAAATTTTCTGTCCTACTCTTGTTATTTATCCAAAATGGATTATAGATTATAAAATTGTGAGAAAAATCGCTTTGGCTTAAATAAGTCCTATTTTTAATTTTATATAAAATTATAAATAATCGGCTAATATCATATTAACGTTATTATGTTAGAAACCAGGCACAGGTAAGTCTAGAAATTATTTAAAATAAAAAAAATCGTAAAAAATACTTTGTTATCTTAAAATCGTCCGAAAATTGCGCTTTGGTTAAGCAATACTGAAAAATGGTAGTAGGAAAAGATTAATTCTCTAATAGTCGCATTGTGCCAAGTGGACCTAGTGGTGGATTCTATAATTTTGAGAAAATAATAATTTAGACGTAATATTAGACAAAGCGCAAGTGCAACAGATACACCTAAAGCGAAGAATTTCATTGTACCACCTGAAGACAACAGCAGAAGATTTTCCACTCAAAAACGATGTTATATGTGTTGTTCAAACCAAATTCTTTTATAAATTATTCAAAACAACAAGAAGAGAAGCTGTCAAGAAGTGGACACAGTCTTCAATGTAAAAGAAAAAGAAACATTTATATTAGCTGCCTGAGGATAAACATTCAATCCAGACTTCTAATTGTATCCACAGCCATTGCTCTATAATCAATAAAATTAGAATAACTATTCCCTCGGTTGCAATATTACTAAATATACTTATCGCCAACGCAATCTCCGCCTACATCCTTACGTCATATTATAGTAACCAAAGTATACATAGCTTCAGCACGCTCTACTAAATATACACATTTTAGTTTTTGTTAATTTTACTTTTAGTATTGACATTACCAAGTACATGAGTAGTATAATTATACCGGTTCTGGACCACTTCCATCCAGTTCCATCCACCTAGCCGAAGTAGCCACCCCTATCCGAAGAAAATAGTACCCTTAGCTGAGAAGAGACTAGCGAAGGCTCGTTTACCCCAAAACAACCCCAAATTATCATAAAACTACCCCAATTCATTATAATGAGTGCCCTTTTGTCAGATGTGACCGAGAACAATGAACAGAAGCGGTAGTAGAAAAGGAGGACTTTTTGTGCCCCCCTGTATATTGCAAAACTCATCTCTTATCGCTTGATCCCGTCTTCTTTTCCCAACAAGAGCTGTTTAAAGCTGTTCGAGATCTGTTTGAGACCTATTCGAAAGCTGTTCGAGACCTGTTTAAGACCTGTTCGAGACTTGTTTGAGACACGTTCCAGATCTGTTTGAGACCTGTTTGAAAGCGCTGTTCGAGACCTGTTGGTGTTGTTGTTGTTTATGAGATCGATGACGCAAACAGGCGAGCACAAAAAGTTTCTCCTCTTCTACTACCGCTTCTGGTCATTATTGTCGGTCTCGTCTGACAAAAGGGCTCTCATTACGACCAAGTGGGGTAGTTTTATGACAATTTGAGGTTGTTTTGGGGTAAACAAGCTTCCGCTAGTCTCTTCGGATAGGGGTGGCTACTTCTTCGGCTAGGTAGATTGAACTGGATGGAAGTGGTCCAGAACAGGTATAGTTATAATACTTACGCGTATATATTAACAACCACTGGAGTATTTCTTCTCCAATAACGCTCCCCATGCAGTGGCCTTCATACTATAAACGGAAGGTGGCGCTCGTGGCAATCCGCAACCTGGACTAAGGCGTCAAAAGAGCGTTACATAGTCTTTATAGACTTCACGACTGCATATGGCATTGTCTGAAGGCCAGGCATTAGTACCTTTGGTTTATCGACAGAATAATTTTCAACATACCTTTTAAAGTAATCATGGGGGGGAAACTAGCGGTTTAAAAAGTATCAGTACTAACTCATTGTTAAGCTTGTATATTGCAGACATTTCCGCAACATAGTCTAAGAAGTTTGCCTATGCCGACGATTGGCGATAGTTACACGACACCGATCCGTAACGATAACGATGAACGACATGTTAAGGTCCCTCTTTAGAAACAGAGATATTTGAATTTACATGTTAAAAACTAAATTACTGATCTTAGTTTTGTCCGTCACTTTTGTACCGATTCATGACATATCATATACCAAAATTTAGACCAGACTTTTCTACGTATGCTAACGTTACTCTTAAGAAGTTCAAAAGTTGTAAAAAATTACAAAATCAAGGATGAGAGACGTCTATTTGAAGTATTCTCATCTACTTTTATATGCAAGTGAACATTCAATAGTCATCTGTCATCTTTGATTGTCTAATTGTTTACAACTTTTGATTGGTTGCTAATAGAACTCTTTGTTTGAATTCCTTCCAGACCTTTTAGAAGACCAATGTAAACTTAAGAGTAACGTTAGCATACGCATGCAAATCTGGTCTTCATTTTGCTATATGATATGTCAAAAATCGATATAAAGGTAACGTCGAAAAGTACTATTGGAAATTCACTTTTCTGAAAATGAATACTTATTTCTAGTGCAGCTAAAACTGAACTTTCATGGTTTCCTCTGACAAACTCTGTGGCTAACGTAAAAGCATTACTCTAGACCAACTTCTGTCATATTAAATATCATTTCAAAAACACCTGAAGCGAATTGAAAAGAAGAAATAATATTCTTCATAAACTATATAGAACCTTATGGGGCTTCGCAACCAGCACTCTGCTTGTAATTGCTCGGGGATTAGTTTAATCTTCTGCCAAATACTGTCCTCCGGTATCGCTCAATAATACACATACATAATACACATACAAGGTCAGTCTAAAGCTCAACATGGATCATAACTACCAGTACACCCCTACATTATGGAACTTGAAATAAACCGCCTTTGAACGAGACAATCATCAATGCCTCGATCCCAGATCCTGGCCAATAACGAGTAGAAGACTGTGCATGATTAGAAAAATCATGTGTACAATCTCATAACATAAAGCCTCCAGGTTTTGACGAGCAAAAATAAATTTAAAACAGTTTATACGAAATCCGGACAAATTTGGGAAAAATTAACAACCTTAAATGCAATTACGCCAGACCATCAGTCACATTGTTGAAGGAGACCTGTAAGAGCTAATCATAAATAATAAATATGTTTAAAAGAAAAATTTAAAATCTATACAAAGCTGGAAGAAAGTGTTATGTTGATTACAACTAAGTTAATATTTTTTAAAACATTAATATGTTTGTCATTAACAAAAATTAATTTTTATAAAAACTGTTATATACTGAAGATTTATCAATTGTTTTCCAATATAATTTCCATATTTATTAATATCAATTAATGATGGCATGGAATATTTTTCGACCTTTAATATTTTTGGTCCACTGTGTATTTATGTTCGAATGGGTGGTAGGTCTGTAGGTATGGATTGATGGTTACAAAAAACGCGTTTCCCCAATTTAGAGTGGAATTTGTTTACGATGTGACAATTAGATTAACCTGGACGGTTAATAGTCTCAAAAGGACCGACAAAGAACTGAAATGGTGGAAGCTAACAAGGAATTTCTTAAATATCTAAATATATCATCGATTGCTCTGGGGCTATAAAATTTCGTAAAATCACAAAAAAAAATTATACACACCGAAATTTGAAAACAGAATTCTCAAATTTTATTTCAGTATAAAATTTTGTAAAGGCGAATTATATTAGTATTAAGCAACAGGTGTATTTACTATTTTTTTTATAACTATCTACTTAGGAAGAAAAAATTGAAGATCATTCTTTATTAATTAGTCTTCTTTTGAGAAATACCGATGCCGATGGTGAAGGAAATTAGGTAAAAGCGGAAGCGGTAATATTAATAATAAAAGTGAAAACAAGTTTAAATCACCTAAAGCAGAACAATATTTATATAGACTATTTATTTTATTTATTAAAAATTCCATAAGCCCAATATGCAATTCTGTATATTTGTTAAAACAGAACAACAATGCATTTTTTTTTAAATTAAATTAGGGAAAAGTAACAATGCATATTTTTACAATTAAATTAGGAAAAATAGGAAAAAAAGCATAACAATGCATTTTTTCACTTTTGAATTTAAAAATCAAAAATACAATGCATTTTTCCAAACATAAAATGATTTTCCACAATTAAATTTAAAACAGAGCAACAATGCATTTTTTTTAATTAAATTAGCAAAAAGTAACAATGCAAATTTTCACACTTAAATTAGGAAATAATCGGTTGTGCCGCCCCAAAACTTTCCCGACGAGTATCCACGAATACTTTTTCAGATATTTAATGTTAAAGTTTCAACTTTTGTCATTTTTTTATTTTTGACAGGTGAAATAATTTTGACTGTTCTGTATAGAGTTTTTCAATGGCTTTCAAATGACATATTGCAAGTAAGAGTCGAATTCCGTGACATATTTCATCTGTCATTTTACTTTCCCGACCCACCTCCTAGAAGGGAAAGTATTGTGAACGAGCTAAAAAAAGATTTCGAGATAAAAACGGAAATTTCCATTTTCGGGTCCCCTGAGACGATTAAGACCATTTCCAGATGGAAGTCTGTCTGTCTATCTGTCTGTCTGTTTGTCTGTCTGTGTGTGTATTCTTCCACGATAGAGGCCACACTTTTAATCCGATTTAGCTGAAATTTTGTATAGTGGTTTGGGTCATTTCATTAGCTTTTGTATGACATGTGTCAAACGTGAGTGTCACTATCAAAAAACGACAGATGCAATATGTCACCGAATTGGACATACCATATGTCATTTGAAAGCCCTTGAAAAGCTATATTCAGAACAAAATTATTTCTCTAACTGTCACCTGTCAAAAATAAAAAAATGTCAAAATTTAAAAGTTCGGCATTAAATATCTGAAAAAGTATTAATCCGATTGAACTGAAATTTGGTATATAGGTTTGGGTTACCCGTCGGAAGAACCCATTAGTTTTTGTACGACATCTGTCAAGCGAACGTATCACTATCAAAAAATGACAGATGCAATATGTCACGGAATTGGACGTGCAATATGTCATTTGAAAGCCCTTAAGAAACTCTATTCAGAACAGTCAAAATTATTTCTCCAACTCCCATCTGTCAAAAATAAAAAATGTCAAAATTTGAAACTTTAACATTAAATACCTGAAAAATGATTCGTGGTTCCTCGTCGAGAAAGTTTTAGGGGCTACACAACCGATTTTTTTGATAGTGATACGTCCGCTTGACAGATGTCGTACAAAAACGAATGGGTTCTTTCGACGGGTAACCCAAACCCATATACCAAATTTCAGCTCAATTGGATAAATACTTTTTCAGATATTTAATGCTGAACTTTCAAATTTTGACATTTTTTAATTTTTGACAGGTGATAGAGAAATAATTTTGACTGTTCTGAATAGAGCTTTTCAAGGGCTTTCAAATGACATATTGCATGTCCAATTCCGTGACGTATTGCATCTGTGATTTTTTGATAGTGATACTTCCGTTTGACGGATGTCGTACAAAAACAAGTGGATTCTTCCGACGGGTATCCCAAACCCCTATTCCAAATTTCAGTTCAATCGGATTAATACTTTTTCAGATATTTAATGCCGAACTTTTAAATTTTGACATTTTTTTATTTTTGACAGGTGACAGTTAGAGAAATAATTTTGTTCTGCACTTAAAATTATAAATTATAAACGAAATATACTATTATTATTATGCTACTACGATGATATAATTGAATACAGCATTTTTTCAAAAAGTGTTTGCGCATGTGCCGTACGATATATTCTTTTCTTAGACTGCCGGAGAAAAAAATCTTTAAATGTAACTTTGTAGAAAATCATTTGAAAAGGCTGTTTTAAATATGGGTAAAGTTTTAAAACGTACGCCACTGTCTACGACTTTGTCTGCACCCACAACATCCGATTAGAATGATAAAATTATCTATCGCTAATTTTGTATGGAATTACAATAATTATTCGGAACGTAAGTATAAAATAATTGAGACATTAACAATATGGTGCGTGTAGGCGGGTCTTTATAGTCTTGCATAATAGTACCGACTATTTTTATTTTCAAAATGGTTTTATAAATGGTTTATAAAACCGCATATTGGTATTTTTTTGTCAATATTTCTCGCTTCAGAGGTTCGATAGTGTGAGAAATAAATCGAAATTTGGGATTCAGTTTCCGGTTACTTCTTCTTTAATATTACTCCGTGGCGTTACAAAATAGGGTTCCTCATTGGCACTTCAAATCTAAAACACTCAAAAAAAAGTTTAAGTCATCATTTTGCCATAGAACTCATACGCCCACTTTTGCGATTTACTTCAACCCGCAATATTTTTTCTATAGCTATGAAAAAATTGGTATTAAACTATCAGAAAAGATTGAATGTACAAAACGTATAAGAACCAGACACTTTTTTATACGAGAGCAGCTAGAGGAATAGGAAATCTCAATAAAGAAGATTTCAGCTAAAATTCAGTTTGCTGATCTTATGACGAGACCTATTCCAAAAATACATCAATTATTGAAGAAAATCCTTACAAATTTCATTTCACAAGAATTTAGACTGCCATATCTGCAACATTTGAAGACATTGAACTTGTTTTACCATTTTTATATATTTTCCCCACATATAAAGCTTCTTCACTCCTTGAAGGTTTATTTTTCTTGTAAAGCCAACAGTTGAGGTTATGGCCCAGTTTTTGGACAATAGATCTTTTACGCACAGTCTATGGAGGGTATAGTTTAAAGCACAAAATTTCAACTGTTCCATCCTTTCAGAAGCAACGCTGTCTATAAATGTTTCCCTCTTCAGATTCCACAAGAGATAATCAATAAGCATGGTCCACCTAATTTGAGATAACGGGTATTCCTTACTGACTGAGAGAATGATTCTATGAAGCATAAATTCAACTTACCACGTAATGCAGTGTGCTAGGCCATATCCAGGAATAAATTCCTGTGTTGAGTTCCTTCTATATCTAGGAATGCTCCTACTACTACAAACTGTAACGAGGTGTTCTGTAATATATTATCAGTTTGTCCACATTTTCAATTAGAAAGGATGTTTGATTTATTGGTCTCAAAAGATTTGATTTCTTCCTAAGATATTTTGCCAGATTTGGAAAAAAACCACTCTTGAAGATCTCTAGAATTTGGACCTATATGTCTCAAAATAGTACTCCGTGGTCCTTCTATGGAAATACCGGGATTATACCATCAAATCTAGCTGTTATGTATGGTTTGAAAAAATTGTAGCCCATACAAGTTTTGTTTTATTTAATTTTCAAGAGACCAGTTTGCTGTTGAGGCTCTATAGCTCGTTGTTTTTCTTCTCCTGTCCCGGGCTATTTTCATAATTGAAATATTATAATTTTAGTAGTAGACTAACCGCTAACTCTATCAAATTCAAAGAACATGATGTCTCAACATAATTGAAGCCTTGAAAACAACACCAACTAAAGCTATGGAAGTCATCCCCAGTCTCATCCCCGTTCAGTTGGAATAGATCTAGAGGTGAGATGTTTCTTTTGACGAGAGGGACCTGACACAAAATGGCCTCCTTCATACCGGAAATTGAGCCAAAAAATTATTGAACTGTTTATCAGTATGACTACATATAGACCACTATGCCGGATTTTTATAAATTAAAAATCAGATTCTAAATTTAACATATCAAGAACTAACAAAATATAAAAGAAAAAAAAATGGGTAAACTAGTTGTTATTAATCAAATATTAAAACAACCTATATACGCGTTTCTTTATAACAAAAAATTTTGTTAAAAAATAGCTGAACCACTTATACTTAAAAATTTTTCCGAAAGCCGATATGCCAAATAAAAATTAACTTAGGCACAATTTATGCGCTAGTTCGCGTTCAAACGAACTACTGTCAGACAGTTATGATTTGACCTACCGGTATTCCGATTAAGCATATTTCAAGAGTTAAGTATCACCGACAAAAAGATTTCGACAGTTTCGGTTTTTCATTTAAATGCTAATTTATATTTCTGCCTAATTTTATGTAATTAAAGCGACTATACTAAATTTGAAAATATATCGGCGTGGATTTTTTTATGGATTTTTGTGGTCGAAGAATACAGGATTAAAAAAATTCGTTGGAGTTGGATTAAATCGAGAATATAAATATTTGAAAACCGTTTTATTTAACACGTTCATTGCTACACATTCATCCATTTATAAGAAGTTAACGTTAATGATACTTCAGTGTGTTAGACAGATAAAATACTAATAATTAATAATATTTAAAAAGTAATTATTATATATGGTGTTTAGAGGTAGATTGCAAATAAAGTAACTTCAGTTATGTGATACTGAGATACAAGTTAATTGTCATTTATTAACCAAATTAACCAAATAATGTACAAAACGATAAATAAGTTGCTTGTTTTTGTTCGTTCATTTTTTATTGTTTAATTACCAACTATATAAAGGTGCTCTATATAAACTGAGCTTTGTAGCCGGCACTAGTATTGGTAAAATCTAAAAAATTTAAACACTGAAAAATTGTTAAGTAATCATAAATGATGAGATTTAATAAATGCTATGTGTTGGCAAAAAATTTTGCCGAAAATAGGAGTAATGTAAGTGGAATATGGCCAACAGAAAAGATCAATCAAAGATTTCTTTAAAACCTTATCCAAACTTGAATATTGCAGAGCCAATTGCAGCAAACTATATTTAGAACCAAACTGGATTTCCAAATCTGCTCTATACTATAATGATACGACCGTAATCATTATAAAATTTTGATGATTTATCTCCATTGGGAGTGTGTTTATATTAAAAGAAAAATCATAAATTTTTACAAATAAACTGATAAGTGAAAAAAATAAATTTGAGTTGCCTGCCAAGTTCTTCTTCTCCTTTTGTTTTTATTTTACATCTTCTTCTAGAATAATTTAGAAATCTACTTCTTTTAACTGTTTCATTTTTTCTCTATATTCTTACTTGATGAATACTTGAATATTCCATTTAGATTTCCCCAATAGCCATATTTCTTTTACCAATTTTTTTTTATAAATTGTAATTTATTTTTTATTTAAATAAAATTTTAATTGTTTTCTATAAATTATATCATTTTTTATTAAGTGGAAATATATAAATTTTACATTTCACTTTTTTTTATTAAATATACAAATTTTAAACCTCTGACGAATGGTATATAAAAATATGACTTTTCTTATTCTTCTTAGTATTTCTATCCATTTTCTCACTTCTCTTAAGCGTTCTTCTTTGTCTTCCTTTCTATTTTCTTGCATCTGTCATAATACATCCATTACATTTTCTGGTTCTTCCTGTTTCTTTTGTTTTTCTTGTATTTGCTCTTCTTTTGGTTCACCTCTACTTATTCCATCACATTCTTCTACATTTTGTTCTTGCATTTCTATAATATCGCCTTGTTCTATTTCCAACTCTTCCTCTTCTTCCGTATGTCCAATCTTTTTTTCCCCTGTCAAGACCATTTTATTTTAACTAACACTGTCACTTATAATAACAATAATAAATGTATCTGTGTAATAATTGCACACTATGTATGTTTTGATTATGTCACAAAATGTCACTATTTATGAAATTATCTGTCGTGTCTTTGTATAACGTCAGATAATGTCAAATTAGGTTATAATAATATCAAATAAGTCAAATTAGGTTAAAATATTGAAAATATTATTAAATTATAACTTTATTATTCTCAACTAGTGAAATTATAATAAACTATTTATCAATGACGTTCTTTCTACTCAGAAGTATATTTATAACGAATCAACAATTTTGGAAATACAAAAAAATCTTAACAAATTTTGTTTCCTTCCAAATAGAAATATCTCTAATCTTTGCACTGCATCGTGGTATTCAACAAGAAAGTGCCCCACGTTGGCCAGCGACATTTATAATGATAATGTGCATATCATTGTAATTCATATTTTATAATGATAAAATTAAATCGTGCACGGCACTTGATTAAGAATTAATTAAAAGTTCCAGTGGCAGTCTCTCGACCTTTAGAGACAGGTCAAGCTGAAGGGAGAGACGCCAATTCCATTTGTACCAGATCCGTCAGTCTGACAATCAACGCCAGCCTGGAAGACGTGCCTTTTCCGTCCAATGGACAAGATAAATTAAGAACCGAGTTACATACCTTCCTTCGGATATGGTAATTTGGTTTCTGAATAAAGAATTATTTCTACTTTTTGTTTTTAATTATTTGTGAGTTTTAACGTACCAGCAGCATAAATACCCAGGTACTCAACCCAGTAGGGCAACTAAAAACCGCCCTTCTGACTGCCAGTTATTTTGGTTGGTATCACGAAAAATGGTCGCCGACATTTGGTCGCGCGAAAAATGAGCGCGCACAAATTGCCGCCTGTAAAAATGTCGCCGACATAAATGAGCGCCGACGAAAAATGGTCGCATGAAAAAAGAGCGCATAGAAAAATTGATTATATTTTTTGTGTATGGAAATGTAGAAAAATATCGATTGCTTTAGAAAACATAATAAATAAAGATATTTTAAGCATAAATAATTTGAAAAAATTTAGGATTTATTTTGTTTGAATTGTAATATATTAAAACATTCAATTTAAAATGTTAATAACAAATATAAGATATTATTTTCTAGAATATTCTTTAATCCCTCATAGTGTGACTGAAATGGGGAAGGCAGCCAAAATTTCCAATAAATCTTTGGAATTGCTTCGATTTCGTTGGTGAAGACATACCTCGAACAAATAATTCTGTGGAGGGATGGCATAATAGCTTTTCTTCCACATTAAATGCGGTACATCCAAACTTATGGAAGTTTATAAGAGCTTTAAAAAAAGAAGAAAACTTGAATAGTTTAAAAATTGAACAGTATATAGCTGGACAAGAACATACACATAGAAAAATTTATAAAGACACCGCAACACGAATAAAATCCATTTGAGAAGATTACGGCAATCGTCCAAATTTGGAATATTTAAGGGGCATTGCTCATAACTTCCAACTTCAAAAGTAAAGAAGAACAATTTTAATACATGACAAAGGTTATTAGACCGAAAAAAAAACTTTAAATTATGACGGAGCTATTTTAAGCTAAAAAAATCTTTTAAACAGGCCAGGTAATATTTCCTGCCAGTCCTAAGCCTGGATAAAGTGTGAAGGAAAGTACCTGCTTATTGAAAAGTATTAATTGTATTTTTATACAAATCGCTATTTTATTTAATCCTAGCTCTACCACAAAAAGCCCAAGATGCTGAAGTAGTACCGAATAATGTAGGGCTCCTGGGAAAAAAGTCTGGATTTAATTTTGGCTACTAATCTCTTAATTTAAAATAATATCTTTATTTATTATATTTTAAGTAAACCATGTTTTTCAACATTTCCATATACAAAAAATAAAACCAATTTTCTACGCGCTCTTTTTTCAAGCGACCAATTGTCCGCGACCATTTTTCGTCGGCGCTCATTTTTCGACGGCGACATTTTTACAGGAGCCTAGTTGTACGCGCTCTTTTTTCGCGCAACCAAATGTCGACCATTTTTCGTACATCCCTTTCGTTTATAGTGTGAAGGTCACTGCACGGGCAGCGTCAGTGGAGAAGAAATACTCCAGGAGCCGTTATGGTATCAACCAAAATGGATGTACGAAAAATGGTCGCCGACATTTGGTCGCGCGAAAAAAGAGGGCGTACAAATAGGCGCCTGTAAAAATGTCGCCGACGTGCAGTGACCTTCACACTATAAACGAAAGATGGCAATCCGAAACCTGGATTAAGGAGCCAAAAGACTGCTTGACAACGCGAAGAGCGTTACAAACCTTGGCCATTTTAGTCAAAGGAAAGATCAGTGCGATACTTGTGTTGCTTATAAGACAAAAAATATTCCCTAGCGAGTATTTAATACACCAGGAAAAGAAAAACGAAGCCAGAGAAGCCAAAAATTCCGATAAAAACTGTGGTAACAAAACATTTTATTTCGACGTCTAAGCTGTCTTACTGAACCCAAATCCAATATACGGGGAATAATTTCCTAAAATATTCCCATAAAGAAATATTAAAATTAAATATTTAAATCTCGCCTTGTGCAGTTCATTGGTTCATTGGTTCACTGAACGCATTTGTTTAGTTAATGCAGAAACGTTTTAGAACTGCACAAGTCTAATAACTGAATGGAGGAATAACAATATGATATATAAATACGAACAGGTATTGTTAAAGAAGTGAGTCAAGAAAAAGTCTTTAGACTTTACTTTTGACTGTCTGCACTCTGCTGACAGTTTGAATAACCGACCCTAGTGACATGTCTCCTTAAAGTCTTCGTTAGTGTAGTGTTAAGTTAGTATGGTAAGAATATTTATTTGTATATATTAGTTAGGTTTTTATTTGAGCGATTGGTTTGTGATCTTATTGTTGTTATGTATTTTATTGTTAATTATATATTTATTGCTCTACCATCTATTTAATATAACCATCCCCTATATATCATGACAGTATCATCTCTGTACTTCGAAAGGAAATTGACAGCCCACAATTTTACGGTAAATGTTAAGAAGTCTAAAGATAATTATTGCTATATCTGGCATGAAGTAGTATAGGTGGAGTAGCTGCAAATAATTATCCTACAATAATTTGCTCATTTTTAGAATAATATGTAATCGGAAAAAAGTCAAATCAAAAGGTTATTATGTACAGTGACGATTGTTCATCACAAAATTGAAATTGTACTTTTGCCAACGCAATGGTAAATATTGCCATGAACCATTTAATTTGCATTGAACAAAAATATTTGGAAAAGGGCATATGAAAATAAAGACAGATTCTGTACACAACACAATAGAACGCAAGTTACGAAAGACATACATGAATATTTTAGCTGATTACTTAGGAATCCGTGAAAATGCTAGAGTAAAGCACAGGCCATATTTTATTAAGTATCTGAACTACGAGTTTTTCAGAAATTTTGGATCCCCAAAATTTCTTCCTTCTCTAAGGCCGGGTCGTAAAGTTGGAGATCGCATCGTAAGGGCTCTAATAGCCATATAATATGAACTTGAATTTTACCAGATTGGCAAAGGAGTTGCAATGGCAGTCGTAGCAACTCAAATGTTTCTAATAATTATCATTTATTACCAATTCCAGTCAAGAAGGGAAAGTGGGACTACTTACAGTTCCCAAAGAACAGTCTACATCAAGTTTTTTATTGGTTTTATGAAAACATGTCTTACTAATAACATTTTTTAAATTGTTATTTTACTTTACCATTTTGTATTTTTTTATTTTGCAATTGTTCTTTAGTTCAGAATGTTTAAAGCGGTTGTTAAAGAACAAAAAATATCAGTTTTTCTTCCATTGAGACTTTTTATTTTCTTGTAGCGAAAAATTTTCATATAATAATGGAAAGTGTCGCTCGTCCTTTCAAATAATTAAAAACGTAAAAGAAGTTAATATGTGTATTAAAAACACTTAAAAATAAATAAACGAGTGTATGTTAAAATGATTGATATATTGATATCCAGAATTATAATTAATAAAAGTTTTTTATCTCCCCTTAGCAATCAATTAGTGATTTATGACTTTTGCGAATTAAGCCACGATATTACGATCATCATCAAAGAATAAAAATGGATGATTCTACATATTTTTTAACAAGTAAACAGCCCTTCAATAAACCTAATTACGGAATAAAAATATCAAGTCGTGGATCAGCATCGTAGAAGGCTTGAATAACGTCGGAAATGAGTGACATACGAGCATCACTAAACAGCTGAACAGAGGCGCACGCTATGGCCGATTTGCCATAACAAATGAGTGTCTCTTGGCGGCACCGTCGACTGTCTGAACCATCACCGACAACGACTGTAATCTGTTTCTTGTTTTTAAACCAATTAGTTGAATTAATATTTCGATCTCTTTGCGATTGCATCTTTATTCTTGGCTTTCTTGGATTCTAAGAGCACGTGTTTCGAATTTTCAAAACGGGGGACCTTAATTGCTTTCAGTGGATTGTTAGTTAGCTAAAACCGTGGATGATCTATTAACTCGGCAATTGGTTTTGCTTCTTATATCAACTAAATCACTGTGTGGGATTTTAAAGAATCAGTAAAAAAAGTTTTAAGTTCCACAAGGAGTAAAACTAGGGCCTTCACGACAATTTAATTACTGTATCTAACAACAAGAAAGTTAATTTTGAAACATTTCAAATCATAGTTTCCTGATAAATTTGTCATATTACCTGAACTAAAATTTTACTAGTAAATTAAGAAATACCAGACAAATTTCAATATTGATTTAATCGGGACCACTTAGTGGTAATTCGCAGCGCTAATTTTGGCTCTGAAACATTTTTTTTATTGTTACTTGACAGCAATTTAAGAAAAATATGGTATTCTTTTTGAACGAAAAAAATGGCATTGGAAAAAATTTGATTGGGCCATCGATAAAAAAATTCGCGCTTTATATTCCACGTCGTGTGTTTGTTAAACAAAATCTAAAATCTTTTGACAACTATATTGAAAGATATTTCAGCATTTCGTTATTTCTAATTGCTATAACCTATTAGTTTTTCAACTAAGAAAAAATGATTATGATTATTTTTGAACGCGTTTAATTTTTTTTACAGCCCATTCTGAACCGAATCAGAACCCATATTTTATTTAGCAAAAGTCGCAGTCGCTGACCACTGCGACCGAGTCGTTGATACATGTTCAGTGCATTTTAGATGCTACTGTTTTCCTAGCTGCTGCCGAGTTGTTTACTAGCTACCGTTCGTTTATCCAATAATGGCATAGAACCCAAATTAATCCTGTAATAAAAATCACTAATTACAACAAAGTTAATAAGCAAAAATATTAGCCATTGCAATTTATGTTATCTTAATTAAATTATGAGTTTTATACTTATTTTTATTTGAAAACCGAAAGGTATTTAATTTTTTTAAATTAAAATTATACTCTTGATAAATGAATAAATATGAATAAAAACATTCCCAATTTGGAGAAATACTCTTTAATGACTTACCCTTAATCAACAGAATATGTCTTAATGGAACATATATTTAATAAGGTTTCCAAAGTATCATTAGGATTTATATTTTCCTTACTCTCAGGTCTCGTAGGAGTACTTCTAAAATTACACATTGATTAATAAGCATCTCATGTTCAACATTAAAATTAACTTACTCTTTGATCTTACAAAAATGTAGTCTCATTGATTTTGATTTATTATTTCTCTTTAGAGGTTTACTGCGTTGACATTTGTATTTACCCATGATCAGTAGATATTATTGTATACCATTACCAAAATTAATCTAAAATATAAAAAATAATTACATGATAACTTAAGAACGTAGGCATTTATATTTTACAAACAAGAGTTAGGAGTTGAAATATTTATTTTGCCGTAAATATATACTTACCAAATTATACTAAAAGCAAGAATTCAATTTATAATGTTTTTTTTCAAGAAAACACTAGTTTCACAGCACAAGCACAAAAACCAGTTCAAACACAATAAAATAAACAAAATCTAACAAACAAAAGCACCAAACTAAACAATCACGGGACGAAATGAAATGATTTCAAAATTCAAAATTCATAATGACAATTTACACCTCGGTCATAGAAGCGACGCTGCCGGTTCTGCCGAAAAAAAAATTTTTTTTAGGTTTTTCTTTTTCTGTGTCATTGTTTAAAAAAATAGACTAAAATACATTATATATTTTTTGGTTCATAATTTATTTCTAATTAATGCCAATATTATTTCATTTATTAAATTTGGCAATGTTGCATAGAAGACAAAGGTCAGTACACACAAATATTAAAATTTACTAAAAATCTGCAGAGATGCACGTTTGCCAAATCATCGGAGAGTGGGTCAGAACATTTTTGTGCCGAAATGTACGAGGTGGTGTCGACTTTTTAGTTGGACCGCTGTAGAACATTTTAAACCATTACATTAGTATGCTAGCGTTATCTATGAATCTATGGCAAAACCATGCTGTTAATCGCAGCCTTAAGGTACATTTTCTTTCACAGTCGCCGACGACTACCGACCGGGACTTAATAGCTGCGACCGAGTCGTCAGCACATACACCTGTTTTCCTCTAGTGCGACTAGTAGATAATGCAGTAGGTGGTATAAAAGGAAATGAGTACCTATTTCTAAGAAAACTGCTATTTTAATGCTACTTGATTATCAAGTTGTAGACGAAAATCTTTTAATCTTATTAACCTTGGAAAGTGAAAAACATATGAACAAAGTACTGCAAATGTTTACAAATAGAAAATTAGAAGAATTTTAAGCAATTTTGATCAATAAACACCTAAAGGACAGCGAAACTAAATTTAAATAATTCTCTATCTTTTAAACCCTATTAAGAATATTTTCTTTGTTAACCTGCAAACAATAATATCAATAATAAATATAAATTCGCTGCGAATTAATCGTACGACCAGCGACTGCAACGATGGAGAAAGAATTTTGGTAGTAGCGACTCCATAGCAGGTAGGAAAACAGATAAGTTAAAAAGCATTGAATATACCATCGCGAACCAGTCGCAGCTACTCAGTCGCGGTTGCTAGTCGTCTGCAATCGTGGAGGAAAACGTACCTTTAAGCTACGGTTTCCTCCAAAAGTCGTGGCCGCTGGCGAATGCGACTGAGTAGTCGCGACTGAGTCGTTCAGACATCTCCAATGGATTTTAGATGTTAATGTTGTCCTAGCTGCTGTAGTCGTTACTACTACTTTAGTCGCCGGTCGCTTGACTGTTCTGGGAGCAGACGATTCGCCATTCGCTACGAATTTCGGCACTCAAACAGTTCAGTTCAGTTGAAATTCTGACATTTTCTTTGAATATTGTCTCATTATCTTTCAAGCGTTCTGTAGAATTGCTTGAAACCCTTCCAGCTCTCTCAGCCGAAACATGGTTGCCGTTTAGAGAATTACCCAAGAAGAATGTGCTTGTATTCTAATAAATTGTGTGTAAAAATCCCTTCTTTTTAATATTTTCCGATTAATGTTAAGTAATTTTCCTCTCTAGTTCAATTTTTTCTGCGCAAAACAGGGTAGAGCGCCACAATACATTTGGATGAAATCTCGCCTAATGCAGTAACTAAAATATACGGTTTCTTTCATGATATTTAAAATACTTATTAAAAGATCGCGTCTGTGCTACTTTTTTTCAAATTTATCTAGAAAAATAGTTGATAGTGGTATCACTTTTAATTGTAATTAAAATAATTAAAAAAAGTGCCACAGTCACGCTCTAAAGAAGTAAATACAGAATCAATTAGTGAAAACCGTAGCTTCCTATCTTTAATATTAATGGAGCGCCAGTTCAAAATCTATTTCAGGCAAGATAACATGTTATTGGTGCCCCTTAAGATGTAAACTACTCTAATGATACTTTAACATCTTTGCTATTTTAAATTAAAAATTCTCTAAGACCTGATCTGGACACAATTTCTAGTTTTTTGAATATTAAAAATAGATCTAGCTAATTCTATTACAATTTCCATACCCAAAATACTTTCTAATTTTCGTTTTTAAATGCCAAAAATTGTTTTAGCAAATATTCTATTTAGTCTTCTAAATCTCCATTTAATAAGGTAATTTTACATTGAAATGAGCCTAATTTAAATTTTTATTTTCAGCCATTTTCAATACCACTTTAATATATTAAATTAAATGTGTTTGATGTGAAGTTTCGGTAATATTTTTGCAAATATCCCATTAAGAAAACACATTTGTTGATTATAATATTTCTATTAGATGGTAAATCGATCAAGGTAAAGGTGAAATTTTTGATAAAGCATTTCTTCTTTTATTGCTTTTTTCCTTTTGTTTCTGAATTGCTTCTTTTTAATTTAAATTTTCTGCTTTTTCAAAATAACAAATAAAATCTGCAAATCTTTTAGATTCTTTAATGTTTCTTCAGTCTCTTGGTTTTTTAATCAAAAGAATTATCATCTACATGTTCTTCCTCCTCCAAAATTTAATATTACTTTAATTTGTATTATTTGTTTCTGAATTTTTACCTATTTTATCATCTTTAAATATTTTGAATCCTTAAATTTATATATCAACTTTTGTTTCTTCTTGCTTAAAAGTACCATTTCAGAAAATCTCTACTGAGTTAGAGTTATATAACGTTACTAGAACAATTATAGCACAACCTATCCGGACCTTTCTTATATATTTTTTTGTGCAAATTTTGTACAATTTTTGTGCGCTATTCGCGACTAAGAGTAACTACCTGACAAGACATTAGCCTCGATTTAAAATCCAAGCCAACACACATCCCCACTTTAGACAAATTAAATTATCATAGCTGTACATTTTGAGCCATATTTAATTTAATTTGAGATTAAGTCGAATTTAGCTCAGGCAAAAATGAAATAAATTTGTCCTATATTTTCTATTCATCTTGTTTATTTGTATTCAAGTTTTTGCAGGTCCACCTTATACAATAAGGCACAAAAAATATCAACCTATAAAGCGGTAGCCCTCTTTAAATTCTCCAAACACTAGAAGGCCCTTAAAGGATGCCGGTGTTTATTAACATCTCAAATTTACACTTTAAGGCGGTTTGTTTGTAGTTTGTTTGTCGAGTTTAAAGCATAAGTAATTATGTCAAATTGACACTGGAGTTATCGAAGGTTCGAAAACGTATATGTAAACAAATGCGGCTTTTTACGATCTTAACAAGAAAATACACAAGTGTAGTTTGTCAAACATCTGTCTTTTTTCAATTTCGATAACGACAAAAAATCGTATAAAAAAATTTGAATAATAGGAAATTTATTGCTATACAGGGTAGGATGTCCTTGAAATTGCAATAATGAGAGGAATTATTTCATTTAAAATCTAGGACATTTTACAAAATTGACAACACAGCACACGTTTAATATTTACATTCTGCGATATAAATTTTTGGCAAAAAAAGTTTTACTTAAAGTTTGTTCAGTGACTCCTGACCCTTACGTCATGACTATCGCTTGTCTTAGTAGCGTATTGATATAGTTTTTTTTATTATCAACAAATCAATTTGAAATAATTTAGGTTTGTTAATTTAAATAAAATTATAACACCCTGTAGAGTAAAGATTTGTCCAAATAAATGTCAAAGAGAAATTAGATTTGATTGGTGAACATTAAATAAAAAAAAGTCAGCCTTTAAAAACCATGATTTGTACGAAAAGTATCTAGGAGGATTTATAAGATTCATAATAGCTGGATTCTTTCTTAATCTTGTATATGATAAAATTTTTGAAATAAATTGTTACTTCCTGTGATGTCATTTTTATTTACGAATTTGATTGGTTCACTGAAATAATTTCACAGAAAAGGCATCTCCTTAGAGACAAAATCCAAGGGGATTGATTATTGATGCGGATTTTTTGGTATTTTTTGGTAAGGGAACAACTTTCTTAGGCTGTTAAAAATAATATTATAAAAAAAATATCCTTTTCCTAATCAAAAATTGTATTTAGAAGAGAAAAAAAGAGGATCAATTGGAGACAAGGAAAAAAATATGATTTAACCTACCTTTGTTAAAATATACAAGATATTCAAGGTATATTAAATTTGTATAAACAAAAATAATAAGATTGTTTAATGGTGAGACAATCTAACACTTACCTTAATTTGTCCCTATTTGTTGGAGTAATTTCTCAAGAAATATTGGACTGTCGATTTAATGTATTTTTTTCACTAAGTACTAGTATTAGAAAATGTCATTATTTATGCTATGTTCGAGCCGAGAAGATAAATTTCTCTCTTACAAGTAGATAATTTTTGATTATCTACTAGTAGTAGATAATGAAAACAATTGAAGACTAAACGTGATGTCACAGGTAGGCGATCTTAGGAAATCTTTCAAATTAATTATACGCATCTGTCATTGCGTTTGTCAAAAGAGTTTTTTTTAATTATTATAAAAGATTCGACAGCAAATAAGCACTTTCTATTGAATTCCTATGAATTTTCGACCTCATCAAATGAAATAGAAGTAAGTAATTCTTTATCAAATATATTTTGGTTTGAAAAAATTTAAGGTTATGTAATAAATATGTTGATATAGATTGGTGCTATTTATACAATAATACCTATTCTAAAACTAACCTAAAAATCAATTTAATAGTTTTTGTATTTGAAAGTTTTAAAATTCACAGTGCAATTAACATAATGAAATGTCAATTTAATTTATTGAATATTCTCATTCAATTGTTTTCACAAACTGCTTTTCTCCATTAAATTCTTTTCAAATATATATCCAAAAATAGCATTGTAAAAATGATTAAATGTTCTAGTAGTGGAAAAAATAGTATATTAACCACGGTAGAGAAGATTTTTCTCAGCCTCGCAACTTATTATTCCTCGATGCTTCGCATCTTGGTATAATAATTACTTCTCTACCTTGGTGTATAATATACTTTTATCGAATGGTACCAGGACAAAGGAGATGTTTTTAAAGTGTGTTGTATAGTGCAGGTTTTCAAACAATAACCTAAAAGTTTAGAGGTTAGTAAATTAATTTTACCATTAATCATTGAAAATTAATATTAAATAGAAATAAGGAAATTTACCTGGGTAAAATTCACAATTAAATATTTTATCTCCTGAGTTGATAAATTAAGGCAGCATATTTCTGTCAATGCAGAAGTGCAAGAATTTATTTAGCACATACACTCAGATCAGACTGAAAGTTTCACCAACGAGCTTTTGAGTGCGTTCCGATTTTCCAATGTCGTTCCGACATTGAAATTTATATAATAATAAAAATTTGTAAGAATACTTTGTTTATTTGAAAAAAAAAAGTTTAGTTATCAACAGTCAATAAAAAAGTAACAAAATATGGTACAATATAAATTTAAAATAAAATTAAATCAAAATTAAGAAAAACCATCGTAAAAAAAATCTTCAGTAAAAACAATCTATAAACCCTCCCTGAGATTAAGAAGTTAGCTCAAATAGAATATAAAAAAAAATTGTAAAAATAAAATAATTAATATAATAACTTTCAAAATGCTATTAAAATAGATACAAACAGAATAAAAGCATATCAATATGTAAACCAGATGAGACAGACAATTTGCATTACCCTATCAAAGATTTGACAAAAGGTCTTTTATAAAATATTTTATACAATATTCTTTGATTCAAAGATTAAAAAAGATTTAGAAGACTAAATAAAATATTTGATCACAGTTGTCATCATATGTTAGATGGAATGATGGATAAACAACAGTTCTATACTTGTGTGACTTCAATCAGTTCAATTTGTGCAATATTAAAAAAATAAAAAATTAAGAGAACAGGGCAAACTAGACATGTTTCGGTTAACCATGGGTTTCGAGACGTGACGATCTGGGTATTCACCAAAACTTATTAAAGGAACTCACGAGTTGAAGATATATACATATATCATGTTATAAAAATTATGGATGCTGCTTTACTTCAGCTGGTTGTATCACAAGTAGCTCCTTTTATTGCTCAAAAGAATACTCATTTAAAAAATTGCATTAATGTAGTAGATCATGTTCTTGTGACTCTTCGATTTTTGGCCATTGGAGAAAGTTATTCCAGCTTAAAGTATTCTACACGAATACCACAATGTACATTAAGTCTATAATACCTTAAACTTGTGATGCCTTTTATAAAGTACTTAAAAAAGATGTCGAAACTAAATATTTAATCAATTAGCAGTCATCGTAGTCGTTGGCTATACGCATAGCTCCATAAATAGGATCCATAGAAGCAGGACTACACCAAAGACTCGACTGATTGGAGTTTGGTGTTGAACTACCAAACGCATTATGATCAACGACATCACTATATTTTATTTTTTGGCAAGTTTGTGAAAATTCTTGGTTCACAGGACCAGCCCACCGACTGGAACAGCTAAAATTTGAAGTTGAATTATCACTTTGGTGAAATTGTAGACATTAATAAAGCTTGAATTTTCCTTTTGGTTTATCTAACAAACCAGTCATTAGTAGCTTTTCAAATATTTTTAACTTCTGATTAAACAAATTTACCAAATATGTCTTCATCATCTTCACTTTGTGCTACTTTTGGCACTGTTGCAAGTTTTGCCATTTTCGACATGGTACGTGTGGTTTCTTGCAACAACGAATCCATATTATATTATTTCAGCCTTTTATGTTTACCATTTTGCTCTTGATTTGGGGTAGAATTAATAGTTGTTTTACTTATATTTGCTATGGAATCATTGACTGACATCCCATTTTCTTATAAGAATAAATAAATAAAAAATACAATAATAATATATCTCAAAGAAGTAGTTGATAGACGAAAAAATAAAAATAAGTTTTTTGTTACAGGTGAGTCAAACTGGAAATGAATGGGAAGGCATTGTGTATGAAAATGGAAAAAAAATGGATGTGTATAACATTATCGGAGCTCTCGACCACATATTGGCAGGGAGGGCGACGAAAACGCCATCTGATGGCTGCATAAAAGCATGCTCGACAATTGTGAGAAGTATGTAAGTTATGTATAAAAAATAAAATTCGTTATAAAAAAATCTCATTAGAATTTATAAGCATATAAATAAAAAATGTGATTATATTTTTGAAAGAAAAAATTCAGTAAAACGTGTTGTGATGACCAAAGTAAGTATAAAACATGTAAATAAATATCAAAAACTATGATTTTTAGGTTAGGTTAATCAGTGACATCCAAACAAATAATACATGATAGCTAGAATATTAAAAATTTATGAATATCTGCTAGATTTTCAGTCACAAAAATTTATCATACTTTTTTTTTTAAAAAATTTTTAGGCTATGATTAAGATGTCTAAAAACCCTGGTGTATCTACTGATTCGATTTTGTTTCGAACTTGTTGGAAGTACCACCTGTTGCGTTTAATAATAGAACTTATCAGGATTCTGTAAGATCCCGCTGTTTAGAATTGTAGGAGTCCTAGCTGAGTTTGTCACATTTTGTGTGGAAAGTATAAAGCTGCAGATTCAAGCATTCGTCTGTATTCAGTACCAGAATATAACTACACCTTGTGTGACCTGTGTTTACAGTTTACTATGAGCGATGCATGCGCCATCTGAACTTTCTAATCTGAAACTTTAGTAATCTCTCAACAGTAAGTCAAAATCAAGTAGGTAGATATCTCTCAGTTTGACCCAAACTTTTACAGGTATAAGTGAAAACACCAGGGTTTTTAGACATCTTAGCTATGATGAATGTAATTATTCAATCAAACCGGATTTGAGTATATTCAATCAAACCGGATTTGAGTCAATTACTCATCAAATATCATTTCAACCCCATACGATGGACACAGGGAGGCGACTTGTCGCGGCTGGTCACGTTCGAGATGTGAAATAATTGAGACATAGTGGCAAAAGTTATTGAATCACATCGAATAATTGTAGAATAAAACACACATTCGTCTAAGTAAGCTTGCTACAGAAGTAGGTTATACATTACTTACTTTTTTTATCCTAACTGCATTTATCCAGTTCTTTCTTTTCTCTAATTTCCAACTAGCTCTTGAAAGTGTGTACAATTTGCACTTGCTATTTTTTCCCTGTATTTTTGCAATTAACAACACATCAACTGTTATGAACCATTTTTATATTTAATTTTGACGTGTTTTCAATTACAAATATTTCAACAGTATTGTACTATTAGCTCTTACAAACGGAAACTAAAAGTTCTATTATGAAATGCCTTATTGATAGGTCTATCTTGAATATACCAAAAGAGAAAATGCTCAGGCACCACCATGTCGACACAACTATGTTGTATTAGCTGACAACGCATTCCTATTAAGTTACAATGTCATTAAACAATAAGGAACATAATAAATGAGGAAAAAATCTATAATTATAGAATATCAAGAGGACGACGAATAGTGGAGAGCAGCTTTAGTATTTTAGCAAGCAGATTTCGTGTTCGTTTGACGCTAATTCACCTTTCTCCTGATAAAGTTACAAAAATTGCTTTAGATGTTTGCACCCTGCATGTTAGTAGGACAGAGAAAGATATTCATACCCAAAAAGAAGTTTTTCCAATGACAGAAGGAAATAAGAACTTTCTAGAAGAAAGTTTTCTGTAAGAAATTCTACAAATGACATCTTTATCGCAAAGTGAGAGAAACATGTAAAAGATTTTACAATGGAGGGGGTAAAGTTCATGGCAGGACAAAAACACTTAATGTGTATATGACCCTCAGGTGTAGCATCTTGATTTGGTGATGGAACCTCTAAATTGCTTTCTGATTTATCTGCAATTGTTGATGCATCCAAAAACTTTAACAATGTAAACCAATACACTGTTGGCTTATACACTGTGTCTGAATCGGCTTCACTCTTTACACTGTAATCTATAACAAAACAGTGATGTATATAAATAATATTTTTTGACTGTAATTATTTAAATAAAATCAGTTGAAAATGATGTTATTCGTAATTTTCATATTTATAAATTAAACTTTTGGTAGCATCAAGCGTCCACGTAAACTTTGTTGACGATATTTTCTAAAGCATTTGTCAAATCTTTTATCAAATTTGATCGACCGTAGCTTTCTTTGTTAAAAGATGTTTGATAAAAAAATCTTTTATAAAATATAGCACATCACATTGTAAAATTTCGTTGACAAAGATCTTTTATAAAAGACCATTTATCAAATTTTATGTCAGTTTTGATTTTGACACATTTGACATTTACGCCTTTAAAAAAACGTTGAGAAAGAACAACATTTTATATTGAGATTAGTTGTTTATTTCCAACGGGAAAAATGCCGGAAAGATTCTTTTGCCCTTGAGTGCAGTTTGTGAGGTAAGTATATAGTAGAAAAATAGTATATTCTTCAACAAGCATAGAATGAAGGCTATTATTCACGAGAATTAATATTACTAATGAAAAGTGAACTTTTGACGTTACTTAAATAATTTATTTAATTAATTATGAGATGTGCGCGCACTAAAAGTAAGGGAGTGAAAAGGAAGAATAGTTGTGGTACAGGAAGTGAAAGGGTAAAAAAAGGTAAAAATAATTAAAAGTTAAAAATTAAAAATATTGAGGTCCATATTGCCTGCTGAGCAATATGAGGAAGGTAAATATGGTAGACGGGTATTTGATGAATACAAACACCAATCGGAAGTAGAAAGGTCGGAGGGAAGTGCCGCCGGTACTATGAGATCCAAACCAATATTTGGGAGGTCTGGCGACAGAATTAAATTATTGTTTGTTGAGTATTGGCTGAAATTGGCAAACAGCAGTATTAGGCCTTTATTGGGCCGAACATAAAGTATTTTAAGTAACATCAAAAGGGTTATTAACCAATCAAAAACGTAAATAACTAGGAACAGCAACATGTAATTGAAGATATGAGCCGTGACTAACATCACATCACAAGATGGTGGTTTAAATTGACAGTATATAAAAATATTGAGTTGTGAATGTAAAGTTAAGTATTAAAAGCCGACAGTATAAAATTAAAAATTAATAAAGTTTTTTTGAATTTTAAACTTAAGAACTAGATAAACAAATTTGTGTAAATAATAATAATTAATGATATTCCACAAGAGATCAAGTGTGGATATGTACAATGACCGTATTTTAAAAAGAAGAGAAAGAACACAGACGAAAGAGAAAAAGAATTATATGTCAAATTATTGGTAAGGAAGAAAGTGAAAGACAATTGACATTTGACAATAGGCAGAATAGGGGTTAGGAGAATAAGGGAAAGTAAACAAATAAAAAGGGGTGATAAAAAGGGGAGCAATCTGTAAGAGCGAAGAAAAAGGAAACAAGAAGGAAGGAAATTATATAGTAAGGACGGAAAAAGGACAATTGTCAATGGAGTCAAATAAAGTTTATGAATGTGTCTAGTAAGAAAATGTGGTTATCTTTGGGTCTTAATTGTTCATTAAGGCATATTCATTAAGGCATTATTTTTACCTTTTTTACCCTTTCACTTCCTGTACCACAACTATCCTTCCTTTTCACTCTCTTACTTTTAGTGCGCGCACATCTCATTATTAATTAAATACATTATTTAAGTAACGCCAAAAATTCACTTTTCATTGGTAAGTTGTAGTTTGTTATGTTTCTTCTCTCGGCAATTAGAACTTTGTATTATAGGCCTGATGATGGCAGACTGCCGAAACTAGTTACCAACCTTTTCAAATCTTCTTCAAAAATTTTATGTGGTAGGTACTTAGAGTTTTATTACCTACTTACCAGTAGACCACATTTGAGATAATAGATAACCTCTTGGATTTAAATATGGATATTGTTTATTTGATCATAACTCATAGTTATTATACCACTGAACAAATCAAACAAAAGCTTGTAAGCTTAGAAGTATTTTGAATCTGGCTTTATTGTGGAGTCGGTGACAATACTATTGAATAATTTGTACATTTTAGTTGGAAAAATAAGGATAATTTCTTTAAATTTTGATAGACTCTCCTTTAATAAAATGTTTACTGCAGACTCTCTGATTTTCAGTTTTGGTTCAGTAAGATCGTCCCGCTTAATTGCTACTATATATACATAGAGCCCTGCACTTCTTAGATAAATATTTTTTATTTGTAATGAATTTGTGACTTAAGACGGTAGGCACTGAATCAAAACTAAAAACATCTATATTGGAACGACTTGCACAGCCAACTACAGGGCATCTAACAGGCATTTTTTTTAAACACAATAATAAGTCTATAAAGTATAAAAAAATAACTTTTTCCGTCGACCGTCCATTTATGATGTATTTTAACGCACTCAAAATCATTGATTAATGACACCTATTAATGAACATTTTTATTATATGTAACCCAACGTATACCGCTCGTTATACATTTATATTGGCAGGTACATTTGAAATCAAGTAGCTGTGTTAATACTATCTGTCATTGTATGCGTCATTATTTATTTTATTGTTATAATTTCCTAAAATTCTATATATGTTTTAAATAAGATATCTTTATTTTTGAAAAGTGCGGTCGACGGAAAAGTTCTGTAACAAACTCGTGAATTAAAATGGCGATTAACAATCTCGAACATTGACGCGCCTTTATTATTACACTTCTTCGTTAAATAGCTATATACAGTCACAAAAAAAGAAATTCAGCACTTTGAGATCAAAATTAAACAACAGGAGTATATGAGGTTACAAGACGCCATATTGAATTATTTTTGACAGGTCATTGGAATCCCTAATTATTTAAAATTAGGTTGTTTTGTGACGTAAGGGTCACTGAACAAACTATATATATATTGATACGGTTTTTTTATGTCTAGTTTTAGTTCTCTTTTTATATGTATTGTGGTGGACGGAGATTGATGATGGTCTTTTTGTAGACCGAAACATGTTACCTTGACTACATGTCTCTATATATTAAATATTTGTTAAGTTTCATTATTCTTTATTGAACATTGTGCCACATTTGAGTATGGATAATATTTTGTTTTTAAAAATTTTAAGCGTTCCGTACAATTGTAAATAATGACTAATTTCTTATCAATATCTAGGAATCTAACAGATATAGCGATGTTGCTGGTTCTTTTATCATAATATTTTATTTTAAATTGTTTATTTTTTTTTCATAAAAACGATTTAGTTCAGGCAATAATTGCTAACAATTTTTGTTTGAAATAATGTCTTCTACCTATTTTTGAGGTCACCATGTATAAATAGTAAAAAAATATTTATACAGTGCCCATTTAAAGTCACTTTTCCTCTTTAACTTTTCAACCGTAATACCTAAAAGAACGGAAATATTGATGAAGATTTAATATTTTTTTATACATTTGTCTTTTGGTTATATAATCTGTTCATTAACACACGGTATTATAATTTAAAATTTACACATATACGCATACATATACACATATATTTTTTTAAGAAATATAAAATTTTAACGAAAAAAAAAATGATTCTTCACGGTAGATTTAAAATAACGCGATCAGAAACACACGAATCGTTAGTTACATCCGTACGTGATTAGAGTATCAAAAACACTCTGTATATGTCAGAATCGAGGACGGTCATCGTCAGTTAATATCAAAGGGACCGACATGTCGATCTGGGTGTTCCATTAAGCTAAGAGATCGCCCACTCAATGCGACGAACAAAGACAACACCATATAAATTAAATTAAGAGACGAAGAACCGCGTGCTGGAGCGAGAGGGAATAATTATATGGTGTACTAACAAGTAGGGGGTTTTAACATAGGCGGAGGATAAGAAGAAAATATTAACTAAATATTTTTTATATAATTATAATATAAAATACATTTTCATAACTTTTTTTGATTAATTGATTTCAATTTTTTAACTGGTACTCTATTATTGTCATCTTAAAAGAAACTAGGATATAATGTCCTGAATGGGCATAAAAAATCACAGAACCACATTACATTTAGGTACTTTAAATTTCGATAATCACAATATTGGAAATATTATTAATTCTGAAAATTAAATTGAAATTTATAATAAAAAAGTTTGCTCTTATTATTTTTATTCGTTTGCTAAAAAATTGTCGAGCCGCTACTGATATCAATATTTTTTTAACTCCACAAATTGTAAAATTAGAATAAAAGTTCATCATAAACTCGTCTGGATGTCTTTTTTCCTGTTAACATTTTTGATATCACATCCAGTCAATGTCTAGTTTTGGTAAAAATACATATGTTTTAATAATATATTAATCTCAGTTTTATATTTAATTTTTTTAAAGGGATTTCATCCATTAAAATATTTTTTAATCAATTTAAAAAAAAAATATAATGTATAATTCCGTAGAATGTTGGTAGTGTTTACATGTGTAGTGTGTATAGTGTATCTCAAAGTATATCTTTTTGGTTTTTACCTCATTAAACGATTTATTTTCTTGACTGTAATAAGACAATGGACTTGCTAGCATCAGAGGCGGACTTCAGGTAAAAATAATAATATAGTAATTTATTATCGAGTCATCAGTTTTATTGTAAAGAAAATTACATTACATTAGAATTACATTTATTTACTAGTATTTTAAAATTTATCATCAATACAATAATTGAACTACACTGTAAAAGTTGAAAATTAATAATTATTGTATGTCTATGTTAAACTAATTACTCATTTTAATTCACATAGTACTGACCCAACACTATGTGGACAGGAAGGAATTTAAAACGTGTTTACCTGAAAACAAGGAATATAAAATAATAAATCGTTTAATGAGATTAAAACCAAGACGATATACTTTGAGATATACTGGGCTTGGTAGAATTCTCGAAAGTTCCGTCATGTATAATAGCTACATTATCTCAAGCTGCGATATTTGCAAGGTGTAATGATGATTTACTAAATCTTGATCTTGGTAGCCTTTGTACTATTTTTTGGGATAGTAATAAAATATTTTTAGATTGATAATTAAACATCTTGCGGTAAATCCGAAAACTACGAAATACATGACAATTTTCAACAAGTATTGATAACATTTTTGAGGGCATTTTTTTTTTGTATTTCAGAAAAAGTAAAATAATAAAACGAAATGTGCATAAATATACCTAGTTATTTAAAAAAAATCGGTTGTGTCACCCTAAAACTTTCCCGACGAGTATCCAGAGACGAATACTTTTTGATATTTTTTTTATTTTTGAAAGGTAACAGTTTGAGAAATAATTTTAAGTATTCTGAATAGAGTTTTTCAAGGGATTTCAAATGACATATTATCAGTCAAATTCCGTAAAATATTGCTTCTGTTATTTTTTGACAGTGAGAATTTTGTTTGACAGATGTCGGATAAAAACTAATTGGTTTTTCTGACGAATGATCCAAAACCATATACCAAAGTTTAGCTCAATCGGATTAAATATGTGGCTTCTATCGTGGAAGAATATACACAGACAGACACACAGACCGACAGACAGACAGACAGACTGACATATAGGCAGATAGACACGGACAGACAGACTTCTATCTGGAAATGGTTTTAATCGTCTTAGGAGACCTCAAAATGGATATTTCCATCTTTATCTCGAAAATATTTTTTAGTTCGTTCACAATACTTTCCCTTCTCGAATGATGGATCCGGAAAGTAAAAAATCTGATGTGGCCAGCACATGACCTCTCGCCATTTTTGAATCAAAAATTTACAGATTGACACAAAAAAGTATGAAAAAAAATTATTTTTTTGTAAATCTGGCAAGAATGGCAAAAGTTTCGAAAATTTTAATGAGATGAAAATAAACTATAGGGTATACAAAATATATGTGTAAAACTTTATTGCCGTTTTGTATAATAATGGCGTCATCACCCATAGCAACTGCCACTTCCGGTTGTGCGATTGGCACCAAAATCTGATCAGATCTAATCAAGGGTATCAGAATCATGTATGCAAAATTTCAAATTTTTTTATTCAGTACTTTTTGAGTTATCGTTACTACAACATCCATCCAAACACACACACACACACTAACGCACACACACTAACACACACACACACACACACTAACACACACACACACACACACACACACACACACACACACACACACACACACACACACACACACAGACATCATCACGAAAATATTAAAATCGTATTCTAGGGACCCTAAAACGTCTTTATTCATTGAAAACTCACTACCCAATTTTTAGCATGATTCCTATACCTCTCTTATCTGAAGGGCGAGAGGAAAAAAGAGTAATAAATAATTTGATAAACTCGCAGAAAAATCTGTTTTTCAAATACTGAATTCCAGGACTGGCATTGCATAGTGATTTGAAAGAAGAGAAACGAAATAAATTAAAAGTGATTAAAAAGAGTTAAAAAAAAATTAACGAAAGAATAACCAATAGATTTCTGTAGTTAAGACTTCACCGGAGTAAATCATCGTTGGTAAGATAATTTGACAATTTAATTTTTTTTCAGTAACAAAGAGAGCAAATAGAATGCAATTTTGGTTTTTATAAGATAGAGGGTCTCTGTGTTTTTTTTTTATTCGATTATTAAATTTATTTCAAAATACCTGACCTCCCACTTGTGGTAGTTGATGTAATTAATTACAGTTGGTTAATATAAAGATTGTCCAGTTTTTATGGTTTTATATTTTGGATTCATAGTGAGATTTTTGTGTTAATATTTTATTATCAGTAGGAATTGCGAGATCTTAATATTTGTTTTTTTTATAGCAAATATTCAAGTTCAGTATTGATGTTTACTCATTTTTTAATTCACAAAATAATTTTGTTCATAATTGTTTTCTTCAATTTTCAATGTTTATTCTTTTTCGTTCCCGGTATTATCCAAGGGAAAGTGAGATCTATCTGTGTGTATGTGTGTCTGCATGTGTATCTGTGTGTCTGCGTGTCTGTGTGTCTGTCTGTATGCCTATCTGTGAGTAATCGTTCACGATAGCTGCCGAACTGTTTGACGAATCAAACTGAAATTTGGTATGAAGGATAGGTGTGTGGTTCAAATGGGACCATTACTTTTTGGTTTAAATTGGTGCAGTAGATGGTCCTCAGCACGACATTGATATGCAGATAGCCATTCCACCCTAAATCCCATTTAGAAATTTTAGGTACGATACTCAAAGCAAAAACGAAGAAATTGAGGAATGATTGATAACCTCCACAGCCGAACCAGGAAGGTTTAGGGGTGACACAATTGTTTTTTTTTATTAAACCACACCTAAATTTTATTTGTGGATTTTAATTTTTCCTTCCAAGCAATTGAAGGAACAGAATAGAGGTATTATATCCTGAATGGATTATATAAGGAAGACGAAAAATAAGTTTTTTAACATTGTATGTTTACCTTAAAATCCTCTCTCCCCTTATCATGTTAAATAAAAAAAGACCTCTTAACACCGCAGGGGCCGAATTTCCCCTTACACCAGGAAAACATGGGAGGCATATCTAGTTCATTAGAGTTTTTTGCCAGTGCCGCGTTAGCCAACGCTCCGGATTGAAGGGCCATCCTACCCTGCATCGTGCTAATTTACTGAATTTTGTATTTTGTTAGAAATTTGATTATTTTTAATTTTTTAATTTTCTTAATTTTGGTTTTTGTTTAAAATTTCATTATTTTTTGATTTACTGACTTTATAAAATATCATAAATATTCTGTTAGAATATTGATGATAAATCTTTGTATAAGGGGTCTATTCTGTATTTATTCCTTCAAAATGTAAAGGCCCTTAAAAATGTATAATTTAAAGACCCTTTAAATAATAATATTGAAAGTACTATTCTATATTCACATATTTTAAAGGGCCGGTAAAAGTAATATAATTTTAAAGGATACCGTTAAAAAGAGTACAAGACTTGGCAACATTGATATTGGTAACATTTGAACTTGTAGTAGTTCAAAATCCATATATAAAAAGGAAAAAAGAAGACAACATTCTACTTGTTTGTTTGTGTAAAGGTCAATTAAGTAGCTTCATATTTATATGACAATATTTTATAATGCAATATATACATTTCAGACATCTCGCACAAAAAGAACCACAAAAAACAAAATGATTATCTAATAGGACTTCTGGAAGAAAATAAAATTTTACTTTGCCGAAAGATAAATCTTATAGATTTAACCAATGTGAATCAATTTAGGGGACAATTGAGTATTGAATTAAATGCACCAAAAACCATTAAGCATTGGAAATATGTAAGTGTTATGAATTTTAAAAGCTTTGATTGGGAATAAATAAAAAACATATTTCAGACAATCTGAAATAGATTTAAGGGTGCGTGATGAACATTTAAAAAACACCAGTGATCTTGGCGGCTCTTCCACTCTTGATTCAGCTCTAAAATAAAATAAATGTTTACTGAATACGAAACTTAAAACTTAGTAACTAACCTGTCTTCATTTTCTATTAATTTTTCAATTAAAACCTTACCAGTAATATCAAAATTTGCCATTTTTAATACCTTTATTTTTTAATACTTGTTTTTAATTTCCCTTTAAAAGCTACTGTTTTAACGGACTATTTTAAAAAAAAATCCTTTTAGTTTTAAACGGAAAGTCTGTTAGCGAATACCGAAATAATATTAGCGGCTGTTAAAATTTTAAAGGCCTTTAAAATTTAACGGAATAGTTATAGAATAGACACCAAAGTCAGGAAGTATTAATATTGACTAAAATTATCAAAATTAAAATTGAATAAATAAAACCCATTAAAAGGTTCTGTTCTAATTTTTGCCTCCCTATTTATTTCATTTCTCTCGTTTTTCCTACACCACTGGTTTTTATTTTAATACGACGTACAGCTTTATTGTTAACTGGTCTGCTTTGTACGGCTCGCAGCCGACAAACAGTTGAGAAGGTTTTTAGGAGCAAACACGGAGGCCTGTGTCCGAAACAAAAAAAAGTTTATTTCTCTATCGAGCATACCACGAAGCCGGGCGGCAACAACTACCAATTTGAATATTTTGATGGTTTACTGGTCTGCTAATTGACGTTGAGATTTGTAAAACTCCGGCTAAAGACTTCTAAGAGTGACTCTTTTAGATAAGTTGTTAGGTTTATTATAAGAATGTCTAAAATGTAAACGATTTTTGTTTTATGATTTTTATCTTTTTAAAAAGATCTCAGCTAGTTTAACCTATCAAAAAAAAATGTTTTATCACAGAGCAGATCTACAAAATTATGTTGGGTTAATTGATAGATTATAATGTTTGTGATATTTATTATTTATAAAAAAAATTATTTGTATTTATTTATTTTTTTATCAATTTACGTACAAGTGATGCCAGCAGTTACTTCTGTAATTACGATAGATTATTCAAAGATATTTTATAAGATATATTATTAAAAATTTTATTTTAATTGTTATTTTTCTTTAATATACTTACAAATAAATTTAAACATAATTTGTAAGTCAAAACAATAAGAGAATACAACCAAAATTAATTATATTTTTTTTGAAATCAATTATTTTTTATGACATCACAGACAATGATAGTTTTTAGCAATATGTTCCAAATATAAGATTAATTTATGATATTAATTATATGGATTCTTAATAGAATTAATACACAAACTGCTTAAAAATAATCCCCATGATGAAAATTTAAAGAATAGATATAAATATTATATATCGCTTAAGAGGCGCCAATTATGTTATTTTGTCTGAAAGGGTTTTTGGACTGGCGCTCCCTTAATATTAAATATAGGAAGCTGCTGTTTTCACCAATCAATTCTGTAGTTAATTCTTTAGAGCGCGTCTGTGGCACTTTTTTAAATTATTTTTAGTAAAAGTTATACGACTCAACTTTTTTCTCTAGATAAATTTGAAAATAGTAGCACAGACGCGCTCGTCTGATAAATATTTTAAATATCATGAAAAAAACAGCATATTAATTGCTATATTAGGCGAGTTGTTGTCCAAAAACGAATAATTATGTTTTGTGGCGCTCTACCCTGTTCTGCGCAGAAAAAATTGAGCTAGTGCACGTTGTTAATGAAATGAACAAAACGAAAAAATCTTCCAAACTACTTTCAAGTATTAATAAATAGTTAACAACATAACCCCAGATCCAGACATTATCCGATACCGACGCACATTATTTAATAGTTTTGTTCTACTACACACAAATACCATGGAAGTGACAAAGTTTGTTAGAAATCTAAAAAATCGGTCAAGTGCGTGTCGGACTTCGCACTTTTAGGGTTCCGTGCAAAATTTAGAATATAAGCCGGAGCCCTAAAAATGACGGAATGTTAATGAAAAAGTCGTATTTATTAATATATTGGTATTTGTTGGTAAAATATACGTAACAATAAAGATTATCACCAAATTTCGAGTTCATGGGTCAATGGAAAGTTAAAAAAAACCTTCAGATCAAAATTTTACCTACGTTTTGAAAAATTATTTAAAACAAAAATATAGCTTGGGGTATACGCCAAATTTTTTCCAGCACCCCTCTTTAGTACAATATTGTATCAGAATAATCAGTCAGAATCGGTTTGACTTTAAAAAAACTCCTCAACTGAAGATGCCATATTAAAATTAAAATTAACAGAAAAAAATTATAAAACAATAGACATTTGAAAACCATGTTTAGGTGTTTTTTTATATCTATCGAAGTCATGTGATACCTTGAATCATATGCTTTTATTAGTCTTGAAAATATAGGAGCCCTTGCTGCAACCAAGATTATATCTTTAAAAGTTATTTAGAAGATAGTCCAGTCCACAACATATCAAAATAGGAGATACTCAAAGCGTCAAACTACCAATAACATATGGTGTTCCTCAAGGCAGTGTATTAGGTCCCGTACTATTAACTTATGTATTGTAATAAAATTTAAGAAATAATTTTAATAACAAATTTATAAATTAGAGTAGAATTTTTCTTAATATAATAATAATAGGAAAATGTAAATAAAATATGAAATGTAAGTTGAGAAAATTTTAATTTTAAATGAAAGGAAAATTAATTACATCCACCATAGTATACCTAAATTAAAATTAAGAGAGTTAAAAAAAATTAAAAAAAAAGGATTGGTCGTCAAATTAGACAATGAAAAAATTTTTTTGATTAGAAGGAATTTTTTTAAAAAGAATTATATTTTGGTGGAAGGTGGAAATCTGGATCTGCCTTACAGAGGCATCAATTGCCTACATGGAAGGTGTTTTCCATATTGACGATGTTTATGTGCAGTTTTCATATTAAAATACAGTTTTGAAATCACAAACAATTTAAAACCAGTAGGTGAAACCAGGTGAAGCGTTATAGTGAACATTCTCTTGTAACGCCATAGTGGGTGACGAGGACAGACTGTTAGTAAGCCGGAAGTGTGTGTGAAGTTAGCCCCCCATTTTTCGAATTTTAATATTTTGAAAGTTGTTCCAAATTGTTCTAGGTTTGTACCAAATTGTTCTAGAAAATTATTCCTAACTTAAATACAAAGGCCGGAAAACTCAAAAAACCATTTTTAGAGCTAGACCCCATTATTTTTATTACGATTTTTTTTCTATTGCACCAGATTGTTCTAGTTGTTCTGAACATTGTTCCAAATTTTCATGTCTTAAAAAAAATATTTCAAGCCCAAAATCAATAAAAACCATATGGGTCCAGCCCCCCATTATTTTTTTTTAATTTTTTTTGTTGTACTAGATTTATCTAGTTGTTCTGAACATTGTTCCAAATTTTCATGTCTTAAAAAAATTATTCCAAGCCCAAAATCCATAAAAACCATTTGTTGTAAGATTTTTCTAGTTGTTCTGAACAATAATCCAAATTTTCATGTCTTAAAAAAATATTTCAAGATCAAAATCAATTAAAACCATTTATAGCTAGCCCCCCATTATTTTTTAGTCGAATTTTTTTTGTGGTACCAAATTGTTCTAGTTGTTCTGAACATTGTTCCAAATTTTCATGTCTTAAAAAAAATTGTTTCTTTTTTTATGAATTTTTTTTTGTTGTACTAGATTGTTCTAGTTGTTCATAGTACCTATTGTTCCCAATTTTCGTGTCTTAAAAATATTAGTTAAAGGTTTGAAGGGAATATGTTTTAAATTTGGACCTTAATTTAAAATATTTCCTCTAAAAGGTCATACAAAAACAAAATTATTGATAGCCAATTTAAGAATGAAATCAAAGAAAACCAAATAAAAAATATTTGTAACATTTTATGCTTTGTTGATGAAATAAAAAGCTTTACAAAACTATCTAATATCAAAGGTTTCAATTTTTGTAAATAATTAAATAAAAACAACTTTTGCCCATAAAAAAAATCAAAAAATATTTCGAAAGATTAATGTAAACACTAAAAAAACAATGAAATAATATGTACTGAAGTTAGACTTCAATTGTTTTTACTTAATTTATCCTGACGTTCTTTTTTTAACACATGAAAATTTGAAACAATGCTAAGAACAACTAGAACTATCTAGTACAACAAAAAAAAATTCAAAAAAAAGAATAATGGGGGGGGCTCGCTCTAAATGGTTTTAATTGATTTTATCTAGTACAACAAAAAAAAGTTCGAAAAAAAAATAATGCGGGCTAGCTCTAAAAAGTTTTAATTGATTTTGGGCTTGAAATAATTTTTTTAAGACATGAAAATTTGGAACAATGCAAAGAACAACTAGAACAATCTAGTACAATAAAAAAAGTTCGAAAAAAAATGGATTTCTAGCTATAAATGGTTTTAATTGATTTTGAGCTTGAAATAATTTTTTTAAGACATGAAAATTTGGAACAATGCCAAGTCCAACTAGAATAATCTAGTACAACAAAAAAAAAATCGAAGAAAATAATAGGGGGCTAGCTATAAATGGTTTTAATTAATTTTGAGCTTGAAATAAATTTTTTTAAGACATGAACATTTGGAACAATGTTAAGAATAACTAGAACAATCTAGTACAACAAAAAAAACTTCGAAAGAAAATAATGGGGGGCTGGACCCAAATGGTTTTTATGGATTTTGGGCTTGAAATAATTTTTTTTAAGAAATGAAAATTTGGAACAATGTTTAGAACAAACTAGAACAATCTAGTACAACAAAAAAAACTTCGAAAAAAAATAATGGGGACTGGACCCAAATGGTTTTTATTGATTTTGGGCTTGAAATAATTTTTTTTAAGACATGAAAATTTGGAATAATGTTCAGAATAACTAGAACAATCTGGTGCAACACAAAAAAATCGAAATAAAAATAATGGGGGGCTAGCTCTAAAAATGGTTTTTTGAGTTTTCCGGCTTTTGTATTTAAGTTTAAGGAATAATTTTCTAGAACAATTTGGTACAAACCTAGAGCAATTTGGAACAACTTTCAAAAAATTAAAATTCGAAAAATAGGGGGCCAACTTCACACACACAAGTCGGAATTGAGGAGAACGGAGAACCAGGATTGTCGGTGGAGTGGAGTGATCGGGATCTTTGGAAAATGGGTAATATATGGGAGGGGAATTCGATTTTTTTATATAAGGTAAAATTAATGTTAAATTTAGTTAAATATGCAGATTTATTATACAAAAAAAATTCTGCTCTATAAACTAAAAATATTGATTCATAAAATTTTTGACAATTTTTTATCAATAGAATTTTTGGTCTCAGGTGTTATGTCTTGCTGGATTTGTTATCCATGTGTTTAAATTTGGAACCCGCCATAATGCCTTCAATCTACCGACACCCAAGTTGTACCAGGTTAGTCGCTTTTACAGAGGGTTCAGGTATACAGAGTATAGGTTTTTGAAACTATATGCATTCCGACAAAGTACCACTGATTATTCCTATAAGGATGAAACATGCATGGTAATGGTCGTAGTGTAAAGTTTCAAAAACTTACTCTCGCTGTTTTTGATTAAAAATTGAACGTTGGTACAATCTAGATGGCGCCCTGTTATAGTTAAAGATATTGCTGGATTGTAAGTAAATAAGAAATAATAATCAGAAGAATCGTTACAATATCAATGACCAACTTTAAATATGGAAAAAACATATTACTTACCCTTTTACTGCAGTATTAAGCCTTTGATGAATTAAAATTAAATGACAGCGGAAAGCTATATAAAATTAAAAGTGGAAGAATTTTAAATATTTAGGTCTTTATATTGATCAAAACATGAAGTGGAATACACATATCAACTATGTTTGTAAAAAGTTACAATCCCTAAACACTAAAATTATATCGTAAAAAACTAGATGTCTCAATAAAGCACTATTATTATTATAATTATTATTATTATAATTATTCGTGAAATAACATTGTATTAAAGATATGTTTTATTATCCATAAAATTAAGTAAATTTATGATTTTTATGAACCAACCAAAATCCCTTTAATACATTCATATTTGACCTCTCATTCTGTAGTATTTTTGTAAACGTTCTATTTATTTTTTTTTATTAATATTATTTGTACCATTTTTTAGTTATAAAAATTCAAAAGTATTAATTATAATTGACCAAAATTTGGAATAAAATTATTAATCCATTTATCCATGATCTATTTATACCCGATTCAGGGTGATATTATTACATATAAAAAAATCAGCTGTTTCTCAGAAAATCATTAAAGAAATTGACACTTTCTTTTCGTTACGGACCATGTTAAAAACAAAGTTTCAATTAAAAAAACAACTGGAAATAGTCATGACACTTAAAACATCTTAATAAGCGTATACACATACTGAATCAAATCGGCAAATTATTTCCACAGTACATAAAAAATTGTAAAAAGAAGTGCGAACAAAGAAATAAACGATTAATTTTAAATGCTCATTTTTGTAGTAACAAACTAATAGTTATTACTTTTTTGCTACAGTTTACTTCAAATAATAAGAAAGTAATAAAAGTTAATAAATCATTTCATATATTTCACTACGTATGGTCAGAAAATAAAGTTTTTACTATTGAAAGGGCTCTAAACTATCGTCAGAGGCGTATGCTTCAGTTAATGTTGATCAATAGTATTTTGAAAATAATAAATAATTAAATATTGCATTTATTATAACACGAAACGAGTATCGTAATGAATACGATTAATTTAATATGAGTTGCATACACTATTTTTTCTACGACCAGTCACAATAGTAAAAAATAAGTAACTCTTTACTTTTGTTAATTGTTAACTGCTCCACATTTTTTTAGTATAATGAGCATTCTCAAAATTATACGTTGCAATGTGGAACTCTAGGTTTTGTGTCCTTATTTCCAAAAAAAATTGTGTATGTAATAACTTGATGTTCAGGTTATAATTAGAGATTACTCAAACTTCAAATGTTTATTTCCGGATGAACTAAATATTAAAAAAATGAAACCGTAAAATCTTCTGTAGATTACGTCAAGATGTAATCGGCTTTTTAGCTTGACAGAAGACAATTGACATTTCTGTCACTTGGACATCGGGAGAGTAATATTACCAACCTCTTATACAAAAAGATCTAGTACGAGTGGTAGGCAACCAACTCTATATTCTTAATATATTACAATGTACAATGATTTTTTTAAACTGTATTTTTCTCAAATTATTTCTTTCTCAACAACATACTTGTAGAATGTAAATAATTATTGTTCAACTAATTAAAAAAAACTAGTTTCTTTCTGTCTTTCTCTAACCCATTAAAACCGTCTATAAATATATTATCGGCCGTAATTATATATTTGAAAATGCAAATATCTCATAAATAAAACTACAAAATACACTATAAAATTATCCATAATAAGACGTTTATAAGATTGAAATTATGCACAATTCAAATGCAATAATTAAGTGTTAAATAATTAACCTGCTTTTTGAATAATTAATTTGTACAAGAATTTATTGCTTGTAATTATCCGTCCCATGGGTTATAATTTCTTAAATGTCATCAGCCTATGGGTATACGAATACGAAAGATTTTTTAAATAAAGGAAATTTATTTATAATGCCAATTAGGGAATTAATAATAGAGTTTGGATACATTATCAATATATTTTTATGAAGAATTGATTTTTTCGGAAAAATACTGTTGTCGACATATCGATATTCTAAAAAAGTCTATACTCTATCATTATGTAACTGATAAAGTCTATACGAAGTCAATCCGAATAGCTAAAAAAGAAGACTAATGGACCGGGTCTGATAAATTTACTCATATAAAACCTCCCATATAAAGCTGATGATTAGACCTCGTATCAATTTCTTATCAGCATCTTGTCGAACAAATAATATTGCGTGGACACACAAGCAAAATATGAAAGTAAAAAAATGTCAGATCCACTGTGTGAATTGTGTGAATTGTCAGTGGCGGCGCGGATTGCGGGCTTGGGTTAGGATTAATAAAATTAGTTTATTCTGCATTCTTGCGAATAAACGAGTGGCTTGACTTAATGTCGCCTTTTTCTAAATTATTTTCTAGTTGTTATTATTTAATCAAGATGACGTTATGGAGAACTTTTCTTGATTTTGAAGGTTACAACTCTGGCGGAGCCGTCAGAATTTTTAAATATAGGCTTGCATCCTCAAATCCGAAGACTTATTTTAAATATTTACTCTTGCTTGAACAGTGAAATGCCTGGGGCCTTACAAAAAGAAATTTGGATTTGTGAGCTGACTTAACTTGCTCGTACTACAATTTATACTGAGATGTCATTGATCATTCCGTAAAACAAGAAAGAGATAATCAGATGTTTAAGAAGGTTGATAATGCCGACAAAGAAGTTATACACCGAGTTATATATAATTTTTATGAAGAAAACAAGGTTCCAACTTTAGAATTGGTTCGTAACAAATTTCGGGATTATCCAGATTATGAAAATAGATCTCTGGACACATTGTGTAATATTTTGCTAGATTGTGGCTTTAAGTACAAAGAATTGAATAAAAGAATGGTCATAATGGAGTCATCTAGCATCGTAACATGGTGGCAGAAGGATTTGTGAAGAATTAAGGAATACCAATCAAAAAGAGAGATAGTGTACCTTGATGAAACTTGGTTTGACACACATGATGTTGTTAAATATGCTTGGTTGGATTACGGTAATAAGTGCTCTCTAAATGGACCTTGTACTCGTGGTAAAGGAGTTATCATTCTACACGCAGGCAGGAATAAGGATTTTATTCCTAATGCTCTTCTATTGTCCGCTAAAAATATATAAAACAGTAATTTGCAGTTCATTAAACTAGTTATAATTTAAACAATATAAAGGTTAAGACATGAGGTATACGTAACGTGATATAGCAAGGTAACACCGACAGATGGAATGCCGGTCGTTACCCATAGGTCAGGAACTGTTTATTGTTGAGTTTGCATATATAGTTTGTTATTTCTTTGAGAGAGTTCAGTCATTCTTGATTCATTATTCAGTCTTGATTCATTATCTACAAGTTATCGATTTATTATATTGTAGTAAACATGTCTCAGTGAATAAATTTGTTGTGGAAAGTATCTACTGTTTATCTTCCCAACATTGAGATACTCTACATGACTACCTAACTATCCCACATCACATAGCGATCCTGGACCATTACATTACACTACATTACATGGCGATCCTGAAAAGTAAAAAATATGGAAATTAATAAAAAAGCTACCAAGAAAGTGTTCTTTCAAGCTATAATAAAAGAAAACTTAAAAAAAAAATGTAATCGACAAGCTATACGAAGCCCATGGTCAGACTATTCTACGTCTTCCCCCCTATTACTGAGAATTCAATTCGATCGAGATGATTTGTCCTGCTGTTAAAAAACTAAGACAATATAATCAATCTCCAGACAGTGCTCCCCTACTAGGAAATATACAAACTGTTATTAATGAAGTAAACGACAGAGGAAAATGGATGAAATGTGTTCAGAATGTACCGGGAGAATAAATATTGTATTTTACCTCCCTTTGACCACATTATTATAACCCCAAATTCAGATTCAAGCTCTGAAAATTCAGAAAATGAATCTTAACTTTTTATTAAATTATCGTGGCAGGATAAACTTTTTTGGCATTACTCTATATTACTAATAAAAAAATATCCGTGTAGGTATATGAAAAATAAATTAAATGTGATAATAAATTATATCACGCCGCCCATGCTTTACAGAGAATTCGCCGGCGGTCCGTACATATCTAGTTTCTATGCCGTTCCAACTCACTTCGCATAGACTATAACTCTAAAATTATCAAAATAATAATAGATCTTTGGAGACTATTTCGGCGCAGCGGTCAGTTACACCCTAATTTAATCCTTTATCGCTTCTAAAGGTGTCGCCTTTCTGGTCGTAAAAGGTGGATTAAGGGTTCCAGGAAAATTAAATAGGAATATTTAAAGATTAAATAATATTTTTGTAACAAGAGGATTACCTAATTTTAAAACTTAAGGATTACGGAACACTGTTGACAAAATTGACCGCAAAGACCAGGTGACCAACACTCGGTAAAACTAATTGTAATGTATATTTTTAACTGTATTATAAAAAAATATTGTAATACCTACAATTATTATTCTGGCGATGACAGATCCTGAATTATCTGTAACAAAACATGAACTTTCGAGAATTGATTTGATTTAAATTTATATATAAGTTTCCAGAAAATTCAAAAAATGTGGTCGTTGATAAAACATGGTACGCAACTGTGATGAATAATAAATTTTTGAATTATTTGTGATACATAATTAAAAAATAATAATTAGTATATTAAAAAATTGGTACGCCAATGACTACATTCGCATTTCGGGTTACCTATCCCAAGCCGCAGCTCATTGTATACGCGTACCGCAATCCCAAGTACCAACTTGTCGATACACGATATTGTACCCACGTGAAAGTACCACCGCGCCATAGATGTGGTACCTCCTTGGTGGTAATTAGTTACCGTATAAGGCGGCACAAAGGTACCGCCGCGCGAGCTCATGCCCCTCCCTCTCCCCCTTCGCAAAGGCAGACCACAAACGGGCCGACTGATTTCTCTACACCCCCTCTTCCTCTTCTTTTACGGTCGTCTATGAGATCACCCGCGCGATGGATTTATTGACATTTATTGAAAAAGGTGTGAGACGCGTTCGGTTTTTTTATTAAAACTTTGCGAAATGCTTTTTTTTTTTGTTAATTACGCCGTCACTGGAATCGTGAAGATAATTCCTAAAAAACGGTCAATTTTCTAAAAATAAATATACTTTAAAAGGTATTAATTGAGATCACTACATTTACGGGGTGTCCCCTAAAATTTGGGCTCCCCAAAAATATCAATTTTCGCTGGTAATCTCACTAATACTAGAATTATTACCAGGCGATACTTTAGAATGATTTTTTTAATTGACTCCAGATAATAAAAGCTCTTGAATATATTTCTATAATAATCATATGCGAAGGTCATTTCGGTCATATCATCTACATAAAATGTAAAAATTCATACTTCGTAATTATAGTAAAAGAACAAACAAAAAATAGGCGATTTCATACAGCTTGTGCCATCTATACGGATTAATAAAATACTATTATTTTAAAAAATGCAACCAACCTAGAAAGCACCGCTTCAAAGTTTCCTATATTTTTGTGCAATTTCACTTATTTATTTTTTATATTAAAAGTAATCAAGCTTTCAATTATACTAGTACAATATTTAGATAAAAAAAAACAACGTTTTATGATTTTCACGAAAAATATATAACAAAGAGTTATTCAATAATTAGTGATATGTTTCGTTGTAAAACAACAACAACATCGGACTAATATTATTTGTAAATTAAATCAAAAATATATACAACAACTGAGACTAAAAGGTATTTCAATAACATTACAATGGCTTAATATATTGGAAATACCAATCATTAAAACCTTTAAGCGATCACAAATTTTGGAAAAAGAATTTAGGAGTTTAAAATAGTTTAAACCAGTACAACTTAATTATCATGCGATTTTATTCAAAATAACACCATAATTTTGTAAGATTTTTGCCAAATTATGTGTGAAATTAAAAACTAATTCACCCAAATAGTATTTTTTAATAATATATTGTGGTAGCACAACTTTGTGATTTTATTCAAATTACCGTAATAATTTTCTGCGTTTTTTATGCAAAATATGTGTGAAATCAAAAATTAATTTTAAAAAACCACTTGTTTGTACTTAACAATTTCAGAGACATAATTTAATCTATTCCATTTGTTTAATCGATTTCATTACTTCTTAATTTACTCTTGTTTTAATTTTTAACTTTAATCTCCTTTATCAACTCGCCCTTCTTTAATAAACAAATCTTTCATTTCCCAACCTAACTTTTGAATGTCAATTCTTCTCTTCTTCTTGTTGACTCATTTAACACTCTAACCCAATCTGCTTTCTCGATTTCTCATTTTTAAATCGGTTCTTATATTCGCACAAAATCCCTATTCTAAATTTTACCCCCCTTTCTATTGTATATACTTTTAACTTAAATTCATAATATATTATTGTAATATGACCCATACTTATAGGCTAATATTATTTATAAAGGACCATGCACTTTTCTTATGGCGGATGGGTCCCGGACCGATTTTTTCAAAATTTTGTACACATATATCTTGAATCATATGGATCATTTTTTCTCATTGCACCATAACTCTAAAAATACAGTATGGCTCAATAAAATGACTTTCAATACATTAACTGTGCATTTCTTTCTTAATTAAATTAGTAATTTTCTATTCATAAATACTTATTATTATTACTACGGCCCGCCAATACTTCACTTTTGGTGAAGTATGGCAAACGTATTGAAATCGTGCAAAAATCTCGAAATTTTTTTTTGCCCCAAATGACTTAAAATGTCATGAAACGTTGAAAAAATTGATTTTCCGCAAAAAAAAGTCTGTCTGTGTGGATGTGTGGATGTCTGTGCGTACGATAACTCGAGAACGGTACGGCCGATCCGGAAAATTCTTTCGGCTATCGGTTTTTATTCAAAAAAGAAAGGCTCTATCAGAAGATGAGCAATTTCGGGTCCGGGGATATATTTTTTGCTCCAAATGACTTAAAATATCATGAAACGTTGAAAAAATTGATTTTTCGCGAAAAAAAGTCTGTCTGTGTGGATGTGTGGATGTCTGTGCGTACAATAACTCGAGAACGGTACGGCCGATCCGGAAAATTCTTTCGGCCATCGGCTTTTATTCAAAAAAGAAAGGCTCTATCAAAAGATGAGCAATTTCTGGTCCGGGGATATATTTGTACCAAATTTAAAAAAATCGGCCCGGGATCCAACTGCCATAAGAAAAGTGCATGGTCCTTTAAATATCAAGTTTTATATGTCAAATACGGAAAACTTTTTTATATGACAATGTCAGTTGTTACTAACCATTTTGAATTGTTTTTATCTTATGTACATCACGCTGTGCTGCTGTATAAAGGGTGTCCCGGGACTAATGGAAAAAAAAGTCGGGAAGGTATAGCTTGAGCTAAAATAATGTTAGTACTTCATATAAACTTTTTTAACACAGGCCCTCGTTTTCGAATTATTCGTTTTTTATTTTTTATTTTCGTAGTGTTTATTCGATCTTTAATAAAATTTTCTGTATGGTTATAATGTAAGTATGTATTCTTATTTTAGACGTGTAAACAAATTCACAGTATTGCCTTAAAGACAGAGACGTACTAGTCGTAATAATTAAGGATCCAAAATGTTTGTATAGATGACACACCATGTATAAAAATTTTAAAAATGGCTTCCTCATACCTTAAGCTAACGAAAAGATACTCTTGTTGGAATTAGCCGTTTGAATGATATTTGCATTTTATTAATGCACTATACAGGGTGGCGAAAATTTCATTGCAATGTATTGTAATCTCGGAAACCGTAAGAGATACGACGTCGGTTAAATGGAACAAAAGTTTCTCAATTTGAAAATTAATCGACTGGTACTTTGCATCCACAGATGTCAGGGACGGTTTTCATAATAATTGATAAAAACCAAAATTGCACATTTTCTATTTAATGGTCCAGTGCTTTTATTTTGAACAATAGAAAAATAGTGTATAAAACTTTTTTGTTTGAAAATATGTTACCCATAGTCTAATACTATTGAATTTTGAATCTGACGTTTAGTTTCCGCCCAGTCATCCTCAACTTTTTTTTCTCAAATACGGACCTGCACTTTTTATGTGATTTTTGTATAGCATTTTATTTCCTGAATTCATCGCATGTATTGAAGGCTATTTAGTATAAAAGCTTTTAAATACGGTCCTGTACATTATCGGCATTTAATAATACAAAAGAATGTAAAGGAAACAAATTATTTTATTTCATAATTCACATTATACTGTTCAAAATGAGATATTCATAACTCAGTTCTATTGGTCATGGACTGTTGCTGAGTTCTAACTCTTCGACGTAACACATCAACATTTTGAGGAACTCCTGTATCTTAAATTGGTCCCACAAATAAAAATCCATCGGATTAAAGTCTAGAGTTCTTGGTGGCCAATGTTCAGGATGCGGATTTTTTCTTGCATAGAAATATTTGTTTTTACTGCTAAATAGTCAATAATTCGTAAATATGGTCTCATACGTCCACAAAAATTATTTTATTTATATACTTTTATAGTAACAGTAACAAAATCTCGATAGTTGTTATTTGTTTTTAGGATGTACTTTTTGTACTCTTTGAAATTTGTAATATATGGATGAATTCAGAAGATGAAATGCTATTAAAAAATCACATAAAAAGTACAGATCCGTATTTGAAAAAAAAAGTTGAGGGTGGCTGGGCGCACACTAAACGACAGATTCGAAATCTAATATTATCAGATGGTGGGTAACACGTTTTCAAACAAAAAATTTTTATACACTTTTTTTTCTATTGTTCAAAATAAAAGCACTGGACCATTAAGTAGAAAATGTGAAATTTTGGTTTTTATCAATTATTATGAAAACCGTCCCTGATAACTGTGGATGCAAAGCACCAGTCGATTAGCCTTCAAATTGAGAAACTTTTTTTCCATTTAACCGACTTCGTATCTCTTATGGTTTCCGAGATTACAATACATTGCAATGAAATTTTCGCCACCCTGTATACCAATTTGTGCATTCACCATTTTTTGTAAGGATAATACCAGATAACGAAGTAAAACTAATTTAATAATGCAATGCCCAAGATTCACCTAATATAGTAGAACTTAACAATTTAGCGATAGTAGAAGATAACAACATTAACAAGTTTTAAATCAAATTTTGGAGGCCAATAATTCGAAAACGAGTGCACGTGTTAAAAAAGTTTATATGAAGTACTAATATTATTTTAGCTCAAGATATACCCTCTCAACTTTTTTCCATTAGTCCCGGTACACCCTGTATATTGTTAAAATTACTCCTAAATTTTAAAACTTTTATCAATGGTAACTAAATTATTGTGCTGTTGGCCGCCCATAGGGTTCCTCGCCACTGTGCACTGTGTCCTAACACCGCAAACAGCCTGAAAAAGGACCTTTCCTCTCCTGTGTGGATTTCCAGTCATGGCTCCTTTTTTAACCAAAAAATGAAATCGGAAAAGAGCACTTTATTGGGTGGCGAAAAAGACCGCTAACGATCTTGCTTAAAATTTTGTAGGCAATTAGGCAACTCTTTAACTCTATCGTGTTTCAGTTTCAGAGATGAGACATTTTTAAGAGCGGGCTAATTTATATGTATTTTATACGAGAAGTATATTGCATTTGTCAAGTTTCAGCTCAGTCTGATTATTTTAGAGAAAGTTAAAAAACTAAGTAGGTGTAGTCAAAATAGGGTCATTGTGATCCAAAAACTGGCCCTGGTACACGGTTGCCGAGGTCTACGTGGCCCTTTCCCAATGCATCTGCCAAGTTTCAACTCAATCTCACCTTTTCAGATAAAGTTGAAAAACACTGTGTGTGCAGTTGAAAAGCCCAAAGTATGTCGACCTAATAGGGTTACTGTGACCCAAAAACTCGCTCTGGTCCATGTCGCCAAGTTCGGCGCAACCTTCTTCCTATGCATTTTCCAAGTTTCAGCTCAATGTGATTATTTCAGTGAAAGAAAGAAAAACCCAACCCAAATCTTTCACTAAACCGGATACTGTCCAAGTCTAACTTACACCATTCCCCTAGTTTTCGTAAGTGCGCACATTCTACTGTTAAAATTTCTTATATGGTTTTTTAAATTAATTTAATTTTAATTACAATTCAAAGTTTAAATATGGTAGTCTTTTGTAAAAACATTTTCTCCCATTTTTTTGTTCATTGTTACTATTTGTATTAAAGGCCTGAAGATGGCATTTGTATGCCGAAACTAGTTAGCAATCCACCTTCCAACTTATTTGTGTAATAGACATCGATTTTTATTACTTCATTGGTGACCACATTTGAGATATGGATAACCTTTTGGATTTAAAAATTATTTTGGTCAAGTAGTTTTTTTTTTAATAATGACTTGATTGAACGAATTGCTTTTTTGCACCTAGGACAGTGCATTATTTTGTCTTTTGCTGGAGTCAACTCCCCTGATGTTTTACAAGGAGTTTCTGCATGTCGCATTACTTGAATTAGCTTGAAGTGGCAATAGCCCAAACTCAATATTTTTTGAAATAAATAGACATAGAGCTGATCAAAAAAACTGCCGAAGAGTAACTGGCGTATTAAACATATAAGCAATCTTCAAGAATGTTTGGGGCAGTCTTGTGACATGTAGTAGATTCTTTTTAACGACAAACATAAACAAGAATCATCCGCTATATTGTTTTCTGTTTCTCCAAGTCATTTCCACCAATTGATTAATCTTACTTGGTATTTACACTGATCTTATTGCTTGATAATAGAGCCGTATTCTTATCACCGAATTATAGGCGTGCTTTAAGTCAATAAACAGCAATTTGATATCAAGTTGTTGCTCGTAGGAATAATTTTGTATCACCTTTAACACAAAAATTTGATCACCAGTGAGTCTGCCTTTCTTCAAGCCCACTTGGAACGCTCATATCTATTTTTTGTTCAAATTATGTGTGAAATCAAATATTAATTCGGTTAAAAAGTTTTTTTTTATATGATACATTGACCTGATTGAACAAAATGCTTTATTGTACCTATCGGACAGTGCTATATTTGTTAATAGCACTTTAATCTTTTGCTGGATTGAACTCCCCTGATCTTTTATAGGGAGTTTTTGCATGTCGCATCACTTCAATTAACTTGAAGATGCAGAAAATTGATCAACAGTGAGGCTGCCAACTTGGAACTATCCTATTTCTTTATTTACTTTTTTATCAATTTTTACCTCTCGCCCTTCAGATAAGAGAGGTATAGGAATCATGCTAAAAATTGGGTAGTGAGTTTTCAATGGATAAACACGTTTTGGGGTCACTAGAATACGATTTTGATATTTTCGCGATGATGTCTGTGTGTGTGTGTGTGTGTGTTAGTGTGTGTGTGTGTGTGTGTGTGTTAGTGTGTGTGTGTGTTTGGATGGATGTTGTAGTAACGATAACTCAAAAACTACTGAATGAAAAAATTTGAAATTTTGCATACAGGATTCTGATACCCTAGATTAGATCTGATTAGATTTTGGTGCCAATCGGACAACCGGAAGTGGCAGTTGCTATGACTGATGAGGTCATTACTATACAAAAAGGCAATAAAGTTTTACACATTTATTTTGTATACACTACAGTTTATTTTCGTATTATTAAAGTTTTCAAAACTTTGGCCATTGTTGCCACATTTACAAAAAAGTAATTTTTTTTCATACTTTTTTGTGTTAACCTGTAGATTTTTGATTCAAAAATGGCGAGAGGTCATGTGCTGGCCACATCAGATTTTTATTCTTATAACTGCGTCCTTCCTTCTGTTTAGTTTTTCCTGTTCCTTTCATATTTTTATTTTAACCAAAACATTATAGTTATTAGAGTCTTCGCTCCTTACTTAATTATTAGCAGGTGTACCATTTCGTCCTGCATATTTAGTATTTTTCAAGCTATGTATTATTTCTTCATTTGTATGTGTTTTCAACTACTTGATCTCATACATTGCTATTCCATCTTGTTTATTTTAGCTGAATCTTTATTGAGCAAATTACTTTTTGGTTTCCCATTTATATATATTTCTGTAATATCGTAACCATTTTTAACGTTTTTATTTGTGTAATAGAAATATATGGCAATATATGTACACTGTTCATATAAGTGCTGCCAATTAGACAAAAATTGTTAGTGTGAAATTGTCGTTAATAGTAAAAGAAAAACAAATAAAAACTTTATTATAAATCAAAAATAAATATAATTTTACATCTAAAATAAATATAATTTTAAAGCATTTTTACATAAATCGGATTTAAAAAACTAGTTACAGTCATAGTTGTACTAGTTACTACTTGCATCAAAACAAAAGACACTTCAGCTTGGTCTTCGCCCATGCTAAAATACAAAAATACAGAAAAAATAACGACTTCGTAAATAACAAGAAATCAAAAATGTGTACTATGTATCAAAATTTTTTTAAATCAATAGTCAATTTATAATTTAAAATACGAATATTCTTACCTTGGTGTACTTAACATATATGATGTCATTATATATGCCAGTGAAATCTGGTGTAAGGCCAGCAAAATTATATACTCAAAATCACGAGGAAAAAGTACTGGCAAATGGCTCCTTGGCTGAGCATTACAGAACAAAAATAACGCTCCAAGTCCAACGGAGCGAACGATTGATAAACTAATGAACCAATGTGCGTTTTTTCGCTAAAAAAGTTAATTTGTTTCAATGAAATTATCACAAAAAATAAAAACTTATATTTTTCCCCATTTGATTTTCCCATACTCTTTTATTAATTTCTTTTTTTCACTACCTTTTTTACTAATTTCTAATCGAAATCTGAATTAATTTTTTTCTATACGAGGTAAACATTGTTTGCCATGGCTTACTAATTTTTGTATTGCTGTGATTGAATTGTCAAATATTTAATTACTATCTATTAGTGTTAGTTATTGAAATTATGACTAATTCGCATGTACCACTACTACACATAAATACTATGCTTACTGTAATATTGCCTTTTCCAAAATATCTGCCTATTAAATTAAAAATATCTGTTCCTAAGTATGTTACAGTTGGTGTGAAATATTTACCTAAAAAAGAAGATAAATATTCATTTTCCAATCAACGTACACGAGAGAAATGCAAAAAATTCGAGTATAATAATTGTCATATAAGGAGTTTGAACTTTTAATTTGGAATCTTTGATTTTTTTCAACTCTCCTCTTTGACTTGTCTCATAATAAACTCAACTTTAATTTAAATTTTGATGATCGATTCAGTTGCGCCGCCAGGGGGAGGTTTAGGGGTTAAAACGCCCCACACACCCACACATACGTTTTGTTCTCTAAAGTTTCTGTAATATATTCTCGTAATACTTCTCCAATTTTTTTGAAAACTCCCCCTAATAGGTAACCCCCCTAATAGGTAATTCTGACTGCGCCACTGGATCGATTTGGGGGTGATATGTTTTGGTGCCAAACGTAGGTCTTTATTTTTCTTTGTTTGGTGTTTTAGTAACCATATTCGGTACCATCCTGTATTTTTCATTGTCTACAGGCGGCAAACGCAAGTAGTGTTATTTACACATAAATATTTTGATCAAATAATTTTTAAAAGAAATAATGAACCTACAGTTTTCTTATTAAAAAAAAATATACAGTTACATACTATACCACAAGTTGTCTTTGTCATCTTTATAGCCTTCAGATACTATCAAATTAGTTAAATTCGGATGACCTATACCAAGAGTGCCCATAGTTATCGTTAATATTATAACTAACGGCCAGACTTTTATCACAGCATTTTTAAAATCCGTCAAAGTATGACTAAAACCAAAAATAATTTTGTTATATCAGCTTAAATATTCAGAAATATCTTGTACCTTGGCACGGTATGTTTCTCCTGACCTTCATTCCAAAAGAACTCCACCACAGGTGAATATTTCATTATATAAAAAAGAAAACATGTGAAAATCATCAGTAAAGTCCCGCTGGTGAAGTAAATCAAGGCGACATCTGTCGGACTGTCGGTGATACTCAGTGAAATTATTTGTAAGCATGCGCTAAAAACTCCTGACACCGTTGAACCGTACATATTTAATTTTATGTATTTAGATGGAAATTTTGACATTAGAGCCATTATAGTCACGTTAAATAACGGATGGAACACTGAAAAAAAAATTAGAAAAGTAACAAATGCGCTGTACTTAAACTGCCGTTAAACGGTAGCCTATAATGCCGTTATTAGTTATGACGTCATTGAAGTGACGCATTTGACAGCTTTTATTCGATGGTCGTGTACTGTACTATAATGCCGTTAGTCCATTTCCGTATTATACACTATGATAATGTTGCCGTAAGGGTTTGAAGTGTTATTATTTGTATTAAATACTACGAGTTTCAAGTAGAGTATGTGAATCTGGATACTGGATAATATTGGTGTATAGACTGGGGTAAGTATTTAACTTGTTAAGTTATACCCATATACACTTATAGGTTTGGTATTGAAATGGTGAAAGTAGGCGACAGGTTCAACTCATTTGCTGATGCAAATAAATCAATTGAGGAGCTGGGTGAAAATACGCAAAAAAAAAGATGTACGTAGGTACTATTGCAAGCAGTAAAATTGTACGACCAATAGAAATCTGTTATCAACTTCTATATGCATGTAATCATGGTGGAAAAAGTTCGACAGTCTTGAACATTTAAAGAAGATTGTCCAGTACATGTGAAATTCAAAGCATAGTCTGATGAATCAAATCAAGCACTTCAAAGGTAAGTTTACAGAGTAGTTGAGAATTCAAAACTCTTGCTCGAACAGTATTATTTTAATAATAGATATAATTTGGAAGTCCTACATGCATATCCCCAGCCAAAGAAGACTTTCCAGCAACATGAAGGAAAACGTGAATGCTTATTTAAATATGAAGGCCAATAGAAAAATGATACAGTAAAAATTTCAAGAAAGTACTGATAAAATAGTTACATAGATTGATTATTGACATGCAACAAGTCAAGCAGTGCTATTCTTGAGCATTCGCAAATTTCAATATAAAAATAGGTATTCTTGACCATTCGCATACATAGTGCGAATACTCGCAATAAACTGCGAATGGGTATAAGCAATTCCAAATTATTTGCGAATGAAGTTCATATTTGCTATAACATATAATTTGTTATTTTCATGATTATTTTTTTAGTGTGAAGTGGTTGCCGAGGTTGTGCTGTGAATAAAACTGTGTTCACTATATCGCAAAAATGGACGATCTGCAATATACTGCAAATATAGAAAACCTTAAAATTGCAAATGGACCAATGCAACGACGAAATCGCTTTCAAAATATTAATCTCTTTGAGGTTTCAATTGAGCATCAGTTTGTACAGACATTTAGAATTACAAAAGAGTTGTGCAGATATCTTTGTGCGAACGGCAACCTCAACGTCAACTGCTGCGGATATTTTATAAATGCCAATATTGTTTTTGTTCAATTGAACTTTGCAGTTGCGGTTGACGTTGAGGTTGCAGTTGACGTTTGAGAGTTTATAAATCCAGCTTAAGCCTTGGATTTTTTTAAATAAATTCGACCAACATATCTTTTTGTTGCAAAGATGTATTTGAATTTCTGTTTTTTTATTTTTCCATTATAAAACACTTACCGATGCAGAAAATCTAAATAAAACAAACTATTTATTCTTCTCTTTTTTTCCTATTACATTATTAGTGAATAACTATTAAAAAATTGCGCTGTTGTCAAAAGTATTTGAATAGAGAATTATAAGTACCGCATGTTTTTGCGAAGGACGGTCAAGAATACCACTTTCGTAAAGTATTCGCAACTGGACCATTCGTATACGTATAATTGCGAAGAATGTCAAGAATAGCTACTGGTCTACTCTGACCAAAATAAACTTGGGATAGACTATACTGATTATGATTATGATAAGTTAAACTGTCGGATAAAGCAATAATTGATTAACGGAATTTTTAGTATGCTACCCTATAACAGCAGTTGAAGCAAATCCAATAAAAAGCTATCAGACGCGCCACTTCACGTCATATTTAATAATAATTTTAGTAGGCTACCGTTTAACGGCAATTTAAGTATGGCGAAAAAAAATATATAGATAAAAGAAAAATTGCTATACTTACATGATATGGCAGTAATGACGGTTATTGCTGTTATGAAAAATTCTTTTTGCCCTTAAACAAGAAAATTAATCAAAGTTAATGTAAACGTTGAAAAAAATTTGATCTAAATAAATTGAATTTGAGTAAATTGATTAACACTTTGAGTGCCATTTTCGACCTGACAGAGATATTTCCGAGTTTGTTTAACTATCCTCTGCCGTTAACTCATAATCGGTGACGTATTCTGCTGTTTTAAGTTTGTCATATATTATTCGAATAGTATTTTACATGCACATAACCTCAAAATTAAAATATAATCAACATATATGTAATAAGGCAATCCAGAACACGTGACCAAATGTCATAAAAAATGGCCGCTGGTAGACACACAAATTGTATTTTTACTGCATTTTGCATGTGTTTATTTTAAGAATTTTGTGCTTTTAGAAGGTATTTGAAATAAAAATAATTGCTTTTTTCGATAAGAGTGATCATTTATTGATCTTAGACAGTAAAAGTAAACAGAATAAAATACATACAGAAAATAAGAAAACAAATAATCCTTTCACACTCATGAATGTTTTTATTATTATTTATTACTATTCAAACAGGTTTACACCCAACTACAGAACAGAACTAATAAGTAAGTTCAGGTATAACAGAATAAAATACATACAGAAAATAAAAAAATAACAGCTTAAATGACAGTTATAACTAATTACATAACAGGGATGGTAAACAAATTAAAAAACACAAATACAATACTCCAGAAGATGACTTTCCATCAGTGACTGCTTTCCACATTTTCCAATATTTGGTTCACACACAAAGTTTTTACATTAAAGAATAAGCCAAGGTCTACAAGTGTTTGTCAGCATATAAATATTTTTCCTGGTTTTTCAGATAAATCCGTTCTGGTTTGTGTGAAAAATGTAGTTCACTAGGTATTCTATAAAATCTAACAATTTCCGACCTCTTTAACTCCTACAATTGACTTCAGAACAAGTAGTATGCATGTTTTACAGTTTCTATAAATACTATTTTTATGTACACTGTCACTTTGTTAAATATCGATAATGCATCCCGAGTAGTCAGTCACACAACTATTCTAAATTAAAATGTCCGTTTTAAGCTCCAATCGTTTCATATTTTAAATTAAACTGCTTTATTCATGTTAACTACTTGAAAGACATGGATTTGTGTGTCTACCAGCGGCCATTTTGAATTTCATCTGACAGCATCTTGGATAGGTCTATACTCCTATATCGCCAGCTTGAGAGAGAAGTGCGTCGCCGATATTAGAGTGTATTAGACGATCGTTTCTCTCTCACGCAGCCTCGGATAGTCATAGGCGTCATAGCTGTACGGAATTTTTTTATGTTAATTTTATATGTTCAGTAGAAGATATATTGTAATAAAAACGTATAAATAAACAATGTTATGATATATGCATTTATCATTTGTAGAATAATTTTCAAAAATAAAAATTGCCTACGTTTGCTTAACTTTCCTTTTTCTCTACGTTCCTTTTTCCCCACTAGACACGGCGACAATGGAATTTATGCATATGCGCATGCGCGTTGGCACCCAATTCCGTTCTTGCATCTCTATCTGTCGGCACGCTTTGTTTCTACAGGCTAAGACAGGACGGTGGCGATATAGGAGTATTACATATATGATAATCAAGGATATATGTTAAGGATTGTTTTCAATGACGCATGTTAAAGTGTGTTTGTATGAATAAATTGGTAATTTTGATGGGTTGCATACCTTTTTACGTAATTTAGAATTTTTTTTTACTTGAATCCTCCGTTTTTTTGAATGATTTGTTTCAAATTTCTAGCTTGAGGATGTTTAACGTACCTAAGCATGATTTTTGACTAAATAAAAAAAAAATACGGATGATCGAATCGTGATTAAATGGCGAAAAAATGTATTATACATTGTAGAATGCATTTAACGGTAAAAGCGATATTCCAGCATCTCTTTCTCTTGAAAATCAATTAATCAGCTTCAAATAAAACTTTGCTCTTTCTCATTATACCGGGAAGGCATTTTGACAATGAAAAATGAGTTGAACTGTCAAAGATATTCTAATTGACTACTTGTCACGGTTTGGATATCGTGAAAAAACAAAAACACAGGAATAGAAAAATTATCACCATAGAAAAACCATCTGTCATTATCGATTACAATGATGGCAAAAACCTGTATCGATAAATCGGATCAAATGGTTTCATATTCTGCATGTATTAGGAAGGGCGTGAAATGGTGTTGAAAGGTACTACTGGAAGTAATCACAGGGGTGACGATGTGAATTGCGCACATTATTTATAAATTAATCAGTAGCCGCAAAATCATTAGGGTGCGTTTCAAAGAGAAAATTTGCTGTTCGTTATTAAATTTGGACCCTTCCGAGAAAATAAAAAAAATCGGTTGCATCGCCCCAAAACTTTCCCGACGGGTATCCAGAGACGAATACTTTTTCAAATATTTAATGTTAAAATTTAAAATTTCGACATTTTTTATTTCAAACAGGTGACAATTGGAGAAATCATTTTGATTGTTCTGAACAGAGTTTTTCAAGGGCTTTCAAATGACATATTGCAATTTAAATTCAGTGACATGTTGCTTCTGTCATTTTTAAAATGGCACTTCCACTTGACAGATATTGTACAAAACTAATGGGTTCTTCCTACAGATATCCCAAACCCATATACTAAATTTCACCTCAACAATCGGATTAAACGTATGGCCTCTATCGTCGAAGAATACCGACAGACAGACACACAGACACACACAGACAGACAGACAGACTTCCACCTGAAAATAGTCTTAATCATCTTAGGAGACCTCATCTTTATCTCGATATTTTTTCTTTTCGGAGCTGGGTCGGGAAAGTAAAAATCCAGGCTAAATACTTGCTACAGAAACATAGAGATGGTGGAACAAAGGACAGAAAAAATTGGAATATTGTTAGGCCGGAAAAATGAGACTTAATGGAAATATTGTTATTACGCAAAAATCCTCTGTTTTAGGAAACATTTTTAGAGTTCCAAATATTGCTTAGATTAAAGAAAAATTTTACAACGTCGCAAGAGGACACAATTAAAGAAATATTTTAATTTTAAAAAGTAACCACTGAAATTTATAAAGTAGCTAATAATTCTGGTAATTGGATATTTTCTAAAACTTGTTAACGTCGCACAAACGACATTTTTTAAAAATATTGTCAAGAAACAAAAATGACACATAATGAAAATATTGCTATGATGAAAAAATCCTTATATTTAGAGACATTTTTGAAAACTTGACAACATCGCAAGACTACACTATAAGGAAATTATTTAAGAAGGCGTGTGACTCAGAATGTTACAAATTTCTCCACTTTATTATGAAGTGTTGCTGGTCAACACTAAAGGTATGTTTTTAGCACTAAATCTTACCATACAGTTTACTACCATAGTTTACCACATTTTTTTACTGAACGACAGATGGTAGTGGCGTCATTCTTCAACTGTTGAAGTCATAATTATAATTAGGAACACCCTCCCTGTATATAAAAAATTTTATATATAGTAATTTTGTAAAGGTGGGGTTTTTAAAACAAACCAGTGTAAAATTGTTTATAAAATCATATCATAACTGTCCGCTATCGACATCACCTATTGTCACCTTCAAAACCGGGAATTTCCTATATACCTGCATCCGCTACAAAACAAACCATCGCCAAACTTACCGCCACGCTTTCTATAGAATGAAAAATAACCTAGTCACGTTCAATTTGAATTGACTTTTTGGATCGGAAATGGAGGATCAACTAATTTACTTCTACCTCTAGCGGTCAGGGTGTTAACTTTTCAATAGACATGACCTGCGTAACAGCAGTTGAATTTATCGCTATTTATTCGCGCCAATATCTCTCGATTTTACTGCAACGAGAATTCAAATTTAAGGTAAGTATCAGATGCGATCAGTATACAAACTAATAAGTACGTTTTTCAAGAAGGGTATGACACTATTTTACTTCCCTAAATATTTTACACTTTTAAATAAATCGATGTTCAAAATTAAAAATTATGTTTTAGGAGTCACTATAAGAGAAGTAAAATATATGATTCTCAAATATGGAATTGTTACTAAACATTTATATTTTTAAAGTTTTTTTATATACGATACTACATAACTAATCGCGGGACATGCACTCTTGATGTCGCAAAAGTAACCAGCGAATATTCATAAAGTATTTGAAATTTTTCGGAATTGGATACATTTTCAAAAACTTGGTAACGTCGCAAAAATGTACTTTTTTTGGAAATAGGTGAAAAATGTACAAACCTCCTGTGGAGGATGTCCTGACTTTCCAATCATGCATTATGTTTTGTATTGAATTTCTAACTTTTGTGCAATAAAAAAATAAAAATTAATACTTCTACAGTGTGACCACGGATGGGGTATCCTATAGGTGAAAAATTTTTAAATTTTAGTTTTAGCGAAAAATGTCATTCTTGGTAAAAAGTTTTGCTTGTTCTGAAGTCTAAAATACAATCATCAGATATCAATTTATGGGTGCACACGAATTGCAAAAATTAATACTTTAATCCTTGCTTAATGATGACCGACTAATACCGGACTCGAACTGAAAAAGTAATTAAAGGTCAATTTTAATCCTATACTCGAACTGCACAAAGTCGTTATATCGATATTTTCTAAGAATATATTATTTATTTATTTTTGTTACGGGATTTAAAATGCATTTTTGTCTTTAAATTTATAGTTTTCATATCGTTTAACCCCTGTAACATAAAAACTATCAACGTTATTTAAACTTGCTGACTGTTAATAGAAAGAGAAAACAATATTCTATATTTATTAAATTTTTCAAAATTGTAGATCAAAAATTGTGGCCGTGAAAATAGGGCGAGACCATAACTCCAAGGATTTTTTAATTTTCCCTCCTTTGGTCTCTCCCTTTTCTCAAGATCACAATTCTTGCTAAAAAAATTTGAAAAAATTCTAATTTGTATTATTTTTTATTCCCCTTTCAATGGTATACATTTCATTTTATTATATTATTTATTTATTTTTGTTATGAGATATAAAATGCATTTTTTTCTTTAAATTTTTAGTTTTCAAATCGTTTAACCCCTGTGACATAATAAACTATCGTCGTTATTAAAATGTGCTGACTATTGATTAAAAGAGATAGCAGTATTCTATATTTACGAATTTTTTCAAAATTTTAGATAAAAAATTGTGGCCGTGATAATAGGGCGAGACCATAACTCCAAGGATTTTTTTAATTTCCCTCCTTTGGTCTATCCCTTTTCTCATGATCACAATTCTTGCCAGAAACTTTTGAAAAAATTCTTATTTATATTATTTTTTATTCCCCTTTCAATGGTATAAATTTCATTTCAATATATTATTTATTTAGTTTTATTATGATATGTAAAATGTATTTTTGTCTTTAAATTAACATAACATAACATAAAAACTATCAACGTCATTAAAACTTGCCAACTGTTGATAGAAAGATAAAATCATATTCTATATTTAAGAATTTTTTCAAAATTTTAGATAAAAAATTGTGGTTGTGAGAATAGGGAGAGACTACAACTATAACGATTTTTTAGTTCCCCTCTTTTGGTTTCTCCATTTTCTCAAGGTCACAATTTTTGCTGAAAAATTTTGAAAAAATTATCGTTTATAGTATTTTTTATTCCCTTTTCAGTGGTATTAATTTCAATTTAATATGTTATATATTTACTTTTGTTATGGGATAAAAAATGCATTTTTGTCTATAAATTTATAGTTTTCATATCGTTTAACCCCTGTAACATAAAAAATATCGACGTTATTAAAACGTGCTAACTGTTGGTAGAAAGAGACAACAATATTCTATATTTAAGAATTTTTTTAAAATTCTAGATACAAAATTGTGGCCATGGGAATATTAAGATTTTCTAATTATTTGGTACAAAATTGTATCGAAGATGACTCGCTTTTTCCACCAAAAATCTGGACCTCCGATTCCGTATGTACTCTAAGAACAAAAAATACATGTGAATCCTTTCACAGTAAGTTTAATTCATATTGTACATCACCTCACAAAAATATTCATGTTTTTTCAAATACTTTAATCAACATACAAACAGATTGATATATAAAAATTAATAGTGCGATTACTGAACTACAATTTCAAACTCCCGGTAAGCATATTCGAGATCGGCAAATATATCTTCAAAATAAATTGCAACAGTATAAAAATAAAACAAATTTCATTAGCCGATTTTGTTAAATGTTGTTCCTATAAAATCGCTGTGTAATGTATATATGTAAATATGTTCATTTATTTCCTAAATATTTTTTGTACATTTCTTTGACGTACTAAACATTTTAGAAATACATATATTTACCTAGCATTTTGGTGTATTTATTTACTTCTCGGAAATATTAATAAGTTGCTGCAGTTCGTGCCTGGGATTACCTGACATTAATAATATGTTTTTGCAATTCGTGTATTGGAAGAATTCAGTATTTAAATTCATTTTTGCAGTTCGAGTACCTACTTAAGTTCTAGGGATTAAAATTTTTGCAGTTCCAGTGCGCTCCAATTTATTCTAGTAGTATATGAGGTTTGCCACACATTTATGACTGTCGTGGCTCACTTTTAAGGCGCTAAAAAAGGCTGGCACTAGAAGTGTTAAAAAAGGAGAATTATGTAATTTTTAAAATTCAAAAAGTAATATAAAATTTGAAATCATTTTGAACGACAACTAATATGACAAAAAATAACTTACATTTATCAGTATTAATTTTTACTAAAACAGTAAAAATAGCAAACAAAACACTTGTAGATCCCATCGTAACTAAGAATCTCATCCTTGCATCTATCCTGAAAGCGAATTTTGCTGACAAAAACGCAGCGATCATACTTGGAAATCCTTGAGCTATTGAAGTTATGGAGACGAACATTTTTTGGTAGTAAGTTTTATTGTCTAAATCGTAAGTATTGTATTGTGGATCTCTTAGTTTATACATCCAATACTGAAAATATTATTTACAGGTTTTATTAGATAAATTGTATACACTTACATCTGTGGCTACTAAGAAAAATTGTAACTGTAGACTGCCTGCTAAACCACTGAAGAAAAATAGTAGACTGGTGATAAAATATTTATCATTTGGTGCTTCAAGTGTATCAACTTTTCTCTTTGATTTTTCCTTGTACTTTTCAATTGTCTTTACCCGAGTATGATCCATAATTTTTGACTTGCATTTTTCACCATCATTTATATAAATTACCTTTAGGGGATCTATAACAAAAATTACCATAAAATCCCCAAATTAAATATATTTACTTACTTTCTTTGTTCTGTAAATGGCTCATAATTGTTAATAAACTTTAATTGTATCTAAAACAATAAAAATTTGGCATACATTGTACTTTTATTTTCAAGTCACAAAAAATTAATCAATTAGATACCTGCTAGTAGGAAAAAACTAGAGATAAAGTTGAACTTGATAATTAATCAAGCAAGTAAGAACAGAGCCGGATTACAAGAAATATAATTTATATATATGCTATGCGTGGTTCTTAAATTTGAAAATTTCCTAAAAATACAAGGAGGTATATCAGTAAATAATAATTTGCCTTTTACTTTTATTCTTCTACCTATAATTTCCACCGATGAGCAAATTATATACCAAATTTGCTACCAGCGTCCTGGCTATAAATTTCAACTAAAATAGGTTTTTTTTTAATAATTTTAATGACACTGTGCCTCAATTATGAATTAAAAAATAAAGGATCATAAGGTTCATGTAAGTCTGGGTTTGGTTTGCTTGTAACAGTTTCAATGGCTCTTTTAGGCTCAATTACTTCAACCCACGATTAAGTAAAGATTAAAGATCGACTTCGGGTATAAAATTATACCAAAAAAAGTCTAACTTATCCCTATTTTGCCTAAATGGCAACATTGCAATAGTTTTTAGCCTATTATTGATTCTGAATAAGTATTTTGCTCCTTGTGCTTACTATTTTGCTCAGTATCGCTTAGATTTTGATGCTTTAGTGAAATGAGAATATCAAAAATATTAACAAGAAAAAAGTTACAGATATGCAGACAGATTTTTGTTCATCGAAAATCTTTTTCGTGTTCATTATTTAAACTATTGCTTTTAGGAGCTGATAATTGTGGATCGTAGTAACTGCAATTTTCGAAAATTTGAAATTGGTGTTATATACTGGCATATAAAGTAATTTGAGCATTGTCTTCGTCTCTTTCTCTTATCCTACCATACCTAATTTTTTATTTAAAAATTACAAAATTTGTACTATTTGGACTAAGTAATAATTCAAAAAAATGAATCCAACTAAATAATATTTTCGTTTCTCGTATACTTTGTAAGGTATTTTATTTGGTTTTGAAATTAAAAGTTACGCATTACTATTTTATAACTAAACGTTATTTTCGTTTGGAATAGCATTTAAATATTCTATTAAAAGTAAAAATTCTAAACCAATGTATAATTTTTAATATGAATAAAAAATTAAACTTAAAAAAACTGCCATGAAACGATACTTTAATTTGTTGATAATTAGTAATAAATGTGGATTAAGCTTAATTCTTTTTATTATGGGTTCGTTCCACGAATAGAATTTGAAATATATCAAAAAGTAAAATTTTAAATAAAAAAAAAAAAAGGACGCCAGTCTAATTGATTTTTTAATGTAATAAGAAACAATTGACAAAAAAACTATGATATATTTCAAAATGCGTCCTTTCTTTCTTTTTGTGGGTTTAAGGAAATTAAAATCAAATTAAATGTGATATTTTTTTTATTAAAAAAAAAAGTAAAAGATAATTTTCAGAGACTTTTCTTCTATTTTGGAAAAACAACTTAGCTTGGTTCTTGAAGTTTCATCTGAAGTTTCTGGAATCAGTAGACACGTTAGTCGCTCGTTTCAAACTTTTTCAGCAAAATGTCGCTCCAAAAAGCTTCTAGTCCAGAGAAAACTCGTTCCGAAAATATTTCAACCAAAAACTTGTAGTCCAAAGAAGCACTTGCTCCGAAGATAGTTGTAATCCAGAAAAAAAAATTGTGGCCCAAACAAAAACCCCTAAAGGTTCACATAAGGTAAATATAAGACAAAAATATAAGACAAAAATTTTAAAAATTACAAGATTTCGTGGTCTCTGTTTTTGAAAAAGAATATAAAACAATGATAATATTAAAATGAAATACACGAATTTTCAAATCTAAATATGAAATATAAAAATAATCAAAGTGAATTCAATTTTAAGACAATCTGTAAAAACAAATTAAAAATAGATTCTCTTTTTGTAATCGAGACTAAATAGCACCACGAACATCAGATAATTTATATTGTTATAAAAGATAACTTTTGAGTAAATATAAGAAAAAATATATATACCGGTATTGAAAAGAATTAAAAATAACAGTAAATAAAAGTTAAAGCGTCGAAATAATAAATAATAGGAAATTTTAATGAAATTATAATATAATATAATAAAAACTTACCCTATATAACGAAGGGAAGAAAGAAAATTTTCAATTTGCAACACAGACGATATATAAGTCAATTGTTTTGAATAAAGAGGCAAAGAGTGAGAATTGTTAACATGGGAAAGACATTTTATAGTAATACCTAAAAGAGAGGGAGATATAGAGAAGGAATATCAAGCGAGCTGAAATTAGATATCCCGAGCAAAGGAATAATAAAAATACAGGGTGGCACAAAAAATGTAACAGCTACGTGGATTATTGTCAACGATCAAATATTGATGAATTAATAATTATATTAAATTACAATTCCCCCACCATCCACGGAGCAATGAAACCAGTCAAAATCTTGTCATAGAAAGCCTTTTTATTGTATACAACTATTATACTGAGTTGTGGAGGCGGGAATCTTTTAAAGACACCTCACGCCAGGTTCCATGCGTGTGGTAGTACCGGACTATCTTCTGATCGCTTTGCAAGCAGAGTCAAGGGCATACCTTCTAAGCCCGCCTAGGTAATTTGTCCTTTTATTGTCCCATTTTTTGTACTCTGCTGTAGGAGTAATTTACTCCTTTTCGGGGATACTTGGAGGTGTTGTGTTGAAAAAGAAAAATGTTTGGTACTTACGAGCCTCCCGAGTAGAGTGGTGTCTGCAGACGTCAGATGTCAGTGGAGCACCAGCTTATCTGATGCCTAGAGGTGCACCCTCGAGGCGATCTAGGAGCTCGTACGGACGATCCTTCGCTTCTTTTAGAATTCTAAGATTTGGTTGAGAGAGTTTCTTCTTCTGTCGACTTGGAAAGGGTTTTCTGTTCCATTCAACATTACACTTCATCCGTAACATGTCCTGGGAGTGGGTGATAGAGCTGTCCTGTCAGTCGTCTCTTGACGTATCTTCCCTGGAGATTTTTGAATCTGGAAACTATTGGAGGTATATTGGTGATATTGTATATGTCATTGGAAGGGAGGTGCCAGACTTGGTAGACTAATTTCCTAAGGATCCTTCTCTCGGTTGCCGCAACGACGCGCAAGAGAGGAGGAGAAAGGGTTGCGAAGTTGAGGGCTCTGTAGTCCATTATTGGATGGATGTAGGTTTTACAGGTATGCAGTAAAGTTCAAGGATTAAATCTGCCAAATCGACCAACGAGGGCTCCGATCAGAGCAGCCCAATTAAGAGTGCGATTAAAGCACATTTCCAAGTAGATAACCCTTTCTAAGGGAACGAATCTCTCTTCTCAGAGCGTAAGATTGCTCTCATTGAGGGATTGGTTAGCTTTTAGGGTGTGGTTGGGATGTTTAAAGGTAATAAGTTAGGGGATTTAGAGTAACTTTCCAAATGCTGCCCCATTGGGATCAGTCATTTAGGAGTTGTTGGGTTTTGGTATTCAGAGCTCTCGTGGAAGGTGAGGAAGCAGAGATTGTGGTATTGGCAGCATAGAGCTGGATGTCTTGGATAGGTGAGGGATATCGTGCGTGTAAATGACATACAGCACAGGAGCCAATACTGAGCCTTGGGGGAGTAAAGGGATCTGACAAGGAATTTCCAACTTTAACACAAATGGAATGATTTTTTAAGTAGGAATAAATGAGTTTGATGAGTGAGATAGGGATTTCGATGTTTGAAAGCTTCCGAATAAGTTCAGCATGCCAGACTTGATCAAAAGCCTTTTGAACATCAAAAATTACTGCTGACGCACAGTGACCAAGGTTGAGGGATTTGGTGGTAAGTGTATGGAGTCTCACTAGTGCATCTTGGGTGGAATGATCAGACTAAAATTCGTGTTGGAATGAGGGGATCGTTCTCCTTTTATCCAGAAAATTCCAGATACGCTCTTTGAGTAAGGCCGTTGTTCCACCATAGAGAAGCGACTGCGACAAGATTTCACCATTGACACAAGCAGGTGACTTGGAGTAGTCCCACTTAAGAGGAGCGAGAGCGATACGATTTTAACATGACAAAGCGACATATTTTCTACATTCAGTAATTCAGTTGTACTGGTACTTACGAGATAGAAAATATCTAGAAAGTCTATGAAAAGAAAATGGTGTGTTCATTTTATTGCAAGAAACCAAATAAAAAGAATGTTTGTTGCTACTAAGGAACTCGACAGACTCGAAAATATTCTGATAATATATAATTGTATAAGCAAAGTATATTTTTCTACAGCATCTACTAATTTTTCATTAAATTCCTGTTCATTTTTTTGTTGTGCCGTGATATTTATTTACCTTTTCGACGTAAAATAATACAGAACACACAGCTTGAATGTCGCGTAGCAACTGACCTGTCGAGTCGCTCGGCAGTGTTGTTCCTGGATCGTTTTTTTAGTGCGTTATTTTTCAGTTGTGCTCTTTAGATGTTATTAGTGCACATTTTTTGTACTAACTTTCTACGCATGCGCAAGAAAATATATTCAGATAGTGACGCCCTTTGTCTTTTATTTTATACTACGTAACATTCATGACAGTGACTGATGACCGATGGCTGTAAGAAGAATTTCCAGTAATGCGATGCAAGTGACGTTTAAATATCAAATCTAAAACAAGCTAATTGTATGTATTTGATACTGATTGTTGTGTATATTGATAATACCATCTTCTCTTTTAAGTCCTCACCTGTCTGGGCTATTCAGCTTAATTGCTTGGACTTCACAGTAGTAAGTGACATTTGACAGATATTATATTTCTTCTTCTCAATTACTTTGATTCTATAATCAATTTTTGGTAGCCGATTTCAATGTAAATGAAAAGGTGCACTTTTTGGAGGAAAGTGGTGCCGTAGTGCACACTTAGTTCGAAAAGGGCGTCAAATTGCACAATTGTGCAGCCAGGAACAACACTGTTGCTCGGAGACACGAAGCGACACGCAGTTTGGATGTCTCTGTGCCGGAATGTTGGTGTGTGGATGGTGATTAGAAACCATATGGGTCAAACACGACGGATACACGCTAATGCCATCGCTCCTCTTTGGTGGTACAACGGCCTAATGGTTCAAAGAGCTTACCTAGAGCATTCGTCAGGGATATAGGTCTGCAGGAGTTTGGGGAAGTGGGATCTTTGTGAGGTTTGGGAAAAGGTTTTACAGCAAATTGGAAAATAGGAATAAAGATGGTGAGGATGGGGAGAATGGTGGCGGGAAGGTTTTTGATGTGGTCAGGACCTAGGGCAAAGTTTTTCCCCTTCTGATAAGCCGAGGCTCTCTTCTTAGGGTTGAAAGGATCAAGGATTTAATCTTGGATGGGGGGGATGTTTTGTAGGAAGATATTTCTGTCATTGCGGAATCTGCTATTAAAGTTCTGAAGGGTTTATTAAGGTATTTTGGAGATGGCCTTTGAAAGCGGCCTCCTGCTCTGGGGTGTGGAGAAACCGGTTCATCTAATGTTTATATAACTTCCCTCCAGTTATCTTTAATCCACTCGTTTCATCTACTTAAAAAAAAGAGTTGAAAAAAACTCAGTAAAAATTTCAAAAAAGTCCGTCAATTGTAATACTATCAACGAATTTAAAATATTTTAAAAAAACGTTACTGGCTTTCTCGTCTTTTGTTATTTACTGAATCTGTGTAATACCAGAAAATTTGTAAATACGACTCTGTTATATCCAGTTGACTTTACTAGTCTAATTTATTTGACGCCCCCTGTAGTAAAAATTGAGATATGATTATTCTGTAACTGCATGCGCCATCTATTTAACAAAAGCGTAACTCGTACAAGTAGAAAGAAGTCAAAACAAAATACTGCTACAGAATATGTAGTGATTTGTAACTTCGCTTAAATGAACTAATTTCATATAGAGGTCACTAGGAGCGATGATATTAGTATTTGAAATGTTTTATTTTACATAATTATTTTTTCGTACTTTTTGATTTTGAGATTCTGGCTTTTATCATTTTTTGTGTAACGTAATAGCATTGTTTGAATAGCTTGGTAAGTTGATATATACTAAAAAAGGGATAACTAAATTTATAATAATAAAAAATGAGCCGATCCTGGGTTTTTATTAACTAATTTCATTTTATTGTAAATCAATTACCATAATTTTATTCTCAATTAAAATTAAACAATTAAAAATCAATTATCAGATAAGTAATAAAAAACGGGTACTAATTTTATCAAAGTACTTATTTAAATAAAATATATACTGCAACAATAATCATTTTAAATAGAAATCAGCTAGTTTCCTAAATTTTTATTTTTGTAAATTTCCAACAGCACATTTTTAAATGCATTTCTGATAAATTAAAATTACCAATCAAGTAATTGTTATAAATCATAGTATGCATTTATATACATATGGCGTCATCTTCTGTACAAAAGCTTAACTATCTTTAAACGAGGGGATGAGAATTATTTTGGGGTGTGCAACTTCGCTGAAATAAACTATTCGCCCATAGAGGTCATAAGGAGCAATAAAAAATAATTCTGATGAAATTTACTGTAAATAAATAATTATAATAATGAACGTAATAAATTTCATTTCGCAAGATAATTAATACAAAAAATTATCACTTATAATGGCTACTAAGTCATTGTAATTGCCAGTTATTTTCGATAAGTTAAGATTTATTATTTAAGAGTCCCATACCACGTGTTTTTTTCATGATATTTAAAATATTTATCTAGAGAAAAAAGTTGATGGTCGTATCATTTTAACTAAAAATATTTTAAAAAAAGTGCCAAAGAATAAAATACAGAATCAATTGGTGAAAACCGCAGCTTCCTTTTTTTAATATTAAGGGAGCGCCCGTCCAAAAACCATTTCATGCAAGATTACATATGGTATTGGCCTCTTAAAATGTAATAAAGTAAAATACCTAACTGAAATTTAAGATAAATATGGCATATGGATGGTGGTGAGGTTTTCCGGGTTTTCCTACACCTATAGCAAAATAATAGCCACCCCTTCCCCGCACAAGCCATTGGCTTCTGAGGTTTACTCGTACGGGGGTGAAATGTAGGGCGAGTATTATTATTATTATTATTATTATATAACAAATATTCACGGAAAGTAGGAAGTAAATTTTCTCCGGCTAAAAATAATATAATTAAATGTCTAAAAACTTATTTAAGTTATTTTAGTGGACAGTGGGACAAGACGAACTTAAAAAACTTAAAAAATAAAATTGGGGAAACCGAAAATTGTAAAATGGGAAAAATTCAAAATAAGTCCGGGTTTGCGGAACTCTATCTAAATTTTATTTTTTTCAAATTTACTTTAATGCTTATATAGTTTTTGAGTAGACGACTCTACTTTTGTTCTTACATTAAAAGAACAGTCAATAGACCAAGTCTTGAAAAATTAATTCATTAAAAATTGTAAATTGTATATACCGAAACAAAATCAATTATTTTTAATCACAATCGTATATGTAATTGCTCAATTACACACTTTTTAAAGGTCGGGAAATAAGCTATTACAAACTTTACTTTCTGCCCACGGGTGGGAAGTGATATCTGTTACTCCCGCCAGTGATCCGGATAGATTTCTCTATACGTAACTTATCAGCCGAAAGCGATACATAGTATTATTAGTTACAACAATATAACAGACTTTTTCTACAAACGTGTTAAAAATGGAACTTTTAACACTGTCTACTAACATTAAAAATGTTACTTTAAGGCACTAGTGTTAAAAGTAAAATGTCAAGTAGCGTTTTAATAAAACTGACAGGATCTTTCAAATTTTAAATCTGGATGTTAGCGATTATAAACATTTTATTTTCAATTATTGTATGCTTTTATTGCGGTTTGTAAAAAAAAGTATTATATGATATTTGTGCATTTTTAACACTTATATCATAAATAACTATTAATAAACTATATGTATTTCCAAAACCTATTTTATTTGTTTTAATGTTAATTGTAATGTTTTATGACTTTAATTTGTCAATTTCCTTTTTTAATTTTTTTTAAATTGATACACATAGTCGACTTTAAAATTAATAACTATGTATTCTTTTCAAATTGTGGATTAAAATATAATGATTGTGAATTAAATAGTATACAAACCATGGCGGAAGTTATCATTCCTGTCTCGGGCAATAGATCACCTCGGCGCGAGCGCCTCTGTGATCTATATTTGCCCTCGACAGTAATAATATATTTCCCGCTTCGGTATGTAATCTTCTATTATTGGTAACCCATTAAGTTACTTATTTAAAGTATGCTCCAGCGTGTTTAAATCGAGCTTTTCACACTCACTCTGTATATCGAATTCGAGTCAGTCCAATTTTTGTAGGTTCAAAACAATTAGATTTTTACTATCCCGTGTCTAAATTCCCAATCAATAGATGTAGTCAGTGTAGTTCTTGTACTCTTTTGGAATATCACTTTTTAAGAAAATCAAATTGTAGTTGCTACCATAAAATAATAGCCCCTCTATATCTCTAACTACTCATGCAATGCGAAAAGTATATTGGGTTATACTGGGCGATTAGTTATTATGGCTACACCAATCCCGAATTTTTTCAAAAATGTTTCGGAAGCCCATGTATAAACGAAATGATTTTCTTATTGATATGTATTTGATTACCTGTTTTATTACTTTCTCTAGCTCATATAAGGTGATTTGTCGATTTCAAAAGATACAAACTGCCTAATAGTAAACGATTTTTCACACTAGTCCTTTATATCAAACTTGTATCAGACAGGATTTTATATTTTCACGGCCTCAAGAATCATATTATTACTATTACGTGTCCAAATGTCTAATTGCTATCTTTGGCTGGTTATCGAGATATACAAGTTGTTAAAATTGTGCAATTGTAACACCTTGTACCTTGATAATTAGGAATTTGGATATGTAATAGTAAAACCATGATTCTTTTCAAACCCTGAAAATACAAAATCCGGCCCGGCACAATTTTGATATACAAGTGTTAAAATCCATATATTTCAAAATTATTAGACATTTTATACCTTTTATAATGGACAAATTACCTTGCAAGATCTCAGAATCATTTTTCAAATATTCTAAATTGGTGCAACTATAATAATGAATTATATTGTATATTTATTATTAAGTATACTTTGTACATACAGCAGCATTATATTGATAGTTATAGATATCTGTATAAACAAAAATTTGATTTTCAAGAAATAATATTTTTTTATTTTATTTATTTTTTAAAAAGCACAAAAAACAATGCTATCGACAACAAAATTATTAAATAAAACTTTTCAAATTCATGATACTCAACAAGATTTTGAAACGTAACATGAACACTCTGTATACTGTATACTAAAAACATAATTGTTTTAAAATTGTTAAGATACAAAAATTCGACCGGCCCGATTTGGATATACAGAGTGAGTGTGAAAAATCTTTCAAGATTATTAGTTATTTTATATCTTTTAAAGTGAACAAAGCACCGAAGCAAGCTAGAGAAAATAGTAAAATTGGTACTCAAATAGATATTAATGACTTAAATCGTTTCGTTTATACAGGGTCCTCCGAAACATTTTTGAAAAAATTCGGGATTGGAGCAACCATAATAATGAATCGTCCCATATAATTAATACTAAATATTCTTTGTGCACATATTAGCATTACATTCGTAGTTATAGATATATAGGGGCTATTATTTTTTGGTAGCAGTAACAAGAATTTGATTTTCTTATACCGTTGATTTTTAATTTCTTAATCACTAACTATCGGTTCCTCTGTATAGGTCTGTATATTCCAAAATAGTACAAGAATCACGCCGACTACAAAAAAATTTAATTGAAATTCTTCAAATTCGAGATATTGCATAACGGAAATTTGAAATTTGACAACTTCAACACCCTATATGTCGATAACTAGCCGTAGGATTGTATTGGGCCCATGGACACTTTTTGTCAGAAGGTCACGTATAATAATTTGACAAAGTTTCACAAAAAACCGACCGGGTTTCATTTTGCATAAGGAGTGTGCTTTCCTCTTCCTCCTTTGCATAAACCTTTCTTTTGGTGTTGTAATGACTAACTAAGCAATCTCATATCATATTGTGTCTGCGCTACAAGTTATTCAAGGTCAAAGTTCCAGAAAACCTGTTTTTCGTAATAATTTCGCTTCCTATGCGAACTACGTCATTTGAGGTCATTATGAATTTTATAGTTATAAAATTATCTATAGGTGAAGGAAGGCCCTGTAAAGAACATATTTTATTTTGACATGCATTTACTGGATGTGACACAACATCGTCACTATTCAAAAAAGGATAAGAACAAATTATTAAAACGTTCTGATTTGTACCATTATTTCAACAAGAAACATATGATGTAATAATGGAATACGTGTTTTTTTAGCAATCAATGTATAATGATCCAACAACAGAACATAATATTGACAATTATAGATATATGCAATTTATTATATCAACAAGGCTCAAGAGACCGATACAGTTATCATTTCCAGCATATTTATTGGGTCTACTTCCAAATTCAAACTTGGTTAGGAAAATATTTACAACCTGAGGAATGCGGGTGGTTTTTGGAAAACGAAATATTACTACCTACAACAACATTATGGCAACCACCACCAGAAGAACTTTTAAGCATAATATTCTGCAATTGCAAGAAAGGCTGTAGTGCGAACTGTAGATGTAGAAAAGTATTACTGCAATACTCTTCAGTATGAGGCCAGTGTAATGGACAATCATGTCTCAAGGATTCATCAGCATTAAATGATTTTAATGAAGAAATTCAGTATGTTCCAGAAATACTTGAGCTCGTAGAGTCAAATGTGACTGATTTTGAGGATGGTGCGATAATGATTGACCAATCGAGTTCGAACAGCCAGACGAAGAAGACGATGATGAACAAGAAGAATCCTGAGTTATATATCTGGTGATTTAACAGTAATGTGAAAAAACGATGAATATAGCAATATACTTTTTTATATTATTTAATACAATAAAAGAATAAAAAATAATTCAATGTTGTCGAATTTCATTTAATATTTGTCACTTAATATATTGTGATGTTTAATTAAATTCTTAAACTTATTTATTATAATTATTTTAGCAATTTTATTTTTTTTTAGATTGTTTTATTTTGGTATGTTATAATTGATATTATTTAAAAATTTCAATAAAAACATCAACAATTTTTTTTTAATTCATCAGGTTATCAATGTCTAAAATGTGGGTCAACCAATGAGTACCACATAAATATATTTGTTGAAATAGTTAAGTGTGAAATTGGCAACTAGGTTCGGCTTCCGCCATCAACAGGGCTACAATAGCGCTAGTTAATAAAACAACGGTTACAATAAAACATTAATATGTCTCGGTTACCATAAACATCATGGTAATAAAATTTTTGGTTTGGGGTAAACTTTTTTTTTATTTAGTTGCCTTAACAATTTAATAATATTTAACTATGTTAACTTGACCTTTGTATATTAATTTTTCAAATGAAAACTTACCAGAGCAGATTCTCTTTAAATCAGTAGTGTAGTGAGTTCAAAATGGTTTATTTATTATTTTACTAATTCTTTTTTTTTTCATTAATAATTTTTTTTTAATTAACCAATTAAATTGACAACTAATTATAGAACTGATTAATTTTTTTAAATATCAATATTTATTAATACAATTTAACCTGTAAGAAAACACATAAAATAACAGAAATCCCATAAGATTAGATATTTAACAATTTTATCTCTTTGCATTTAAAGTTGCCTATCTGTATTTTTTTACATCACAAGTCAAGCCGGGATGTGTGATTCTTTCCAAACGATCGATTTTCTTAATCGATTCAGATCGTTTGGTATTTAATCGATGCACTTAAAGATCGAATCGAAGAAATCGATTTATTATATTTATTCACACAATTTCATTATAGTTAATGAAACAAAAATACTTAAAACTTGGTAGTTTTTTATTCCTTTTGTCTGTCTTTTAAGGGAATCATTTATTTGTTTACAATTTAATATATTTATGAAATAAATGAGGATAATGAGAAAATGAAAAAATTCGACAAAATAAAAATGTTTATTTACATATTCATGGAATATTTATATTTGTTTTTCGTTAAAAATTATAAAATTGTTACAAACAGCGAATTTAATGGACTTAGGATAAAAGATGTAGCCAACATAATAGTCGATATTACGGTATATGCCATTTCTGGGCTTTCTTCAGCGAAACTACAAAAAATAAATAAATAAAAATAAAGCGAGGCAAATAAAATAGGGTAATTACTTGGGAACACTTAAAAACTTTGCTGTTACTAAAGTTGAAAAGAAAAAGCTGTGTATGAGGTTTATCAACATGTACTGATAGTCGTGAGGGAACCATACTGGCAAATGTTTCCTTGGATGAGCGTTACAAAATAGAAGAAGAGTGGACGATAAAACGGCTACACAATTGATACTTAGAAACCATCCGTAATTTTTTTTCTGAAACAAAAATAAATATAGTATATATTAAACATATAAAAATATATTTTAATATTTTTTCATAACTTACATTAATAAATGGTCTGGCAAAAAATCTTCCCAGCAGTTGAAAAATATCATAAGCCAGAAATGTTGCTACAGAAACAAAATATTTGTCTGAAAATAAAATGAATCAAATTAAAAAAATACACTAAAAAAAATAATAGAATATTTACCATACCAAAGATTATCTCCATCTTTAACATACCCTTCAGAAACCACCAAACTAGTAATATTAGGATGGCCCCAGGATTTAACAAAACTACTTATAAACATCATTACTATAAGTGGCCAAATATTTTTGACAGTCTTAATAAATTCTTTAAGTGTATATTGCATTTTTGGCCCTTCCACAGTATTATTCGAATAAAATTCTATCAGAGGAGAATACTTCGTCATGTATAAAATAATGAAAGTAAAACACATCACAGCCTAAAAAATATTAAATTGAGTATAAATCAACCAATTTGGATCCTGTACATACCGTCCCACTAGAAAAATAGATCATAGCTACTTGAGTGGAATTATTTCCGATACTGAGACATATGACTTGTAGAGAGGAAGAAAATAGACCTCCAATTGCTGTACCGAACAAGTTCAACAACATATATTGTGTTGGGAATTTAGCGAGAAACGTCAAGTTGGTCATTGCAAAAATAGGTGAAACCACTAAAAACGAAAAAAGTAAATTTTTTTCATATTTTGAAAATTGATAGCAGAGAGGGAGGAACTGTTCCTTAAAATCGGCTGAAGGTAACGAAAATATACTATCTAGAATACTGTTCTTTTACTATCGAACCGATAAATAAATCAAATTTTTGCTTATTGAATTATTTATCGTTTCATATTATTTACAAAATTCAGAAATTTTACCGGATGAACAAATTTTTTCCGGTTATTAAGATTTAACGGATCCTTAAAACTTTTTATTGGATAGTGAAAACAATTTTTTTTCGTCATAGATGATTTAGCGAAGTGTCAACAATTTTTGCGGAAACTGACGTCTGCTTTTTCTAGATACACATAATAAAATTTTTATTTTAATATACTTACATGCTATAATTCCTAATACAACTAATGAAAGTATAAAAAACGCAGTTTGCCCTAAAATAAAAAAAATAAATTATTACTTATTTAAAAAAAAATCAGGAGAAATTAAAAACGAAAGTGGACTTAGAAATACTCACACGAATCCGTGTTAACTTCAACTAAAGAAGTAAATACAATAAACATTATACTTGTAGTAAATAAACACACTAAAAACCTTATTCGCGGTTTGATTTTGTAGGCATAAAATAATGTAAAAAGAATAGATATCACACTTGGAATCGCAGTACCAATAGAATTCATCGACATGAACATTTTTTGCAAAAATGTTTTGTTGTTTAAATCGTAAGTATCAGACGATATGTCTCGTAATTTGTACATCCAATACTAAAAAAAAGTGCAAGATTAACATTAATTATTAATATTCAAATATAAGTTTTTCAGTTTTAGTATTACTTCCGCCGTTCCCATTTCGGCCGTTAAATTAAAAAATCGCATAAGTCACCCCAGAACTTCCCGGATCGCCTGTAGAGAATAAGATTATTTTAATTACAAAATAATAAGCATTACATTTATAATTCGTCTATCGAATTGATATTTCAATGTTGATAATAACATAAACGGGCGCATGCACACATTATATAGCACACTATTACAATTAGGATATGGGTGAAAGCTATTGGGAATTTGGGAAAAAGTCTGTTACAAAAGTTGTAGGGAATTTTATACCCTACAACTTTGCACTAGAACATTTTGAACTAAAGCCCATTATTTGTCTTCAACATGCAAAAAAATGGCGGAAAGCCTAAATGTGTATATTTTCGCCCTCAAGCGGCGAAACTATGGGAAATTCGAAAAAAAGTTAATGATAAAAGTTAAGCAAAATTTGGTACTTTGCATAAGAAAATTTTGTACTCAAATTTTTTGCGCGCCCTCTAGTGGCGCAACTATTGGAAATTCGAGAAAAAGTTTCATCCAAAAATTGTAGGAAATTTTATGCTCTAAAAGTTTGCACTACATCATTTTGCATTAAAGTGATTTGTTGTTCCTTAAACTTTAAAAAAGGCAAAAATCTTACATGTGTATTCAATCAATGTCGGTCTTGAGGATGATCTTCTACTCTATCAATTTAAACCAAAAGCTAATGGTCGCATTCGAGGCATACACCAACCCTCCATACCAAATTACAGCTTGATTGGTCAAAAGATTCAGCAGTTATCGTGGAAGATTATACACAGACACACAGACAGACCTTACTCTGGAAATGGTTTCAATCTTCTTGGAAGATCTCAAAATGGAAATTTCCACCGATATCTCGATTTTTTTTTGCTTGTTCACTATACTTTCCCTTTGATGGGATCGTGAAAGTAAAGTCACCCGTTATGGCATATTTAAATTAGGATTTAAATGTTGACCGTTTGTCTATTTATTGTAAACTTGTTAAATTTTAGTTTCCCGGTTCCATCAAAGGGAAAGTATAGCAACCGAGCAAAAAAATTCAAGATATAGATGGAAATATTCATTTCAAGGGTTCCCCAAGAAGACTGAAACCATTTCCAGAGTAAGGTCTGTCTGTGGGTCTGTGTGTCAACGATAACTGCGGAACCGTTTGACCAATCAAGCTGAAATTTGGTATGAAGGGTTGGAGTGTGCCTCGAATGCGACTATTAGTTTTCGGTTTAAATTGGTACAGTAGAAGATTTTCAAGATCGACATTGATTGAATACACATGTAAGATTTTTGCCCTTTAATAAATTTTAAGGACAAACAATAAACTTTAGTGTAAAATACTTTTAGTACAAACTTTTTCCTTAATTTCCAATAGTTGCGCTACTAGAAGGTGCACAAAAAATGTAAGTTTTCTGTAGTTTTTTCAAATTTTGAGGACAAATAATGAACTTTAGTGCAAAATTTTGTAGTGCAAAGTTATATAGCATTAACGGGTGGGTAATTTATAGTGAATAACCCTGTACATTGATCGGCCAAATACAGCATCTGATTTACCTGAAAACGCATGAAAAGGACAAGTAGCCGAAATGGGACAAAAAGAAAAAGATTTTTCAAACAGGCCGAAGTGGGAAAACACCAGTTTTTCAATTGTCTCAATCCCCTTTTGCATAAAAAACTTATGGGAATATTAAGGTAAATCTGAGAGCGCATACAGCTTTATTGCTGACATCTAAAGAAAACATTGTAATATTTTTCAATAACAATAAATTTTACTATCTTAATTTAATATAACAATGAGTAAAAGATGTTTATCGAATTTCAGATAAAATATTAATTACAAAATTGATTGTATTATTTAGATAATTTATATCTAAAATTCTTTTATGAGTAATTATCTAATAACTTTAATAAAAAGTAAATTACCTGTATATTGTAATGAAATACTCTGTGTGTTTTTTTTATTAGTTAATTGTTATTTAATTGTTAAAAGTTTGATAGCATAAATAATTTTATGTCGTTTGAATTTTATTAACGTAGTTTATTGTTAAAAAGTTTGATTTTTAAGAATTTATTGATAATAATTGGTACATAAGATGATAAATCAACAATTATGCAATATGAAGAATCAATCTTATTATTATTTTTGGCAAATTATTAGTATTATTATTATGGGAATGATATTAAAAGACAATTTAAGTAATAAGGTAAAGAATAATAAAACAACTCGTAGTCATACCACAATAATATAATGTTGAAAATTTAACAGCAGGAGGTAACATGTTTCGGCCATTCGATGGCCATCATCAGGCATAAATTTTATTAAGCAAGTATAACATATTAATTGTACAATGAGAATATAGAAGAAAACTTTAACCAATTGTGGCGATACATTAACAAATTAAAAGTGGTATTACATCAAAATTAATTTTTTTTTTTAAAAATTACGAGGTAAAATTTAGAAAATCTAATTAGCCGCTCCATACTTGTAATTTTTTTAAATATTTTTAATTTTGATGTAATACCACTTTTAATTTGTTAATATATCGCCACAACTGGTTAAAAGTTTTCTTCTATATACGTTATATACGTGTTTAACAAAATTTATGCCTGATGATGTCCATCGAATGGCCGAAACATGTTACCACCTGCTGTTAAATTTTCAATAAGGTAAAGCAAGATTTGAATTTTTTTTTATTACTCGAGTAAGAAAAATTTTTAGTTTGGGAAATAAACATAAAAAAGAATAATAAACAAGAAATATCATATCTTAAAAAAAGAGATGTCACAATAATTTACAGAAAGTTAATAAAAAACATTATAGTAGGGAAAGGAATTATATATACTGATAAATTGTTAAATTTAAAAATAAAGGAAAATTTCAAAAATTTAAATGATTTTTTTTTGGAAAAGATAAAATGCTGTTAATATGGACACAGTTTAAAATAACTAATGGCAAAAGAAGCAATTTAAGAATTTTGAAGAAGGAAGATAGGATAAGGATTGAAGAAATAAATAGACGAAGACGAAGAGTTGATTTTGGATTTGTTGGAGAGGTATAAAGAAGAGGAGCCGAACATTTTTTAGAATTTATTTTTATGTGTTGTTTTCTTTTGTAATGATTGTTATTTTTTTTATTTTCCCACCCCAAAATTGAGTTTTTTTCGTATTAGTAAATCATTACAATATCTGTATGTAAATATTTTTAGGCTGCAGTTTTAGATCATATTTTGATATATAAAAACGAATATTTTTTTACTGAGAACTTGTTTATGACACAAAAATATTATTATTATTTTAAAATATACTAAAAAAATGATTCAGAAATTTAGATAAATATTTTCTTTATCAGTTTTTAAATTTTATTGATAAAACACTTAGCATAAACGTATTTTCTTTACTTGTACTGATTATAGTATTAATTAAAATTTTGGGATTTTTCTTTCGGTTATTTTTTTAGTATCTAATTTAAATTTAATAAAAAGATTACAATATTTATCCCAATAAGTTTAAAGAGTAAAAAGAGTATTTTTCTCTTACTTACATCATTAGCTGTCACAAAAAAACTCATTGGTATCAATCCCGCCATACCGCTGAAAAACGAAAAAAGTGCCGCCAAAGCAAATTTGTCTTTTGGAACTTCTGACTGACTGGGTCGTTTTTGAGGTATTTTTGGATTCAAACCATAAACTACGTCCGAGAGTATTGAGGCTAAAAAATAAATACAAAATCTCATACATGGTCTAAGTAACGAATAAAGAACCACGCACCGCATCAATGGGAAATTGGATTTGGGTGAATTTGGTCGAATTTTTTATATATTGATGCTGATTAAATATCTCTATTGCGCTAAAGTTCGACATTCAACTGTTTAGATTATACAGGGTGCTAAAGGTGTGCAGGAAGTATTAAACTCTATAATGTATTTGTATCGGCTATATGAGTAATCGAAGCATAGATAATTTGATTTGTATATACAAAAATAATTTGATCTTCACAATGGCCGTTTGAAATTTTGGAAATGTTTACTTCAGCACCCTGTATAATCTTAACCGTTGAATTTAGAGCGTTAGTACAATGTTTTCTACAATATATCAAAATTGCGAGCAAATTCACCAAAAGCCAATTTCCCATTGATGATGGTATTTAACCCTTTCAATCCCAATGTCCATTGCAATGGGCATTGATTTGGGCAACACGTAATACAAGTATGAAATTCTAGTTGAGTACGTAAAAACAAATCAGTCTAAATTCGTTGAGGCATGTTAGAATAACCATTGAAATGCATTAGGAATTTATTAGAAATACGAAACATTGGTACCTGTGTGAAAGTAGTGTTCACTGTAACTTAGTGAATTATGTTAGATTTTAATTTAGATGATCCCGAGGATCAAGAAATGTTACGATCACTTTGTATCAAGGAAACAATGCATCAGTGCTGCAAGTATTATTGTAAATCAAGGACAAAAATCATATACATTATTTTTTGGAGCGTTTTCCGGAAAATTTCTTGGAAAATATGGCTAAAATAAAATAAAACCTTAGATAAAACCAACTGATAAAGTAGAAATAAAAAGATTTGTTGAATAACATTTGCTAATGGTTTGCCTATCGCTGCCAAAAATAAGAATGCACTGGAACAAGAAATTCCAAATGCATATATTTCGCAACACAATAAGTCGAAATAGATTTTTCCAACTGCGAACAAACTTACATATTGTAAATAATCTTGAAAAGTCCGAAGGTTGTACAGACAAACTTTTCTAAGTTCGACCAATCTTAGAAAGTCTCAGAAATCGATGTCTTCAGTTGGCAAAAGAAACATATCTATGTGTAGATGAACAGACAGTTCCATTTACTGGACGTTTGGTAATAAAACCGTTTATAAAAAATAAACCTCCAACATGAAGAATTAAAATTTTTGTTATTTGTGCAGCAAGCTGTATTGCTTACGATTTCATTGTATACAAAGGTTCAACAATCAACTTAGCAAAAGATACATTTACAACATTTGGATTAGGACCGTCAGTACCTAGTATTTTATCTTACCAAAGTTGTTCCTGCAATTAGTTTTGTTTATTTTGACAATTTTTCGATAGGTTCCAGAGACCTCCTTTTACATCTGATAAGGAATTTAGAAAATTTGAACGTCATTTTAGTGAAGAAGTAATCAACAATGAAGGAACCGTTGTATTACGTAAACGGCAGGACAATAAACCTGTCACGGTAGGGTCAAACTTTGTTGGTAAAAGCTATATCGTGGAGAGATGGAAAAAACACAAAAAAAGTTTATAATCGGGAAAAAACAAAAAAAGGTTTATAAATATAAATAGGCCAGAATCAATCAAATTTTATAATAGATCAATATGAGGTGTTATCGTATTATTAAGTTTTCATTAAATCAAAAAAATGGACATCACAGGTTACTTTCCACGCTTTTGATGTAGCTGGAATATAGGAAAAATAATGGTAACACACCTCTAAAGGATATTATGGATTTATTGGAGTTTAAATTACATATTAGTGAATCTTCAATTTTGCTGAAAAACCCCATAAAGAGAAGTGCTGGTCGGCCAAAAGTCTCTTGTGAGAATTTAACTCATACACCAAAACGAAAAATAATAGAAGTTAGACCAATAAAAGTGTTTCAGAAAGATATGGTGGACCATTTTCCTAAGTATGATGACTAAAAGGAAGCTACAAGTTATAAACAATTTTCGTCTAAGGAGAAAACTCGTTTTTTGTTCTACATGTACACCTTTGCTTCGTAAAGCAAAGAAACTGTTAAAATTTCCACTTGTGATATTTTTTTGTATTTATTTAAAGTACTATTACTTTATAACTTTATTATAAAAACACAATAAAATGCAATTTTTTTTACACTTACTCAATGTACAATGTACAATGTAAAAATTCAAAAATCCTTTTTTTTTGTTCATGGCTCCCATAACTCCCCAAAGATAATAAAATGTCAAAATATTTTCTCGAATAAAAAAGTTGGGACTGAAATGCTGAAATTAATTTTGTTGTATTGGTTTGGATTTTGAATTTAAATTGAATCACATGTTTTTCGACATTTTGATTTAAATTAAGTGGTCTGAAGAATATTGACATTTTTAAAAATATGTTTTAAATTTCTATTTCTAAAGACACCAAAATCTAAAAAGTAATATGAATAGTATATTATTATTATTATTATTATTATTATATTATTATACAATTTATAATTATTTTTCAATTCGTTAAACGGTTGTTGGTAGCATTGAATATTTAAACAAAACAAACATGTAGCGTAGAAAATATTGTTTGTAAATTTAAATGTAAATTAGTTTCAAAATGGTATTATATTATATTAAATAATTTTTTATTTTCTAATGAACATTCTAAAAAATAAACCTACATTTTAGAATATTTTTAAGGAGATTTTAAGGTGCTGATGATCATTCTAAAAATTCTACTAATTAAACCAGAAAAAAATGTTCATTTTAGAAAGATAAAAATGAATTCGAATATTTTCATTAATTAATTAAATTAACAATACACTAACCTCGTTTTAATTGTAAATCCTCCATTTTTTTAATATAGTTTAAACAAATTTCTTAATCAGACTGTATAATTTTTTAGGTATGTATAGGCTCTATCAAAATCTGATCAGATTTTAAAATTGATAAAATGACAATAAAAAAAAACCTTGAAATAGAAGTGTTGAAGTAAGATTATCCCATCAGTTAAGGAGGGTTTCGGAAGATAGAAAAAGATATGGCGGATGTTTATATTTTGTTATTATAAAATTGATATAGATTAGAGATGAATAAAGAGACGATGAATTTTTTTTTCGAACAAAAATTGAATTGTACAATGTAGGCTTTCACGGCAGGCGTCAATGAAAGTGTTTATTTTACACACATGCTCATTACGTCGAACCTGAGTTATAGTGTGATGACCCCGCTGTATCAGCCGTATTGCCATTTGCCAGTCAGCGAACTAAACAGTTTTTAGACTTCTAAAAAAGTCTTATGATACAGGTCTGTCCGTCTGTCTATCCATCCGTCCGCGCTGTAACTCAGGAACCACAACAGATAGAGACAAACGGACAACGGCAATGCACTCAGCATACCTTGAATATGTGCCCAAGCGAGTTTCAAGTTTCTGCGACTTCCGGGTTAAAAACTGGAGAATTATAAGATGTACGATTTTTTGAAGTCTCATTTGCCTGCTTACCAGCGGGCACCGCTCACATATTTTACAATTAATTTACAATAATTTTTACATAAATAGTCGTTTGTAATTAATTATATACTCGTGGCCCGAAATAATAGACAGTAAATTACATGTAAAATTAGAGACGGTGCTATACAACACTGGACCGTAACGTATCATAATATAAAGGCGGTATTGTGACTAAGTCACTGTCTAATATTAAGGACTTCTCATATAGTCTAAAATTTCATAAATTATTATTCATTACTCTGTATAATTACAAGTAAAAAGAAAGTTTTAAAAAGTGACCTTCCTACAACGAAATCATAATTGGCGCAGTCGGTAGGATAGTGGAAGAGTCCTTAAAGATGCTCGTCGTTTTCAAACTTGTATCTGCTATCCAAGAAGAACCAAAGAATCCTAGGGAATATTTTTCAAGTCCACCTTAGAGAATACCTAATTGTCGAAAAATTAATTAATTTTCACCACAACGAAGAAACCATCTACACAGCAACCAGGATATAGGAAATGTAGTACTGCATCATCTTTATCTTGTAACCATTTGATGACAGACTCCTCTACATCCAGCGAACACAACTCTGACACAGAGTTAGAAACAGGACATATTTCCATATCAAGTATTAGCCAATTAAACAAGTGCAGAAGACCAAGACTTAATTAACCAATTCAGCTCACTTACGATAACACTATACAGACGATTTTGACGACACTACAATCCCAATCGACCATCGACTGCATAGGAGCACGTTTCGACGTTAAGGATCTATGCCTCTTATCTAGCTACGATGGAAACCCTAACGAACTGTACGAATTAATCAAGGGAGACACACTCCTTCTGAACCACTACTACAATCCAGAAAATCCAGAATGCATCCAGAACAAGTTTTTTACGCATGGTATTTCCAGTAAGCTGATTGGGAGAGCTAAAGAAATAATCTCCATATACGAATCCACTCATTGGAAAGACATACAGAACAAACTCATTCAAATTTCGGAGTCAACGAAACGAAAATTCCCTCACCAGAGACCTTGTCAACATGATACAATCAGCAAACGAATCTCCAAGCCAATTTTACGAAAAAATCATGAAAACCTTAAAGACTATCTCCAACTACACCGACATCCATACGGAAATTGAAGAAGTAAAGGCTAGCAAACAAGCATTCTTCCGACAACAGGCACTAACACCATTCATGGCAGGACTCAAAGAACCTATTATTAGGGCTTAGAGACCTGCAAACCTTGCCGTAGCCATGCAATATATACAAGAGAAGAACAACATAAGATATTTGCAGAAAGGATTCAACCAAACACAAGCACAAGCACCTGGACTTATAATTGAATGGACTCCATGGCAGAATCAATAGACCGCACCAACACCTCAATGAAAACAACCTACCACAAGGTTTCCAATACAACAACCCACATTTAGGCTACCAATACAAGCATGAGCACGAGTACAAGCACAAGCATGAGCATCAGCATGAGCATGAGAATGAGCACAAGCTTGAGCATTTCGACGGCAGCTAACTTCAAAAATCTCCAACCCACTCAAAGAAGTTTCAGACAACAGAGTAGACCAAACTTCACTTTCGAAAAACTGCACATAGAACAACACGACCAGAACTACAACTACGAAGACAACACTTACGGCTACTATGGCGAAGAATACGAAACTGAAGAACCTCCAACAGAAGAATAACAAGAATACCAATACGAAGAGCAACATTTTCAAGAGGATAAAAAGACGGACCCAGAAACATACTTAAACTACACACCCTAACCGACAAAGGAGAATTCTCTTACCTCTGAACCTCCCATAAAACACCTCATCGATGGATTCATAGGGCTTGATAACCTAAAACTCCTGAAAGCTCAAATAGACTTTCCCCAATCAAAATTATCTATCCAGCACGCAATCCTTCTAATCGATTACTACGAAACCAACAAGACGCAATTCTACTCGATACAGCTAGAACCCCATTCAATTACTCGTGTCCGATTACCAGTCAAGGAAACCAAGGGCAATATTATAATACCAAGGCAGAACATTCAAGGCCAGTAACCAACTAGTCTGGATAGAAAAAACAAATACAACATAAGACTCTCTTTAAATATCACTCTCGGACCAAATTGGAAGCAGAGCAATCAACGTAAAAGATTAGCACATCTACCATATGGATACATCTCAGCAGGACCACTCAAAAACCTACATTAACGATCTTATAAGAACTGACCACCTCAATCCCGAAGAATACAATTATATCCGACGATTATCTAAAAGATTCTTTTACGGACCATACGTTCACGAACCAAGTGAAACACGAAATCAAAACCCAAGACGAAGTTCCTGTATTCACAAGATCCTACCGTTACCCCCACGTCCACAAAGAAGAAGTCAAAAACAAAATATCATCAATCTCTAAAACAGTCTAACGTAGAGAATGCCGTTCGGACTCAAAATCGCTCCAGCAACGTTCCAAAGAATAATCGACAACATCCTAAAAGGACATCAAGGTGAAATATGCCTTGTCTACATGGATGCTATCATCGTGTTCTCCACATCCCTGCAGGAATACATGGTTAACTTGGCAAGAATTTTCCAATGTCTTCAAGAAACCAGCCTGAAGATCCAAATAGATAAATGCGAGTTCCTGGGACATATCGTCACACCAGAAGGCATAAAACCGAACCCAGCTAAAATTCAATCCATCATCGACTATTCTACTCCAAGAACCATAAAAGAAATTCAAGGATTCCTAGACCTCGTATGATACTATCGAAAATTCATCAAGGATTTTGCAGACATATCCAAGCCACCAACCAAATGCCTCAAAAAGGATGCCAAAATTATTTATTTTATGAAAAGAATTTTCAGTAACAAATTGTATAATTTAATAGCATTTACAAGCATAATTTGTTTTAAATGATCACCCCTCTTCACTATTTATCTGGTACCAATAAGTACCCCATTAAATCAGGATAACTTAAGGATTGTAAAAATACAATAAATTTCATATTTAAATTAACTTAAATTTAATTAAAAATAAAAAAATAATAAAAAGCATTTTTCCTAAATAAATATTAAAGAAGTAGTACATAAGCAGAATTTAGAGGACTTAAAGCTGTCAATGCACATAGCATGATTCCTGAGAGTACTGTATATGCTAACTCCGTTTTCTCTCCAGCAAAACTGAAAATAAAAGTTAAAAATTATATCCAAGAAAAGTAAAAATAATTGTTGTACTTACTTTGGTACGCTTAAAACCTGCATCGTCATTATAATCGAGAGTGATAGACTAGAACAAATTTGCAATATAATGTACTGATAATCATGAGGAAACCATAGGGGTAAGTGTTCCTTTGGATTTGTATTACAGAACAAAAACAGAGGACATAGTGCAAAAGATCTCAGTGCAACAAGGGCTATAAACCACCAATGATTGTTTTTCTAAAATAAAATTAAAAAGAAAAAAAATTACAACTCGAATATAAACTTTAGTATATCTATTATTTTATATTATTTAAATCACTTATTCAAATATAAAAATAACATTTTTAGAAATTAACTAGAAAGGTGTAAACCTCTAAAGGAAAACTTACTTCAGAGTAACCCCATATCTCCGTTTGACCTACATAACTCCAGTTTAAACTCAACCGAGGTATGACCCTTAAATATCTACATACCAAGTTTGAAGCAAATCAGTCCAGTGAAACGACTGTGCGAGCTCTCACAGACAGACATACTAATAGGATGATCTCAATAACTTACTTCCATGAAGGCTCTGAAGCAAGCTAATAAAGTTTACAAATCATCATCATGTTTTTCCTTCTCAATTTTCGACATCTATTACCTTTTTTTACAGCGAGGTGCTAAATTCAGTCGAAAAGGGTGAAAGCTCAATTGGAATCTTTTTCTGATCTTAATTGACTGTATTTAACATAACATTTTACTATATAAATATGGAATGTGAATCTTATATAGAATCAATACTTTGCCACTTCTCATTTATTTTTGTTTTATCGGAATCGATTATATCTCTATATGCTGATGACATTATTTTTTTAGTAACAAATATTCAGATCGACTTAAAATATTGGGCAAGAATTGCCAAGCAAAAAGTAGAGTCAAGAGACAGAAATTGCACTCAGTTGTCACTGCGTTTTAATGTCAAAACTGCCGAATGTAAATAATGTTTATAAAATAAATGTATTAAAATCATATTAAACAAAATATTTTTTTTTTAAAATATTTTCTTTATTGTAAAAAAATTTTTTTTAATTTAAAGAAGTCTTGACAACTTAAACTAGCCTGTGTATTAAAAAAAAATATATATCCTGGGAAATCGATCCCGGACATTTTATATGTAAATCATGCAGTTTAGCCACGGGGCCACACGCCACGCAATGATAAATAATCAAACTTTCAAGTTAACGTTAACCGCACTGATGAGAGAAATCAAAGTAGAATTTCTGTCTCTACACTACTATGTTGAACATTTAGAAAGCATTTTTCAGCCGCCAAATCCAGAGGAAATTCAAGCAGGTGGAGAACAGTAAGCCACTAATTCTGAGAATATATTATTGGCTACTACAAAAGAAGTTCATAAATTAATCAATAATAACATCAATCCAAAAAAGGTCCTGGATTTGATTTGATCAATGGAGAAATAATAAAAAAATTACCCAGAAAAGACATAGTAAAGCTTACTACTCTAATTAACGCATCATTTAGGCTCAGATATATTCCCATGGAAGACTGCGGAGATAATAATGATACCTAAAGTACGAAAATCTAGCTATGACTTCGTCACACAGGCCAATTTCCTTTCTATCCATGATCTCAAAGGTATTTGACAAGTTGTTGCTACGGAATAATGAACCACATAATTGAACAAAAGAACATTATCCCATTACACCAAAATTCTACTATAGATCAGATCCATCAGATAATAACTGAAATAACTGAAATAGAGAGATCATTGGAAGAAGATAAAATTTGCTCAGCTATATTTCTGGATATCGCTAAAGCGTTCGACAAAGTATGGCACCAAGGCCTGATAATGAAGCTAAAGAAAATATCATACCCATATTAGCGAACATTTAGAGTTAAAATGGAAAATAAGTACTCTGAGCTCAAATCAATAAACGCAGAGTCTCACAAGGCAGTGTACTTGGGCCAATACTGTACCTTTTGTATATATCTGAGATAACGGAGCGAGAAAACACAATATTAGCTACATTTACTGATGACACAGAAGTTTTAGCAGTAGGAGCAACTATATAAGAAACAACAGTCAATTTACAAAATGCAGTTAATGAAGATCATTGGTCTAACAAATGGCGTATAAAATTTAATGAAGTTCAGTCTGTCTATATTAACTTGACTAACAAAAGAATAAATTATCTCCCAATAAATCTAAACAACAGTATTGTTCCTTATAAGAAAACAGCAAAATTCCTGTGCTTAAACCTAGACATAAAACAAAAGTGGAAGGAACATGTTGAAGATAAAGTATAAAAATCTGTATTGGTTGACAGGTAGGCACTCGCAGCTTTCCATTCAAAAGAAAGTGCTAATTTGCAAACAGGTTTTGAAAAAAAGCAATTATAGATGTCTTGAAACGTTCCAAAACCGAATATTAAGGAACATCTTGCTCCTTGGTATGCACGGAACAAGGATTTACATAGAGACCTGAAAGTCGAATCTATCCCAAATGAAATTAGGAAAGCCGCCAGGAGACATGAAAAGTGGCTCCATAAACTTCCCAAACTTAAAGTGCTCCAGCTTCTAGATATCCAAACCAAAATGCGAAGGCTCAAAAGAACTAAACTGTTTGAGCTTGTGTATGTGATAAGCTAGTATAAAGCAGAGTCAGTGCACTGCTGTGCAGCCACAACAAGGAAATGAGCCGATTACGTCTAGACACAGGTGTCGTCTAAATTACAAACTTTTAGGGGTTCAAGCAAAAATGTTGATTAATCTTTTAGATCAGGTGCATTCCCGTTATTAAATAACAAAAAAAATTTAAATCACAATTCTTTGCTTGGTCTGATGATCATACTTTATTATTCAGGAATGTAAAGCTAGTTGACACGTACGTCCTGAGAAAATTCAAAATTACAAAAAATATTTAGACTTACGTTTAGCACAGGTTTAGCGATAGCTCTTCCAATCAATTGGAAAATATCATAATTAAAAAATGTTGCAACAACCACGAAATATTTATCTAAAACAAAAATAAGAAACCATTTAGTTTATACCAAAATTAAATATTTAAACATATATTTCAAAACAGCCCTTGGATTCAATAGGATATGTTGTGATAAAAGCAGTTTTACTCTTAAAATATGGCTTTAGTTATTTTTTTAATTTGAAAGAATTTAATATGTTTCTTGTATCTTTATTTGAATCAAATATCGAGCAGGTAATACGGTAGACTAGCCAACCCCCTCCACTTTTTCTACCCAGGCGTCCCGATCGATGACTGACGCTAAAAATTCTGTCAAATACGTCTGGCTGGTCTCAGTTCTATCAGATTCGTGTGGTCTAGTCTTTATCTTCTACTAGCTACTCGAAAATATGCACAAAACGTCACATTTTACGACGTTTACGGCGATTTTTAACGTTCAGTATTTTGAAGCTTTAAAAAACGTTCGAAACGTCACATTTTACAACGTTTTTTAACGCTTAGAATTTTGATTCGAAAAAATACGTCAAACAATGCCATATTTCATCAATTTTGGCATGTTATTTTTACATGTTTTCTTATTGGAAATACATGTATTTGAGGCAAAAAGTTTTTTCGCATCCAAAAATAAACGATTAAAAACGTTGAAAACGTTGTAAAATGTGACGTTTCGAATATTTTTTAATGCTTCAAAATACTGAACGTTAAAAAACGTTGTAAAATGTGACGTTTTGTGCATATTTTCGAGTAGCTAGTAGAAAACAAAAGGTTTGTTCCTAACTTATTATAAACATACTGAGTTGCGCATGATAAAGTAACTCTTCCATTATTTTGTACTGAGCAGACTCCTGATCCATTATTTTATACTGCGCAACTCAGTATATTCATAACAAGTTAGGAACTCGCTTCGGGAACAAGCCTAAAGACTAGACCAGACGGATCTGATAGAGCTGAAGACCAGACCAGACGTATCTAACAGAATTTTTAGCGTCGATCGGGACGCGTGGGTAGAAAAAGTGAAGGGGTTTGGAGACTATCGTATTACCTGCTATATTGTTTCATTGGTTTTTTACACTGTGCATCTAAAACGAAGGCAAATAAAAAAAGAGAGGATTCGCGTCTTGCGAATTCGGAGTGGAAACTACCAACAGAGTGCTAACTACGCGGATCCGCGTTTTTTTCAAACTTAACTCTTACAAGCACCTCAATTAATCATAATTCACATTTCCTAATCATATTACATGCAATTTTCAAAAAATCGAAAAAATCACATTATGCATCTGACTAAGAACGTCCCTGAAGGTGCGAAGAGAGTAATTTCTAACAAAAATTACCATCAAAATAATGCCCCTTAGAAGAAAATATTTACGCTATTGACGTTCATACTAGTCTTTTGCCTCATAAAAAGTTACTGTGTCTTCTGTAAAACCAATAATCTACCCCGTAGTAATTAAGAAGAATAAAGAATTTATGTAAATATTAAATAGTGTGGGTCACAATCCGGTACTTTATGGAATACCGTAATCAATTTTATTAGGATTACTTGATATCCCATTTATTGTTGTATATTTGATAGGTAGCTATCAAATAATTTTAGAAAAGTGCCTCTTATGTATGAGTGGATGACTGACAGTATCGAATGCTTTTGACTTTATATATTTCATATATACGACTCTCTTTTATTTTTGAATTAAATACATAATATAATATGATCAAATCAACAAATTAAAAGAAAAGTATGTACTTACTATACCACAGATTGGATCCACCTTGAATATATCCTTCGGAAAAAACCAAATTTGTGATATTAGGATGTGACATTCCTTGAGTCAAGCTAGTTATTAAAAACATTACTAACAATGGCCACACAGTCTTCGCAGCTTCGTAATATTCTTTTATGTTATATTTAGGTTTCTCCTGTTCATCTGCGTTTTTCATATAAAAATCTACCACTGGTGAAAATTTTATTAAATAAGCGAGCAGAAAAGTTAAACAAACTAGTACCTAGAAATAGAAAGTATCAGATCTTGTTTTTACAATAAAGGAACATAAAATTATCATAATAATATAGTACTTACTGTTCCACTTGAAAAATATATGATGGCAACATCTATGGGATTGTTTCCGATACTAAGACAAATAATTTGAAGAAGAGATCCAAACAATCCGCCTGTAGCTGTTCCAAACATATTCAATTTCATGTAATAAGAAGGAAATTTTGAAAGGAACGTAATGTTGGTCATAGAGTAGCAAGGAAATACCACTAAAAGTAATGTTTAATGTAACAATACTCTATATTTTAAATGATAAATACTTACAAGCTATTAGCCCCAAAATGAGCAAAGCCAAAACAAAAAACGTTATTTGCCCTAAAATAAATTTTGAGTTAGTACCATTATTAATAAATATTTATTTACTTACATGAATCGGTATGAACTTCTACTAAAGAAGTGAATATAATAAACATGGCGCTCATAAAGCCCAAAGTAAGTAAAAATCTCTTTCTTTGTTCGATTTTGTGAGCGAATTTAACCGACAAAAGTACTGATAGAACACTAGGCACTGCATTACCCATAGAGTTCATCGACATGTACATTTTTTGTAGAAAAGTTTTATTATTTAAGTCGTAAGTCTCGTAAGCGGTATCTCTTAGTTTATACATCCAATACTAGAAAAAAAATTAAATAAAAAGAAGCAGGCATTTTTGATTAAGAAATGATCTAAAAGTTCATCAAGTTCACAAAATATTAATAGATGCAGAAAGTGCTGTTGAGGCCATGGTCATATAAAACCAGAAAATGATATGACACTTATTGTTTTTCATGACTTATAGAATTTTCAAAAAAAGCTTCAATGGTTTTTAAGATACGATGGTGAGGTTGGTCACATCCCAAAATTGGTCGTACTCAATGAAAGAAAAATTAATAGGTTCATATATATTTTTTTTTTTGGTTTTTCAGACTGAATAAATATGACAAGGAATAAAGATAATAAATTACGCAACAAGAGTTGTAAGTAGACTATTACGCATGATTGAATAAAAGTATTTACTTACATTTTATAATTCGTGTAAAAAGTATTGCCTACATTTATGGGCAACATAGTTTATTCAAATTAGATGTCGTAAAAAGTATTACCTACATTGAGGGGCAACATGCTTTCAATTCACCCTTTTTTTAATAAAAATATATTGTTTTCTGTTTTTTACTGAATTAAAATTATGTAAATAGACTAGATAACATAATAATACATAAATAATAATTATACTGCAATTTTAATAAAGCATGAAATTTAAGATGTCTTATCAAAAAGCACATGTGCGTTATGAGATCTCATAACGTGCATGTTATTGTTAAATGTCACTTACGAGGAATGTTGACAGTGCGATTTTTGACGATTACAAACATAGGCGTAGAAAAACTTTATTTTTTAGTAAAAATGCAAAGATAAGGATCTGTAGTAACACTTGTAATAGAAGAGAAAATTTTAATATTTTTTAAGACTTTTTAGAAGTATAAAATAAGAATAAAATTAAATTACCAGAGCTACCAAAAAAAAGTTGAGTTGCTTTTGGAAAATGTTTTTAAAAATATCACAATACATAAACTAGTAAAAGGAAGAAAGTCCGATTCGAAAAAATGGGAATTTTTCCAATAATTTGTTTTTCAAATTTTTCATTTTTTTTACGAGCCCCTTCCGATATGGATATCAATCGACGCGTCTTGAGTTGCACAACACCTTAAAATAAATCAGTATAGACAAATTTGCTTTCCTTATCGAGATATCTCAAATAGAAATTTCACTTAGTAAGCGGGACCAGGATCCTCGGACTCGAAATAGCTTATCATCTGATAGAGCCTTCCTTTTTTGAATAAAAACCGACGGCCGAAAGAATTTTAAGGATCGGCCGTACCGTTCTCGAGTTGTCGTGTGCACAGACATCCACACAGACAGACTTTTTTTTCGCAAAAAATCAATTTTCTCCACGGCATTTTAAGTAATTTGGAGCAAAAAAATTTTTGAGATTTTTGCACGATTTCAATATTACGGTTTGACATACTTCACCAAAGGTGAAATATGGGCGGGCCGTAGTAACTGAAGTGTAAGGAGACGTATTTACAGTTTTCTAGGAGAAAATAATTATATGTATATTATATATTAAAAAAAAAGTACCCCATATTTGAACTAGCGTCTAGATCCCAATTGCAACTCGAGTGCCCACCGCTGTTGTCAGGTTTAAGTATTTTATTGACGTAAAAAAACCATTTATTTTGTTAAAAGAAGCCTTGACTATCGAAATCTATCCTGCGTATTAAAAGAAAAAAAATTCCTCGGGATTCGAACCAGGAACTTTTATCTGTAAAGCATACACTCTAGCACTGGACCACTTCGTATCACAATGATATATAATCAAACTTTCAAGTTAACGTACAAACCGATTGCAACAGCGGTGGGCACTCGAGTTGCAATTTTGATCTAGACGCTCCACATATTTGGACCCTCTCCTTTAACTGCAAAAAATCGGCAGAAACACCATTATCCTTAAAATTATTCATAACTTCAACCGACAGATGCGAGTCATGCACTGCCAACCTACCCCTTTTCAAATAGGCCAATCAACCCCGATGCACAAATTAACAAACATGGCGGTGTAACAACATTAAAACACAAATAATATTAATATAAAATCTACGAAAATGTAAGGAAATTCTTATTCTTTAAGACTACGTTATCAGAAACTACCTATTTCTTACCTTTATAACTACAAAACATACGCAACCAGGAACACGAAAACTACACACAGTCACCAAAATGTAAAAAATTGCAACGTGTAGTCTTTGACACTTCTCAGGCTACTGAGATCAACACGAAATGTGTAGTTCAATCTACTGAAAGTCGAGACTAGGTAGTAGGGTGGTACTGTAGCAAACGTAGAAAATATTAAGATTGCCAACCAACCCCATGTGCCTAACCTAACCAGCCCCGGTCTCCCCTACTTCAGCAAGGAGAAAGTGAAGAACGAACCTTGACTGCCAGTATCAGCGGTACAGGAAGGTGTTTCAGATGCATTAAAAATGAGCGAATTCCATTGGTAAAACTGGTGCGCACTGAGTGCATAATTTGTATTCTATTGGAAAAACTAATGCCGGGTTTTAAACCCCATGGGGAATTGGTGCATTCGAATTAGAACTCAGTGCAACATTTTCAGCAAGAGCTGATATCGTGCGAAGTTAGTGCAAATGTGAACATGGCGGATTTTTCTTTTTCAAAAGGTTTAATACTTCTAGTGGCATTATATCCTTCACATCATCTTCAAGTAGTGATGAAGAAATGATATACGAAGTAATGAATGAGAGGAGAATCAGATCAAAATTTGAAAAATTTACATACCTACATATTAATTTAAATATTTCATCTTTATAATCAAGTGGTAATGTTAAGTTAATGATTTCATTATTCAGTTGCAATGCAATCTTATACGTTCCTGGTTTAGGGTTATTCATTTCTAAAATACAAATAAAAATAACAACAACCTTATTCTTTTCTCAACCAAAAAACCGGAAAATATTCACTATATAATTTCCTTTAAAAATAAATAATGGGAGCACCAGATACGGCCATACTCCTGACAAAATAGATTATTGTGATTTTGTTAAAAAAAATTTATTTTTGATATAAACACTGCAATTTTTTTTTGATATAAACATTGTAACATTTACTTGTAATTAAACATGTAATATACATTATTTTCGAGACAAATTTGTCAAAATGATAAAAAACCGATTAAAAAAAATAGCAGCATCGAAATATTGAAGCTTTCAAAAGGTTTAAACTACTCTTCAAGGACCTCATTATCTGGAGTGATATATTCGTAGAAAAAAATTATTATTAAAACAGTTTTTGAGTTTTATCGTATTGAATAAAAATGAAACTTAATGGAGTAAATATTTTGGTACTTAGAGACTTACGTCATTGGCTGTAGCAAAAAACGTCATTGGTATAACTCCTACCATACCACTGAGTAAGGAAAAAATTGCAGCCAAATAAAATTTATCTGGAGGAGCTACTAACTCACTGAGTCTCCTTTTGGATTTCTTTTTGGTTAAACCATATATTTTGTCGGAGATCAATGAGGCTGAAAAAAAAATAAAATAAAAATAAATAAATAGATTAAAAAAGTAAAAACTAACCTCTTTTTATCTGTGCGTCTATATCCATTTTACTTACTTTACTGAATATGTTTCTATTAGACAAATATTTTAGTAATAATTTTATCTATAAATAAATAAAAATCCAACAATTTGGCTCATTTTTAGATAATATAACAATAGTAAATTATAATTAATTTTAAGATTTCTAATGGTACTTGACTTTTTTTAGTTTATTTAATATTTCATTTAGGTTAAATCTATCAGGCAATCTAAACAACCATACATTTTATTTTTGAAATTATTTAATTACAATAAGTTAACATAAATAGGACTCAAAGGACTGGTAATGGTAGAAGCTATTGTCGATAAAGCTGCCATCACAATAAAACCCTGTTCTGTCTTTTCTTGGGCAATACTAAAAACACATAAAAAAATATTATAATATAATAATAATAATAATAATATTTATTCATCTTTAAAGACATACAAATGTATAGGAGATGTCAATACATATATTCACAAACAAATCGTATAGAATTAGATGCTATTTTCACAGAGAAATTTGGTAGTACTGTAATAAGCTCTTTCTAAGAACAAATTTTTACTTTTTTTAAAGTTAACAGATTTATACTCCATGGGTAGATGGTTATATAATTTTATCCCCTGAAATAAGGGCGAAAGATTAAATTTATTCGTTCTGTGCTTTGGAATGGCCTAACAAATGTGAATATCTTGTGTTATACATATGATGGTCTGACTGTCGTTCTACTTTATTATTATTATGGTCTCTAATGTACACAAGAGTTTTATACATAAAAATGCAGGTCTATATTTAAAAGAAACTGGTTTACATGAGTCTCTGCGTCGAACATTAAATATATTTCGAATAATTCGTTTTTGCTCTGTGAAAATTCTGTTGGCTTCTGTAGCATTCCCAAAGAGCACATATATAAAAAATGACTGTATACAAGGCTATAATAAACATTTAAAACAGCATGTAATGGTATTAAGTTCTTAATTCTGGATATTGCGAAGTGAGTTTTGTTTAATTTTTTACTTAAATGATCTATATGAGCATCCCACCTAAGATTTTGATGAAGAAAATTTTTAAGTTCTAAGACTAATAAAGATTCTATTGACAATTCAAGTTCTGCCAAGGTCTCCTGATACCACCGAAGATGTATCATCAACAAACAATAATAATATTTTAGTATCCCTGAGGGAACCCGCAATGTATATTATGCAAATTGGAAGAGGCCTCTCCTACTTTTACAAATATTATTCGGTTATTTAAAAAGTTTATTACCCACTCTAGAAATATACCCCTAAAATACAAGTTATATAGTTTGTTTCAATATTCAAGCAGTTATAAATGCGCGGGAGAGGTCAAAGAATAATCGGGAAACATGTTTGCCAGAGTCAATTCATACAAAAACATTCTCTAGTAGGTTACACGTAGCAGTTTGTGTTGATCGGCCCTGCAGAAAACACTGCTGACAACACAAAATAATTTTAAATTTAGTTAAAAACTCCAACATTCTATAATAATTTTTTCAGAAAGTTCAGAAAAAAAACTCAGGAGAGAAACATCAGGGTAATTTGTGACATCATGTGGAGTACTTTATTCCTCGATCAACGCTAAAAAGATATGTGATGAAAAAACATGGAAAAGCAAAGGAAAATTTAAAAAAGTTTTTACTGCCGATCAAAAGCTGCAACTGGTAGTTTACTTAAAAACCTTGGATTCCAGATTATTTGGATTAACTTTGAATGATTTTCGACAACTGGTGTTTCAAATGGCCGAATAAAATAAATGTTCTCATAAGCTACATATCATCAATCGAATGGCTGTACCAGACTGGATGAAGAAGTTCTTAGCTAGACACCCAACATTAAGCTTACAAAAACCCGAAGCCATGTCCGGTGAACGACTCAACGGAGTATCGTATCTACAATTAGGATGAAACTGGTATCCAAGTTAATCCGAAATCTCAGTTCAAAATTCTCGCTCTGAAAGAAAAGCTCCAAGTCGGTGCTTTTACTTCGGCCGAGAGAGGAGAGACAGTAACAGCAGAAATTTAATTATACATATCGTTTGGGCATCTTTACTCAGATATTGTTTTTTGGAGGTGGAAATTTCTTGATATTCTAAAGTTCTTTCACAAAAAAGGCTCTCTTCAGCATCTGAGCTTCAAGAATCATTGGGACTAGAATCTAACACCACACAATCCATTGGATGAATATTATCCAGTGATTGCTCCGGTTCTTCAGCTCCACTTAAAGAAACTGTATTTTCCCAAGGACGAAACATATTAAATTAGTTTCTGAATGAATAAATAAATAACGTACTCTAATTAACTAATTTAAAAAATGGTCAACGAAGATTCAAAATAGAAAGAGTCTGTAATACGCGAAAGCCAAGACTAATAAGAATTGAAATACCAAAGAAAATAAGTAACACCACGTATTAGCTACTATTCACTGATTGAAGTCTAAGTGTATACAAAGTTTATATTATGCCTATTTTCCTAGTCTCCACTAAGAATGGCTGATCCATCATTTTCCAAGCTAGTCCGGTTAAGCGTAATACTTGGTCCAAAGGATCAGTTCCAGTTCCTATTCCAAGTAGCTGTTGTCAGGGTCGAGCGATACTCGAACTCGATTATATAACTCGTTATTCGATTTCTTAACTGTGGCGCTGGCGGACTTTAGTGGGAACTTGGATTCACCTCAGTCTACACCGCACTGCAGATGCACAAAATATTTTTTCAGTTCTTGGTTCGGTTCTGGACTAGAACTCATATCTGTTTCAAGCATTGTTTGGCATCAATTAAACTAGTCCAAGTTACCGAACTTGTTCCAAAGGATCAGTTCCAGTATCAGATAGCCATCCCTAGTACCCACTACTGAAACATTATTTGTCTCACTCGCACTACACAGCCACATCAATATTTTCGCGATTCGCTAAATATTTTAAAACTATTTTAAGAATATATATAGGTAAACCCATCAATTTTATTAATAAATAACTTTTCAATATTGTTTACATCACCCCTATGTATTTTTTAAAAATACAAGCTTATCAGTTTTGCACAGTGATCCCAATTGCCAAAAATATTATTTTATTTTGATGTATAGGGACAGTTTATGTGTCCTCGAAATTAAAGTGGTAAAATGTGTCCAGATGTATTAGAATTTGTTCTATTGCCGACTGTCTTTGATGTTTTTATAGCATTTTTTCATTCTCCTACACGGATTCTGATTACAAACAAAGCATTTTTTTATATTCATGAAACGCGGAAAGCTATTGGCAGACATTTTGCTAGGGGCTAACATTCTGGCAGAACGCTCCAAAGAGGCGAACAAGTAATAAAAAAAATATCACGAGGTACATGAATTATTATTGTTTTGTTGTAATATTTAAAGATAAAAAAATACAATTTAAGCTATGGCAGACAAAAAGTGGGGACTAAAGTCATGGCAGACGTCAGATATCTTATCTATATTATATACCACTTGCCACAAATTCTCCGAAACTATCAGCTCGATTTTTGAAATTTGGCAGAGTTACTATTTCCCTGGCGTAGACGGCCAATGGGAAAGAATTTTTTGAAATTGCAACCCTAAGGTAGGGAAAAAGGCGGGAAAACTTTATTATGATAATACCTGTATCTCACACACCGAGGATGTTACAACCCTGAAAATTGGTATTGAGGATAACTTTTAAAAATAAACAAATACGTGTTTTATCACTTTTCAAAACTCCAGTTATTGGGTGTGAAACGAGTGGGGTGCTTTTTAAGGAACTTTATTACATCTCAAAAATCGCACAACCGGCCATGTTACAAAGTTGAAAATTAGTATTTTGATTATCCTTAAAAAATAAAGAAATACGTTTTTACCATTACCGAAAATTCAGTTATGGGGGGAAGGGGGGGACTTTTTATAATGATACTTGTATCAGCAAATATATTAAATACTTGAAAATTACTAATTACGCTATTCTGAAAAATATACCTGTATCACCATTTCCCACAAATAGAGTTAGGGGGTGGGCGAAAACGGAGGGCTCTTTTTTATAGTGCTACCTATATCTCATACACTCAACATGTCAAAAATATTAAAATTGGTATTTAAACTATTCGTAAAAATCAAAGAAACATGCCTTTTTCCATTTCCCAAAAATCTAGATATGTTGTGCAGAAACTGAGGAGGGTTCTTTTTAAAATACGATTTAGATGAGAACTTTGATAGCGTTTCACTTTTCAAGTTTATCTATATAGGTGTTTTTCCTGAAAAACTGCACAAATAGAAAAAAAAAGGAAAAATTAGGGAAAAAAAACAGGAAAAAATAGATAAAATAAGAAGGGGAAAAATATGAAAAATATGGAAAAACGGGGAAAATAATACAAAGGGGGAAAAAAATAAAAAATGTTCATCTTACTTAAATATGTCAAATTTAGGTACAAAAAAACTTATAAAATAGGCGGATTCGGATTACGAAAAAAGCATTTTTTTATATTCAAGCAACGAAGAAAGATATTGGCAGACAGGCGATCTCTTCTAGTTTATGAGATACCCTGCAAAACACACCAATTTGGGACACCCTGTACAATCCGAGTCAGATAATAATAGCGAAATTGATTAGAATCTGTGTATATATTTGCTGTAGATAATAAATAAAAATTTAATTGTATAAAATATTATATTACATTTTTTGTCTTTTTTATGAAGAATCCATGTTTTGTTTATTTTACTATAATAATCGACAAGTTTGATAAGCCCAAACTAATAAAAATTGAGATACAAATTAGATTTATTTGTGATTTAATTTCTAAAAGAATTTAATTAAATGTGACAATAAAATAACCTTTATAAACACATTTTTAATTTAACTTTCAATATATTTGCTTTTTATTGTTTACCCTGTGCAAAGTAAGTTTACATGTATAGTTTACTTAATATATTATTTCCCTCCTAAACTCCCCCTTAAAATTAATATCCGAACGACCGAACTTTGCGCGTTTTCTCCAATTTTTCTGTTTTTTTTTTCTCTATTTTTTTCCTCTTTTTTCCTTCTATTTTGCCTTTCTTTCCCCTAATTTTTTCTCTGTTGTATTATTTTTCCTCTTTTTCCACATTTTTGACATTTTTCTCTATTGTTTCTTATTTTATCTATTTTTCCTGTTTTTTCCTGTTTTTTTTCCTAATTATCCTATTTTCCCCTATTTTTTTTATATTTGTACAGTTTTTCAGGAACAACACTAATATAGATAAACTTGAAAAGTAAATCGTTATCAAAGTTTTTATCTAATTCGTATTTAAAAAAGAACTCTCCTCAGTTTCTGCACAACATATCTAGATTTTTGGAAAATGGAAAAAGGCATGTTTCTTTGATTTTTACGAACAGTTTAAATACCAATTTTCATATTTTTGACATGTTCAGTGTATTTGTTTATTTTTTTAAAATATCAATACTAATTTTCAGGGTTGTAACATCCTCGGTGTGTGAGATACAGGTATTATCATAATAAATTTTTCCCGCCTTTTTCCCTACCTTAGGGTTGCAATTTCCAAAAATTCTTTCTTATTGGCTGTCTACGTCAGGGAAATAGTAACTATGCCAAATTTCAAGTAAATCGGGCCGATAGTTTCGGAGAACTCGTGGCCCCACTTTTTTGTCTGTCATAGCTAAAATTGTTTTTTTGTGTGTTTAAATATTAAAACACAACAATAATAATTCGCGTACCTCGTGAAATTTCTTTTATTACATTTTCGCCTCTTTGGAGAGCTCTGCCAGCATGTTAGCCCCTAGCAAAATGTCTGCCAATAGGTTTCCGCGTTTCATGAATATAAAAAATGCCTTTTTCGTAATCAGAATCCGTGTAGCTAATAAGTATTTTTGTTCCTAAATTTGACATATTTAAGCGCACGCCCCCGCCTTAGGTCCCAGCTTCGCGATGGCTGACAAGCAAATTTATGTTCGGCTAAACCAAAAGTTTCCAATACAAATTAACCGTGTACCTTATGGATACATTTTTTATGTATACGGAATTCTGGTTGTAACGCTCGTACTTCGGTGACTTTTGTAATTTTTGTTTCAAATAAAAAACAATTTTGTTCTACAAATTATTCAACTTTCGCGATACAATTGCTCAAACTAATAAAAAATATTTCAAAGTTCGTTCAAACATAGAAAAAGGTTCCTCCACTGACAGTGAAATTGATGACGTTGAATGTCTGTACTGCCAAGAATTTTATTCTAACTGTCAGTAGATAGAACGTCCTTTAACATTAAAGACTCAATAAGTAAAGGCAATGACGTTTAGAATAAAACTTTACAAGTTGATTTCTTATACAATTGTCATAATCTAAACGTCATTGTCATTAGTTATAGAACCGTTAAAGTTAAAGAACGTTCTATCTACTGACAATAAATCTGGTAGAGGGTTGGATAGCATGTTCGATTTGTAAAAAGTGGGCGCATAATTCTTGCGTAGGTGCGGATAGCGACGACGACGAGACTGTCCTTGTCTGCGACATATGGAAATACACTGAGTTTTGCCAAAATATTTTGCTTTTATACTTTTAATTTTGATATTAAAGTTGTACGTTTAAAACTAAGTAGTCTTATGCATATAAAACTGAATTACGGTTAGTTTTTGCCCGGTGATCGTTTTGCCCCGCAAGGGTGCCATTCTGCCCCAAGGTTGGGGCGGAACGGTCATTTTGACATCTTTTGATATTGGCTTTCATGATCAGTTTTTTGAAATTCTCTTAGCTGTTAATTAAATATCAAACAACTGAACCTAATTCGGTAAAAGTATACCTGAAAAAAAGGCTTTCCAAACGTTAGGTATGCCATTCTGCCCCAGGTTCCCCTAGATAATGGGTAGACAAAGGTTTTGCCTAAAAAAAGATACTATCGGAACAAGGGAAGAGAGGTACATAAAAGAAAATAAGGAAAAGAAGAAACACGAAACCAAGAAAAAGAAAAGATGGAGATATTCACAGAGGGGTCAAAGCATCAAATTGAAGTACAGTTTTGCGTTTTTTAATAGTTAGAAAGTATTGAAGATTTCAAATCAACGCAGTCGCAATTCGAGGCGGTAATGGTTTAGTTTTGCCAACATGAAAAGTAAAAAAATATGTATTACCAATATGTATGCGATTGAGTTTTATTATGTATTTCGGTAAAAAATAGTTACTTACGGTGGTATACTGATAAAAAGTATACCCATAAATACTGAATTCGTAAAACTGTTAATGGCTAACAGTATAATATACTGGTAATCGTGAGGAAATAGTACTGGTAAATGGCTTCTTGGTTGGGCATTGCAAAACCATAATAATGGTGTTAAAATAAAACTCCTAAACAAGCTGAAAATAATATAATAAATCGCATATTTTCTCTGAAAAAAATAGAATTATTCTTTAATGCCGATTTTTAAAATAAAAATGTAATATTATATACCTTTATTACAAATCTAGCTGCAAATCTTCCTAGTATTTGAAAGATATCATATAATAAATAGGTAGCGATTACAACAAAATATTTATCTAAAACAAAAAACATTATTTTTCGTGTTCTGTACCAGTACGTCTAAATTAATCCATCAGAAGGTGAGACTGGGAACGCAATAAGTGGAACTAGCAAGAAGATAAAACAAGAGCGGAATAGAGGAGACAAAAAATCATTAAAATTAATAAAATTGTATTTTTGAAACTATACTTATTATTTTAAATGGCGAGCAACAAGAAACAAATTAAGCGAGATAAGCAACTAATTTAGAACCAAAAATTTTTAATTTTGGTAAGATTTATTTTAATATATTTAGAAAGTGAAACTGGGAATACAATAAAATGAAACATGGAACTAGCAGGAACATTAAAATTGTATATTTTTTAAATCTTTGTACAGAGAAAACCCAGCTAGGATTGATATTTTTGATTGGACGTTACATGTTATATTTTATTTGGGTATTCGTTACACAAAAGAAATGGTCCTAAATAGACAAAAAACTACTTACCGTACCAAACATTTTTCCCTATTCCTGTATATCCTTCTGATACAACTAGATTGGTAATATTAGGATGTCCTAAGTTAGTTGTGGCTGATATAACCACCCATATCAACAAAATGAACCAAATCTTTTTCGATACTTCCAAATATTCCCACATGGAATAATTATTATTATCTTCTTCCTGACTATCATTAACATAATAGTGCAAATATGGGGAATATTTAATTAGAAAAGTTAATAATGTGGTAAGTACTACTAGCGCCTAAAAATAAAGATTTTTTAATAGTGTTAATTTTTATATATAATATGTATAGTATAGTTTTTTACATTTCAGCCTACAGGTGTCGCCTCACGGCAATTTGCACACAGCGAATACATGTTGTTTTGAGTATGGATTTTATTTTGTTAAAAAAAAGGTAAAGTGGGGGTAGAAAGTTTGTTTCTGTTTGGTTTTTATTTTAGGATTGAATGTAGATTTTTGGATAGAGAATTAAAACAAAGATTTAAAAAAATATTTCAAAAGTTGGACATAATATAAAGATATATTAGAGAGAATTTATAAGAGTAGAATTTGAAGTTTATATGAAATGGTTGTATAAGGGTGAAAAGGATAAAAAAATTTAAATAATTGTTGAAGGGAATATTTAATTTTGGAATGGACCATCAACAATCGACAAAAGAATTTATAGAAAAGTAATTTATGGAAAAAAAAATTTATGTCAAAATTTTTTTATACAGGGTGTTTCATAGGTAAACCGACATAGGTTAACTGCAAATAGAGGGCACTTAGGTGATTCCAAAAAACTAATATTTGATGGGTCTAACCCGCCTCATAAGTGAGGTACAGGGTGTTTTGTCAAAATTGCTTATTTCTTCTAACCCTCGTTTCTTCGGAACTACCCTGTATATTTATTTCATATTTAGCAAGCTTGTTTGAGTCTATTAGGATATTAAACTGACATAGTAAGCAAAATAAAAGTCCAGGTCCGGCTTTAAAAAAAATTACCAAAATTATTTTCACGATGAACAACACTCTGTATATCAGAATTTTAAAAATTGGATAGTATATTCGAAAAGAGCGGAAAAAGTTAAGTAGGAATTCATGTTTTTTGAGACTGCACCTCTCATTTTGCTACTAAAACTTTTAACTCAAACTAAAAAATTGTTCATTCTCGTCAAATTCGTGCGATTTTGCTTAACATGGGAAATTGGTTTATTGTTGGTGCTAGTAGTTTTGAACCCTGTAACTCACTTATGAGGCGGGTTAGACCCATCAAATATTAGTTTTTTGGAATCACCTAAGTGCCCTCTATTTGCAGTTAACGTATGTCGGTTTACCTATGAAACACCCTGAATATATTTGGCTTATTATTTTTATGTAAACAAAACAAATACAGATCTGGTATTTTATTGGTCAAAATTTTCAAATTTTAATTATTTCTCTTATAAAACTGATTTTCGTATTGGTTTTTTTTGAGTGATAAATAATAGTTTATTTTGTTATTAAATGAGTAAGAAAGATATTTATTTATATTTTTGTTATTTGAATAGAATTTTGGATTGAACTTACCTTGAAAAAATAGTGAATATAATAATTGAATGACAAGAAATTATTTCATTTAACATATAAAAGAACAAACTAATTTAATATATAATGTAATGATATGAAAATGTAAAATATAAAGATTTCAGGTCATTTCAGATGTCATATCTAGGATGATCAGTCCTGATTGACTCATTATCTGGCAATTAAAAAACAAATTAATCAAGTGAGATATAAAAAAAAAATATTAAATTTTGTCAATTGAGATAAAAAATGTTTGAAATTATCAAAAATAAAAGAAATTTGTAATTATAATTTTGAATGTAACAAATTGATTTAACAAGTGTAAAAAAGGGTAATACGAGAAGGTGAAAACAATACTATGAGATAAGACAGTAGACAGAAAGAAACAGGGACGGACAATATTCTTAAGAAAAATAGAAAAAGACTAGAAGGTTAGACAAAAACAGACTGATATTGGAGCGATAGAAGAAACATAAACAGAAGAGCAAAATCGAAGAAAGTGAAGAGGGGATAAGAGATATTGAAATTAAAAAATTGTGTATTTTTTTTTATAATTTTTAATCTTATAAATTTATTGTAGTGAACCCAACCCGGATTGAGATTCTTAGATAGGACATCTGTAATACCGGATGTTCCATATCAATAAATTGTATCAGTTGTTGCCAGATTATTTTTAAAAAAAAGATTTCTTATATCAGTCAAAATATAATCTTCTTTGAGTCAAATATTTTCTTTTATTTACTGTTTAGAAACTGAAATTTTCTTACCATACCACTGTAAAAGTATATCAAAGCACTTTGCGTTGAACTCTTTCCAACAGACAATGAAATAATTTGAAGACTGGTACCAAAGAGACCACTGATAACGACACCAGACATGTTAAGTTCCATATAAAATATTGGAAGTTTTGACAAAAGAGCAGCGACCGATATGCTATAGTAAGGTTGTATAACTAAAAATAAAAAAAGAACCATCTGAAATGTCCATTAGGTATACCCATGACATAATTCATTTTTTTAAATACTTACATGCAAATATTCCAAACATGCTTAATGTAAATCCAAAAAAAAAAGTTTGCCCTGTAATAAATAAAACATTACACAGGGTGGTACAAATAATTTTTTCTATACAGGATTTTCGTATCAAAGATGCATATGTGCCTTAGAAATGTTACTAAAAGCAACGATTTAAGAATGGTAAATATTATTGACATGAAAAGATCATTATAAAAGTATAAACTAGCTAAAATAATGATCCAAAAGGTTATCCATATCTCAATTGTGGTCCAAGATTACAAGAAATAAAGCACAAAATCAGGTACCACAACAATTTAATTTTGAATAAAAAAGGTAACTAGTTTCGGCCACAGACCATCATCAGGCCATTATTTATTACTATTTGAAGGGAAAATATAAATCACCAAAGGTGCAACCCATTAAGAGTAGTGAAAATAATTAAGAAGTGGTATTTCAAAAAATTACTTATAAAAATATATAAAAAATTTTATAAAAAGCATTGTAATTAAGCCTTCTTTAGCTTAATTACAATGTTTGTCATAAATTTTTTTATATATATAGTTTTAAAACTTCGTGAAGTTAGCCCCCAAAATGTCATTTTTTTTTCGGTAATTTCCAGTTTGTTTGTGCTTCGTTAGTGCTTCTTAGTGCTTTAACTATTTTCGTTACTGCTTTTTCAGTTTTCTGCATGTTAAGGATTTTTTACTCTCAAGGTCAGCCCTGACAATCTATCAAAATGAAGGAAATTTGGTACGTTGATTTAGTGCTTCGTTGGTGCTTCTTAGTGCTTTAAATAGTTTCGAAAGGGCTTGTCTATTTTTTTAGATATTTTAGATTTTAACTTCAACGTTAACCACAAAATATTTTAAAATTGACTCAATTTTCTTATCAGTTAGTGCTTTATTAGTGCTTCTTAGTGCTTCAAAAAGTTGCAATCACGATTCTTCCCTTTTCGAGATATTTAACTTTTAATATTCAAGGTCATCAAATCATATGGAACTGACTTAAATCTAGAATCGTTCCTTGACGCATCCTTAGTGCTTTTTAGTGCTTTGGATAGTTTTCGTAATGCTTTTTCCTTTTCCTGATGATTCAGTATTTTTTGTTTCCAAATTTGCACCCAAATTATTTTGTTGTTGTTGTTGATGTTGTTGTTGTTATTGTTGTTGTTATTATAAGGGGAAGTGGCATCTTATTTCGTACATTCTGAATAGGGTGACCTGTTTATAAGGGACACTACCTTATATCAGGAACTAAAAGAAAGATCAAAAAGTTATTTTTTATTTTTAATGACACATACTGTATATTTTTCAATTTTTGGATTCTTCTTGTACTTCTAAATGTTTTTTTGTGTAGCACTTCTCTGCTTCAATATATTTTTAGTACATTTGAAAAGAATTTTGGTGCAAATTTGGAAACAAAAAATACCTAATAATCAGGAAACGGAAAAACATTAAGAAAACTGTCTAAAGCACTAAAAAGCACTAACGATGCGTCAATAAACGACTATAGATTTAAGTCAATTCCTTATGATTTGAGGGCTGACCTTGAAAATTAAATGTTATATATCTCGAAAAGGAAAGGATCATGATTGCAACTTTTTGAAGCACTAAGAAGCACTAACGAAGCACTAAAAAACTGATATCAAAAAGGAAAATGTTTTGGGGTTGACGTTGAAGTTAAAATCTAATTTTTGAAGCACAAAGAAGCACTAACGAAGCACTAAATCAAAGTACTAAATTTCATCCATTTTCGTAGATTTTCAGGGTTGACCTTGAAATTAAAATATGCAGAAAATTGAAAAAGCACTAACGAAAATAGTTAAAGTACCAAGAAGCACTAACGAAGCACTAACAAACGCGAAATTTCCGAAAAAAAATTGACACTTTGGAGCTAACTTCAAGGAGCTTAGTTTTAAGTAATTTTTTCAATTACCAATTATAACATTTTCACTACCCTCAATGGGTCTCACCTTTGGTGATTATTATTTTCCCTTCGAAATAGATAATGGCTTGATGATAGTTTGTGACCGAAACTAGTTGCCTTTCTTATTCAAAATTAAATTCTTGTGGTACCTGACTTTGCGCTTTATTTCTTATAATTTTAACTTATCTAAGTGACTTATCTGAAACGATCGGTTAAAGTAAATTTGTTTTACCAATATTGATGATCGTCAGCTTTTTGTCACTTTTTGACATTTTTTGATAGTTTAAAAATTTTTAGCAAGTTTTTCTTAATTTTTTAAGCAATTTTTGACAGTCTCTAACAATTTATGATTTTGTAAAAACTTTGGACTGTTTCTAATAAATTTTTACAGTATCTATCAATAGGTCTGTTCTGGTTTCAAAAAATATCTGTCGGAGAAAATCAGGCGCATGTGCAGTATAAGTTTCGTGCTCAATTTATCTACTGCACATGCGTATATGCCTGACATTCTCCGGTAAATATTTTTCGAAATCAGAACGAACCTAATGTATAATGTAATATAAATTATTAAACAATTTTTGGCAATTTATAACATATTTAGCGATTTTACATATCTTTTTGCAATTTTTGTATTGAAGGTTTTCTTAAATCTTTAAGCTCTTTTTGACATTTTCTAACAATTTTTAATAGTTTGTAATATTTTTTAACCGTGTGTATATCAATTTTTAGCACCAGTATTAAAGGTTTTTCTTAATTTTTAAGCAGTTTTTGCCGGTTTCTAATAATTTTTGACAGTTTCTTAGTTGCTTTTTGACAGTTGGAACTGATTTTGGATGTTGACAATTGAGACACATTAACAACAATTACAGCGTTGCCGAAGTTTTAATAAAATCGCCGAAAAAATTGTATTGAATTTATAACAATTTGAACCTTTTAATGAATTTATTTTTATTTTTTAAAAGTTTTTGTCAATTTTGAACAAATTTTAATTCTTCATTTTTTCAAATTTTTAAGCAGTTTCTAATATTTTTTTTTAATAGTTGAAGGATTTTCTGAATTGTTATAATTGCAATTAATTTTTAGCAATTTGGATCATTTAAAAAATGTTTTTAAGCAATGTGTGGCCATTTCTATCAAATGTACAACTTTCAATAAATTATAAAAAATAAAGAAAAAGTAGTCATAAAAAATTAATTAATTTTAAAACACATAAAAAACTTTTTTTAAATTTTTTTAATCTTTTTAAAAACTGATTTTTGTAAAATTTTCTTAAATCATCTCTGGTATTAAAAATAACTGTATTAGTCCAAATATTTTTTTTATTTACTTTTATACGAAAACCCTGTATAGTAAAATAAATTCGAACCTCCTCGTATACATAGTACTCACATGTGTCAGTGTTAACATCCGCTAATATTGCAAAAATCAAAAATAAACCGAAAATAAAAGCTAGTGAAATCAACAATCTGTTCTTGATTTTTATTTTGTAGCCATATTTAGCCGTCAAAATGACAGCAATCAAAGACGGAAATGTTCTAACGGCGCAAACCATAGAAACAAAATTCGTTTGAAAGAAATTCTTATTATTAAGATCATAATTATCTTGAGTGGGATCCCTAAATTTGTACATCCAATACTGAAAATTTTTACACATTATTTTTGTTTTTTTAAAATATATACAATCATATCAAAGAATAATGAAGACAAAAATTTAGAGTTGCTACAGAACCCAAATTGCATGATGAAATACGGCTCGTTAAAAAAGAGCTCATCTATGTATACGTTATCAGAAAAATAATAAATTTCACTGAACAATATGCTTGTTAGTTAGGTTAGGAGGAGGAGTATTTTATCTAAATTATATTAAATCATATAATATTTTATTCATTATCTGTAATGGCCTTGACCTCTGTCATATGCATAATTAAATGCATTTAATCTGCTCCAAGGTAAACATTTGTTGATTCGTTTCTTGCCTTGCACTATTCTTTGGTATTACTTACATCATTTGCAACTAAAAAGAAATTTTGTGGCATGACACTGATGACTCCACTAAAAAATGCCACTAAAGCCGCTATATAAAATTTATCAGGTGGTGCTTTTAAATCTCTTATTCTCACTTCCGATTCGGTTCTATCTACTAAATTGTTCGGGATAATCTCGTTATTAGGATATGAAATTAATCTGTCATAATAATTCGATCCTGAAAAATACAAATAAATTCTTTTTTAAAAATCCAATTTAATATAATACCATTCGGAAATAGTATATTGTACACCAAGGAGTATATAGGGAATTCAAAGTGTTACTGTCAGTAGATAGAACGTCCTTTAACTTTAAAGACTCAGTAAAGGCGACTGACAATTAGAGTGAAAGGATGATTTAGTGTTCAGCTCTGTCAGGTACGTCTACTATCGGACTAGACGGAGCTGAAGCCTTTAGCATACATTAAAAAGACATTGTGCAAGCCAATCAGGTGTGACGAGGGCGGAGCTTAGTTGGCGCTAAATTTTAAATATTTTAGTATTTTGGCCTACGATTTGAATTCTGAATTACATCGTCAATTGAGTCTTGTTGAAGTATATAATAATTGTATGTGTGTAAAACATAATACATTTCGACAAGTAACGTGGAAATTTCATGGATAAAGGGAAATTCGCATGTTTCGATTCCGTGTCTCTGTGACCATGGCTCGATGGCGCCAAAATGCCAATTTTTGGTTGCCGATGCTTATGCCTTGTGTCTAACTATTAAATTCGATTTTTATTTTATTGATTTTGTTGTTGTTTGTTAAGATTATTAACAATTTTACGAAAATAACAGATATCAATAATCATTATTATATATTTCTTGTGTTATATATAAGTAATATGGAAGGAGAAAGGTAAGAAATATTTTTTTGAGGTTAGAATTTCTTAATTTGTGAACCAAATTTCTTAATTTATTTAATTAATCTTATTAAATTTTGTTAAGGGGTTCTTCAACGTTAATTCTTTGCCGTCTTTGTGATAAAGAGTTCTCCAGTACATCGACAAGGAACAGGCACGTTAAACAGTTTCATCCTGAAGCCGAACAACCAACCCAGAAGAAGCGGATAATGTGCCCTTTGTGTCCTAACGAAGAAGTCTTTTCTTTTCATAAAGACTTATTAAAACATTTAACAAATTGTCATCATGTTAACATTATTGAATCAGTTTTATATTTTAGGAACGTTGAAGAGTTTACAGCTTGGAAAGAATTGGAGAACAGAGGAGTTGATTACACTTTTAGGGTCAGAAACAAATGTTCAAATGGAGAAGAAAACATTTTATATAATTGCAATAGAAGTGATTCAAAAGGTTGAGTACATTTATTTAGTTTATTAAATTTATTTTGATTTACATCTACTTCTAGGATTTGTTTCTTTGTGTCAAAAGCGTAGTATGAAGACTGGGGGTAGTATCCATATTCATGGAATGTGTCCTTCAAAAATTAATGCGAAATTTTTAAAAGATGGTGCTTTTTATAATCAACTGATTAAAGAATTTAATTTTAAATCTTATTATTTAATTTAAAGGAAAAGTGATGGTAAAGTTTATAGAAACACATGTGGGACACGAGGATGAGCTACGGACTAAGAGACTTTCAAAAAATGAACAAGAAAATATCGTTGGACAACTAACAGCAGGAGTTACAAATGACAGGATTTTACAGGATGCCAGAAAAATTGAAAATAAGGAATTAAAACGAATAAACCTAATAACAAGAGGAGACCTAGCATATTTAATAAGAAAACATAATATCGATAAAAGAAGGCACACAGATGATATGATAGCGACAGCTTTAAAGATTGAAGAGTGGAACCAAGAAGGAAAAAATCATGCATTTTTGTTCAAAAAAATTGGTAAGTGAGTTGGTTATGGTGTAAGGTAGGTGGTGGTAGTATTTTGTTGTTGTAAGGTGTAATTTAAGGTGATAGTTACCCTGGATTGAAAGATGAAGATTTTGCAGTAGGATTTATGAATGGTATTATGGACAAAAAACTAAGAGATTTCAAGAGGGTTATTTGTGTAGATGGGACTCATGGAACAAACTGAAGAAATTGGGATTTAACAACAGTTTTAGTAAAAGATGAAAATAATATGGGTTTTCCAGTTGCATTTTTGCTTAGTAATAGATTAGACCAAACAATTCAAGAAATTTTTTTTAGGGCTCTTCAATCTAGGTTAGGTACATCAGTGGAAGCAGAATATATAATGAGTGATGATGATATAAAATATTACAATGCATGGGTTAAAGTTATGGGTGCAGAAAAAAAACCAAGAAGACTCCTTTGTACATGGCACGTTATCAAAAATTGGAATATTCAAGGCAGGTCAAAAATTAAAAATGAAAAAGTTCGACAAGAAATGAAGAAAGAGATGAGAAAAATATTGAAGGAAACCAATGTAAACAAGTTTGAAGAGCTCAAAGAAGTATATTTTAAATTTTTAGAAAAGGAGGGTGAAAATGATTTTTTAAAATATTTGCAAAAGTGAGTATAAACAGATATATTTTTTAATATTAAGTATTATTGACAGAATCCCCTCAATTTATTTTTTAAATCAAAAGTAAGAAACAAATTAAAATAAGGTTCAAATTACATTAAAATTTTTTTTGCAGCTATTATTTTCAGAATGAAGAAAGAATAATGATGTGGGCACATTGCTATCGAGTCAATGCGGGAATAAACACAAACATGGCAATTGAAAGTTTGAACAAGTTATTGAAATACAACAAAATGAATGGACAACGTAATATTAGGTATTTATAATAATTATTTATGTTACATCAATATAAATGAAATACTTGGTTTTTTTTGCAGAGTTGAGAAGTTACTAGACTTGCTGGATGACATCGTAGATGAAAAAATGTGGAAAAAAATTGTACAAACCGAAAGACCCAATTCAAATAATTACCAACATAAAATTACCCTAGAAGCTCATAAGAAGGCAACTCACATGGACGGTAAAGTAGAAATCTCAAATTGTGGAAACTTCAAAGTACAATCTGGCTCTGAAAATGATAAGTATTATTTTGTTTCTTATAATGAGTTATGTAACAATGATTGTAGGTTAGGATATTGTAATAAGTGCAAAATATGTTTACATAGATATAATTGTGACTGTCCAGATAACACTATTAAATCTGTATTATGTAAACATATACATGCTGTAGCTTTGTTCGAGGAGAAAAGCGAGTTTGTTTTAGGTACAGCCTGCGCAGAAGTAAGTGAAGATTTATGTATAAATGAGCCATCAACAAGCCAACTGGATTATCAGAAGGATGTCACGCACTTTATACAAGAAAGTTCCAGTACACAAGATCACAAAACTTCACCAAGTTTTTATGAAACCAGACAAGTAATCGTGTTTGCAATGTAATTAATGTTTCTCTAATAATAATTTAATTTCTAGATATGCATATCAGAAATGAACAATTTTAGCAACACTTTGGATGAACAAGAACTAAAAAAATTGATGGCAGTATTCACGAAATTTAAAAAAGAAGTCATGGAAGAACGGGATCAAGATGGAATTTGTAAAAAAAGGAAAATAGAGAAGCAGACCTACTATCCTAATAAGAAATAGTTTTTTTTTTTTAATTTTTTTAATTACAATTTGAGTATGTTTTATGTTAAATTAGAATTTAAGGTTTTCAATTGCATATTTGAAGTAGTTGTTGGTTTTGCATTAGATGGTAATGGAATTTATTTTGTTTTGTTAATAGTTGTAGTATTTGATCTTGAATGTATATAGTCTTAATTATTAAATTATTTTATTTTATTTTATTTTTTATTATTATATATGTACATGTAATTTCTGTAAATCCCTCTTAAAGTAATTAAAACAATTTTAATGAACTAGACTCAATAATTTGGTTAGTTTTATGCAACTGGTAGTTTATTGCTGAAATAAAATTATATAAATATGTATTTGGTTTTGTTTTTCCTTTATGCTTGTTATTTTAACTATATAAATATAAAAACTAAAAAAAAGAATTTTGTGCCTATATAACACAAAAAAAAATATAGGGTTCAGAAGTTTTACAATTTTTCTGTTTTTTTTTTTGTAACCTCTAATAAATATATTCCAAAAAGGGAAAAAAAGATATTTTTAAAATATCTTACAATTAATTAAAATCGCTGTATCTAATTGTACATATACAAAATATTAGGAAGTAAACAGGTACTTAAATATGACTAAATTTTAATAAATACTGTATATAGTCCCAACACTAAAATATTTAAAATTTAGCGCCAACTAAGCTCCGCCCTCGTCGCAGCTGATTGGCTTGCACAATGTCTTTTTAATGTATGCTGAGCTGAAGTATCTGAAGACCGGCGTTGGCATTCTGAACCGCAGCATCCTCTCACTGTAACACATTAAATTCCCTCCCTATAGAGGCGGTAGAACAAATATACAGGGTGGGCCACGCTCAACGGGACGGAGCTTACTGGGAAAACGAAAAATTAGTTAGACATATACAGGATGTTCCAAAAAAGCGTGATATATCAAAGTTATGTTTTTTTTAATGGAACAGCCTGTATTCTATTTTTGAAGTATATTGAACAAAATAATATCACTTTATTAAGGGCTCCCTATACCCATTCTTGATAGTTTTCGATTTAAATGACTTTTTTTGCGAAATTAATATGGTTTAAATACATTCATTACACTTCGTCGCATAAAAATTAACTAACGCATTTTTGTTTATTAATTGCCGATTAGGGAGGCCATTGATACGAATTATTGTAATGTAAAATTTATTTACAGGGTGTCACCTACGTACTCCTGCCAAATAACTTTTTCATAACATTTTTCGTTTTCCGAGTAAGCTCCGTCCCGTTGAGCGTGGCCCACCCTGTAGAATATCTAGTCCAAAGTAAAAAAAAGATTTTCTAAGCCGAGCTTCTCATCTCGGGATAATAAGTTAGGAAGCTGAGAAATATCCTCTCTACCGTGATTTATATACTATTTTTTCCACTACTATAACATTTAATCATTTTTAAAATTATAATAGTTTTTGGATTATTATTGTATTTGAATAGAATTTAATTTAAAAGAAGCAGTTTGTGAAAACAAATGAATGAGAATATTCAACAAATTAAATTGACATTTCCTAATGTCAATTTCACTCGGGAATTTTAAAAATGGCAAGTAGCGATGAAGACATGAATAATTCGTTTCATTTGACCCTTAGATTTGAAAAACTATTAAATTGCTTTTTAGGTTATTCATAACATAAATACCACTAATCAATATAAAAATATTTATTACATAACCTCAAACTATTTAAAACGAAAATATATCTGATAAAGAATTACTTACCTCTCTGTTTTATTTGGGTAGGTTGAAAATTCACTTGAAATGATAGAAATCCAAAAGAAAGTGGTTATTTGCTGGCGAATTTTTTATAATAATTATTAAAAAAACTCTTGTGACAAACGGAATGAACGTTGCGTCTAATTGGAAAGATTTGGTAAGCTCTGCTCACCTCTGACGTCACACTTAGTCAATTGTTTTAATTTTTCTCTTGTAGTAGTAGATGTCGAAGAATATTGTCACCACTAACCAAAACTAAACTTTTGATCACTCTACATACGTTTCGCTAACTATATTAACATCATCACGAGTTGATGTTTAGGTAATCATCAACTCCTGATGATGCTAACAGTACAAAAAGAAACGTACGTAAAAAGTTTAATTTTGGTTAGTGGTGACGATATTCTTCAACACTGTTGATTTCCAAATTCCCAATTCTAGTAGCGGATAATGAAAATTATCTACTAGTAGGAGAGAAATGTATCTTCCCGTGTCGAGTACGGCATAAATAATATGTAATACCATTGTATAAAGAGTAATAGTAATATTACTCTTTATACAATGGTAATACTAGTAGTGGAAAAGTAGATTCTGTAACAAGGTTAGAATGAAAAATTCGACACGAGTGGAAAATTCCGAACGCGAGCGAAAGCGAGTGTGAGGAACCACGAGTGTTGAATTTTTTCATTCTGACCGAGTAACAGACTATATTTTCTCCACGATCAAAAAGTATAAATCAAAATTAAATCAAATCTGAACACAAGTTATTTGTTGACATATTTGTATTACATTGTATTGATATTTATAGTTTATTGTACACTTACCGAAATTAAAATCTGGTGCATTGGTGTTTTTTCATAATGTACAATTTCAGATATTATTAAATTCTATATCTACTTCACTTGATCTTTCACTCATTATTTTGTTTAAATTAAAACTTGTTTGAAAATAATTATTACCGTCGCCATTTTATATCTGACAGTGACACTTTTGAAATCCATGGCAATCGATATTGTTTAATTCGATTACAGAAAATCCATTCTTTACCTTGATAAAGAATGAAAATACATGCAAAATGCATAAGAGGCAAGTATTATAGAATAAATATTCAGACTCTAGAGTGTGAATGTTTACATTCTATTATTAAAAATGATTTCAGAATTCATATATTCAGTAATGGTCGTGGAGAAAATATATTTATTCGCCTTGTTCGTTTATTAAAAAAATCAATTTTAAATGAAAGTTATTGCAAGGGCGACATACGGATAATGTTAATTCGTGACATAAAATAAAGATGCAGAAAATGTGTGGACGATTAGTATTCAACGTAGAAGGAAAACTTTCTAGGCGATGAAACCGTTATTATTTGACTAAATTCGAAAAATGATGTAAAGAACGAAGAACTATTGACTACAATTTCGGAGAATGAAAATCGATTAATTTAGATTTTTTTTTTATAAATGAATACATTTTTTTACATCTATTTTTATTCTTCCAAAATCAGAATTAACCCAATCATAAATTGCCCAAATATAACACAGCCCCCCCACTTCTGGAATTGGCCCCAGGGGCCGAAAATGGCCTGAAATGCGGTTCCCGAAATAAGACGAAGTCGACGCTGAATTTTGGAGCTAAAGCCGGATTTGTGCTCGAAAAGTTTATGGCCATCTGAAATTCCGGGTTTGAATCCGGGAAAATGACCCCTTGGGGCGGGAAAATCCTGTTATGGACGTCCCGGTCGCGACTGTGGTATTTTAATGGACTTTCCAATTCTGGAGCTGAGACTTGGTGTGAAAAGTGTTTGGTCAGCTGAAATTCACAGTTCGGGTCCGGGAAAATTGCCCATTTTGGCCGGAAGATCATATTTCGGACGTAACAATCGCAACAATGGGATTTTTATGTACTAATTACTGTAGCTTAGACTTTGCTTGACAGGTTTATGGCCATTTGAAATTCCCTGTTCGGGTCCCTCAGGTCCAGAATTGAAAAACACGAAAATACCACTGTTGCAACTGGTATGTCCGAAATATGATTTTCCGGCCCTAATGGGCCATTTTCCCGGACCCAAACTGGGAATTTCAGCTGACCAAACACTTTTCACACCCAGGCTCAGCTCCAGAATTGGAAAGTCCATGAAAATACCGCAGTCACGACGGGGACGTCCAAAACAGGATTTTCCCGCCCTAAGGGGTCATTTTCCCGGACACAAACCCGGAATTTCAGTTGGCCATAAACTTTTCGAGCACAAATCCGGCTTTAGCTCCAAAATTCAGCGTCGATTTCGCCTTATCCCGGGAACCGCATTTCAGGCCATTTTCGGCCCCTGGCGCCAATTCAAGACGTGTAGGCCACATTCTGAGCTCGAAATCGGATTCAGCGTCGAAAAATACATGGGAATACATATGTCACTCTCTTGTGTATGAACTTTTTTTTTGTGTATTGTATGCATTGTTGTAGTATTTACAATAACATCTTGTACAAATACCTTTTCATTTATTACGTGCTAACATTGCTGCATTCCAAATGATTAAATTTGCAAAAAGTTAACTATTTTGGAAAAAATCTACAGGGACTCTTATAGGGGGAGAACTAAAAATGACATTTTTGGTTTTTTACCCACATATTAAAAGAAATATCAAAAAATGTAAAAAACAAGTTTTATTGTATCTCAAATTTACTACAAAAGTATACTAATAAATCTTTGATACGACGTTTCTTGTCTTAACGGACATCATCAAGTTATTTTTTAAATTATCTGAAATAACATCATCAGTGATAACAATTTCGATAAAAAAAGATGCATTATCAGTGAAATAAAAAAAATATCAAAGTTCTAGGGACGCTCAAATGGCGGTGCACTGTTTCGAGACTTCGGACCATTGAGTATCGGAATGCATAATGTATTACATATCTATATAATTGCTTAAGAGGAAGTGATACATGACAAACAGAAAGACCTGCGGGGCGTCGGGTGAAGGGGAGGTATATTATTCGCTACTGATAGGCGTGTCCTAAATACTACGAATACATTATTACTTGGTCGTCAATCCGTTCCTAGACCGAAGTTTATTACTTTTGTCCAGGTGTTGATCTATGTCGAACACTTACGAGGGGGAGTCTAAATTCTTTATGGCGGTACCGTTGGTGGAATTATAAAATAACAAAAAATAACAGCAAGTTGTAGGATAGGTAGCGAACCGTTGGCGAGTTTCGTATATAATATGTGCGACTGTAATAATGGCCATACGCTGTTCTATTTTTTCTACTCCCATTATATATTAATTATCTTAAATGAAAAGGAACTTTTTTACAATATATTAATTAATTAATCTTTTTGTTATTAACTTTTAACAAATTTAAAATATTTTGACAGTTGTCAAAATAACTGTCAACTTACCTAAAAATAATTATATTCTATTGGTTAAAAAAGTATCTTTATTGATACAAATAAATTATTTGATTATTATTATTTTTTTTTAGAATTATTATCATTTTTTAAATTATTTTTATTATTTTATTATTTACCCTACAAAATTATAATTATAACTTACAGGAATAAACATAAAAGTGACGTACCGACGCGCGGCTACTACATGTAGTCTGATTATAAGGAACAGGCGTTTTTATGGCTGTAAAAAGGACACATTTTATATAGGAGTTAATTTATCATAGTGAAAATCACTATCATAATAAAATTTATGAAACAGAATTTAATCTTTTAATTAGCGAATCATTAAATAGGAGTATAAAATAGTTATTTATGCAACAAGTGCGTAATAGTGATACTTTTTTCACGAATGTGAATTTTGTTTGACAATCACATGAGCGAAAAAGGCACTTTACACACTAGTTACATACAATATTTTTTCTTCTACCATAATATTTATGTACAAAAATTGCACATGAGAAAAAGCTATTTTGCAATTTTTTTAAGTTAACTGGTTTTAACTTTAACAAAATTTTTGGCATATAGAAGATAAGAAACATAAGGATATTGCAATAAAATGTCGTGCACATGCGCAGAGACTATTTTTCAACTTTTCTTTTACTGTAGGTATGAGGAGATTTTTAAATTAAATTCATTTGTGACTTTTTATCTTTCATTATCTCTTTTATTCAAAAGTAGGATAAAATATGGAAAATTAGTGAAAAGTAGGAAAATTACGGCAAAATAGAGAAACAAGCAAAATAGAGAAAAAAAGGGAAAAACATGAAAAAAAAAATAGCGAAAAATATGAAGAAATACGGCAAAATAGGGAAAATAGACAAATGTACGAAAAAATAGGGCAAAATGGGGGAAATATGAAAAAATGGAGAAAAATAGGGAAAACGGGAAAATGAGGCAAAATGAGGAAAATAGTAAAAATTAAGGCAAAACGGAAAAATAGTAAAAAGTAAATTAATTTGCTAAAAATTATTATTATTGGGTAAAACAGGCAAAATGGGACAAAACGGGGAAAACAGAGAAAAATGGTGAAAAATAGAGTAAATAAGGGTAAAATGGGAAAAAACACGAAAAAAATGTGAAAAAAATAAGAAAAATAAAATAAGAGGAGAAAGGTAAAAATAGAAAAAATGGGAAAAAAATAGAAAAAAATCTGATGTGGCCAGCACATGACCTCTCGCCATTTTTGAATCAAAAATTTACAGGTTGACACAAAAAAGTATGAAAAAAAATTATATTTATGTAAATCTGGCAACAATGGCAAAAGTTTCGAAAATTTTAATGAGATGAAAATAAACTATAGGGTATACAAAATATATGTGTAAAACTTTATTGCCGTTTTGTATAATAATGGCGTCATCACCCATAGCAACTGCCACTTCCGGTTGTGCGATTGGCACCAAAATCTAATCAGATCTAATCTAGGGTATCAGAATCCTGTATGCAAAATTTCAAATTTTTTTATTCAGTAGTTTTTGAGTTATCGTTACTACAACATCCATCCAAACACACACACACACTAACACACACACACACAGACATCATCGCGAAAATATTAAAATCGTATTCTAGGGACCCTAAAACGTGTTTATTCATTGAAAACTCACTACCCAATTTTTAGCATGATTCCTATACCTCTCTTACCTGAAGGGCGAGAGGTAAAAATGAGAAAAAAATACGAAAAAATTGGACAAAATTGAAAAAAATAGGAAAAAAGGAGAAAATAGGAAAAAATCAAAATACTATGTAAAAACAGATAAACATGGAGAGAAATAGGGAAAAATTGGGAAAATGTTAAAATATCGAAAAATGGGGCAAAATAGAGAAAAATAGGAAAGAGTAGAGCGAAATAGAGACAAATAGGGAAAAGGTTAATATATGGAAAAATAGGGAAAAATTAGGAAAAAAAAGTAAAAATAGCGCAAATAAAATAAGAAGTAATAGGAAAAATTCGGAAAAATATGGAAAAATGTGGGAATAAATAGGAACAAATGGTAACAAATGTGTCGAAATAGTGAAAAATATGGAAACGATAGAGTAAAACAGGGTAAAATAGGAAAAATAGGGGAAAATGGGAACAAATTGGAAAAAAAATTCAAGATGAGATCTTTGAAAAAAAATAATGCAAAATAAAAAAATAGAAAAGAACAGGAAAAATTGGAAAATTTTGAAAAAATCAAGTAAAGCATGCTCGTACAGGTATTCAGCTAGTATTTAGTATAAAACTGTTTTATTTTTCGACACACGGAAAGTGGAAGAGGCCACGTGACTTGCTTTGTTGCCATTTAGAGAATTACCCAACGAAAATATTTATCAGAAGAGCGCATCTGTTCTACTTTTTCAAATTTATCTAGAGAAAAAGTTGATAGTCGTATCACTGTTACTAAAAATAATTCTAAAAATATTCCACAAATGCGCTCTCAACAACTAAATACAGAATCAATTAGTGAAAACCGCAGCTTCCTAGCTTTAATATTAACGGAGCGCCCGTCCAAAAACTATTTCAGGCAAGATAACATTTTTGTATTGGCACCTCTTAATAGGGGCATTGGCAAGTAAACGAATTTCATCTCTATTCATAAATGATTAATTCCTTTGAATTCTGATAGCGGCGCCACTCTCCAGATATAAAATGTTGTAATATGTAAGGGTTTCGTAGTCCCTAACTTTTAAAGTTTATTTTTTATTATTAACGGATAAAAAAAATTGTACGTATTGGTAAAGGTCTGATCTATGTTCCTTACCCTTCAATTTTTCGAAATTTGATTTGGATCTTTTCTAAAAAAAAATGTGAAAATAGTAAAAAACGTAGAATTTTGCGATTTTTTTTTGAAAAATCTAAATCAAATTTCGTAAAGGTGAGTGGTAAGGAACATAGATCAGATCTTTACTAATACGTACAAATTTTTTAATGCACTAATAATAAAAATTAAACTTTAAAAGTTAGGGACTACGAAACCTTTGCATCCACTGCTTTATAGTAAGTACAACTTCCTCTTAAAATTTCACTTTTCGATATATTCAAATTCTATTCGTGGAACGAACCCATAATAAAAAGAATTGAGCTTAAATCACATTTATTGCCAAATCACTTTTCTCAACGAATAAAAAATTAGCGTTTCACAAGTTGGCGCCCAACGTGGGGCTCGAACACACGAATTTCGTTTTTTTTTAGGTTTAAGAAAATATTAAAAAGAATTAAAGATTTAAAGAAGAGAAAATAAAAATAACCTGGCGCATATGAGACGAAAAATGCATTTTTTAACAAAATGAATAATAACACAGATAAAGATAATAAAATATCGAATATCACAATCCGCATATATACTTAGAATGATTTTTTTAATAAAACTAATACGATTACACACATAAAAATAATAAAATATCGAATATCACAATTCGCATATATACGAAGGTGCGGAACCCTAAAAATGAGGGAATGGTAATGAAAAAATCATATTTATTAATATATTGGCATTTGTTGGTAAAATATACGAAACAATAAACATTATCAACAAATTTCAAACTTATAGGTCAATGGAAAGTAAAAAAATTCTTCGGAACAAAATTTTGTAAAAAATGCTGACTTTGGCAGCTTCTCATGCCTACATTTTGCAATATTTTTTAAAACAAAAAATATGCTTTTTATCTACTCAATGAGCTCTATTTAACGATACCTCACTCGATGGGGTAGGCCAAAAGCTTCCTAGCTTTAATATTAACGGAGCGCCCGTCCAAAAACTATTTCAGGCAAGATAATATTTTGTATTGGCAAGTTTTATTAAATTGCAGTGTCGCCGCTGTGCTGAATATACCTACGTTCTTTTCATAATTATATTCTTCATTGTGATCACATTGCAATAATTTTCTTTTTCATTTATTTATGACAAGTAAAAGTAGAATTGTGTGTGCAGCAAAAAATTGACCAAAACAAATATAAAAATTGTTTTCATCGGTTTCCAGCTAAATTCAAACGTAAATGTTTGGTCATGTATTACTTTTATTTTTATTATTTTGAGTTTTCCTGATTTTTTTTCTTTCCTATGTACGATATGAAATAATAATAATTTAATTTTTCACGAACATTATAATTCTTTACCCTCGTAAACATTGTAAAAAGTAAATGAATTTCATCTCTATTCATAAATGATTAATTCCTTTGAATTCTGATAGCGGCGCCACTCTCCAGATATAAAATGTTGTAATGTAAGGGGTTCGTAGTCCCTAACATTTAAAGTTTATTTTTTATAATTAACGAATGAAAAAATTTGTACGTGTTGGTAAAGATCTGATCTATGTTCCTTACCCCTCGCCATTTCGAAATTTGATTTGGATCTTTTCTAAAAAAAAATGTGAAAATAGTCAAAAAACATGGAATTTTGCGATTTTTTTTTGAAAAAACCATATCAAATTTCGAAATGGCGAGGGGTAAGGAACATAGATCAGATCTTTACCAACACGTACAAATTTTTTAATCCGTTAATTATAAAAACTAAACTTTAAAAGTTAGGGACTACGAAACCTTTGCATCCACTGCTTTATCGTATAGTACAACTTCCTCTTAAATGAAATTAAATAATTCATAAGCGCTCGTACTAAATTCGTTTCTCTTTAGTCCGTTCCCCCTGTTTGATTATTGTTTACGAGTACCATTACAGTTTGCCAATTTAATCGTCTTTGTATCTCGTATGGTTTAGAATATAGGAATGTTAGCACATACATATACATAAAATAATACCCGGTCATGAGTATAACATCTATAAATTATTCGGGATATGTATCTACTAAACTAAAAATTCAAAACCGCCTGATTCAACAAATTCCTTTGGACATTTTTGACATATAATTCTTCCAACTGTATCATTGCTTCTACCTTTTCTTGAAGAAAACGAACTTAAATTTACAAACATTTAGTCCATTACTATACCGGGTGTAAATGGGTCATGGGCCCTCCCGTATAACTTTTAAACGGGCTAATAGATTTATACTAAATTTTGGTTGATTATAATAGACCTAGTTTTGGAGTTGTTAATATTAAAATCCAATATGGCCGACTTCCGGTTTGACCGCAAATTACATGAAAATTGGAAATTCAAAGGGAACACCCGGTATATTTCTACATATTTGGATTTGACGACTTCAAAAATGAACACGTCGACTGTCAAATGTCACTTGAGACGCCATTTTTATTTTATTTTTAATTTTTTTCATTCATTCTAGGTGGTCTAAATTACGTATAATTAAATTACAATTACCTAAAAAGTCTCAATTTTGTCAATTATTTATTTTTGTTCCTTTTATTAATAATTTAATTTAGCAAATCCAGTTTTTTATCTAAAACTCAGTTTTTTAAATAAAACGTAGATGGGCCACCTGGTATTAAACATTATTGATTTAGTTACCATTAAAATGATGTACATAACCATTCTTTTTTTTCTCAAATAAAAAAAAGTTTTTTTTTTAAATTTCGACACAAAATTTTCCTGAAAACATATCTGTTAAAAAAAATAGATATTTACAACATCATATTTTAAAAATAAATAATTATTAGGAAATAAAAATAAATAATTGACAAAATTTAGAGCTTTTAGGTAATTTTAGTTTGATTATAATGAATTTAGAAAAAATCATAAGCACTTAGGAAAAATAAAAAAAATTCAAAAATAAAATAAAAATGGCATCTTAAGTGACATTTGACAGTCGATCCTGAACGTGTTTGAAGTCGTAGAATCCAAATATATAAAAATGTACCGGGTGTTCTATTTGAATTTCCAATTTTTGTGTCAATTCCGGTCAAATCGGATATCCGCCATATTGGATTTGTATTTTTAAAAAATCCAAAAATAACTCAATTATAATCGACCAAAATTTGGTATAAACCTATTAACCCGTTTAAAAGCTATACGGGTGGCCCATGACCCATTTACACCCGGTATATCAAATATATTGTTAACTGAGACAATTATAATTACATTTTGGATTATTAAATAATCTGTTCATAATGATCCTTAACAGAGTTATTTTTGTTTTATCACGCTTTATATTGAAAACCGTTATTTTGATATTTTGACACTAAAAATTTCCTGTAAGAGTGTGTTCTCTTCTTTAAAAACGCCCTGTATAAATAATTTTTTGATATGAATGTAAATTTCACATTGTAATATCCTGGGACCGAATGTAGGTGGTTTCTATTCTTCGCTGTCTTTGATTTATTTTTGTTATTAAACATAATTAATAACATGTACCAATAGATAAGTTACAATATAGATATCGTAACTATTAACAAATTATTATTAATTAACGGGATTCACATTTTATTATCATTTAAACAAATATAGGATACATCATTATGCCATTAAACTAACATAGGATTTTACTACCTAATATTTAAAATTTAAGGTTTGTTTGTTTTATCGTATTTTGAGCGCTACCATACCGTTCATCCGATTGCGATAAAACTTTGTCAACTTATTGTCTGCACTTGCGCGAAGCTTATAGGCATATCTTAAACGACCAAGGATGAAATTGTAAAATTCATGCGTATGAAGTTTACGGCACTTTAAGAGGGTGATCTGCGTACTCCTGCAATTGTTTCTGACCACAAAAAATTGAATTTTAATGACCTTGGCGAAGCCGAGTTCATTCAAATGTATTGAAACACACGAACATGGCATTGCAATCGTCTATGCTTCTCACATATTATGGTGGAAATTATTCACTCGAACGAACTTTACAGCACGAGCTTTAGACGAGTGTCGTAAATCATTTACGCGTCGAAAAACCGGAAAACACATGTCGGGTACATCTAGTTTTATATAAAATGTTGTTTGTAAATGTTTATTTATTTTTGGTCAACAAACGTGTCATTAGATGATGCTGACAACCAGCTTCAAAATTGTACCCACGCTGAAGAAAAGACATAAACATTTTTGTAAAGAATTTAAATATTTTTATGAGGGTGCTAATAGAATTAATTCGAAAATAAATTCACATTTTGGAGAAAAATAAGAAAAAAACGATTATGATTTTTTTAGAAAAATGAAACCATTTAGGAAAAGATCAATAGGTTATCTTTGTCTCAAATATGGTCCACTTATATAAAACGCACAGTGCCATAAGAAATTTAATTATAATAGTAAAACATAGGTGAACTGGCAACTAGTTTCAGTTTTGCACCATTATCAGGCCTACAATAGAACTCCTTAGAATATAAAAATTATAACAGGCAAATTAAGGCTTACCATATTGTACAGTTGTTTAAAAAAAATTGTTAAATTTATTAAAATTTATAAGGTATGGTACTGAAAGAACTTTATAATTAGGACGCTAGGCAATCCAGCTGTTGTGAAAGTCCCATCTCCAATCCATGTGATGGAGCGGTCCAGGAAGCACAACACGATATAAAAAGTAGAGCCACCAAAGGTGACTGGAAAGAAAATCGTTATCGCAAACAGATTGTGGTCGATTGAACGCGACCCCATATGGGTTGCGTACCAAAACAGAGAAGATAATTAAACATCCAACGAAGGGTAAGGATGCCGGTAAATAAATATAACAGAAAAATTGCACACTCATCGGGTATTACGCAGTTAATGAATATGACAGGTGAAACAGTGACAGGTGAAACAGTGACATATGTCAGTTGATTAAGTCAACAATACAAGTAGGTAAGACCAGTTGCAAAACAAAAACGGGAGAGGAAGAACTGAAGGATACATTAATGTTAAATGTTGCATTCTAAAATTGTTTGATGATAATTTAAAAAAAAATATTATTTGCAAAAACGGGCTGAAAATATAAAAACATTTAAATTTTGAAAAATAAGAAACGGTGCAAGACATAGAAAAGAAGAAGTATTGAAAAAGAAGTAGTATTAAAAAAGAAGTATAGAATGAGAGATAACCTTATAATTCGAATTCACTATGGAACAGAAGAAATGTAAATCTTAATGGTTATCAAGGAAAGAAAGAAAGAATAATAAAACGAAATTGAGGTCAGAGACTAGGACTGTTGAACCAGAAAGAAAGTGGAGGCATTATATTAGAAAACGGAAATTATCAGATAGAAAGATATGATTTTCTTCGGGTCGAAGGTATTCATTATGACAAAGTACAGTGTCATTATGTAATTATTTCGAAAATTTCTAAGAGATTATGTTGGACAAACTAGAAGATCTGTGTAAACCAAGTTTAAAGAGAACATGGCACATTTGAAATACGGTCGTACAGAGAAATCTTCTGTTGCTGCACATGCTTTTCAGCATAATCATAACTTTAGTGTAAATAATGTACCCAACAAAAGGTTGTTGGATGCATTTGAAAGTGTAAAAATAATTAAATGTAAAAATATTTTAAATAATGATAAAGGACCTATTCTATATAGTTCACTTTGCAGTTTATTTAGTTAAGGTTGACGGGCTTTTTCCAACTTATTGGATAATGAATCCGCGCTTAACGCCAAAACGCATTCATGCGTGAAGGTGGTAGGTATAAATAGATAGATCATAGGTTTAATATTTAGTTTAATATCAACTCCTGATGATGCAAATATAGTTAGCGAAACGTACGTAGAGTGATAAAAATATGTAGTTTTGGTTAGTGGTGACGATATTCTTCAACATTATATATCTAATGTGTTTCTTTATTCTAGTTTCAAGTCTCCTACCTGATTGACCAATATAGGGCATTTTCACACTGGCCGACACCGGACACAACACCTATATACCGACATGATATCGGTAGAAGGTTTTCACAATCAATGATATGATCACGATACATCAGCACGGCACATGAAATTGTCATCCAGGAAGCGCTATGTCGAAAGTTAACAAATTATATTTGCTATATTTGAGGAGCAAAAAACGAAATAAGCAAAGGCAGTAGCCACCGGCATACTTATCGTTATCGTATCGGCCAGTATGAAAACACCCATATACTGCATTGCAATCTAGCAGCTTAGCTTATAGACACCTGTTTTGTGAAGATATGGAATTTTATCCTTATAGTAGGGGAGGCCACGATGCTAAATGGGGATTTACTCGAGCGTCGTGAAGACTTATTAGATTTCGAAGCTTAGGTGATAAAAAGAAAAAATGTTATATAATGTATACCCGTTCATCGGTGGGGAGAGCTTCTATAGAATTTCAAAAATGTAAAAAAAAACCGTTACTTGGAAATACACGAGCGCGTCAGACATTGATATTATGTATGCCCAACGTATATTTAATAATGGAGGTTGCTTAATCTTACGATTTGCACGATGGGTAGAAAATAGAAAAAAAAGAATTAATCGAACATGTCAGATATTTTAAGGGGGTGGCAAGTATACCCAAAGAAAGTTCTCATTTAATATTCGACCGATTTGTAATTAACGCAAACTCTCGGTGAAAAATGCAGAAAAAAATCGTCGTTTTGAAATACTCGAGCGGGTCAGATTAAGATATATACGGTTCATCTTAATGTCCTAGACGTGCTGACCAATAATCTGATGAATTAAAAAAAAAATAATGATTTTTTTTTAATCACTGAAATTAGTCCATTAAAAAGCACAGGAATTAGCATGCAAAGAAAAAAGTATATTTTTTTAAACTGGATATATATTTATAGAAAAATAAGTATAAGAATTTAATTTTTTTTAATCTTCACCTTCATCCGTCGAATCATTTTCGTCTGGCTCGATTTCGTCGCCAATTTCATCTTCAGATTCTCTTCTCTAGAAATGTCACACAAATATTGATCTTTACAGCATGTATGATAAGGAATATTTGAATCTTTTTCAAAAATGTAAAAAAAATGGTCACAAAGACATAAAAGAGCGTGCCAGACATTAATAGTGTATACGCCCTACGTGTGTCTTGTAACGGAGAGTCAATAATCTGTCGGCTTGCTAGTTGGAGGTGGCCGTACGAAGGGGTAGAAATATTTTTCTTCATTATCGTAGTTCATGTAAAACTCACTTTATGTAATTCAGTAAACTTTTTTAAAACACAATAAACAAATCAAAGCGTTGTACATATACGAACACCAACGCGTTGTTGTGATCAGCTGGGATGGCATCATGGCGACAGAAAGTAATGTGGGTACGGTGCCAAAGCGTGTAAGATAGAAAAGAGTGAGAAAAGAAGAGACGCGCGGTGTGGGAAATGCATAATTCTCAGCAGCTGCACACACCACACTTTATTGATGATTTTAAGTACTCCGGCTTGAGGAAATCGGCAGATTATATATTTTTTTGCAAATCTGTATCTCCCCCACTTCCTTACGTCACACTGAAATCGTCTGTTTATTGGAATGTATACACCTTTTAGGATGTAATTAACTCACCCTACCCTAATCTGACGTGCTCGAGAATTTCTAATAATCAATTTTTCTTTACTATTCTGTTCCTTTATCCTAGACGGGCGGCTATATATTAAGAGCTCATATCCGGTAAAGGTAATCAACTGGGTGCAAGGTATCCCTCCATATATTAATCCGCCGAGCTTCAGTAAATCTCCAAATCCCCGCTTGGCCCCCCCTACTATTAGTATTAACAAAAAAGGAGCTAGTTTTACAATTAGTTTTAAAAGCTACGTTAATGTTTTGTTTTCTGAAAGCCTTTGCTATTTTGTTAGAAATTTACCTATATAATGTAATGAACCAGAAAATGTGCAAGTATCTTGTGCTTTAAGAGAGATATGAGCGATGTTCAGTTTGAATTTGGTAAAAAATCTTTCATAATGTTTATTAATAGTATCTAATGGATAATTATTATTGATAGCTATTTGTGTATAGTGTATAGTGAAAGTTGTTTGCGATATAGAAATAAGAATAAGACTCTATGTACGAGGCTATTGAAAGAAGCAAGTTTATGTGAAGTGGGGTGGTTCGAAAAATTGATTAGAGTGTCTGTAATTGTGTGTATCCTATAAATTTCAAATTCGAAACAAGTGAGGGGGTTTCTACAGATAACGAAAACTAAAAAGGAGAGTCTATTATTCGATTCAAATTCGATGGCAAATTTCAATTGTAGGTGCAATGTGTTAAGGTGGGTTATAAAGTTTAAGGCTTTATCCCGAAGGCCTTGAAAAAATCCTATACAATCATCAAGATAACAACAGTAAAAAAGAATATGATGTTTGAAAGAAGATGTGTTCTAAATGATTCATAAAGATTTCAGGTCAAAGAGTCGATAAGTTAGAACCCATGTTTTAGCCTGAGGTTTGTCTATAAAATTTCTTGTCGAATTGGAAAAAAATTTGATCTAGAGCTAAGGGTAATAAGGAATAGGGAAAACTTAAATATATTCTAGTCACACTGATGACAGAAATTGGAGCAACAGTTAAGCAGAATTTGTCACAGATGCATATATCCATTGGAAATAAAATTGCAAATCTGAAGACTAAAACTAAAACTTATATCATAGGAAGTGTTGGATAATGGATCTTATAATAATCAGCTGCAAAAAATGCCAACATCTTCAACAAAGAAACAAGAAATGGTTAAGGAACAAATATAATAAATAAATCGAATAGATTATCAAAAGCTCTGTTTGTCTCTTTTGCGTTCATGCATTCCAAGTACCATACTACGAATTATCTAGTATATTCAGTGCAGTAATTACACAGTACATTATTTAATTTGTGTACAAGGTAATCCAAAACTGGTGACATTGTTCTCTTATTATCTATAAGAAATAGTCAATATTCTTAGACAGTTGTGGATCTCTAATAAAGCACCCGCAAGTTAGGGGCAGAACTTCAGATGTGACAGTAGTATTCCAGCGATTATAAAACAGCTGTTGCGGTAAGTAAAGCAGCTTTCTGGTGCGAAAGTTTTTGGAAAGCTTTTATTTTATTAGGCATACTGTTAGTAGATAGAACGCCCATTAACTTTAAAGATTCAGTAAGTAAAGGCGATAACGTTTAGAATAAAACTTTACAAGTTGATTTCTTGTACAATTGTCACAATCTAAACGTCATTGTCATTAGTTACAGAACCTTTAAAGTTAACGAACGTTCTATCTACTGACAAATAGAAGTATAAATGCCTATTTCTCTCAACCTATTTTTGATCATTTTTTAAAATTTCCCGATTTTCATAAAACTTTACCAATTTGGATCTACTTTTACTTTATTACTCTCACCTTATACATAGGTATATAAATAAATCATAATTACTTACTTTTGGTTTTTAAGAAAAGAGGTTCGGCTTCTAAATTATCTAAACGACTCCATTCTAGATAAAATCTTACAGAATCTGTAAGACTGTCAGTTAAAGAAGCCATTTTATCCAATTATGTTTCAAATTTAAAATGTATCTTCTATTTTTGAAATCTAAAAACAAAATTATTTCAAATAAATAAAGTACCAGACACAGAAATACTGACATACAAGTTAAACGCTTTTTTTTAAAGAACGTCCAGAAAATATACACTTTCTGGATAAATTTTCGTCCAGAAAATAACGTTTTTCTGAAATCACTCAAGAATACCTACTTTCTCGGAGCAAATTCAGACCCCAAAATAGGCTATTCTAGTATTTTACCCCGTTGCTAAGCAATGAATTTTCCCGGACCGACAAGAGTCCGGAAAAGTTTTTGCCGGCGTATAAGCAGTGAATCTCTGACTTTTGTCATAACAATAATCGAACAGTGGTTGTTGGTTGTCAAGGAAATGATTTCATAGACAGTAAGATGGTAATCAAAAATTATTATGCATTTATAAAAAAATCCTTAATTTATGATAATGATAATTGCGATTTCAGAAAAGATAGTATGTTTAACTCGTAGTAAAAGCACATTCCCAGACTCCAATGCTTGTTGGCCTCGGCCTACAATTTACATTATCGTCCGGGAATCTATCGCTTTTACTACTAGATAAACAATGTACTATTTGCCGATCGAAACCGGAAAATGAACGTCATAGACCGGCAAAATCTTTACCGGTTCCAGTTTTTTCATTTTTCCAATCGCTGTTTAATAATACAGTCTACCTTGTTTTCGTTATTATGATTAATTGCCAAGTGACAGTTTGTTGATTTTTAATTTATTGCTTATGTCAAACTTGTTTCATGATTTTGCAAATTGCAAATTTGAAAATTTGGAAACAACATAGAAAGCAACTTATGAAATAAAATAAAATAAATAATTAAGTTTACATCAAAGTGTCGGTATGAAAAAAATATTGTATGTCTCGGGACCGAAAATTATTCTTTTGCAGGTCTCTCCAAACTTCCTAGACTCGTCGACGGCTCGTCCTGGAATATTATTTTCCGGTCTTGTAACGTAAATAACCATTACGTTTAAATAACAACGGAGGAAAAATACGCATGTTTAGGAAGAATAAATATTTACGTAGCGGACCTATATTTGGGTGATTCCTTGGCGTTCACAATTTTTTCAAAAAAATAATTATTTTATTTTTCTTATATCTGCAAAAATATTGTTATTTTCTATTGTCTTGTAACAACTAATTTTATGTCTAGATGTTTGTTGCATGAATCGCTTAGGGCACATGAGAAAAGCTTAACTGGTTTTAGTGGATTTCGTTTATCTCACAGAAAAAAATTTTGTCAACAAAAAATGTAGGTTTAACTGTTCTTTATAATTTACGCTCCGGCGTCGATGCTGTAGAATAAAAGTGTCATAAAGTAGGTTGTGCTAAAGTATACAAAAAATCACTTTATTGCTCTTTAAGCAGGATTTTTTTTTAAATTAGCAGCATAATTAAGAAAATTGTTTATCTCGAAAAAAGCTGTAAATTTCATATAGATTTTCTTTTCCTATTATGGACGGTTTAGGAGTTTAGAAACATTTTTTAGATTGTATTTCGGCAGCAAGAAAACCAACTTGGTTTCAAAAAAGACTTATTATTCAAAGAGAACCAATAATACAATATGAGATTTATTATTTAATCTATAAAGCACTCCTCTATTCCTATGATACGTCCGGAAAATACACTCTTTTAACACTTTTTGCTCTGACGTGTCTTTTAACTATCGTTCTGTTCGAACTAACCCACCCTGTTGTGTTCCTTAAGTCCAAGCTGATGTAAATAGTTTAAACTAATTGTGTTTTAATTGTTAGTTGTTGTCAGTAGTCAGGTTTGGTGATGAAAAATGTAGTAGACGAAAATATAAAAGAATAATGTAATGTTAAAAGTAATAAAGAAGTTCAAGTAAAATGGAGAATTGTATTTAATAAAGAACCATAAAGAATACATGATTAAGCATTATGACAACAAGGCTCGCTTTTTCCCCTGTTTAGAATAAACGAGTTAGTATCGATAAACATGACTCCATACCATAGAAAATCAATATTTATCTGTCATAATTTTCAGAATGACGTGCGGTATTTAATTCTTCCACGACAGATTTCCTGCTATGTGTAAAGCAAAAAAATTTACAAGCTGTAGCAGGGTCAGTCCAGTCTCAAGGGACAAAAGACCGAAATATTTTTACAGGGTAAAGAGCCCAAATTTTCGTTAATCATGCTTTATTTTTTACTTTCACGTTACAAATGTATTTCAGGTTACATTTCAACCTAGAGGGTAAAACGTCCATAAAAACAATGTAAAATATCATTCAGACGTTTTTGTTTTGTTTGGTTTATGACTTTTGCTGTCAACTGTCAGTGTCGACTGTTTTAATATTTTTCAGCACTATTTGCCCGATCATAACGATTTGCAGGACGCACTTGAAATCCGCACCGAATGTACCTGATCGATAATACATACCAACAATGAAAAAACTTTTTCGATAATTTTAAATAATTGAAGTTGTGTGAGAATTACAAATTTTACCATTTATCCTATTTTGTTATAAATCAATTTTACCCTATTTTTTGAAATATGTAATCTTTGTAATGTGAGAGAATAGTGGGTAATAGAATAAAGAATAAGCTTTCATCATCCAAAAATACATAAGATTTAGGTAAATTTTTTTAAAAAGTTTTTACAAACACTTTTTTCTTAGCCTATGCCTAGATCGGAATTCCCCATCAAAAATTTAGCTACTTGTATACTGCACTAATCCCTAGCTGGAATTGCACACAGAATAAAATTAAAATTTTAAAAATCGAGAGAAAATTATAATTTGCCTTAGGAAGTGAACAAAATAAAACAAGGATTTATTTGGAATATTTCTATTTTTTAAATAGAATTAGAAAATGTGTATGAAACAGATTTAACAAAATCATATAACCCAATCTTATTTTCTTTTAATTGCAAAATCTTATAAATTTAAAATTATTTTGTCTGTCCTATAATAGTGCTGTTTTTCTTATACTTAACGCTGTTGATTTTTATGTGTTTTTGTGCAGTTCCTCAAGAGTTTTCAAAAAGACATGTACACTGGGGTTAGCTGAATTACACATTTTATTATACTCTGAATGGTTTGACTCGTAACAGTTTGTTCTCTATATTAGCTTGCCATATATAAGGGGGGGTGAGAGAATCATTCTCAATGTAGGTTGTCAGTCGCTTGTCGATTTCTGAAAACTTATTTTTGTACTCTCCAGATCACCCAACTTATTGAATTTTCAGCCACGAAAAAAAAATTTCTATTGTAATTACATGACAAGATCTAACAGAGATAACTACCTACAATTCCCCATGTGTATAAATAAGGAAATGACTTACTATAACTGTGCAAAAAAATTTCATCAATCGCCGAGTGTATCGCCACTTCAAAATCGGCCAACAATTTTCTTTGGCACCCATGAATATCCATAGACTGTATATATTTTTCAGTCAATAAATAAAGAAGTATGTATACTTTTTATATCCGGTAATAAACAGAAAGCATATGTAAGAAAGTTTTCAGAGTTCATATCTTTAACACTAACACTATGGTATCTATCATTGTGCAGCCTCATTAGTAAATGAGGACTTACCTCGTCAGCCAGCCTACAGTTTTTATCTAGCTGACAACGTCGCCAAGAGGTGCCTCTCTTTTATGTCAGCCAATACTCACCGAACACAATTTTCCTAATTGACGAGAGTGTCGGGCAATCATAGACGATGTGTTTGATTGTCTCGTCTTCTTTTTCACACCACCTGCAGAGTAAGGTATCTGACAGCCCTATGTTGTTGAGGTTTTTTCGTACTAGACAGTAACCACTCAGAACACCTGTTAAAAGGCGCAGATTCTGCCTAACCATGGACAAGTATTTGTTGGCTGTTGTGTTGTCAGAATAACTTACGAGGTCCCTAGAGACTCTGCAGCTTCTTATTTCATCCTATTTTTCCTTGAATTTTATAAGGGCTTGAGCCTTAATTAGGTTCGTCACGATCGATGTCGTTAGTCCAATGAAGGAGCCAGGTCCAAATAGTTTTTGGTTGGCTGATTTCTTGGCGAGACGGTTATATTTTGATATGTCATGGCCTTTGATCCATCTTAAGGTGACCCCATATTAATGATGGATGCTTCGACAAATGATTGTTGGTACTCTAGTACTAACTCTGAGCAAATTCGAACTACGCTTGCACTTTTCTCATAACCCATAAGTTTAAGGATCTGTGGTATATGTCTCACCCGGAAACTTGTTTTGTTTTGGAACTACCGATGTAAATATGAATCATATCTGCCACTTTTGTGATTTCTTTGTAGAGCCTGTGAAAGGCATATCGCGGTGAGGTAGAGTCCATGATCGCTTGTAGTACTAACACTATTGTTCCAATATTTTCCGAAATCTCGCGATAGATTATTTTATCCAGTCTTTCTGATATATCATGAGTAGCCTTTAGCTTAATAGAATTTGAGATTCTTTGTCAATTTAACATTAGCGATACACTATCATGGTAACTAATTCTGGAAAAATAGACTCCTCTTTCTCTCCTACAGTGTAGAGTTGAGATTTGCATCCCTTTTTAACACATCGCCATGCAGTTTCGCCAGTATTTTTTAATTTTTCATCATTATTCCCATATAGAATAACTAATATAAATGAATAGGGGGTTTCCCCGTTCACTTAACATAATATCCACGGAGTTACAAAAATAAAAGAACCAAAAGACGAGAATATTTTATCTTTTAAATAAAATTAACCAATTTGTATGAATTAACAGTACTGTCGATTCGATGGGTTTTCCAGGTAGAGAAGGGCGGTCTTACAGGTCATTTTTTTCGGTGGACATTTCTGGTTAGGAATTAAGAGCTAAGTACGAAACATATTAGATTATTATTTTACTGTGGAGTTCCGGTGCACCGGATTTACATTTTTTTTTTTTTTCTTTCTTCTTATAGTGTGAGCTGTGAGGACTTAAAATAAAGTACTCTTCGTAAAATAATGGGAAAACTCTTGTGATCGAAAATGTTGTTATATTTAAAAAAAATTAAATTAGCATACTTATAATAACTTAAAAAACATCCAATAATAAATTAAATGTCTTTTTCTGCCAGCTATAAAATTTTGTCATGCAGGAGTAGGAGCTACTAAAAAAAAGTGACTTAACTTTGGAATAAGCCCATAAAACATATTTAAAATCAGTTACTAAGTACAAAATTATTTTGTTGGGCTCTGTAATTTCAAGAAACCATTTTCTTGATCTACGTTTTTAATGATAAACCGGTCAAGACAGAGTACTATTATTTATACAAACTAAATACTAAGTCTTATCTCTATTATTAATTTTTAATTAGTATTTATTTGTAGTTACTGGAATGCGTATTTTATTTTTTTGAACAGATAGATAGCATTTGACCTTGACACTATCAAGTAAAAGTAATTATTCATCCAACCAACTTTTTTCAGGGCACAAATCATAAAAAAAACTATTATATTTTAAAAAGTGATATCATTCTCATTTGTCATTCAAATTTTGAATTTTATGACGTTTACAGGAAAAATGTAATTAAAAAATATCATTGATATTTAGAACTAGATTTAAGGTGGTGGAAATTAAAATAAAAGTAAAAATTCAGATTCAGATATATTTTTATATTTAAATTAGAAGAAAAATAGTGTACAAATATTTTTGATAAAATAAGGTAATTCTCATAGGGTGGAAATTAAAATATTAAAGTAAAATTATACTACAATCGGACATAGAACACGATGAACTATATAATACAATAATTAAAGGCATAAAAACAAGTACCACAAAAGCATTAAGAGTCCATCAGAAATATAATAGTAAAAAAAATAATGCGGTAACATAAAGAGGTAGAAAAGTTGGTATGTCAGAAAAACAATAAATTTGTAGTAAAAAAACTAAAGAAGACCAGGAAAAGTTATAACTAGAAACAGAATAAAAAATTAAATTTTAAATGTATATAGGATGAAGAAGATCTACAGAATCATGAAAAATGCTTAAAGCAGTGAGAAAAATATAAAAAAATACGTATCATTATAAAAGTAATTTCTTGATATATAATTTTATCAGTCATATTTTTACTGTTTTTTTTTTATATAAATAATATCAAAAATCCGGACTAAAAATATTAAAATATAGGTTTGAAAAAATTAGGCTATCCCACACCTCTGATAATTAAAAACACTAATTCATGATGCGTTAATAATTCATAATCTTCAATTAGATAAAGTTTAAAAACACAAAAAAAGCTATTTAAATCCTGTATATAAAAGTGGTCACTTACCTTGACAAAAATTCTGCATAAAACGCCAAACAACTTGCCAGTGCTGAAAGAGCAAGAGTGTTGTTTTTAATAATCGTCAGTTTCACAACCTACATAATTATTTTAATGAACAGCTTGATAAAACCTCCGTATTTATCTTTTGTTTAATGGGATATGTTTATTACAGATATAGTGCATATCCGTATAATTATGCGCAATGCATCATAAACGTTATCCCTAATGTTAGATAAAAATCAAAAATGCACAAACTTGCAATAAAACAACGAATCGAAAGTGAACGGAGTACTGCAACATTGCAAAGCAACCGCGCAATGCACTTTTGCAACAATAATGCGAATTGGATTTCATGTTGCAAAATTTTGTTGCATATTAGGGCCTCGTCCCATCAAAGCAGCGCGACAGTGATAGGATTTCGACATGAGACAAGCAAGCGACATGAAGTTGTTCTACTAAAGCAACGTGTCGTGTTCATTTTTCTCTTGTGCCATGCAATTCATTCGCTTCCAGCTTGAATGTCGCTTCACCACTGGCCTGTCGTGTCGAGTCGCTCGGCAACAAGAAGCTGACACGCAGCTTGGATGTTTTTTTGGTGGAGCATTGGTGTGTATACGCTGTATATAAACCATGGGTTCAACACCAAAGATACACGTTGCGCCATCGTGTCGCTGTTGCGCTGCTATTTTGGGACAACGGCCTTAAGTTAGCTTTAGACGGTGCCTTTTTTCGTGCATCTTGATGCATGCGTCGTGGCGCAACTATGGAGCACGCGTCTCTGCAAGTGCTTTTTAAAGCACAAAAATCGTTTGCGTCAAAAGGCAAGCAGAGGCAGTGTTTTCCGAGATTGTTGGGAATCTCTATGAGTTATGCCGGGTCCATAGAAAGCAGACAAAATAACGACAAGATAAAAACATTCATGTTTCTCCAAAGCGGCGTCAAATCCGACACATTTCTGCAACATTTTTGTCTTATTTTTGTTTTGTTTAAAATTTTGGAGACTTCTGCAAGTCTTGTCTCGAGTCGGTAAAGATCAAAGGGTTTCTGTTTTGTCTGCATATTTTACGACAATTTGTGGGCGCAGTGTGGACGGTGCGCGCTGACAAAACTAGTTATTTCTTTTACACTTATAGCATTTCTGTAGTTAGTATGTCTTTTGGCAACTGCAGGACCTACAAGGCATATCAGACTATAAAAATCGTCGGTGGATATCCTTAGAAAATTCTTAAAGCTTGAACGAATCTCACCACTTAGTCCAATATCATCCTCACGTGACTGAACTAACAAATTATTTATGGAATAACTTTCTCGCTTTTTTCTCATTAAAAAACGTTTGCGTTTCATTTTTCCAACATTGTATGACGTGGAAACAAGTATATAACAACTAGCGGCTAGCAATAAGTCTTCATTTTTTAAATGTTCCTCCTGGTGGAAACGCCACATGGTTACACAACGGGCTTCCAACAACTAAATTTTGTTGCCCAATTGTCCTTGTGGTGTGGACAGTCTTAATTTTGTCTTGACTGACTACCTAAAATTTTGTTGCAATTTTGACATGTTTTTGTCTCAAAATCGTGTCCCGTTTTTGTCTGCTTGGTCTGCATTACGTTTTGCCTGTTCGCATTTTTACGTCAAAATGGAATTTAACAATGAGAGAACAATTGAGTTTATCGACTCGTATAGAAATTTCACTTGTTTGGGCCGTTGTCAAGACCCTAGTTACAAAAACTTTATTACGTAATGACGCTGTTCAGGAATTATGTAAAAAATACAGTATAACATCAAAGCAAGTCTTGACCAAAATTAAGAGCTTTAGTTCATACTTCCATAAAGAACATACAAAGTTATAAAAAACAAAAGTGAAAGCGCAGCCTCCGACAGCAGGTTCGCATACACTTCCATGTTATTTATTTTGGATGGTGATATCCAACGCAGCGGCACAGAAACTGAAACACAGGTTTTAGAACATGACATGCAAGAGAACACTACGATAATGAAGGAAAGAGTGAGATAGAGGTAAGTTGTCTATAAAGCTCAAAATTTATTTAAATCAATATACAATCAATTTGTAAAATATGGTCAGTTTTTCTATAAAATAAGAATATTTTGGAACACAGTGAAAACTTAATTACTTGTTGGAAATATTTCTTGCAACGAAACACTGCGTTCTTTTGATACAAAATAATTTATAAATTCTTCTCCGATTAACTTTGCATCATTTCCGGCTTTGCGCTGAATTTTTTTTAACTGATTATGCATGTATCACCAGCGGTATCTCTTCTCCAAGCAACTGATGTTATTTGTTCAGTATCCACATTTTCCATATCGAATGTTGCTGGTGGAGAATATTTTTTTTTGGAAACGGCGTTTCTTAAAAAATTATGTAGGTAAATGCAAATTAAAACTAATAGCCTCTGGCTTCACTGCTATTGGTTTTATAAAAATTCGAAAAACTGCTTATAAAAGTCCAAACGCATTTTCCACAATCCATAGACAGTCGATAATTATATATTCTTCTTGGAGATCCTGCTGGTACATTAACTGTAAATGGTTTCATAATATTGGCTGTGAAGGGAAAGGCGTCATCTGCCACGATCACATATGATACTTCTATAAGTGCATGCTTTTAAGACCTGTTGACATCAGCGGTATCCACAGTTGCTATTGAGTCTGGTGATCGACCTGTTTTAAATAAACATTTCGCAAATTTAACCCCATGTCGAAATATAACAAATTAATGAATAATAAAAAAACTAAGTCATATAAATTTAATGTTCAATTAAAAGAGATTAAATTGGCGGCGACATATTTCGGCCACAACGATGGCCATCATCAGGCCTACAATATAAATATAAAATTGGATTAAAATATAACAAATTCTTAAAAAAGTTACTTACAGGAAAAACGAAGAACATGATATTGGTATGAAAATTGAACCGGTCACATAAAATTTAATATAAAAAATCAAGCAAATTATTATTTAAAAAAACTTTGTTGAAAACTTTAACCAATAGATAACTCTAAACTAGAGGATCAATTAAACGTAAAAACACACTCCCAAAACAGAATTAAATTAAGTTTTTTAAAAAGTTTCTGCGTTTAGAGAATAACCCATTAGGTCACGATGCTCATTGACAAAATTAGAAATTTTAGTGTGTTCAGTTGACATTAATAAATAATTTACATTTTAATACAGGTTTTAATTTTATTCTAAAATCTACATGCCACTGGTTGCTGGTATCTTTGCGTTGTCGATGCGTAAAGTGTGACGTAATGGGTTCTTCTCTAAATGGACTGACTCTAGTATTATGCGGCAGTTAATAGGGAATGACAATTGACGGAAGACAAATTGAATATTGACTTAAAAGACAGAAACCAACAGGAAAAAGGTCAATATTCAATTTGTCTTCTGTCAATTTTCATTCACTATTAACTGCCGCATTGTACTACGCCGAAACTTAATTTAATTCTGTTTTCGAAGTACATTGTAGGATGGCACTTTCATGTATTTTTACGTAGGTTAGAGATATCTATTAGTTAAAAGTTTTCAACAAAGTTTTTTTTAAATAATAGTTTGTTTGATTTTTTATATTAAATTTTATAATGTGACCGGTTCAATTTTTTTTATACCAATATCATGTATATTTTTTTTGTAAGTAACTTTTTTAAATATTTGTTATAATGTAATCCAATTTTATATTTGTATTGTAGGCCTGATGATGGCCATAGTGATGGCCGAAACATGTCACCGCGAATTTAATCTGGTTCAATTGAACATTACATTTATGTGGTATGACTTAGATTTTTTTTTATTATTCATTGAATAATTTACCATATTTGAGCTATGGATAATCTTTTGTTTTTATAACAAATTTTTGCTATTTGTAGAATCTTGACAGACAATTCAATGGTTCATTCAAACACTTAGAAATCAGAAACACGTTTTATTTCCTTTATTAATGTTACACAAAACAAGAAGCCTTAACAACAAAAACTATTATTGTCAAAACTAAAAACGACAAGTGACACTTGACAAGTGTACCAACTTAGAACTAATGAATTAAATTGTAGTACACTGTGGTAGAATTGCACTAATTGAACACTCCCATCCATATCTACAATTCGTTACAAAATTTATAAAAAATGAACATTTATAAACAGTCAGTTTCTCTCTAAATAAAATAAATTTATTTTCAGAAAGAGCCTTAATAAGAATGTCTGCGCTCTGTTTATTTGTTAAAATATATTTAATTTGTATTTTCTTTAAATTTACCAAATCTTTAACAAAGTGAAATTTTACATCAATGTTTGGATCTTTTAGTCTCGAATGTGTAAGCCATTTTAATAGTTAATTGATTGTCTTCAAATATTTTAATTAGAAAAATATTATCTTTTACAATATCCTTTAATAACTGACCCAAAAATAAACTTTCAGTACAGCAAGTAGCTAGAGTCACATACTCTTCTTTACAACTTGATATAGCAACAACAGACTGTTTTTTCAACTGCCAAAATACATTTTTATCGTTAACCTTTAAAATGAATCTTGTACTACTTTTTCGGTCATTTATATCGCCAGCAGAATAAGCATCAACAAATTTACAGACCTCTGAATTAAGATTACTTCCTTTATTAGAAACAAGTCCAAAGTCCTCAGTATGTTTCAAGACATTTTTCAAAATTCCTCAATGTTCTTTATCAAAACAATTTTGAAATCTACTTAAATATCAAATCGTAAACACAAATCTGGTCTATAACCCATCATTATATACAATAAGCTTCCCAATAATTCTCTATATGGCTCATGAAGCATGCCGTTTGAATTTGTTTTTAACTCTAACTTTGGCTGTAAAGAAAGACTTGAGGTTTTACAATTGCTTCTGAAACCTTTATCTTTTCACCTAAACCAGGTCCACACAACAATTGTCCAATAGGAACTCCAGCAACAACCTCTTTCGTCGACTGTGTGAAGGTATGATCTGTGATCTTCTAGCCAATGATAAACGGTACTGAAGGTCACATAAGAGCTTCGCAGCGCCTGTAACGACCAGTGTGAAAACACCCTGCGACAGACAAAAAAGGATTCGATCATCTCTTAACACCAAAACTGAGAAGAGTGAGTAATGCCAAGTATTCACCAATGCCCAATTTGGTAAAAAACGGCAACCAAAATCAGACAGAAGAAACCATCAGAAATGATGAATTTGTCCAAAATATGGATAAAGTTGTGTGAAAACCCTTTGGTTTTAGGTATGGGTCTGGTTATTTTTATACATTAATCCCATGAAAATCTTTCACACTCAGGCTCATTGTAATGGATGAATGGATAGGAACGATCAAGTTATTACTTGTGCGAAGGTCCCTTTTGTACAAGTATATACTTGCTAGATATAATTCAAATGTCCCACTTATCCTCTATAAACATTATTCTATCACTATATCCTACAAAAATTCGATTTGGCCCAGTTTTTTGGGATGTTATAAAACTTTGTGGTTATTTTTTTTTCACTTTTTATAATGTAAATATAATAACATTGTATTTTATCGATATATATGCTTTGTAAAAATAGTTATAAACAGAAGTAATTTTTATTCAGAAAACCGTAACACAATATATTATAGTATAAACACATCATTAAATCACAAAAAAGAAGATATCGATTCTTCTTTTTTTTAAGAAAGTTCAATTTTTATTTAATTCTATATCTAGAATATTTTTATAGGTAATTGTTGACCTCTGTTTAATTAAAAATTATAGAGTACACGAGAATATTTTACGTACGATAAACAATTTATCCAAAGCATTTTTAATAATGAAATTGTTATGGATCAATCCTAAAAGATGAAACAACTGATGTGCGTAGTTTTTCTTGGTTATCTTGTGGAATTTCCCATCTCGAACTTGTAAACGTAGTAATAATAAAATTCCTAAATGGAAAAATTTGTAGTCATTCTCTTATTGACTGTCGTTCGTTTCCGAGACAAAAACCAATTACATCGATACAACCTAATAATTTATAAAATAGTTACAGCCCATCGCAACTCTTTCATCCGTATCGTGAGGTGTAATCAAAGCCATTTCGCCAACGGCGTACGCGGAACATTTTCAAAGGATACTAATAAATCGCTATTGCAATAAATTAATTCTTATTAAAAACTGCAGAAAAATGCCAATATGAATGAAGTCTTGATACAAATTATAATATTTTTGACTGCCTTTTACTAAAATTTAAAAAACACTTTTAGCCAATTTGGTCAAAAAGCTTCAATTATGAATATTAATAAATGTTAATGGTTCTGCAAAATTCCAGATACTCTGGATTTTATCATAACAAAATCGATAAAAAACAACTACATGCATGCAGAATCATGTTATGAGCTGTTTTCTGATCACTCACCAGTCATTATGACCTTAAATAAAAAAAATGGTAACCTTTGAAAAATCGTGTGTACTAAGCAATAGAAATACAAACTGGACCTATTTTAATCACCTAGTAGATAACACACTACAACTGAAAATTCCTCTAAAAACAAATGAAGATATTGAACATGCCATTAAACACTTTAACTTGGTGATACAACAAGCTGCATGCACCACTCAACACTAAAGAATTAATGAAACAAAAAGTGAAGCAAAATGGAAAAATATAGGGTATCAGAAATAGAAATTGAAACTCAAACTGAGTCCACTATATTTGTAACTTCTATGTTTGTAGGTAAATTTAGTTTAACGGATTTATGGGAAGTAGATGTATTAGGTATTACGGATCCTTTTGATAAATCTAAGGAAAAGTTAGCTAAGGCAACAGTCGAGCGTTTTAAAAAGACTGTTACTCGAGATAATAGTGGTAGATACATTGTTCATCTTCCGTGGGTAGAAGGTCATCCAGATCTACCAATTATTTTCTAGCTTTACGTAGACTTGATTCTATGATAAAGAAATTAGGAATGGAAGGTTATAGGTCTGGTTATGATAATGCGTTTAAAGATTGGCTAAGTAAACAGATTATTGAAGAAGTTTCCAATGAAGAGTCGGGTATTTACGGACATTATTTACCTAATAGGCATGTTGTGGAGAATAGTACTACGAAAAAGGTATCAATTTATTGGAACAAATTCCTACAATTCTTTTGGAATTTAGAATGAAAGCTATTGGAGTGATTGCAGATATTAGTAGAGTAGTTTTCGGGGTTACTTGGAGTCCTTTTCTTCTAGGTGCTGTAATTCAATTTCACTTGATGGTTTACACCAACAACACCTGGCACAACAACAGCTACATTTGCTGATGACACTGCAATTCTATATTCAAACACAAATCTAACCACCGCATCAGACCTTTTGCAAAATAGCATACATCAAGTTGAAAAATGATTACAAAAGTGGAGAATAAAACCAAATAAGTCAAAATCGGTGCACATAACATTTACGACCTGGAGTAGTATTCTCGAGTGTCGCATGAAAATTGTCGCACATGGCAAATTTCGCGTACCAAATTCGAATGGTTATTAAAAAATGTATTCTTGAAAAAGAGTGAATCTAAAAGCACAAGCGAGAAATAATGCGAAAGATTTTATGTGTTAGCGTCGGGAATTATTTCGACATTCCCGTTTTGACTTTGGATTTGTATGGATTTTGAAGTAATATATTGATTATTTTATTTTTGTATGTTGCGTTTTCTCTTCAATAATATTTTGATTTTCAACAGCCACCAATATTTCAATTTCTTCAAAATCTGCTTCATCCATATTTGGCAAAGTCACATATGAATTTAAATTCGAGCACTTGAAACCACTCGTGTTGAATTCACCTAATATTTGTCGTATTCTGATTTCGAGAATATACTTTTATGAAGTCCCCCAGTTGCTATTCGACATTTCACTAATCTCGCATGCGAATCGTGGCATTCGATATCCGAGAATACTACCCCTGTAAAGGTACTTGAAAAAAACATATATTTTGCAAAAGAAAATAAGTAGGTCACAAGTTACGAAATCTATATTGGCAGGAAGTCCCAATTAACAGTACTAAATAAACTATTGATATATAAAACCGTATTAAAACCTATATGGACATACGGCATAGAACTATGGGGAACAGCGGCCAACTCCAATATATAAATAATACCAAGGTTTTTTCTGTCGAAAGTGCTAAGGATGATTCTCAATGTACCGTGGTACATCACCAACGATGCCATACATCAAGACTGTGAAATAATTTCTATCAAAGAATAAATAAAGTTACGTATAAAAAAATACAAGAATAGACTGAAAGTGCATAAAAATTGTAACGAAGTTACGAATTTACCAATGTTTTTAATTGCCTTATCTCCGTTGTTATTATTTTTACTTATCAATAATAATTCTAATTCCGTCCTTACATCTAAAAATAATTATTATAATTAGTTTCGCCCTAATACTTGTCATAATTAGGGCAACCGGCCATAGACCGTAAATAGCTAAAATCAAAATGCACCGTGAAAACGAAAAATTGAAATAAACACCGCGACCTTCCTTCGAACGGCTTGTGATTCATTTAAGCAGTTCGATTAGAGACTCAAACACCGGCCAACACCCCTCCGTAGCAGCAAAGCCAGACGATAGATAGCGACTCCAGCGCCTCCGACTGACACCTAGAACCGAGCAGCCCGTCCGTACCAGAGATCTCCGGAACCGTCTTAGAGGAAACTACCGGTGAGAAACAAATACGGGTTGTTTAAATGATTTATGGTAAAATTCTATTTTGGTCGAAGTAACTGAATAATTTGTGAAAAATTTAATTTATACAAGGGTGATTTAGGAATTTAGTTTGTTTTTGCATACTGAGGGAAAACGATAAATAGCATTGAGGCGAGTTCTCCCGACTATACTATTAACGTTAAGACCTCACGAGGAGCAGGAAAATATTGCTGTGAGTTCTCCTGTTTTATTTTTCTACATTTATTTCGTTTACAGGGGGAAAACGATAGTTAGTATTTTAGGCGAGTTCTCCCGTAGCACTAATATCGTTACGCCCGCACCGGGATCAAGAAAGTAGGACTGTGCGTTCTCCTGTCGTACTTTCTGATTCATAGGAAAGTCATATTATTTCATTTCATAGGAATTTGTTTCTAGTTAAATTTATTTTAAATACCAGGGTAGTACGATTAATGACTTTAAAATAGGATTTTGCTTGCCGATTTATACCGATTTTCACATTCATTATTTCACCGATCATAACCGTTTGGCTTCATCAGGCGCACCGTCTACCTGTTTTGTTCACCGCTGGTTATATACCTTCTCCCCTTCCTGCATCATGTTATGGTTTGGTTTAAATATATTTAAGTACTGAATAAATTTGATTATTTTTGATTTTACCGAATTTTTATTTTTGTCCACATACGCTAAGATCTTAGCAGTAGATACTCCGGAACTTAACCCAGTGGGGCAAGTAAAGTCTGCCCTACCGGGCGCCAGTGATTTTGGTCGATACCATTACGTCCCCTGGAGTATTTCGTTCTCCACTGAAGCTGCCTGAGCAAGTGGCCTTCAACCTATAAACGGAAGGTGGCGCCCGAGGCAATCCGATAACTGAACCAACGCGCCAAAGTGACCCGTAACGACTGAAGGGCGTTATAAAATCATCTTGCTAGAAATTTAATAAAGCAGTTATGTGCAGTGCGTAGGTTAAAACGAAAGTGCCCAGTGATTTAATGTAACTAAAAATAAAATATAACCAAAATTATTACGTGCAATCCGCTCACTCCCAGCGCTAAAACATTAAATAGACTAATATAAAAAGCGGCATATTAGTGAATGTGAACGCTTACACACTTTTTTGAATTATAGGCAGATTGTAATAAAATTGGGATGTCAAAAAAAAATGTTTCTGCATTGGTACGCCGCTGTCAAAAACAATCATCAAAAAACCATTTTGATATTTAAATGCCGAGTTTTCAATTGTTTCCCATCTAATGGCTTACGTGATCATTTATATTTCAGGGCTGACTAGATCTCGACGGCAATTGGTCTATCGTCTCTTCATGAATAACTAAGTGCCGGAGTTCATTATTGAAATTATCGAAAACCTATTTCTCCAATTGTAGTTCAATATCGGAATTAATTTTTAACCTTCTAATAAGTAATAATGGAAGCTTCGGATTGAGTTAAACATTGAAATTTCCAATGGAATCTTTTTATTTTCAGATTTTATTTTAATCAGTTACTGAAATTAAAAAGAAAAATAAATTTAAAAATTATAAAACAGACACGAAGATCATTTTTTTAAAACAAAATAAATGATTACTAAACCGTGATCTGTCGTATAAAAAATTTGGCAACGGTGACTCGAAATGTCGTAAAATGAAATATTTCGAAGCTAGTTGATATCCTTTAATGACTTGTTAGTTAATTAATTCGCGGTAAGACAGTGAATGTATAAATTGCAGTGATGCATTTACGGATACAATGAACTTTTTTGCAAATCGACATTCCATGTTTTTTTTCGAGTCAGTAGCGTTCAAAATTTATTTGTTTGGATATTAAATTTATAATAATGTTTTAATTAATATTTGCTTGCATATGACCAAAATATTTTTTCCTCACTCTTTTATTTTTCCTATACTTTTTTACGGTTTTCTTTAGGTTTTCAACTTTTATTTTCAACCATTTATTTCCACTTTATTTCCTCATCCCTCTTTTCCCTATTTTTTTACTTTTATGTTTTCACCTTTTTTCCATCTTTTTTCATTTTTTTTTTTAATTAAAATCGCGGTTATGGCCTCCTGTGTCCTTTGGATGATATATTTACTTAAAGTCATTGAACGAATAGATTCCTTTATTGAATTTTTTATTACCGGAACCGTTCTTTGGCATGACCAAAAGCAGTGCCAAAGACACTATCTGGAAATGGGCCGACAGGAAAACTTTCCAGCACTGGAAAGAGATTCCTGGGTTAGCTCACTCTAAGGCGTTTATAGTCAAACCCTCAGGTATAGCACCCCATCGCAGATCCATCCTAGAATGGAGTAGAAGTGATCTATGCAACCTAATTTGACTGCTTACAGGGCACTGTTGTCTGCTGTACCATCTGAAGAAGCTAGGTCTGAGTCAAACATCGGACTGTCGCTTCTGCAGTGTGGAAGAGGAAACGGCGGAGCATATTTTATGTTCCTGCTCTGCTCTGGAAATGAATAGGCTTCGTTTTGGTTTTGTACAGCTGGAGCCTACCGACTTCAAGAAAGCTTCACCTAAATCAACCATAGACTTCGTAAGAAGGTGTATGGTGAATTATAGCCCATAGAGGTGAGCCACAATAGGCATCTGCTGGCCGCAGTGGAGGAGCGAGCAAACGCTCCACTCACATTGAACCTAACCTGACCTAACCTAAGATGTAGGCATAAAATTTCATTAATATATTTTAAGGTTAAGTTTGAAAAATTTATGGAAGTAAAGGTAGAGATTGTACAACTCTAAACCGACATCTACAGCGCCCCCGCCAAAATTTCTCCCTTTCGGTTTCCTACAGTTGGTTATCGCCGAACAGTGAACAGTGGCGGCATCAACTTTGAACTGCCTCCTGTATTATTTGATTGTTTTAAAATATCTGAACATTTATAGATGTATATAAGCGTTAAAATGAATACATCTAACTTTAAACACAGAAGTTAATTTAAACAGATGAATAAGTTTAAACATAGGAGTTATTTTAAATAGAGAATAATTATAATTTAAGCTTTTTTTGCAAATGTTTTTAAATGTGTTCAACCTTCCGTTATCTCAGGAGTAGAAAATGAATGAATTTTAATTCCCTTTACCACTAATACTCAACCTGTGACGTTGTAAAGAAATTTGAATGCCATTTTTTGTATGATTTTTCAATAACAACTTTAGGCACGACACTGGAATCTGCCAGTTCACCATGTACTTTGCGTTTGCTCATGCGCAACCCATTTCGGAGATCCTAGGGCCTCGTTCCGTTCCCCACTTTTCTAATTTTTAACGTAGCGGTCGGTTTAGTAGTCGTGGACAATCTATATAGATAAAACCACGGTCAATGGGGGAGTTCCCTCAATGTTGCCAACCTAGAAAAAGGTCTACCAACAGGGAAGGATTATTTTTGATCAAAATCTACTTCATTATTTTTGCAATGATAAAATATGAGTACAAAATTCTATTGAGCTTTCCAGAATATATCGTTAGCGAAATATAATGATTTTAATAAAATCTTACTTCTGATTGGTTGAAATTTCGTTGTCAAATGTCATTCCTCATAGAGTAAGTATATCAGAGCGACATGTTTCATTTTCAGCGACTAACCTACAGCCTTGGAGGATTGGTGGAACTAAACTGAATTTGGCGAGTAGTTTGAATATTCTATAATCTGAAAATGAAACATGTTGCTCTGTTATCCTTACTCTATAAGGAATGACATTTGACAACGAAATTTCAACCAATCACAAGTAAGATTTGATTGAAATCATTATATTTCGCTAACGATATATTCTGGAATGCTCAATAGAGTTTTGTACACATATTTTATCATTGCGAAAATAATGAAGTAGATTTTGACCAAAAATAATCCTTCCCCGTTGGTAGACCTTTTTTCTAAGTTGTCAACATTGAGGGAACTCCCCCATTGAGCATTTAGGTTGGGACATTGGAAACAAAATAATTCTATTGGTTTGATGTCGCTGTAGTACGACTTCCATCTCTTTTTACAATTCTCTTTTTTTAACTCACCTGCGTTTCAATAAAATTTATAAATTATTATTTAGTTGAAGTTTTTTTTTAATAAATATTTATATGTTTTTATACAACATTTTTTATTTTATAGATTAAATTTGAAACAAACATTTTTAATAGATATATAGGTACAGTTGCATCTATAAAGTATTGCCAAAAAATTAAAGTATTACATACGTAGGTATGTTAGTTAGGTATTATTCAAATAATTAAATAAGAAATTCAAAAAATCATCAGAAAAAACAAAATTTGTCACACTTATTTAATAAAGGGACGGTCCTAGATAGATAACATAGGACAAAATAAGGAAAATGGGGAAAAATAGGAATATATAAGGTAAAATACGGAAAAAAGGAAAATAGAAAAAAATAGAGAATAATAGGAACACACAGGAAAAAATGAATAAGAGGAAAAATAGGGGAAAATAGGGAAAATTATGAAAAAATAGGGAAAACATTAACAAACAGGAGTAAATAGAGCTAAACAGCGAAAAACAGAAAAATAAGAAAAAACAGGAAAAAAACAGAAAAAACAAGCAGGTACTAATCTTAAAGAGATTCTGTAGCCACATACCTGTTTTACTTTTGTTTTGCAATGTTTTGCCGATTTACCTAAAATCATGCAAGCACCCAATTGATCATATATTTTATAAACATTATTTACCCTAAGCATACCTGTTATGCTACAAGTTTTTTTAAGCATTGTTTTTGAAGCAATACCCATTGGCTCAGTTTTAAAAGACATCTTAAAAACTTCTTCAAGAAAATGGTTACTACAAATGAAAATTATTTTTGGGTTGAAATTGTCTTTTCTTTTACATCGAATTATCCATTGTTTTTGGATATTTCTTTCTTTGGGAAATCGATGAAAAATCTCGTTAAATATTGTTTATAAAAGTTGTTCAGCATTAAAAAATACATCTAGATTTGAAGTCATGGCCCAAGTTTTATTTTGGACAAGAAAAACTCAACAAAATAAATTGTTAGTTTGTGCTGAAATAATTATTACTGTATAGGTACTGTATAATTTTGCTGGATAGCGAAAACCAATTTTTTGCATAGATGTGATTAAAAGCCCTAGTTAAGTTTTGTAAAAAAAAGGTCATTTATAACGAGATAATTAATAATAGTTGTACCAAGGGTATATTAGATGTTTATGAACGAGGTCCTAATCCTCGTTATAAATGACTTTTTTTTCATATTTTTATTTTAGCATGTAAGCAATGCTATCAACCCATAATAAATTATTAAAAGATAATTTGGCACCGCAGCGCCACTGCATTTGTTTTAAGTAATTCAGTAGCAAAAGATAAAAAGTCCATCGTTAAAGTGGTCCAACTAGAGTTTTAACTCTCTATGTGGTCGTTAAAATCCGAATGAGAATTTCAAGGATTTTATTTTCTGACGTATTCCTAGTTTATTATGTGTTTGACTGGGCTTAAATTTAATTTGTGCTTAAATTATTTATGGGCCTCGAAATGTCGATGTCGGCTCTGATTAAATCGAAAGAATGATTACTGAGGAGATGGATCGTCGTAAAATTTGCCAATTCTGGGGATTTGGAATTAAAAAAAAAATTATGAACTCTCGATTTGTTTAATATTATTTAAACAAGCAACCCATGTTTTTTTATTAACGTAACAAGTTTAGCAAAGGTGCAGTGATTTTTAAACACTAAAGAGATATTGCGTGCTCAAATTTGACCTTCTAATACTACAAATGAAAAGCAGCAAATCAGTTAAAAAAGGATTTTGTGTTCTATACATTCACATGGGTAGTTCGGGGACAGATGAATGATTCGCTGATTAAATTTTTTAATGGTGGTAATAACATACTTTTAAAAAATAAATCATGTTTTCTTCAAATAGTTTTACATTGATTGGACGAAAAAAAAAATTATATATATTGTTATGTTATTTTTTTATTATATAACAATTTATGTTAAGAGTAGTTTATTATTGTCAGTATTGATTTTTTTTTAACTAATTTAATTTAAGGTTGAGCGCCAAAATTGTATATAACATTTTATAAATAACCAAATATTTTATAATTTTATCTAACATGTTTCTCTTTAATCTCAGGGTAGGAATCAGAGAATTAAGAGTGCAATATAAACAAATTTTAACAATAATTAATATTTATTACGAAACCTGAAATCAGTAAAATAAACCTTTGACAAATTAAAATAAAAATTACTTTAAGTAAATACAATTATGACTATATAAAATTTATCAAATTATTTCAATATAAAAATGTCAATAAAAAAAAACTGTAATGAAACCTTTGTTCATCTATTTATAATTTTTAAAAAAATATGAAATTAGAACTGAATGTCACCAACAATAAACATAACTTTATTATTTTTGAGTGAGTGGTACTGTTTTATAATAAATTCTATAAATTGTAGTTTATAAACTGATCCATAGACAGTTCTTATATTTTATAAATTTAATCTGATCAGATTATCATTACTAAGTATTAACACTATGAACTACGACAAATTAAATTTTATATTTACCGTTCGCTGTACCGCTATTTTCTACACCACTGTCTATTTTACTCTATTATTAAAAGGTGGCTCTGCTGTCGTCTCCACTAGTCCAGTTCTTCATCTTCGTCCATTAATATTGTTTCTACACCCGTTACGTTACATTGTCTAACTAAATGTTCACAATAATACAGATCTTCCGGACTCTTCAAAATTTTTCTATTTGTCAAATGCTCCGATAATGTGATTGATAAATTTCGTCTTTTGACCAGACTTCAATAGTTATTTTCCTAACAAGTGCGGAAAGTTATACTTTTCCGCACGCAATTGCAGTTGCCCGAACGACGCGAAGCGGAGTTCGGGAATGCAATTAAGTAGGGAAAAGATACTTTACGCAAGTGTTAGGAACAATATTTTTTCTACAAGCGCCTAGAATTAAAAAAAAATTAGCAAAAATATTTTTTTGTCATTAAACTAAAATTTTCTTAGTGCTTCTTAATAAATAAAACATTAGGCTGAAAATAATCATAGTAACCAAGCAAGAATAAATTTTTTAATCATTTTAGCATTTATAAAATCAGTGCGGAAAAGTACAACTCTCCGCACTCAAATGCGTACTTTTCCGCACGCTTGTAGAAAATAGTAGTTTACCTAACAAGTGCGGAAAGTGATACTTTTCCGCACGCGATTGCAGATGGCCGAACGACGCGTAGCGGAGTTCGGCCAGCAATCGCGTGCGGAAAAGTCACTTTACGCACGTGTTAGGTACACTATTTTTTCTACTAGCGTGCGGAAAAAACACAAAAGCTAACATCAAGAAACATTTATTATTAAATACATCAACAAATTAATTATTATTAATATTAATATTAAATGTGCAATTTGTGGCATTTTGCAAATTAATTGCAGAGGCTAAAATGTTTTCTAACGAAGTCAGATTTCGGTTTGTTGCAACTGTGGCCATGGTAACTTGGCTGGAAGAGGTCATTCTAGAAGGCTTTTCTGGTGACAGCTGCTGACTAGTGGAAGGGCCAGCGACAGCGTCACTGAAGTTTAATATTTTATTTACTTTTCCGCACTAGTGCGGAAAAAACTTTTTTCCGCACTAGTGCGGAAAAGTGACTCTTTCAACACTAAAATGAGTGCGGAAAAGTGGACTTTTCCGCACGCTAGTAGAAAAAATAATTAATTGTCACCTTTAACTGAATCCAAATTTCGATGATCTTCTATATTCCCGGTTTATCTATTTTTTATAATTTAATGATAACGTTCTTAATTATCTTTTTCAATACCTTAACTTGATTGTAATATTTTTTATATATTAAAAATATGTTTTTCTGCCTTTTTTAAACAGCTCAATCTTTTCTTCTCGTATCATTATTTTTTAACCCCTTATCTCCTAGCAACCCTTTTTTAGTTCATTTTCTTATCACAATTTAAATATTGCCGTAAAAAGATATTAAGCTATTTCACCATAACTTATTTCATTTATTTATTTTTGGTTTATAATTATCAACTTCTATAAATTACGATAGCTAATGCTATGTTTAATAATTTTTCCTTACAATTTTACTTATTCTATTCACATTATTCTTCACCTAGTGAATTTATTTGTTTATAAACTTATTTATAGATTTTGTTATTCGTATTTTCATATAGTTTATAAGATAGTTTATTATTACTATTTAGTATTTAGTTTAATGTAGAGTATAGTTCATAGTTATTATTTTTAGCATAGTTTATAGTCTAGTTTAATTTTTATTTAGTATTTAATATAGTTTGTATTGTAAATATTTTTTTTTATACCAATTTTTTTTTATTGTCCCAAGACTGACAATGTTTATTTTAAATTTCCAAATATACAGCTATTAATTATCTGGCTACTTCCTGTTAATAATAACTGATAGGTAAATATCAATTTATTTATTTTACAGTTTACTCATTATATTGAATAAACCTTTATAATACACATTCATTTATTACAATATATTTAACCTCCTACTGTGCATTAGATAATTTGTAGCGGATAAGTAAAGAAATAACTTCCTTTCAAATTGCGTAACACCTAATAATACGTTAAACATAAGCCCAATTTTTTTGCGGTATCCACCTAATTGTTTTCTTACAACTACAATCGATAATAAAAAAATGTCAAATAAACATGAGCTGTACTTAAATAATGTAATTACGTAACACAAAATTTAATTATTGCATCATACAAGACAACTGTTAATTATAAAACCGAAAATGACTCCAATTTTGGTAAGAAATAACTTGTATTTGTTTGTAGCGAGCCTCCTTCTGAATACTTAAATTATACGTATGAAGTTACACGAAATTTTTCGATAATTGTTTCTGGTTTGTTTTTAAGTGCAACTGTTGTAGTTCAAGTGTAATTCGGGCGTCTGTTTTGAAACATATGTCGTTATTTTTAATTTACATAATTTATAAAATGTGTCCGAATTATACCAGTCTTATTGAATAACTAATATCAACCAGTTAAAAATAACATCAAACCATGTTTGAAAGCAAATTATTCACAAACAATTCTTGGTTCAGTAATTTTAGTCACGAATTAAGGTAAAAATTAAGAATTTCTAGAGCAGTGATGAAAAAAAATATAAATGAACTAAGAGAACAGGACAACATATTTAAATAAAATATGAAAGAAAAAGAAGCAGAAAAGAAAAGGTCTCTAGAAATAGAAAAGCTGACAAATTAAGTTGAAAAACTAACAAAAATAATAAAGGAAATGACCTCATCTCCTGAAAAAATTGAATTACCAGTAATCTTGGCCAGTAAGGAACAACAATCTAAAGAAAACTCAGAAAAACAAACCGAAAGAAAATACCAAAAAAACAGAAGAACAACCAGAAGTAGACGAAATCAGAAAATAGCTATAGAAAATATGATGAATGAAAGAGATTAAGAATAGGAATTACTAATAGAAATATTAGTAAACAACCGGTTAAATATGTCGGAAAAATAAGTCAAATAAAAATTAAATAAAGGAGGACTAACAAAAAGTAATAAATTGTACATAGAAGAGACGCCAAACATCAAATTGCACACAATAAAAAACTGTAAAGATAGAAAAAGATGTATAGTGATCAAATGATTACTGGAAAAATTCTATGAGACAGAAATTAAGGACGAACTATAGAAAACTGACTAAAGCCACAAAAAGTAATAAGCAGTTATGGAATGAAAAAACATCTGCCCATCTTCATGGTGGAAATGGATGACAGTGAAAAAAAGAAGATTTACAAAAACATAAAGTGAAACCTCTAAGAAGAGGAGTAACACAATATTACAAATGACAAGGATTTTACCAAGATCAAACCATATTCCACACCGATCAATATAATCTACGGAAATGGCTACTGAGCTCAAGACTACAAAAGAACAAAAGAACGATAAAGAAAACTGCCCTGGTAAACTTCAGAGGATGCCCAAAATTTCCAAGGGAAACGACGAATTAAAGAATTGGTTCTAACCAACCAAGACAAACAGAAGAAAAGTTGGACTGAGATACAAAAGAATATATCAGTAAAAGTATCATTACAACAGACAAACTGACAAGAATTTGTTTGTAAATATTCTAAATTAATTTGTACATAGGAAATTAATTTATCAAAACTCATCGAAAAGGTAAGGCAAGTGCGCAGGTGTGCTGGACTGAAGTGGAATAAGCCCCTCGAATTTTACCTTATTTTGAGAGGAATAATTTGGAAACCGGAAGGCTTGGACTAATACTTGAACTGAAAAGCTACTTGAAGTAAGCACTTCTAATATAAATATATAACTCTAACAGTAGTTGATTTCATAGTCTTTTTGTTTTACTATCAAATATCATTCAGACTATGCAATAAAAGATCTTAAGGAAGGTAAAGGAAATTCAAATCATGATAGAAACCCAATAAAAGATCCTGGTTTTGGAGAGAACACTACCAGTGGAGAGAACACTACCAGTTGGGTAAAATATACTCCACAGATTCTGATACCCCCAAAATCAAGAAACTTCATTTCCACCTGTGGATATAATCCGGATGTTTGTACATTCTAATGCACCTATACAATTTGGAAACCTATTAGTGTTGTAGAAATTTTGGGTTATGGCTTTCATTTCATCTACTGTGGAAGGCAATTTTATACAGGGTGTTTCATTGGGAAACGTCAAAATTTTAACTCTGCATTGGGGGCACCAAGGTGATTCTAAAACCCCCAAACGTCGGGTTTGTCGCTCTTTATAACCGAGATACAGGGTGTTTGATTCATTTTGCCCATATACTTCTTGCTTCATATCTTTTAAACCAACCCTGTATATATTTTTTATATTTGGTACATGTACTAACTCTATTGATTTTTTAAGCTCTTTTTAACTACAGCAAAAGATTTTAAAAATTCAAACATACAGGGTGTTGTTTTCCAGCCGACCGAATTTATAAATTTTTACTAGAGCCAGACCTGGAATTTCTTTATCGTTAATACATCAATCGATTTATCAGGATAGAGTGAGTACATGTCGCAAATATATTAAATATATACAAGGCGGTTTAAAAGTTATGAAGCAAGAAAGATATGGGCAAAATGAATAAAACGCCCGGTTATAAAGAGCGACAAACACTACATGTGGGGGGGTTTTTAGTATCACCTTGGTGTAAACTATGCACAGTTGAAATTTTGACGTTTCCCAATGAAACATCCTGTATAGCGATCCATACATTCCAGCCAAGACTCTTTTAACGTTCCAAATGTATCTACTTACTGTTGCCTTGTTTACTTTCAGAAAATCGCCAGTGACTTGTAGAAAAATGCCCGTGGCGTAAAATCTAAATGCCATGAAGACAGTCTCTTTGAGATTCAAGGCCAGTGGCAGATTTAGGGGGGCTGAAGGGGTTGCAGTCCAGTGCGGCAGATTCGAGAACCAGCAAATTTTCTTTTTTTCCTTTTTCTATTGTGGCTTTTTTCTATCGTCGTGTTAGAGTGTTGTGTTTTTTTTAGTGAGGCATGCATCATGCTACAAAAGTATTCATCTGAATAAGTGATAACTTAATAATTAAGTCACAGTCATAAGAAAATCATTTGATAACGATAACTCGTGTAAATGGATAGCCGCTACGCAGTGCTCGCGGTCCTCCTATGCGTTATTGGCACTACTGTTTCAATAACTGAGATTTTATTCGCAAGATCTCAAGGTTATATTTGATGGTGGTGTTTACTGTTTTTATTGTAGAACAGATGAAGTGACGATTTAAGTTGTTGTTGGTCTGTTGATGAACTAAGTTTGATGAACGAATAACCTCCTTGTCAACAAGGAAATAAAATGAGAGGGGGAAAAGCTGACGGTAACCCTGGAATGTGCCAGTTATGTCGAAAAAGAATCAGATTCGCCTCAAAATGATTTCCGACAAAGAGATGACATAATTGGCGCTTTCCCGTGCGTTTTGGATTAGACAGTGGTGCTATCCCGGTTTACCGGAGGTTGAGGGTAAGAATGTGCATATTGTTGGGGGGAGGTGGCAATGTACAATCAGTCCCTAGGCGGCAAATATCTGAATCCGCCACTATTCAAGGAATGATTCCTAAAAGTATAAAATTATGTGAAACGTTTATCAATTTCACTGCATCAAAACCTATTTGTGGGAGATATTGTGAAGGATGCAACTTGTTTTAAAAGTCGAAATCTTTTTAGAAAATCAGTCATTGTCCATTTTTCGAATTGATTTTTTCTCACTCTGTAATTCTGGCTCGTGTACAATATTAACTATATAACTCCAAAAAACCTTCGTCATCTGTGATATCTTCTACATAGGCAATTTTATAAATATTTTTCTCAAAGCAGCAATAGTAAATATTCATGTATATTCCTGAATATTTTTTTTTTGCGAAACTACCAAACTAAACTTGTTCAAATGTAGGAACTTGACGACTTTGTTGAGCTCGATGTTAAACCCGGTTTCCATATTGAACTCTTATTGTACAATACAATAAACCGGTTCAAACCAAGTTAATTGTAATCTTAAATTGAAGTTGGATTGTACAACCGGCCATACGTTATTCATTTTGCGCCGCTCCTGTCCTTTTATTTAACAGTTGATTTAATAAAAAAAAATGTATATAAAATGAGAATTTAACGAATTGGCTGAAAACAAGGGATTGGTAACACAAAAAAATCAAATTAAGAATGCACATAAAGAAAAAAAGGGTGTTTAGCTAATTAAACCAAACAAAAGAATTTGATCTTAGACCAAGTGCACAAGCCCCTATGAGCCAAACGCATATCTTATTACTAAAAAAAAATCTACAACTGAATGCCGGGGAACTAGAAGAATCCCCATAAAAATGATTGCTCAACTTTGCCCCAAAAGCCCAAATACAATCAGTCATAGCAGTACGTAAATAAATCAGTCAAGTGCGTGTCGGACTTCGCACATTTAGGGTTCCGTACCAAATGTAAAATATAATCCAGCTGTGCAGAGGCAGGATTCTTAATGGACTTTAAAATTTTAATCGAACTAATAAGTTAAAAAAAAATAAAAAGAAATGAAAAGAAGAAAAAAAATATGAGACGAAAAATGCGTTTCTTAACAAAATTAATAATAGATAAAAATATTAAAATATCGAATATCACAATCCGCATATATACTTACATATATTAACAAATTTTGAAATGCAACGAACAAATTTGTTGATATCAGCGTAACCGACAAAGATAGAAACAAATTATGAGATGAAAAATTCGTTTTTTAATAAAACTAATACGATTGCACAGATAAAAGTAATAAAATAGAATATCACAATTCGCATAAATACAAAGGTACGGAACCCTAAAAATGAGGGAATGTAAATGAAAAAATCGTATTTATTAATATATTGGTATTTTTTGTCAAATATACGTAACAATAAACATTATCACCAAATTTCATAGGTCAATGGAAAGTTAAAAAATACTTCGGTACAAAATTTTGTAAAAAATGCTGACTTTGTCGGCTTCTCCTGCCTACGCTTTGCAATATTTAAAAAAAAAATTATAGTTTCTACTTTCAAAGTGGAATTGGAAGATAATTTTTGTCGAAAAACCAATCAGTTGGTTTGCAAAACTGAGACCGCACGAATAAATGAATAAAAACTTTATTTTGATTCTGAAGAGAGATGTATATGCTCATTTATTCATATCAAAACTTTTATTATTACATTTAAACAAAGGATATATATTTAGATCAAATTTATTTGAATTACTTTTGTACAATTTATATTTTTGAAACTTGAAAAATGTACATTGTTTGTTCGTTAACTGTTTACTTTGCTACCGACATTATTTAATTCGCGGTCATTTAACTGAAAAAAGAGAATATTTTTCTCTAATTGGAGAACATCTTTTATCAAGACATGATAATCGACTCATGGATGCGGCCGGTCGTCTCTGTGAAGTGCCACTACTCAAAAAACCGTTAAAACGTCACGAGATACGTAACATAATTTGATTGGTTAAATAGAGTGATGTGTTAGTTTTGAGAGGCAGCATTTAGGTAAAATTAGTTAGATGAATAATTTTGGATATAATATTTGGTTGCCATGTACAGAAGGAAAAGAGAAAAGGACGTAAAATTGAGATTAAACATACTGCGTAATCGTTGGAACGATATTTCTAAAGATTTTACAATGACGTGGTAATTTACAAGTCAAAACATATTAGGATGGAGATTCGCATTCTGTTTTATTGTATTTATCGAAAATATGATTTGAATATAAATTTAAAAATATTATGATTTTAATAAGAAATCTGGGTAAATTTTAAGACAAAGTTATCCATGCCTTGACCGGTGCTCAAATTAAGACGTTTTTTAATATTGTTCATGTAAGTTCAACTATTCATTTTACTGACCTGTTAGGTTCCTTTGGACTTCCGCTGAAGAGCTAATACCAAAAAAATTGCTACCATCTTTTCATTTTAAATATTAATCCAGTTCTGCGAATCAAACGACTACAATTCATTCAATTGAATTAATTGGGATTAAACTCCAGAGAACGCTAATTAAATCAATTTATATTTCCTAGTTGAATGGGTTTTAGTATTTCATGAAATTAAATTCAATCTATGTCACATCTAATCAACCACGTATTTTTATTTGGTGTAAAAAGTACGAAATAGTTAAAAAATAAATAATTATATAACGTGGCCCGCTAATCTTTTCTGTCTAGATTAAATGTTGAAAAATATTTTTATTCCGTCCCAATTTATGTCGTTTAAGCGTTTTATCAGGATCCACAGAGTATCCTGTATTAATTGAACAAAAATATTTTTTTTATTTTTTATTTTTCCTATTTACAATAAACAGTCGTGTTCTTTAATTATTTATTTATTGGTTTACGTTTATATATTTTTTATTTATCGTTTACTAATTTACATTAGAGTGTTACGGTGTCTTAATTAATAAACTAATCAGGATCATTATTCAAGAATTCGAAATCGTTACCAGCCACTTAGAAATATGTGGATGAATTCCAGGTAATCCACTATCATTTCCCAGCCAGCGCCAGCTCAACGACTTCCATACAGGGTGATATTATTAACCAGTTACATAGATATTAATTTTTACTCCTTTCAACTATAATCATTAAATTGGACCATTGTACCCGCGTAAATTATTACCAAGAATTAAATGTAAATTGACGAGGCATTGTTACAGTTTGTGAAGGTGTGATATGGACTCTGGTGGTTATTATCGACGTTGCTTGGGTTGTGATGATTATCGTAAATTTTCAAGGTTGTTATAGTGGATTTTGATGGTTTCTGTCCATTTTCATCAGAGATGGTACTTAAATATTCAAATTGACTAAAAATTGACCTTGATGGTTCTTACCTATTTTTGGTACATTAGTTTTCTAAAAGTATAAATTCAGTTACTGAATTCTTATAATACATTTTACTGTTAAAATTACCTTCACCTTATTACCTTATTTTATTTTTGGCCATTTTTTTTCTCTATGGGTTTTTATTCTTACCCTGTAAAATCCGATTTGCATCCAAATACTGACCGACTACGTGTTTAATGTTAAAGATTAGGTAAAATGTTTTCGAACTCACTAATGTCTTGCCGATTATTCTTAAAAGCAATAGCCTATTAATACTATTTTAAAGACATTCCATACTATCTCATTTACAATGATCAGATCACTTCGTGTAGGATCGTATGTTTCCGTACCAATTTCGGTCACACTTTTAACGGTTGCTCTTAGTTTGTCCGTCGAGGACAGGAATGTAAAGCTTAATGCGTTTTACTTGTAAATGATTATTAATCTCGAAGTGTTTAAAATTGAAAACACGGCTACAATATTGTCAAAGAGTCGTTTTATACTTGGGTGTTACTCTTTTATTAAGCGATTTTGCATTTTTTTTAAACTACCTTATCTTGACTTTTATCTCATTAAAACGTTAATGCGAAATCTATTTCGTCTATGACATAATCAAGGTTTTTATTTTTATTTCACCTTGAACAATTCACTCTAGAATGTCTACTTTTTGGAGCAAATTCAGACCCCAAAATACGCTAATCTAATTTTTTAGCCCGGGAAAATTTTTCCCGCCTAGACCGTCAAAAACGGTCCTTACCGGTTTTTTATATCCATTTAAGACAGTAATAAAAACCAACCAACTCAAATTAAGAACATTTATTGAATATATTATTACACATATGAATAAAGGAGCTTGGCCCTCATTTTTACATCTAAATCTACATAAGAAAATTTAAGGTTCATTCTGACAAAATTGTGTTGTTACCCATATTATCTTTTCGTTAATTTTTTATGGTATTCAATTGAATTCGATACAACTAGACAACCTGTTAAAATTTCAGATTTATAAGTATATCCAATCTTTAGATATTCAATATTAAACACAGCGTTTCACTGAAAAACGTTTGCCGACTCGTGACGTCATTCTGCATAAACTGTACAGGCCGCCACATTTATAGACTATTAAATATGTTTCAAATTAAGGGGGAGAAAGGAACAATTGCCTTTATAGTTATTTATTGTATAAGTTGTTACGTTTTATTTGAAAAAATGTGTTTTTGAGGAACACAAGAAATAAAAATCTATCAAGTTAAATTTAAATAATTATTTGAGGCGAAACGCAGTAACAGTTCACCGACTATTGTTTGATTTATATCGCGCCAGAGCTTTTGTAACGCCTAATAAAGCACAAAATCGTTCGATGAGATGAACCCAAATAATCACTATAATAAATCAATAAATCTACAAAAATCAGCAGAGTGAACATACCCTTCTAATCAGCTACAATAATTAAATTAATTAACTTACCAAAACTGGTCCAGTGTTGCGCCTGGACCAAGACCGAATTTATTTCTCTTAGTGAAACACACTGTTGCTTGTGTACTGGTTCCCCATTGTTTGAACAACGGCGTCTCCTGACATTATCTAAAACTTATAATAAACATTAGTTCAGATTTAGTAATTTTGGTTACTTCTAGATACAAACAAAATAAATGGCCGAAAATTTAGAAGAACAAATTTATATTACTTAATTATTAAATTCAAATATAGTTGGGAAGGACAAGAAATGGGTACTTAAATCTAATAAAAATACAAATTTAACACTTTTATTTAAAGCAAAGAATCAAGTTAACTTAAGTTAATTGAATGTATGAATTTATAGTGCAAAAAAAATCAATTACCGGTTTACTCTCCTTTCGTCAGTCCCCACTGCACTGGACAATCGTGCATAATGACCGAAACAGAAACCCATCATAACGGCCCACGATGAACTCCGAGCAACATAGAAAGAAACTTAAATGGCGGGATTCCAGAGAACTCCCTCACAAGAATGCAGTCGGCCAAGGGCGGTGTCCTTTTACTAGGCATAACCCGACTATACTTGAAACCTAAAAATATTCCTTACCAAAATAGGCTAAGGAGACACAGAAAACACTTACCCCTCGAAGATGGCAAACTCGGACACGTGGTGGGCAACGGCAAGGTTCTAATCCCCAAAATTGGTAGAATTCTTAGTAAAGAGAAAGCCACGACAAGGCTTAACCAAAACAGAATTCGTTTCTTAACGATGGTAGGTAAAAATCTAGCCTAACGCTGACTTGAAAAACAATTACACACCAAATCACCTCTACTCGTCTCGTCCAAAATTATAAAAGAATGAGTGCTGAAACATGCTCCAGACTCACGACACTTTCGTTATCTTTCCGCTCACATGCCTCGTACGTAGATCGTACAATAAGCGCAATGGTTACACTACCACTCATATATTCCTCACCGCAAGATGTATACAACTAAATAAAATATACCCTATAAACAAATAAATGCATTTTCGGAAAAACACGAATTATTAAAGGTAAAATAAAACAAATAATTATATTTACAATTAATGGCAGCGTTATAAAAGGAACAAAGGACAGCCAAATCTGAGAATTAAAAGGCCAGACGATATACATTGCGATTAATCAAAAATAAACTTTGCGTTAAGGGCTCACAACAACAATAGCGTTAGGACCTCAATACACGGAATATAAAAATAAAAGCATTTGAAATAAAATTAAATTTTGTTGTGAAAAATAGAAATAGAACCGTAACAAAGTGTTTTATATAGCATTTTATTCGAACAAGAATGTTTAAACGCGAGCGTTTAATAATAAAATGTAGTACAACGTTTTATCCACAATCACCTTCGTTTAGAATCAGAATCGTGGAAATTTTTCATCAAAAAATGATTTCACATTTTGCTCTGATAGCAGCTGTAACCTACTCAAAAATCACTGAAATTACTTACAAAAATATCGGGAATGGTTGCTATTTATTTTTCATTATTCCACTAGTGTAATAAAGTAATTTCATTATTCCACTAGTGGATAAAGAGGTACTTTATATTCATAAGTGTGGATAAAAATTCAATTATAAAGTGATTGTGGGTAAAATGTTTTTGGTTTAATATGTTAGTTAGGGACCTAGATATGATAAAATCACAAAGTGCCCCCTTTTTCGGGATTGCGTTTTTAAGAGCCGACCGATATTGGATCTTTAACTTGAAAGCGATACTTTGTCGATAATAGTTCTATACCGGGTATCCCAGATTTTTTCATACAGACAATATCTCGGTTAAGGTTTAAAAAAAAATTGAAAAAAATTGTACTTATCTCAAACTTATATGTCTTTGAAGGTATTCTGTCAAATTTAACTTCTGTAAAACTAATATTCTACTTTTGAAATATAGTTTTTAGAATATGTAGTTCTTTTTTACCTCTCGCCCTTCAGATAAGAGAGGTATAGGAATCATGCTAAAAATTGGGTAGTGAGTTTTCAATGGATAAACACGTTTTGGGGTCCCTAGAATACGATTTTAATATTTTCGCGATGATGTCTGTGTGTGTGTGTGTGTGTTAGTGTGTGTGTGTGTGTTAGTGTGTGTGTGTGTGTGTGTGTGTGTGTGTGTGTGTGTTTGGATGGATGTTGTAGTAACGATAACTCAAAAACTACTGAATAAAAAAATTTGAAATTTTGCATACAGGATTCTGATACCCTAGATTAGATCTGATTAGATTTTGGTGCCAATCGCACAACCGGAAGTGGCAGTTGCTATGGGTGATGACGCCATTATTATAGAAAACGGCAATAAAGTTTTACACATATATTTTGTATACGCTACAGTTTATTTTCATCTCATTAAAATTTTCTAAACTTTTGCCATTGTTGCCAGATTTACAAAAATATAATTTTTTTTCATACTTTTTTGTGTCAACCTGTAAATTTTTGATTCAAAAATGGCGAGAGGTCATGTGCTGGCCACATCAGATTTTTTTTAAAGGATGGTAGAATTGTAGCTTGCAAACCCAGCGATTTACAACTTTGTTTCCTTTTATACCAAGATGAGGTGGTACCCATAGACAGCCGCCTTCAGCTGGAATTTCTGATACAGATCACTAACGGATTCTTGGTATAAAAGCAGCATTAGGGAGTTAAAAAAATCAGAAGAGTGTTTAGTTTGAATTCTTATGATAGTTCAAGGCTTCCGAAATTGCATAAAGTTCTACAGTTAAGTTTGTGAAATATTCAGTAAGTTTAAATTTATAAGTACCGGTGGAAGTGACTACAACTGCAGCTATTCAGGGTACATAAAAGCTTAAATTTTGACACATACATTAAAGAGGTGTCCGGTAAATTCTCCGCCATCAATTCACCGACATCAATTCATCGCCTCAGGAATTCATCGCCATTAATTCACCGCCTAATTAATTCACCGCTGAAAAATTTAATACTTGATACACTGATACTACAAACAAAATTTCGCAATTTTTTTTAAAAATAAAATACAGGGTGTTTCGGGAGGAAAGGAAAATATTTCAATGAGTGATTCTTGGGTTTGTGAAATACAGGTATTGAAGTTTAACACAAAAATTGGTTTTTTATTAAAACGAAGTGAAATACAAAAAAATGTCAATAGACGACAAAGTTGTATTTTTAGCTGCTTCATCAAAAAAAAAAGACTCCGTGTCCTATATTTCTATTGTCAGCAGTATTCCTGGAACTGCCTCCTGGTACGCCATTGTTTTATTTAATTTTTTTCGGATTAAGCATTTTTAATTACAACTTTTTCGTCTCTTGACATTTTTTCGGTTTTCTACTACTTTTTATTTAGGTATATGATCTTTTTTCTAATCCGGATTATATGTACCTACTACTATCATAAACGTTTATTGTAAGGATTATTATTTTTTCCAATTAGGGTAAAATACAGAAATTTTGGGAATTTGCAAATAAAGATCAAATCCAACACTTGTTTACCTGCTTAATCTGGTTAATCGCTTAAGGGTAAAACTTTATTTAAATTTCATTTCATTTTTGAATCATTTGTTGTTTACATGTGAAGTTGTCAAGTTGTCTAAGCATTCTTTATAATCTCAAGTTTTTAAGATCAATACTGTAGAACGCTCTTAAGTGAATCGTTAGTATCAAAATGGCTCTTCAGTTTCTTACAACCGAAAAAGGCAAAAGAAAATTGTGCGAAGTTGGTAACTGCTTCTTTAAGGATAAGACAGTTGACGAAAAAACACACTGAAGATGTGAAAAATATCAGAAAACGAAGTGTCCAGCCCGCGTGACTACAGTAGAAGATCAAATAGTGAGACGCTGGAAAGAACACAATCATACTGGTGATGCAGGTAACGTTGAAGCTGCCAAGATTATAGATGTGGTTCGAAAGGATGCGAAAAACACAAGAAATACGCCGCATTTTATATTATCGAGTGCTTCTGTGGGATGTAGCCAAGCTGCTGCTGCAAAACTACCAAACGTGAGTAATCTCAAACGATCCGTGAGAAATATAAGACAAAGAAAAGATGACGGTTCTGCTATTCCGGGGCATCGTAGTGAAATTGTATTCCCCGAAGACTACAAAGTTTCCCTAAATGGAGAAACATTTTTGTTATTTGACTCTGAATACGGCGATGAGAACAGAATTCTAATTTTTTCCACTAGGCGGAATCTTCAACTTTTGGCACGAAGTGAGAATTGGTACGTAGATGGTACTTTTAAAACAGTTCCTCACTTATTTTATCAAATATTTACCCTTCATGGATTTAAAAACAACCTTTCGATGAACTTAGTCTACTCTTTGCTGCCAAATAAACGCGAAGAAACTTACGCTATTTTCTTTAGAAAATAAAGAAATTGGAACCATCTGTGTCACCAACTTCTATAACAACAGACTTCGAAAAGGCGATATTAAACGCCGTTAAAGCAGAATTTCTTTAGACTTTGGTTCGGTTTTTATTATATTTTCCTCATTCTCAACAGACATTTCTGAAGTTCCAGGAAGTAATAAGTTACTAATTATTTGTAAAAACCGTGATAGTCATTTCAATATGTGGATCGTAACTCGATTTGTTTGGCTATCAAAAAACTTTGGTCCTACTTTTGGTTAAGTCTGATATTTCCTTTCAAACAGGATCAAAAGGCAGACTTATAAATATTTTTTCTGGGGTATTTCTGGAAGGGTTAAGACAGTATGGAAGTATTTACTAGAATCTTTTTCTCAATCATTTTAACTCAGCAAGAAGTAGGAAAGATATAATTTAACGATAAAACTCCGTTTTTATATATAAAAAAAATAACAACAAGCTGACGTTTTTATGAAAACTTAACGGCTGCTCGAGATTTGATAAAAGTTGTTTGAGACGTGTTAAAATCTGTTCGAGGCCTGTTAAAAGCTGTTCAAGACCTGCTAAAAGCTGTTCGAGATCTGATAAGGTCTCTAATAACTTTTAACAGGCCTCGGACAGCTTTTATCAGGTCTCGAACAGTTTCCAACAGGTCTCGAACAGCTTATAAGAAGTCTCGAACAGCTTCCAACAGGTCTCGAACAGATCTTAAACAGCTTATAAGAAGTCTCCAAAAGGTCTCGAGTAGCTTTTATTAGATCTCGAACAACTTTTAACAGGTCTGGAACAGCCTTTAACAGGTCTTCAACCACATTCTTAGAATTTATCTTGATCCGCTTAGAATTTAACGCAATTTTGCCCGAATAATCCTTAAATTTTCGTATGGAGGTTAACATGTAAAAATGAGGGTTTTTTGTTTTACATTCGGTTTAGGTCCTTTACTCTTATTTACATTGTTGTCTTGGAATATATTGCTTTTACTACTATGCACAATGTACTATTTTTTTCTATTTAGCCTCTATAATGAAGTCATAATGTACCGCCTTTGTCCGATTATAAATTAACAAACATATACAGGAAAAATTGGTCAAAACTACTATCAACCATGATTATATTGAAGCTGATTTCAGTTTTGGAAGAAATTTATGCCTTTACTGGTCAAAAGATCAAATCTAACTGTCAAATAAATATTAATGAACAAAGTATCAACACCCTTGAAATGAAAGCCTATTTAGGTTTAGACATAGATAAAAATAGCTGAAGAAAATATAGAAAGGGATAACAGTAGCAGGAATCAGGAAAGCAGAAATGAAAGTGAAAAATAGGAGCGGTTAAAATTTTTTTTGTCAATTTATATCTGTTGCTAAAAATTCCAAACTTCACCATTAGTAGCTTTTAATATTTTATTAAATAAACTAAAATTCAAAAAAACCCGACGCGCCATCTGTATAGTTTTTACAAATCGTCAAAAAGCATTCCTAAACGACCCGAAAAAAAAATGATACAAACCGCATATTATAACTCCGTTAATATCGTAGGTAGTTTTCGAAAGAAAATTACAATCTGTTAAAAGACGACTCGAAATTGATCATTTAGGACCCGATATCAAACTTGTAATCATATAAAATAACCCTATCGGCGCGCTCAAAGTAAAAAGATTTAGAAAAACTTATGTCTCCGCACTTTTAAAATGTCATTACGATGATTCCTCTGTATTTAGAGACCCATTTTTCAAGTATTGATATTAAACCTAAGGCCATTAGCTTTACTAAACGTGATACAGGTGATCAAAGACGTACCGCATCTATTTTAAAGGGATACAATTTAAATTTTTTGAGGCCTACAAAAAGCATTTTAATAAAGAATGCCAAAATATTTAAATAGTTTTATTTAGTAGGAAAGAATGATTAAAACCAATAAGGAACGGGATAAGAGTGGATTACAGACTAAATTATCTATAGTCCTTTCAAATTAGATGAAAAACCGCTGATTAAACGAAAATTCTTCCCACAACAATGTGACACTGGTCAAATTGAAGGTCTTGGTCTCCTGACCAATAATTTCATAACTTGGAGTCAAAAAAATGGTGCGTTTCGACAAAAATACATATACATGGTGGCCACGTTTTTAATAAGAGTGTATTGTTAACTTCTAAGCCATACTATAACGTCGGTTAAATGGAGAAAAAGTTGGTTATTTCTAAGCATCATCTAGCGGTGGAAACTATCTGGCCAAATTCGATTATTACGGTTTTATGGTTAGAAAGTACCAAAAAATATTTCGTAGGATTTTCATTCAATAGTAAATTCTCTTTAATTTGAAGTTTTCGGATTTTCCATCCAACATTTCGAATCCCACGACCACCCTCACAACTTATTTTTTTTAATACGGTGCTGGATATTACACTATTCGAAATCATTTTTTATCATGAATCCAGAGATGAGTCATAAAATGTCATTCAAAGACAGTTTTCGACCTAACGTAACTTAACACTGATAATAAGTTCAATACAGATCAGTACCAATAAAATTTGGATTACGGTCCATATTATCCGAAAACTGTCTTTGAATGACATTGTATGATATACCGCTGGATAAAACGTTATTGCAAAAAGTGTCATAAAGCATCCAGGTCAGTATTCAAAATAAAAAAGTTGAGGATGGTCCGGAGAATACGAATCGTGGGATAGAAAATCTGATAACGTAAAATGAAAGAGAATATACTATCGAATGAAAAATTTAAAAAATATTTTTTGGCAGTTCTAAAAAGAAATGAAGGAAAACCAAATAAACGTAATGATCGAATTTCGTTCTTTCGTCATATTTTTGATTAGTTTCCACCGCTAGATAATAATAATTTAACCGACCTTCTAACTTCAAAGTTACCAATACAATCCCATTAAAAAAGCGGCCACCCTGAATATCAAATTGTGGGGATTTTTCAATTTTCCACATTGTTGTGGGAAGACTATGCATTTCCAAGAAAAATGTAACACAGACGGATTTTAGGTAATTAAATTCTGTACAACTATTGTATTAGGCGTTTTTTCGATTTACTAATAGTTTAGCTTCCTTTTGTGTAGATCTATAGTACAAATAATGCATTTTCGAAGAAAATATTATGGGATACTTGCACAACATAAAATTCCCTATAACTTTTGTATTTCACTTTATTCGAATTCCTCACCGTTCCGCCGCTAGAGGGCGAAAAAAATACACATGTAGGATTTTTTTGACTATTAGGACAAAGAATGCACTTTAGTGCAAAGCGTTTTATTGCAAAGCTATAGAACATCAAATTCCCTACAACTTTTACGTCAAACGTTTTTTCAGATTTCCCTGTAGTTTTGGCGGTAGGGGCGCCAATGGAATTTCTTTTTCACACCATTTTTTTCTTATAAGAATTTTAAAATAATCAGAAAGCAATTGGAATTTACAGTATATATGAAGGGGATAGTGGCAGTTACTGCAGAGAAAAAAAAATTATGATTACGCAAAATATTCTGACTTCAAGCTATTATAAACCAGTTTAGATTCAATAAAATATTTAAAAACGCTATTAAAATGTTTATATTAAATCAGTTTTCGAACAAAAGACATATTTTTGTCAATTGTCAAAAAAATACACCTATCATTTTAAATATATAAACTTTTGTTTCGGTACGTCTATGGATTGAGACACAGATGGTACGATTTTGAAGGCAAAAGGTAATAAGTGGCCAAGATATTATTAGTCTCACCACTAATTTTCTTCGAGTTCTTTCTTTTGAAACAATAATCGAATGCTTTTTCATTTTGTTTATTGATTTATTGTGGTACATTTGATGTTATTTCTTTTATAATTCGTTGTCAATTTGTCAAAAATTATTTTGGGTTCTATTTAAAATATACACTTGTTTCAATTTCACGACAAACTATTTCGATGTTCTGAAAGGGAATTATAAAATTTTAATTTTTTATTGATAACCCCCTAAGAAGCTCAAATAAGAAGCGAATACATCACTGAATTTGTCTTTAAATTCTCTATCAATATTTTTTAACCACAACGCAGGTCCGTATTGAAAAAACAAAAGTTTTTCTTATAATTTTTTTTTATATTATTTGAAATGAAGACGAAAAATAGTTATTTATGCAACAAGTGTGTAAAGTGATACTTTTTTCATGAATGTTTCACATGAGTGAAAAAAGGCACTTTACACACAAGTTGCATACAATATTTTTTCTACTACCAGAATTTTTATGTTCAAAAATAGATTTCGCATGCAAGAGCTTAACAACCTATTTTAAAAACTCTTAAAAGTTAACCAGTTGATTTCTGGCACATAGAACCTTGGCAAGATAAGAAACATAAGGATATTGCAAAAAATGTGTTGCACATGTACAAAAGTTATTTTGAAAATTTCATTTTACTTTACGCACTAGTGAAAAAAAGTTAAACTTTACGCACTCTTTAGCGTGCGTAAAGTAAGTACTTTACGCACGGTAGTAGAAAAAAAGCCATTTTTGGTTTTCCTTGCATAATAGGAAAATGACCATTATTGTGCTATTTTTGTTTGTATTTCAACTATTGTCCTGACATGTGGAAGCAGGAATCTTTTATACACACCTTACGCTAGGTTCTATACGTGAGGTAGTGCAGGACTCACCCCTGATCACTCTATAAGGTTTAGTACCACTTTGGCCGTTCCCATTTCGGCCGTTAAATAAAACAGCTGCTTCGGCTGGTCACCCTTTTTGGAAAGCTAAAATTAATATTAGAGTTGCATTTTGGCCAGTTATGTAAAAAATTTGTTTCAAATAACTTCAAATAAAAAAATCAAGGGGAGAAAGGTCTGGTGATAGCGTAATCCAAAGAATCGGTCTCTTGTTACCAATCCAATTATTGTGAAATCTATTATTTAAAAACTACATTACAATACCATTATTACGTGGATCGGCACCATCTTGTGGAAACAACATTTCTAGTCTTTCATTTAATTGAATATCATCAAATAAATCTCTTAATTTATTTAGCAAAAAATTTAAGTAAATTTCATCTGTTAATGTTCCATCAAATAAGTGAGGTCCTGTTAATCATCCATTAAATACCCCACATCAAACATTGATTCCTCACCTCATTTGAAATCGAGTTTCCCTTACCCAATGTGGATTTTCTGAAGACCAGTAATGACTGTTGTGTCGATTTACAACATCATTATTACGGAAACGTAATTCATCACTCCACACTATTCTGTTCAATAGATTTGGATGATCTTCCATCATAATTAGAATGTGTGATATAAATGTTAGTCTTCGGTCAAAGTCGCTTTGTCTCAACTCCTGATTCAAGTGAATTTTATATGGATGATATTTGTGGCTTGCAAGAATTATTTGAACCAGGCACATAAGGCAGTTGACACCATGAATGTCACTCTCCCTCGTTATTTAGCAGTTGTCAGTTATCATTTATTCAATATAACCAAAAAATGTAACATGTATTGAAATCATTTCTTTTAATAAATATCATTAAAAAAAGTAACCAAGTATATTTCCAAATTCAAGAAATAAAGTCACAATAACAAGGGTTAGCTCCCGACAGTACTTACAATTTCCATTTTTACCGACAACGTAGTTGTTTTGAAGTAATGTCTTAGATGTTAAGACAGTGTCATGACCTACAATTGTGTACGTCCACGTGTAAGAGTTTAATTCTAAAGGGTAAGTTGCACCGTATGAATATTTTTACATTAAGATTTGTCAGCAAATCAGGTATGATTTAAAAGATTTATCAAGTCGTTGAAACTTCAGTTAACCTCACAATAATCATATATTTGCACAAAGTGATAGTTTGACAAATCGTACCGGGAAAAATTCGACCTCTTACGATTTACCAATTCAGTTAATACAGGAAATTTATAGAATGTTATCAATGTATTTTGTTGCAGCACTATCTACCTTTGAGGGTATAATTAAGAAAAAGAATGTCTTCTGACGAAAAGAGAAAATATAACCAATGGTCTAAGAAAGATATGCAACTGGCCATAAAAGCGTTTAATGAAGATAAATACGGCTTCAGTAAATACTGCAAATGCTACAATATTCCCAAACCAACATTTCGCCGATACTTAAAATGTCTAAATACAAAACCAAATAACGACATACAATATCATGGTCGATTAACAATGTTTTCATTGGAAATGGAAGAAAAACTGGCCCAACACAGCCTAAAGTTAGAAGAAAGACTCTTTGGTCTGACTATAAGTGATATTCGTCGAATTGCTTTACAATTAGCCAGCCGAAATAAACTTCCTTATACTTTTAGCGTATAACAAGGTATGGCTGGTTAAGCGTGGTTCTATAGTTTCAGAAAACGCCACTCAAACAACCAGAGAAGAGACGCTGGATTTAATAGAAAAAATGTAAACTTTGACATCCATGAGAGAACCGTCGATGCATATGGCTTTACAGCGTTGACTATATTTAATGTTGATGAAAGTGGATTTTTTCTGTACAAAAACTAAACCAAAAAATCGTGGCTAAAAGAGAAAAACAAGTAGGAAATGTTTCCAGCGCAGAACATGGTATTAATCACCATTGCTTGCTGCGTGAATGCTGCAGCCAGATATCTTTCCCCTATGATAATTTACAATATCTGACATAGGATACATTAACGCGGATATTTTCCTGGAGTGGCTTTACTCGTAACGTTAAATGTTCTAATGAAAATAAAATTTTGTTATTGTTGGATGGCCATACAACTCACTCCAAAAATTTGGATGCCATATTATTAGCCAGTGAAAATTGTGTTATCTTACTGCAATTGCCTGGACACACCACTCATCCATTAGACGTAAATTTTGTTAAACCTATGGAAGGCTATTTTATACAAGTACTACAGAAATGGTTGAGGAGCAACCCAGGAAGTGCTGTATCGCAATATAATATACCAGCTATCTTGAGCGAGGCGTATTCTCGATCAACAGCTATATTAACTATCAGTAATGGATTTAAAGCTACCGGAATATGGCCAGTTGATAGAGGCGTCTTTAGTGATGCTGATTTTATGGCTGCTGAAGATTTACTAGGTAATAATGATACTGCTGATGATCGCAATGAAATAGTACCAGAAACAGTTAATGGTGAGTAGAATCTAGTGACTCCAGAGGCGGTACCTCATAATGTGAATGTAATAATTAGACCAGAAACAGATAATTCTGACATTGATGAAGCTACATCAGAATCAACAAACAACGTATCTGTGCAAGAGATTCTTCCTCTTTCAGAACAAGCTAGCAAGGGAAAAAACGTAAGTTGTGTCAGTCCGCAGTTATTTTGAGCAGTACCCCATACAAAAATGAGTTGGAAGCTCGACAAGAAAAAGGTTTAAAAGCAAAGCGTAATTTAAAAAAAGCTTCAACAAGTACTGCTCCTATGAAAAATAAACCAGGCCGTTCCAAAGCTATCGCATCAAAACCATTACAAGGACTAATGACAAAACTTGAAGTGGATGTTCCTATTAAACCGAAAACTGATCGCTTAAAAATTCCAAACCCGTTGTATAAAGGAAGCCCTGTAATAAAAAATATTGAAACATAGGTTAAAGTCAGCTGACTGGTTTTGTTTCATTTGCAAAGAAACCCTGATTGAAAGAATGTTGTGGTGTCTAAAGTGTAACCGTCAGATCCATCAAAGTTGTTCTGGAACGAGTGCTGGTACAAAAGAATATATTTGTCTTGAATGTAAATACACTGTTGCATTTTAAATTTGTATCTCCATAGAAGATAATATATAGGTACGATTAAGCCACCCACCCGTAGGTCAAATCGTACCTTTTGCAGCGTTGTGTAATTTATTTTTTTATACGTTCCTATTATGATTTATGTGAATTTATAATATTTTTATAAAAAAATATGTATTCTAACATATTGTATTTTTTATTTATTGTTACGTTTACCAGAATATTCACTATAACAAAAATTATAAAAAGTAGTACGATTTACTTGACCTTACACTACATTTCTAGATTATAAACTTGCCTTTTTTTTATATCCTCTCTTATAATCTCAGCTACGGCATTAACAATTTTTAATTTTACTGATAAATAGTTTCGCACTTCTCAGTATAAAACTGTTCTGTGAGAATAGTTTGCACAGTGTTTGTTAATGTGATAATAGTGTCTTCCTGCAACTGTTATTTTCTCGCCAATGTGACGTTGCAATTTTTATTTTAATCATCTACGTACATAACTCTTTTAGTGTCACAAAATTCTTCAATTTTTTGCAAGTTTCTCAAGCAATCGTCAATGTTTTCAATATTACTACACAATTTTAAAAAAGCGGTTTAGCTTAATGAATGGAGTATACAACGGTATGCAATAATGTATAACAGAAAAGTCCCCACATGCTTACTTAACCTTAATCTTGTGCTGAAAAATACTGTTGAAGAAAGGACAGAGATTAGCCAAAGGGTTTTCTGGCCATAGTATTGTTCGCTGGCAGATTTGACGCAGTAAGCGCCCTTAAACATAGGTTTTGTGATGTAATGAGATAGATATCTCAGCGGTCTAATTCTGATTGGCAAAATAAACAAAGAAAGAGATGAAGCCATGCATCTAATGAACAAGATGGAATCTTTCAACTGCTGCTCCTAGTAATACAATGCGAAGTTTTAGAATCCCTTAACATCATATCAAAGTCTCTGCAATGTGAGACCGTAGACCTGCTATCTGCAAATGAGTTACTGGGGAATGCTCTGCTTAAAGTCACCAATGCGTGGAAGATTTGGAAAATCAGTGTCTCAGGATGCAGACTTGTTGGGGAATATCTCGGTCAAAACAGGAGTAGGAAGGTATGATGAAGATTTGCCGATGATGTGTCTCATCTTATATATCTTCAGTCAAGACTTCATTTAATGACAAGCTTAAGAAAATGGGCAGGGTCAAGGAATTTGCAAATCTGTAGATAATTGATCGCAGCTCACTTTCGTCAACTTTTTAAGGCCGAACGGTCATTTTCAAAACTAAAGTTAATAAAAAAATTACTTACGAAGTACTATGGGACAAGATAGACTGCTCAATCTAGCTTTGCTTTCAATTGAAAATGATAGAGCTCAAGAAATCAACTTTGACAAAATAATCAATGTCTTTGCTTCTAAAAAAGTTAGGAAACAGAAGTTCATGTAAATTAAACCCTTTCACTGAAAACTTTTAAGCTAAAACTCGCCTTGTGCAGTTATATATGAATTATTAAGTTTTTAAACAAATTTCTTTTTTCTCTTTAAAACTTGTTTTATTTAAGCTTATATTATTATTTTAAATATAACTTTTAAGATACACTCTGAAATTCTTCATATAAATCGTACAATTATTTTTCTGTTTTTTTTTGTGTCTGTCTGGTCCACTCTATTAAACAATTCGTAAGATAATTTGATTTTACAATTCATTTTACTGTAAATTCATTAAATTTTATATTAAACTCGGTAGGAAAAGTCAAGGTGTGCTTTGTGTGTTTTAAATGTCCCTTCTTTTTAAGAAAAAAATCAAATAGCAACGCTATTAAAAAAAGGATTACTAAATGAAAGAGGTGTGAAAGTAAGAGATAGATAAAGGGACCCCCATAATCACTTGCTACCCCGCGGCCCCCAAGCCTCTAGCTAGTAGCTACGGCACTGACCCTCTGTTAATTAACAGTTTTTTATAAAACACACAAACAATAATATTATCCATTTTACAGATACATTTTTTGATACCAATTAAGAAAGTCTTTAATAATCCAGTAAAGGAAACTCGTAGAATTTGAAAATAACGCGTGCTGACATGTTTCTTAAATGGTGCATGAACGTATATTTGATTAAAATTTTCCTGGTCTATTATTTCTTTTTCTAATTTATATTTATAGGGACTGCTTGTTAATGCAACATTTTTCCCAGTTTTTAATTTCTTTACTTTCTTGGGGAATACTATTTTCGAAATCGGTGCAATTTGAGAAGAACTTAATACAGAAAACTGTATAATCGTAGGAATTCTCTTGAGCATTAGTTTATGAATTGTATGTGTGTTTGTGTAGTTAGTCCGCATTTTTCGAATTTTAATATTTTGAAGGTTGTTTCAAATTGTTCTAGGTTTGTTCCAAATTGTTCCAGAAAATTATTCCTTAAACTTAAATACAAAGGCCGGAAAAAAATTCTTTCAAGCCCAAAATCAATAAAAACCATTTGGGTCCAGCCCCCCATTATTTTTTTTCGAAGTTTTTTTTCTTGTACTATATTGTTCTAGTTATTCTTAACATTTTTTCAAATTTTCATGTCCTAAAAAAATTTATTTCAAGCTCAAAATCAATTAAAACCCTTTATAGATAGCCCCCCATTATTTTTTTTTTAAATTTTTTTTTTTGCTGTACTAGATTTTTCTAGTTGGTCTTAGCATTGTTCCAAATTTTCATGTCTTAAAGAAATTATTTCAAGCTCAAAATAAATTAAAACCATTTATAGCTAGCCATTCATTTTTTTTTCGATTTTTTTTGTTGTACTAGATTGTTCAAGTTGGTCTTAGTATTGTTCCAAATTTTCATGTCTTAAAAAATTATTTCAAGCTCAAAATCAATTTAAACCATTTATAGCTAGCCATCCATTATTATTTTTTTCGAATTTTTTGTTATACTAGATTGTTCTAGTTGGTTTTCATATGTTAAAACAAATAACGGCAGGATAAATTAAGTAAAAACAATTGAAGTCTAACTTCAGTACATATTATTTAATTCTTTTTTTAGTGTTTACATTAATCTTTCGAAGTATTTTTTTATTTTTTTTATTGGCAAAAGCTGTTTTTATTTAATTATTTACAAAAAAATTGAAACCTCTTTTTTTAGATAGTTTTGTAAAGTGTTTTATTTTATCAACAACGCATAAAATATTTTTTATTTGGGTTTCTTTGTTTTCATTCTTAAATTTTCTATAAATAATTTTGTTTTTGTATGACCTTTTAGAGAAAATATTTTAAATTACAGGTCCGAATTTAAAATATATTCCGTTCAAACCTTTAAATAATATTTTTAAGACATGAAAATCTGGAACAATGCTAAGAATAACTAGAACAATCTAGTACAACAAAAAAAATCGAAATAAAAATAATGGGGGGCTAGCTCTTAAAATATTTTTTTTGAGTTTTCCGGCCTTTGTATTTAAGTTTAAGGAATAATTTTCTGGAATAATTTGGTGCAAACCTAGAACAATTTGGAACAACTTTCAAAATACTAAAATTCGAAAAATGGGGGCTAACCTCACACACACGAATTGTATAGATTATTCTAAAAACAAAAAAAAATTTAACGTCAAACAAATTTGTCGATTGAACTTAACAGTTTTACTCATATACAGCTAGTGAAGAAAAATACATAGTACATAAAGTATAGTTGTAGTTATTGATATAAAATATGGTCGACTTCCGATCATAAATTACGATTATAGCGACAATATAAGATTGGAACTGCATGTTTATGTACGTAGCTGTCATTCGTAATTTGGTCTGAGATCGTAACGGGTGGCGATCATAAAGTGTCCGGAGCGCCATACTGCAGTGACGTCCATCACTTTTTTTAACAATATATTTCGTTATCAGAACTGTCTCACTATTGCGTTGAATTTAAATAAGTTGTTTGTAACTGCCGAAATTTGGTAAAATGTGTTATACTTACTGATTGTTTTTCGTCTTGCATAAGTTCATTATTATCTTATTCACACATGTACACAGTGCTGTATTTGCATTTTATATATTAAAATAATTTTTCTCATAATGTTGTCAATATTTATTTTGTCACTGACTTAAATTACATTTATTGTTTAATTTACCCCATTTTTGTTATGTTACTATTTTATTTTTAAAAAAAGTCAAAAACACAAAGCTTCTTCCTCGTAGTAAAATCTGAAGTGGCGCTAGTGTCATTTCGCTAAACTATATAGAAAGAAAGAAGAAGACATGGAATTATTGGAGCAAGAAAAGCAATTCAAGAGAGTAATAAAAAGCAGACAGCATCCAGAACAATTCAGTGGTTTTCAAAGATTTATAAAAACCCTTAAACATAACAATACTAGAGCAGTTGGCATGGCATAAAACAAAAGCTAACCGCTATTTCTTACTCCAATTTGCCGTGCTGCTCATTTGTTTCCGCGCCATCTTTGAAAAATTGATGTGACGTCGACAAAGACAAAAGACTAACAATCAGATCGAGCGGGAGATACGGGATTGCAGCGGGCTAGAGTGAGATGGATGGCGAACGGCGAGAGGATCCAGTGAGCTATGACTCGTAGACCAACCACATGTACAAACTGGCAGGAATAAAACAAGACAACGACTGCACAATACTCTTTCGGAATACGAAATCGGAATTAGACTGCCATTGCCGTTGGGGAATCAACTTTACAGAGATGGACTCGATCAATGTTACTACCTTTTTGCAAAACTGATATTTGAAAATTGTAATTAAAAAAAACGTCATATTAAAGATTTGCAGATTTTTGATTTAGAAAGATTTACTAATTATCCAAGAAATAAATGATTATACTATTTACTAAAAATCTAATTAAGAAGCAATACTATTAATTAACAATTACATAAGAAATTCAATAATTTAGACCATATATCACCAATAATCGGCTTGTTAGGAGCACAGCGCGATTGTAAAAGAAAGATGGCCAGGTTTCTAGCTTTAACGCAGTTGGAAGTGATAAACACGAAGATAAAGGGCCATAAGGTACAAGGATTATTAAGGTGCAATGAGCGGTAAAATAAAATTTTAAATTAATTTAAAAATTCGGAGTGTTACAAATCATCAAAGCTGAGTTATGAAAAAGTAATCGCATAATATTAACCAAAAAAGATACAACTCAGGATGATGAAACTAAAGATCCACGGCCTTATAGACAACCAAATGAATATATAATAGAAGTAACAAAAAGCAAATAAAGAGAAACAAACAACTAACTATCTAAGAACATAATATAACTGCCAGAAATATTCATAACAACAATAAGACTATAACAGGGGGAAAGCTTAAGTCAAATATTAATAGTACAGCTGTTAAACTGAAAAATTGTTCACATTGTGATATAATTCTGAAAGTTTGTATACAGATGTTCATTTTTGTAGTAATAATGATCTAAGATTAAGATTCATGGCGATCTTACCTATGAAGTCATTTTAATTCAAGATGGCCGATAGTATTTACAATATTGTGTAAAAATACTTCAGAAAGGTGAAATTTGCTACGGATGTTCATTTATGTCATAGTAATGGCCCTCAAGACCCCATATAGATCTTGCCTATGACGTCACTGGTAAAAATCCAAGATGGCTGACAAAGTTTTCAATTTTATGTAAACAAACTGCGGATTATGATAGAAAGCTGAAATTTAGTACAGATGTTCTCTCATGTAGTAATACTGATATAAGATCAAGATCATATATGTCATTCTTGTCTATGATATCATAAACTCATATGTATATTATAATCCAAGATGGCCGATGAAGTTAATACGAAACAAAATATTACCATCTATTTTGTATGTATACAAATATATATGTATATATACATTTTACATTTTAAGCCTAATTTTGGTGGCAGTTCCCAGACAAAATTCGGTGAACGGTAGATTTACTTTAAAACATTAACATGGATCTTGGCATAATTTTTTGCACCCACAGCATAAGAGTTCTTAGCAAAACTTCAATATCTCTGGAATCGTTGTGCAATGCTGTGACATAACACGATCAATTTCTTTCCATCCCCAGTCATTCAAATTTGGGAGTTCCTGCATAGCATTTATTATTTGGCCCCATATGTGCCCTGCTTGAAATGCAGAGCGTTTTAGATGTTGAAGGAGAGCGTCTTGTGTAGACGGAATGTTCTCAATAGTTTGGTTACCATTAGTAGACATGGCTTGTCGGGCTCGGTTTACTTCATAATGAACCTCTCAATATCTGCAAAATTGCTCTTTTTCAACTAATTGTGATAAAACTTTAGATGTGGAAGAAACCATGGGGAAAATGTTCCAGTTACCGTAGGATACTTTCTTTCCTCTTATAAAGAAAATAAATATGGTATCACAACCGGTAACAACATGGAAGTAGTGCAGAGATTCACACATTTCAGAATCTAATGTGTCTACAATACTATGTGAAGGTATGTATAGAAATGTTTTCCAACACCAAATGTTCATGGGCACACTTCCTAACTCTTTAAATTTATTTAGGTTTAATCCCAATATACTATAACCAGTCCCATAGTGTTTGATGAAATAATAATTCTTTCTAAAGTATCTTCCAATAATAGTAAACTCAGATCACCCAATATTAAAATTAAATGATATTTATTTATTTTGCAACTCTACGGGCTTTTGGGTTTGACTGAGTTTGTTCAAAGAATTGCATAAAAACCTTAACATTGGCTAGTAAAAAAAGAATTACCCTTGGGTCTTGAAACTTTTCATAATAACTCTTTTCGACAATATTAATATCATAATTATTATCCTTAACTTTTTGTAACAAACTAATCACCACATTATTTATTTTCTTAAGGGAAGTAATAGCCCTATTGCAACATGTTTAACATCCTACTGTATCTCAAAAACTGTCCATTAGATCTCGTTATGTCCAGAAAGATATTTGTTAAGGACATCATAAACTACATTATACTAAATTTTCAGCCAATTCGACTGAGACTCTTTTCTCATAAGAACCGTGCGGGGTACTTTCAGAATTCTATCACAATGTGAACGATTATCCTAATTTTCTCAGCTTAACAGCTGTACTATAATTGCAAAATAGACGAAGGTGCAGGAAAAAATATTGTGCGGAATGGAATATTTTTTTGATTATAGTAAAAGCTATAAAAAAAAGAGTGGCGAAAAAAGAATGGAAATTTCAGAAAATTAAAAATAACTCCAAAACAAAAAGATTTAGGCATAGTAGTCCTGAATAATTTTTAAAGGGAATGGAATTTACTACATAATAGGATTGTAAAATACAGGGTGTCATATTTAAAATATGAATGAAAGTCACTCCATTTTAGACGCCCTCCAAAAGTTTTAACAACTCTAAATACTTTAGTTCTTACAATTATTTTTTTTTAGTTAAAATTAGATTTGGCTAAATTCTTTAGTTCAGAAGTTATTAGTTTTCTTGTATCTGCTCAAAAGAAAAGAAGCCGTCATTTTTACATGTAAATCTTCATAAGAAAATTTAAGATTCATTCTGGCAAAACTTGACACACCTAGCCAAGACATTCAGCTCTACGCTAACGATTCCGTAATCTCCGCTACCACACTATCAACTGTAGCTCTGAATACCAAAAAAATCAACAACTTTTAAACCACTTTTCCCCATGGAGGATTATTCTAAACCTTCAAAAAACCTAGCTCATCATATTCAAATATCCCAATTACACACTAGAAGTTAACCAATCAATGAGATCAACCTTGGGCTGTGGGAAGAGAGAGTCATCCCCTTGGAAAAGGTTATCTAGTTGAAAGTGTGCTTCACGCGAACTCTTAATTGGGCGACTCAAGTCCAAAATACACTAGACAGAGTTAGGGATCGAGCCTCTATCATCGGAGCCCTGGGTGGTCGACTTGGTAGATATAATCCTCAAAGCTTGTTTCATACATATAAAACCTACATTCGTCCAGTAATGGGATACATATCTCTTCTCTTCCCTTCTAGGATAAGAAATCTACAGGGAAGATACGTCAGAAGAAGACTGGACACCCACTCCCAGGAAACTCTCCAGACCAAGTGGACAGATGTAAGGAACAGAAGAGCAATACCAAGCAGACCCAAACAAAAATTTCCGCAGAGAATCGTAGGATTCTGAAAGAAGCGAAAGATCTTCCGGACAAGTTCCTAGATCTTCTCAAGAACGCACCTCTAGGCATCAGATGAGCTAGTCCCATACTAACGTCCAAATATCTTCCAATACATCCCTGAAAAAGGGTACAAGAAATAGAACAACACCAGGACAAATTACTAAAGACGGTTTAGCAGGTATGCCCCTGAGTCTGCTTGCAGAACGATCAGGAGAGAGTCCGACACTACCTACTGCATTGAACCTAGCATGAGGTGTCTTTAAAATATTCCCGCCTCCACAACTCAAGACAATAGTTGTAATACAAAAAAAATACAAAAATTATATCAAACGGAAATGAAGCATGAGCAAAAGGGTCTGAGGTACTTCAGCTGCGTCGGAACTGCTCTTCAGGTACGTCAGCTACGTCTGATCTTATCTTCAGGCATGTCAGATATATTTAGTCTGGTTTTCAGCTCTATCTGATAGGTAACGGGACGAGCGATGACGAGTGACCTTGAAAGAGTAAATTGTATGGAAAACTGTTTAGGGATTTTTTTTGATAATAATATCAAATACAGGATCTTTCTTTGGATCTATATTTTCTTTAATTTTGGCAATTATTTTTTTAGGGATAGTAAGATTATATCTTCCTGGTTAATTTGTTGGTCCAATCTATCATCATAAATATATTTTCTAGATCCATCTATCTGCTGTTTATTGATTATTCGTCGCCAACTTACCAATTCCAATTAGAGCTATGTGTATAGTTGGTTTTAATCTTTTTGTAGATTCCCACAGTCAACAGTACGTTGTTCAAATATATCTCGTCTGTATTAGTGCTCTGGATTTATGTTAATTCCTTTTGAATTTTTTTTCAGCTGCCTTATGTCTTTTAGGTACTTATTTTCTTTAGTCTTATGCTTGATGATGGGAGTATTATAAATAGCTCAACCTGTTCATTTATTTGGTGCTTATTTAGTAAAATTACTGATATATTAGTTCCTTTCAGGTTCAACTTAAAGCTTTGCTTGTCTTTTAATATGTTTATTTTTATCTAATTATTATTTTTCTTACTAATGTTCGACAATAGGTGAATGATCTGAATTTATGTTTTCAGAAATATTCACCTCCTGATTCCTAGTTATAACAGTTATTGCGGCTCTTAGTAGGACTATTTCTATTTAAATTCTCATTTATTGATTATACCAAAAAAAATATTTACATTAGTAAAGGATAATTTATTATTGGACTAAATTTTATCTGTGATAAAAGGAGATAACATAATACTTAGTTTTAATATACCTTGATCATTTGCATTATTGTTTATTACGTTTTTTTCCTCTGCCACCCTATATTTTCATTATTCTACTGCGCAATATATTTTAATTTCAGACTCGCTTGATGTCCCTTCCTAATTTCATCGTATCATGATCCTTCTCAACATCTTCATTTCCCTCTTCTTTTGATACTGACTATAAATTGCCTTTCCCATGCTAAAAATTCTTCTTTTACCTCATCAGTCAGAACAAACAACTTCTACCCAGGTATCAATGAATCTTGGTCAGGCATTGGCAAAATATTGGCTTAAAATTTTAATATAGGGCAAATATTGTCCATCTGAAACCAATATAAGTAAAATGTTGTTTGAACATATTTATAGTATATTAAAAAAATATATAAATTTGATATTGGGAAAATATTTTCAATATACTAATGATATTTTACAAAAATATAATACCCACATAATTAAAGAATATTGGTCAGATATTGATATTCAACATTTATAACATATTGAATTTCCGTATAATATCGATATTGGACAAATATTTTCAATATTTTAATGATATTGGAAAATAATACGATTATTACATAATAAAATAATATTGGTTGTACATTTCCATTCAATATTTATAATATATTAAATTTCAACATAAAATCAACATTGGAAAAATATTTTCAATATACTAATGATGTTGGACTAAAATGTAATGCTTAGATAATAAAACAATATTGGTAGATGGCGTTAGCACTGTACGTTAATTGTATAAATAACTGTTGGTACTAAGTATGAGATAACTTTTTTTATATTTGTCCATTAGAGATTGGACCTCTCTTCGTATTTGTTATTGAAGTGAAGTGTTTTCAGCTTACATATGTTTTTTTATAAAGATTGTGAAGAAATAAATCACTGGCAAGATACTTAATACGAAATTCAATATTGGACCAACGTTACTATTAAATATGGTCATGATATATTTTTTCAATATTGGACCAACATTACTATTAAATATGGTAATGATATGTTTTTTTAATATAAATGTAATGGTAATTTTCAATATCAAGATGTGCATAATCAATATTCTACTTATAAGTAAGATATATTTTGCCAATATTCTACCAATATGTAGACCAATTTACTGTAAAAAATAAATATCATTTTCTGATACCCATAATATTGTTGTGGTAAATAAATAGTTCCCCAATATGGAAAATTAATATTGAAATTCCATATCTCCCCCACATTGAATTTGGAGTTATTTGAAATCAATATTTGGCCAATTTTACAAAATGTTAACACTTCGACTTATAGCCAATATTAAAATTCAATATTCAGATAATATTTTCAACACAAAAAAATATTGTAAAACAATGTTTTGCCAATATTTTTTGATACCTGGGTAATAGTCTATACCGTGTATTGAAAATTTCTTTTCGTTTTGGTTTTCTTCTCTCCCGGATCCAGAACCTGCTTTTGGACTGGAAACATTTTTTTCCTCCTGGATCCAATAGGTTGATTTAGAGAATTATCTTCTGCTAAGAAATACACAACTGGATGATAAAGAAAAACAGCATAAATTTTTTCCGAAAGAAACCAAGAAAAGTCGCCAAAAAAATCAAATATTTTTCATAAAATATTTCTTTCTTTTTCTCTTCAATAAAACAAGTAACGGTTAATTTAAGTTTAATTTCCTTAAACCCAAAAAAAGAAAGGACGGATTTTGAAATATATCATGTTTGTCAATGTTTGGTAATTAAAATATACTGCGCAGAAGAAGAATGAAAATATAGAGTGGCACAGGAACTTCCTTATTTGCGCCATCCATCGTTTGCCTAGAATTCCTATCTTAAATTCGTCATTCCTAAACCTGCTCCAGTGGGTCATTTAATTGTATTTCCCATATTGCATTTTTTTCATTAATTTTAACTTCTTCACAATTTTTCATGGACCCCTATCCCTCACTCTCATGTACTTCCTTCCACCCCTTAAATGCGCTCCTATAAGCGTTCTCATCATGTTTAATTTTAATTAATTGTGGTATTTTATTATTAGATTTGTTATTTAGGATGTGGTAAGTTTGCTTGTTATTATTGTATGGAAATATTTACGAACCCATGTAATAATTTTTAAGCCTGAAGATGGCTGGTAGCCGAAACTAGTTGCCACTCTCCCTTTTAACATTTGTAATACATTGTAGTCCATGATTTTGATTTTTATTTGCCATTTTCTATTTATAAACAGTCATAAATAAAGGTACCAAAAATATAATGCGCTTTTGGAGAATCCGTCCCTGTCAGCAAAAATAGAGAGCAACGCTTCGCTGCAGATCTACCCCAGAGTCATTTTTATATTTTAATTTGCCTTACGGAAATTACTGGAATTTAATTTTCGAGCAATTTATTATTCAGTATCATGGAATAATACGATTTTTAGACAGTTATTTTAAAAAGATTTCGCTATCGTCTAGAGAGCTTTGTCTTTATTAATATTTACCGGAATTGCAGAGGTACGAATTAAATAAAATTTGGGATTTTATTCCATTTTAATTTTATTTGTATTAAATATATATCGACGTTTTTATTAATGACATGGTTTATATAATTTTATTATTTTGTTGTGATTTTTCTTGATTTTTATTATTTCTTCTTTTAATTGTTTATTTCTTTTTTCCATGAAAAATATACGCCACTGAAACTCCTCCTGTAATTAATAATTTTTCATATTCAATACTTTATAGAACAGACATTTATTCCTGTTCCACAACATAGCACTGAATTATTAAATTAATATCAATAAACGCATATAATGTGGCGACTAAACGAACCTATCGATTGCTTCGGTTCGATTCAGTCCGATACCATTTTGTTTTTCCAATTTTAATGATAAATAGAATCAGTGGCTTAACAAAAAGTTTATTTAACGAAAACTTTCCCTAAGAGTGAAAACAAGAAGTCAAAAAGAACAGAAGTTAAACAAAAGAGTGAGAATTAGGAAGAGCGATAAAAAAGGAAATTGGGTGATTGTTAAAGCATTGAAAGTTCCAAACACAAAAGAAGTTTAATTATGACAATTAGAAGGATTATGTAGATAATGAAGAGGATATTTTCAAATACATGAGTTAAATTATAAAATGATTCGAACTATTCCGTATATTTTTTTTAAATTGCGTTTTAATAAAAAATGAGATTTGATAAAACATTTTTCTGTAAGAACATGATTGTAGTCCAGCAAGCTTTACGACCCACCCAATTTTTATCAAATAAAGAAAATCTGGACAAATCCGAGCACCCATCCTTCTCTTACCTGCCTCTACCATTTCTGACCGAATATAAAAGTTTAAGTGGGCATAGTAGTGCCCCTAGCGGCCCGCACTAAACTTTGATATTGTTTTATTTGGTGCCCTCTCGCGGGTCCACCGTTAACTAAATTAGTTCTCCGGCCCTATTTGTATTCCAGAATTGCCTCCGTTTTGTTATTGCCACGGGAATTGCACATTTTCGGTAAGAAATTGCTCGTCAAACCGTTCCCCAACATACAGGAAGATTCAGAAAGAGTTCATATTTTTTGCAATAGTTACGCTAAAATTAGAATATATGATTTTATTAAACAAATGTCAATATATTAAACTTTAGTACCCTGCACTGTTCTTATGGGAAAAGAGTCCCAGTCGAATTGACTGAAAATTTAGTATAATAGAGTTTATGGTGTCTCAATCAAATGTCTCTATGGGCACAACGAGATCTAAAGGACATATAGAGTGGTAAACATGCTGAGGCAGGGTTGTTACTTATCTTTAATAAATAAATAATGTAGCTATTAGTTTGTTTCAAAAAGTTCGGGATACTAATTATAATATTAATATTGTCGATAAGAGTTATAATGAAAAGTTTTAAATATACTGGGTGATTCTTTTTCTACGCCAATGTTAAGATTTTTACGTAATTATTTAAACAAACTTAGTCAGATGCAAAATTCCGTATACCTGCAGAATAAGAAAATACCGTTTGATTTTAATATTAGGTAATCTATTAATTCGTTATAATATACATGGTAATTCATTAAATTTGACAACCGATTTTATTATCAGCTACAATAAAGGTTATCAAATAAGAGTTCAAAAAAAATAATTATAGCATATTTACCTTTAAATTTAATATATATTTTTTTATTTAAACCTATCAAAATTCCTGTATATTTTTATCCAATTGAAACTGATCTTAAGATCAACCATTCATTTTCCTCTGATAATTCTTATCTTAAAAAAGTCCATTCGATAATGTCCATTAGTATACGGGGTGGCGCTTTAATTAAACACTATTGAAATTTCGTAAACTGTTATAGATAAAAAGTTGATTAATTGGGGAAAAATATGTGTATTTACAAGACTAATTTATTGGTTTTTTCAAAATTAAAACATCAGGTCCGGTTTCCGAGATATTTTGGAAAAACCGAAATTGACGATTTTCGTTTTATTAACCTGATATTTTAATTTTGACAAAACCAATAAATTCCTGAAAATACACATTTTTTCCCCATTTGATCAACTTTGTATCAGTTGAAGAATATCGTCACCACTATAACCAAAACTTCACTTTTTAAAACACTCTACATACGTTTCGCTAACTATGTTAGCATCATCAGGAGTTTTAGTTAGTGGTGGTGATATTCTACAACATTGTTGAAAACCAAAGGTTCCAAATTCCCAATTCAACTTTCTATCTGTAACGGTTTACGAAATCCCAATAGGGTTCAATTAAATTTGCTCCACCCTGTATATCACTAGCGAAATTTACTCTGCTTTATACAAAAAATACTATACTAACTCGTAGGGTTTGGTCCTCTTCAGTCTTTGGATATGAAGCTGGTTATCCAACAGCTGAAGGGCCTTTAAGTTTTCATGGAGATGAAGTCTGCTTTCGTGTTTCTTTACTAACTTTTTGATCTCGTCTTAGATGAGTGAAATTCCCAAATCTCTGTGCATTTCTTACGTACCACGGAGGATTTACCATGGTGCGTAATATTTTATTATGGAATGTTCATATAATTTTGATGTTTTGGCACATCCCCACATAGCCAAATGTAATGTTATGTAAGTACACCCTATATTAAAAAAAAGTATGAGAATTAACAGTAGTTACAGTTTGTGTTAGCGTTACATTCATTGGTTGAGTTATTATAGTTATTATGGGTTGTAATAGATGTAACAAGTACTGAATACAAGGTTTTATGCGGAAATAGCAAAATTAACAGTTTTGATAGGCAATTATGTGAGTAATAAGGGTTTGAATATCATTAGGAAAAATAAAAATTAATATGGATAGGGCTTAAAGCATGTGGTATGGAAATGTTACTGTGATCGGAGAGAGAACGTTAGTTGTCATATATGGATGTATCTTTTTTGGTAAGTGGGGTTAGAGATTTTGAAAAATGGTAGAAATTAATGAAGTAGGCAAAATTGTAAAAAAAATGAATACAAGGGAAATCGAAAAAAATAAAATAGATGAAGGGTTGTCAGATAAAAAAACCTAAAAACTTTATACGTGTTTTATCAGGAAACGTCAAAATTTTAACTCTCCATAGGTGATTCTAAAAACCCCCATATGTCGGGTTTGTCGCTCTTTATACCAGAGATACAGGATGTTTTATTCATTTTGCCCATATTTTTCTTGCTTCATAACTTTTATACCGCCCTGTATATATTTTATATATTTGGACATGTACTCACTCTATCCTGGATGTATTAAAGATAAATAAATTCCAGGTTCGGCACAAGTAAAAATTTATAAATTCGGTAGGCATGAAAACAACACCCTGTATGTTAAAGGAAAGAAATTTGTAAGGATCAGAAATGTTGAAAGAAAGTTATAACAAATATTAAATACGTTGAATAAAATAAAAAAAAGTTATTACGAAGCCAAACATTATTGTTATTTTTTTTATTAAAAGAATAGCATAGAGAAATCGATGAAGAGATAGAAGATAGCAGGGTAATTTTCAAGAAGCAAGTAGAAAAGCAGTAGCATTAGAAAGAGTTTTGAGCAGTAGCAGTAGTGACAAAAAAGAGTTTTGAATAGTAACAGTAGCTGTAGAAATAAGTTTTGATGAAAGGACTTTTAGTAAATTTAAAATCTATAATGTGTAATTAATCCAATTTTGTATATTTAGTTGCGAATTGAACCCGGTCCAATTGAGAGCGAGTCTACATGAAAAGGAGTGAAAGTTTCTAGATCCCAGGGGTTTCCAAAACAATATTTTATGCCATTTATTTCTATTGCCAGGGGGTTATTTATTTTTCCATTGGCGAAGTCTACTTGGACCGACTTAAGCTTGTTCAGTGTGACTTGTTCTAGCTCTGGTATTTCGCACGTGTATAATAGATAGACTATCGGTCCAAGAACACTTCCCTGGATTACTCCTGCTTTTATCTCTTTCAGTTCAAAATATTCTATCTATACGTACTGTTTGGATAACATTTTGTTAAACTTACTGTCAGTAGATAGAACGTCCTTTAACTTTAAAGACTCAGTAAGTAAAGGCAATGCCGTTTAGAATAAAACTTTACAAGTTGATTTCTTGTACAATTGTCACAATCTAAACGTCATTGTCATTAGTTACAGAACCGTTAAAGTTAAAGAACGTTCTATCTACTGACAGGTAATATATTAATATTAAATAAGTAAACAGATTACACATGCAGGATGGTTCACAATTACAAGACAACTACAATAGCACCCTGTACACTTTGGTAATTATCTAAAAGAAACTCTTCAAGTTTAAAATTAGAATAATAGTAGGGGAGAGTTTACTAAATCGTACCGCCTCCTTGATCGTACAGTCTTGGTTTTACTACTTTCACCGGTAACTGGAGCGCTCTGGCGGCTTTATTGGGTGGTATTAGGGGTACATCGAGGCCTGTAAAGAGTTGGTTGTGTCTCGTCAATCTAGTTTGTTATTGGACCTTTCAGTGTAATTTTTGTACATCTTGGCTAAATTGATATCTTCAGTAAAGGTAAGATTAACCTAACATAATGATCAAAACTATGTTTGAAAATAAGTTACTTAGGTCATACATCTCTCCAGTTTCCTTGATCGTACCGGTGCGATTCAGGAAACCTTATACTTATATTGTAATATTATTTCTTTTGCCAGCAATACGCTACGTTTTTGTGTGTTTTAGATGGCAAAACGAAAATATGGAGTAAGGACGACGTAAGGCGAGCTCTTCATTCTTATCGCAATGGAGACATGGGGTTTAATGAATGCTGTCGGCAATATGGAATACCAAAGCCAAATTTCCACAGGCATCTTAGAAGAAATAACGTTTCTGCCGATAAAGTCATCAAGATAATTAGACGGCAGTCTATATCACCAAGAGATGTAGAAAACGAACTGGTTAATCGCATCTTGAACTTAATGTTCGGCCTAACAATAAACGACATGAGAAGATTGGCATTTCAAATTGCTGAAAATATTCCTCACAACTTCAAGAAAGAAACTCCAATTGCGGGGAAAAATGGTTGTATGCCTTTAAATCTCGACATGGACAACTTACTGTGTGATAAGCCTACACAACATTTTTGTTAAGAGGTAATAAAACTCGACATCAAGACTAAAAGGTTCCAACAAGGAAAATGTCTTTTTAATATTCTGCAAAAACTGGTTGATGACAACAAAGTAGACGCAACTCGCATCTTCAACGTAGACGAGTCGGGTCTTTTTACTATCCAAAACAAGTGTTAAAAACGATATGCCATCCATGTTAATTTTTAAGCTCATGAGAATGTCACCGGATCTCAAAGCTGGGGCTCCGCAAGGAGGTTTGGTCAACATATCCGAGTTCAGGTGCGTGACCAGTGAACTATTTGTGAAATGGATTGTCCACGTTGTTGATACAGTCAAGCTAACTCAAGAGAAAAAAGTTATCCTACTTTTGGATCGGCATACAACACATTCCAAAAACCTTGAGGCAGTTAAGTATGCCAGGAATCACAAAGTGGTAATGTTCCAACTACCGAGTCATACCACACATCGAATTCAGCTCCTAGATTGGTCCTTTTTCGAGCCTTTGAAATGCTACTTTAATCAGGCGATTGAAAAGTGACCTAGGACCAATCCTGGCTTATGCGTCATATAATACCAAATCTCTGGATTATATACAGAGGCATACGGTAAGGCGGCAACTATTAGAAATGCAACCAATGGGTTTCGTATTAGTGGAGTGTGGCCAGCTGGCCGTTTGGTGTTCAAGGACACCGATTTTGTAGCAGCTAATAACCTGAATCAAACCGAAAATGATGAAAATCAGAAAACTGAAAAACCTAAAGATTCTGAATCAGTTGAAATATAATGGCCAGCGATACCCAGCTCGGACACTGGTGTAAGTGAAACTTCACAAAACCTCAGTACACAAACAGTGAACCCAACTTCTCAAAGTAAGCTCAACGTGTCGATCGAATCAATCTCACCGATCCCGAGACCACAATCAAAATCTAAGCAATCGTATTTAGAGCAGCCCATACAAAGCCGAACTTGAGGTGGCTTCTGAACTCAAACTAGCGATTGAGAAGGTTAAAGAACTTGAGGCAAAAATCGCGCAGAGAAGAAAGAAAAGTGTGCATAAAAAACAAAATGTTAAAAAAAGGTTGTAAAAAGATGTTAAAAGTGGGACAAACATCTGCCAAAAGGAATCTTCAGATTGAAATGTCCACCGTGGTGTCAAAAAAACGACTACTGAATGTGGCTTCCACTTCAAGTGCCCCTGGCATTATGATGGAGATTGAATAGAGAGAGTGGTATAGTTCCTTGTGCGACAAAAATACAGTGGAAGACATGATTTAATATCAACAATACCTCACGAGGAAGCATGAATCTTGCGGCGGTATTAAGTCTGGCATTAAAACGTTCATTTATGAGGACTGCAAAGAGAGCACTACCGATCTCTAGTCCATTTGTCAGTTTTTGTATATTCCATTATTTTTTCCAAATGCATTTGCACTTTTGTACCCAATATTTTCTGTGATGCTACTGTTATGTGGTCTAATAATAGACCTTATAAAATCAATTGTTTCTGGAAAAATGTTTAAAAATTATTATTTGCCCAAATTCCCATAATAATAACATATGATACGATTAAGGAAACTTCTGATACGATTTCGGAAACTAGTTCACAATAGTACCACTTGCAAGTTCTTACAAAATTGCACTTTTAAAATATTAGTTCAGGTGATTGGTGTTATAAAAATTAATTTTAGTAGCCAAGGGTGTATACTTAGCTGTAAAAATATTTCAAATAAAATTTATAGCTATGCTAGAATTGAAATTGTTAAATCAGCTAAAAGGCTTTTGATCATGATTTAGATGAACAACCTTTTGTTAGGTGCTTACGATTAAATTGCTATATATTCCTAAAAAAAATTAAAATAAATACAACTAAAGAGGACAATTTTGAGTAACACTATATAATAGTAACTTCAGATCACACAATATTGAAATCAAATGATATTTACTTATGTTGCAAGCTTATGGGCTTTGCGTTTGAATTAGTTTGATCAAAGAATTACATAAAAATCTTAAGATTGGTTGGTAGAAAAAGAATCACCCTGTATTATAACTTTTCATTATAGCTCGTACCGACAGTATTAATATTATAATTATTATAACTTTCAGCCAATTCGACTGGGACCTTTTTCCCATAAGAACCGTGCAGGGTAATTTAATTGTAACATGTATTTAAGGACTAAAAATAGTTTTAAATTTCTATCTAACAATTCTCAAGGTAAATCAAAAAGAATTATAGTTTTACACTTAAAAACAACTAATTTAAAATACCCATTTACTAAGAATTAAATTAAATAAAATACACGTTAAACAATAATAACAAAATTGGTTTATACAACGATTTATATTTCCTTGTTAACCGCTAAGTAGAAACATAATTTGACGTAATTGTACAATAAACAAATAATTGATCGTTAAATAATGTAATTACAAAAGGCGCAACAATTAGCATATTATTTCTTAATCAAACATCGTAATTTTATTCTTAATCGAAAAAAAATTCAACAAATACCTTGTGAATCCAAGTACGATTTACGAGGCAGTTAAAGTATTAACGGATCGAAATAAAGTGCATTTCGACTAAAGGCGGCTTCAAATATTCATCAACCCCTTTTTTAGGTTGATCGTCATTTCCTTTTTAATAATTAGCAGCTATTTGGTCGCTGGAGACTGTTATAATGTTTTAGAAACGGTATGAAGTCAAGTCGACTGTTTAAAGCCGCGTTAAATATTAACTCGACCCTTTTTAACTTCAATTAAGTTGCGCGAACGGTATTGGTGATTTGGGTCGTCTATTATTTAGGAAAAAGGAGGAATCTGTTTTCGATTGCTGGGGACGCGATTTTCAGACGGTTTTTAAGACGTCTGTCACTCGTGCATTCGCTCTATTAGAAAATTGTCTGCAATTATTATTTACCTATTCTATATGGTAGCAGCAAGCGCATAGGGTAAAATCTTTTATATAAAACATAATAAAATTTTTTACCACATTTTAGTTAAAATCTGGTTAATGACACATTTTAAAAAAATTGAAGGTTCGGAGCTTTCAATTTTTGTCATACATTGTTTTATCTCTCATTTAAATGAAAATTGGGGTAAGGATGGATTTATACATTTATATTAATTACAAGAGTTATCTGTTGATGTTACCAATTACTACAAAAGTAATAGGCCATAATTGTCATATTTAAGATTATTAATCTTGGCTAAATTATTACTTTGCAATTTTGAATAATTAAATTAATCTAGTTAGAAAGAAACAGATTTGTTAATTTTGATTTTTTTTAATTTGGGAATTGTAAAAAAAATAATTTTGTTAATCAAAAGTTAAATAAACAAATATTATAAATTGATATAAAAAAATAATATAAAATAATTTATATAAAACAAAGGTTAGACAATATTATTGATAAATTGACAAAGAAAGAATCAAATACAATAGTAGAATATTTAGAGAAAGTGCAGGTAAGAAAGAAGAGAGACTAGTAAAAGAGAATAACCGCAGGGAGTAGAAAAGGAACAAAAAAAAATTTAAATATATTATATTTTTTTTATAATTTTTAAAATATTCTGTATAGTGAACCCAGCGAGAATCTTTGATAAGACATCTAGACTACCAGGTGGTCCATATCAATATATTAAGAACACGTTGTGGTAATTTTATTGAAATAGAATATCAACAGGTTATGGACCCAGTGGAAATAAAGATAAAAAGGAAATTAAATGTTTAGTACATCTTCTGCTAAGCTACCATTAAAATCTGGTTCAGATTGTTTGGACGTCAATGGAATTGGTTTCCGTTCATTTGTTGACCTGTTTTGGTCTACCAGAGAGTTGTAGTTTGTAGGCTCTTTGTCAGTCGAAGGACCTGGACCTAGTTCTTGGACGTCTGCTCCGTTAGTTGAAATAACAATTTCTTGTATCTGCATTTTCTGGTTCATTTCACCACCTTGATCAATATAATCTTCAGGTAAAGGTCTGTCTGTAACTGAATTCTTGAAAATTATCTCTGTTAAATGTTTATATGCTGGTAACCACGAATCCCTTAATTATATTTGCTGATGTCATAACAAGTGGAAAAGATTGGGATACGATACCTTTGAGATCGTAAATAATCATCGTCTGACCAGCTTGTTTTTCCATCCAGGTATCCATGAATGAGTTGATGTAGGTGTTAAAGGGTCCAAAGACAGTCCGACCTAACGGTTGCAGTTTATGAGAAGTGTGGGGCGGAAATGATAGGAGTATTATTCCATTGTCTCTGCAAAAATCTATGGTTGGAATATATAAGTGATATTCATGATTATGGTGATAAAGGTCTCATCCTGCATCCGTCTCGCTCAATTGAACTCGCCTATTGAACCAGTAGGTACATCTCTAATGAAGAAATCTTTGAATTTTTACGAGGAAACTGGAACATCGGAGGTATTACATTGCCAATTGTATTAACAGCTATACAGACAGTTTTATGAGTGTGCCTCGTTCAGACGATGTAACAGAACCCACTTATTTTCTTCCTTTAAGAGTCACAACTTTACTTGGTTTTTGTACGGCTTTAACACCTGTCCGATCTACGTTATACATAATTATTTTGTGGTTGTAGCTCGTTTTATACTAGAACTCTGGACAAATTGTTGAAAAAATGTGCGACATTTACTTTATTAAAATTAACAGCGTGCACGTGACTTGTAGCCTCTGGTCTTCTGATAGACAATTCTGGATGTCTTCTTTTGGTATTAAACCTGAGGATTTACGTAAGTATTCATAAAATGCCTCTTCATGTTCGCCAGTCAGGATTTTGTTATGAGGTTTGTAACCCATAACCATTTCCTTCCCTTCATTAAAAATTTTTATGTAGGTACCTGTTTAAGGTCATGTGACAAATTTTTCAAGTCTATAGCTACTACGATTTTCATGATATCATTAGAAAGACTTCTGGACGATTTTCTTCCGCATACGCGTGGCATTTTGAAAACTTCTGTAAGACAAAAATCTTAATTAGGTATTCAGATAATTTGTGATAACATCTTATACGACCGGGGTCATTTGTATTCGCCTCAGATGTCCCAAATTCACGTTTTTAAACAGTTCATACATATTTCACCACTTGTATTCATTATAACCTCAAATTCTTTTTACATAAAAGAAACAACATTAACTGAGATATAATAACGCGATCAGACTAACTAAATATTACTTACCTATTCAATTTTTAGACTTATCCAAATAACTACCGGGTGCACCGTTCAAACACTGATTGTAACTACTAATGTAGATCAGTGTGGGCCATGATACGCGTTACTCTCAAGGTTCCAACTCAGTGGCGTGCTTTTTAAACCGTAACGAAAAACGTTATTCCGTTTGTTACAATTGCCCCGTATTAATGACCTGGGTCTCCCTATATATTTTTTTATTAATCACCGTATTTTCTGTATATCTAATTTTTATTATATATTATTGAATAAATAATAATTTATATTATATCTCAATGGCATTGTCAAAAGTTAACCGTGTTAAAATTTGGGGTGCGCAAATTTTCAAATTCCTCCCTTGAGTCACATCGTTTTGCATTTGGCGATCTACATGAAACAGGCCATTTGAAAATAGACAAAGTTATAAATATAGTTGGACAGTTTTAATATTTTCATATTTTTATCGTTTTATTAATAAATAGGTATATTCCAGGAGTCTGGAAATAAACTCTGACATTTTTTAAAAACGTCCAAAAAATACATAAAAAAATATGGAAATCTTATGGTTGATTTAATCTAAAAAAATCACTAAATGGGTACTCATAAATTTATATAGTTGGTTAATTTATTATAAAATTACAAAATAAATATTAAATTATTAAAACCATTTCTTTTTATTTATTTTAAAATCGTTTTTAATAATATCTATTTTATTTTAATATTTTTCTGCCAAAGTGGGCAGAGAATCGTTCCTTGTGGAATTCTACTTGTCACTAATAATTTAGTCTATACCAATATACTGTATGTTCCTGTATAAATGGTTGATATGTTATTCGAATTGAAGAGCGAGGCGTCCTAAATTAAAACTTTATAGAATATTTTATTGTATTCTTGATCCAAAATAAATCTTCCTGAAATATCTCTACCTGGTGACAACGATGTTAGGGTACACTCAATAACTTCTTTAATTTTAAAGGTAAAGGATTGAAATTTGGGATAATTATATTAGATCTAATTATCGACAGTTCTACTATCTTAGATCGAAAATATCACTTCCGGTTTTATTAATAAAAAGTACTTTTTCCGTCGACCGTCCATTTATAATGTATTTTAACACACTCAAAATCGTTGATTAATGACACCTATTAATGAATGATTTTCTATTAATCAACGATTTTATTATTTGCAATCCAATGTACACCGCTCTTATACATTTATATTGGCAGTGACATTTGAAATCAAGTAGCTGTGTTAGTATATCTGTCATTGTATGTCATTATTTATTTTATTATTATAATTTCGTAAAATTCTATACATGTTTTAAATAAGATATCTTTATTTTTGAAAAGTGCGGTCGATGGAAAATTTCTGTAACGAATTCGTGAATTAAAATGGCGATTAACAATCTCGAACATTAACGCGTTCGCTTCGCTCACGCGTTAAATTTTCTCGATTGTTAATCGCTTTTATTAATACACTTGTTCGTTGAATAACTATTAATGACGGCATTGGTGTATGTCATTTATGGCGATATAAAACATTAACTTTTTTAAAAAAAGTTTTTTTTCGTTAGATTATTTTATGTATTGCAATTTGCTAATAGAAATTTAAAACTTAGGATATCTCCAATTAATGGACGAAAATAAAACATGGGTAGTTCCATTGAGAAAAAATCAAAGAAGCCTTAATGAATTATGGCAAAAATTATAAAAATTTAAAATTGTTTAGATTTTAAATGAAACTTAAAATTTAAAAAAAATATATTGTGAGTAAAAAATACTCTCACTAACTACATTTTATTTAAGGCCTATTTTTTATTTTTTTTTATTAATAATGTCATTTCAAGGTCATTATAGGAAAATCACTTTATCTTTTATTTCAGCGCTATGTTTCAACAAATATGGTCGTGTGATACATCGTTGCAACGAGATTGACAAGCAGAATGCGATAATTGACAAAATTTTATAGGTTACTATTGAAAAGTAGAAAGTGGGTACACTTCCGGAAAAACCGGAAGTGATATTTTCAATCTAAGAAAGTAGAAACGTCGATAATTAGATCTAATATAATTATCCCAAATGTCAATCCTTTACCTTTAAAATTAACGAAGTTATTGAGTGTACCCTTACAGCGTTGTCACCCGGTATAGGACCTATTTAAAAAAAATTTAATGTCCATCTGTTCTAAAAATCTAAACCACAGTGCATGATTGGAGTACAATTTCCGATAAAATAAAATTTTTAATAAACTTCCGGCCATTTTTGAATTGACTACAAATGAAATATAAAATAAATTGACAGTTTCATTTCACTGCTAATTTCCGTGCTGAACTTAATATTGCAATCGTTCCTATATACAACAAAAACAACACATAACAAGAAAAAATAAAAAATCAATTTATTTATATTTTATTTAGGCAATTTTTTCGCATCCGAGGTAACTGTGTTAGTTAATAAATATACTATACAGGGTGTGGTTAAAAATATCTGTCTATTGAGAACTATATACGATATTTATTAAAATTTGCATATAAGAGTTTGGGCGTTGTGCCACATCTAAATGAAATATTTTCAACTTTTTGTCTATACAGGGTGTTACGAATGTAAAGACCAACTTTGTTAGTTTAAGTGGAACACCCTGTATTTTTTAACATTTTTAGATTCGTTTTGAGAAGCTGATAGGTTTTTACAATCAACTTCTCAGGATGAATCGAAAAATGACAAATGTAAAAAAATACAGAATGTTCCATTTAAAATAACAAAGTACATCTTGTATAGACCGAAAGTGGAAAATATTTTATTTTGATGTGGTAGAACGACAAACCCTTGTATACTTTGTATACAGTGCGGTGGAATAAGTGTTACCCCCCCTATTAACTACTTTATTTTTATATCTTAAGAAAAAAGCTCATACAGGTCAATTTTTATATTAAACGTAGTATGTTATGACATAAAAGTTTCGAACCTGACATAATCCCTCTTCATGGGGTGTCACCCCTTCAATTTTTTTAAATGAGAAAGTGCATCATGCGACACCTCATTTGAAACCTATTAAAACACTGATTTCAAAAATTTATAACACTTTGGTTCAGAAATTAACGGAGTCTGAGTTATTTGAGAGTTTTAATCTTACCTTGCAAGAATTCAATAAATTCTGTTGGCTTGACGGTAGGTTTTTTCATTGGAGGGTTGGAAGTGTTTTGTCTTTAAATAAATCTTTCCTACATTGTAAATGTTGGTAACTGAATTTAATCATTTAATGTAATAACTTACAAGTAACAACTAAGGGTGTACCGAAAACTAAATAAATTTTAAACTTTAACAGTAACATTTTTGAAATCAGTGTTTCAATAGGTTTCAAATGAGGTGTCGCATGATGCACTTTCTCATTTAAAAAAAATCGAAGGGGTGACACCCTCATGAAGAGGGATTATGCCAGGTTCGAAACTTTTGTGTCATAACATACTACGTTTAATATAAAAATTGACCTGTTTGAGCTTTTTTCTTAAGGCTGGGAAATGGACTAAAAATGGCGGCCTTTTTTGACAGTTAACAAGGTTTTACTAAAACATGCTTTTTATTATAATAAGGAAAAATTACAAGCAAACTAATTTATATTTATGAACAGCAATGTTGTAAGAATGAATTGAATATAAATATAACCGATAATAACTAAGCATAAATTCACAACATCGTTATAAACTTTGAAATTATAATTGTAAAAATGAATAACAAAATCCATTTCAATCTATTCTCTATCGTTTCTTATTACCTTTTACAAAATATGAGGGTTGGATGTGGGATAGTTGTTGCTAAAAGCATGATTTAGATTTGCAAATTTTTGACACAATTTTAAAAATTGCCGCGTTAATTATCATGTCATTGTAGTTCACCGTGTTTACCACCAATGCGTCTCGTAAGGGTGAGTTTACATAAGTATTGTAACTTGGATAAATGCGGAGTTGTCGTCTAAATAATTAGTGGTTGACCAATCGGGAATGCAAACAGTATCTGTCAAAAACATTTCAACGAACAATGGGAATCGACCTTTAGAGACACTTGTATATGATTATACGACGTTGCTGTATGCATATTTTTATAAAAGTTTCAAAGATACTTGAAAAATAAGAACGGTTTTAAGACACGTGCAGTTTTTTGAAGTTTGGAACTTTTCAACAAACGGTTCGACGGAAGGGTAATTTAAGTTGACATTTTTCTTTTTTAACACATCGCGGTGCCGAGTGAATTTTTACAGAATAAATGTCTAGTAGGTACACAAAAGGTGTATTTTTATACATAATAAAAAAAGTTAAAAAATAAATAATTTTGAACTCTTAGTAATTTAAATCAGCTCAGAAGAACAAAAACGAAATTCTTAAAAAATAACTTTTTTTTGGTTTTCTAAAGTTTAATAAATTTGCCGATCACAGCGACAAAAATATAAAAAATAATTAGGAAAATATTTTTGTAATCAATTTAAATACATAATCCTCAAATATTAGGTCAATGCCCCACTTTTATACACATGTGTTAAATAAATGCCATTTACCCTAATATTGGCAACACTCGTCCTGGGTTGCTATGATTAAAAATATTATAATCGACAAAACAGAATCGATTGTTAATTTTTACAAGCATTGACGATTCGATCAAAACATGGTCAAGAGTGTTTTGTCAAAATTGCTTATTTCTTCTAACCCTCGTTTCTTCGGAACCACCCTGTATATTTATTTCATATTTAGCAAGCTTATTTGAGTCTATTAGTACATTACACTGACATAGTAAGCAAAATAAAAATCCTGGTCCGGCTTCAAAAAAAATTACCAAAATTATTTTCACGGTGAACAACACTGTGTATATCAGAATTTTAAAAATTGGATAGTATATTCGAAAAGAGCTACTAAAATTTTAACTCAAACTAAAAAATTGTTCATTTTCGTCAAATTCGTCTGATTTTGCTTAATATGGGAAATTGGTTTAGTGATGGTGCTCCTAGTTTTGAAGAGAAATAAATAATATTTTTGGATGTAACATTTATGGTTTTACTTAAAAAAGAAGAGATTGTTTCATTAATAGTAATATTTTAAACTTATTGGTATTTTTCGAAGGCAAATACATACAGTAAATAAAGTCCGCACCATATGGAAAAAATATTTTTTTTTTTTTTAATTATTATTATGGCTTAACACTACTTAATGACTACATATTTATTAATATTTACGACTAAAACAATATTAATATTAATAAGTATGTAGCCATTAAGTAGTGTTAAGCCATAATAATAATTTAATGAAAAAAAAATAAATATTTATTTCCATATGGTGCGAACTTTACTTACTGTATGTATTTGAGTTCGAAAAATATCAATAAAATATTATTTATTTCTCTTCAAAACTAGGAGCACCATCACTAAACGAATTTCCCATATTAAGCAAAATCGCACGAATTCGACGAAAATGAACAATTTTTTAGTTTCAGTTAAAAGTTTTAGTAGTCTCAAAAAACATACTATCCAATTTTTAAAAGTCTGATATACAGAGTGTTGTTCAACGTGAAAATAATTTTAGTATTTTTTTTTGAAGCCGGACCTGGATTTTTATTTTGTTTACTATGTTAGTGTAATGTACTAATAGACTCAAAAAAGCTTGCTAAACATGAAATAAATATACAGGGTGGTTCCGAAGAAACGAGGGTTAGAAGAAATAAGCAATTTTTATAAAACACCCTGTACCTCACTTATGAGCCCATCAAATATTAGTTATTTGGAATCACCAAAGTGCCCTCTATTTGCAGTTAACGTATGTCGGTTTACCTATAAAACACCCTGTATAATAGTAAAAATGTTAAAGTTAAGAAAAATTATTCTTCTATATTAATTTTTTTGTTTTCTTTTACTAAAAGTATATAAAATGTAAGTTTTAAGAAAAATATATGTAGTGCTACATTAAACAATTTACAGGGTGTTTCTAAAATATTCCGATAACGCTTAATAAGTGAAAATATATTTAGTTATGGTTAGATACAGAGTTGACTGCCTCGAATTTGACACCAAAACCGTATACAGGGTGGACCGGATTTATTTTTCGTACAGAGATCCTGTAAATGCAATATCGATTATATGGGGAAATATATGTGTATTTTCATGCAAGACGAATTGATTTGATTTTTTCAAAATTAAAATATCATGTCCGGTTTCCGAGATTTTCGTTTTATTTAATTAATACCTTAATATTTTAGGTGAGAAAAAACTTTATAAAACTTTTTGATTGAAGGTCTAATATGACTTAACATAGCGTATCCAAATACAACATTTAGTCTTTCAAGAGCTACCCTCAACTATTTTTTTAAATACGGACCTGTACTTTTTATTTCATCTTTGAGTTCTCCATTTTTTCTCTCTATCCATCCCTGTAGAGCACCTAATTTTTTCGACAATGAACTGTACTTTTGGAATTTATTTAAATACGGTCCTGTTCAAGTGCAAGTTTTACAAAATATCTCGAACAAGGGGGAGGATAATTTGAGTAATTCTTACAGTGTAAAATAATTCACAATGACTATTTTAATATCTTGTAAATTCTAGTTATCTGTTATCGTTGAAAATTGATGTTTAAATAAATTTTTTCTACGGCTATAATACAAAACTGCTCTTTCTTAACTGTTCTTGATAGATCAATGAGGTACATTGTATGTCACCAATTTCATTTCCGTATCTGATAACACAATAATTTATTGTGTAATTATTTCAATAAATCAGGTCTTTCATGGAATGTCAATTTCAAGTAATGACAGTTCTATTTTCGTATATTTATATAGCTGTGCCGCAAATCAGGCATGTTTAAGTTTAATTCCAGAATTATCTAAGGAAAAATATGAAAAGTCCTACAAATCATTTTTCAAAACTTCTCATTTATGTTAGATTTAAGGGGGGATCTTAAATAAATTGTCCTTTATTTATTAATCACTTTTATTATTTTACTAACTGAACAATGTTTTACTATCTTTCTTTTCATCGATCACTCTTCGACTCTACTCTGTCGTCTTGTGTCGTTGCGCATCTTCCGTCGCGCGCACTCGGCTGGGGTTCACCCACGCCGGCCGTTCGGTCTTTCCTGACTCAGCAGAAAACAATAATTCTGCTAACACGGCCATTCTGTTCTCGGGGCGTCCTCGCACCGTATCTGAAATTTAGAAAACAACAGCAGAACTTTTGTAATGTTTGTTTTTCAACGTCAAGAACATTAATGTTTATTTTAAGCGGTACTGCCACTTGTCCCATTTTATCAATCACCACATGGGTGTTTTAACTAAAGTTTATGTTATGTATCGCCTTTATGAGATGGTATGTTACTACCGCTTTTTATCATTATTTATTTATTATTATTTTTCTTTTGTTCATCGAGTGGTACTGCCACTTTTGTTGCATTTATTCTTTTAAATTACAATGGGATTGCCATTATTAACTGTACATTTCAGAATATTCTAAAATGCTTCTATTACATAGTGGGATTGCCACATAACTTTTCAACAAATTATAATATTATTCACAGAAATTACGTAGTGGGATTGCCACATAACTTTTCAACAAATTATAATATTATTCACAGAATAAATTATAATAGAATCATATCGCATTACTGTTTTTTTTTTTTTTTTTTTTTTTTTTTTTTTTTTTTTTTTTTTTTTTTTTTTTTTTTTTTTTTTTTAATTAAGTGGTACTGCCACTATTTTTATGTAATTTGAAATTTGAAACATCATCAATCAACTAAAAATGTTCGAAATTCATCACTTACCCCATTTTTTTTTTTTAATTCGGAGAAGGCCAACGTCTTAATTGGTCATGAGCGGCCACAGTGGTCCGCCGTCCTTGTCTATGTAGCACATATCTTTCATTTTGTAGTACATTACGAATAGTATATGGCCCTTTAAATTTTGGTTTTAATTTCCCTCCACCTGCTAGCTGAGAATCTTCCACAGCCACAAGGTCGCCAATTGTAAACAAGTTGGCTCGACTACGCGAGGCATTAAAGTGCTGAGCTTGCTTGATGGCACTATTCGTCAATCGAATTTGAGCTTCGGCAACGGCCTTGTCTGGGTCAACGAAATTATCTGTCGGTGTAGCGTCTGCTAAAAATTGTTGACTAGCTAATAATCTCGGGTTTGTTCCGAAATGTAACACTTTGGGAATGTGACCAGTTATTGAGTGCATTGTGGAATTTAAATTATCTTCTATAGCAGGAAGTACGATAGTCCACTTTTTTTTTTGTCGGCAGTAAGGGTTGCTCGCATTAAATTGAACACTGTGCGCATGACACGCTCAACTTGACCGTTACCACGAGGAACTCCTGTGGCAATGTGATGAAGTTCTACGTTTTGCTCTTTTAGAAAATTACGGAATGTAGCCGAAGTAAATGCAGCTGCTCTGTCAGCAATTATTCGTTTCGGGGTTCCTAGCTCTTCGAAAATCACATTTAATGCACAGCTGGAATCTTGTGATGTTTTCTTTGGAATTGGCATTAATCGGCAGAATTTCGAGAATGCATCGATTACTACTAAAATTTGAGTACACCCATTTGACTTAACCAACGGACCTGCATGATCAATATGCCATGTGTGTAAAATATCATTAGATTTTTCTCCGTGTTGCCATAGTCCTGCTCTACGACCAGTATGTGATTTTCCTAAAACACAAGCTCTGCAGTTTTTTATGTACTTTTTCAAGCACTGTCCCATTTTCGGCCCAAATAAGTCTTCTCTCATTTTAGAAATACACTTATCCCAACCTATATGTGATGATTCATCGTGGTAAAGTCGAATCGTTAGGAGTCGGGCGGCTACAGGTACAAAACACTTTGGAGTTTTTGTGTTGGTCACAACAACATTGTTTATTATAGTATAATCAGCATTACTGATCGGGTCACTAAATATTTCAGAACAAAAGGCGTCATTTAACTGAAATTCTCGTAAAGTACTTACATCTGATATCTTAAGCACATTTAGTGTCTTTAAGGCGCACACTTTCAAAGCACTTTCGTAATCTACGGGATTTCGGCTTAAATAATCTACGTGGGCCATTTTATTTCCAGGGCGATATTCAATAGAAAAGTCATAATCTTGTAATTTGACCCACCAACGCGCAACTCGAGGATGTAAGTCTTTCTTTAGGGCAGTCGCACGCACTGCATTACAATCAGTGTACACCTTGAAATGTACTCCATACAAATAAACTCTAAAATGTTCAACAGATTCAACAATAGCTAGTGTCTCTAAGTCATACGAATGATACCGTGACTCATAATCAGTAGTACGACGACTGAAATAAGCGACAGGACGAACAACACCATTTTCATTTTGCAAAAGAGCGGCTCCTAGTCCCACTGAACTTGCATCTGTATGCAGTTCACAATTTAAATTAGGATTATAAATTCTTAATACTGGGGAATCGGTCAGCTTGTTTATTATTAATTGTCTTGCATTTTCGCACTCAGGGGACCATTGGAAAACACAGTTTTTCCGTAACAAGGCGGTTATCGGTGCGGCTAACTCCGAAAATCCTTTAATAAAACGGCGAAAATAGCTAGCAAGTCCCATAAACTGTCGAACACTTTTTACATTCGTCGGGATAGGTGCTTGAGTTAAAGCAATCACTTTCCGCGAACTAGGCCGCACTGATCCTGTACTTAGTGTAACGCCAAGATATTCAGTTTCTCGGGCAAAAAACTTACATTTTTCATAGTTTAAAGCAAAACCGCGAGTGGACAGCGCATTAAGTACTTCCTCTAGGTGTTTCAACCCCTCTTCAACGCTTGTAGATGGCACAAGAACATCATCGAGATAAACGAATGCTTTTATCCCTTTCAAATCACCCAATGCTTTGTCAATAGAACGTTGATATATTGCTGGAGCATTGACATAGCCAAAAGGCATCCGATTAAATTCATAATGACCATCTGGTGTAATGAAAGCCATGATGTGTCTTGACTTTTCTTCGATTTTCATTTGGTAAAAGCCAGATTTCATGTCTAATGTAGTAAAATATGTTGCATGGCAGAGAGCATTGATCTGATCTTGAATATGAGGCAATGGGTACCTTTCCTTAACTACCTTTTTATTAATATCACGTAAATCTACGCACATTCGGACTTCGCCGTTCTTTTTTGACACTAGTACTATAGGGCTTGCATATTCCGACCGACTTTCGCGAATTATATTCGCACTTAAAAGTTCCTTAATTATTTTTTTTACCTGCAATCTTTCTTGGTAGGCTAACCTACGAGGACGATACGCCACTGGGGTAGTGTCTTTTAATTTTATTGTCATTTCACCGGTGGTAATATGAACAGGCGTTTTGTTTTTATAGAACAATAAGAGACTCTCTATTTGCGATTTTAATTCGCTGTCTAAATCAAGCTGATTTATCATAAAATTATTTACACTTTTTAAAGTCATTATATTGGGAATGTTGAGCAGGTTATGGTGTAATTCGAGACCATAATCACTTTTCTCGATTCGTAAAGAAGGTCGACTGATGACATCCCATCCAACAATAACATCAATATTTTCTGGAATGACATTATCTGGTACAACCGCATAGGTAATGTCTAGGGTCAGCGTCGGCAGAACTGTTATGGTATCACAAACGCCGATTTCATAAACAATTTGGGTCCCAAATCCCGTGAAAGCACGCACGTTATTTTCTGTTTTGATTATAGCGTTTAATGTTTTCACTACAGATTGTTTTATAACCGACACGTCGGCACCACTATCAATAAGAAAAGAAAACGACGGAGCACTGTTTTTACATAATAATGTCGCCAGTGGTGTCGTGTTCAAATGGCGTCATTTCTTAAGTAAAAATGCCTGCTTGGGATTCCCATTTTTATACCAACAGTTTACTTCATTGTGACCCATTTTTTTGCAATGGTTGCAGGAAGGAGTTTTGGAGGGGCCTGGGGTATCCTGACTAACTTCTTTAGTTATTTCTTGTTTATTTCGACACGACTCTTGTCGATGACCTTGACGGCCACAATTGAAACATGATCCTATAAATAATTTGTTTGGTCTTCCATGGTTGAGTATGTCTCGCCTGTCTCCCTGACGATGTTCGAATTTCTTTTTAGGCATCCCTTCACCCTCTAAAGACCGTTTTGCAGTTCGTCGTGCATCAAATTCGCTTAGTATTGTCATGAGCTCACGTTCAGACTGCGGTATTTGTATATGCAGCGAGGCACGAGATTCTGCGTGATCCAAACCATATTCAACCATACTCAAAATTTTGTCCCATGGTAATTTCTCATAAAACCTGTATATGGAGCGAAGTTTCTGATTTCCATAATCACACAAAGAATCGCACTCACGACTTCGTAGTGTGGCAGCTTTAAATGCTCGCGCACCCGACGTCTCTTTATCAGGAAAAGCAGTAATGAGGTCAGCACAGAAGTTGTCCCATGTTCGGCGAATTGGTCGCCAGTCACAACAGTATCTATTACCACGATTTTTCAAAGCCTCAGTCGCTTTTACGATCATTAAATTATCGCTGACATTTAACTCGTCTTTTAACTTCGTAGCATCTTCCAACCACTCGTTGATTGCGTAGGCGCTGTTGTCCGGATCGTAGCTGGTTAGTTTGAATGTAGTGTACGCATTTCCAAATGTTGGCACTTGCGTAGTCGATCCATCTGCTACGGGAAGATTGGGTGTTGGCTGTGAATGTGAAGATGACGCCATCGCCATCTTTGTCTGTTTTGCCAATTCAGCAATTTGCTGTTGTTGTGCAGCGAGTAAATTAATTAAAGTTTCTCGCCATTGTACTTTATTCTCACAAAATTGTGAACTTGGTGGCACCTCACCTTCATCTGAATCTGCTATAACCCTCAACGGACTGCTATTAGCACAATTTTGTTCTTCCATACTGATTACACTGATTGTTTTTTTTTTAACTACAACTAATACTAAACGAGGTTTTATCCCACTTCTGATGTTAGATTTAAGGGTGGATCTTAAATAAATTGTCCTTTATTTATTAATCACTTTTATTATTTTACTAACTGAACAATGTTTTACTATCTTTCTTTTCATCGATCACTCTTCGACTCTACTCTGTCGTCTTGTGTCGTTGCGCATCTTCCGTCGCGCGCACTCGGCTGGGGTTCACCCACGCCGGCCGTTCGGTCTTTCCTGACTCAGCAGAAAACAATAATTCTGCTAACATTTATACTAAAGTGTAATTGATATTTTAATTGTACCTAAATAGAAATTTTGAATGAGGTTAAATTTGAAATTCATGTTATTTGTTAAATCATTTCGCTATTATCTATTACAGCCGTAGAAAAAGTATAGTGTTTAACTCGCATGGAATGCTAATTTCCCACTCGTATTATTTGCAGCATTCGCCTGCGGCTCATGCTGCAAACTTCATACTCGTGGGAAATAACTATCATTCCTTGCTCGTTAAACAATATACTATTCTTTATGATCTGATTGTACTTACCTAGTTATTTAAGAAAAGTTAAATTCAAATATTTAATAGAAATTAAGATACCTAACTACTTAGGGCGTCAAGTTCAATTTGAAAAAAAAAACTTTTCAATTTTTTTTTTAACTATAAAAATTAAATATTTGCAATTGCCTGGAGGCTCACGCTCGCTATTCACAAGTACAAAGTTTCCCGATTCCGGGTGCCCGCAAGCGTGCGCCCTAGGCCATGGCCTAGGTTGGCCGTATGGGTAATCCGGGCCTGTTTGGTAGACATTAGAGCCAGGCAAGAAGACAGCCAAGACAGATTATGGAAAGTGGACGATTTATATGATTCGATCAAAAAAATGATGTCAAGACCTTCCTCTAGAAACAAATTTGTGCGTAGATGAACAATTGGTGCCCTTTAAATGGCGGTTACCTATACAAAATTAAAATTTATGGAAAAATTCTTTTTTTCAAATTTTGTTTACAATTTAACGGATATTTTCTTCTCATTTTTTTTGTTTTTAGGCATAAGTTTTTTTTATTTTAGGTGTTTAGGGCACCCCCCTTAAAGGGTGGACCGTATTTAATTTGCATACAGAGATCTCGTAAACCGCAATAGATGCAATATTAGTTAAATAGGGAAAAAGATGTGTATTTTCAAGACGAATTGATTGGTTTTTTCAAAATTACAATATCAGGTCCAGTTTCCGAGATATTTGGGAAAACCCAAAATCGATCATTTTCGTTTTATTTAATTTTAATTTACTATGTCAGTTTAATGTACTTATAGACTCAAACAAGCTTGCTAAATATGAAATAAATATACAAGGTGGTTCCGAAGAAACGAATGTTAGAAGAAATAAGAAATTTTGACAAAACACCCTGTAACTCACTTATGAGGTGGGTTAGACCTATCAAATATTGTTTTTTTGGCATTCTATTTGCAGTTAACGTATGTCGGTTTACCTATGAAACACCCTGTATAAGACGGACTATCCAGACAATAAATATATGCGGATTTGCCTTTATATTGTTCTAACGGTATTAAATTAGTTTCTGAATATATCGAAAAAAAGTTATGAAAATGGAAAAAAAAACAATGGAATTGTGAAAATTTAACCTAAAAAAAGGTATCAAAAATCGCTATAAAAACTATTTCAGGAACTAGATTATATTCCCATTAGAGACGGTATATAAGAGATATTTCATTTTTTGCTTTCATTTACAAGTCTTATATGTTCAAAAATTTATAATTTGAACCATAGAACATCACCAAAAATACATCAGAGACCTGGTATTCTGGCAATTTTACAGTTCACGTACTTTTTATAGATGGCGTCATCTGCAAAATAATTATTTTGCGGTATATAATTCATTTTCACATAACGCAATGTTGCCGTCATATTTTTAAGTAGCAGAAAAAAGGAAATTCGATATTTTAATAGAAAATTTATGTCTTTGTTACAATGTTTTTAAAATGCTGCTAAAATTACTATTTTAGTATAATGCCTATTGTAAACTAAGTTTCTTTTAGAATTAGAATTATGGTGACTAGATTTCAAAGTTCGAAATTCGGGATGCTATTTTTAATATTTTTTTTTACAAATAGGAAACAAAATAGGGAAAAAACTTTGGAAAAAATGATAGATAAAATATGGAAAAAAGAAATAAATCACAAACCCGAAAAAACCCCTAAAAATTGCAAAAACTAACAAAAGAAAAGCATCAAAGAAGGCAAGAAATCGAAAAATATCACAAACAAGCGCAAAACAATAGCAAAACCGCAACAAAATCACAAAAATATGACAAAAAAAACGCAAATTATCATAAAACATCATCAAATAAAAAAAATTACAAAAAATTAGAAAACAAAAAAAAAGAATAGAAAAACAGAACAATGAGAAAAAATGAGGAAAGATTAGAAAAAGTAAAAAAAAAACAAAAAAAAATCAAAAACTCCTAAAATTAAAAAAAAACGACAAAAAATTAAAAGAATCGAGAAAATCTGAAAAAAATCAGAAAACATCGGAAAAATTAATAAAAAAAAAAACAAAAAAAGAAACAAGTGAAAGAAAAATTAGAAAATATTGGGAAAAAATGAAAAATAAAATACGGAAAAAACACAAGAAATCGAAAAATATCACAAAAATCGCAGAACAATTGCGAAAAAAACCGCAAAAAAATTACAAAAAAATGACAAAAAAATCGAAAATTATCATAAAAAATCATAGGAATAAGAAAAAATTAGAAAACGAAAAAAATTGAAAAAAACAGAACAATGAGGAAAAAAATGAGAAAAAATTAGAAAAATCGAAAAAAATCAGAAAAAAAAACAGAAAAGAAATCAGAAAAATGAGAAAAAATGTAAAAAAATCGAAAAACACCGCAAAAACCAAAGTACAACCAAAAAACCGGAAGCAACTGTATAACCATAAAAAATGAAAAAAAATTTAAATAAACTGCAAGAAGTCTCAAAGAAATACGAAAAAAGTCGCAAATAATTGCAAAAAATCAGAAAAATTTGAAAAAAGTAAAATGAGAAAAATTAAAAAACAAAAGAAAAAATAAAAAAAGAAAAACAGAACAATGATGAAAAATTAGAAAGCATCACAAAAAAACAGAAACAACAAAAAAAAAACAAAAAAGTAGAAAAAATCGAAAAAACCACAAAAAAAAACAAAAAATCAGAAAAATAAGAAAAACCTAAAAAAAGTAAAAAACCTCTATATAAAATAATTACAAATGATATATAAAAAAAATCTAAATAAGGAAAAATTCATACTGTAGAAAAAGAAAGGACAGGAAAAATACAGTGTTCCATTTAAAATAATATAACTATGGTGCAGATCTTATTATTGAGGCAACCTGTATAAATTAAAATACTTTGTATCTGCAATAAACATTTTTTACCGTTTTCCATATAAAGACCAATGCGATGCGTTTATGGTGCTCCGCACTGAATATTTCATTGAAGTGTTTTAAATAGAGATTAACAACATATAACTATTTTTTAAACATTTTTCTAATTTTGGTTGATGTACCTATTTATATCGATATTGAAGCTCAAAAGTAATCTGTTCTTTCCATATCAATGAGACATCCTGTATAATAGTACTAAATTGTTTTTACTTTCTATATTTGGTTTCTTTGTTTTTTTTAGTTCGTTTTTCTTGTTTCATCTCAGAAATATAAATAAATTAAACTTGGTATCATTCGGGGTAAAAAAAAGGTATTAATTTTAACACTCTGTAGAGGCTAAACTAGTCATAGCAAAAATTTAAACTTGACATTTTTTTTTACTTTTTTTTTCTTCCTAGTTGGCGAATATTATACCTAACAAAGCAAAAAATCTACGCATTTTATAAAACCAATTAAGAATTCACAAATTATAACATTTCTTAATATAAACTTTTCGTCATTAATTTTTGTAAATACAAATTTGCAATCAGAATTTTAAATTTTACATAAATAAGAAAAAAATTCACAAATTTTAAATATTTAAAACAAACTAGCTAACTTTTTTGTTTTAATAGACACAAACTTTTCGTAAAACATTTTTTCATTTATGCTGAATTCAAATCTAAAATTAGAATTTTAGATACAGACAGATATATTTATAGAATTCAATAACGAACTTTTTTAAAGTTCGTTGAAAATCAAAACAAATAATCCAAAAAAATATATACAAAATAATAGGCAGGTATATAATTTTGCAATTATACCCTGTACATTTATTTCTTCCTACCCTACCAATTATCTTAATCGCAGCTCAATTCATCCGACAAATACCAATTCAATAAAATAAAAATAAACGACGGATTAAATCCCCCACCCTATCTCCATATCCTTCCCCCTTCTACCCGATCTACACTCTCTCATTCCTACAAAACTACAAGAAAAGACAACAAACTCCCAACTCTCAAACCGCTTACTTGATCCCACTCGAAAAAAAAATTAACACAAAGATATTCAATTTACCCGAATCACTTTAACCCAATGGGATCTCTTTAAGGGTGGAGTCAATCTCGACAATCCGGCCAATGATTGGACCTCATTGCGGTACGTTGACGATACCATGGCAACCGGTTAGTTCGAAGCCAGTCCTGAAACTCACGCGCGTTCAGTCAGCTGACAGCTACTCAATTGAATGCTTCTTTGAGCACCCGCGAACTTACAAATATGTCAGACCACGAGCTGACCGAAGACGATCACGAAATTAACGTTTTAGATACCGATTCTAGATTATCGCATAGTGATAGTGAAGCGCATAGCTCTAGATCTAGGTCTAAATCTAGATCACTTTCGCCGGACAACATCACTACCCCTCATGGCGCGTCTAGCACCCTTCCCTTCAGTATATCGAATCTGTTAGGTAAAAATTTCGAAAATAAACAGGACAATGACACTGAGAGTTTATACCAAAATCCTGCTGGATTTTTTCAGCATAGAAGTGCGTTGGGGTTGGTTCCGACGGGGTTTTACGGACAGGGTGTTTTGAGGGTGCCCGCTCACAGGCCGCTAGGGGGTCCTTCGAGTCCTCCAGGACCTATGTTTAGTCCTTGGTCGTTGGGATTGGATCCTGTGTTACAAAGATCGGCTGCTGCTGCGGCCTTTGCCACTCAAGTTGTTAAGGATAGATTAGCTGGTAAGTCATTTATTTGATAATAATAATAATAATAGTTGTTTCCTTCTCTATACAAAAGAAATATTTTTATTCTATTTTTTTAGTAAAATCTGTTCATATAATAAAGAGGCAGTTCAATTTAATCTGGCGATCTGAATTTTTATAAAATGGATAGAAACTTTAATTCTGATTGTGTTAATAAATTAAAATAGTTTATATAATTTATGAATGAATCAATTTTAATTGAAAAATAAATTTATATTTAATAATAAGTTGCTTCATTCTCAAAAAGTAATAGTAAATGTTTCGAAACAAATATCAGTTTATTACGCGAATTAATGATAATAATTATTTATTTACAAGCACCATTTAACAGCCTAGACCTGGAAAAATACAAATAATAATAAAATAGAATAATTATGAAAAAACAAAATTGCAAGCGAAAATAAAAAATTAAAATCGAAATATGTATCAGACTGGAAAAAAACAATTCAAACATAGTGTATATAAAATATTGTAAAATAAAAATATTTTTTATTGATTTAAATTCAGCTCAGATCCTTTATAAAGTGTGTTCCAAAAAGTTGTCAAAACATGTTTACCTATCCTGTATTTCATTAAAAAAAAAATCCTGATAAAAAGTCCAATAATAATCAAAAACCAAATTTTTAAAAAAAATTTCGTGCTATATCTACAGGACAAATTAAAAAAGATTGATTTCAACTCATTAATGAAAAATAAAATGATGTTTAAAAATGTTACTACAAAAATTAAAAATTGTGTTAAAATTTAATTCCACTGTCTTTTTTGAAAAATATTGATTAATATTTAAATAAGTTACTATAAATTTTGTCCCGAAAATAAATCAACATCAACAAACTAGCAAAAAAACTTTAAAATTTGGCTCAATGAGACTTGCGAACGTGGGCTCTGTGAACAGAACCTTTATCGTGGGCATACCTGGGGTGCTATTTTCAAACTCATGCGAATGAGTTCCGCATACGAATATGTTATATTTTCGATTGAAAATGTAATATCTGTATTTTGAAATATATGAATAGGTTTCTTATGCGGGATTTTCCGGTTGAAACGCATCGCATAGTCAAATTAATGTATAATTATGAGAAAATGTGAAAAATAACTGGCATTAAAAGCACTTAATTGGTTATGCTATACAGAGGCCGTTTCTTTTATCGTGTGACAATATTGCCATCTAAACCGTAAGAGATACGAATTTTTATTTCAAAAAGTATCAAAACATAGAAAACGAAAGTTTTATTGTATCTGAAATTTTCTACAAAAGTGCACTAATAAATCTTTGATACGACGTTTCGCGTCTTAACAGCTATCAAGAGGATTTTTTTTAATATCTGTCTGTCTTTTTTATTACAAATATTTATTCGTTATAAAATAAAAACTTTTTCTGCTTGCTTAATTTGTTTTTTTTTTATTTCACTGAATTTATTTTGAATCCAAGTTGTAATGTTGAATCATGCTTGTTTTGAAATAAAAACGAATTTACAAAAGAACTACAACAGGACCGTAATTAAAAAATATTGTCACTGATGATGTTAGTTATTTCAGATAAAACGTTGTTAAAATGAAAACTGTGATATATCCCTGAATTTGGATTTTACACATTTTATCATTATTGGAAATAAAAGAAACAGGGCCGTATTAAAAAAAATAACTTTATGGCGGCCGTTAAGACACAAAACGACGTATCGAATATTTATTAATACACTATTGTAGAAAATGTTAGATACAATAAAACTTTCCCTTTCCATTTTTTGATATTTTTTTAAATAAAAATGATATTCACAAAAAACCAAATATTCCAATTTTAGTTTTCCCTGTACAACTGAAGAAGGGCGAGAGTCGCTGTAGATTTTTTTTAACCAATATAATGTTCTTCACAATTAATCGCCTTCGTATCCCTTATGGTTTAGATTATAGAATGTTAGCACATGATAAAAGGAACAGAATCTATGTAATTTTGTATAGAAAGTTGAATTCGAATTTAAATCCAAAAATATGGACAATCTGAACAACTTTAAAAATATTGCTCCTCTAGGAGTTCTGGAAGAGGCCGATATTTTTGCTTAAGTGCGGAGGAGACATATTCAAGCATCGATTGACCCCTTGGAAGATTTGTCTGGTTGAGTATGTAAGATATGCATACCGCTTAGCTCATTTTAAAATAATTTTTGGAATAATTTTGAATAGATTTTTATGAAATGAAAACAGAGAATGAACAATAAAAATGAATAGAAAAGTTTAACGACTCGTGATTACATTAGTGTAACGTTTGCATTTATTTATATATAAGGTGACTTCATTTCATACTTGCTATAAATCAAGATTCTGTTATTAAGACAAAATCTAAAAGTTGGAACATGTCATGCAATAATTTTTTTTCAGGTTTTATCAACGTCTATATTCTAACAAGTCCGTTTTTTGAACACTTGACAACTTTTTGATACGCTTATTCTTATTCAGTTTTCCTTCTTCAAATAAATACAAAAATCAGACGAAAACAAAACTTCACTTTTTCAAATCAACATCTGCTAATATTAAGTTTACCTAAAACTTAAAGATGTCCGGAAAGATTTCGCATAAGATAACTCGCATGCGGAAAGATTCGTTCGAGTTTGAAAATAGTACCCCTGGAATTAATCTAAGTGCTGATCATCGGTTGGATTTGCGAATACGCTTAAGATTAGAACTATTAATATAGGACATTATTAAATTATTATTTAAAAATGTTAAAGTCCAAAAGATAAATACAAAAAGATGGGAATATTTTGTATTGTCTTCGTCTGTTAAGAGCGTGATTTACTTTACGAACAGAAAGCTATATATAGTGGAAGCAGTATATAGTACCCCAATTTTTTTTTACTTTTAATTTTTAAGAAAGCAAAAAAATATAAATAAAAAGATAGAACTTAAATCTAGGCTCCAACACTCGAAAATTTTGAAAATCTGTTTTAGTTTTAAAAATGAGAATTTTTTTTAAAAAAAGCAAATAATTTTTTTCAAATTTAGGAGAGTATGAGCATATATTTAATCTTTATCTACAAGTAAATATTTTTTTAATTTTTTTAAATCAAAACTAAGAAAAAAAATTGGAGTAGAAAACCCTTACATTTTCTAGAATGAGTCTCCTTTCTGTTTAGGAGGTGTTTCCATCACGGAACATTAACAAAATTGAGTTTTATGAGTGAAAATAAAATACTATCTGTTTTACTTTTACTTTACGAGCGACATTACAAAATGTACCTATTTAAAAAAATCGCATCAGGTCTTATAATTGATTTTCACTCATATCTCATAACATTATTTTTTTATTAAATTATTAAATATTTTATACTTTCTTGTTTTTTCAATTTTATGTCATAACGATTAACACATATATTAGTACTTGTAATTTGTGTGTATGAAGTTAGCCCCCCATTTTTCGAATTTTAATATTTTGAAAGTTGTTCCAAATTGTTCTAGGTTTGTACCAAATTGTTCCAGAAAATTATTCCTTAAATTTAAATACAAAGGCCGGAAAACTCAAAAAACCATTTTTAGAGCTAGCCCCCATTAGTTTTATTTCGATTTTTTTTCTGTTGCACCAGATTGTTCTAGTTGTTCTGAATATTGTTCCAAATTTTCATGTTTTAAAAAAATATATTTCAAGCCCAAAATCCATAAAAACCATTTGGGTCCAGCCCCCCATTATTTTTTTTTCGAAGTTTTTTCTGTTGTACTAGATTGTTCTAGTTATTCTTAACATTGTTCCAAATTTTCATTTCTTAAAAAAAATTATTTCAAGATCAAAATCAATTAAAACCATTTATAGCTAGCCCCCCATTATTTTTTTTCAAAGTTTTTTTTGTTGTATTAGATTGTTCTACTTATTTTTAGCATTGTTCCAAATTGTCATGTCTTAAAAAAATTATTTCAAGATCAAAATCAATTAAAACCATTTATAGCTAGCCTCTCATTATTTTTTATTCGATTTTTTTTTTGTTGTACCGGAATGTTCTACTTATTCTTAACATTGTTCCAAATTTCCATGTGTTAAAAAAATTTATTTCAAGCTCAAAATCAATTAAAACCATTTAATAAATTCAGTGGAACACTATGTAGCTTTTGTATTATTAAATAATATATTAAGCAATAAAAAAGTAGATTTTATGTTTTAAATGAAATTTTGTATAGTAGTTTTATTTTTTTATAATTATTAAAACGATTTTTTTAATTTTGTTTTTATTTATCTTATGTATTTCGGTCAAAATATCACATGGAATAAGTGTGATTGGAAACAGTCTAAAAATGACAAAAATTATTTTTATTTAATTATTTACAAAAAATTGAAACATTTGATATTAGTTAGTTTTGTAAAGCGATTTATTTTATCAACAAACCATAAAATGTTTTCTTTGTTTTCATTCTTAAATTGGCAAATAATTTTGTCTTTGTATGACCTTTTAGGGGAAATATATTCCCTTCAAACCTTTAAATAATATTTTTAAGATGAAAATTTGGAACAATGCTAAGAACAACTAGAACAATCCAATATAACAAAAAAAATTTTGAAAAAAAAAATAATGGAGGCCTTGGACCCAAATGGTTTTTATTGATTTTTAAGCTCGAAATATTTTTTTTTAAGAAATGAAAATTTGGAACATTGTTGAGAATAACTAGAACAATCTGGTACAACAAAAAAAATTTTGAAAATTAAATAATGGGGGGCTAGCAATAAATGGTTTTAAGTTATTTTGAGCTTGAAATATTTTTTTTTAAGAAATGAAAATTTGGAACAATGCTAAGAATAAGTAGAACAATTATGTACAACAAAAATAACTTCAAAAAAAAATAATGGGGGGCTAGCTATAAATGGTTTTAATTGATTTTGAGCTTGAAATATTTTTTTTTAAGAAATGAAAATTTGGAACAATGTTAAGAATAACTAGAACAATCTAGTACAACAGAAAAAACTTCGAAAAAAAATAATGGGGGGCTGGACCCAAATGGTTTTTATGGATTTTGGGCTTGAAATAATTTGAACAATGTTCAGAACAACTAGAACAATCTGGTACAACAGAAAAAAAATCAAAATAAAAATAATGGGGGCTAGCTCTAAAAATGGTTTTTTGAGTTTTCCGGCCTTTGTATTTAAATTTAGGGAATCATTTTCTGGAACAATTTGGTACAAACCTAGAACAATTTGGAACAACTTTCAAAATATTAAAATTCGGAAAATGGGGGCCTAACTTCACACACACTTCTAATTTGTACAAGAAATTCTTTTAATACTTCTATAAATTTAATTAGATTAGGATGAGGCTAGAGCTTGACACGAGGCGAGATAAGGAGAGAATTAAAAAAATCTCTTCTCGGTCTCGTTAGTTCAGAAAAAAATAAGTATCGTTTCAGTCTCGGTCTCGTCTCGTAACCGTTTGTCTCGCCTCGTCAAATCTCGTTATTGCTATTACTTATTTGTAAGCTAGTATTTCCAAGATATTTAAATACCTTTTTACGTAAACTACAAACTACTTCTTGAGCACGACTTTGAGATTTATTAATAAAATCCCGTACGTGTGATTTACCTGCACCATGTTTCATTATGGAAAAAAAAAACGTAGAAAAAAATTGAACCAAAAGAACAAAATTGAAACACGTTTTTTTATAATCGAAAATAAAAAATAATTGTTAATAACACTCAATAACTTTAAAATTTATACAAAGTTGTCGTTACTCCGGAAAGCCGAAAACTGACAACTAAAATCCGAATCCAAGTCAAGTAAAAATTAGGCTCTACTAAATAAAATAATATAAAAAATAAATCATGGCCGTGACATAAACAATAAAATAGATTCTCTTTTTTGTAAGACTATTTGTTTTGCACATGTTGGTAGAAAAATAAACCCAAAAGATCTTTTTAAGGGTTTCGTATCCTAATTTTTACAATAAGAACTAAACTTATTTTTTCCTATTTTTTATAATTATCTTCATTATGTTTATTCCACCAAATAGAAAATACGAATATAAATGCATGTTAGCCAAACAATGTATAACATTCAGATTTTTTATTTAATTTTTAATCAAAAATAACTAACCACATTATATAAACATTAATTGTTTTGAATTTTATTATCAAAAAATAAATAAATTCTATGATACAATAAAACTATGATAGTTTAATTTTAGATTTCGTAAATGTATCGTAACCTATGCAGACCTTTTTTTATTATAATAAATGAAATGTTTATACTGCTTGTTAGTTTATTTTTTTGGAAATTCAGAAAAAAATTCTGAAGAAATAGGAACGAGACCAGAAACGAAACTCTCGGGTCTCGCCGTATGTGGTATCGGTATCACCTAAATAATTATCAAACAAGTCTCTTCTCGCTGTCGTCTCGGTTTTACGAGACGAGACGAGAAGAGAAAAGTCTTGTTCTCGTGTGACGCAGTAGATGAAGCTCATAATAATGAGATTTTAAAGATCTTAAAACCAATTCAGTTGCTTCAGCTCACAAGGAAGGTGGAGAAAGCATCATCACTAATATAGTTTTATACTAAATAATCACAATATTTTTATAATTTTTTCTCAAATAAATTAAATGATAAACAATCACCAATTATGGGATTCCCCAGTTACTCGAGCTGCAAAATGTATATAGGATTATGTCAAAATAACCTTCTGATTTTAAAAGGGAATAAGAGTAGAGGGGCGTATTGTATCTGTGGTTTTGAGGCATAAGATATTGGTCTGTGTTTGTGTTGTTAATGATTGTTGTGTGTCTGTTTAATTAATTATTGGTATTATTTTAATAAATGAAATAAATTATTGCTGGAACAATTCCAAATTTTTAATAAATGAAATAAATTATTGCTGGAACAATTCCAAATTATAGATCGAGGATTTGCCGTTCTCAAAATGTAAGTTAAATAACAATAATTAAAAATTAGATATGTATGGATTATTTTCCTTAATACGGCTCTACCGTAATGTAAATTCCTATTATAAAAAGTTAATCTTTACATTTGATTTTATTAAAAAACTATTTTCAGAAACAAAATCTGAATACAAATGACTAAAGGTTGATGATGCTAGATTTTTTCGTTCTCTTTTTTTTTGAGTAAAAAATTAAAATTGAAAACAGTAAAAAAACTCTAAATAAATTAAGCAAAGAAATATGAAACGTGTATCCTCAATGAAAAAATTAGCAATTTAAGAAAAGATATTTTGAATAGCCATGTGATGGCTGTAAGCTTTGCGAACAGAACCTTATTCATGGGTTTTGCGAACACGCACACCTGGCTTTAATCTATGCGCTGACCACCGGTCTGACATCCCTAAGATTAGAACTGTAAAACTATTAATATATGATTTAATTAAATTATTATTTGAAAAGTCCAAAAGATAAATATTATTAATAATTAAGTGGCTTAAATGGAAATAAATAAAATAATTTTTATAATCCTAATATACAAGTTACCATCAAAAATAAGAACATTCAATTCTCAAATTTTAAGTAAGATTTAAATTTTCTTATAATCCAGTTTTTCTATTATTCTTTTTCCTCATTATGTTTACATTTAAGAAAATAAAAAAGAAATTTATATAAATGGATATATTCAAGTTGATTAATAATAATCTTTCAAATTGTTTATTTATTTCCCCTATTTTAAAAATTACTCACTTTACCCACCGATTCAAAAATTTCTATTTCAAAAATAAAAAAAAATAATGCAGTTTGAGGATAAAACTGCAAAACACTAAAAAAATATGATTGCGCACGATTTTTCTAAAATATAAATATCTCTGTAAATATACAAAAGTTCTGTTTGAAAAAATAACTGAAATGTAATATTTATTTTTATAATTTTAACACTCTTCTATAATCACTAATAAATCTTCAATATTTTGCTGCTTTATTAAAATATAACATAAAGCGCACAAATTTAACTAAAAAAAATTACCTATATTGTTCGCAAACCCCACCGTTTCATAAACTGACCGAGGGTATAACAATTATATGTTCGCAAATCCCACGGATCGCAAAGCCCACGCCACCAAATTTGGGGCATTCGGGAGCAAATAATTCGGGAAGATTGTATACAAGGTGTTTCATTATATTCTGACTGTTCTTACAAGCTCATATCTTCCAAACGGTTCTAGATAATCAGATGCGGTTTTTACACTTCGGTTTAAAATTACATTCTTTTGTTGTGACATATTAAATGGCCTACTTCCGGTTTACCTGCTTTAAAAGTGGCGTGTTTTCGATATTTCAGTTAAAGTTCTGAAACTTCGCTTTCTGTGTACCGAATTTAAACTTTGAGGTACCGTTACATAGTAAAAATATGTGTCTTTTAGAATATTACTTATATAATATACAGCGTGCCCCGTTTAAAAAATAACATCTATTGTCCTCTGAGAAAAACGTCACTTTTATATCGAGTAAACCGGAAGTAGGCCACTTATATCAATATGTCACAACAAAACTTAAAGTAATTTTAAACCGAACTATATGCATATCATTCTCCAGAACCGTTTGGAAGATGTGAGCTTTTAAAAACATTAGAATATAATGAAACACACTGTATACGATTAAAAAAATTGTACCAAATATTGATTCGGTTGGAAAATTTTTCGATACATATAATGTCAAATCGACGAAATAATAAAATATACAGGGTGATCAACTTTACGGAATTTGATATCTCCGTAATATACAGGGTGTTTCAAACAGTCACAGCATACCATACCATATCATTTTTAATGGAATACCCTATATTTTTACATTTTTAGGTTCGTCCTAAGAAGCTGTATAGGTATTTTTTTTAATTATTTCATTCTTTAATTTGGATTTAAAAATATATTTTTATTAAATATTTTAAAATAATTAATCGGGGTTTACATCTTATCACATTTCAGAATAATTGAAAAATAAAAAATAACCACAAAATTGTTGTTAAAACAACTAAAATAATTACCTCCCCTCCTTTATAAATCTTGGACAAGCTTCTAAAAACTGCAATATTCATCCCCCAATAATATTTTTAAAATTACGCCACCGATTGTAATAATTATTGCTTACTTCATTTATTAAAAATTACAATATTTATTGGAATTATATAAGATAAAAAAAAATTTGATATAAACCTATAAAAAAATGTATACCCACGCCACTGAATATAATCGAGTATATTAAAGTCTGGAATTATCTCAGCATTTATCTGAAATGTAATTTTAAACAAGAAACGTTTTCGTTTAAGTATAGCATGACTAGTGACTTGAGCTTTTTTGTCGCTAAAATTTCCAAAGTCCCGAAAGGCATAATTTCAAAATCGATTCTCATACCGGAGTAGAAAAATAAAAACCCGGAACATAATTGGGGAAATTATCAAGTACAGAACAGCCATTTTGAAGACGCCATTTCGTTAGTGGCGTATTATTATGTCTTGACATGCAATAGGGCATTTATTAGAATTACCATTCGTAAAACATATCGCTGAAGTGCTTATTTTATATGAAATATTTACTTATTTATATAGCTATAATGTCGAATTGATAATCGATACTAATATTGGAATTGTTTGGAATGAATGTTTTTTTTTTTTAAATATGGGAAAATAATATTCTCATTTTAATTATTTAAATTGCTTACCAGTAAAATTTTTTTCCGCTTTATATATATTGCCCCAATCCATTTTTCAAAGGAAGAAGAATCTAAAAAAATATATGGATAAGAAAATTTAATATAAAGGGGTTAGATCATATCAGATGTTATATCTAGGAAATGAAAAAAAGATTTAGATTTGTCGACTTTTTTTAATAAAATTTTTTCTTTAATTTTTTTTGAGAATTTTCAGATGAGAAATGAGTAATTTTGTTGATATGGAGTTTTGAATATTAAAATTTTGATTTAAAAGAAATAAAGGATTTATTGAACAAGGTGAAATTTTCTTTTGAAATAAATAAAAAATTAGAAATAAAATAGACCAAGACATATAAAGTATTAAGACAAGGTGAAAAAAAATAAAATATTTAGAAGATATTATCTCAGAGGATAAGATAGATAAGCTGAATAAGAGGTGAGAGAGTCAGATAGATTTAAGAAAAGGGTAAGCAAGATACAGAATGAGAAGAGGAACAGGAGGTTATTAAGAAGATTCTCTAAGAACAAGTGAAAGTAAAGAAATTTTTAGAAATTAATTTACATCAAATTTAAAATTATAGTTGTATAATATTTAATAATTTTTTATAGCGAACCCAACTCCGGATTGTGAAACTTAGATAGGACATCTTGTATACCGGGTGGTCCATATCAATATATAGAGTGTTATATGTGAAAATATATGACTTTAACCTGGGCACGATGTTTTCGGACAATTAATATTTTACTGAACCCTAAATTTTGTCTTTTTCTAAGAATTATTGAACTTCCTGATAATATTTAAACCTTTATTATAGTTAAAAACTGATAATAATTATTTCAATGGAGAAGTTTCATGGTAGTTAGTGAAAACTAATAAATCGGTATAAATATTTTCAAAATCAGTCAATAAATAAAGGAGAAATAGTAAACTTGTTGCTTTTTAGCACGGATTTTATTGTTGGAACATGTTCAGCGGTATCCCCTCAAGGGCTTAGATAACTTTTTTCTTAGGGTAGCTAGGTACTTTTTTTCCCGGGAGGGGGGGGGGGGGCAGGTAATCAAACTTTTAGACAAATATGTTTGTCCGTTTCTGCACTTCATATATATTATTTCTTTTATTACCCCACTTACTCCCCATATATACGCCCTTGTGTCCCCTGACAGTAAATTCAAGTTATCTCGACGGGGGAGCATGATAAAAGTAGATATACGGGAGAAAGATTGACACGCATTTTTAGGAAACTTTATGCTCTACAAATTTGGTTACCACTATTTTTAACATAAAATCAACCGTTAACTATAGATTTGGCAGAAAAAGTTTAGAGTGCTATAAATAAAAACCTATGCATTATACAGAAAAAAGTTTTAAGTTATAAAAAATGTTTCACGAGATATTTCACAAAACGTGTGTTTTTTAAGATGGCGGCTGGCGCTCGCGCTCCTCCGTCCCGCCAACTTGAATTTTCTTTCAGGAGACACTCCTAAACATATTCCAACTTATTTAGAAAATTGCATTAATAACCTACTTTTTTGCTCTCTCTCTTAAGACTAATAAACGTGAGGAATAACAAGACTAAAGAAGCGTGGTACGCAGAGGTGCACTCGTAAATAATCCAGAACCGTAACACTAATTTACACGATAACTTTTTATTGTAGTATGGGGTAAGATTATATAGAACGCAAAAGCAAAATGTTGTCGTGACTTTAATCAAACTACATACAAACCTAAAAGTACTGCTTTGAAACCAAAAAAAATTTTTTTTCAAAAACCAGTGCTAGAACGACGTTCCGGCACGAGTCCTCTCTCGTACACTAGTTAGGAGAGATGACGTCAGATCATTGATTTGGACGGGACAAAATTATTAATGCAATATGCAACTTTAAAATGCTATAACTTTGTCAGTTTTTAAGATATCCTTATTTCTTTTTCACAGTTTTGCTTAAATTTTCAATTTCATTCATAAAAGATGTAATAACTTCTAGATTAAATTAGAATCTGGCGAAGCATTGAGCCAAGCGCGCTTATTGGTTACAAAGTTAACAATCTTATTTTTTCAATGATACAATCACAAACACGTGGTGAATGATCAAATTAGTTAGATTTATGAGGATACATTTTTTATTTTTGAGTCAACATATATTAGAACACGTAAAATACATTTTGTTTTTATTTTCTTTTGACTTATTATCACATATTTACACATTTTTCAAGTACCTAATAAATTTAGTTTAGTATAAAAAAATTAAATTAGCAGAAAATTAATGTATAACAAAAGTGAAATATCTGTTTCAAGGTAGACTGGTATATAGATTGACCATGCAGAGTTAGATGTTACTGAGGTGAAACTAAAAATACGAACATGTCCATATGTATGTGTGTAAAATCTTAAATTCTCGGGGTAGTAATTACCCCTAGAGAGAAGCTAAGTAATTCTTTATTACATTATTCTTTATGCTGCTCATCAGGGAAAGTACTGTACAAATTTCAACTTGATCCTTCATTTTCAACGCGGTCAAATTCAACAAAATAATTTTGATTATGAGTAGCAAAACACCCCTGGAGAAAAATTAAGTAACTTTTCCTTTGTACAGGGTGTCCCAAATTGGTGTGTTTTGCAGGGTATCTTCTAAACTAGAAGAGATCGAAAAAAAACAGTTAAGATGTTATGACTTATTTTTTTGTTAAAGTAACGATAGCCTAATTAAATCTTTAGTACCTCCCTGCATTTGGAAGATACAGGTCGATTATTGGAAACTGCCGAAAACTGCAAGGTTCTACATATAACTTCTTAATTAAGAAAAATATAAAATAACTTTATAAAAACTTTTGATAGATATAATATTGAACAGTTCAGTGGCGCACAAGAATTTTTTTTTGGGGGTCTCACTAAGGAAATATAATGCAAACTTATATTTTTTTAATGGGACACCCTGTATATTTCGACGTTTTTTGTTTCGTTTTTTTAATTCTCATTCTCCTGATATGAAATATTATTTATTTATTTTCAGTGGTTGGAGCTACAGTGCAAATAAACCATTTATCAATGTTATCAGGTGAAAGACCCTTAAAAATTGAACACTCAGTAACGAAATTTAACATTTTATTATAGTAAAAATTAGATCATCACGAAAAAGGTGCCAATTATTATTACAACAAAATGGAGGGCATTTTTAATATTTAATGTAATTTTCAAATTCTACTAAAATTAGTTAGAGGTAGATTATAGTTATTACAAGGTTTATTGTTATTTCATAAGTTTATTGTTTTAATTTTTTTAATCTGTTTTTTTTATTAATTATAATTTTGATAAATAAAATTATCACACATCAGTATCCTTATAATGAAATGTTAAATTTCGATACTGAGTGTTCAATTTTTTAAGGGTCTTTCACATGCATGATAACATTAATAAATGGTTTATTTACACTGTAGCTCCAACCACTGAAAATAAATATGTAATATGTCATATCAGGTGAATGAGAAATAAAAAACGAAACAAAAAACATCAAAATATATGGGGTGTCCCATTTAAAAAAATATAAGTTTGCATTATATTTCCTTAGTGAGACCCCCTTAAAAAAAGTCTTGTGCGCCAGTGAACTCTTTAATAATGTATCTATCAAAAGTTTTTATAAAGTTATTTTATATTTTTCTTAATTAAGAAGTTATAGTTGTACTTTTCGATAGTTTTGAATAATCGCCCTGTATCTTCCCAATGCATGGAGCTACTAAAGATTTAATTAGGCTATCGTTACATTAATAAAAAAAGAAGTCATAACATCTCAACTGCTTTTTTTTCGATCTCTTCTAGTTTACGAGATACCGTGCAAAACACACCAATTTGGGACACCCTGTACAGTGGTTTATTGGGCTACAGGGAAGGTATTGTAAAAATCTCAACTTAATCCTTCATTTTTAACGAGGTCAAATATAACAAAATAACTTTTATGACTGGTGGTCGTTACCACCTCTGGACAAGGGGGGGGAGGGGTGTAAAGATGGTAATTACTCCCCAGGATACCAAAAAACAGCACGAAAAGAAGAAATAAAATATATGAAATGTAGAAACGGACAAACATTTTTGTCTAAAAGTTTGATTACCTCCCCACTCCAGGAAAAAATTTATATGCGCTCTTGCCTCTGAAGAAAAGTTAAGTAATTTTTCCTTGCTACAGTGGTTTATTGTTTTATTGTACTTCAGTGAAGTTACTGTAAAAATCTCAACTTCATCGTTTATTTTTAACGCGGTCAAAGACAACAAAATAATTTACATTACTGGGGGTAGTAACCACCTCTGGAGAAAAATTAAGTAATTTTTTCCATATACAATAGTTTATTGTGCTACAGGGAAGATACTCAATCCTTTATTTTTAACACGATCAAATTCAACAAAATAATTATTATTATTGGGGGCAGTAACGACCTCTGGAGAAAAGTTAAGTAATTTTTCTTGTGTATAGTGTTTTATTATACTACAGGGAAGGTACTGTAAAAATCAACTTAAATCCTGTATTACCAACGTGGTGAAATATAACAAAATAATTACTATTACTAACCACTTCCTGAGAAAAGTTAAGTAATTTTTTCATTGTACAGTTGTTTTTTGTACTACAGGAAAGTAAAAATCTCAACTTGCTCCTTTATATTTAACGCGGTCAAATGCAACAACATAAGGGAGGAAAGTCATACTTCCCTCCCTCTCATTTTAAGTATGTTTTAAATGATGAAACTTGTGAATCTATTATATTCAAATTGTTTCCCTAATTTCTGGAACATCTTGTATCTTGTATATCGTGTATTTTGGTAAAAATTAAACATGAATGTTACTTCAACGTTAGATATTTAAATAAAAATTTCAGGGTCAGAATTCTTAGATACGTTTTTTGACCTAAACTAAAAAAATCATAGTATGCCGTTCCACTGACAGTAAACATTACGATTGACTTTTAGAGTGCAAAGTCGCTACGTTTATTAACTTCAATTGCATTTTTCCTTTCCGCGTCGGGCAGTAAACTACATCCTGCTGGAGGAAAAGTGGCACTTTCCTCCCTAGTAATACAAATAGCTATTTATTACTAAAAATTAAGTAATTTTTCGGATGTACAATGGTTTATTGTGCTATACAGGAAGATACTGTAAAACCTCAACTTGATCCTTTATTTTTAACGTGATCAAATAAAACAAAATAATTTATAATATTAGCTAGATTATATTTGAAAAAATGAAACTGTAGGTACCAATACCTTTTCCACCGCGACTTTTTCAGATCCATTGTAGTTGCTCTCTCGATTATAGAATCTTACCTAGAATTGTCCTAGTTATTAGATTCCATAACCTAGTAAGTAGTTCTCCTGTGTAGCATTCCGCTTTAAACTTTTCTTCTCCGTATAGTAGAAACATTAGCTTACAATAGCCCTTCACAGTAACAAAGTATATGTACTGCGGTTTCCTCCTCTTACTGACAAAACCTGCAAATGGTTTCCTCTGCCAGACCTATTGTATTCATATGTTTGTTGAGCCTATATAGTGCTCTGCTATTATTCTAGTAGTTCTTCTGTTCTAACTTAGTAGGTACTCTGTGAGTTTTGGCTCTTTAGCTTGTTTCTGCCCTGCTGAGTTATTCCACCACTCTCGAAACATATTTGACTTCCATCGTTTGATGGATGTCCTGATTATTGTCTTTGCAATGCCACAGAACGGTTCCAGTACAATTAGAGATTGTGGTGCCGCTTTTCATGTAAGATTATCTGCTTCTTCATCGCCTTGATAACCATTATGTCCTGCCTATTGTTTGTTTCGACTACCAAGCCCTGTTAGGACATCCAAGCAGTCCCATACAAGTTTTGATATTCAACTTGTTAACATGGAGCATAATGCATTAATGCCGCTTGGCTGTCTGAGTATATGACTATAACTATTGATTTAACTTGTTGCCTTAATATCTCTTTTGTACAATAGCAATTAATTCTGCCTGAAACACTGCTACGTGGTTGTCTAGTGAGACTTTTGCCTTTGTGTTAGCATTGTAAGTTAATATCAGCTCCAACTTCTTCGTCGATTTTGTGGCCATTTATATAGCAACCTTTTCGCTCTTTCCAAACGCCTTGATCTGATATACTTTAAACGGTTTCTCAAAGCTGTATTTAGGAAGCATTTCGTCTGATAGCATCCTGATTCTATAGTAGTATTTCATAGTCAACACCAGTTTGACTAATTATAGGCAGCTTTCCTTTTATTAGTCTTTATGTTACTAACTTGGATTCTGCTTGTATGTGAATATGTAAGGTGGTAGGTTTACTAAGACCTCTAATGTTGTCGTTGGAGTTGTCCTCACGCTCCTGTGATATACAGAAGAAAAGCTAAGTGATTCTTTTTTCACGCATGTTTTATTGTTCTATAGGGAATGTATTGTAAAAATCTCAACTTGATCATTTATATCTAACGCGGTAAAATACATTTTTTTATTTCTTTGGGTAGAAACCACCTCAGGAAAAATAAGAAATAGTGGTTTATTGTGCTATAATGTAAAGATATCATTTTTAACGAGGTTAAATACAAAATTTGTTATTACTCGGGATATAGAAACCACCTCTTCGAGAAAATCTACGTTATTCTAGTGTGTCGTAATGTTTTATAGTTCGTTTTAAAACAATTTAATTTCGTTCTTAGTTCCAAAATATTAAAGCAGATATAAACCATTTGAAATTAAATTCACTTTTATTATGTTTAAATGGCATTAAATCATTGATATTTATATAGCGAGAGCAGCTTCTTTATGGCAAAAAGTGACGCTGGCATTTCAATACTTTCGTACAGCCGATTTGCATTAAACTTCCAAAGCGCCACTTGACACCCAAATTGATGTACGCCCCTTAGGGTTGGGCCGTTTGATGTGATTTTTTTTTAAAAGTTCATCATAAAACTCCCTATCGAACCCTTTTCTCGATTTTTGCTTCGGGTCTTCATTTTCGCGGAATTTGACTCCAAAAATGGGTTCGCATGGAAAAAACTATATTTTTCGCACAAAAATGGACCTATTGAGATTTTACCGGACTCTTTTATGGGGAAATGCTTGTCTTGGAAAACCCTACAAGACTATCTACTTAGAATTCATACATTTTCATCAGAAAAAATCAATCATTTCTCATTAATAATGAACTGTTGTATCCAAAATGACCACTGTTGAATTCCCAAAATAGTGTTCAAAATGATTTTTGCAACCTTACTGACCTTTTTCAGAATTACGGGAAAATTAGGAACATCTCTGTGTGTGGCCAATTTTTTGAATGTCCAAAAATGTGCCCAAAAGTTCTGGAAAAATTTTTGCGGATTCTCCGAATGTGTACAAACAATTTATGTCAGATGAGAATTTTTTCCAATACTTTCCCAGTTTTCAGTAGATCGATTTCTGAATATTTGATGATTGTGGCCATTTTAAGTCAACGGAAAATTTCTCCCCGAATTCTAAATGGATAGCCTTGTAGGGTTTTCCAAGACGAGCATTTATCCATAAAAAAGTCCGGCAAAATCTCAATCTCGTGTTCCGTAGGGTCATTTTCCATGCAAACCCATTTTTGGAGTCAAATTCCGCGAAAATGAAGACCCGAAAAAAATTCGAGAAAGAGGTACCGATAGGGAATTTTATGAAAAACATTTAAAAAAAATGACCTCAAACGGTCCGACCCTAAGGGGCGTACATCAATTTGGGTGGCACACTGGTGCTTCGCGCCTAGAAATTGATTGTTTTATGTAAACAATTTTCAGTCTTATAGAAATTTAAACCCGATCCTGCACTTTAGTAGGGTATTTGTGTACCGTCCAGTAATTATTTTAAATTTAAAAATTAAAATTATTAAAAAATAAAATTAAAAATTTAAATTATTCAAACCATTGAACATAGAGTTTAACTGCCTTTCACATCGATATCAGTCGACTTTGTTGAAATCGAATACTTTACCCTACAGAAGTTAGTGGTGCTTTGGAAGTTTAATGCAACACTTTACGTTCGATCTTTATGGTATATGTAGCGAGAAAGTAAATATAATTAAAAAACTTTTGTTTGTACTATAAAATTTTAAGTATATAAAAAAAAAACTTTCTTGATAATATTCGGAAACGACCTCCATAAAAACCACATCTAAAATTGAACGGTCCCAAAACTGAAACCACCAATAAATTGTTCGTTCCCTTATATTTCCCTTCGAACCTAATTCCGTAGCCCATTTTTTCCTTCGCTCATTCCCTATCAAAAAATGTTTATTCAAAGTGGCATTTTATCCCAGCAAAGAATATTTATCATCTCGAGATATTCTTTAAGTGAAAAGTTGAAAGCAAGCGGCTAAAAAGTTCAGTGACGTGCAAACGGGTCCATAAAAAAAAATTTTAGTTTGCCAAAAATAAATGCAGGACACTACAATAAAAAACCGGTTATCAAAGTAAAATAATCTTTAAATTATGATTTTAAAATACCTGTCACATTTTTGTTAAATCATACGACCGTGAAACAAATAATTATAAAAGTTTATTTATTTTCATTTAAAAAGAGGAGTTTCAAGTTTACTAATATAGAGTCAGGTATGTATAAACAAAATAAGCGTTCATGAGTTGCTTTCAATTCAATTCACTACTCAGTGTAATTTCTGATGACTAGGCAGTCAAAAATTATGAAGATGAGGGGGCATGTGACTGTTAACTTAGATATTCTCGAAGGACCATATTGTTTTGTAAGATAACGATAAAACTTGACTGTGTATTAAAAAAACACATGGTAGTATTTTTAAAGAGCTTTTTCCTAGCTTGTTTATTTTTATTAAGCACAAGAACAATTTAATTACATTACAAACTAAAGTAGAAACCGGACAACCGGAACAGCTTAACGAGATCAATACCAGCACTGGACATGTTCTCTTTACAACTCACTAATCATCACTTCCAATGTCTTTGTAAAAAACACTACTTATTTCACTAATTATCATTTACAGTAATCTTATTTAATCCTTAGGAAATTTACTTATTTAAAAATATCATAGGTTAGGTTAGGTTGAAGAATATAATATTCACGTTGAACGGTGTTTTATAACTAGCAGAGCCTAATTAAATAGGTTGGTGAAAACGACTCTACTCCGAGTGTTTGTTAAAGAATGCTATTGGGGGGGTGGTGTTTTTTACATATCCCATAAAGCCCAGGCAAACGATACGACTGGAGATAAGTTAACCTAATTTTATTGGCTGACAATTTGCGGCGTGATCTTTTGTAACGGTCGTTGTGACTTAACTCGCAACGGCAGAACAAAATATTAAAACAGTATTTTTCGTCTCGTATAAGAGCAACAGAGAGGGAGGAGTTAGAAATTAGACAGAAATTTTTACGAAAGAATGTTGGATCTTTCTAGAAATTTTACTGACGTGGATATACAGGCTAGGACTTAGAGAAAAGTATTTTAATTTATTTTGTTTGTTGTATGATGATTCGAATTTAAAATTGATTTGTCAATACGATTTAGATAAAAATCGGGGTAAATTTATGAGAAATTTATCTACTCAGGTTTCGTGACCCATTTTCATAAGATAGTAAAATTATTACATATTTTGTCCAATTTGTAGACATAAGAGTTTTAAAAAACTTTTCATTCGATAATGATAAAAAATGATTTTGTTTATGCGATAAATAGCCTTTGGATTATTTCTCGTTAACCAAATAAATGTGAAGAGTATGAACTATAGTCGTTTTCAGTGTTTTTAAGCTTTTTGTCACACATTTATACCAAATAAGTAGGCATAAATGTAATATTAGTGGCGGGGTTGCTCAGTAGGTACTATTACGAGTTGTACCCAAATAGAACATGACTTATATCATCAGTCTTTCTTTTGCGTACATTATGCGACTGGCCAGGCGTTACAAATTATTTTATCATACTAATTTCCTTAGTTACTATTTTTCCAGGCATTTTCTTTACAATTGATTTGAACAAGGTATATCTAACTTTTGATAAGACACATTAATGACATGATGAAAAATTCAGGAAATTACTTCACTGACAATCAAATATCAATTAAGAAAAAACCTACGTACGAATGTCACTGAGAGAGATGATCTAAGGAAAAAATTTCTTATATTATTTCATCGCGTGAATCAAATAAATTCTCGATACTAGTGATTTTTGTCCGATTTAGGAAAAATTGCTTCTACCCCAAGGTTAATACACGATCAGACATCGATGTAGGACCTTTCATTAGTTGTATGGAAAAATTATAGAGATTGAATTACAGCAGCTTTAAAAACCTCGTTTAAGGTCGGAATCCCATTTGGCCAAAGATTCAAACTTTGGATACCAATTTATCATTTCTATTTAGGCACTAAGTTGGGATTTGCCTACATATCTAACAAGAAGGAAACAAAACAAAATGTAACAAGGAACACGTTTACTTATAGTTGAATACGATTTGAAAATTAAAGTTTTTGAATTGAAATTAAATAGGATATCGAGCAAAATTTTATTCTAAATAAAATATTTTATAAATTATTAAAATAAAATGAAAAGGAATAAACTTCAGTATCTAATTTTAGACCGGTTTTTTGTATGATTATGTTGAAAACAAAATAGAAAAAACTTCTTATTTTCTCTGACAAGAATCAAAATCAAAAAGCCAGTGGAGCAACGCTGTTCGTAAACATAATCGGTTGTGTCGCCTCAAAACTTTCCCGACGAGTATCCACGAATACCTTTTCAGATATTTTGTGTTAAAGTTTCAAATATTGACATTTTTTTATTTTTAATAGGTGACAGTTGGAGAAATAATTTTGACTGTTCTTAATAGAGTTTTTTAAGGGCTTCCAAATGACAAATTGCAAGTCAAATTCCATGACATATTAAATCTGTCATTTTTTGATTGTGACACTTCCGTTTGACAGATGTACAAAAACTAATGGGTTCTTTCGACGGATAACCCAAACTCACATACCAAATTTCAGCTCAATCGGATTAAACGTGTGGCCTCTATCGTGGAAGAATACACAAAGACAGATAAACAGACAAAGTTCCATCTGGAAATGGTCTTAATCATCTCAGGTGACCTCAAAATATTTCCATCTGTCTTCAAATTTTTTTTTAGCTCGTTCACAATACTTTCCCTTCTTGGAGGTGGTTCTGGAAAATAAATACATAGTGCACAGTTTCTCGCTTCCCGTTTTACCGCTGCTTTTCAACCGGCTCATTCCGCTTATACCAGCTTTTACCGGAATCATTTATTGTTTTTTTTCTCGCTTCCTGTTTCACCCGCTTGGTCACTTTGGTGTGGAGTTTCCAAAAAGGCCTCAAGTGGTTGTTTTGTTTTATTTAATTACTATTAATTTAAAAGTATAATGGACGTTGATAAAAACAAACGGTTGAAGGGTCACGTACGCTGCAGCCTAGTGGACAAAGCAAGGCAGGAGTTGTCGAAATGGGTGTCAATTTTGTTAAAAATACAATTGAACGTCTCTTAGTTTATATTGAACATTATCACTAGCTAATAAAACACACATTAGATCCTCACTGGATAGCTCCATGATGCCAACTGAGAACTGAGTGAGCGAGCAAGACATTTCCTCAAGCGGTGCACTATAACCACCGCCTGCTAGAATAATGCAAGTTCGTGTTGTTTTTTTGAAAACAGTAGCCTTCCCACACTACATAATTTTTATGACTGGCTTACCGCTAGTTGTGTGTGCACGAGCAAACCAGCGGCGAAGCCACGTCACTAAGGACTAGGACACCTGTTGTAGTGTTAACCTCACAAATATGAATCCAAAGTTTAGTTACGAGCAAACAATACAGTTTATTAGACTATACAAAGACAAGAAGTATTTGTGGCAAGTGAACGCAGTCGACTGCGGAAATAAACCAGCTCGTAACAATGCTTTATTGCAAATAAAAGAAAGAATAGGTGACTGTGAAACGTCAATAGAAGAGATTAAAAATAAAATAAAATGCCTTTTTAACAAAATTCGTAGTGATTTCCTGGCTGCACAACTTAAATACAAACTGCCTTCTCAAACTTGCTTAACATGTAAACGTTCGCTGGCTTTAGTTTACTGTCCTTGGCTCACTATCCTGGCGTGTATGAAATTGCCTCAACACAAGGCTAGCACGATATATGGCCGGTATTAGTAGATATTTTTGTGTATTATACCACACTCGAAGCAACAAAGAGATCTGCAACGGTGACTGACGTTAATCAATATTTTAGTTAGGGGAGCATTTTAAATAAAATTTTAAAATAGGATACTTCAGATTACCAAAACATGTTTTTTAAATGTTACACTTTTTAAATTAAGACCATCTCATTATATTCAGGTCTTTCCTGAAGGATGAACAAAGGGGTTTCACCAAGATTTTTAAAATCCACTTGACAATTTTTTCTTGGAATAGCGGTAATAGCAAGAATATCGTTATTCATACTCATTTTGATTCTTTTATTGATATTTAAATAGTTGTGTGTTACTATTTGTACTAGTTATTGATAAGTTATAGTAAATTTCGAAAATGAAGATTTTCTTGACGACGTTGCCGCTTTACAGCAACAGCCGTACGACTCAAATGCCCCCTTGTTGACTACAACAGACAATCAGAGGTTTTCAACAATTTCGTAATAAAATTAGATGTAACTTTTTGTGGGTTTCAGTAATAGAAAATATTTGTATGTAGTTTTTTAAAATATTTAACTTATATTGTGTAAAAACCAACATATAAAATGTAGCTAAATGATTTTCCTTATAATTGTTTTTTATACAAATAACAGATCAAAACTTAAATAAAAATAATTAATATGTAATTATTATAGTATATTAAAAGAAATGAAATTTTAGATGATATATAGATTATTATCGCTGTTATAACTGCTGGTGAATACAAAAGGAGGATTTATTTATGACTAACAGGTTGGGTTTCCACCAGAAGAGAGGTAATCATAAATATGGCAAATCCGCCTGCTACTTAAATCTACACTGAATTTAATGTTTGAAATTTACTATTTGTCTTGCTTACCAGTATATGAAGGGTTTGGTCGTGAAAATACTTCGTTGACAAACCAAATCAATATTTGATTATTTTTTTTATTAACTAAATTCTAAATAGTGTGAAAAAATCCTTCGTGTTGTACCGCCTCTGGAAGAGCTTTTCGCCGGCATAAAAAGCTGGCAAGAGCTTGAGATCAATACATATTATATGTAATATGAAGTCGTTCTAAATCCAAGCTTGCCGCCCATTTTCTCGCACCGGAACTTTTAAACTGACTTCCCTCCGGGGACAAAATGGCGCGCATCGCCGTCGGTCGCTTTAAACTTTTGGTGTGCCAAAGTAATTCGCTTCTCTTTAGATGTTTATAGTATGGAGCTCGTTCGAAATATTATGTCTCGCATACAAATACATTTTTGTGGATTATTTTAGTTGTGAATGATACAAGGGTGTTTAAAGTTAATCCGTACGTGTTTGGTGTCATAATTAATCTCTTCTTGTTAAAGATATTCATTTTAATATTCATAGTATTATTCACAGATTTTTAGTTGAGGTTTTCGAATCTTTCATAATACGATGCTGAAACAATTGACTAAACTTTAAATAACCAGCCGGTAGATACAGTTTATTTCCTGCTTATCTTTTTCTCTAAACAAAATTGTTTCTGAACCAATTTTTCAAGTCAAAATAATGTCATTAAAAGGGATACCAAGAAACAACACTAAGCAGAGGAAGGAGGATAAAAATGGAGTTTATTATCCAGAAATCAGTAGAAAAAATACAATGGGAAAAGGAATGTATTATAGTGAAATTAGAAATAAATGTGGGATCAGAGTTAGAAATAAAACCAAAAGAAGACAAGCAGATATAGAAAGATCCGAGGAGAACAGTTAAAAAGATAAAGAAATAGAAGAAGAGAGGCAGAAATAGACAGAAAATTCAAGGAGCGGAAAACTATACAAACCTTGGAATTTGATAGGCAAAGAAGAATAAATGAAAGATAGATGGAAATGGTATTTAATAAAGATACAGACGATACAGAAGATGAAAAAGTTAATGAAGACACAATAAAATAACTAGAGAAAGTCATAAATGGAGAAACTAAAAAATAATAAAATGGAATAACGGCAAAAAATATTAGATATGCTGAAGGATCTGATACACAAAACATACAAATTAATATTAATTAGGGTAATTGGGGGAGATAAAAAGATATGATAACTATTTTTTTAAACATTTTAATTAAGGAATTTGCTAATTACCTAATACGGAGACAGTACAAAGTAAGTAAATAAATTACCACAAAAAACACGAGTTAAATTTAAAAAATTGTGTCCTGATTCATATCTCCTCCACCATGTACGTGAGATGAACCATCGATATTTCTATTTCTTCTTGTACAGTAAATTTTTACGCACGCCTAATATGAGTTTTTGAAACTGGTGTAGCCTTCATGCAACCACCTGTTGTATATTATGCACTATATATAGTCATCTTTGTGGGCAATTTTTCGATAATCTTCGTTACATCCCACAGACTCAATGTCTTCATCTGACTAGGTATTGGTTAAAATTAAATCCTCCAATTTTAATGAAGAAACTAACCTTTGCAGCTAAGTTACTGATTTCGTTTTCACTAAAATTTCAAGTTTTATTTCAGCTTTACGTTTTTTATTTTCCTCCAAAACTTTTTTCTTTAAAGCTATTTGTTTTCGGTAGCAAACATATTCTGGTGATGTTACGAGATTGGTCAAAAAATTTTTACTGCTTGAGTCGAAGGAGTACTAAGTGGAATCGAGAAAATAACGTCTAGGGCCTTTTCTGGGGCAATTTGGAGACTTTTGGCACCTCGAGTTTTATTCTACATTCCAGATGTTCCTGGTTGTGGACCAAAAGGTCGTTGGCATTTGTTATCTGATGATCCTGTAGGCGGAGTAGACTGCCTTTGACGTCGTTGATTACTTGATCATTCTGCAGGCGGGGTAAAATCTCTTTGATGTTGGACTACAGGTATTGACTGTGAACTATTCAGATCTGGAGCTGGACTTTCAGCAGGGTTATAAGTATTATTGATCTCATCACTTGTTAAAAAGGCATAGTCAGCGACTGAGAATTGAACGGAATAATTCCTGTATACTCAAAAGCAAAAGTAGCGTTTTGAACATATGCCGACTTGCCCCATGCTTCTCCCAACAGTTTTCCAAACTATAATATGTTTATTTGACGTAATGGATTGCCTTTGATAAATTGTGTACAACCTTCGTAAAAATAACCCTTGAGGGAATTAAAAATGCAGCGATCGAGAGGCTGTAAATAATGATTCATACGATGGGGCAAACAAAACAAAAGGTGCCTTTCTAGGAAAGAAACGATTCCTTAACCAACCAAAATTTTTGAATTGACGTACGTTGACTTCTCATACATTTTGTTTCTCCCTTTTCGCCACAGCAGATTTGGAACCCTTTACATCTATCACCTCAATTGCTCTGGTGTTCACTTGAAGACCTGTTACGTTCGTATTGTACATACCTATTAAAAACACCTTCTAGTTCTTTAGAATATTTCGTCACAACTTCCTTCGACATCATTTTGGCCCGTGCTACAGATATGTTTACTGATTTGCGAATAGACAGATCTGTTCTTTTTCTCAAAAATGACTGTAGTCACTTATAGCCTGATTTTCATAAAAAATAAATTAGTTTTAGCTGCCTCGTTTACTCCTAAATATTCTGATCTCACAGCATCAACATTAATTATATTTTCAGATGTCCATGCCCCATTAGGTCTAGTTGTTTACTGCCATTATTAATATGATTGCTACCTTAAAACAAAATGCAATAAAATCGGAATTCTGAATACTATAAAAAAATCAAAATCTAGGTGTGACAGCAAAAAATGAACAACAGGAGGAGATTCGGATCATTTAAGTCTTCATAGTTATGATAAAATTATTTAATGGAGGATTTCATTGCAGACTTTCATCATGTAAGACGAACAGAACATTTTTAATAAACTATTTGGAGGAATAAGAGTTTTATATTGCAGATCAGTTTTTAATCATAGACCTGATTTTAAAAAGTTTTTTTTTCTTAACTGCTGATTCAACTATCCTCCATTGCGAGGATAGATGAAGAACTGAAAAACTAAATTCTGAATGTAAAACTAAACTTAGTTTCAGGTAAGAATGATATGTCAATAAGAAATTTACTTTCCTGGTGCAATGTTGATAAAAATATAAATTACCGTTTTTATTTTACTTACCACAGCAAAGTCGATAATTTTTTGTGGCTATCTACTCAAAATAATAAATAAATATGTCAGCAAATAACTTTAAAATCACACAGCTTATACATTCATCCATACACTGACGCACTCATGCGAAGATAATTAACGCATCGACAGGTGTGTTGTTGCCATTATTTTATAAAAATTGTAACTGGTCCCTATTCATCTATTCCCCAATTACCCTATCTAGAAAGAAAATAATGAGGAAAATAACACAGACAAAACAGATTGCAGTAACATAGTGATATAATTGCTAGATCTGATCTAAAAGACACAATAAAAGATCTAGAGAAAATCATGAATGAAGAAACTAAAAAATAATAAGTTTAGGATAAAATTTTATAACGGCAAAGAATATTAAATATGCTGGAGGATCTGAGACACAAAACATATGAATAAATATTGATTAGGGTAATTGGGGGAGAGATATGGATCACCTTTAACAAAATGATATAATAACTTTTTTTAAATATTAATTAGGGAATTTGCTAAATGAGGAACTCTGTATCATTACCTAATAAGGAGACAGTATTTACAAAGTAAGTAAATATATTACCACAAAATAACACGAGTTAAGTTAAGAAAATTGTGTACTCGTTCATATCTCCTCCACCATGTACGTGAGATGACCATGTACGTGATTATTGCAAATGCAAAATTCCACTTTTCCTTTCTTTTTCCCTTACTCTTTTCAAACTTTATTTTCCACTTCCCCTCATTTTTTGCTGCCTGCTTGACTCATAATCAAAATTTTAGAAAAAAGAGAAAAATAAGAAATTTGCATAAGAAAGAAGAGAGATCCGACAACACACACAACGACACAGTATGTACCAGACATAAACCATAGGCGTTCCCGAAAACAGAATGCACAAGGCAAAAATTTACGAAAACTAATAAAACGTCGGAAAAAGCGAGTAGTGGCATATTTTGGAAAAAAGTATACACGGTAAGAGTAAAGCCAAAAACAAAAAAATATAGAAAATAATTGGCCTTTTAAGAATCCAGATTTTTTTGGTCAACATTTTTTAAATAACCATGCAAAGGACAAGGCACACTTTTAATGTAATTTCGGGATCGATACATTTTTTTGAAGTTTTAGTATGTTATTGGACATATAAAAGTAAGTATTTTTTACCGTTACGCCAAACATGTAGGTATACTGGGTGTAGCAGAAAATTGGGACTAACGGTTTTATTTGTTAGGTATAGAACTGTCTTTACAGCGTATTTCGTAGTGGTTTCTAAAGATCGCCTGTCACCTAATAAATGCTTTCCTGAAAAGAATACATATGGCGAAATGCTAACGATAATTTGGCTGAATTGTTCCACAATGCGAAAATCTACTTCAGAGCAGAATTGAAAGAGATAATCTTCAATTAAGACGTTGTGGGGGTACATGGATTGACTTATACTTTCCCGATAGAGAAGGTTGACTTGTTTGAATTGTTTTTTTCTATACACCTTATTATTTATTATGCCACATTTAACAAAGAAATTTTTGGAAAGTGTATCGTTTTTAATTCGAAAATATAAAGTAGATCAAAATCAATTTTGATTAAACAATGTTGGCGCATCCTGTATACTTCAAAATGTCACCAAAATCATACAGTTTATGAATACGTAATACAATCAATTTAACACTTTTGCCGAAAAAAGTATTTCTAGTCGCTATGAAATACGCTGTAAAGACAGTTCTATACCTAAGGTATAAAACAGTTAGTCCCAATTTTCTGCCACATCCAGTATACCTACAGGTTTGGCGCAAGGGTAAAAAATACTTAATTTTATATGCCAAATAACATACTAAAATTTCAAAAAAAATCTATCGATCCCTAGATTACCTTAAAAGTGTGCCTTCTCCTTTATTGTAAGGCGAGCACCCTACTATTAAACTTTTTCTTCGGCGAAGTAATTCACTCCTGTGAATATTCCTGAACGCTATATTAAAATTCTCTCAAGTTATGTGCTCGGCTTGGGAAAGCGATGCAAATGGGCCTTTTTATATTCGGCGTTACTCCACCAGTTTAAGAAAACTACGCGAATATAGATGGTTCCTGCTTTACCGACACCGCGCCTCTCGAAAGTGGCCTCGTCAATTATGGATATCGAGCCATTTTCTTTTTCTTTCTCTTTCCTTTGTCTGTCTGATTTTATTTAAAAAAAAATACGATCTAATGGCGATTGGCAAACTATTAAATTGGCATCTTTTAAAATAAATTTCTCGCTTCAAGATTTACTTCTTAACAAAAAAAAAATTTGCTTCTATAAACGTCAACGAATTGCTCTAACCTGGATTGTAACCCTTCACCATTAATTTTTTTTTTACACAAACAGAAGATTATCCATACTCAAATGTGGTAAAAATTATTCAACGATTAATGAAAGACTTTGATGTGTATTATAATTTAACCTCCATAATGGAAACGTAACACTGTGTGTCATTTTCTCTAATTTGATTTAATTTACCGTAATTAAGTATTTGTTTTTTAAAAAAATTTTTATTGATTTTTCATAATGTTACGTAATATATTTAACCATTCAACTTCATAATTATTTGTTGTGAAATAACCAATTTGTAAGTAATCATATTTAAAAGTGATTTTTATTGTAATTCTAACTAGTGTCAATTTGAATTATAGGCCTGAGGATGGCCAATGATTGCCGAAACATGTCGCCGCCCCGTATTAAAATTTTTTACCTTCCTTAAATTATTCTTTCATTATTTGTTGAATTTTTTTTTACATTTTCAATTTTTCAGTATTTAGATTTATTAATATATTTTCCAAAATTCTTTTTCGACTATTAAATCCAGTAGTGTATTAGTCAAATAAAAAGTACCGCAGCATGTGGTTATAGCTGGGGAGGGGGGGGACACATTATCTTAAAAATTTACTACAAAAATCTTTTTTTTATTCGCCACAATTTAAAATATAATAATCGATAAAAACCAAAAGAAATCCATAGAAATCAATGGATATCGAAAGGAATTGAAAAAAATGAGAAGAAAAAGAAAAAAAAGAAAAAAACCTGACAGAATTTGAAAAAATCAAAATAACCACAGAAGAAAATTAAGAAAATGAGAAAAAAAAACGAAAAACCCAAAAATCGAAAAAATCAGAGGAATAAAAAAAATAAAACAAAAGAAATGATTATAAACATATAGAACAATTAGAATAAATTGAGAAAAGATTTAAAAAAACCAGAAAAAAAAACATAAAATCAGAAAAATGAGAAAAACACTAGAAAAACTCGGAAAAATTAAGAAAAAAAAAAACAGAAAGTATTGGAAAAAATTAAAAGAAAAATATGAAATACTGAAGAAAAATGAAAAAAGAAATAACGAAAATGAAGTCGCAAAAACCGCAAGAAATCGAAAAATATCGCAAAAATCAAAAAACAACCAAAAAATAGGAAATAATTATAAGTATCGAAAATTTAATTTGAAAAAATTCGAAAGAATTGAAATAAATAGCGAAAAGATGGAAAAAAATGCAACAAAATTCCTAAAATAAGAGGAATAAGAAAAAATGGCAAAAAATTCAAAAACAATAGAAAGAAATAACTTATAACAGCCGGATAGATGGACAGACGGACAGACGGACAGACGGACAGACGGACAGACGGACAGACGGACAGACGGACAGACGGACAGACGGACAGACGGACAGACGGACAGACGGACAGACGGGCAGACGGACAGACGGACAGACGGACAGACGGACAGACGGACAGACGGACAGACGGACAGACGGACAGACGGACAGACGGACAGACGGACAGACGGACAGACGGACAGACGGACAGACGGACAGACGGACAGACGGACAGACGGACAGACGGACAGACGGACAGACGGACAGACGGACAGACGGACAGACGGACAGACGGACAGACGGACAGACGGACAGACGGACAGACGGACAGACGGACAGACGGACAGACGGACAGACGGACAGACGGACAGACGGACAGACGGACAGACGGACAGACGGACAGACGGACAGACGGACAGACGGACAGACGGACAGACGGACAGACGGACAGACGGACAGACGGACAGACGGACAGACGGACAGACGGACAGACGGACAGACGGACAGACGGACAGACGGACAGACGGACAGACGGACAGACGGACAGACGGACAGACGGACAGACGGACAGACGGACAGACGGACAGACGGACAGACGGACAGACGGACGGACGGACGGACGGACGGAAGGACAAAACCGTTTTATAGGAGTTTTTTTCTTCAAAACCTTAAAAAAATCTAAAAATCTAAAAATAATTATAAATGATATGAAAAAAATCTGAATAAGAAAGAATTCATATTATAGAAAGAGACAAAGAGTAAGAGAAAGAGAGGGAAGGTCGAATGGAGGGAGCATAACGCTTTTTCGTTACGTGAAGATTTCTGCCACTCTTACCACAAGCTGCGTTAAGGAACATCGTTCCAAAAAAATATCCGTTCTGAAAAAATGTACCCCGGAATGCTTTCCGGTTCCGAAAAAAGGTACCGGAACGCCGTTCAATACACCACCGATTAAATGTCCTAATTCCAACATGGATATTTCTGCCTCAGAGTTCCGATCTAAGCCCGCTACTCTTCTCCTTTTATATATTTTGTAGTGCCAAACCTCTTTTTATTGTGAAATAAAATATAATTAATGCTTTGTCGTGAATGTTTCCAATGGTAATAAATTTTAAATTAATAATTATTATATTAGTTCTAGGCGTAACTATTTTTTGTTGCACAATTTTATGAGATTGGGTTTGAGATTAAAACTTTCAGGGCGTGAAAAACAGTTTATCTAATGGTTGGTTGCGAAAATAAATCATTTATTTTGATTTAAATGGCACAAAATAAAATTTGCAATTATCTATTACCGAGTCAGTCAATGAAGCTTAAATGATACTCAGTGAACAATTATTATTATGTTACTACATAGTAACATTGGTTGCATAAATATGTTGGACTTATTATTTAACCGATTAAATTATAGTTAACTTTTAATTAAGTAAAAAAATATATATTTATTGAAAGATTTAATGTATTAAGCGCAGTTGCCGGACTTTACAAAATTAAACAAAACTTTATATGTGCAATTCCCAGACTATTCATAAATAAACCGAACGGAAAAGAATATAGAAGTTTTGGAATTTATTTTATTAATGTCTTATTTTATTTACACAGTTGTAAATCTTTAAAAAAATAATTGAACAAAACAAAGTAATACAAAATAGAAATTTTAAACTAATATTATTAAATCAAAAACAAAATTTTTGTTAAGAGTTAAATTTGAAACTTGTAATTTTGAAATTTCGAAAATTTCTGAATTTTAAAAATTTCTGAAATTTCAAAAATTGCTCTTAGGTCAAAATAGATGATTTTCTTGATTTTTCTGAATTACAGTACCTCTATTTCTTAACATTGATGATTTAAAAAAAGTAGGTACCTCTAATATCCCTAATAAAGTGATTTTTAAAAACAAGTTTTTTTTCAAAATAAAAAAAAATAGGGACCTAACAATATTTCATTAAAACGAAACAAACAGAAAAAAGTTAGGAAAATGAGAAAATAAAACTAAAAACCCGAAAAATCGAAAAAATCAGAGGAATAAGAAAACCAAAAAAATGATTAAAACCAAACAGAACAATGAGAAAAAAAAATAAGAAAAAATTAGAATAATCGAAAAAATCAGAAAGTACCTCTATATCCCTAATAACGTGATTTTTAAAAACAAGTTTCTTTCAAAATGAAAATAAAATAGGGACCTTACAATATTTTTTGATTTTCATTAAAACCAAACAAAAAACCAATAGAAATAAATTAGGAAAATGAGAAAAAAAACGAAAAACCTGAAAACTCAAAAAATCAGAGGAGTAAGAAATCAAAAGAAATAATTAAAATCAAACAGAAAAATGAGAAGAAAATGAGAAAAAAATGAGGAAAAAAACAAAAAATCAGAAAAATGAGAAAAAAACGAGAAATAATTAGGATTATCGAAAAAAATCAGAAAGTACCTCTATATCTCTAATAAAGTGATTTTTAAAAACAAGTTTTTTTTTAAAAAATGAAAATAAAATAGGCACCTTACAATATTTCTTGATTTTCATTAAAAGGAAACAAAAATAAATTGATATTTAATAAGTCATACTATTTTATTTTATAGAGGGCTTTTATCTTTGCTATTACGTAGGTATATTTATGCGACAATGCGAATATTATAGTGAAACAACATACTTACCCGTAAAAGGGCTATTAAACTCCAAACATTATCAAATACAAATTAATCACGGTCGTTTTAAGTTGTCCGTAAATGAACACAGGACCGGAACAACCCAATTAGCACATATAATTTGTTACTTTTTTAGATTATTAATTTTCAAATCAAATCAGATTTTCATCGCGCTGATAAAAAAAAATGCCAATATTCTTTTTAAATATAATATTAATAAGAACAAACGACAACTGTTAATTTTTTTTTATAGAATTATATGTTTCTAAAACATCGAACCTCGTGCACTCGATGATATACCTACTTTTTAATGTGCTCCATTAAATTTTGAATTGCAAAAAATAATAAAGAAATATTTTCTGATTATTTTGAATTGTCGTAAAAAAACTATTTTTTGTGTTAACTCGCGATGTGTTAACTCGCGATTGTGACGTCATTTTGAATATTTTTTTTAAAGTGCTTGCACTAGCTAGAAATTAGGGGTTATTGGCTATGCCAAATTGTGTAATTTTGCTCTATATTTATGCAAGTCAATGGTTTAAAATTAAAACAAAATATAAAAGACTTATGTTTTTTTAAATTAATTAAAAGCATAATTAATAACATAATATTTTATTTTATTATTCACACCTTTCCTAAATATATTTAATATAATAGTGTAATTTGATAAAATCATTTTAGTTACATTTTCGACAAGAGTTATCATCAAATTAATACTCTTAACTGCAATTCTGTAAGTAACCATTTAAAGTATTTCTTACTGTGTTTTACATTTTAATTTTGCATTACAGTCCTGATTATGGCTATCGAATGGCCGAAACATGTCGCCCATTGTTTACAAAATAAGATCTTAAATTACATTATTGTGCTATGAATTTGAGTTTCATTATTTTGTGAATAATTTCACCACATTTGAGTATCGATAATCTAATATTTTTTATTAAATAAAATTAAAATACCATAAATTTCAATCAATATAAACTTACTAATTAAAAATAATTACAAAATAAAGTTTAGTCTTCTTTACATTTCCGGTCTCATCAGAGAGAAAGTATAGTGAACGAACAAAAAAAAATTCGAGATATCGATGGAAATATACACTTTGAGGCTCCCAAGAAAATTGAAACCATTTCCAGACTAAGTTCTGTCTGTGTGTCTGTTCTGTGTGCCTGTGTGTATGTGTATCTGTGTGTCTGTGTGTCTGTGTGTCCGTGTGGTGTGTCTGTGTGTCTGTGTGTAATCTTCCATGATAATTGCTGAACCGTTTGACCAATCATGCTGGAATTTGGTATGAAGGGTTTGTCTATGCCTCAAATACGACCATTAGTTTTTAGTTTAAATTGGTAAAGTAGAAGGTCCTTAAGACCGACATTGATTGAATAAACATGTAAGATTTTTTGCCTTTTTTTAATTTTAAGGACAAACAATACACTTTAGTGCAAAATGTTGCAGTACAAAGTTTTAGAGCATAAAATTTCCTACTATTTTTGTTGTAAACTTTTTCCAGAATTTCCAATAGTGCATGTAGTTTTTCCGTATAGTTTTTCCAAATTTTGACGATAAACAATACACTTGAATGCAAAAATTTTCAATTAAAAAGTTGTAGATCGCCAAATTTTTTTTAACTTTTATATTCAACTTTTTTTCGAATTCCACATAGTTTCGTCGCTAGAGGGCGAAAAATATACACATTAAGGTTTCTTGTCTTTTTTTCATTTTGAAGACAAACAATGCGCTTTAGTGCAAAATGTTCTAGTGCAGAGTTGTAGAGCATAAAATTGCCTACAACTTTTGAATCAAACTTTTTCCAGAATTCTCAATAGTTTTCACCCACGATTTTAGGATATCCTAATTGTAGGAGTATGCTATATAATGCGCATGCTTATGTCATTATCAACATTGAAATATCAATTCGATAGACGTATTCACCATCGGCTTGCTATTTAAAATTTGTTTCAAAAATTAATGTAATGTTTTGTATTTTGTAATTAAAATAATCCTATTCTCTACAGCCGAGCCGAGAAAGTTCTGGGATGACACAGTTGATTTTTCTTTGATGTGAAGATGTCAATAACGCGATCTGTAGATATGTTAATTCGTGATGAGTGGACATAAGGGCTAAATATAAATACAATTTAAGGTTCGGAAATCCCGGAATACGATGAATAGTTTTGTGTGTTGGCTACCTAATATCTACAGGGTGATATTTTCCTGAATTTCACAATAATATTTGTAATATTATGTAGTGACCAATACTAAGAGTATTATTTAACGCACTAGTATTTAATTTTACGCATTAGTATTTCATTCTACGTGCGACAAAGTATGTGTAAAGTTAGTAATTTTCACACGATAGTAGAAACAATTATTTTTTTAAAACATAATGCGTCAGATCAATTAAAAGTAGGGGCGTTACCAAAACTGAAATGAAAATTTCAGCATCTAGAAAATTTATGATTATATGATTAAAGGACAAAAAATTTACGCAAATGAGTGGAAATGTTTTGGTGTAAATAAATTTCACTAGTGGTAACGGTTTCCAAGATATAATTTACGGCAAGCGTCGTACGTCAGACAGGCTTTATAATAAATAGCATTCATATTTGGAATGGTATATATGATTTACGTTTTGAACTATATTATAAAAGTTTCTATAAAACATAATTAGGTAACTAAAATTTACTTAATCTAAATTTAAAGAACACCCACCCTCACAATAGCAACCAACCTATTATACAATATACCGGGTGGCCACGGGTCAATGTACGCTCCCAAAATTTATTTTGTTTTTGAATTTAAAAATGAGGTTTTTGGCACACATAAATTAGACAATAAAGGGCTACTTCTAGACTAACAGGGGCTGTGTTCGTTTTTTACATCTGAGATTAGAGCGATTTTTGGTCACGTGACTCTAGATCAGTCAGATTAAATTTAAAATAAAAAACACTTCAAATTTTTTCGGCGATTGACATTGACACTTGACAGCCAAATTTTAATTAGGTTTTGTTTTGCTGCAAAAATTTATCTCGAAATTTGGTTTGCAAATGTGTTTTTTTATTAAGCGACTCTTATTATTGTGTAATAATGAATTTCACACTAAAAGAGGCGATGCTGACTGTGATTCAAGGACATGAATTAATGTTCGATGATGATGATGAGGAAGAAAAAGTGCACATTCTAAAAACTGCAAATTTTTCGGAATTTATTGTCCCCAATTTCCCGGATAATCAGTTTAGACAGCATTTTCGAATGTACCTAGAAACATTCGAATTTTTTTTCAGAAATTGCAGAGTACGAGTGAGAAACCTGTTTCATGTGGGCATCCCGAAATCACCTCTTCAACCACTCTCTTAAAATCATTATCAGTTACTTGAAAGGAGTATTGTTTGTCATCTTGATCAATGAGTTCTAGCAAAGGCATTTTGTCAAAAAAAAAAACTAATAAATGTAGGCAGAAAATGTCTATTATTCTTCTTTCAGCAACATAAAACACAAATCAGCATAAAGTTTATAAACAAATATAACGTATAAAACTTAACCTCAAATACATAGATTAATCGCTTACATCTAACAAAACGAACCGAGCAAACAGATTAGCCTCTGACTAGTCTGATTTTAATAAAAAACGTTCCAGATTTACGACCTCTAAATCTAGATTGAATTAACGAACGATCGCGAGCAGATAGATTAGTCAGACGTAATAAACGAACACAGCCAGGAATGAACCGGAAGTGACATCAACTTTTTTTTCTCAAATGGAATGACTATATTTTTTTGATGGTTTCTCATTAAGGATAAAATTCTAAATGCAACAGTTTTATTAGATTTAAAAAATTCCAAAAAATAAGTGAGATACGAACAATTTTGGAATTTATTCAAAATGGCCGTGTCGGATGAATGCGATGTAAGAAAATTACTAAGTAGGCTATGGAAATTATTAATAAGGTTGTAGACTTGTCTGTAGAGAAGAAAATAGTTGTTTTAATTACTGATAGGTATCAGTATTTTTAGGTTTTTTTCAAAAAACGGAATTTAATTTTCATTTTCATTTCCGTATGGGTCGTATCGATTTTTTTTAAATGAAACTTTTTTTTTGATTAATCAGAAATATTGATTCATAAACTGTATATAATTTTTTCGCTATAAATCATTTCTTAACGTTAATCTTAAGTAATAATAAAGACATTTTAAAAGGTAAGCGCCAACAAATCATTTTAATAAGGTACCTATCTACATTTAAATCCAAAAATTGCAGTACCTATCAGTAATTCAAACAACTATTTTCTTCTCTACAGACAAGTCTTCAACCATGTTAATAATTTCCATATCCTACTTAGTAATTTTCATACATCGGATTCATCTGACGCGGCCATTTTGAATAAATTCCAAAATTGTTCGTATCTCACTCATTTTTTGGAATTTTTTAAATCTGAAAAAACTGTTGAATTTAGAATTTTATGCTTAATGAGAAACCATCAAAAAAATATAATCATTCCATTTGAGAAAAAAAAGTTGATGTCACCTTCGGTTCAACCGGAAGTGATATTTTCATTCCTGTTAGTCTAAAAGTAGATCATTTTTAAATTCAAAAACAACCAAAATTTTGGGGGCGCACATTGACCCGTGGCCACCCGGTATAGCTTTGCTTTTAAACAACTACAATTTTTTGGAATTTGCGTTTGCATTGATAGGACACATTTTTAAATTTTACATCGGGACGGATACTTATTGTAGTTAATTTTGGAACGAGTAAATTATTATATTCCTAATATCAACCAAAATGAACTAAGTTGGGAATTTCTGGGTTTATTAAAAATGCACACTTCCAGGCAAATATTTGATACGCAGCTCTTAATATATTTTGATGAAATGCATCCTCGGTCGGTTTTGCAAATTTCTTATACCAGATTTAAGCTACGGACATATATTTAACACGTGTCGTGTTAACACGACACATCAGACATGTCGCACTCATGTCTGTGTCGGAAAATGTGTGTTAAGCTGGCATTCTGGTCTTTTTGGAACTGTACGAAGAGTTGTTTAGTATCAATGTCAGTTTATTATGTATCTCTGATTACACCGTAATAAATTATTATGGCAGGAACCTATTGATATAAATTCGATCAACTCATTACCTAAATAAAGGCTTATTGATTTTATTGGAAGGAACTATGCTTTGGACTTTTTTGTTTTCTTTGGTCTCGATAATTTTTACTTTGGACGTTGTACAAAAATACCTACTTTCGTACTTCTTCAATTAATACTTCTTCCTTTGTACATGCACTCATTAATCCACAGAAAAAAATATGAGCTGATACTTTAACACTCCAAATATTGAAATCACGCAGATATTGGAAACACACATTATGATTTGTTGAAGCCTCTGACGACACATCATAATAATATCTATGGGCCTATTTGCAATAACGCGATAGATATTTCTATAACACGTGTTAAATGTGTGTCCATAGCTTTACAAGTATGAAATGATGTGCGGGTAATTTATTTAAATCGCCTGTAAATAATAGCCTACCATACAAAATTTTGATAAAATATCGAAACTTCTTAAATTCTAATCAGCAGTTTTAGGATAAACTGAAGGTGTTTTTAATTATATGTTGTGTTTGTAACTGAAACATTTTTTAAAGCGTTACTTTTTAAATATGAAACTTACTGGTATACTTTCTCCATATCTTATTTTCAAGATAGCTATAATATCTAACAAACGGGAATATTTTTAATCTAGGCCATAACCGCGGCGGATAAAACCGCGATGGACAGGAATCGCGACAGACAAAACCGCGAACGAACAAAACCGCGCAAGGACAAAACCGCAAACGGACAAAACCGCGAATGGAAAATACCGCGAATGAGCAAAACCCCGAAAGAAAATAACCAAGTACGGAAACAGTGAAAGGAAGATACCTTAACCACTAGATATTGGATGATACCGAATATTAGTTCGTTTTAAGTAATGAACTTTTTTTTTATTTTTTTTTATGAAAACAACTTTCCGATCAAATAAAATGAAAAAAACCGTTCTTTACTTCTCAAAACTAACCGACGCAATAGTTAACTTGTTATCTCACTTTAAAAATTACTTACGCGCGCAATCTTCCTCAATACACAAACTTAACTTTTCAAGATTAGTGTACGTAGACGCCTGTGGTTATTCCCTGTCGCGGTTTGTCCGTTCGCGGTTTTGTCCATTCGAGGTTTTATCTATTTGCGATTTTGTCCGTTCGCGGTTTTGTCGTCGCGTTTTGGTCCTCGCGTTTTTGACACTTCGCGATTTTGACCACACACGAATATTTTGAATCATAAGAAATAATATGGAGTAATGCATTTTCATGAATGTTTTTCTAATCCAACTAATGGTAACTCCTCTGTGTTCAACCACTAATATATTTATGTTCAGTAAAAGAGTAAAAATCTGTGATGTTCAGTAATTTAATCGTCTCGCTACTTTTACTTTCCCGGTCCCATCAAAGGGAAAGTATAGTGAACAACCAAAAAAAATCGAATTATCGATGGAAATGTCCATATTGAGGTCCCTCGAGAAGATTGAGAACATTTCCAGAGTGAGGTCTGTCTGTGTATCTGCGTATCTGTGTGTAATCTTCCACGATAGCGGCCGAACCGATTGACCAATCAAACTGAAATTAAGTGTAAAGGGTTGGTGTGGGTCTCGAATGCGACCATTAGTTTTTAGTTTAAATTGGTGTAATAAAAAGTCCTCAAGTACGACATTGACTGATTACAAATATGTTAGATTTTTTTGCCTTTTTTAAATTTTAAAGACAAAAAATACAATTTAGTGCAAAATGTTTTAGTAGAAATGTATAGAGCATAGAATTTGCTAGAATTTTTGTATTAAACTTTTTCCAGAATTTCCAATAGTTACGCCACAAGTGAGCGCGAAAAAAATGTACATGTAGGTTTTCGCCAGTGCAAAAATTGTAGAGCATCAAATTTCCATTAACTTCTATTTTTAACTATTTTTTCAATTCACCATAGTTTCGCCGCTAGAGAGCGAAATGTAGGATTTTTTGTATTTTTTTTAAATTTTGAGGACAAATAACAAATTATAGTGCAAACTGTTCTAGTTCAAAGTTGTAAAGTATAAAATTCCTACATATTTTGTATCAAACTTTTTCCCGAATTCAAAATAGTTTTCACTCAGATTTTGTGTGTGTGGGAGAGAAATTGGCATTTGATTAAATCCATTTGCCACAGAGTATGTTATTTCAGTTTCTATATTATTTTTAGAATCCTTAATAAATTTTATCAAAATATTAAATATTTTCTTATTGTTTGTAGTCAAAAGTAATATAATGTTATAGTAGGAAAAGCGACATGAAATCAAATTATCTCTAAATTGGTTGTGATTGCTGCATGCAAATATCAAATGATTAAGATCTCCTACTGAATTATTCTCAGAAGGACATGAGGGGGATGTTAGAGAGAAACCTTCCATGGTTCAATCTCATCCTAGAATTGCCTGGACACTTGAAATTCAGAAATATGATGAATTTTATTAGTTATATTGGGTTGAATCTGAGTGTAGTGATTGTTTGCAACCTGATTTTAGTGTGCTATGCAATACGCGCATACGCCCGCTTATGTCATTTTTAACATTGAAATATCAATCCTGTAGACGTATTCACCATCAGCTTGCTATTTAAAATTTGTTCCATAAATTAATGTAATGCTTAGTATATTGTAATTAAAATAGTCCTATTCTCTACAGCCGAACCGGGAACGTTCTGCGGTTTTTTTATCTAAATACCTAATCATACAGAAGTGGCGGTATTTGAAGTCTCTTGCTATTATATCTACACATAAATCCCCTAATACTTCAATTTTTGTTAGCAAATCGTCGTCATTTAAGTCCTTAGTAGTCTTCCAAAATTTCGTTTTATCGCAATAATGAACACATCCCGAATTTTTTAACAAATGAAGCATACATCTTTCAGTAACATAAGTTTTTCTCGAGATAGTTTTCCTACTTTAGCCTTTTTTTCAACCTTTGTCACATTCTCTTCCGATTTATAATCATCCTCATTCATTTTTTAATTTTTTTATTAAATTTGAGATGTCATCAAATTTTAATGTGGTTGAACTGAATAATGCATGATACCTTTGTCTTGTTAATAGTGTCCATGTCGGTCTGATTCAAATAATCATATTATTCCAAACACATTAATGCTTTTTATTATAAAGTCTACCTGTCATACAAACATTTTCTCGATGGTGAAATTTTCATATCAGTTTTGGTACTGCCCCTCCTTCTAAATAATCTGACAAATGACGTTTAAAAAAAATTAATTTAATGGAGCATTCCGAATTTGCATTCGTAAGGTCATTTCCCATGTTGTAGATATTTTTTAAAAAGTATATCTTCACGGGATATGATCAAATTTTGGGGTGCTGATTCCCGACTATTATATTCTTTTCGTTTAGTTAAAAATTCGTGGGTTACTCATTTCCGGGCGAATCGGGCATGATTAAGAAAAAAACCATGGCTTTTTCAGTTGGAAAAAATGCAAAAATTTCTAATATATGCTTAGAATTCTGTTTCGTGACCTTCATTTTCTTCATTACATCTGTCATTTTTGAGCGGCAAGTTTGAATTAAATGAAATTAAGTCAGTTTAGGGCGCACCTATTTACATCATATTTTTTAGTTTATCGATTCGCTTAAAAAAAATTCTGGATTTTTTGCAGTGGACTTTTTACTTTTGTAAATTTACTCATATTCAGGCCTAGAATACAACAGTTCTTAGGAAAGGGGCCTGATGATGGCTTGTTGCCGAAACTAGTCCTCAATCTTTTTAATTTTAATAATACAATTTTTGTGGTACTTGACTTTTAGTTTCATTACTTCTTTTCTTGATAAACATAGAATTATTGAACAAGAGTTTATACAACCGATAACTTGTATGTAATATGCTTCGTTGGTTAAATTCCTCAAACCATCGCTCTTGCACGCTTCTATTCAGTTTTGAGGTCTGAAAAGAATAATTAAGTATAAATTCTAGCACAGCGGAAAAATAATAAAAATACCTTTCGACATCTATTGGAAATCTGAAAAAAGATAAATTCTTATTAATTATTCTAGAATAATATCCTTTGAAGGCACACCCAGTTCCTCCTCAACAAACATAACTAATAATTGATTTTACAAAACAACTCAAAGTATTTCAATATATAACACAAGAATAATAAAGTTCACAAAAGTAAAGCATCATTAGATTTATTTAACAATCACTTGCGAAGAGCGAAATAAAAATGGACACTTCTAAAATAAAAGAAAACGAATAAAACCACCGGGAAGTTCGAATTTGACGTTGACAGTTGTAATACATGCGCTCTCAAATAAAATTTGGACTGAAAGACAGTCTTTCGCTTCTGTGTAGTTAAGGTATTCTGTGGCCTAAGTTAGTTAATCTCAAGGTGGACATGATAAGACTTGAGGGACCACGCAATTTTTAGATAACTGAGAAACTTGTTTTAAAATGAAGATACAACTGATTTTAATTCTGAAAAGCCTTTATATTCTTATTTATTCATAATAAAATATTTATTACGTTTAAAAAATGTTACAAATTTTGATTACAATTATACAGTGTATAAATGGATGAGGTATGCTATAGGTGAAAATTTTTTAAATTTTAGTTTTAGCCAAAAATGTCATTCTTGCGTGATAAAAAGTTTTGCTTGTTCTGAAACCCCATAAATAAATAAATAAAATTCAAGTTTTTCAAAATCTGTCTCATTTCATAGTCAGTCCTAGGAAAACAGTATATCATCGGCTTAGTGCAAGAAGTCATCTGACAAAATCTTAGAAAATATTACCAAGTTACTTAGTGACCGATGTGATAACATAGGTACTTGATGACTTCTGTATTAGATAGAGGGTATGAAGGAGTTAGTGACATTTAAATCATTTTCTAAGATTTTGTCAGATAATCTGTCAGTAGATAGAACGTCCTTTAACTTTAACGGTTCTGTAATTAACGACAATGACGTTTAGATTGTGACAATTGTATAAGAAATCAACTTGTTAAATTTTATTCTAAACGTCATCGCCTTTAGTTATTGAAGTTAAAGGACGTTCTATCTACTGACAGAATGACTTCTTGCACTAAGCCGAAGATATGAATTTTTGCACTAAGTTTGAAAACAATGTGTTAATCTAGTGAGTGACGTTTACGATGTACCAAGTAACTATCAATTTCGGTAAATTATTTTCAAATTGTCATTCTGTGATGGTTCTTTGACAATAATATTTAACAAAGAATATATCTTGTAAAGTGTTATGGTATTGGGGAAATTTCGTACAAGTATGCAATTCCAAAATTTCAGGAAAAATATCCAGATATACCCATTACGCGGTGAAGATTAAAAAAAATTAATAAAGAAATTGAATGAGACAGGATAATTCATCCAATCAAAAATAAATTTATTCATACCTTACAATATTGTGATTATGACACAAAGCTTGACTTCTGTGAAATGATTGGTGAAAAATTTTAGAATGATCGATACTTTCACTATAATATTTTATTTTCTGATAAAGCAAGGTTTACAACAAATGGAGTCGTTTCATCCCAAAATTGTCGATATTGGGCTAGTGAAACTACAGAATTAACTAGAGTAGTAAATTAGCTAAGAAAAAAATGTTTGGTGTGCGGTTTTACCCGATCGAATAAACTAGAAAATACATTAAGTATATTTGTATTTGCTGCACAATTTTTTAATGCCTCAATTAGACGAACTTCCCTTGGAGCAAAGGCGTAAAATGTCCTTTCAGCATGTTATTTATTTACTGTTAGTTTTTCTTGCATTATTAATCTGTATTGTTATTTTTGATGGTGATTACAAGTCTTTGAAAAACTTGAAATTTTATTTCATTTTATGGGGTTCAGAACAAGCAAAACTTTTTATCAAGAATGACATTTTTCGCTAAAACTAAAATTTTAAAATATTTCACCTACAGGATACTCCATCCGTGGACACGGGAAATGAGGAGAATGAACACTTGGTATTTAATTTAGAGATCACTGCACGTTTTTAATCATAATTTCAAGAATACAAAATATTAAAAGGAATAACTTTTGCACAATTTATATTTTCATTAATCTTAGAAAATTGAGTGAACATTTTAGCGGTCTTTTGTTTTAATCACTACTTCTAGAAAACTGTCGAATGTGTTAACTTAATTTGACTGGCAAACAAAAAGTGGTGTAAGTTATTTTCGAGGATGTCTTGTACAACTTTCGATATAATATTTGTTGCAGCGTACAAGAGGGAAAGAGATAATCGAGATAGAAAATATTGCGTAATCGTCGGCTCGATCTTTTACAATGCCGTAGTAATATATAAATCAAGACATTTGAAATTAAATAAATTTAAAATATTAATATGATTTTAAACGATTTCTGGGTAAATTTTACTAGAAATGTATCCAATATTGTTTGTAAAAAAAAAATGTTTAAACTAATGTTCTTGCAAATAACGTCCGGCTCTGTCTATAAGTGAAAAATTAATCATGTCTGTTTTAAGTTACCCATAAAGTAAGACTAAACGTGATGCCCATAATCAGTTGTTTAATGCAAACAACATAAAGCTTTCAACTTTGATAAGACCTTCTTCTGCTGCTATAAGTAAAAAAAAATATCCAAGATTTATTTATAATCTAACGACTGTGCTTAATATATATAAAAAACTTCTGCCTGCCATAATCTTATTAATTGCAGCTTTTAAAATACCTTTTCTATTTATTCAGAGATATTTTGGTTTTATGTAGGATTAATAGGCTTTATCGGAAATTAATAATTTTAACGACACTTGTGTGTGTATTTAATATATTGATCAATTTAGAGAAAGTTAATAGCCTTTTATTAGTGATATTGATTGGGTTTTTAATGTCTTTTTTATTTGGAGCTATTATTTATTGATTTTCTATTACGAAATAATTTAAATTTTAGATAAAATATAATTTTCGTGAATTTCGTTTAGTATTAATCTTTTATAATTAACTTAAAAATTGATAATATAATAAAAATTATCCAAATTTTAAAATCATTTAAAAATTTTGTTTTTAATGTTCGTTCATTGCACGTTATGATACATACCATACAATGGCCATCATCAGGCCTATAATACAAATAATATAGTTAGAAATGCTATGAGAACAAAACATTAAAAGGTACTTACAAAATAGGTGAATATGTTTACAGCATAACCAAATAGTTCACAAATAATATTATTGTCATGAAAATTAAATTAAATTATATAAAAAAACTTTTTGAAAAATTAATATATCCAATACCATAAATAACTCCTTATTGGAGGAAACAATTTGAGTTAAAACACATCAAAGAGAATCCTCGAAGCACTGAGATAATTAAAATTTGAAATTTGTAAGCTCCTTTTAATGTTTTGTTCTCATTGTATTTCTAACTATATTATTTGTATTATCGGCCTGATGATGGCCATTGTTGGTCAAAACATGTAGATGCCTATTGTTATTTTTCGTTTACAAACTAAAAATAAATTTTTTGTGGTATGACTTAGAGTTTGATTATTCATTGAATAATTTACCACATTTAAGTATGGATAATCTTCTGATTTTTTTATCAGATAATAATCTAAATTTTTTACTTGCATAGATTTCTAATGATCGATCGTGTAGGGAAGCGAGGAGTAATCGAGGTCACTTAAGGAACTAATGTAAATAAAAAATGTAATATTGACTTTTGAATAATTCCAAATGACTGGATAGTTATAAGATCATGCGTAGACTGACTATAGCAAATATTTTTTTGTTGTAATGAATTAGATAGATATAAAATTTAGAAGATGTATTTGGCTCTCATTACCATCAAAGTTGGGGTAATAAAGGTCACTGTATTCATTCATTTGGATTTATGTAAAATGTTATAAAATAGTAGTAATTTGTACTAAACATATATGACAACTATAAAATATACTAAACATTTCTTTCTGTACAGCGGCACCAAAGCTCGTTGTCTTTTCCAATATCATCACAAATATCACAACAATTTCATAAGCATTTATATCATCATCTTCGGGAGAAATGATCCTTATCGAAATTCTAAACAACTTAATTTTTTTCTGTGGTCTGTCTGTCTGTTTGTCTGTGCAGCTTGTTTCATCCATTTCTGCAATGTTTAATACGGAATACTACACCAAGCTGCTGATTTTTTATACTCCGACTTGCATTCACCATCTGAGCCACTCTTTGTAGACTTTCTACCGTCTAAGAGGCATTTCAGTTTTTAATCTGTATACATTCAAGGCATCTGTAATAGATATCAAAAATTAAAAAAAAAATACTTCCAGCATGGGGTAATGGCTCCTATTACCTCAAAGGATATGGCTCTTAATACCCCAACGAAAAAAATCTTAATTGAAAAACGTTAGTGAAATAATAGTGCAGTCAAACAAAAAATTGAATAAAACATAACAATCTTCAGAGATAACACATAAATAAAAACAATCAAATAATGCTAACCCAATTTGCACTTGGAATTACTATGATTTGATCGAAAATAACAATAGCCTTTTTGTAGACTATTTGACTGAAACTAAATAAGGTTCGTATCGTTACAGACAACTTCTGTGCTTTAAGGTCGATTCTATAGGGTGCGTTCAGAATATTAGTAACGTACTCATTAGGCATGTATATTGGGGTGACTCACATTACCCATTGGCTCCCATTACCCAGTAATTACCCATTGGCTCCCATTACATACTGGCTCCCATGCCCCCAGCTCACCTACTCCTTCTTGATTAAAATAAATTTAAATCTTAATTTATTCGAGTTTATGCCACAACTTTTTTCTGTTATCCCCTTAAAAACCGCATAAAACGTTTATCCATTAGATCTAACAAACGTTAAAAGGCAAACTAATAAACAAAAGTACATAGCACGTATATGAGCGTTTTGTGGTCTCCCTTTATTCGCGAGCAAAGTCGCTTTTAGCGATCATCCGCCAGTTAGCGGTTAAACAGAGGGCGTCATAATGTTCCGAAACACTTTACGATATCACCGTCATAACGACGACATAACTTTTGAGGCCCAAAAATGGAGGGAAAATTACAAGTCTACTGTCTTTCAAAAGCAATCATCGTTTATTTACATGAATAGGGTAGTTTTATTATAGACATTTTTTGTCAGTTAACTACAAATAATAAGTGAAGTGATAGCTGGGGATTAAATCATAATCTATTTTAAGGTTTATGGCTACAATAAGTTTGTTCTTGGAGTTCTTCTAGTTTTATGGCTTTCCGACGAAAAAATTAAACTTTAAAATAAAAAATAAATTTAACAAAAATTGAAACAAAAATCAATAAATTATTCAATTTAAAAAATTGTAACAAAAAATAAACGCCTCCGACGTCTTTGATAACGCATTCAAAATTATTTAAATTTATTAATGAATAAACTCACTCCTCCGGCAATAATTGACTTTTCACAAAAGCCCCAATCCAATTTAAATCTTTTGTATAATAATTAATATCAATATGTAATAAAACTAAATTGGAATGTTATTCGCTGGAGAGATTACAATCAATATATAACAAAATTTTAATATGAATTTGCCTGGAATATTGGATAATTTGATTAAGGCCCCAATAATTATATTAATGATAATTTCTATGGATTTATTTGTATGCCATTTATGACATAAAATTGATTGCTAACAGATTAGTAGTTAATAATTTTTGAATATACATGTTAGGCTTTTATTGTTATATACCAAATGTTGCTCAGAGGTTTTAAAATGCAATATTTGGTTCAAAAATATAGTGATGGACAAGATTAGTTTTTTGTTACGGTCCTGTAAAATGTGTCCTTAAATATGAGCCCATACATGGAAACCAATAACAATAATTTAACAAATACAATACTTGTTTTACAAGCTAATTGGAATTTATTGTTAATTCCAATAATTATAAAAACATAATGTTTTTCAATGAATGCTTTTTCAATTAGACCAAGGGATATGACAAAAAATATTTGTTTTATTAATAAACCTATTGATTAAAAAAACGTGTGTATTTTCTCATCTTTCAAGTGCTAAAATCTCCTTTTTCATAAAAGTTTTTGCAAATAATAATATTTGGAGTTGTTAATGAAGTTTTAAAGGTCAAAATATCTATGCCATAACCAATTTGGTCGATCACGGTTTTGGCGCCAAACTACTTGAGTCTTTAATCCTTTGCTGGATTTCGGCTCCACGCTACAGATTAGGACTAATGACTTATCGGAGTGAGATAAAAGAATTGCTCAGTTTATTCTTTTCAAATGCAAGTGTAAATTTATCATTCTAGACAATTGAATCGAATCCTTTAACTTTCCACTAAGTATTTTATTTAAAGAAATTTGATCTAAAGTTACAAGTTTAAAAAAACGATGATTAAAATTAGGCATCTTAAAAAAAATGTACTTTGATTTCCGATGGCTGAATTCCAATTGATAAAGAATATTCGAAAAATTCAATTACGTTACTCCAAATAAATATTTATTGACAATAATAATGCTATAACCCGTTAATTTTTCATTAACAGTTTTTAACTAATTATAGTGTTGTTCCTTTGGAGATGAGGCTATGAGAATCTCGTCTAAGATGTCTAAAAACCCTGGTGTTTCTACTTATACCTATAAAAGTTTGGGACAAACTGGGAGATTTTTACCTATTTGATTTTGACTAATTTTGAGAGATTACTAGAGTTTCAGATTAGAAATTTCAGATGGCGCATATATCGCTCATAATAAACTGTAATCGCAAATCACACAGAGTGTACTTATATTCTGATATAATTCGAAACCAGAACCAGAGACGTTATGTTTTATTGTGACTATTTTCATGACATTTATTCCTGTTAATTTTTTATATTAGGTATTAACTTCTCTTATGCACTAAGCCCTTTCAAATATTTTGATGAAGGGGGAATTTGACAGGGAATATTCAATATTTTTACCTTTGATACTGAATAGAGACGAATGCTCCAATTTGCAGCTTTACACTGTACATACAAAATACGGAACGGCCTCATTTAACGAAAAGTATCCTTATGCACTATTTATGCTCGGCTTTATATAGTAGAGTTAAATATCTCAAGTTACCCTGAGGGTTAAGACTCGGGTTAAAGTGAAAAATAACTGTAAAAATATATAAAGTACAAGAAGTGGGGCCACAGAACAGTTTCTTGTTCTGTAAGTCGGGCACAACATGACCTTACATTTTTTAATTTTCTGTGGATTAGTCGTTAGTGGCGTGGCGTGAAAAATTTGAGCGAGTACCTATCGTAAATATAATTTAAAAGTCATTAATTTCTCACTTAATCCATTATCTAATTTATTTTTAAAACAATGTCACAATTATTAATGCATACGGTACCATATCACAGTTTTGAATAATATATTATATAATTTTTAAATTATCCGATAAAAATCAGTGCATTATAATATTGGACCATAGAAAAAATATAATCATATTTTATATTTTTGACATAACCTTTCATCGCTTCACATTTTTAGCATTTTGGGTATGACAACCTAACTCGAGCCAAATGGTGGAGCAAGGTTAACTCATACCCTGGTATATAAAACGCTGTATCACTCACCGGTCACCGGGTTAACTTTTGGGACAGGGATAACATGCGCTTATAAAATCGGGCATTAGAACTATTCCTTATGAACTAACTATTGTATTAAATTTAACTACACTAAAATAACCAAGAACTGATGAACGAAACTATAATAAAAACTACGAACAAAAATATTGACACTGACAGAAAATAATTTATTTGACATCTAATCTGTTTGAAGTGATCTGTGACAAACTCGGCGACAACTCGAACAATTCTGAACAGCGCCACCTTACAGAATTCTGGTCAGTTCTATTGAACTCAACAAGTGGTACTCACATAAAGCTTTAAACAAAATCGAATCAGTAGTGATAATTAAAATATTTAAATAAAATCGCGAACGGCACTGGAGTAGAATTAACTTAAAATTATGGAAATAAGAGAATTTTCGAGTAAGAAGCCAGTAGTACCAGTTAAATCTCCGCCAGATAGATGGAGATACTCTCGTTCGTGCTTCTTAAACTCCGAAGTTCATATCGAGTAGGACAATTCAATCCGTTGTCGGTAACTGCAGTGGAAACCCGAAGTTAGATATGTTATGGCAGTTCCAGCTGCTAAATCACACTTATACAGACAAAGATGGAGAAAACCATTATATGATAATTGGATAAAGATGAAAACTTGGACCTATCGACTGTGAATTCGCATTCAAAATCGAGAGAGATAAATAGATATTAGATTCCGCTGTTAGATAAAGAACAGACTATTTTAACGAGATCAGGTAATAATTTGCTGTTTGGTACATAAGTGCTGGGCACAAAGCGATCCTGATTAAGTGAAAGGTCGCGTCCGCGTCTGCTTACTGCATAGTTCACTATAACTGTTGTAGTTTGTACTCTGTAGAGCTGGTTGATATTGATAATTTTCCGTGTTTGTTTGTATTTGTAAAGATACGTAAAGAAAGGTAAAAGTAAACACAATTAAAAACATATTGACCAAACGACACATTATAAGCAAACTGCATCTATATTTGAAAGCGTCAATTTTATTTAGAGAAACTGGCCCACGTTAATATTATGCTGCAGCTATTGCGCATAAGTGACGTAGGTGCAATTCAAGTTGCATAGATGCAGTAATTTTTAAGTATCAATATTTTCATGTTAAATTAAAGAAAAAAACAGAAAAAACGATTTTTTCATAAAAAGAAATTCATTTTTTTCTCAAATAATGTAAATAAAGATGGACTAATATTTCAAGTTGAACTACCCATTAGACTAGCAGTGGCAGTCTCACGACCTTTAGAGATAAGGTCAACCAATTGTACCGTACCGATATCACCGATAAAGACCGTTACACACAATTTTCTGCTTCGCCAGAATTTTGTTATAAATAAAAGTTATTAAATATTTTTTTGTTTTATTCCAGCAGGTAATACCCAGTTACTTAATCCAGTAGGGCAAGTAAAGACCGCCCTTCTGGTTGCTAAGGGTCTTGTTGATGCCATGGAGTATTTTCTTTCTTTACTGAAGCTGCCGAAGCAACTGGCCTATACACTATAAACGGAAGGTGGCGCCCGAGGCAATCCGAAAACTGGACTAAGGCGCCAAAACACTGCTTAACGAAACGAGCGTTACAGTAGATACACCAGAATTTGTAGACATCTTAATCTCATCTAAATAAATATAACAAAAAGTAAGGCATATCAAAACATACATATTTGGAATGTTTGGCCTGCATTTCTTAAATCAAAAAACAAAATAGAACAAACAGAGTTATAGTAGTTTTGGAATAACTTTGTCCCTAACTGGGTGGATTTGGACTGGTCTTGGGCCTCAATTTTAATATAAGCCTAGGTGAAATATCGCCATCCGAGGTAGACGCTACCTCCTGAGCCGTGCGATATCTCATTTTTCTAGACACGCCGAGACGACTCGAATGAACCATCGCACGTGGCTGGAGGCATTATGGGAGTAATGTAGCCAGACCACTTAATACTGCCACAAACCTGTTCTGACTCAAAAATAACACAATCCCGAAAACTATTCTAAAACCATGGTGACCTTTATCACAAAACATGTTTTGTGAATTTGGCTTGGTCCAAAACCTAGAAAGAAGTCGATAATTTGCCAAATCCCGAGTTTTTTGGATTCTACAGATCCTAAGAAGTCCGAAAATGCCTTCATTTTCAAAAATCGGTGGGTTCAATCTGCCAAAAAAATTCCTAAAAAATTTCAACTTTGCATTTTCGTCTCCAGGTCGCTGGAATCTCGAGATATGGGCTTTTGAGGAAAATCTCAAACCTTCGAGAATGTTCTAAAATAAAAAAACTTCAGAACGAATAAAAAAAAAGTCAAAGGTAGAGTAAAATATGACGTCAAAATTAGGCCCAATTACTCAAAATCAGGTTTTCTCTTGAGTAAATAACCACACGATTCGATTCGACTTAACCAGGAGATTAAGAACCCACTTTCATTAAAGAAAATAGTGGGTTGTCAAAGGACTTTCGGACCAAAGTATGGTCAAAATCGTGGAAAATCCAAAATTAAGCTCGATTTTCGCTTATTTCACGGATTGTCCGAAAATATATAAGGCTCTCGAGCAGATGAAGACGCCATTTGATTTGGCTTAACGAGTAAAGTACGAATCCGCTTTTAAATGAAGAAAATAGTAGTTTTTCAAAGGACGTGAGTGCCAAAATATTACCAAAATCGAATAAAATCCCTTTGGCTGGAGATACTTCTTGAGAATACTGGCTAAGATTGCTCTATCTTCACTATATATTAAAATTCGGCAAGTTTGTTACTTTAGCTTTTTATATTTAACTGTGTCGACTTTTACTTGATGAAATCAATATTGTGACATGTTGTTTTATTTATAAAAATAATATACCCTATATGTGTATTAATGTATGCATAAATAAGTGTTTTTTTTAATAATAATATTTTCACAGTAGTGTTTTTCTGAAGGGTCGTTAAATATTGTTTGCAGCATTATTTCATTTTAAATAAAATCAAATTTACAAATTTAAGAGATTAATACGCAGGTAGACAATGCTGAATTCCTATATGTTTGAGCTAATCGGTTTAGCATTGGAGCCAAATTCATGATCCCGGAGCCGAAATCGTGTACGCCCACCAATTTGGGCAATAATACTAACTTATTCGAGAAAAAACCGTGTTTGGCAGTTACACAAATTTCACCTAAGATTTCTATTGCCGATCCACCACAAAAAAGGCTGAAAACTTGGGACTGGAGGTGTTCTGTTGGTTCGATTGTAATACACTGGTGCAAATCGCTAATCCTATCCACTACTGTTATTTTCATTTCAGGATCGGACCGTAACGCGTTGTTACGATTCGGGAATCTTGTTTATTACTGCAAAGAGTTGGTGCAATTCGGGAATCTTACTTATCACTGTGATTTCCTCTCAGGATCGAATTGTAGTGCGTTGTTGCGATTCGGAGTCACCAAGATATAGTGGATGATATAGTTTACGACTATTATACAGGGTGTTTCATTTGGAAAGTGACATACGATAACTGCAGATAGGGGACACCTCGACGATCTCAAAACCCCCATACTTAATGGGTCTAACTACTTTAATAACCAAGATACAGGATGTTTTATCTATTTTGTCAATTTCTTGCATGTTTCATAACTTTCTAACCACACTGTATATTTTCATGATATTTGGCGGGCATATTTTGTTAGTGCCCAATCGATCAATAAATTTACAATAAAAGAAATCCAGGTCCGAATTAAAAAAAATTTTATAAAATATTCCGATCCAAAAACAACACCCTGAATATCAGATTTTTCTAAAATAGAGTCTATATTTGCAGAGAGCACAAAAAAATGAATTTAGTAATATACTTTGCATTTTCGGCAAAATGTTTTTTCTTGTAAAATTTTGAGTTGGAATTCTGAAATGGTGTGAATTGTGAGAGCCCAAAATTGAAAAATTAATTTCTTTTTAATGTGATTTAGTTTTAATGAAGACTAGTTAACCTAAATTGGTAAAATTTTAATATTTTAAGTATTTTTTCATTATTTGCGATAAATAATCCACAAAAAACATTGATCTCTAATTAACGAATAAATATTAATAAATCCGTCAAAAATAAATAAATTTAATTAATGAAAAATTACAAACATTTTAAAAAACGCTTAAAAAATATTACACGGGGTAAAAACACATGTTTTTAGTACTTTGGCCCGAAAAATTTACTTTCGTAATAAACACAAGAACTGTATGCAACACAAAATTTATGAAAAAAACGATTTTTACGATTTTTCTCAATTTTTTATGATTTTTTTAGGATTTTTTACAATGTTTTAAGATTTATTACGATTTTTTACGGCTTTTTATGATTTTTTACGATTTTTTTACGTTTTTTACGATTTCTTACGATTTATTACGATTTCTTACGATTTCTTACGATTTCTTACGATTTCTTACGATTTCTTACGATTTCTTACGATTTCTTACGATTTCTTACGATTTCTTACGATTTCTTACGATTTCTTACGATTTCTTACGATTTCTTACGATTTCTTACGATTTCTTACGATTTCTTACGATTTCTTACGATTTCTTACGATTTCTTACGATTTCTTACGATTTTTTAAGATTTATTACGATATGACATGTTTCGATATTTTTAAAAATATCGAAGATATATTTTTTTTGATATTTCAACCCACTTTAGTTTCACCCCCGTAGGTCGTATAAAAAAAAGTTTTATACAAATTGTATTTGAAAAATGTTAATCCGTAATGGTTTTACTTTTTTGTCATTAATTTTAAGGTGTTTTTTAAGATTTTCGTTGTTTTTCATTAATTAAAGTTATGTATTTTTTGTAAATCTATTATTATTTATTTGTTAATTAAAGATGAATGTTTTTTATGGATTTTTTATCGCAAATAATTAAAAAATACTTAAAATATTAAAATTTTACCAATTTAGGTTAACTAGTCTTCTTTAAAACTAAATGAAATTAGTTTTCTATTTTGGGCTCTCACAATTCACACCATTTCAGGACTCCAACTCAACATTTCACAAGAAAAAACATTTTGCCGAAAATTCAAAGGTTATCACTAAATTCATTTTTTCGTGCTCTTTGCAAATACAGAATCTATTTTAGAAAAAGCTGATATACAGGGTGTTGTTTTTATTTCGGAATATTTTATAATATTTTTTTTAATCCGGACCTGGATTTCTTTTATTGTGAATTTATTCGTCGATTGGGCACTTTAAACAAAATATGCCCGCCAAAGTTCATGAAAATATACAGTGTGGTTAGAAAGTTCTGATCCATACAAGAAATTGATAAAATAGATAAAACACCCTGTATCTTGGTTATTAAAGTAGTTAGACCCATTAAGTATGGGGTTTTTGGGATCGCCTAGGTGTGTCCCTATCTGCAGTTAACGTATGTCACTTTTCCAATGAAACACTCTGTATAATTATAAGAACTTTTTTAAAACAATTTTTATTTTTTATAAAATTTGATATACATCAAAAAGAAATAATTTTTTGTTTTTCAAAGAACATTTCCTTTCATAGCTTTTTAGCTTGAAAACCGCTGAATCTTTTTTTTGTTTTTCTAGCCTTCTGTGTCTCGAAACTACCATGAAAATCATCTGTGCAATGTCATCGAAACTTTTAGAATCGATGACTGGTGACACGGACAGATATTGAGGTTAAGATTCATGACACCGCAAAACATTCTAGAGTGCCATTTCCAAAATCAAACGTTAAAATGACAAAAGGAAAAGATTTGCTGTTCGCCACAATAATTAAATTAATAAATAAAGAGATATGTAGTGTACGAATCACTACATAGAACATCTAGATAATTTATAGTAAATTAAATATATGGTAATAACCCTAAAAAAGAGTTTATATATAATAAGTAATAATAATAAAATTCTGCTGTGTAATAATAATATGTCACTTATATTTCCTCATTTAGGCGGATGTTCTTGAAAAACGAAATTATTTGAATCATCGCTACTATTAACTTTATTAAAATTATCAACGTTGTCAATGATTGTCCGGCCGAAGGTAAAACTGACCATAACAAATTAATTTCGTTGAAATGTCGTTTTTTAATGTACTTTTATAGTCTCACTATTTGATTTCGGAAAAAAGTGTAGAGAACTTGTTATTAAATCATTATTAAACGATTAATTTTGATTTATTGCTTTTGTGTTAAACAGTGTTATTTTTTTTATTTACCAAATCTAATTAGCTACGTACAAATTTTTTAATAGAATAATTATTATATGTATGTCAAGTTATTATTGGATGAAAAATAGAAGACGAAATCTATTGTTTTTTGTACAAATCGCGATTATAAATACATTATATGTTACTTAACATCAAGTAGGTGTTTAATAACAAAAATGTTTGCATGTTTTGAAATGGTCAATTAGAAGAAAAAACACACACAATGTTGGTACATAAGTAATCGGTGTTCCGGCATATGTTGTATTAATAAAAAATAATAAATTACTCTAACGTTCAGATCATAGCAGCATAATTATTCCGAACTTCGTGTTTTTATCGTTTACTCCGTCTACATTCAATTGTTAGATTATGGGTTTGTAACATGCCTGTCAGATGGTTATCTAAAATTTCCTATTACCTGCGGCGGTCCCATTGGCCGGGGCCTTAATGATGTTTTTACGTGTGGTTCATAGAGAGCCGGGCTTCGAAATGGGCTTTTTTATTATAAAATCCAATATGGCGGATAATTATATGGTACGCTGGACGTGGCTCGAAAAGCCTTTAAAACTAATCTCTCCTCCGTGAAAATTGTAAGCCGTAATTGGTAATAATGCAAGGCCATTTCTTAGTAAAAAGAAGATGCGTTTTGGATTGGTTAATATTCTATTTCTATTCAGATATATGTAAAGGGTATACAATTGGCTTCCAATAAGAGTCGAAAGTCAAGGGCGTAGATATTGCAAAAATATATTTAAAAAATTTCAAAATCTTTTAAACTTAGTTATATGTATCTATTTCCGAGCGTAGTTTTATTACTTTTAACAAAAGTCACAGTACTTAAATGTAAATTATCTATTATATTTTGTTGTCAACTATACGCGAAATATGTTACACGATATGGTATTTTCAGAATAAATATGGTACGACGTTATGTTTTTCGAGCTTAGTAGCGGCTTTTATTCTTCGCAGAGAAAACATGCCTTTGATCTTTGGTGTCTAAATGGGGATTCTCGCTAACCGACTGTCCCATAAAGCAAAGCGCGGTTGCCGTATTGCGTACTCGAGACATTGTTATCCACAGTACAAACATTTATAATTTGTATTAAAATATATCTGCTAGTTTCAGAGATATTTTACAAAATCCGAAAAAACTTCTTTGCTTTTTAAGTCTAGGATTGTTATAAAAAAATAGCGTGGCACGACAAAATTTTCATTATGAGATTTTGTCAGGATTTTATAGATGTACCTTTTCATAACTTTTTTATAAATAAATACATTAATGAGTTAGCTCTGACAAAGAATAATAAAATTTCTCGGATCTATAAAACTTAAGTACATACCCATAACATTTTTATTTGCAAATTTTTTTAATAAATTTCATATAAATTTATCCAGAATAAATTTAATCTAACAGTGCACTTGACACGGTGACCAGGTTGGTTAAGGCATCAGCATTTATACTTGGTTGATGTCTAGGCCGAATCCCATTGAAATTCAAGTGGAAAAATATACTAGTGAAAAAAGGTATTGAAGTTTCCATTCACGCCGGTAACCAGGCCGGATGTGAAACTGATAGGGGTTGGGGGCACAAAAACAGACTTTCTGCGGTAAATCACCGGAATGACTATGACATAGCCCGGAGTTTAAGGTGATCGAGAACCGTGGTTCGGAACCCACGATAAGCTATAGGTTCCTTTCAGATTAGCCCTGGTAGCAGAAAAGAGACGTTAAAATAAAAATCAAGCAAGCAGCAGTAATCTAACAAGGCATTTACTAATTTAATATAAAAGATATAATTATTTTATAATTTTTAAACTTCAAGCGAAAATTTTGCTTCCGATTGAATTTTTACAAATAATGTTTAGGCTTTGATTTACAGACCGAGCCGTTACTGGTGGCCCACCCTGTATACGCTTCTTCGGTGCGTTCAAATAATCCAAATGTCTTGGAAATAAATATGGCAAACATTTACTTAGTAAAACAAAATAAAGGAAAAAACTAAAATAATTGTATCGCTTACTATGGCGCGCCGTTTTGGTATTTAATAACATCGTTTAAAAATCAAAAAAAAATCTTTCCTTCAAAAATTTTAATTCCGTAATTATTCTGTTAATGAATTAAAATTATGTATTTCATAATTTTAATACACGTATTTCCATTATGAAAAACATAATAGAAATTCAAGAATTAAAATTATGAAATACATAATAGAAATTCAATAATTAAAATTATGAAATACATAATAGAAATTCAAGAATTAAAATTATGAAATACATAATAGAAATTCAATTTGCATTAAATATTATATACACTATACACGTTTGAATTTCTATTATGTATTTCATAATTTTAATTATTGAATTTCTATTATGTATTTCATAATTTTAATTCTTGAATTTCTATTATGTTTTTCATAATGGAAATACGTGTATTAAAATTATGAAATACATAATTTTAATTCTTTAACAGAATAATTACGGAATTAAAATTTTTGAACGAAAGATTATTTTTTTTCTTGCTTTTTAAACGATGTTAATAAATACCAAAACTGCACGCCATAGCTTACAAAGAAATGAGTGCGTTAAAAGTAAAACTTTACAGACAGATATATTAAATACACTGACGCCGACTAAATATTCACATCATCCCGGTGGGAATCACTTATCTATAATTAAAATGGATAAGCAATTCCATATAGTGAAATTGTTCCAAACTGAAAATTGAATTTTGACATCATGGGTCATCTAGGCATGCGCACTTTTAAAATATGAACGTAATGGGCGTATCAAGAAATTTTAGGAAGGGATAAATGAAATGTTAACAATAAAACAAGTATCTAATAAAACAAACGAAAATCGCCCGTTCGAAAGTTGTTGAACAGAAATATTGCTGCATCGAAACATCGTTGGTTCGAAAACTTTCAATCAAACAAAATTTAACGCAAATGTGCAAATTCTGAAAAAATTTTTTTACGTTTGTGTTATTAATTATCTTACAATTTTTATTTTGTTGCGTTACTTGCAAGTTTGATTAAAAATTAAATATAAATTTTTCAAATTTAATGTGTCATTTTCTCACAAAAAAAAATATTATTTAACATATCAAATTTTTTATATAGCCGTTTAACAAAAATGACGATGACGTCATTATGAACACATCAGTGACGTGGTAGAAAAACAAATTTTTAGACATGAAAATCTTTATTTTCCTGTATGCTTAGCCTAAAAGTACTCATATGTCTTGTTTTGTTTGTAATTAAGGACCAAAGTAGCCCCGGTTAAAGGTAACAAATTTCTATTTAAAAATTTCAGTAATTTTACATACATTTCGTTAATCAGTAACGAAAATAAAACATATTATTGAAACTATTTAGAAAGCAATAACTGTAATGTTACTAGTACAAAATGATGATGTTAGACACGAAAATACGCTTATAACCATAGAAAAAGTAAATAAAGGAAAAAGAAAATAAAATAGGTATGAAACGTTGAATGTTGTTCAACATGGAAACGAACAAAATAGAGCAATTTCAGTAATGACTGTTTAATCTAGACTCGTTGTCCGCGATAAAATCTCTAATATTACTAGCTAGATGGAATAAAAATGTAATTATATTCATTTTTATTACAACAATGAAATGAGGATTGTATTATGTAGCGGAATATTCGTTAGTATGGTATGATGAACTAGCTAGAAAAGATTGTTTCACGCCAAATTTAGTTTTATAATTAATTCTATTTTATTATGGCCGGGAAAAAAATTTGCCGACACGGAATTTGATTATATTTATTTTTATAATGAATAATAATAATTTACATTTAATGGTAATAGTGTAAATTTTAATGTTAGATAGAAATCTATTTAAACATTTAAAAAGGGAATAAAAATACAACAAAAATGTCTATAAATGGAGCAAAACAAAATTATCTAATATCACTATAGAAAAATAGTTAATCCAAGAAATATATTGTTTACTTTAAGATTTTCATTATGTAAAATAAGACCCAAAAATTATTAAATTTGATACAAACAGTTACTTATAATTTTCAACTATCTATAACTTGGATTAGTTGGTATATTTTTAACCGATTTTAACATATTTTTGTATGGCTTTTCTATAAAAATCTCTAATTATTACTATATCATTCTTTTTTTTATTTTAGCCACATTTCCAATGACAAGGAGGATAGGTCATCCTTATCAAAACAGGACGCCACCAAAACGAAAGAAACCAAGAACTTCATTCACAAGACTACAAATAGCAGAATTAGAAAAAAGGTTTCATAAACAAAAATATCTAGCATCAGCGGAACGAGCAGCTTTAGCTAAGACACTGAAAATGACAGATGCTCAAGTCAAAACGTGGTTCCAAAATAGGAGGACGAAATGGAGGTAAGATCACATAATTTTTCATTTAAAAAATAGTTAGATTTAAGCGATTTGCCGTCTGTTAAAATAAAACACGAACTGATTCCAAATCGACGAAATAAACCAGAAACTTTGGTCTAAACACAATCAGAATGAGTCTGGAATTCAATTAGAGCGTGCTTTACTTGAAAACACAACGGTTGACGTCGTTTCAGACTACCAACTTTCAAGCAATTACACTAATTCGGTCTGGTGTCGCCCGCTCACTGCTGCCAACCGCTCTCGTTAAAAGTAACTAAGTAATTTGGGAGGAGGAGAAGTTTAACTTTGATGGTACTGGTATTTGAGCAAATTAAATTAATCTCCTTTATTCCTGCACGAGAATATCTTGAAAAGTTTATTTTATACTTTTTTGCATTTAAGAGCTAAACAAATTTTATTGGTAAACGCGTTAAAGAAATAAATTTTCTTATTAGGAAAACTTTTTTATTGAAAATATCGCTTATAATAGCGTATCCAATTTATTTAAAAACGTTTCGTGTTTGAAGATGAACCCTCAACTATTACTTTCACGGTGTATTCTTCCGCGATAGAAGTAATACGCTTAATTCGATTAAGCTAAAATTTGTTATATGTATTTCTGTTATCCATCGGATGAACCCATTAGTTTTTGTACGACATCTGTCATAAGGAAGTTTCACTCTCAAAAAATGATAGAAGCGATATGTCACGGAATTTAACTTGCAATATGTTATTTGAAAGCCCTTAAAACAGTCAAAATTATTTATCAAACTGTCACCTGTCAAAATAAAAATATCAAAGTTTGAAACTTTAACATTAAATCGATTTGAACCAATTTCGCTAAAATGGGTTTCGATTAATTGTCAGAAGAATCATTTAGTTTTGTCTGACATCTGTCAAACGAAAGTGTCACTGTCAAAAAATGACAGAAGCAATATGTCACGGAATTTGACTTGCAATATATCATTTGAAAGCCCTTGAAAATCTCTATTCAAAACATTCAAGATTATTTCTTCAACTGTCACCTGCCAAAAATTAAAACATGTCAAAGTTTGAAACATTAAAATTAAATATCAGGAAAATTATTCGTCTGAGGATACTCGTCGGGAAAGTTTTGGTTCGATCCAACCGATTTTTTCAAAAGGTTATATCTTTCGATCCATATTTTTACTCATGAAATTTTAATTGATTTACTGTCAGTAGATAGAACGTCCTTTAACTTTAAAGACTCAATAAGTAAAGGCAATGACGTTTAGAATAAATCTTTACAAGTTGATTTCTTATACAATTGTCACAATCTAAACGTCATTGTCATTAGTTACAGAACCGTTAAAGTTAAAGAACGTTCTATCTACTGACAATTAGACTTATTAAACTGAAACGAAAAAGTTTTGGGGCGACAAAACCAATTTTTTTTAAATACGGACCTCTACTTTTTATTCCATCTTTGAAACTCCCATTTTTTTCTCTATATCCAATCCAGTAGAACACTTAATTATTTAGACCAAAGTTAATTATTATTGAAACAAAAAATGCGGTCGGATTCCTTACGTGATTTAATATTTCTCTCACGTCCTATTTTTCCCTATTTTTTATAATTTTCCCAATTTTTTCTAGTTTTTGCCTTGGCTTAATGTCAACACTTCTGCGGAATGTCAAACTTCTGACGGTTCCAAATTTAGTTTTTCAAAATGTCGAGTTTTGGAGTATTGAATTATGAAAATATAGACTAGTTAATCGAAGAAAACATACCTAAAAATGCTGTAACAAGCAAAAAGTATGTATGGAATTTTTTTTGGAATTTTGCGATAGGTACCAGAAAATTCCTGCTAGATGCAAATAGAAGTGTCGAAGATCTAATCTAAAAAGATAAAAATTTTCTGGCCAAATATTCCATGGACAGTGATAAATATTCATAATTAAAAAATCTAAAACGTTTATATTAATCATTTTCCAACATAACCTGAAAACGTCTTTTTCTCTTTTAATTTTTATCTCTTGCAAAAATAATTTCCTGTTTATGAAACTTAGTGAACGAGTATTATTTCTTGTGTTTTAAATAAACTGTAGTTTTTTCAGAGGAAAATATTTGTTTTTCCATTTTATACGAATTTAAATTTTAAAAAAAGCCTAATTTTCAATCGATTAAGTTGGTTCACAAATTTTCGATTTTTTAACTTTATCAGTGCTTCGTTGAAACCTCGTCTTTAAAATGATGTGAAAAAATATAATATTCTTATGGAAAAATATCATTAAAAATGCAAAAACCCAAAAAAAAATTCTTTTTCATAACCGATTTTTTAGTTAATCTTGCGAGTTTTTTTATTTTTTATTCCAAATAAGCGTTAGTGAAAAAGATAATTTTAAATGGAATATTGTTTTTCTGGTTGCGATAGGACTTCCAGTTCCGCAGGAAAAGAAAAAATCAATAGTAAAATCATTATTAACCAACAAACATTTATCAAACCTAACAAATTTGTTTTATAATAAAAATGCAGACAAAATAATGTTGACAAAAAAATGCTGAAATTGCTGAAAATGGAATAAAATTAGTAGCATATATTTACAAAAATACAAACAGCGACTGTTAAATCTTCATTTCAATTCGAGAAATTACCTCCAACTGAAGGAGCAGCTGAACAACACTGCTACAAGGTATGTTTTCAAATTCTAACGTAGCTCGCTAATCATTTAACAGCTGCGGATTGGGGATGGAAATATCACGTTAACGGTATCGTGCTCACATTCACAGAGAAAGATTTAATTCCAGAAAAATTACTGAAAGTTATGGCGCTGTACATAGCTGCGAAACAGGATGCGATAATAAAAAATCTGGCTGTCGCAAGCATGGCTTAAGATGCACAAATTTGTACTCTAATTGTCATTATTGATTACGAGAACATCGAAGACGAAGATAGTTTAATAAATTTAAACAATACTGAACTCGAAAATCTAGAACTAAAGGAAATCGAAGAGTTAGAAAATGAACCCGAAGAAAATGAAAGATGCATTAGTCGTAATGGTGAAAATATTACAGGTTATTTAAAACACAAAAAGAACATTTTCACCAATTTTCCTTAAAAAAAAGAGATATTATTTTTGCACAAGATAAAAATTAAAAAAAAAATAGTTTTTAGCGTTTTACTTGATAATTTTGAGGTTATGTTGAAAAATGATTAACACAAAAATATTAGATTTTTTAATTATTTACAACTTTTATCATTAACTTTTTTCGCTATGATGCATATTTCAGCCACAAATCGTAAAAATCAACATCCAACCCTTAAAATGTATATTTACCTACCCCCGCCTCCTTCCGGAAATTGTACTGAGTCGTCTTGATTTTCCTAATTTACTTATAACTTATCCTAAATTTTCCAACAACTTACATACTGCTAAGAATTTTCCATGAATTCGAGTATTTAAAGTCGCTGGTCCCAATAGTAATTTTTCTAATAAAAATAACAACTGTAATTATAATAAACTAGAATTCGGTATCGACATGTTTAAAACTTAAATAAAAAATTTCGACGTGCTTCTGCCGAACGAAAAGTGACTGATCTACAAGGTGTTAAACGTGCATATGTCACTCCGTTTTCCTATGAATAAAAAATAAATTCGGAAAGAGGTTTTGTGGAAGTGAGGAATTATTAAAAGGATTTGAACCACGGCCGTCAAGGCTTTTCGGCTACTGTCAACGTTTTAAAATGATGAAATTCCTCGTCAATCTTCAAGAAAAAGTTACGTTTTCTGTTATTTTTTTTTGCTTTTAAGAAGTCTAAGGGTGAATATTTTATTTGGTTTTAAAATTGACCCTCCAAGGATTAAATTTTCGTAAAACTTTTATCAAATTTATAAAAGTATATATAATAATTATTTTAAATTCCATATATATATCATCAATTTTATTCGTAGGTAATGACGTATTCAGAATCTAATTAATTAGACAAAAGGCACAGACTAATTACGAAAATTAATTGCTAATGACATTTAACGCCTCATAACATGGCGATAATTCATAATATACGACAATTCCGCCATTTCGAATTAAAACAGCATCCGTAAATCACAATTAAAATATTCCTGGGTCAGGCAGCGTACCAACTGCACCAACGATGCTACATTATAATCGAACAAAAAGAAACGCAAACATATATAGAGAAATATTAATTGTATATTATTGTAGCTATAATAATTATTTTTTTTATATTGTTTTTAACTCTGTTTGTAATAAATTAAATTTTAAAAAAATCTTATTTTTCGTTCCTACTATCGTCCAAGAACCAGGTACTTTTTTCTGCAATCTTTTACAGAACACATTTTATTGTTGGAACATGTTCAGGGGTGTCGCCTGAAAGTAACGTCGTACGTTTTTAAACCTTTTTCCTGTAAATTTATAGTTTCAGAGTTATAGCTTTGCAAAACTTGCATCTAGTAAATTATTAGTGGAAAAGTAGCTCGTAGTACACAGGAAACATTTCATAACGCATAATAATAATAATTAATAAATTTACAAAGCCGTGGATAAAAAATCATCATAACCCATTCCCAATATTGAGGAGCACTGTACTTTTCTACATTAGATATGTTCAGTGGATACTGGCAAGTACTGGTAGAAGAGCAGTCCAAATCTTATACATGCAGCATTCATAGCATAGAGGCATGGAACATACGAGTTTAATGTCTTAAGTTTCGGACTGTGCTACCTTCCAACAACTAGCAGACGAAGTGTTGAAAGGAATAAAATGAAAAGAAATTCTCATTTACCTAGATTACATTGTAGTATTCTCGACGGTGCAAGAGGAGCATCTCGAAAAATTGAGAAGAGTTTTCCAGAGATTAGGTTAGGCTGAATTAACGCTTAAGCCCAGCAAATGTACCTACATGGAAACGAATGTGAAAATACTAGGACACAAAGTGGATCGAGAAGACATTTTGCCTGATGGGGATTTGTTGTCGTTGTCCCGAATATGACTATCAAAAAATATCTCGAGCTAACCACCAAAAAATCCCCGTTCTGCTGAGTAAGCGAAATTAAGTATCTTTGTTAACCTTTCAATGACTAAAGTTTATGCAAAATAAAGAAGTATTTTCAAACAAACGTTGTTTTAAAATTTTTCAATTTGTTTTTCATTATAAAGCGAATTGGAAATTGTAAATAAATTTAATTTAAAGAATGTTATTTATCTGTTTAACTGTGTCGGCTTTTACTTGATGAAAATCCATTATTAAATTTAAATAAATAAAACAACGTTTTAAGATTTCCACAAAAATAATAACAAAAGTTATTAATTTAATAGTGACTGGTTTCGTTACATAGTAAAACGTTGTTTTATTTATTTAAATTTAATGTTATTTATAGGGCGAATCTTAATTATCGCTTACTTAAGCCGTGAATGGAAAATTATCGTAACTATAATAACAATAATGGTAATTATAAATAAAGAGCATAAAAAAGCCCAATTAATACAAATTAATGTTTTAAAATAAAAAACGATATAAAATATTTACTAATTTAAGAAACGTGGCACGTTAATTTATTTCAGTGCGCAAGTCTGAATTTAGAGCGCTATAAATAAAAACATATGCATTATACAGAAAAAAACTTTAATTTAGACTTGTAGAGAATGTTTTTATCTACAAAAATGATCTCTACTAATTTTCTTGTACAATGCAGGGTTCACGAGATATTTCACAATACGTCTTTTTTAGGATGGTGGCTGACGCTCACACCCCCATCCCCCGTCCCGTTAACTTGAATTTATTTTCAGTGGACACCCCTGAACAAGTTCCAACAATAAAATTTGATCTGGCTCTTGCACTACTATCCCGGTAAAAAGCAAATTTGAAAAATCTTTTTAGGGGTGGAGGGTTAAAGCTTTATTATTTAAACAAAATTAAGCTCAAAATCTAATATCACAAATATTTGTGTTACTTTTACTATTTTGTTCTTACCATTCTGTCTGTTTGATTTTCTTTAATGTACAACTTTTTGTTAAATAATATTTTAAGTCATTTAAATATGAATTCGTGTATCAACAATTAACTATTGTGTCAATGTATTTTAAAATTTACTTTCTATAACAATAATTTATTAAATTCTCAACTTGCATAAATTTCACTGAAAAATTATCCACAATTTACAATCCTATTTAAGGCTTCATACGAGAACGATACTTTTCTCGTCTCGTCTCGTTTCATCTCGTAAAATCGAGACGAGAGCGACACGAGACCTTTTTGAAAATTATTTAGGCGATACCGAGACCGCTTACAGCGAGACCCGACTGTCTCGTTTCTGGTCTCGTTCATATTTCTTCAGAATTTTTTTCTGAATTTCCGAGAAAAATAAAATAGCTAGCAGTATAAATATTAATTTTTTTTAATAATAAAAAAGGTCTGCATAGGTTACGATACATTTACGAAATTTAAATCCTGGTAACCATCTGTGAAATACTTTATTTTATAATTTTGGACTTCAGTTACTACAAAAATGTAGTGATGGGCAGAATCGAATACTTTTAAGAATCGAATCCTTGATATTCGAATACATTTAAGAATCGAATACTGATTCGAGTCCGAGTACTTGAGTACTTAGAGCAATAGACGAAACAATAAGACTATTAAAATGAAACTACCATATTTTTATTGTATACTTATAGTTTTATTTATTTTTTAATAAAAAATTCAAAACAAATAGTTTATATAAAGAATGTGGTTAGTTATTTTTGATTAAAAATTAAATAAAAAATCCGAATGTTATATATTGTTTGTCTAACATGCATTTGTATTCGTATTTTCCATTTGGAATAAACATAATGAAAAAATAAGTTTAGTTCTTGTTGTAAAAATTAGGATACGAAACCCTTAAACCTCCTTGAAAAAAACTTTTTTACCTATAATCGGCACTATGTAAGGTGCGCCACATTTACTTAAAACTCAGGTAAACTATTATTTTAGGGATTAACCTCATGAGTAAAGAGCGCCACTAGATAAAAGAAGATTAAGTATTTAAAGTTGTAAACTAAATTATAGGAATAACAGTTGTTAAATTATTATTAGATAGCCGATGAACATTAAAAATATCTGGATTTTGAATATATTTCAATATTAGTTGATTTCATTTAAGACAAAGTGTAAATATGACAAAATTCAATGTATAGTCAAAAAGGTAAACTTCATGAAATACGATTAAAAAAATGGTTTCTCTGTATCCGTTGTCTTCGCTTTTACTAAATAAAAAAACTACAACTTATATAAAATTATTATTTGATTGTTTTTGATCTAACACAAAGCTGGTTAAAAAATTCAGTCTTTAGGTTTAAACAATCTGAATAGAGGTTATTAATAAACCAAAAAATATTTCAAGATATTCTTGTGTTAAATCTGTATGTTTTAAATTTATTTCTTCAAACTTGTAAATATTTAAGATTGAATTTATATTCGAGTTTATATTTGCACAATAATTATAAGTCTTTTTGTATCAACATGAAGTTTAAATTATCAATTGTTTTTATTTTTGCAGAAATGTAAAATAAATCTAGTATTGTAATTATTTTTATGATAATCTTCTGTAATCTCTTAATCCTCAAATCGAAAATAGGTGGCGCACATGCCCATTTCGGACCACCCGGGCACGTGGCGCATCTTAAATACAGCCCTAGTATCTACATACAAATTCATAAAATTTAAAACATATGCTAAGCAAATGGTCCTACAAAAAAGAGAAACTATTTTATTGCACGGTCAAGATTTATTTTTTTGTATTATTTAATTTAATTTTTACTTGACTTGGATTCGGATTTCAGTTCTCAGGTTTCGGCTTTCCGAACATTTTGGTAACAACTTTACAACAATAAATTTTATAGTTATTGAGTGTTATTAAGAATTATTTTTTATTTTTCGATTATAAAAAATCATTTTTCGATTTTTTTTTTGTTTCGAACTTTTTCTACGTTTTAAATCTCGAAGTGGTGCTAATGAGTAATTTGTAATTTATGTAAAAAGGTATTTAAATATCATGGAAATACTATCTTAGAAATAAGTTCTAGTAATAACGAGACGAGACGAGACAAACGATTACAAGACCAGACGGAGACTGAAACAAGACTTTTTTTGTCTCAACTAACGAGACCGAGACGAGATTTTTGAATTTCTCGCCTTATCTCGTCTCATGTGAAGCCCTAATCCTATCTATATGCGTTCTTAAAGTCACATTTAATAATAAATATTTAAAATATCGTTATTATTTAGCAACTTCGTTTTTATAAATTGCAAGTCACAGCTTGCATAGCTACGTCACTCCAATTCTTAGAAAGGTCCAATATTCTTTAGTGATACATTATAACGCTTCCCTTTCAGTCGCTCTCAAATCAGACGAGAAATATTGTCTTATAATTTGATTTTATATTTGCAGAGGAAACAAATCGACAGTTACACAAAATCGCACCTTTAGATTTGAACCAATCAGATTCGTTTAAATTTTAACCAGACTGGTAGAGCCATAAGGTTTGAGTAAACAAATTAACCCACCACAAATGGCACTTTTTCATTAACTCTCATAGAGAGCAGTCGCACCATTTTTAAACTAGCCAGCTACGGCTGTTTTTTTTACCATGTATTAATATTGGTTCATATTATTTTATTATAACAACAAAATTATTGTACATAGTTATAAAGTGAATGTGAGTGACAACAAGTGAGTTGATAATTTTACCTTTTATAATTACTTTTTGTTCATAATAAATGAGTGAGAAAATAACCCTTACAGTTCACTTCAATATACTTGTTTTGTTTCATATTAAAAATAATAGAAAATCCATTATATAGTTGCTCCTTCGATAATTGGTCAATGTTAATGTCTACTGCCGTAGTAAATTTTTCCAAACATTTATCGATTCGTAATCATATTTGCTCACAACTAAAAGCATAAATTAAAAAAAAAGAATACTTTGCTTCAAAATATACACGCATAATGTTGTTTATAATTTAATATAAATTTTCTGATAAGTGCAGTAGTTCTTTACCCATAGCAGAGCCAACGCAGCATTCAGCACCAAAACAGCCTCATGCCTCATATCCAAGAGCAGAGCGAGTAAGCAGTGAGCAGAGCAACCGCTACTGCTTTGTTAATAATTGAACGTCAGGTGCGATTAACGAACCGCCTACTTCTCTTTCTAGTCCAAAGCGGGAGCGGCAAATTCGAATTTTGGCTCGGCCCACTCTCGTTAATTACTTTCGCAGCCCTAAACAGACCTCGTTAGACTCTCTAAAGCCAGCGGTTGGAGCTCTTTTGGGGTTTTATTAGGGTATTTAAAACATGGTCGTCGAAATACGAACGCATTTCTGATGGGGTTTTAAAAAATCTAGTCAAAATATGAAAAATAAAATAGGATAAATCGCTGGAATGACAAAGGAAAAAATGAAACAGAAACATGAAAAAAAATGAAACAGAAACATGAAGAATACAAAAGATAAAAAGTATAAAGTGAATCAGGACTTGTAACTATTCTTTTTTATTTTATAAAATTTTTGGGTGTAAATGCGGAAGTTAAAGTACATGAGAAAATTTATTTTGGAAAATATGATGAAATAACAAAGAGGATAAGAAGAAATAAAAAGAGAAGATACAAATGTAGAATAAATGAAACAATAAGTGTAAACTGAAGAAAATCTAGAAATATCGCAAGTGTTCTCGTTTCGATTTTTTTTTAGTTATGAAAAATATTTATGTTTGAAAATCACTTTTCCAGAAATATTCAAAAAAGAAATTTTATACATGAGTTTATTAAATAATAATAATATCCATTATTCACTAGTGAATAATGTTTTCATTATTTACTGGTTTTACTGATTTCTCGATATCCATTATTTACTAGTGAATAATGATTATTCACTAGTTTAAATAAAGGTTTATAGTAGTTTTAGCCAAAATTATTTAATAGTGGTGGATATAGTATATAGTATTCGCATATAAAAGCTATTATTTACACCCTCGTGAATAATAGCCTTCATTATATGCTCGTTGAATAATTTACTATTAAATAACAGTATATCCTGTATATTTTATAATGTGATTTTTTTTGTTAAAATACGGGGTATTTACAAAAGAATTAGGCACCAAATTTGAAACTATTACATAGTGAAAAACTCAATTCGACAATAGAAATTCTCTGCGACCAAATAAAAAAAATGAGGTAGTTTTAAAAAGTCTCTTGACATCTTTTTTCGATGTCGTTTAAAACCGGTGCTGTGTCGAGTAGTGCTCCGGTGCTAACAAACTGCCTGGATTTTTAATTGCCTGTCCAGTAATGGACATACCATGTAAAACACGCGAGTGGCGCCGATCAGTGACAATTGACAGTCGCCCCACATAGCGACGACACGTTTTTCAAACGGGGTGCTTTTGTTTTGTTTTTTCTCTCTTTTGACCATGAGATTTCAGTAATCGCCCAAGAATTTACTAATGGGCTTATTAACAAGACTGTTATCAATAATATTTTGATTCGTTACTTACGGTTTTATCTTCTACTACTGTATTTTGAGTACGGATTAATCCCGATTATATTTTATGGTTTGTTAAAGCGTTGTATCGATAAATTCTATACAAATTCTATATTATTTTTGGGTATAAACTCTTTAATAATTGATTTATACATTAGTGAATAAGGGTTTATTTTAGTGGAGCTGTGGGAGTTGCGGTCGTGGGAGATGCGGTCAAAGCTGAAAAGGGGCAGGTGTCTTTACCGTATAAGTGGGGTAGTACTATATAGATCTCACAATATTCCCCCAAACTGTTTAAAAAAATGATTATTTCTTATAATAGCCCAGGACCTATCTGACTTTTTGAGGCCAAAATACCGAAAAATTATCTGCAGGATAGCGGGAATCGTTGCTAAAAATGATTACAAAAGAGGGTGAGTTTTAAGGATTAAAAATCGTTTTCTACAATTTCCGGCGTGTGACTTCTGATAAAAAAATGGTCTGAAGATAAGTTGTTGATTATAAATAAACCTATAATTTTGTTTCAGACCATTTTTCAACATATTTTCTGTGATAACGGCAAAAAACCGTTTTTGGAACTAAAAGTACCTTAACGCGGCTTGCGGTAGGATTTAACAATCAGAAATTGTAACGTAACGAAAAATAGAGATGTCGAAAAAGTAACTATTCGTTCATTAGTAACGATTATTAATTTAAAATGTGAATAGTTAATTGGATTACTATAGTTATTTTTGCATGGGTATAGATTGGATAGTCTGGATGAATATTGACGCGTACAACGAAATTGTTGCAATTTTATAATGGGAAAATAAGAAAAGTAGGGATAATACGGAAGAATATTGAAACATAAAGTCAAATAGGGAAAAAAAAGTTAAATATAAAGCGAAAATAAAGCAAAACAGGGACAAATAGAAAAAAATAGAGAAAAATGGAGAGTAATAAAGAAAAATGGAGAAAAGTAATTGAAATAGCGAAAAACAATGAAAAATAGGAAAAATTCTGAAAAGGAAAATACTGGAAAAAACACAGAAAATAGGGAAAAATAGAGAAAGATACACATACAAATAGGGGAAAACGGTAAAAAATAATGAAAAATATAGAAAAATAGAGAAAATAGGCAAATAATAGGGAATAACAGGATGAAGTAGGAAAAATTAGGAAAAATAGTGAAAAATAGATACAAATAGGGGCAAATGAGGGAAAATAGCAAAAAATAATGAAAAATAGGGAAAACAGGAAAGATGCAAAAATAGAGAAAAATGGGGAAATATAGGAAAAGTAAGGAATAACATAAAAAATAGGAAAAAATGTAGAAAACTTGGCAAAAATAGGAAAAATTATGAAACACAGAAAAAATACAAAGAAATAGAAAAAAATGGTAAAAAGGAAAAGAGGGGGAGAGGAGAGATATGAAAACATTTTTAGAGTTGAAGAGCTAAGGAACAAATAGGAGAAAATAGGAAAAAATAATGAAAAATAGGGAAAATAGGAAGGAGGCAAAACTAGATAAAAATATGGAAATATAGGAAATAATAGAAAAAAAATTGGAAATAAATATAGAAAAATAGGGAAAAAAAGTAAAAAATTATGAAAAACAGAAAAAATATAAAGAAATAGTAAAAAAAGGAAAAAAGAAAAAGTGAGGGAGAGAAGAGATATGAAAACACTTTTACAGTTGAAAAGCTAAGGAACAAATAGGGGAAAATGGGAAAAAATAAAGAAAAATAGGGAAAAATATTGAAAAATAGGGAAAAAAAGAAAAAAATCGTGAAAAACAAAAAAATAAAAGAAAAATTAAAAGAAGGAAAAAAGAGGGAGAGGAGAGATGTGAAAATACTTTTACAGTTGAAAAGCTAAGGAACTACAATCGAAAAATTGCTCGTAAGAAATTTTTAATTTTTCAATTTTTCAGGGGCTCACTTATTTTAAAATAGAAAACAAATACCTTTAAATTTAAAAAACCTCTGGTTAATGAGAAAAACCAAAAACAGCGATTTGTAGAAATAGCTATTTTTTCAATCAGTCTAAAATGTTTCTACTAATTATGAAATTTTTGTACTAAAATTCAAGAATAAAATATTTTTAATTCGATAAATAAATAATTTATGATAATTATTAAAAATTAATCAAAATTGTTTGAATAAATTAGCGGATTTTAAAATTATATTTATATTTCTTAAGATGTTACCTACTTGTAGAAAAATTTACAAAATGTTTAATTCGAAAATATTTTTTTAAGAAAAATGAATCAAACTAGACTCGACATACGCATGAACAAACGGTCTCTTAAAAAAAGATCGATGAAGAGAGGGACATGGTCCCATTACGACAACGGAGTGGGGGTGGAAAAATAATGAAGATGCACTTACGCTACAATTCAAGACAGTGATTCAATTCCTCTGAATATATTTAAAAACAATGGGATTTAAATGCAAAAATTTGTGCGGTCATTGTCATGGTTCAGAGACTTGCTCAAATGCAAAAAAGCATGATTCAGAGGACATCGCGAAGAATCACTAAAGGTCGATCTTCGAATGGAAAATGAAGATGCAGAAGAGAATGAAGAAGAAGACAGTTCTTCTGACTCCGATGAAGAAGAATCAACAGCAAAATTTTTAGTTTTCTGTAAAATTAATAATTGAACTTTCTCTTATTTTTTTTTTCAGTTATTTTAAATACGTGATAAAATTTTTAAATGAATAACGTTTTAACGATTTATTATCGAAAAATTACTTGTTTACAGCATTCTATCTTTTATTCTTGAATTTCAGGACATTGCGTTTTCTACAAATCGCTATTTTTGGTTTTGTCTCATTTTTTCACAGGGTTTTTAAATGTAAAGGTAATTATTTTTGTTTTCTATCTTAAAGTTTGATTCAAGACGAAAAAAATAATCAAAAATGTCTACGATGAATATTTCGATTGAAAAAAAAAATTATTTCGGAAAACGTTAATATTTCATGAACAGGTCAATTTTGAAATTCCGGCAAAATCGGTAAATTTAAGACTTGGAAACATACATTCCATCAAAATTTCAAGTACCTATATTGAAAGTTTTTTCGACGTAAAAAATTCAAAAATTCAAAAAAAAAAGGGTATTTCGCTATTATCTTAAGAAATTTGAGGTTATGCCGAAAAATGGACAAAAACAAAATTGTAGATTTATTTATTAACTATGATATGACCATTTTTTGATTAAAAGACACACTTCGTCGAAAATTGGAAAAAACGATTTTTAACCCTTAAAACTCACGCTCTTCGAAACCGCTACATGTGCAAGGCTGCATCTTTTTCTTCTTTTTGTAATTATTTTTAGCAACGATTCCTGCTATCGCTCTCCTCTACAGAATTTTCTTTTTTCAAAAAAGCTTTGGCTCTGGACTATGACTTAGAAATTCGTATATATTACTTTCCCGGACCCATCAAAGGGAAAGTAAGGTGAACGAGCAAAAAAAAAATCGAGATATCGATGGAAATATCCATTTTGAGGTCCCCCAAGAAGATTGAAACCATTTTCAGCGCATGGTCTGTCTTTAATATATAACCTTTTATCAAATTCCTCATAGTTTCGCCGCTAGATGGCGAGAAAAATACACTTTATAATTTTCCATTTTTTTAAAATTGGAGGTAAATCATGCTCTTTTAGTGCAAAGTGTTTCAGTGCAAAGTTGTAAAGCATAAAATTCCCTACAACTATTGTATGAAAATTTTTCCCGAATTCCCAATAGTTTTCACACATGATTCTAATCCTAATCCTAATTGTAGCAGTGTGATATACAACGTGCGCATGCGCAGCTTATGTCATCAACATTGAAATATCAATTCGGTAGACGTATTCACCATCGGCTCGCTGTTTTTAATGTGTTCCATAAATTATTGTAGTGCTTAGTATTTTGTAATGAAAATAATAATAAAACTAATTTTTCAAATACCTGAGTAATGTAAACCAGTCACTATTTTCATATATTTTTTTTAATATTCCACTCTGCGTTTATTGCAGGATTGCGATAGTAAAAGCATAATCTCGTATTAGAATTTTTTTTTTGTTTTTTTTTTTTAGTTTTTGTTGAGATTTTTTATAATTTCTACGCCGGTTAGTAATGTAAGGCCTTCCACTCGACTTGACTTTGCAAATACAATTTTTTTCTTCAAAACGGCGCATAATATTTTTTATGTCGTCGAAAAATATAAAATGTGCCATTAAAATATAAGCATCTTGCTCAGATATAAATATTTTGACAACTTCACAGTATAACAAATGAAAAAACGTGTTCTTGCACAAAAATCGGTTATAGTTCTGAAAATAACTATTTAAATAAATAATAATCAAGTAAAATTTAAATCGCGTAGAAATAATTTATATATGAATAATTCAAATTTAAAAATTTAATGGTTAAAAGATTATAAAAAAAAAATTTTTTTCGTCTATTAATCAAGGGAGAAACAATTTTTTTTTGGAGAAAGAAACAGATGAGAAAAAAAAATAAATGGAAGTCAGATGAAAAATTTAGAATGCCACGTAATTATACATAAGAAAGATTTTTGAATGTTGTAAAAAGAAAACTGAAATTATATACCAATTTTGTTAGAATGAATTTTATTTCAAAAATTTAATACAAAAAGTAAATCACTAAAGAATAAAATTAAACTTAAAAAGAGTCATTACTGGGAGAAATTGGAGCATAAAAGAAAAGCAGCAAATAAAAGAAAGTAAGAATTGGTTATTTGGTCAACTGATATTAAAGAAAATTAGAAGTTTAGAAGATCTGCATCCACGTATAGAATAAAAAGCAAAAAGAAGTGAATAAACAGGATAACAGGATAAATATAAAATTTATATTTTTTTGATAAGGTTTTTTTGTAAGTTTATTATTTTTATTTTATAGAACCCAACCCAAATTTGAATTTTTTGGTAATAGTATATCATTACAATTTATATCCGCTCTTCTTCAACTTCTTCAATTCATTTTAAAATTTCAATTATTTGTTTCTAATATAGAAAATTATTTATTTAAATGTATTTTCCAATAAAAATAATAATAACAGACAATTTTATAATACTTTGGTTTAATTTTCAAATTAAACCAAATTTCTTAATCCATACGTTGAGTTTAAATTTTAAATATCTTTTTTTATTTACACATATAATACCTATCAATTTATTTGTTAAATGTAACTCTGTTTATTTTTTTGTTCTTGCATATAAAATTGCGTGTTTTTTATTGTCGTTTAAAATTAAGTTGAGTTCAATTTAATCTTGGAATGTGATTGAACAATATAATATTTAATGTTTTAATATTCTGAATTATTTTTATTGAACCAATCTGTATATTGCAATTTTTTTATTTATCTAATTGTTTTTCTCAAGGTCTAAATAAATAAAAATCAATATCTTAAATTGGCCTATTAAAAGGAATAAACAGACAGCTGACGTCCGCAAATCAACAATCAAAAGAAACCAGATAATACAAATTACAAAACGACTTGAGACCATAATAGTTTTAAAAGCACCAGACCATGTAATGATGTAGGTGGATCTCGATTGACGAAATGAGACATATGGTACTATCTGTATAACACAAAATAATACATAACCATTTATTTTTAATAAGTAACTGGCTAAGGGATAATAAAAATATATTACGTGATGAGAAACTTATTATGCACGATTGGAATAAGTTATGCAATAAGCTTTACAATTGAGATGTTTACTATACTTTTTTAAGACCACACAATGCAATTAAATTATTCATACTAAATCAGTAATTCTGAAGACTTATTTCTTTTAATCATTAGTTAATTTTTCGTTATCAAAAATTTAGACATCTTCAATTGATATAAGAATAAAAAACTTAATAAAATAATATCACTACAATTTTTATCTGATCTGATCGGCAGATTTGAAAACTAATAAAATTTCGGACATCACACTGCACGGATGCAGTATGAACGATAAAACCAACTATGGACAATAAACATGATGACCAATTTACATTTGTCCGGAACTGTCAAATTTAAATTTAGCGCTTCTGTTTCCATGGTGAAAAAAATTTTGTTTAAATTCAAAATTAATGTTTATGGGATTCCTGAGAGGGTACAATTTGTGAAATGTTATTTTCAATGCAACGCAATTCTTCAAATAAGCGGTTTGTTTGAGGAAACATTTCCAAAATTTTGAAATGCATGGCTGTGTTTCACCTAACGGGCATAAGCGAGTTGTTCGTAACCAGAACGTACAACGTATAGTTTCTGCAACTGTAGAAGAAAATCCGATGATATCTCAGAGGGAGGTTGCAGATATTACACGGTGGAGCCCACTTCGCCGCAGAGGTCAGTTATACCCAAATTTAATCCTTCGTGAAAACTGGATTAAGGGTTCTAGAAAAATGAAATAGGATTATTTAAAGATTAAATAATAATAATAATTTTAAAGCTTAAGACCAAATAACGGGTGGGATTGCAAAAATCCGTTGACAAAATTGACCGCTAAGACCAAGTGACCAACGCGTGAACCCACACCAAAAAGAATTTTAAAAACATGGATATCGATCTTACAAAGTAAGAAAATGCCGAGAAATTTATACGAAACAATATCAGACTAATGATATATTGCGAGACAGTTAATGGAAAAAGTTAACATTAACAACAATTTTCTACATAATGTTGTTTTTACGGATGAGTCGACTTTTTAATTACTTGCCAGACATAATCCATTCCAAGTCCGTGGTGTTTTTTTTTGTGGGGATACTTAAAATCTCAAATATACAGATTTGTAGAAGAAAGAGCTAACACCTTATATGAGCTGAAAGTAAAAATTATACAAAGTGTCCAACTTATTAGCCCCAATATATTAGATGAAGTAAGACGATCACTTTAGGATCGCTTGGGGGTACTGCCTTGCTCAAGAAGGAAGTCTTTTTGGACATCTGGATTTCTTTTCATTAATTGTTATTTATAATTATTTTTATAATTTTAAATTTAGTAATTATATTTTTATTTTCCTGGACCCATAGAAGGGAAAGTATAGTGAACGAGCAAAAAATTCAAGATATCGGTGGAAATATCCTTTTTGACGTTCCTCCAGAAGATTGAGACCATTCCGAGAGTAAGGTCTATCGGTGTGTCTGTAACGTAAGAGGGCGCATGCGCTCATTGCATAGCATGCCTTTACAATTAGGGTAGCCGCACACTTCCTACTTTTGGATCCGGCTGACTGAAACGACCGCACACTGCAGATAAAATACATCCGATTTCATTTGACTTTGACTCAGTTCAGCGGCGTTCTACGTTGTACATACAATACATTTATTTCTAAACACAATTGTTCTCAAGCAAGGTATTTTAAATCACGATCGTGATAATATTCATGGCTAACATTCCACACGTAAGGATATTTTTCGACCATGGTAATTAAATTCTCGATATTGCACATGATTTCATACACGTCCGTCACTGACCACTCAAAACAGTGTCAAAACTGACAAAACCAATCGTATGTTTGCGGTACAATATACAAAAACAATGCATAGCGCGCCTTCATGTAGTCGGATCAGACTTTTCATCGGACCGACCAGGACGCACTGCTCTTGCATCCGACTCGGACGTCCGATCCGATCTCGGATGGTAAGTGTGCGATATGATCGTATACACTTATAGTTATTTGATCGTCAGATGCTCGGATCCAACAATCGTTTCAGACAGTCGGATCCAAAAGTAGGAAGTGTGCGGCCGCCCTTATGATTTCCTAAAGTGATTGAATGTTAAACTGAAGTTTCGAATTAACATTTGATTTGTACGAATACAAGAAAAATAAAGCTAAAAATAAATATGAAAAGACCATTTGAATTAGATTCTTTTTTATATGAAATTTTCGTAATATTTTTGCACCATTAGACAAATAAAAAATTCCTCTATCAAGGCACCTTAAAATATTTCGTTCTTTTATGTGATTATCAACACTGAAATATCAATTCACTATCAGCTTGCTATTTTAAACGTGATTCATTAATTAATGTAATGCTTAATATCTTGTAATTAAAATAATCCCATTCTCCACAGACGAGCCGGGAAAATTCTGGAGTGACACAGCCGATTTTTTTACTGAAATCTAAATCAAAGTCTTTTTTATTTCAGTAATTTGATTTTAAAATGTTGCATTTCTCACTAATCTTTACTTAAGATAAAAAGAATAAAAAGATTTTGTTCTCTCTAAGATTCGAAACCCCAAACTATGGACGGTATAGAAGGAGGCACATCTCAACGTTATAAAAAGTGGCCCGATTTTGGAAGCCAGTTGGTGGCGCTGTTGATCGACTGTTGATGACAGTTTAAGCGAGTTTTGACATTTCCTTTGATTTTTTTCAAATAATAATTTTAATTCATTACACTTTTAAAAGATATGTATTTTATAAAAATTGGGTGGCTCATTAAATAAAAAACGTTATTTGAGATTATGGATCTAATCAATCTACAAACAGTTTTTCAACATACGATCGTCAGCGCCACGTCGGTTATTTTATGTACCATTAGTTGCGTATAAAATGTTGACCACATTTTAAACATGTACGCTCCATACCCCAAACTCCGAGAATGTACGTGCAGTTTCAGGCCTACGCTGCTATGATTGTATCTGCCAAAATTTTCCTAAATTTAAAAAATAAATATTACTCCAGATATTTTGAAACACTAAATATGTTATTTTAGTTCTTTATTTGAATGTACTTACAAAATTTTTAGTATTTATTACACACAATTATGTTGTAAAATTTATAAAGTTATACTAAAAATATCAAAGCAAATAACAATAATAATTGGATACAAGGGTAAATTCGTCATCATGTTTGCCATGTTCGCACTAAAGTGAATGGGTGTATTCGAAGATAGAAAAAACGCTATAACTTTTTTATTAAGCTTGCGGACTATTGTTTGAAAACACTGAAATAATATGTGTTTTATCGATTGCCGTTAGAATTTTTAAATCGAACCAGCTACCTTCTTTTTGTACCAAGATAAAACCCTTTAGGCTTTGCTTCGGGGTAATAATATATGTCCCTCTTATTATTCTATCGTTGATGAAAACAGATTGTAAATAAAAACCTTTTATTTTAGACCCTTGTTATTCATTACTACATTTTATTAAACGTATCTCACATTGTATAGAGTTTCTTTTATGATAAGGTCATTTGGGTTAAATGTTTATATGTAGAAAAGCACTTGAGCGACACTTTTTCTTTAAAACGAAGAAATTAAAACGGTAATTAAGGATGGAGTCAATTAAATGATACATGCGGCATTACTTAGCTAAAACAAGTGCGAATCGAAATTACGGAAGAAAGAAAATCACTCAAGCGATACGATATTTAATTGTTCTCAACGCACTTGATAACAGGATTGTAATGAAAAAGTATTGTTCATTGGCTATTACAGTAAATCTAGAATATTAGGGTCAATCCCTACGGACATTTTTGTGATTTAAGCTAATCAAAGGTGGATCATCGACGATATGGAGAAAATTAATAGAACAATTGAAAAAGAAACTTATTCTAAAACGTCAAAATATAAAACATAAATTAAGGTGAAGTCCAACAAGAGGATCTTTTTAACCCGATTGAGTTTTGCATTATACAGGGGAGTACAAGAAGTCGTCTTTTATGCCGATTCAGGTCCGGTCTCGATCCGCTTCTTTGATCAGATCTCGATTCATTTTGTTCAGGTCTCGATCCGCTGCACCGTATTGGGTGACCTTGAATTAACGCAATTTAGTCAGAACGGACATTAGCGTTTTCAAATAGGGCTTAAAATGGGGAATGGGAAGGAATGGGTGTAATTGCTCCATTAATATCATTTGTATATTGAAAATATTTCCCTAATATCAATTTTTTTTTTGATATACAGTAAATATCTTGAAACAACATTTTACTTATACTGGGTTTGGATGGAAAATATTTGCCTTATATTAATATTTTGTGCCAATATTTTGTAAATGCCTGACCAAGATTCATTGATACTTGTGATGACTCTAAATACCAAACTTTGCTGGAAACAAGAGAAGGCCTGAACTTTCTCAGATTCTTGGATCGCAATACATAATAAAATATTTTTCATCCAATGTGTTTATATGATATCCAGCTCTGGAGTTGCACTAAGCAGAGCCACGTAAAATGTATCAAAATTCTTATGCGTAACATGCTACTTAACGCAACATGAATATTTATCAAGATCTTGTTATTACTTTTGTCAGAGAATAGTTAGGTTCTAAATTATCCAGCTGCTTGACAACCAAAATCTAATTCAGTGTTTGAAGGGGGCGATTGTCGTTTCGTCTGTGATCTGCTTAACAGATAATTAAAGTACATCGTATATAGGCAAAATTTGAAATATTGAAAAATTATAGTTTGGCCCGGCTGTTTGTCAGGTAGATGATCATTTCTATATGCATGTATAAATATGTATAAAGAACAAAGTGTACTCTTTCAAGGTTTTATTTGTAAGCTTCCGAGTGACAAAATTTGGTACAATCAATGAGATTTTATAAAAACATATTGAGATTGTCATTCACATGTTTTACAAATAAAAAATGTTAAAAGCACGATCACATTGTAAAACATTTTAAAATTGTATAAATAAATTAAAAGTTAAAAATTAAAAATTGTATTAATCAAACAATCAGCGAGTATAAAACCACCAATCATTAAAATTAAGTTTTTTATCTGAAGTTTTCATTTGAATTTAATATTTGCGCCAAATTTACACACAGACCAAAATATGGGGAAAAAAAAGAATAAAAAAGGAAAAAACAACAGGGTAACAGCTAATGAGACTGTAAACCCTATTTGGGTCAGGGGATAAAGTGTACAGCTAATGGAAATGTACGTTCTTATTGGGGATTGTCAAATGTCAGTTTTTCGAGCAAAATTACTGCTGGAAAAATTTTGAGTTTAAAAGAAATTTATCCTTAAAAAAAAGCTTGAGTGTTTTTTGGCAAGATAAATTAACGACAGAATATAGAATAAACAACAACAATAATTATCTATATTGATACAATTAAATTATTTCATTATGACTATTATTACTATTTTTTATCTTATTTGACAAATAAAAAAGAAACACGACGTCAAAATTTCAACTTAATACCCACGTGTCAATGAAAAAATATTATATTATTATGTTATCTAAACCACAGTATCCAATAAATGCCCAATCTGGAAAAAATGGAGGGCTATATGCACAAACTTACTATTCGGGAAACATTATTATTAAATGGGCATTATATTTTTTCAAATGTTTGTCCATATGCAATAAGTAGGTACGCAAAGGACGTACTCAAATTGTTGAGGTCCGACTTTTTATTCATGCAACTGCCTCTCACAAATTAGTTAATACAAATCAAATTTTCTTCTCTAAATTAAAACCCAAAATACCAAAGAACAAACAAACAAACACAGTTTACAAAATTTCATGCCAGGGTTGCAACAGTACATACATTGGACAAAACAAAGCAAACAATCCTTACAATAAAGAATACAAACTCAAAAACGGATGTAGCTGCTCCTTCAAATGACAAGAAAGAAACAGGAAATGAATTCAACTTTGACCAAAGTCTAAATATTCACAAGGGAAAAAAATGATAAAGTAATAACATACTAAGGAATGATCCGTAATATAAATAACTAAAATAGTATAAATTCATGAAACGACATGCGAAATCTAAATATTACAACGGTATTTTAAAACAATAAAAAAAAACAAATTCCAACTATATTTCAAACTCTGCACTTTTGCACCTTACTATAAATAAAAAAAAAACAAAAAAAAGCCGGCTATCATTAAGAGAAGTAAGGCAACCAACTACTGTTTCAAAATGTGTAAATTTCTTCAGTTTTAAACAATATTTTAAATAATTTTAATCGTAATGAAATTTGTTACTAATAATGAAAACAAATGTTTATTTACAAAAAAGGGTAATAATTTTAACTTAAAAATTTGACCTGAAGAACATAATTATGTCGAAACGTTGTCATTAACTAAAAAAAAAGTTTTAAAATATAAAGGACCTTTGTTCCAAGATACTGAAATAATATATTTATTTGTTTGATAACAGTGATTTAATGATAAATGTGATTTAAGCTCAATTATTTTTATTATGGGTTCGCTCCACGAATAGAATTTGAAATATATCAAAAAAGTAAAATATTAATAAAAAAAGAATATAGACGCCAGTATAATTGATTTTTTGATGTATTTAAAAACAATTGACGAAAAAACTAGGATATATTTCAAAATTTGTCATTTATTTTTTTAATGATTTAAGGATATTAAACTCAAATTAACCGTTACTTTTTTTATTAAAGATGAAGAATAAAATATTTTATGAATAAAATTTGAGTTTTTTGAGAGACTTTTCTTTTTTTCTTTGTTTATTTCGAAAAAAAAAATTATCTTGTTTTTCTTTATCTAGCCAGTTTCTTCCAGTTATGTTTCTTAGCAGAAGATAATTCTCCAAATCAAACTTTTGGATCCGGGAGGAAAAACAGTAGGTTCTGGATCAAGGACGAAAAAACGTTCCTAATCCAAAGAGTAGGTTCTGGATCCGGGAGAAAAGAAAACCCCTATATATTAAGTGGAAGAAAAGAAATTTTCAATACACGATATATACTATTAGAAGTTGATTGTTCTGACTGATGAGATAAAAGAAAGATTTTTAGCATGGGAAAGTATCAAAAGGAGAGGGAAATAAAGAAGGGACACGAGAAAATTAAGAAGGGATATCAAGCGACTCTGAAATTAAAATATACTGCGCAGAAGAAGAATGAAGATATAGGGTGGCACAGGAAAAAAACGTAACAATACACCCAAAAAAAATAAGATGGTCAAGAATAACTAAAAAAAAATATATAATTTTCCAAGCTCTTGAGTTTCTTAGTTCTTGAAATATAATAAGTAGGTATTAATAATATAATTTAAAATAAAAATATTTCACGGATTAAAAACACATGATGTTTTTAGTATTACGGACCTAGAAGTTCACTTTAACATTAAATACAAGAACTATACGCACCACGAAATTTATAGACATAACGCTATGTTGATATTTTGGTCTAATAAACAAACGTAATCAGAATAACAATATTCAAGGTTTTCATAGGTGACTTGATATTTTTTCTAAATCGGGTGTGGTGAAACTATATAAAATAGTTTTACTTTTTTTAATATTCCAAGAGAGTTGTAATGTATATTGCCTAAATCGCTACGTCACACTAATTGCCTTTATTAATCTAATGAGCGACACTAATTCGACGACAGATCGGACCTACTTTCTCCAACGGGAAGTACCTAAACTGATATTTTTGTATCTGGTCATACCCCAAGTAAAAATCAATTAAGAAAATGTAGGAACGAAAATAACAGTTGTAAGTCAGAAATGTTATAACGTAATAAAAAATGCTTGGAGGACAAGGTTTAGCGAATATATCTTTAAATCATTTAAAGGGTTGGTAACAAAATTTTGTGCAAAGGAGACTTTAGCCAATATAAATATTCAACTTGGTGAAAATAAAAAATAGTCTGAAAGGAAGCAGGTACACATATAATTTCAAAAATGAATGTTTAGACTTGTATTTCACATCGCCAAATTTTTATACAACAAAATTGAGTAATACATTTTGCTTAGCCTCCTCAAAGAAGTTGTTATGTTACATACAACATATTAAAATTATGAATGTACAGACCAAAAACAATAAGATTCCTCTCATAGCCACGACTGGTTCTTGAGCTACCGCCTCAGTAAATGGGCAACACCGTTTCCTCCGCATTCCCCATGTTAAATCCCATAAGAAATCGCTAAGGTTAAAAATAGCGAAACTGGCTCTAAAAGTGGTGGGGGGTAAAATGCAATGTGCGCATGCGCTACGTTATTGGATAGCTAATGCCAGGAGGAGTTAGGGAAAAATAACGAAAAAAATCTCAACTACCCCGTTCAACCCCCCAACTACCCCGTGTTTACGTAAAAATTGATACAATATATCATGTGACACATCGTTGAATAGGTCTTTACGTGTAGAGTAAGCGAAAAATATGAAAAAAATTCCAACTACCCCTGCTCAACCCCCAACCTACCCCGTGTTTACGTAAAAATATATCATGTGTCATATCGTTGAATAGGTCTTTACGTGTAGTTTAAGGAAAAAATATGCAAAAAATCCCAACTACCCCCCCCCCCCCCCCAACTACCCCGTACGGCAAAATATCGTGGTAAAGGATAAATATTTACTTTCCCGCTATTGCGATATATGTAATGGCAAGATTTGGGTGGGTCAAACGGCATTATATTTGAAATATAATGTAAAATAATTACATGTCAAAAATTACTGTGTAGAAGAAACGTCAAAAGGGCCTTAGCTTATATTTCCGTTACTATTGGTCCGATTTAAACGCGGGAAACGGCAGTGTATTTTAAATGTGCCGTATAATAAATTCGTAAAGAAACAACATGCGCAGTACGAAAGCCAAAAGGACCGTAGTGAATATATCCGTTACTATTGGTCCGATTTAAACTCGGGAAACGGAATTGTATTTTAAATGTGACGTATAATAAACACGTAAAGAAAAAACATGCGCAGTACGAAAGCCAAAAGGACCGTAGTGAATATCTCTGTTACTATTGGTCCGATTTAAACGCGCGAAACGGAAGTGTATTTTAAATGTGACGTACAATAAATACGTATAGAAAAAACATGCGCAGTACGAAAGCCAAAAGGGCCTTAGCTTATATCTCCGTTACTATTGGTCCGATTTAAACGTGGGAAACGGCAGTGTATTTTAAATGTGACGTTTAATAAATACGTAAAAAAAAACATGCGCAGTACGGAAGCCAAAAGGACCGTAGTAAATATCTCCGTTACTATTGGTCCGATTTAAACGTGGGAAACGGCCGTCTATTTAAAATCTACCATATAATTAATACGTATAAAGAAATCCTGCGGAGAAGAAACGTCGAAAGGGCTTTAGCTTATATCTCCGTTGCTATTGGTCCGATTTAAACGCGGGAAACGGCATTGGCTCAAAACGTGGTGGGGGAAAAAATGAATGAAATATATCACGTGACACATCATAGGTGTCAATTAAGGAACAAATAGTCATAAAATCCCAACTACCCCCTCTAACCCTCAACTACCCCGTATTTACAGGAAAATTGATAAAATAGCTAATACCACAAGGAGTAAGGGAAAAATAAGTATAAAATCCCAACTACCCCCTTCAACCCTCCTCAACCCCACAGGCTAGACAAATGAATGAATCGGGACGAGCGGCCCCTCGCTGAATAGAAGATGTAGATGAACGAAAAATTCTCATATACAGGGTGTATATACAGGGTGTGTCAAAAAGTAGCATTTACTGAAAAATCAATTGAGACCTTGTCATTTTCCACTATAATATATCAGTGTTGATACTTTCGCACAAAAAAAAGCGTTACCAACTGTCCCTTAGTCTATAATTGTTGCCAACATGATAGTTTCCCTCTACGCTGAATAGAAGAGTCGATGAACGAAAAATTCTCATATACAGGGTGTGTCAAAAAGTAGCATTTACTAAAAAATCAATCGAGACCTTGTCATTTTCCACTATAATATATCAGTGCTGATACTTTCGCACAAAAAAGCGTTACCAACTGTCTCTTAGTCTATAATTGTTGCCAACATGATAGTTTCCCTCTATTTCACACATGTGTTAAGTTCAGTTAAGTTTTTTACTTTCCCGCTACCAACCTATCACTTATTATATTTTATTGCGATATACCGGATGACAATGAAACTAGGGCCATGCTTATATCTCCTTCAGTTTTCAACCGATTGAAATAAAATTTGGTACACAGATATGAGATACAAATTTTGATTACCAGACGTATAAAAACAAAATGGTCTACTTCCGGTTTCGTCAGAAATGTCACTAATTTCGATTTTTTTAATAAAACACCCTGTATATTTTATGTTTTTCGGATTCTACGGCTCAAATTTCATACGACAGTGTTGCCAAATTTTTCAAAAAATTCAAATTTCAGGAGGTCTTGATCGGATTAAAGTCTATCTTTAGATTTGAACAAAAAGAAAACGGTACATAATGTATATCGTTGAATTGGTAATTAAATTGTATATCAATTTGCAAGATGGCCCTCGATAGCTACCATTTGAAAAAAAAAAGGATTTATTCGTTAAAAAGGAATTCAGAAAATTTAAATTACTGCTATAGGATTTGTTATTGATCTTATCGATGAAATGACTATTATTATGAATTACTGAGTCAGTTAGAATATATTTTTACCGGATCAAGGCTAAAAAAAAACAAAATCCGAGGGTGATTAGTTGGTACATTAATTGAAAACACTGGCCATCATTAACTTTAATATTATTATTATTTGTGCACATACCTCTCCGACTAAGATAAAATCTTGTGTATAAAAATGTTTCAATAAAAAAAACTTTCTCGGCATATTTCTTTAGCGCTATAATATTTAAATTTCTGTCATTTCATAATTTACCAACATTGTACTTTTTCGAAATATAAAGGAGAACACTGTTGCCAAAAAGTTTCTTTCCCACTATAATATTTTAATACAACGTTACGAACATAGTACATTCTCGTCATATTTCTTTCGCGCTTACTATTTAAATTTCTGTCATTTCATATTTTACCAACATTGTACTTTTTCGAAATATAAAAGGAGAACACTGTTGCCAAAAAGTTTCTTTCCCACTATAATATTTTAATACAACGTTACGAACATAGTACTTTCTCGTCATATTTCTTTCGCGCTTACTATTTAAATTTCTGTCATTTCATAATTTACCAACATTGTAGTTTTTCGGAATATAAAGGAGAACACTGTTGCCAAAAAATTTCTTTCCCGCTATAATATTTTATTACATTTAATTTTGTTATCAACTGATATAAAAAATATCAACCAAACCATAGCAAAACCGCAGTAGGTATCTTCATAATTCGAATTTTTTTTAAAAAATATATCGCTAGATTTGAAATTATTTCAGGATAAATCGTTCGTAAAGGTCCCTATCATTTTATAGGCCATAAAAATATTGACATTTATTATCATTATTATTATTATAAAATAATTTTTATATTGAAAAATAATCCTATTTCAAATGCATGCTTTACCACAATCAGCGATAAGAATTTTACCGTTTATATGAAATTAGTCGGAGAGGTATGTGCATAAATAATAATAATATTAAAGTTAATGATGAAAAGTTGCCAGTGTTTTTAATTAATGTACCAACTAATCAAACGAGGAACAAGTTGAAACTCATATTTCAAAATAGAACTGAGGGTGATGTTGATGTGTGACAACCCATTTTAACAGCCGATATTGATTTAAGAAATATTGACAAGCAAACAGCTTTATTATGGAATAATAATAAAATCATTTAAAATGACATATTCTATGAAAATAAATGAATAGAAAATATACAAGGTGTTTAAGTAAAAGTCATATATTAATAAGCAGTATTTATTACTTTTAGACGTTTCATCCGCGACATCCTCTTCAGCGTTCACCTGATCTCTAAAAATAGATATTTAAATGTGAATTGACGTGATGAAAAGAATTGCCTAACATGGACTTACACCAAATGGTCTATCATGTTCGAGGTCAGCATCCCCGAACTCTGATAATCTAAAATATATTTAAATTAAAAAATACAAAAACCGAATTTTAATTCGTAAAAATTAAACTTTTTTTTGTTCAAAATGAAATAAAATAATTAATATAAAACTTAACTTTTTTTAGTTGTAAAACGAAATAAAATAATTAATAAAAAGTCGCAAAATGAAATAAAATAATTAATTAAAAATCGAAAAATATATTTAACAAATAAAAAAAATAAAAGAAAACAGAATTTTAATTCGTAAAAAATTAAACTTTTTTCCAAAATGAAATAAAATAATTAATATAAAAAAATTAACTTTTAAGTTATAAAATGAAATAAAATAATTAATAAAAAGTCGCAAAATATATTCAATTTAAAAATCCAAAAACAGAATTTTTAATAGGTTAAAAATAAACTTGATAGTTCAAAATGAAATAAAATAATTAATATAAAAAAAAATTAACTTTTTAGTCGAAAAATGAAATAAAATAATTATAATAAAATCGCAAATTTTATTCAAATTAACAAAAAAAAAATTAATAAAAAAATCGCAAAATATATTCAAATTAAAAAATACGAAAACCGAATTATAAATCGTTAAAAATAAACTTTTCAGTTCAAAATGAAATAAAATAATTCATTAAAAATCGAAAAATATATTTAACAAATAAAAAAAATAAAAGAAAACAGAATTTTAATTTGTAAAAAATGAAACATTTTTTCCAAAATGAAATAAAATAATTAATATAAAAAAAATTAACTTTTAAGTTATAAAATGAAATAAAATAATTAATAAAAAGTCGCAAAATATATTCAATTTAAAAATCCAAAAACAGAATTTTTAATAGGTTAAAAATAAACTTGATAGTTCAAAATGAAATAAAATAATTAATATAAAAAAAAATTAACTTTTTAGTCGAAAAATGAAATAAAATAATTATAATAAAATCGCAAATTTTATTCAAATTAACAAAAAAAAAATTAATAAAAAAATCGCAAAATATATTCAAATTAAAAAATACGAAAACCGAATTATAAATCGTTAAAAATAAACTTTTCAGTTCAAAATGAAATAAAATAATTCATTAAAAATCGAAAAATATATTTAACAAATAAAAAAAATAAAAGAAAACAGAATTTTAATTTGTAAAAAATGAAACATTTTTTCCAAAATGAAATAAAATAATTAATATAAAAAAAATTAACTTTTAAGTTATAAAATGAAATAAAATAATTAATAAAAAGTCGCAAAATATATTCAATTTAAAAATCCAAAAACAGAATTTTTAATAGGTTAAAAATAAACTTGATAGTTCAAAATGAAATAAAATAATTAATATAAAAAAAAATTAACTTTTTAGTCGGAAAATGAAATAAAATAATTAATATAAAATCGCAAAATTTATTCAAATTAAAAAAAAAAAAATTAATAAAAAAATCGCAAAATATATTCAAATTAAAAAATACGAAAACCGAATTTTAAATCGTTAAAAATAAACTTTTTAGTTCAAAATGAAATAAAATAATTCATTAAAAATCGAAAAATATATTTAACAAATAAAAAAAAATAGAAGAAAACATAATTTTAATTCGTAAAAAATTAAACTTTTTTTTCCAAAATGAAATAAAATAATTAATATAAAAAAAATTAACTTTTTAGTTATAAAATGAATGAAGTAAAATAAAACTTACGAAACATATCCCTCGTCTTCCAAATACTCTTCCAAAAACAAAAGTAGACCAAAATCGTCACTAAAAAAAAAAACATGACACAAATCTCGTAGGTTAAAAAACTTTCGGTAGACTTACAAATCCATTTTTAAATGCACTAGTCGTAGAAAAAATCTGCAGTTTTATAATGCACTTTGTTGCGGTAATTGTGATAAAATCATAAAACCGTATCAGGATGGATTCTGACCGCAATCATAGAAAATTTCCAAGTTTAAAATAAAATTCATAATTTCTACTTGTGATTAAATCTTAAAGCCGTATCAGGATGGATCCTGACCGCAATCATAGAAAATTTCCAAGTTTAAAATAAAATTCAAAATTTCTACTAAAATACATTAATTATATTACCTATCGAATAGTATAAATCCCATTTTAATATCTTTAATTTTTTTAAAGTTATTCAATTTTTTTTTAAAGGTAAATTAAATTTCAAAAATAAAAATTGTGGAATTCATAATTTTTTGAACAAAATTTTTCTACAAATTTAAGGGTAATTTTTTTAAATTTTTAATATCAATTTTAACCTTAAAAAAATAAAACTATTTTTGAATAAGTTTAAAATCAATAAATAATTAATATCTCATTCAATTTTATTCAAAATAGGAAACAGCTCCTTTACTATTTTCATTTATTTTATAGTTATTGATAAAGCGAAATTACAATAAATTTCAAAAATATTCTTTATTTTGGTTATAGTAATTACAATTCTAATTTTTAAGAAACTAAAATGCATTTTTAATTTAGAATTTTATAGTATCTCTGGAATGGTGAAAATCCCATTTCAATATCTTTAATATTTTAGATGTTATTCAATTTAGTTTAAAATCATAATATAATTTTAAATGTTTCTTGGCAATTTTTAAAAAATCCACAATTTTTATAATAAAATTTTGAAAAAAATTATAATTATACAATTAATTATTACAAATTTAAAGATGTTTTTTAAAATTTTTTATATTAAAATTTAACTAAAAAATAATAATTTAATAAAGATAAAAATTGCTTAAAAATTAAAATAAAAACTAGGGGCGAAACTATGCGGAACTCGAAAAAAAGTAAAGACAAAATTTGTAGAAAATTTTATGTTCTACAATTTTGATTACATGTAATTTTTCATAAAAATCCATAATTTTGTCTCAAAATCTAAAAAAGTCACAAATGTCTATATAATTTTTTCACACCCTCTAGCGGCGAAACTATGAGGAATTAAAAAAAACGGTAATGAAAAAATGTGTAGAAAATGCCATGTTCTACAACTTTCATATCCTGTAATTTTTCATAAAAATGCATTATTTCGGTAATTTAAAAAAAAAATATGAAAAAAAAAATTACTTTTTGATAAATCTGGCAACAATGGCAAACGTTTTTGAAAATTTTAGTCATTTGAAATTAAACTATAACGTATAAAAAATATATGAGTAAAACTTTATTGCCATCTTGTTTAGTAATGACATCATCACATATAGCAACTGTCACTTTCGGTTGTCCGATTAACTACAAAATCTATACAGGTTGTCTCCTTATTACCCTAAATATGTACATAAAATTTCATCTAAATCGGTTCAGGGGTTTAGATGCTATCGTGTTCACACACACACAGACAGACAGACAACATGCTAAAAATGGTATAAATGGATTCAGGTGACCTCAAAACGTAAAGATTCGTTAAAATCTGGGTATGATCAAAATATCATGATCGCAATACTTTCCTTCTATAGGTACAACTCTGTTGTTCGGACGAAAACGAACGAACGAAAACGAACGAACGAAAACGAACGAACGAAAACGAACGAACGAAAACGAACGAACGAAAACGAACGAACGAAAACGAACGAACGAAAACGAACGTTCGTTCGTTTTCGTTCGTTCGTTTTCGTTCGTTCGTTTTCGTTCGTTCGTTTTCGTCCGAACAACAGAGTTGTACCTATAGAAGGAAAGTATTGCGATCATGATATTTTGATCATACCCAGATTTTAACGAATCTTTACGTTTTGAGGTCACCTGAATCCATTTATACCATTTTTAGCATGTTGTCTGTCTGTCTGTGTGTGTGTGAACACGATAGCATCTAAACCCCTGAACCGATTTAGATGAAATTTTATGTACATATTTAGGGTAATAAGGAGACAACCTGTATAGATTTTGTAGTTAATCGGACAACCGAAAGTGACAGTTGCTATATGTGATGATGTCATTACTAAACAAGATGGCAATAAAGTTTTACTCATATATTTTTTATACGTTATAGTTTAATTTCAAATGACTAAAATTTTCAAAAACGTTTGCCACTGTTGCCAGATTTATCAAAAAGTAATTTTTTTTTTCATATTTTTTTTTTAAATTACCGAAATAATGCATTTTTATGAAAAATTACAGGATATGAAAGTTGTAGAACATGGCATTTTCTACACATTTTTTCATTACCGTTTTTTTTAATTCCTCATAGTTTCGCCGCTAGAGGGTGTGAAAAAATTATATAGACATTTGTGACTTTTTTAGATTTTGAGACAAAATTATGGATTTTTATGAAAAATTACATGTAATCAAAATTGTAGAACATAAAATTTTCTACAAATTTTGTCTTTACTTTTTTTCGAGTTCCGCATAGTTTCGCCCCTAGTTTTTATTTTAATTTTTAAGCAATTTTTATCTTTATTAAATTATTATTTTTTAGTTAAATTTTAATATAAAAAATTTTAAAAAACATCTTTAAATTTGTAATAATTAATTGTATAATTATAATTTTTTTCAAAATTTTATTATAAAAATTGTGGATTTTTTAAAAATTGCCAAGAAACATTTAAAATTATATTATGATTTTAAACTAAATTGAATAACATCTAAAATATTAAAGATATTGAAATGGGATTTTCACCATTCCAGAGATACTATAAAATTCTAAATTAAAAATGCATTTTAGTTTCTTAAAAATTAGAATTGTAATTACTATAACCAAAATAAAGAATATTTTTGAAATTTATTGTAATTTCGCTTTATCAATAACTATAAAATAAATGAAAATAGTAAAGGAGCTGTTTCCTATTTTGAATAAAATTGAATGAGATATTAATTATTTATTGATTTTAAACTTATTCAAAAATAGTTTTATTTTTTTAAGGTTAAAATTGATATTAAAAATTTAAAAAAATTACCCTTAAATTTGTAGAAAAATTTTGTTCAAAAAATTATGAATTCCACAATTTTTATTTTTGAAATTTAATTTACCTTTAAAAAAAAATTGAATAACTTTAAAAAAATTAAAGATATTAAAATGGGATTTATACTATTCGATAGGTAATATAATTAATGTATTTTAGTAGAAATTTTGAATTTTATTTTAAACTTGGAAATTTTCTATGATTGCGGTCAGGATCCATCCTGATACGGCTTTAAGATTTAATCACAAGTAGAAATTATGAATTTTATTTTAAACTTGGAAATTTTCTATGATTGCGGTCAGAATCCATCCTGATACGGTTTTATGATTTTATCACAATTACCGCAACAAAGTGCATTATAAAACTGCAGATTTTTTCTACGACTAGTGCATTTAAAAATGGATTTGTAAGTCTACCGAAAGTTTTTTAACCTACGAGATTTGTGTCATGTTTTTTTTTTTAGTGACGATTTTGGTCTACTTTTGTTTTTGGAAGAGTATTTGGAAGACGAGGGATATGTTTCGTAAGTTTTATTTTACTTCATTCATTTTATAACTAAAAAGTTAATTTTTTTTATATTAATTATTTTATTTCATTTTGGAAAAAAAAGTTTAATTTTTTACGAATTAAAATTATGTTTTCTTCTATTTTTTTTTATTTGTTAAATATATTTTTCGATTTTTAATGAATTATTTTATTTCATTTTGAACTAAAAAGTTTATTTTTAACGATTTAAAATTCGGTTTTCGTATTTTTTAATTTGAATATATTTTGCGATTTTTTTATTAATTTTTTTTTTTTTAATTTGAATAAATTTTGCGATTTTATATTAATTATTTTATTTCATTTTCCGACTAAAAAGTTAATTTTTTTTTATATTAATTATTTTATTTCATTTTGAACTATCAAGTTTATTTTTAACCTATTAAAAATTCTGTTTTTGGATTTTTAAATTGAATATATTTTGCGACTTTTTATTAATTATTTTATTTCATTTTATAACTTAAAAGTTAATTTTTTTTATATTAATTATTTTATTTCATTTTGGAAAAAATGTTTCATTTTTTACAAATTAAAATTCTGTTTTCTTTTATTTTTTTTATTTGTTAAATATATTTTTCGATTTTTAATGAATTATTTTATTTCATTTTGAACTGAAAAGTTTATTTTTAACGATTTATAATTCGGTTTTCGTATTTTTTAATTTGAATATATTTTGCGATTTTTTTATTAATTTTTTTTTTGTTAATTTGAATAAAATTTGCGATTTTATTATAATTATTTTATTTCATTTTTCGACTAAAAAGTTAATTTTTTTTTATATTAATTATTTTATTTCATTTTGAACTATCAAGTTTATTTTTAACCTATTAAAAATTCTGTTTTTGGATTTTTAAATTGAATATATTTTGCGACTTTTTATTAATTATTTTATTTCATTTTATAACTTAAAAGTTAATTTTTTTTATATTAATTATTTTATTTCATTTTGGAAAAAATGTTTCATTTTTTACAAATTAAAATTCTGTTTTCTTTTATTTTTTTTATTTGTTAAATATATTTTTCGATTTTTAATGAATTATTTTATTTCATTTTGAACTGAAAAGTTTATTTTTAACGATTTATAATTCGGTTTTCGTATTTTTTAATTTGAATATATTTTGCGATTTTTTTATTAATTTTTTTTTTGTTAATTTGAATAAAATTTGCGATTTTATTATAATTATTTTATTTCATTTTTCGACTAAAAAGTTAATTTTTTTTTATATTAATTATTTTATTTCATTTTGAACTATCAAGTTTATTTTTAACCTATTAAAAATTCTGTTTTTGGATTTTTAAATTGAATATATTTTGCGACTTTTTATTAATTATTTTATTTCATTTTATAACTTAAAAGTTAATTTTTTTATATTAATTATTTTATTTCATTTTGGAAAAAAGTTTAATTTTTTACGAATTAAAATTCTGTTTTCTTTTATTTTTTTTATTTGTTAAATATATTTTTCGATTTTTAATTAATTATTTTATTTCATTTTGCGACTTTTTATTAATTATTTTATTTCGTTTTACAACTAAAAAAAGTTAAGTTTTATATTAATTATTTTATTTCATTTTGAACAAAAAAAAGTTTAATTTTTACGAATTAAAATTCGGTTTTTGTATTTTTTAATTTAAATATATTTTAGATTATCAGAGTTCGGGGATGCTGACCTCGAACATGATAGACCATTTGGTGTAAGTCCATGTTAGGCAATTCTTTTCATCACGTCAATTCACATTTAAATATCTATTTTTAGAGATCAGGTGAACGCTGAAGAGGATGTCGCGGATGAAACGTCTAAAAGTAATAAATACTGCTTATTAATATATGACTTTTACTTAAACACCTTGTATATTTTCTATTCATTTATTTTCATAGAATATGTCATTTTAAATGATTTTATTATTATTCCATAATAAAGCTGTTTGCTTGTCAATATTTCTTAAATCAATATCGGCTGTTAAAATGGGTTGTCACACATCAACATCACCCTCAGTTCTATTTTGAAATATGAGTTTCAACTTGTTCCTCGTTTGATTAGTTGGTACATTAATTAAAAACACTGGCAACTTTTCATCATTAACTTTAATATTATTATTATTTATGCACATACCTCTCCGACTAATTTCATATAAACGGTAAAATTCTTATCGCTGATTGTGGTAAAGCATGCATTTGAAATAGGATTATTTTTCAATATAAAAATTATTTTATAATAATAATAATGATAATAAATGTCAATATTTTTATGGCCTATAAAATGATAGGGACCTTTACGAACGATTTATCCTGAAATAATTTCAAATCTAGCGATATATTTTTTAAAAAAAATTCGAATTATGAAGATACCTACTGCGGTTTTGCTATGGTTTGGTTGATATTTTTTATATCAGTTGATAACAAAATTAAATGTAATAAAATATTATAGCGGGAAAGAAATTTTTTGGCAACAGTGTTCTCCTTTATATTCCGAAAAACTACAATGTTGGTAAATTATGAAATGACAGAAATTTAAATAGTAAGCGCGAAAGAAATATGACGAGAAAGTACTATGTTCGTAACGTTGTATTAAAATATTATAGTGGGAAAGAAACTTTTTGGCAACAGTGTTCTCCTTTTATATTTCGAAAAAGTACAATGTTGGTAAAATATGAAATGACAGAAATTTAAATAGTAAGCGCGAAAGAAATATGACGAGAATGTACTATGTTCGTAACGTTGTATTAAAATATTATAGTGGGAAAGAAACTTTTTGGCAACAGTGTTCTCCTTTATATTTCGAAAAAGTACAATGTTGGTAAATTATGAAATGACAGAAATTTAAATATTATAGCGCTAAAGAAATATGCCGAGAAAGTTTTTTTTATTGAAACATTTTTATACACAAGATTTTATCTTAGTCGGAGAGGTATGTGCACAAATAATAATAATATTAAAGTTAATGATGGCCAGTGTTTTCAATTAATGTACCAACTAATCACCCTCGGATTTTGTTTTTTTTTAGCCTTGATCCGGTAAAAATATATTCTAACTGACTCAGTAATTCATAATAATAGTCATTTCATCGATAAGATCAATAACAAATCCTATAGCAGTAATTTAAATTTTCTGAATTCCTTTTTAACGAATAAATCCTTTTTTTTTTCAAATGGTAGCTATCGAGGGCCATCTTGCAAATTGATATACAATTTAATTACCAATTCAACGATATACATTATGTACCGTTTTCTTTTTGTTCAAATCTAAAGATAGACTTTAATCCGATCAAGACCTCCTGAAATTTGAATTTTTTGAAAAATTTGGCAACACTGTCGTATGAAATTTGAGCCGTAGAATCCGAAAAACATAAAATATACAGGGTGTTTTATTAAAAAAATCGAAATTAGTGACATTTCTGACGAAACCGGAAGTAGACCATTTTGTTTTTATACGTCTGGTAATCAAAATTTGTATCTCATATCTGTGTACCAAATTTTATTTCAATCGGTTGAAAACTGAAGGAGATATAAGCATGGCCCTAGTTTCATTGTCATCCGGTATATCGCAATAAAATATAATAAGTGATAGGTTGGTAGCGGGAAAGTAAAAAACTTAACTGAACTTAACACATGTGTGAAATAGAGGGAAACTATCATGTTGGCAACAATTATAGACTAAGAGACAGTTGGTAACGCTTTTTTGTGCGAAAGTATCAGCACTGATATATTATAGTGGAAAATGACAAGGTCTCGATTGATTTTTTAGTAAATGCTACTTTTTGACACACCCTGTATATGAGAATTTTTCGTTCATCGACTCTTCTATTCAGCGTAGAGGGAAACTATCATGTTGGCAACAATTATAGACTAAGGGACAGTTGGTAACGCTTTTTTTTGTGCGAAAGTATCAACACTGATATATTATAGTGGAAAATGACAAGGTCTCAATTGATTTTTCAGTAAATGCTACTTTTTGACACACCCTGTATATACACCCTGTATATGAGAATTTTTCGTTCATCTACATCTTCTATTCAGCGAGGGGCCGCTCGTCCCGATTCATTCATTTGTCTAGCCTGTGGGGTTGAGGAGGGTTGAAGGGGGTAGTTGGGATTTTATACTTATTTTTCCCTTACTCCTTGTGGTATTAGCTATTTTATCAATTTTCCTGTAAATACGGGGTAGTTGAGGGTTAGAGGGGGTAGTTGGGATTTTATGACTATTTGTTCCTTAATTGACACCTATGATGTGTCACGTGATATATTTCATTCATTTTTTCCCCCACCACGTTTTGAGCCAATGCCGTTTCCCGCGTTTAAATCGGACCAATAGCAACGGAGATATAAGCTAAAGCCCTTTCGACGTTTCTTCTCCGCAGGATTTCTTTATACGTATTAATTATATGGTAGATTTTAAATAGACGGCCGTTTCCCACGTTTAAATCGGACCAATAGTAACGGAGATATTTACTACGGTCCTTTTGGCTTCCGTACTGCGCATGTTTTTTTTTACGTATTTATTAAACGTCACATTTAAAATACACTGCCGTTTCCCACGTTTAAATCGGACCAATAGTAACGGAGATATAAGCTAAGGCCCTTTTGGCTTTCGTACTGCGCATGTTTTTTCTATACGTATTTATTGTACGTCACATTTAAAATACACTTCCGTTTCGCGCGTTTAAATCGGACCAATAGTAACAGAGATATTCACTACGGTCCTTTTGGCTTTCGTACTGCGCATGTTTTTTCTTTACGTGTTTATTATACGTCACATTTAAAATACAATTCCGTTTCCCGAGTTTAAATCGGACCAATAGTAACGGATATATTCACTACGGTCCTTTTGGCTTTCGTACTGCGCATGTTGTTTCTTTACGAATTTATTATACGGCACATTTAAAATACACTGCCGTTTCCCGCGTTTAAATCGGACCAATAGTAACGGAAATATAAGCTAAGGCCCTTTTGACGTTTCTTCTACACAGTAATTTTTGACATGTAATTATTTTACATTATATTTCAAATATAATGCCGTTTGACCCACCCAAATCTTGCCATTACATATATCGCAATAGCGGGAAAGTAAATATTTATCCTTTACCACGATATTTTGCCGTACGGGGTAGTTGGGGGGGGGGGGGGGTAGTTGGGATTTTTTGCATATTTTTTCCTTAAACTACACGTAAAGACCTATTCAACGATATGACACATCATATATTTTTACGTAAACACGGGGTAGGTTGGGGGTTGAGCAGGGGTAGTTGGAATTTTTTTCATATTTTTCGCTTACTCTACACGTAAAGACCTATTCAACGATGTGTCACATGATATATTGTATCAATTTTTACGTAAACACGGGGTAGTTGGGGGGTTGAACGGGGTAGTTGAGATTTTTTTCGTTATTTTTCCCTAACTCCTCCTGGCATTAGCTATCCAATAACGTAGCGCATGCGCACATTGCATTTTACCCCCCACCACTTTTAGAGCCAGTTTCGCTATTTTTAACCTTAGCGATTTCTTATGGGATTTAACATGGGGAATGCGGAGGAAACGGTGTTGCCCATTTACTCGCCTCCACATACATCCAGACCGACGGACATGAAAATTTTTTTCACTTAATCGTGTTGTGATTGGACCTAAAGATAAACGTAATATATCCGTCATGACAAACCGAAAATTCTTCAGGTAAACACTCATGACTACCTTTATTTTATGAGGGGATTACCGGACCAAACGATATGTACCCGTTTGCAGGGAATCAAACCCACACTTTAAATTAGAGTAGTACATCCCTAAAAACTTACTAAAATACACCGTCATTTCATTTATTGGTCCTATCATTGTATATTTGTAAACGTTAATAAATACCAATTTTAATAATAGAAAATAATCTATAAACATATTACACCGTTATATCATTTTGTTACATTGTCGGCCCTATCGTTGTAAAAATTACTAGAATTATCATTTTTTTTTTCAATCCCCACATGCTTATTTTCAAGGCAAACTATTTTTGTCCGTCACTGACCACATCCACTTAAAACAAAAATGTAATTACTTCTCTGTTGACTCCGATCCGAAGCAAAATAATAGACATTGTCACCATGTCAAGTTATTTTAATGCGTTTTCGTTGGTTAACAGAGCAAAACTCCCATAGCCATTAATTAAAAATGATCACTTTGTTTCCTTTAGCACTTAAGTGACACTTAAGTGACATTAAGGAGGCATTCGTTCTCTCTGTTTTGCGATATAAAATCTGTCGCGAACACCATTACCACGTCCATTATAATTATACTTACGTATGGTATCGGTGTAGTATGTACTGTCGATAACATAAAAAAATATTACCGAGATTCTAAGCATTAATTAGGTATACAGGGTGAAAGTAATTATTTAAAAATTCTGCTTATTAGAATGTAGGCTATCACACCACTGAAGATGGCTGCCGAAACGTTTGGAAATAATAACCAAAGAATTAGATAAAATAGAAAAATATTAAAAAAATTTCATTAATCGAAATCACTTTTATTTCGATTTATTATTAATTTATGAAATATTTCTAACAAGATCCAATAAATATGTTTTATGGGCTTTTAAATAAAATTAATTAATATTTAGTGACTCATTAATATTAGGCGTGTTAAGTGTAGGTGTGTCTTTTATCAGTAGTAGCAATTTTTAAATTAGTATAAATCAACATTAGGATAATATAAAACGGTAATAAATCGATTAGATGTTTTCACTTTTACATCCAGTGTTGATTTTATATTATGTTTTAATGGGATTCATATCATTTTCTTACATATATAGTGTTAAAAACGATGATTTATTGTTGTCATTTATTTATCGAAATTTTCCATAAATAAAACGATTAATTTTTTTGAAAAAGTTAAAAATAAACTAAAATTTATAATAATCTTCTCCTAATAAAATTAAATATATAGAAATGGCAAGTTACTGCCCACGTCACTTTAGATTATCCCCAGTACTTTGTCGCGTGCAATATTGAAAAGCCAATTGCCCGTCAATTAAAACTGAACAATAGTTAAGTGTAAACCGAAATCTAGCATCGATGTACTCTGGAGTGCCATTATATCGCAAGTGTCCGAGAGTTGCTCTAAAACTACCCCGACAGGGGTTAGGGATACAGCAGTAGTGCCAATTTGACACCCTAAAAGCCCGTGAATAAACTATGAGCCGACAGAGCAATATGTTGAATAATAAACACTGACATTGGTCTAGTGTTTGGGGGGTTAAATATTCAACGCTACTCTCGCCACTATATGAGTTTTTTTTATTTTTTTTTTCGATTTTCCCTATTTCCACGAAATGTATACAACGTGTCGCTCAATTTGGGAAAATCCCAATATGTGTTTCTTTTAGTAGGAAAAAAAGGAATTAGTAGTAAAACAGAAATTGCTCTTGTTTTCTGTTTTTTTTTAATAGATTTAAAAAGAATAATAAAAAAAAGTAGGAAAATAATATTATATTATATACAATTACACAATTATTTGATAAGATTAGGAATAAAAAATATGAAAAGTAATCAAGTAAGGGATTGGCATTTTCTCTATATGAAAGAAAAACAATTTTTAAGAATATTCAATATTTTAACATTACATGATCGATGCATAAATAACATCGAATATAATAAAACAGTATAGGGATAAATTATTCCCCAAGAAAATAGACAGGACCGTAGCAAGGTTTACATATGGATGAAGTTCATGCAAATTTGTCCAGAAATAATTGAAGCTAATCACACATTTACTAATTTAATGCTCAAAAATAATTCCTAAAAGTTAATCATATATATTGTGCCTGATTGTATATTTCTTGCGTCTTGGCACGAAAATTCTTCCTTTGAAGACGGTAATCAATCAATTCTCTTTATCTGACGTTGGGGACGAGAAAATATTTAGTTAAATACTATGCTTGAATTTGCATATAGATCTACAAGTCAAGTCAACAAGTGCTTTTTTGGCCAAACTTTTTTCTCCGCCTCCGAAAAATATGAACTAGGTGTCATTTGATTCGGAATAATGTGTAGATGATTTTTGAAAAAATTCAAGAGCCGCTTGCAAAAATTGCAAAAGTTATAAATAATTAACTGAATAATAAAAGTGGGGTTTGGTTTTATGCAAATATCTCAAAAACTATTTGACATTTTTCAAAATTGAAAAAAGATTCCAGAAGAGGAGGAAACTTACAAAAAAAATTATACCTCCCGGAACTGTAGGACCAATATTCATAATTTTCCCAGAGTGTTGAAAATACGGCCGAAAACGGGGACTTCGGCTTGGACCTTTATTGAATAAATGTTATTTAAACTTATTAAATATGAAAATTATAAATTGAAAAATTTTAGGCATCTACTGGATAGATTTATGAGCAATAATCTGCGGTCAAACAATTTTTATCGCGATTTTTCTAAAAATTATGCATTAGTTAATTAACAATTTTTTCCTACTTGAACATGAACATGTTAACTACGATAATTGTTAAATAACAAATCTGTTTTTTTTTCTTTTTTGGATCTATTTTTGAAAGGTCTCAGAAGAGATTCCCGTTGGAAAAATTAAAAAATCGTTATTTTTCACTTTGTTATTAACAATTTACTTACGTTAAAAATTAAAAAGTTTTATTGATTAATCATTGAAAAAAAATTTTTTTTTCGTATTACCATTGATTCGTTTTTTTATGATCAGAAGTCACATGAAAGTGATTTTTTAAATTTTTTATTTCTTATTGTTCACAAAAATTGTTATAAACAAATGCGTTTTATAAGATAATTTAAAATTTCTTTTTTGGAAACATAATATTTGATACAAATTATGATTTTTTACAAAAAAATCGTTTCTTAAAAAAATTTTTATTGCTTAAAAACGTATGTGTTAATTAACAGTTTTTTTCTATCACCTGTAATTATTATTAAGGAGCCATTTTTTGTAAATTTTAATTTATCTTGCTCTTTTATAATTAAAAAAAAATGCTTTTATTTAAATTTTTATTGTCTATTTAATAAACCATTTGTTATAAACAATTAAATTTTTTCTATATATTTTTTTTTATTTTTTACAAAAACAACCGTGTGTTATTTTTTGAGAAAAATTATTTATATGGTAGAAAAAAATTCGTTTTTAAGTAATAAAAAATTTTTTTAAGGAACGATTTTATTAAAAAAATCATAATTTGCATTAAAGATTATGCTTTCATAAAAAAATTTAAATTATCTTATAAACAACGCATTTGTTTATAACAATTTTGTAAACAATAGAAAATAAAAATTTTTAAAAATCATTTTCAGGTGACTTCTGATCGTATAGAAATTGATCAATAGTAATATGAAGAAACATTTTTTTTTAATAATTAATCAAGCTTTTTAATTTTTAACCTAAGTAAATTGTTAACAGCAAAGTGAAAAATAATAATTTTTTAATTTTTAAAATGGGAATCTCTTCTGAGACCTTTCAAAAATAGATCCAAAAAAGAAAAAAAAAATCAGATTTGTTAATTAACAATTAACGCACTTACAATGTTCATGTTCAAGCAGGAAAAAATTGTTAATTAACTAATAGAATTAACTAATTAATAGAAAAATCGCGATAAAAAATTTTTGACCGCGGATTATTGTTCATAGATCTATCCAGTAGAGTTCTGAATTTTTTCAATTTTTAATTTTCATATTTAATAAGTTTAAATAATATTTATTCATTAAAGGTCCAAATTGCCAGCGCTTATGCAAGTCGGAGTCCCCGTTTTCGGCTTTATTTTCAATACTCTGGGAAAATTATAAATATTGGTCCTACAGTTCCGGGAGGTATAGTTTTTTTTGTTTTGGTAAATTTTTTGCTCTTTTTAAATCTTTTTTCAAATTTGAAATACGTCAAATAGTTTTTGAGATATTTGCAAAAAACCAAACGCCATTTTTACCGGTTAATTGTTTATAACTTTTGCAATTTTTGCAAGCGGCTCTTGAATTTTTTCAAAAATCATATATACATGCTATTTCTAATCGAATGACATTCGTTCATATTTTTTGGAGGCGGAGTAGGGAAAAACTGATAGATATCTATTTTGGCCGGCAGACGTCGATATTTGGAAGCCTACATAGAGCAGACATCCGACGCGACGCCCAAAATCCGACGTAAGTTACCTCATGAGGTACATATGCAAATTTGGGCTCAAATAAAAGGTATTTATGTGTAGAGTATATACATCTTTTTTAAAATTCTGCAGACGGTCAACAACATATTGCAAAATTTAAATTTCGGTATTAATATAGCATAAAAGGAAAAATCTTTAATAAAAAGCACAAATATATTAACAAAATAAGTAATTCTGGCAAGGTTATAAGCATTAACGTTACGTAAAAACTACAAAATAAAAATATAATCATCAAAAAAAAAAAAAAAAATAAACCAGGTACAAAACTTTCGATCAGGTAGGGTCAGAAGGTAAATACTTAGCAGATACTGCTTTAAAAATAAAAAGCTACATAACGTGTAAAGGAATAAAAAAGGAAAGAATCAAAACCAGTCAAAAATATAAACTTAAATTGAAATAAGTACCTGACCTAAAAATAATCGAAACACCTAATCCTCATTGAAACATTCAAAACTAAACAGGTACAGAAGTTAAAAACTAAATAGGAATTATGCATTATCTCTTCAATTTCAGCATCTATATTCTTGTCGGTATCGGACAAAATTATGTCATCTACACAAGCAGGTGCTTGAGGATCATCAAACCAGATCGACGAAAACTGATTAGTATTCAAAGTCCAACCATTCTCCAAAGGATCATAAAATGTTGGTTCCCTTTGGGTTACCTTGTTCCATATAGTACAAATTTGATTCACTCCCTTAACTTTCAATAATAACACGCTTTTACCTGGTAGTAACATCGTACTATCAACATATTTAACATTCTTGAACTGACTTTGAACTTTGACATTTGAACCTTTTAAACCCGATGAAGTAACTTATTTGCTTCTGGGCAGTTGTATTCTCTTCTAGAATCCAAATTTTAGTTACTTCTTAAACGGCTAAACTGGATAAATCAAAGACAATACTTCCAATACGCACTGATTTATTAGCGGTAAAGAAAAAATACTACATTAACAAATAAAAAAAAATTGTAGCGCACGAAAAGCCAAAGAACTACTATTTATGTTAATATTTCTCTAGTAATGATATTTAAGTCGAATACTATAATTGAAAATTTGTAAAATGCATACAGCGGAGATTAAAAGAAATTAGTATGCTAACAGTAAGCGCACTACAATTTTGGTGTTTTATGTGTGATTAAACAAACAGAATAAACACTTAAACTGCCAAGTTAGCTAGTGAAAGCTCTTCCAGCCTATAGCATGGCAATTGGGTTCTCTTAAACCCTCTTCAAGAACTGATGACTAGCCCCATTACATGAAAGTGGAGCCAGCTCTCTATGTAATCGACCCCCTACAAGAAAGTGTAATCGGCTCTCTACAAGAACCCTGAAATAGCCAATAAAACCTGTATAATACCCCAAAATGACTATTTCTTTTACTATATATAAATAATTCTTATTGTGGGACTCTCCTAGCCTAGAATTTACATTTAATAGGCACTGCGATCAAAATAAAACAGTAAATTTTGTAAAAGTTAAAAAAGAAGGAAAAAATCGACACTCAACAGAGTGACTAGAGTCTAAAATAGCACAAGTGCTTGCATCAAAAATAATCTGAATAAACCCTAAACATTATTAGCAAATAACCGACCACTACATATAAAAATAAAGCTTTCTACAAAAAGGAGATAAGTTGCTTGAAATCTCGGGTGAACTAACCAAATACCACAAAACCAAAAGTAGACGGCGATGAAAATCAAGATGTAACTACTAGGGATATATTATGAAATTCAATTCCACGTGTTAGTGGCTGTGAGTTATGGCTGCCATCCAAAAACCAATCTTCAAGTTGTAACTCAAACAAAGGCACCAATCGCGTCCACAGAAGAAGAGAACAGAAAAGTTCTTCCAAAACGATGATGACATTCAAGTCATACTTAGCCTCAATTCCCCAAGGATACAAAAGTATACCTCTAAATTCTACTTGGTCACATACATACAAGAAATCAAACAATGCCCACCGAAAATTCTGTGAGCTGAGATATTCCAAAATCAAATCACGGCCACATGACCGAACTAGCCAATATAGAAAACAACGGAAGTTATATCTACATCTCAAAGTCAACATCTACCAGCTGCTAAAAATATCTGACCATGAACCTTTCCACAAGGAATACAATACAGCATTCGCTCAAAATCACGGTACTAGATACGGCAACGATGGAAGGTCAGTAAATAGTCTGACACAGATAAGACAAATGACAAATACACAACTCGAAAACAATTATTAATATCTACATCAAAAGCAATTCTGAACGAATAGAAAGAGTTTTAATATTAACAAGATAGACTGCTGTAACTATACGACAGGAAATCGACAAAATTTACACAGAGAAGAGGCTATCAAAAAGGTATTTGTCTTATCATAAAAGCTGGATCGTTAAATAGCAACAAGCAGGTGGCTTTGGTCTATTTTTTCAATCAATCACATTTGTTACTATTACCGACAAATAAATAATCGGGTCATAACGATAATCAAACAGAGTCAGTCATACATCACCAAACACCAAAACATTGTGTATAAATGTTTTTCTTCCAGAAATTATACTGGCTTTAGTTTGAAATATATAAAGTTAAATTAAGTTTGTAATAATGTTTACAGTGAGTATATCATTTGGTAAGATAAAATTAAAGTAAAAATAATTCCTTTGTAATCCAAAGTATGTTTGTTCCGTAAATGGAAAATGTTCCGTAAATGGAAAATGTTCGGCTCTTACACTATTACCGATAAATAAATAATCGGGTCATAACGATAATCAAACAGAGTCAGTCATACATCACCAAACACCAAAACATTGTGTATAAATGTTTTTCTTCCAGAAATTATACTGGCTTTAGTTTGAAATATATAAAGTTAAATTAAGTTTGTAATAATGTTTACAGTGAGTATATCATTTGGTAAGATAAAATTAAAGTAAAAATAATTCCTTTGTAATCCAAAGTATGTTTGTTCCGTAAATGGAAAATGTTCCGTAAATGGAAAATGTTCGGCTCTTACAGTATTAATGTATGTGTCTGTTATTTAAAAGCATGGTCTTAGATTATAAAGTCCTGGTCCTTCGAGATTTAAATATTGTCACATAACGTAAGAAAGTAGGCATTCACGGTCGGCTCCAATACAATTGTTTATTTCCGGCCTATTCCATCATCTTCTTTGGTTATTTCTTCAGTGGCGTGGACTAAGTACTCTTTGAGACGTATCAACTGAAACTGAACCCTCCTAGCTTGGAGTGTGCCCGCGCTTTTTTGGTATTTGGCGATTTTATTTCCGCGCTCTTTAGTGCTGTGAACTAGATTCTAGATAATATTGTTATTTCTTCCTTTCTATTGAAGTTATCTTGGTATTTGTATATTTCTATTGCTTCCAAGCTCAATCTGGTCGAGTAATGCCTTGATGTTGCTAGCAGGTCGGTGTTTTCAAAAAAAGATCTTATGGTCTCCTTCGGATATGTGTTCGGCGACTGCAGATTTTTCGGTTTGTCCTAAACGACACATTCGTTTGTGTTCTATTATTCATGTGCTAATGCTTCCCTTTGTTTGTCCTAACACTTTTCCACAAGTGCACGGAATTCTACAGACTCCAGCTGATGTGAGGAGATCTCTGCGGTCTATTAGTGTTTTTAGATACTCTCTTATTTCCTTTGTTGGTTTGTATATGAATATATGATGTCATAGGTAAGATCCACTTAGATGTCATTACTACTACAAAAATGAACATATCTACTAAATTTCAGAATTATATCACAACTTCGATGTTAACTTAATTCTCTTAGTCCTCCAGATGGGAGTGTAATTTATTTATATGGTTAAAGTTTTCAACTAAGTTTTATTAATTTTTTACAATGTGATTTGTGTTTTCATACCATCATATTGAATTTTTCTTCATTCTTACTCTAAGCACACTTATCTAACTGTTTGTCTAATTGTAACCTAACTTGGTTTATATTTGTATTGTAGGCCTGATGATGGCCATCGTTATGGCCGAAACATGTCGCCCCCAGTTTTAACTGTTAAATAAATGTATGTGGTATGACTTTGAGTTTTATTATTCGTAATTATATCACAATGTGAAGGATTATCCTAATTTTCTCAGCTTAACAGCTGTACTGAATGTTCATCTGGAGATTGCAACAAAAACTTCTAGATTTCCCCTCGGGAAAATATTTTGGATTTCTTGTTTTTATATCCAGTTGATTTATTTTTTACAGTATTTACTGATGTCTACATAGCTGTTTATCATTAGAGTGTCCTTCAATTTTGAATCAGTTGACCAAAGAGTTGAAGACTTCCATATTTTGGATTTCATTTTAAAGTAAACTAGTAGGACTCTTCCTGTGAAGCTGTTTATACCTTTTTTAATACGCCAATCGTCTAAATATTGCTCTTTGGATTGTATGGAGAAGATTCATAATTAATGACTATTAATTACCTAATAATACTTCTTTTAACTTCAAGTCGAACAGAAACGAAAGTTTGACAGTTTATCGAAGAACCGATTGATAAATAGTGTATTCGCATACTGCGCTAAAAAATGACACGTTACGACACTTTTTTACACTTTTTCATCTATTCCAGATATTACGTATTTTATAAATTGCTTAAAAAAACTGTTACGGTAAAGCGAAAAAAATTGCAAGACTCTAGTATTAAAAGATATCTTTTAGATTTTCCCAATCCAGTCAGTGACACCTTCTATGTACGCTAGTTAGACAGTTTCATGGTATTGTTCTTCACCAGGATTGGTTTTTTTCTGGGCGTGTAGCAAGAGTTATGGCTTCTTTACTGTCTCTGTTTGTCATATAACCTTTCAAATCTGACTAAATGAGACATGTTAGAGAAATAGCGCTGTTTTATATCTCTCAAATACCCGACAGATTAGCACCTCACTACTTATTGATGTAATGGGGTAATTGCAAATCGTGTCTCTTCTCTAACCGTTAATTTTTTTAAGCATTTTTTATTAAAATAGACAACTGGAGCAAAGATAGTTGAAGGTGGATAAATTTGACTGAAATATTATTCAGAATTTACCAAACAAAATATATTTCTTTTGAAATTAAAAATATTCATTATTCGGTTTATACTTTTGGCCAGTACAGTATTTTTTACCATTCCATAATCTAAAAATTTATATAAGTTCTTGTCGTTCAGAATTTGCTTCAGAGACATCTGAAAAAGTACAGCTTGTAAAAAATCATTTACTCAATGCATACTGTTATCATGGATAGCCGGCTCTCTCTAAGCACTATAATATTACTAAGAGCGACAAGTGCAGATGTAACTCTAATCATCGGACGAGTCGATTTTCATGCCAAAAAGAACGTAAAACCGTTATAAACCCCCACTTACAATAAGCTTTGGAAGCGCTACTTTAGATTTTTGTGAATCATTAGCTTCTAGATTGTTGATCAGCATGGTGGTCTGCCCACGAGAGGTTTTCAATATAAAATGTGGGTAAGCATACCCTGAAATTATAAAAGTAGATTTTCTGAGTTTTTACATGTTTTAAAATTGTTAATATTATTTTTACAGTGATAGTGAACGAGAGACGTAGCTCTATAAAAATAATAAATTGTAAAAAATGTATAATGTATGATTTTGTTTAATAATAAACTGGCGAATAAATAGCCCTTACAGTTCACTTATAGTATATTATACACCAAGGTAGAGAAGTAATTTTTCTCAGCCGTGCATTATTATTATACCGAGATGCGAAGCATCGAGGGATAATAAGTTGCAAGGCTGAGAAAAATCTTCTCTACCGTGGTTTATATACTATTTTTTCCACTACTAGAACATTTAATCATTTTTACAATGATATTTTTTGGATTTTTTGGGTATGTGTTTGAAAATAATTTAATGGCAGAGAAGCAGTTTGTGACAACAATTGAATGAGAATATTCAATAAATCAAATTGACATTTCATTATGTTAATTGCACTGTGAATTTTAAAACTTTCAAGTAGCTATGAAAACATGAAAAATTCGTTTTATTTGACACTTAGATTTGAAAAACTATTAAATTGATTTATAGGTTAATTTTTAAAATAGGTATTATTGCATATAGCACTAATTAATATCAAAATATTTATTACATAACCTTAAACTATTCAAACGAAAATATATTTGATAAAGAATTACTTACCCCTATTTTGTATGATTAGGTCGAAAATTTGCTTTAAAAATATAGGAATTCAATAGAAAGAGCTTATTTGATGTCGAATTTTTTATTATAATTCAAAAAAAAACTCTTTTGACAAACGCAATGACAGTTGCGTATAATTAATTTGATACATTTCCTAAGATCGCCTACCTCTGACATCAGGTTTAGTCTTCAATTGTTTTCATTATCTACTACTAGTAGATAATCAAAAATTATCTACTTGTAGGAGAGAAATTTAACTTCTCGACTCGAACACAGCATAAATAATGACATCTTCTAATACCAGTAGTGGAAAAAATCATTTATTTGTGTTAAGATAATAAATCCTGAGACGCTGTATTCAGGTTGGTCCGTCGATACTTGGTCTATGTTACGGAGCCGGAATTATAACGTCATTAACTCATTTCTTAACTAATGTTGACGTAAATATTATTTATTACTTTTAACTAATGCAGTCTACAACGTTTGGGTTCACCCCAAAAATATAATCATATAATACTTTTTTAATGTATATTATATAATTCTCCGTTTAATCACGCACAGGGACGTTAAACATCCCCAAGCTGGAAATTTGAAACAAATAATTTTAAAAAACGGAGGTTTCAAGTTCAAAAAATTACTAAAGAATTTTAATTTAGCAATTTGCCACACAAACTCTCAACTTGAAAATCAAATTCGACATATCTTGGTATTTTCTCGCGACTTGAGCCATTTTAGTTAAATGAACGTCATTTAGATAAAGTTCCATCCCACTGTTAATGCGACAATCCATAAAATAAATGTAATACGATAGCCTTTTCAGTTTCTTTGACCAGTTATTTTTAATTTTTTTTCGTTTTGTTTCTTATTTTCTTTTTCTCTTCAATTTTATATTAATCAGAATAATGAGGTTGTTTTTAAGATTATCGCTTACATACGCTTGAATACGTATCATATTTTATTGCGGGGTTTTAAGTAAACGGGTTTTTTAAGAACCAGTTTTTACTGATGATTTAAAAAAATCTTATTTTTTGTTATTCAATAAATAAATCAGATAAATATGATTTATTTATATAAATAGAGAAGGTAGATAATTATTATCAGCAATCCTCTTATTAATTTAGTTTCCAAAGGATCTAGTACTGCTGGTAATAATTCTTATAGAGCAGAATTATAATTAATTTAAAATACCCAGCATTATTGTTATAGTTGGTATAGACAACATTAAGAACTTAAACTATAGGTCTCTTTAAAGCAATATATTGGAAACTTTACCAACTTCCAGCTAAAAATCTAGTTTAACAAAATATAACGCATAAAAAAAACAAATTGGTGTTCTGCCAACAGATATAAAATTGAAAACGAGCCAAAATAAAAAAAATTGTGTTCCGAATTTGGACCTTGTAGATGTCAAGATGGACAGTCAACGTTATTCGTCTTTCTTTTCAAAGAATTCAAATTATTTATTGAATGTTCTTTTAAGGAATTTCCAAGCCAATATAGTTTTCCTCCTGGTGCGCAAATCCAGTTATTCTTAGTTCTTATTGTGTGAGGAACAGTTCATTAACATTTTAATTATAAGCGATCTGACACATAATAAAAATAAATCACTTCTATTTACATTCAATATGTTAAGAAATTATCTATTTCTGGAAGCTGAATCTGCATAACAGAATAAAATATTTATAGTGACAGACCTTCGTTCCGAATATTGGCGACCATCCTACCTATAACGACCTTGTTGAGTGCTGCTCTAAATAGTTATGTGGTTATTTTTGAATATGATGTCTATAGGTTCTTAAGCCATGATATCCTTCTTCCTGGCGATCTCTTAGATAAACTTCCCAACTCAAATATTTCATATCTAGAAAAAAATCTGATCTTAAATATTAACAGTTCAATTCAAATATCCTTATTGTACCGGCTGACAACTTATAATCCCAAAAAGACATTTTTCTCAATATTTATAATTAGTTTTGATGTCACCTCTTTCTTTACCAAGAACCCAATTCAAGACTCTCTAGTCTCTTCTAGTTTGACTTATCTCACAGAAAAATATCTTCTTATGGATAGTTTGTTTTCTTCAACAGATTTTATAAGCAAATATCCAATGGATTTTCTCCTCTCTCCTGTAAATGGTGACATATTTATGAAAGAATTCGAAAAAGAGTGGTTGAGTTACGTAAATGATACTCTTTTTTTATCTGTATCACATTAACAACCTACATCTCACCATAAATTTTATAATGGAAGTGGTAAACCTCCCAATCTCATAGTAGCTGTTACCACTTGGACTATAAATATTAAATCTAACCTATATGTTTTTCAAAGTTTGACATCAAGGGCCCTTGAAAAAATTAAACAAATTATTTTTGTTTAACTCAAAATCTAAAAAATAGCAATACATCCTTGTATCCAGTTATATTCATATTGGAGTAGGGGATCCTTGTAACAATGCGACAAAATTGAGGTTCTTGTTTTGTATACTTGCAGTGGTCCAACTCAATATATGTTATGTGCGGCCTTCTGGGATTATTTTCAGTCGACGCACTCTTCGTTTAAACTGACTTATTTTTCTATAGTTTTCCATCGTTCCAATTTTTAATTAATTTCTAAATGGCTCTTTTATACATTTGTGTTTCTGTGAACCTTGAGCTGGATTTGTTTGGTTCTGCATACAGCCGGTTGCGCCGACTTATCAGTAATCCAGGATAAAATTATAATCAGAGAATAAATTTATTTCCTGTGCACCGTCCATTTTGATTCTGTGATTAACTAATCGTAGACTGAAGTTGGCAACATTGCAGATTTTTAGGGATTTTTAAGAAAATTTTAAAATTCCCCAACATATTTTGTTACCATCTTTAGAGACAACTGTTGTCTTTGCCTCTGCGCCACCTTCTACCTCTGCACCTTCTGCTATATTGTTGTTATTTGGTACATTAGTGTTTTTATTTTTTCGTGTTATTTTATTTTATCGATAAAATGGAAAATGTTGAAAAAAAGAGAATGAGGTCGACTTATTTTACTATTAACGAATACTTTAATTATAAATTTAGTGGCTAAATACAAACACATTATTGAAAATAAACAAACCAACGCAAGTAGTTTTTTAATTGGAAAACCGAAATCAATTATTTTCAAAATTTCAAAATCATCTTCATAAATATATTCATCATCATTTCCATTTAAGAAAGCCAACTTATTAACCAAGAGTTAAAAAAAATCATATTGAACAACTTTTTTTAAAACTCTAGGAATTAATTTAAATCGCTGGGTAATTCCTGAATGTTGACGGATCATTTTAGTTCCGTAGTAGTATGATTTAGTTTGGGGTTAAAATTCGGTACAATGAAGTAATCCCGGATTAACGAAATTTAGTCTATTTTACTAATTAAACAGAAGATGTAAAATCTGAGAGAAAACTTTCGATAGCAGAAGTTGAAGTAGTATGAGATTATAGTTGAGGGTGGCTGTTGTTTTAAAAAAGTAATTAGTTAATTACGCTTTTAATTAAATAAAACTAAAATCGTCAATTTCAGTTTTTCCCAAATATCTCGGTCCTGATATTTTAATTTTGAAAAAAACTTCTTTTTCCCCAATTGTGTTCAATTAAATTCGCGCCAGTCTGCATCTATAGTTTTTGGTGACCCTTGGCACTGAAAATCAATCCCATAAATTATCTTGATCTGAGGTATCTGTGTACCAAATATGAAGTCAATCTGATGTCTAGAACGGAAGATATCGTGTTGACAGATACGCAGACACAGACAGACGGGATTACGATATTATTAATTTTCTGCTCCGTTAAAAATTTTTGTATTTTTTTTTAAATATAATTATGTGGTGATCTTGTATTTTGTAATATCAATTCCTGCTTTTCTTTCGTTCTTTCCAGCGGCCCTTTATTAGATCTTTAGAAAAATAATCACTTGAATCATTAGTTTTAAGCAATTTTCTATTGTTGTAAAAAATGCAAAAACACAGTGCACCACCAAGATAAAGCTGAAGGGTCTTGTTATTGACACTTGAGATTTTTTTATGAACAAAACTTGTGGAGTTTAAAATAGTGTATTATGTACCAAGGGACTAAAGTGCCACTTTTAATAGCGAGATTAAAACGCATTTTAGTCTCGTGGTACATACCCTATTTTTTGCACCGTGAGGACTAAAACTAAAAATTCATATAGCAATTATGTGAAACTTGGGAGTAAAATATTTTGGTACCAAGAGAGGAAAAGTGGGACTTTAGTCCCTAAAATAAGGGAGTAAAATTCATCTTTTAGTCCCTGCGGTTTTGAGGTCACCTGAATCCATTTCTACCATTTTTAGCATGATGTCTGTCTGTCTGTGTGTATGTTCGTGTGTGTGTGTGTGTCTGTGTGATTTAGGTGAAATTTTATATACATATTTAGGGTAGCAAACAAACGACCGAACATTTAATTTTTCACTACTTGAATTAAAGTATAACGACCTTGAAGTTCATAACTTAAAGATTTTGATTGATTATTGGTTTGAGAAATATTTAAATATTCTTAATTAAAAAATGTAGAATTGGCGACATTAATATTAAAATTTTTGGTGAAGGGCTTTCATGAAAATGTTCCTCGACTTGGAAATATTCGAATTTTTTTCGACGTGGCCTCCATTGAAAATATTTAAATTTGTAGAACCTAAAATAGTATTTTTAAATTAACAATTATTGTTGATATGAGAGATGTGAAGTTTCTAATATTTTTTACATTATTTTTGTTTTTGCAGAAGTGCATAATTTTATTTTAAATTTAAAATACCTAAAACAATTTCACAATTAGCATGACGCACTGGTACTTTGTCTAATAATCTTAGAGCTTATCCCGCTAAAATAGTCGCTAAATAGAAATATCCAGGTTTCCAAATTTTATATTTTTTGTTATTAAAAAATAAATCTATAATGAAACTGGATTATCCATTCCCAAATGTGGTATAGTGTATCAAAGGAGAAAGAAACTCGAAGTCGATACCGTATGGAATTTTTAATAACAGTATATATAAATTTGGCAATTTCAAACAACTTGAAAAAGTGCCAAAAAAATTTTTTCGCAACATGTTTCGGTAATAGGCCATCTTCAGGCGCTACAAATTACAATAGTATAAATAATAATGATATAGAAAATAAACGGATATTTAAACTTATTAACATAATATAAGTTTAAATATCCGTCTATTTTCTATATCATTATTATTTATACTATTGTAATATGTAGCACCTGAAGATGGACTATGGGCGAAACATGTTGCAAAAAAAAATTTTTGGCACTTTTTCAAGTTGTTTGAAATTGCCAAATTTATATATACCTACTGTTATTAAATTTCATGTGGTATCTACTTCGAGTTTCTTTCTCCTTTGAAATCTATAAAGGTTTGAAATTACTCGAAAATGTAAGTATTTGAATATTAGGCAGAGTAATTAATAGTTTTTTTAATTGTTGTCCTTTATTCCAATATACTGGCTTTACATTTATTTTTCTGAAATATTAATAAACTGAAATTTGTTTGAACTAACTTAAATTTGTGTATATTTTTATTTCCAAAGAGCAGCGAGGAAAATCCAAGCAACAGAAAACAATACATTTTAATAACCGTTCGCTAAACTAAATTTTCCGGTAAATTTTCCCGATTGCATTGGAACATCCATTGAATAAATCATAAGTTTCCCGAAATAAATCAACATCAGAATTAATCTTGAAGTCGTTTGTATTTTACCGTAACTTTCCGTCTACTAATTTTCCACAAAAACAAATTTAACATTTTCGCAAAATTATACGGAAGGAAAGATAGGTAAAGAGGAGAAGGTAAAAGGGGCGGTGAGGAGGGGAGCGTCGGTTAGGATGGAGAACATTATCTAAATAGCGTTAGGTGTTGATACAATGAAGCTTTCATAATTAATTAAGTCCATAATTAAACTACGCGGGCGCTTCGGTAATTAGTACCCTTATTAGGGACGAGCGGAATATTTAGAACAACACAGAACACCAGGGAACCGCACAGGACCGGCATTTAATATTACACTGACAATACGTATGAAATAATTTAGATTTACCGCTTCATATTACTTAACATATTTGAATATTTTTTCATTAAATTATATTATTCTAGGATGACACAAGATTATGACAGCTGTCATTTAAATAACATATAGTTACCTTTTATCTACCTATACCATAAGAGTCTATCAAATTTGATAAAACAGTGCCATATAGAGTATTGCAAAGAACTTTTTAAACCTCTATTATTCTCTTTATACATAAACGACTTACTAATTCAAAATTCCCTTAAAACGATTTACGTTTTTTCGTAGATAAACATAGCAATTTAAATTATAATATTAATTTTTTATTGATTATTTATTCTTCATTTATCGTTATACTCATTTGGATGTCGGATCTTCTGTTCTTCTTATCTTTTCCATATCTTCCGGTCCCTGGTCGCTTCATTTATTTCCGTTATGTCGGTTTTCCTCGGATGTCCCCTCCGTTTTAATTCTATAACTTTTTTACTAAACTGTTTGGGTTTTCTCTTTTACCATAGTATACTAATTCAGTTGTCTTCTGGTTACTTTAGAGTTTATTTGTTCTTGGTTAAGTTGTTACTAGTTATGATCGAATCTAGTTTTGTTTTTCCTGTTATTTCGGAATTTCTGCTACATTTATACTTCCGTTTATTTTACCATTTATGGACTATGTCCTAAGCCCCCTATCGACGCTCGAACATGTTGGTCGAGCATGTTGGGATCGAGCGACTCGTCCGACATATGCGATCGTAATTGTGCTCGCTTCCAACATGCTAGACAGATATGTTGGGTTCGACGCTCGGTTTTATAAATATCTCCAACTTCTCGCCCAACATGTTGAACAGTGAATGAATAAACATTGAGTGGATCGCCTGACAATGTGGCAACGCGTCCAAGTAACTCTTGAAACGTTTCCTCATTCAGCCGAAAATGGTTTTGGAAATCTTGTAGATCATTTAGTGGCCAGTTCTGCGAGCAAAGACATGATTGAATTTGTTTCGCTGTAAGTAAATAATCTACACCACTACTGTCCCAAGTACAGGGAATTCAACGTGTTAGAGAGAGAGAGAGGTATTGTAAATTCAGGGTGTCAGAAAGAGAGAGCGCTATGACGTCACACCTATCATCACGTCGATACAGAGAAGCATTACGATGATAACGAAATCCCTAGTCCAAGCGTAATATGAGTTGCCAAATGGGCATTAGTTAATATCTCCGTTGCTATTGTTCCGATTTAAACGCGGGAAACGGTGATGTATTTAAAATATGATGTAGAATAAATGAATATAAAAAAATCCTGCACAATGGCATCGCTAAAGGGGCAATGCCAAACACACTGCCGTTTCCCGCATTTAAATCGGACCAATAGTAACGGATATATTAACTAATGCCCTTTTGGCAAGTCATATTACGCTTGGACTAGGGATTTCGTTATCATCGTAACACATATCTGCATCGACGTGATGATAGGTGTGACTATCTCTTTCTGACACGCTGAATTTACAATACCTCTCTCTAACAAGTTGAATTCCCTATACCAGGGCCAGTAGTGGTGTAGACTATCTACTGGTGTAACAGACAATGCTTAGCCCAAAGACGAGGTGCTTTCCTCTTTTTCTTTTCATATACAAACATTAAAGGACCACATAAAGATATTGCTACGTTGAAATCCACCGCAATGCTAATATTGGAACAACATGCTCGATACTAAGTTCGACTGTGTATGAAGTGTGTACATATATTGGGTTTGGTATTGGGTTGGGTGTCTTGTACAAGGTTGGCCATCATGTTCGACAGTCAATGGGCAGCTTACAAACGTTTAAACTAACGTTTGCGTAGTTATTGATAGAGTAGATATACTACAGGTTTTCTACCGCCACTATATGGAATTAAATGTGTTAGAGTGAGAGGATGCTGACAGATCTGCCGTATCTTCCGGACATGAAGACCAGTTCAGATGTATCTGGTCTAGTGTTCAAGTCTGTCAGATCCTTCTGCCCTGTTAGCATTTTCTCACTCTAACACATTGAATTCCGAATAGTGGCAGTAGATAGCCTGTACTATATCTACTTGATAGATTAATCCATCTACCTTTAACTATGTTAGTTTCAATTTTTTTTCTTGCATTCTTAAGTATCCGATCCATAGCAATTATCAAAAGTAGCGAAATTATTATTATTATATTATAAATTCGTCAATCCTCTTATCATTTATTTGTAGTAAAAAAATTTTTAACCATTTAAAATACACGTAATTTTGAGACACAAGAAGTATCTTTCTGTATGTTATGAGATCGTCAAATTTGACTATTAGTAGGGAAGCAAAAAATTTTTAAATCATTATTTTTCTGATAACCGAAAAATCTTAAAAAAAAGGAAAACCGAAAAAATTGGAAAAAATCTGAATGAAAAGCTAAAAAAACTAAAAAATACCAAAAAAACGGCTTTATGTTTTCACTTTTTTAAAAATTTTTTAGTTGGTTACAATTTAACTTTTTTTCGGTTTTTTGCGATTTTTATTTTTTTTCCTTTTTCCCCATTTTTACTGTTTATTCCTGTTTTTTCCTATTTTTTCACTATTTTTTACTATTTGTTCATGCTTTTTGTATTTTATCCATTTTTATTATTTTTCCATATTCTTTCTTAATTTTCTCTGTTTTTTCCTGTTTTTCCTATTTTCTCCTGTTTTTCCTATTTTCTCTATTTTTTTCCATTATTTGCTGTTTTTCCCATTTTTCCTGTTTCTCTTTATTTTACGTATTTTCCCCTATTTTTTCCTTTTTTCTATTATCTTCCATTTTTCAGTTTTTTACCATTTTTTTCTGTTTTTTTCACAAAAAGAAATTTATTTACCGGCCGAAGAGTACTTTAATAAGCCAAAAGAACCGGTCCGGCAGTTAGCCATTTAGATTTTAGCGATATCCCATGATTTATACGAGAAAAACTGCTAAAAAAATGTTTTGACGACACTATAGTCCTAGTCTTATAATTGTCTTTCTGGTAATCATTAAAAAAATATATTCTACTGAGTGTATTTTTTATTCTGATACAATTTTATGTTATTAATCTAATTTTAATATACGGAATTTTTGTTTTGTACCTTTTTCAAAATTTTAAGCTGAATCACAAGTGTATGTGGTGAAAATGAATTAAAAATAAGATATTACACAGGAAGAGGAAAATATTTACCACATTTCTTATTACTAATTTTTTTATGAAATTTAAAATTTTTTCTGTTGAATATTTTATTCCTAAATATTCCAGTTATTTGAGTGTTTGAAACGCACCTGAAACCGTATCTGCGCCGCCGGAGAGACCCAACAATTTTAATTAACGCCGTGCAATTAATAATTAGCAGCTATTCCTTGCACGGTAAGCGAGGAGCTTTTTAAACTAAACTAATTCCAAATGGAATAACTGAGTTTTTACTACAAAGATTTTTGCGTCTTTCGCGATTCCCTTGCTTTTTCAATAATTAAAATTAGACCGAGAATTAGATAATTGGAATTAAAAGTGTTTTTTAATTAAAACAAGGTTTAAAAATGGAAATTACGACATTATTGGAGAAAACATTTTTTTGTCATTCAAAAAACGACTTACTATAACGATATATGCTAAGACATAAAACTTTTATTTAGGCATTTTTTTTTCATTAAAGTGTTTAAATAATACCAATTTTTTTTTAAATTTTTAAATTATTATTAAGTTACATTAAAATATTTTTATATTTTAAATTACAGCTGCGTTGTTTAAATCTTTTTGAATAACTAACATTTTTGACAGAATGTCATTTGCGTATACGTGAAATACTATAAATATTAAATTAAAAGGACTAACGTGAGAGCCTTATGGTACTCCTAAGGGAATATTTTTATAACTTAGTTTAACTTTATTATTGTAATAGTAAAATTTTCTAGCAGTATATTTAATTTTTTATATTTTTTCTATTTTTTTTATTTTTTCAATTTTGGACTTGATCTAGGTGAGTCTTTATTAACATAGATTAATTACTATTTCGTTTTTATTAGAGTAATATTTATAGTAACTACTCGCGCCTTCATTTTTATGTGAACGCGTAATAACGGTACATTTCACGGCACGATTATAATCATTATTATTGGTTTTTGGATTTCGTTTATTCGAACGTAGCAGCAGGCCGAATATGACATCGAATATCGTGCGCGATGATCTTGTAGTGTAATTGGATGTTTTTGGTCACTTGACGGCCAGAATTTATTTGATTGGTCATGGACATTTTGGCGACCTGATTTGCTCGGAGAGGAAGGGAACCCCGTTGGTTCACCATTCCTAGTGGTGGTTTATTGATTCCTCGTGGTTAATTAGGCGATAAAGTCTTTTGGTTGACAAGTGTCAAAAGTCAAAATTATTTCTCTAACTGTCACCTGCCAAAAACCAAAAAATGTCAAAGTTTGAAACTTTAACATTAAATATCAGAAAAAGTATTGATCTGGATACTCGCCGGAAAGTTTTGTGGCGACATAACCGATTTTTTTGTTTTTTTATTTTTTTTAAAGTACTCTTTATTGTTACAGACGACAAACAGCCGAAGAACGTGAAGCTGAACGACAAGCAGCGAATAGACTAATGCTGTCCCTTCAAGCCGAAGCCATATCCAAGGGATACATGAGCGAAGGTCCTCCACCTCAACCCGGTCCCGGAGATACGGCTCTTAGCGCCCTACAGAACCTTCAGCCTTGGGCCGGTCCTTACAGCGCTCCTCAGCCGGCCCTGGCTGAATCTATGTGTTAAGTGACAAAAAAAGACAAATAGGGGATATTATGATCTCCTCCTGTAAAAATCCACGTGTTATATATACCTATGAAATTATTTAAAACAAAAAAACTATTGTGCAATAATGCGTTTAGTGTTTTTTGTATACATTGTATCCTAATTTCGACAGGAATGTATTGATATCTTTTTTATTACAAAATATAAAAACGCGGTTAAATAAGAAAAGTTTTAGAGAAATATATGAGCATTTTAGTGTTTCTTAGTTTTTAGAGAAAAACGTTAAACATTAAAATCGCGCATTTTCCAAAGTCCTCAATTTAAAAAAAAATACTGTCATTTTAAATAGATATTCAACGGTAATATACCAAGACGTTGATAAATAGTCGGCTATTTTTGTTGCGTCTAAATTTCGAGAATATTTTAATATCAGTTTGTAAAAATTATGTCGAATCAAATTGTAAAATATTCGAGTAATTTAGCAGCAACAAAAATAGCAGAGTATTAATCAAAGTATTTGACATTTTTATGTGAGGTATACAAGTGACTATTTCTCTAGGCAGATAGTCACTGCGATATTTGGTCTAGTGAAATAGTCGCTGATATTTGAATCCCATTGGTCAGAATTTTAAAAATTGTGACATTTCATTGGTTGATATAAATCAAGGGAAATAATCATTGAAAGTAGGATACAGTGTATAGTTAAATTAAATAAGGCGGAATTATCTTAAAAAATAATTTACAAAAATGTGCTTTTTATTAAAAAATCAAAATAATATGAAAGAATTAATTGTAATTAATGTCAAAAATTCCAGTGATACTTTAAATACAGTTGGATCAGTATAATTTTGGGTTTACGTTATATTCTTAAATCATAGGCTTGCGATATAAAATTGAATAAGGTATCAAACTTAAATAATAAAAATTATCTGTGTCGCCAAAACTTTCCCGGCTCGGCTGTGGAGGTCATGAATGACAGCTGATTTTCAAGGTTATTCGATAATAAAGATAAAGAAAAATGTAAAAGATGATTATTGATTATATTCATCAATCATTCCTCAATTTCTTCGTTTTTACTTGGAACATCGTACCCTAAATACCTGAATGGGTTTTAGGGCGGAAGGGGCATTTGCATATCAAAATTCAGGCCCACATATTTAATATTTAAAAACTTGTGCATAAAAAAAAGAATCAATGTCGTACTTCTACTGTACCAATTTAAACGAAAAACTAGTACAAGGAATAATCTCTGCTCGATTTTTCAAGACTACGGCCCGGTTCCATCAGCGGAAGAAAGTCCGATTCCAAGAAATGTGAATTTTTCCAATAATTTCTTTTTCAAATTTTTCCATTTTTTTTCAACGAGTTCATGCGATATGGATATCAATCAACGCGTCTTGACTTGCACACACCTTAAAAGAAATCAGTATCGACAAATGTGCTTTCCTTATCGAGATGTCTCGAATAGAAGTTGTACTTTGTATGGCGGGCCCAGGACCCTGGGACCCGGAATAGCTCATCAAAACCGATAACCGAAAGAATTTTCCGGATCGGTCGTGCGCACAGACATCTACACGACGTTTTAAGTCATTTGGAAGAAAAAAAATTCAGTCAAGTTTTTCGATGTCTTGTAGACTTTTCGAGATGTCCACTCTTTTAAATCTGTAATTTTGAAATAAATCATTTTTCCTCACATTTTTTGCTTTTTTGACCAGATAACTCTTCAACGATGCACCCAAAAATAAATGCCGGCCATAGGGCTGTAGAGCATTAAATTCTCTTCAATAATATATATTAATTTACTATTTTATCTAGTTTCCTTAGCATTTCAAATCGTTAGCGCCAAAAAATGTCGATAGCATTGGCAAATCACGATATTTTGTTGTTATGTTTCGACGGCCAAGTAAAAAATACAGGTGAAACCTGCATCTTGAGGTGGTATGTATGAGGCTCCAGCTAAAGAGGTCTCCCTCCATTCCTACAGGTACAAGTCATTCTTGAAATCGATGGCCACCATCGAGCCTGATATCTCTTGTCTTCCTTCCACCGAGGGAGCAGTAAAACAGCATTCCCTTCGAACATTCCTCTAAGTACAGCTATGGCTGGGAAATAACCTGCCTCCTCAGATGTATGGGTGGAAGATTGAAAACAACTGTCTGATCTCAGTGCACGAAATGATTTTCTGCCCATGCACGAAAGACTAGGCCAGTGAAGTGTAGCTGCAAAAAAGCAAGCCTCAAATGTTCCCCAGAGTGCCAAAATTGCTAGGGTAACTGCCTGAATGGTGTCCCTTAAGTTGACTCCTAATATGTAGAATGACCGTTTTCATACAGGGATCCGATGGAGAAGATATTGGAGAAAAAAAAGATGAAACCGAAGACGAGGATGAAGGTCGTTCCCACCACAAAAGAACAAGAAATTGACTCAATGGTACCTACTGTTGTAATGTTTTATGTTAATTCACTTTTCTATGTCAATAAACTTCGTTTTAATTAAATGGTAGTGATTTATAAAACTATCAAAATGCCTTATAGACACTCATATATGCACAAACATGGTCATAGCAACATATTTTCCTATTAAAATGGTCTAAATCTTCATTAATTAAGTGTGAGGAACCTGGTCAGCTTCTAAAATGAGCATCTGTTGTATTTAGACGCCCGGTACTCACTATATGTACACAATGGTGCATATTTCAGCCAATACGTTGACTGGGAAAGGTGAGAAATTGAAAGATTCATTAGTCGACAGTTGTCGCAAAACTTCAGATTTCACGCTCGGCACTAAAATTGCTTCAACATTTGAAGGAAAATAGATAAAATAGTAAATATATATTTTTGAAGGAAATTTAATGCTTTACAGCCCTATGGCATTCATTTTTTTTGTGCATCGTTGAAGAGTTATCCTGTCAGAAAGAGCAAAAAAGGTGAACCAAAAATGATTTTTCCAAAATTACAGACTTAAATGAGCGGATATCTCGAGAGATCGAAAAAATTGACTGAATAAAACTTGTAGCAAATTTAATCAGCTTTCATTTTGTATCAAATTGTCATGTTGCTAAGACCGAGAAATAAGCGAAAAACCGAAAAATGGAAACTTCAACCCCCCTCCCCCAAGTGCTCAAGGGCTACGGGCTAACTAGTCCTAAACAAAGTTACGAAGTCAAATATTGTGTTTCCAACATTCCCCTCTGTACTTTTTCTTTGTCTGGACTTTTACACAATGATACCTGAATATACTAAATATTAACAAGACATTAATTTAAAAATATCAAACAAATATGAAAATAATGAAGCAAATTAAATAATGGAATTACAAATAAAAATCAATGTATCACTTCAACCTAACTATTAACGAAATAAAAACAAAATATTATCCATACTCAAATGTGGTAAAGTATTCAATAAAGAATAAAACAATTCGAAGTCATACCACAAATAATTTAATAGTGACGAAACGTCTAAAAGTCAAATAGCGACATGTTTCGGTCTACACGACCATCGTCAGGCCTATAAAAAAATAATGTGAAGAGACATTAAAAAAATTAAAATGTAATATTATAACTTACAAATTAGATCCAAAGCGTTGATAAAATTTAAAAAAACTATTGCGTAAAGTAAAATAAAATTTTAAAAATAACTTTTTTTACATGTGCAATACATTTTTTGCAATATCCTTATGTTTCTTATCTTGCCAAGGTTCTATGTGCCAGAATTCAACTGGTTAACTTCAAGATTTTGGAAAATAGCTTGTTAACCTCTTGCATACGAAATCTATTTTTGTACATAAAAATTATGGTAGTAGAAAAAATATTGTATGCAACTAGTGTGTTTACACACTTATTGCATAAATAACTATTTATATACTTAACACAAACTAATTAATTACGGAAAAAATTTTTTTACAAAATTAACTCCATATGAGTTATTTAAAACCCATTTGAGTTAGATACAATCGAAATGTATCCCTGATGCACTTAAAATTAAAATTAAATTAACAAATTAACTAATGCTGCGTAATAAGTACCATGCATTAATGGCTGACTAAAAAGTAAAAAGCCAAGAATGTCAATTGACATTTATAATATAAAAAAAATTTCCCGTAATTAATTAGTTTGTGTTAAGTATATAAAAATAATTTTTTCCACAATGTAACTCGTCACAATCATATTTTATAATTTTTTAAATTTTATCAACGCTTTGGATCCAATTTGTAAGTTATAATATTACATTTTAATTTTTTTAATGTCTCTTCACATTGTCAATTTTTTTATAGGCCTGATGATGGTCGTGTAGACCGAAGCATGTCCCTATTTGATTTTTAGACGTTTCGTCACTATTAAATTATTTGTGGTATGACTTCGAGTTGTTTTATTCTTTATTAACGAAATAATTTAACCTGTATTTAAATTAATGATGGAACTTCGAGATCCGAGATTAGCTTTTCCTTGTTTCACTTTGTAAATAACTCACCTTTGGCGATTTGACGTTTTTGTCAAAAAAGTTTCAGGACAATATTGACAATCTAGGCAAATAATATTTTTATGAATTATTTTTTGTGGAATGTACTTAAATACTTAAGTAATTATACATTTTTATTTTTCAATTCATATAGCGATCTGCTAAAATGAGGAAAATAGAATGTAATGTTGACTGATTATTTAAGTTATTGGTTATAATAATCCAACTATAAGTGAGGAAGGATTTCACTTGTCACTAAATAAAAATGGTGAATAAAACCACGGTTCATTAATTATTCAATAAAATTAAAAGAACAATATTAAGATTGTTTTTTACGGTTTTTGTCAATTTTTATTGAAGTATAACCAAAATCCAATTTAATTTATAATTTCTATATTAGCTGGGCTAATCTTTTGTAACGGATGTTTTAGACCAGAAATAAATAATTATGTGTTCATATTTGATCATTTTTTTGGTAATATTTGGTTTTATTGAATAATTTAACATGATTTTTATTCATTGGAGCATGTAATTTTTATATTATTTTTAATGTTTTTTTTTTATAAATAACAACCTCAAGAATGTTTATTTTATAATAAAATTTAATTGTATATAGTGTCAAAAATGTTGATAAAAAGCACAATTATTATATATTTTTTTAAATTATTCCGCCAAATCTCTTGTAAATATGTTTTTAAAATAGTTGATAAATAGTTCCCAAAGACAGATTACGAACTGTACAAAATAGTTTTAAGTGAGTGAAAAAATAAAAGGACAATCGTGATGGGATACTAAAAATCCGTACTTAATATAGCAGTGACTAGTCATACGTTAGCCGTAAGTGTAAAAAGTAATTATAATATTTCGATAAAAGTAATTTTTAAAAAGATAACAAATTTTGGCTTTCGTATGACTTTTAACTAAGCAACTAAAGCAATTGTATTCTTTGTAATTAAAGAAAAAAGTAGTGTGATCTGAATGTATAATAAAAGTCCTTACTGTAGATAATTTGCTTTATTACTGTAAGCACTAGATATAATGTCATTAAAAATAAAAAAGACTAAGACATTTATTACTTTGTTTAATTGAATGTTGCATGCATGCAGAAACCCCTCCCATTTAGGTATAAAACAGTCATTTGCATTTTTAATTTGTCTAGGGGGTCTCTTATAATTATCTTGTTTTCTGTAATAATGAAATTATCGATAATTCAATTGTCCGACAATCATTAAAATTTTAACGTTTTCTAGGAGGGATTCGATGAGTCTAGTTGGCAACATTATATCTACACTCTCATTATGGGAATAAATCTTTAAGATACACATGCTAATTTTAATAACAACAAATAATCTATTTTATTGATGTTATTTTTCCTTTCATACAAGTTGCTTGAAAAAATTAAATATTTTTTAATAAAAATTCTTAAAATTTTTGATTTTGTGGAACTGGAGTAAATAGTAAATAGTAAAAGTATTTTTCAAACGAATGACCAATCCTACATGTCCTTATTACTGAAAACATTAGTCTTGCATTTTTTATTATTTTCTAGGTTTTTCTTTTAATGATAATATATTTTCCATTTTGACGAGATTCATCATTAAAAATGCCAAATATTCAAAACAAATTTCAAGGTAAAATTACAAAAGTTTAATACCATTTGCACTGCTAAATTAATAAAATATTTAGAGTGACACAAATTCAGATATGGTATAAAGACAATTTTTACGTAAAACTGTAAAAATAATGCCCTTATGAGAAGACAACTAAGAGACAACGAAATGACGAAAAGAACAAAAGTCAGAAACGGTAGGAAATATATAAGAAAGAAAACAAGAAGAAAACGTTCATAAAGATGAGAAAATATGCAGAGATAAATCCGTGTAAAGGCACATTAAAGACACGAAAAAAACAATCTCAAAAAATAACGAAAAATGAAATAGAAAAATTGATGATTGGTTGCACTATTAACACTCAAAGATTAGAACCGAAACTAAGCAAAAAGGCACTACATGTCTTTTAAAACAGTGAAGAAACAGACATTGAAAAATAAAAAGAAATAGACTCATGCAAAATAATTTCAAAAAAGAGATAAGCATAAATAGACAAAAGTTATTAATTTATGAGCTAAATGAAATCTGACAGTTGAAGAAATAATTTTGACTGTTCTGTGCACCTATTCTTGAAAATCAGGGAGTAGAAATTAAAATAGAAATAGGCGTGGCTCCCTGAAATGTAAAATAACGATATTCTTGAAATATTTCGATGGAAATATGTGGGACGTTTATTCTCCCAGGGAGTATAAAACTTCTATTGGTCATTAGCGAGTGAAATTTGTAGGGAGTAGAAATTTATTTGAAACATTAACCTAACTATTTAATCTGTCGGTCCGATTTATTTTGTTTGTATTTCGTGTCTTTATTTTCACGAGTTTTGGTATACAATTTAAAATTGTGGCCAGCTCAGACCAGAGGGCTTTTCACTGAGCCCGGTGAATGTGGGGGTAAATGTGCCCGAATACATATGTGGTCGTTGTGAAATGTAATCGACCAGCATTTCTTTTTGTGTTTTGTTAATGTTTTTTTTTAATACGACACCGGTCCATATATAATACATTACAGTTATGTCAAAGAATACGATAGGTATTCTTTGGTTATGTCTTATGTCACATGGCTGTCAGACATTGCTGCGATTGGATAAAATTGAATTTCAACACTTGGCAACTATGTGCGTATTTTCACTCACTCCTTTTTTTCAAGAATAAGGTATCTTTGTACAGAGAGAAAAAGCTGGGGGTAGAAAAAGTAGGGAGCTACTTTGGGAGTAACTTTTCTCTTGATTTCAAGAATAGGTACACTGAATAGAGTTTTTCAAGTGCTTTCAAATGACTTATTGCATCTGCCATTTTTTGATAGTGACACTTCCGTAACCGTAACCCAAACCCATTACCAAATTTCAGCTCAATCGGATTAAACATGTGGCCTCTATCATGGAAGAATACAGACAGACAGACAGACTTCCATCTGGAAATGGTCTTAATCATCTCAGGTGACCTCAAAATCGATATTTCCATCTTTATCTCGAAAGTTTTTTTAGGTCGATCACAATACTGGGCCGGGAAAGTAAAAAAAGCAAAAAAGATAAGAAAAACAGAAAGAAAGTGTAGAAAAATGGAAACCGATCAGATAACAGAAAGTAAAGAAAGCAAAACCGTAAGAGGATCGCCACCAAGTGTTGAATAATTCCAAGAGGCACGACTACAACAGGCAAACAGACAGATAAATTTATTAGTTTTAAAGGATTATTTCGCGAAACTAAATTAAAAAAGAACTTCTAGAAATGGTAATAAATCCCATTAAAGTACTAAAGCTACGAAGCGGATTTGAATCCAAGAAATTACTTCATGGTCGACGTAGAAAATAAAGAAGAAAAACAGAACACCAAAAGAAGACGAGAAATAATGACACAATGGTTTCATCATGACCAAATCATGTACCCAAGTGATGAAAGATGCGTAATTTACGGAGACAGATACAGAGCAAAAGACAATAAAAGTCGAGAAGACCATTTGTGAAATTGCGCAGGAGATAAGGCCATCTGGAAAAGTACAAAGGATCTCAAAAAAACAAAACGCATAAGGAACAGAAAATCCACAACCCAATTTAAAACAACGCCCGGTATTGAAACCGTCAACTATGAAGATATTGCGCAGATCCTGAAATTCGTCGTAATCCGCCCATCATGCGCGACTTTACCTCATTCTGGATACGATGATAATATTGCGCAGATTCCGAAATTCGCCGTACTCCGCCCAATAATGCGCTTAGTTGGCGGGTATAATATAAGCTACAGCAGCGTAACAAGTATATAGAAAATAATCAGCATTTTAATCTCCTCTGTATGCAATAAAAAATAAAAAATAATCCGTTACTACAAAAGTAGACTATATCTTATTTTAAAGAAACTGCTGGCAATTTAATTGCTAGCCTATGTTAAATAATAATAAAGCATGTGTATCGGCCCATTTTCACTGTAAATTCCAGGCTTGAAAAATATAGAAATGTTTCTAGTTTTCAAGGTTATTCACAAGCAACTATGCGTATTTTAGTGATTTTAGATTTTGACAACATAATTATTGTGTTGGTGGTTCTGTATAATGGCCGACTATAAATTAAAAGAAGAATCATTAACCATACCATGAAGACTTTACAAGAAGTACGAACTCAAATGGGAGAATGGCAAAATATGTACGTTATAAATCGTACTAATTAATATAATAATGCAATGTCAAATGTCAATAGTCATAAAAGTATTGGAACACTTAGTTTAACATTAAAATGAAAGCCGGCACCAGATTTTATTTCATATTGGTATATTTTTATAGGATGTAGAATAGTAGATTCTGTCACAAGGTTAGAATGAAAAATTCGACACGAGTGGAAAATTCCGAACGCGAGCGAAAGCGAGTGTGAGGAACCACGAGTGTCGAATTTTTTCATTCTGACCGAGTAACAGACTATATTTTCTCCACGATCAAAAAGTATAAATCAAAATTTAATTAAATCTGAACACAAGTTATTTGTTGACATATTTGTATTACATTGTATTAATATTTATAGTGCTGTGATACACTTACCGATATTAAAATCTGGTGCATTGGTGTTCTTTCATAATTTGCAATTTCAGATATTATTAAATTCTATATCTACTTCACTTGATTTTTCACTCATTATTTTGTTTGAATTAAAACTTGTTTGAAAATAATTATTACCGTCGCCATTTTATATCTGACAGTGACACTTTTGAAATCCAGGGCAATCCATATTGTTTATTTCGATTACAGAAAATCCATTCTTTACCTTGATAAAGAATGAAAATACATGCAAAATGCATAAGAGGCAAGTATTATAGAATAAATATTCAGACTCTAGAGTGTGAATGTTTACATTCTATTATTAAAAATGATTTCAGAATTCATACATTCAGTAATGGTCGTGGAGAAAATATTATAATTAACTCATAAAATTGGTCATATAGTTTAAAATACCCTGTAAAACCAAGTAGATAATGAAAAAATGGTATTGAATCAATAGTCTAGTCAATAAGTGCTTTTTTGTCAAACTGTTTTCTCCGCCTACGAAAAATATTAACGTGGTGTCATTCGATTCGGAATAGCGTGATGATGATTTTTGAAAAAAATTAAGAGCCGTTTGCAGAAATTGCAACAGTTATAAACAATTAACTGCGAAAAAAATCGGGTTTGGGTTTTTGCAAATGTTTAAAAAAATATTTGATATTTTTTCAAATTTGAGAAAAGGTTCAAAAAGGAGGAAATTTACCAAAAAAAAATATACCTCCCGGAACTGTAGGACCAATATTTATAATTTTCCCAGGCAGCTGAAAACGGGGATTCCGGCTTGAGTAAGCGCTGCCCACTTTGGACCTTTAATGAATAAATATTATTTAAACTTTTTAAATATGAAAATTAAAAATTGAAAAAATTCAGGCAGCTACTGGATAGATTTATGAACAATAATCCGCGGTCAAAAAATGTTTATCGCGATTTTTCCATTAATTATGCATTAGTTAATTAACAATTTTTTTCCGATTTGAACATGAACATTGTAAGTGCGATAATTGTTAAATAACAAATATGATTTTTTTTTCTCTTTTGAACCTATTTTTGAAATGTCTCAGAAGAGATTCCCGTTGGAAAAATTAAAAAATTGTTATTTTTCACTTGTTATTACCAATTTACTTATGTTAAAAATTAAAAAGTTTCATTAATCATTGAAAAGAAATTTTTTAATTTTTTTATTACTCTTGATTATTTTTTTGATGATCAGAAGTTACATAAAAATGATTTTTAAATTTTTTTATTTCTTATTGTTCACAAAAATTGTTGTAAACAAATGCGTTGTTTATAAGATAATTTAAAATTTTTTTTACTGCTTAAAAACGTATTTGTTAATTAACAATTTTTTTCTATCCCCTGTAATAAGAAATCATTTTTTTAGATAATTTATGTTGTTCTTTGATAACTAAAAATTGTTTTTATTTAAATTTTCATTGCTTATTTAATAAACAATTTGTTATAATCAATTAAATTTTTTCTATATATTTTTTTTCTTTTTCTATATAATGAAACAAAAACAACCAAGTGTTATTTTTTGAGAAAAATTATTGATATGGTAGAAAAAAATTGTTAATTCACAAAAAAATTTTTAAGGGACGATTTTTTTTAAATCATAATTTGCATCAAAGATTATGTTTCTAAAAAAAATTTAAATTATCTCATAAACAACGCATTTGTTTATAACAATTTTGTAAACAATAGAAAATAAAAATTTCAAAAAATCATTTTCATGTGACTTCTGATCATAAAAAAATTTTTCAATGATTAATCAATCTTTTTAATTTTTAAAATAAGTAAATTGTTAATAACAAAGTGAACAATAACAATTTTTTAATTTTTCCAACGGGAATCTCTTCTGAGACCTTTCAAAAATAGGTCCAAAAAAGGAAAAAAAATCCGATTTCGGTACTCTGAGAAAATTATAAATATTGGTCGTATACAGTTCCGGGAGGTATAGTTTTTTTTGGGTAAATTTAAAAGTCTTTATTGAATCTTTTTCAAATATGAAAAATGTCAAACAGTTTTTGAGATATTTGCAAAAAATCAAACCCTTTTTTTAGTAAATTTTTTATAACTTTTGCAATCTTTTCAAGCGGCTCTTGAATTTTCTCAAAAATCATCAACACGCTATTACGAATAGAATGTCATCTCGTTCATATTTTTGGGAGGCGGAGAAAAAGTTTGACCCAAAAAGCACTTGTTGACTAGACTACAAATTTTAAAATGAAATACAGATGTAAAAAACTTTTATCTGACTTAATTTTAAAATTTAGAAATTTTCACATTTTTGGTAATGGTATTTTCTATAATTAATTGATAAATCGGACTTTGTAATCCTGTAGAATTTTAAAGATAACTTAGAATTGAATATAGATTATTGCAGATTTTGATAAAAATATTGGTTTTTTGATAACACATCGGCCTCCGTGGCGCAATTGGCTAGCGCGTTCGGCTGTTAACCGAAAGGTTGGTGGTTCGAGCCCACCCGGGGGCGATAGATTTTTTGTTTTTAAGATTAACAAAAAAATAAATCAGTTAATAATATCAAAAAATGGGTAAGAATTTCATTCTAAATAAATTCCTTAATAATCTAGAAATAAGATATAATAAAAAATTAAATAAATTATAAAATGGTTCAAAACTGAAAAATACGAAAGCATGTTCTTATTATATATCTAAAAGTGGAAGGCAAAAATATTAAAAAATAAACACATTGCTAAAAAAACATGATACAAGTGTTAAAAATTGCATTTATTTTTTTAGGTGACACAAACGTAGCGAGTTGCGCAGCCCCACGAATAAAATAAAATTAATTTTAACATATTTTTCTCAGGCAATTTTAGTTCTATGAATACCCATAATAAGTTTTAAAATGTTTTATTTTCATTTAATACTTCCTTAAAAAGTTTGTAATTTTGTTGAAAAACGACCTTTTATTTAAAAAAAATTAGTGGAATAAAATGCCACTTTTGAGACTAAAAAAAAAATACTAAAAAATCTACTTTTAATAGTGTTTGAAGAAAAATATATTTAGATAAATGACTACTGATAGCGATAACGATATTGAAATTTAATATAATTTTCATTATCAATTTTAATTATTATATTTATGATTAAATATCGGCCTCCGTGGCGCAATTGGCTAGCGCGTTCGGCTGTTAACCGAAAGGTTGGTGGTTCGAGCCCACCCGGGGGCGAAGTCTTTTTAGTTTTTAAGAAAAAATAATCCAAACCCAATGTAATAACATATAAAAGTTAATAATTTGATTGTAAATCAATTCATTCAAGGTTACAAAAAACAGAAAAAACTCACAAAACCAATAAAAAATACGAAAGCGTCTTTTTACACACATTAATACAAATCGGTAAAAATTTGGAATTATATTAAATCAAATCATGTAGTCATTTAATTAAAATTCTAATAAATTAAATATTTATTAGCTAAGGTGCTTGCCAAAAATAACTATGATGTAACTGTTAAAAGTACCATTTATTTTTTGAACTCATACGAACACGGATAAAATAAAATCAATTTTAACATTAGCATTAAAGTAAGCGTAACTTTATTTCATTCTTTTTAATCACAAGTCTCTTTTTGTTTGTTTTTGGGACTTTTTAAATATTCAAAAATAAGCTGGCGGCCATAAAAATAACCCTTATTTGAAACATATCCTACACAACCTCTAAATAAACATATACTGTATTAAGGCATAAACGCCACCCCTTAAGAATCACAAAATAATTGTAGATATTTTTTATTATTATTATTTTTATCTAATTTCACACCAAAACGGATAGTTTACAAAACTAAAGAGATCTTGGGTGTGAGACCCTCCGTTACTGACGCTTCCGTAATATGGTGGCACAAAAAAGCGAACGCAGCTAGGCAACTAGACAAGCGATAGAAAGTAGAATGTCTTCTGATTAGAGCAGCGTTTAGAAGTGGAATAAAAGGCACTGACAGCAACCTACAGGCTGGGTAAAAACGACAAGGGAAGGGAACTTTCAAGGAAAAGATAGCATTACATGATCGCAGAAAAATTAAGAGAAAATCTGGTGCTAACTGTACCATCAGACAGAACGCCTGTCAGCCACAATTTTATGAAACCTTTCAGGCTAAACATACCTGAGAGTGACAGAAAGAATGAGGTCGGGACTCAGAAAAATCAGTCTGGTATACGGATGGTTCCAAAACATGTGATGTTGCGCGAGAATCTTAGTAATAAGAGAATCCACATACTCACACATAGCCAAGAATCCCTTAAAGCAATAAAAAGGGTGGAAATACAATCCAAACCTGTATTGGACTGTCATAAAAACATAAATGCCCTGGCAGAACATAACAAGTTAACTCTTGAGGCATGAGGGCGTAGAAGGAAATGAAGAGGCAACTGCATGGCTGGTAAAGGAGCCAAAAAACCTCTAATTGGACCGCAACCCACATTTGGTATTTCCTACCAACATGTTAAGGGTATGCTGGAGAAACAATTAAAGGACAAACACATGGAATACTGGATGGAACTTTCGGGACTAAAACAGTCCAAAGCACTTATAGAAGGTCCACCTAAGAGCAGAGACAATCTAAATAGACTTAAGTTTAAAACTGCACTTGGTGTTTTGACAAGACAATGCGTGCTCAGAAGACACCTAAATCGCATAGGAGTATCAAATGATTCCCTATGTAGGATATGTGAGGAAGAGTACGAAACCTTCTGTACAGGGAAAAGGAATGGCACTTTGGGGTATAGTATAATGAACCCGAAGAGATAGGGAAACATCAGAACAATTCTGGACTTTGTCAAGAAAACTGGTTTGATGTGAAAACTAGCGGGGCACAATAGGCCTAGAACCTCAGTACAGGTCGGACCTCCCACGACGTCCGATCTTTAACAGTTTTCATAAGTGACAACCAATTACAGAATAGCATCTTAATTAATTCTTAAAAAATCTATAAATTCTTGTTCATCACAAAAGGCTTAAAAATCACTTCTTAATAGATAATATGTATTTGTATTTTATGGGATTTAAAAAATATTTAAGATAACATTTTTTTAGTTTTTTAGGCACAAAATATTTCTATTTATTTTTTGACTGAACACTTTTTTTCATGGTGTTTTAAAAATTTTGTTTTTTGGTAGACACAATTTATTCAAAGGTTTTTTTTTGTAAACACCAATTTTTTTAAGACACAATTTTATTTCAGATTTTAAAATTAATATAAAATTCGTCAATTAAATGGAAAAAATAGTAGGAAAAAATGTTAAATTGTACGTACCTCTTCATTCGTAGATTTATCTCTGGTAGATGGGAGTGGCTGGACTACCGCTAGCTTGGTTAAGTAGATGGGGTAAAAAGCTTTGTCTGGGATGATCGTTATCTCTGCCGATCTATAAAAATATTTGATATAAAACATACCCCTATCAAGAGTAATAATTAAAATATTAAAATATTGACTCCCAGTTAAAAAAAAAAAACAAGACAATATTTTTTCGAAAAGTTTAGGTATTTAATGTAATTTTCATTATCAATTTTAATTATTATTTTTATGATTAAATATCGGCCTCCGTGGCGCAATTGGCTAGCGCGTTCGGCTGTTAACCGAAAGGTTGGTGGTTCGAGCCCACCCGGGGGCGAAATATTTTAATTTTTAAATCGCAGAATGTAAAAAAAATTGAAAAAATAGCGCGCTTATCATAAACCTGTTTTGTCTATTTTTATTGCAATTGGATATTTTGAGTGACCCTACAGTTATTTGTGTACCTAGGCCGGGAATAGTTATTTGATACAAGTGCATGAATTAATGTTAATATTTATCCTGAATAATGTAAGTATGTATTTGTTAATTAAAATAATTAACACCGTGTTTAATAAAAAATTAATAAAAAATAATAACCTTGTTATTTTCGTATTGTAGAAATGTCAAATTTGACAGTAACTTTTGATTTGTCGGACGTTGCTATGGGTAACGGCCGCGAAATACAATTTCGCGGACTGTGTGGAGTCCTCACTTCGCGTACGATTGCACGAAATGGTATATTAAACTATAACTGTATATAAAAGTCTTTAAAACATGCGCGATTTTTCGAGCACGACAGATTGTGTTACTATCTATTATTTTTGATTCACATAAAAATAGTTGGGGTATACAGAATTGGTTTTTGAAACTATGCATTCTGACAATGTGCCATTGATGATTCTTATAAGGTTGAAACATGTATGGTAATGCTTAGACTGCAGACTTTTCACTGTCTTGACACCTGAAAAAGTTTCCACTTTAAACGTTTAAATTTCGTTATCAAGAATATGTTATAATTCTTAAATAGAACCTAAACAAAAGTTAGTACAAATGTAACCTTCAATAAACGTTTATATAACGTTATCAATAACCAGTAAAAACTTTTAATTCGACCATTTAAAAATGGTTTAGGCAACGTAAATCATAAAAAACACCTAAATAAAATACGAAAAATATAAATTTATCATACATTTATATTACTAAACACAGTTAGTTAGTGAATACATAAAAGTAAAAGTTGGGAATTAGGATAAAATTAACGTTGAAGTGAGCGACATTTGACCAAAAAATTAACGTTCCGTCTTGGATTATTTTTTCACTTAAGATGAACAAAATGTGTCCCGTGTATCTTTTTCACTTTTTCGATACACAGCGGTTATGACAGTGTGTATCGAAAAAATACACTGGCGCTTAGTGTGTTAAAAATGAGTTCAAACATTGATTACTTAAACAGTAAAGCGGAATCGCTGTTAATACCACAAAAATCGGAAGACGTTTATGAAATTAAAAAAAACAATTTTGAAAATGTATCCAGTGGCGTAGAAAATTTGAGGCAAAATATTCGGCTATACCCTACTGGCACGCCACAGGCAAAAGATTTTGAAAAAATTGTCTCTTCACAATGAAGGTCGTTGGTCTACTAACTCAGCTGCAAAGTTTCGTTAAAAAATATTTATATTGAAAAAAGTTACAGCTACATACATATGTCTATACTTAAAAATTTCTACATTGTTATATTTAAAATTTTATATAATTTTCTATATAACCTTTTATTTCTAATTCTATTCTTCAATTTACTTAGTTATACCGTGTTCATATTTCCTATGCCTAATTTGTTATAATTTCCTATAGACTTTTAATCGTTTTATTTTTTATTTCTTATATAACAAAATTTTTATGACTTTCTGCAGCTTCTACTTTGATACAATCGCTTTCCTTCCAGTTCTCATTTCCTTTTTTTCTTGTTCTTTTAATATTTAATTTTTACTACGGCCCGCCCACACGTCACCTTTGGTGAAGTTGGTCAAACCATAGTATTGAAATCGTGCAAAAATCTCAAAATTTTTTTTTGCTCTAAATATCTTAAAATGTCATGAAACGTGGAGAAAATTGACTTTTCGCGAAAAAAAATGTCTGTCTGTGTGGATGTCTGTGTGCACGATAACTCGAGAATGGTATGTCCGATTGGGAAAATTCTTTCGGACATCGGCCTGCCTACTAAGTGAAACTTCTATTCGAGATATCTCGATAAGGAAAGAACATTTGTCGATACTGATTTCTTTTAAGGCGTTGTGCAAGTCAAGACGCGTCGATTTATATCCATATCGCATGGGACTCGTTGAAAAAAAATTGAAAAATTTGAAAAAAAAAAATATTTTTGGAAAAATTCTCATTTTTTAGAATCGGACTTTCTTCCGCTGAAAAATCGCCCAGAGATTATTCCTTTTACTAGTTGAAATATGTTTTCAATTTTAAATTTTGCTTACTCTACGTCCATCACCTTTTCTAGAAGGTGTGTATCTTCAAATATCAGGCCATTAAAATTGTTTTTTTTTCATTTCTCATTTGGACCACGCACTGCATCAATGGGAAAATTACTTTCGGTGAATTTGCTCGATTTTTTTTATATATAGTAAATGATTCCATTGCACTAATGCTCTAAATTCAACAGTATAGATTATATAGGGTGCTGAAATTAACTTTTCCAAAATTTCAAATGGCCTTTGTGAAGATACTTTTTCGAATAAAGTGGACAAACTTCGGCGGTAGAATATTTACTTAATTTTAAGACCAAAAGGCTTTAGGAACTCATTTTCTAAATTGACTTCTAAGGATGTTACAGGGTGTTATATATAAAAAAATAACATTTTTTCGTATAACTCCAAAACGCTTTATATTTTTTTTATATTGTAAAAATTAGTGGGTAAACATGTTTGACCCCTATCTACTGTACGTCTATGGTTCAAGATACAGACAGGTAAGTATTACTGTCATATTAAAGTAATTAATCTAGACCGACTCAAAAAATTTCATAAAGAAATATAAAGCCGTTTTGGAGATACAAAAACATGCTATTTTTTTCTGAAAATATAACACACTGTAACTTCGTTAATACTCGATTTAGAGAATGGGCTTATAACGACATATTAACTATGCATTAATTATTCATTTAACCGACACAAATGCACTATAGAGTATAATAATTCCTGCGCACACCACCGGTATACCGGGTTAGTCCATAGATAGCAACTTTTTCAGTGATTTCCAAAAAAATTGAGAGGTGGAATTTAATTTATTTACAGATATTTTACAAGATATCAATGTCAATTCCGATTGATGCACTTGGAATCTCCTAAATCAGACATAATATATAAGATGTTCCATTTTTCATGAAGCCGCACCCGTCCTGCTTATTGATATATCCAAATGCCTGAAATTTCAGATAATTCGGTGACACACTCGATCGTTAATGATGAAAGTTAACTTTGCAGATACATAAAACATACAGAGTCTAACAGGAAATCGAGGTTATTGCTGATGATTTCCGTGAAGTAGTTAAGATTGAGATTAATTTTATTGATGCCGTAAACGTTCCATTTATCACAAATCTTATGAAACATTTTGAACATCTTGCATATAATATGTCAATCTGATTCAGAAAATTCCAACATCTTCAATCGGAATTGATATTGGTATCTTGCAAAATATCTGTAAAAAATTAAATTCCACCGCTTAATTATTAGGAAATTACTGACTCACCCTGTATACCGTTGGTGTGTACAGAAAGTATTATACTCTGTAGTGTATTTGTATCGGCTATATAAATAATCGACGCATAGTTCATTTGTTTTCTATATTGGAAAAAGTATCTTCACAATGGCCATTTGAAATTTTGGAAAGTTAAGGTCAGCACCCTGTATAATCTAAACTGTTGAAATTAGAGCGTTAGTGCAATGAATACATTTGATCAGAATCATGAGTTCTACAATATATACAAAAATTCGATGAAATGTCCCATTGATGCGGTGCGTGGTGCTTTTGACCTTTGATCTTGTCTATTTCTTGTTGTATATTCATGTCATTGTATAAATAAAATGTTTTTCTAATCAAACAAAAAGAGAAAACAAAGAATAAACTACAAATATTAATAATTAAACACTCCGTTTCAAAATGCTTTTTTGACGTTAAAAAAAAGCGCGCGTTAAAACAATCGAATTATCTCATCCCAATTTTAGTCGAAACTCTCCCCACAGACCAATATCATTGCGTAAGTATTGCGTGTACGACCATATATTATTCGAGAGAGAGAAATATTCCTATAAATTAAGTAAGAGAACAACGAGAAGATGAACAAAGGCTTTCAAAATAATTACCGAAAGAAGATCTGGTGCCTCCATAAATAATAAATAAACCGAGTTGTTAGTCACTTGGCGACGAACACCCTCCTTTTTTGATGGCTATGGGCACGAGCATGGAAAATATATCGGCAGTGGCTCATGTTCCGGCAAACTGTGTTACAAAATATTAAACTTTCACTATCGAATCAGCTCTATATATATATTAATTGTCCAATATATGGGAGATTTTAAATTCAGCAATAGACAAGGAAATACATACAGAAACTGGATTTAATCTTCTGAAAATAACCAAATATGGTTAATACTAAGATTCAAAACTGGTAATACTATACAGGGTGTTTCATTGGGAAAGGTCAAACTTTTAACTGTGTATAGTGGACAAAAAGGTGATTCTAAAACCCCCATATGTTGGATTTGTCGCTCTTTATAACCCAGATACAGAGAGCGTTTTATTCATTTCGACCATTTATTTTTTGTTTCATAACTTTTAAATCACCCTGTACATATTTTTTGTATTTGGTACATGTACTCACTCTATTAGGATTAAAAAATGAAAAAGCAAATCCAATGATTTACTTTTAATTTTTGCGCAGATTATTTTGTCCAAAAATTGCTTTCTTTTAGAATTTTTGTGTAACCACTGGAGTCACGACAGGTTTTGATTATTTTTATTTCCGTCTAATTAAAGTTATTTAGCCTAACCTTTAAGTTTAAAAGTTAAATGGGAAAAAAGTTGAATATTATCAAGACAAATTTACTGGTTTTTGAAAAATTTTAATATCAGGTCCGGTTTCAGAGATATTTGACTGTTTTGCTTTTATTTAATTATCACCTTTATTTTTAAAGATAGAAAAAACTTTTTTAATCTTTTTTGTTGAAGACCAAATGCCGTTTAACATAACGTAGTCAGTTTTTCTATACGACGTTTCGTCTTTAAAGAGCATTTCTCAATTTTTGTTTTTAAATACGGAGCTGTACTTTTTATTCTATTTTTGAAAACTCCTTTTTGTTCTCTATTCCAACCATGTATCACACTTATTTTTATTTATTAAATTTCGACAATGAACTGTACTTTAGGATCATTTTCATCTTGAATATTCATAAATCTTTTTGAATAAAATTAATTAAACATTAAGTTATGGGGCATTATTAAATATTTGAATTACATTTTTTTACATAACAGTAATCGGAGAATAAAAAATATAATTTAATCTTCAACTATTGAATTATAACAGGAACATAATAAAATAAAAAATAAAGGTAAAATAAAAACTTTTGTCTCATTTAAACGACCTGGTATTTATTTGTTGTAATTGTAGATTTGTGTATGCATTTTTGTGATTCAATTGTGCTTTTTCCTAGGTGCTAACTTTGTTAAAAAAATTTTCGAAAACATGTTCAAAAGCCAAGTTATTCAAGATGGTTTAAAAATCTTCTGAAATAAAATAAACAGGACAGTACTTACAAAATTTCCCAAAGTACAGTTCATTGTCGAAATTTAATTTAAAAAAAATTAAGTGTGATACATGGTTGGATAGAAAACAAAATAGAGATTTCAAAAATAAAATTAAAAGTACAGGTCCGTATTTAAAAAAAAATGAGGAATGCTCTTTGAAGACCAAACGTTGTGTCGAAAAATTGACTACGCTCTGTTAAACGGTATTTGGTCTTCAACAAAAAAGATTAAAAAAGTTATCTTCTATCTTTAAAAATAAAGGTAATAATTAAATGAAACGAAAATCGTCAATTTTTGGATTTAAGCAAATATCTCGGAAACCGGACATGATATTAAAATTTTTTTAAATCCAGTAAATTTGTATTGAAAATAAGCAACTTTTATCCCATTTAACCAACTTTGTATCTACAACGGTTAACAAAATCCCAATAGTGTACATTGAAATTTTCAACACCCTGTATACAGGGTGGCTTAAAAGTTATGAAGCATAAAAGAAATGGGCAATAGAATCACCTTGGTGTCCCCTAAAATTTTGACGTTTCCCAATGAAATACCCTGTAAATAAAATTTTGATTTTCAGTAGGGTGTGCGAGTTGAAAAATCTCAATCGCCCGTTGCTTGTTACGTTTTTTTCTCCGCTGGTAATACTCAATTTATATTTCATTTCCTACTAGTTTCCACTTCCACTTAAACTCGCTTTTTTTTCGTACGGTCATCTTTTATCGATAAAAATTTTGACGTTTATCATTTTACCTTTACTAACTCATCAACCAGTCGAAAGAAGATTATAGCAAGAAGATCTCGATAGATAAAATTTCCAGAGATCCATCGCTGGATGGAACCCGCTCAAGTCAGCCTTCCTTACATCATATTTGCTAATTACTCTGTATATACTATTAGTAGATTGTAAATTGCAAAAAATAAATGAAAAAAAAACCATTACTAACTGATTTTTCTTTTTGTGTGTTACCAATTATGATGAAAAGACTTATGCTCTATGTATATAGTACATGGAAAATCCTTGTCGTCATATTGTCAGTCTATTTCTTCCGGTTTGGTTGATTATCGTTGGAATAATTTATGCCATAATAGCAATTGGACTTCTAGGATTTATTGTATCCCAGAGCTGGGAGTATCTAAACTAAAACGTTATTTTTCAGTAACGCGTTACTAGTAATTTCGTTACTTTTTAAAGTGGGCAAAAGTAACGGTAATTGCGTTACTTTGTAGTAAGAACGAGAAGACATGGAACAAGAAGGATATATAGAAAAGTAAAGCGTTATTACTTTAAAAGTAACGCGTTACTTTTGGAAAGTAACGAATAAATCGTTACTTTTTAAAAAAAGTAACGGTATAACGTTTATCTAACGCGTTACTATAATTATTGCAATCCTCACTGAAATAAAAATTTTTAGATGATTTTCATGGAACAATTATTAATTTTAATCCTACAACTCTATGAACTTTAGAATTATGTTTCTTTTTACAGTTGGTGGATTAATTGGAGATGTTTTAGCGTTTTCGCCAAATGTTGGTGAGAATGGTTGTGGGAAGTAGTTTGAGTTCTATGTTGATTGTGATGGAGGAAAAATGGAAGTAACCATGACAATTCTTTCCTAGATAATCCTTCCCGGGCAATTCTTTCAGACAATTCTTCCTGGATCATCTTTTCCAGACAATCCTTCCTCTCAACAAATCTTCTTTGTACCATATTTCTCACATAACCTTACTCAAGCAATGCCACGCAAACCCATCATAATTTTTAGGTGTTGCATATAAAAGGACTAAACTGAGCAATGCAAAACAGTCACTATTTTTGATATAATTAATAGAGGAAGGATTGTTGGCTGGAAGTATTATCGCGGAGAAAGATTGTCTGGACAAAAATTTTCTGGAAAGGATTGTCGTATCAATGGCGTTGAAATCGGAGGTAATTAAGGTTGTTACCATATTATTAATATCTTGATTCAATTTTATATAAGGAGCGTCTGATTAATTACCAGATATCTGATAAAGGGGTTTAAAAACCGAATATTTATATAGTTTTATATTTATATATTTTTACGGATGGCATTTCTAGGTATTAAGTAAATATGTCTAAAGCTTATTGTAAATGATTTTCTTCTGATAATATTCAGTGTAAAGGAAAGCAATAAAGTTGTAAGTTATTAAAAACTTATTTAAATTAGCAGAATATTAGCCTGTATGTATTCTTTCTCCACGAGCATTATTGAATGTATGAATTCCGAAATCATTTTTAATATTAGAATGTAAACATTCACCCTCTAGAGTCTGAATATTTATTCTAAAACACTTGCTTCTTATGTATTTTGCATGTATTTTCATTCTATATCAAGGTAAAGAATGGATTTTCTGTAATCGAAAAAAACGATATGGGATTGCCATGGATTTCAAAAGTGTCACTGTCAGATACAAAATGGCGACAATAATAATTATTTTTAAATAAGTTTTAATTTAAACAAAATATTGAGTGAAAAATCAAGTGAAGTAGATATAGAATTTAATAATATCTAAAATTGCAAATTATGAAAAAACATCAATGCACCAGATTTTAATTTCGGTAAGTGTACCATAACACTATAAATATAACTACAATGTAATACAAATATGTCAACAAATAACTTGTGTTCAGATTTAATTTAATTTTGATTTATACTTTTTGATCGTGGAGAAAATATAGTCTGTATAATATAGTAAAATATAGTGTCGAATTTTTCATTCTAACCTTGTTACAGAATCTACTATTCTCTTATTAGCAGATTTCAGTATAGAGGAAAGCAGTATAGTCGACGAAATGAAAATCTATCATGAAAGTGAAATACTAACTTCTATAAATATCATGTAAAACTTTTGTAGCTGACTTCCGCTATGTGTTATCTATAGGAGCAGTATTTACTATTATAGTAGGAATTGTTCAATTATTTACAGGCTTAAAATTAAATATCTTTTATTTATAAATTCAATTTTTTATTATATTTATTGGAGTAAACTTAACATTTTTCCCTCAGCATTTCCTATAGGATTAATATTAATACCTCGACGATATTCTGACTACCCTGATATTTTATAATATGAAATAGCATTTCTTCAATTGGTTCTTTAAGTTCTATTATTTTTGAGAAAGATTATCATGTCAACGAAAAAGTCTAAGATCATTAAATACAACATTATCAATTGAATGGCTTCAATTTCATCTTCCTTCGTCTAGAGGTTGCTACTTTGTGAATAGGCTATAAAAGGTATTCTTAACTGAACATTTTTGGTCTTTAAAGTTTTTGAAATTACCTACAAGTATTGGCGTCGTCCATAGCACTAGTGCACTCTCTGGTCCAAGTATTATCTCCCTACTGAGTTCCATCTAAGCATATTTATGACATCGTCTGACTCTAAACCTTAAAACGATCACGTTTAATTATACTTAGCCCTTGATCCTTATTTTGTAGATACCCTTAACCCTCATGTTCTCTTTTTTAAATTCTTTCGTAGAAACCTCAATATGAAAGCATATGTTTATCAAGAAGATTTAGCATCGTCTAAGACCATTAAGTAATTGAAGGAACTGTTCTGTCCTCTACCACATGTATTTTCTGTTAGCTCTGTAGACCTGTAGAGGATCTGCTACCGTTTATTACCAATTATTTTACTGTACTGTTTGTCATCAAAATAAAAAGATGGTATAGTATGATAGTGTGGAAGTAGTATTTCGTCTTCCAAACTAATATTTAGGAATTTTAACATAGACAATTTTAAATTCAGTTCCTCATTATTTTTTCCATAATTTTTGTAGTTATATGTATGTTATATTTTGTTTGTAAATATTTCACATTTATAAATGTATATCATATTGTATATATTATATTTCATTAATCATGGCTGGATGATATAAATTCAAGTTCATTGGGACTTTAGCCACGACGAATTCGATATAAAACCTGTATCTCAGCAATCGCATGATCTTTTCTGTATCCTTATCCCCTTTTCAAAAAGACACACACTACACAGTCGTCCCGACAATGTTCCGCTCTTTATACGGTGGTGGCTGGAAAATAAGGGGTGCTAATTCAATTGATCAAAGCGTGCTCTGGATAGCGCGATGGGCGGCGATAAACGGTGGAAAACTTTTGATAATCCATAAAAGAATAATAAGCTTTAAAATTTTGGAATTTCTGAAATGTTCCGTATCATCATGACTTATAGGTTAATCTTTAATGAGGTTTTTGAGTTAAGTGGTTCTGTACAGGGTGTTTTTGGGATAGCAAAAAATGTTTAAAATACATAAAATCAGAAGGAAATATAAATAAGGTATAATAATGGATAAAAATTGGTAGATATGACAAAAAGTCAAACCAGAATTTTAGTTATTGATGTAATAAATTCGATTTGTTCTATATATAAGTTACTTCCAGCAACCAAAGCTTTGTTTGCAACATTGTAGCAATTTTTATCAAAAACGAAATTTTAATGATTCTACGATAAATAAATTTATAAGGAAATTCCAAAATGTTATCCATATTCTCTAATATGGTCAAATGATGAGGTAATAAAACCCTAAATCCAGTACAACATTTAATAAAATTCTTTTTAAAATGGGGGGGCTTCGTTTTTTTAACTGATTTGTTTCAAATTTCAAATTTCTAGCTTGTTGCATGATTTTGGACTAAATTAATAAAATTAGGGATGATCTATTCGTGCATGATTAAATGGCGAAAAAAATATATTATCCGATTATATTTTTGGGGTGGACCCAAACGTTGTAGACTGCATTTAAAGGTAAAAGCGGTATTCCAGCATCTCTTTATCTTACAAAGTAGTTAATCAACTTTAAAATTAAACTTTGCTCTTTCTCATTATGCCGAGAAGGCTTTTTGACAATGAAAAAATAATTGAACTGTCAAAAGTAATAAATAACATTTACGTCGACATTGGTTAAGAAATACGTATGACGTCATAATTCCGTCTCATCCATTTCATGATTGAGGACAATGTATGACGTAACGGCAAAGGATGGTTAAACAAACTGTAACAGGTGATCAGGTCGTAATTAATAATTTTATTCTCATAATTGTAATTATTTAAAGTCAGGGACCGGCTTTTTCAGTGTGTCACAAATTCTAATTAATAAAAAGTGTCCATGTTCACATTCAAATTAACTATAAACAATTTGTATTTAGTATTTAATAATTTAATTTCCATAATTCCTGTAAGTAATAGTAATTTCTGTTAATTCAGCTGATTTTGCAATTTATTAAAGGTAGAAAATTGTTATTGAATTAACTCAAAAATTTTGCAGATCTTAGCAAATAAGTTGTGAAAGTGACGATTTTAACAAAACGATTCATTCATTAAAGTCCTGAGTGACAGCGAGGAGGTGAAGTAAGATCTCCGCAGAAAAAGGCGTTTTAAAAAAATTATTTTTATTTAAGTAGATACAATACAACAAAAAATAAATAAATATTAAAACAGAAAAAAGAAAAGAATATATGAACATGCCCCAGCGATTCGGTCGAACAATGTGGTAAGAATAAACCTTTTGTATCTTTAATAATTTTTTTTGGGTATTTCATTAATTTACTTCATTGGTTTTTTTTGTTGTTAATCAAATTTGTGTTATACAATATAAAAGTTTGTCGGATAATTCTGTAAGATTGTAAATATTGTGTGTATAAATAAATGTATATTTTTTTATTTAGTAATTTTATTTCTTGTTCAAACCAGGGGTAATTAACGTACAGTGATTTAATTGTATTTTGGGTCGGGCGGACTTTATTCAAATCCTGAGGGAGTCTGAGCTGCTCGAAATACAGCGTGGCGAGCTAGAGCTCGTCGTGGCGGCGTAGTCAGATAAAAATTTGAGTTAAAATACCCCGAAAAACCTAAACTGACCCTCACGAAGTGACAATACCTAACTCGAGACGTTTTAAAACCTTAAACCTTTTTTCATCGAAAGTTATTACTCCTCACCTAATTTAAAATTTAGCATAAAATGTTAGTATTGTTTCCTTTCGCTCGGTAGCAACCATTAACAATTATTTTGGAAATTTTGTAATAAAAATGGATAAATCGTATAAGTAGTGATGGCCTACTCCTTTCCGTTTCTTTTACCAATATCTGGTGCAACTGTAACTCTAATTTCAGGTTACTTGATAATACATTTGAAAAATTTTACTTCATTATTAAAAATAATAAAAATTAAAATATTTTTATCCATTTTGTTGGCTTTATGAAAAGCTTCCAGCTTAGTGGGACGCGGGGAAAAGGAGTGAGAGGAAAGTGGCCGAGAAAAGTCTGAAAACGGTCTGAAAGTGAATTATTAGAGAGGAAACGATGGTGGACAAGCGATTACGTTTCCCTATCACCGGCTTTCCCAACAGATTAACTTGACTGTCTCTTCAACTTTTCTGGATTTTCTCTATTGCTTATTTTACGGATATACGCTGGCGACGAGAATGAATGTCTGCTCTTTAACACATTACCTGCCTTTGTCACCAACTAATTTAATTTAAACTTATCCAAATGGTATTCATAATTATATTTATTATTATTATTATTATAAAAAAATAACTGAAGTAATTTTCAACATAAATTTTCATCTTCACTCAAACATTCCGAATCCCTTTTGAATACAATTTAATTCATCATCTCTCGTAACTGCAGAGGGTGAAACTAATTTTATGGTTGTAGCCCTCCCGAGGATTATGGACACCATAAGTTCATTAGAAGTCAATCAACTAACGTTGAATTTAAGTTAAGCACTTGCCTGCGTCCGCCCTTGAATAATTGTTTGTCCTTACGTTCCCAGCGTTTATTTCTCATACGGCTACGTTTACACTAGAATTTTAAAATTGTTTCTGGGTAATTATACAAAGCTGTAAGTAGAACCATATGAGTAAAAAACTTATGACATCATTAATTTAAAGACTTGAACCCAGTATATATGATGTATACAAATACTAATGATTCATTAAGTAATAAATTTTACACTTCCATTTATTTTAATTAAGGTCACACTCTAAACGTTATTTTTTTAGTTACTGAATCATAAATGCTCCGCGTTGGAGGCGCTGCGCAGGGTTCACATAAAGGGCCCCCATAGTTAAGGCCTCATCATAAGTGACGTATTTCCTAATCTCATAATCTTGCACCTGTTGTAATGTAAACATAACCTGAAAAGTTCTTCTTTCGAGGCGTAAGAGGACTTGTAGCTAAGTTCAAAGCTCATTGACAGCTAATAGATGAAGAAAGTGTGTCCTCACAAATGTCATTCTTGTCAAAAAAACTGAGTCAAAATAAAGAATTTGAGTACATTCTCTATTGATGCTTTGCTTATCAGTTTGTGTTTGGTTGTTTTCTCAGGCAAAATAATTTATTTTTTATCTTAATATGGCTGGAGCTGCTAAATTTGACTTTGACAGATGTTTGTCTGGACTCAGTTTTTAACAATAATGACATTTGTGACCTCATGACTTTCCTCGTTTATAAGTGACGTAATTTCTCACCTCTCAATCTTGCACGTTAACACAACCTGAGAAATTCTCTTCAACGTGTAATATATTTATTTCGAAAATAGTCAGCCTTATCTTGTTTTCTATTTTTAATTTTCTTATCACTTATACTATTTAAAATTTAACAAATTGCCAATCTTGCGGAGTTTATCATCGACTCCTGATGATGCTAACGTAGTTAGCGAAAAGTACGTAGAGTGTTTTAAAAAGTGTAGTTTGGTTAGTGGTGACGATATTCTTCAACATTGTTGAAATCCAAAGGTTCCAAATTCCCAATTCAACTTGAAGAGTTTAGCATAGGGAAACTTTTGAATGAACCCTGCGGAGTTCCTTGAACTAGAAGAGAATTTTTCAGATTATGTTGACAGTACAATACGTGCAAGATTGTGAGGTTAGGAATTACGTCACTTATGATGGGGCCTAAACTATGGGGTCACTTTAAATCATATATATAATACTCCTATACCGCCAACGTCCTATCTTTGCCTGTAGAAACAAAGTGTTCCGACAGAAGGAGATGCAAGATCGGAATTGGGTACCAACGCGCATGCCCATATACATAAATTTCATTGGCGTCGTATCCCGTGGTGAAAAAGGAATGTAAAGAAAATGAAAGTTAAGCAAACGTAGGCGATTTTACAGCTGTGACGCCTATGCCTATCCGAGACTGCGTGAGAGAGAAACGATCATCTACACTCTACTATCGGCGATACACTTCTCTCTCAAGCTGGCGATATAGGAGTATTACATATATGCTTTAAATAAACCTTTTCCAAGGACCACGCATCCGTGATTATGCGCTGCACGACTACGTGATCACGCATGTGGGATATGTGAATATGGTGTTTTTTAAGATGCGTCAATCTGTGCAATGATTTACGTTAGAATGGACCTCGCAATTACTTGTATGCTCGAAGAAGAAGTTGACGAAGATCTTTTATTATTAACTCTTGAAGTGATAATTATGCTTTGTTCAATCGAAGGAAAGACGAAAAAGTTTTTAAGCTTTTGATTACAAACCATTAATAGATGATGAAACAATTTCGAGCGTACTTCATGGTTTTCTATACGTTTGTTTTATATCATACTTGGTTTCATAAAAGATGTTATAACGACACTTCCATGCAACGGTGTGCTGGAGCCAATATCCGTAGAAGAAAAATTAAGTATCACTTTTAGGTAAGTGAAATAAAAAATAATCAACGTGTATTAGATTATATACATTTATAACTATAACATTTTATTTTACATTTTTTCCACATAAATACACCTATTGCATTCGAATAAATCCTTATAACTTTTGTGACTTAACTGATACAGAACAGGATACATTCTGACTAAGCTAACTGATACATTCTGACTAAGCTAATCAATTTTTCATCCAACCATATAGTCGCATTGAATGAATTCTTGCGTAAAGGAGCTGCACCTGTACCTCCGCATTCCCCATGTTAAATCCCATAAGAAATCGCTAAGCTCTATTCTGGCAAAATTGCGTTAATTCAAGATCATTCGTCATCGCTTAGATATAACGCCGGCTCGCGGTTTAGGTACTTGAGGTACATCTACTATTGGACCAGATGAAACTGAAGTACCTGAAGACCAGAGCTGAAGTACCTAAAGACCAGAGCTGAAGTACCTAAAGACCAGAGCTGAAGTGCCTGGAGACCAGAGCTGAAGTGCCTGGAGACCAGAGCCGACGTTATCAAAACAGCGAGCCGGCGTTATCTCTAAGCGAGGACGAATGACCTTGAATTAACGCAATTTTGCCAGGACGGAGCTTGGCAATTTCTTATGGGATTTAACATGGAGATTGCGGAGGAACCGGTGCAGCTTCATTACTGTGATCACACAATCGCGCATGAGAGTGTTCGTAAATCTTTGAATGCTCACTACTACAACAAGCTGAAATTTGGCAGGATATAATGACAATACATCTCAGAGAAATGATAATATACAAGAATTTACACAAATTATTATCCTCTCAATTAGAGCAACAACATAAGACAATACATAAATGGAGTGAAAAATTAATATAATAATCATGACCTGAATGATTTGAAAAACGATATAAAAAATAGCTGAATAAGATTATTCAGGAGTATGGAAAATAAAACGAGTTAAATTGTAAAAAAAATACAAAATAACAAAGTTAGAGCTGTGATACAAAGAACGGTGTAAACGTAGTAATGTTTGGTTTGTAACCCTCTTTAATACTTGTGATGGGGCAAACTCTTATTGGATTGTCTTTTATAACGTTATAACCTGTAGATACAATCCAGAAGGGTGGGATAGTTTGATTTTCTGTGCCATAAAATAATTCATTGCTTATATACTTTATTATTTTTCAACAAATATAGTTCGAAACTGTGTTAAAACGAATCAAAAAATGGTCGAGGACTCATTAGATTCGGAACGATGTTTAGAAAAAGGTTTTAAACCTACACAAAACCAATTGCAAAAATAATATTCCAAAAAAAGGTTCTAGTTTTTTGCCAACCAAGCATCTCGAAAATTCCACGTGTTAGGGAACATTTAAAAAATATTCTTAAAGGGAAAAACTTCTAAATACCAAAAGTCTATCTCAAGTATTAATATTTTACTTTCCCGGTACCATCAAAGGGCAAAAAAAATTCGAGATATTGATGGAAATATCCATTTTGAGATCCCCCAAGAAGATTTAAACCCTTTCCAGAATAAGGTCTGTCTGTGTGTCTGTGTGTAATTTTCCACGATAACTGCCGAACCGTTTGACCAATCAAGCTAAAATTTGGTATGAACGATTGGCATATACCTTGAATGCGAGCAGTAGTTTTTGGTTCAATTGGGTACAGTAGAAGGTCCTCAAGACCGATATTCATTGAATAGACATCTAATATTTTTTGCCCTTTTTTAAATTTTAAGGGCAAACAATACACTTTAGTACAAAATATTTTAGTACAAAGTTTTAGAGCATAAAATTTCTTACAATTTCCAATAATTGCGCCGCTGGAGGGTGCACAAAAAATGTTCTTGTAGGTTTTCCGATGTTTTTCCAAATTTTTAGGACAAACAATGTAAAATTTTCGTGTGCAAAGTTGTATAGCACCAAATTTCCTTTAACTTTTATATTTAACATTTTTCGGAATTCCCCATAGTTTCGCCGCTAAAGAGCGAAAAATATACACATTTAGGCGTTTTGCCATTTTTTTTTTACTTAAAGACAAACAATGCACTTTAGTGCAAAATGGAGTAGTACAAAGTTGTAGAGCATAAAATTTCCTACAACTTTTTCCATAATTCCCAATGGTTTCACCCATGATTTTAGGAAATCCTAATTGTAGCAGTGTGCTATATAATGTGCGCATGCGTCAGCTTATGTCATTTTCAACATTTAAATATCAATTGAATATTCACCATCGGATTACTATTTAAAATTTGTTCCATAAATTAATGTAATCCTATTCTCTACAGCCGAGCCGAGCCAGTTCTGGGGTGACACAGGCGATTTTTTAAATTAATGCTAACAATCGAGCTTTGCGCTGAGAGCGCTGTCACAAACCGACCGTACTAAGTAAAAATTTTAAAAAATTATGTTACTATCTAGAAACTTAAAAGATAAAAACTTTACCGGAAAAAAAATGTTTCACCACTTTTTCAGAAAAATTAAATTAACAAACAAATGAAAAAGTTATAAAGATTTTAAAAAAGAGACGTCTAGTTTTATGCAAGTAACTAAAAAATTATAAGCAATAGGGTGAATTGGACGCTGTTATGCGTAAATGATCCAGTCCACATGAGAAAATAATCCAAGTCGCTAGGATCAGTTTTGCTGATTGCACTATTATGTTTATTGTGGGTTGAATAACTATTATATTTTTAACAGGATCTAATACTAAAATGGACGATAATATTTGCAAAAGAAAAATAGTTCTATGTGAGACAGTTTGGACCAGTTAACTCATATTGTAGGATTTTGTGGATAGGATCGTTTATGCATAACAGCGTCCAATTAGAAAAAAGAGTGTGAAACAAGAAAAAATTTACAATAAAAAATATCAGCTCCGGAAACCATATCTTTATTATTAATACTTTAAAAATATTTAAAATAGGAATCTGAGTACAAAGGGCAAAGTCGTAGCGTTGTCGTAAAACTGACCGTGGCAAGTACAAACATTTTTTTATACTACTTTTCAAATAATAATTTAAAAATTTTAAAAAATTATAGTATTATATAAACACTTAGGAAAAAAGTATGAATAACTGAAATATAGTTTAGAAAGTCTAAACATTTTTTTTGAAAATATTTCTTTAAATTTCCCATAAGGCTTTTAGTTTTTGAGATTTTTGCAAAAAAGTATACCCATATTTTTGGAATCTTTATTTATTTATAACTTTTGGTTTTTTTATAGAATTTAGACCTTAGAGAATTAATTTGGCAACAATTAAAAATATAAATAACAATTATATTTTTAATTAACAATAACAAAACATTCCTGTCATCTTCTGTAGTTTTTAATGGTCCCCAGTAAATTGTCCTTTTAAAAAATAAATAAAAAGTCCTGCATTTTGTCTTTTATAATTATAGACCAGTCAAATTAAAATTATAATTATTCCTTTAAATGTCTTAAATAGAAAAAAATTGATCTAAAATTTATAAAAAAGTCCCTTTTTTGTCCGTACTATATTCCCCAACAAAATGTTTTATTATTAATTCGGAATATAAAGTCGGTTTTTACACGGGCAATATCTCAAAATAAATCTAATTAATATTAATTACGAGGGGACTTCCAAGAAAAGAACATCGTTATTGTTGTGTACCAGATAACATATAATGTCTGCGGTGAGCAATAAAATCGCCATAAAACTCGGTCATCTTCCACCGTCAAAAATGAGACGAGAACGGAATTACAGAAAAAGAAAATAATACAGAGTCGGAAAATATAAGCGAGGTAGGTTTACAAATCCGAATAAAAAAAAATCATTAATTGGGAATTAATTTTACTTTAACGTTTACAATTTTGGACAACATAAAATGTGGTCCTTCTACATAAACCTTGATAACCAAAATTGAGTTTGTAGAATTTATGACACTAGAAACTATGTTTCTAGAGGTTTTTTATATTAAGAATGAAATCACGTCATATTCAGTAATAAAGGGCAGCCTATAAAACAATTCTAAAGCATCAAAAGTGTTGTTTTGAAAACATACAAAACAAAGGTACTTTTTGATTTTAAAGTTTCCGACCCTATTCAATGTTGTCAAATCTCCTAAATGAAAATCATAAATATATCTGACATTTGTCACTTGTGCAAGCAATTGTAGTTTTATGTTTTTAAGAACATGAAAACGGAGGGCACCTTCTTCCACCTAATGTTGTAAAATACGTAAGTTTATACTTTTTTATCCCTTTAATTAAAAGTTAAAACAGCAATATCAATTAATAACTGAACTGAAAAAGAAAAAATATTGCGGAATAAGAGTAAACTGAGAGACTTTAAAGAAGGGAGAGAGTTTACATAAACCAAGATTTAACAATAAAAGAAAAATATAAAAAATGAAGTGCAGGAAGCAATAAATGAAGGTAAAACTGTCAAAATGAGGTTCCGGAAATTAATAATAGAAGGCAAGGTATGGAAATGGAATTGACCAGAGGCGAAGTTGGATCAACCTGCAAACTAAATATAAATCAAAGAGTGGATCAAAAAAATAACGGACCATTAGCTATGGACAAGGACAAAAGCAAACAAATTACTGACAGAAAAGAGTAGGAAACAGAAGAGGAATGTGAGGGGTTCTTTTGAAGCAGAGGCCCTAAGAAACATAGTTGAACCTATGAAACAGTACGAATTGGACATTCTAGTACTATAGGAGACCAAGAAAAAAGGTAAAGATATACTAACAGTGGATGGCCATAAGTTTTTCAGTAGTGGTGATGAAGAAAAGATGTCAGTTAAGTTATTGAATTGGCAAATACATAAAAGTATCGAATCGGAGTGGCAGGAAATAGAAAAACTAATAAAACAAGTAGCACACGAGCGACTGGAATAGGAGAGAAGAAGCGGAAATAAAGATTGGTTTGATAATGACTGCAAACGTGTACTAAATAATAGAAACAGAGCCAGGCAAAAAATGTTGGATAATCCAAATGAAAACGATAAAAGAGAATATGAAATTGAAAGAAAAAATGTAGAAACAAAAAACGGCAAAAAATGAGCAGGAAGTTACAACAAATAGAGGAACACTTTTTAAATAAATACATAAAAAATCTTTATCAGGATGCAAAAAATATAAGGAAGTCAGGGCAAAAATATTATACGAGCACAGAAGGTCAATTCATAGGGGACAGAAAAGCAAAACTTTAAAGATGGGAGGAACACTTCAAAGAACTGCTCAAGGAAGGATGAAGAATTTGATCTAGAGGAAGAGCTACAAGGTATAGGACAGAATCAAATGATAGAAACGCATACGGAGCAAAAAGTAAGAGAAGAAATAATAAATATGAAAAACATGTTGAATTCTGAATTTGGAACCTCTGATTTTCAACAAACGTTCAAGAATATCGTCACCACTAACCAAAACTACACTTTTTATCACTCTAGGAGTTGGTGATAAACCAATTGATGATAAACTGGTTTATCATCAACTCATGATGCCACAATTAGTGAATCGTACTTAGAGTGATAGTGTAGTTTGGTTAGTGGTGACCATATTCTTTAACCAGCTGAGGTTATCAGGTACGGAGAGGAGATATTGATTGCACAAATAGCCAAACTAGTGAAAACAATTCTGGAGCAGGAGGACGCGCGAAAAGGTTGGAGAGATACCATGATATGTCCTATGTATAAAAAAGCTGAATATGGAAATTATAGAGGCATTTCTCTGCCAGATGTTGTATATAAAATACTTGCCACAATTGTACGAAGCAAACTTGATGGAATTCTAAAGAAACAAATGGGCTAATACCAAGGAGGCTTTAAAAAAGACAAATCCACCACAGATCAATTTTTTGTACTTAAAATGATCCAAAGTAATTCTAAAAATGCTATTTATCGATTTCCAGAAGGCTCATGACTCCGTTATAAGAGTACGTCTATATGAAGCAATGAATTCCGAACAAATCCGAAAAATCTAGTAAAAGTATATTGTGAACTTTCTAATATGTTCGAAGTACAAAAGTGGCTTAAGCAAGGTAACACATTATTTACGGTACTTTTCAATTTTTTATTTGAAAATATGATATACAGCGGGATCAGAACGCCTGAATTGATCTAAAATAACAAAAGCATACGCTGATGATGTATTACTGATATTACGAACAAGAAATGAGATAATAACAATTGTCAAATTATTCGAGAAAAAAAGCAAAAACGTATATGATTTACACTTTAACGAGAATAAAACAAAATACTTAAAAATAGGAGATTTAAGAGAATTTAAGAATGAAACAGATGAGGGCAAGGAGTGCCGTTTTGAAAAAGTAAATAGTTTTGAAAATCTGGAAGTAACGGTTGCTATCAAATGTGAGAAAGAAGAAGAAATTGAGAAGCAAATAGCGAGATGATACAGAGCAGTTGGAGCTCTACAAAAGATACCGAAGTGGAAAAAGGTATCAAGGTAAGGGAATAAATGGAGAAAAGGAACAAATGTGGACCTCAAAGTGCTATATGAACAAGTAGAGACTAGCCAAATAGTCAAAAATGGTTACACTGGTAAGGATATTTGAGGATAATACCAGATCAGAGATGGGCCAAAGTATCTTTGTTAAGGGGTGAAGGAAAAAGAAGAAGAGGACGGTTTCATAAAAAGTGAATAGAGGCATGTAAAGAGAAGAAAAGTAGGAATCTATAATTGAAAAGAAATTGCCATGGATAGAAACAAGTGGAGAAAGATGGTTAGAAATTTTGAAATTAAGGCCTTCAGCGCTATATTATATATACAGGGTGATTCACGACCGACGCCACGGAGTTTTATGGCGATATGGCATATATTCGTTAAATTCGGTGGTATTATGTAATTATTATGTAAGTCAATAAAGACTACATTTTAAAAATATGTTGACATATACATGGTGCTCCAAAAAAGTGCCATATGAAACTTATGTTTTTGAAATAGCACACCCCATATTTAATTAGATTTCCGAATTGTACATAAAAAATAAGCTATACTTTCATAAAGCTTCCCTGCCTAAATACAGAGTGTTCTAATTTATATCCATTTTACTTAAAATGTAAGGTTTTCGAAATAATTAAATAACTAAATCTTCAAGTTTTCAATTTCTGAAATTTGGCTTTTCCTGTACCGTTTGTAAATATCTACTTTTGGATACTTTCAAAAAATATTCCACATTTACTTAAAAAAGTAACGATTTATTCAGATAGTTACTCGACATTACAACTTCTATACCTTAAAAGTAACATACTGAATAAGTAACCCATTACTGAAAAAGTAACGTGTTACTACAAAATTAAAGCGTTTTTGCAACGTTATGAATAAAAAGTTACTCTACATTCTTACTCCTTTACATTTAATAGAACAAGAAAGGAAAAATATTACGGTTATATTGTTATTTTTAATTCGAACATTATTTTAGTAAATTTCTGATTTTGATTTTTTTAAATGTTATCCAATTCTCAGTGGCGTACGAAATACACGGGGTACAAAAAGATAATAAATACAAATTATTTTATATTCAACAACAATAAAAGTAGCAGTAAAAAAGAAAACCTTAGTTTTAAAATACCGCGTTACTGTAACGAAGTGACGAATTCGCATTAATTTTACAAAATAACAAAAGTAATGAAATTACTAGTAACGTTTTACATTTAGTAAGTAATGTTTTAGTTTTGTTACTCCCAGTTCTGAATGTTAGAAATTAACTAAAAGAAAGTTTCCTAACTAAACATCCATTGACTTTTTCTTTGGGGGATATATCAAAAATTTAGTTTGTAGCACACCCTACATCAGATATGAAATGAAAAGAAGGATTTAGAAATGCTTTTGAGACAGTTTTTGTTCAATTTTTTACCGAAATTAGTTTATTACATTTTAGTTGTCACTATGTAAAATTTTTTTTGTAAACGTTTTAATTAGAGTTCAATTTTACTTATTATGAAATACACATTTATTGCATTACTTTTTTTGGGGGATGGGTTGGCTTCAGACTAGTCCATTAGCCACAGATTATTGCTTCACTTACATTAGTAAAAAGACATTTGACATTTTGGGAGGATATTTATACTTGTACAAATGTGTATAGGAAAACCCAAGTTTCATAAATACCTAAATAAGCTGAAAACTTGAAGATTTAAGTGTCGGAAATCCTTATTAAATTAAAAGGTAATTAAACGAGCTATACGATAGGCTTATAAAATACAGGGTGTTCTATTTAAAATAAGCCGAATATTACAGTGAGAATGTTCTACTAATTGAAATAAAAATTCTAAACGCCCTGGAAATGGGAAACAGTCTTTTTAATTTTTTCTAAGACTATAGCTTATTTTTATGTACAATTCAAAAATATACGGAGTATGCCGTTTAAAAAAACATAACTTTGATATGGCACTTTTTTGAGCACCCTGTATATTTAAAAAAAATTTTAAAATATAGTCCTTATTGACATAATACCACCGCAACAGAAGTTAACAAGTATATACCATTTCGCCATAAAACTCCTTGGCGTCGCTCGTGAATTACCATGTATATATAAATAATTACATTTTCGATCGTAAGAGTTGTCCCACTTTTTTTTAAACGCAGGGTAAATCTGTTAGAAAGTAGTAGGAAATATTTAGGAATTGAGTTTTATATAAAAAATTAAATGATGTTATTCATGCATTATTTAACTTTTTTACCCTTACCGAAAATATTGTGGATGTTTTTAAATCGAAACTATTTTAAATAAATGTCTTTGCTTTAAACTTTTCTCATTTTGAGTTGTTTTTTAGGTCAATCACAAAATTACTATTGTCTTTTAAGTATAGTGCTGACAACATAAGAAAAGGAAACATATTTAATTTTATTTTCTATTGATTCGAAATCGCATTCCCAAACTTCTGCGGTTGTTGGCCAATAATTTCTCGTTCGTGTGACAAAAATCTTTTTTACCTGAATAAGTGCGGGTGGTTAGACAAATATCTATAAATTACATTTAAAAAAATAAAGAGCAGGTGATCAGTTCAAATTAGTACAGGATATTGTCGATTGAAAAATACGACACGCAACTATGAAAACGTATGAGATAAACTTAAACTTGTCATTTTAGGCAAAATTATAGGGGCCTGGGGACAATCGTGATTAGAGTAGGTGGTATGATTCTGGTTTTTGAAATGTCACGATTTGTGATTTCGTTGAGGGTTTTTACCGAAAATTAAAATAATACCTGGAAGGAAAACGAATTAGTTATTTGATAAAATTGACCATCAATAAAAAACATAAATAGTTAAACACTGTTTTTATCAACCAATGTATACTTCTTTTACTTCAAACATAGTTGCACGTCATCAATTACGTCATAGATATTATTTCGTGTTAGATGCACAGCGTTGCCAAAACGAAAAAATGGCATATAAATGCAAATACCAAAAATATATTGTTATTAACCTTATTTTTCTTATACAGGGTGTCCCTTAATTCGATTGCCAATATTTTAAAAGCACAGTTTTTTTATAAATACACGAAAATATAAGTAAAAAATTCATGAAATAGCAATACGATATTAACGTAACCTCATTTAATGACACCTATAAAAAATAAAAGTGGCAACTGCGTAATTTATAAAACAATTGCACCAACTTTAAAAAACAATGGGTTAAAAACGCACCAATTTTAATAAATATTTAGTGTGAAGTAAGGTCTTTTGAGTATTCATTTTAAGGAAATATTAGCTCCGTGAAGTTAGCCCCCAAAATGTCAATCTTTTTTCTGAAATTTCACGTTTGTTAGTGCTTCTGAGTGTTTTAACTATATTTTCGTAAGTGCTTTTCCGTTTTCTGCATATTAAGGATTTTTTAGTTTCAAGCTCAGTCTTGAAAATCTGCCAAAATGGACGAAATTTGGTACTTTGATTTGGTGCTTCTTAGTGCTTCAAATAGTTTCGAAAGTGATTGTCTATTTTTTTATATATTTTAGATTTTAACTTCAACATTAACCCCAAAACATTTTCCTATTGACTCAATTTTGGTATAAGTTTTTATTGCTTCGTTAGTGCTTCAAGCTTTTAATTTTCAAGGTCAGCTCTCACATCATATGGCTCTCACATCATATGGGACTGAAATAAAACTAGAACCGTTTCTTGACGCATCGTTAGTGCTTTTTAGTGCTTTAGGTAGTTTTTTTAATGCTTTTCCGTTTCCTGATTATTTAGTATTTTTTGTTTCCAAATTTGCACCCAAATTCTTTTGTTGTTGTTGTTATTATAAGGGGAAGTGGCCTCTTATTTTGGACACTCTGAATAGGGTGGCCCATTTATAAGGGACACTACCTTATATTAGAAACTAAAAAGAAAGAGCAAAAAGTGATTGGATTGCTGTAAATTTTAAATTTAAGTGTACAAGTCGAGTCACGTTGCCGTGGCCTCTGACCTTTTTTTATTTTTAATGAAACATCCTGTATATTTTCAATTTTTGGATTCTTCTCGTACTTCTTAACGTTTTTTGTGTAACACTTTTCTGCTTCCCTATATTTTTAATACATTTAAAAATAATTTGGATGCAAATTTGAAAACAAAAAATACTGAATAATCAGGAAACGGAAAAAGCATTAACAAAACTAACTAAAGCACTAAAAAGCACTAACGATGCGTCAAGAAACGACTATAGATTTAAGTCAATCCCATATGTTTTGAGGGCTGACCTTGAAAATTAAAAAGTTAAATATCTCAAAAAGGAAAGACTCGTGATTGAAACTTTTTGAAGCACTAAGAAGCACTAACGAAGTACTAAAAACTGATACCAAAATGGAGTGAATATGAAAATGTTTTGGGGTTGACTAAAATCTAAAAAATATCTAAAAAATAGATAAGCACTTTCGAAACTATTTGAAGCACTAAAAAGAAGCACTAACGAAGCACTAACAAATGAGACATTTCCGAAAAAAATTGATACTTTGGGGACCAACTTCACGGAGCTGGAAATATATGTTTAAAATTTAATTTTAATGAATATTCATGTGAATTTGTGACATTTAAAATTAATTTCGCATAATTAGTTTTATTGTTAAATATTCGATGGGTGGTAGTACGCATTTTATTTAATGTAAACTCATTGGTGACCAAGGGCGTAGATATGGGGGAAATGGGGTAACCCCCCCCCCCTCCCACAGGATACCAAAAAATATCTGGAAAAGAAAAAGGAAAATAAAAAAATGTAGAAACGTACAAACATATTTGTTTAAAAATGTGATTACCCCCTCAGAAAAAAGTACCCCCCAGGAAAAAAAAATATCTACGCCCTTGTTGGTGACGTGCAACTATTTTTGTAGTAAACCAAGTATATAGAATACTTTATATATACGTCAAAATATTTGACAATCTACAATATTAATGGATTAATTTTGTATATACAAAGTATTTCATTTAAAATAATAATTTTGGCAACCACACTGTATGTATTATAAAACTGTCTCTTTGCTCCGTTTGAATCATTGCCATAACTAGTATCATTAGGTTATGGAACCGATCTAATAAAAACGATATTAAAATTTAACAATATTTCTTTAGTTCTTCAGAGAGACACACATAATAGCCGGTGATTTCAGGTTAGCTTGCGGTTTGGTTTCCTGTTCTCAAATAGTAAAATACCTTGTAATTCTCTTGCAAAATAATCGGAGGCACGTAATCATGGCTAGAGACTGTGCGTGCGTCTGGATAGTGGTTTTTCATATTACTTAACTCTCAGTGATATAAAAACCTAGTTTTTGTTAAAAATTATTATACTTAAATGTACTATATATAACAAAGATAACTTTTTTTAATCTGATCTGTAGTTTCAAACTGTAAATATTAAACCCGTGTAAAGTAAAAATCGTAGATATTAAGGCTGAAAATCTTCACTAAGAATTAATCTAATCAGTAACGATTAATCACGTACCGCTAACTTTGTTCGTTACAATATCATAAATTTTTAATATTTTTTACAAACCATTTGAATTTGAGTTGTTTAATAAAAAAAATGTTTAATAAAAAAAATGTCATCTGCCAAATTGTTTCCTTGTTTTGCGAAATCGAATTTGCAAAACAATTGCCAACGTATCCATCAGAATCGCGGAATTAAATCATCAAAATGCAATGATTTGATGCCCGCCTAGCGTCGGTGTCGCGCCGACGAACTTAGTAAGCCGTGAGAGGGTGAAATATCCAGTGGCGTAACAATCCTTTTTATCTTTATTGCGCGGCAGGCTTTTGGTAACCGACACATTTATGCTTTTCTAACACCACTGTTTTTAATGAAAATCATTGTTTTAACTATTTAGCTGCATTACGGGATATACAGGTTGTTTCCAAATAAGTGCGAAAATTAAAGGGGTCTGTCAAATAAACAAAAGTTCTTCGGCCTATTCTTGAAAAGTCACACGCTTCCAAAAATGAGAAAGAAAATTAGTTATTTTTGCTTTTGTTAAATTGTTGAAGAGTTAAAAAATGGCATTTTGTGGGCGCATTCTACCAATAAAAAGGCAACCTATGAATATTTTTTTTGAATTTGTTGCGATCTTAAGTGATGAAACATGCTACCCCTATTCCATTTTGTAGCAGAACTTTTTAACAAAATAAAATTCTGTTTACATGAAAGACCCCCTTTAATTTTCGACCAGAAATCATGCTCTAAAAAGTTTCGCACTTATTTGTATATTAAATCCGGTATTTTAACTTTTGAATGAGAATTCTTATATTTGATTGTATAGAGTTCGCTTGCTATTGGAATACAGTTCAGCGTGAACTAAGCAAAAATATTCATCGTTGACTTTTCAACAACTTTTCTAATTTTTTTCGTCTTACCTTGGTTAAATTTTGCTCTTCATCTGGATTTCGGAAAAATACCTTTTTTACTTTTTTCATAATATTTTCATATCAAATTTAGAGAGCTTAGACTTTGGATTATGTTGTTGTTCCTCTAAAAATCATTATTCTCAGGAATATCCGCAAGAAACGCAATTTACGTTTTTTTCGACCTGTAGTTGGTTCTTTCGTTGTTCCGCTTTAGGAAGGCAATAAAAGAACCTCTGGAGAGAACATAATCTTTCGATGTTGATGCAGCAAATTGTTGACAAAGTAGAAGTGATAACGGTAGTTGATATGTGACACTACCAGGCAAAATGGACCTAGATGTATATGAAGTTTTTTGAGATGAATCAGCTGATTTTGAAGTAATAGGTTGCATTCGTGTGTTAGCGAATGAACAGGTTTGTTTATCACGCTTAAAATAATCATCGTCACTAAAAATGTCTCGACACCTTAAAATCATTTAAGTGATACTCATCGTTGTCCACTAGTAAAAGAATTGGTTTGTAGTCGAAACACAAGAAATGTTGTATCAATCTTCCTCTATCATTCAACCCGAACCATTTACAGTAACAAGTACACGACTTTCACTTGCGGGATGCCACCTAATTTGTTTTGTTCCCTTTACAGCTATATTTTTTTATTTTTGGAGAATATAGGTTTGGTCCTGTCAGGTCATCTTGTGCATTGGTTATACCTTAAATGCCTCTTCTGCTTTGCAATAGTGCATCACAATAAAACATTAATTTTCCTGCAGTTTCTTTTGCCATATCACACATTCTGCAATTGGTAATTCCATAATGGAGTCTCATTTTCTGTCAGTGTGTGTGTAGTTTGCAGTGGCCTGTTAGCAGCACAATTTTCCTAAATTGTTGACGATTGAGATGGTTAAGCATCCACTCTTTTATTTTTTAACGAAGCAGTGCATATGAAATTCAACATACTAGTTCGGGTCCCGTAGAGGTGTCTTCTGTTCCCTTTTTTGCGAGGTTATCAGCATTTTCATTACCTTCTACACTACTATGCCCTGGTACCCAAACAATAGTCACATTTTTGTTCTTTGCCAAGATACTACGTGATTTTAGACAGTCCGAAACAAGTTTTTAATTGTATTGGTGTAATTTCAGTGCTGCTTGATTCTCAGAGGCCATACAGATGGATTTACGTTTGTATTCCCTGTCTATATTCTTGGCTACGCAGATTGAAATGGCTTGAATTTCAGCTTAGAATACCGTAGCATATTGTCTAAGGTTTAGACTGATATATTTCCTTGGTTTCACTCCATATCCCTGCGCTGCTACCACTTTTGGTTTTCAAGCCATCAGTGTACCACATAATGGTTCCTTGCATATATCTCACGGGGAACATCCATTATATTTTAGACGACAACTTCTATGTCTATCATATGCGTCATCAATCGCCGGGATCAGATCCCATCCAAATTTCAGAACAATATTTGCATAACGCTTTCCTGGGGCATATACAACAAAGAGAGCAGAAGTACCTTTTTACGAGTCTCCTACTTCGATTCCTGTCTATAACTCAAGTCGACAGAAAATGGGTTTTCGAAATGGTACTTTGGTGTCATTCTATCAGTGGTCATCTGAAGGATTAGATTATCAGCTAAGCTGACAATCGTCAGGTGTCCGTTAGAATAGTTTCCCAACTTTCCTGTATATTTAAGATGGTATGCTGACAATCTCACTTATCCCTTGATGAGTATGTCCAAGGGAGGATTTAAGTTTGTTTCCATAGCCACTGAAGATGTACAGCTTAGTGCACCCTGTGTTTTCAAACATGCCAGTTTTTGTAGACTTGCAAAATGGGCTTTCGCTGTTGATTGTTCAACTTCTGGCCATCACACCATAGCTCCATACGTAACTATGAGTCGAACTGCCGTGGTATATAGCCAGTTGCTCATTTTAGGTTTCAGCCCCATGTTTTACCGAATCGTCTTGCCATCATGAGGATGGTTTTCGCTTTTTAGATCGTACTGATCAGATAAGCGTTCCACGTTAGCTTATAGTCCAGTGTTACACCTAAGTATTTGAACTCATAGCTTACTGTGATTTCATTATCAACGAATTGGGTAGCTTAAAGTTCCAATTTTCTTCTTTTTAAACACCAATTTTGAATCATATTCAGAGCGTTTTTGTGTCATTTCTACACATGTGTTCATATGTTTCCGTTTGACTGTTACTACAATATCGTCAGCGTAGCCTTGGGCATACAGATTGCAAATCTTTATACTGTACACAGTGATATCTCGAGTAAGCAATAAGACAAGAGCACAGCCATCGACGATCGAGAAATCCCGTGGGAATCCCCTACAATAATCACATTTAAGATAGCATCGAACACACAATGATGCCATATTTCTAAAAGCCACGAACTCCCTACTGAGAATAAACGCAGTTAGTATTCTCGATAAACATGAGGAGGTTGTCTACCACAAGATTCAAGATTCCATAGAATGGGGGATACACAGCTTCACCGAATAAAGAGGCCTGGACATACCTTCGCTCTAGCATGTTTTTTACCCATTGGGTAATAGAGAATTTGGTTCCTCAGTCTGTTAAACCGAATATCATTGACTTGAATGAGGTGTTATCGAAAGCTCCTTGAATATCAAGAATTATTGCTAATGCTATTCTTTGGCTATCAAGGTTTGCTTCATTTTTTTCAATCAGCTGATGTAAGGCTGATTAGCATTTTTGCCAGACTTGCTATAAAGACCTTAGAAATGGTGCCAGGATTTCTAGGTATATTGATTTCGGTGCAGTGGATATAGCTAATTTATAGTTGGTTTTTCCTGGTTTTGAAATGAATGCAACTTTTGATCTTCTTATGGATGTAACATGTTGCCAGACTTGCCCTAAAGACCTTTAGTAGAAATGGTGCCAGGATTTCTATGACAGGTTGAATATTATCAATACCAGGAGATTTATAGGGGTCAAATGAATTGGTAGCCCATATTAATTTGTTGTAAGTGATGACTTGATTTACAAGTTTCCAATACTCCTCTTTAGGGGTTGCCCATTGACAGGAGGATTTTGGGTTGACTTGCAAGTTCATATTTACTTCAGTTCCTTTTCAGGAGAGTGAGTCCTCATTAGAAATTTTTTTACAGCTATACCTTTAGTTAATATAGTTAAAAGTGATTGCAAAAATTTGCTCCTTTTATTGATTTTTTCAATATGTTCCTTCTCACAATTCAACTATAAGTGTTGTCATGTGCCTTGGTCCCAAATTAAATCTCCGTCAATGGATCGACATCGAATCATCGGAACATCGGTGCGCAACTCACAAACAAAGCTTGCTAGATCCAGCGATAACCACATATCGTTGGGGTAACAATTGAATTAGCCATTTAACGTCAAGTTTGAGTAATGGCCGGTAACCCGGTTCCCCTCTATACCGACCGAGCGAGCTGCTGATTAAAATGTAATCTAATATTGCTTCCGGAAAATATACAGAACGCAAACTGAATATTTTGGCTTTGTTATTTCGATTTGATCGTTTTATTTGCTTCGGCCGGATTAAAATCTCATCTGGTTCAGTTCGTTAGTATCAATTAAGTATGCGAGCAATTGTTTTTGTCTTGCTGTCTAATTTATCATGGACAATTTTACACCAACGGGTAAAAATTATGAGACGGGAATTCTCGTTTTAGAGGTAAATGCAGTTACAGCTTTGAATTTCATATCGTGTCTGTTTGATTTAAATTTACAGAGAATAAAAAACCGTTTATTTTTATAACTAAACAGAACCATAAAACGTCATGGAAAACGAACATCGATAACAGTTACTTAGAGTTATATTGTTAAAAATGTTTTCATTAAAATTATGTTTAAATTCTTAGAGCACTTCTGTGGAATGTTACCCCCTTAGTAGACACCCTAAATAAATAAAAAAATAACATCACAATGCAATTAGGACAAAAACAAGTCAATAACTATAAATCTGCTACCTAATCTTATCTTTTACGAATTTTACGTTTTACAAAACAATGACTGAAGAAAACGATTCAGAGTTGGCCTAAACATTTATTTAGGGTAAATCAACATGATCATGTTTAAAAAAAAAAGTATCTGGTCAACAGTTAATATCTTGTAAAAAAAATTGAACCCGCACATAAAAATTTTAAAAAGAGGATTCTATTTTTTTGCAAATAAATAAAAAACGATAAGCAATTAGAAAAAAGATTGTAAGAGGGGATGAAATTTATAATAAAAAAGTTGCAGCTCCATGAACTATATTTATTATTAATACTAAATTTAGCAAGAAAAAAAATTATACTAATAAATAATAAGTTTGCGAAAAAAATTTTTCGCTTATTTCTTTTTTTTTTAATTTTTAACTCGATTTTTTGTGAGGCCGCTCCTGTCAATGAGACATCGCGCCTCGGTGGTCGATTTTTTGTCTAGACACTTCCGGTGCTACCTGTAATCTCTTCTTCTCTTCTAATTTTTATTCTTCCGCCGGTTTTTTCTATTACACTACTATATCTACCTGCTACGATTCATTCACAAATTCGCAAAAATTTACTATGAACAGTCAGAAAGTTATTCGGACCTGCCCAAATTATAGGTCATTTGTCTGATTTTTACAAATTACTGTAGATAGGAAACAAACAGAAGATTGGTATTTATTTTTTTTAGATATCCATTTGATGTGGGTCCTTGTTGTTTGTCACCTTGGAAAAAAATTAACAATATGTCTAGGTTCTTTATTTATTTATTGCTGGAGGAGTTGAAACTTTTTTATTGTGCACAATCTTTCTTAAAATTCACTCTAACGCATATAATTTTTAATTAGGAAAAACTAAATCCCTATTTTTTAAATCTTCATTGTTACTGTTTGCAATTTTTTATATATACGTATACGGGTTCAATTTTTTCGTATAATTTTCTAGAGACCATCCCGAATCAAATGAGCCTTTACTCATATTTTATTTCAAATTTAGAATTTTAGGTAACAAGACTGTTATTGAATGCTCCCTCCTTTTCCTTCTCCTCAAATCCAGTTTCCGAACAACCCCCTGGTGACTGATCAACAAAAATAGAAATATAAAAACCGAAAACAAACAGAACAATATCCGAATCGAAATTGAATCGAGTGAATGTATGAAATTCATTGTCGGAGGGAGAGTATATTCATGTTGAACAGTTAATATAATAGAGATGTGCACCAGGAGTCGATCCCGGGGGATGCACAAGCTTAATTGATCCCCGATGATTGGGGCGGGTGTGAAACGTTCCGTCTCTCCGACTCCCTTTTGCCTTTCGAGTATATGTGATATTAACAGTGACGTGGCAAATGAAAAATTGTAAGAATTATCAACTCATTAAAAAATCAATTATTATTAAAAAAAATCAAAATTCCACAAACATATATCTCGGCATAGGTTTTATCATGCGTGAAGTAGTTTTTAGATTTAGGGTTGTTGGTAGCACAAAACAAAGAAATAATATATTTGTGTTTATTGTTAATCAAAGAATAATAATAAGCTCAAAGTCATAACCACGTAAAACATACTGTATATTAGTTGAACAAGTGGGCATGGGTAACATGTTTCGGCCAAACAATGACCATCATCAGGTCTACAATACAAATTATACAATATGTTAAAATACAATATAAAATCACAAATATTTTTGTTAAGTTACTTACAAAAAGCTTATGCTCGTACAAATGAATTACAAAACGGTATGATTATTAAATGAACATGTCAAAAATTGCAAAACTGAATAATTTTACCACATTTGAGAATGGATAATCTTCTCTTTTTTTTATTGTTAATATTGACAATTATAAAGTGATTTGGATTCAAAATCAATTCAGTCGTGATTTGAGATGACGTTGGATCTGAATTGGTTATATAAGTTATGTTAACATAAAGACTATAAAGGTGCATATTTGAGACAATTTACGTTATCGATCTGCTACACGAACCCCAACATAAAAAAATAGAGCTTTAACACTTTATTTAACACAAAAGAGTATGAAAAAAATTGATTTTTTTATTAAATCTGGCAACAATGGCAAAAGTTTTGAAAATATTAATGATACGAAAATAAACTGTAATGTGTACAAACTATATGTGTAAAACTTTATTGCCATCTTGCTTAGTAATGACGTCATCACTCACAGCAACTGCCACTTCCTCCGGTTGTCCGATTGATACAAAAATCTAGTCAGATCTAATCTAGGGTTTCAGAATCTTGTATGCAGAATTTCAAATATTTTAAGTCAATACTTTTTGAGTTTACCATCCTAACACACAGACAACACCGGCAAAATATCAAAATCGTATTCTAGGGATCTTTTGAGGTTTAATACCTCTTTGAGATGGGCTTTCTTTTGGTTCCAGTTAGAACTTTCTCTGTTATTACACGCAACTGGAATCTTTTCCGAAATAATAAGTGACCCATTGGTAGATGGCGTTAGCTGTCTACCATCAATTTTACATCATGTTTACTCAATATTAGCACTATTGTGTTTTGAGGTGAGATTTTAATTCTATATTGCCGTTGATGAATCCTCAAGGGACGAAACAGCTGTCCGGTATACGGCCTGATGCATAAAAATCAAATTCTCACAACTTAAAAGTATTTAACACTTGTTTTTGGACGCTGTTAATATGTACAATTTTTTCAACTGTGCTGTCTAGATCTGAAAAGTCTGAAGGATATTTAGACAAGATCGGTTGTTTTAATGATACTTGCAGTTCATCATTTTGCAGATCCATGAAAGATAAAACTTTTATAAACGGATCACAGATTTGATCACCACAACTTGCTAATATCTTGTTTTCAAATCGGCTATGACAAAATCCAAAATAGGAAAAAAACAGAAAATTTGAATTCATTTAATGCCTCTAGCTGAAGTTGTTCAGTCGTCTTTTCAACGGCATTGTGGGGTTCCTTTTAACAACAAACTTAGGTGGAATGCCAACTACATGCCATCTACCTTTGCAACAACTTTTGCTTTATTCAAGATTACCGTGAATCTCGTAGGACCTGCATCTCACTAAATAAGTCTTTAATTAGTTGTGCCTCGACAATGAGGAAGATTCCTTTCTTCTATATTATGAGGTTTTTTAAACAATAGAAGCCAAGATCTTGTGCAACAATTCTGCTATATAGAGAATAAAGAATAAATTCTTTCAATTTTTCCAAAAAATTTCATAACATAATAATTGAGCAGAAAATGTACTCCACAGGGAGAAAAAATAACAGACTTGTTATTTTAAAGTATTCTTGTCTAAGAGACATTGGGTCCTATAATTGAACGCGTGTGTTTACGTTAATTTTAACACAAATCTGTTATTTAATGCTAACAGAGAGTAGGTACCACGTAAAAGAACAGTAGATGTCATATCGGTATGATTGAAGGAGTCGATAACAGATGTTAAGCCGGCTGTTACGAATGGAAGAAAGTATTTGTTTGCATTTTTGCGAGTGCGCACAAGATGTACCTATCTTCACCTCATTTCCAAAAATGAGGTTTTCCCCTTTTTTATGAATGTGAAAACAACAACAAACAGGTTAAAGTTTTTTGCAGTTCATTTTTAATTTTATTTAATTTATTTATCGTGGCGAAATGATTTGGCAGAACAACTGAAATATTGAGGAGCTACTTAATTTTTTTAGCAAAAACAAAATTATTTTCACGGGGAAAACAAATGTATTATATAAAAAAATACAAACCCTTGGCTGGCATTTATAAAAAACAACTGATCAGTGGAAACATGTAAGTATAACATAGATATTTTATAAATCACAATGCTTAAAATACTCAATACAGACAAATAAAGTGGTAACATGGACGTTGGGCACTTATAATATAACAGCATGTTATCCAAGGATAATCAGGCGATATGTTAAATAGAACATAACAGGCGGAAAATAATAGCAACTTTTCATCATACGAACTTGCCTGGTTGCTGTTAAAACTCGACCTAACAGGTACGTTACGAATATCGTAAACGTTCAATCATAGGACTCAATTTCATACCCCTTGCCTGAGCACGACAACAAATAAATATTATTCCAAGAGTTTTCAATATGCCTCGCCTCTTTTCCCGGAAAAGTTCATGAATTCAATAAACCTTGCACAAATTTCCAATGACTTTTTTACTTAGCGAAGAATTAGTACGTTCTGCTCTTGGTGGGAAATGTCAAGGGTCGCATCAAGGATGATTCAAGAGAAAACGGACTCTTCCCTTTGGTATAAAATAGTTTTCAATACTTTTTCCCCACATACAAAAATAATATCATTTTCCAAGTACCAAGATAAATAGTTAGCTTGTCCTATCATACTATTGTTCATAAGTTGATTCTCCTTTACTTTTGCTAGATGTTCACAAGTTACCTCGTCATATTTTTCAATCAGTTCCAATATCTCCAAAAAATTGACATTGTGTATATTCTCAATTTGAGTAATTTCCCCTTGAAACGCTAGTACATAAGAATAAAGTTGTGTAATATATAGCTTTCCATTTTATGATTCACAATTGATCATTTGTTGGAAGTTACTGTCGACACCAAGACCTTTCAACGATGTCTGAAGAGTTTTCTATTTTAGGAACTGTTTTCGATAGTCCGAGCTTTTTCCGTGCTTACGTAACAGCCTCTAAAGTCTTTTGTAGGGTGCTTTTAGAGGAGAAAACCCTTCCTTCACAAGAAGAATCGCAAGTTTACGCACGCACACACACGTGCGAACAAAAACCACTAACCACATTTTTACTAACCATTATTTGTTAATATATGCATTAATTTCGAAGCCGTAAATAAATACAGTAGGCCTACTTTAACGCATAAAAATATTTGATATATTCGTTTCTGGTTTGCATCCCATGCCAGTTCCACCCTTGTGGTTGCCATTGGCTTTCTTTCGGTTTCAGTTAGAACTGGCTCTTATTACACAGGTGAATGGAATCTTTTCTCAAGAAATAAGTAACACCGAGTCCCATTGGTAGATGGCGTTAGCTATCTACCATCATGTTTACCTTAAAACGTGTTTATCCGTTGAAAACTCACTACCCCATTTTTAGCATGATTACTGTACCTCTCTTATCTGAGGGACGAGAGGTAAAAATGTAATCTTTTGGTTTCAGGTTGGTTATCAAGAGTTTAAATGTTTGTCGAAAATAAGGCCGTTTTAGGCACTTTTTTTTTTGTTAGCAAAATTATTTCTCTTGTCAAAAAGTGATCATTTTTTTTTAATTTAACATGCATGATATCATCTCTCATTATAGTTTGGAATTAATATTTTTAGAAATCTAAGTTTTATATTTTTTTAGGGAATACTACAACAAAAACAAGGTATTTCTTTAATTACAAAGTTCTTCTAAAACAAATTGACTGACACATTTATGGAAACGAAATAGCAAAGCAAATCATCTAAACTTAAAACTATTAATCCATGCATTAACAACTGCTTAATAACTGCTAGGAGACTTTCCTTCTCGTACCAGATTGACGCATGAATACCTCATTGAAAAATAATCACAACCTGAGTGTGAAATATGCGAAATACCTTTTTCTGTCAATCATGTATGTTTTAGTGGAACTAAAAATGGAGGTCAATATTGTGGAAATGAATTAGAGAATGAATTTAAGACTGCAGGTATACAATATCAGCTCACTTGCCCGTATACGCCACAACACAACGGCAAATCAGAACGACTTAATCGCTCGATAATGGAAAAAGCTCGTTGTCTTTTAATTGACTCAAATTTGCCAAAAGTTTTTTGGGCTGAAGCCGTCCACACATCAGTCTACTTACTAAATCGTTTACCTAGTCGGTCCTTAGACAAAATACCTGAAGAGATATGGAGTGGTAAAAAGCCAACTCTTAAACATGTCAGAATATTTGGTTGTAAAGCCTATGCACACATTCCTAGTCCAAAACGAAAGAAGTTAGATGTTAAATCTACTTCCTGCATCCTCGTATGCTACAGTTTGGAATCAAAAGCGTATAGACTTTATAATTCAGAAAAAAATATTGTTTATATATCTCGAGATGTTCAGTTTATCGAAAATGAAAAAGGGTCGGACTTACTAAGCAACAAAAAATATATTCATCACGATTACGATTTCTTCCATTTTTCTACTGAAGATAATGTCACACCTGAACAAGATGATATTGCAGAAGTTGTTGAAGCAGAGGGGGATAATGTCAATGATGCTTCAACAGATGAAGAAAATTTAGATGCAGATGAAAAAGAACAAAACATTGATGGGATTCAAAGACCTCAGCGAAATAGAAAACCAAGCAGATAGTGTACCTCTAACTGTAGAAGAAGCTCTCAGTCGGACAGATAAGGACAAGTGGCTTCAAGCGATGCAGAAGGAATATGATGCTCTAATTGAGAATGGTACTTGGGACCTGGTTGATTTGCCCCCTGGAAAAAGGCCATTAAATTGTAAGTGGGTTTTTAAGATAAAAAGCCAAGATGAATATAGGCCTCAGTATAAGGCTCAGCTAGTGATAAAAGGCTGCTCCCAACGCAAAGGCATTGATTACGAAGAAACGTATTCTCCCGTGATTCGTTACAGCTCAATAAGATATTTACTTGCTTTTGCAGCTGAGCATGATCTTGACATCGATCAGATGGATGCAGTGTCAGCATTTTTACAGGGTGATTTAATCGATGAAATATACATGACTCCGCCAGAAAAGTTTTATGAAACAAACAAAGTTTGCCGTCTCAAGAAGTCATTATATGGTCTTAAACAAGCTAGCCGTGTATGGAATCAAAAATTAGATTCGTTTTTAAAGAAAGCTGGAATGAAACAGTCAAAAACAGATCCTTGTATATATTTTAAAATAATAAATGGCATAATATTGATATTGGCCATTTATGTCGATGATATGATTCTTTTAACAAATAATAAAGAAGCAAAAGATACTCTGAAAGCGCAGTTAATGAGTAATTTTAAAATGAAGTACATTGGGGAAGTTAAATCTATTCTCGGATTTCGAATAACAAGAGACAGACCAAACAGAAAGATTTGGATGGATCAAAAGCAGTATCTAGAAAAAATTTTAAATAGATTTAACATGAACCAAAGCAATCCAGTAGATACTCCAATGACATCTGGCGAAAAATTAACAACAGAACAGTCACCAGTTAACGATGACCAGAGAAAGAAAATGGAAAATGTTCCTTATCAGGAAGCAGTTGGTTGTCTGTTATTTGCTGCACAAATTAAAAGAACATTCTGTGGCAAACGGATTCTCCAATGCCAACCCTCCTTTCAACAACAACAACAAATTACAAGACCAGATATTTGTTACGCCATAAGTTGTGTAAGTCGTTTTAATCAGAATCCAGGCCCAGCTCATTGGACTGCTGTTAAGCGTATCCTGCGATATTTGAAGGGAACAGTGGACTACAAGCTAGAATTCAATGGCAACAACGTCCATAATGCAGACATAATTGGATATTGCGATGCAGACTGGGCTAATGATCCAACTGACAGACGATCAGTTACAGGGTACATTTTTTTCAAAAATGGTTCTCCTATTTCATGGAATACTAAAAAGCAACCGACCGTAGCTCTTAACACAACAGAAGCTGAGTATATGGCTATGTCATCGGCAGCACAAGAGGCTTTATGGATTCGTGGATTAAGTCAAGAACTTAGTTTAGACTCAAAACCAACGCTGTTATACGTGGACAATCAAGGTGCCCAGAAATTGGCTTTAAATGGAGCTTATCAGTTTCTAACGAAACATATTGATGTTCGTCACCATTTTTTGAAAGAGAAGATTGAAGAAAAACTTTTAACCCTTGAATATGTGTCCACGCAGTTCATGTTAGCAGACTCGCTTACAAAACCGTTGGAGAAAACAAAATTTTCAAAGGACTTATTTCAAATAGGGAGGGTGTTGGTGTAGATTTAAAATAAGTTTTATATGTAGTGTAAGTCTAGCTTAACTGGAAGTCATTAGTTACGTTTTTGTTATGTTATGACTGGATAATCGATAATATATATGAACCGTCAGATTAGATATTTAATCATCAGAGTTTCTTTTTTTGCCTTAAATCCCAATTATTAACATCAGGAATATATAACAGAAAATGTAGAAAGAATTGAAAATCAAATAATTATTATTATTATTGTAAACCACTTAATAACTGCCAAAGACTTAGTTGTTTCAAGCTGTTTTATAAAAATTAAATAATCATACCATTTTCTTCAATCTCAAAATTAAATGTTGTAAATATTTATTTATCAAAATTTCTGAAGGAACCGAAATTAAAATGGTTAGGATGATTATAACTAATAATAAATTTGTGTTGAATTAAATTGTATTTATAAATATTAACTAGATTTGTCACCCTGTATGTGCAATACTATTTTTTTAGTCTGAGTGTGTATGGCAAGTCGCCAGTTCTCAATTTAAGATATTTAAAAAAAAAATACTGATTATCTTTGTTTTCTATTCGTCTAATCAATTCGAAATAGTAAAGAGATAAATAAATAGAACTCGGGACAAAATGCTTTTTAGGAACGAGTTGTCGAATACCTTCAATTAAAATTTAGATATTTAGAAGGAATTTTTATCTTCTAACGTTTGGTATATCTTCTTAATTTATTGGTTGTGATATTCTTAAACGTTACTTTTAATTTTATTGAGGTATTTTATAAGTTCAGCTGCTTAATTTGTAATACGATTAATTGCTTCCAAAAATACGCATATTGACGAAAATTAAGAGAATAAATTTAAAAAAATCACGATATAGACAAACGCAATTTTCACCAGAAAATGGAAAAAAAATGGAGAATATTTTCATATTCGCTGCCACTGGCTTATTCTTCCTTGTCCACACGAGTATCGAGTTTCAGAGTATAATGTGAACAATAGCCGTGTTTGTAGGACTAATACTTGAATAAATCAGACAATAAAAACAACCATGGGATGTATTTAATGACTGATTGCGATTACTGATTAAAAGGTTTTGACAGCTTTATATCTTACTTTGAATACGAATGGTATCAAACTTAATTGACTTACCTAATACTTTTGTATCACAAATAATGATTCTATTCTTGCACGCTTTTTGCATCATGATACTGGAATGAAGCTCATGATGAAATTGTGTTTTCATTAATGGCACCTTTGTTTCAGAAAATAATGAATGTCTTTAAATTCACTAACATACTAATATTAATTTAAACATGTTTAGATGTATTATAAAGTAAATTCAAATTTACAAAATTAATCTAGTAAAAGGAATAATCTCTTTCAATACGTCTTGACTTACAACACCTTAATAGAAATCAGTATCGACAAATTTGCTTTCCTTATCAAGATATCTCGAATAGAAGTTTCACTTAGTAGGCGGGACCCGGGATCCTTTGACCTGAAATTGCTCATATTCTGATAGAGCCTTTCTTTTTTGAATAAAAAGCGATTGCCGAAAGAATTGAAAAACGACAATATTTTTGCCAGAATTTCGAGTTTTCGAAAATTTGAAGTTACAAAAATAAATGTCTATATACCTTATTGTATTGTATATGAGATATAAGTGGCGGGAAAGTAAAAATAGGTCAAAGAGTAATATCATTTTTGGGGTTTTTAACGATGGTTAATCGATTGCCGTTGCCCGTTTGTCTCTATCTCTCACCGTTATCGAATTGAATCAGGCTAGCAAACGGACGGACGGACAAAACCATCTTATAACAGTTTTTTTTCTTCGAAAACTTGAACAATCATGTTAAAAAAATTTTACGGTGCATCCCGTCATGTTTCCCCTTTGTTTTTGTCTAATCCGTGTTCTTGGTCATTTGGCTCCCACTTTAGAACACCCTGGTAGCACGTACCTTAGAACCATGTAGATAAGACAGTATTATTGCTTCTTCAGACGATGAATACGAAGACGATGATGAGCCCAACGTTGAGGGAAACCTCGACATCGATGTAGGAATGGATAGTGACAACAGTGAAGAGGGATAGGGCGACAGCGATGAAGAGAATGTATTAATGAATGACATGAAAAAACTCAACGTGTACATGGCAATAATTTATATTAATAAACACACAAATACTGCTCAAATGCCCTTTTGTGTTCCTGCGTATGTTTTTTCTTTTAATATATATTATGAGTTCGTTGCACGATATTTTTCTCGAATATTGATATTGTCGAAATTTATAATAGATAATTAAAATAAAATTCTCGTTGAAATGTAATAAATGTTTAACTCGTCGTTTTTGTATGTAGATGATAAATGGCTATTGTTCAAAGGAACGTTTCGCGACGTTTCTATACCTCTTGAATCCCAAATAGATGGATTAAAAAAAATTCCTGTCTGTCCCTTGATCGCTCTGCTGGTCCGCAGAGAAAGCATAAACTTCTGCGAATGATTGAGCAAACGGCACAGTCGGATTCTTTGTTTTATTGAGGGGTCATTACTGGTTGTCCAAAGGTGATAAATTAATGTTTCTACCGTATGTATCATCGGATCTATGCGTTGATCCAGAAAATTGAACGGCTTTTTGTGTATACGAAATTCAATTGAATACAAAACATCTCTTGATATTCGTCGATATCTCGCTTAATTTCCGAGATATAGCCACAAAAAGTCGATAAAATCAAAAATTTTGTAGTTTCGAGCTTACTTGTATTTCACATATATAAAAAATTCAGAATAAACCAGATATCGAACAATCAAAAGTAGGAGAAAAAATTCATATAAATGATTTTTTCTATCCGTAATGAAAATTCTATTTTTTTGGAAAAAATGGAGAGGCATAGGTACTCTATAAAATCATAAAAAATAAGTTTAAATAAATAAAACAACGTTCTTTATGTCGCAATAGCCGTTGTCGTGCTTTTAGAATTTATTTTATGCTTTGACAGCCTTGGGCCTTACCAAACGGTATGCCATTTGGTATACCACCTAAATATATCTAAATGGAGTAAAAACAAATGGGCATACTGATTCAATACACAAACATTCGATTAACAATTTTTCAACTTCTGTTGCGTATGCCTGCACTTTTTACTGTCCCAATCGCTATGCCAATTTCATATACATCATATGTTATCACAAACTGCATGGGAACATAATGGCATACTGAATAAAATGACGGAAATTTATTAAGAAAAATTTACTAAATGTTTTTAATGCGAGGTCCACTTGGACATGCGCAAGCGTTATGCTCACGTATAGCATAAACATGTATACTACTCAATGCCAGACTGTTCCGAAACGCCGAAATATATTTTTTTTAAATACAGGTATACATGTCCGATGAGGCCCTATGGACTCACGCAAATGGTATGTAAATGACTTTGGCTGTAGCGTTTTCGTTGAATTTCATTTTAAAACACATGGCAGCCTGCTAGAAATCGTATAAAAAAGCTTAATTTGTAAACAAAAGTTAACTAACTTTTCTCCACGACCATTACTGAATGTATGAATTCTGAAATCATTTTTAATAATAGAATGTAAACATTCACACTCTAGAGTCTGAATATTTATTCTATAATACTTGCCTCTTATGCATTTTGCATGTATTTTCATTCTTTATCAAGGTAAAGAATGGATTTTCTGTAATCGAATTAAACAATATCGATTGCCGTGGACTTCAAAAGTGTCAGTGTCAGATATAAAATGGCGACGGTAATAATTATTTTCAAACAAGTTTTAATTTAAACAAAATAATGAGTGAAAAATCAAGTGAAGTAGATATAGAATTTAATAATATCTGAAATTGTAAATTATGAAAAAACACCAATGCACCAGATTTTAATTTAGGTAAGTGTACCACAGCACTATAAATATTAATACAATGTAATACAAATATGTCAACAAATAACTTGTGTTCAGATTTAATTTAATTTTGATTTATACTTTTTGATCGTGGAGAAAATATAGTCTGTTACTCGGTCAGAATGAAAAAATTCGACACTCGTGGTTCCTCACACTCGCATTCGCTCGCGCGTTCGGAATTTTCCACTCGTTTCGAATTTTTCATTCTAACCTTGTTACAGAATCTACTATTCTATATTAAGAACACGGAATTATTCATTAATATATGGCTTATTATTGTTAGAATATCCATACCTCAATATACTCCAAGAGACATACTGTAAGAAATCACAACCGAAAATCTGTCACTAACTGACGGTCTATATGGAAACTGCTATATCTTCAGCTATATATTATATTATAAATATGTGGTCGCACCGGTCTAGCAGCTAAACCGTTGGAGCTAGAGTCTTGTTGACCCAAAGCCACATAAACTGTAAAAAATATTTTTTAAAGTTTTCAATGGGGGCTCCGATACAACTAAAGGGGGGCGCTGAAAAAAAAATTTGGCCTACCCCATCCAGTGAGGTATCGTTGAATAGAGCTCATTGAGTAGATAAAAGGCATATTTTTTGTTTTAAAATATATTGCAAAACGTATAGGCATCAGAAGCCGCCAAAGTCAGCATTTTTTACAAAATTTTGTTCCGAAGAATTTTTTATCTTTCCATTGACCTATCAACTTGAAATTTGGTGATAATGTTTATTGTTACGTATATTTTACTAACAACTACCAATACATTAATAAATATGATTTTTTCATTAACCTTGGCTCATTTTTAGGGTTCCGCACCTTCGTATACATGCAAATTGTGATACTCGATATTTTATTAATTTTATGTGTGCAATTGTATTAGTTTTATTAAAAAATGCATTTTTCATCTTATAATTTTTTTCTATCTTTGTCGGTTATGATATTAACAAATTTATTCGTAGCACTTCAAAATTGGTTAATATATCAAAGTATATAATATGCGGATTGTGATATTCGATATTTTATTATTTTTATCTGTGCTATTATTAATTTTGTTAAGAAATGCATTTTTCGTCTTATAATTTTATTTTCTTCGTCGAACGCACAGGTTATTTTTCTTTTCATTTCTTTAAAACTTTTTTATTACCAATATTTTTGGCTTATATTCTACATTTGGTACGGAATCCTAAATGTGCGAAGTCCGACACGCACTTGACCGAATTATTTTTTATTTTCATCTTCTGCTTTTGTAATAATGTCGCATTTTTTATATTAAAACATAAATTATGTATGTTTATAATATATTGATAGGTACAATATGATATAAGAGGGAAACTACAATAGAATTGATCTGTCGCTTAATAATAATAATAAAACTGGTAAAACACGTCGAAGAACTAAATAATTTTTTTAACGTTTACATTAATAGAATTTAGCCGAATTGGAGAGAAAAATGTGCGTTGTGCCATCTAAGAAAACTTGTTAGTAGTAATAGAATAATTTAAACTTTACAGAAGAGATGGCGCCACATTAATTTAATTTTTTTCTTAAATTCTTCAAGTCGTGTATTGTTTTTAATTATATTTATAATTATATAAAAAATCTAAATATTACTACACTCTAAATAAATACTTTTACAGCGAATTGGATCAAAAATGGCTGTTTTATCCTACTCTAATTCGAATTAATATAAGAATCTGAATTATAGATGCCGCTTAGATCAATTCCCTGCAGCTGTGTTGCCATATCATATCAATATTTAGGTTCTTCATAAAAAATGTATTACCATCCTATATTAATTATTTATATTTTTAATATGTATTTATTTATTGACAATGATAGTTACTAACACATTTTTTACATTAAGGTTGATTTTAAAGTATTATAATAATGTATAAAATGAATAAATGAGAACGAGCATTGGAGGTTATGTGAGAAAAAATTATTTCTGATGCAGGTCATCCTCATTCCGACAACGTAGCACTTCGCTGTCATCACTGTCAAAAAACAGTTTGATACTTTTGTGAGTCACTTTTTTCTTCTGTCGTTTTGTAGTGTCAAAATTTGTTACTTTTATTAATTTTTTTAAATATTATTAGCATTATTTCTAAAACGGCGATAAATAATGATTATAAGAATTAATACACCAACTAAAAAATATAACAAACATGTGATCGAAGTGTTTAGTTAAACCACAATAGCAACATGGTTTCTTTTACATTGTTCCAATTCTAAAAATTAGCACTAAATTTTGCAGATTAGGATTTACCAATATGGTTACGAAAATTTCTATTTTGTGACGGTCCACTAGTACTAAAATAATATGGAATCCATACGAAAGTGGCTCTACAAACCAAAGGTAAGATAATATTTGTTATCATTTTTGTTCTATATTAGTATTAGTTTATCCAGTATTCTGCTATTAGGTTGAAAATAAGTTTTTAGAAAAATAATATTTTGGGGATTTGTTAATGTTGATTTTTATTATTTTACTATAAATTTTTGCATATGTTTTATATATTATATTCATCATAAACATCTGTTGTTTTTTTCATTATCAACAAAGATATACATGTATAGTATGTCCCATTTATTCACTTTCTAAATTTATGAATTACATCATGTGTATTTATTCTCTTGGAAAACACTTTATTTATTAATATTTTATACACTGTATGACTCGAATAAACGAGATAAACAAAAAGTTGTTTTATATCTCTTATTTATTATAATGTAAACACGAAAAAGAAAAACACTGTTTTTGGGGTGATTTTAAAATTGAAATTGTATCATTAATTTACCAAAACATATCAGAAAAACGTCCATAACCAGAAAATATAATAAGTTAGAAAAATGTTATTTTTTACTAAAAAGTAATAAAAAATAAAAAACATTTAAAATGCCAAAGTTCTACCATGAGCTAACATTTTTTTTGACCTGATTAATAAGAATTAATTTTCCATTAAATTGCTAAAAACTTGTTATCTAATTCTTTTTAAATGATTAAATGTATGTGTAACTAATTTAATTAAAAAAAAAGGTATTTAATTGTTTACACTCGGAAAAATGATTAATTCATTCACAATTCAGTACAGTACGTTTTTCCAGTTATATTGAAATGTATTTAGTGTATTGTTATGTCGTGAGATATTTTTATTTTCACGGAAATATGACTAAATAAACCGCAATACCTTTACAATGTTATCATCACAACAAACTTAACAGTTCCCTAGACAATTATTACAATTACGAATTTGTTGGTATAGGTTTCATAATTATTAGGTAAAACACGAACCGCTATTTCCATAGTGGGAAATTAATATAATGTAAAACAATTAAAACAGTAGCGTAGCAAAAAAAGAAGCAATTAAATAACTGTTAAGTATTACAATTCTGGGGAAAATGGTATTTGGATATCTACTAATCTCTTACAGGTAAAAATTGGTTTTCTATTATCCTTTTAAAACCACCTGTCAATATCTAATTAAACAGTTAATCACCCTTTAAAAAATCCTAAATACCTCTTTAGTTTCCATATTAATTTTAAAAGGCTGGTGCTTGTTATTTATATTAATTAAAAATATTACATAATGTTAAAATGTGGCGTCCTTGGTACGAGAATGACAATCATAAACTGAAAACCAATAATCACTACAAGCAATTAAAAGATTTATAAGTAAGGTAAATAATATACAGGGTGTATCAAAAAGGTAGGTAATAAATTGGACCACATTCTGGTGTCAAAAATAACTCGATTCAACAACTTACTTTAAAGCAAACTTACACACAAAAAGTTAGCCTTTAATTATCTTTCAAAACTTTTGAGTAACAAAACGTAAGTTATAACTGAGTATTCATGTTATTCGCAGGTATAAAAAATATGTACAAATGTCTAGTATTTACTATATGTTCAAAGACCATTGGCTTCTGACGAAATCGGTTTGTACTTTCAATGATTCGATGCCTCAGTTATTGTTCGTCGATTATTTCAACATAATACTCGTCCTCTTTCATAAAGCCCAAGAAGCAAAAGTAAATAGGGTTAAGATCTGGACTTCTGGCTAGCCAAAAAATAGGTGCATCAGGACCCTTCCAATCCAATGTCCAGGGTACAGACCGAAAAGATATTCAATAATTCCGAAATGCGCTGGAGCTCCATCTTGTAAATACCACATATTTTGTCTTATTCCTAAATTTACCTCTTCCAAGTACTCTGATAAATCATTTTGTAAGAACTGCGAGTAATTTGCACCATTTAAATTATTTGGAAGAAATACTGGTCCTATTAAATTATTATTCACAATGCCTGCCCAAACATTGACTTTAATAGTATATTATTCAACGAGCGGTAATGTAGGTCATAACTCACGCAGATGAAGTTTTACTTTCCCGGACCCATCAAAGGGAAAGTAAGGTGAACGAGCGAAAAAAAATCGAGATATCGATGGAAATATCCATTTTGAGGTCCCCCAAGAAGATTGAAACCATTTTCAGCGTATGGTCTGTCTGTGTGTAATCTTCCACGATAACTGCCGAACCGAACCGTTTGACCAATCAAGCTGAAATTTGGTACGGAGGGTCGGTGTGTGACTAGAATGCGACCATTAGATTTTTGTTTAAATTGGTACAGTAGAAGGTCCGACATTGATTAAATGCACATGTAACAATTTTTTACTTTTTTTAAATTTTAAGGAAAAACTATACACTTTAGTGCAAAATGTTGTAGTACAAAGTTTTATAGCATAAAATTCCCTACAACTTTTGTCTTCAGCTTTTTCCAGAATTTCCAATAGTTGCGCCACTAGAGGGCGAGTAAAAATGTGCATGTAGGTTTTCTGTACTTTTTCTTGATTTTGAGGACAAACAATGCATTTTAGTGCAAAATTTTCTTGTTCAAAGTTGTAAAGCATCAAATTTTCTTTAACTTTTATGTTTAACTTATTATCGAATTCCTCATAGTTTCGCCGCTAGATGGCGAGAAAAATACACATTTATAATTTTCCATTTTTTTAAAAATGGAGGTTAATTATGCTCTTTAGTGCAAAATGTTTCAGTGCAAAGTTGTTAAAGCATAAAATTCCCTACAACTATTGTATAAAAATTTTTCCCGAATTCGAAATAGTTTCACACATGATTTTAGGAGATCATAATTGTAGCAGTGTGATATACAACGTGCGCTTATGTCATCAACATTGAAATATCAATTCGGTAGACGTATTCACCATCGGCTCGCTGTTTTTAATATGTTCCATAAATTAATGTAATGCTTAGTATTTTGTAATTAAAATAATAATAATAATAATAACATATTCTCTACAGTCGAGCCGGGAATGTTCTGGGGTGACACAGCCGATTTTTTTAGTTCCTTAAAATATGCCAAAAGTACATTTTCTGTAAACGAGTTAACATTCTTACTTCTACACCAATCTTGAAAATTTTTGTATACATCTTTATATTTGTTTTGTGATTTTTCGGGAAAAAAAGAATAAAACATGAGAAATACTGAAAAAGGGGGGAATTGGAAAAAATAGGGAGAAATGGGAAAAAGAAGAAAAACAGGAAAAACAGAAAAAAAGGGAAAAATGGGGAAAATATGGAAAATTGGAAAAATAGGTTCCAACGCGAAAAAGTAGGGAAAGATAAGAAATAATATGGAAAAATAGGGGGAAATAGGAAAATATGGAAATATAAAAAAATGGAGAAAAGAGAAAAAGAGGAAAACATAGTGAAACATTGAGAAAAATGGGTAAAAACACGGAAAATGGGGGAAAAGTGAAAAAAAAAAAAAAAAAAAAAAAAAAAAAAAAAAAAAAAAAAAAAAAAAAAAAAAAAAACAACAAAGGACAGAAATTGAAAAAACAGAACAATAAGGAAAATTGTAAAAAAAAACAAAAAATCAGAAAAATGGGAAAAACGAGTAAAAATTAGACAATTTAAAAAAAATGAGAAAAAAAATCGGAAAAGAAAATAAAAAATTGAAAGAAAAATCAGAATAGGGGGTAGTTTTAGGGGTTTAAAATCCCCAAAAATTTTTATGGGCTGTTCAGATTTCGTGTCCATTTTCATTAAAAAATGTTAAACAGTTCATGAAACATTGGAAAAAATCGATTTTCATTTTGTACTTTCCAAAGGCCGTAACGTTTTTTTGTGTGCACATTTGACTGAAGGAAAGTTTTGGTAAATCGAGTTGCTTTTGACACCAGAGAATGTGGTTTAATTTATGACCTACATTTTTGATACACCCTGTATATCTCTCTGACGATGTCAAAATTGTATTGAGAAATGTTTATGAAGGACCGTGCTTTGATCTTTCCGTATCATCAGAGGTCATTACAGAAAATGTTTTTTTTAACAAAAATTCAAAAATCAGGAATGAAGAGAAAGGATTATGGCATTAAAAAACGTTCATGATTTTCTTCGGCTGTCTCCAATTAATTAGAGAAGAAGGAACACAAATTACAGAGACAAGTTGGAAAAATGTAATTGGCGTAGAAAATGAATACGTTCAATATTATAAATTTAGAAATATTTGCTAGCATTAAATAAATTATAAATTTAGAAAATACGGATTATGAAACTTATATAACGTCTGATAGTGAATAGATTAGTAATTAATGTAAAATAGCTGTCTTTATGTAAAAATATTTTTTTATGTGTATTTTGTATAAAATTATAGATGGTTTTTGCATAATACAACTTTCTATCTATAACTTATTTTTTATGTAGTTAATGCATATAAAATTAAATTGCCAAAGGATCTTTCCCAGATTTGTATTGTATATTAAATGTAAAAAATTCAAGAAACCAAAATAAATATAAATGATTGAAAGAAGAAAAAATGTTTGCACCTGGTTACATACGATTTACTGTCAGTGGATAGAACGTCCATTAACTTTAAAGATTCAGTAAGTAAAGGCGATGACATTTAGAATAAAACTTTACAAGTTGATTTCATGTACAATTGTCACAATCTAAACGTCAGTGTCATTAGTTACAGAACCGTTAAAGGTAATGAACGTTCTATCTACTGATAGTTAGACTTAAGAAATTAATTGTAATAAATTCGAATCACATCTCCTTTTATCTGGAAGGCCAAAGTTTTATGACTACTAAACTACCTTCAACGTAATGTGACGAACCAACCCCGGATATATTATATTTTTCAGTAATTTTTAATGGCATTTTATTTCGTTTTATTGAAGTTTATTTTCCTAGACACTCCTCTGCCTGTGCATGTTCATACAAAACGATAAGGCGTACTTGAACCATTTGAAAAACTATTAAATGTCCCGATTTAAATTACAAAAGATAAAATGTTGAAACATTAGAAAATAATTCTTTTCACGCCTAAATATTAAGGGCTAGATAACGTTCATGAGAACCAAACGCTGTAAAAAACATGGTTCAAAGCTTTAGAAAAGAACGAGAACAATTTAAAATTTTAAATTACCAACACAGTCCCCAAAGTTTCAATATTCAGCGAAAAGACGCCGACGCCAATAATTTCGATAGTCAGTTGGGTTTTACTTCTTCAAAACCCAGTCTATTCTCACAAATTAAACGACGAATACCATCATCAGAAGTTACAATATTCGCCATCGTTCAATGTCGCTACTTCTTCGTCCCGACGCTCAATATTTCGGCGTCTACCCATTTTTACATTTCTCATCGTAAACGACAATTTCTTCGCTTCGTTTGGATGTATTTTGTCTTCTCCAAAAATAAATGAGGATAATTATTTTCACATTTTAATTCGCCAACTTATAGTTTCTGAGCCAAACATTAAATATGTATCGACTGAAACAGCTTATAAAATTTCCGTCGTTCATGTGTTCACGAGGAGCGACGTTTATCAGTTAATTGTATCATCCTAACTAACAACTTTTATCATATGTTTTTCTAAAATATATTGTCAAGCGAGTATTTAGCTCGAAATATAAGGGTTATTTCACCGGTACTGATCTGGTAGTAACTCAGTAGAGTTGTCCATACAAAAAAACAATATTAAAAGAGCAATATTTGAAAATAATGCAGATGGGACAAGTGCACGTCTGGTAACATTTACTGTATTGTAAAGTTTTAATGTACTTTTACTTTTTGTACATTATTTGGTAAATGTCCGAGTAGTGAGTATTCCTTGGATGGAGCTTTTATAAGCTCCAAAAAGTCTATTTACAATTTATTTTAATTTATTTACTGTCAACAGAATTGGTTAATTGATTATAATTAATATATTCAATATTATGGTGGATAGGTTTTCCGGGTTTCCATATACCTTTTAAGCCAAATGGCGCCATCATTCTTCAGTAAGAAGTTCCGGAGCGCAACAGTAATATTTCTTAATAAATATATATTTTCTTGAGATCGTTGTGTTTTGATTTATGTTCACTTCTCACAAAACTTTAAAAGAATTTCTGGGGTTATTACAATTATGGGTCCTAACTAAACAAAAGACGATTACAGCTATTAGGGTAAAAAGGCCACAATTAAAAAAAGTATAAAAGTCTTAGGTAGACCCTGTTTCTTTTATTATTTATCTTTTTTTTACAGAAAGATGACAAATCCCTGTTAGCCCAATTCTTCCACGCCGATGAAGAATTAAACATAGTCGCCAATGACTTGGATAGTTTTGATGGCAGGAAAGATCCCGAACGGTGTACGACGCTGGTCAACCAGTTGCGTCAAGCGCAGGATAAGGTCCTGACGATAACGAACGCGATCATGGACGTGCTGATAGGCGACGAAAGGGCGAATAGGGATTTCAGGGTTAAATTCCCGGAGGATGTGTTGCAGGAGAATTTGGCAGGACAATTGTGGTTTGGTGCTGAGGTATGTATAAAAGAGGTTTTTATTTTTGAAAAAATAAATTCATGTATTCAAAAATTGCATTCAATAGGGTTCTTTTACTATTTAATAAAAATGTTTTCAATTGTTTGAACAGTCATTTTAAAACATAATGAAATCGATTTTTAAACTACAAAAATTTACATAGTCGAGGAAACAATTTATATTTAAGGCCAAGGTCTCCTACAAAATCGCGCAAACAATTATCGTTATCAACCAAGAAATGCAAATTAAGAATAATTAGTGCATTTTATTTTGTTATTATACATATAATTAGAATTTCCCTTTATAATTTTGAAACGTTTTGTTTATAAGTCAAAATTTTTCTTTATCTCAGCTAATCAATAATTATTGTTTATGTAACTATTTATGTATATCTTTGTGTATTACTAGTATTTATATTTTTTTTTCAGTGCCTGGCAGCTGGTTCTTCGATAATGAACCGCGAATTAGAAAGCACCGCCATGCGCCCCCTAGCCAAAGCAGTGACGAAAAGCCTGGAAAACGTCAGAAATCTCCTGCGCGACACCTGTCTACGAAACAACACCCCCAACGGACCAATCAAGCTTGATTCCAACGAACTAGTCACCGAAATGCTCCTGGAAAGCCTTAAAATCTTCGATAGGCTTTTCGCGGAGTTTGAATTAGCTTATGTCAGTGCCATGGTACCTGTCAAATCGATGCAAGAGTATGAACTACAGGAAATGATTGGAGTGTTGTTCTCCGAGACCCTTCAAAGGGCGTTGAAATTGAAGTTACTCACTCAAGATATGGTGGATGACTGTGATCCAGCTTTGATGTTTACTATACCAAGATTGGCGATAGTCAGTGGATTGCTGATGTTTCCGAATGGTCCTTTGTGTATAGATAAACCTATTGAAGACATGAGCGAAATGTTTAGACCGTTTAGGACATTGTTACACAAAATTCGCGAACTACTGTTTACTCTAAACAAACTAGAACTGTACAGATTAGAAAAATTGTTGTGCGATAATGAACAAATCAATGATGTTAAGACAGTGAGTGACGTCGGAATTAATAGTGATTTGTTAGATTTTATCAGTCCATTTTATAGTGATTACACTCTGTGTCAGGATTCTATAAGTAATTATTTAAAAAGTGATGCTCACGCGGCTAGTTTGGTGAATAAAAATAAAAATGTGAGAGCAAGTAGAATTCCGGAGTTGCCCGATGTTACCATAGATGATTTACCCTCCACTTCTGGCTATCTTATACCTACTAGTGTTATTCAGAATACAATTATAGCTGCTAATACGAATTCTCATTCTTCAATGCACAGGTAAGAATAATAATACATCTCATTTATTCTGCTTGTAAATTCATTAAAAACTTTGTGGAAGTCTAATATTGATATATTTTTTTTTTAATAAAGGTACGATTCTCCTCCAGACCACGATTCCTTAGAAATAATTTCTGTTGCTGCTGCTACTCTGTCGTCAATTTTAACCACTAGTGACACACTTCCCGAAAGAAATGACATAAGGAAGATAATTTCCGAAGAATTGGAGTCACCGAACGATTCTGGAATTTGCACAGAAACCACCAGTTTAGACAGGTAAAAATCAAATCAATAACAAAATATTTCATTGATGAAATTAGTAGATTCGTTCATATCATCTGAATCGTTTGCTTGTTGTTGCTTCTTCTATTAATACATTTCTTTATATTTGACCTGGAGATTTATGTCTTCTTCCTCAACATCTTCATTTTTAGAGTTCATCCATATTCTTCTATTTTATCATTTATTCTACTGCTATTCTACCTCATCTTGTAGATTTTCATCGAATAAATCCATGACATATCTCAAAATTTCGAATTTTCCAGGTCGCCTAGTCTCGAACAGACCTGCGCCTGCGCCGGTAATTCCTCTTTGGCCCTGTGCAACTGTCACACGTCAAATGTCAAAAAACACCAAGGTACCACTAGGTTGATTCCGAAATCTTCGTTTCCCATCAGGAAGAAAAAAAGCAGCACAGGAGGAAGGACGAGGAATCTACAAGAAGAAGATTTTTCAAGCAGCGGAAGTTCCGAGACTTCTAGTTTTAACAGCACTTGCGCTGACGACGAAGAGATAGCTATGGCGATGCAAGCCGCTGAGTTGGCTACTAAAAACGAAGTCCGAGCTAAATATAAGTAAGTCGTACTATTTTTCCCATGAACTACGGATATGATAAGACAGAATATGTATATTTATTATATTTCAGATCTAGTGAAGATCTCCTGCACCGCCTCTTCGTGTGTATAGCAGGAGTATCGGACCAACTTCAAACGAACTTCGCCTGTGATTTAAGGAATATCTTAAAAGCTGTATTTCTCATCAATGTCACTGACACAACGGAAACTCCCCCGAAAAGTATAGAACCAACCAATCCCATGGATAATTCCATTGAGTATCATCCTTTAGAGAATGAAGTTATCGAAAATAGTAACGAATTTTCCGTGGATCCGAATATTTTGGCACAAGAGGCTCTTTTCGATTCTAATATATATTTTCATTTGGATTCCGAAGATGAATGTCCAGAGTATTCGAATCATCCCAGGCAGACACAAGGGGACGAGAGGAGTTTGAATTCGTTGTCGTCAGATTTGAACAGGTATAGTTTATAATTATTTGTTTTTTGTCTAGTGTTATTTTAATTTTTTTTTTAGATATGCCTCCCTCCGCGAAGACATAGCCAACCTGCAACCGCGCGACGTCACTCAGATAGAAACCCTCTGCGAAGTCAACGATTACTCCCGTCCCCCTATTTGGATTCCCGACGTAGAAGCGCCGAAATGTATGAGTTGTGGCGCCAATTTCACCGTGGTGAAACGTCGGCATCACTGTCGAAATTGCGGAAAAGTATTTTGTGCCCGTTGTTCCTCGAACAGCGTCCCCCTGCCGAAATTCGGCCACACCAAGCCGGTTAGGGTTTGTAATAAATGTTTTATTTATAATTTGACACCGTTCACCATGTGAAAATAAAAGAGGATAGTTTGTAACTGTGTTCAAATAAATTAAGCTAAGTCTCATAAGTTATTTAAAAAATTTACACTAAGCGGTTATGTATTAAATTGATTTGATTAAAATGACATTTGACAGTGACAATTTAGAATTTTGTTGACAAGTTGATAATGTATGCAAACTCATTTGGTTGTGTTTTTGTACTAAGAATTTTTTACTTTGGAACTTATTGGTGTTTTGTAATGTACTTTTCTGAAATATTTCTATTGATCTTTACAATTTTGTTCTGTCCTTTTGATATATAATCCCAAATTCAAATAAAAATTTTCTAATGATATTTTAAAACTTATTGTTCATTATCAGGATTCTGTTATTTTGGCAGTTCCTTTATTTTTCCATAATTAAAAGCTACAGTCTTACCACTTTGATTCCCATAATAGATTTCATATCACCATTAATATCTGTTCTAATTACTATTAAAATTTTGTTTTGAAATTATAATAGAATTTATTTATATAATATCATTAATTTTTAAAGCTCCAGTACTTTTATAATTTGCTATCCTGTCTGTCATCGTATTTCCTTTTTTTAAGCCAAATCCGAATCTAAATATTTACAGGGATTTATATTCCGAAACTGATTAATATTTTACAGCTCATAAAATATACCGGGTGATTCATTTAACCTGGAATTATGAAATATCTCAAAAAATGTGCCAAATCGAAACTTTAATTTCTCAGAGGGGAGCGTCCGGTAGTACTAAATAACGAATCTTAAATAGGAACCCCTATTTTTTATCGCAGAATCCTATTCTACGTCAAAAGCTACGTACGATTTCTCTGAAAAAATTATTTCGATTCGCGACAGATGGCGCTGTTAGCGCAAGAAATGGAATAGAAATTAAAAGAATCAAAAACAAAGACACACAATACGTAGGTATTTAGTATTTTTCGCCGGGCTATTCAATGATGTTACGGTTGCCCCTCCCCCCACCTCCTGTGGGTAGAGTGGTTGGATAATAAACTATTTTTAGCGTAACCCAGGATCAACGACGGGGGCATAGTAGTTTTCTATTCCCTTCGGGGTGCTTGATTAACGTAAGTCCCCTTGCCTCTCACTAATTAATTAAATGCTTGAAATGGTGACCTTGAACTTAATACAATGGCGAGTTCAACAAAAATATAACCTCACGTTTTTTTCTTTATTAACAGTTAGAATTAATCAAATAAAACCCATTGAGTTTAATCATCTATCGTAGCTATATTTTTGAATAAATTAATTTAAAAATACAAATTTCTAATTATTTGAATATGTCACAATTACGATCGTGGCGTCATAGCCATTAACTGCAAACGTGTAATGAAAAGAATACGAATGAAAAACAGCTGTTAAATCTCACTTATACATACAAAGATGGAGAAAACCATTATATGATAATTGGATAGAGATGAAAACTTGGACTTATCCACTGTGAATTCGCATTCAAAATCGAGAGAGATAAATTGATATTAGATTCCGCTGTTTGATAAAGATAACGACTATTTTAACGAGAACAGGTAATAATTTGCTGTTTGGGACATAAGTGCTGTATACCCTCAGTAGTTTCCTCTGTACTTGTCTCTTCAGTATATAATATATAAAGCATTTTTCTTCTGAATTGGGGATGTCGCAGTGTCTTTTTAAAAGTTAAACTTGAGGTATCAAGTTTAACATTTTTTTATGTAAATTGTATAATGCAAGATACACTCGCATCTTTCACAGGCATTTCAGTTTGCTGATAATTATCATTGACATCAGGCAAACGTTGTGTTCCCAAACTAAACTTGGTATCTAATACCTCTTGACTTATCTAACTGGGGTTCACTTTCAGAACAGGTATCAAATCTCCTCTTCTTTGTATTAGATGCTTCTGGCGCTAATCGAAAATATGGGGTTCAACATTTTTTTCTAGGATAATTTTGCATCGCATCATTTTGAATTTTATATAATTCTTCATATCCTGAAACTAATATAATGTTTATGAATTAACACAATATTCGCAACAGAAATAATTTGTGTTTTTATTAAAATTAGTTAGTCTTACAGCCTGAAACGGATGCCACCAGCGGTCTTCATGATTGGAACCGTCACAAAATTTTTGTTAGGTGTTTTAATTATTGTATTTAGACAATATGATACAAAACAATTTTTATATCGTTTATCAATAACTTTTCCAACATCTTTTACTATAGCAACCAAATTTATGTCATCAATACGACCCAGAAGACACGTAAACAAAGGTAAAAGTAAACACATTGACCAAACGACGCCTTATAATCAAACGTCACCTATATTTGAAATTTTCGATTTTAATTAGAGGAACTGGTCTACGTTAATATCATGCTACAGCTATTGCACATAAGTGACGTAGGCGCACTACAAGTTGCATAGATGCAGTAATTTTTAAATATCAATTTTTTCATGTTATCTTAAAGAAAAAAACAGAAAAATCGATTTTTTCATAAAGAGACAAATATTCTTTTCTCAAATAATGTAAAAAAAGGTGGGCTAATATATATTGTCAATCCGCGTTTCAAAAGGCTACACAACTAAGAAGTACGTCACTAGTAATGTGGGCACAAACATTCCTGATTAGTTCAATCATATTCTCACGAGTTGTACGTACTTGTTGATACACTTTGTCCTTCAGGTATACAAAAAAATCTACCGAAATACTAAATACCTGCGTGTTTCTCTGTTTTTTGATTTCTGTTCCATTTCTTGCGATTTTTCAGAGAAATTGTACATAGAATTCGAATCTGCGATCAAAAATAGGGGTTCCTATTGAAGATTTCTAATTTACCGCCCATAGGGCGTAATTTAATACTACGAGATGCCTCCCTCTAAGGTATTAAAGTTTCAATTTGGCACATTTTTCTGTACGATGCATATTTTTCGAGATATTACAAAATTCCAGGTTAAATGAATCACCCGGTATATTACTAAGCATTTGACTACACTGTACATCTTAATTGACATAGACAAATTTGACAAGTGACATTTAAAATATTTGAAAAATAAAATGTACTTAATCACCAGTTTTCTTATATAGGACGTCTTAATAATAAATCGTTTTTGCAGCAATTTAACTTTTTATATACTAGTACTCGAAAATCGTTTGGTGGATGTCCCAAAAAAATAATAATTACTATGCAACAATTTGGTGAATATATGAAGTAAAATTCGCATTTTTTGGGCATTTTACTTGTCCAAAATTCGCCATTTTTTCACTTTTTCATAGCTTAAATTAAAGACTGCTACACGTTTTAAGAGTGATTTTTCGGTATTTTTCGGCCTAAGCATTACGTCACTAACTGTCAATTTTGACTTTAATAGCCGATAGATAATTAGAATGTCGAAATTTCACTCGCGTTTTTATCAGATTTTACGATAAGAATTTCTAAAAAAAAAATGCCTTACATGTCGTGTAATATAAGAATTAGATAGTTTATTAAAAATAATTAATCTTTTTTCAATTTTCCCTAATAATGTTAAGGCTGAACATTTTATCGAAATGCAGAGGAAAGCATAACCTCAAGCGTTTATTCAAAGATTAATGACAGCTGTTTCGCATTTAAAAGGCATTTAAGATTCCTCTGTAAATATTTAAACTATCACAGTTTTAAGGTTGTTATTAATTTTTTATATATAGTTGTGTATATGTTCACTTCAGGCGAGGTTTATTATTTTTTCATGTTACTAATGTAAATTTAGAGCTAAAAAAATTGTAATGACTCAATAATTTTAATTATTGTACTGAAATATTTTGTGATAAAACTTGTACATTTATTTATAATATGGTTTATGGGATTCATATCTCTATTAAAGAATATTTTTCAAATTTCTTGTTGTTTTATTTATGTTCTTTTTTATTTCTACAGACTTCGGTTAAAATAATTTCCAATTCTGGAAGTACCACAATAAAAGGCTTTTGCTGAAAGTGTTGGACTAATGATGCATAGTTTTAGAGTTTTCGAAGAAAAAAACTTATAAAACGGTTTTGTCCGTCCGTCTGTTAGCCTGGGGGTTTGGCCGTGGGAAATGAACATCTTCTTAGTTTCTATAATTCTATACTCTTCCTTACGTGTTCTTTTTGGTTTTTTAGTTTTCTTTCTATGCTTATTACTATTATAATTTTTATTCATTTTTTTTTAATAAAGTTTTGTGTATTAAAATATAATTTTATTGATTTTCTTCCATATCTTTACATAATAACTCTATTACATAAACCATTTCTATAAAATTGACACTAACAAAAACTTTTTTATTAAAAATTGACAAATCTGGTTTGTACAAATGGTGTCCCACGTTGGGCGCCATTTGTACTGATATACAATATTTAACTCATCTCAATTTGGAGTGGATTCTATAATTAAAAAAAATACTAAACTACAAAATATAAAAAAAATAATTTTATATATGCCCTGCTATTCCATTTCTTCCTTCTATCTCCTGGATAACCTGGTCTCCGCTTTTTAATTTCTATAACTCTTTACTCTTCCTTGGGTGTTATTATTCGTTTTTTAGTTGCCTTCCTATATGCTTATTACTTTTATAATTTTTATTTTTTTTTTAATAAAGTTTTGTGTAGTATAAGTATATAATTATATTGATTTTCTTCCATCTCTTTACATAATTACTCTCTTACATAAACCGAATATAATGTCGCATGTTCGCAGTTTTCTTTTAAAAGTAAAGTCTGTTGCAGGGTAAAAATTAATGTCACCTAATAGAAAGGCACGGTTTAATACTCCTGTTGACACCAAAGTATTTATAAATTTACAAATAAATTATAAACATATTTTGGTGTTTTTATTTTTACCTCTAATTTTAGGTTTTCTAAAAATATATTAATCCTTACATCCTTCTGACCCTCAGTTGTTACAGGATGAAATTTTATCGGGAGTAATACCACTAGAGCTCAGATTTGGCCGGATATTTTTTATAAGTTTCATTTCGAGCATTTATTTTCATTGGCAATTTAACGAGATCTATTTGACAAAATCACGAGACCGTTAGATCGAGTGATTTTGTCAAATAGATCGAGTTATTTGTTATGTTTATGCTATTAGTCCACTGACTGAACGTTTTCCGTTCCGAATTCGTTAAACCTGCACCGATTGATTTAAAATTTTGACAGGAGTTGTAAAATACATAAATAATAAAAGTTATATAGTGCCAATATGCTGTTCCATCCTTCCGGGGGTGTACATTTTAAAATTCAAAATAAGCCCGTGCTAATTTTAAGCAAAAAATGTAAGATAAAGTTTTTTTGATAACCAAATACTTTTTGAGTCATTCGTGATTGAAAATGTCGAAAAAAACTGTTTTTAACAGTTTTTCGCGAATAACTCAAAAACATTACGTTTTATGAAAAAAATCATCCTTATAAAAAATCAAGCTTATGAAAATAGAAAGAAGTTTGTTCTTTATTATTTTAGACGCTATAGAAAACGAGCATTTTCACACGGAGCAATAAAAAGTTTTAGAATCCGATATATTGTATATTATTTTCAGACGAGATATAATTGATGCAATAAATTGTACTATAAAATTTGCGGTGTTGTCTATTTTGGTACTTAGTTAGTTGGTATAAAATCATAATGGAGAGAAGACGTAGGGTTTTTATTACTGGCTCTTCTTCAAAGAAGAGAACAAAACCAAACTATTTTATGAGTCCGGAAGCAGCTTTGCCTTGTCAAATGACGAAAATATATAATAGTAGTCATACAGATATCCATAGGACGTCTTCTTCGGACATTATTTGGACATCCTTAGGACGTCCTTTTCTGGTACAGTGGACGTCCGAGGGACTCACTAATGTCACAGCTTTGAACTGAATTTGAACGTCCACCGCGGTCATCCAATAGAAATCCCCTTGGGACTATAACTAGATATTACGACGTCCGAGGGATTCACCAATATGTCACAACTTTGTACTGAACTCGACCGCGGGCATCCACTGGATATCCCATTGCGACCATAACTAGATATCACTTGGACATTAACAGAACGTCCTAGTTTGTTACAGTGGATGTCAGAGGAAGTGCATTTTTTGTTATTTACAATAGTACAATTATAATTGCTGTGTCAACATCCTCAGAAAACCATTTATGATAATTATAGTGTATTTCTTTTATGTTGTTCCCATATCATGTTCTAGAGGTGCGGCTGTGGGAAGTCCATTATGGACTATATTTTCAATGACGTTTATAAAAAACATGTTCTCTAGGGGTAAGAGCATCCATTTTGAGGGAATGTTATATTGTCCGTTTGATAACGCCTGTTGGGAGCTAGTTCACCTCGGACTTCGTAGAAGTCCATATCATGTCTATTGAAGATCACTCTTAGGTGTCTGTCCTGGACATCTTTTTGACATTGCCTGTATTAAGTCGGCCAGGGACTATTTTGACACCTTTTGGATATCCGGTATGGACATTGTACAATCAATGGAGGTCTTAATACAGTCCAAAACAAATGGACGGTGAATGGAAATAAATTGTACGTCCCAAGGACGTTGTGTGCTATTAGAGCATATAAGCTTTTATTATAGTCGAGTTATGTTTTATCACACAAACATGGTTTTTTTCAACTAATTCTATAAATATATTTAATTTTCTTATTCATATTTTATACTACGTTTTTTACGCAACATTGTTTAAATGGTACTAAACAAACTGATAAACAGCGAATAGTGGGAACATCTGCATACAAATATATGATTTTCTCCTACTGCCACAGTATGATATAATGCGATTCTGCAGTTAATGACTCCTTGACAGCAATTTTTTGTTTGCCTTAAATTTATTCGATGATTTAAACGTTAAATAACGGAAAACGAGAAATTTTTCTGGGAAAGCGCCCAAACAGATTTTTAAAATGATTAGTGGAAAAGTCTAGCACAAAAATTGAGAGAGTCATGATGGAAATAAGATGGATCGCTCAAATTTATTAAGAAACATTGTGCAATAAAACTGACGCCATTTAACTAGTAGAATTAAAATGTATCGTAACACATATTAATGCCCCATTAATATGTTCCAGAAGTTTTAATGGTTTAGAAAACATAGATTTTGAAACAAGTCGATTCAAATATTTTTTTTATTTTTATTTTAATTCTGAAAAACAACTTTTTAAAAAGAACTTTAAAAGTAATGAAAATACGTCAAAAATTGTTCTTAATTAATAATAATTTTTTTCTCCACTATAATTTTTGCATTTCTGTAGAATAAAAATTATATGATATATGGCCATTAAAATTATGCATTTGCGCGAAGGGTACCTTTTCCGAGCCCTTTAAACTCCAAACTAAAGGTCCAAAGAGTTGAAATGTATATGATCTTGAAATTCTCTACAATATGGTTTTCGTATGGATGAAATAGCTCAAAAGGGAACAGAGCTATCGCTAAAAACCCAAATTTATATTTATTTATTTTATAATGCCACTATCAAAGCGCCTCAAATCGTTGAAAATTTTTTCTCTCTATTTTTGTGGGGTGGTTTTTAAGGATTGAATCGGTTTAATAAATAATATGTCATATCATAAATACTATGAGAAAATATGTCTTCTATATAAATACCACAATAAATAGGCTTGAAAGCTGTTAATTTTGTTTTTGTTAATTTTCGTTACATGGGATAGTTTTTAAGGGTAGTAACATTGTAAAATACCATAAATGTAGTTCCACAATAAAAAAAATAAATATTTGACAAATTTGAACACTTACAGCCTATAAAACGCTCAAATTTATTATTTTTAAGGCTTCACACGAGACGAGATAAAGCGAGAATTTCAAAAATCTCGTTTCGGTCTCGTTAGTTAAACCAAAAAAATAAGTCTCGTTTCAGTCTCGGTCTCGTCTCGTAACTGATTGTCTCGTCTGGTCTCGTCAAATCTCGTTATTGCTAGAACTTATTTCTATAAGATAGTACAACACGAGGTAATTATTAATTCTATTGTAATTTATAAATGCGTGATTATTTATTTATTTATTTTGGTTTTTTATTTAGACGTTACTAAATACAACTTTTTTTCATTCTTACATGTTGCAATATTTCGAAAACATCGATTTTACATATCTTTAATAAAGTTAATTAGTTTAAAAAAATTATTTTATTATGAATTATTTTTTATATGGAAGAGATAACTGAACATCTAACTAGACACCGTTTTAAAAAAATTACAATTATCGAATTTGAACTGGAGAGCATGGTAATGTTGATTTCAATAGAATTGAAAATTTTATTTAAAATGTTTTTTTCTGCACATACCTTCTAAATGTAGTTTCTAGGTACCCTTTGGGCACCTAAACTGTTTTAAGTCCTAAAAAATTCAAAACACATTTAGAGTGTCATTTTATATAAAATAAAATATTTCAATTTTCTTAAATTTAATGTTTATACTGCTTGCTAGTTTATTTTACTCAGAAATTTAGAAACAAATTCTAAATAAATATGAACGAGACTTTCGAGTCTCGCCGTATGTGGTCTCTGTATCGCCTAAATAATTTTCAAAAAGGTCTCGTCTCGCTCTCGTCTCAGTTTTACGAGACGAGACGAGAAAAGTATCGTTCTCGTGTGAAGCCCTATTTGGTTTTCAATTGTTTAATACAAGGGGTAAAAACAAAAAGCCCAATTCGCGCGTATGTATTTTTTAAAGTAGAGGGTAAGATGAGCATAATCCCAAATTATTAGAAAAATCGATGCAGTTACAAAGATTTCGGAGGTAAACCAAATTTTTATGTCCAGTGACTGGAATACTTACATACAAATGTATGAAAAATTAAAGATTCTTTGATTAAGATTAAAACATCACCCTGTATTTTTGATCTGAGTTTGATCAATAATGGAGAAATACCAGTAAACATTCATTAGTGTTGCTTGGGAATTAACAATTCCATATGGCTGTTATGGAAATGAATTTCGACGTCGTCAAAAAACGTCTACACGAGAATCGTGACATTTTAAATTATACATTATTTTTACAATTCGAATCATTTTGTGTTGTTAAATTCTCGAAATGGACGAAAGCGACTTTAGCGAGGAAAATGAAGCATCCGAAGAGCAAAAAGAAGAGGTTCTCGATCCCGAGAATCCCGATCACTATTTTTTGATTGTAGAAAGAGATTTTAATAAGGTAAAAAAAACTATTTATTAAATATAAGAAAAAAAAGAATTGGTATGAAATATTAAAATTAATTGTTAATTTTGAAATACAAGAAGGAAACCAAAAATGAGTCAATTCATTAACATTAATCAAGAGAGTGAGTCTCTGGGACACTTCTTTTCCGTACTCATCCAAACGTTTTGATTTTGCTTAAACAGAATCTTAATTAATTTATAATGTATTCCTTTTTCATATCTCCGTGTATCTTCTTTTAGACCTTGCTTGACATCGAAAAAATCCCGGAAGCCCTTATGCTGATCGAACCCTTCAACAAGCTCTTCGAGAATTTCTTTCGCACTTTCTCGAAGAAACAAGACTTCGAAAATATGACTGTGATGATGGGAAACGAAATCGCGGAAAAAGACCACAAGATTGAGTTGTCTATGAAACTCGCTGAAGAAGACGAAAAAACGATTAACGATTTGAAGAAGCAGATCGAAAATGCTTGGCGATTAGCTGATGGAGCTCATGCGAGAGAACAACTCGCCCACGAAATCATCGATAATTTGAGGAGACAAGTTGAGAATTTAAACGCCGAGTTGGATTTTAAGAATAAAATGAACCAAGATGACGAGTAGGTATTTAAATATTTTTGCAAAATAGTCCTGATACCATGCAATTTTTTTCGGGTTTTCACAATTAATAGTTACTTTGTTAACTGATTTATATAAACAAGTATCTTGCGTATGTAAAAATGTTAAAAGCACCTACAATAGTGAATCAAAGGAATATGTATATTTCGTACCTTCAATAGAAAAGTGACACAAGTGCAATATTTCGATATTACTGTCGAAACATTTGTATTTTTCTGTATTAGCTTATGTACCATATGTTTATATTTATTACATCTACAGATTTTTTCACGCAATTGCTATAAAGGAAAATGATTAAATAACAAAAATTAAAACACTTCTCCTGAAAACTTTTGATTTTTGTACTTCAGTCAGTTTTCTATTGGATGTACGATTTGGTAAATAGTTGTTGAAAATCTGAAAAAAGGTGTCCAAAATTCATGAAATTAAAAAGCAAATTACCACATGAAAACACGTGTCCATAACTCAAATTTAGACTGGCGGCGTGACACAACTAATCTAACTCTATTGTTATATTTCTATATAAATCTTGTACAATTAAAATTTTTACAGCCTACTATAGTTCCCCTAGACCACGATTTTTAATAATTTTGTTTAAAAATGTCAGTATATTCTAGTCTGCAATCTTTTTCTATAAAATCCATAATGGTTCACTCACTTTTACCAAGGGAGTACAACAGCAGTATGGGACTCCTCTCTATTGCTTATCATAGGTTTTAAAAATGTCTGGGTGGTGGAGCAAAAAAGAGTTTGTAATTGACAATTGAAATTGTACATGTCCTTTTATGCTTCTAAATATAATATTTTGAATAAAATTCAGACTTGGATCTTGTAAACTTTGTGCTTTACATAGGGAAATAAACACCGCAAGTCATTTTGAAAATAGTGACAGTTGAATTTTGTTTGTTTTTCTATTGTCATGTCCTATCTACGAATCTCAATAAGTATATAAAAAAATACAATTTGATCAATATTAGTGTTTCCTGTCTCCTCTTCACTTTCGTAGGTCAGTATTTTTATCTGGCTACTTCAATTTTTCTCCATCTCACATATATGTCTTCTACTATGCTGCTTTCTTATCATTCTCTGGTTTCTTGTGTGTCTTTAATTGCTATTGTACCTTTCCTGTTTCACCTTTTGGTATGTTCTTTATATTTTTTTTATATTTAATAATATGGGCTCATCCTTTATAAATTATTTTATTTTTATATTAACAATCCATTATTAATATTATTAATGTTTAATATAAAAACATCTAAAACTGTATACATTTTTTAGTTTGACAATTCAATATCTCTTTTCTATTATTTTTTATTTCTTACTTGATTATTTTTTTTTAATTGCCAAATAATAAGTCAACCAGGACTGATCATCTTAGATATGACAACTGAAATGACCTAACACCTTTATATTTAAATTTTCTTATCAGTATATCAATAATATTAACGCCGTTTATTATCAGCAGGGAAGACTTGCCTTATAGAAATATGGCATATTTGCGTGTTCGCTTAAAATATGATTATTGGAAAGGATATCTCACTCATCGACCGCTCAAAAAGCAAGCCCTGTTGTCATATTGCTTACTCGATACATTTCTATGCAAAGTACAAAGATTTACAATATGTACTATGATACAGTTTTTGAGTCAATCTATAAATAATTTCAGTATTTTAAAATTGTTGACATAAGCAAGTTTTTCGAAGTATATATGTATATAAATAATTTTTCACGATGTATTGAAACGTATTCAAATCAAACTTACTGATTTATTTTTAGCACAATAATTATTTAAGTTCTCCTACATTCATTCACAATTTAACCTTTAAAGTGATCACAATGATCTAGATTTTATTTAACAAATCTTTTTTTTAGTGACGGTATGAGCAAAAATAGAGACGGTTTAGAACGAGAACGAGACAGGCTAGTGAACGAAGTTACCCAGCTTAATACGAAACTGCAAAATGCGGTTGGATATCAAGAAGAATTAGAAAGAAAAAATTCTGAAGTCGATTTAAAAATGAACGAAATTGCTGGCCAATTAGAGGTTGATTTCCCTTTTTTTCATTTTGACAGGTTATGTTATTTATTTTATTTAGGATCAAACTCAAGAAACTAACCGTCAAAAGCGCGCGAAATCAAAATTAGAAGCCGACATTTTGGACTTGAAGTTTAAATTGGATGAAAAAGACGCACAAGCTAATGAACTCGTCAGAACGATTACGGAAAAGAAAAAGCAAATCAACGTATTGGAAAAGGACATCAAAGACATAAAGTAACAAAAAGAATCTAAAATAAATTACATTAAATCGATTTAACCGTTTTCTAAAGTCTATTTTTTTAATTCGTAAAGAATTGATTAAAACTGTTAGTCGTTTTTTTTATGTTTGAATATAGACGTTTTTCGAGATACTTAATTAAATCCGAAAGAACCACCGTTTTCAAATTCAAAAAACGGGAAAGTACTTCGTTTTTTACATTTACAATTTTTATAGATATTCTCATGAAAAATTATCAAAAGAACTTGATTACTCCATGATGAAGTTGGGAAAATTATCTGACGAACATAATAATGCTCTTTATGAAACTGATCATATTAAAAAACAACTACACGAGAAAATTATGGACTACAAGGTAAATTTTATGTTCTACTTATCCGAACAGGCATAAAGAAAATTAAAAATATATATTGATATGGACGAATAAGATTCTTTATACTCCACAATTGTTGATTTGGAATATTTTATTACTGTCAATAAACTCATTAAAATATCAAACTTTTTTAACAATAACACTATATTTATAAAATTCAAAAAACATAAAATTTTTTTTAGGATATCAAATCTTTTTTTAATAATTAACTTATTCAAAAACTCATCCAATATATATTTTTTTTCAACAAACACAGATTAAATCTTCACACAAATACTTAAATTGATATTACTTTACGCACTCTTTGCATTAATAATTATTTTAGGCCGTAAACGACGAAGTGTCGAGAATGAAAAATGAACTGATGAAGGTGACGAAATCGAGCGGTCTTCTAGAAAAACGGGTATCATCTCTTCAAAATGACAGGGAAGATTTGATCACTGAAAGAAACAATCTCAGACAAAGAATTTACATGTTCGAAAGAGAAATTGATGATTTTAAGAAATTCCTAGACGACGACAAAAGAAACATAGATTTGTTAGCCAAAGAAAAAGATATACTTAATAAAAGCGTTCAAAGGTGAGAATATACCAAACCTGGAAAACCCGCAACATTTCCCAGTAACCACAAAATTCTAAGTTGGTATTATATAATTTTTTTGCTGTATATCCACTGAGAAATTTCCTCACCGTCCGACGTGACGGAAGAAAACCGGAAAAATTCTCTGATATTCACAAAGAAAAAAATATATCTGCTTTTTCTAAAATGTTACTTTTTAATATGAAAATAATAAAAGTATAATTTTTCAGGCAGCAGGCTATCCACAAAGACCAACTCAAGCTGATCCAAATTCAAGAACAAGCTAAGAAAAAATTGGAACTTGAGCTGGATTTATTCTTTATTGAAAGCGGAAAACAAAAAAAATTGATATCGCGGTTGGAAAGGGAAAAAGATAGATTAAGCGAAGAGCAATTGGACCTCACGAATACTATTCAAGATCAAATTGAAGACATTCGCCAGAAAAAAGTAATTTTATCACAAACTCAATTTTAGTTCGTTCCAATATACTTTTTTAAGTCAAAAAACGTATTATTTCTATTTTTTTGAGATGATCAGTTCAAAGAATTTTTTAGGGTTTAATTTTTGATCTCAAAAAAGACAGCACCGAAAAGGACAACAAACTGAGGCAACAACAAAATTTGTACGAGGCTGTCAGATCGGACAGAAACGCCCTGCAAAAATCACTACAAGAATCCTCGTCTGAATGCGCGGAATTAAAGAAAAAATTGAGGCTTTTAAATCACCAAATCGAGCAGCTCAAAGAGAACATTGGCCAAAGGGAAAAGCAAATAATTAAGGACGAGACCATATTGAGAAAGTTGACTAAAGAAAACGAACGACTAAAGTAAGTTTATTCTGTTTATTTTGCACTTTTTTATTGTCTTGCACATAATTTTATTTATACTAGGTATAATTTTTGCAAACGATTTAGTACATAGTAACCCGTATATGATGTTCGTCTTTTTCATGAAAAATCATTAATAATTCAAAATTGGTTTTTAAAAAAATAATTAATTTTTCTAAACGTTGAATCCTGATTCTGAAAAATAAAATTTGAGCGAGGGCTCATTCGATTCGGGATGGCCTCTAGAAAATTGAGTGAAAAAATTAAAACCGCACTTAAAAATTTTTCCGGCAGAATTTTTTCCTTCAAGTATCTAGATGTTTTTAAGCGCCACGGCAAATAATAATAATAGCCGTCCCTTCCCCCGCACAAGCCATTGGCTTCTGGGATTCACTCGTAAGGGGGTGAAATGTAGGGCGAGTATTATTATTATTTTAAATTAATATTTAGTTAGTATTTTTCTATTTTACTTACCAAGATCGGTTTCCACTTTCATAATTTTTTTCAAATTTATTCTACCCTTATAGCTTTTGAGTTATTTGCAAAAAATAGATCCCTTTATTTTAAAATCTTCATTTATTTATAACTCTTGCATTTTTTTATGTAAAGTGGCGTCCGGTCAAATTTTTTGAAACTTTTGTGTATTATTGTACTCGACCTAATAACCGAAAGTGTCAATGTTCCCAACTCAATCGTATGAGTAGTTTTGGTTTGATTGGTTTGACGACATGCTCTTTTTAAAATCTATTTTGTGTGGAATTATCAGCGGAATTATTTGAAAAATGGATTATTTACTAAAGTTGATGGATCGCTACCATATTTATTCAGGAGCATCTTACACACAAGACGCCGTTCAAACACCACAATAGCTCCATTTCATTTAAATTGTTCAACCAGAAATGATTTAGCATTTTCCATAGCTTTGTATGCTATCTAACAAACGTTATGGGATGTACACAACAAAAATAACTTGAAAACACCACTAAAAATGCACCAAAACATCTATCTGTGTGGTGGTGTGGAAATGAGTTTAACGGTTTAGTTAAATTTTCTGATAGTTGCAAAATACGTTTGTACCTTTGGTTTAATTCTTGCCTGCATGGATCCATCCTAAATTAACATATTTTTCTGATAAAAATAATTATTTAGTAATATATAAGTGAGGTAATAACTATTATAAGTTTTATAACTTTTAATATACTATGTAGCTCGTTCTACACGTACCTGCCTGTTCGAAATATTGATCTAGTATTTGAATTATATAAGAAAATAGATAATTATCATCTTTGTTGCTCCGTGTATACAAACTTATATCGGACAAAGATGTGCATACCGATATATTTTTTAGGTATTTATAAAACAATTAAATCACTCTGTATATTTTAAAAATCTTACGGTGACTTGTTTGTATGACTCACCCTGTATGAAAAGTAATCATAGCCTCAAAATTGTGAACGAGTAGGTACTAACTGTATAAAATAATTTTTCTGTGGCGCAAGTGTAGAATTATTAAGTGTTTGCAACAACCCCATTGTGATTGTTTTGTGAATCACCCTGTAACAGTAAATATTTTTAGCTGTACCTTTTTACGTACATCTAACCAAAACTTATATACTCAATATATATAATTAAAGTCTATCCAGCTTTTCAATTTGAACATTTGAAGAAAAATAACTAATAAAATCAGCAATTCTCCACTTTAACGCCATGTATCTCGAAAACTGGTCATATGATCGGATGTAGAATTCATACCTTTTAAGACATTATTAAAGTTATTATATACTGACAACATGGTTACATTTGACCAGGAAAACTTTAGAATACAAACCTTAAGAGGAGGATTTACCTTGCGACAAAATAGTATGTGCAAGGGTTTCGCTTTACTCGTCCTACGCGTTTGTTTTTTATTTTTAGTGAAAGAAAAAAATATATTTGTATTGGAGAAGATCTAATCTGTGCTCCTCTGCAGCTACATTTTGAAAATTTGGCTTCATTTTTTTTCAAAAAAAATCCAAAAATTGTTCATTTTAGACATTTTTCTAAATTTTTTTTACAAAAAACGAAGTAAAATATTCAAAAAGTAGCTGCAGAGGAGCACAGATTAGATCTTCTCCAATACACCTATATTTTTTTCATTCATTAAAAATAAAAAACAAACGTATAGGACGAGTAAAGCGAAACCCTTGCAACTGAAGATTTTGCTCCAAGGAAGTGGCGCCACCGTTAGAATTTAGGGAACACAGCTTGTAAATTGAAATAAAATAAATTCTCTTGTTAGCAGAGTTTTACGAGGGTAAACAGTATGAAATAAATTTAAACTTAATTATAGAGTTTATAATTTTTCGGACAATATTTTTCTTTTAATTAATCAAAATAATTTTATTATTTGGATGACAATTTTTGTTTTTATCAACTACAATTTTCAACATGAAAATTACAATAAAACTAATTTCACTCATCATTTTTAAAATTTTACAGGAGTTTAACAACATATAATAAGTATTTAATTAATTTATTTAGTAAGTTAAAATTGAGATTTAATTTACAAATGTATTGGTACTTTTACACATCGCACGGTTAATAAGTAGTAAAAAATAATAAGATATATTCTAGCTACCCAACATTGGCATATCGGCATCATTTGACGGTTTAATTACCAACAATCGGTATGTTTTGAATGCAAAGAACTTTGTCAGCAAAAATCAGTGGTGGTGGGGGTGTGATATTTTGTCGGTACTTACTTTGGGGATAAAAGTTTAAGTTAGACTATTTTTGACACATTTTGTTATTAGTTTGATCTTTCTTAGAGATAAGTGTGGTGATTTTAGTGTTCTGATTATTTCGATTCTTCAACTATTAATTATTGTTCTCGTGAAGTGAAGGGACTATTATTAATATCAATTAGGATATTTAAAAATGCCCCGTAAAAGACTAAAAACTCGTTTATTCACATCGTCAAAGCGATTATCAAAACGAAATAGGATTTGCTGGATAAAAAAAGTAAGTGTAAAAATATTTATTAAATCAACGGATTTAATTACAAAAAAAATTAGTGGTCGTGTGAGATGAGGCCATTCCGAGATGCGGTCAGTGGGAGATGCGGTAACTTTTTTTCATACCTGCACGGACTGGAAGATGCGTTCACATCAACCGCAGACAATAAAAATCAGATTAAAAATAATAAAGAGGGGGTGATCCCACCCAACTTTCCGAACACTCCTAGTAGAGTAATTATTTAATCAATTATTTTAGTTTTTAGGTACATTAATAAAGTTAGTTTAAAAAAAATTAAAAAAAATCAAATTTTTTATCAATAATTACCCTTATCTTTGAGTTTTTTAACTATTTACATTTTTGGATATATAACTTCTACAAATATTTTTTTAATTTAAAATTTAACTAAAAAATTAATTTAATAACATAAAAGTTATTTAAAAATTAAAATAAAAACTAGCGGCGAAATTCGAAAAAGTAAAAACAAAATTTGTAGGAAATTTTATGTTCTACAACTTTGATAACAAGTAATTTTTCATAAAAATGCATTTTAAAATAAATTCAAACTACCCCCTAATTCGCTTCGTGCATTTTAAACAGACCCCAATTTCTATTCGAAGCTTATGTTTCATTTTTAAATTCCTTTCACATTTTAATTGTTTATAAACAAAAACGGAAATACCTATAATACCATTATATGTATAACTGAAGATTTTATGATCCCATTATTTGTTACTATGCAGAAATATGAATTTTCACAAGAAAATTTTACTTTCACGTTATGTAACACTTTTTTGTTACTAAAATGTGACGGACATTAATTGTACAAATGAGGAGAAATTGATAATACGTTTTTTGTGTCTTCTTTTAGCCCCGGTGTTCGATATGTAAAGCAAATTGGTTCGTATCAATAAAAATTATAAGTTAGCAACAAAATGTTTATTCTGAGTGACTTTTGCAAATAAATATAAGGCGCTTCATTTTTCACAGAAAAATTATCACTTATTAATTCCATTAAGTTAATAGGAACTAACAAAATTATCGCGATAGTCTCCCGTTGCTATAAGCAACGTAAACAAAAAGGAGCCTTCTAATTGGTTGAAAATAAATTTATGAAATTCTCAGTGTAATGTTGACATGATTCGGTGAAATTGTTTCATATGACACAAAATGACAAAATTTGATTAGTTGTTAGAACTGCCAAAAAATTTTCATAAAAATTAACTGATTAATTTTTGTTTTTTGTAATTATGGACAATAATAGTGAAAATATTATAAGACTTAATACCTGCTTGATGAACTGGAGATAACCAAAGAAAAAGAATTAACAATTATTAAACGGAATTTTTTAAAATTTCATCAATATTAAAGAAAATACTAATTCACTAAATATTTTTAATAACTTTAAAAATATTTTAAATGAGACACAAATACAAAATTAGATAACATTATTATAAGTAACTACATAAAACTATTATATTCGGAACTCAATTTTACATAGTGCAATAAATGTATTTCATTATTATCTAATTGCCTAATTTTTTATTAAATAATTTGCCCGTTTTGGGTTTTAGAATTCGAGATTTTTTGTTTACAAATATTCTGAATTTGTATATATGTCTCGCATTGATAATTTTCAAAACAGAAAGTACGTACGTAATACAATTTTAAATAAAATAATCCTATTTTCTGAAAAACACATTTTGACCCAAAGATAAATGTAATATCGAGCCCTCCGGACGACCCAATTATTCATTAGGTAAACAATCATTACTACCTTTATTTTATTAGGGGTTTACCGGACCAAACGATGTGTACCCTAATAGAGGATCCGAAAGAGTAAAAACTACTATGTGTTTGAATTATTTCCTAATTTTAAAATAATATTTGTAGAAGTTATAGCCAAACAAGTAATTAATTATGGCTCAAAATCTTGTAAAAATTATCATTCATAATTAATTTATTGTATAAATTTATTTTAATAAATAAATATTTTATTTATTTAATTTACTTATTTATATTAAAGCCAAAACTATCGTAAAAATGTAACTATTGTGATAAATCCAGTCGATACAATTCCACCAACTTTTATAGCTACCCTGGTAGAGACCGAGAAACGTGGTCAAAAGGGATAAGACACGCCCCCTATCATAAAATATGCTTCTTCCCACCACACCGTTGCCCCTCAGGTGTATCTGTTCGTCAAGTAAATCATGCTCTTAATACAAAATCTGAAAAACTCAAAAAACCATTTTTAGAGCTAGTCCCCCATTATTTCTTGTTCGATTTTTTTTATTGCACCAGATTGTTCTAGTTGTTCTAAACATTGTTTTAAATTTTCATGGCTTAAAAAAAATTAATAAGAAATCAATATGAACCGTTTATGTCCAGCCCCATTATTTTTTTTTAAGTTTTTTTTTTGTTGTACCTACTATATTGTTCTAGTTATTATGGTTCCAAATGTTCATGCCTTAAAAAAATATTTCAAGCTCAAAATCAATTAAAACCATTAAGAGCCCCCGCATTATTTTTTTTTCGAAATTTTTTTTGTTTTACCGATTGTTCTTTATGTTCTGAACAGTATTCCAATTTTTATATCTTAAAAGAAAGTTCAAATTTAACAAAAACTATTAACTCCATTCCTTTATTACTTTTTTTAATTTTATTTTTATTGTACAGATTAGTCTAATATTTTGAACATTGTTCCTTATAGTTTTAATCCTAAGAAATCCTATAGCAAAGATTAAGTAAAAAAATTGATCACTATCCTCATTATTTGTTTTTGTTGACTAATTTTTTTAATGTATCAATATATTAAGTTGTCAAAAATTTTAAGGCCAATTAAATGAAATCATATTTTAAATTTCCAAAATTTTATCGCAATATAGGTCCTACAAAAAGAAAATTATTTATTACTAATTTAAGAATGAAAACAAACAAAAGCAAATCAAAAATATTTGTAACATTTTATAGTTTCTGATAAAATAAAACGATTTACAAAACTAAATTTTGAAAAAAAAATGGTTTTAATTGATTTTGTGCTTGAAATAATTTTTTTAAGACATGAAAATTTGGTGCAAATCTAGTACAACCAAAATTTCGAAAAAAAAGATAATGGGTCTCTAAAAAGTTTTAATTTATTTTGAGCTTGAAATATTTTTTTTAAGATAAAAATTTTTAACAATGCTAAGAACTAGAACAATCTAGTACAACAAAAAAAACTTCGAAAAAGAAATAATGGGGAGCTGGACCCAAATGGTTTTTATTAATTTTGGACTAGAAATAATTTGGAACAACGTTCAGAACAATCTGGTGCAATAAGAAAAAAATCGAAAGAAAAAATAATGAGGGGCTAGCTCTAAAAATGGTTTTTTGGGTTTTTCGGCCGTTATATTTAAGTTTAACAAATACTTTTCTGGAACAATTTTCAAAATAACCAAATTCAAAAAATGGAGGCTAACTTCACACAAACAATATTTTTACCTGTACGTATATACTAGTGTATTACTAAAACATGTTGTAAACTTGTGTATGCAACAGATATTCAAACTAATTCAAAGTTTAAAAAAAATCAAAAAAATCTGCACTTTTCAGCTATAACACCCTGTATCTAGAAAACTAGTCATAAGATTGAGTTGGGTCCAGTGACATTTTTGGTTATTAGGTGGAGTACAATAACATACAAAAGTTTCAGAAAATTTGACCGGTCGCCACTTTACATAAGAAAAGTGCAGGGCCCTTTATCGAGGTTGCGCATTTTATATTGATACATAAAGTTTAATTTTTTTCTCTTTTAGAGTTGAAGTGATGACTGGAGTAGATACAATAAGAACGTTAAAACAAAACGTAAAAGATCATAGAGATGAAATGAAGAGACAAATGCACATTATATCGGTAAGCGAGTAGCCTTTTTTTACACATATTTCTTAAAAAAAATAGTAAACTTTATAAATAATAATTGTAAATTTATTGGTGCGTTGGATGGGCGTAGCTTTAGGTACTTTTTTATATCATAAATAAGAAGAAAAATTTTGTAGCGTATGTACCAAAATCAAGAAACCACTAACGCCGCATTCACCTCGACACTTATTATTTGCAACGCGGTTCATTTAAATCCATTTTTTAAAGCATGTGCCAGGTGCTATGTAAAATCGGCCCCCAGTGAGTTTCCAAAGTCGACTAAGGTCATACCCTCTTTGCATAGTAAATGATATAGTAAGGAAGATGTAAAATGTATTCCGCGGATAAGACGGTCTGTTTACAAGTAGCGTTTTATCTCGTTATTTTTGTAAGCAGAAGAAAAGACACTAGTAATATCCTCAAACGGCAGAATAGTACAATATATAATATTTTCAGTTTCAAACAAGATCACTCAGACAACAAGGACAAGATTTGGATCAACTGATCAACGAAAGAGACATTTTAGGCTCACAGTTAGTCAGAAGGAACGACGAAGTTGCTTTGCTTAATGAAAAAATCGTCATATTACAAGCTACACTAGCCAGAGGTATACCAATAATAGTAAATTTGAAAATTTTGAACGAACTAGGTATAAATTTCATACTTTTTTAGGCGAAACTCACTACGATTTAAGACTGACCGATATCAAGCTCCTCAAACTGGAAATCAAACGACTTAGACAAGAAAAAAGTCACATTGCTAAGACAATGGCGAGTATGGTTGATCTACGGCAGGAGATTTTCCATTTGGAGAGGGATTTAACCAAGAGCAGACTAAAATGTAAAGCTTTGGAACAGGAACTCCAAAATCCTTTGAACATACATCGTTGGAGGAAACTAGGCGGATCAGATCCTGATATATTGGATTTGTTGCAGAAAATACAAATTTTACAAAGGTAAAGGAGGATATTTTCAATAGTTTCTTTTTATTTACAATTCCGTTTTTAAAATTTGTTCACACTGTATATAGCATCATAACCATTGTCAATGTTAAATAATCACTTATCAAATTCATAAAAATGAAATGGTAAAGCAGGAAATAAACTAAAGAGAAATAATAAATAGGTGTGTGTAGGTTAATGAACGTAAAAATTCAAGGACTCGTTCAAAGGTAAGTGAGTTAGAATTTTTAAGAATTTTATATGAATACGTTGGGATGATTACGTAAAAAAACGTGAAACGGATCCATAACAAGCAATATTAACGTTTAAAATCATTTTATAATTATCAACAATTTACAAGAGAAAAAAGCTGACTTTCTAAATTAATTTTTTTTTCAAAATCAATAACATATAAATGTATGCCATATTTTTTAAAATGTGGTAATTTTGAAAATATTATTCGTTTTCTTATAGTCTAGTAAAATTACTCGATTTTCACGATTTAGAGGAAAAAATGAAAGAATGCTGAAATTTTCTGGAAAGAAGCGTTTAGAGGTACTTTTGAAAATATCAAATCTGTCCACAAGGGCGTAGATATGGGGGATAAAGGGGGTATACCTCAGTGACGGGGAACACGAAATTATTTATTTTAATATAAAAAATAGTAAACTGTTAATATAAGTACTCACATTTATTTTTATAAAAATTGTATACTAGATATTAGGTTGGGACATTTCCTTCGGTATTTTTAAAAATTTTAGGAAGAAAGATTTTTTTTACAAATAGCGCTAAATATTTTATGTTTAAAATTTCCCGGGACTGATTTATGATATTATATTATATTTACCTACTGAGTCATAAAAATTGCGCTCTCAATCATTTTCAAATAAACAATAATACTGTCTCACTTAACTTCTTTCATTATTCGAAAAATTACGACAGAGGAGCAAATGTATCGGGGGAGCAAATGTACAGGGGAGCATCTGTCCGGAAACCGTATATTATAATAATAATAATAATAATAATAATAATAATTTATTCATCCTTTTTGATCATAGTACATGATATAGGACAGGTCAAACACAAAAGTACATTATAAATTTGAACAGCACAGATACAAGGTGTTGCACTATTACATATAGATATTTAAGTTAAAAACCTTTCTTTAAAAACTCTGAAACATCATAAAAACATTCGTCAATTAAAAATCTTTTTAGTTTTTGTTTAAAAACATTAAAGTTGTTCTCATCTCTTATACAGCTAGGCAAATGATTAAGAAATTGAATTCCTTTATAGACAGGACTTTTTTCAAATAATGAAGTTTCATGTTTGGGAGGCCGGATAAGCTTGCCAGACCTAGTGGGATAATCATGGAAATCAGAATTGATATTAAAATCTTTAAAATTGCTTTTTGTGTACAAAATGCACTTGTAAATATAAATAGAAACAAACGAGAGAATGTTGAATTGTTTAAAGTGATTTCTACATGTTTCTCTATAATCTAGATTAAAAATTAACCGTATAATCCTTTTCTGAGAAATAAAAACCCTGGAGGCATTGACCGCATTTCCCCAAAGAACCACATTATAGGAAATATGGGAGTATACTATTGCATAATAGACATTAATCAACTGTTTAGTTGTAAAAATATTTTTTAACTGTAATATTGCAAAGTAACTGCTATTTAACTTTTTACAAATTTGATTAACATTAGTATTCCAGCTCATATTACTATCAAGGTAGGTACCTAAAAATTTTGTAGAGTTCGAAAACAGAACATCTGTATCCTTAACTGAGACCTTGCAATTTTTAGGAATTTCTGTTCTTGTAAAAAATTGCATGCAGACAGTTTTAGTAGAATTTACTATAAGGGAATTCCTTTCACACCAACTGATAAATTCTTTTGCTAAAAGATTCATCTTTGTAATCAGTTCGCCTGGAGATTCAGCATCAATTGCTACTGTGGTATCATCTGCATATAGGGTTAAATGATCAGTGCTGATATATTTGGGAAGGTCATTTATGTATAATAAAAATATCAAAGGACCTAGGATAGATCCTTGAGGTACGCCAATATCCACATGTTGAGGTGACGATTTCCAATCCTCAATTCTAACAATAATTTTTCTAGCTGTCAGGTATGATGTCAACCATGAGATAAATTTGCCCCGAAATCCTAAATCTTGTAGTTTATCTGTTATTATATCAATATTAATGGAGTCAAAAGCTTTTGAGAGATCAAAAAAGAGTGCACCCACGTACCTTTTCTTATCCAACGAGGTATGGATAAAGTTAAATAGAGCTATGGACGCACTCTCCGTTGATCTTCCAGGTAAGAAACCATGTTGATGTTCTGAAATAACGTTATATTTTTGTAAGAAGGAAAGCATTTGTCTATAGATACACTTTTCTATAATTTTACACATGACAGTTTGGACAGTTATTGGACGATAGTTGTCAAGACTAAGAAGGCTGTCTTTTTTGTGTAAGGGTGTAACAAGTCCTATCTTTAGATCAGACGGAAAAGTTTCTTTTTCTACTGAGAAATTAATAATGTCTGCTAGAGTGGAGGCAATATGTGGACCTATACTTTTAATAATCTTAGTGGAAAGACAGTCAATGCCCTCAGAGTTAATATTTTTCAGGGAATTAATTACATCCATCACATCTTCCGGTATAACTGGCTTAAAATAAAAAGTATTGTAGACATACATGGTTGTATAATTTTTAGAATTACAGCCGTTAAAGTGATAATCTATTGCTTTTTTGGTATTCGTTGCAAAAAAAGTGGCAAATAAATTAGCAATCTCATATTTATTTTTAGTTATTTTTCCATTTAACTCGATACTATCTATCGTAGAATGTTTCTTTTTCCCTATTTTTTGTTGCACTGTACGCCATATATATTTTTGTTTTTCTTTTATATTTTTGCTTTCAAGTTGTTTTTGGTAGAAAGACTTTTTTGCTTTATTAATTTCTGTGACATATTTTTTCTTTAAAGTTTTATAATTTACATGATCATCAGGATTTGGAGAATATTTTGTTAAACAAAATAAATTTCTAACATCATTACCCATCTGTACAAGATTGCCATCAACCCATGTTTTTTTATTAATGTTACTTACATTTTTTGTTAAAATAGGACAAATAAAATCAATATGGTAAAATACAGTATCTAAAAATTCTTTATATATAATATTAACACTGGAAATGTCTATATTATTTAGGCATTCATAGACCGATAGAAAACGTTCATTCTCTAGATGTGTATACAAACTAAGTAAATTAGATTGCGATAGATTTCTAAAGCTTACCTTTCTATCATTAAGGTTATTTTCACATAGTTTACAAGAGTTACAATATACTTGAATATCAAGCCCTAGGTGATCGCCAAGTTGCATATCGATCACATTTTCATTATAATCACAGGTCATATTGGTTAAGAAATAGTCAACTTTAGTTTTTGTCGTTTTTAAATTTTTATTTGTGAAAATTCGTGTTGGTTCATAATTTTGTAGTTTTAAATTAAAACTCTCCATAAAGTCACTTAGTAATGTTCTCTCACGTGATACAGTTAAATAATCTATATTTAGGTCTCCACAAATGATAGTGCAATCATAGTTATTTGAACAAAAATTTAGTACAATAAAAAGTCGGTCTATGAATACCCCTATGTTGCCTAATGGGGATCTATAAATATTTACAAGACAACAGCTCATTCCTTGTAAACGAAAGGATAAACTACAAATTTCAAAATCAACATCAATTGATAGATTATTCACAAAGTCAATAACTTTAAACGTAATCATTTTTTTCATAAGTATTAAAACTCCGCCATGAATTTTATTAATACGATTCGAGTAAGAAGCCAAGTTATACCCGCTAAATCTTACTAAATCGATATTATCATGATTACACCAGGTTTCTGACAGACACAAAATATCAGGTTTATTGCATTCCAGCAGTAGATCAATTCTATTGGTCTTATTAGTTAAGGATTGACAATTTACATTCATGATTTGAAAAGTTTTACCTAATTTTTTTATACTACTACACTTACAAATAGTTTTACAAAATGCATTATTATCCTCTATGCTTGTGGTACTTTCTTTGGATGTAGTTGAAAAAACCGCTGGATATGGGCACCATGTGGCCATATAGCTGGATCCATTGCATTTTTAAAATTATACCCATAGACACTTACTTTAAAAGAACTGTAAATCTCGGGATATTTAGAATTTAAAGCTATTACCACTACTTCCGGAAAATGTGATTTAACTATTTCACGTAGGTCATTTGCTGTCATGCTCGGATCCACTCTGTAGATATGGAGATCTACAAGTTTGGGAACCCCTTTAATATCCTTGCCGTTTATACTTAGTTCATTATTATTCCCAATAATTAGTTGTTTTCTATTTCTTCGTCCTCGAACTTCTCTCCACTCATTGTTGTTTTCTCTCGAAATTTTGTTTTCTTGTAAATTTATAACTTCGTTCATTTTTTGTTCAGCGTTTATTTTCATCAAAGCAGCTGATACGTCTGTTTTTGAAATTACAGATTTATTAGACGAGCTGGCAACTGCGTTATTTTTATCAATTTCACTTAATAGCATTGTTGGTTTTGTTTTTGTTTGAGTACCGGAGAATTCTCCACTTTTTTGTGTTGATCTTGGTTCTTTGGTTTTTGTATGTGATTCGTTTCGTTCATTTAAAAGAATAATTTGTTGACTCATTAAATTTATTTTTTCATGTAGCACCTTTATTATGGAGTCTTTTTGCTTTATTATATATTTAAATATATTAATATCAATTACCTTATTGTCTGAGTCTAGATTTTCAATTGCATCGAAAAACAACTGATCACATGATACCTCTTGATCACAACATGTAATTAACTCATCACTGGTAAACTTTACAGAGTTACTATTTTTTGCACAGCTTATATGGAAGATATTCTCACAGTTAATACACTTTAAGCCATTTACGACATTTCGTTTGCACTTTTTACAGCATTTATTTCGGAGCGCATCATCATGAACATTTACACTTGGTGCCATGTTGCCATGTGCAAATGTTTACATGAATTAAGCCGCGGCGCAAAATGTAATCGCTCGTTTATATGGAGTTCATGCTGTACTAGTTTTTTAAAATCAGCGTCTCAACAAATCTGAAAATGTAAAAAAATACAGGGTGTTCCATCTAAAAAACGATAACTTTGATATGCCGTAAGCTTATGAAACACGCTGTATATTACAAAATAATTTTAAAATGTGAAACGTGATTCGGACTGTAACTTATACAAATCTTTTTTTTCGTATCTCCCAAGACATCAGAGGTATGAAACTCAGGAGTATAAGTTGATGACCCTGAATCTATATTTTATCAATAAAAGTTTCGCTTATTTTTTAGTTTATTATTAAATATTCCTTAAACAAATTGTAATGGATGAGGATCGATAACTTGATTTTTTCTTAATGAAGCTGCTATAAAGTACTTTATCAATAAATCACCAAGCGATTTGTTATTTTAATATTTTTCGAAATAATTAACAATAATTAAAAATTACTTTATTAATTAAAGTATTTTTTGTCATTAAAAAATTTATTTATTATTTATCTAACATATTAATTATTTTTTTACAATTAAGATGCAATTGTAGAAATTTCGAAATGCACCGGTGAGACGTGTATAACAACACATTTATTGTAAAATTTTTGGTATCACAATTATTAAAAATAATTAAAATTTAAAATTCTGATAAGACTTGATATTTTGAGTAAAATAGAGTGTCGTCAGATATTTAATTTTAATTATTTTTTAAAGTAATGTACAAAAATTTTACAAAAAAAAAATGGTTGCTACATTTCTTTCCTTGATGCATTTCTTATCTTTATTGCATTTACCGACCTCAATTCGAATATTTATAGATAATTACTGAAGCATTTACAGAACAGTGATAATGCAATTAAGTAATAGTATTGGTAAATTTAATAATGATGCATTTATAAAAGCAATTTGAAACTATTACAGAACCATTATATTATTTTTATCTATTTGTTATATAGATAACTTTTTTCCTGGGGGTAATCATACTTTTAGACAAATATATTTGTCCTTTTCTACATTTCATATATTTTATTTCTCCTTTTCGTGCTCTTTTTACTTTCCGAACAACAGAGTTGTATAGAAGGAAAGTATTGCGATCATGATATTTTGACCATACCCAGATTTTAACGGATCTTTACGTTTTGAGGTCACCTGAATCCATTTATACCATTTTTAACATGATGTCTGTCTGTGTGTATGTGTGTGTGTGTGTGTGTCTGTGTGTCTGTGTGTGTGTGAACACGATAGCGTCTAAACGGCTGAACCGATTAAGATGAAATTTTATATACATATTTAGGGTGGCAAGGAGACGACCTGTATAGATTTTGGTGTTAATCGGACAACCGGAAGTGACAGCTGCTATAAGTGATGACGTCATTAGTAAACAAGATGGCAAAAAAAGTTTTACACATATATTTTTTATACGTTATAGTTTAATTTCGAATGATTAAAATTTTTAAAAACTTTTGCCATTGTTGCCAGATTTATCAAAAATATTTTTTTTTCATATTTTTCTTAAATAACCAAAATAATGCATTTTTATGAAAAATTATAGGATATGAAAGTTGTAGAACATAAAATTTTCTACACATTTTGTCATTACCGGTTTTTTTAATTCCTGATAGTTTCGCCGCTAGAGGGCGCGAAAAAAATTTATATTGACATTTTTGTGACTTTTTTTAGATTTTGAGACAAAATTATGGAGTTTTATGAAAAATTTCATGGTATCAAAATTGTAGAACATAAAATTTTCTATAAAAGTTGCACATAGTTTCGCCGCTAGTTTTTATTTTAATTTTTATCTTTATTAAATTATAATTTTTTAGTTAAATTTTTATACTAAAAATTTTAAAAAAATATCTTTAAATTTGTAATAATTAATTTTATAATTATAATTTTTTTCAAAATTTTATTACAAAAATTTTGGAATTTTTAAAAAATTGGCTAAGAAATTTAAGATTATATTACGATTTTAAACTAAATTGAATAACTTCAAAAATATTAAAGTTATTGAAATGTGATTTTCACCATTCGAAAGATCATATAAAACTCTAAATTTTCATTGTATTTTAGTTTCTTAAAATTTAGAATTGTAATTATTATATACAAAATTAAGAATTTTTTTAAAATTATTTGTAATTTCGTTTTATCAATAAGTATTAAATAAATGAAAAAAGTAAATAGCATATCCAAAGAGAATCCAAAAGTACTATGTGTGTAAATTATTTCATAATTTTAATATAGTATTTGTAAAAGTTATAGCAAAAAATGAAAAAAATTAAAACAATTCAATGGATACCCATGAATTTTTGAAAAAAAATTTGATTTTTTTTTAGTTTTTTAAACTAACTTTATTAATGCATTTTGATCCAAAAAACCTAAAAAAAGGTCTGTTTTCCATTTTGAATAAAATTGAATGAGATATTAATTATTTATTGATTTTAAAATTATTTAAAAATAGGTTTGATTTGTTTTAAGGTTAAAATTAATATTAAAAATTTTAAAAAAATTACCCTTAAATTTTTAGTAAAAAACTCTATAATTGTGATTTTTTTCAAAATTTTATTCAAAAAATTGTAGAATTTATAATTTTTTTTTTAAAATTTAATATAAGTTTAAAAAAAAAATGAATAACTTTAAAGATATTAAAATGGGATTTATACCATTCGATAGGTAATATAATTAATGTATTTTAATGCAGAAAAACTAAAATAATCGATTAAACAATTACTTTACTAGGAGTGTTCGGAAAGTTGGGTGGGATTACCCCCTCATTTTTTGTTATCCTGAGGGGTAATTACACCATATATCTATGCCTTATATCTTAGGGAACAATCATCTTAACCTATCCAAAGGTTAAGATGATTGTTCCCTAGGTTTCACACAAGTTCTATTTACTTTACAAATTTTAAACAATTATCTATAAGAAAATAATTTATTAAAGTTAAAGTGTCTCAAAAAATTATTAAAAGATCCTTAACCGTCATTAAATAATTCTTGAAAAATTCGTGAAAAATTCTTTAAAAAGTTGGAAATCCCTGTAGATTCCTTAAAAATTCTTTGAAAATCATTAAAAAATCGTTGAAAAATATTAAAAAAACCTTGAAAATATCTTAAAATGTGAAAAATCCTTAAACTTAAATCCTAAACAATTCTTGAAAGTACTTTTAAAAATTCTTGGAAAATTCTGGAATAATTATGAGAAAATTCCTAAAATATCCTTGAAGAATTCTTTAAAAAAATCTTGAAAAGATGGTAAAATAAAAAGAGGAAATAATACTAAACCTTGAAAAATCCTTGTAAAGTCCTTAAAAATTCTTTGAAAATCATTAAAAAATCGTTGAAAAATATTTAAAAATCCTTAAAAATCCTTAAAAAAATCCTAAACAATTCTTGAAAATTACTTCTAAAAATTCTTGGAAAATTCTGGAACAATAATGAGAAAATTCGTGACAAAATTCTGGAAAAATCTTTGAAAAATTCTTAATAAAAATCTTAAAAAAAAATGGTAAAAAAAAGAGTTGATGGAATAAAAACTTTGAAAAATCCTTGTAACTATTCTTTGAAAACCATTGGAAAATATTAAAAAACCCCCAAAAAATATTTGAAAATACGTTAAAAAGTAAAAAAATCTTTGAATACCTTAAAAAATATGAAAAATCCTTAAAAAGAAAATTCTTGACAAAATTGTGGAAAAATTCTTAATAAAAATCTTGAAAAAATGGTCAAAAAAAGAATTGGCATAAAAACCTTAAGAAATCCTTTTAAAGTTCTTAATAATATTAAATATTGAAAAATCCCCAAAAAAAGAAAATCATTGGAAAATATTAAAAAATCCCCAAAAAAATCTTTGAAAAAATCCGCAAAACTTCCTTGAAGAAAAAATTATTAAAAAATTCTTAAATAATCCTTGAAAATTACTTTTAAAAATTCTTGGAAAATCCTATAAGAATCATAAGAAAATTCTTATATAATCCTTGAAAAATCGTTAAAAAGACTTATTGAAAAATGATTACATACGTATTATTAATTTTGGTTTGTTTTTATTTTATTTAGTTAGTACCTACAACTAAATTATTAATAAAATATATTTTACCAATAATTTAAAATATTTTTATTTACATATTTTTTGATAATTGATCATTTATTTAAATATTGATCTTAATTAATATGTAGCTGTAATTTTTGTACAATTTGCATAGAGGACATTTAGGAATTCTTTTAGCTGAAAACTATTTTTAATAATATCTAAAAATATATCTAAACTAAAATTCTTTGTTTTATGTATTATTTTCTAGGACAAAAATTACTTTGCATTGATAAGGGCGTAGTGAAACTTTTTTCCTGCGAGGGTACTTTTTTTCCTAGGGGGGGTAATCAAACTTTTAGACAAATATGTTTGTCCGTTTCTACACTTAATATATTTTATTACTTCTATTCGTGCTATTTTTTGGTATCCTGAGGGGGGGTGATTACCCCCATTTACCTCCTATATCTACGCCCTTGATATTGGCTTTTACAAAAGAACATATTATACATGTCACACAATAGTGGCTGCAACATTTGCAGGACATTTTCTAGCTCTGGTGTAGCACTCAACAGCTACATGTATATGAACTATAATTTGATTTTAACCACTTCTATCTAGGTATCCCTGGATTTTGCCGTCCAATTAAATCAGGAACACGCTGTATACATATTTAAACCTAAGAAGAAATAAAAAAACATTACACAATACAAAAACCTGATTCGAATCCACTAAAATTATATAATATAATATAATTAATTTTTTCCTTATATCCCACTTAAACACAATCTTATATAACATCATTGTTGGTCTCTAGGCACGATTTACCAGCATATACATATATATAAATTGTCTCTAAAATATTATTTGTAAAACAGACGCCTGTTGCACCAAGGTTCAATCGGCGTCGAGCGAGAACGGCAACTTAAACAAGCCGAGAAATTGTACATGAACTTGAAAAGAATCGTGGCTAAACAACCAGGACCGTCTGTGCAAGAAGAACTCGTCAAAACACAAAAGGCTTTGAAATTTAGAGGAAATAAATTGAAGGTGAGTACTTTTGAATATATTTTTGATCAATATATATTTATATTTACCGAATCGAGACGTGTCTAACTTAACATGGACGTAAATTCTCAAATGACTTCAACACGAAACGATTTCATTCGATCCCGAAACTTTTTTGACCTAATTAATATTTCAACTTTAATTTAAAATTGTATCATTCCTAAACATCACATTAATATTAGTGCTATTTTATAAAACCTACTAATAATTTTATGTGCCATAGGCGTGGAAATAACTTTTAATACATAAAAATTTTGATTGAACAAAAATGTAAAGATAAAATATTTGATATTTTGCGAATTAGGGAAAAAATCTGGTAATCTAGAAATGTATGTATGGCTAAATTATATGTACACAATTAAAAAAAGACGTTTTGCTATTGGAATTTAAAGATTACTCTGATTTTTATACCAAAACGAATAGCTCATTCATTGAAATTTAAAAAAATATTTTTAAAAAAACGATACACAAAATCTTGACAATTGATATTAGAAATCAGCGTAACGGTGCATACTTTTTTTTATTTCCATGCATAATAAACACATCAATACCAAAACAATTGCTAACACCGTTAGGCTTAGTCCACACCAGACAATAAAATTGTTGGCAACATTTTTGACGGTGATGTTGCTCTTAATGTATTGTTACGTTTTTATTTCCTTTGGCCACAATATAATTAAATTTTCTTCTCGCTTTGTATATTTTAAAATCCAAATTTACTCTCTTCTGAAAATAGTCTATAAGACTAGGTTCACCCATTTCGATTTCGCACTCTTCTCATATTATTATTTATTGACTTATAAAAGTATCGAAGTTTATTATTATCTTTCACCTCAAAATTTTGGGATTTTCCCTGTGAGCAACATCTTTTTGATTTTGGGAGCCACAACTAGCAACTTTTTTTCTTGGGAACCACAAAAAAGAAAAGTTTTTTTTCTGTAAGCAACAAATATATAACAAATTTTTTTTCTCTGGGAACAACAAAATTTTCCCGGAAACATAAAGTTTTCGTGAAGCATCTTTTTTTTTGGACAAACACATCACAAGAAGAAAAAGCTAAGTGAAAATAAATAAAAAATAAAAAGCTCTTCTATTTTCATATATAAAAAATTTTTGTTATAAATAAATTCAGTTTAATTTTTACCTTGGTTTATTTTTCCATTAACCAAACAAAAGAGAAAAGAAAACCGTTTTTGAAAATATTGTCAATTGTTTCTAATATCAACTAAAAAGACCTAATTGACTGGCGCCCTTATTTTTTTTTCAATTTTTTTATAATATTCTATTTGGTATATTTCAAGATCTGTTCGTGGTGACGAACCCAAAAATTAGTTGAGCTAAATTACAATAAATAAATAAAGAGATACAGAGGTGATGGGATAAAAGTTAACTATTTTGGAGAGCATTACATTGGCCTAAAAAAATCTAGAGTTATACAGGGAAAACTAAAAATGCTATTTTTGGTTTTTTATGCATATAATTTTTTTGAAACAATATGAAAAAAGAGAAAAATAGTTTTATTGTATCTCAAATTTGCTACAAAATTATACTAATAAATCTTTGATACGACGTCTCGTGTCTTAACAGCCACCATGAAGTTTTAATACGGACCTGTCTTTTTTATTACAGAAATTGATAAACCGTTAAAATTCAAATACTTTTATCATTTTAACGTTTTTCTAAAAAAAAAACTAACATCATAGTGACAATAGTATTGTCACATAGGAAAAGTGTCATACACTTTTCCAACCCAGGGAACACCAAGAGGGCCTAAAGATAGCTCGGCGAGCTGTTTTTAGGAAATTGTGACAACTTATGTTAGGTACTTCTCTAAGATGTTATCGCGAGCTCTATATCTCCTCATCCAAATGTCCGCCACCGGAATATTCTAAGCGAGGTCTTGGCGATAGCTCACGTGGAAATTCTCGAACAATACTTTCTGGCGAGTTCTCTGCGAAATATTGTGGAGAGTTCTCTATGAAATTTTGTGGCGAGTACTTTGGGAAATTCTCATTTATCGTTCATTTCGAGGTCTCTGTGAGCTCACATGAAAGATAACTGTGTGATCATCGCAGTCAGTGCCACCGGCGAGTTCTTTAGGAAATTCACGTCAACTACTTTTGTTGAGATCTATGTGAGATTCGTATGCAGTGCTTCCAACGTGACAATTCTGACTGATATTTTATTTGATCATCGCCTCCATCGTTAGAAAAAAATAATGTTAGTTCATTTTTAATTTTGAAAAACTGATGTTATTTTAATTTGTAGAAATTTTGATTAAAGGCGTAGATTATTGAATGCGATTGTCCCTTTCTACCATTTAATTATGAACATATTCAATAGTATATTTGATTTTAACAATAATTTGAAAAGAAACATAAAAAACAAAGTAGGACATGAATTTTTAAATTTTGTTTGCGATTAAAAAAATCTGATGTGGCCAGCACATGACCTCTCGCCATTTTTGAATCAAAAATTTACAGGTTGACACAAAAAAGTATGAAAAAAATTATTTTTCTGTAAATCTGGCAACAATGGCAAAAGTTTCGAAAATTTTAATGAGATGAAAATAAACTATGGTGTATACAAAATATATGTGTAAAACTTTATTGCCGTTTTGTATAATAATGACGTCATCACCCATAGCAACTGCCACTTCCGGTTGTGCGATTGGCACCAAAATCTAATCAGATCTAATCTAGGATATCAGAATCCTGTATGCAAAATTTCAAATTTTTTGATTCAGTAGTTTTTGAGTTATCGTTACTACAACATCCATCCAAACACACACACACACACACACACACACACACACACACACACACACAGACATCATCGCGAAAATATCAAAATCGTATTCTAGGGACCCTAAAACGTGTTTATTCATTGAAAACTCACTACCCAATTTTTAGCATGATTCCTATACCTCTCTTATCTGAAGGGCGAGAGGTAAAAAGAAAATAGTAAACATTTTTTTTTGATCATTATGAATTTTTTAATGTCAATTTGAAAGATTTGTAACAGGGTTAATTAATGAGATTTTGTATAAAGATGGAATTGAAGGTATACAGTTATATACCAGTGAAACAAATCTATATATTTTCATTAAAATTATTAAATTAAATGAAAATTAAAAAATGTTATAATACAGAAGAAGGAATAGTCATAGACAGGTATAAAATTAAGGAAGTTTTTTAAATCATTAATGAAAGCAAGGTGGGAAGATCTTCTAGGAAGAAGTGAAATATCAAGTGGTGAAGAAGTTGGATTTGAATAGGGGCTGAGAGAGGAAGAAGCACCAGCAGGATATTTATAAGATTTATATTTATTTTTTTATTTATATATCACATATATTAGTTTTTTCTTTTATAACCCACCTCAAATGAGATTTTGGTTACAATATTTCAAATTCACACAATATATTCTCTGGTTATTGAATTTCTCTCTGTGTTTAACTTTTAAGATACGTTCGAGATAACTTTACGAACTCGCAATAAGAATTTCTTATCAATGATACGTTTGGGATAAATTTGGGAACTCGCAAAGAGATGGAACATGGCAAATTAAATGTGAGGTCTCCAAGATTTCTCCTGAGGACACCAGTGAGAATTTCGCTAAGTTACAGCACATAGCGGTCACCGAGACCTCGCAATAAGTGTTCGCATAAGATCCTAATTATATCCTCTTAGAGATATCGTGGAGAAATCTGTGTTACTTGGGAAGTAATTCTTTTACAAATTATTATATTTTCTTAAAATAAACAAATTAAATAATTCGATCTCGTATTGTTTATACGTTCAATAATTATAAACAATACGAGATCGAATATTATTTAATTTATTTAATTTGTTTATTTTAAGAAAATATAATTTGTAAAAGAATTACTTGGAAAAGTGTATGACACTTTTAGTATATGACAATATTTAATTACGGTATTTAATTAAAGTAGCAAGTGTATTATATCACCGAATTTGAATTTAAACGGTTTATCAAATAAACTTGATGGGGGCCATTAAGACACGAAACTTTCCTCTTCTATTTTTTGATATATTTTGGAACAAACATTATAGGCGCAAAAAAAATACCATTTTTATAGTTTTCCTTGTTTAAGTCGCGAAGCGCAAAAGACCCTGTAGATTTTTTTCGGCCAATGTATAATGCTCTCCAAACTATTTAACTTTTTTCCCATTTAACCGCCTCTGTATCAAACGGTTTCTGATATATCCCTTCAAATTTTAGACATCCTGTAAATTTTTTATATTTACGCCACTGGTTGTAAGATAGAATCGTTTTTTTGACACTAATTATTTTAAACTGCCATTTTTATAATTATACGTGAACACTTATATCAAAAAAATTTGGTACGCTTATGCTTTAAACATTTTAAATCTGGCAAACGGCTGAAGGGCGTTTGGGGAATACTCTTTGAAAGGTAAACCGGGTTAAAATCGGAAAAGATAGACGCGGTTAATTTTCTCCAGAGAAAACTCGATCCCTGATCACAATTGGCTTCAACATATAAATTTTATTCATTTTAATTTTAAAATGCTCCGAAATGGAAAATTCAAAAAGCCTAAAATAAATATATTTTATTCATTCCGTTAATAGGATTTAATCGTATGACATTATTGAAAATATAATAAATATTTGAAAAGAAAATGTCTAGTTCCATATATATTTTTTTTAGTGTCTGGCATCAGAATTAAACATGTCTGATTTAAAAGTGAACGAATTTAAATCTGACTTGCAAAAGCTAACGGAAGAATTGTCGGATCTGAAAAAAAAATATCTCGCTGAAAAGAAAGCGCACAGATCGCTGCGCATGGCCTACCAATCCAGCCGAGAACTGAACCAAAACCGAGATAACGAAGCCGGCGAAGTAAAATTTACTGGTGGCGGTTTTCGAATGTCAGTCACGCAAATTTCGTCGAAGTAATCAAAATCAAAGTGTCTCACATCAGAAATAAACTCTTTACGAAGTTTTTAATCATTGTAGATCACGTGAGTACTAAAGTTAGATAAAATTAACGTCATTTGAAGTTCTTTTCGTATTTGTTTGTTACAGGTATGAAAATGTCAAAGGTTAAACTTGAAGTGTGTGTTGACAGCTTCGAGTCGGCTATAGCTGCCTTTAATGGCGGCGCTGACCGGCTCGAGTTGTGCTCTTCTCTCACAGATGGCGGGCTAACACCGACACCCGGTTTGCTCATTCAGATTCAAAATATAAATTCTAGAAATATTCCGATATTCTGTCTTTTACGCTGCAGACCAGGAAACTTCATCTACAGCCTCGAAGAAATCGAAATTATGAAGGAAGATGCCAAAATTTTGAGAAAAAGTGGCGCAGATGGGTTCGTTTTTGGAGCCCTCGCCGAAAATGGGAATGTCGATATGAAAATTTGTAGGGACATTATCAGAATTTGCCATCCGTTACCTGTTACTTTTCACCGAGCTTTTGATTTTTGCAAACGCCCTACGATCGAGGTGGAAGTTATTATTGATCTGGGCTTTCAACGTATTTTAACCAGCGGTAAACAGCAAAACGCTCAAATAGGGGTGAAATTAATCAAGAAATTGGTGGAACAAGTTGGAAACAGAATCATTATAATGCCGGGAGGTGGTGTTAATAGAGAAAACGTTAAATACATTTTGGAAAACTCCGAAGCAACAGAAATCCATGGTTCATTTAAAGTACCAAAAGAAGAACCGGAAAGGTCTGAAAGCGACACTGAAGCCATTATTGGAGAAAGAGAAAGCACAATTTATGCGACTGACGAAAGCATCGTTGCCGAAGTTGTTAATATTTTAAAGACTGCATAGACTGTGTTACTCTAAAATATAAATGTTATAATTTGTGTATTTTAAATATTCGTTTCTATGAAACGCAAATTGTAAAACAATAAAAATCAATACAATATTTTTCTCTTTATTTAAATTTGTATACTGAAAAGGTTGCTTATATTTTTAAAAAGCGAGAACAGTATTCAATTTGGATATACCTAAATTATTTTTTTGTGAAAATTGGATAAAAAATGTCGTCTACCTGCCATCTAGTAGCTAATAGCCAAATATAACTTATTGACGTTATGACTAACCTTACAAATCCTGGAATTAAATAATACAAAAATTTTTAATTGTCAATAAAAACAATTTATATTCATAAATTAATTACCGAAATCATTTTCGTTCATATTTAGTAGTCGTACAATATCCATCAGTGTATTTAACTAAATTAACGTAATTAATAGTCACTGCTAATTGATAAGAAATAAGGTTATGGTGTACTTTGTTAAAATTTAAAAGTAATAAAAATGTTTAAAAATTCTAAACGCCAGCTTTATACTTCGTTATTAAATATGACAAACGATTTTCAAGAATATCCTCAGAAACTTTCAGGCCTAGGAAAATCTACCAAGAGAGGTATAAAAAAATGTGGAAATTGTGGAACTTATAACGGAACTCGAGGTAGTGTTTGTAAAAATAAGCAATGTGCTAGACTTTTAAAATCCTCGAAGGAAAAATCTAATGCGAATTTAGAAGCAGTTAAGTTATTAACGAATACAGAAAAACAAGTGTTTTCAGTGAGAGTTTGGGACATGGGGCCTGACTATAGAGGTTTTGTACAACTACCTATATTACAGTCTTGCTCTGAAGAAGATTCAAATATTTACTCAGAAGTTGCTTTATGCTTTGTAGATTCTTGTCAAAATTCTTTCGATAATTCAATACTAAAATGTCACGAAGAAGGTGTAAATTCGAAGATTTTATGTAGTCATATTAAATCTGCTTTAAAAAGCGAAAATGAAGCGTATCATTTACAGCTGAATCGCGATATCCTAAATTCTCTTAAAATTGTGGATGAAATTAGTGAAAAACTATATTTGTACGATGTGGAAAAAGAAGGTCCATTGGTGCAAAAAGTTTCCAAGTCAGTTATGGCAGTTAAATGTCAAGTTAGTGCTAAGCATCCTTTGGGATATTTACATTTTACTTTTATTAAAGGAAAAGGAAGAGAAACTTATGAGAAGTTTTATTGTAGCTGTTCTGAATTTCTAGGTATGTCTTATAGACAGCGTTTAGCACTTTTACCAAACACAAAAATCAGTAAAATAAATATTAATCTGGTATTGTGGCTTAACTTTTACTTAAGTTTACATATAGTAGAGTGTCAAACGCTTTCAAAAACGCTTATTAAAGAAGTTTATGACAAATCTGAGGTAAAAACCTGTGTCATGTCTAGAGTTGTTTAATGGTGGCCACTATCGAATATTTTTAACTATCGAAAAATTACTAAATAGGTTGTTACTATCAAATAAATTCATACCAATAAATTCATTCATTACTGTTTTTACGCCAGATACGTCTGCAACATTCTTTTCAAAATCGTTATATTAAAAAACAACAAGTAGGTTTAGCACTGGTCAAAGAGTATCAAAATAAATTAAATGAAAACCATAAAATTGATTTTTTTCTGATCAATCCTTACAAATGCATATATTCTATACAGATGGAAATTTTACAAATATGACAAAAATAATTTTTTTTTTCTTTATTTTATTATAAAGGTAACTACACGGTTTTCTTGTTTTAAATTTGTCTTCTCTATGCATTTCTTTAATTTTTAATATCAATTTTGTTCATTATCTCACTTTCCTCAAAATTATCATTTCAGTTCTAGTAATTGTCTAATATTGTCATGAAAAATTTTATTGTCATTTGAAAATTCACATTTCTTATGCTTATTATTCGTATTATAACAAATATTTAAGATTATAAGCAGTTTAATTACACTCTTAAATCTTACTCAAAGTCATTTAAAAATAAATTTTATTTATGTTGGGTTTAATTTATTTATTTTGTATTAACAACCCATTATTATTTACACTATATTTAGCTCTGTTCATTTAAAATTTTCTCACCTAGCATATTTATATTAAAAAATCGCAAAATTTGTGCTATCGGATCCCTTTTGACAGCAAATTTATCTTTTTTATTTAATTTTTTTTTCTATTTCTAAAAATTTTTGAATCTCTCGGACAGTGGACTAAATAGTATATTATATACCAAGGGATTAGACACTTTAGTCCTGTGATATATACGCTATTTTTTACAAAAAATTTAAAAAAAAACGGGGTTCCGGATGGGGCTCGAACCCAGTCCATTTTCGATCCGCATTCAAATCACCTTTGTGTGAACCAACTTAGCTAATTCTGACAATAACAAATTTTTGCAAAACCTTGTCTTATACGAGTATATTATGAAATTGATAACAGAAGATCTATCTCGTAAAATGGTGTTGGAGAAAAGAAAATTGAAAACTGTACTACCGTAAATTGTTTCCTATACTACTTTGTGGAAGTATTTGACAGTTCTGAATTAAAATTAGAATAAACAAGGTGGCTGGTTTCAATTGTTTTTTATTTGCGAGACTAAAATATTTTAGTCCCTTGGGAGTAAAAAATTTTAGTCCCAAGGGACTAAAGTACTAGTTTCACTCCCCGCGGTGTTAAAAATATTTTAATCCCAATTAAGTAAAAATGGCGCTTTAGTCCCTAAAGTGAGGCGAGTAAAATGCATGTTTTAGTCCCTGAGGTGCAAAAAATTACATTGAATTTTGAAATCCACCAATTACATTGCGATATACAGACAAATTATATCTCAATCGGCTATAACTTTGCTCTTAAAAATTTTTAATAAATTGCTTTTCATATACCTCGAGTTATCTTAGAAAATATTAAGTCTATCAAAAAAATATATAAAATAAAGTCGATGCGCCAAAGCTTCACAAAGAGAATGTTTTTTTGGCAATTGAAATTAAATTAGTTACTAATAGAGATGTATAGAAAAACATTCGAATGGAAGCATCTCGAGCGAATAATTTTTGTTGGCTCCATATTATGGTTTCATTTAATTTATTGAATCTGTGTAGTTATTTAGAATCAAAAAATTATAAAAGCTGTATTCGATATTTATAATTTATTTAATTTGGATTTCCAATATTAATTTTCCATATTGAGCAAATATTTATTCACCACAACAATATTATGGCTCTCAAAATATTAATTAAGTACTTCTTTTTGATGTGAAAAATCATTCACTGTTAGAGATTTCTGTCAGCCAAGTAATTATTATTATCGTGTCTGAACGTATTTTTACAATTTGGTTATGCCCTCTTTTCTACAGGAACGCCTGTTGTTTAAGCTTAAAATATATGTTATGTGAAACAAAGTGTCGCAGTCATATTATTTTCAAATTTCAAAATTTTCCAATCAATCCCCTTATAAATTATAAACCTCACCTTATAAGTTTACATCTACTTTAACCTAACAGTGGGCTTTACATTTCTTCTAGATCTATCTCTAAATCCCGAACCCACGTTTTCATTTTCTTCTACCTTATCTATTTTACTGTCTATTTCTACGTCCTCATTTTCTTGTAATCTTACCTCCGTTTTATTATTTACAAGAAGGTCATAATTATCCTTATTTGAATCGAATAGATTGGGTGGATTGTGAGTATCGTTAATAGAAATAATCTGAGAATCAATATCTTTAGCTTGTAAATTTGGAACAAGGGATTTATTATGATCCAAAAATATATTTTCCTCATCATAAAACCTGCTCACCTTTTCACTATTTGATTCACATGTCTTTTTCATTCCTATTTATCATTGTCCAGCGGTTTACGTATAAAAATCTCCCCTCCTAATTTAATTGTAATTACAGTCTTCGTCCAAGAAACCTTATTTACATTGATATTTCGATAATCCTTTGTATAAACTAGTTCACCAATTTCAAAATCAACATTTCTGTTACCACGATGAAACTTAGTTTGGTCTTCCCGTGCTTTCTCCGCTATAGGACGAGTTAGAAAATCTAAACGAGTTTTGACATTTCTAGATAACATTAATTTCGATGGAGTTTCACCAGACGTACAATGGGGCTTGTTACGATATGAAAAAAGGAATTTATTTAAGAGAGTAGTTAAGTTTCGTGATCTCGTTGTGTTATCTGATAGGAGTTTATATAAAGCATTTTTTAAATGGTTTTTAGATCATTCTCTGCCGTCCCATTTGTCGCCGGGTGATACGGGGGAGATGTTAGGTGTATAATTCCATTTTTTTTACAAAAATCCTCAAATTTCGCACCAGTCAACTGAGCACCATTATTGGAAATCAAAATATTCGGTAATCCGAACCTAGCAAAGCAATCTTTCAACTTTTCAATAGTGCTAGATGTATATTTTGGACAATTCATAAATTTCTGGTCATTTCGAATTAGCATCAGTTATAATGAAGAAAGTTTTATTGTGTATTGGTCCTAAAAAATCAATATGTACTCTATCAAAGACATGTTTACCCTCCTTAAATTTGATCATTAGGAGTTTAACATTATAGCCATGCATGAATTGCATTATTTAACAAAATTTTCAATTTCGGCATCTAAATAAGGCCACCAAAAATATGAACGAGCTAGTGCCTTCATTTTAACGACTCCGTTATGGGAACCATGAATTTCAGTTAACAGTTGCTCCTTAAATTTGTCTGATTATAATACCCGATATCCCCACATTAATAACCCATTAGTTCTAACCGTCTTCTATAAAAGGGTTTTATATTATCTGATATTATATCCTGGTTTTCTAGTCACCCTTCTCGCAAATAAAGATATACCTTGTTTAAAATAGGATAGTTCGTATGTCTTTTCGAAGTTGATCAGAGTTAACTGGAATTCTTATAACGTTGCCAATACATTACATTTATAATTAATGTAATTTGGATTTCCAATATTAATTTTCCATATTGGGCAAATATTTATTTAACACAACAATATTATGGGTGTCAAAATCTTGATCAAAGTACAAATCTAGTACGCCAAATTATAAAAAATATTGCCTACAATTTCAGGCATTTTACAACGTGCATTAGCCGTTAATGACGTGATCTTTTGATTATAATAAGATTTTTAAATGTGAATTGACTCCTTACCAGATAACCTAGCACTAAATGGAATTTGGGTTGTCATCAAATAAAAGTAGTTTAGGTAGTAGCATTGAGTCATTCTGTGCGATTACCGATACTTTACCCATATCCAACTTATCAACATGTCACATATATTCAATGGAATGTCCATTGTTCAAAGTCTTGATAAACCATTAGAAGCAAAAACATTCGAAAGGATATAGTTGGTTCTAGATCATTATGATGACTGCTAAATCAAGTGCTCCACCCGTTCGAAGCAGAAAATAAAACCGAAATTCAAAGAATCATTAACAGCTTGGATGTTCCACTACCTCAACAAGGGTACCATTTCATACATTTGATACATAACACATCTTCTGCAGTTCATTTTGTAACGAGTGAAGTCCTCAGATCTGAAAGAATATAAGACGAATTGTTCATTATACGCTTCTGACCTCTACCCACGAAGAAGCCGATACAAGAATACTCTTGCATATTCTATCGGCTAAAAAACATGGATATTCTGTCGTATTGGTATTATTGGCCCATTTTCAACACCACTTGACTCCGGAGGTTTGGGTGGTTCTTGAAAATCAAAATAAAAAACATTAAGTAGCCGTTGGCAGATAAGATTTCAATGAAGTTCTATTTGAAGATCTGCAACAAGTCGTAATTAAATTGTATACTAAAATTGCAGATATAACAAATTACAGGCTTCATAGAAAACTAGAAAAACTGCCACCATCTAAAGACAGTTTAAGACAGCGACTCCTTAGAGTAAATTATCAAGTTGCGGTATGGCTAAATCCACAACCCAAGTTAGATTTTGGATGGTACTCAGAATTGTAAAAATCTTGAGATAAGAATTTTTGAATGATTGGCCAATTTTGTAATTTGAAAATAATATGACTACGACATTTGGTTTCACATAAAATATATTTTAAGCTTAAAAAAAAGGTGTTCCTGTAGAAAAGAGGGCATCGGATACTGCAAATGCCAGCTGGGAGAATCAAATTGTAAAAATACGTTCAGACACGATAATAATTACTCGGGCGATTCAGAAGACCCAACCGAAATCTCTGAGAATGATTGATTTTTCACATCAAAAAGCAGTAATCAGTATTTTGATAGCCACAATATTGTCGTGGTAAAGTATTTACCCAATATGGAAAATCAATATTGGAAATCCAAGTTAAATAAATTATAAATATCGAATTTTTAATTATCTACTCACATTGAAATTCAATATCTACTCCACATTGAATTTCAATATATTCAATCATAACACACATCACCGACTTTCTAATTTTTGATTCTAAATAACTGCACACACATTCACTAAATTACGTGAAACAATGAGAACCGATGGTAGCGCGGCGAGAAGCGGGATAAATAGAACCACCAAACTTATTCGCTCGAGCTTCCTGCATTCGAATACATTTTTCTATATATAAAAAATTTAAACTTTAGAGTTATAGAAGTTAGCAATATAATAATAAATACATAATTTTTTTTTCGGAATTACACCCCTTTCCCTAAAACGCACAGGACGATTTCTTTGACGACAAGTGGATCCTTGTTCTGTAGATGGTAGATAACAATTCTAGACAGGTCACAGCATTTTACCTCTGATTTCCCACGAGATGAACGATATTATTCAATCGACACTATACTAATATTTAATTGTTTAAAATTACCGCTTTATGTAGTTTGTCGTTGATACATTAACGTAAAAATCTGTTTGAATATATTGATTTTTAGTATCGGAGCTATCAGATGATGAATTTTCTACCAATAAAAAAAAATGTCTTCATTATTATGCTTGTATATGGGCACTAGCAAGTGATGAAAAGCACAGTGATGATTTTTCAACTATACTAGACTCCGAACTCTTCTCTAAAGGTAAATAATTATTCTAAAAATATTTTTTTCATTTCAAAATTGTTGCATTTATATTTTTAGAAGGTAATAATAATTCATTTAAATCCATCTCTCAAATTATGGATGAAGTACCTATTTCAAATAAAAATTTGATTAGGTCAACAAATTCTGTTAGTCTACAAATGAAGTCAAAAATTTTAAACAAAATTAAAGTAAGAATTTTGATGGTGTGACTTAACAAACTAACATCAGTTAAAAAATTTTGGAAAGCATGCATATGTCATGGTTTATTTTAATTTTGCTGTTTTATAAGCTCAAATAATGAATGTATATTCAGTAAACGAGCCAACAAACGAAGTATTTCTGGGCATAACTCCTAGAGGAGAAACTTAGGTGACACTTTCAATAGTAGTCAATATACATGCTGACCAATTTTCAGTGTGTCCCGCATTTTCCAACGCTTTCCCGGAGCCCAGAGAAGACTTTTTCGCGATAACTCCCAGCAGAAACAACGGGACGCCTCGAAACTTGATTGATATTTTCAAAGGTAGTCAATACACACTTACCAATTTTCAGCGCGTCCCGCATTTTCTAGCTCTTTTCACGTCGTGCAAAAGAGTTTCTCGGGAATAATTTTTAGGCGAAATGAGAGGGCGCCCAAAGACTGCGGTGATCGTTTCATTATTGTATAATAAAGACAATGCTCAAAAAATATTTAACAATTACTCTAAAATGTAAATTATTTTTATACTCTCCTTATCTCAATTTTCGTTGTAGTAATGAGCGCATTACTGATATCTCGTCTGCACTTTTTCTTATAGAACTTTATCTTTTCATTTGGGTATTTTAAATTATTACCGACTATATTTGGTGTATCTGTGAATAATTGCGTCGATAAATAGTCACCTAGCACGAAGTTAGAGCTAGAGAAACTCTTTTCCCAGTGGAAAATCTCTCAGCTTGGTCGATGTCTCTTTATTATACAATAATCAAATGATCACCGCAGTCATGGGCCGTCCCGTCTCAAAATTATGCTCGGAAAAGCGCTGGAAAATGCGGGACTCGCTGCAAATTGAACAGTGCGTTTAATTACTACTTTTAAAGATATCACCCAAGTTTCGAGGCGTCTCGTTTTTTCCTCTGGGAGTTATCGCCGGAAAAGTCTTCTCTGCGGTCCGGAAAGCGTGGGAAAATGCGGGACCCGCTGACAAGGCGGATCTAGAATTTTTATGAGGGGGGGCGATCATTTTCAAAAATATGTTTTAATACAGAAAGTATATTTTATAGAGAAACATCATATACCGGGTGACACAGGGGTATGGATCACCCCTTTAACTTTTTTATTTATCATCTGATTTTTATGAAATTTTAACTGGGTAAAGAGTAATTTCTGATTTTCTGACGTTACATAAAAAATGGCCAACTTCCAATTTCGCCGGAAATGGACCCAAATTTTGATTTTTAAATGGAACACCCTGTATATTTTATAAATTTGGAGTCTACGGATTAACATACATGCAATCCATTAGTCAAATATTAATTTGACAGAACTTTCACCTACACTGTAAAAAACCCGCTAGAACTTTGAGTTTCTTTTAATTAAAAAAAAATGCATAACAGAAAGTGGGTTTTTTTCGTATTGAAATGAGCTTCAAAAAAGCCCAGGTGATCCAAAGGGGTTACATTAAAACAATGAGTTTAGGTAAAAAACGGTTGCTTTACTAATAAAATTGTAATAAATCAGAAAAAAAACTGTTTTTTGAAGGAAATAACATTTTTTGTGAACTTCTCCGTCATCTTTAATTGATATTGTACAATTTTAACAAATTATACGGAATAAATTTTTTTATTTTTCAAAAAATGATAGTTCTGTCAAATTCACATTTTTCTAGTGGACTACATGTATTTAATCCGTAGAATCGAAATTTATCAAAATATACAGGGTGTTCCATTTAAAAATCAGAATTTGGCTCCATTTCCGGCGAAACCGGAAAAAAGTTAAAGGGGTGATCCATACCTCTGTGTCACCCAGTATACTGTACTCATTTATTAGTATAGTAAGAAAGTTAAGTTAGGTCCATAAAATAAAACCTAAAAACACAGTAATACAGTAATAATAAAATTATAAAATAAATTGTAATCTTCTAGACTCCTTAGCAAATCTATCAATCACCCTTTCAATATCAATGTCCCTATGTATATGCAATAGGGCCAATCCTTCCAAAGATCCTGTTTCATATGAGAGCACAACCAACTTTTGTCTCTTCGCATAGAAGAAAAGCTTATTTCGGCAGTAGCCACTGATATTGGCAGAGTTACTAAACTTTTTAAATATTTTGTAATTGTAGAATAAAAGTTTTGGTCTATGCTTATGAGTGTTTCGATTGCAGTTTCAGTTTGGAAAGATGTATTTTTGTTCATCATAGTTCTTTGACGAATTTGTGCTTCACCCAACAATTTGGCGTTCTCACTTTCAACAATCTCAATTAATCCTGAAAACTGTTGGCATATTAGATAGATAGATAGATACTTTATTTAAATAGGTTAAACCTAATATACAAAAAAAATATTTAAAAATATAAAAATAGTACATTCTGCGGCAAACGGATTCTCCAATGCCAACCCTCCTTTCAACAACAACAACATAAAAATAGTAATTACAATTGAAAGATAAAAGTATGAACACATTAAAAAAGCAAGATACAAGTTAAAATCATATTTTATTAGTAGTAATAAAAGTTCTTAATTTCTTTTTAAAACTTGCTAATGTAACACAATCTTTCAAGTCCCTAGGGAGTTCGTTAAATTCCTGAAAACCTTTGTACAATATTGATGCCTTTGTATTAGAATAATTGACTCTTTTAATATATATATTATTAGTTGATCTTGTGTCACGATCATGAATATCTCCATGATAACAAATAAATTGTTGAAAGTACGGTGGAGCTATAGAGTGAATTATTTTATAAATAAACACAATTGACAAGTAGTACAATCTTTGATGAACCGAAAACCATTGAAGAGTATTTAACATTGAGACAATTGGTGTAAGACGATTAGTTTTTAATATTATGCGCATGCCTCGATTTTGTAGTTTTTGAAGTTGATTTAACTTGTTGAGATTAAATAAATGAAGAATGGAGGCACAATAATCAAAGTGGGGCTGAATAATTGTATTATATACTGTTATTTTAGTTGAAGTTGACAAGTTATTTGAAATTCTTGAAAAAAAATATAAATTTTTTAAAATTTTTTTATTTGTATAATTAATGAAATCGTTAAAGTTAAGTAGATTATCTAATTGAATACCTAAATACTTAATAGTTGGAACTATTTCAATTTTAGCGCCATTTATTTGTAAATTAACACCGTTGATATCCAATAAGCTATATTTGTATTTAGTTGTAAAAATTAGTGCTTTTGTTTTAGTTACATTCAATTTCAATTTGTTAATCTGAAAATACTGAGCAACTTTTTCCAGTAATCTATTCATTTTCTCGATTGCACTCATTAAATTTATATCAGAAAATGCCAAAAGAGTGTCATCAGCAAAGAGATTAATGAATTCACAATCAACAAACAGTCCAATATCATTTAAATACATTATAAAAAGTAGAGGCCCTAGGACACTGCCTTGTGGAACCCCTGTATCAACGTTGATCTCAGGTGATATCTGATTGCTAAAACGTACTTTTTGTTTTCGATCTAGCATATAATCCCTCAGCCAGCGATATACCTTTCCACCTACACCATATTGTTGAATTTTTTTAAGTAAAATACCTCTGTCGATGGTCTCAAAAGCACGTTTCAAGTCTAAAAAAACTGCTACAACATATTTATTCGCATCAACATCATTTTTAAATTTACTCACTGTTAATTGTAATGCAGACTCACAGGAATACTGTTTTCTGAACCCAGACTGGTTAGTTACTAAAATTGAATTTTTATCAACATGTTCAAGTAGTTGTTCATACACAACCAGCTCTAATAATTTTTCAATTGAGGGGAGAGTATTTACAGGCCTAAATTCTTCCGATTTTATTGTATTATTAACTTTTTGAATTGGAACAATAGTACTAATTTTAAGTTGAGATGGAACTTTGCCAGTATCAAGCGAGGTATTAATTAAATTTAAAATAATGTGCCCAATTGTCGCAAACACTTCCTTTAGAATTTTAGAATTAAGAATATTAAACGCAGAATATTTATTGTCTAACGAGTTCAAAATTTTATGTAAGTCATGTAAAGTTAGTAATTTGAAGTTGTGAAATGGTAAGTATAAATTGTTGTTTAGGTTTTGCCAGGGAACAGTAGCATCAATACTTCCAATAATATCCAAAATACTTTCAACAAAATATTCGTTAAATTTAGTTGCTATGTCAACACTATCATAAAGGATACTTTGGCCTGCTTGATCTCTAAATTGAACATGATCAATCATAACATTTGTTTTCTTATTAACTAATTTTTTTAAAGTTGTCCACATCTCCTTAGGATTATCTTTGAAACAATCAATTTTATTAAAATAATAATTTGATTTTTTTGATTTCAGGACATTAACTACCTCATTTCTACATTGTTTAAATTCATTCCACAAATTCAGCTTTTGTGGTTCTGCACATGACTTGAAAGACTTGTAAGCATTATCGCGTTTTTTTTTTATTGTAAACCTCATTATCAAACCATGGTACCTTAGGATTATACTTACATGTCTGAATAGGAGCAACCTTATCAATAACTCTTTGACAATTTGTATATAATTCCTGATAAATGACATCAACATCAGTAGAATTAAGATTCCAGTTGCACATAATCAGATCATTTTGTATATTAAAAATGTTAGTTTCATTATAATTCCTATACTTTTTAATAACTTTGTTTGAAGTGTTACTCGTATTAGCGAAATTGACAGAAATTACAGAATGATCACTAATTTTTGGAGTATCATGAACTTTCGCAACACAATTATCATCATTACATAATACAAAATCTACTAGAGACTTACTATCATTAGTTACACGCGTAGGTTGAGTAACTTTTTGTTGGATACCATAGCATGAGAAAAGGTTCTTGATCTTGTTAACATAAAAACTATCACTAAGCAGATTTAAATTGAAATCACCCACTATCACAAATCTATGCACTTTAGAGACAAAAATGTCGCAAATGGCTTCAAAATCTTCTAGAAATTTTGCATCCGAACTTGATGGAGAATGGTAAAGACATCCCACAATCCAAACTGCTGATGAAAAATTTATTTTTACTAACGTGCACCAATAATTTTTTTCCAGAACATATGTTTTGAAAATTGAGCAACTATAACATTTTTTTATATACATCACAATCCCTCCGGTATGTCGACTTTGAGAGTCACAACGGATACATTTGTAATTTTCCATATATATTTCATTATTTTCAATATCAGTTGTCGTTCTAGTTTCGCATAATAATAATATTTTGGGATTAAAGCAAATTAGGGTTTCATATATTTGATCAAAATTACTAAGTAAACTTTGAGCATTCACATAAATAATATCAGCATTTAATGGTATACTAGGTTTCTCAATTAGTTTTTTTTATTGTAATTATTAGTATTGTCAACAATAGTTGGTTTATCGTTAATATATTTAATAGTTGTATTAGTGTTACCATTTTCAATGAGAGTTTTTAATTCAGTTTTAATCTTTTTTAAGTATTCTCACTGAGCATTAGTCTGGTCAGAAAATATTTTCAAACTAGATCCCCTCACTAGATTTTTATTTTTTTAAATCAGTTTGACATTTTCTGGCGAAGGCAAAATAACTTTGATCGGTCTTATTTTGGATGGAAGGAACTTTCCTAATCTAAAAGATTTAATTTTACTTTTATCAATATTAAAATCCTGTAAAATTTCTAGAATGGTATTACAATCTTCAGCATTACGTTCTTGATTAGACGTCATTTTGGATTCATTTATATTGAATACAATAATATTTGAGGCTCGTCTTTGCCTATCCATCATTTCGCTAATCAGCTCCTCATTATCAATATATGTGGGGGTAATATTAGTATTTTGCGTATTTTTTAAATCATTAATTTCTGATTCCAATTTATCAATTTTTACAAGTAGCTTAGGTATTAATTTAATTCCAGACTGACAGTCCTCACAGTAGAATTTTAGTAGTCGCTTCCCTTTTAAGTCCATAACTTTCAACTCACTTGCATTTAATCCAGTACACTCTCTGTGTGTTGACCTTTGACAACTGTCGCACATCAAAACAGGATCACCAGATTTTATCTTACATGTTACACATTCCATTTTAACAGATACTTATTGTAGGAACAGTAGCCACTACCATAAAACTCGAATTACTGTGTTTATCGCTTAAATTTTTAATTTTTTATTATCTTGACACAAAAACTAAATAACAAAAACTAGCTTTTATTAAAATATATTCACTAAATTGCACTTTTGGCTGCAATATAATGATTTTTACTCTTGACAAACACTGCAATCGAATTGCTTTAATTATTAGTTCTCCACTGGTATTAATTTCAATTTTTTTTTTTTTTTTTTTTTTTTTTTTTTTTTTTTTTTTTTTTTTTTGGGTCATCATTCTGAATTAATTCATTGAGTGAAAAACATTTTAACATTTTGTTCGAAAATCTTTCGGTTAAATTAGTTCGTATGATAGAATGCAATTTGTCGGGTCATTGTTACGAATGTGAAATTGGTCTCAATCGCTTGCTATAAACCACTCTACCGTTTCTTGAAATTTTCAGATTATAGGTTTACCAACTGTGCGCGCTAGGCTAAGCTGAAGCAAGTCGCTGTTGCCATTTTACTTTTCTTATGACTACCATTAAATTTTTTTTTAAGTGGAAGATTATTTCCCAAAAACACTTGCCTGACAAAAAAGTACCTGCCGTGGCCCAGTCGGACAACCTCAACACGTCGCTCCTGGTATTTTACTTTTCTTATGACTATTTTTCCGACAATGGTCACAAATGTTAGATTGGTACATACTTGAACTAATTTTAACATTATCCGACAAAAAAAGTGTTCGTCGGACAAATAAAGTCTAAAACATGTACATTCGCTGGCTGGTATTTTAATAATTCATCAATCACTACGGATTTTGGAGTTTTGTAGATAGTGCCACCTCCGAGACAAAAAGCGAAAGAACTAGGTGCTAAAGGATAGCATAGTGCTTGCTCAATATAGATTTTTTGTTTAGCTAAGCCATAGTAGACTTCCGAAAACATCTCGTTGCATTTTTGCTTCTTTCACTTTTCCACAAATTTTGACTTTTCTTTTAGCTTGATAAGCAAAATTGTACATAACATATTTTTTATCACTTTGTCAAATCGGTCGGGATTGGCTAAACAAAACAAAATTCCTTGCGTTTCTCTTCTCCAGAGCTCTCGACCGTAGATAAAAATTGGAAAACTCTTTTTCTCTTAGGCCGCAAAATTCCTTTAGTCTTGATGTATCTCTCCCGAAGTGAATGAGTAATTGCCCATTTTTCACATGCGGAAAAAGAATCAGCCAAGTTAATTACACCCGAAACACGTGAAGCAGCATCTGCATTCTGCTCTAGCGTTAAATCTATTGGGATCTTAGAAAATGGCTTAGAGGTTCTGCGAACACCAAGCAAAGAATCTTTAGATCCAGCCAACAGTCCAGGATGGGTTTCTACAATATGCTCCAATTGATTGACATTCACGTTTTGAGCAAAAATTTTGTTCGCTCTTAAAACTACATAAAAAGCACTCCATAATGTAATGGAAAAAGAATATCAACACACTGGAATATGGTCAATATTGGGTTTGTCTAGATGCTAAGCGAAGAACTATTAATTCTACAGCAGAGGTTTCTAAGGTGTTGGAAGCACTCTGGATTATTGACGCGAATTCATTTTCTGAATTTGTTCTTTTTTGTTTTAAAACGTCAAAATGAACTCGCAGTCGCATATTGGTCCTACAATTGGTTTGTCTTTAAAATCATTAAAGTTGGAAGATTATTCAGAAACTCCCTTCGCTCCCGCTAAATTCGCCCCTGAAAATTGGTCAGCGTGTATATTTACTACTTTTGGTGATGTCACCCAAGTTTCGAGTCATCCAGTTGTTTCTGCTCTGCTGAGAGTTGTCGCTGAAAAGTCCTATCTGCACACTGGGAAATGTTGGAAGATTGGTTAGTGTGTATATTGGCTTTTTTTGAAGATGTCACCCAAGTTTTGAAGTGTTCCGTTATTTCTGATTGGAGCTATCGCCAAAAAGGTCCTCTCTACGCTCCGGTAAAGCGTTGAAAAATGCGGGACGCGCTGAAATTTGGTCAGTGTATATATTTTGACAATGTCACCTAAATTTCAAACCGTCCCGTCATTGCCCTTAGGAGTTATGCCCAGAAACGCTTCGTTTGCTGAATATAAGTTCGTTCTCAAATACTATCTAAAATAAAAACATATTCAAACGTTTTAATCTAAAACGTTAAAATTTTTGTTTATCAAATATAATTTGTAGAAATCGAAATTGCAAAGAAAAAAGCAATCGATAAAGAGATGTCAGCAAATAATGCCTAGAATTTTACCAATCGAAATTAAAGTATTGGAGGATGTTTCTAAAATTAATAACACAATATCCTGGGACTTCATTGACTGGCTCTCTTTTGTGACTGAGTCAATAAATAGCACTATGCAATTTGAAAATTACGGTATAGTTAATACAATGGTGCTGCAAATACCAGAGGTTAGTAAATTATATTAACAAAATGTTGGTTTTTATTATTAGATTTTTAGGATTTTTATAAATCTTTATCTAAACGGATCCCAAGTATTTATGAAGTTTTGAGAAATGGCAGCTGTTTTGTATGTTACGTGATGAATATATTGCATCTAAAAGAAATTTTTGATACTCCAAAGGTAACATATATCAATTTTAAATGGTTTTTTTATAAACATTTTTTTTTTCAGATGAAACTAAAAATATCTAAAAAATTCGTCCACAATGATCAAACAGGTTATATAGAATTTAACGAAAATGATGACAGTGATAAATCTTCTTATCAGTGTCCTTTTATTTATTTTTTAAATGTAGGACAGTCTACAGTTGATGAAAGTGACAATACCAATAATTTCTTTTACATAGAATGGCAACCATCTTTATTTACGGTTACTAATATCGGACAACTGAGACTTCAATATAAATATGGACGTAAAAGTACTTAAATACCATATCTGCAAAGTAAGGCTTAGGTAACCATTACCGTTATATTTTTTTTTAAGTAGCGATGTATTTACAATACTTACAATAATTACTAAAATATACTAAAAATGACAGTTTATATGTTATATTTATTTTCCTACACCACTGTAAATTAATATGTGACCTGCTCAACATATATCAAGTAATTTTTAATAATTTTGTAAAAAATTATCAATGTACATTTATTATTAACAGATATTTACAAAAATATTGCTAAAAATGACAGATTATATTTTATATTTATTCTTCTACGCCACTGCAAATTAATGTGTGACCTGCTCAACATTTATCAAGTAATTCTTAAATATTTTTGTAAAAAATCATTTATTTTAACAGAGATATTTATTCACAAAAATATAATTATATTTTTATTCAGTCTCCTACGCCACTGCAAATTAATTTGAGATCTTCTATACATGTACAATTTTAAACATTTTTGGAATGTTTCAATAAATCATTAAGCGAAAATATTACAAAAACGTGGAAAATCGTAGCTAATGATATATGTTAATACCGAACGCAAATTTTGTAGCCACAGTGGATGGTCAGAAAATCGTGGATAACTTCACTTATTTGTGAATATTGTTTAATAAGAGAAAACGTAATCTCTAATACTTATAACATACAATTTAGATATTATTCATTTGCACTAACCCTAAATTTCTTTGGAAGTATATAAATAATAAAAGATCAGCAAATGACTTACCCGATATGACATGCTAGGAACAAACAGTGAAGAGATTTCAAATTGTTTTGCAAATTATTTTTCAACAGTGTATTCAAGGAGAACCTTCGATATTGACAATGCCCCAGCCCCTGTAAATCTAAATTATGATATACCAAATTTTTCGGTATTGAAAAAATTTTCGATAAAATAGTGGCCCGAAGTAAGCCTGTGGTTCTGATTACATTCTTGACTACTTCCGAAAAACTTGTGTCTATTCATTAACTTAGCCAATATTTCTCCTTTTCATATGTTCTTTAGAGGTAATGTCCCTGACGCATGAAAACATATATAGTTACATTCGTCCGATTTTTAAATCTGGGAATAAACAAGGCATCTAGAACTACCGTGGCATATGTAATCAGTCTTCCATACCTAAACTACTGGATAGCTTGATAACGGATCAGTTGAAATTTTGTTGTAAGGAGCGCTTGATAAATAATCGACATGGATTCTCTCAGAATAAGTCTACAGTTACCAACTTATTGGTGTTTAAACAAAATATTCTGGTTGTTTTTGAGAAAAAAGGTCAGATGGATGCGATCTATACAGACTTCTCCAATGCATTTGATCGTGTAGATCACAATATCTTATTACATAAGATGAGATTATTTGGTTTCACGCAGATCACTCTCATGGTTTGAAAATTTCTTTACTGGCCGATCTCAACAAGTTACGGTTCAATATTTTTGTTAACGACATTATTGGTTGCTTTGAATATTCAAACTTTCTAATATTCGCAGATGAACTTAAAATTTTTAGACCAATAGAATCATTAGACGATGTTTAATAATAATACAACATGATTTAAATACCTGCATAGGTGGTGTATTGAAAACAACTTGTATATGAATATCAGCAAATGTAGCTTTATTAGCTTTCACAAATTGAATAGACTTCATACTCGCCTGAATGGAAATTTGCTAACACATTTCATATCAATGAAGAATCTCGGAGTTATCTTTGATGAACAATTACGATTTGTGGATCATATCAATCATATTGCTGTCACCAAGTCAAAGCTATTGGGTTTTATATTACGGAATTACAAACTATTATTGGTTAATTCAATGAGAACTGTATATTTAGTCTTAATAGTCTCCCGCTTATAATATGGATCAATTATTAATACGGCCCGCCCACACTTCACATTTGGTGAAGTTGGCCAAACCGTAGTATTGAAATCGTGCAAAAGTCTCAAAAAAATTTTTTGCTCCAAATGACTTAAAATGTCATTAAACGTGAAGAAAATTGATTTTCAGCGAAAAAAAAAATGTCTGTGTGGATGTCTGTGCGCACGATAGCTCGAGAATGGTACGTCCGATCCGGAAAATTCTTTCGGCCATCGGTTTTTATTCAAAAAAGGAAGGCTGTATCAGAAGATGAGTTATTTCGGGTCCGAGGATCCTGGGCCCGCCTACTAAGTGAAACTTCAATTCGAGATATCTCGATAAGTAAAGCATATTTGTCGATACTGATTTCTTTTAAGGCGTTGTGCAAGTCAAAACGCGTCGATGGATATCAATATCACATGGGACTCGTTGAAAAAAAAAATAAAAAATTTTAAAAAAAATTTTTTTTTTGGAAAAATTCCCATTTTTTGGAATTGGACTTTCTTCCGCTGAAGGAAACGAGCTGCAGTCTTGAAAAATAGCGCAGAAATTATTCCTTTTACTAGTTTGGTCATCATTTTATGCGAATCAATTTGTCACATTCGAAAGAGTCCGAACATAAATTTCTGAAATCAATATACTGGGAAGAAAATTTAATATAAAATGGTCAGATGTCATATCTAAGATGATCAGTCCTGGCGGAATTATTATTTGGCAATTTAAAAAAAAATAATCAAGTTATATAAAACAAAAGATTATTGAGAATTTTGACAATTTTTAATTTTGGAAATGTCAGAGGAAGAAATTCTTTTATAAATAATCCAATAAAAATTATTTAAAAAGGAGCGTTAAAAAGTTTTTATTGAGAAATAAATAAAAATAATTAGATAAAAAGACAGGATGTGAAAAATATAGAAAAATTATTTACATTAAAAGACGAAGAAAAAAATTATCAAAGACGAGGGGGCAAAGGAAATAATAGGAGGTGCGATATATCAGGAGAGCATCAAAAGTAAAGAAACATATTAATAGAAGAAACATTGAGAGGGACGAACTGAAGAAAGTATATAGAAGAAGTATTCGTAAAAGAAAGAAACAGATTAATAGAAGAAACATTTTAGTATACATATTATAATTTTTTTTACTAATTTTTTTTAAATTTATAATCGAGGGAACCCAGCCCGGAATGACTGAAAAAAGTAGAAGTATTCGAATATCAAAAATTTCAGTATATTGTAATTTTTTTTACTAAAGTTTTTTAAATTTATAGTCGAGTGAACCCAGTCCGGATTGAAAATCTTAGATAGGACAGACATCTTGTCTACAGGGTGGTTCGTATCGATACTATAATAAAATCATTTTGTATGATTGATAGAAGTTAATTTATTATTGTTATTATTATAAATAAGTGTTGTGTTCTAAAAATTATATTCGAAAGGTTTTTATTGTTGAATATAATGAGTTAATTTAAAATAACTGGGTATATAAGGAAACAATTTGTTTTATTAACAATTTTGGATATCTAAGGGAAATCTTATGAAATTTTAGTGGAAATAAAATTTGTTTAAAGTTAAAAAGTAATTTAAAAAATTTAAAATCATTCACTATAATAGATTTGGAATAAGATTTACGATCAAGTAACGATTTTTTTGGTTTTGGTTTTTTTTAGAAATAAAGGAGGAATTAATTAAATACGAAAAAAAGTCATAAGATTTAATTATTTTTGGACTTTTGTCAAATAGAATTGTATATTTGGAAATTTGTTGGATCGAAAAGAATTATTTAATGTAAATAGCCTTGAATGTGTATGCAATTATATATAAATGAAGAAATAAACATATATTTACAATTTAAAAAAAAATCAAATAAATAAAATTACGTACCATAGTGGATCTGGAGAAAAAAATTGGGTAAGAAGAAATAAAGTTTTAGAGATAATGGTTATGACAAATTATATGGAAGAAGAGGAACAACAATAAGAACATAATAAATTAGGAGAGGTAGCATTAATTCTAAATAAGTTTATCTAAGTCAGATAAGAGGAAGAAGAGGAAATTTACATAAATAAATAATAACAAAAAAATTTATTAAAATTTTGTATTATTTTATTTTTTTTAATCTAGATCAGAACCCATCCCAAAATTTGCATAATAATTAAAAGACAGATCATTATATTACATGTTAATAATCATGATTATATGTTTCTTTTAAACAGTCTTAACTTAGACTTCTTGAGCAGAAGAATAGAGAGAAGACTGACCTTATATTTATATTCAAAGTAATTGATGTCCTTGTCATGGTATGAGAATCCTAAGAAATAATGATCTGTTTCACGCTTCCTTCCGCCATACAAACTATGGAATACACTCTTATTAACCGTTCACTTAAAGTAATTATTGATAAGAATCTAGAGATTATAGGTAAAAGCCTCTAAAATTCAAGTTCCTTATGAATCTTTTATTATATGTACCCAATTTTTTTTTTTAATTTAGATTATTTTTTTAAAACTATTTTCTTTTTTTTATGTGTTCATTTAATACTTATAAGGATCCTTTCTTATACTCTACTTATCTCTGTATTTTAAATTGTATTTAATTTAGTCTAGTGCTTGTACTCATTTTCACGTGCTTGTGTTTACTCTAGTCTTATTTTTAATTGTATATGTATATTAATTACCATATTTGCTCAGTAAAAGGGGCGATACCTTGTAAGAAATAAATAAAAAGTAATAAGTATTAATAATGAATTACTTACGTTTCATCGTACACCATAAGTGGAAGAAATTGTCTACCATTTTCACATTCCCGTTCAAAATAGTCTGTTAACTCACTAATGTTATCCATTTTAAAATCATACACTCATAACTTTATAAAAGTATTAATTAAAAGGACTTTAAACTGAAATTAATACACAATCTTATAGATGTTTAAAATTGAAATTATGGTTATGTCAAATATCACTAATACTCAGTTGTGCCAATGGAAAAACGTTTTACCCCAGAAGATTGGTAGCACTGCTACTGCTAGTCGAATTCTTCAATAACCAAACCAGAGGCGTAACATATAATTTACGCGTGGTTAAATATCAACATTATTTTTAATGTTTTAAGTGGTAATCTTTAATACATTTTAATTGATTTTCTTATAATAACGCTACTACCATTCATAGCTTGATTATTAATTAATATTTTGTAAATTTTTATTTTTTGAAAGGATTTAATTGTCAAGTGCATTTCTGAGATTAAACGAACATTTATTATTATAATTAGGAAACAATTCTAACTCATCTCTATATATCTTTTTGATCGTTCCAGTTTTTTTAACTTTCTTATGTACTTAAGTTTATTAAGTCTTTTATTAACTTTATTAAACATTTCTATCATTTCCTTCACCATATGCATTATGGAACACAATTTTAGAATTAAATGCTGTTCAGTTTGTTGGTTTTTGATCATCATCAATTCACGGTATTAAAAAAAGTTCTTTGGTTGGTAATTTTAACTCACTTAATTAGAAATTAGATCCAGTATATGATCACCTCAAATTTCAAAATAATCCGTCAATTTATTCTAAAGATATAAACTTTGCCCTACTTCCTGAGCCATCTTACATATACTATTAAAAAAATTGGTTGTGTCGCCCCAAAACTTTCCCGACGAATATCCACGAATACTTTTTCAGATATTTAATGTTAAAGTTTCAATTTTTGGCATTTTTTTATTTTTGGCAGGTGACAGTTGAAGAAAAAATTTTGACTGTTCTGAATAGAGTTTTTCAGGGGCTTTCAAACGACATATTGCATGTCCAATTCCGTGATATATTGCATCTGTCATTTTTTGATAGTGATACTTTCGTTTGACAGATCTTCTACAAAAACTAATGGGTTCTTCCGACGGATAACCCAAACCCATATACCAAATTTCAGCTTAATCGGATTAATACTTCTTCAGATATTTAATGCTGAATTTTCAAATTTTGACATTTTTTTATTTTTGACACGTGACAGTTGGAGAAATAATTTTGACTGTTCTGAATAGAGTTTTTCTATTCATTTGAAAGCCAAATGACATATCGCATGTCCAATTCCGTGACATATTGCATCTATCATTTTTTGATAGTGGTACTTCCGTTTGACAGATGTCGTACAAAAACTAATGGGTTCTTCCGGCGGGTAACCCAAACCCCTATACCAAATTTCAGCTCAATTGGATTAAACTTGTGGCCTCTATCGTGGAAGAATACACACACACAGACCGACAGACAGACTTCCATCTGGAAATGGTCTTAATCGTCTCAGGGCACCCGAAAATGGATATTTCCGTTTTTATCTCAAAATTTTTTTTTAGCTCGTTCACAATACTTTCCCTTCTAGAAGGTGGGTCGGGAAAGTAAAAATAAGATACTAGCGTAATGTAAATAAATTTATTCAGCTTTATATTGTTGGTCATCGAGAAACCAATCTCTGTATCTCACCATTTTTTCATTCCAATATTTTATTAGCTCTTCCATACTATCTCCATTGCCACCATATTCAGGAGGTAAAATGTCCTTGCTGACAACTTTATACAACGATTCGAGACCGTCTGAGTGTACTCTGACTCGATTTTTCATCTTATCAGACATAAAACTTTTGAAAATACTTAAAATGACACTTACAGTCACCTAGAATTTAGAAAAAAAACAATTATACATTTTAAGTCTTAATATAGTTCATTTCATCATTTCTGGTGTGTATATACGTTATTACTATTATATGATATAAAGTTATAAAAATTGTCTTCTAATATTGGAATTTTGTAACACACGTAACGATATCTACATTCGTGATGTGATGAAGTGCAACGGAAAATTCATTGAAACGACTGTATACAGGGTGTCCCACAAATAGTGTAAAAAAATTCAACCGGTATAGTACTCCTAAAATTAATAAAAAAATCCTATAAGCATTGGTCGTTAAATGCATATTAAGAGAGTTAGGGGCTTTAAAAGAGTAAATTTTAAAAATGTTTTTTTAATTATAAGTTTAAAAAATAAGATAAAATTTCGAAAAAAAAACTTGGGGACATAAAATTTAACCCTAAATCCAACGGTGATATCAAAAAATTATTTTTATAATCGGAAAGGGTAGTTATTGCAAGTACATAACTTTTTTGGGGTGTTTTTTTTACAACGCGGGTACAGGTTTGCTTTTATCTTTCAGAAAGGTATTCTTGCTGCAAGTCGCTTAGAGTAACCGTTTTCGAGAAAATTGAAGGTAAACAGTTTGATGAACAAAAAGAAACAAAAAAGATAAATTATTTTGGTTGCTCACAGGTTAATACAATTTTATGAAAATTGTGGGGTATTAAACTAATTATGTAAATCGAAATTTTATCTCGTTTTTTAAACTTATAATTAAAATAAAAACATTTCCAAAATCTACTCTTTTAAAGCCTCTAACTCCCTTAATATGCATTTAACGACCTATATGCTTATTATAGGAACTTTTTTTTATTAATTTTAGGAATACTATCCTCTTGAACTTTTTTACACTATTTGAGGGACACCCTGTAAAAGATATTTTATCTACAACCATGTGGTATCTATAAAAATGTAGACATCACATTTTCTAAATGATATTAATGATTAACAACAATAATATCGTATTTTTTAAATTACCTTACTAGTACGATAATGGCTTATTATTTGTGAACTTTGCCACATGTCTTTATATAGTTATCGCACAATTGTAGATATATAAATAAAATAAAAAAAATTGTTACTTATAAAATTTACTAACTGGGGCGTTAATAAATTCGAGTTGCTTAGGCCTGACGTGATAATTTTGCCAAGAAAAAACAGCTTTCCTGATCATGTTGGGCGTCATTTCTTTGGCATGATTAAAGTCGATACCAGATAAGTCAAATATGGCGGTGACGCCATAAATTTGAGCGGAAGTGACATTTTCTAGCGCTGCCACATCCATCATCATATTCCCAGTTTTAAAGACATCGTCTTGTTTGTGAACCTTAGGATTATGGACTGCCACTCTTATAATTACTACCAATCTAAAATAAAGAAATATGAAGAAATGAACGGTATTTAATTGAGTTTTAGCGGCATCAGATATTTATTTTATATGATTACTTTGATACCGTATAAATTCTTGCTACATATATGAGTATAAAAAATTATATACAAATATAAGAAACATAGACCCACTCTACGTTCATTGAAAAAGAAAAAGGAGTGATATATAAGCAATGGACCTACTCATATCTAATTATAATTTAAGAGATATACATATGGCTGAAAACACGCTAGTAGCTGAAGATCCTTATCACTCGGCAATTAAGCTTCATATAGTTTTGAAAGACATGACTGAAGCAAAAGACAATAAAGAAACAGTACATATAACTACCGTAAAGGTAACTTTATCTTCTTATATCAGTTAATAAAAAAATTACAATTGCTCTGCTATTTTTGAATGCGATATTGTCAATGACCGCAAAATAAACTACTCTACCAAACTATGTTGTAAAAGAAACTGCACACATACCCAAATATTTATGCTGGTACTCTCTGGAATTGGTGCGTAAAATAAGAATCATTTACACAATCTAATACAAAAAAAATAGAGCAGACTCTGTGCAAAAAAACGTATACTTAATTGCACCAAGGCAAAATATAAAGCATCAAATTAACAATGAATATATAGCAAAATATTGAAGCAAACATTAATAAGGATCCCAATTCCTTCTGGCTATTTATACACTCCAAGTCGAGAACAAGTGAATTTCCTGGGGAAATGCAATTGGAAAAATTCTTCCATTCTGTTTTTTAAGTCTCGGGTAATGATAGTAGGTTCGAGACAGCCTCGGATGCATCATTACTTAACCTACCCCCAGTAACTAACACGGATATTTTGAAAAGCATAAAAAATCTAACAGCTCTGATTACTCATATTTATAAAAAAGCGGCAATGTAAATGAAATTAACAATTATAGACCAATAAACGTAATTAATGCAATGGCAAAAAATTTTTGAGCAAATTAATTGCATCAATTTAACAAGGACTCTAAAGACAAACATCTCTAGGTTTCAGCACGGTTTTGTAACTGGTAAATCAACTTCTCTAACCTTTGAGTATTCTCCGAATATGCCTCTGAAGCAATAAGAAACATAAACAACTGTATGTTATCTATACTAATTGTGAAAAAGCTAAAGGGCGATCATGGGATTCTCTTAGATCGACTAGGCACTTTGGGAATATCACAATCTACATTAATATTTCTAAAATCATATCCGTTGGATTGGACCCTCATGGTGAAAATAGATAAAATTACTTATACCTCAGGAGTACCTTAGGTCTACTTTTATTTATTTTGTACATCAACTCCCTTCCCGATTGCCTTTCTGAATCTGCTTTTTGCTAATTTCTTTAAATTCTTTAAAATAATATCGTTGCTACAGGCAGATAATTAATGTTAGTCGTTGGTTCAAAGATAACTAAATGTCAATAAACATAAAAAATACTCTATTATGACATTCTCACGGAAAACTAACATCATCAAATATAACTGTGACATTGAATGGGTTGAGCTGGAAAAAATGAGCCAAATCCAAGATCTAGGAGTTATTTTTCAGAGAAATATGAAGTCAATTCGCATTATATCAAGATGATCAATAGGGCACTTAAATCTCTAGGTGTTCGTAATTAAAAATAGCAAGTCCTTCGAATCGGGAACATTTATTAAGGCAGTTCTACAGCTCTTCATTTTATAAAATATCCTTACACTTAACACTCGCTTTGTTCGCATACCGACATTTGTTTGCCTGATTTTTCGTATTTATTCATAGAAATAAAAAAAAATTGAAAAATCTAAAGTCGGAAATAAATCATGCAAAAAATTGTCCATGCGAAATATTTATTTGATTACAATCTTTTTAATATTTTCAATATTAATTTTTTACTCAAAAAACAGATGGAAATTTAAAAATCTATCACGATCGACCTCTAGTCATTTTTATTCAGAATTTGTTTCTGAAAATAGTTTTTTCATAAAATCAAATTTAAAGGTTATCTTTTAAAAACAAGCATTTAAGTCGCGGTAGAGCCGCCTTATGCCCTATCATTAGTGAGATCACATCTGGAGTATGCAGCACACACTCATATAGACCGCATTAAGAAAGTACAAAAGAGGTTCTTAAGATACCTTTATGTCGGGAAAAATAATGCATATCCATACATCTAATATAGGCTTATGCTAGAGAGCTTTGAGTTCATGATTTTGTTGGATAGACGAAATACGAAATAAGCAAGTGGGATTCTGCCTTGTTAGTAGAAAGGGTCTATCTACAATTTTTGCTTTTTCCACTTACTGACATTCTGCTATTGAGTGCATTTAGATTTATTATTTTATTAACAGCAAAAGTCCCAACTACATATTTAAGCACTTACAAACGACTTTATTTTCAGAAATATTAATATAAAATGGCATATTTGATATTTTAGACGAAAAAGCTTTATTTTATGACAGATAGGCCATTCGGCTCTAACAAATTAAGTGATCAGGTTATGTGTAACATAATCTAATAAAGGCAAACATCATTAACACATTCTTTGCCTATTTTTTATCAATAAGTGATTGCGAGCAGGTTACTCTTTGGATGGATAATTATTCCGCGCAAAATAAGAATTGGGCTCTGCATTCATTTTTTATTTATTTAATAAATTCAAACGAAATACCATTAAAAATTTTAGATGTAAAATACATTCAAGTCCGCAGACTCATTCCATCATCAAGTGAAAGTATCCCTCAAAAGAAAGGGAAAAAGTATATGATTTTGAAGATTTTAAAGACACTGTAAAAAAATCGCAATAGATCAGTTTCAGTTAATATCGTAGAAATAACATTAACAAATATGTTTAAATGGAAAGATTGAATATCTTAGTATAAACTGAACAAAATTTCGTCCGGGCCCGATATGGCGAGGGTGACATAGAAAAGAGCTTGGAATACTTTACAGAGTTTAGTCACATATTAATAATAATTTTTGTTATACATAGGCCCTTTCATGTTAAGTATTTTCGTGTCAATATTAGTTTAAAAAGGTCTATCTATCAAAAGTCATATTAATTGATATCAGACTGTTATTTATTACTAATCTATATACAAATAATACTCAAAATAATATTCTGCTCCGTCCAAAACCACAGATGGCATTATAATATTTCAGAAGCGGATTTTTGCAGATAGGCCCTATTCAAGTAGCACGGCAGTATTATTCATATACCATTTTAATTAGATAAAATACAAAGACTCACTGAATCATTTCTATTTTGAAACTTAAAATTCCATATAACGAACCTACCGCTTAAAAATAATAGGTGGAATTTTAACGAAAAAATAGTTGCGATGGTTGATATCTGTGTGGTCGTGCAGAAGCAATTTAATTTAAAATACTGTTTTGCATTATATACTAAGACACAACACTTAACATATTGTATTATTGTATAAACTGGACGATATGTAGGAATATTGATTACAGAATGAAATTCATTTAAATGGGTATACCCAGATCGAACATGTGTCATCAAGCACGATACTCGTAATCTTGTTTCTTGTTTCTTTAACTACTTTCAGATTTTGGAGAGAACATCCCAAACTGAATGACGTGATTAGAAATTGAAACAAGGGAGTCGAAGAAATGCTGAATATCTACTATTCTGCGTCCTTCTAGAACAATTTCTTTTTGTTTTTCTTTATATATTATCACTATTACTGATCTGACAAGGTAAATGATTATAAATGCCTCTAAAATTAATTTAAAAATTATTAACTATGATATTTTTAATATAAATACGAGTATATCACCAATAAATAAAATGATAATCATACACTAAAACAAGCAGACATATGTGTTCAACACAAATCTTGTATGTGTGTGTGTTTTGGAAATAGCCTTGGACGTAGTCCATTAGCCACAGAATGATTAAATGGGTTTATATATCTATGTGTATAACTGTTGTAGGAAGAACAGATCATTTAGATATCTATTTTAATAAAACACAAATCCTATTCCTAATAATTATAAAAATCTGACTTGTGCAGTTTGGCATACTTAGTTTAGGTATAATATATAGTTTTGTCAAATATCTCTTTTTTGTTTCGTTTTGTTCCTCACTGCCATTACTTGTAATTACATTTGGTGTTTGTAATGAGTACAATACATAAATAAATTAATCCAATAGAAATAAAACTCCAAGTCATGTAACACAATATAATTAAACAGTAGTTTAGGGGGCAACTAGTTTCGGCTTATGAGCCATCATCAGGCCTAGAAACAAATTACCCGGTTTGTAACAAAGCAATTTTTGTATTCAATCGAAATAAAAAAATTTAACTTACCATATTTTGTATTTAAAAAGAATTATAATTAAATAAACAAACATTTAAACATTTACATATATTTAAGGGGGGTGTTTGGGATTTGGGAGAGTAGGTACATAAAAATTGATGAACGAAATTTTTTTTTTAAACTAAATTAATGTTGCTGTCTAAAAGACAGGTAATTAAAGGTTCTTTTAGTTACGGAAACCATAGTGGAAAAAACCTTTTTGAGAAATGAAGGTATCCATAAGGAAAGAAAATACTGTTCTTTCAGCTTAAATAATATGTAAATGTTTAAACGTTTGTTTATTTAATTATAATTCTTTTTAAGTACAAAATATGGTAAGTTAAAAAAAAATTTTTTTCGATTGTATAAAAATTGTTTTCTTACAAACCAGCTTATTTGTTTCTATGCCTAATGATGGCTCATAAACCGAAACTAGTTGCCCCCTAAACTACTGTTTAATTATATTGTGGTACATGACTTGGGAGTTTTTTTGCACTGAATAATTTGACCACATTTAAGATATGGATAACCTCTTATTAGAATTAAATAAATGAATATTTAAAAATTAAGCGTTCACGATCATCACTTTATCGACTAAATTAAGTTTCTTTAAGATTATATTTTTTGTTTTCTTATTTGTCACCTTGTATTTTTTATCCTCAAAGCGATAAACTATATTACACCTAAATACCATACCTTTTATCTTGCGTTGTTTTTAAAGGCACAAACACTCCTAATTTAACTAATTCTTGAATTTCGGACAGTTGTGGATCACGATTTTCAAACCACTCTGGTACGTTTCTCTTCATTGTATAATAATTTAACAATTTCTTTTTAGTTTTTTCGATATTGAACTTACATCCTCTTAAGAAAGCCAATAAATATTTATTTTCCATACGTGCGTGTAGATTTTGCTGATCTTCATTTAACCATTTTGTTATTTCAATCAAGCTATTTTCTCTCGAATCCTCTGATTCGTTCAAGTTTTCTTCTGCGAATTTTTTTGTTTCTTCATCAAGATTGCAAGCGATGTCGTCAGCAAACGACATATTTAATCACAATGCTAGACTGATTAATAGAGTAAATTAGGAATTAATTCTTATCTGTTTTTGTATCTATAATACCGGCGCAGTGATACACATTTAATATACCGGGTGTATTAGTCACGCCGTCGAATCATTTATCAGAAAGTGTAATAAAACATACTTTACTCTAGGACTTTTTGCGAATAATCTACTTTTATTTGTATCACTAAAATATTGACCTTGCAACTATTTTCTCGTTAAATTTCCACCTATTATTTTTAAGCTATAGGTTCGTTATACGGAATTTTAATAGTTTCAAAATAGAAATGATTCACTGAGGTGGTATAAAAGCAATTAACTGATTATTTATACAGTCCATTAGTTTAAAGATAATTAATACGGACAAATTAAAAATGTCCAACAGTTTTCTTTTTGTAGTCATATCCCAAACGCAGCGCCTGACTTTTTTATATTTGGAAATTAAAATGAAACAACGATGTTATTTAAATAACCATTTTATTTTGTTTAAATAAAATAACAATTACACTTAAAACGATAAGTTTAAAATTCCAATCTAAATTAATACATTAAACATATATACCATCTAAAAAAATTAAATTAAATCACTCAGCTGCCTAATATCTAAGTTAAAAAATTTCTCAATAAATGTACATATTTACAAAAATATAGAAATATCCAAAAGGCACTTAATAAGGCAAATACATTTGTATAGGAATGATTTTTTTTAATATATAAGAGTATAAAAATTTTTAATACTTCAGTACGACACACGATGATTTTTTTTAATAAATAAAATTATTACTTTGTTAATTTATAATAATAACACTTTATTATAGCTGCGCAATATTCACTAACAAATATTAAACTTTGCATAAACAAAGCTGGTAACTAGCTACTTTATAAAAAATTCAACAACAATTTCTACCCTGCAAGATACAGTCTCATTTTCAAATATATATATATATAGTGTAAATATTAAAAAGGGGCGATTTGAAGTAAAATAAATGCATATTTTGGAATTAGTAGCTTTTTCAAACAATTTGTCGTGGAATGTACAAATATTTTTAAAACTTTTAATATAGGGTACAACAAACCCTGAGTAATATTAAAAAAAATAAAATATTCATTATTTTCGCCTTTTGAAATAAAAGTTAAAAATAAGTTTATCGTTTGAGCTAATTTACTTCTCCGTAGAAGTCTCAATAATATTTTCATTAACTAACGCGATTTTCTTCTTCAATCTACTTTGAGTAGCGCTTGCTATAACCTCCATCCATCTACAACAGAAATACTAATAATTTCACTAAAAGGTAACATTTTAAAACGTACCTATTGTAAGTGTACTCCGACTCGGCTCTAAAGAAGTACACGTGGTTTTTATATTGCAATTTGAACACGAAATCTTTTCCAATCTGATCTTCAGGTTGCGGAGGTCCTACCGAATAACCCAAAAGAGGTAAAGACGCTAATGGGAATTCATCTAAACAACCTTTATAGAAGAACAAACAGAAAGATGTGAACACCACCCAGAGCTTTTGCCACCCATTGCTGCTTTTAAATTTTCTCAACAAATATCCCGATAATTGATTCTGAAAAAAGATAATTAATAGAAATTAAATACATTTGGTGCATTTATGGTACCTCAACAGCTAGTAGCTCGTCTTTCATGCTTATACTAGTACTTCTGTGCCAGCAAACGTGTACTGTGGTATTGCTTCTTTGAGCTTGAGGTTTGTTTTGGGTCCCCACATCGTTGTTTCCTACTTGATCCAACTGTTCATCAGAGGAACCTGAACAAACAAGTTCTAATATTCTACAATTAAAAGAACAATTTAAACTTACTGCAACTTTTCAGGCTCAAATACGTGATTTTCGTATCGGATTTATCTCGCGCTAATTGGATCGCATTCTGCAGGTCTAATTTCCATTTTTCTTTTTCGTTCGCAGAGTTAGCGGCCACCGTTAACGCTCTATTTCCTCCATAGATTATAAATCCGTTAAACGACAAATCACCATCGGGTTCTTCTATTAACACTCCTCTTAGCGGCATGTGTCCGTGAACTTTGAATTGAAGAGTCGCTTGCGACCGGGACGTATAGAGAAGAATATCAGAAAACTAGAAGGAAAACAATCTGACATTAGAAAAATGAACTGTCACTGTTAGGAGAACTTTTCCCGGGAAAAACTAATAGATAGAGTTTAAGTACCGAACAACCCGAACGGTAACTCGTCGAAAATTCCATTAAAACTTTATAAGCAAATTTTGGTTCTACCAGATCCACATTTATTTTCTATTTTCAAAATGTCTGTCTGTCGAATGAGATTATATGGGCGACTTGCTGAAGAAATGTTCTTTAATGCCGACTTATTCCAGTTAACAAGATATTTTACGATAAATCAGGATACTATGTGTTTTATCCTAAGGGATATTCATCAAAGACAGAAAATTGATTACCATTTCTGGATCGACAAATACAATGAAGTAGAATTTTTCCAATTATTTTGAATGAATACATACATATTTCTTCACACTCACTATACCTAACTTGTTTTTTTTACTTTCTATTTAACAAAACGTTTGCAACATGAAGAGGAACAATTACTGTATAATCACTCTCTTCATAATTTAATGATAATTCGGTTAATTCGTCAATTTTTTCTAATTTGTAATATTTTTCTGTGCATAAATAAAAAACAAAAGAATTATGTGAATTATCTAAAATTTCTATTGTCACCTGTTATTATACAAGGTGTTGAAAATTTCAATGTACACTATTGGGATTTCGTTAACCGTTATAGATACAAAGTTGGTTAAATGGGAAAAAAGTTGCATATTAGCAAGACAAATTTAGCAGATTTTGAAAAATTTTAATATCAGGTCCGGTTTCAGAGATATTTGCTTAAAACCAAAATTGACGATTTTCGTTTTATTTATTTATCACCTTTATTTTTAAAGATAGAAGACAACTTTTGTAATCTTCTTTATTGAAGACCAAATACCGTTTAACATTGCGTAGTCATTTTTTCGATACGACGTTTATTCTTTAAAGAGCATTCCTAAATTTTATTTTTTTTAATACGGACCTGTACTTTTTATTTTATTTTTGATATCTCCATTTTGTTCTCTATCCAACCATGTATCACACTTTTTTTTATTTAAATTTCGACAATGAACTGTACTTTAATAAATTTTGTAAGTACGGTCCTGATAAAAAGATCTGCACCATAGTTATATTATTTTAAATGAAACACTGTATTTTTCCATCCCTCTCTTTCTCTGTCTTCTTCTACAGTATGATTTTTTTTTATAAATCATTTTATAGAGAGGTTTTTTTATTTGTTCTAGTTTTTCTCATTTTTTTGTTTTTGTGTTTTTTCTGTTTTTTGTGGTTTATTTTTTTTTGTGAATTTTTGGATTTTGTCTAATTTTTCATCATTGTTCTGTTTTTCTTTTTCAATTTTTTTTCTTTTGATTTTATATTTTTTTATTTTTCTTATTCTTCTGATTTTTGTAATTATTTGCGACATTTTTGGGATTTCTTTTGCAATTTATTTCAATTTTTTATGGTTACATTTGTTTCCGTTTTTTTGGTTTCTGCGAGGTTTTTCCATTTTTCTCGCTTTGTTTGTTTTTTTTTTCATTTTTTCAATTTTTTTCTCCCATTTTTCTGTTTTTTTTTTTCTATTTTCATCATTTCTAATTTTTTCTTATTCCTTTGATTTTTTATGATAATTAGCGATTTTTTTGTGATTTTGTTACGGTTTATTTGCGGCTGTCTTGCGATTTTTTGTGAAATTTTTCGATTTTTTTCCCAATATTTTCTAATTTCTCTCTGTTTTATTCTTTTTTTTCAAAGTTTTTTGTTTTTTATTATTTTTCTGATTTTTTTCGATTCTTTTAATTCTATCTCGTTTTTTATTTATTTTTCTAATTTTTTGTTTTTTTTTTGTTTTCTTTTTCAATTTTTTCCAATCTCTCCTCATTTTTTCTCATTGTTCTGTTTTTCTATTAATTTGTTTTGTATTCTAATTTTTTGTCATTTTTTTTTATTTCATTGATTTTTGGTGATTTTGGCGGTTTTTTTTGCGATTGTTTTACGATTTTTTGTGAAATTTTTCAAATTCTTTCGCTTTTTCATGCTTTTTTGCGATTTTTAGCGTATTTTTTCGGTTTTGTTATTTCTTCATTTTTTTCCGTTACAATTTTTTTGTTCAAATTTTTTCGATTCCTCTAATTTTTGTAAAAAAAATACTTTGAAATCTAGTCACCATAATATTAATTATAAAAGAAACCGAGTTTTCATTAGGTATTATACTAAAATAGTAATTTTAGCAGCATTTTAAAAATATTGGAACAAAGACATAAATTTTCTATTAAAATAACGAATTTCCTGTTTTCTGCTACTTGACGGCAACATTGGGTTACGTAGACATGAATTGTATACCCCAAAATAATTATTTTGCAGGTGGCGCCATCTATAACAAAAAGTACGTGAACTGTAAAATTGCCAGAATAACAGATCTCTGATGTATTTTTGGTGATGTGCTTTGGTTCAAATTATAAATTTTTGAACATATAAGACTTATAAATGAAAGAAAAAAATGAAATATCTCTTATGTACTGTCTCTAATGGGAATATGATCTCGTTCCTGAAATAGTTTTTACAGCGATTTTTGATGCCTCTTTTGAGGTTATATTTTCGCAATTCTATTTTTTTTTTCATTTTCTTATTTTTTTTTCACTTTTCAATATATTCAGGAACTAATTTAATACCATTAGAACGTTATAAAAGCAAATCTGCGTATATTTATTGCATATACATATTAAAATATCTTATATGTTCAAAAATTTCCTTACATGGATGTACAAAACTGAATTTTCTAAACAAAATTAGTAATTTTTGTAAAACACTATGTTGAAATGAAATTTTTTCACAATACTATTGGAAAAAATCCGTAAATACGATGATAAACTCGGATGCGCCAACCTTTCCCGCTAACGTGAGTTACTCTTCGAGTTATTTGGTGGTTTAAGGCCCTTTAACCACAAGAAAAAACTTACCAAAAAGAACATCCTCTGCTGGTACCCCTTCCTAGAATGCTTTAACAAACACCCGTGTCTAATAAACTTCCTCCCAGGCTGCACTAAATTATCGAATCCAATAATATCTCTCTGTAATTCACACAGAGTTGCCAAATTTTTCGATTGTTCCAAAGTTTCTGTCACAGGAACCATCAAATCCTTTAAGGTATCGCTGGCTGTCATACAGTCAGCCCTATCGGGGTGGTTAGGTCCGTAGTGCTTAAGAAGGCGCTGTAAGAGTGCTTGATACTGAAGCAATCTGTGAAGAGGTTTCAAAACGAAGGTTGTTAGAGGGAGATAGCAAACTTTCTGTGTTTCGAAGTCACGGTAGAGCTGCTCGAATCTGTTGTTTTGTTTCAAAGCTGCATCCAGGCGTTCCAATACCAAAATATGACCGTCTAAATACTCTTCATAGATCTGAAATTAAATTATGACATTAAAAATTAACAGTTAAGATTTGATTAAAAAAAAACTTACTGGTAGAAGAGGAGGAAGATGTACTAAAAGGACGTCAGCGATCCTTCCCGCGACAGCTCTGGGTCCTCCTTTACCATCCCAACCTTGCAATCTCTGTTCTAAATCTTTTACTAACAAACCGTGAGCTTGAGCTAAAGGTGCTATTAGGGATAAAAGGATTTGACATTCTTCTGGTTCTTCTTTGCCAACTTCGTCTCTAAACCACTGCAATAATATACTTTGTTTGATACTCAATAATTTTTTTGGGTAAATATTATGTAATTAATATATATCAAGAAAAATTTAAAATAGTGTTTTGATTTTTATTCTTGTTAATACCTACCACATTGATAACATCTAAGTCCTTTTTATAAGTCAATTCGGTCATTAATATCTCCTTAGCAATATAGTAAGTCTTATCGATGAAAAGTTTCGGTTTTTTCTTAGTCTGACCCTCTATTTCGGCAATAATAGTAGTAGTATTTGTATTTCCATTTACTAATATATTGTCATTAATGCTATTCATTAGTTGTTCCTTTGCTAGTACTTTAGACGGACTATCATCACTGTTTAGAGTATTTAAAGTACTATAATAATTATCTGGAAAAAAAATCGATGTAATTCACAATTTTTGTAAAAAAATAAATAATTTCAGAGAAAACGTATGCTTACCAGTGGTGGCGCTGAGTGTTATATCTGACAGGTTCCCGTTGGATTCCTTTAAAGGAGTTGATGTGTACAAATTATTGTTATCGGATATTTTGGTTTCGTCAACTTTGGTTTTTTCTAAAAATTCTTTTTTGAAGTCATCTAAAACCCAAAAATTCGAGCGTTTATTTTTGAACTCAAGAAAAATGCAATAAAAAATGGATAATTTCATTGCCCATATTTTTATAACAATTCTTAAAGTGGACAATTTTTTTTAAAACTCATGCATACAAAAAATAAAAAATAGAAACAAGGTAATAAAACATAAAAAAATAATAAATTTTATTAAAATTAAATAAGGGAATAATATGTATATATAGGCTCACCTTCCTCCTAGCTAAGCATAAAAATATGGGACAAACTAAAATGTTTAGCCCCAGATTGTTAAAATAATACAAGGGTTGTTCCCTATGTTCCGCCACTATCCCTATTATAATAAAGGAGGCGGAAGACGTGGATCAAACCTGGTAAAAAATATTATGGGAAAAAAATCAAGAGGTAAATTTTGACCAACGGTATGGTTTATTTTTCGAAAAAATGATCATTACAGAGATAAAATGGAATGAATCTAGATATTAATAATAGTTTTTTAATTTCAGAATCACAAAATGATTGTACACAGCACAAATATGGAGAAAAAACAATCTAGGAAACCTTTCATACAGAAAAAACAAACACATTTTTTACATGCTCTTAGCATTAGATAACAAAATTTTAGATAAGTTTATTCTGTTCGAACTAACTCTGAAAAAATATTCTACAGTACTAATATATATTTTTTGATAAAACAAAGTTTTAAAAATAAGGGGAAATTTAATTATCTAATTTTTCAGAGTTGCTTCAATAAATAGTTCATACTAAATCTAAACGCTATATGATTATTATATCAACAATTTTTTTCTTTGCAGATTTCTAAAATAATCAAATCAAAAATAAAAAACCTCAATATTGACTACCATAATATTTTATATTATATTTGAAATTATTATTACTATTATTATTCAATTACATCACCAGCAGCGTATTCTACGTAATTTTTTTAGGAGGGAGCTGAATTTTTAATAAATACAACTAAAGAAACAACAAATAGTGATAATAACTTACAATATTTCATTTAATTTAGGAGCGTATTTTTTTGACACTTCAATTTATCGCTACCCCATAGTGCGCAGCACTGAATTAAGTAATTGAAATATTGTACCACATCGGGTTTTTTAACACCTTGTATTTCATTCCTTTTATCTTTGTCAATATATTTTAGAATTACCCTGTATAAGCAAAAACAACAGAACAAATGACAAATATTTTTTAATATTTCCCCTCCTGTGAATACGCCACTGTGTATCATCCTGCAGTCATTTAGGCCTACATTTTAAAAGGAATAAATCACATTTAAAATAATTTGTTTTAAAATGTTTAAAAAAATTATATTTGTACTATAAGGTGTTAAAACATTTTCATACACAATATATTAGACCGTTTAGATTTTTAATTGACCATATTTTTAGTCACAATAGAAAGGAATGTCTTAATTTAAGCAAATTTCTTTCAAGAATTTTAGTTGATTCGATTTTTTATTAATTATATGGCCAATTAAACTTGATAAAAATAAATTCAACTATTTATTTAAACATATAACAATAATTCTTGTACACAGAGTTCCAGTAAATTGAACAATAATATTACCTTATTTCATTTTTTGATTTTTTTTTTAATTTTCAAAAAATTTATCTACAATTTTTTTCATCAGTCTTCGGGCTTACTTTAAGTATTAAAGCGACTTTATTTGAAAAATGCACAGTTACGGCATAAAATAATTGAAAATCATTTAATGAACTAACGTTCGGTTGCAAGAAGGCCCATTTAACATAACCAACGAAAGGAAATCTCTCCCATTTTCAAAATACATTTTAGCTTACAGCATAATTGACACGTTAAACTAATGTTGACAGTAAATTTTTTCTCATAATAAACGAAGATAAGAAAAAATACAAGTCAAAAAAGAAGAAAATAACAAGATTTATCGCCATTTATCAGTATAAATAATAACGTCATTAAGTAAAACTCCATTTTTACTAACTGAAATAGAATATTTCTAAAATTAATGAAAAATAATGGTCTGGTTAGAGATCCAAAATCACTTTGATGAAAATTGGGCTATATTGACCTAAAAATTACTTGCAACTGAGTGTAAGTTAATTTTTTCATACAAATAAATAATTTATTGCTTAAAAAGGCAACTGTGGAATATTCTAGTACAAGTACACATTTTTAAATAAAAAAATATCGATTTCACTCCTAAAAAATAAATATCCTTGTTTAATTTGGTCCATAACTGTGCACTTTTTCATTGTTTAATATTACTGTAGAGAAGACAGAAATGTTCGTTAGTTAGTAAGATTGTTAAAAACGATTTTAGTTTAGGTTATTAACAGTAAACACCAATCGCAAAACGTCTTTTAAAATTTCGTTTGTTTTTTTTTCTTTGGCACAATTACTCTTTAGCATGTCTCTCGATTTTTTGATTGTTAACAAAATATTTTGGAAAATGTCACCAATGGAAAATTTGAAAAAAAAATACATGTTATTTTCTTTTTCGTATTTTCATTAGATATATCATTTGTTGGAATAGCAAATGTGCTAAATATTTAAAAATAAGTGCAAATTACATTGACATTAAAAATTTAAGGTGAATCAAATTCAAATTTTTAAAATGGAATTTCTGGTTGTCCTTTTTTATCTTGATTTAAAAACTCCTCCAATTTGAAGCGATTTATTGTAAAAATATAGTGAGTGTAATTGAAATGCATATACATATTAAAACAATTAATTCTGGACACAGCAAGTTAATTTGGTAAAATAAGCGACAATAACTTGCAAGCGAAAGATCAGGATTGAACAAACACTGCTTTGGTAGTACAGGTGGAAATTATTGAATCAGGAAAGTACTCGAACTGAATAAAACAATCTTGCTGAAGAAGAAGTTTGATGAAGAGGTAAAACATTAGAGGAACAGAAAAGTAAAACAAGACAACTGTTATTAAGAAATCACGACGAAAGAAAAGAGAAGCGGTGGAGAAGAAACTCAAAAATGTAGAAGAAAACTTTTAAAACAGAGATTTTAAATTTTTTTATCTGGAAACAAGGATAATAAGATCAGGATATCAAGGAATATTTATTACAAATCAAGGGAGTACAGCTAATCTCAGAACCTACAGAAGTTATACAAAGACGGAAGGAGCATTTTAATGAGTTATTCAATAAAGAAGAGCTTGATCAGGAAGTGAACAAAGATGAAAGGTATCAAGATTTCGAAGAGGAGATAGAAGAGCCTACATGACAAGAAGTAGAAGTTGTAAAGTATCTGAAAAACAACAAAGTCCCAGGAGAAAACGAAATAACAGCAAAAATGAACAAAGGAGGAGGCGGAAAAATGTTAAGTGAAATATACTAACTAATAAAGCATACATGGAACCAGGAGTGGAATATAACTCTGATAAGCCCTCTGCATAAAAAAGAAGCTAGAACTAACCTAACTACAGGGGTATTGCGTTATTAGATACCATGTATAAAATTCTGGCAAGACTAATGAGAGCTTGATTAAATAAGTATGCTGAGAATATATTAGGGGAGTATCAAGCAGGATTTAGGAGCAACAGGTCGGTAACTTGTCAGGTTTTTACTTTAAAGGAAATTCAAATGACCTGTTATGACCACAAAATAGAATTACATGCTCTATATATATAGATTTTAAGCAGGCGTATTATACAGTTAGCAGATATCAACTTTTCAAAGCTATGAAATGGCTAGAAGTACCAGGCAAATTAATCAGGTTAACAAAATTACTCTTTTGATCACAGGAAACAAAATAACTTGGAACGGGTACAAATCAACTGTCTTCAGGGTAGATCTGGGAGTAACGAAACTAAAACGTTACTTGTAACGCGTTACTAGTAATCTCGTTACTTTTAAAGTGGGCGAAAAGTAACGGTAATTGCGTTACTTTGTAAAAGTAACGTGAAATCGTTACTTCGTTACAGTAACGCGTTACTTTAAAACTAAGGTCTGTTTTGTTGCTGCTGTTTAATGTGAAATGATGTTTTTATTTTTTTGTAACCCGGCGATTTCGCACGCTACTGTGTTCTGGATAACATTTTAAAAATCAAGCTCAATCATAAAAGTTTTATTTGTTTCTTTTTTGTATTTGCAATAATAACGGTGATAAATGGTGAGATGGATAATAAAAGAACGAGAAGACATGGAATAAGAAGAATATATAGAAAAGTAACGCGTTACTTTTGGAAAGTAACGAATAAATCGTTACTTTTTTAAAAGAGTAACAGTATCGTTTATCTAACGCATTACTTTTTAGCAAAAGTAACGGTAAAGTAACGCGTTACTTTTTTTTAGTAACGCCCCAGCTCTGCTTCAGGGTCGGAAACTGCGTAAGGCAAGGGATCCGCTATCAACTGTTTTATTCAACTTAGCACTAGAAGCCATTATCAAAAGATCTAAAGTAAAAACAGATGGTACAATATATAATAACGAACAACAGTGTATTGCGTATGTAGATGACTTGACAGTATTAGCAAAATCAAAGAATGAGCTAAAAAAAATTACAAAAAATCTTGCAGAACAACCAAAAATTCTAGAACAGCAAATGAATCAAGAAAAAACAAAATATGTTTTAATAAAAATTGCGAAGAAAGCAGGCACAGCGTTGGTTTAAATTTTCTATTAAGAATGCACAAACTTTTCAGATGCTATTACCGCCAAAGAACATATTGTCTATTCTGTCTAGATTCTTTAGATTCACTTATGTTAAATTTTTTATATTACTGCAGTACGATACTTGAAAATAAATTGAGAAAAAAACGTTTAAAAGTAGTATTTTTCTTAATTTAACTTCATTATCATCCCTATAGAACTAGACTTGGTTTTATTATGTATATGAATTTCAATTATATTATATATTATATAAGCCGAAGATTAAATAAATTCCAGTTTCGGGAGTAACTATATGACAAATTTTAGGACAAACAATCCATTATAGGAAACTGATTCACCGTTTTCAATAAAATAAACAATCTTAGAATTATTATTGAGCTAATATCGTCACATGAGAAATATTTTCTTTCAATTTTTTTATAATAAAATACTGTCTTTTAATTCAGTCAAGGTAGGGGAGGGGTATATTTAACTATTATAACTAATCTATATCACTGAGGGGCAAAACATCCAAAAAAACCATAATTGTTGTAATAAAAAACTGTTTTGGCTTTTTTCTTTGACGAATACACCGAATTTTTTCCGACTAAAAACTACGTTTGCATACAGTTTTTTTGTCACTTCAATGTAAGTATCGTTTTCAAAAAAATTCTTTGGCATCAAAATATCACAAATCAATATTGGAGAGAGATATTCAACTATTTTCGAGAAAATAACTAATTATAATTCACACGACATTTCGAAATATCCTATATTATAAAAATACTAAACTAACAAAAAACACCTTTTTCCGGGGATCACCGTCAAATTAGTCAACAAATACTAAATATTCCCAAAACAATCAACACCTGGTACAAAAAAATCAAGAAAAAACACATAGCAATCAACAATAACCAAAAGATGAAGACATAGCCATGTCCGATCAAAAACCCCTACAAAACATCGACATTAAAATCAAATCTGCTGATGAAAGTCGTTTTCGAAATCGTCTTCTAGCAAAGGAGGAGGAATAGAAGTTACATCAAAAGCATCCACCATCTCGAATCTATCATCGTCGTCTCGTTCCATTCTCATAATATCAGAACCAGATTGAGAGTCATCAGGATAGTATCCTTCTTCTAGAGTCTCAGAATAATGCATAATGGGACTGTCTTCGGCTAATCCGCTCTCATATTGAAAATTAGAAGCCATTTCTTCCATATTTCTGTTCCTAATATACTCATTATACTCTGTAAGTCCTGCTTCATGTTCCACAAAGTAATACTCATCGATATTTTGTTGCTCTTTTCCCAATCTAGACCTGCGCTGATTCTGTAATTGTCTTTTTCTCCTATATCCTCTTCTATCTCTATCCGATTTACTTTTAGGAGACTCGACGCTACTTGTAGAATCATTCTCGCTTGGTGGGCTTTTAGCTGGACAAAAATTCTTCCTGTGGGTCCTAATCTGTGGCACTGTCGCTGTTTTATACGCAGGTACCGGGCTAGTACTAGCTAACGGAGTAGATTCAGAACTAAGACTACTAGAGTAGTAAGGCGAGCACTTAGACAACTTCAGAGGTACTTTAATAGGTCTTTCGGTACTCTTACTTGACGGTAGATGCTTCTGCATGTACTTCTGCTTCTCCTTGTCATAGCGTTGTGTGTGAACGGTTCGTTGTTCAATAGAACTACTAGACTTATCTGTATCTGATAAATTCGAAGGTATCATTATTGGTCGTTCGGTCGATTTAGAATATTTTACTTCGTTTCGAATCGGTAAAGTTGAGAGTAAGGCGAAGTCTTCGGAAGGTATATTTTTGGGACTGGGTACTCCTTTTGGATCTGGAGATATTGAAAATTCTTCTATATCGATACTAGAGCCTAATCTAGTTGGTGTAAGTTCTGGCATGACTTGCGGGAAAAAAGGTTTTGTTTCCGAGCCAGACCACTCAGAAATATTGGACATGCGATCGGTTAAGGTACTATCTCCTGTCGAAGTTGAAGATAATTTTTGGAAACCCAAACCAGGACTCTGTTGCGCTTTTAGAGTACTACTTGTATTACTTGTCGACCATTCCGAAATAGAATGCGCTATGTCAGTTAAAGAGTTTTCATCACTTTTCAATCCCGAGCTACTCTTGGTACCACTATTACTAGACAAATTCTGAAACTTAACTGTATTAGTACTATTAGACCATTCAGAGAGACTCAAAGCGATAGAAGTATCTTCAGAATGAGAACTATGAGTACATTTACTTGGTTTTAAAGCAAATCTTACAGTACCATCTTCTAAATTCGTTCCCATCGAACTAGTACAATCCTCATCTGAATATGATCCATGAGAACCTCTAGAACTTTTCCGATCGCTTTTATGAGAATGTGAAGAGTCATCAGAAGCGGTACTTCTTCGCATTGCTGTAGGAGGTCTTAATTCATGCTTGCTAGTATCCACAGCGTCTACAAAAACATCATCGTTTAGGTTAGAAATATTCAAATCTTCATCAGAGTTAGATCCTTGGGATTTTTTCTCCAAAACTATCTTTACTCCACTAGGTCCAACGCTTAAACTCTCAGAAATACTCTCGCTAATGTTCTCACAAGCAACATTTTCGTAAGTGTGAGTTTTTTCAGTATCAACATCAATAGTTTTGTTCTCGTTATCAGAATTAGAGTCGTTGTCGTAGGTACTAACCGTGCTGGAATCCACAACGACTTTATAAGCTTCCTGCGGAGGCGTTATATAGTAAGTTTCGAAGTTTCCAGTAACTAGAGGTTCAGTGACACTTGAAGGGGGACTAGGCCACTTCTCAGAATCCTGGCTCCTCAAAGATCCTTTTAATCCAAACGTTTTTGGAATACATTTAACGGGAGGTTTAAACACCTGGGTAGTCTGCTGGGAAGTATCGCTGCTAGGAAATTCATGCATTGCTAGAAGTTTCTGACCTTGTTGTGGGATATCCGGTAGAGGCCAATCTTCGCTTTCCTGACTGCTAGATCTAATCCTGTCGTCTCTAGCTTCTGGTTCGAAGCATTCTTCGTCTATAATTGTATCATCTGAGCCTTGCCTTCTTAATCTTAAACCTCTTTCAGAAGTTATGATTTCTATATCATCCATTGATAGCTCAGCCATTTCTGCTGATGTTCTTCTATCATCAGAGATCTGTCTTTGCAATAAACTAGCTATGTGTGGTAAAGGTTCCTGCTTATCACTAGGTTTACTTAAGTCACTAAGTTTGTCGTCTTCTTCTTTAGGTTCGTTATTTGTCGGTGTCTTCTTTTCATTCTCAGAAAGCCGAGCATGGCTAGGTGACTCAGAACTGAGGCTTACTTGAGGATTACTAGAAGCCATAGATTCGTCGTTTAAACTGTCACTTTGAGTGCTGGCTTTGGTAGAATCGTCGTCTACACTTGATTTCTCAGAATTTGTACTTCTTTCAGATATTCTAGAAAGGGTTCTAGAAATATATCCTCCACCTGTGTATCCTCCCAAAATATCAGGTCCTCCTAAACCTAGGCCCGTCATCGAAGATAGTGGATATCCAAAATTCGCCGTGAAATTAGCTAAATCTTCAGGAAGTTCAGTATCGTCTCTTGTAGGCGTAGCATCTGGATCTTGCTTATAATAAACATCTGACATGGCTGAATATTCACCATTGGAGTCTCTACACATAAAGTATTCCGGTTTATCTAAATCTTGGTCTGGAGGAAGAAGATTATCGTCGAAACTTTCAGATCCAGAACTGTCTAATGGGAAAGCTTTCCAAGTCGAACTCAGTCCTTTGGGAATATCGTTAGAATTCTTTCCTCTACAAACTGCGCCTATGCTTCCTGAACTAGATTCCGTATCCAGGGAATTTCGAGATTCAACAGAAAGTCTTTCAGCAGGTTTATCCAACTTATTTTTTCTTCTATCTGATGCAGGATCGTCTACTGAAGATAAGCTACTTTTATCTGCCGAAGATAATTTTTTAGATAACTTTTTATGCAGCCGTTGACTTAACTCGGAATCGTTAGACCATTTTTCCTCAAACGGATACGGCTTTTTAACTAGAACTTCATCGCCTTCTTTTTGAGATTCTTGAATAGGTGTTAAATCTTTAGGAATATCGTTAGCTTCATCAGAACTGGAATCGTCTAGTTTAAGAGACGAAGATCCTTCATCTATAGTAAAAGCTCTGCCTAGAACGCAAATTCTTGGACTTCTAGGACTTTTAGGACCTTCGCCTTCTGGCGATCCTTTATCTAGCAAGTCTTTAGCGGTAAAAACTTCTATGTGTTGGCTTAATCCTATGGCTCTTCCTATAGCACAGCTGGTGCTGGATTCATCAGTCTCCTTAATTTCTATTCCAGGTGAAGGATCCTTTTCTCCACTAGTCCAGGATCCTGTATCACTAGATCTTGATTGATCAGAACTTCTTTTTAGCATATCTAGCTTTGTTTTATTAGTTGCAGTTAATAAATTAACATTTTCTGAAGTTCGCAGTTCCTTTTCAACGTCTAGAACCTTGTCCGGTGATGCTAAAGTAACGTTATCATAGTCCAAAGACTCTTCAGTACCTACATATTCATCACATTCGACTGTTATCCAAGATCCTGTATCTTCTGATCTACTTCTTTCGATGCTTAATCTATGCAAGGCGTCCTTTTGATCATCTGATACTAGAAGTAGGTTTTTATCTATTTCTCCTTTTAACTCACTAATTTCTGTTAGAGATTCTTCTTCACTAGTTATTCGTACGTTATTATCTAATGCTAATATTTCGTCTCTTCTTTTCTTTTCTAATTTCTTTCTCAAGAACTTACTGACAGTATTAGATGCCTTTTGCATCTCTGCAATTAATTGTGCGTCTTTTTCCGATTTATACGAGGAATCTCCTGTAGATTCATCTATGTAACGGATGTCTAAAGATTCCCCTAGACTCATTTTTTCCATGCTTTGAGAATCTGAAGAACTTTTGGTGTCAGTTTTACCTAAATCTGGTGGTTTCGGGGAAGTACGCTGCTCAAAAAAATCGTCAGACTTCCGAATTACTTCTATATTTCCCATCTTTTTATTTTGCTCTTCAACAGACAACCAAACATCTAACGAAGTACCTTGTAAAGTAATTTTATCTTCTTCGGTTGGCGCTTGATGAATATCGGCTTTAACAGTTTCTTTAATAGCATCTTCTTGCGGGGATCTTTCTTCTAAGTCTTTAGCTTGAATAATTTTTATTGTTTCTGGTTTAAAATCGAATTCGTTACCGGATTGATCTCCTTCTTGTTGTCCATTTTCTAAATCCAAACTCTTTCCTAGCCGTGAGACATTTTTGATGTTATCATCAGGAACGTTTAGATCTAAACTTTTTGTTAATTGTTCTCCCATTTTTTTATCTAGCTTCTTAGGAGATTTTGTAATAATTATAGCTTCTTCCAAACTAACGCTGGGTTCTATAGTGTTTATGCTAATCTCCAATTTACCATGTCGTTCCCTAACCATCTCTTCAACCTGCGGAAATACTGGTAATACATCTTTAACAGGACTTTTCAGCGTCTTGGACTGCTGAATAGCAATTTCGTACAACATCTGTTGTTTTTCTATTCTTTTAGCTACGTCAGGTTCTGAGTCTTCCTGAGATTTAGTTCTCTCCTTACTCACAGCTCTTTTCAACTCTAATTTATCTAGCGATTTTGCTTTTTCCTTTGGTGGCGGCTTTTTGCTACCTTCTATTTCCTGGCTCTTTGCTCTCTTAACTTCTGGTAAAATCAAAGAAATTTGATTAGGCAATGATTTTTGAGGAGATCCTTTAACTCTCTCATCTTTGGTAACTCCTTTAACTTTCTCATCTTTGGCAACTCCTTTAACTTTCTCATCTTTGGCAACTCCTTTAACTTTCTCATCTTTGGTAACTCCTTTAACTTTCTCATTTTTGGTAACTCCTTCCGTTGAAGATACTTTCTGAACTACAGGTCTTTTTGTAGTTGTTTCAGTTGTAGATTTAGCCTTAATAGGAACTTTATCTTTTGTTGGTTTTATTGGAGGTTTGGATTTCGTTAGCTTCAGGGCGTGTTTCGTATGCAAAGTACTTTTATTAGATTTCTTCGTTTTTGCGCTCACATCAGGAACTATTTGATCGTGTTCTTTATCGTTACCTGAAGAAGGAACTTCTTTTGGATTGACTTTTTTATTAACCTCTTTTTTACCAACAGGTATTTTTGGAAGTGGTTTTTCAGGCCGGGGTATGTCTGGTAGAGGTTTATTTGGTGCCTCATCTTCTAAGCTTTCCTTTGGTAACGGTAACTGTTTCCGCATTGGTCTAGGATCGTCAATATCGGATTTTTCTTCAGCGCTCTTATCGCTTACTAAATAGTTTTCAACCTCGCTATCTTTATCCGTCATTTGTTGATCTTCCTCTGCAACTGTGTCGTCTTTACTAGAAAAAGCATTTAGTGGCGGTAGTCTATTAACCGCTATAACTGGAGCATCTAAGCTTTTCGCTCTTCTTCCAGCTGTAGGTGAATCTACAGCTTGTTGTTTTTGAAGTAAAGAAAAGGCGGAACCTTCAGATAGATTCAATCTAGCGTGGGCAAATAGAAGAGGACTGTGACCCTGTTTTCTTAGACCGGGTGAAGGTATTTCTGTAATTCTCGTTTTTGAAGGCACTTGTAAATTTTTAATATCATTCTCTATTTCTGCTTGTAGCAATTGTTTTTCTCTTTCTCTATCGTCGTCTATAGTGGTTAATTCTTTATCGGTGGAATAATCCTCTTTTAGAGTTTCATCTAAAGATTTGTCGCCATCGTTTTCATCGACTGTTCTTAGAGGTTCTGGTAATGGGTCTGTAAAAACTGGTTGAAGATCTATGGTTTTTATATTGAAATCGTCTTCAGAGCTAGGAATTGAAAAGGATCTTTCCGAAATCCTACGTAACTCAGTTGGAATTGCTTCAAGACCATTTTCGGTTTTATTATCTTTCTTCTTTCTAGAGGTTGGTGGGGATCCCTCTACTTCAGTAGAGGACATCGTGTATTGCAGATACTTTCTTTCCGATTCAAACTTAAGTATGGATTCCATTTCTTTCCTCATTTGGGGTGGGGAAAATTCAACTCGTGTAGGAGTAGCCTCAGCACTACCAAATACATCATCAGAATCTAAACTTTCATCATCAGAACTGAAAGAAGTTATTCTAACTTTGGTTTTATTAGTTTTTCCTCCTTTTTTACCAGGTTGCATCCTAGGTTTAATAATTCTCTTCGGTTTAATATCTGTTTTTATCTTAGTTTTTGGTTTCTCGAGCTCCTTTTTAATTTCAGGTTGCGGAACAGATTTCTCTTCGGCCTTTTTAGATGGTAATTTTTCAATTTGTGTTATTACGGATTTTTTCTGTGGGTGCAAACTTTCTGTTTTCGAACTAGTCGGTGAGTCGCTTTCAATTTGGCTTAATTTAGAATTCAACGCTTCTAAAAGGACTGGATCAATATGAGTTATATCACGTTTAGGACTAGACAAATGTTGTACCGATACTTGGGATTTATCGACTTCTAAAGTAATAGGATCAATTTTTGATAAGTCTATGTTTTGGGTAAACAAAAATGGCGGTTCAGGCGCTTCAGTCTTTATTTTAGCAATTGAATTTTTGTTATCTTCAGTCTTCGGTACTTCCTGAACTTCTACAGGAGCTTTCTTAGTTTGCTCAATCTCTTCTTTCCGAGCCGTACCATTAATCACGTGTCTCTTGTGCAAGACATAAGTAAGATCTTCGTCTTTGGGTGGTAGGTTGATCAAATCTGATTGAGTTTTAGCTCCTAAAACTTCAAATTGACTTTTCGGTACTTCAAACTTGGTTTTTAAACCTTCTCCTTCTCGTTTTATAACGTCAAAGTGACCAAATTCGGCGGTGGGCATTTCGAAATGTGTACCTCGGTATTTCATTATGGGTGGAGCACTAGGAATTTGTTTGTAAAGGTAATCTTCGTCGCTAGATTCCGCAGGAGTTAAATCTATGGATTTTTGATGCATAAGTAGCAATCTTCTAGAGTTAGAATTAAGTCTTTGTCGAGCTAAAGAGTTAGGATCTGATTTTGTGCGTTCGATCGGTTGGTGTAAAGGTAAATCATGGACGATTCTTGGTTCTATTTCCATAAATATATCTCTATAGTTTTTTCTTTCTTCTGGTTTCTTATTATCGATGTTAGGAACCATTCTAAAATGCTCTGGTGGACAAACATCAGAGTCCAAGCTGTCTTGAAGTGATTGAATTTTCTCCTCGTCAAAACTGAAGATGTTGCTTTCTGATTCAGTCGATCTTTGGGTGCGCTGTCGTGCTGGCCAAGTATGTTGATCACTATCGCGCCACACCGGCGCAGATCTGTGATGTTCACTATCTAAAGTATGGGATCTGTAGCTATGAGTAGATTTTTGAGTTCTAGGAACAGTGTTTTGTTCTAAATTAGCTAGAAGACGATTTATTTTAATATTTTGTTCCGTTTCGACGTTTTGTAGGCTAATCGAATGGACATGAGCAAAATTTCGATTGATTTCCAAGTTATCGTGGTTCTGGATTTTATGTATGCCGTAGTTTCTTTCGAAAGTAATTTTGCGATCGTAAGGATGTTGAAAGGAGGCGTTATCGAGAAATCTAGACGGCGCATCATAGTATTCACTTTTAGATTCGACACTGGAGTTTCTAGAATCCACAAAACCGTTTTTCCGAACGGGTCTTTTAGTTTCGTGGTCAGATTTTGATTCTTGGCTCGAAGTTCGAGATCCGAAACGGTGTGATTTTTTAAGACTTTCTCTACTAGATTTTGAGGTTTTCGATTCAACGCTGGAGTTTCTGGAGACTTGTTTAAATTGCTTGTAGTAATTTCCGTCCGATTTTCTCGGGATAATTTCTCTAGGAAAGTCCCTAGGGTCTTCCGTTTGAAAAATGGTTTGATGAACATCCGAACTACTTTTGCATTTGTGTCTTCTTTCGTACTCAGATTCGCTGTCAGATGGTTGATAGTTACCGGAGTCTAAGCTGCAACTTCTGGTATTAAACGGTTTACGTTTTTTGTATTTGTATTCGCCCGAAGTACTGTAGTCGTCGTCGGATTTATCTATAAGCTCGTAACTGTCATGAGATAAGTCGTCTTGGGAGTCGCGTAGATCATAGTTACCGGGATCTTCAACCGACTCTTGGGAATACGAAGTCGTTCCCGGGTAGCTACTAGAATAAACCTTATCATCAGGCACCATGATATCTTGATGTATCTCTAAGCTGCTATCTCGAGAACTAGCGCTATAAATATGGTGATCATCGTAGCGGGTAATGGGGGATTCTAATTTACGATCTTCGAAACTAATGACAGCCTTTTCGAGGGGTTTCGGGGGCTGAGCTCTACGTTTAGCTTGACCAGTTTCTTCAAAACTAAAGTCATAGAGATCTTTACAGCTAGCGCTACGGCGCCAAATTTGGCGCTTAGGGTGGGCAGTAACTGAGCGATAAATGTATTCGGGAGCGTTATCGACGTCCTGACCGAGATCGTTCTGTGATTGGGTCTGCGAGGGAAAGTTATTAGCAAAGTTATGACTAGAGGAGATCTGGGTAGAAATGGGGATGCGAGTGATACCTGTATCGGCCCTGTGAACAGCTACGCGGACGGCGAGCGGTGACGAGCTGGTGATAGTGGGCCTCGTGGGGCTCGTGGTTGCAGAGTCCTCTGGTGACGAGTGCGTCTTCTGAAGAGGAGGCGAAGGTGGCGAGCTCGTCGTCCGAATGGGTGGTAGGGTGGAAGGCCTGGTGTCGGGGACCGAGCTCCAGGATGTAGCTATGCCGTGGTGGCGAGAGGCTGACTTCGTCGTCGGAGAACCCGCCCGCACCCGTACATTTGGGTCCATCGAACCCAACGAACCCGAGAGTTTGGACGCTTCCACTGTGAATAATACATATTTGTTCAAAAATTAACGTAAAATTCAAAAACCTATTGATAAACAAGTTTTGTAAAAATAACCGAAAGCAGGTTAATAAATGTGTATGTGAGAAGCAATTAGTATAGTTACATCTTCAAAAGATATTATTTATGCCATTTTATTAGAATTTTACAAATTATTTAAAATGCCTTTCAACAAAGAAGTGGACTTTAATCCAACTGCTTCTTGAATACAGAAATAATAAAAATAACGTTTGGTAAAGACTTAATATATAAATTAAAATATCGATTTTATAATAAATAACAAATGACAATACAGTGAGCATCATAAGTATTAATTCCCATATCTAACTCGTTACTAGACTCTTGTTAGAAAAATTGCCGAGACACCTCGACCTTTGATTTCTACCATGTACATTTTTGTATGGATAGTTTACCCCTAATTTCATCCCTTACCAGAGGGGAGCAATCCTTTCAAAAAATTTAAATAGCATTGGGTGGTAAGTGATAGCGCATTTAAAAAGGGGTTTTATTCTCCATTCAACTGTGCAAAAAATTTAAAATTTGCTTCATTACGTGCTGAATTATTAATGTTTAAAAATAACAAAACACCACACACAGGAAGGCAATTAAACTAACACTAACTTTATCTGTTATTACTACAAATGTTCTCCATTGACCTCCTGGCAAAAATAGTCTACTTTTAGTTTCAGAGCTCTGACGCCTTGCAAAGTTTCTCGAGTAATTGTTGCATATACTTCCGTAACCTGAACTCGCAATACAACAAAGACACGGAAAAAAACCGTCAGTTTTTTCCGTCCGGAGCAAATCGGCGTGTCTGAAAGATCACAATTAAAATTCGGCCCGGCATGATGTCGGTTTTGGTTCAGACGTGAAGTGAGACTTATTTTCCATTATGCTTCCATTGTTTTTAGGATAAGTGGTTAAAACAATAAACTGATATCAAAGAGAGTACGAGTCAGTATATTCTAGCTGTAAGTTTTGATTGCTATTCATCTCCAAATAATGGTTGCACCACGCGTGTTAAATGAGAAATGCGAAGCGATTGTTATTTTGGGTGAGCCTCATCGCAATTATGAGGCTGTACGAATGTTCAATGGAGAACATTTGTAGTAATAACAGATAAAGTTAGTGTTAGTTTAATTGCCTTCCTGTGTGTGGTGTTTTGTTATTTTTAAACATTAATAATTCAGCACGTAATGAAGCAAAATTTAAATTTTTTGCACAGTTGAATGGAGAATAAAACCCCTTTTTAAATGCGCTATCACTCACCACCCAATGCTATTTAAATTTTTTGAAAGGATTGCTCCCCTCCGGTAAGGGATGAAATTAGGGGTAAACTATTCATACAAAAATGTACATTGTAGAAATCAAAGGTCAAGGTGTCTCGGCAATTTTACTAACAGTCCAGTAACGAGTAACTTAGTAAGATATTTTTTATATACATGGTGGTCAATAAGTACTGGACAACAGTGAATTCAAAAACAAAATGTTACGATTTGACTGAATATTATTATCAACATGTAACAATTCAGTTTTTTTATATATATATTTACTTCTCATATAAAATTTCTAAGCGATTTGTCACCAGCATTATTCAATTAAAAAAACTTTAATCTCAATATTTTTAGTTTTTCTCTACACGAAATAATAAAATTAATCATATATCTTTTAAAACTTTAAAAAAATTAAAAATATTTTGCATCCGTCGAGATTCCAACCTTAATTGTTTAACGCTTTACCGCTAACCTTGATGGTTAATATTAATTAGGGTTTAATAACACGTAAACTTAATATTAAGGAAATTTTATTATTTCACACAAAAATAATAAACAAATCTTGTTGAAATCAACTGAATTTTGCATTGTCTTAAGAAATATATAAATCTAACTTTTCGAGAAGTTGGCGAAAAATTGAATAACTACATTTGGAAACAAACAGACAAGTGAAACTATAGAAAAAGTATGTAAAAAATGCCACAGCAAATAATATATTTATATCTTTTTTTAACGTCACAGTATGTAATATTTATTATTTGAATTTTTCCAAAAGTACAAAATAATACATTTAAATGCTCTTCCATATGTAAAAAATCACTATTGCTTGGTTTCCATTACTCATAGACTACTTTACATGTATTAAGTAACGCTTATTTAATAGAATTTATACAATACAAAATTATGTCCATTATAGGATTGTTATATGTGCTAAATAAATATGTAATTTTTTAATAAAAAAAACTTTCAAACCAAACATTTTGGCGCTCACTATATTACTGAAACGACATTCCATCTTTAAAATAAAAATCATAAAACAATGCATGGATAAGGAAAAGCTTCAATAAATAAAAAATAAAAACAAGAAATGTACATACCGCTCAAATTGCTGTCAGCGAGAGGCAAGAGGGGATGCGCGGAAATGCTGTTCCCGACAGTTGTCGAATGCATGTTGGATGCGCTCGAGTGAGCGCTAGAATGTCGAAAAGATTGCGACCTACGATAGAAGAGAACGAGGAATACATCAGCATCATTTTCCAACGCCTAATAAACCTCCACCCTCCTCGAAAACAGAAAACACAGGGATGTCACTTTTAGGTTGATATCACTGAATAATTCTGACATCTGTCATTCTGTTTGTGATAAATCACAACATATTTTTGTTGATTTTACAAATTTTATAGAATCAAAAAAATGCATATTTTTAAATGAGTCTTCTTAATAAATGTCTCCATTAAAGAATTTTAGTAAACATTTGAAATATTCTTCAAAGTTAAGTTTGTTTAAAAAATACTTAATGACAAGTGTCAAAATTGTTATGCGATAAATGATTCAGTGCTACCAATCTAAACGGAAGCATCACCACTTTGTTTTGCATATTTATGATATTTTTTTGGAGGGAGAGTAATTGTATTTTTTTTTAGGAAACACATGTTTTTAATCTACTTAACACTTAACAGTTAGTATATCTAAAAATAATAACTAAGTTAAGCCTCGTTGTGAGTTTGATATGGAGCACAGTAAAATAGCTTTAATTGACGTCGTTTCTATATCAAAAATAATAAAATAACAAATATGGTGGATAAGACATTGACAGCTCATGCAGTGCCTTATTAAAGTTATTAGATATAACTTGGTTGTATATTAATAATAATTTATTTTGAAAAAAGGAAGTATGTGTTAATTTTCTCACACTCAAAAAGGATTTATTCTCACACATAAACTATTTATTTTACTTCCACTGTTTACGTGTTCAAGAATCACTAGATCAAATAAATTGGTAGAGGAAATGCTGTAGAATAATCCGATAGATCTCACTCCGCTTATTCCTTACATTTAAATAAAACACATGTGAGGTAACGTTTTCAGTTTTGACATTGTTACTGCATTATCTTTTATTATTTCATACTGTCCAAAAATATCAAAATAACTTTAAAACTTATTTGCTACATATTGTCAAACTACTAAACCGACCGCTCCATTAGAAATTAGAGAGGTGGTGAACAAGGCCGGAGGATCTCCGAAATGGACTGCGCATGCGCAAACTCAAAGCACATGGCAAACTGGTAGTTACCAGTGTCGTGCCTAACATTATTATTGCTTATTATTAAAATGGGTAAGAAGGATTCTGTACAGACAAAACAAATAATATCCAATGTATATGAAAAATGAGGCGAAAAATGGTATCCAAATTCCTTTACAACAGGTGAGAGGAGTACTAGCAGCAATGGGAATTAAAAAGAGCACTGTCAAAACATTATTAAAGAGACGGAAGAAATTGAAACATACATATTCCTAACATCCATTCCTGGCGAAGGATGCGACCTTCTCGTGATCTTCGTTGGGCAATGATTTAAAATTAGCAATGGCTAAAATGAGGAAATAACCATAATTTATAATTATCCTCGATTTAAAAAACTCCCTATCTTTTCACGTATTCATCTGTTTATTATATCAAATCTTTACACGTATTCATCTGTTTATATCAACTTCTTTGTTTCTTTGTTATAGTTAGATATTCATTTTAACGCTTATATCATTTTTAAATGTTGATATTTTAAACTTTCCGCCAAAGCAAACAATACAGGAAGCAGTTCAAAGTTGACGCGGTCACTGTTGACTGTTCGGCGAAAACCGACTGTCGAAAACCGGAAGAGAGAAATTTTGGTGGGGACGCTGTAGATGTCGGTTTAGTAGTTGGACAATCTCTACTTGACATAACATACCGATTGTTTATAATGAAACTCAAAATTCTAAACACCGTGTAAAAAATTGTATTATTTGATTACTAAATAAGTTAAGAGAATGTTCCATTATTTAGGCCAAAAAAAACAAATTAATTTAATGATATTTAATTTTTTCTATAGCCCACCCTATATTCATGTATAATTTTTTTTAAAAGGTGTGTACTATAAAAATTCCCACTTAAGTCATAATGACCACTGATGTGATTAGGCTAAACAGGAAACCTATTGTGAGAAAAAATGGTGCAAACAAAACTTGTTATAATTGGAAACATTGTATTGATTTGTTTGTTTAAAAGCTTTTAAAATACCGGATATTAAATTATTAAGCAGAAAACATATTAGGTTCATGCCATTAAAACCGAATAGGACATTAACTTAGAAATGTTTATCCTTGAAAGGATATGTATCCTACTATTCTTATGGAAATCGAGTACCGTGAAACTTGCCTTGATTTTTCAATTCGATTATAGCAAGTTTGAGGTTCTCACCACTAATTCTCATCTTTTTTACAATTTTATGTCATTTTTTCTTACTTACTTACTTTTTCTAACTATATAAGGATAACAAACAAAATACTTCAAATAATCAAGTAGTACCATTACCTCAGATAGCTGAGATTAAATCACCTGATTACTTTTTAGATATCTGATTGGCTCTGACTATTAAAAGATCTCGACATTTTAATTTAGACTCTTAAAGATATCAAAACATCTTCAGGATAACAAAGTATATTTGTATTAGCTACTTACATATTGTAACATTATCTGCTTGGCAGAGTAATTTTCCCGCATGTTCAATAAGGCAACCGCGCTTTAGCCACTCTTTTGGGAGAGGCTAGAATGGCTCTACGATGGCTACAGTATTCTATGAAGAAAATCATAGACTGGGACACATACAATTAGAACATGTGGGAGCTTCAATAAAGATCTGAGAATAATAATTAAAAATCGGAATGAGTCGAATACAAGTACAAATTTCAGGAATTACTTGGTACTCAGACGGGTCAAAAACCGAAAGAGGAACTGGAGCTGGTATATACTGTGAACAGAATAAGTACCAAGCGAGATTCTCTATAGGAAGATATACTTCTGTATTCCAGGTAAAGATCTATCCAATACTCGAATGTGCGAGAAATAGTAATATGAGGATGAAAGAGGGAAAAAGAATTACAATCCACTCAGTCAAGCAGCCCTTAAGGAGCCCAATGGTGACATCTAGGCTGGTAATCTTATCTTGGGTACCAAGGCACAAAGGCATCGTGGGAAACGAAAAGGCTGACGTGCTCGCAAGAAGCGGATCGTCACCCCATTTAATTGGTCCAGAATCAGCGATGGGAGTACCAAAGCGTACGTTCAGGAACTATATAAAAGATTGGATCATGCGAGATCACAAATTATACTGGGACAGAATGCCCAGACTAATACACGGGAAAAGTTTTTAAAGAATCGTCTTAGAACGTAACTGAAGAATTACTTTTAATCAAGAGGAATCAATTATGAATTACCCTCACCTGACACCTTTCCACCAGAGAGCACCTAAACAAAATGAGGTTATACACCGGCGACCTTAAACGCAGAAAACATTCCACATACTGTGCAAACAAGTGTGAGGCACTGGATAACAGAAGACAAAGAATATATAGAAAAACAAAACTTGGTACAAGGAACAAGATTGAATTGACTGGGTGAAGTAGACAAAAAGACAGGAGATAACGCAATAAGCCCACGAGGCTACAGAGAATCCGGTTGATAAGGAAGTCACGGGAAGAAAAAAAAAGAAAAAAAAGCCACTCTTTTTGGTAGTCTACGGGCGATTGGGAGCGGTATATGACGAATGAAAAATCGTTTAAATTATTTTTATTATTATCTGAAGTCAAAATATACACTTATGCAGTACCAGAAAAAATGGTTAAATGGTACTTTCAAGAAAATTTAACTACGAATCTTTTTTCATTAACATTTGAAGACAGACCTATTCCTAGTAGACAAGCGATTTCCGGCATTACTAACAAATTTCAAAATTCCAGTTGTTTAGAGGATTGTTCAAAGCTGTCACATTCCCTTAGACTGCATTACCAGTCTCAAGAAAATCAACACAGAGTGTGTCACAGCCAATGTCGTCGCAAACAAAAGATCTGGACTGGTATTTTGTCCATTTTAAATTGGCTGAATTTCAATGCTTCAAAGTAAAGCAATAATTCATTAGGAATTTATTGAATATGCAATATTTGGGGACCAGTTGAATACCATTCACTTTCCTCTTTTAATAGAAATTAGGAAAATATAATAATAATAATAATTTTATTTCTCATCAACTTACAAAAAGTTTGAATGATATGTAACATTAAAAAAAATCTTAAAGAAAATGCAAGTAAGGTACAAGAACAGAAAACGATTTTTTTTACAGATATAGATAAAAATAACACTAATAACATCGTTATTCGTTAAAGATAAATGATCTGTTTTAATATGGTGAGCATATTTTCTAGTGCTGCAATAAGAAAATTTTCATTAACAAGTGATCGCATTTTAGGCTTCATAACATTGTAAATCGGACACTCGAAAAGAATATGTAAGAGTTTAGTTCTGTGTCTTATTACACACCGTGCAGCTACTTTTAAGATCTACTGTATACAGAATGTTATTAATAGTGAATTTTATCCGATATTTGTTACTTAGACGACGCTGGGCAAGTGTGCGTGTGATGTGAATGGATAATTTTAATAGAAGATAACTCTTAGGATTTCTTTCCTGGAGGAAATTAATTATAAAATGTAAGAAAGTGACAACAAAGTTTAGGATAGCGATCGTCGCTCATATTAAGTATCTTAAATAACCAATTGAATGTCATTTTGAATACATTAAATGCATATTTCACTTTACCAGTTTCTAACCTTATTGTAGTATCAGGAGTATTAAGAGGGGCTAAGAGCATTCTTTTAAGAAACGAAACTTGTACTCTTTATAATAAGAAAATAATGAAAATATATTACTGGATGGATGCCAAAATTTTAGAGAAAGTATAATAAAAAATATTTAAATTCAGAATCAATCGATAAGTTATTTACCCTCTATAAAACTAAAAAACATTACAGATTGGCCCTAAATATCAAACCCTACAAGAACATATTTACAAAACCTATTAACGCATTTTTTGGTAAACCCTCTAGTTTTAAAGGGTATTTAGGTTATTCCCAATCTGAAAGCAAGTTTAACAGTACCCAATTTCCATAATAGTACGACATATTTTTTTTTTAAATATTTTCTACTCAACGTTTTAATATAGAAACGACGATTTTTCGAATGAAAAAAATTTGACCCTTCCTCCTTCCCTTTTTTATTTAGTTTGAAAAATTTGGCTACATTGCAAACCGTCGGAAAACAGCATTTTCCTTCGTTAAATGCTACAAAACAACCATGCTCCACACGTCACAATTCAGCTACCTATTTTTACTTAAAAAATTTTACTGGATGGGTTCAACCAAGTTCAAAAAAGACTTTTTCTTACTTCGGAATAAGCAAAAAGCAAAATACTAGGTTACTGCTTGACAGATTGCTGATTAGTAAATAAGAAAATCATTCATTTTCTCTTAAATTGAAATACTACAATCAATAATGACAGAAAGTCTAATATGTATAATTTTTTTTCAGATTCACATAAAATTGCTTGAATCAAATTATATATTAACTAATTTCAAATTATTTTTTTTAAATTTTTAGGTTTTTACAAATGCGGCATTTATTTATTTTTTATTCTAGTTTTCTTGTAACACAGATAATTTTTAATTTTTGCTTAAATACTATCAAAATATTTTTTATTAAAAAAACTAAATTGCTCTTGCTCTTTAGTAGACTTACTGTCAAAATGAAATATTTAAAAAAATATTAACACCAGCAATCTATTCCATAATATTAGAAAACTCTGTATTTTATTTACAAATCTACATTTAATGGGGATCTTAAAGGCAATACTGTACTTTTAACAATGTGTTTGTTGTGATGTGTAAATATTAAATGTAAATCAAGAAATTAATCTTCCAGTTTATAAGAATACTGACAATATTTGCTTTTCTTTTTTATTAATTTATTGCTATATTTGCTGATTTCTCAATATTTTTTTTTAAATAAGAATGGAACATTTATTTCTGATTTTTTTAAAACATTTTTGTTCTAATGTTTCATGTATTTTTGTGTAAAGTAACGTACCTAATATTAATAAAAAAAAATCATGCTACAAATATTTTGCCCCACTCACCTTTGGAATGTTTGACGTTTGACGTAATTATCCCTAACGAATTCTATTATTTCCTTTTGAGTTTTACCACTATATCTAAAAAAAAATGATCTATATGTTTCTTCTTGTGACAAGTTTTTATTTTATCAAGTAGATTTTTTTTATAAAAACTGTGAAAAATGTTATTTATTAAATATAAAATATGTTGACTAACCTAAACGAACTTCCTCTTGACAGAACTCTTGTTTTATGCCTCGAAACATCTTTAACTGCTGAACAGCGGAAAAATCCGTGATTTTCCACGCACTTTTTCCAAAAATTTTTACATTCGTTTCTTCCTTCGAAAAAAAATTCAACGGTGTCTCTATAGTAACCCTAAAATAAACAACAATTTTTAATCCTTGATTGAATAAAAATTCTACATTTAAGTACAGATAAAACTCAAAAATGAAGTATTTATAAAAAAATTGAAGCATTAAAAAATCCATCACAGTCATTTTTTTTAATTTAAAATGTAAAGAGAAAAAAACCAAAATTAATTTACAAATCCTAAAAAATTCTATATTGAATTCCAGCAGTAATTTATTTTATTAGTATTAATTTACTTACATATCCTTCTGGATGCAACTTTATAAGGAATTTTTTCCTCTTGAATGATATTTTTCTTATTTTCGCCCACGAGAACGTATTTATCTTCGTATAATTTTGAAAAACTATAATCCCCATATGCGCTACCGCAAGATTCAACGCTACGTTTTCGTGATCTTTGGCTGGGTGTATTTTCACGCCATAGAGTTCACATCTTCGCGCCGTTTCTAGGAGATTCAGGTCTGCTTCAGCCGGTGACTGACCCCTAAGAAAATAAATATAGAAAATATTGACGCTAAACATGATAGGTTACTGCATAAAAAGACATAAAAACAAATAAGATGGCAAAAAGAACAAACAAGAAAATAGATAGGAACCTAGATTAACGATAAAACAGATATAAAGAAAGCTATAAACTAGTAAAAGGAATAATCTCTGAGCGATTTTTCAAGCCTACGGCCCGTTTCCGTCAGCGGAAGAAAGTCCGATTCGAAAAAATAGGAATTTTTTTTTTCTCTTCTCAAAGCGTCTTGACTCACTAGAAATCAGTATCGACAAATTTGCTTTCCTTATCGAGATTTCTCGAATAGAAGTTTCACTTAGTAGGCGGGACCGGGATCCTGGGACCCGAAATTGCTTATCTTCTGATAGAGCCTTTCTTTTTTGAATAAAAACCGATTGCCGAAAGAATTTCCCGGATCGGCCGTACCGTTCTCGAGTTATGGTGCGCACAGACATCCACACAGACAGACTGTCTTTTTTCGTGGAAAATCAATTTTTTTCACGTTTCATGACGTTTTAAGTAATTTGGAGCAAAAATTTTTTTTTAAATTTTTGCACGATTTCAATACTACGGTTTGCCATACTTCACCAAAGATGAAGTATTGGCGGACCGTAGTAAATAAGTCTTAAAAACAAGATAAAGTGAGACAGTGAAAATAAAAAAATAATTTTCCGGTTCTAGAAGAATTATGTCAGCTTCTGTCAATACATGAGTTGTGAAAAAATAGATAGAACCGCAGGAATATACAAAAAATAACCCGAAAATAAATAAAAGAAGATTCAAAATGTATAAAGCTGAAAAATAAGATAAAATTGACAGAAGATTGCAGTCTGAAGACCAAGATATAAAAGAAATGCGAAAATTGATGGTATGGGTGAGTTTTATGAAAGAAGTACTCAAAGATGGATAAGGAGATACAAAACATGAGAATACACGTCTAGAATGTGGGAGTACCACACGCGAATCATTTGTTCAATAGAATAAATGATAAAATAAAGCAGTTAAAAGCAATTAAGACTTTTATTGGGGATGAATGATCCCCACAGTTATCATCAGAAGTGGAATTACTGCGCGTCGTGGTAAATAGGCTAAAATTAGGAATTCAATTACAATTTAGTGTTGGTGATAATGGCGGACGAAAATCCAGATACTCGTGAGAATCCGATAGCCGAACAGAGTGTTGAAGTGATGGTTGATGTTGAAGACAATGTGGACCTACCTAGTTCAAAGCATGCTAAATTTCAGTGACAGGAAACCCTAATAAATTTGGTAGCAGCCCAACAACAACAAATTGATGATTTAGCCCCACATTCCAAGATGGCTACGCCTTTGTTTGCTACGCCAACGTCCAGTGTTGTAGGAGCAGATGGAACAAACACGCAGACGCCAGTATTCGCGACTATGCACTCTTTCAAACTTACTATGATCCCGACAACAGCGCATATTCCATAGAATGGTGTATAACACTTCTAAATTAAAAATGAACTCAACGTAAGCGATAACTTAATGATTGCTAAAGCGAGCGACGCACTAAAAAATCCAGATTATCGTTACTGTTGTGAGTAGCGACCTCTTTCTCGTACGTCAGAAAACTTTTGTGATGACCTAATCGTAGCATTCCCTGACAAAGAAACACCGGGCGGCCTACAGTACTGAGTATGGTTGAATTATGAAAACTATTCAGAAGTCCGTTCTGCCCATCACATTCAAAAACCTAATTCTGTACGTGAGCTCATAAAATTATTTTGCGAATTTGATGCAAGACGTGTCGATTCCTTAAAAATGACGAATAATGTTGAGATCGTTAGAATGCCAAGGTATAATAAATCTGAAAGTCGATTTAACGACCGACGAGAAACCGAACGTTTAACAACAAACAAATTCTTTAAGTGATCTTGTTTTCAATGTGGCCGCTAAGGGCACCACAAAAATTCATCTCGAAGTTTACCGCATGCAAGTACTTTTAATTCTACTACTTATGAAAAATTTGACAGTGTTAATATTCCCCCTTGCACTTATTGTAAAAAATAGGTCACAGCGAATCGAATTGTTGGTATAAACATGGGAAACCTAAAAATCATTTGTGTTAAAGAAATGACCCCAACTAAATTTGACAATAATAGCCACGAAGATGGAGACCAGAAAGTGGCGAATCATTTGTTCAAGAGAATAAATTATAAAATAAAGCAGTTAAAAACAATTAAGAGTTTTATTGATCATCCCCACATCTATCATACATATCAAAATTGAGAAAATGCAGGGATATAAAGAAAATAACGATAAAAAGAAGAAACGAAATCAATGAAACTTACGAATGTTTTTTATGATTTTCCATAATTTTCCTCTCCATTTCCTGATCTTGTTGCGGTATGAATTTGTGGGTGGATAAGTACGTATGATCTGGGTCCGGGTAGTCTTCTAGTACGTAGTCGCCACATTCTGCTTGAACTATGTAGCTTGCCATTAGAGCTGCCGTGTTTTCGTTACACTGTAAATTTCCCTGAGATAAATCCCGTTTAACCTAAAAAAAATATATTAAAAATTAGAATTTTGTTTATGGGTTTATATTATATTGGACTAGCTATTCTGAAACTCTTTTTCTCTTTTAGGTTAGGTTCCTTTAAAAAAAAATAATAAACTTTACAAAAAAATATAAAAAAAAACTATAATTTTGGGCGCCTAAAAAATTTTTTCTTCGGTTCTTCTTTTTTACTATTCTATATCCTGTTTACTTTTTCTTCTTTATACCCCTCCAACAAATCCAACTTCAACTCTTGCAATCCTCGAATCAGTTTCGTCTATTTATTTCTCCACTATATCTTCCTTCAAAATCCTTCTTAAATTGCTTCTTTTGACCTTATTTTAAACCATCTCCATCATATTCACAGTCTTATTGATCTTTTCGAAAATAAATTTCTGTCTTAAACTTTTGACAATTTTTTTTTTTTTTTACTTTATTCTTTACTTTAACTTTAACAATAGTTTTATTTGATATGATTTGGTTTTACAAATTTTTTTATAATTACATTTTTTTTTATAAAATTATTGTGACAACTCTTTTAAAATTTTATGACAATTCCAAAAAAAATTATTTTCCAACCCGTTGTTTATTATTTTTTTCATTTGTTTTCTCCTCCCCTAACTAGATATTTTTTTTTTTTTATTATCTCTAAATTTAAACGACTAAACACACTGATTTTTTCTTTTACTCGTACCACAATTGTTGAGAACTCTTTATTACATTCAATAAAAATAATCTTCTAACAAACATTCTTAAATCAATCTTAACACATTTACATACATTCACACACACACCTTAAGCTTTTTCATAACCTCATTTTCTTTGTCAAACTTACATTTGACAATAACCTTCCACCTTTCCATCACTGTCAACCACAATACATACAAAAACAGAACTAGAACTACCCATATAACTAAAAAACCATATCAATATATATTTTTTACCTGCAGACAAAATAGGTATCTAGTGTATTCCTCTTCGAGTTGGGCTGGATCCGGAGTATAAAATTTTACACAAAAATACAGAAGTGGATCGACTAGTGAAAGACCGAGTTGCCGAGATATAGGTTTTTGAAGGTCCAGCCAATACTACAAGAAAAAACAAATTAGATAATGTCACATTGTCAGTTTGTTCTTTATTTATGTGTGAATAAACATTATTATTCATATAAATTTGTGAACTCACTCTTGTTTCATTAGTATCCAAATATTCCAAACCAAAATAATCCGCTTCTAAAAGGTGCAGTTGCTTGCATACTTGCTCGAATAATACTATGCCCATTGCTTTTGCCTGAAATTAAAAATAAAAGTACATAACTAAATAAAGATAGGTTCATTTTATAAAAAAAAGCGATCTGATAATAGAGCAGACAGTGTTGTTAAGTATTTAAAATACATTTTAAATACTGTAGTTAAAGTTTAAATACATTATTTCTCGGAAAGTTTGAGATCTTTCACTTGATGTTTTCTTTTACCTGGAACCAAAAATTTCCCTTGACTTCAGATTATTCCGTCATGCAGGCATTAAGTTTCGACTTGGCGGGCCAGCGGTTATTGTTTATTCCACAAATTGTTTATTATCTTGTTACCTAGATCTCTAATCTCTATGATCTATTATTTCATGAAGTCTTAAGGAGCAAATAATTTTAGTTAGATTTACTGTTTTCTGGATTTCTCATTGGCTACAATTTCGAAGCCGAGGTTTCGTTGAAGTAAGTGAAAGTGTAAAATTCATTATTTTTTAAACATTCTTTTAGTATAGAAAACAAGCGGTGGCTAGTGAGTGCTAAGTTGCCCTCTATTTTAGATTATATGTGCAAAACAAAATTGAAGCAAAGTGCCTATTATGCGTTGATATAGCAATAAAACTTACAAAGGATCATCGAAAACCACTAAAAATTTTTGAACCCATGTTCAAGTAATTATATGTTTTATTCCTATTGATTGGTTGTATAAGAAAATTTATAGAAGTATTTAGAATATATTAGTATGTTATTTAATATATTTTTTAAGTATAGTTATCTTAAATATTCCATATAAAAAACCTAATATTAATTCATAAATTTCTTTCGCAGAGGAAGCATCCAGATCATGTACCGAAAATAGATGAGATTAAAAGAAAACCTTCAAAACGAACCTCAGCTGATATCAAATCGGAACCTCACAAAAGTAAACTGCGAAAACTTGATTTGAATCAATTTTTAATTACTGCCGCGGGAGGACGTTGGAAAGCTATTTCAAAAGAAAAGGTATGTTATAATAATTAATGTTTTAAAACTCAGATTACTAATAACATTCCCTTGTGTTTATTTATTCAGTGCAATGAATTAGTGATGATATACATCGTTAGAGAAATGCGACCCTTATCAAAGGTGGACAATCCGGCTATTCGAAATTTGGTAGAAAAACTATCTGGTGAATTTTTAACAGTATGTCGTCAAACGTTGGCAAAACGGGTGGAAGATCGGAATATCGATCATAAAAATAATGTTTTTCTACAAGCGTGCGGAAAGTTGTAACTTTCCGCACGCTTGTAGAAAAAATACTTTTTGCTAAATTTTTTTTTTAATTCTAGGCGCTTGTAGAAAAAATATTGTTCCTAACACTTGCGTAAAGTATCTTTTCCCCACTTAATTGCATGCCCGAACTCCGCTTCGCGTCGTTCGGGCAACTGCAATTGCGGGCGGAAAAGTATAACTTTCCGCACTTGTTAGGAAAATAACTAATCTAATGTATTATTTGGTCAAAAAATAATTAAAAAGCTATTTTGGCGCAACATTAAATTCGGAAACACTTTGTAGAGAATCTTTTTTTCTTGCCTGTAAAAGAATTTAATTTTCACACTCATTTAGAAATTGGTAGAATTTTAAATGATATACACAATTCATATAATATCGCTGTTGATAGAATAGCTGGTATGGTGACAGATGATGCGACTAATTTCATTCAAGATTTTTTCATATGTGAACAAAGTAAATGAGATTTCATTCTCATTTGGAAAATAACAATGAAGATGTAGAGATTGTAGACTTAAATTTTTCTCAGATATTTGTAGAAATTGATATCTTTACAGACTCAATTTAGGCCAAGTTTAATTGCAACAACTGATATTGAAAATACTATTCATTTTTTGAAAAAAAAAAAAATTATTATAGCGTTTGTGGAAAATTATCAGCAATTTGGAATTCGGCTGGTAGGTCTACTAAAGCGTCAGACTAGGTGGAAAAGATTTGCAAAAAATTGAAAGTGTCATGTGCAACATGTTGAAACTCATTATTTGGAATTTTTAAATAAGTATTCTTTGGTTTTAAGCTATTGATTTTTTGCAACATACGAAACAATTTTATTTGGATTTTGTGTTGCCAACAATCTTGCAACTTTTGCACAGTGAGGAAAAATTAATTAATTTAAAGTATTGCTCAGATATTTCCATGAAATTTTAGATTTTAAACACACACTAGCTAAACCATATACAGAATACAGATCTGGCAATATATTTAAGGAACATAGGGAATTTGTAATGAGATGAAGAATGTATTTATGCAACGATTCAATGAGGAAAAATTAGACGAAATACTGAATCCACCTTATTTCAACCACTCTTAGGGTAATGTGTTGATGAGAGCGATGTGCTCGCGGCTGGCTTCAATTTAAATTATATTTATTTATTAATTTATAAACTGCGGAAGAGGGTATTTGTGGCTGATTCTAAATAGCTAAATTTTTACGTCTTTATGGTTAGTTTTAAAATAAGAAAATATTTGTTATTTTTTAGAATTATTGGATATGCTTACATTTACAGCCGTAATGGTTTTAAAAATAAAATAAATAGGTATTCTTAAAAAGAAAACTAATAAAAATAATATTATAAAAAATGGCAACTTAATGAATTAAGGGTTCAAATAAACCACCTTCTTGTATCAATAAACAATAGACAAATCGGAAATCGGCACGATAAACTCTCAGACCGTCCGTGTATTTCACCAAACGCCGACGGAGATCCGATGCGCTACGATAAATTACGATTTTTTAAAAAAAAAAGATGTATATCAAAATATTTTGTTCTTATTCCTCGCATATCGCTTATTGGCCTTCTTGTCTGTTGCATGAAATACCCTATGTTCCGCAAAGTTTTGGCCACATGTTCATTACCTTTATTCAAATTAAACTGGATCAGTAAAGAAAAGAGGGTGAACAGTTCTCATTTATTAAAGAACTATTATTCACCGAAGTCAATTGATTATTTGTAGGAATTGTAGGTAAAAACTCTACTCAGTCATCTTTACACCAAGACAATATTGTCTTTGATTTTATGAAAAACCACCAGAGTGATTTGTCATAGAATTCGGCATTAACAGAAAATTTAGAATATTTAAAGTTTCCCACAAAAGAACTTTCTACATTAAAAATGTATTCAACGGTTCTCAAAATATTTCATCGATACAATGTAATTTTAGCTCCTGTTGATAGGATGTTTAGTGAAGGTGGACAAACCTAACACCACAGAGAAATAAATTATCAGATGAACATTTTGAAGCAATGTAGATATATAGCATATTATGTTAATTAAATATAGTTATTTATGTACTCATAAAATAGTTATTTGTATGCCTAGGCCGCGAAATACCTTTTTGGCGGACCGAAAGAAAAATTATCGCCGAGGCCGCTTGCGGCCGGGGAAGATAATCTTGAGGTCGCCAAAAAGTTTCGCCGCCGTGGTATACACACTATTTTTCGTGCAATCGTTAAAATTATGAAATTAGATCATTGCCAATAAATATATTATTGTTTTAAAATCAACAGCAGTTGAATTTCATTAACAAAATCACAGCTGCTATGGAAATGACAGGGTTTGAATAAACAAAATATGTTGACAGTTCTTGAAAAAACGCAAATATGGCTGACATTGATATTTCAGTATCTTGTTGCTTTCCACTTCTAGAGTAAATACAAGTAATTATACAAACTATATACAATTACAATTAATATTTATCTTGAATAATATAAGTATGTATTTGTTAATTAAAAAATTAATACTGTGTTTAATCAAAAATAATAACATTGTTAGTTCGTATTGTAGAAATGTGAAATTTGAAAGTGACCTTTGCTTTTTCGGCCGTTACCATGGGCAACGGCTGCGAAATTGAATTTCGCGGTCCCTGTGGAGAACGCGAAGTACTCACATCGCGTACGATTGCACGAAAACATTTTTTAGTTATTTTTTGTAAGTAAATAAATTGTATCTAATTCATTTGTAAATTTAAACAAAATAAACTTATTAAAAATCCATTGTTTTTGTTATTACAATGTAATCGAGCCAAAGAATTGTTAATTGAAGTATTTGAAATAGAAGGTAAATACATTTTTAAAAGTATTTTTTAACAAAAATGAGGGCTGATGGAAGAGCGCCGTTTCAGTTAGGCGGTGGTATCCAATAAACGCCGTAGGTCGCATACAGCGTCTAAATGCTGCCAATGAAAATGTATCTATACGGTTTCTCTTACACTCCATAAGTGACATCCGAATGTGACACGCCGCGTCTAAACGCCGTACGCTGCGTCTTGAATCATTTTCGATTATTCTAGCGTCAGAGATGATTGAGATGGGTCGATTTAACGTCGCTAAATGAGTATACCACTGTTGCACTATCAAGTTATACTGTTTTTTTTTACTTTTTTATACATAAAATATATAAATAAACCTAATGTAATACTCTCCTAGGGACTGATTGTACATCGCCCTCCAACATTATGCACATTCTAACCTTCAGCGCCACTGCCTAATCCAAATACACTCAGAAAACGCACAGGAAAACGCCTATTAGGTCATCTCTTTGTCGGAAATCATTTGTAGGCTCAAAATGATTTCTAGTACTCACCATTTAATTCATCAAACAGACTAACAACAACTTAAATCGTCATTTCATCTACTCTACAACAAAAACATTAACCATCACCACCATCAAACATAACCTTGCGAATGGCCTTTTGACAGTGATTGAGGACCGCGAGAGCTCCGTAGCGGCGACCCATTCCCACGATCTAGAGTAGTAGTAATATACCTAAGACACTGATAATAGACGAGATAATGTTATGACAATCGAAAGCTCGTTTCTTGAGAAATTTGTCATAAAATTATGAGGCATTTGTCAATGTCCGAGGGATATTCGGCGGAAAATTTTTGGTTGAACATTCGCATTTCCAAAACATGACATTTTGAATAAGATGTCTAAATATCATGGTGTTTCCACTTATACCTGTATAAGTTTGAGTCAAAACTGGGAGATCTCTACCTAGTTGATTTTGACTGATTTTTGAGAGATTACTGAAGTTTCAGATTAAAAATTTTAGATGGCGCATACATCGCTCATAGTGAACTGTAATCAAAGATCACACATGGTGTATTTATGATCTGGTACTGAATACAGACGAATGCTCGACACACAAAATACAGTACCATTCGACGAAAAGTATCCATACTTATACACTATTTAGAACTAATCCTTATGAACTAAAACTAATACCACATACATAAAAAATCCGCATTGACATTGACAGAAAATAATTTATTTGACATCTCATCTGCTTTAAGTGATCTGTGACAAACTAAGCTAGGACACGGAATAATTCTAAACAGCGCCATCTTACAAAATTCTGGCAAGTTCTATTGAACGCAACAGGTGGTACTCCCAAATAGTTCAAAATAAAATCTAATCAGTGGATACACCAGGGTTTTTAGACATCTTAATTTTGAAATTTATTTGGAATGAAGTTGTCAAACTCAATAGTGTTGTCATAGTGATTGATAATTGCAGTAAATGCAATTATCAGTGTAATGTTGACATGTTTGGGTGAAATTGTTTCATATGACACAAAATGACAAAATTTGATTGGTTGTTAGAGCTGCCAAAATTTTTTTATTGTAAAACAACCTTCTGTACTCTGTCCCACAAATAAATTGTGTGGTTATATTTTCTTCTTCATCGGGAATCCATTTCTTAACAAATTGAAACAGTTACAATTGGAGACGCAAGACGTAGCGCAAGGTGTAAAAATTGGAGACCATGGTCTTAGGATATGTAGGAATTATTCAAGAAAATTCAGAAACAGAACAAAATTTAATTTAAAGCAGTCAGAAATGTTACTTATGTATAAATTAATCAATGGAGGTCCAAGGTGAGATCTTTGTGGTACCCCGGATGTAGGAAACACGACTTTAGATACATAATTGCCTAAAATTATTTAAAATACTTATTATATTTTTGCACATTAGTTGTAAAAAAAATAAAACATCGAATACTTTTAAATAACTGAGGAAATTCAAAATATTTTTACGATATTTTCATAACACTAACAGTGTTCAATGCTATGAAAATATTTTGTACATCTGGCTATCTACAAAAAATGTGTTATTTTTAGTGCACTTTTTATTATTTTTTCATCAAAGTTGTTGAAATATTAATGGAGGAAGGAACATTCTCGGTTCTTTTTAATTTTCAGGAAGCCATAAATAAAATTCGAAAATATGTGCTTTTGTTTTCCAAAAATAAATGAAAGTAACTTAGAATTTACGAGGCAAACAATTAATTTAAACCTAAAAATATCTTTATGAGAATTTTTTATATTTAAGTTTCTTTTATATCTGAGCGTCCAGACTATAAAAATGTATCATTCATAAATAATATTGTTGTGAATTAATATTATTCATTGAAACGTGATATCAAAATATGTTCTGCATCAATTTTTTTTTGACAAGTCATGTTAACTTATTAATCGGGTTGAATTGAAATGTGTTTATTTGTAAATAATTCATCAATGCTAGAATTAATTTTAGTAATATTTCAATTCTATTTTATTTTTTTATGAAGAAAATAGGTGATTTGAGAAGGAAGACAGACTAACTTACTAAGAAACAAATAATGTCTAATATATGACAAGAGGGAAAGTGTTTATTTGCTCCTATAATAAACTTTTCAATAAAAAAATTAAGGGTATTTTTCACACCTAGAATTTAATAATTTTAATTATTCCTTTTTTAGGAAATATTATCTGTTACTGAATTTTATTGCTAGTTTCATAGAAGTACATAAAAAGCATGTAAAAAACACTATTTATAAACTATGACTACCAATTAATGGAAAAAACGTTTGCATAATTAGTGAGGTAATAAATAAGCATTATGTAGGCAAATTATTTACAGTTCATTCATAAAATAATAATTTTGTGCCAAATTTGGTTTAAATTTTATTGCTGAAATATAATTTGCTTGTCTTGATTAACCATCCTCGATATTGAAAGTTAATGTAAATTTTGAAGACCAAATTAAAATGTTTCAATTTGTTTATATACATTTGCGTATTTTTTTTACTATTTTATACAGTATTTCTGACATTTTTCCATGATTCGTGACATGGACGCGTGTGCTGTTATTTGTTCTCGTGCAGCATTTCATATTCAAGCGATAGATTTTTAATAGTTTTGCTGATAGTGAGTCTCTTTGCTTAACTACTCGAATCATTCGAAACATTTGTTTCTTTTTAGTTTGGGCGATACTTTCAGCTTTATTAAAACCCATGTTAATTTACTTCTTTTAATGGAACCAAAAACATGCTGAAAATAAATGAAGAACAGATTTATTTCCATCTTATATTTATTTCCCTTATAATGTCAATTATTTCTGTATAAACAAAATTTAACAGCAATAATCTAGTTTATCATTTTTCTTTCTAAAGTGTAAGCGAAAAAAATCACATTTAATCATCCAATTAAGCAATCACTCATCTTAAATGTCAATTAGCCGATATGATATCATCTGTCACAATAGATTACTTGGTTACATTTCTTTAAATTATTACAGCAAATATGGTCTTAATTTAACGTTTAATTTAACAAATATATTAAGCCTAATTTGTAAGAATGCATTTTTGTTTCAATTCGTTTAAGTATGTTGACACAATAATTTTTGTCTTGCACTTGTATGGGACAAAAAGAAATTTATTAATAAGAATTTGCCTATTTACTTATTTAATTGAGTACATATAAAACAACAACCAAATAAACGAATAAAATTATATAGATTTTATGTGTTATGTTTAGAAAACATAAATAGGTCAAATAGCACATGACCCTTATCTGGTTCAATTTTTCATATTTGTATTTGCTTAAGTACCATTTGCGCAGGAAGTGGCAAATATATAAGTTAATAATTCCCAGTAATCTCGTACGTTATTTGAATTAAAAGATGTTGAATGGCTTGATAGAAATATGCAACTTAAGTTCAACGAACGTCCAGATCAGGGCTTCTATTTTTTTAAACATCTTTTCACTTACAGATGAGTAAAAACACTAGTAATATATACGCGTTTCGCCAGTTGAAAGAATCCCAAAATTTACTATAATCGCTTAGAAAGTTGTAACAATGTGGTGCCTGCATAATTTTTTTCTGATTTTTTTAACTTTAATATATTTATTACCCCTATTGACGAGCACAGAGCAGGATTTAGCAAAATTTTTGGATTCAGTGCGGTTAATTTTGAATATTAAACATGTCTGTGATGATTAAGGTAGTTATAATTATTGTGTCGCAATATTCAAGAATATTATTTTCAATCGTCTTTGAAAAACTAGAATAAATATGTATCAGAGAAAGCTGTCGGCTGTCATCTGAATTCAGATAAGGCCGAGACTACACACACGTTAACCTGTGAATAATTTCAGAAATTACCCACACGTTTAAAATATTAACTTGGTTATTTTTACATTAAAAAAAAAACTCATCCTAACCAGGACTAACCAAACCAGGCGCGGCTAAAAGCAGTACGAGTTATTAGTCTTACATGAAGTTGGTCCTGAAATCTACCCTAAAAAAATATTTATTTTATTAAGAGAAGTCTTGACTATCTAAATCTAGCCTGTGTATTTAAAAAATATATTTATTTTATTAAAAGAAGTCTTGACTATCTAAATCTAGCCTGTGTCTAAAAAAAAAATTAAAAGGCCATGTTGTATTCGATATTTCCTGGCTCACTGCACCACTATCGGGCACTATGTCACGCTACTACTAGAGCTCATGATTAAATATGTTCAAACTTATTATTTAAGCGAATCACGTTTCACGTGTGGGTAATTTCTAAAATTATCCACAGGTTTAACATGTGTATAGTCACACGATGTTAACTTGTAGACAAATATGTTTGTCCGTTTCTAAATTTCATATATTTTATTTCTTCTTTTCGTGCTATTTTTTGGTATCCTGGGGTGGGTAATTACCCCCTTTACCCCCATGTCTATGTCTACGCCCTTGCTTGTAAATGAGCCAGATGGAATTGGATGCGGATGATCCTCCAGAAACAGATTACTCGAGAAGTGATTTATTTTCTCTCTTTGTCCAAGATGTAGAAAAATGCATTGTTGCTTTGTTTTTCAATATCCTGTATGGAAAGTACAATCTTGCTATTTATTATAAATTGTTGTGTAAAAAATATGCATTGTTGCTTGGTTTTCTTAATTTCCTGTGTGGAAAACTACATTCTTACTGTGTTTTTCAATTTTTTGTATGAAAAAATGCATTGTTGCTTCGTTTTTATATTCCTGTATGGAAAAAGGCATTCCTGCTTTGAATTTCAAATTCTTGTGTAAAAAAATGCATTGTTTCTTTGTGTTTCAATTTCCTGTATGGAAAAATGCATTCTTGCTTTGAATTTTAAATTATAATATTAAATATGCATTGTTGCTTTGTTTTTCAATTTTTTGCATGAAAAAATGCATTGCTGCTTTGCTTTTCATTTCCTGTATGAAAAAATGCATTCTTGCTTTGAATTTCATATTTTTATATAAATAAATGCATTGTTGTTTTGTTTTTCAATTTTCTTTGTGGAAAAATGCACTTTTGCTTTGAATTTCAAATTTGTATGTGAAAAAATGTTTTTTTTTTATTTTCAGTTTCCTGTGGGGAAAACGCATTGTCGCTTTGTTTTATAAATTTCTGTGGGAAAAATGCATTGTTGCTTCCGTTTTTTTTAAATTTGTGTGTGAAAAATGCATTTATGGCTGCTTTTTCCAGTTTTTTTTGTAGGGACAATGCATTTATTCTGTTTTTCCCAATTTTTTGTAGGGAAAATGCATTTTTGTTGCTTTTTCCAATGTTTTGTAGGGAAAAATGCTCTTATTTTTTCTCCAATTCATATTTGAAAACTGCATGTTTGCTGTTTTTCTGTGAAATGGACTCAACAATTTACCGAAAAATTAGTAATTCTCAATTTTAATCTGTGAAATTCAACAGTGAAAAACGTATTCTTGCTTCTTTTTTCAAAATTAACAATTGAAAATGCATTCTTGCTTCTTTTTTCAAATTCGAGCATAGAAAAATGCGCTCTAGCTCCTTTTTTCCAAATTAACAGTGGAAAAATGCATTTTTGCTTCTTTTTTCAAATATAACTGTGGAAAAATGTATTCATGCTTTTCTCCCAATTCATGTGTGATTTTTTCTAGACCTTTTTAGAGTTTTCTCCTAATTTTCGTGAAAAAAATTATTTATTTTTGTAAAAATTTGCATTTTATATGTGTTTTTTCCTTGCTTTCGTTTTCATTGGAAGAATTTTAGAAAAAACTTCCCTATTGGAAACTATGGGCATTTCTATATCATTTTTCTGATTTTCTGCGAAAAATACTTTTCGGCGTTTATTTCTTTGGTTTTCTGGAGTTTTCCGTGAATTTTCCTTCACTCTTTTCCGGATCTATCCCAACAGTGATTCTATAATTATTGTACCTAAACTTTCATTTGCGAGAGTGATTATCTGATTGATTATTTTCTCCTAACCCACGCGATGAAACCCTCTTATGAAACAGGCTGTATATAAGGACGTAGATAACTTTTTTTCCTGGGGGCGGTGGTAATTTTTTCCTGGGGGGGATATCAAGGGTAATTCAAGGATAATCAAGGGTAATCAAGTTGTTTTAGTATAAATTTCTTGATTTTCTTGTAAATAATATTAGTCTGATGAAGTTACTATGTAACGAAACTAGTCACTATTAAATTAATAACTTTTGTTATTATTTTTGTGGAAATCTTAAAACGTTGTTTTATTTATTTAAATTTAATCAAGGGTAATCAAACTTTTAAACAAATACATGTTTGTCCGTTTTTACATTTCATATATTTTATTTCTTCTTTTCGTGCTATTTTTTGATATCCTGGGGGATAATGACTCCCTTTACCCTCCCCATATCTACGCCCTTGGTTAGAAAAACGAAATCACCAGTTGGTTAATAGTCAAAATGTATAACATTATTACACTAAAAGAGGGTATAAAAAACGCTGTTTTCAATCCCAATAAAATAGGACACTCAAATTCTGGACAATATTCTATTTTTGTATAACAGACAATTTTTAGAATACAAAGCCTCCTATAAATTCTTATAAACTTTATTTTAATTCATCCTCAAACAAATACCTAGTTCGTTAATAAAATAGTGGTATATGTTAAGCCATAATAGCAAATATTCAACCTTGGAGTTGTTCGCCTTAAAAAAAGGGTAACATTGTCAATTGTCAATATGATAATGCCGTTGTAGATCGTTAAGACGATTCATATAAAATATGTTTTTAAACAAAATAAATGTTCAGAGTTATAAAGCAATTATTTTAATTCAAAAAGAAGTTATTATAGTCCACATATTACAATTTAGTACATGGTCCATCGATCCGGATACAATAATTTAAAGAAACATTATTTCCATAATCTCAGTTTATCGGCGTGTCAGCAAGCTTGAAGAAACAGGAAAGAAAAGGAAGACAGTACACATAGTTATAAAATATAACAGAGTAACGAAGTGACAAGAGGAAGGTTGCCGAAAGCTGAAGTCCATTCCAATTTTATAAGCCTTTAATTTGTTTTTGAATTTGATGCACCGAAGGGGCCGTATGTCAGTTGTTTCAATTATAAGACAGTCAATTAAATAATCACAATACAATTAAAAACAATAAGTACAATTTATGATTACAATAATATTACATAAAATATTTACAATATAAGAATTAAGAATACAAGAAAAAGAATTAAATTTCGAATGGGACAATTAAAAAGTAATTTACAAATACAAAAAGCAGAACCGTTATTAGATCAATTTGAGTGTATCCAAAATGATATTGAATTCCAATTAATAGACAATGAAGAATTATTATTAATAGAAAATAATGAGAGGGATGAATTCGAGAGAAAATATTTTGATAATGTTGGCAAGTTAAAAGAAATAGTGTCCATTTAATTCAAAAAGAAGTTATTACAGTCCACATATTACAATTTACAGTTTATTCGACTTACCTGTACTTGGAATATAGTAACGGAATCGTCAAGCATCTGCACTCTGATGGCTAGCATTTTGCCGCCTTTTTTGGGCGTCGCGGGCGGCGATCGGCTACCTCCGGAATCTACCCGAGCCGGGGTGGACAACGAATGGTGCATGCTGCCCCCCGCGCTTGACAGTTGCCCCGTCGATCCGCAATTCGAGTCCATTTCCAATATGATCGCGTCCAGCCGCCGGGTGCTCCAGATTTTTTACCGTTTGACCAAATCCTACAAGAAAAAATAATAAGTTTAATTTGTTTTTCCTAACTTTTGGTTATTAAATGTAGGTATATTATTAAACTTAAAACAAATAAAATATAAAGTTCTAGAATTATATTACAAGTATTTTTTATTATATTTTAAAGACCAGATGGTTTCCCGTCCTCCTACTTGAGACGCCTCTGGTCTTATACATGCGTCGGCGGAACTTGTTTCTTATAAAACTTCGACAGAAAAATGACAAGCAGGCTTAATGATGGCGCCACAACTTATAATATTAACTGTTAAAAGTTAAGTGGAGAAATTGAATGTCCTTTTTAGGTAAATTTTGATTATCAATTATATTCCGTATAAATATTTTTTTAAAACAAACTTATGTTTTCGTTCATACAATTTTCCTTAAAAACGCGATTATTTGTTGTTGTTTCTGAAGTCAACAAAGCCACTTGTGTGGAACAAAAATGAATTCTTTAAAAAATTGTTGTAAATAAATATAACTTACAAGTGTATCAATAATAAACTAAATCAGTGAGTATACATATGAGATTAATTGAAACATGATCTACAAAAAAAATAATAGATAAGAAAAACTTTTTGCACGATTAAATTACGATTAGGTATGAGTTATGACAAATTTTAGAACAGGTGTTATATTGAAAAAAAATTACATTAAATTAAATCAAATCAAAAAGTACTTCATACAATTTTGACTATAAGTATGATACAAAAGCTTAGTAACGAAATATGTAGCAAACCTAATTTTTTAAAGTGGTGTATACATGGGTTAAGACTGTATTATAAAGGAAGTAGAAATTAAAACTAACATCCAGAAAAAATCTTGTTTTTTATTATATTTTTCACATAAATTTTAAAGGTAAAGTATCTAAAGAGTTCTTAAGAATCAGTTTGATTTTTTGTCGTTTTATAAACCCCGCACCCTTCCAAGTAATTATCAATTTCTTGTTAATAACAGTACTTAATCACCGGAAAATAAAAAGGACAAGTCATCAATTTCTCAAGTGGGTAGATCCACTGGTTAAACAATTCACCAACACAATTGAGTAGGCTAGAACAGTCGCGGGTTGCCTGCCATTTTTCATTTCCATTCATCAACGTTTAGAGTGATCTCAAGTGCCCATTATCTTTCATTAGAATTCGAAATAGGGGCGGAACGGAAGGTTAAAGGAAGATTTTGTTTTTAGAAAAGATCGAAAAACTAACACTATTTATTTCTTAGTGTTCCATATTTCTAAAGCATATTAACGCCGCCCATTTAAAAGTATATAAATTGTTTTTTTATTCAAAGTATATTTTTAAACAATATATATTTATTTATACATTCCCACACAATTTTCTGAACACTTCTAGTAAAAGTCTTTACAAATTCACTAAATTTTCCTTTTCATGAAGTATTTTAATAACAGAAAATGATCAGACTTTTAACTTTATTTGAGATAAAATATTTATTTAAATTTTTTACTTCTCAGTAAATTTGGCAAAGGTGTTTTAAATTGTTAGAAAATATGTACTTGGATAATAAAAAGATGTATATATAAATTTTGAAATTTTAATTTTACTAAAATATATTGTTTGAATTGGGAATTTGGAACCTTTGATTTTCAACAGTGTTGAAGAATATCATCACCACTAACCAAAACTACACTTTCTTATCACTCTACGTACGTTTCGCCAACTATGTTAGCGTCGTCAGGATTTGCTGATAAACTCCTGATGATGTATACTACACGAAGTCAATCCGAACAGCTAAAAAAAGACTCATGTACCGGATCTGATAAATTTACTAGTTAATACCATATAAAACCGCCCATATAAAATTGATGATTTTACCTCGGATGAATTTCTTATTACTCACTCAAAGTCGCCGGCCGCATCTAGTCGAACAAATAATATTGCGTGGACACACAAGCAAAATATGAAGGTCCAAAAATGTCAGGTCCACTGTGAACACAGGAGTATGCATTTTAGAATGAATTGTCAGCAGTGGGACTTGGGTTAGGATTTATAAAATTAGTTTATTCTGCGCTCTTGAGAATTTTAGCGAGTGGCTTGCATTAGCGTGTTTTTTTAAATTGGTTTCTTGTGGTTATTATTTAATCAAGATGGCGTTGTGGAGATCTTTTCTTGATCATTATAACCCCAAATTCAGATTCAAGCTCTGAAAATTCAGATAATGAATCTTAACTTTTTATTAAATTCTTATGGCAGGACAAACTGGTGTTTTTGGCATTACTCTATATTAGTCATAAAAAATATACGTGTAGGTATATGAAAAATAAAATTAATTTTAAAAATAAATTATATCACGCCGCCCATGCTTTACAAAGACGGTCGGTAGACATTTAGTTTTTATACCGTTCGAATTGACTTCGTACTATAACATAGCGAAACGTATGTAGAGTGATAAAAAAGTGTAGTTTTGGTTAGTGGTGACGATATTCTTCAACATTAAAATATGTTGTAATAAATAGAAAAGGTATGTAAAAAACGTGTCATTTTGTTAATTTCTAAAACCACTCAGAAAAGTTTAGCCAAGTTCAAGTTCTGAAGGCTACTTTTGATTTTTTTTTTTTAAATTGTGAGGGTATTTACTACCCCTTTAAAGGCTTGCAAATAATTCACATCTTAATACAGTTATTCTACATATAGTCAGTAATGTTTATGCAAAATGTGAACTTAATTAAACTTTTCTGAAGAGTATCTTTGATTTTGTAATAATTTTAAGGCTGATAACTTTGCCCTATATGTTACTCTCTACAGGTCCCTTGAAGTTTTTTTTCATGAATAAAATCGTCTTCCGACGCCACTGGCCATTTGTCTACTGGGTGAAAATCGGCTGCTAAGTTCACACTGGTTAAAGATTATGCATTTTATTACAGAAAATCAACTGATTTAAAAAATAACGACATTCGTTCATTGGTGCAGAAATGTGGGGGGGGGAGTAAGCCACTGGTATGATTATTAATTATACTTTTTATCTAAAAAATAAAAACCCTTGTAAGAATTTAATTATATGAAACTATTTGGAAATTATTCAAAAAAAAAAACATTTTAATTTATAATTTTAACACCATAGGGTGAAACTCCGATTTCAAGATTTTCTTGACATTTTCAGGTCCCCTGAGTCACAAAAAAAACATTTTCAGAAAAATGTAAGTGTGTGCCTAGCAGAGTTGGGTACAGAAAAAAAGTATCCAAGTACCGTATACGGACACTTACAATGTATCTGGATACTTCTTAAAAAATCGGCTGTGTCACTCCAGAACTTCCCGATCTTCTGTGTAGAATAGGATTATTTTAATAACAAAATCCAAAATTCCTGAATGGGAAAGTAAAATGATGTAAAAATGAAGTAAATTGCTAAAAAAAATGGATAAATATTGCAAAAATTAATTAAAATGAAAAACGACAGAAGTTACTAAAAATGGTAACAAGTTATTATAACAAGGAAACAAATTATTTCCAAAAAATTGTTAAAAATGATAAAGAATTGCTAAATTTCAGCAAAAATTAAATAATAAAAAATCTGATGTGGCCAGCACATGACCTCTCGCCATTTTTGAATCAAAAATTTACAGGTTGACACAAAAAAGTATGAAAAAAAATTATATTTTTGTAAATCTGGCAACAATGGCAAAAGTTTCGAAAATAAACTATAGGGTATACAAAATATATGTGTAAAACTTTATCGCCATTTTGTATAATAATGGCGTCATCACCCATAGCAACTGCCACTTCCGGTTGTGCGATTGGCACCAAAATCTAATCAGATCTAATCTAGGGTATCAGAATCCTGTATGCAAAATTTCAAATTTTTTTATTCAGTAGTTTTTGAGTTATCGTTACTACAACATCCATCCAAACACACACACACACACACTAACACACTAACACACACACACTAACACACACACACACAGACATCATCGCGAAAATATTAAAATCGTATTCTAGGGACCCCAAAACGTGTTTATCCATTGAAAACTCACTACCCAATTTTTAGCATGATTCCTATACCTCTCTTATCTGAAGGGCGAGAGGTAAAAAAGAGTAAAAATAGGCAAAAATCAAAAATATGATAAGAATCTTAATACAATTTGTAAAAATTGGAAAAAGAGGCAAAGATGCAGAAAAAGACAAACAGGGTACTTAACAAAAGGGAAAAAAACGTAAAATAAAGCAAAAAAAGAAAAGAGGCTTAATAAAGGCAAAAAAAGTAAAAAACAGTAAAACAAAAATCAACAAAAGTCCAAAAAAGCCAAATAACGTAAAAAATGACAAATAAGTATAAAAAAATTGAAAACTATTAAAAATGTTTAAACAAACAAAAAAGTGGTAAAAATGCCAAAGAAGAAAAGAAAAGCAAAATAGAGACAAATAAAGGCAAAAGGCAAAAAGTTCAAAAAACACCAAAAAAGTTAAAAAAGCAGGAAAAGGGTAAAAAGGCCAAAAAAAGAAAAAAGGTAAAAAAAGTCAAAAAACGTAAAATAAAGACAAAACATGACAAAAAACAAAATTGTACAAGGACAAATTATATAGCACAGTGTTACAATTAGGATATCCTAAAATCATGGGTGAAAACTTGGGAGTTCAGGAAAAAGTTTGATACAAAAGTTGTAGCGAATTTTATGCTCTACTACTTTGCACTAAATCGCATTGTTTGTCTTCAAAATAAAAAAAAAAAGACGAAAAGCCTAAATGTGTATATTTTTCTCAATCTAGCGGCGAAAATATGAGGAATTCGAAAAAAAGCTAAATATAAATGTTATAAGAAATTTGGTGCTCTACAAATTTGCAATAGAAAATTTTGCACCAAAGTGCATTGTTTGTTTTAAAAATTTGAAAAAACTACATGCACATTTTTTGCGCGCCCTCCACTGGCGCAGCCATTGGAAATTCTGGAAAAAGTTTGATACAAAAATTGTAGGAAATTTTATGCTCTAACTTTGCATTACAACATTTTCCACCAAAGTGTATTATTTGTCTTTAAAATTAAAAAAAAGGCAAAAAATCTTACAAAAAAACTAATGGTTGCATTTGAGGCACACACCAACCCTTCACACCAAATTTCAGCTTGGCAGTTATCGTGGAAGATTACACACAGATAAACCTTACTCTGAAAATGGTTTCAATCTGCCTAGGGGACCTCAAATTGGATATTTCCATCGATATCTCGAATCTTTTTTGCTAATTCACTATACTTTCCTTTTGATGGAACCGGGAAAGTAAAAGTACGGATACTTTCACCTAAAAATGTAATTGGATACAAATATCCGGATACTTTTAAAGTGATTTAAAATAATGTTATAAATAGGGATATAATAGAAACAGGAAACTAAAACTACTCAAAATTGTTTAATTTTTTTATTTTATAAAACATTATGAACGTAATATACAGGATCTCCGGTGATTTTTCCATTTATTTATAATAGTATTTTTGAATTTGCCTTCTTGAGTAACAATACATCAGTGTTTATCACTTAGTTTTTTTTCTTTTGAAGGTAAATATGTACCCCTTTTTTAAGATTGGTACTCATTCAAGCCTTGTAAATTGGTTCTCTTATCCTCTAAATACCTTAACAATTCCAACTGATTTTTGAAGATTTATTGGTATTTCTACTGGCGCTGGTATCCCGTTCGTTATGTATCGCAGTACTGTTACTGTCTATTCGGTGATATTGGGAATCGCTAAAATTAAAAAAATCGTCCAAATTTTGGTCCCCGGCGCATTCGTCTGATTCATTGTAAGCTTCCAATTCCATCTGTGTTTTTTCGTCACACTTAAAATACATTTTTTAGTATATTCCACATTTTTTCTGGGATTTTGTACTATATTGAACCACTTTAATTTAAATTAGGAAGAACTGCTGCTGTAATTGGATTCTCCTATTCCAAATTTAAAATGTTAGCAAAACGAGTATTTCAGCTTGTGATGCTTCCCTCCATATTTCAGTTTTGTTTGGACAATAGATTGTTCATGCTGGGTAACAAATATCCAAAAGATACCTTATGTTCACCTTTTAACCTAACCTAAGCAGTTTTTCTTTTCCTTGCTAAATCTACGAAACTGCATCAGAAGTGGAGTTCTATCTGATTGCTCCTGAAGAACTCAGTGTATGCCCTAAAATTTTAATTAAAATTTCATTGCTTTTTGGTTTATTGCATTTTTTCGATTACTGGACACATTTACTAAATGCATTCTTTTCTCTTGTTCGTATTGCTGGAATTGATCTAACAGTATTTTTATAATCAGTGGTGGCTATTAAATTCAAAGTATGTGTGGCACATCATGTGTTTGGATAGTTTTATATCGTCTTCGGACTCTGTGTCGGTTTTGTCTTCATCAACAGCTAAATATAAAATTTGAAATTCATCTTCTTCATCAATTTCTTCATCATCTTCATTTTCGTTTTTCTCACCAAATACTCTGAAAGCTTTAACGAAACTACTACCGTTGTCTGTTATTGTTCCTACGAGTTTATTTTCTGTTAAACCAAATTTTAAATTTCTTCTAACATTTCAGCTAGGTTTCTAGGGTGTGGTGCCGAACTCATTCATCGAATAATTTAAAAGTATCCTAATTCCAAAAAAAGTATCTGGATAACGGTAACCTACAAATTTGGCCATGGATACAGATAATGGATACAAAATTTGAAAAATATCCGGATATAGTTTTCGGATACATATAAAGTATCCGGATACAGAAGTATCTGGATGGTACCCAAATCTGGTGTTAATCTGTCTTCGATTTGCAAAAAACGCTTGAACCGATTTTAAACAAATTAAAACAAAAACAAAAAAATACAACTTTTAGTTTTCGTTCTATATAGGAAAAAAATATTTTTACTTGTAGTGATTCTATTAGGAAAATGATTTTTGTTCAATTCTCGAGCATGACTTTTGTTTTTTTTTCACATTCTCCATAAATAATCAGCATGTTAACACAATCATCATAGATAAACAGTGAGCATAAATAACTAACAATCGTTACAATATTTTAACAAATACTTATGATTTTGTTTTCGAGTCATCTAATTTTTTTTCCTTCCACTAGAGAATACATCGAAATGCTTGTTTAAATAATACACAGATTTGTTTTAGAGTAAATTAAAAAATATTCCCATACTTTACTTAGCAGTTTCTTTAATCCATAACTCCCTATGTGATATTATTATTATGTAAACAAGCATGGGTATGTCAGTACCTAAAAAACGAGAAGAAAACATAGGAAAACAAATATATTTTCCTATTTTCTCTATTTTTCGCATTTTTCTTTAATTTTCCATTTTTTCTTCTCTTTTTTCTATTTCTTCCCATTTTTTCCTATTTTTTTTGTATTTTTCTTTAATGCTCCTATTGTCCACATTTTTCTTTAATTTTCCTATTTTCAGCATTTTTCTTTATTTTTCCAGGTTTTCTCCTCTTTTTTCTATTTCTTCCCATTTTTTTCTATTTTTTTTGTATTTTTCTTTAATGCTCCTATTGTCCACATTTTTCTTTAATTTTCCTATTTTCCGCATTTTTCTTTATTTTTCCAGGTTTTTTCCTCTTTTCTTCTATTTTTTCAATTTTATCCTATTTTCCCTTATTTTTCCTATTTTCCTCAATTTTTTTCTTGTTTTCTCCTATCCCTTCTTATTTTTTCCTATTTTTCCAATTTTCTCCTATTATCCATAAAACGTGGCGTTCATTCATTCATTGCATTGTGATCGATATTTGTCGTTCGTTTTCCTTTTTTCCAGTATCAGTCAAACGGTTTGACCTGCTTCCAGCGGCTATTTTTTTTTGACATCATTATACATTTTCGCATCGCCCCATATATTTAAAGGGACCCTGAGTCAAATTTGGGCGAAGCTACGCCCCTTGACACTCAAAACAAACCGATTCTGCATGGAGTTTTTTACTGTTTTGTAGGCGTGGACCGTCCCCTTTTCAAAGACTTACCAAAATTTACATGTCGCTAAAGCCCATTATAGCAAACACATAAAAAAGCCAAAAGTAACACGGACACACAACAATCTTATAAATGGAGCTCGGTTCGCTCGCTCCCTGAAAATAACGAATAAAAATTTAAATTTTTGATAAACATATTTGACAAAACTTTTTGTGAGTTAAATACAGGCTGATAAATATTTTTAGTCCCTGTATAATACATCTGAGTCAACGACTCAAAGGACGAACTGGACTAAGTCAGTAACAAATCTAAATTGTTAATGTACTTTTAAATTTGTTTTATAGTTATAATATAAATATGCGATATACAAGGTGGATCAACATTGATAGCCAACACATCTACAGGTGATAGAAGACCTAAAAATAACTAGGTTTTGCTTTTTTTGTTATAGGAAGTTGAAGTAGCCTTGTCCACAAGGGCCCTAAATCGTCAATTTAGTGAGAGTGGTAAAAATATCAAAAAAAAAAGAATCTTTAGTAAGAGGACCCTCAGAACACTTTTTGGGACCGGGGGCCTTGTGACGACCGCCACTGGCCACAATGACCAGTCCGCTACTGATGCTCAGTTCCCTAATTTCTCATAAGGAGTTAAAAAAAATTAATTAAAATTAAATTAAGTGGCGCATCTTCCGAACAATTGAAGTTACACCGGTTAAAAATGAACAAGTTGTTCACAACCAGTGTAACTTCCATTGTTCGGAAGATGCACCACTTAATTTAATTTTAATTAATTTTTTTAACTCCCTCATTTGTGTTCCTTTCAAGTTAGTTTTATATAATGTTGTCCTGATGATGACACTGTGTTTCCGAAAGCGCTAGACTATATCCTTACAAGGAAAATATATATATTTTTCCACTTCTACTTAATTACACACTTGAAAGTACTCACTGTCTTTCGTTTCTTAAAAAAAATGCTTAGTTTATATACGATTATGTTTTGATCGATTGCAATTTAGCTTGCTCTATAATTATTATGTGTGTAAGTATTTTACTATTCAGTTCCTTAGGACTATTTCTGGAAAATATTTTATTTAAATCCAGCTCTTATTTTTGGCAGTTTCTCCACAAATTTCGTGACGGGTGATTGCGCCTGTTTGTCGGGCACTTCCAGTTGTTGGCCATTTTAGTCATTTTCATGAAATAATAATAAGAAAAATACTAACTCTACAAATTCGAAAATTCCCCCCAAAGTTCTCCCATACATTTCCCGCTCATAGTACTTTAGATTTACCTATTCTGCGATTACTATCATTCTTTCCCTGTAAGTTTAGGCGATGGTGGTCGAAGTGAACGTTGCTCATGCGTTGTTCAATTAAAAAAAAGTAGTGGTACATACTTGTTCGATGGTAAGTTCAAGTCAATTTTTTCTAGATCTATAGGAAATAGACTTATGTAGAGATATCTATATGTGTTGAACTAGAGAAAACTGTAAATAACTGATTTTTTCTACTACCGTGCGTAAAGTACTTACTTTACGCGCGGTAAGGAGTGCGTAAAGTTTAACTTTTTTCACTAGTGCGTAAAGTAAAATAAAATTTTCAAAATAACTTTTTTACATGTGCAACACATTTTTTGCAATATCCTTATGTTTCTTATCTTGCCAAGGTTCTATGTACCAGAAACAAACTGGTTAACTTCAAGATTTTTCAAAATAGCTTGTTAACCTCTTGCATGCGAAATCTATTTTTGTACATAAAAATTATGGAAGCAGAAAAATATTGTATGCAACTAGTGTGTAAAGTGCCTTTTTTCACTCATGTGATTGTTAACTTCAAGATTTTGGAAAATAGCTTGTTAACCTCTTGCATGCGAAATCTATTTTTATACATAAAAATTATGGTAGCAGAAAAAATATTGTATGCAACTAGTGTGTAAAGTGCATTTTTTCACTCATGTGATTGTTGAACTCGCCTTTGGCTCGTGCGAGAACAATCACATTCGTGAAAAAAGTATCATTTTACACACTTGTTGCATAAATAACTATTTTCTTTAAATGACCAGTGTATTAGAATCTCAAAACAACTATTTCCCATTTGTCGATCATTGAACTGGTTATTCGTAGTCCTTTAATGACAACGCTCAATGCCATGGACATTTATCGTTCTGTTCTTTTTGAAGTTCCTATAGAAGTTGATACTCTATCCAGTTTCTGGCCACCAAAATAGCATATATAAAATAAATGCTTTTACGTGGCCGAGAAATGGTATAGTGTGTGCCAGTTTTTAGCCAGCAGCATTTTCTATAGAATATTTGTGGTCTTGTGGTCAAGTAAGCTTTCGAAAACGACTGTTGTCGGCCAGCCTATCAGACCAGGAATCACAATCAATTTTCTACTTTGTTTTATTGAATTTCAACAAATTTAGCTTTGAAAAGAATTGTGAAGAAGAATTGATGCCTCGATAGGTAGGTACGCAATAAAATAGTGAATTGGATCAAAAGGCACCTGTTTAGGTATGATGAAGGTGCCTTAAAAAGGATCCTCAAAAATGTGTGTGTGGGTACAAATGGCATTAGACAAACTCTATTTGCCACAGAAGAGAAATTACTTAGGATAAGATTAGGTAAGGCTGAATTATATCTTTATTTTGGATCTATGTAAAAAAAATATAAAAACATCGTAAACTGCTTTATTCGAATACCACAAAAAAGGAGGGATATTTATGGGGAGAAGAATGTTAATATCAATAAATTTTTGATATAGAAGAAAGGTCTGATTGGCGTTTATTGGCTGTGTGCGAGAAGGCGGAGCATCTTGACAGCCGATGCTAGTGCTTGACGTGATCACCACCTGAACTTTTGTCCCGAACAATACGGAAAGCTCGCCGAAGTCTAGCAGAAATTTGTTGTGTCGTGGGCTGCCAGAATAAAAGTTTAAACAGTCCCAATACAAAAATTTTAAAGTCCATACAAATGTGAACACAGAAAAAGCGAACCGTTGGTATGTGAGCCTTGTCGTTACTTGGATTGACGATAACTTTGTCCGCGAAATTAAACTCCTTCGAGTGATTCTGTGACAATGAAAATTTTACTGCAGTTTGCTAAACACATGAACCGGTTTGTAACAAAGCCAAAATTTTAAAATTTGAATTAGTTTAACCGCTAAAAATTAAAATTATTATTAATATATCGGTACGTAATTTATATTAAATTAAAGACTATATTTTTGCGTTATTTCGATGGTTATGCGATTTAAGACACGGATTTTAAAGCAAAGGGTCATCCGTTTGAATCCCCAACCTTGTTAATTTTTTTTCAACAAATAATTTTTCTATTTTTTTTTATTATAATTTTGGATAATTTTTATTCAGAATCACTCGAAGCAGTTTAACCCTTCGTTAGGCGCGCGGACTTTTGTGACGAGTTGAGTCTCGCGGATTTTTGTGACGAGTTGAGTCGCGCGGTCTTCATACGTAGATCATTTTATATTTTCTTAATGAGACACGTCATGTTATAAAACGATAATCAGTGATGAAATATATATTTTTATATGTATGTATGTATGTAAGATTCATTTTATATCAATAAATTTGCTTAATTTTTTTGTATAGACAATAAAAACGAAAGATATGTTTTTGGTACTTTTATTAGCACGTGTTCAGTTTCTAGGAACAAATGATTTTATTGAGGTGAAATTCAAAAAAAATTAATTTTCTAATAAAAACACATTAAAAGCTTTCCTAAAAAAAATGTATACGGAAAAATTTTTTTCAGTTAGAAAAGTAAGCACAAAACATTGATAACGTAGACCAATCGCATTCAGAAGCATGTAACAATTAGTTCGAGCATGTTCCACTGTCAATTTCATACTGAAACGATAGATTGGGGTATAATTTTTCTTGAAACTGTCGTTATTTAAAAAGGACTGGTCTACAATCATAGACCGAGGGCCTAACGTAGGGTTAATTTCGCTGACAAAGTTTTTAATCCGACTCACGACAAACAAAGTTTTTAAGTACGGTTCGCTTTGAATAATATTTCATTCAAAATGAAAAACAGATTTTTTTTAGCATTTCTGAATAAAAATTATCCAAAATTATATTAAGAAAAATAAAAAAGTTACTTGTTAAAAAAAAATTGGGGGATTGGAACCGACGAGCCTTTGCTTTCAAATCCGTGTCTTAAACCGCATAACTATGTGCCAACGCAAAAAAATAGTCTTTGATTTAATATAAATTATGTACCGATATATTAATAATAATTTTAAAATTTTGGCTTCCTTACAACCCGGTTTATGTGGTCAACTAACTGCAGTAAAATTTTCATTGTCATAGCAACAAAATTTTCAATCGGAGTCAGGGCAAAAGAAAGCTTACGGTTCGTTTTAATAAACATATTACATACTGTGAATGTTAAATAACATATAAAAATATGTATTTCAAAGCGCAATATATTTACGTTTAATAAAACTTTATAAACTTCTTCTGCGACGTTGTTCGCACGCACTTCGCAGTTAGGATTTTTATTTTCTGTTGAATTTTCTCCTCCTCCGAGCATATGTGACGAAATGTCGTTTTGCACAGTTCTTCAGGGCATTTTATTTGAATTTTATATCAAGCGTTATTTCCTCAAAAACGGTTCTTAATATTATATTCATCTTTTAAATTTCAAAATGCCTGGCATTTGATTTTGATTGTACGGGACAAAGTTTTACATTTCAGCCTATAGGTGTCGCCACATGGCAAGTTGCACACAGCGAATACTACATTCTAAAAATACTGGCTTTTAGATTTATTTGCAATAGATTTAATATGTGATTTCCATGTGTTGATGATATTGCCTTTGAAAACATTAATCAAATCCTTAATATCAAAGACCGGAGTGATCTGTTCCAAATTGCACGCATCTTTAGCGGCTCTATCCACTACTACGTTTCCTTTAACTCCACAATGTCCTCTGGTCCAGAAGAATGAAATTTTTTTATTACCTTGTTTTAGATCCTTTAATAGTTTTTAGAGTTTTCGAAGAAAAAAAACTCTTATAAGTTGGTTTTGTCCGTCCTTCTGTTAGCCTGATTCAACTCGAGAACGGTGAGAGATTGAGACAAACGGACAACGGCAATCGATTCAGCATCGTTAAAAACCCCAAAAATGATATTAATCTTTTACCTATTTTTACTTACCCGCTTCTTATACCATATACACTGTAGTATATAAGGTAAATCCCTATATAGAAAACTGAAAGTTATGGCAAAAATATTGTCGTATTTCAATTGTTTTATATTAAAAATTAGAACATTTTGGGGGTGATTTGTTGGATGAGCGCTAATGGCTTGCAATACAGATTGCGAGTCCAAAATTATTGCCCATGCTGTCGCACTGATTAATCATTTACCAGTTTAAGGCCTTATAAATAGCAAATACCTCAGCAGTAAAAATAGAACAAAATTCCGGGATTCTTTGACTTTCAATATGATTGATGTTTGTAACACAGAATGCGAAGCTTGTACTTCTGTTAATCTTTGACCCATCTGTATATATTGTGGTTAGGTTTTCTCCAAGATTAATCAATACAGATTTAAGTGTAATATTAGTTAAAATATGAATATTTGAGAAATATGGTGCTTGATTTGTCTATTATGACTTCAAAATTAAATTCATACAAAGGAAGTTTGGCATGCTGTAAAATTTGATTTTGATATGGGTTTGTCTCAATAAAAGAGTTTGCTAGAGGTGGAGAATTTTTAATTCTCCAGTAGGAATTTACCAATTGTTCGGAACAAACTGAATAGATTTTATTAACCATAAATGCATTAAACATTTTATATTTAAGCAGTTGTTTGTTAGCTAAGTACAGTCTACGAATATATAGTGGTGGGCCCTGAGCTTCTGCTAGTACTGCTTGATTGATACTCGTCAAAATTTATATGAATTTCTGATGCTACCTTATTACAGATTCTTGATAATATGAATTCTGCTATCTTTTCAAATGTTTGGGTAATTGAAGGGCCTAAATGATATAAGAAATAAAATCCATCGATTAAATCAACATCGAATCGGGTTGGTGGTACATGGACTAGCAGATTAAAAAGAATCGAAAATATTAATTATTGGATGTTCCAACAAAACACATACAAAGACTAGTCGAACAACTAAGACCCTTATTCGCGTCCAACGTTGTCAGTGGTCGTCATGAACATCTGAATAACGGCATAAGACTTGGGGACCGTTGGGGATATAGTGTAAACAGACGTCGTCTGTGAAAACTTTTTAAAAAATCTTAAAAGAAAAGCTACTAACTTCGCAATAATTATGTTTAACTTTTATTTAACGAACTTTATCTCATTTGTCTTTACTGTTATACTATTTACTATGTTTTTATTGTTATATTTTCATTTCTAAGCATAAAATCGCAATAATTATAATTATTTTTTCTTTTCTTTTCAATTATAATTATTTTTTCTTTTCATTTCAATTCTGATTATTTTTTCTTTTCCTTTCATGGGTCTCACTTATTTGGTACATTTAATTATGTTATAGAGGTTAATTTAAGTCAAATATTTTATTTTAATAATCAAATGTTATTGATTGGATAACTGTCCTTTTCATTTCTCTACCTCATTTATTTATTTATTTTCTGTAAGGGTTAGATGTAAGAGTAGCCACAGGCTAAATCTCGCCTAACGTATTGTACTATTTTTTGTTTGTACAAATAAAGACATTATATTATTATTATTATTATAAATGTGGCACTGTTATTTTTTCTACTAGAAAAATGTTTAATTATTAATTTAAAACAAATAGGAAAGTGTTACTCGATAGGTGAAAAAACGTGCCAAAAATGATAATTAAAAAAGGGCTGTGCCATGACTTATTTTCAGGATTTAATGAGGCACTATTCGACCATCTTTTTTTATTAATTAAACACTGAATTTTAAGAGCAGTAACATGCTGTTACTCTGCAATGAAAGGTGTGGCCCGAAAAATTGGCAGTAGGAAGGATATACCCATACTTCCATCAAACTCATCCCAGGCAGACTTTATGAATGCTCTATGTAACTACTATAATTTCAAAAATAAAATCTTATTGTGTTACTGTTCTGGCCGGACTTTTTGCAGGGGGCTCTCGGATTATTAGGTATGATGAAGTGCCTTAAAATAGACCCTCAAAGATATAAAGGAGCACATTATGTGTATTCAAGCATTTTGTGGACTAAACGGAGTTTCAAGATCAACCATTCAAGACAGGCTTCACAGGAGAATCGTAGAGAAGAAACAGAAAATTAGACCTGATCCCATATTAAAGATGAAGAGAAATTGAAAAAAAAACAAAGAAATATTATTTTTATTCGAATGTCAATAAGTGACTTTTTTAAACTTTACAAATATTTATTGACTACAAAGTTCATATTTTGAAATTATTTAGAATTCTACCTCATTTGGAATAGTTATAAAAAAGTTATGAAATTTTCTAATTATTGACAGTTTTTTTGCATAATCTGAATTTAGTTTATCTTTTAAGTAAAGGAACATTGGAAAAAACATTGATAGTCTAAAAATAGGAATGCTCTAAGAATTAATAGTTATATGAAATTTTTAAAATATCATATAATTGGGAGTTGAAGGGGAACAAAAAACTCCCAATGACTATCTCCTTCGAGAAATGGCTTATCAGCATCTTACTTGTAGGAAAGAAATTGAAAAAAAAAGAAATAGAAAATAGATGCAAGATCAGAGTAACTTTGAAGGCAGAAAGAGAAGCGAAGTTACAGAAAATGAAAGTGATTAGGAGGAAGAAAATTGCCGAAAGGAAATCAAAATTGAAATCCCAGCAAAATCTGAGAAGCCAAAGCAAAAATGATCCATGTGCGACGATGTTATGATCAGTAATGTAGAAAAAATATTGACCGAGACAGCTGTATAAGGTGGTACCATCTATGTACTAATTTTTCTTCTCATTTAATTAGGAGTAGATATTTCTGGAAAATATTTTAGTTAAATCCAGCTCTCCCTTTTGGCATTTATCACCAATTCACAGCCAATACAATTGATTTATTTTGTTACTCCACAAATTTCGTGTCTATATAAGCATGATGAATGGACGAATTTTTTGAATGACAGTTAATTACTGTAAGTTTTTGTACTGTTTCATTCAAGACATATTATAGTACATATTTATAATTATTTAAAGTACCCTTTTACAATGTACAATGTTAATATTAACATTAGAAATGTATTCGTTTAAACAAAAGATAAAATTTAGTAGTACTAGGTACATACTTAGGTGACTGGATAACCTTGAAAATATTAATAGTATTGCTTTTGGTACTAAATTGGTATTGTATTATTTTTATTTATTTCTAATTTAGATGACATTACAAGTCACACTTTGTTGAATTTATTTTAAGGGAAAAACGGACAATGACCTAGTACCTATTTATTTTTTGGTTTATTTTTATTTTACTGTATTTATCTATAATAATGGCACCCAAAAATCTCAGTTCAAAATTATCAGGTAGGTACCCTCCCTAAATTTTCTACACTGTCATTATTTATTTAAAATCAATTTTGTAGTGATTTAAAGCGAATTGAATTTCGAACAAGCTATAATTACGTCTCTATATAACCTTGCACCTCTTATAGAGTTATTAAATAAATTATAAGAGCATAAACAAAGCATTTACTTCTCAAGAGCATAATCGGTAGGTATTATTCATTCCTAAATTCAGACTCATAAAAACCAATTAAATTAAAAAATCCACGGCACCTCCAAACAACTTTAATAAATTTTAGCGTAGGTATTTATTAATAAGCGTCCAAAATCGGTCTTAATAACAATTAAGAGAACCTGAACCCATCAAAAGTATCAAACCCACTACATTAATTAGATCTATCAACGACAAACCTCCTGACCCACTACAGAACCAGCACGTTCAAACAACAGAAACGAAAGACGTTACATGTGTCCTAGCTTCATAAGAAAATATGTGCCGACAGCCCACCCAATCCCTATGGTCATTGATCTCCCTTTTTAAACATTGCAATCTAAAAAAACATCAAATATCCACATAAATCTAAAAAGTTGTACTTACATTCATATTATAGGTCATCTAGTTTATTCCAAAAACAAACACGGGCGCTTTTGTTTATTGTTTAACGTACACACACCCAAGTTTCGCGATCATACCTCTACCGCATCAAGAAATTGACTGTGTTCGTTCTGTTCGTTTTCCTTTAGTTGGTAGAACGATGAATGCGAATGAAAACAGCTGAATAGATTTTACGTCAACCAAAAGATATTCAAGTTCATTGAGCTAGAAAGAGACAAAGAACGGTTTATTTTTAGGAGGGGGAAAACGAGTTGTCTGAGTTTATGGCATTTTTGGATGATTCCAATGCAATTAGCTCGCAGCCCACCAATAAAGTGAACAAACGAACGAACATATCTGACAGAGACGTAATCGCTCAAACTTACTTGCAGTAAAAAAATAATTATACTTTGATGCTTACTGCTTTTTATTTTATATGAAAACAAGCACAGATTTAAAAATTTACCTCATAGGTGCAAATTTAAAAAAAGCTTCATGAAAATAAAAAAATTAAAGTCATGCATTAAAATGCTCACTTTTTACAACTATATGTAGCTCTCACTTTTGTTGTCAACACTGTTACGCATGTGCATAACTATTTCCCTGGAGGGGTATCCCCTTTGTCATTAAAAATGAACCAAAATCGCCCTCCAAATCAAGGGCATGGATCCGTGCTTGCATGAAAAATTACAAATTGATTGTTTCCAATTAATTATTTTGAAAGTATGTGAATATGTGAGTATTTATAGTGTAGCCAAAGAACATTTTTATTTTCTATCCATATATTGCTTAGTTCACATCTAAACCTTCTTGCTTAAAATATGATAATAAACCAAACTTTAATTGGACTTTTATCAATTTACTGCTAAAAATCCAGAAATATAAGTTCAAATTTTTCTCGATAAGTTGTGTGCTACTATTTTTTTATATACTGTGATATCGATATTGATTGTTTGGCAATACTGCTCTTTTATGCGATATTATATATTTTTTTATTGGGGACCTTTATGAGTTACTGCGAGATCAATGCTCTAGCCAACCCTTATGTTTCGTCACTATAATCCTGAGATTAAACGAACTTACCTTAAGGGAAGTTCAATCTTAATTATATGAACCGCCTTGTTCGAGATTATCAAATGCAGTACCACTGTTTCTCGTGAGTAAGAATTTTTTAAGCTTAAATTAACCAGATGGAGTTCTAAAATAAAGACAAAGCGCCTTCCAACTCTATAGTCCATCCAATATTTCTTATAACTTTTTGGCAATCCCCAGCTAAGTTGGAGAAAAAAAAACTCACTAAATCTGCTCAAATTCTATCAATAATCGATCAAAAATGGTAATGTCTGATGATACTATTTTAAGTTGGAATAAAGGATATAGATATTCTAAATTTTCAATAGTTTTCCTGTCTTTTTTCAGAATAACAAATATTTAGTAGTAGATTAGAATATTGGCTTGCGAGAGGTACCGGGATCGATGCCCGGCGCCTCCACCATATGTTACGAGATATTTTGGATAACTCAAAAAAAGGACGAAAAAACTTGAAATATTAATATTTAAATTTTACTCTGGGGTGTAGCTTCTAATATACCTCAATAACGTAGGGTTACCAGAAATCAAAACCGACCAGTTCAACAATAAACGTAACAAATTTATTAAATTCGCCAACATATAAAAATACCAAATTTTCAAAATATAATTGTACAAAATTATACTTACTCTAATCGACACATTGAACGGCTGAGGACAATCGTCTTTTCAGGAGAGGCACTCTTACTTTTTTAATCTACTCTTAATCGAGTCCCGAAGATGACTATTCCAAAAATAACTCCACGGCTTTCGAACTAACCACCGAAAAAACCCCTTCCACCTGACTAAGCGAAATTAAGGTTCTTTGTTCACCTTGCAATGACTTAAGTTTATATAAATAAAATTTTTTTTTCAAACAAACGTTGTTTTAAAATTTTGAAATTTGTTCCACATTATGAAGCGTGTTGGAGATTGTAAATAAATTAAATTTAAATAATGTCATATACGCAGGGCATCTTAATTATCGCTTACCCAAGCCGTGGATGGAAAACTATCGTAACAATATGCTAAATTATATTCCCTCTGTTAAATATTTGTTATGAATATTATGTTCAAATAATTCACTACTTTTTAAACTTGGTACTGGTCGAGGGGACACATCCAAATAGATTAGGCACACAATATATTTTAACACAAAATTACTAGTTGACCTCTGAAGTCTGTCATTTTAAGAAAAAAGAAATATTGGACACCGTATATAGCTGTCGCGAGACTACCCTAAACAGTTTTATTCCATATCTACAACAATATTATACATTATAATAGTTACACCTCATAACGAAGGAAAATTTAGCTTTTAGTATGACCCGTTGTGAGTCTACTTAGATCAATGTTTTTGTATTCCTTATGGTTATACATATACATGTCGAATGCGTAACTTAATACTTTTGTATATATTCCACATTTCATAAATCACTCAAAAAATTGATTTTTATAGGAGTAAGTATAGGAATGGTCATAGTCTAATATTGCCCAAAGTCTAAATCCTACCTGGATCTTTAACTATGGCATCTTTAACAAAGCTCAGATAAACCATGGTCAAGAAAGTATATCGATATTAATTATAGTCAATTCTTGGACCTTTATAGCTTAAACTTCAAGAACAAGAACACATGTATCCCCCTTGATTATACTAGGGAGTAATAGGTCCTCTAATCAAATGTTTAGTATTTTTCTCTTTTTGAACATTAGAATACGCCCATTATACAGATAGATAGATATGTTATCATCTTATTGTAAATCTTATGTGCTGCTATTAATGGGATTGCCTGACATAAATATGTACTTTCACCTTCACCAACAGCAAATTTCTACATATAAAGATTCAGAGGTAACGATAGACGAATGGGCTTATTCCATAATATATTTTTGACATGATTTATTCTTCAAATTTCATGTTATCAACTTTGTCCGTTTTCGAGATACAAGATGTAGTGTAGTCGAAAAACAGTGCGACTGTTCGTGACGTCACTATACACGCAACTCTAGGCTGTGAAATTACCAACTGCCGAAACATCGTGACCGCTAAACGTGCTTTCAGCCGTTCTTACTGTTTAGTTGTGTGTTTTTAACATTTTGCTAATATGTATTGAATTTAGTAAAGTTGATTCTGGTAATCTACCCAAAGTTGACATGTTCCTACATTAAAAATTTTATCTACCCGAAGTTGACATGTTTTAAATACTTTATATTACATCCTTTATATTGAGACCACGAGAGCGACTTGTGAATTGAATTACTAGGTTTTTGAATAGATATTTCGAAACTATCTATTATGCATTGTACATTTTTGCAATTATGTTTAAAAACAGACAAACAGAAGTCATCGGCTGTATGATGTATGAAGTTTAATATTTTTAACTTGATAAATAGTTTCGCAATTTTACACTTTCGAGATAGCATCTCTATAATAAACAAAGAATTACTGTGAATTCCTAAATAAAATTTTTAATTTTTTTGTTATATGCTCCAATATATTCTTATCAGATATTGAGAATTCGGATGTGCTGGATGTACCACTTGTGGATACCGATCTATTTGCGAACCTTGTTGTGATTCAAACAGTGATAGGCTTTCACGTTTTCTTTCTCTTTTATTGTTGCGATCTTTACTAATATCTTCTAATTTAAGTTTTTCGCGCGTTTTTTTTTAACGTCACTCCTTAGGCATTGAATAGCTCTGGACCTCACAGGTCGTCTCACTTGGACACCTCGATCGGTTGAAGTATACTCTTAAATGTTAATTTTTTCTTCCACTTTAATAGCTTCCAAATGAAGTTCTTCATTTAACAAATTTTCATCCAATAATTCTTCTGTATTTTTGTTCTTTTTGGCGTTAACAATCGAGGCTTATGCGTAATGTATAATGCGGAGCGTTTCTTTTGGCAATCAAAAATTTTCGGAATAAGGCCTGATTTTAATTTTATTTTCCCACATTTCATATTTTTTATATAAAGATATGTTCTCTTCAACCTATATGTAAAACAAAAAAACGCCAAATTAGGTCTCCGCATTACACGTTGCGATGCTCTTCTTAGCTTTTGATCAGATGGCAAACAAATAAATATATATCTTGGACAGCAGTATTACGAGTTTTGTTGCTAAAATAATAGATTTTAACCTATATTTAAATCATAATATATTAACTGTCATAGCAAAGAGAATATATATTTGGAACTCATTATACAAGTCGATTTTAATTAACTACCTGCCCTTAGCACATTTAACAATATTTTATGGTTACGGTCATAAATTATACATTCGTCAATATTGACCGTCCATACTGGAGTTTTTGTTTTTTAAATCATATTCTATCGACTATTTATTTTTCAACAAATAACTTTGATTTTAATTTGGTTCACCTATATGTTTTCTATAAAGTTAGATAATGTACCTTATATATCGATTATCAAGTGTGACCTCCTACCCCCTGGCCTGTTTATCTCATGAAAAAGGCGAGTAAAAAGTAACAAACAGATGGCCATTTCGGTAAGAAACTTTGGTACTCAAATTTATCACAAAATACACCTGATCGTCTAGTATTGTTAAGTTAGGACCCACGTTGTGTTTAATAATCGTAGTAATAATAATAGCATTATTATTATTAATTGTAATAACCGAGGAAATTCTGTTAAAGTTTGGTGACAAGTGAATATAAATCAAAACCCAAAAATCTCAAGAAATTATTTATTCATTACGAAAATTTACTGATGAATGATGGCGCCATTTGGCATAAAAGGTATAGGGAAAACCAGACAACTGGAAAACCTAACCACTATCATAATGAATAAATTAACCAACTGTGTTGACAATAAATAAAAGACATTTATGTACAAAAAGTTCTTAATAATAACTTTAAATACCGTAAATGTCATCAGATGTACACTACACTGTCTCTCTCTGCATTATTGGCAATTATTGCTCTTTTGTGGTATCAGAAATACCTCTTTTTATTATTATATTGTTTGTATGGACAACCCTATTGAGTTACGGCCAGATCAGTACCAGCGATGTAACCCATATTTCAGGCTGAATACTCGTTGGACCATAATGTAGAAATATATAATGCGATTGACACAGTACGCCTCTGCGTAACATTGACAATATATTTTAGAAAAATATATGATAAAAGTTGTTATTTAGGGATGGTATAAACGTCACCCCCTCGTGAACAACGAAAGATTGAAATTTTTTCAGCTGTTTCCGTGGATACGTATTTAACCGTTGGCTTAGGGACTATAAGAAGTTGGCGAATTAAAATGTGATAATACTTATTCTGATTTATTTTTACGAAGATAAAATAAATCCAACGAAGTGAAGAATTTGTCGTTTACGATGAGAATGTAAAAATGGGTAGACGCCGAAATATTTAGCGTCGGGACGTAGAGCGAAGCGTCGTGGAATGGCGTCCAATATTATAGCTTCAATTGATGGTGTTCGTAGTTAATTTGTGAAAATATACTGGGCCTTGAAGAAGTAAAACCCAACTGGAAAAATGCAAACGGAGACGAAATAAACTATAATAAAAAATAACGAGTTTTGACAATCTACCTACACTCAGACAGATCAAGTGGTTTGAGAAAATATCGAATGGCTTAAAAAAATCAACAAAGTCTAAGGGAATCAAAACACATTAAATATAATGCGTTTTGGTTATCTCTCTAAAATTTCTTAAAATAATAATTCAATAAGACGAAACAAAATACCATTAAATTTCTGAAAAAATAATAATATGATATACCGGGGGTTGGCTGGTTACACAAGCAATTAAAAAGGATTAACAGAAATCTTTTCTGAAATACGGTCCATATTTAAATCTTAAAAGCGATATAGCGAGGTGCATCCAGACCGGTGCAACAAACAGCACAAAACGTTCGCGAACATTTTGCAACAAGCATTTGGGTGAGCGGTGGATAACGTCTAAACTGCAACAACAATTTTTTGTTTGTCAGTATTCGTTGATGTTTCCATTTTTGTTCGTCAGACTCGCTGTGTAATTCCACGTCCAAACTAACGCGCACAAACAAGCAAATTTCCTTTGATGTACCGACAACGCATGGAAAACATTTTGCGCTGAGCAAAACAGCGCGCGAACGAATAGGAGTGCACTCCCGTCCAAACCGAGATGTTTTGCAACGTACGCGAACGTTTTGCGTTGTTTGTTGCACCGGTCTGGATACACCTTGTGAATTCCAAATATTTATTCTTTTCACTATATTTGTAAACATAAGCGAACCTCTGGAAAATAATGAAGTAACATTAATTAAAATAACATTTCATAATAACGAATTTTATAAAAAACGTTTAAAAAAGTTGATATATCAAGATGATTAATTTTAGGCAATAAAGTTATAAATTATTTTTTTTATTAGGAATTGTAATATGTAAAAATGAGCAGATACTACTCTGTTTAGTGGCTAACTTCAGTTCGTTATATGTTTGACAGATGCACGTGATGTTCCTAACTTCACGACTTCACTTCACTCATTCCGATAGCAGACACTAAACATGATGGCGAATTGTTTTCAGTGAAACGTTCAAAATGTGTTTGGTTACTGCAATTGCATCAGATAATTAGAATTTTTAGTAGTGAACAGTGATTTTTTCTAAAATGACTTCTTTGCAATATGTGGTACATCCTTTACCTGGAACTGAGGAGCAGTTTAATGACAGGTAAAGCCTAAAAAATGGCAAGTTGGTTGAAATCTCCACCATTTTCTTGGTGTAATGTTCCCATTACTTCTCGAAAATGGAGAATTTGACACGACGGGAGTAACCACTCCCTGGTTTTTAGGTTTTAAAAGACATGCCTAACGCGAAAACCCATTTATATTACGTAAAACCGTATTATTCCCGTTAAATTTACCTACTTTATGCAAGTTTGCTTCTTTTTCATAGAATTGACCTGATCAAACCTCCTATCGATAGGTCAATATATTTTAAGTCCTAATGTATCTTTATCGTATTTTACCATAAATTTTCTCAGTTTTGGGAAAAATGTTTTAATTTGTGTAAAATTAGATTATTATACTTCCTGGATGCAAAAATTTGTTTAAAAAAATACCTACCAGGTGTATACTAAAAGTTAATTAATTAGTAAAAAGGAAGAACACGTTTTACTTATCAGTATCTTTGATTGACAACTAAAATTTTATTTACTTTTTTATCTGTAAGGAAATAATTTGAATTCACTAAAGTAGATAAAGGTATTGATTCATAAAAGACAGCAGTCAATGAAGTAATTTTTTAAATCAGAAAAATTCTAAATAAATTCTGTTTTGATGAGTCATAACTAGTAAGTAGAAATTTGCCATTATTCTGGATTAAAAGTGCATTTTAAAATTAATTAATTACCCTAATTAATTAAACTGGGTAATTTCCTTTAAGACTTATGAGTCATCAATGCATTTTTTATGTTTTTTTTGATTTGCTTCCAATTATTTTTAAAATATTTATTAATTAAATCATTAATAATATTTTTCACATTGTATTAGGTAGAAATCAGAGCTGGCCCTGAGCACTGTGAGTAGTGCTTTGCTAAGCATTCTTAGCACTTTTGTGTATGGGAGCACCAAAATCGGTGTTTAGTGCTTAAAAGACATTACCAAATGGCTTGGATCTGCTCATCAAAAGTGTTCACAAGCACTTGAAAAGGCTCCCTAGCACTCCAAAAGTCGCGAGTACTCCAAAAGGCTCGCGAGTACTCCAAAAGTATTGCGAGCACCAAGCCCTTTCATGAACATTTTTTAATTCACACTAGAAAATATTAGTATAATTTAAAAAAAATATTTACAATTTTGAAAAAATTGATATGACAAAAAAATTACATATACATCTCATGTAATAATTCTTAAAAAAAACTTTTTTTTAAGTAGCGAAACAGCGAAAGTACTTATTGACTTTACAATGTCCATCCGTCTGTATGTCTGTCTTAGGAATAACTTGAGACCGGTTTTGAATTTTGGAACTCTGCTTTCAGCAATCGATAGCTTGTCACCTTAGCTTACCCATCTACTATTTTCAGTGGCCTATGTTAACTCTACAACCGCCTGTATGTCCGTCTGTCCATGGCTGAGCTACTTACTGTTAGCTTGCTGCGTTTGATAGTATATTTAAATACAAGTTTCATAAGACATTAATTTAGTCCAGACGCCAATATTTAGAAACCAGTTGCGGATACATGTATTTTATACTGTTTTTTTTCTTATGTATTCAAAAATAATAAAAATTGCTTTGTTTTATATTTAAAAAGTTCAAGAATACATTTAAATTTTTGATATTGATTCCTATATTCCAATTCTAGTCAGTTTTGTTGGATTTACTCCATTTTTATAAATAAGCCATGAGACACTTCCACATCAATAATTTAAATATTCAAAAATTGCTTTGTGCTCGTGAATTTAAAGCACTTTTTTAGAGTACTTAGTGCTCGCAACCACTTTTTGTCAGTGCTCGTAAGCACTTTTTGTCAGTGCTCGTAAGCACTTTTTGTCAGTGCTCGTCACAGCTCTTTGAGAAATACCCATGTCAATTTTTATTTGTTTTTCAATTATTTCCATATGAAGGGTTTTATTAGTTGTTTTTTTTATTTTTGAATTTGTAATACTGTGTTCTATTTGGTAAAAAAGAAAATACTTTTTATAAATCTCATTTTATAGGATTTATTGTTTTTTATATAAATATTAATTACTATTATATTGCTACAAGTATGTTAGATTTCTTTCCTTACCTGAATTATAATTGTATTTAGCTATTTTATTATTTTATAGGTTAAAAGAAGTAGCTGATAGAATAAATAGATTAGGACAAAATATTCACACAGGACTGTCAAATTTACGTACTGGAATTAAGCGTATATGTCTTGCACCAAATTTCATAGCACTTTTGTTAGATGATGGCAGAATTTGTAGAGTATCTTTTAACGTGTTATCAGATAGATTAGATTTGAGCAAAAATGAGAAAAAGTAAGTAACATTTATTCTTTTTAATTATTAGATCGAGTTTGGATTTCATTTTTATTTTTTATATAAAGATCATGGACTATACGTAGCTCTGGTGGTGCTGGGACTGGAACAGGAAGTGGTGGAACAGGGGGTGGTGGTGGTAATAAACCCACAGGAGGAAGAGGAATTAGAACCAGAGCTAGAATAATGAGATCTAATACTGCAATAAGAGGTGGCAGTAATAGTGGTAAGAATTAATGCTTTTATGTTATTTAAGATAATTTAACAATAAGTTGGTGAAAAATTAGGTAGTAGAGGAGCACCAGTAATCATAGGCACCAGTTCTTCAAGTAGTGGAAGACCCATGGTTACAGTGCCAGCACCATATGTACCGGAAGAATTAGTATCGCAAGCTCAGGTTGTACTTCAAGGCAAAAGTAGAAATTTGATCATTAGAGAATTACAAGTAAGTATAACTATTTCATCGTTATATAAAACCTAACCTAACATAACCATGTTATGTTTTGACTTATAGAGAACAAATTTAGACGTAAACCTAGCGGTTAATAATCTTCTTTCTCGTGATGATGAGGAGGGAGAGGAAGGAGATGATGCAGCTGACTCATATGTTCCTGAAGATCTTATTTCTTTATTAGATGGTGGTTTTCATCCTGACCATTCTGTTATTATTGATGCTGATGCCATGTTTTCTGAAGATATGTTTGGATATTCCAGTATCAGGAAGTAAGTTCAAATTTGAAAAAAAGTAAATGCATGTTTGATATGGGTGTATGTTAGTGATTGAATCTCTGTAAGCAAGTACATTTCGGAAATTCAACTTTTATATGATCTTGATATTTAAACAAAAATTTCATTTATTAAATTATTTATTTATTTTTGCAACTCCTAGAATTTTTTATTGCATGCTTTTTGAAGTACTGATTTGTGTTTTTAAGTTTATATCTAATTATAAAATTATTAAGATTGATATAAATAAAATACTCTCAATTTTCATCACAGCTTTCCACTTGGGTCGTATTATCTTTTTTTTTATTATTTATTTATTTTTAGTTTAACAACTAGTTCCTTTTAACAATTTTTTTTTATCCATTGATTTTTTTCGTTTTTTGGCTTTTTTCACTAACTTTTGTTTGAAAATGTTTGACTTTGCTCAAACAAGCTTCCTTAACAGTCGTGGTAGCAGCAGCCGGAACCGCATCCCGGACAGAGACGCTCCCCCCACCAATGCAGGTGGCAACTCAGACAGAGATAGAGAGAATTTTTCCAGATGGAGAGACAGGCAGTATTTCGGTCCAAGAAGATGGTTGGAGACTGCGCTTAGAGATAATACTTTCGATAAAGATTCAGGTATGTAAGATATTAAAATTATAGATCATAGGTTATTTTGAGCGGGTGACAGATTTGTAAAATTTTAAATTAAATTATTCTGTAAATATATCAGTGATGTTAGTTTATACTTAACTAGACATTTTGGATACTGTTTATACAATTTTCGTGAACATTTTGCAAAAATAATGAGAATTATACCGTGCCAAGAACAAATAAATAGTATTTAGTAAGGAGTTCTAAAATTTTAATTCTTTTAAGGTTTTCTGTAGATACATTTGTTATTATGCTATGCTTTGAGTTGATTGAGAATATAAAAAAAATAAGACAATAATAATAAATGTAATGGAGTTATCCTTGACTTGGTAAAAGCCTTCGATACTGAATTATAGTGTTAGAGGTCTTCAAAAATTATTTGGTTGAAAGAAAACAAATGGTTAAAATTAGAAATGAGTATAGCGATCCTACAACGGTGCAAATTGGAGTACCACAAAGAACAGTCTTTGGACCCACTATCTTTATTCTATATATCAATTCATTACTAAAACTAGATATAAATGGCATCAGCATCTATGCTGACGACACAATATTATTATTTGAAGGAATTACATGGGACGTTGTTAAACAAAAAGTAATAGATGGTGTAAAAAAGTTAAGCAATGGTTAGACTAGTAAATTGACATTAAATACTTCCTCCAAAACTTGTATATATCATCTTCCTTGTCTGAGTCTAATAGACCAAACTATAAAGGAATAATTATTGAAGAAACAACTTTTCTTATTAAAGAAATTGAAAACATAAAATACTTAAGAATAGTTATTGATAAAAATTTAAAATCTGTACCACAAATTCGAAATATAACCACAAAATTAAGAAGACTAATTCGCAAGTTCTATTTAATTTAAAATATTTTTAACAAAAAATTGCTTGTACGAATAGATCAGTCATTAGTTAAAACACTAATAAGATATGGAATAATCATATGGGTGGTCTTTATAACAATGCTTTAAAGTCATTAAATGTAGTCCAGAATTATATTCTAAAAATAATATATCATAGGAATAAACTTTTCTCTTATATGATGAAACTGTATTGAATGTCAGATCTTTGTATTTTCACGCGAATTGCATATTCTACTTCAAGTTAAAAAAACAAAATTTTGGTACATCATAGTTATAAAACGATACAAATAAGTAATAGTGCTGTTAATGTACCATTTCCAAAATACGAAGATTTGTATCGGTAACGGGGCCAAAAATTTTCAATATTATGCCTGTTAATATAAAAAAAAAAATAATGTAAAATTGTTTTCAAAAAAATATAAATCTATAATATAAGCGGCAAAGTCCTGACTGATTGACTGACTGACAGAATCAACGCACAGCAAAATTTACTGAACCCAGACACTTCAAATTTTGAGAATACATTCTGTTCATTAGATAGACATCCACTAAGAAAGGATTTTGCGTAATTTTGATTTTAAGGGGTAGAAAAGAGTGAAAAACAGTGGCTTACATAGAATAAGTATAACTATATACACGATGGTAAAAAGGTATAGAGACTGTTATGTCTACGATATTTATCAGATTTTCTCTCATTTGATTTTTTACGAAAAAAATGGAAAATCAATATAATTTTAATAAAATGTGCAAGTCAACAACAATTTATTGTTGCGTCGTCTGAATATCTACGACAGAACTGACAATAACATTTTTTGACGTGACAGTAACCTAACTTATTTTTAATTTTAACAGAATGTCACTAAGATGTCTAAAAACCCTGCAGTGGGACCGCGTGTCACCTAGAATTCTATAAATCGACTCATTTCTATATGACTGGCACAGCGTATTCTAAACATTGTCGCTTCAACGCGACTTTACCTATCGCATGAAATCGAGACGTTGGGACATATGAATGATTTTTCCTCGACACTAACTACTCAAACCAGGTTTAGCCAAATAATGACGTCATGGTTAAGGAGTGGTTAACTTTTCGAATTTTGACAAGCTAGCGCGCATGACATGACATTTTACCAGCTGACTGAGACTGACTTCTTCAGTGAACTACCTATTAATTATATCATTTTCTTCCTCATCCAGCTCTGTTACATTTTGTTGTGGTCTTCTTATATTTAAGAAATCATATAATGAGGACTAACAGGTGGACTAGTGCCACTTTTTATCCTGTTATCGATATATCCAATAAGGAATTTATCATCTATAATAAACAATGTTTGAATCAAAGAATTTTTTATGAATTGTCTCGTTACCTTCACAATCAATAATCCTAAACAACGTTTCATTTACATAAACATTGTATGTATCCATTCATTAATATTTTATAAATAACAGTAAAACCTAATAAAATCCGTAAAACACAGCATTAATGACAACTGACAACATAACTACTCTGAAAACTACCTCAGCCAGATGGTTTGAGAAGTTGGTTAAGTATGACGTCATAGTTTGGAATACGCATCGAGGAAATTTGAATGGTTAACTTTTACGTAACCTGGTTTGAGTGGTTAGCCTCGAGGAAAAATCATTATGGTTATCGCTAGAATATACAACCTAACCTCATTTATTGGTCAAAACTGTCAGAAAAAAATTTCGTGGTACTAAGTTCACATTTTCTTATGTACGCAATATGGGTGTAATCCACGGGGCCAATCACACCAAGAAAATCTCTTTCTTGCATAAATGTAGCTTTTATATTATTTTTGTCTTCATCGTTTCTTGGAAATTGTACATATTACTCAGAAAACGTTTCGATGATGGCAATAGTCACTTGATAAATTGCCTCGGATATACTTTGTCGGACCATGACGACGTTGTAAGCACTCCAAAGAACTTTATTATGCCTGATAATGCCACCGGATTGTTACCCTGGTCCAACTATAGAAGAATCCTATAAAGCACATATTGAGCCATGTATATGTTCAACCTAAATAGATCTTTAAATCTAATATCGTCTATAGAGCAAGGATCACTTTCCTAGCTCATTATCCTTAGTTCCGTATTTGCTAATCGAATATCCTTCAGTCTTTTCTTCTTCTCGACCACCAGATTACGAACCAAATTATCAGGCAACATTTTGCTAAATTTAAACCTACATCAATTTAAGCAAATAAATACTATGATTTTATTATTTTTATATGGATATTTGACAGGATACATTATTCGGACTATGATATAAAAGTTACTAGAATTCACCACAATATAACTAATGTTTTTCTATCGAGTAATATATTACCGAAAATGTATTACCAAAAAATGCAACAGTCGATTTCCAGAGTAGATATCGACAGTAGAAAACTAAGTGTCGAATTCTATGTGACACAGGGTCCCACTGCTGGTGTTTCCACTTATACCTGTAAAAGTTTGAGTCAAACTGGGAGATCTCTACCTACTTGATTTTGACTGATTTTTGAGAGATTACTAGAGTTTCACATTAGAAATTTCAGATGGCGCATATGTCGCTCATAGTAAACTGTAATCACAGATCACACAGGGTGTATTTATAATCTGGTAATGAATAAAGACGAATGCTCGAATATGCAGCTTTACACTGTCCACACAAAATGTGACAAACTCAGCGAGGACTCAAACAATTCTAAACAGCGCCATCTTATAGAATTCTAGTAAGTTCTATTGAACGCAACAAAGTTCGAAACAAAATCGAATCAGTAGACACTCCAGGGTTTTTAGACATCTTAAATGTCACATAAATACGACATTGATGTTTACAAACCGAAATGAAAAGTGAAATGAACGTAACTTGAATGACTAGACTTGGCAACATGGCACTACCGCGCTTTTTTTTGATATTACAGAGAACGGGATCTTAAATATTTTAAAATTAAAAAGGCATTATTTTGAAATATGCTTATTATATAAATAAATATTTAGGAACTATGCTCTTTATTTAACGAGTTTTATATACCATTATGTTAAAATTCCGACCTGTCAATATATCCCATTGTAAGTTTAATTTAATAATAATAAATTTAAAGTTAAAATAAAGTATTTGTGTAATTTTTAGTTCAGTAAATACATTCATTGTAGATACATTACAGGGTAACACTTCTGATGTAAAATCCTTTCATAAAATAAATATCTTTGGATATAAACAATGTCCAAATCTTAAAATAAATTTATTCATTATGCTTCAAAACCACTGGCGTTAAATTTAATCAGCCATTCATGTTTAAAAACTTTATTTTATAAATAGAAAAACTATATTTTAGTTGTTTTTTTATAACTGTGAAGATATATTTTAGATATACAGATCTGGCAAAAAATATACGGGACATAGGGTATTTGAATAAGGAAAAATAAGATGAAACATTGATTCCACCATATTTCCACCTCTCTTAGATAAACAATCTCTTGTAAAGTAATAATCAGCATTCGTCTAAAGTTGCTACACTAAAAGCCGACGTAGATCCGATGCTACGATAAATTATGAATAATTTAAAAAGGCGTATACTAAAATATCTTGTTCTTATTCCTCGCATATCGTTTATTAGGCTTCTTGTTTGTTGCATGAAATACCCTCTGTTCCGCAAAGTTTTGGCCAAATCTATATATTAGTTTCCCCTTTGCATTTTCCTTTCTATTCCTAGACCATAAGAAAAAGGACAACGCTTGTCCTCTCTGGATATCCGACGACCTGGAATTCTGGCCCGAGCCGGCCCCAAAATTCATCCAAATTTCAACCCTCTACAGCGAATTAATAGCCCTCTCTTCCACCGGTCAAATTTACCAATGGAAATGGAACGAACACGAACCGTACAAACATCCAGAAAATCCCAACATCCATCACCCAAAAACCATCCCGTTGGGTCTAACCAGCGAAAAAATAACCCAATTATCCGCGTGTTCCATGCGTTGTTCAGTTGCTACGGAGTCCGGTAAAGTGGCAACGTGGCTGGACGAGTTATTAACACCGGCGGCGAGCAAATTGGAACATGCCGCACAGGCCTACACTGAATTCCAAACGGATAAGATCGTTTCTCTATATACTTGTCCTTTGTATACTGTTGCCAGATTGGACAGTGGCAGTCTCTATTGGTGGTAAGTTCTTTGTTTTATGTATTATATTTTGTGTATCATACTATAAATCATTTAGAGTCAATGTTGAAAATTTAGTTGATGTTTCTAATGCAAAGAAAAATAAAAACTATTTGAGAATACCATTATGAAACTAAAATGCTAAATGTCATTTTTTAACTTTTTAAATTACAATTTAGTAGTAATTAGTTGTAGAATTTTATATGTTTTTGGATTTGTCTGGATATAAGTATATATCAGTATAAACAAATAAATATCTTCTTGAAATAAATAAAATGAAGTCATTCATTCATAAATAAATAAAAGTTGTTCCCTGTACAAATTTACTAATATGAATCAAAATTATAACAGATTTTGTTGAAATCTCTAATTTTCATTGGAATACCTTATTTTAGGGGTGTTCTACCATTTGCTCAAAGAAAACGCCTCTGGGAGAAATATAGGACGAAATGTCGCAAGCAACGTCCATCTAACAATCAATCCGATATAGTGGCAGGTTCGCAGGTTTGCATGAAGAACTGTCCAATGTATCAACCGGGCGCAATTGGTTTTACAGTAGCCAGTGGCGTGCCGAAAGTCGGGCAGCTTCAGAACGCCGCTTGGACTTTAAGCGATACTTGTACGTTTAAAGTCATGAATGTAAATGCTGGTATTGAAAAAAAGTGCGAAGTTGGACCTACGGCCAGTTCACTAGGTAGTTATAGTTTTTTTCCTTAAAATTATTTAATTTTCTGTAAAGAAAATATTGTTTTAGCTAACTTAGGCAGCAAAACTACAATAAATAAGGAAAATACAGATAGATTGGATATGCCCCCTCCTCCTTCTCCTGCTTCTAGTACTTGCAGTGATACTGGCAGTGTTAACAGCCACAGTAAGTATTTAAGATCTCTTGTTTTCTTAAAACGAAACTAAAATAACTTCACGGAAATGGTTTAACACAAATAAATACTAATAATAAACAAGTATTTCATGTTTTCCTTGATTTTTTAGAACGTCAAAAAAGGTCGGTAGTGACCAGTTCTGAGCCCGGTAACGATCAGAAAAAAGACGAAGAGGAATGGTTGTTGCGAGATGTAATTTTTGTCGAAGACGTCAGAAGCGTGCCTACGGGTAGGGTGCTAAAAGTCGATGGTGCTTATGCCGCCGTACGATTCCCGTCTGCTCATTCCAAGGTTTCGTTCGACGTCGATGAAATTTTACAAGATTGTCGGTTGATGAGAAAAGATGAATTACAGGTAAGAAAATTATATTGTCTAATATTAGGTGTAAAATTCGTAAGAACGGATTATTTTTTTGTTTTTCAATTAATTACTGAATTATGTTTATTGATTTCATTTTTTAAGTTTGTTTAAAAGATTAGATCTGTGTCCATGACAAAAACAATTATTACTGCTAATGAAGATAAATTTTGAAAAAAGTACTTGTCGTTTTTATGGTATAAAAAAATCCTTAAATATTCAGATTTTCGTACTATGCCTTTCTCAACTATACTTATATAATTATATTTGTAGTCATGATTTGATCCTAAGTTAAAGGAGAATATTTGCAAACAATCTTTGATACGCGTTTGTTAATTTAAATGTGTAAGCACATAGGTGAATAAACACTATATAAGCAGCATGTATTCAATTACTTTTTTGTTTGCAACCCCATAATAAATATTTTTCTGTTAGGTTATAAAATCTTCGTCAAACTCCCGCGTTCCAGACTGTTTCCAGAGGACTCCAAGACGTATCCAAATTCCAGAAAACGGTGGTCAAATTTTGACGATAGCCGTAGATGGCCAAGGGATACACGCCATAGTTAGAAACGGCACCAAATTGAGTTACGTAATTTACAACATAAGTACAGGCAGAGTCGAGCAAGATAATCAATTTCCTAGCGAAACTGCAGCTTTTATGGGATTGTATCCGTCTTATATCAATCTTACTTGTCCCGGAGAGGTAAGGAATTAAAATAACTAATTAGTTTCATCTATTCTCAAGCAAATATTAAAAAAATATTTTTTTTGAAGAGTTCAGAGTCGATTTTAATCTTACGAGATGGCAATAACACCATCTACCCATTGGCTAAAGACTGTGCAGAGGCTATAAGAGATCCACAGTTCTTGGATTTACCTCCTGTCAAATGTCTGACAGCTGGTACTCTTGCACTGTCTGGTACTGGTACTAACATGAAAAATCAAGTGGCCATCATCGTTTTTACTTTGGAACAGCAACTATTAATGCCAAAAATTTTAAGATGTGACTTAGATGGAGTCCGGCAAGTTCTGGGACAGCTAGACGCCGATTTTAGTAAGTCTTTTAATATTCAAATCATATAGATTTATTTTTTATTTTTATCTTTATAGAAACGCTTAATGTAATGGGAAAGTCGTTTTTAAATGAAAAATGCGATGGAAATAGAAATATTTTTCATGCAGTAGTTAATATGTGTACTCCTACTTCAAACAAGGATCCAGAAACAGGTATTTATTAAAAATAAAGTCATGAAAAATCTGGGCATATACAATTAATTTTTAGACCAACCAACATTTGTTCAAGAAGAAGCAATTCCCAATCCCAATTTACCACCAGAATCGTTTGATGTAGCTTCCGGCGACGAAGACAGTCTTATGAGCTTAGGCAGCAGTGCCGCGAATAAAGGTGGCAGTCATTCCAATCCTTCTTTAGGAAATACTGTTGTAGATCCTTCAGAGAGGAGATCTAACGCCATGCAAATTTTACACTCTCTGTTATATGATTCATCTGCTTTAGAACCTCATTTAATCGAAATGTTATGTGCTAAGTGAGTATATTTACATGTTACTATCTTCATTATTCTATTTCATTATTATTTTAGGGATGCACAGGGTCAAACTCCATTTATGTTAGCCGTATCGTCGCGAAGTTATCCAGCGGCTTTAGAACTTTTCGAGAAAATCGTCAAATTAGGTACTGCACAAGAACGAGATGAAATGATATTCCCTAAAGGTTCGAATGCTGACCATTCTCCTTTACACGTCTTGTGCTGCAATGATACCTGCAGTTTTACCTGGACAGGCGCTGAACACATCAATCAAGACATCTTCGAATGCAGAACATGTGGATTAACAGGTACACTTTGCTGTTGTACAGAGTGTGCCAGAGTTTGCCACAAGGGTCACGATTGTAAATTAAAGAAAACATCCCCGACTGCTTATTGTGATTGCTGGGAAAAATGCAAATGCAAAGCTCTTATAATGGGAAACCAAACAGTTAGATTCGAATTACTTACAAGATTGGTCAAGGAGACCAATTTAGTATGCCAGCCCAATTCAAGGTAAGGGAATTATCGCTAAAAAGTATAATTTCAACTGTCATAAAATCGTCAAAATTGTTGTTTAAATTCATGTTTATCAACCAAATAAATATTTGATGTGTCATACTTATCAAAATTATCATTTAAACTCAGTTACCAAAAAATTTAATAAAAATTAAATGGTTTTTAGGGGAGAAAGTATCCTACTCTTTTTAGTTCAAACTGTTGGACGTCAAAATCAAGAACAAAGACAATTTAGGAATTCGAGATCAAGAACAGCATCTTCAAATTCAAGAAATAAGACTCCTTCATCAGATAGTAGGTATTGGATAGACATTTCTGACGTTTGCCTAATGTAAATTATTTTCAGTTGAATCCGATATGCCGGAACACGACTTGGAACCTCCGAGGTTTAGTCGCAGAGCATTAGAATGCCTGTTAGGTGATTGGAAAGCGGTTAAAAGCATGATAATGTCTGGTGCTTCAAATGAAGCTATGAAGGAAAGTTCTCATGAAGATCAGCCGTATGTTACAGGACAAACCGGTACTACTTTATTGGATAAATTCACTCATTGTTTCTTTGTTAAATGTCAGATGGTGTTGGATGTTCTCTTAGAGACTATTATTAAGGAAATGAAAAATCCTGATTTAAAACAAAGAGTGTCAGCACACTTAGTAGCTAGGAGGTAAATTATTTTAACGAATTTATTTTCAAAGAAATAATAAAAACTTGTTTTTAGATTCGTTAGATCAGTGGTAAGAATCTTTGTGATATTTAGTATTGAAATGGCGCCTAATACGACGAAAAGGCAGCGTTTTGGAAATCAAAATTTACCGTTAAGTAAATGTAAGAGAGTGTTTCAATCCTTATCGAAACTGTCTATTGAAGAATTATGTGAAACAGCAGATTCTTTAATTGCACCAGTGAGATTGGGGGTTGCTAGACCCACAGCTCCGTTTTCTTTGGCAACTTCTCCCAATGACATATTAAATGTGAGTACCTTACTTTTATCTGTTAACTTGTAGATTTGCAATTTTATTGCTTTATAAAATATTCTTTTTTTAGGGTTCTGAAGAACTATTTCTGGTCGATCCTCTGGCACCATCTTCGAGTAATGGCGGTTCTAGAACAGTTAATAATTCGCAATCTTCTGATAATTTCCCGTTTTTGGCTGAAGCAGTTAGAAATGATTTATTGAGCAGAGCTACCAGTGGTGTACTATTAAATGACCTAAATGATGGAGACAGTAAGTTTTCAAGTAATCTGAAATTTTAATAAATGAATGGGGAGTTCAACTTGAAAAATTAGTCCATCTTTTTTTGCATTATTTGAGAAAAAAATGAATTTCTTTTTATGAAAAAATCGTTTTTTTCTTTAATTTACATGAAAAAAATTATATTTAAAAATTACTGCATCTATTCAACTTGTAGTGCACTACGTCACTTATGTGCAATAATATTAACGTGGGCCAGTTTCCCTAAATAAAATTGACGCTTTCAAATATAGATGACGTTTGCTTATAAAGTGTCGTTTGGTCAATATGTTTTTAATTGTGTTTACTTTTACCTTTGTTTACGTATCTTTACAAATACAAATAAACACGAAAAATTATCAACATCAACCAGCTCTACAGAGTACAAACTACAACAGTGACAGTGACAGTGAACTATGCAGTAAGCAGACGCTGACCCCGACCTTTCCCTTAATTAGGAACGCTTGTGCCCAGAACTCATGTACCAAACAGCAAATTATTACCTGATCTCGTTAAAATAGTCGTTTTCTTTATCTAACAGCGGAATCTAATATCTATTTATCTCTCTCGATTTTGAATGCGAATTAACAGTGGATAGGTCCAAGTTTTCATCTTTATCCAATTATCATATAACGGTTTTCTCTATCTTTGTCTGTATAACAGATTTAACAGCTGTAATCCATTCGTATTCTCTTCTTTACACATTTTCAGTTAATGGCTTGACGGTAACTTCATTACACATAAGTGACGTCACGATCGTAATGGCGGCATATTCAAATAATTGGAAATTTGAATTTTTAAATTAATTTATTCAATAATCTAGCTCCATTCACGGTAGATAATTAAACTCAATGGGTTCTATTTGATCAATTCTAACTGTTAATAAAGAAAAAACGTGAGGTTATATTTTTGTTGAATTCCCCATTGGATTTGCAAATTTTAGTCCCTGTTTAAATTGCTCTTTTTATAGGTATGGCCATAGACAATGACGACGATAATGCCTCAGAGCATGAAGATGCACCTGTAGACCGTGAATTACCCATAGCTGTCCGTCAAGCGTCTCTGAACGACAATGAGCCACAGGAAGTCTCTGAGGGGCAGCAAGAAAGCAGATTACCAGGAGAAGAGTCTGATCCTGAGCTCGATCTCCTTGCAGAAACCGAATCTGACAGCGACGATAACCATAGCAACCAGGATGCAGCATCTGCACAGAGATCTGTACAGACTGGAGCCACAGCAGGATCTGATACAGGTAGAGATTTAGTAATACATTTAAGGCCGGTTCTAATATAAGCTTCGGCGCGCTTTACTCTGCTTGACTTCATCGATGCCCTGCCAAGACAAGAGGTCGTATCTACAATTTTAAACATTTTACTTAATAATTATTTTTCTGAATCATTGAATGCCACTAAAATGCAGAATGATTTTGTTATTTTTTTAACCTATATGTAAGTAGTTTAATGTTATATGTATTTATTTTTAATATGGTTAGTGTACTTCTTCCATTTCAGTATGTATTTAGAAATTTGCAGCTATGACTACGAGACTTGGGATTCAGATAAGTCCAAGTATTGTGTTTGCTAAGTCCAAGTGTCATATTTACCAGATACGCTTTTTCAGTGACTCAAAAGAGGTAAGGTGGAAAATAAAGAAAACTAACCAAAACATTAATTGAATTGTATTAACTGTATAAAAGCTAAGGTACTAACTGAACATTCAATTTACAAATAATTATTTTTGTTGTAATTCACCAAGGACGCAAAATCCGTTGTTAATTGCATTTCTTCGTGCTTCATCAAAATGCAACAAACATTTAAAAACACATATGTCTATACATGGTTTCTGAAGTCCGCTTTTAATCTCTTAATCTTCTCTTTTTCTGATTTTCTTTGACCAAAGGACAATTCATGGTTTTTCTTTTTATTTCACGTCCGTTGTTTGTAAGATTCTTTTTTTCACCAAAACTGATAGCACATTCGAGAGTTTCTAATATTATAGTTTCGGCAAATTGCTGCACATTATGTTCCTCCATTATTTTGATGTTCGAAATTATTATAATCTTGGGATTATCTGATTGCTTTTGAAGCACATTCTACTTCTGAACTTATTGCAGTTTCTATACATTGATTAACAATCTCAAAAATTTTTAGAAAAATATTATTCTTATTATTATTGATATGATGAATTTTGCTTTTTTTAACTGTTCGGTTATACATTTTGATTCCAAATAATCCAGATCATTTTCTTTTATTTTTTGACGATATCATTTTTTGTTCTTCTAGTTTTTGGTTTAAGGCCAATGTTACCAGCTTATTTGTTCTTTCCATGACCTACAAATAATTTAAATTTTAAATCACAACAGTAATTGAAAAGTAGTGACCATAATTGAGCTGTAATTAACGCTCTTTAGCAATAAATACTTACTATTTATATGTAAACAATCACTTCTTAATACCCTTAACTAATAACAGTCACACTAACAGCCAGTTCCATAATCAAATTAAAGCTTCCTTTAACTTTAAATGTGTACTTTACAGTAGCACTTTTGTTCCATAATCGATTTTTAAAGGTAATTTTACACAATAGTCGACTTTGGTGTAAAGTCCTGAAATTAGGTCAATTTTGGAAAAAAGTCGACTTTATGTTCTTATTCTAAACTTAAAAACAAAATTAGTTAAATGATCTTTGTGTTTTTGTGCGAACAGGATGAATTTAAATCGTTTGTTGGGCACCAGTTCAAGTTCTTCGTCAGAAAGCGAGAAAGAAAATGAATGGTTTTGAGATGGGGGAAAAATGTGTTCGATCTTGGGCTGTTTTTCTAGTTTTGTTTTTAAATTATTGAACTTTACATTTAGTCAGTCCGATTTGCGGTATTCTGTTGAACCTCCATTAATGTGACTGCCTCGCTGGTCTAAGCAATTACCTGTAACATTTCTACCATAAAGCCACAACTCATAAGAAATAGGCTATTTATAGTACCTTTTCCTATATGGTAATTTTATTTGTTTCTTTATTTTCAAATATATCATGCTCTAAATAAATACCATTTAATAATCTTATTTCACCGTTCTTTGAAAATTCAAAACTTCTCTTCCTTTTAGCTCTACTTTTGTTTGCATCTTAACCCAAATCTATTGTGTCTTCCTATTTTTCACACAAGACACGAACATGTACTTACTAAAAACATATTTCGAAAAAGCTTCATTTACCAAAAGAAGGATTTTACTTTTATTACGGAATCGACCGCACTTTAAGATCAATTTTAAAGCGACTTTAAGATAATGCTCTCTTTTCATAAAGGAACCTTTTGGTGATATACATGGAACCGGCTGTAAAATGATTATACTCACACATTAACTTCACATTCCCATAAACACACTTCAGTCTACATATCTGAGTTTGGTTTCGTTACTCGTTTTACCCCGCTCATGATCTATCTGTTCAGGTACTGACAAAAACTCTGGATGTTACTTCAAATACTCACTTCTAACGGTCCAAATTCTTCAAGTCGAACTCAGCTATAATTTGACTTCTAGAACGGTGTCCATTGTAATACTAGATCTGAATGTTGTATCTACATCAAAATACGTAGATTCGTCTAATAAGTTTAGTATATGGTCATTTTATCTTTGCAAAGCGTAACATTTTGCAGTTACGACTATATTTTATATACGTTTTTTATCGTTTCTTATGCAGATAGACTGATTATCATAAAGTACGCTGAAACTTAACAAAAGTGTAAAAAGCTAAAAATCGCTGGTCTTAGCAGGGCAGATTGAGCATTAATATGTCGCTTATCGTTATCTTTAACTTAATTTACTCAAGTAATCCGAAAAATAAATAAGTAAACTTTTCACATTGCTGGTTTGGCAAAAACTGACGCCCTAACGCTTCGATTCGAAGCCTACACTGATTTTCAGCGAGGAAAATAAAGAATTAATCAGAAAAGTCAATAACACAATTGAGACACTGAGTAAAAATATTGTACAAAACGAAGAGATCGTCTATAGAAAGTGTCTTCTTCCTAGGAATATATATTGACAGGAAACTAGACTGGAAGTCACATATAGGTTTTGTTGCAACAAATATATCTCAGTACTGTTATACACTGCTAATCTCTGAAACTGTAGGCAAGTACCATGATTTTACAAAAACGGTGTATACGCAGTATTTTTAAAATAAAACAAATCAAATATATACGAGGCTTTCATATCTGTAACTGAAAGTACAGATCTTTTCAAAAATTCGGAAACGAAACATCAGTATGACACCAGGCACAAATCTGATTTACAGATGGACCGGTGCAACTTTACATATATACAAAGAAATGTAGAATAGTATCACAAAAATCTATAATCTCTTTCCAAAAATAGTAAAAAATCTCAACAGAAATGAAAAAAAGCAGGTTATAAAAAATTACCTCATTAAGAAAGCATTTTACTCATTCCAAGATTTTATAAATGATAAGGATAAAGACCTTTTATAAATTTAGTTTCTCAGTTGCAGATGTGTAATTCAATTTTGTTCAAAATTAAAAACTGTTAGTCTTATAATTTTAACTGGTCTTTAGTGGTTAAGTACATAAATTGGTGATCTTTAAATTTTTATATCTTTGTAACTATTATAACTTCAAAATTTTAATTTAATATGTATCAAGATACGAAATTAACAACGTAGTCAATTGAACCAAAAAGGTGAAAATTGACATTGTTCCACGCCACTCGTGGCTTATTGTAAAAATCTTACTGGAATAAATGAAGATTTATCTATCTATATGTGCATTTTACTGGCATTTTTATGCTTTGTCGCGACGCCACGTGAAGCCAACCGAAATATGAGAGCCGGCCTTTATGCTCAAATTAGTTCAGATAATTTTACTTTTCCTAGTGTAGCTTTAGAGATTTGTAATTTAATGTAATTAAAAGATTTTTTTTAAAAATCAGGAGGTATGTTGCTATTTCCTGAAGATGAAAGTGGTGATTCTACACAGCAAGAAGAAGAAGAAAGTGAAGCAGGTGAAACTGATGAACAAGACACTGAAGATTATAGCTTAACCGATGAACAACTAGAAAGAAGAAGGTAAGAAATTGAATTTGTAGTTTTTGAATGAAAATAATAATAATTAATTTACTAGTAATGCTGCTGGTCATGGCCAAAGAACGAACTTGGCTCCGCAAAACATGCAATGGGCAATACGTTCGAGAGAAGCTGGTAGATCTCAAGGTGTACGTCTACCAAACGGTTCTAACTTGGTGTTTATAGATCCTAGTTCCCTTCGGAGATCAGCCACGGGAAGTACTACGGTAGCGGCCAGTTCTGAACCCATCACTATGGCGACCACAGCCAGTTGCCTAGCCAGAGCTTTCGGTAAGTTAATTGCTGTTGTACTTTAGGTAAATTTTACGTCAAAAATGCGTTTTTAGGAATCGTTATTAGACAAATCTCAGATTTATTATCGTTAATACCGGATATCAATCAAATTTTGACCACCTCTTCTGCCAACATGGAAGTAACACAGGATGATATCTATAATGTGCAGGTAATTAAATATGCTTTTTCAATTTTTTTCAGAAAATTTTATCGAGAATTAACATCTATATTATATTAAATTAAATTAAATCATTCTTCAACAAAATTGAAAAAACTCTCAAATATATAACTTTTTTAGGTTCTTTCGAATGGCTTAGGACTCCTAATATATTTACAATAATTACAATATTTCTATTATTTTCTAGATTTACTTGGAATTTCGATTGAAACCGACATGGGAATGGCTATTGACCGTCATGGATGCTACTGAGGCTCAGTTAAAATTCGGAGCTTCCCTTACAAATTCGCTGGATCTGACTCCTGGACAATCATTAAACACTGGAACAACCACTGGGACGGGAGGTGGGCGTCGCAATATGCTGGCTTCATTAGGTGTTTTGGCTTTTTGGTTATTTTTCTAAATGCTGCCGATTTAACCTCACTTCTACCTTATTTCTCACCTATATTTTGTTTTTAACTAACTCGTCTCTATAAGTGAAAATTCCTATTTTTTATGGAAATCAGATTTTTAATTATATTGTTTCTGTAGGTAGATTTGAATGATAAAATCAATTTTATTTGCTTTTATAGCCATACTAACTTGTTTGTATTTTCTTATACAGTATGGATCATTTTTAAATTTATTAAACATTTTTTGCACTATCAATCTTTGTTTTTCAGGGATATAATAATAAAACATGTCATTAGTGCACGGAAGTATGTAGGCTGTAGAGGTATTTTTACAGCTAACTCTAAAAAAATATGTACATATTAATTTAATTATAAAAATACTTTAAATAATAACACATTTAAATTTAGACAAGAAAATAAAGAGGGAAAATAAATTAAGTATTTTATCTTTTTTTTTTCTTTGGTGAATTGTGAAAATTGGTCCATACAGAGTAAGATATCAATACTCATTTGTATGTATATGTAATTTATTTAAAAAATTTCAGTAGCTTCTAGTTCTACAAGTAACATCAGGACTCATAGAACTCACACAGTAACAGGCGGTTCGGGGAGTTCTTCAAATAACAGAATCGTTGGTTTTACCACCAATGTAGAAAGCGGAAGAGCAAGACCAGATAGAGAGAGTAAGAATTTTTTCATATCTGATTTTTTACTATGTTATAAAATAATTAATATTTTAATTGTTAGTTTATTTGAAACTTTCCACAATTTTTTTTTTTCAATTAATTTATAGGTGGCGATGCACACGCGGCCCGAAGAGAATTTTTATTATACTGCTTGTCTCTCATGAGAGCTCACAACAATGAACATCTCGATTCTTTGCCAGTGCTTGATGTTTCGGCCCTTAAGCACGTCGCTTACGTTTTCGACGCTCTCATCTATTACATGAGATCTGGAAATTCAGAGGGTGGAGATACGGAGGCCAGAAGGGAAGGATTACCGTTACCCACATGGAACGATCAAGTAATAATAATTCTATATTTTTTTATAGGACAATTTAATATGCGAGCACTGACTAAATATAGGTTTTTTTTTTAAATTGTTTACAATCCACTAACTTATTTTTATAATCAGGAGGCTAATTAGTAATCGTGATGAGACTTTTCCACTGAGCAGACCTCAATATTCACGGAAATAACAAAAGATCTCAATAAAATATTATTTCGTCGCAATACATTTTAAAATAGAATTCATACAAAATACACTAATTGATTATTTTGTGTTCAACATTTGGTTAATTATCCATATGGTTATATTCATGTTCGTATTCATTAAATGTGATCCAATACGTACATGATTTCTTTATTGCCCGTGTCACTGTCAGTTTTATTATGCGTCACTGTTGGTTAATGGCAAGTGGTACAAGCTGAAGTTTAAAAAATCTGAAAGTAATCGAAAAGCGTGAGATTGTGTACAATGTATGTATAAAATCGGTATAAAAATGTATTGAGAATTTTTATAAGGAATGCATGGTTGACTGTTTAGCACAATGTGCATAGTATCTATAGAAATACATATTTAATTCCGATATTATATAAGGCGCAATTAATGTCAATTTTCTTCCTTCCAAAGATTATCTAAACAATTAAAAGAAAGATTAGGAATTTTTTAGGTTATTAATTTCGTGGCTTTAAAAAATACTTAATAAATTAATAATATAATTTCTATTTAAAAATAAGAAATAGGGGTTTTTAACTATTTTTATTAGTTTCCTTTAAAATCACTGCAGAAATATTTAAAATAAATAATAATAAAAATCAAGTTATTAATATCATGGAGACATAAAAAACATAAAAAATTGGGTTTATCTTGATCTCGGTTTTTCCTAAAAAACGCGTTTTTTAGGATGAAAATGAAAACGAAGAACCAGAAGAAGACATCGCTGTTGCCATGGAAACGGAATCTTTAGATGACCAAGATGTGTCAAGTTTAACCAACAATATTTCCAACAATCTAAATACTTCCATACAAAACGGCAGTGGAAAAGGCAGAAAACATTCTTTTTTCCAGGTACAAAGTAGCAAAATTAGAAAAAATCTAAAAATATTAAAATTTATGTTTTCAGAGATCTGAATCGACTTTGTGCTTGGGTTGCCCTCCCCCAGATCCCTTCGATACGCCAATGTCCGAGGCACTGCCTCTTGCCGATCAACCGCATCTCCTTCAACCCAACGCTAGACGCGAAGACCTGTTCGGAATCCCAAAACAACCGATTACTCTCACATCTACCGGTAATACTTCTGGGAATCCCCTTGAATGTCTGCCTACGAAACTCAGTTTATCTACACGTACCACAGACTTTGCCATGAGCCAACCAGCGAGGGCAAATCATCCCATTTTGGGAAATCTGAATGTTATGGGGCCTAATCCGTTGGTTTATCCACAGAACTATCAACTCGAAGAGGAGAATAAGATTTACAAGGACGCTTCCACTTTAGCTAATGTTTCTACTGATGTTCCAAAAACAAATGAAGGTGAAAATTGACTTTTTTTAATTAATTTTTAGGAAGAAGAAAGTGTATTGAACCTTACCGCCACTGGCTCATTTATTAAACATATCTCAGTTCTTTTCTTAGATTTTAGAGATCTGAAATTAGTTATTAAGATATGATTAGTAAACTGCTTGTTTAGTCTACTTATATTTTTTTTAATAAACAATCTACTTTTTTAGGTGAAATGGTCACAGAAAGACCACAAGACCTTTCCAGATCTAGAGAAACACTGGTAGACATCTTTTCTTCTACATCCAACGAAAATTTCACTATTTCTAGGCCGCAAATTATCGTTTCTCCACGAAAATCTGAAAATCTTCCTCTAGAGTCGGTAATTACTTCAAACATATCAATTCTTTGTGGTTTTATTATTATTATTATTTATTTTTTAGCTGGCTTCTGTTAGCTCTGTACCAGTTTTGGACCATGCTCAAGAAATTTACAGTCCAAGTATTGTCAGTGAAGATATAACTGACACTTCTATTGCTTCAACTAGTTCTAGGAGTCCTAGTAAGAGCGTAATTGTTCGTGCTAGATCTTCTAATGTAAGTATATTTTTGGAGTTGCTACGATTTTTCCCAGTAGTTTTAAGCACACTGGAAGTTCAATACGTACATAAAAGATATGTCTATAATTTATGTATCACTATACTTCCTATACAATAACAGTGTTCTCTGATGACCTCAGTTGGATGAAGTTTTGGACTGAGGACAGATACGGAACCGACAATATTAATTCTGTACTTTTATCGACCATTCTTATAAAATTTTTGAATGTTTTAAATTTTTATAGAGCCAAAAACCTTGCGAATCGGACATCCTAATGTCTCCAATGGACATCCCACAGCCGGAAACTTTAGAAAATCAAGAAATATCTGCCAACGTAACTGTCATAACGACGCCAGTAAATAATGAAATTCCAAGACCAACTTTTGGACAATCCGTATCACACGATTTACTGTTAGGAAGATGGAGACTGACTTTGGATCTTTTCGGAAGAGTTTTTATGGAAGATGTAGGATTAGAACCAGGTTCAATAGTTTCAGAATTAGGAGGATTCCCAGTTAAGGAAGCCAAGTTCAGAAGAGACATGGAGAAATTGAGGAATAACCAACAGAGGGATCTGACATTGTCTAAGGTATGATGATCAAATATGTTTATTAAACAAAGAAAATTGTTGACAAGCAATTCGTTTTAGGTGGAAAGAGACAGAACTCAACTTCTAATTCAAACTTTTAAAGAACTCAACACTCAGTACAACAGCTACAATCGGCGCACTTCAACAACGTCTCCCCCGTTGGCCGTCAATCGCGTCAAAGTGACTTTCAAAGATGAGCCGGGAGAGGGTAGTGGTGTCGCTAGAAGCTTCTACACAGCTATCGCGGAAGCCATTTTGTTGAATGAGAATTTACCGAACTTGGAATCGGCCCAGGTTGATAATAAGTATTCGCAGTATAGTGTCCTGCAGAGGCTAAGAAGAGATAGAGATGTTTTGAGGAGGACTGTACCGCCGAGAAATTGGAGTAAAACTAGGTGGGTGTCATTTATGTTTAATTTAATTAATTTAGGCAAGACAAAGTGTAATGACTAATAGGTCTAAAATAAAAATGAAAAAAGATCATTAAATCTTAAAATATTCTTCAAAAAAAACTGATTCTTTTTTCTAGGGATCACCACCGCAGAACTATGAGCGCAGAAGCAAGACAATTCGTTCCAATGGACAACGTCCACCATTCCGACGCTCCATCAATGCCAGACATTTCCAACGTTGCCAATAATCAACAACCGGGAAATAACACGACTCAACCAAGTGCTACCACCAGAAACGAACATCTGACAACACAGCAACAACATTTAGGAGACAGACTTTATCCCAAGGTAATGAATATTACAGGTCAATAAAACTTACCAAAAAAATTGTATTTTTGTTTGTAGGTGTACAATTTGCACCCATTCTTCGCTGGTAGGATAACAGGCATGCTTTTAGAACTCTCTCCAGCTCAACTATTGCTGTTACTGGCTACCGAGGATTCCCTTAGGAGTAAAGTTCAGGAAGCTGTAGAAATGATTTTGGCTCATACACATTCCCAGTCTGAGTTGACTTCTGAAGCCATTTTAGGTAAGAACAGTGGATTGGACTTACAGTTTGCTTTTGGTAACTAGAATTTTACTTTATATTTACAGAAGAAACGTTACAAGATGAAGAAGATGTAGCACCTTTGTTTTACTGTCCTGGAAAAAGAGGCTTTTACGCCCCCAGACAAGGAAAAGCCACGTTTGAAAGGATTAACGCTTTTAGAAATGTTGGAAGGTAAGTTACTAAACTTTTTATCCTGTTTGAAAAATAATGTCTCTTATATAAATGTATTTTAATTTTTTTTAGATTGTTGGGTTTATGTTTGTTGCAAAATGAATTATGCCCTATATTCCTGACAAGACACGTACTCAAGTCAATATTAAGTAGACCAATCAAATTCCACGATCTTGCCTTTTTCGACCCAGTAGTGTATGAATCCATGAGACAATTAGTCGTAGACGCTGAAACTAAGGATAGCAACAGTTTGTTTTCAGCACTTGAACTCAATTTTACGTAAGTTTTTAAAGCTTTCATTAAGAATTTTAAATGTTATTGTTCACGATCCATTTATTATATTTTGCATTTGTAATTATTTCTTTGATTCGCTTTTAGCATCGATTTGTGTCCCGAAGAAGGAGGCGGAACCATAGAACTCATTCCAGGAGGGAAAGATATGGAAGTGACCTCCAGTAACGTTTATGACTATGTTAGAAAATATGCGAATTACAGAATGGTTAAAGTACAAGAGAAAGCTATAGAAGTAAGTAAAACTTATATATAACAATAAATTAGATTATTAATTTTATTTGAATTCTTATAGAGTATAAGAATGGGAGTATTTGATGTCCTTCCTGAAGGTTCTTTAGATGGTTTGACAGCTGAAGATTTGAGACTTTTACTAAATGGAGTTGGTGACATTAACGTTGCAGTTTTGATTTCCTACACTTCATTCAATGACGAATCAGGAGAGAGCAGTGATAGGCTTGTAAAATTTAAGAGATGGCTCTGGTCTATCGTAGAGAAAATGACACATATTGAACGTCAAGACTTGGCAAGTGAATCAATTCACAATGAGAAAATGTCATATTTAATAATATTTTTTTTAGGTCTATTTTTGGACTGGATCTCCAGCTCTACCTGCTAGTGAAGATGGTTTTCAACCAATGCCCTCAGTGACGATTCGTCCAGCAGATGATGCCCATCTTCCTACTGCCAACACTTGCATCTCAAGACTCTATATTCCTCTTTACAGCAGTAGAACCGTTCTAAGACAAAAATTACTGCTGGCTATAAAAACGAAAAATTTCGGATTCGTCTAAACACAATTTTGGATTTCCAAAGAAGATATTTCAATTTCTCGGAAGTGACTGTTTAATCAAAACTTCGTCTTTATTGATAGAGTTGTTTCGTGAGATTCACGAATTCTTTTTTTTTTGAAATTGTATTTATTTAAGATTTGTATATAGGTCGAATACAGTGGCACACAATGTGAAATTTGTTTTATTGTTTTAGATTGTGAATGTTGGTTAAGTTTTGTTATTTTTGTACACCGATTTGTGCCAATAAAATAAAAAATCAACATGTGATTAGTTCTTTAAGATTTCAGTAGCGATAAAGAAAAAAGATAGAAAACCAGGTAAGTCACGATCTTCCATGAAAACAAAAAATAATATCGGGTCAAAATTAAGCAGTTAATAATAATAACAATAGTCTTTATTCAGCAGTTTCGCAGTTATAGGGTAAAATCAATACAAAGAGAAAATGAAGTACTGTACATAAAAAGTAACTAAATATGAATTATTACAAATTGAATTAAATAACTTTTTTAAAACAATTAATTTCATGTGACCCAATTGATAAAAAAATGCTAGTAAGGTATAGTCTTTCTTTTTCTTTAATTTAAGAGATTGAATGACGTAAATAGCTGTGGGGAATAATTTAAAAGATTAACTGTCAGTAGATAGAACGTTCATTTACTTTAACGGTTCTGTAACTAATGACAATGACGTTTAGATTGTGACAATTGTACAAGAAATCAACTTGTAAAGTTTTATTCTAAACGTCATTGCCTTTACTTATTCAATTTTTGAAGTTAATGGACGTTCTATCTACTGACAGTAAATGTATTGAAGATGAATTTTAAGTTACTAAACTTCGAAAATAACAAGTGAAAAACGGCAATAAGTATATACTTAATATACTACAGTATATATGGTATAAGTAGTGGGAAAGTAAAAATAGGTCAAAGATTAATATTTTTGGGGTTTTTAACGATTCTGAATCGGTTGCCGTTGTCCGTTCTCTATCTCACCGTTCTCGAGTTGAATCAGCTAACAGACGGACGGACAAAACCGTTTTATATCAGATTTTTTTCTTAGAAAACCAAAAATGGCAATACACCTTGATCTAAATATTAAACTGGATGTTTTATATTTAGTTCTAAATAGTGGGAGGGTGAGTACAAATAATGAAGCATCATAAAATTGATATTCCTTTCAGGTCATTATTCTTTGTGTCTCTCCTATTATTCAGTTTGGTTGATTTTTAGAGCAGGTGAAGACAAACTGAAGTGGACAAGTTGAAGTGTTCAAAAAGAATCTTGTGTTCTCCGTCGGATAATATCCGTTTGGCGACTGCAGACTTTTCTGTTTGTCCTAAACGACAGCTGTTATTTGTGTTATTTTTTTTTTCAATGATTAGTCAAGCTTTTTAATTTTTAACGTAAGTAAATTGTTAATAACAAAGTGAAAAATAACAATTTTTTAATTTTTCCACGAGATATTTGCAAAAAAACCAAACCCCTTTTTTTCGATTAATTGTTTACAACTTTTGCAAGCGGCTCTTGAATTTTTCCAAAAATCATCTACACCCTATTCCGAATCGAATGACACCACGTTCATATTTTTCGGAGACTGAGAAAAAAGTTTGACCCAAGAAGCACTTGTTGACTAGACTAAAGTCGGCAAGCCATCGACGAGCCTCTCGTACCGAAAGCATTACATTTTTTTTATATAAAAAAAAATACATTTTTCTATAAGGTATATTGTATATACATAGGAGATAAATATTTTTATTGATACATCACCCGAGACATCTGGTTCTGTCATTTCAACATTTCAGATAAATAAAAATACACCTCAAGGTTTATGCCAACGGCTTTGTGAGTATAAATAAGAATTCTATCGCCGCCTAGTGACGGCAGAACGAATGAAAAGAAAGTGTAGAGCCACAGCAAAGTAAATAATGTTACTATGCTGTGGTAGAGCTGAGCCGCTCACTTACCAGACGTGAGCCAAACGATGAACGTCCGAATCCGCCGTCTGGCAAACCCCTTGCTGACCGTATTCGACCCGAAATACGATGTCCTATTCCGTATCCAGTTAGCCGAGAGAATGCCGTTGTCGAATAAATAAGGATCGGCGAGTCATAAATGGACCATGGAAAGCCCAAATCATGGCTATTTAGCCGACAGAGTACCGTATCTGCCGGCAATTGCAATGTGTATGCTCATTTATGAACTTTTGTAAATAAAAGACGAGATTAACATAGATAAGTTTGAACAAATTAATCATGAATCACTATTCACTAAAATTCACTTATTTTCTTAATAATAGAATTAAATTTATGACTTATTGGGTTGTGTTTATGTGCAGTTGAAGTGAAAATTGAAAAATGCTGAGCAAAAATTTGCTACCTGCGTATAAAAACATGTGTTCCCGGCAAACACATAATAGCCAACCCGGCAACGGCCAGGAACGGCTTTCCTGGACGTATTCGGCCCGCACACGGCTGCCAGCGCAGCTTGTTAGTAGGGCATGTCCGCTTGGCCGAAGGGTGGGCAGAGACGCAGAGAGCCGACTCTCACCGGCGGTAAGCCATCGACGGACGAACCTCTCGCTTACCGAAAGCATTACATTTTTATTTTTCATATAAAAAAAACATTTTCCGTATATGTGTATTTTGTGTATACATAGGAGAAAAACATTTTTGTTTATTCACCCGATACAGCTGTTTCTGTCATTTCAGGATTTCAGATAAATAAACAAAAATACACCCCAAAGTTCATGCCAACGGCTATGTGAGTATATAAATGAGAATTCTACCGCCGTATAGTGGTGATAAAGATAGAGGCGCGAATCTGCCGTCCGGCAAATCGTTTTGCTCACCGTATTTCGTCAGATGCCTCTTATCCAGTTTGTAAGTAGGTTGCCCATACAGAATTACGTTGTCGCCCAAATCATGGTTATTTAGCCGTCGTACCGTATGTGCCGGTTAGCGTTTGCTTTGCTGGGTTGTATCGGAAATGCTTTTGATTTGACTCTGGTTGTGTCTATTTTCCCATATAACACATATATCCCTAATAGCACAAAGTAGTCCTTCGGATCTTATGGGCATCCGTAGAACATCATTTTCTTATACAGTGGACGTTCGATGGACATCTGAGGGACTCATTAATGTCAAAACTTTGTAATGAATTCGACCTCCACCGAGAACATCCACTGGATATCCTCTTGGGACCATAACTAGATATCACTATGGGCATTCGCAGAAGTGATTTTTTTGTTATTTCCACCAGTTCAATTGTAATTGTGGACTTTTTATTTCAACACTCGCTCGTGTTGGAAACTTCATCTACATGAATAATATAGCCACCGTTCATGCACACTCGTTGAAGAATGTACTATTAAAGATCTCATCGGTTCTTATTACCCGGGCTTCTTTGTAGTCTGCACTGAGTTAGCTCGGAGCAGACTCACTAAGATGTTTTAAATCGCGATATACCATCGTGGCGTCTAAGAAGCACCAGTGCAAGTGTCCATCATCTTTCAGACGGAATTTTACTTTTGGTGCAACGGATCGCGTTTGACCCTATTCTAAGAAAGGTCGCGGTATTTAATGTATTGACGGTACATTTTGATTTTAGCTATTTACCGGTCGCGATATTTTTTAGTGACGGATTTTTAGGGGGAATCTGATTATAATAATTATTTTTAAAATGTGAGGATGAAATTTCTATTAATGGAGTTATTATTATTAAGTAAAAATAATAAGACCGGGAAATTAAAAATATTGGTAAATTAGTAATTTTCTTACAAACTCACATGAAAATCAAACAATCATAAACAAACAGTCAACAGTCCGAATGGCGGGCGAGAGTAAAATGCACGAAATGGGCCCTCTGTGAAATCGCGAGAAGTTTAAATCATAGTTCTTGAGTGAAATTGTACTCGTTTCATTGGCCTTTAAGTAGCACTAGTACTGCTCTACGATGGAATGAAGAAAGTCTGACTAGGATACTGCATGCAAACTAAGTTGAAAATTATAATTCAATCTCTAAAGGTGAGTTCCGAATAACGTTCATACAAGGCATGTTCTTTTAGGGCTTAGAGCGTCCTTTTTGAGAGAATGTTTTATATTGTCCGTTTGATAACGCTTGTTGGAGACTCAGGGAACAAAGATGTCCTAAAGATAGCTCGGAGAGCCTACGCGATTGTGACAACTTTTGTAACTTTTCTGAGAGGTTATCGAGAGGTCTATATATCTCCTCCAAATGTCCGGAATATTCTAAGCGAGGTCTTAGCGATATCTCACGTGGAAATTCTTGAACAATACACTCTGGCGAGTTCTCTGCGAAATCTTGTGGCCAGTTCTCTACGAAATATTGTGGCGAGTACTTTGGGAAATTCTCATTTACTGATCATGTCCAGGTCTCTGTGAGCTCACATGAAAGCGAACTGTGTGATCATCGCAGTCAGTGTCTCTGGCGAGTTTTGTGGGAAATTCGCATATACAGGGTGTTTCATTGGGGAAGTGACATACGACTGTAGATAGGGGACACCTAGGCGATCTCAAAATCCCCATACTTAATGGGTCTAACTACTTTAATAACCAAGATATAGGGTGTTTTATCTATTTTGCCAATTTCTTGTATGGTTCATAACTTTCTAACCACACTGTATATTTTCATGTTATTTGGCGGGCATGTTTTGTTTAAAGTGTCCAATCGATCAATAAATTTACAATAAAATAAATCGGGGTCCGGATTAAAAAAATATTACAAAATATTCCGACCCGAAAACAACACCCTGTATATCAGATTTTTCTACAATAGATTCTGTATTTGCAAAGAGCACGAAAAAATGAATTTAGTGAAATTTTGAGTTCGAATTCTGAAATGGTGTGAAATTGTGAGAGCCCAAAATTGAAACTAATTTAATTTTAATGTGATTTAGTTTTAATGAAGACTAGTTAACCTAAATTCTTATAATTTTAATTTTTTAAGTATTTTTTTATTATTTGCGATAAATAATCCACAAAAAAACATTCATCTTTGACGTTATTTTAAATTTTCATAAATAGAGAATTTTAAAAGTTAACTTACCAATTTATGCTTTATTAAAATGGTTATTATTGGTATTATTAAAAAAAAATATCATTTAATTTTGAAAATAATTTGTAATGTTATAATAGAATGTTGGAATTTAATAATATTTAAAGTTGATTGAAGTTATTTGGTATATAAATTTAAATATTATGGGAAGAATACAATATACCAACACTTTGTGGAGGAGAAAGAAATCTTATTGTTTTTATTTTACAAGGCAAATTATTTAATAAATTTGAAAACATAGCAACTGTGATTAATTTGGTTTAAATTGTGGTAAGAAAGCTATTTTTTTAGAAAATTGAATTAAAGGGATGAAGAAATCCTATTAGACTATTGAATACGTTTTGAGTAGGACAATTGCGTTCCAGAGTTTTTGTGGTTAAATACGTTAGTTTAGCACCTAAATGTCATAAAATTAAAAGTGGCTCCTTTTTCGCCGGTGCGTGTTTGAAAGTCAATCGAAATTACCCATTTTCAGTTTTTTTCAAAATAACTCGAAAAAAAACCTACATTCAAAATTTTTACAAGAATACTTTTTGTTTTTTAATTTATTTTACTGTTTTTAATAATTGACAAACAACTAAAAATTGACGAAAAATCACTTTTTTTGGCATCCTATGTATGAAAATGTTCAGATAAAAGAAAGGTCTTGAAAACACTAAGATCGATTCAATTATTTTTAGCACTAAAAATAGTTTTAAACAAAATTTAAAAAGATAAAATAGGTGGGAAATTTGTTTTTCTACAAAAATGTATTCATGTAAAAATCTCGAATTCTGCCTCAAATGAGATTTTGGTTCCAGTATTTCAAATTCATAAAATATTGTACTCTGGTTATTGAAGTTCTCTCCGTGTTTAAGGTTTAAGATACGTACGGGATAATTTTTAGGACCTCGCAATAAGAATTTATTATTTAGGATATGTTCGGGATAAAGTTAGGAACTCGCAAAAAGATGGAACATGGCAAATGAAATATGAAGTCTCGCAAGATTTTACCTTTGAACACCAGTGAGAATTTCGCATGGTTACAGTACATAGCGATCACCTCTAGACCTGCTCGCAATAGGAGTTCGCATAAAATCCTAATTGTATCCTCTCAGAGTTATCACGGAGATGTATGTGTTACCTGGGGAATTCACCTCGGACTTTGTTTTCGAAGTCCATCGAGTGAGGACCACTCTTAGGTGTCTTTCCCGGACATCATTTTGAACATGCTTAGCAAAATCTGAAGGTTCTTTTTAGTATGTCAATTTTTCTCTTATAGCAAAGATTGTTTTCATTGATAATGCGAGAAATATCTTGTATATTTATAGCATGTAATGCTTATTTTGCGCTTTTCAGTTGAACATCCCCTTGCAAAAAAGTTGACAATTATTTAGAATACGAAAAATATATGTTTTTTCTCAAAGAATTAGACATATCATCATCAACTGAGATATCTATAGATATCAGTTATCATTTTTTAAACTGTAGTCTACAATGTTATGCTGGGTACGCATATGAGCACGAACCAGAATGAGGCAACCCGATGTCTACGTCCGAACTATAGGCGTGCGAATTTGTTTGAATCCGTATGCATGCGGCTTCGCCCCGATCCGTTTCTTGGCGGTACATTAAAGTGAGGCACGTGCTCGTTGTGAGCACAAAATTATAAAATACGAAGTGCGTTCGCCACCAGAATCTGAATCGGCCATATTTTAAAGAGACTGAAAAAACAAGAATGCTCGCCACATTTGTTGGATCGATGTCATACAACGCCTCGTGCGTCCACTAGTCAGGAACCCGAACTTCCCGTATCCGAGCAAATGGTTCGTCCTCGGGTTGCCTCATTCAAGTTCGTGCTCATATGCGTACCCAACTTTACGTGAACCCCTGTTAATCTGCAATATCTTTGACCAGATTCTTATATTTCTGTACGGTCTATAATCATCGTACGTCACTCACCTCGGGTTTTCTGCTACGGTCATACTTTGTGCTTCGGTATTTCCAAGGCTGGTTGATACTATAACGACTGACTGACCGAAACCGAAAGATCAGCATGGGTCATCAACAAATCAACTTTTAAACTTGTTTAGGTTTAATGTTTTCTTTCAGTTTCGATTAGAATTTATTTGTATTTGGTGTTATTTAGTATTAACTTGTAATCTCCAGCAGTGTCACTTGGTCGAAATGGGCGAAAATTGTTTTCGAATTTTTGTGTTGATTTTTGGATTGGTTTCTGTCGTTTTTGCACGTAAGTATTTTATTGTCGATTGAAATTTAAGGACATGTTAATTAAAGTGTAATTACTATTATTGCTATCTATGTAATAAATATATTTTTTATTGTCCTAACAAAATGGGTGCAAAAATAACTAAATTAACTGCTATATATTATTGATAATTGTAATACCCATCTTCACTTTTATCAGTCTATAGAAAAATAAACTGATTGGTACATTATTTCAAAAATATTGATTAAATTATTTTTATAAAACTGTTGGGTCATTTTTTTGTTGGTTAAAATGCCCTTATATTTGTTTTTGAACTTTTTTAAATTTTTCAGAAAATAAATTAATGTTTTTACTTTATATTACCATAATTGTTTTTTTATTTATATAATCAAATTACCCCTTTTACAAATCGGCTAGAGGTCAACCAATATATTTATATTTAAATCTACAAAAGAAGTGATAAAAAAAACATATGCTTAAAGCTTTCTCAAAAACTGTTAAATCTGTATTAACAAGACAATAACAATAGCGATAAGGGAAATCCCCAACTAATTAACTGGAGACGAGTCTTGCAATCTATTTAATATTCAATTATTTAAATATTATTTATGCCATATTACATTTTAATTAACATGATTAACATGAAACAACCAACATTCCGGTTTTGAGAAAATTGCAAGAAATGCATTATTCAAAAGTTATAGACCATTCGGATTCGTAAGAACCGATCGGACTACCTGCCATAAAATAAACTTTATTTTGTGACAATGGGTACGTTCAGCCGACGTCAACAGTTGAGTAGGCGAACGCGTAGAGCCTTTCCGCTGAGTTCTTGCTGAAACTTGGCAGCAATTATATATTTCTCGAAGCGGAATTGATTTGCGCTGTCCAAACTAAACGTATGCTGACACATGCGCTGAATTGAAAATTACACGTAACGGGGTTGTTTTACCCACCTCAAATGTTCCTCTAGACATTCTGAAATGATTATGGAAATCATCTGGTATATAATTTTGGGATCACGCATTCTTAAAATAATGTTCATTTCTAAAGGGGTTTACTCTGGCCGGTTTCAACAGGCTGAAATAAAATAATTAACGGCAGCTCCAATCGGCTTAAAATTAATTTCGTCGTCTAATAATTTTACAATCATCAACCTCTGAACATCGTCCATTACAGATTGGATAATAATACAAGACGGCTTTTTTAACAGGAATATAATAATAATAATTATAAAAACCATGTAACAAATAATCCTGTACAAAGTAATTGAGGTTCTATTTTGTTCTAGTGGCAGATATAACGTCAGCTATCACAAAAACGAATTCGAACTCTGCATTACGTTCAGCAGTTTACGATCTGCTTAACCAAGTTAGCACCCTTAGACTATTTACTATTAGACATCAATTTTACATCCTTCTCTTGAAGTCAATATCGAAGTTAAGTTGGTTTGTATATAAACACTAAACAAACAGTATCGCTAGTAACTTTTCGAATCTTTTCGTAAATGTTTGAGTTTTATTAAGTTATTTAAATTGTAAAGGATACTTGTGATAAGTTCCATGGGTATACGCCACTTCTATTGACGATATTGATGTTTGTAAACACTTCCCACACGCACCGGATACTAAGATGTCTAAAAAGCTTGGTGTATCTACTGATTCGATTTTGTTTCGAACTTTTTGGGAGTACCACCAGTTGCGTTCAATATAACTTACCAGAATTCTGTAAGATGGCGCTGTTTAGAATTGTTTGAGTCCTCGCTGAGTTTGTCACATTTTGTGTGGACAGTGTGAAGCTGCAGATTCGTCTGTATTCATTACCAGATTATAAATACACCCTGTGTGATCTCTGATGACAGTTTACGATGAGCGATATATGCTCCATCTGAAATTTCTAATGTGAAACTCTAGTAATTTCTTAAAAATCAGTTAAAATCAAGTAGGTAGAGATCTCCCAGTTTGACCCAAACTTTTACAGGTATAAGTGGAAACACCAGGGTTTTTAGACATCTTACCCCGCACTATGATAGCACCATGAGAAATGTCATGAGAAAGAGTCAATAAAATATTACGGTCTAGGACGTTTCGGCGCGACCGTGACGGCGCGAGCTGTTTCGGCGCGGATCCGATTCGGCGCGAGCCCGTTTTGGCGCGAAATAATCTTTTAATATCCATGGTGTAAATTTTAATAAAATAAAACAATTCCATTTGATTGTTTCAATTTAAATCTTTTATTAAAACAAAATAAAAGTACAAAAAAATTATAATATCTATAATTCAATTATTTATGGATTCATTACATATAATTAGGTGATAATCCCCCTAAATAATCAAGGAAGTTTCTGTTGGCAAGATCAGTAACAATCGTTTTAATGCGTTTGTCTGCATCTCTATACTTTTTTCATTTCTTTGGAGGTTCGTGTCCTGCTACAAGTCGTTCCTAGAATATGTCTTTCCCCTTTTGCACTTTTTTGAGATCGTCAATAAATTTCCACAATATTGGGTGATCCGTTCCTAATTCAGACTGCAAACGACGGTGTGCAGCTTCGGCGTGATTATTTTTCCTATCCTGATCGTTTAACACTCGCTGGTATAAATTCCAAATTTGCGGTGAAAACATAGCAGGCCGTCTACCACGTCCGTTAGGGTTCATACGCCCTATATATGCACCTTCGAACCATTGTAAAATCGGTTGTAGTTCAATTGGTAACTCCTCAGCTAAACGTGATCATCCTTGCTTTCAATGCAAAGTCTCTATCATTATTGTAGCGCGCAAGAAGGTGTTGTTCACCCAAATGCTTTTTCTTGTTTTTCGTAAGATGGAAAAAGCATCCATTGATTGCTGTTGAAAATCTATTTTTAAATGAAGCAATCTCAAAATCACAATAAATATGCTGGGGATTTAAATTCGGTTGGAAATCTTTCAGCAAACCATTCATTTTGTCATATGTGACCTGTTGTTTATTTGGCAATAAACCATAAATCACTGGATGTACGCTCCCAAATCGGTCTTCAAGAACAACGTAAACTTGTTGAAATAGTGGTGGAGTACAAGAAAAGGTTCTATCGATGAACCAATGATTAGAATCACGCAGAATTTAGAGATTATTTCGCGCCTAAGCGGTCGCGTCCCATTTCCAAAATATTATGTCTAATAGTAAATGGTCCAAGTTAGCACCCAACTGTTCAGCGCTTTGGTTCAGCAGCTGATGTCAGGTAAACGTACCCACGCTGAAACGGTACCACGTCGAAACAGCTCCAAAATATTATATACAAAAATGTAAACAAGGCATGTCTAATAGTAAATGGTCTAAGTTAGCACCTAACTGGTTAGCGCTTTTGTTCAGCCGCTGACGTCAGGTGAACATACCCGCACTATTAGCTTTAACCACGAATAAAAAGCGGAAATTTTTTGCCAGATTAAAAACATGGATTTGGATAGTAAAACAAATAGTCAAATTTTGAAGTAAAAATGTCAAATACTTTTTTGCCATTTGACTGTGGAGCACTCTGTGTAAACAAAACTATTTTCTAGTTGTAGGAATTTTTGAATCAAATAAAAGAGTTTTTTTGCTAAAATTGTACAAACTTTCGTAGCCTGATTATTCAAATTATCAATTAACCAATGATGCAACTGACACATAATACACATTTTCAGAGAATGAATTCTGCGAGACGCCCAGAAACGAACAAGGTCAATGTATAGTAATAACGAAGTGCCAAGTTTTATTCCAAATTTTGCAAAATAGACCAATCAAATCAGAAGACGCGGATTATCTTAGGCAATCTCAAGTTGACTGCGGATTCGAACAATCTCTTCCGAGAGTCTGTTGTCCACTTAAAACCTCAACTACAACTACTAAAAGGCCTAATGTTAATTACGATTCAGGTAAGAAATATATTTTCGATATTATCAACTATGGGTATTTGATGTATTAACGATAATCGATAATCAAAATTGTAATAAAAAACTATTTTATATAAAAGGATCGCTATGTCTTGAACAAATAAATCAAACTTTGGTATAATAAAAAAATTATAAATCGATTATTTTCAGCACAGTTGGCTGCTCAGTGGGTAACAAAATAAATCCTAATGGGGTTTTTGGGTAAAATTCACTTTTAGAACCCGCAGGGTTTTTTTGAATGGTATTTTACTTCTTTGTTTTTTTTAACTTAAACTCTTTTGTTTACATTTTATATTTTAATATTTTGTAAAAAAACAAACAATATTTACAACATATGTAAAAAAATCGATCAAGCACGTATCGGACTCTCACATTTAGGGTTCCGTATATACCAAATGTAGAATATGAGCCGACTGTGATAGACAGACGGACTGACACGTGAGTGAGAGCAATAATAAGGCTCCGTTCGGACCCTTTGGGGTACGAAACCCTAAAAACAAACGTAACATAAAACTAACAAAAATAGGAACTTGAAAATGACAAAACTACATAAATCAAAGAAAACCTCTATAATAAACTACCTACATAATAAAAAAAACAACATGCAATTGGCCGTTTGCAAAGCTTTTTCGTGTCCCAAACGATTTCTTAATTTATTCCAAATAAGACCGTAACTTTCAATTGATGCTGCACTAGCTGGGCAACAATGCAAATTATAAAATAAGTACATAATGATTCTGATAATTTTTTTGTAACTTAATTTTTTGTTTCAAGTATTTTCCACCATTTTGCCGCCATTTCTCGATGACTGTAGCTTTAAAAAATGATATAGGAAAATTTCAAGATTCTTTATTTTAAAAGCGAGAAAATATGGCAACATTTCTGGTTGATTTTCATTTAACCAGTTTTCTGCCATAATCTGTCATTGTTCTTCCAAAAATTTTGGATGACAAATATGCAATGCAATTCAAAGGTGACAATTCATCATTTAAACGTGTTTTAATATTTTTTTGTAGTTGTCTTTATTTGCGTTATTTTCATTTGACATCAAGTTTTTAACAAACGACAGTATCAGTTATTGGTCACTCTGTATTTTATCTAAACTAGCTGATAAAACTAACAACTGGTTTTCCAACTCAATTGCTTCGGAATCTAAACGTACATTATTTAATGTTTAAATTCGTTCAAATGCTCACTTCTTATTTGAGTGTATAGAATTTGATATACAAATTTTTAAGCAATCTTCATAAGAATTCCAATACGGGATTTGAGGTTAGGCTCCCTTTTCTCTTCTAACCATCCATGTGGTTGGTGATGGTTTCTAAAAAACGTTTGTACCTCGACTACATGTTTAGTGACGTTTTTAGGGATTATATCCTTATACAACAGGTTCATGTAATGAGTCGAACAGCCATAGTCTTACCGTACAATTCTTTTATATGCTCTATAGCTCGATTTATTACTGGATTCTAAAACTTCAGTCAATTCTGAAGAATTATGTCTACAGCTATCCTTAGAAAAAAAAATTATAATTAAATATTTCAAAAAAAAATATATTTTTTAAAACATACCAACTAACGTCCTTATTACACACAAAACTGCAAATAAATTTTCTTTAATCTAAGATCCTTACGTATTTATATTAAAAAAAGAAGATACGTATACAGTACTGGTCAACCCAAAACTGCTTTGAGCGCAGTAAAATATCATGTTACTGTGCTTTGATATACAAATAAGAAACGATCAAACAACACGTAATTTTAAAGATCGGTGATCCCCCTGCCGATCTGTAGGTATTCTACCTACACGTTTTTTACAATAATAACGAACAACCGCGAAAATAAGTCGTAAAGAAGATAGCAGTGAAATACTTTATTGGTATTAATTTTTTTTATCAACAGTATTTGTTTTTAAATCGTTTTTAAATGATATTTTTTCACTAAAATCGCTATCTATAGAATTAAAAAACCCAATTTTTTCACTAATATTAAAAACAAAAAAAACAATAAACCCCACTTAAAAAACCCTAGTGGGTTGGGTTTTTTTTAAAAACCCGGGTTTTTTCCAGCCCTGAAATTTAACCTTATAACAACTTCTAAAAAACAAACTTCTTTACGTAGTGTATTTTAATCAAACCAAAACTAGAATATAGCAAACAAGATTCTAAAAAATACATTTACAATACAGTAATTATTGTATTGTTAATTTAATGAATATAAATTAATCGAATTGATGGTATTGTAATAAAACTGAATATGACAAATTTTACATTGCAAATAATAACCAATCGGCAGATTATTCAAACTTATTGTACTTGCCTTTTTTTCTTAGAAAATAAATGATCGTTCCTAAAAACCATTTAAAAGTGAACTCAACTTCTGATTATTCTTTGGAAATCCAAATCCTCTTATAAAAATATCAGAGATAACGTGAAATACATTTATATTAAATCTTTCCCATTGCAACTTCATGTGGTTTTATATTCTTTTTTACCTCGTCTTCATGACCACTTATGAACTGCGTTTAGTCGCTAAATACAAACAAGATATCTATTATAAGCAGAGGTAAAACAAATTTATTATTATTGTCGTCTTTATTTTAAATATTTGGATTCTGTTTCAGGACTTATAAATTTAATTATATTTTGAATAATGTATCTGACTTGACTATTCCAACATTTTTCCTCGTAGCCATAAAATACTCAGTAAACTAAAGTTCCACTTCCACTTAAGATTTACTGAAAATAGATACTAACTGAATTGTCTGATAACATCCACGGTGCTATAATGATTGTCCAACAACCTTCAGCATCCCCACTTCTCTAACTTTCCTTTTGTTCTGTCGTTTCCCACTTCTCTAATTTTTAACGTAGAGGTCGGTTATTTAGTTGTTGGACAAAGTTTAACGTTCTTTGGTCGTTACGCGTCACTTTGGCGCTTTGGTTCAGGTCTCGAATTGCCTCAAGTGTGCCACCTTACGTTTATAGTGTGAAGGCCATTTGCTTTAGGGCAGCGTCAGGGGTCGTTATGTTATCAACAAATGTGTTTACTTGCCTGCAGGCGTAGTACCTGCTATAAACACCAATACTTGGAATAAAAATGAAGTAAAAATTCACTTGTATTAATACCAAATTTGATATCCAGGCGAGGAAGCAAAAAGATCTTCAACAAGGTTCTTCCTCGATGAGGTGACTCTCTGATCTGATCGGACGTGTCGGATGGTACAGGCACGACTATCGGTCTGGCGTAGTCAGATTGGGCGTTTTTACACTGTCCGATATCAGCACAGCACCGATACCGATCAATTTTAAAAGTGTGATATTTAGACTTATCACGAAGTATTTTGTTTTTATTATTTTTGTTTGTTTAGATTCTATTAATTCTATTAAAATAACGGTGTCGTATTATTTAAAATCAGTCATTTTGAGTTTATTATATATCGTTGACAACACGACCGAAGGAGATGCTGCTCACTGGCATGTCGTCGCTAAATCGATATTTGAATTGAAAAACAGATTTGAGATATCTTTTATGGTTCATGAGATAATGCGTGTTTAGAAGTCGTCACGTGCCCGCTAACGTGCCAGCGCTATATACAATATGTCTCAGTAAGTTGGAACCATATGGGAAACTTTTTTATTATTAATTTCAGGAAAAAAATGTATTCTTCATAAAAAGTTCTGCATGTCCTAAAATCTAAAATACAATCAACAGATATCAATTTTTTTCAGTCGTGTACGAGGTATGTCAAAAAATATGAATTTTACTCAAGAGTAAAGTACCTTTATTTTTCTGAATATTGACAATTCTTATTATAAAAAGTTGATTATAAATGCATATGCATTCAACACGTGTTTAAATTGCAAAATAGTTAGAAAACATTAAGAAACGAGGTTATCATGACTTTTACAATCACAAGAGATAAATGTTTATTCAAAATAGAAACAATAGTAAACAAGCACAAAACCTATTTTTTAAAAATAAATGAATGTAATTGCATATTTGAACATAGTTTTTGGTACTGATAAACTTTTTTTTAATAACATTTTTCGATATTGTCAAATTTAAAGGTACTTTACTCGTGAGTAAAATTCATATTTTTGACATACCTCGTACGCGACTGAAAAAATTTGATATCTGTTGATTGTATTTTAGATTTTAGAACATGCAGAACTTTTTATGAAGAATACATTTTTTTCCTAAAATTAATAATAAAAAAGTTTCCCATATGGTTCCAACTTACTGAGACATATTGTACTACCGTATATATGGTATAAATAGCGGGAAAGTAAAAATAGGTGAAAGATTCATTCATTTTTGGGTTTTTTAACGATGCTGAATCGATTGCCGTTGTCCGTTCTCGAATTGAATCAGGCTAACAAACGGACGGACGTACAAAACCATCTTACAAGAGTTTTTTCTTAGAAAACTCTAAAATCGGTCAAGTGCGTGTCCGACTTCGCACATTTAGGGTTTCGTACCAAATGTAGAATATATAAGCCGGCTGGTGCAGAGACAGGGTTATTAAAGGAGGACTTTAAAATTTTAATTTAATAAGTCAAAAATACTTGTGAGGTGGATTATGAGCCGAAAAATGCGTTTTTGAACAAAACTGATAATAGCACAGATAAAAATAATAAAATTTCGAATATCACAATCCGCATCCTATATTTAGATATATTAAACAATTTTGAAATGTACCGAACAAATTTGTTAATATCAGTGTAACTGTGTAACCGACAAATATTGAAAAAAAATTATAAGACGAAAAATGCGTAAGATGCATAGGTCAATGGAAAGTAAAAAAATCATTCGGAACAAAATTTTGTAAAAAATGCTGACTAGCGGCTAAAAATATTTTTTACAATATACCTATGTGGCTTTGTGACAACCAGACGCATATACTGTGAATATTTGAAGTTGAAGACTGTAGAGTAGCTCCAATGGTTCAGATGCTAGACCGGTGCGACAGACGGACACGCAAGTGAGAGCAATAGGGCTCCGTTTGGACCCTTTGGGGTACGGAACCTTAAAAATAAGGTATAGGGGATCAGGATCAAAAACGTAAAGGGCCTAAATATTTTGTTAAATGAGCAGGCTCAAGGAGTATAGTGGGCAAAAATAGTACAAAAACAAACTCAAGTGGTAAAATGCATAGGAGATAAATCAGAAAAAATGAGAAATATTAGAAGGATCTCATAACATCAGAAAAAAAACGAAAAACTAAAAATAAAAATAAAACAGGAACATGAGAAAATAATAGAAGATTCAGAAAAAAATCAGAAAAAATAATAAATAAAAAAAATCTGGAAAAATCAAAAAAAAATAAGCATCAGCTAGAAATAGAATATTTTGTTTAAAAATTACATTTTTTTTTAATTTGTTTGAATATAGGTAATTTCAGTAAATTGAGGAACATATATACTAATAGTCATCAGATCTAAATAAAAAAAACTATTTACTCCTTTTTTACGCTATATTTGTTATTTAGTCCAAGTTTCAGTGAATTTGTTTAACTGTTCTTAGATTCCATAAAATGAGAAAAAACATTTGAAGCAGATAATTTATTAAATAATCTAAAATATATGGACTAAAAATCATGGGCTTGTTTACAAAATCTGTAAATGGCAAGTTTTTTGTTTATTTATTTATTCTAAAAATAGATCTTTTAAAAACTAAAGCCAGGTAGCAAGGTTGTCAACTCTTATTTGTCAAATTCAATGTTTTTTTAACAAAATCTTAGAAATCCTCACAAAACAGTTTTAATTTCATTTTATTAGATCCTGAATAGATGCAAATGTAAAATGAAAATGAAAATTTCTCATACATATTACCTACAAAGTCTCATTTATTTAAAGTCTTTTCGCGTGTAACAAATTGCCCAATTTCACAGGTAATATTCTCATAAACTGGGATTTTTTTATATTTTGGCAACCTTGTTAGTCATCAGAAAACAGCAAGCCAACCAACCCAATGCTAAAAATTCTATTAAAAACAGTTTTCATAGAGAAAGTATAAAGAAGAGTTGCCGATTCCTTGAGTAAAAGTGGCAACATGTGCGACTGACCTGCAGCCTTGGAGGGTTCGAGGAACTAAACTGAATGTGGCGGTTAATTCGAATATTTTGTAATCGAATTTTCAAATTCCTCATATATCGGTATTAGCATTTTCTGTAACACCTAAAATGTAATCTTATGATCACATTTAATGGTGTTTACAGTAAAATGCTAATACGGATATATAAATAAGGGGAAAAAGTAAAATTTGCAACATTTATTAATAAAACAATTTTATTCAAATACATGAAGTTTACAAAACTTAACATAATTAGTAAATAATATATATACATATAATTAATATTCCAATAAGTAGTTACAAACATTAACATAATGTAAAATAATTAGTTAAACAATTTTAGTCAAATAAATAAAGTTTACAAATATTAACATAATTAGTAAATAATTTTATTCAAATATATGAAGTAATTTTGATATAATTAGTACAGAATTTTATTCAAATACACAGAGTTTACAATATTCAAATAAGTAGTTTACAAACATTAACATAATGTAACCTATAAGTAGTAAAACAAGTTTACTCAAATAAATAAAGTTTACAAATATTAACATAATATAGTATAATTAATAACACAATTTTGTTTAAATTCATAGTTTACGAACACCAATAAAAATATTACGAGTAATATTTTCTAGCTCTTCAGCTTTACCCAGGATGTACCACGTGGAGGCGAGCTAGATTTACATCCCTTTAAACAACAATGCCCCATAAAACCAACAAAAACCTAATTCTACTATGTGGCATCATTGAAAAATACTAAAATACTTGTTTTATTGAAATCAACAATATACAAAATTTTACAAATGTTTTATTGATGAAACTAGTTTTAAAACTTTAATATTAATTTTTAATATTACTACTAGTCAATTATATGCTACAAAATTTTAACAATAACTCTAGAATTGTTCCTGAAAACTTTTAAAATATATATGTAACAAAAATTAATATTAAATTATACCAAATTCAAAACTATTTTAAAATTACCTTGGCTCCATTAATTAAGTTTAATTTACTAAATGTAATGTGAAATGTTATTATATATTAATTTTTGAGAAATTTACAATTTGAATATAATATAAATATATAATGGAGTCAGGTTCTGTTAATCTAAATGTTATATACTATTTACACTTACTAAATAAACTATTCTAATAAGGGGAACTACATTATTTAATTTTGATTTTTATATCATAAAAAAACTTTATTTCACAAAATTTTTTGGCGAATGTTAACTATTCTAATATAAGGAACTACATTACTTAATTTTGATTTTATATCACATACATTTCATATCACAAAATTCTTTGGTGAATGTTAACTCTAATATCACATATATTACTAAGGATTAACTATACTCTAATAATAAAACAAATTGCACATTTCTTTGGTAAAGATTAAAACTAGCTTCCAGATAACAGACAGAATAACAAATATTTTAATATAAATTATAAAAAACAAATAACAGCCTTGGTGTAGTAACCTGGAGATATAATCTGAAACATACATAAAATATGGGCAGAAACATTTCAATATCACAATTAGTTATGCCTTGTAACTTTATCATTATAGAATTTTCTAATGATAAGTGGCAAAGATATTTTTAATAATTGAGAAAAGATATATGTTTTATGTTCATTACAAGTAAACCAATCAAAATTAATGTTAGTTATTAAAATTTGTTGAATTTTCTGAATAATATTGTCAATATGACCCAAAAGTGGTAAAACTTCATAAATAATACTATAAATCTTTGATAACAAAATAATTACTTCCTGTTGAACATAAATTAGACGTCTTTTGTCATCATTTTCTTTAAACTTGGTGAAAATATGGTGGTCCTCTAAAACATCTGTTTGCAAATTAGCTTGACATTCTTCACAATCAATTATTTTAATCTTTTTTACAATAAATCCCGCAACATAACTAATTACCTGACTATCGAAAAGTAAATTGGAAAATTCAGTATTAGAAAATGATAGATTAATTTGTTCTATTTCATTATTATTAACAATGGTTGGTTTTACATCTAATGCTGAAGCTGAATTTAAAAAACAATTTAAATTATCTAAAACACCATATCCATCTGCTTCACAATTAGTATTGTAGCTTCTAGATGAAATTAAGCTATTTAAAATAGATGTTTTCAACGCAGATATAAATTGGTAACAATTTGGGTTAATATTGGCAGCACCACATTGTCTAATTGCTCCAAACATATTTTCGACAGGATCCTGATTAAGAGCACGGGTTCTTAAAAATTTGAAACCCAATTTAAAACAATCGTTCATTAGCAATTTGACACCTCTAAGAGTAATTAACCAGCATGTCTTAAAAGGCATCTTATTTATAAGTGGTTTACCGTTTTTAGGTAAAAAATTCCAAGATTCTATCTTGGGCAACATAGAATTCCAAAAATCAAGATGTTTTGATTTTTTTGATGCACATCGTCGTAGGGCCTTACCGCCACCTTCTGATTTTGGGTTTCTTCCATTGAGGCTGTCAAAAAGCTTATCAATATCTTCAATAAATTCCGCGGTATACATAGCTTCGGATGGTAATTTATTGGGAACAATTAAACTTTCAATGGTAGCAGCCATAGTATGGCTCATTACTTTAGCTGCAGCTGAGACTTTCATTTTCAATTTATTATTTTTTGACATGTATAAATAAGTTTCCTTTATTTTGTGTAATGCTTGAAATTTTCTAGTTTTATCAATATAAAAAGATTGCTTTATATGTTCAAATTTTGCACATTTGACCTGATTATCAAACAAAATATCATAATTAAACAAGGCATTTCTAGTACATTTTAATAAATGAGGTGGATCAAATAATGTAATAATACGTTTCCCATTAACAAAAAAATAAGGACCAGGTCTATTAATTGTTCTATCAGAACGTAATTGTCTCAGTGCTCTACGATTAGTACTCCCCAAATCACAAACTGTTGCAACTACATTTAATCCCACCTCCTGCAAAGCTGAAATCACTTCTATTAAAATTACCTTTAAATCAATTGTTTTAACTTGATCCTTAGTAAAGTAATAAGCAACTGGCTGCTTCCATGCCTTTCGCAAACCATTAACCACAAATGCTAATGCATGGTCAGCAGATTGTAACTTTCTACCCAAGTTGTTCCCAAGATCCACAAATCCTACAATTTTATCAGTAGCTACATCTAAAGTCAGCTGCTTACTGAGGGCTATTTCATCAAATAATAAGACACAGGTTCTGTCAATTTGATTCATATTAGCAACCCTTGCCTTAAGCCTGTTGAAAATTGATTGATTAATACCTGTTTCAAAAGGGATTGATCTTAGAAGAGAATGTAATGTGGACTTACTGGGCAAGGAAATAAAACGTTTTAGAAAATTGTATGCTCTTGGGCCCTTCTTATACAAAGCAAGAGACAAAACTTTATCTGTTGTGGACCACGAAGGCTTCTTCTTTTTTGAATTTTTAGCAGTACTTTTTAAAAATTTCATGCCTGCCGGATCAAGCTTTGAATTAAATTCTTGGAATAATTTTGAATCAGCAATTTTAATGGTTTTTTTAATATTATTTTTGGAAGTACGAAGGGCCTTTTTTAATTTACAAATTCTTTGCTTTTGTGCTCTATTTAAAGAATAAAGTTTTTTCTTTCTAGGAGTTAAACAATTGATACGGGTTTCATTAATATTATTTAAAGTTCCGGTTGGATAACGTTTTTTTGACTGAGGTTCTTCTGAACATAGAGAATTTTCATAACCAAAATTAAGCTTTCTTTTTGCTGGAATATTTGTATGACTATTTAATTCAGAAGGGGGATTTAGGACATCGGTCAGTACTGCTATATTAGAAGAATTTGTAGGAAAGGGTGCTAATGGTAAAGCAAATTTTAAAAGCCTGTTTTTAATAGTATTCGTAAATGCATTGTCATTAAAATGGTTTTCGCAGATTCGATCTTTATTACGTGTGGTATCTGAGAGTTTAAGAATTTCAAACCATCTTTTTCTTTGTTCAATACACAAAGGTAATTTAAAAAACCATTTATTTTTATAATTTGAATCATTTAAAGGCCAGAAAAAAGTACTGGAACAACTAGGTACAGCGCATTCGAATTTAACATATCCAGGACAAGACATTTTAGAGGATGACTATATTTTTTCCAAAAATTAGAATATAAACTTAAAAATAAACTTAAAAATAAAAATACTTACATACTCACCCTTTATTTCTTAGCGGTAAACTATTGACATTTTGGCCATTTTGGGAAACTAACCTAATAATTTAGAAAGCCTGATTTACAATAGGGTAATAACACAATAAATGTTTATTTCTTTATTAAATGTCGTCCTACACTTATGAGAAGTTATAATATACTTTGTTGAGACAGTTTATAAGTTGTTATTAATCGTTTTATTTGCAACAATTTATATTTTTTAAATTTAAACAATTTGTTATTGTAAAACAGTCTCATAGTTCGCGAAAGTGGCGACCCCATGCGCGGTTCAACGCGCAGTAGCATGTTGGCCTTATGTGCCTATGATTCAAAACACCCCTGACAGTTTTCTTCTTAAATTTTAGCGAAAACACCTGCGGGCAGCGCCATCTAAACGTTTGGTCCAAAATTTGCGTTCGCCATCTATACGTTTGGTCCAACACTACAAAAAAGTGTTAAATTTGTAGTCCATAAGGTTACATGACTATTCTTTATTCAGACAACGGTTTGGCTTATATACGATTCTGTTTGTTATGTATGAGAGAAATGTGCGCTAGCGGACCTTCTCTCGGTGAAGCGGCGTACTAGTCAAACTAAGCGCGTTTGTTGAAAGATTTAGTCTATCGCGGTTTTTAATGCAATTTTTGATTTCGATTTTAAAGATTAAAGATCCGTTGGAGGGCCTTTTATTAATATATGTTAATGCTCGGAGGTCATACATGTTTGTCAGGTTGAACTGGCGGGAGAAGAGGGAGACGAGTCAAAGTGGAAGGACCACAAACACAAGTTGTTATTGAATTGATTATAAGTATAAAATACTGCATTTAAAAGGAATTAAGCCTTTTATTGGGGGATGAAACATCCCCTCAGTTAATATTATATTTTTTTTGTCTGCCAGCAAAATCCACGCGTTGATAATTGTTCATTTTGTTTGTTGTATATTTTATTGTATTAATGGATATAAATAAACATTATTATTATAAAATGTCAGATTATTTACATAGTTTCAATTTTTGTGTACGATATTTATGATAAATTATATTTACAAATTTCGCGTTTAATGTAATTTATTTAATAATTATCTGTCAGACAAACTTTATACTACCTGACTTTAACAGTTTAATAAGAAAAATTATAACTATTTAGGAGGCGTACCATTTAATTGTTTAATTGTAAATGCTGAGAATATTTATATATTCGTCAAATACAGGGTGATTCATTCTCCTTGAATTGCAGACAAAAAAACTCAATATATTATATATAATGACAAATTTTATGACTTTAGCTATAAAATCATAAAAATAGCTTACTTATATTTTAAATAAATATTATTAAACAAATGTTCTAAATAAAAAAACAAAATACAAAAAAATAGATTTCTTCAGGAAATTTTGTATTATTCCTAGCCTTTGTTTTGTTTAATTTCGAGTTTCACTGAAATATGGTTTTTTTTATCACTATTTTTTTAAATTTTATTCTTCAGAAGCCGGTACTCTAGAATTCCTTGTATATTACAATTTTTTTATTATACTATTAACATTACTTTAAATTAATTTTTAATTGAATCTTATTTATAATTACTCATAGTAGATTTATTTATTCGACAAGTAGATGATTTTAATTTCTCGGTATATTTATTTATACGGCGGTAGTTGCTTTAATAACAGTAAATGGATAAATAATTATGAATGTCAATGATTTCTGAATGTTGCAAGTAACAATCAAGAAATAAACGTATTTAGAATTACACGCTTCAATCATAAAATACATATCAGTATCTTGAATAATAGTGTTAAGATAACGATGTTTAAGTTTCTTGTAATTATTGTAATATTTATGATTAGAAAGTGCAAAGGACAAGAGGGTAGTTTTTAGATTTATTATTGTCATTCTACATTTTTTTCTGGTACATACAAGTTTGGTTAAAATTTTTAAATGGCATTACGTTCGATTATAGTTTTTCTCGCACTACTAAAAAATTTTCGTTTTCCTTTTGGAAATTTCACATGATAAATATTTGTTTTTAGCTAAACCTGCAGACAGCAACCTGTTACCATCGACCGAAGACTGTGGAATAGGCAGTTTACCAGACAGGATATATGGTGGAAATGTCACAGATCTCGACGAATTCCCTTGGATGGCCCTTATAGAATACGAAAGAGGTAAAAAAATATTTTAGAATTAAAAAAAAATCTTATATCACTTTAGCTTAAGAAAATTTATAATGGTAGTTCTGAATACTGGATTATAGAGTTTTTTTTGGTGATTCCGTCAAAAATTTTGTATTATTTCATTTTGAAAAGTACAATTATGATCAAGAAAATAATCTAAATAACATAATTTTGTGAATTGAAGCCCGTCATAGTTTTATTTTTATTCTACTGAAATTACCTTAATTGTGGAACTACATTATGATTTTAAGTTCAGTACAGTTGCAGGTGAAAGAACGAAAGAGGAAATTAAATAATTGTAATTTTAGTTTAATGAGTTTATTGAAAAACTGAATAGTGTGCAACAGCGAGTTGTTGCAGCTCATTTTTTTACGTGTTTTTCTTACGATAGGAACAAGACCTTCTTTTGACCTTACAATCTCAGACATACTATATGTTTTAAATGAGAATATTATGTATTGTCTTATATCCACAGTGGCGTTGCGAGGACTAGAAGAAAAGTAAAGTTGTGAGGGCAATTTTAGGCCTATCTCGGTAGGTGTCCACGCGCTTTAAATGAACCTTTAGATACCACAATCATTTATCAAGAGCTGTACATGTATATATTAACATACAACTTCAACAATAAAAGCGACGAATAAAATATCTAATTTAATATATTATAATAATTGGATAAATTTCACTGAAAACTTATCCATAATTTACAATTCTATCTATATGTGTTCTTAAAATCACATTTAATGATACATATTTGTATTCAAGTCACAGCTTGCATAGCTACGTCACTCCATTTCCTAGAAATATCCAACTGTCGTTAGTGATTCGACATCTTCATTTATAACTATTCCCTTTCAGTCGCGACGAAAAATATTATCTTAAAAACTATCTATTCCTGTAAATGAGTCAAATAGATAGACATAAAATTATACCACTAAAAGTGAACCAATGAGATTCGTTCAAATACTCACCATACTCTACGTTAGTCTGGAATTTATGGTTTTAGCAAAGATTAGGTATAGTATACAATACCTAACCTGGTTTTAGTAAACAAAATAACCGCCAAACATACCACTGTGACTGTTTCATCATCTTTTGAACAGATCAGTCGCAATATTCAAACTAGCCAGCTACGGCTGTGCTTATCTTACCAGTACTACAGCAAACATTTCTTGCTGTAGCCATATTTATGTTCTGAGATTTCATAAGATTATTGTAATACTTATTTTATAAAGTCAATATTGAGTGACATTAGTGAATTAACCTGAGCATTTATAAAGTGTTTGCAGGGTTGTAAAAATGATTTACTTGTTATAATTTCTTTTGATTATTAATATAAATGGGTGAAAAAATAACCCTTAAAGTTCACTTCAATATACTTGTTTTCATTGATCTTAATGTAACTAGGTACTTGAAAAGCAGTTGCATAAGTTAATAATAATTTAGCAGTGTTGACACTGTTTGGTCCTTCGATAATTTATCGATGTTATCACACGTCGACTGTCGTAGTAATTTTTTCCAAACATTTATCAATTCTTAATCATATTTGTTCAATCATGATGATTTTGTAGGCTGCGAACCGGTAGCTGAAGGTTTTGACCATTTTTTTCAATAGTCTATAGTCCGAATAACAATAATAATTATGTTAATAATCAACAGGCGAGAGTGAATATGACCATTCCAAATCCTTCGCTTATCAGTTGGTCTGATTTTTGACAAAATTTTCAAATTACCAAAGTTGGCTCAGGTCCTGATGATGTATCAAATTCTTTTTTTGAAAAATATGGATCTCATACCCTCTTTTTATTATTTTCGAAAGATCCTTAGATTCATCAGTGTTTCCAACCCTGTGGAAACATAGTCTTGTAGTGTCAATATTTAAATCTGGGGACAGGAGCAAGATGAAGAATTACTGAAGTGTGTGCATACAATCAGTCATTCCAAAACTATAGACAGTCTTATATATGATCAATTGTATTTTTATAGTAAAGGGTTATTATTCAACGAACAGCATCACAGATAGCACATCTTTGTCCTATGGATGCTTGACGGATATCTGTAACAGATATTCCAGATATCCATAAGATATCCGTTGATAGGGTAAACGGGTAAACATCACACCTTTTCACTGATTATTAATTAGTAACGTTGATTAGTTATTATTATTATGGTTGTAAATAAAACTCGGTACTTTTTCCAACTAATTTATTGGCGAGGGTTAAATATTTATAAAGGTAAAAACAACATGAATACAAATAAAACAAATAATTATTATCAAAATGAACACGAAATTATAAAAACGATTGATTAATTCTTAGAAACCCTCGCCTGTCCGACAGAAACTCAAATATGCCTGAAAACAGGTCTTTACCCAATGAATGACAAACATTTGCTGACTATTCTGGGATTTCTAACCGTAACCAAGCTGGTCATTTACTGAAAAAGGTTTTAACTCAAAATTTCTTGGAAAATATTGACATTGCCAAAAAATGAATAAATCTTTGCATTTCTCTGTTTAAAACCATCTTGAACAAGCGCGACTCGGCAAGTTAAGTCATGATTTCCGGCGAGAAAACAGAAAACTTGCTAAAAACTGTCAAGATTTGCCGAATCGAATATGGAACTTAAAATATATAACATATGTTTTCCTAACTAAACAGATTTTTGTTATTTCTGCTACCCATAAAAATAGTCATATTTACACAATATAATTTACTGGGTGTTTTTACAGTGACTTTTCGTTGTTTGATGATGATATTAAGTTTTATAAAGATATTTCGTCTTTTCTTGATCAGATTTTATTGGAAAGCAACTTACATAGGTTAAATGATTGGTGTGTTATCAATAATTTATTTTTGAATGTAAATAAATATAATTAAGTTTTCACAAGAAAAAGAAAAAGGTTATAGGTTGTTCTCAATTCTTCTAAAGTTCTGGGATTTGTACTATGCAACTGCAGAGAGTTCTGCTTGTTCAAACTTAATTTAAGAATTCCTGACGACCGTATATATGATAATGCTTTGGGATTGCTCGATATGAAAACACCAAGACAAGGCTGACAAATATTTCTATTTAAACATTTAAATGGTGAGATAATGTATCTCCGGAACTCCTTAATACTATTTCATTCCATGTTCTCTTTCGAAATCTACACATTTCTTAATACCAATTATGTAACTCACTCTCCTATTGAAAGAACGTTAAGAAATTGTAAATAATATTGAATTTGAAATCTTGGCATTTTCTTATAGTTCGATTTAAGAAACAAATTGGATAAATAATTTGATTTTTTCCTCCTCTTATTGATGACCTGTAATATTTTTTTATTATTAACTTGTTCTTGCTGGTGGTAGTCGCTAGGTTTAAGTATTGTATTAATATTTTTATGTATATTTTTATTTTTATAAGTTTTTGATTGTATTAATTTTTTTGTAATGGGGTTGATGAATAAATAAAATAAAATAAAATTTGGCAATACATAAAATTAAAGGGGTGGATCGTGGCTTCTCCTGCGGATACTCAACTTACTTCTGTCAGGTTTTAGCATGAGTGTCGTTAGATTTAAACTTACAAATTTTATTGAACAGAGACGCATCAGATAATGTAATATATATTATTTTTTAGATAATGGACGGCATGGTTTTTATTGTGGTGGAGTATTAATAAACAGTCGATATATTTTGACGGCAGCTCATTGTGTCAAAGGAAAAGATTTACCTAAAACTTGGAAACTGTAAGTTTTAATAAACCAACAAACTTAATTGCTACATTATTGTATTTTTTATAGCGTTGGTGCTCGTTTAGGAGAATACAACACAGATACGGAGACAGATTGTGTGACGGCACCTAGCGGCCAAAAATGTACTTTACCTCCAGTCAATGTAGCTGTAGAAGAAAGAATAGCACACGAACAGTACAATCCTTACGATGTTAATCAATATCATGACATCGCTCTTCTTAGATTGGCCAGAGACGTCACTTATACCGGTAAGAAACATTTTTTATTTTTTTATACTGGAGGACGTTTAAAAATGGGGATAATAGTCAAAACTTTTTTTTAACATTTTTGATATACGAAATAAATGTAAAAAATATTGCAAACAATTTTTATAATACTTACTGTCAGTAGATAGAACGTCCTTTAACTTTAAAGATTCAGTAACTAAAGGCGATGACGTTTAGAATAAAACTTTACAATTTGATTTCTTGTACAATTGTCACAATCTAAACGTCATTGTCGTTAGTTACAGAACCGTTAAAGTTATAGGACGTTCTATCTACTGACAGTTAGTGTGTGTTTATCGCAGTTATTTATTTATTTCTACTTTCTCCTGTGTTAAAATTTGCAATTTATTTTACTTTATTCATAGAATCTGTTAAGTATAGTGTCGGTTTGCATTAAGAAGTCAAATTTGATTTTTTTAATTTTATTTTCCTACTTTATTTACTTTAAACTAAACAGTTTAAATAAGCCAAAAAAAATCAAGAATAACATTCAAAAGGTTGAGTATGCGCATGACGCCTGGAAAGTTATGGAGCAAAGGCTAGACGCCTAAAGGGCGTACTATCGACCTACAAATACTAAATTCCTAATAACTTTTTTACGGAGTTACAAATTTTATTGTAGTTTTCACCAAAATATGGGGAAAAAATCTATTATTGTGGATAAGTGTGGATAAGTGTTAAAATTTAAATTGGATGTTTTAAGACTGTTATACTTCTTAGCTTATTATTAAAAATAACAAAATAACGTGTTTCCCAGCGAGTACAATATTCAGCTTAAATCGCCATTTTTTTACACGCCCCGCACTTGAAGCACTTTAAAGGATTTCCTATTGTGCGTGTGATGCATCCATAAATAAATTTAAAAAAATAGTTTCAGTTTACTTTTTTTTTAAATAAATATATACCTTGTAAATCACCTTCGTTTAAGAATTTTTTTTGGGTATATTATTTAATTTTATAACGGAATGTTCATAATTAATTAGTAAATTTAAAAACCTAACTACTGTTAATGTCACTACAAATTAAAAGATCATTATTGTTATTACTAAGCAACACAAAAATTTTAATGTCATATTTATTGTGTAGATTATTTAATTTTGATTAAGAACTATTTTCTTTGTTTCAGGTTACGTTAGACCGATTTGTTTGCCGAAAACAGCTACTGAACAATCCCAAGTCTATACGGGGAAGAAATTGACAGTCGCCGGTTGGGGAAAAACGGAAACTAGATCAGAAAGCAACATTAAATTAAAATTAAATGTAATTTTCCAATTTAAAATACATTTCTTTTTCATAAAAGTACATTTTAAACTCAAATAGTAGATAAATAAATAAAGAGAATATTTTAAGAAATTTATTATTATCACATTTTAATGTAAGTTTATTTTTTAACCAAACATGTCTAATTTTTTTACAAACATCATTAATATATTAAATATTTATTTTTAATAAATTGTCAGTCATTTCCGAAATGATATTTTTATTAAAAAAAAATACAAACTTTTTAAAGTTTGGTGAAAGTGTATGTTTATGGATGTAACCATAATTAAACATTTTAAAAACTTCTAGTGGTGTTTGTAAAAAAAATATTTTTTACTTCATATGTTAAAAGTAATTTTATTTTGTACATGGTTGTATTTCTGGTTTTCATATTTTTTAGCCCCCGCAACAAAAAAACTATCAACATTATTAAAGCGTGCTAAATGTTGAAGGAAAGAGAAAAAAATATACTATATATGCGATTTTTTTCAAAATATTAGGTAAAAAATTGCGGATGTGAGAATAGGGAGAGACCACAACTATAAGGATTTTTTAATTTTCCTCCCTTATTTCAAATTCGCAATTCTTGCTTAAAATGTTTGAACAAATTCATACTGACAGTACTTATTTTTTATTCTCTTTTCAATGGTATTAAATTTATTTTCATACATGTTTTATTTTCTTATTATTCAAATTGTTCTCTCCTCCATTGAAGAACGTTACATGTACGCACATAATATTTTTCTTTATTTATTTATTTTTAAAAAATTAACCTCTTTGTCTTATAGTGAAATTTAAATCATAAAAAAATATTTGAGATACATACATAGGAATATTAAAAAGAAAGTGAGAGTATTAGTGCTTTGAAATAATTTGTAGAAAATGTTTGGTTGATTGAATTAATATAATTTTTTGTTGATAATGTTTTTTTGGTCTCTTTTTTTCTTGGTATAGTAAAGTCTTGAATCTTAAAAAAAAATGTTTGATAATTCTAAATAAAGTCCTTAATTCAACAAATATCCACAAATGTATATCACAAACTTTTTCTCCAATTTATCTTAATTTTAATAATCTGTATATTTTATTTTTATTATTTTTAACATATTCTTGTACTTGTTCTTAGGTACCTGTCAAAGCCAATACGGAGTGTTCAAAAACCTATAGACAAGCAGGTGTGTCCGTCAGCAACAGTCAAATGTGCGCTGGTGGTGAAAAGGGTAAAGATTCTTGTAGAGGAGACAGTGGAGGACCTCTGATGGCTTACAACGCTGACCAGGATTCTCAATTCAACTGGTTCATAATCGGTGTAGTATCGTTTGGACCATCACCGTGCGGTATGGAGAACTGGCCAGGAGTGTATACCAAAGTAGCGAATTACGTACCTTGGATAGTGTCGAAATTAAGGCCTTAGTGCGAATTGGAAATTTTGTGGAACATTTTTGACGGCGGTAGAAGCAGAAGTGATTTTATTTTTTATCTCTACAGGGAGTTTTAAATTGGTAAATGATTTTTTGATTGCTAATTTAGAACACACTGTATATTACCGATTATTTTGATATTATAAAAAGTAGTACATGCCATTATCAATATATTTTTAGTAAAGTTGAATTCTTCAAGTTGCCGAAATACAATTGACAACGTGTATTTAATCAAATAGTGACACCTATCAGTTATTTATGAACAACTTTGTTAAAAAAGTAATGTTTAACAATGTGTTGTTAATAAATACTTATGGTGTTAAATTATGCATGGTCAACTTTTCTAAAAAGTAAATGGTTTATATTGCGTTTTATTAGCAAATTTTGTTAAATTAAAATTGTTATATTTAAAAAACTGTGTAAAATTGGATTATTAAAGTTGTATATAGGGTTTTCACTTGCCAGTAGTGATTAAAAGAAAAATAAGTTTTATACCTATAATGCTCATAAACTGTATTTTTTAATAAAAAGATTTATGTAAATTTAAACCATCTCTTTCTGTGTGGTCATTTTTCCCAACAACTTGTGATGTGCTTAAAGCTGACCCACCACTTTAGGCCCACCATAATATTGACCCAAGGAGAATTTATTACTCATTAATTAGAATTTATTACTCAAGCTCAAGCTAGCCCACATCGTACCAAAATGGATAAATCCGAAATGCATGGGGGAATTCATTACAAATTTCTTACAGCTAATATAGGTACGATATATCTGGTGACCCATCCTAATTAGTATCGGCAAATGCACGTTTTACCAAAACTCTGTTGGTTTCAGTACAGGTAAGCTTGCGTTTTACAACATAAGTGCCCAACCCCCGCCGATTTACTGAAAAAAGCGATTTTTAGAGGACTATGTCGTCAGTAGGCAGGTGTAATAAATTTTGAACAGGGTCTTAGGGATGCTTCATCAATCGAAATGAATGAACTTATTTATTACAGCAAACCAATTAATTGAATAAACTTATTTATTAGAGAGCTCAGTAACTTTCATCGAGTCAAATAATATTGCCTCCATCTCTGAATTGCTCAACTTATATATATTTCGACAGGGGGAGAGTGTAATAAATTTTGAACAGGGTCTTGGCGGTGCATCATCAATCGAAATGAATGAACTTATTTATTACAGCAACCCAATTAATTGAATAAACTTATTTATTACAGTAGCTCAATTACTATTATCAAGTCAAATAATATTGCCTCCAGCTCTGAATTGCTCAACTGGTATATATTGCGACAGTGGGCCGGTGTAATAAATTTTGAATAGGGTCTTGGCGGTGCATCATCAATCGAAATGAATGAACTTCCAACTAAATTACTTGAATAAACTTGTTTACAGTAGCCCATTACTTCTGTTGAGTCAAATAATATTGCCTCCACCTCTGAATTGCTCAACCGGTATATATTTCGAAAGTGGGCCAGTGTAATGAATTTCGCTATTGGTCTCGCGTGTCATTTGCTGATACTGATTAGGATGGGTCGCCTGATATATCGTATATATTAGCTGTAATAAATTTGTAATGAATTCCCGCATGCATTTCCATCGGATGTATCCATTTTGGTACGATGTGGGCTAGCTTGAACCTAAAGCTGGCCCACAACCTCATATTTCGAACACGGGATGTGTAATGTAATAATTTTTTCTCGATAATAAATTTTAATTAATGTGTAATAAATTCTCCATGGGTCAGTATTATTATGGTGGGCCAGCTTTAAGCAAATCAACTTGTTCCAAGTGAAACATAACTGGTATCAACTGTACATTTTTTTCTTAGAGACATTTATTTTTTATAATTGGTGACAGTGATAATAAATCTTAAACCTATAAATTAAATTTGTAATTTACCTACTTACTACTAATAGGCTATTGAATATATCTTTGAGTAAGGAAAAAATGCGTTCAAGGGTTTTAGCACTATGAAGAAATGAAGAATTTTGAGAAAATTTCATATTTAACTTATATTTATTTGTTTACTCTAATTTACAGTTTTCCATTAACAAATTAGAGACATAAAGCATAGAACATAAACATAAAAATAAAATTATCAAAGAAAACAATAAAAAATGAAAATAAACACAAAAACAATTCCTTAAATAAATAGGCTTAATTTGTCATGGAGATGCAAGGAAAATATCAAAAAGAGTACTATTATTATTGTAGTTTTCGCACCTATTACAAACTGGTTAATTTATAAAAGTATTTGGACGGGGTGTTTTAATATATTAGGTTTGATTTCCTCGCAACGAAAGCTTAGGAACTAAAAATTTTAATTTTTCCCGAGATATTAAGGCCGCAGTTTCACTGTATTTTGACGTATAAAAACACGGGTTTACCAGTTCCAATTACGTTTAAATTTTACTGAACGAAGGAAAATTAAACTTTGGCAGCTTAAAGTATAATGTTTAAAGAATGGAGTCTCCTATTTTTTATTTGTCCTGTAATTAAACTGAGTTTAAAAAAAAATAAAAAAAGTGATTTTTAAAATCAGAGATAAAAAGTAGGAGACTTCATTCTATGTATTTTTGTTACAAAGCTCCTTGAATATTTCTTTATTTTATTCAGTATTTATTAAATCTAATTGGAAATACGATTGAGAAATATATGTCAAATTTATTTGTCATAATGGAGATTTTCAATAATTTCCTGTAATGTCTTAGTTCATACCCTCTCGAAAAGATGTCGCGACAATCAAATTAGGTGACAATCATATAAAAACCACGTTGCCAAACTTTTAGAAAAATCTGAATATTAGGTATTTTTGCGGAGCTAGTCCTGAACTAGTTCAGAACACATTTAAGGATTACAAAGGCCACAAAGGGACAAGTTATATGCGCATGTCCTATTCGGAATATATTCAGGATTTTTATGTACCGCGAACGCATAAAATTAAACTTATCTATGACATAATCTTTTGTTACTTATAACAAAACAAATTAATTAATATTAAATTTTCACGCAATTAATTTAATGATACAGAAGAAATTATTTTTATGGAATATTTGTTTCCAGATTTGGAATATTTGTCTCTCATTAGGGAATATTTGTCTCCCAATAGGCGCAACTGTTTTGCCAAACTTTCCAGTTTCGCACTGCGTTCGGTATTGCTGCTGGTGATAAGATGTCGATTTTGATCATGGGACTCGCGAATTTTTATTATTTTTCCGAGCGCATCAATCTGTTATCTGCTAGGTTACACCGAAATATTTATAGAGAGTGTCTAGAGGTCCGTCTAGTCGGACCCGGTGAAAACCCAATAGGTCCGTCAATCAGCTGTTAAGGTTAGGATTAAAACATAGTTTCGTAATTTTGATATTTATTTTAGCGTTCCTAGTGAATGTGTATACTTTAGTTCTGTAATATTAATAATTAAAATACGAGGCGAAACACTAATTTATATTTATTTTATTATGAAACGTGATTCGCTTGAATAATAAGTTTGAACATATTTAAACAAAGCTGAAGTAGCTGCGTGGCATAGTGCCCGCTAGTGGTGCAATGGATCAGGGGATCGAATCCCACATCTCCTAATTTTTTTTTATTTTTTTTTAAACTCAAGTTGGATTTTTAAGACTTCTTTTAATAAAATAAATATTTTTTTAATTCTACAGGTTAGCTTTGGTCAGTCAAAACTTCTAATAAAATAAATATCAAAATTACGAAACTATGTTTTAATCCTAATCTTAACAGCTGATTGACGGACCTATTGGGTTTTCACCGGGTCCGACTAGACGGACCTCTAGACACTCTCATATTTATATTTGAAAAAATGAACAATCATGGTTTACTGTATATGTTGCAGGAGAAATATTTTTTGATTTTGAGAATGTAAATAAAAAATTCTGTGCAGTTTAAAAAAAAAGTCATAATCTCAAACACCAAAAAACCCCATGTACCAAATTTGAATGGAATCGGTTAATAATCATAAATTTCGTCCACCATTTTGGAGTCGCCATCTTGAATTTATTTATTTTGAAAAAAAAAATCATGATCTCCTATCCCAAAAAGCCCCCAATACCAATTTTGAAAAGAATCTAGTCATAATTCCATATCTTTTCCGCCATCTTGAATTTATTAATTTTGAAAAAAAAAATCAAAATCTTCAACACCAAAATAACCCCATGCACCAAATTTGAATGGAATCGGTTAATAATCATAAATTACGTCCACCATTTTATAGTCGCCATCTTGAATTTTTTTATTTTGAAAAAAAATGATATCTCCTATATACCAAAAAAACCCCAATACCAATTTTGAAAAGAATCTAATCATAATTCCATATCTTGTCCGCCATCTTAAATTTATTAATTTTGAAAAAATAATCAAAATTTCCAACACCAAAAAACCCCATGCACCAATTTTGAATGGAATCGGTTAATAATCATAAATTTCGTCCACCATTTTGGAGTCGCCATCATGAATATATTTATTTTGAAAAACAAATTCATAATCTCCGTCCCCAAAAACACCCAAATACCAATTTTGAAAAGAATCTGATCATAATCACATATCTCGTTTGCCGTCTTGAATTTATTAATTTTGAGAAAAAATTTGAAATCTCCAACCCCAAAAACCCCCAAATGGCAATTTTGAACGAAATCTGTCCGTCCGTAATGAAATATCTATAAAATATATTTGGGATTTATATTTATGATGATTTTACGTATTTATCGAAGATAAACAAACAAACAAAGTTAGTTTTACAGCATTGCCATATCCTAGCAGAGCTCAGAGATTTTCTTGCTCTTGGCATAAAATGAAATAAGATTAAAATTATATTGTATAGTAGACCAGATAAATAATATGAAATAAAATGTCACTACTAAAACGAGTAAATAATTTGGTCAAATGTATGCTGAAATAAATCGTAAATAAGACATATTGCTACATCTGTTGAATAATAGATTTATGAAATTTGACATTAATATGACATATGTCACATTTAGTTATTGTTATGAATATTGGAGTGTGCCACTGCGGCCTTAACAGTTCACAGTATTAGCCTAAACGTTACGTAAAAGAAGAAGTGGGCAGTATTTTCTTCTAACAATAAAGATTGAATGCATACCTCGCTAATTATATGGTAATGAGATGGTTCGATATACACTTATCAGAGCTGGGGCGTTACTCAAAAAAAAGTAACGCGTTACTTTACGGTTACTTTTTCTAAAAAGTAACGCGTTAGATAAACTTCACCGTTACTTTTTTTAAAAAGTAACGGTTTATTCGTTGCTTTTCAAAAGTAACGCTTTACTTTTAAAGTAATAACGCGTTACTTTTCTCTTCTTGTTCCATTTTTTCTCGTTCTTTTATTGTCTATCTCACCATTTATCGCCGTTATTATTGCACATACAAACAAAATTTTCAAATAAAAGTTGTATGATTAAGCTTGATTTTTTAAAATGCTATCCAGAATATAGTGGCGCACGAAATCGACGGGGTACAAAAAATAATAAAACATTTCACATCAAACAGGAGAAACAAAAGTCAGAAAAACCTTGGTTTTAAAGTAACGCGTTACTTTTTAGTAACGCGTTACTTTTGCAGTAACACGTAACTAACGGTAACGCAATTACCGTTACTTTTCGCACATTTTAAAAAGTAACGAAATTACTAGTAACGCGTTACTAAAAAGTAACGCTTTAGTTTCGTTACTCCCAGCTTTGACTCTTATCAATTTTAAAACTTAATAATTTTAAGAAACGTCTCTGTAAAGCCTGAATACCATCAATATGCGTTTGATATTTGTTACTCCATATTATGGACGCATACTCTAACTTGGAACCAACAAATGCATAATATAAACCCTTTAAGGATATAAGGTCTGTAGAATCACGAAAGGATCTTGTGAAAAATTCATACGTTCGACTAGCTGAAGCAAAACTACTTTATATGTGAGGAATGAAAGAGAGCTTCGTATCAAAAGTTATACCCAAATCTGTAACTACTGATGGTCTTTCTAACATAGTTTGGTTAATCATGTAACTTAAGAGAATACGACATGACCACACACTTAGTTGGATTTAAGTTTAACTTGTTTGTTGAACACCATTTAAAAATGTGTTCCAAGTTAATTTGTAATAGATGACAATCACTATTTTCAGTAACTCTACGAAATATTTTCATATCGTCAGCTTATAATAATACGAGGTAATAAAATTCAAAATCAAATACCACAACTTTTAAATTTATGGTATTTGATTTTGAATTTTATTACCTCATCATTCAACTACATTCGAGATAATGGATAACTTATTGGAATTATATAATAATGCATCAACATCCACAGAGCTCAGAGTAACGAAACTAAAACGTTACTTTTCAGTAACGCGTTACTAGTAATTTCGTTACTTGTTAAATGGGTGAAAAGTAATTGTAATTGCGTTACTAAAAAGTAACTCGTTACTGAAAGGTAAGCTGTGACTTTAAAACTAAGGTTTTCTCTTTTGTAGCTGCTGTTAGCACCGTTTAATGTGAAATAATATATTTTTATTATTTTTTTGTATCCTGTCGATTTCGCGCGTCACTGTATTTTGGATAACCTTTTAAAAAATTAATCTCAACCATACAACTTTTATTTTAAAAATGCATTTCAAATGGCAAAAATTTTTGTTGGTTGATACTTACTCAGCATTAATAGCAAAGCATGTCATGACAACATACAACACTGATCATAATGCACAGTACTCTGAAGTAAAGTTTCCCTTCAGATGTTTACACCTCTATCGTTTTATATTAAAATTTATTGGGATATTAAAGCTTATCTAAATTTATAAATATTTAGCAGTCTTGGGATTTTTTTGAAAAATTTCTCTCCATAACTTCACTCTATCATTTTCCGGGTCAACTACGGGTATTAATTTTTGATCGATATCTAAAAAGTTTATTTTGTTTTCTTCCACAGGTTTCCACCTAATTCCTAAGTCGTTATTCGGAGTAGGATTACCATATTTCGCAAAATTCGTCCATAATTTGACGAAACGTCTTACGTAACCATCTTCAGGACTGCCCTTTTCAGGCAAAGGAAGCGTGGTTTTGAACAAATAACCTAGGTCATCCATATGACTAACTCCTAAAATATTTTTAAATGGATTTAGATTTACATAATTCTATGATTGCAGTTGTTTACCTTGACCATCTAATTGTCTAGCTCTCTTCCAATAATTTTGTCCCGAATCTAAGGACAATCTGTATAAATAAACTGGTTTATTAGAAGTATTAGCGTGATTTATCGCACATCCAAGAATGCCCATTACAAAACGAAAATCTGTGTCTAACTGAAATAATATAATATATGTTAAAGTCAAGGCGCCTATTATTACAGGTGATCCAGTCAGTTTATTATTAATAAAAAATAGTGTCTCCAAAATTGATTAAAAAAGAAATAAATAATTACTGACCTTAATTTTGCTATCATCCGTTTCTCCGTAAACATCTTTAATTTGTTTAGCAAACTTTTTAATAAGTTCACTATTTTGATCATCGTTTAATATTTCTTTAACATAAATTTCAGGGGTATATCTATCAAATATTTCAGGATAAATTGGTTTTAGAAAAAGGCATTCGTTTGAGCAATAACCCATTAGTATCGGTACTTTATTGTAGTCTCCTGATATTAAATATTCAAAGGGATGTTTGGTAATAAAAGCAGTAGGGTTTGGTGTTTCTGCTACAGGAGAACACGATCCCGATTTCTAAAAAATAAATAAATAAAAATCTTAGCAATCTTAAACTTATAATTATTGAGAAAATATACCTGAATATAATTTTCCTGTATTTCAAACAACTTTTCGACAGACAAATTTCTCAAATACTTCAAAAGTTCCTTTTCACTACAATCATTTTTATTAACAGCCTTTTTTAAATCATCTAGATACGAAAATCCGTATGCCCAACTATTTATTACAACTCCACTTTGCAAAATAGCCCTATGGAATAGGTCTTTGGAGGCTGGCGAAAGTACTAAGTACTGCACTGAAGCTGCTCCAGCGCTTTCTCCAAAAATAGTGACGTTATTAGGATCCCCTCCGAAATTTCTGATGTTTCTTTGCACCCACTTAAGTGCTGCTAATTGATCTTTCAAGCCAGCGTTACCAAATACTTCCAGATTTGGGTCTTCTAGTTTAAGTGAACCTGAATGTAGGATGATAATAGATATTATATATAAGGTGTGATTTTAAGCTTTATATTTTTTTTTCAATTACCTAAAATCCCCAAGCGATAATTTATAGTGACTAATACTATATCCTCTAACATCAAAAATTCCGGACCATATACATCTGTGTTATTCCGACCTTCTTTAAAACCACCTCCGTGAATCCATACCATTACCGGGTTTAGATTAGAACCTTCAGGTAATGGCTACACATTTAAAGAAAATTATTTATTAATGTCTTACACTGATGTTTACTTTAATAAAACAAATATTAGACTTCCTCCTAACCTTTTTAGTAAAAACATTGAGATGAAGACCATTTTCGGTACCGGACACAATTCTGGTCATAGTAGTCAAATTATCCCTTTGGAAAAATTGAGTTCCCTCTTTGGTTGCATCTTTGATCCCACTCCAGGGTTCTAAAGGCTCTGGGACCTAAAATAACAATAAATAAAAAAAACATTTAAGAACTAAAGTTGTAAAATACTTGAATAATATGATAGTATCGAAACATCAACAAAGTGTATTCATCTAAAAAACTGTGTGACCTCTTACCCCCAAGATGTGTAAAGTTTTACTATTTGCAAGAAATAGACAAAATAAATCCAAACAAAGTGAAGAAATTGCTGTTTTCGATGAGAGACGTAAAAATTGGTTAACGCCGAAATATTGAGCGTTGGGACGAAGAGTGTATCGACTTCGTAACTTCTGTTGATGATGTTCATAGTTTAATTTGTGAAAATAGACTGGGTTTTGAAGAAGTAAAACAGGATTGTCTGTCGAAATTATTGGCGTCGGCGTCTCGGCGCTAAATACAGGATCTTCGGTGACGGGTTGGTAATTTTAATTTTGAAATTCGACTGTTCATTTCTTTGAACCACGTTTTTATGCCGACTTTAAATAAACATTTTTCAACATAATGTTGTGTGGTATGTAGTATTTATTTTTGTATACACAGATATATGAAGTGTCTTAAGAAAAATGAAAGAAAAATGAAAGAAAAATGAAAGAAAAATGAAAGAAAAATGAAAATGAAAATGAAATAAAATGTAATTAAAAATAACGAGTTTTGAAATTATAAACACAGAGACAGAACAACTACTTTGAGAAAATCAACCAGTACTAAAACGAAACAAAACACGTTAAATATATAATTGTTTTGGTTTAAAAAAAGTTCAACTGTACAACAGTAATACCATAATCTCAATACAATACAGATTTGGTCAAGAGTACAAAATATAGTCAATAGCCCATTGTTTTAGGCTTCGTTTACATTAATCCATAAGAGAAAACACTCACCCATATTTCGATCTCTCTCTGGGTGTTACTTTTTCAACGGGTTCATATCTCGCTACTATTTCTCACTAGTTGTACTGTACTCAAATAAAACTATTGGCCAATGTCGCACATTACTACAACGAGAAAGTATATAGAAATCCACAGAAACCCACAAAACATCAAGTTACCCATATGGAACACAACTATCATAGATAAAACTTCCAATTCGGTAGTTTACTTTCTCTTTTTTATGTCACTGTTGAATTTATCAGATGTAATGAAAGAATTAAAGAGTTACCTTGAATCTTAGATCTCTAATTGGTGGTTTGGAGTAAGAAACTTCTAAAAAAAAACTGTTATATATGTAGCTGGACCCAGCCCAGCCTAATAATGCAGAGAATGAGTTTTATATGGACTAACTAAAAACTGTATTGAACTACGTAGGATATTTATGCTTTGTAAACCAGTTCTTATTTGGAATATATTCAATAACCAGTAATTGAAATAAGGTGTGCTTCATTCAAACTAATAATTCACCTTTAAAACTCAGAACAGACAAGGTGAGTGTTGAACCCATAAGAGGTTAAACCCATAAGAGGTTAAACCGCGAATCGGATTATTCCGATGGTGTTTTAAGAAGTTAGAGTTAAGAAGTGTGGTAAAAACTAAAAACTGATAGTTTGCGGTTCGCAAAATAATGCCAGGAAATCAAGCTACAACAGCTTCAATTTTATATCAAATTTCTAATATGGACAAATATAATCATAAAGTGTCAGGTTTTTTAGTTTTAAATATCGATTAAAACCGTTATTCATCGCAAATAATATCGAAAATTCGAACCGGCAAACATCAATTCTTTTGTGCTCATTGAGCGACGGACATACATTTTGCTACGAAATCTGAGGCAAAAACGTTTGAAGAACTGCTAACAATTTTAAGTGACTTTGTTCTCCGGTAAAATCAATTTTTGCAGAACGTTTAAAGTTTTATAAAGATAGAAAATTCGAAAACGAATCTGTTTCGGTATGGTCAGCGAGTGTTAAAAGTTTACCGCAAGTTGTAGCTTCGGTTCAGAGCTAGAAACCCTTATCCGAGATGTTTTTACAATCGGTTTTGGGGAGAACAGTGCAAGAGATCGTCGTTTCGAAGAAAATCCTACGAAAACTGTAACCACATAAGCTAGAATAATACTAATTGCACAAATCCGCTCAAGAAACGGCAAATCGAGCTCAGTCTAGTTCAAATATTAAAAATGAACCGGTAAATTTCATTGTTTCAGTTTGAATACTTCATTTACATCCATAAGAGAAAACACTCACATATATTTCGATCTCCCTCTGATTGTTATCTTTTCAACGGGTTCGTACCTCTACTACTTCTCATTAGTTGTACTGTACTAAAGTAAAACTACTGGCCAATGTCGCAAATTACTACAACGAGAAAGTATAGAAATCCACAGAAACCCACAAAACATCAATACACTAGAAGTCACGCGTATGGAACCCAATTATCACAATGAAAACCTAAAACTCGGTAGTTTACTTTCTCTTTTTATAGACGTAATTTAAGATTTAAAGAGTAAAATGAACATTACCTTGAATCTTAAATCTCCAATTGGTGGTTTGGCGTAAGAAACTCCTAAAAAACTGTAAAATTCTTCACCATCTAAATTTTTTCTAATACAACCACGCAATTTTCCTTCTGCTGTATCTACAATAATCGGTTCTGCCATAATGTTGGGTTAACTAATAACGCTACAGAAAAGTTGATATTATTTACATATGTAGTAAATTACTGATAACTAATTTAATTTTAAAAGCGTTCTTTATAGTTCTTAATTCATTGCTTTACTTAGTGATAAATAAAAAATATACTTACTTAAACACTTCACTTTATTACTATTTAAATAAATATTGAACTACTGATTTAATTAAACTATTATATCCTTGACTTGTAAAACGAGAACGATTTCGTAAATTAATCCTATACCGATTAAAAGGTAGATTAGATACACTGCTCAGTTTATATAAACTGCTCGTAAAGAGATTTTTGTTATGTATTTTACTAATTTCTAGACGTCATTGTTTCACTCTTAACATAAGTTTATATTTTATTTATTAAACTAAAAGAACTGTGTATGGTTTTAAAATAAATATAAAAATCAAAAGTAATGAAGATCGGAAGAAATAAATATCAGAAAGGTTAGAACAGTTAGAAAGATACAAATAGGTATCTAGGAACTGAGGTAACAAAGGATTGGAATGGGGCAAGACAAATAAAAGCAAAGATTGGTAAGGTGAAGCAGGCTTTTAAAGTATAATGGTATATTAAATATGACGATGAAAAAAAAATAGTAAAGAGCTTTGTATGGAGGATTTTCTTTTACGGTTGTGAAACTGGAACACTGCCAAAGAAGAAAACCGGGAAAATAAAAAGTTTTGAAATGTAGATTTAAACAGGCTACTTAAAATCACATGTATAGACAAGTTGATATGAAGATATTTTATGAAGAGTGGGAGGGGAACGTAGTCTAGTAAAAACAATAGAAGATATTAAAAGAAATTGGATTGAACATGTACTGAGAAAATCATGTTGGTTAAAAGATGTTTTGGCAGGATCGGTGGAAGGTGACGTGAAATGAGGAAAAACTAAAAGAAAAATGATAAGACAGTAAGACAACTAATGATGATGATGAAACTCGCTTTAATTACTGAAGTAATTAACGACATGAGTCTAGGTATATTTAAAATGTATTTTACAGTGAGAGGTATTTATTATATTAATAATTTAATGTTTTTTTTCCTAAGGTCTATTTATTATATCTCAAAGCATTTTACTTCTGTTTCTAAGTGGTGAAATTTTGGCGATAAATACGAAAACGTGCTGCTACAATAAAAATATTGGGCAATCTTCTTCTATTTCCGACTTCCGGCGGTAGGAATATTCAATGAGTTGTTATGATTTTTTCAAAAAATATAGCATTTTTAAGGACGCTACCAACTGAAACTCTCTTTCTACATATTTTTCGTACATAGTACCTGTAACCTCCCAAAACCTGACATCTATATCTCATGAAAAAGGCGAGTACAAAGTTATAAACCGATGTACATTTCAGTAAGAAACCTTCATACTCAAATTTATCATAAAATGTACCTGATCTTCTAGAATTGTTAGAGAACCCAGTTGTTATATATTTTTATTCGTCCTGTAAAGTTTGCTGCAAGTAAAAAGAATAAAACACAGAAAATTATTGAATTTAAGCCCTATTTGTCTATGAAGGCCCCTCACTGGGTGAACGGAAGAAAAGACATTATGTTTGGGGTATTTATTTTTAATTAATGGGTAACTGAAGGTTACGTCTTGGTGCCGTACACACTTATTTTTGAAGAAAGAAAGTCAACTTTTACACACTTGGAAATACAAATTGGCTTTCTTTCTTCTATTTATTTTTAGATTTCTTGTTTTGTACAATGTCCTAATCGTTCAAGTAGGAAGATGAGATGTCCGCAGGTCTATAGCCATCCGCAACATCTCTTATTGGGAAAATGTCACGGGGAGAGGAGATCACATTGTCTTCTAACTATCCCAGAAATATGAATTCTTTTTTATTTAAAAAGGGACCGTACCTTAAAAGATATAGTAACAATCTTGGCAACTCATAAAAACACAAGATTTTCTTTATGCAATGTGTTGTATATTGTTGTAATTGGTAAATGAGACACAAAGGCGAGCCGCTGTGAAAAGCCAATTAAACAAATGGTTTACTTGTTCATATGCAAATTAAATATGAATTTTCTTCCCCGGATTCTGAATTCGGGATGTTTATGAGACATTTTACTTATGAATGTGCTAAAGTCAATGGGAAATAGATCTTTTTATTTTGCAATGTATTATTAAGAATTATTTTTCTCTATTTATTTTCTCTTTTGTTAAATGGATATAGGCAAAGGTCTACAAAAATAATTAGTTTTCGTAGATGGATAATTATCTTTTTCCTTATCTTGGTGGAACTGTTTTATTTTATCTGGTTGGTTTTAATTTATTCATTCTCGAAGCTGGGTATGTAGGGGTTTGGGACTCATCTTATTTCGTAGTTACAGTGCCAGACCCGAGTCTCCGGACTGTCTTTAGATAAAAGTCGAAATAAGGGAACCATGCGAATGCATTTGTCCTTCAGAGTCATTCAAATAATGCTCTCAAGGAGTGACGACTTTGGCTGTGTCCGCTTAACAAGTCGATTTTTCCTTCTACATAAAAAATCAGATCCTTAAAAAACGGAGTCTGTCAGTTGTCAACATGTCTGATACTTGTCTTTGATATATATCATGTAAGTCATTGTTGGCTGCCTCCACATTTCCAAAATCCCCCAAAAGCCTTCCTTTGCCGACATGGCAAAAATCTTTAACTTCTCACCCAAAATCCCTTCACCCTCCTCCCCAACCACCTCCGGACCATTTTTCCCCTAAGGGACAGCAGCCTTCAAATCAAAAAGTCGTGCGGGATAATCGGCTCCTGTCATACTATGTACTTTTTGTACGTGAAAAGGATACAATAGTTGCTCTTTTAAAATTCGATGCACAACTGATATTGAGACGTTATGTTCTTTTGGCAGTTTTCGTATACTCGTTGATGGATCATTATCAACAGCATTTAATACGGCTTCTTCAACTGCCACAGTACGTATATTTCGTACTGGACCTTCGCCATCTCTTTTTGCCAAAGACTTCCTAAAGTTATAAATTTCATTTTGTACAACTTGCAAAATAAATTAATTTACCTACTCTTATCTGTCTCTCGTAACCTGAGATTGACACACTCAAACATCCGTCTTTCTGGCAATGCTCTGTTTGAAAAATTTTCAGCATAAAGCCTTCTGGCCTCTAAACAGTTTCGAGAAGCCAATTCGTACATTAAATGCATATCTGCACTCTTTGAGGCAATACTGTGAATCTATTTGCACGTCTAAAATAAGCATACACGTACATTATAAGCATACAGAAAATTTTATAAAGATCGAATAAACAGTACGAAAATAAAAAATAAAAAACGAATTTAAAAATCCTATTTTGGAGGCCCATAATTCGAAAACGAGGGCCGTGTTAAAAAAGTTAATATGAATTACTAACATTATTTTCAAGCTATACCCTCCCGACTTTTTTCCCATTAGTCCCGGGACACCCTGTATACATTTTTTTACGAAATAAATGAAAGTTACGAATTTTTATATATTTATATTTTTTTAAGGAACAGTACTGATATTTTTTTTTAACGAAGAAATGGATTTTTAAAAATTAAAAACAGAAATTGAAAAGTACATAAAGAGTGAAAACGCAATCGCGGTTTTATTCTAAAACAAACTAACCTTTAATTTATCAAAATAAAAAATATTTTTACATAAACTAAGCATTTTCATGAATATAACACTTCCCTTCTGAAAATGAGAAAATTAGGGTCTGGTAATCCCCAGAGCAGTTCCGACTGACAGAAGTTACATTTTTTTTCGCTCTAATAGTTTGGAAGTATTCTTTTTTGCTAGAGTGGTACTGTTTTTGTGAATTTGGTGCTTTTTTGTCGCTGGAACCAAAAATGGTGGCTACTCGGTTCTGCTTGTACTATGCATTACATTGTTTATTTAGCATTTTTTGATGGTTTCCAACAGAGCTGGGAAACGTTACTTTTTAAAATGGGCGAAAAGTAACGGCAATAGCGTTATTTTGTAAAAGTAACCCGAAATCGTTACTTCGTTACAGTAACGCGTTGATAAAAAGTAACGCGTTACTGCAAAACTAAGGTTTTTAGTGCGGTTTTTTATTAATAATAATATTAGTGCATATTTAGGAATATAAGATATAGGCAACAACTGTTAGAAATATACATTTTACTGTATTTTTATTGCTGTTTTGTTAAGTAAGACATTTTTTGTTAAATATTTGAAATGTGGAAATTTAGTTAAATAAAGTACGAATTACAAATAACAATCTAACAGTTGTTTTTCCTTTTTTGTTCTATTAAATCTAAAGGATGTAAAAATGTAAAGAAATTTTGTATACGTGATGCTTTTTAATAACGTGTTAATTTTTTTAGTAACGCGTTACTTTTGGAAAATAAGGAATAAATCGTTAGTTTTTTAAAGAAGTAGCGGTAACGTTTAGCAAACGCATTACTTATTATCAAAAGTAACGGTAAAGTAATGCGTTACTTCTTTTTCAGTCGGCTCCCCAGCTCTGGTTTCCAATTCAAGTAATATTTTATAAACGCAACAGTGTTTTATATTTAAATTTATTGAATAAAGAAAACTTATTTCAATTTACAAATATTTAGCAGTTTTAGGATTTTTTTGAAAAATTTCTCTCCATATTTTCACTGCATCACTTTCCGGATCAACAGCGGGAATCAAGTTTTCATCGATATCTAAGAAGTTTACAACTGTTTCTGTTACAGGCTTCCACTTAATTCCTAAATCGTTATTCTCCGGTGTTGGATTTCCATATTTCGCAAAATTGGTCCATAACTTGACGAAACGTCTTACGTAACTATCTTCTGGAGTACCTTTTTTAGGCAAAGGAAGCGTTGTTTTAAATAAATACCCTAAATCATCCAGATGACTCACACCTAAAACAATTTTCAGATATACAGTGTGTCCAATTAAGTCGGCACCATATGAAAAACAAATATTGTTAGTTTTATGAAAGGAAGTTATTCTTTATAAAAAGTCTTGCGTAGTCTAAAACTTAAAATACAACCATCAGATACTACAGTTTTTTTCCCGTATATAAAGTGCTTCAAAAAATATAAATTTTGCTTAAGAGTAAATAATGTATGCTTATTTTAAAACAAATATAGAAAATGTAATTTAGAAAAAATATTTACCGCAAAATCTAAAATCACCGCCTCCTATCTCAAAATATTTTTTCTAATTTTTGTCTTGTAGCAAAATTGGTTAACCACATATTATTTTAAGTCACTTTATTGGTTTTTAGTTAAAAAAATAGATTTAACCTATTTTAGTAGGCCATTACAGAATGAAATACTATAATTTGCATAGAAAACACGTATGGGAAAGCGGAGTAAGATGACGATAGTAAGCTTAAAAAATGCATAATACTGTGATTTTTCTTCTAACGAAATATATGAACTTAGAAGGTTATTGGCTAATAATATATGTTTTTATATTCACCAATCACAAGTACATTGTTTTACCTTTGCTTCTCGGTCATCCACACCAGTGTATTCAATGTGAGCCTACTCCTTACAATTACTACAGCAATGCTATAGCTCGTCTTTTCTACTTTTACTGTAAATTATGCCATCTTTTTCTTCATCTGAACCGTTATCAGTGTCAGCATATTTATTATCTATTGATAAATAAGAAGAATCGTTAAATTTTATTTTTTTTTCTGATCGCCTTTTTCTTACCTCTATCCGGTTTAAAAGTCTGTAAAAAATCAGCATAATAAACTACATTAAATTTATTATTTTAACTAAAAATCAATAAACATAGGCTTAAAATAATTTATGGAAACTAATTTTATATGTATCAGTTCACTTCCAACTTTGCTACAAGACAAAAATTAGAAAAAATATTGTTTTGAGATAGCAGGTTGTGATTTTAGATTTGGAAGTAAATATTTTTTGTAAACATATGTTCCAAATAACATTTTCTATATTGTTTTAAATAATCCTACTTTACTCTTGAGCAAAAAATGTATTATCTGATGGTTGTATTTTAAGTTTTAGACCATACAGAACTTTTATAAAGTATACATTTTTTTCATAAAACTAATAATAAAAAAGTTTTCCACACTGTGCCGACTTGATTGAAGTATGAATATCTTAACAGAAAATTCGATATTCTCAAAAAATGCTGCAATTGAAACAAATGCATGGTAGGTTTTCAAAAAACAATTTTTTGAGAATGAAACGCATGGAGATTGGTTTTGCTTTTCCAATATGTTGATATAATTTTACTCAACAAATAATGGGGGTTTAGCTAAACTAATTTGATTATAATAAATGAAATAAAACACCAATTCATGTACCACAAAAAATTATTATTGTAAAAATTAGAGAACGGCGACTAGTTTCGGCTTACAAGCCATCTTCAGGCCTAAAAGAAATACATTGCGATGATGTGGGTTACAATACTAAAAACAAAGCGTTTACCATAAATTGGTTGACAACATGGTGAAATTTTTATAACATAATGTTAAAAGTTAAGTTAAAAATTACAGGAGTTGGTTTTGAAAGGTAGGGGAGGAGTTACATATGAGGAATAAAGGGAAAAAGGTTGGGCGTGGGACATGAAATTAATAGAAAAATTAATATGAAAATGGAACAGGTGATTTTAAATGAAAAATAGGAATCACCAATCGTGGAGAACCCCCATAATGGGGTAGGATGATTCTAACAATTGAATCGTTATAAATGAAAGAGGAAAGTAAAATCCTCAAGTAAACCGAAGAGGCCACATGGCCTCCCGGATCAGCAAAAACCGGCTTCTTGGATCCGGGAGGCCATGTGGCCCCTTCAGTTTACTAGAGGATTTTACTTTCCTCTTTCATTTATAACAATTCAATTTTTAGAATCATCCTACTCCATTGTGGGGGTTTTCCTATTTTTCATTTAAAATCACCTGTTCAATTTTCATATTACTTTTTCTATTAATTTCATGTCCTACATCCAACCTTTTTTCCTTTATTCCCCATACGTAACTCCTCCCCTACCTTTCAAAACCAACTCCTGTAATTTTTAACTTAACTTTTAACAGTATGTTATAAAAATTTCACTATGATGTCAACCAATTTATGGTAAACGCTTGGTTTTTAGTCGCCGTTCCCTAATTTTTACATTAATAATTTTTTGTGGTACATGACTTTTATTCCATTTATTGAACACTGGACCACATTTGAGATATGGATAACCTTATGGATTTAATATGATTATAGTCTATGCAAAACAAAAACCGTTGCACGTCATGGATGATTTGCAATAAGAAAAAATCTGATGTGGCCAGCACATGACCTCTCGCCATTTTTTAATCAAAAATTTACAGGTTGACACAAAAAAGTATGAAAAAAAATTATTTTTTGTAAATCTGGCAACAATGGCAAAAGTTTCGAAAATTTTAATGAGATGAAAATAAACTATAGGGTATACAAAATATATGTGTAAAACTTTATTGCCGTTTTGTATAATAATGGCGTCATCACCCATAGCAACTGCCACTTCCGGTTGTGCGATTGGCACCAAAATCTAATCAGATCTAATCTAGGGTATCAGAATCCTGTATGCAAAATTTCAATTTTTTTTATTCAGTAGTTTTTGAGTTATCGTTACTACAACATCCATCCAAACACACACACTAACACACACACACACTAACACACACACACACACACACACACACACACTAACACACACACACACAGACATCATCGCGAAAATATTAAAATCGTATTCTAGGGACCCTAAAACGTGTTTATCCATTGAAAACTCACTACCCAATTTTTAGCATGATTCCTATACCTCTCTTATCTGAAGGGCGAGAGGTAGAGTTAGTTTGCCTTTTCTGGGTCAGAGAGTTAGAGAGAAGGTAATGAGCAATTACAATGAGCAATTATAATGAGCAATTACAATTAGGGAAAAAAAGTATTTTTATTTTTACCTCTCGCCCTTCAGATAAGAGAGGTATAGGAATCATGCTAAAAATTGGGTAGTGAGTTTTCAATTGATAAACACGTTTTGGGGTCCCTAGAATACGATTTTAATATTTTCGCGATGATGTCTGTGTGTGTGTGTGTTAGTGTGTGTGTGTGTGTGTGTGTTAGTGTGTTAGTGTGTGTGTGTGTGTGTGTGTGTGTTTGGATGGATGTTGTAGTAACGATAACTCAAAAACTACTGAATAAAAAAATTTGAAATTTTGCATACAGGATTCTGATACCCTAGATTAGATCTGATTAGATTTTGGTGCCAATCGCACAACCGGAAGTGGCAGTTGCTATGGGTGATGACGCCATTATTATACAAAACGGCGATAAAGTTTTACACATATATTTTGTATACCCTATAGTTTATTTTCATCTCATTAAAATTTTCGAAACTTTTGCCATTGTTGCCAGATTTACAAAAAAATAATTTTTTTTCATACTTTTTTGTGTCAACCTGTAAATTTTTGATTCAAAAATGGCGAGAGGTCATGTGCTGGCCACATCAGATTTTTTTATTTTTACCTCTCGACCTTCAGATAAGAGAGGTATAGGAATCATGCTAAAAATTGGGTAGTGAGTTTTCAATGGATAAACACGTTTTAGGGTCTCTAGAATACGATTTTAATATTTTCGCGATGATGTCTGTGTGTGTGTGTGTGTTAGTGTGTGTGTGTGTGTTAGTGTGTTAGTGTGTGTGTGTGTTTGGATGGATGTTGTAGTAACGATAACTCAAAAACTACTGAATGAAAAAATTTGAAATTTTGCATACAGGATTCTGATACCCTAGATTAGATCTGATTAGATTTTGGTGCCAATCGCACAACTGGAAGTGGCAGTTGCTATGGGTGATGACGCCATTATTATACAAAACGGCAATAAAGTTTTACACATATATTTTGTATACCCTATAGTTTATTTTCATCTCATTAAAATTTTCGAAACTTTTGCCATTGTTGCCAGATTTAAAAAAAAATAAAAAATTTTTTCATACTTTTTTGTGTCAACCTGTAAATTTTTGATTCAAAAATGGCGAGAGGTCATGTGCTGGCCACATCAGATTTTTTATATTTTTGATTCAGAGGGGGAAAGAGGAACAAATTCATTCAATACTCATTATCCTAAATCAGCGTGATTCTAGCATCTATTACAACCAATCTGAGTCGAATAAAAAGATCGCTGGACAAAAAAGAGTCCGCCTTGGGTGTTTTCTTAGACATAGAACGTGCTTTTGACATAACTACCTTCAACAAAATAATACACTCATTAACCAATAGGAATGTTCCACATATGGTTGGTGAATGGATACACAACATGCACTCAAAACGAGCAGTTAACATAAGTGTAGAAGATGTAACCATGCGAGGCTTGGTTGCGAGGGGATATCCACAAAGAGGAGTGCTATCAACTCTACTATGGAACATGGTCTTGGACACTCTCATCAGCCGCCTCAACAACGATAATCACTACACAATAGCATACGAGGATGACATATTATATATCGTATTAGCTTATCAAAAAAATCTGATGTGGCCAGCACATGACCTCTCGCCATTTTTGAATCAAAAATTTACAGGTTGACCCAAAAAAGTACGAAAAAAAATTATTTTTTTGTAAATCTGGCAACAATGGCAAAAGTTTCGAAAATTTTAATGAGATGAACATAAACTATAGGGTATACAAAATATATGTGTAAAACTTTATTGCCGTTTTGTATAATAATGGCGTCATCACCCATAGTAACTGCCACTTCCGGTTGTGCGATTGGCACCAAAATCTAATCAGATCTAATCTAGGGTATCAGAATCCTGTATGCAAAATTTAAAATTTTTTTATTCATTAGTTTTTGAGTTATCGTTACTACAACATCCATCCAAACACACACACACACACACACACACACACACACACACACTAACACACACACACACACTAACACACACACACACTAACACACACACACACAGACATCATCGCGAAAATATTAAAATCGTATTCTAGGGACCCTAAAACGTGTTTATCCATTGAAAACTCACTACCCAATTTTTAGCATGATTCCTATACCTCTCTTATCTGAAGGGCGAGAGGTAAAAAAACTATTAAATTATTATAACACATGCGAAAAGTTTTCAGACAGCATGAACATGGGCATCAGTAACAGTAGGAGGAGGATTGTCTTCATTAAGTTCCTCATATGTCAATCACAGCTATTACTTAGTGACCTTTCTAAATATAGAGTAGATTTTAAAACGTAGTAACTTCTCTTAACCATTCACTTTCTAAACAAATAGTTTCCTCTCTTTGTAGTTTGCCTCGTATATATGATGGACCTAAGTAACATCTTTATTCAAGGCTCTATTAGGTGTAGGGGTGTAAATGTAAAGATCGATGAATGTTTCGAATTTTATCACACTAATTCACCACCCTGTATATTTGATAGCGTTACATATTTTGTAATATATTTTCACTGGAAAATCATTTTTCTCCTTTGTATGTTATCAAATCCTTCTGTATATCTATCCACTAGTGAAGCTAATAGAGCAAGGCTTATAACTAAAATTCGTTGAGTTGTTGAAGATACACATTTTAAGTTAATTTTTAAATTTTTTAGAGGGCGTATATACACAGCTCATGCTACAAACCTGCGTGCCTTTTATCAAATTGCACGTGCGTTAATAAAAAAGTTTTATCCTTTGATAACTATAGCAGGTATAATAGCAACTGAAATATTAAATAATCTGGATGATATAAATATTGGCGAAGCACGAGTTGAATCCCAAAAGCTAGCTTTAAGAAATGGTCGTTGACACAGATTGAACCATATGCATATTTCTGATTTTCCTCGGATAGATGTTATTTATCTTAAAGCCCTAATCGGATTACCATCTATATATAAATCAATCCTACATACAAGATATACTGCAAAGGGAGGAAATTAATATTTTAGAAATTAATGCCAATAAATATGTGTTGTGGTTGGCATATACGAGACGGAACTTGAAGATGAAGATATTCCTTCAGTTTTCTACCATAATTGCACATCAACCGATTAATACTAGATAATATCGATCTTGGGCCTATAGTAGAAGATCTCTAACCGTAATTTTTTTCATTTTCTACCTTATTCTTACCGTTATCGTTTTGTACCATATATATTTAAAGACTCAACGTGGCATCCACTACAAACCACAATACTTGCTTAATTATCAACATCAAAATATTTTTACTTACAGGGTGATTCATGCTTTCACAGGTCTGTTTTGGTCAACGTATGTATCTTTATCTACAACTGTCATGTAATGACACTGATTTGACACTTAATTGACGCATAATTTGTATTCTATTGGGAAAACTGGTGGACGGTTTTGTATTTCATTGGGGAACTGGTGCATTCGAATTCGAACTCAGTGCAACATTTTCTTCAAGTAATGATGAGGAAATGATGTAAGAAATAAAGAAGTAGAGGAGAATCAGATATCAAAATATTTTCAATAATTTGAAAAAATTACATACTTGTTAATTTAAATATTTCATCACTATCATCAAGAAGTAATGTTAAGTTAATGATTTCATTATTCAGTTGAAATGCAATCTCATATATTCCTGGAATAGAGTCATTTATTTCTAAAATTTAAATAAAAATAACAGCAACCTTATATCCTTCTCGCACGAAAATAAATCAACCTAACCTAAGGTTTTGTATTCCATTGGAAATGAACTAGTGCAGATTATTCATGAACTGCTTTAGGTTTCAATTCAACACTGGTGCAAAACCAGTGCAAAACTAGTTTTACCAATGGAATTCGCTATTTGATTTCCACAATAGATTTTTCATTTCGAAAAAATATCGCGTTTTTAAATGGTCCCATGACGTCACGTTTATCGGAAACACCCCCTCCATTATTTACGTTCCGAAACACGCATTACTGTTCTTCCCAAAAATAAAGCTCACTGCTTGATATACACATTTGATATATAATTGAACTCTTGTCATTTGATCGACTCATTTAAAAAAATTACATTTTATCTCCTTTTTTCGTCAATCTTTGACAACGCTGCAAATCCTAAAGGCAGTTTCTTAAATAAAATTATAACGTTCCTTAAACAAAATTATGACGTAATGTACTAAAAAACCGTTTTTTAGATATTTTCAGTCATTAAAATTGTAAAATAGCATAGATAAATAATAAAATAGTTTCGGGGAATCGCTTGACAAGTACCAAACTTTAGTTTTTCTTGTATTTCGGCTTGAATTCCTTTATATCGGGTCATTGCGAATCGCACTGAACAATAATTTCATTTCCGTATCTGATATTTGCTAGAAAACAAGATGAAGAGAGAAAAACGATTGATAATATTCTACTCCGTGATGCAAATGAACGAGTCTATTAAGTATTAAATGACAAATCTCAAACGTCACAATTGAGACATATCGGCAAATTGAGGTTATATGGTACGCACCTTACACAAGGATGCCAAATTTAATTTTAGTGAACGTGACGTCACGAACCCTCTTTTTTCCTCATTATGGAAAAATTAGCTATCAGAAAATTCCAAAAAAATTCCCAAGTGATACTAGCACTTATACCTTCTAATTAAAGTGTTCTCACATGATTCATAAAAAGGTCCATTTATCTTTAGATTCATGTTTAGGAGAATAAAGTGTTTTAGTTTTATTGTTGAACGAACTCTCTTAAACATAATGAAAAATCATATATTTGCAACGGTATATTGAAATAAGCACCTATTGATTAGTCGTACAACAGATTTATGACAACTTCGCCAATTTACCATAAATACCCGCATTAAAAAGAGTCAATATTACTTGTGGAGTATATGCCATAATAACATTCCCAGATGTTTAGTAAGAAAAAATATTTACAAACAAAAGATAGTGTAGGTAAACTAAATATTTTTACACCCTTCACATTGCACCGTTGTATTATTTGAAGGTAGACTAACCTCAAGGGTGTATTAAATGCGACGACTACGAACCCCTCCCCCGACCCGTTTTTTTCGCATAGACATTGGTAATAATAGATGCTAGGATCATGCTGATTTAGGATAATGAGTAATGAATGAATTTGTTTCTCTTTCTCCCTTTGAAAAAAAAAAATACAAAATAAAAAACATTTTTTTCCCTAATTGTAATTACTCATTCTAATTGCTCATTGTAATTGCTCATTATCTCCTCTCTAACTCTCTGACCCAGAAAAGCCAACTTTATACTCTACTTCGGACGTTATGCTTAGAAATGATTTACCCTAAAATCCCGAAATAGGTAACGTTCGTACATGAAAAGAATTTTTGCGTGCTCTATTTGCCGTCTTATTATTTCGTCTACGATGACGTGCAACGGTTTTTGTTTTGAATAGACTATAGATTTCTTTACCTTGCCCATCTATTTGGTTTGCTCTCTTACAATAATTTCGTCCTGAATCTAACGACAACCTGTATAAATAAACAGGCTTATTTGAAGTTTTAGCATGGTTTACTGCACATCCAATAACTCCTAATATGAAACGATAATCTGACGTTAACTGAAATAATATATTATTATTGTTATTATTATTAAATCTAGTTCATTCAGCGTGATTCTAAATAATGCTTACACCATTTGTATGAAAATACATCTCTTAAAATTGTACAAAATGATATAAGGAATGAGAGGTCCAACTTATTTGCATTTTAATAGGTATACTGGAAAATATAGATGTAGTTAATACCAATTTAGTCGAAATGCTTACAAATATAAAAGGCAAACAGATTATCATTTTTACATGTAAATGAAAGTAATTATTATAAGTTAATATTTTTTCAAGGAAAAACAAATACAATGACAAAAAGTAATAGATCAATTAATAGTGGCGTTAATTGACCTGATAAGCAAGTGATAATTGCATAATAATAGGAAAATATTCTGATATTTCTCTTATATCAAATTATTTAATAGCGTTTTTACATTATCCGATCCGATATCGGTATCGGACGCCGATATGATATCAGGCAAGTAAAATGTATGAAATATATACTTTTATGAAATACTAGCCAATCAATTTAAAATTACTAAGTTTTTTTATTTTTTTGGGTTATACATTTTTTTTAAATCTCTTAATCTCAGGTAGTTTGGGTTTAAAACAGATTTTTTTTAATTTATGGGATTAAATAAACAAATTATAATTATCAAAATATTACACACGGGGTGAAACCATATGATGTTTTTAGTACTTCGGCCTGAAAAATTCACATTAACAATAAACACAAGAACTATACGCAACACGAAATTTATGGACATAACGCTGTGAAGACATTTTAGTCTTTTAAACAGACGTAATCAGAATGACGTTTTTCATTAGCTACTGAAGAAGTATTGTGAAGTATAACAAAAGGGACCTGCAAAAAAATTAAAAAAAATCTGTTTATGACATTATAAGAAAAAAATTGATTTTATTATACATTTTTATTGAAATTAAATTTTTTAGGGTCTTTCTTCCAATTTTTTTTTAACTTTCCTCAGCTTTCCTCATTTTTTCCGTCTTATTTTTGTTTTTTTTCTGATTTTTTATGATTTTTTTAGATTTTATTTATTTTTTTTCCATTTTTTTGGATTTATTCTAATTTACTCGCGTTTTTGATCTTTCCCTACATTATCCCTTTTTTTCTTGTGTTCCGGATTTTTCCAGTTTCTTTTCTGTTTTATACGGCTTATTACGGTTTTTTACGATTTTTTATAATTTTTTATGATGTTTTACGATTATATAGCATTATTTACGAAATCTTACGACTTTTTGCCAGTTTTTTACAATTTTTTACGACTTTTTAAGATTTTTCACGATTTTTTGCCATTTTTTTCTCTTTCTCAATTTTTTAAATTATTTAAGAAATTTTATGACTTTTTACCAGTTTTTTTACGATTTTTTTACAATTTTTTACCTTTTTTACGGGTTTTAAAGATTGTTTATCATTTTTTATGATTTTTTTCATTCTTGTTCTATCTTTCTCAATTTTTAAAATTATTTACGAAATCTTACGACTTTTTACCTGTTTTTTTTCGATTTTTTTACAATTTTTACCTCTCGCCCTTCAGATAAGAGAGGTATAGGAATCATGCTAAAAATTGGGTAGTGAGTTTTCAATGAATAAACACGTTTTAGGGTCCCTAGAATACGATTTTAATATTTTCGCGATGATGTCTGTGTGTGTGTGTGTTAGTGTGTGTGTGTGTTAGTGTGTGTGTGTGTGTGTGTGTGTGTGTGTTAGTGTGTGTGTGTGTGTGTGTGTGTGTGTGTGTGTGTGTGTGTGTGTGTTTGGATGGATGTTGTAGTAACGATAACTCAAAAACTACTGAATAGAAAAATTTGAAATTTTGCATACAGCATTCTGATACCCTAGATTAGATCTGATTAGATTTTGGTGCCAATCGCACAACCGGAAGTGGCAGTTGCAATGGGTAATGCCGCCATTATTATACAAAACGGCAATAAAGTTTTACACATATATTTTGTATACCCTATAGTTTATTTTCATCCCATTAAAATTTTCAAAACTTTTGCCATTGTTTGCCAGATTTACAAAAAAATAATTTTTTTTCATACTTTTTTGTGTCAACCTGTAAATTTTTGATTCAAAAATGGCGAGAGGTCATGTGCTGGCCACATCAGATTTTTTATTATGTTTTTTATGATTTTTTTCGATTTTATTTTATTTATTTTTTTTTTCTATTTTTATAATTTACTGGCGTTTTTCGATCTTTCCCGATATTATCCGTTTTTTTGCATTTGTTCCAAATTTGTCCATACTTTCTTTTCGGTTTTTTACGGTTTATTACGTTTTTTTTTTTCGATTTTTTATAATGTTTTACTATTATTTAGCTTATTTACGAAATTTGACGATTTTTTTATTACGATTTTTTACGTTTTTTTTTAAGATTTTTTCTCTTTCTCAATTTGTTAGATTATTTACGAAATTTTAAAACTTTTTACCTTTTTTTTTACGATTTTTTTACTTTTTTTTTACAATTTTTTACGATTTTTTACGTTTTATAGTAAAAAATCGTAAAAACCCGTAAAAATTAGCGACTTTATTTTATAATTTTTTTTTTTTTGATATTTCAACCCCCTGCAGTTTCACCCCCGCAGGTCGGATAAATTAATTTTATAATTTTATAATCATAATTAGGATATGCAAAAACTGTAAAGACCTGTTACAATATTTTCAAAAATTGCGGATATGAATTTTTTGAAATTTCAACCTCCTCCAGTTCCACCCATGAAGGTCGAATCGAAAAAAGTTTTAAGCGAATTAATTTTATAATAATTAGGACATAAAAAAAGTCTTATGACCTTTTTCGATATTTTTAAAAATGGCGGAGTTATAAATTTTTTGAAATTTCAACCAGTTTCCACTGCCTTACAGTTAAAATGATCAAAAACAATAGAGTTCCTTTCGTAGATACGAGAAAACGATTGGCGAAGGAATTTTTGAAATCGTACTATCGGTTCTTGAGTTATCGTTTCCACATCCATCCATCCAGACCGACGGACATGAAAATTTTTTTCACCTAATCGTGTTGTGGGTGGCTCAAAACGTTTTTTATTTTTTATATATAAGGGATGTAACTAATTACTTTAATTTAAAATATATTTTATTACAATACCTGCCTTTCATATTGTCCGATCCGATATCGGATATCCAGATACCGATATGTTGGCGTGGGCTGTCGGACAATATGTATTGTAATGAAATAATTTGTATAAATTATTGAATTTTATAATTTAATTAATCAAGTAAGAAATAATTTTTTTTGAGAAAAAAACAGATGAGAAATATTTAACAAGAAGTCAATTTTGAAATCTATATATTTGGGAAGTCAATTTAAAGATTATACTAAGAAAATAAGCTTTATTGAAAGAAATGTAAAGAAATATTTAGTCAATTTAAAAATACAAAAAAATATTTAAGTTAAGAAGAACATTTGGGACAAAAAGGTTATTACTGAAAGAAATTAACTTATAGGAAGTATGGAGAAACAGCAAATAGAATAAGTAGAAAGATATTTGGAAGCATACTAAAAGATCAGGATTTAGAAGTAAATTTGTGTAAAATACCCGAAGAGGCATAAACGGGATACAACTAAAATTTAAATTTTGTTTAATAATTTATTAATTTTCACTAGAATCCACCCCCAATTGAGATTTCCGTATCCTTACAGTATGAATGCTATATTCTCTGAGTGAGAAATTTTGAGCTTTTGTTGGGTCTCAAATATAATAGATACAGCAAATCAATTTTTATTTTATAATATGCCATAACGACCTACCCGCATGAAGCTCGAGAAAATGACGGAATCTGAATGATTTTATCGGAAAAAAGTGAAGATACCACATGATATCGAATATCGGCTATCGGCCATCGACGTCCGCTACCGATACCGGATCGGATTATTGTGAAAACGCTTTAACTCGAATATATTAAGTAGCTGGTTATTACTTCGACCATTATGGTCGAAGGGTTATTATTGTCTTTCAAAGCTGTGAGTTGTTACGAGATAATAAAATAATTTTTAAGTTCATAACAAAAATATCGATTAATGTACAACAAAAAAATATTTACGAACCTTAATTTTGCTAGCATCTGTTTCTCCATAAAAATCTTTAAGTTTTGTAGCAAACTTTTCAATATTTTCATCATCTTCTTCAACTTCTAATATTTCTTTAACACAATATTTAGGTGTGTACTGATCTAATATTGTTTGAGAATATACTGGTTTCATGAAGAGACATTCATTGGAACAGTAGCCCATTAGTATTGGTACCTTATTGTAGTTTCCAGATATTAAATATTCAAAGGGACTTTTAGTAATAAAAGCAGTAGGGTTGGGAATTTCTGCTACAGGAGAAAATGATCCTATCTTCTGAAAAAATAGTTTCATTTATATTAAATCTTCAACAAAAGAGAGAAAATAAATACTTTAATATACTTCTCTTGTAGTTCAAACAGCTCCGGCAAAGATATATTTCTTAAGTGTTCCAGAAGTTCCTTATCACTACAATTCTTTCTACCAATAGCTTCCTTTAAAACGTTTATGTACGAAAATCCGTATGCCCAACAATTTATTACAACTCCACTTTGCATAATAGCCTTATGAAAAAGACCTTTAGAGACTGGCGAAAGAACCAAGTATTGCACTGACGCTCCCCCAGCACTTTCTCCAAAAATGGTAACGTTATTAGGATCTCCTCCGAAATTTCTGATGTTCCTTTGTACCCACTTAAGTGCTGCTACTTGGTCTTTCATATTAGCGTTGCCATATACTTCCAATGAAGGGTCTTCTAATTTAAGTGAACCTATTGTAGGACGAAAATAACCATTTTGAGCGGATTAAACTATGGAGGTGGATTTTTAGAGGTTGTTGAGTGGGAGTCAAATGTGGATGGTGAGTCCTTAAAATATAATGGTTTTGAGCAGTAGGTAGGTGGGTGCTTAGACAGTGTTAATACATTATTATAAAAATATTCACCCCGTATAGGGAACTTTAGAAATTAAATTTTTTTGAGTTGAAATAGTTTTTAGTAGATGTTTATAATGGAGTTAATATACAAGTTAATAATTAGTTTTATGTTTATTAAATGGGATAGAAGAGTTGATATGTGAATAAAGAAAAGGAAACGAAGGTATTATATCTAGTTAAATTGGAAATAAATTTAAAAGTGAAAGATCCTTAAATTTTATTAAAATAATGAAAAATGCTATAGTAAAATTGAAATTTTGGAGGTGTCATATATGAAATTTAAGTAGTCAAAGTCAGATAGTAAACAGGGAATATGGGGTTAATAAACTAAACGAAGGCTGGGATATTAAAAAAAAATCTAGTGGTAAAAAAAACTTTTTTTGATAAAAAATAAAATAATAAACAAATCAATTTTGAATAGAACTTTGGGAGAGTGTCAACTTTATATTAATTTGTAAGATATGATTTATGTAAATAGAGTAATTATGAAAGATATCGAAGGAAATTAATAAAATTATATAATAATACTTGAAATATACAAAATTTTATTAAAAAAATTAAAAATTATAAAAGTAATAAGCATATAGGAAGACAACAAAAAAAACAATAAAAGCAAGGAAAGTAGAGTATAGAGTTACAGAAATTAAGAAGCGGAGACCAGGAATCAAGTTAAGAGAAGGTATTAAGAAGAAATATAAGGTCAAAGTAGAGAAGTGAAACTTGTACAGGAGATAGAAGAAATGAAATAGCAGGGCATATACAAATTTTTTTTTATATTTTGTAATGTTTATATTTTTTTTTTGACTACAACCCAATTCAAAAAAGTGAGAGATAGATTGTTAATATCATAACAATATGTATATGCTTATCAGGTGTATTACTTAGCTACTTATCCGTTGTATTTTATCAAAGTTTTTTTTTGGGAGAGCCGCCTTGATAAGTTTCATATACTGGCGAGATTCTGTTACTAGATATGAATTTTAAATAACAATTTTTTTAATAGGGAAGTGTATTTAGTAATCATTTTATCTACTAGCTAAGTCTGTCAACAAATAATGTTTTTAATGAAGAGATGAAAATTACCTAAAATACCCAAGCGATAGTTAATAACGACTAGTACTACATCCTCTAACATCAAAAATTCTGGACCATAAATATCTGTATTATTTCTACCTTCTCTAAAACCTCCACCATGAATCCACACCATTACAGGATTCAGATTGGAACATTGAGATACCAGCTATAAGTTTAAATAAAACAATATAAATTTGTTAATATTTTACGATGATATTTCCATCACGAAAATTAATAAAATAGTTTTTTTTCTTACCTTTTTCGTAAAAACATTGAGATGAAGACCATCCTCAGTCCCAGACACAATTTTGGTGAAAGTATTCAAATTATCTCTTTGGTAAAATTGAATTCCTTCTTTGGTTGCATCTTTGACTCCACTCCATGGTTCCAAAGGTTGTGGAGCCTAAAATAAAAAAAATGAATAAACTTGTAAGGTATTATGTTGATCGGGTCAAAGGCTTTGAAGCAGACTACTCAAATCAATGAGTGTTGATAGTGTTTGGTCCCAATCGGCACACTTATCGAAAATTGTTCGAATAAATAAGTTAATTAATCGAGTACTTTTATTTAGTGACCATTACAAACTGTTGAGACATTGTAGAGATAATGGTGTGAAACATCATTTATCGTGTTTTCCAACTTTTCCATGGACCAGAAGCAATTTCTGAAGCCAGATTTATTACTTTATGCGATAAATTAAACATGATGAAATTTGGTCAATTCCTAGCAAAGCACGAAATTTTAACACGACTTAAATAAATATTTAAAATATACAAACAACGAAAATTCTAATGATCAATACGTTCAAATAGAATATTCAGAAAATAAACTTAAAGATTATAAGGAGGTTATAGCATAGAAGATGTAACAGAGTGGAAAAACACCCAGTAAAATATATAGCGTAAATGTGACCATTTTTATGGATAGAAAATACTTGTCAAAACAAAGAACACGAATCTGTTTAGTTAGGAAAACATATGTAATATATTACTTTCCCGGTCCCATCAAAGGGAAAGTATAGTGAACGAGAAAAAAAAGTTCGAGATATTGATAGAAATATCCATTTTGACGTCCCCCAAGAAGATTGAAACCATTTCCAGAGTAAGTTCTGTCTGTGTGTCTGTGTGTAATCTTCCACGATAACTGCCGAAACTGAAATTTGGTATGAAGGGTTGGTATGTGCCTGGAATGCGACCATAACTTTTAGTTTAAATTGGTATAGTATAAGGTCCTCAAGACCGACAATGATTGAATAAACTTGTAAGATTTTTTGTCTATTTTTAATTTTAAGGACAAACAATACACTTTAGTGCAAAATGTTGTAGTTCAAAGTTTTAGAGCATACATTTTCCTACAATGTTTGTACCAAACTTTTCCAGAATTTTCAAAAGTTGTTCCACTGTAGGGCGGCCAAAAATGCCAAAAATGTGCATATAGGTTTTTTGTAGTTTTCCAAATTTTGACGACAAACAATGCATTTTAGTGAAAAATGTTCTTATGCCAAGTTGTAGAGCACCAAATTTGCTTTAATTTTTATCTTCAACTTTTTTTTGAATTCCCCATAGTTTTGCCGCTAAAGGGCGAAAAATATACACATTTAGGCTTTTGCATTATTTTTCTTATTTTGAAGATAAACAATGCGCTTTAGTGCAAAATGTTCTAGTGCAAAGTTGTAGAGCATAAAATTCCCTATAACTTTTGTATCAAACTTTTTTCTGAATTCCCAATAGTTTTCACCCGTGAATTTAGGAGATCTTAATTGTAACAGTTTGCTATATAATGTGCGCATGCGCCCGCTTATGTCATTGTCGATATTGAAATATTAATTCGGTAACGTATTCACCATCGCCTTCCTATTTAAAATTTGTTCCATAAATTAATGTAATGCTTAGTATTTTGTAATTAAAATAATCCTATTATCTACAGCCGAGCCGGGAAAGTTCTGGGGTGACATAGCCAATTTTTTAAGTTTCATTGACGATACAAGATGGTTCCCAGCGGGACTTGGCAGTTTTTGGGCAAGTTTTTCTGTCATAAAAATTAATGCCTTGCCGAAAATCATATGACTTGCGATTGTTAAAGAGGGTTTTAAACAGATCGCGTGTCACAGAATAATGCAAAGATTTATTCATATTTTCCAAGAATATATTTTCCAAGACTTATAAGTTAAAACCTTTTTTAGCACATGGCCAGTTTGGTTAGAAATCAAAGATGAGTAAGTTAATTCTTTTATTTCGTTGGGTAAAGACCTGTTTTCAGGCATCTTTGAGTTTCTGTTGGACAGGCGAGGGTTTCTAAGAATTAATCAATCGTTTTTATAATTTCGTGTTTATTTTGATAATATTTTTTTTTATATGTATTTATTTATGTTCTCACGTTGTTTTTTACCCTGGTAAATATTTAACCCTCGCCAATAAATTAGTTAGAAAAACTACCGAGTTTTAATTACAACCATAATAATAATAACTAATCATCTTTACTAATTAATATTCAGTGAAAAGTGGTAATGTTTCCCCTACCAATGGAGAAAAGGTACTTAAAACTTTATAGACTTCACTCAGGATAGGATATAACTTCAATCACTATTGATAACATAGACTTGTGTTATTAATTTTGTCAATAATTATCATTTTATTGTAATTCACGATCGTCCAGGTTCGCCCGCCATAACAAGAGATATTTTATCAAAGGTAATACTACGATTCCTTCAAATTTTATAGATATTTTTTTATTGTCCACCAAAACTAGTTTATTTGGCAAAAATATGAAAACAAACCGATTGATAAAATCATTCGTCCTAACGGACTTTTATCTAAATTCGGTTTGTTTGAATGATTTTGACTCAAATAAACAAATTGGAGTGACGAAAAATAAAACATTATCTGATAAAATTTGAAGAACGAGTTGTATTTGAAAAGATTATTTTTTTCATGAATTTGAAATAACAAGAACTCATTTCGTCAAGATTTTATTAAATTCAATAAATCAAACAACGATACCGTCAAAATCTGACATTTTGCTGATTTATAATTTAAAATTTTTGACAGTTCAATGTAAACAATGTTTTATCGAGGACCACGTAGTTTAATCAGTATAAAACCGAATGATTGGTTAGAATCGCCCATTGCTATTGGTTGAAATCAGCAAAATGTCAGATTTTGACGTAAGAAAAAAATAATCGTAATAATATTGGTATTTATAGAGAAAGAAAGCACCATTAGTACACATGAGGTACACCTTTATTACAAAGAAAATACTGAAAAAAAAATGAAACAAAAAGAAAAAATGACCAGAATCTTATAGATAAGAATAAGGATAGGAAAGGAACTATAATAGAGTGATGACTTGTTATGCAAGAATTTTAAGGCAAAATTTGTTTAACAGAATTACCTTGAATCTTAGTTCTCCAACAGGTGGTTTGGCGTAAGGAACTCCTAAAAAACTGTAAAATTCTTCACCATCTAAATTTTTCCCAACACAACCAAGCAATTTTCCTTCAACTGTATCTACAATAATTTGTTCTCCCATAACGCTGGATCAGATAATACTAACAATTGTACTAAAAAGTTGATATTATACAAAAATTTAAATTTAATTAATATACATAAGTATTTTTATCTTTAGTAAATGATAAGTATTTGCACTGATACTTAATGTTTTGGTTTATTTAATGATAAAATAGAGCAATTCTAATTAAAATGAAAATATTCTGGATCCTTTTGCTATAAGCAACATTTGTGTAATTCGTGAATTTTTTATCTGTCACTAATGTAGATTCGACAAATTCTTGAAAATTATGGCAATAAATAATTATTATACTGTAGACCTGATGATGGCGGAAGCCGAAACTAGTTGCCAATTTCAAAACTAACAAATATATTACTTGGGCTTTGTGTGTTTCATTACTCATTGTTTGACCACATTTGAGATATGGATAACCTGATGAACTTAAAACATAATTTGTTAGCTAATACCTGAAAAAATATAGCTGATACATTAATTTAATTTTTTTTACTATTCGCTTTAATTCAAAGATCTCCAAATTTTTGTTAACGCCACCCATGGTAGTATCCTGTAAGTTAAGTCTATATGCGAAATTTAATCAAGTATTCGATAGCAATAATATCTTCCTCTTTTTCTATTTAATACGAAAAGTAGAGAAAATAATCTATTTGGATGTTTTATTGGTGAATAGATTTCTTTCTATCTAGCATGCCATAAAACCATAGAGATAGGAAAGGTTAGAGAGAGCATGAAAGAGATAGACTTATGGGTAGGACTCATAAATATGCATTAGCGTCGTTGGTTCAGGTGCGTAGTAATATTTCGAAATTGAAATATAAAATCTATATTTAAATTTTTGTTCATCATTTTTTTACTTAATTATCCAACTTTTAGTGACAATGAATTTTTATAAAATAAATCTGTCAACATCGCGTTCCTAGGTTCGTTATGAGTCCTAATATAAACATTTAGGGTTTATGTTAGATATAACTTCTCTCTCTAATGCTATATCTACCCTACCATATCTTTGCCTCATACCCACCTTGACATAAATGACATTTACAAATGTCAAAGTTTTTTTTTATTAAGTGATCCTTTTTTTCAAGCCGAGAATTTTACATGTTTAAACGTGAATTAAACCGTGGAAATGTTTTTGTGATTAATAATCGGAATTATTCGCCGTAACTAAAGAAAAAATCGTTTGTGTAGTGTCCGAATGACATAAATAAGTAGTGTTCAATTCAAGATTTGGAAATTGGTGTTAGCAGATTAGAAGTAAGTAATTATTTTTCTTAAATATTATTACCTATGACTTCCTTGTAATAGAAATACTGCTAGCACTTGTTAAATGCAGTAGTGTTAGCAAAGATTTTTAACATTTCATGTACTTATAATTTACAATTTTAACATAAGTACCCATGACATTTAACCAACTCAAATAATATTTGTATGTCACAAAAACCAATATACAGTATGTTACTAAAAAAAAATATTTTTAACACATTTTTAAACTGTACATTACCTATAATGTATTTTTATTAACTTATTTTGAAGATAAATCAACTCTTTATTATATAATAAGCGACCACGTACTTTTTTCGTGTTATTTCATTATTTAAATAGAAAACCCAGGTCTATTTTCTTTCCTATTTTCTAGAATTTGCGTTTATACGGATTAAGAACATTTGGTGTTGTAACTGGATAACCCTGTATTTATAAGTGTCATTTACTACCTAGGCCAAAGAAATATTTTTAATGTGTAGATGCGTAAAAAAGATAATGTTATTGCACAAATAATAAAATTTATTAGTCAAACCAAATAAAACAATCACGCGCTTAAATACCACGCATTAACATTTTTCTCGATCGTGATAAAAGAGTTATAGGCCAGGAAATAAAGCACAAAAAGACCCAAAGTCTCCGAAATTTGCCCTTAAAGTCAGATTGAGATGAGTTTTTTCATTCGCTTTTTAAAATCATCTGAAAAAAGTACCAACTTTGTACCATGTTTTTGTTCAAAATTGCATTTGTGCAGTGCAAAATGCATTCGGAAAAATGAACTTTCTTAAGACACTTACAAAAAATTCATAACTTGGTTAAGAACACCCCAAATGTATCCTTCGCGGACCTGGAGCTTAGGATTGCTGATAAACGTCATCTCCCACGCTTCTCCTGAAATTCACTTTTAAATGAAACGAGACTTATCACCCGGGGTTTTTTTTGGATCGCTGATTCTAAATCTGGCATCGGCGGCCACCCCCCAGGTTCCTGGTGCACCTGGACCTGGAGATAGACGGAGTATGTAAACTGAGGACCAAATCCCTTTATGACATGTAAGCTGAGAATCGTTTAAAACAGGGATTAATAATCCGACATGTAAACTGAGGACCAAATAAAAGCAGGTAAAAATTAAGAAATTTTCCAATATTTCAAATTTCTTTTTTATATATTATTGTAGAATCAAATATAAACTAAAAACGATTTTTCTGAAGAAAAAATTACTCTCAGAATAAAAAAATATACCAAAACAAATATATAACCAATATAGAATTATTTGTTTGTGTTTTTTCCTCGAATGCTTTAAAGCTATTTACATTTTTTGTTTTAGGCTTAAACAGAACAGAATGTCACAATACCAATTTTTCTTAAAACAAGAAATCGTATTAAATAAGAGCGCCTATTAAAAATAATAATATATAATAATAATGATAATAAAAAATGCAAAATGGGTGATTTCATCAAATTTTATATTGATGTGTATATCTATAGTTATATCCGTATATTTCTATTTTTACTACGGCCCGCCAATACTTCACCTTAGGTGAAGTATGGTAAACCGTAGTATTGAAATCGTGCAAAAATCTCAAAACATTTTTTTGCTCCAAATGACTTAAAACGTCATGAAACGTGGAAAAAATTGATTTCCGGCGAAAAAAAAAGTCTGTCTGTGTGGATGTGTGGATGTCTGTGCGCACGATAACTCGAGAACGGTACGGCCGATCCGGAAAATTTTTTCGTCCATCGATTTTTATTCAAAAAAGAAAGGCCCTATCAGAAGATGAGCAATTTCGGGTCCCAGGATCCCGGTCCCGCCTACTAAGTGAAACTTCTATTCGAGATATCTCGATAAGGAAAGCAAATTTGTCGATACTGATTTCTATTAAAATGTTGTGTAAGTCAAGACGCGTTGAAAAAAAAAGAAAAAAAAAATTCCGATTTTTTCGAATCGGACGTTCTTCCGCTGACGGAAACGGGCCGTAGTCTTGAAAAATCGTGCAGAGATTATTCCTTTTACTATAGTTTACCATTGTAAACATTTTTTAATTGTTTTTATTTGTAACATGTTGTGATGCAAATGTTAATTTCTTATTTTAGAAGCACTATATATTATTTATAATTGTACACGAAATATGTTTTACTTGAATTTTATTATTTTTTAAATAACTGTATAAGTAATATGCTGCAGTGGTCTAAAAATAAAAATATATAAATGTTATTTAAATCCTGGTCCTTAGTTTACCTGTGCTTTGGAGAACGGTTAGTCCTCAGTTTACATATGCCTGTTCAGGTACTAAATATTAAATCTGAATTTTGGTCCTCAGTTTACATGCTCCAGAGATAGACGTCATCTCCGGGAGTTTTCCAGCATTCGCGGAAATAAAGCGAAAATCGTATCCGCGGGTTTTTTTGTATGTATTGCACAGGAACCTGGACGTCGATCTCATCTCCAGGAATATCAGTAATAACTGAATATTCAATATATTTGACACTGTATTTAATACTTCAATAACTATTTGGAATTGTTGATCTTAATTAAAATATTCAAGGTAAAAATAATTGGAAAATCAAAATTATTTATTTGCAAATCAATTTCCATTTCTAATCAACCTAACTCTTAACTTCAATTTAACTCAACTCAAATATAACCTATCTCAAATTTAACCTAATCTAATCAACTTTTAACTTAAATTTGAAAACATTGTGCTAAATATCATTCTCATCATCAATTGACGTATTACTATTTTCTTCATCGTCCTCATTATTTATAGCCTCTCTCTCAGACGCAATGATATCCTCTACCCAACATTTTTCAACATTGGTGCAAGTAGAGCCTGCACAAATTCTACAAGCAATATTACAGATTAATACATTCTTTCTGCAGTCACAGGAATTACCGCTATCACCCTTGCAGCCACAGAATATTAAATCCATAATATTCTTAAGCCCAGGCTTTCCATCCCCGTTTCGTTGGGTTCCTGTTTTGCTGTTCTCCATTCAGCCAATTTTGCACTTACAAATATATCTGTCTTACTGTCGGTAGGATTTTCCCTAAATCGGCATTCCTCCCAGAAGCGATCTTTAGATACATCCTGTATGTATATATCTCCAGTAAATTGATACAAATCAGCCTATACAAGTCAGGTACATTAGGCTTCCTAAATCTCTACGGAAGAATGTTAGCGGGGAATGTTACAAGAAATCTCTCGAGGATGACGTCGGTCTCCAGATTCCGGTGCACTAGATTCGAGAAGAGCAACCTAAAAATGCCCTGATACAATTTTCGGTTCGTCTGTGTGAATGTTACTCGAAATCTTCCACGGATGACGTCGATGTCCAGCTTCCGGCGCACCAGGTACCCGGGAGGTGGTCGGTGATGCCAGATTTGGAATCAGCGATCTTAAAACCCCCGTTTGAGAAGTCTCGTTTCATTTGACAGTGAATTTCAGGAGAAGCATTGGAGATGACGTTCATCAGCAATCCTAAGCTTCAGGTCGGCGATGGATCAATTTGGAGGTCATATTCGGAATCAGCGACCTCGAAAATCCCCGGGAACATAATTTGAGTCCATTACAGGTGTTCTTAACCAATTCATGAATTTTTAAGGAAATGCATTTTTAGATGGGGCTCCGTTAATATTAAAAATAGGAAGCTGCGGTTTTCACCAATCGATTCTGTAGTTAATTCTTTAGAGCGCGTCTGTGGCAATTTTTTTAAATTATTTTTAGTACGTCTATCAACTTTTTTCTCTAGATAAATTTGAAAAAAGTAGCAGTAGCGCTCTTCTGATAAATATTTTAAATATCATGAAAAAAACCGCATATAATAGGTGAGTTCTCGTCCAAAAACGAATCATTATGTTTTATGGCGCTCTGCCCTGTTCTGCATAGAAAAAATTGAAACATAGGGTAGGATTAACCGTAAAACACTAAAAAACAATTTTTACACTGAATTTATTAGAATACAAGCACATTTTCCTTGGGTAATCCTTTAACCGGCAACCACAAAAGATAAGTGGTGTGCGGGCCTTTTAAGGTTAAATTTTGGAGGTTGAGTGCTTTCTTTTCTCGCCCATTAGCATTTTTTAAATACATTTTTAAATATAGAAAACTTAAACATGCAAGTAAAAATTTCATAAATTTCCTGAGGCGATATTTAGTCAATTTTGTTTTAACCGAACAGATGAAATTTATATAGATATATTTTTTATTTTCATCACATGGAAATCAATTAAAATGGAAGATTTATGCTTTAATAAATATTTTACTATTTTTAGTGTTCCCAATTGAAGTTAAAAACTGCGTTTAAATGTTTATTTGTTAGATACATAATTTCCATAATTAAATAAATTATATATAAAAAAGACAGGATGCTTCCCAATTAACAATATTTTTATCATTAAAGTTATGACTAATACCGAAAATATTGCCAATTAAAAGAAAGCATTAGTTAAGAATTTTAAAGTCTCATTAAATATAAATAATAAGAACACCTTAATTAACAAAGACCTGAAGAAAGTATCAAATTCAAATCGTTATGGCATAATAATGTTACGAATCAACTGCACTCAGAGTTAAAATGTTATGTATCATATGAGGTAATTATTGGTAACAATAATAAATAATAAAATTTACTATAAAAAAAGTATAAAAGAATACAAACAAAATAAATAGATTTTTCTCGAAAACGGAGGAAAATATGGAGACGATTCTACTCCCAAAATAAGATGCTTACTTATACGCAATACATTTTTCTGAGGTGTTTAGTGTTCATCTTCCAATTTAATAAGTTTCTGTTTTTATATTGGGTTTCCGTAGTGGGGTTTTATTTTTTCTGGTAATTTGTGAATGCTTTAACGATTTTTGAGAAGTTGAACAATATATAGAGTTCTTCCTCTTTTCTTCTTCTTTTTCTATATTTACCCTCGTAGTTGCTGAGGTTGACATTTGGTTCTCCTTGTCCTGTGCCTAATCTCACAACCCTTAAATTATTTTGTACTATCAACTTTATCACTACCTTAATTTATATTTATTGTATAATTTACCAATCAGATTTTGTTTTTGAGGTTGGCAACCCCCATTAACATACCTTTAAAATCATTTTTTAATCTTTTAATTTTAATGTTGGCTTGTTAGCTATCCAATGTCAGTTGTCAACACCATTTTGTAGTGTTTTGACGTTTAGTCTTAATGGTACTGTTACTACGTTTTATCATTTTCCCTTTAATTTTTTTAAATTTTTGTTTTGAACAGACAACAGTTACGAGACACGCTTTGTGTCCTCAGAATGTCTGGTTTCATTTTAATTTTAATTTCGTATTTTAACATTTCGTTTATGAGTATCATGTATAGCTTAAATTTTTATGTTGTTAAAAATTTTTAACTTTTAATCGTTAACTTAAATTATACCCATTGTTTACCCCATGATGTTGATGGTAAGCCCCTCTTTTATTAATGATTTTTTGTACCTGCTGTATTAACGAGCGCTATCGTAGGCCTGATGATGGCGGAAGCCGAAACTAGTTGCCAATTTCACTAAAACAACTGTTTAACAAATATATATTGTGGTACTGGACTTTGTGTGTTTCATTACACATTGGTTGACCACATTTGAGACATGGATAACCTGATGTATTTAATATATAGAGTGTTCCATGACTAACGGGACAGTCTTAATATAATAATCCATGTTTTCGATTTTTTTTATTCAAATCAATACTGGCTACATTTTAAATATAATTTTAAATTTACAGGGTTCCATAAACGAGTAGCGAATACAATTTTTCTTATGGAATAATCTGTATTTAATTACAATTTTTAATTGTACACTGCCCGACAAATAAAAGTATAGGAAACTTTATTTTAGTTTTGTGTAAAATAGCCTTTTCTGACATTTTATTTTAACAATTGTTGATTTGTCAGATAGGTCTTTAGATTTCTATAATGCCACAACAATTTAATATTCATGAATTGTATTGAAAGATTGGAATCGGTTGGTCAATAATGAATTACTGTTTCATTTTTTGATATATTTAGAAAATAGATAAGTTGGCAAGCCAGTACGAATATTTTCGACTAAGATCGATTCACACAACAAAAAAATATAGCTATTGATTTTTCGGAAAGTGTACGTGGTAAACAAGATCAAATTTTATACAGATTTTCTGTACCTAACTATTACGATTTTTAAGTTTTCTGAAAATGTGACATTCTAGAAAAAATCGTATATTTATGAAACAAATTAATTTAAAACAAACACTTTTTAATTTTAAATTATTTCCTAATCAAATGATGTATTTACTACCGTTAAATACCCTACAGGGTGTCCAGAATAACATATTTTATTTATAGTACATTTAAATAGCAGTATCTTGGTAATTTTAAATAGGACACCCTATATTCAATTTATAAAATTTTTATTTATATTTCTAATGGTATGCTGGCCCTGGTATAATGCTAAAAATCATATTAAGATACTAAGCATTTGTAATATAAACTGAAATAAGTATATACAGGGTGTTTCATAACTAATGGTCAATATCTTAATCATAGGTTCGCAGGATCTCCAAATAATATTTTATTAAATAACTGTGGGTCAAATGTTATCTACTACTATAATATACAGGGTGTTGAAGTTAGCTACTTCACATGGAATTTGGCGAACAACATTACAACTATACAGTCATTAACTTAAATCTAACAATTAATTATTTAAAGAATAATAGAAACAAACTCAAAGTCATACCAAATAAAATATAAATTAGTAATCAAAAGATTAAGCGAGTAAGGGAGACAAGTTTCAGCCAAACAATGGCCATCACCAGGCAGAAGAATAAGCTCGTACAATCGAGTAATAAAATGGTATGAATATAGTAGTAAAAGTATCAAAACATTTTTGAAATAGAATGAACTAAAAGTTAAAAATTAAGAGAACAATTCTTAAATTGAAAATATAAAAAAAAATATTTAAATAAATATAAATAAATTTTTTATATTTTTTATATTTTCAATTTAAGAATTGTTCTCTTAATTTTTAACGTTTCAAAAATGTTTTGATACTTTTATTACTATTCATACCATTTTATTTACTCGATTAGACGAGCTTATTCTTCTGCCTGATGATAGCCATTGTTTGGCCGAAACATGTCGCCCTTACTCGCTTAATTTGTCCATTACTAAATTATATTTTATGTGGTATGTCTTTGAGTTTGTTTCTATTATTCTCTGAATAATTTTACCGAATTTGAGAATGGATAATCTTCTGTTTTTGAATTAAATATTTAATAGCTGTACTTTTTTATTTTAGTTTTCAAGTTTACTATATTGAAATATTGTAAAGTAAACGAAATAAATACTGTGGCTAGAACATTTTACAAGATAATATCTCGAAAAGGGTTGAATTTATGGTATTAAAACAAGTGTGCCTTTTTTTGTTCAAATTTAGAGGGTGTATCATAAAGATTTGAAAACTATTAAAAAAGGCCAATATTCATAAAAATGAATATACTGTTCTTCACCCAGTAGAGTGTAAGTCGTGCCCTCTTTGTATAATCTCAAAATTGATAACACGCTTATGATTTACTAACTTAGAAATATAACCATACCAAATTTCAAGTCAATATGTTAAATAAGAAAGAAGTTATTGCAAAACAACGAAAAATAAATTTTAAATTCAACACCCTGTATCTTAGTAGTAGATAACATTTGATCCAGAGTTATTTAGTAAAATATTATTATTTACAGGTCCTGATCCTATGATTAAAATATTGACCATTCCTTATGAAACACTTTGTATAATATGAATTGTCTAATAAAATATTTCCTTGAATTAACCAATCATTTTTTTTCATCCAACAAAATATTTTCTTTCGTTTAATAAAAAAATTATTTTATTCAATTAAACATTTTTTTTCATTCAACCAATCAGTTCCTTCATTTAACAAAATATTTATTTTAATACAACTAAATCATTTATTTGGATATTTAAATAAACAGTTTTGATAAAATAAATAACACATTTTTCAAATAGGTAACTTATTGATTTGCTTCACATAAAATTTGGTTGATTCAAATAAAATTTTGTTGATTCAACTAAAATTTGGTTGATTCAAATAATCTTTTCTTTGTGTATATTGCGGCAATAATTTGGAATGTCAATGGACTTCTGCAGTACAAATACATTTTCAATATACATTTAGATAATAAAAAATAAAAGTTTTTCTTGACCCAAAAACACATTTTAAAATAGCTTTTAAAATGTAGTCACAATTGAAAAATAATTCGAAATGTGGCGTCATTGTTTTGTTTCTTTTTTTCGATTGGTTAATTAATTAATTCTAGATTTGTATTACATAATTGTGTGCAATTGATCCGTTCCTTCAAACAATACCCCTCTACAGAAATACCTTAGTACCTCTTCGGAACTATACGAAACCGAGCCGTAATATATCGTCAACTACGAGTCAAAATCGTGGCATTACCCAGGCAATGACTCATCCAGGTAAAACGTAGCAAAAGTCAGATAGTCAGAGGTACTCCGCACCTGTTGCGTTGGTACCACCTTTTTTACGCAACACTAACATGTAAGGTACCAAAGTGCAAGATTTTCTTTTTAAAAACATCACAAATTCAATTACATCACGAAAAATATGTCTTGGACATATTTTATTTTTGTTTTTCTATGTGGTACTTTGGTAAAAAGTGATGGATTGACGGTGGGTACAGGTGTAAAATGTGGCGTTAAGAATTGTACTGTTGATCAGTACTGTTCAGAATACGGATTGGTTTGTGAATCTTGTGCTGGAATTTGCGATTCAAACGGACATAATTTTGATAAAGTTAGATGCGAGAAAAGTTGCCAAGGTAAGTTTTACTTTCCAATTAAGTATGTCATTATAAAAATTTTTACTATATTTGAAGCTTTAAAAGTATAAATTAATATAATGCATAAAGTTATACATCAAGTGTAGTCGATTAAAAATATTCAGGTCATTTCCCATTAAATAGTTTATTGTTAAAATTTTATTTTATACTTTCTTAGTAAATTACCGAGTAAATTGCACTTGTTTTCATACTTATTAATAAATATCCCTAAATCTACATATTTTAAATTGTATTTTGAGAAATATCACGTACAAGTATGTAATTTTAAAAACAGTGTTAAGGTTATTAACAATTTAAATAATTAATTTTATTAATATTATGTACAAAGTGTTATATTTTATCAAAAATTGAATTTTCTCAGCTTGTTTTGAATTTTAAGTAATTAAAGTAAAGCGGTTTTAAATTTGACAACCGGAAACGCAAAATATATACAGTACATTTATTTTAAAACTAGCCAGTTTCAAAAAATATTTTGGAGTTAAATAAAAATTATTAATTGAGAACAAAGTTGAAAACTAATTGATTTCAGGGATTTCACTACTCAGTCCTAACTACCCTTTCTTTAAAACATTAAATAGCACATTAAAAAAATTATTCAATAACGTTTTATTTGGGAAAATATGTCCTCAGAAAAATTGTGAACGTGTATGTCATTTTTGACTACCGCAAAAAATTGTAAAAATTTAAATATACAGAGGATTGTTTTCTATCCCACCGAATTTAGACATTTTTAGTAGAGCCCGCTCTGGAATTTATTTATCGTTAATACATCAATCGATTTGTCAGGATAGAGTGAGTACATGTATTAAATATAAAAAAATATACAGTGTGGTTTAAAAGTTATGAAGCAAGAAAGAAATGGGCAAAATGAATAAAACGCCCTATATCTCGGTTTTAAAGAGTGACAAAACCGTTATATGGGGGTTTTTAGAATCACTTTGGTGTCTCCTATACACAGTTAAAATGAAACACTCCGTATAAACACAGATATATAAAATTTTCTTTAGATAAATATTTAAATAAATATTATTCGTGTCTAATAGAATTCCAGTTGTGGGGTTCCAATAGAGTCTTGTTCAAATTGTTTAATTTTTTTTACTCGTTGTAAGTGAAAAGATATGTATATTCTGCTATACAAAAATATTTTTCAATTTTTCTTTTTTCCCTCTAAAATCCATTATATTTTCAAAATTTTCAAAAAACTATCAGTATTAGTATTTTTTTAATTGTCGTTTAAATGATGTTGGGTTTGATTTAATGGTTTATACTTTTATGTAATATGTGTGGGTTCTCATAAATTTGAAACCAATAATTTAACGCTCTAAGTACAAAATAAATCATCTTTTGGTTTTTTTTTCTGGACCATAATACCCAACGAACAGTGATTTTCAATAATAAAATTTTTTCAAAAAAAAACATCCAAAGTGTGCTATTTCAATATTACTCGATTTTCATTTTTTTCTCTAAAATCCACAATTATAGTTTCAAAATTTTGAAAAAATGGTTACCAATAGTATTTTTTATTGTCATTTAAATGCCGTTGGATGAAATTTAATATCTTTTATACTTTTCTTGTTATTGGGATCTAATAAATTTAAAACCAATATTACTTGATTTTCGTTTTTTCTATAAAATCCACAATTATATTTTCAAAATTTTTGGAAAAATGCTCACCAATAGCATTTTTTATTGGCATTTAAATGCTGTCGGATGCGATTTAATATCTTTTTATACTTTTTTTGTTATTCGGTTCTAAGTTTATAACCAAAAATCGAAAGTACTATTCGATTTTCGTTTTTTCCTATAAAAATCCACAATTATATTTTCGAAATTTTGAAAAAATGCTCACCAATAGTATTTTTTATTGTCATTTAAATACCGTTGGATACGATTTAATATCTTTTATACTTTTATTGTTATTCGGTTCTAAGAAATTTAAAACCAAAAATCGAAAGTACTTTTCAAGATAGTTTCTTGTTCTATTTCTTCATTTTTGCCTATTAGAGATTCATCATCTGCCAAAAATATAATCTCAGTCATTGTAGGCAGACAATTTTATACACCTAAAATAAAGTGTCTTTCTTTTTTATAAACAGTACAGTACATATAATTGAAAAATCAAGACAGGAAGCAAAGCGAATCTAATTGGCTTAGGCTCAATGCATTAGATTAATATTTCTAACGCATGATTTACTAAAAAATCAATTTAATTGATTGAGATCAGAACTTATTTTACAGTGATTTTTATTTGCTAGAACAATGAAGAGCATTTACTTTAACTATTATAAAAAATATTAATTTTTCTTTTTATCAAATGTGTCGTCATTCAATTAATAACCACCGTTATAGTAATGATGTCGTAAATTATCCAAATTTTATACAAAAACATATTTATTTAAGCTATGAATCAACTTGTTATTTAAACAGTTTTGTCAATACAGACAATATTGTAGGTGTTAGTAGAATGAAAATCTTCAGTTTCCTGTGAAAGATTATTATATAAGCTGGTATTTTGAGAAATAAAATAAATGAGGAATCAAAATAGATGAGCGAATCTTAGAAAATAAAGTATTTAGTTATAAGGCCCACTTGTATAGGTTTAAACTTCAAGTGTCAGTACAGGTGTCTGTGACTGCCAGCTCGAGTTGCTGTTTCCACTTTAATGGTTTCAGTTCCCCACCACGCCTCAATTAAGTTTCCCCTTTTTCCCTCGAAAATAAATCATTACACAATTAATGAAATATCTTATTTAAAATTTGTGCAAGATAGTCCCACATCCAGTGAAGCAAGAAAGATAAGATTAAACATTACTAAACGTGTCGAATAAAGTATTATGATTTTTCTTCTTTCTAGCCCTTTCCCCTGTTTCTTCCCCTCTGAAGTCTAAATTCCTCTCCAAAGGAGAACTTCCCCTCATTGTGGAAATACTGGATGGCCGGCCAGTTAAATTTCAAGCTTCGGTTATCACATGGGAGGATTGACAATTAATATACTACTGATGTTCTTTGTATAACCATTAGGTATAACATGCCAGTATTATAACCTATAAAATATTTCTCATTCTCTTGACACGACTTTTCAAAAGTAATTAGGTATATTTTCAAAATGGATATTTTGGAAATATTTGAAGATATATTATTTGATATTTATGTTATAAATACTGTGGAAAAGCCAAGACCTTGAATTTTTCTTCAATCCAGAATGTATCAATAGGTTCAGGATTTCAAGAGCCTCCCTTGAATTATTAATTCAACTAATTTCCCTAACCAATGTAATCTGAAGCTAGGCACACATTCTTTAACTGGAATATATACAAGAAATATTTGTAATTTTCATCGGTTTAAACTTGAGTTTTAAATTATACTATAAACTGGCCCTAATTCAGAGATTCTTTAAAAAATCAAATCTATTAAGTAGGAAACATGGTTAAACATAATTTTCATTTCCAACAATATTAAATCACTCCACATTGTAATACATATCTGTGATGCTTAGTAACTCAGGAAATTGTTTCAATTTTAAATCACTATGTAATACTATCTACACAATCTCTTACTACAATACATGGTCGACATCATTCTGACCTTAACCAGCCCCATATTGATAAAGAGGCATCAAAAAAATTGGTAGATCGAAGAATCATTTTGTTCTAGCTTCAGTTAGTCAAGCCAATTGCAAACCATTTGCTCTCGAATAAACGGTTCAAAATAACGTCCTAGCGCAAGGGCGTAGATAATTTTTTTTCCTGGGGTATACTTTTTCCTGGCTGAGGTAATCAAAGTTTTAGACAAATATGTTTGTCGGTTTCTTCTTTTTGTGCTGGTTTTGGTATCCTGAGGGTAATTACCCCCTTTACCCTCTCCATACCTACGCCATTGTCCTAGCGGGACGTACAAAACAATAGTATCACTTTGAACTCCGTGAAGTTAGCCCCCAAAGTGTCAATTTTTTTCCAGAAATTTCCCGTTTGTTAGTGCTTGGTTAGTGCTTCTTAGTGCTTTAGCTATTTTCGTTAGTGCTTTTTCCGGTTTCTGCATATTAACGATTTTTTAATTTCAAGGTCAGCCCTGACAATCTACCAAAATGGACGAAATTTAGTATTTTGATTTAGTGCTTCGTTAGTGCTTCTTAGTACTTCAAATAGTTTCGAAAGTGCTTGTCTATTGTTTTAGACAATTTCCTATTGACTGAATTTTTTTGGAGATTTCACTTTGACGTATTAAATATTTTAAAACTGGTTAAAACAAATTATTCAAAAATTTCAATAGGGAAAAGCCACGATCATATCGATTTTTTAGGAACAATTGACATTCAATTTATCAAGAACTGTTAGCTGTGATTTAGTTGCCTTAAATTATTATTTAATTTAATGTTAATTAAAATTGAGATCTACTAGGGATTATTTATTTTTGCAATTAATTAATATTACATGCAGTGCTAGCCACAAAAATTTAAATCAAATTAATTTAAATACCAATCTTATTATTATGTGTTAAATATAAACATGAGATAAGAAAAACATAATATGCTATTGCTATACAGAAGCACGTGAAGTTTATCCAAACAAAATCGTATCAACTTGTTTTAAAAATCTAAATTATCAGGTGTTGTTAGTTTATTTTTATCTCTAAACAATGCAACATTAATTTGTCAATCACATTATTTATCTATTTTAAAATATTTGCAAAATTATCGTTTGATATAGTTTTATCTAAATATGCAACGACGTAGTTTATGTCACTTTCAGAAGACCCAAAAGCAATATTTCTAAATTCAAACAAGTTTCGCTCCTGGTATGTTTGACATTTAACTTACCGCGCTAATACCAACTCCTAAAGAAGCTGCCTATAATGGAATAAATGGAAGCGAAACATCGAGTATTCATCTCGATACTAGAGGTGGAGAAATATTGATAGAAGCCACTATCGATAGTTATCGATATTCAAAATTACAACTATCGATAACTATCGATAGTTTCTTTAGAAAGGAATAAAATTTCTACACGACTATTTAATAATAAGTTGAGTCTTACTACATTCTTACTTGAATAATAAAATTGACGCTAAAGCATGCACTTTTCTTATGGCGGTTGGGTGCCATGCCGATTTTTTTAATTTTGTACATATATATCTTGAGTCATATGGATCATTTTTACTTATTGCACCATGACTCTAAAACTACACGGTGGTCCAAAAAATGACTTTCAATACATATGAATACAAAAATTGTAGAAAATTGACAAAACGGCGAAACATGCCATAAAACCATTAAAAATCGTGAAAAATTATAGTAAGCTTAATTAAAGCTAAAAAATAAGACAAAACAAGCGAAAATACAGCTCAAAACTATTAAAAATCGTGAAAAACTACGACAGGCTTTAAAAAAATCTAAAAAAATTGATGAAACAGACTAAACTTAGCTACAAACTATTAGAAACGTTAAGAAACCTAATCTAGCTTAAATTATTGCAAAAAATGACAAAAAAAATGTAGAAAAGTGCCAAACAAAAATTAATGAAACAGGCGAAACTTACCTAGAAACCATTAGAGACGTTGGGAAATCTAAGCTAGCAGAAATAATTGCTAAAATTGGCAAAAATGGCTGAAAATCGGTAAAAATGGCTAAAAAATAACTAAAAACCTTGAATGTCTTATAGTTATCGTTGAATGTAGAAGTCAAAGCGATTTAGTACTATTAAAAAAATAGGCAGGTCTGTATTTAAAAAATAAAGTTGATGGTGGCGCCGAAGAGACAAAACGTCAGATTTAAAATTTAGCTATGGCAGTTTATAACGATGTTAGAATACAACAAAAACTTTTAATAAAGTTATCCCAAATTTTGTATAATAACAGAGCTTTGGCCAAGAAAACGATTTTCCACAAATTCGGATTTTGTCGTTTAACTCCGGAATCAATAGGAATATTTTAGATTTCAAAAAATCGTTTTGTCTATTTTTATATTTCGCACATTTTTCCCCATTTAACCGTCTTTCTAGCGTCTACCGTTTACGAGATAGCAATACTTAAAAAGTAGCCACCCTGTATAGTAAACAATGCTTTAAAATTGAATTTCGTGCAAACAAACATACAGGTTGTCTTAAAAAACAAGTCGTTACTCTCATGCTTATTATATTTTAATCGATTTTATTTATACTTGCTTTTCTTTAGCCGATTAGTCATTTTTTGATAAGAATAGTATCTTAATATATATAAATTAAATGTATAAAAAAAACTAGAAAATCAAATAATTATAAAATTGACTCTAGTGTGTATATTTAAAATCTAACGTAGAAGATAAATCTTGCACAGAACCAAAGACAAAAAGGGCATTAGGGACAAGCTTTGATTTTAATATTCGGATTTTGATGGGACAACCAGTATTGGGTATAGAAAACTTCATACATGTGTAAAGTTTAGGTCATTTGTTAGGTCATGAGTAATGGGTCATGTGTTTCATAGGTCGTGGGTCATAGGTCTTAATAGTCCATGGGTCAATTTGTGCTAAGTTAGCCTAGGTTAGGACGAATTTAAGAATGTAAAAAATACGCGGTGTTTCAATGACAAATACATGAATTGGATAAAGCAGTTTTCATTGCTCTTTTCAACATTTTTTAAGACATTTTTCCTATCTCAAATAGGGAAGCAGCTACCGTCCATCCACCCATCGATGATACTATCCCGCCGCGCCGTTGTACCTTTGAGGCAACGTGTATGTTTACTTTCCACAAAATTCAATCTAAACGCATAGTTGACTATATTTTATGTTTTAAAATGAGTATTTATGATCCGAAAATTACTAACTTATTTAGTAGAGTAAACCACAGTTATTGTATTGAATACCAACTTTTTGAGCCACCCTGTATCTTTAGAGTCATGGTGCAATGAGCAAAAATAATGCATATGACTCGAGAAATATGTGTACCAAATTTTGAAAAAAATTGCCCGGGACCCAACCGCCATAAGAAAAGTGCCTGGTCCTTTCAAGAATTCACGCTAATATCAACAATTACATTGCTTTGAAAATAACTAACCAATCATATTTTAGCAACATCCTAATAAGTCGCCATTTTATTTAAAATATCAAATACGCTAAGAGTCAAAGTTTAATATTTTAAGTACCAATTAAAGATTTGTGCACAGATTTGTGTTAAAAACTATATTTAGGTATATAATTTCTAACATAAGTAGCAGAGTCGTAGAGAAAGTATAGTCTTCTACTTGCGTACAATGGCTATTATTCATTTAGATAATTCCAACACTCGCTCGTTGCACTCGCTCGTGTCGGAAACTTCATCTACATCAATAAGAGCCACCATTCTACGCTCGTTGAAGAATGAACTATTATTATTAATTTTATTAGAAATTTTTTTAAAACAAACAATATTAAGTAAAAATCCACTAAATCTTATTTAAAAATATCAGCATATTGACGTTTTTTCGCTTTAATTCTTGAACGCATATCTCTCTCTTTTTTAGACTTTGTTGCTAAAAAATTAACCATTTCACAAACAAACAATCAATACACTTTTTCTTTCTAATAAAGTTCGTACAAATAGTATTTATAGATGTTACTTTAATATATTTTCATTTTTTATAGTTTCCCGTGTGGTTAATTGATAGGTAGGTAATTCCCTATTACTAGTCGCTACATACGAGGAGTTTAAACCCTCTGTATATTGAAAACGGCATACACGATATTTATGAAAATTTGTATATAAGGGTTTGTCGTTGTGCCACATTATAATAAAATATTTTCAGCTTTCAGCATAAACAGGGTGTTCCGAAAGTAACGACGGACTATGTTATTTTAAATGGAACATCCTGTCTTTTTTTACATTTTTCGAAAAAGTGATAAGAGCCAACAAAATTTCAAAAATGGTGTATTAAACCAATGGTGTCACAATACTAATTCAATTGTAACGCATAGAAAAGTTTGGTGAGGTTTAGGGGTTGAAAACTCCTATAAAATTTTTATGGCTTGTACAGATTTGGTGGTTTTATATGAAAAAGATTCTCTTACGATAAGAAAGACAAGTATCCATTTTCAGTATAAAATGTTTAACAATTCATGAAATATTGAAAAAAATCGATTTTCATTTTGTACATTCCAAAGGTCGTAACTATTTTTGTGTGCAAGGCAATTTATGTTCATTCAAGTTATTTTTGACACCAGAATATATGGTTCAATTTATGACCTACCTTTTTGATACACCCTGTATATCGATACTAATCGATAGCACTAAAAACTATCAATAATTTTCTATAGTCCAGACTATCGATAATTATCGATAGTTCTCCACCTCTGCTCGAAATTGTCACCGTCCAATGCCGGAAAATAAACTATTCTTTATTTCATACTAGTTCATTATTGTGTCTGTTTTGCTTAGTTACCAACTACATAAAAGTGTACTTGATGACGCGCAAAGTGCACTTTATGGCACATTTTTTGTATAACTTATTAATAATGTTTATGAAATAATGTAAAAAATAAAAAATTACTATGTCATTGAAATCAAATTAAATTTTCAGATTTTTTTTAACTATTTGTATTGTGGATGCGTTAATGAACTATTATGACATAAAAGTTTTAATGCACCGCGGGTATAAATGGAGGTGTATAAAGATCTATTTATACCTTTAGTACTATTATGACTCTGGCCGGTTATATCGTCATTATATATATACTTAGAAATATATAAAAATTATATAAATTTTACAAAATAAAATTAAAATATAATATTAAATTGTATTCCTAATCTGTTTTTTACATATTTCTATTAATTTTTTTGAATTTTAGCTTAAATCATTATTTCTGGGAAATAATTTGCTGATAAATATTCACAAAAAATTATTGATGACTTGTTAGAAATAAAAACCACAAATGATGAATTTACTATTTTTATAATAATGCAATAATATACAATTAATTCTTATTTCTATACCTTAAAAGAAGTATAATAATAGTATTAATATTTTTCAGTATACCTCCACGACATAAGATATGTCAGTAAAAATGGCGGGGGAGTTGGAAATGATGATCTTAGAGGTAAGTAACATACTAATTTTTTTTTGGATATTTATTAGTAATCATTTGTAAATAGTACATTATGTATCAAGTAGTAAAAGTAATACATTTCCAGACAACAATGTACATTGTTGACTGAGGCGTTAACCCTTTAAATCTATCTTTTTGAAAAATTCAACACTTTAAAAAAAATTGACTAATATGAAGCGTGTTGTAATTGAAGTGGTGTTAGCCGTTGATTATTTATCTAATTATTTAGTAGCGTTCTACATTTCTAATGTCATATTTGTATTCTAAAATTGTGCTACGTGTTGTTGCAGTATTTTAATGAGAACAAAGGTTAAAAAAATATTTTGAAGTTAAGAAAAGCGTCTGTTATTTATTTCTTCTAGCAGATTTTTGGTTTGTTATAGATATGCAATACTGCGCGTATTACGATGTTAAAGATCATAAACTATAAAAAATCGCTAACAGACCAGCAACTGTTTAAAATTTTGAAAAATTAGTCAAATAGTGAAGATTGTCTTGATTTTCCTGATGACTGATAAAAATCACGAATATAAAAGGAGTAATTCAGATGAAGAAAAACAGATTATGAGTGACGATAAAGTTGTAGGCGATGGTGAAGATTGTAAAAAGAGAAATCAGGAGTGTTTAAAAATAGAAGTGATCAATGAGTGATTAAATTCAGATGAACGAGAAGCGCAGGAGCCTAAAATACAAAAACAGATGCCAAACATAAGAAAAAAAGATGTATCAGCATTTGAATTCGTTACATCAATCTGATTTTAGGGGAAATATTGTTCTGGAAATGAGTTACAAGCATAGAAACATAAAGGAAATGCTCAGAACATTTATCCTCGAGAAGAACATAAGTCGATTTTTGCTGAGAATAAAAAAGTGTAAATTTCCTAAAATTAGCACGAGATACACAAAATGAGAAAATTTTTTTTTTAGAATAAAATTGTTATTGGCTCCAAATTACAGAAGTGGCATTTTGTTATTAAGTCAAAAAAATAAATTCTACATCTTTACATTCAAACAATGTAAAAAATTGGGTTTTTTATATACTACTTTAATTCTATAATAAAAAATAAAAGATAGCAATTGGTGAGAAAACAAAGTAACAGGAAAATCTGAGCTGTAGTAAATGAAGATGGAAGAGAAGCTGAGGAACCTAAAATAGAAAATAGATGCCAAACCAAAGGAAAAAGATGAAACAGCACTTGAATGCGTTACATCAATCTGGTTTTAGAGAAAAAACTGTTCTGGGAATGAACCACAAGCATAGAAACACATTTTTTGCCGAGAAGTGAACATTTTCTAAGTATACGGAATTTACAAATATTCTGTGTAACAAATGTGGTATAGCAAAAAAAATTGTTTTAAACACTTTCATATAATAGTTGTTGTATTTTTGTAACACAAATTACATTGGTTCATAGAGCTGCATATTTTCTGTATACAGTTTTTTTTCTTAGTTTAGTTTTTTTTTATTTTTCTTATGTGAATTTAAATTTAAAAAATAATTTTTCAACTGAAAATAAAAAATCATGCATTTAAGGGTTAATCCAAGGCCAACAAGCATTGAAGTCTGGGAATGTGATTTTACTACGAGGTACACATACTATATATAGTTCGGTGCTTGGGGTCTGAATTTGCTCCAAGAAAGTACTCATTCTGAAGTCATTTTAGGAAATTAGTATATTGTTTTACATTATCAGCCTAGGCTACGCCTTGGCTGGTAAGTTGTTCTCTCGCTTCAAAAAATGTTTTCGACAAGTGTAACCATATACTTTGTCTACAACCCTGTTTATATCATAATAAAATACTAAAAATGAACAATGAACAAATATTTTATTACTGAGGTCCAAAAAGTCTCAGTATTAGTTTCGTGATGGTGAAAAAAATTTCTTATCTCCACTTTTTATCACTTTCCTCGACGTTTCTGAGTTCCCTGAGTCCGAAAATGCAAAAAAATCCTGTCCGATCGCCTGGATGTATGTCTGGATGTAAACACTGTGACTTTTGAACGAAAGCTCTGATCGAGTTCCCGTTTTCACTATACCTAGTTAGTTTTATCCAAGGAAGATCCCTATTGAATTTAAGCAGAATCGGAGGGACCCTTCCGGTACCCATCATACAAATTAAAGTGGTTTGCATGTGAAAACTTTTTCCAACTCAAATTTTTAGAACAAAATGTCAAACGGAGTTTACGAAATGGATGGGTATGTTGTAGAAATTATTGACACATTGTTTGATTTTAGCGATTTTTTTTTCGTTTTTTTGGCTTTTTTTACAGTTTTTTTGATTATTTTCGTTTTTTTCCTATTATTTATCATTTTTTTTCTATTTTTTTTCTATTTTTTTTCTATTTTTTGTCTATTTTTTTTCTATTATTTTTCTTTCACTTTTTCCTGTTTTCTCATTATTCTGATGTTTTGTTTTTTTTTCTGGTTTGTTCTGTTTTTTTTCGATTTTTTCTAATCTTTTCTCATTGTTGTTTTTTATTTCTTTTTCTTTCGTCTAATTTTTTATAATTATTTTATAGCGAGAGGCTTTTTCTGTTTTTTTCTCATTTTTCTGGTTTTTTGTTTTTTTTCTGATATTTTCGATGTTTTCTCATTTTTCCTCTTTTTTGTCATTGTTTCGTTTTTTCTATTTCTTTTTTTTCAATTCCTTTTTTTTTCTATTTCTTTTTTGTTATCCAATTTTTTCTCATTTTTTCTTATTCCTTTGACTTTTTCCGATTTTTTTTGCGATTTTATTGGCATTTTCCTGGGATTTTATTGCGATTTATTTTAATTCTTTCGATTTTTTTTCATTTATTTTTTATTTCTTTCTTTTGTTTACAATTGTTCCGGTTTTTGGTTGTTCTCTACGATTTTTTCCAACTTTTTGTTCTTTGCGTTTTTTTTTATTTTTTCCATATTTTACAATTTTATTCTTCATTTGTTTCCAATATTTTTCAATAATTTTTCTTTCTTTTTCGATTATTTCCAATTTTTCTGATTTTCTCGTTTTACACAATTTTTTTTTTTTTTCAAGTTTTAATCTGATTTTTTCAATATTTATTTTGATTTTTTCTCATTGTTCTATTTTTTCTATTTCTTTCTTTTCTTTTCTAATTTTTTCCTATCCTCCGGTATTTTTGATTATTCGGTTTTTTCGTATTTTTTATTTCTCATTTTTCTGATGTTTTTCTGTTGCTTTTGAATTTTTTCCATTGTTTTTTGATTTTTTTCAAATTCCTTCTAACCTTTTCTTATTTTTCTGATTTTTTCGATTTTTTTCGATTTCTTTCGATATCGTTCGATTTTTTTTCGATCTGATTTTGTCGATTTCTTTTGATTTTTGTTGATTTCGTTAAAATTTTTTTTATTATTTTTTATTTCTATTGATTTTTTCGATTTCTTTCGGCTTTTGTTGGTCTTTTTCGTTGTTTGTCGATTTTTTTCGATTTATTTTGATTTTTGTCGATTTTTTCGTTTTTTTTTTCGATTTTTTTTATATTTTTTTTTGATTTGTTTTAATTCCTTTCCATCTCTTTCGGTTTTTTTTATAATTGTCGTTTTGTTTTCGATTTCTTTCGATTTTTGTCGTTTTTTGTCGGTTTTTATTTGATTTATTTTGATTTTTTTCCACTTCTTTTAAAATTTTTCGATTTCATTTGAAAGTTTTTAGATTTTTGTTTACTTATTTTAAAATTTTAAAGAGTGAAAAAATAACGTAAAAAACTTATTTCCTAATGGGGATCCCCGAACAGTTTTTAATAGATTTACGGTTATTCTTCCATTTTTACCTCTCGACCTTCAGATAAGAGAGGTATAGGAATCATGCTAAAAATTGGGTAGTGAGTTTTCAATGGATAAACACGTTTTAGGGTCTCTAGAATACGATTTTAATATTTTCGCGATGATGTCTGTGTGTGTGTGTTAGTGTGTGTGTGTGTGTGTGTGTGTGTGTGTGTGTGTGTGTGTGTGTGTGTGTGTGTGTGTGTGTGTGTGTGTGTGTGTGTGTGTGTGTGTGTGTGTGTGTGTTAGTGTGTGTGTGTGTGTGTGTGTGTGTGTTTGTGTGTGTGTGTGTGTGTGTTTGGATGGATGTTGTAGTAACGATAACTCAAAAACTACTGAATGAAAAAATTTGAAATTTTGCATACAGGATTCTGATACCCTAGATTAGATCTGATTAGATTTTGGTGCCAATCGCACAACCGGAAGTGGCAGTTGCTATGGGTGATGACGCCATTATTATACAAAACGGCAATAAAGTTTTACACATATATTTTGTATACCCTATAGTTTATTTTCATCTCATTAAAATTTTCGAAACTTTTGCCATTGTTGCCAGATTTACAAAAAAATAATTTTTTTTCCTACTTTTTTGTGTCAACCTGTAAATTTTTGATCCAAAAATGGCGAGAGGTCATGTGCTGGCCACATCAGATTTTTATATATTTTTTTTTATTTTTAAAAGCCTCAATATTAGTTTCGTGATGGCGAAATAAATTTCTAACCCCCACTTTTTATCACTTTTCTCGACGTTTCCGAAAATGCAAAAATCCTGTCCGGACGTCTGGGTGTCTGTCTGTCTCTCTATCTATATGTAAACACTGTCACTTTTGAACGAAAGCTTCGATCGATTTCCGGTTTTCACTTTACCTAGTTAGTTTTCTCCATATTGAATTTGAGGAGGATCGGACCGGCCCTTCCGGTACCTGCTATACAAATTAAAGTGATTTGCATGGAAACTTTTTTACAATTCAAATTTTTAGACTTTTTTCACTTCAGATCGTGTATAATATTCCCCTACATGTATGTAAAACGTTTGGCCAGTATCGCATAAGCCATTCAGGTACCCGCCCCACAACGATCCATAAAAATCGAGTCCTCAAGGGATAAACTATTAATTTAAAGTAGTCAAAACAATATATACAAGGGCGGGAAATGGTTGAAAATGTAAATTTAACTTTCGTCACTAGAGACGAAAGTTAACATTATTAGAATTTCTCTCAGGTATTCTATTACAAAATAACGTCTTTTTTCTCTACGATCGTGCAAAAAGTGACCACTTTTTGCACTATCTACCGTGTTAAAAGTATAACTTTTGTGCACTAGTGCATTAAAGTAAATCTTTTGCGCACTAGTGCATAAAAGTAAATTTTAGAGTGCTTTGAATTGTCAATTTCTTAGTAGATAAAAATAAAAAAAAAATTCGACGCCACCGCCGGGATTCGAACCCGAGCCGCCTGGGTTAGAGCCCGGTATCTGTGCCAATAGATCATAGGGACTCTCAGGAATACATTTTGTTTTGATGAATTTACATAAAGCGAAGTATCTATATAGGTACTTATAATAATATTACCTAAATTATTTAAATTATCCGTGATTCAATGGATTCAATCTCAAATAAAATCAGAAACTATCAACAAGCAAATTTTAGTGCCTGAACAGTCAATGTCAGATTGATTGTGATAGTTTCTGCAATTAATTTCAAATTGTCAGTTCAAATTTTATTTTTTTGAAAACTGTTAAAAATGTCATATTTATTTCGATCGTAGACACGTGCAATAAGGGCATATTTGTTGCACTAGTTACACAAATAACTATTTATAAAGGGTTGTAGAAAAAAGTTTTTTCTTACTGTATTTTTTATGTTTTAGGTCAAGTTGACAAGTTGTCCAAATTGGTTTCTGTCAGTTTATCGATCACATGTTTGATGCTTCTAGTCCTAGTAATATTTTTATGCTTCCAATTCTACAGATGGAAGGAAAAAAAGAATATAACAATTGCTTCCTTAAAACAAAATTTTTTTACTAAAAGGGTAAGTAAAATAATTTAAAATTATGTATTTATTATTATTATAAGCAAATATTTTATATTCCTTTGATCACTATAAAATTACAAAAAAAACTTTTATTGTTGGTCAGTATTATTTATGGGATATCATAGACATGGTAAATCAAGTAAACTTCATTTATACTCACTTTAGACTTAATTATATTATTTCTTTTCATATAAAACGTTATCTAAACCTTCTTCATCATCTAGATTATCAAAGTAAGCCGCCATTTGTGATGGTAGATTCACTCGTAAGACGCAAAAACTAAAATTACAATTTTGTAATACTTCCTCGATATTTTTCCACACACATTTTATCGATTAATTTAAAACAACAATTAATTTTATTACTAATCTCATAAATATTTCTGTCGCATACTGTACTGTACTTCTAGCTAATTAACTTTATAAATAATGATAACTAAATATATAAAGTTAATTATGGAAGTCAAAGTCGTAAAAATGTAAATTTGTTTGTAAAGAATATGAGTCATTATTTCATGGCCAGGTATAAATTTATTAAGAACTGATAATTCGGAATCTAAATACACACATAGGTATAAGTATTTATTTTTATTTTTTTTTAGACTGAGGATCCTCCAAGGACGAACAATATTCCAGATTCGAGTGTAAGAAAAGGAGAATTAAGACTAAATATGTCCTCAAACATCTCGCATTCAGAACATAGTCCGGATACAGTAACGACATCTATTAGCAGACGACCAGCTGAAGACAGCACTTTAGATTACGCTTATGATAATCCCGCATTATCACCATCGCGGTAAAACAGAATTTAATATAAAAGAATGTTAAAAAAATCCTACCAAAAAAGTTCAATGCAATAATGTAATACTAAAATGTATAATTCATCCAAAGGGTTTTTGTAGCTGATGATTATTTTTTAATGCAACTTTAAAAAGTGTGGAATGTAGATGGGTAACTATACTGCGAACTATAAGATCTCTTGTATTCCCTTCTAGTGCTTAGTGGTTGAGGATATCTCAATGATTAGAGCACCCCTCCTGAAGAGATTTAGGGTGTCTGACGGTTTCAGATTCAGTAGATCTCTCTTCTATCTGATATGCTCCCAGATATTGGGCCCTTAGGTTTTTCAAAGCTGTGCATTTTGAGAGTATGTCGATTGAATTTCCAACCTCGAAGTAATAAAATCTGCATTATTTTTGTTCTACTAGTCCAAGCTTCTTAAGATGTCCTCTTAGCCAGTGCTGTTAGGAATCCTATTATTATATGAAGCTTATTTCTACTCAGGTTGATATATTCTGTGGACTTCTTCTGGTTATAGTTTCCCAGAAGACATTTCTCTTGTCTCATTCATTCCTTGTAGATTACTCCAGTGGCTGGATCTTTTTATTTCCACTTTTCTTTTTAATTCTTCTAGAATCATGCTGTTAGTGATCTCACAAAATTGTTCAGACTCCAGAAATGTTGTTTTAGCCCCTTTTTTGGCGAGTTTGTCTGCTAATTCGTTTATCTCCACCCCGGTATGCCCCGGAACCCACAGGACGAGAATTATATTATTATTTCTTAACTCATTATTTAGATTTTCTAAGCATTCCTTGACCATATTCGAGCTGATTACTCAGAAGCACAGCGCTTTAATGGCTGCTTGACTATCCGACAATGACAATTTCTTGCCTGCGGAATTTATTTTCGACGTTGGACTGGACATATTATTCAAGAGCGTTTATTTAATCTTGAAAGATACATGGTAGTTTACCCAAGTTTTCGAAGCATCTGTCACCAGGCCCATATACTCCTATTCCAATGCCCTCTGTTATCCTGGACCCGTCAGTGTACCATTTAATGGCATTTCTGTTGAGGCCAGAAATGGTGTCCTTGTCCCATTCACCTTTGCAAATCAGCTTTGTGCACAAATTCATATTTTTTTGTTTCTCGTTCTGAGGCATCCGTCTCCGATATGGAAACCGGCTTTACGTCTGGTGATTCCATCTTGGACCATCCTGTATGTTGTCCTTTTTGCCATATCCTCCACTTGTATGTGCAGAAGTGTGACGTTTAGGACTACCTCCATTGCAGAAGTCGGACACGTTCTCATTGATCCTGTTATTTATATACAGGCTAGCCTTTGGATCTTCGAGAGATTTCTCCTCGAAGTTGCAAGGTTAGTTTTTTTACTCAAAGCACAAGCTTTATAAGTAATGATTGGTTTCACAATAGCTCTGCACATCTACTGCAGGATTCTTGGGTTGCATCCCCAGTTTTCCCCGCAAAGTTCCAGCATATCATTAAGGTTTTCGTGGCCTTAGTCATTACTTCTTTTTCATGCTTATTCCACAGTTGATGTTTAGTCCCATCGATTGGCATCAGGTTAAGTTCCCTTTGAATTATGTTGCAAAAAGTGTTTGAAAAATTGCATTTGTTCATTATGACTATGTCATCAGCATATCCTTGGCAGGATATACCGAGATCAGTTAGAATGCTGAGGAATTTATCTACTAGTAATCTCCAGATAAGTGTGGATGTCACTTACCCTTATGGTAGTGCAGATGGAGATGGTGTCTTGCCCCTATCTTTGTCTCTACTATTCTTCAGCATCATGTTGACTGTGTTGTCAAAAGCTCCTTCTATGTCTTGAAAGATGCTGGGTGGATGCAGCGGTACTCGCTTCAGGATAAACTGTGTGTTTTTGGAATGAAGGTGACTTTGCCACTTCTTCATACTTCTGAAATATAGCCCAGTTATAGACTACTCTGACTAATGCGGATAATATGGGGCAGGATATCTCCTTGTCTTCGCTGAAGCAGAGCTGGGAAGATTTCATCGAACACTGGGGATTTAAATGGTTGGAAATTGTTCATGTCCCATATTATCCACCTGCTACTACATATGTGTCTAGCCATTTTTGTGGCTTCCCTGTTAGGTCTGCTGTATCCCTCTAATGTATTTCCTATGAGGATGGGTTTGCTTCCATTAAAGTGGGTTTCGAAAAGGGATATAGAGAGATGGATCTTTTCAAATTTCGAAAAACGTATTTTCACTTTTATGAAATGTAATTTTTAGATTGTCAAATGGGATTTTAAATACTATTTTATAAAGTTCTTAAATACTATTTGTATAAAACATTTAATGTACACGAATATTGGACGCGAGCGTTCAAAGAAAGTATTTCTTGCAATGCAGTTATATTTACTCCAAAATTTAAAAATGTATTTTTCTACTTTTGGTTGGATTTTTCAACATTTCTATTATTGATAACTAGTTATATAGTTTTACTTTGTTGAAAAGTTTCACTGGGTACCTTATCGTTACTATACTTGACGAAAATCGTCACAAAAATGTATATAGTTAATACTAAAACTTTTTATTATGTCCATTTATACATAAAAAGTGTGACTATAAGTCCAATAATTTATTTAAAAAAATCAAACTATTGGTACTCAATACATCACACTGTATTACTCGTATTGTTACATTGACATTATTATGGTTAATTTTGTTTTGTTATTATTTTAGTATTTTAGTTTAATTTTTATTTGCATTTTAATTTAATTTTTATTTACCACATATAATAAATTTGAAGTTTTTTTTTTACATTAAAAATGACAATTTATCTGAATATGTGGCTAATAAAAATTGTTCAAACTGACAACGCGGCAAATTATACTTAAATATTAAAAAAAGTATTGATAAAAATAAGATTTTATTTATTTAATGGTTAGTTATTATTTAATTTGTTTAAGTGCAATAAAATGAGAGTTTTGCAATATGTAGTTACTTAAATATTGTTTTATATTGTTATTATTTTTAATTTAATTTTTTAAATTTTATTGTATTTAATTTAGGCTAAATTTGCCCATTGGCAGCTAAGAAATTTATTTAAATTTAATTATACTCAGAATTAATTATAGAATGTCGTCATTTTAGACTAGTTTTCCATACATAACATTCCATTATTTAAGTTTAATATTTAATGACTTTATTCTTAACACGTTGACTGACGCAATAAGTTGTATATATTTTTTAATTTCAAATTCATTGCCAAATTTTCATAAAAAATTTAACACGTTGCATGCCAAATTATAAGACAAAATTTCAGATATATCAAAATACAATCAGTTTTAACTTACTATAACTACAGTTTTTATATCACCGATTTCACATGAAAAATATCAATAACAAATTAAGCTTAAAATACAGGGTGATATAATGGAATAAAAAATGTCTCTTAGTAACTGATCGATACATAATATAAAATTAGTAAATTTTACATTTCTAGAGTGTCTAAAGGAATATCGAGATATTAACTGTAGGTAATAGAAAGTATTGAAATAAATCATTTTGGATAGTCCATAGGTCAACTATCCCAAAGATGGTCGTGGTACAACCACACTTTTACAGGAGGAAGTTAAAACAATTTTTTATAATTGGGATCTTTTTTCCGAAACGAACACTTCTCTTGAACATTTTGATTTAATATAAAAAGCTCTGAGACAGACAATTTTAAATTATGATACGAAACATAAGTGAAACTGAAAATAGCGGCAAGCACAAAGCCAACCGGGGAACGCTGGGGGCGTGACGCTACTTTTGGACCCAATCTCTGAGTCAGTTGGATGGTTCCACAGGAATTAGAAAAAAATTATTCTCAGCCGGTCGGCCATCTTCAGTCATCACGAGTTAGTGCAGATCGCCGATCGGCCATCTTGAATGAGCCCAGTACCCGAAAACTGTCAACTACAGCGATCCTCAGTAATTCCTGCGGTCGCAAATTTTCAAGTGCTGGACTTATTTAAGATGGCGGTGAATAATTTTTTTGTGGTTCTTTTGGAGCCACCTGAGTGACTTAGGGTTAGATCGGGCCCAAAAGTACCCCTAGACCCCCAGCGTTCCTCAATAACTACTGCGGTAACAAGTTGTCGTGTAATGTGGGTACCCAAGATGGTCGACCGGCGAGGAGTATTTTTTTTTCAATTTCGGATCCACCCAACTGACCCACGGTCAGATAGGATCCAAAGTACCCTCCGGTTGGGCCGTACCCTCCGGTTGGGCCTCACCCTTAATTACTGACCTCAAGTCAGTTCAGGCTTAATTGTTTTGCCAGCGTGTAAGTTCCTAATTATAGAAACCATCAGTCAATTGTTTGGTTTTTTAAGAACGGGTTGCTCTTATATGTTTATGGCCGTGAATTTTTACGGGAAGCTGCTTAACTTTGCCGCTATCTTCCATTTCATGAAACACATGAAAGTCACTTAATAAAATATATATTTTTAAATATCATCAAAGATTCCCGAGGCAGTTAATGTGTTAAATAAAAACTTTTATTGTTAAGATTTCTATGTGATATTGAATAATTATATAATTATATATTTTATACTAATTAGGTTATATTATGTGTGTATTTTTTGATGTACTTAATTATTTTTGTCTTCAAGACAAAAATTATCCTTTATCGTATCCGTCCACTAGTTAATGTTTAGATTTTAGTTTTAGTATAATTTGTACTTTGTGTTTCATTTAATTAACAAATTGTTTAAATAAAATATAAAATGTTCTTGTATTTTATCTATTTTTTAAAATGATAGTGGACTTATCCAGATGGTTTTATATTAATAAATGAATAGCTTAAAGAACCTAGTTGCTTATGTTGATTTTCATTGTTCTTATAATATTCATTAATTAATAAAAAGTAATTAATATATTTTGAAAGTGGCGCTGCTTCTTGACTAGTAATTAACGTTTTACTTTCTACAGCATTGCCAAGATTCTAGCTTTGTTCGTTTGTAGGAAAATTTGACAGACTTCTTTCCTTCTTTTAATCATAACAAATGAGAACGAGAGTTGCCAGTTTTATCCATATGAAAACAGCCAAATATAATCTGTTTCAATTGGGCCACGTCACAAGCCACTATAGCCCCGATATTCAAATTTTAAGAATTAATTACAGCCACAGGATCGGTCTCAGAAGGGCTGACCCGGTGCAATGTGTTGTGGTAGGCGAAAATTATAAAATAAAAATATAAAAAAATCACTGGATGAGTCCATTATCGTGCGAAATACTGATAGGCGCCTTTACCTTACATGTAATATGTATTGAGCCAAAATTACCACCCAATCCACCATAGTTCAACATTGACATTTATGACAAACTCTTCTGTATGTATTTTTTATTTGAGATAAACAGTAACTATACATACAAAAAAATATTAAAATTTTCATTGCACAATGAACCAACAAAAAATAACAAAAAACAGCGTGCAGTTCTAATACGTTATTTCAAATTAATAAAAAATAAAAGGTCAAATAAAATATATTTAGATTGCTTGAGTTTTTAAACAGATATATGTATATAATGAAAAACAATAGAAATGTCATGTAGAAAAATTGAACTTTTCCAGCTTTATTTTTGGCAAATTAATTAATAAGATTTTCTATATCCAGCTGCTTCATCAAGTAACCTTTCGTTCCTCATATCATTTTGTCCAATTTTACGAGAGACAAATGTAAGCTTAATTTGGAAACACCCTATATAAAACTGAATTCACTTAACCACTTATTCTATTTTTGAATTATTTTTCACCATCCCTATATTAGTAAATCAGGACTTACGAATGCATATATTTGGTACGCTCATACGGCTCACGATATTAAAGAAAGTTTCCAAAAAATGAAATCCGAATCCAAGTAAAAATTAAAGTTTACTAAACAAATAATAAATAATAAATCATGACCATAAGCAATAAAATAGCACAGATTAGGAATAATAAAATGAGACAGTAAGAGGAAGAAAAGAGAAAATGAGAGAGAAAGGTATCAAATATTACTTTATCGGTGTTATTCCGAATCCCCAACCATTGACGTAGACAAAACGGAGGGATTTATGATGAAATAATTTCGATAAGAAATATATTTGTTTTGTGGAACGATCGTTCGCCCTTTTATTTCTTTTAATATTTGCAATTTTCTATTTCTGGATGGTACGCCCATGTTTCGGTCAGATATTGGTACGTGGTATTCGTTCAACAACAAATATATTTCGTTTGCTGTGATAGTAACATTGAAATGGTCGACTTGAAACAATGTCAGTCTTTTTCGGGGATATATAAGAGGATCTTTTATGTGAGTATCCAGTCTTATTAAATTACTTGTCTTTGCAAGTAGTTTATCTTCTTTATTCTAGGCCCATTTATTTTGCAGATGTTTTAAAACCAACAGACCTTTTCTATTTTTCAAGATTGTTTAAATACGGGTTTCATGATAGCGTTCCTAATTTTTACATAATAAAATTTCACAGCCGGTATTGGTAGATATTTTTTTGGTTATTGGTAGACATTTTTTGGTTTTATGTAAATGCGCATTTAAGGGGGGGGGGGGGGGGGGTTTCAACTTACTTAGTACAGGTTAAACAAATAAAAGCAAATATTGAAAGTTAAATTAAAAATATGTTTATAAAGGTTATTTTTTTTTTGCCAATGGCTGGTTTTTAATTAAATTCTTCTACAAATAAAATCAAAAATAAATGTTAAAAATCGTCTAATTTACGTACGTACTATCTTGTATCTCAATTTTTATAAAAATAAACTAATAAATTTAAATTCAGATATAGCCAAGGCATAGAATACCAATATACTTTAGTTTGGCTGATCAAACTTGTCGATTATTAAATTAATATCCAAGTTCTGTAACAAATAAATCTAAATTAAACATGGCTTATTTGTTTACCCTTAGTCTGGACTTTATCTTTACAAAAATATCTGTGGAATAGATCTGCACGGGATCAAAATAGTGCAAAACGCGTCAAGGGCTCTACCTCACGTGATTAATGACGTACGATAGAAAAAAGCTCTGTATCTTTTGATTTGTAAAAAAAAACTTTATTAACACTTGTGTATATAGAATTCGAATCTGAAATCAAAATTTAAAAAAATGCTGCATACATACAGACACACAGGCAGACATATAGAAGTCAGTAATGTACTTTTTTTTAACATATATTCAAAACGTAATTTTATTAAATAAGCAACTAGTTTTTATTGTTTGGTAGCTGTCTGATATTTGTTGATTTGTCTTCGGAGTTTTCGCAAAAGAGTTTACTACTTCAATTTTATATTCAAATTGCTTATTTTTTAGAATTTCGGGAAATCAAAATGAAATCCATCGGATTATTTACATTTTCTTTCATTTTAATGACAATTATCGTATCTTAAACAGTAAATATTGTAAAATCCGTATTAAGAGTTGTCAATACCATCTGTTATCTTGCCTGAAATCGTTTTGGACGCTCGCTCCGTTAATATTAAAGATACTAAGCTGCAGTTTTCATCAATTGATTTTGTATTTAATTCTTAAGAGTGCGTATGAGGCACTTTTTTAAAAAAAAATTTAGTCAAAGTGAAACGACTATCAACTTTTTTCTCTAGATAAATATAAAAAAGTAGCACAGACGCGCTCTTCTAATAAATATTTTAAATATAATAAAAAAACCGCATATTTTTAGTTGGTATTTTAGGCGAGCTCCCGTCCAAAAGCGAATTATGTTTTGTGGCGCTCTAATCTGTTCTGCGCAGAAAAAATTGGACTACAGGGTAGGGTTACGTAACTGGAAAATACTAAAAAAATAATTTTAACACCAAATTTATTTGAATATGAGCACATTTTCGTTGGGTAATTCTCTAAATGGCAACAACGCAAAGTCACTTAAAGCAGATGAGATGTCAAATAAATTATTTTCTGTCAATGTCAATGCGGATTTTTTATGTATGTGGTATATTAGTATTAGTTCATAAGGAAAGGAATAGTTCTAAATAGTGTATAAGTATGGATACTTTTTGTCAAATGGGGCCGTACTGTATTTTGTGTGGACAGTGTAAAGCTGCAGATTCGAGCATTCGTCTGTATTCAGTACCAGATTATAAATACACCCTGTGTGATCTGTGATTACAGTTTACTATGAGCGATATATGCGCCATCTAAAATTTTTAATCTGAAACTTTAGTAATCTCTCAAAAATCAGTCAAAATCAAGTAGGTAGAGATCTCCCAGTTTTGACCCAAACTTTTACAGGTATAAGTGGAAACACCATGATTTTTAGACATCTTATGCGCGGGCCTCTTAATTCATAATATTTTAGCTTACTACAAATTGCAATGGATTAAACGTTACAAACATGAAATAATATTTCAAACATCCTGTATAAAAAAATCCGAAGTTTCATTGGTTTTGGTGTTTTTAAGTAGGTTGTCTTAAATTTCATTTTACCGTCATGTTAATAGATTACGGACTTCTTTATACAGGGTGTTTGAAATATTATTACATGTATGTAACTTCTAGTAAGCTAAAATATCATGAATTACTACTGATTTCACAATATTTATTATTTAAGATAAGATAATTGTCACTAAAATGAAACAAAATATAAACAATCCGATGTATCTCGTTTTGACTTCCCAAAATTTTAATAAATAAGCAATTTGAATATAAAATTGACGTAGTAATCTATTCTGCGCAAACTCCGAAAGTACATTTTCGGATTAAGTTTTTTGGTCTCTTTTTGAAAATGGAACCAAACATTTTAAATTTAAGAATACAGGGTGAGGTTTTGGGGATGACCAAATTTGTACATTTTTTGTGAAGTCAGACCTGGATTTTGTTTTTTATCAATGTCTCAAATATAAAAAAAATATACAGAGTGGATCGTAAGTTATAGGCCATTAAAGAAATGGACAAAATAGATAATCTCGGCTATAAAGACCGCTAGACCCATCATATGGGAGTTATTTAGAATCACCTTGGTGCCCCCTATCTGCTGTTAACGTATGCCCGTTACAAAATGAAACACCCTATATAAAGTGTAAATATATTTAGTACACCGTATTTATTTTATTTGTAAATATTTTTTATTGGTAAAAATTGATAATTTACCTATTAAACATTTAATATTTCGAAAACTAGTCATATAGGATCTGATTTTACCACTAAGAATTTTAAACAAGGACATCAAATATATCAATTATTGAGAAACTTTGATGGTGATTTTTTTTATATTTTATGCTGTATTTTTGTACGGAAAAATACACACTTTGACGAAAACAGGCCTGTCTAAGTATGAATCACCGTGCGAGTAAAAATATTTTAATGTTGATAATTAAGTATGCATTATAGTGGCTACCTACATTAGTAAAAAACTTCCAAAAATAATTAAGAAGGACTTATTTGTGTTAAATTTGTAATTTCAACGACATCTATCTCGAAATCTATAGGATAGGATTGAGCCCATGGACATTTTTAATCAGAACATCAAGTACTATAACATAAAAAATCAGACAATTTGACGGTGCTCCCCTTTGCATAAGTGTCCATTATAGCATTAACAGGAAATTTTATATATATACTTTTTTAATTTTGTTCTTTATGTTCTGATTTTCTTTTACGAATAAATTAAAATAAAACCCCAAAAAAATTACAACGCCATATTTTATTGTGCATACAATGATACAGGTATATACATATACACTTTTTTTTGAACATATTCTTGGAAAGATTTATTGGACAGAATTCAACAATAAATATTTTTTAAACAATTAAAACAAGTCTTAGAATTAAAGTGTTATGCACCATACAAAGGTTTAGTTTTATTGCATTTATATTTTAATGTACAGGGTGGTCACGATAATCATTATTTTTTTAATTAAATAACGTTCAGAACATTTAAATTGGCTGCTTTTTCATCTACATTCTTTAATAATTATTATAAATATTTTATTTATAGATTTAGAAAGATATGTATTTCTTTTTTGTGGTTTCTGTTATTATTCCCCAAATACAGGCACTTGGGATCGAAAATAAGAATTTTTATGAGTTATTATTATTTAAAAAAAATATAGGTTTTAATTATAACTTTCACTTTATGTGAAATATATTGGATATTATTTTGGTTAAAAAAAATTAAGTCAATTTTAAGCATTGTTGTATTGTTTTGTTATTTTTATAGTTTTAAAAGAACTGTGAAATCAATAAATTGAAAATGAGATTTATGTTAATATTTGTAAAGTGAATATTCATTTATTTAATAAAAATGTTCTCTAGACGTGAGTGAAACGAAGATCTAATTTTAATTTATATTGAATGAATTTGACTTTACCCATAAATATATTCTAATTAAATCTTGTATTATTTTTATTATTTCTAAGATCCAAAATATCCATAAACTTCGATTTTTAATTAAAGCACCCTATATATTTGTACCTGTAACTTAGGCTGAATAATCTATATTACTTAAATCAAATGTTTTAGAGAGCTGGACAGTACTCGAGTAAATTGTACTCAAAATTATACTGAGTACTGTGTAGCAGGTAGCCGTGAGTACTTTTATTTTTACGGTACTCAGTACTCGAAAATTTCAGTACTTCTGATTCCTACAGCTGACGAGTAACGAGTACGTCTTGAGGGTTTGACATTAGTTTTTTACCATTTGTAGCTCAAATATGGATCCTATCGAAAAAAGGTTAAGATAAAAGTTCTATATATTTAAAAAATCTAAAACTTTTTTATTAATCAAACTTTTCGAGAAAAACGCCAAAAACCGTATTTTTAGGTATTTAATTTTTATCTCCGGCTAAGTAATTTTTTTTACGAAACTTAGTGAAAACGTTCTTTTTTGTGTTTTAAATAAGCTATAATTTTTTTAAAGCAAAATATTAGTTTCTGATTTTATACGAATTTAAATTTAAAAAAAGCCTATTTCTCAATTGAAAAAGTTGGTTTACAAATTTTATATTTTTTAACTTCATTAGTGCTCAATATTTTTTATGGCATGGACTGTATGTCATTCAGCCAACTGCAATTCGTCTATAAGGACATAAGGGTAAACAACCGAGAAAGAAAAATTCGAAAAAAAACAACAAGGAGAGACGTCACGCTTCTCATCCAGGGGCCCGTCAGGATCTTTTTAGTGCTCAATTATTCAGTCGTCTTCATTTTTCTTAATTTACTTATAATTTACCCGAAATTTTCCGACCACCCACACACTGCTAAGATTTTTTTTATTTCAAGAATGATTGGCCCCGGATTAGTAAGACATTTTTACATTTCCAGATTGAAACAACGAAATTAGTATCCTTTATCCTTTATTACTTTACTTTAAAAATAAAATGAACGACAAAATTTGGCATACATATTAATGGTAGGTATGTGCTAATTGATAAAAAGTATGTGATACTCCAGTTTTTTGTCTGTTGCTGACTTACTTAATTACAATAATTTATTCTTTCTAACCTGGAGTATCTAATTAGAATTATTTGAACTACTCGTACAAGTTATTCATTTTTCACGAGGCCTCCAAAATTTGTAAAAGTACTCATTTGTTTGAGTACTTCTCATATAAGTATTCATACTCAAATACTTACGATTACTTCTTAAAGCTACTCATTGTAAAGTACTCATGAGTACTTTAGTTTGAAAGTCTGCCCAGCTCTGATTTTAACTCGTACAATACAAATGTGTAAAATATTCAGGGTGGTTTCTATATAAAAAAACCATGTTTACTCTGTGTCACAACAACAATTTTTCTACATTTTTTTCAAAATTTAGATCACTGTGGTACAGAATAAACGACATTCTTTGACTTACATTTTTTACATTTTTTAGATTTTTATCTCACCTCTAATATCGAACAAGTACAACCATATATAACTTCATAAATAATCACTATTTATTTTATTTTTCTATAATAAACCGAAGTGGTAGTATTAAAAATATATTATTATATAGGGCTAAATTAAATTCTGGTAAAACCATAAGTTGGAAAAAATCTCTCTTGAAACTTTGAAAATTGTATGTTATTGTATCTTATTGAATATGAACATTAATTTATAAATAAAGAAAATATAGTGACTATTCTGTGAAAATGTAAACCTGATAAAAATATGATTTTGTCGTTTGTAGTATTCATATTATTATTTATATGCATTAAGATGATAAAAACCAATTTTAAATAATTCTGAACAAATGTAAAATAAAACATTTTGTAAAATCTCACCCTGATTTTCCAAAAGGATTGTCTGCTACCTTGCCTGTATTACAATAGATTTTTTTTTAGTAAACAAAAATGAAAAATACAATTGCAATAAATACACTCAATGAACACACTGTGTATATGACATAGTCATAAAATTCTACTTTGGAAAAAGATATAGAAAAGTTTGAGCTACATTTATTGACATTTGATTGAAGATTTAAACTTTTTTTTATTACTGATATAAAATGAGCACAATTTTTTTCTAATATTCAGACATCATAGTAATAGAAATAGTACATTTAATATCTGACAGGTATAAACAATTTTTATTTGGATTCTTCCAAAAATCAAAGCGGTTGCAAGCAAAATCCTAAAAAACAACATTTCCAAATTTTTTTCGGTTGCTTCAAAAATCTGCAATAGGGCTCCATTTTATTGGTCAATTCCAATTGACATTTTTACATTGTGTCATTCGAAATAATGAAATAAATTTAAAAAGTGGGGGGATTTATGCTCGAGTTCTGATACATTAATATATCATACTGTATAATAAATTAAATTATAATACCACTAGATTTTAAAGAGTATTTAAAAATTTTTAAATTATATTAGGCGGTTTCTTAATTTAAATTAAATATCATTAAACCACTAACCTTTAATCTTTATTTCATTTGTATAAAACTTCCGATTTTTTTAAACATATGAACATGGTAAAGCAGTTGTTTGGATTAAAACGTTTTTTTTTTTGATATTACTAACACCAATTGTAAAAAATTATCCAGAACTCTTACACAGGGTGTCAAAAAAAAATCGGTACCAATCTATTCCAGACTTTTGCAACAACTACAATTTGATTTTGTAGGCTTGTACGTATCTTTAATATGGATCCTTAACAGCTAATTTAGTAAACCTAACAGTTAATGTGGGGTCACAGCCGCATTGATTTATTTCAAGATGGATTTGAGTTATGAGTTTCAGGTACAGAGAGGGAACGTTTTATTTATCTAACTGGGAAGAAGCAGCTTCTCACGAAAAAAACACTGTACAACTACAAGAATTTTATATAGGGAAAAATTATTGGTATATAATTCATAACAAATTGTTAATTGTCAATTGTTCAATTTATAGATCTTATTAAAAATGTGCTGAAAAATATAATAAAAATATAAAACCCAATTTTAAATAACTAAAAGTTTCAATAATCCGCGAATGACAAAATAAAAACTTGTGGTATTATTGTAAAAATCTGTAAAAAAGTATAATTTTTGTTATGAATTTTCTTTCAATAATTATTTTCACTTCGTATAAGAAAATTATCCGTTGATAGTAATTTTGAACATGAATTGTATTCTTGCGGGATTCGAAGAAAAAGTTTCACATATTTTAGCTTACAACATTTAACATTTATTGCGAGAAAAGGATACAAGATGGTCATTGAACAATTCATGTCCAAAAAGAAATATTCGAAATAATTTTATAGTTTGATTCACAAAATATATCGGCCAGGTTTTCCTGAATAACTATAAATTAATATCGTGATTTTACATGACAAAATATAATGAGCGATATTTTTCACTGTATTATAAAAAAATAAATATTTCAGAATCTCGATAGATATTGATTTTATCGAAAAAGAAATTCTTCAGTTTTTTACCAGTTAAATATAGTTAGCCTTAAAATTGACTCCCAAAATAATTTTGTTAATTTACAAAGTAAAATATATATATTGGTAAAGTAATTTTGCCAATGGGGTGTTGTTTTGTTAATTATTTCTGTGTTGATATTTTTTTGCTTCTTGTAGTTGTAGGTGATCAGTTGAGGAAAGAAAAAATGGAAGTAATTTTTCCAGTATATTTTCCATATACACATACTTATTGCAAAACTACACGTCCCCATTCTAATTCAACGCAATGGCGATGTAGGGGTTAAATAATTTTTCATTTTGGCAAAATCTAACCATAAAACTTGAAACACTTAAAAAATTCTTTTAGTTGACAATTATTATGAAAATATAATAATTGTCAAGACCATTTGTATAATATATGCATTTGGTTTATTTTAGCCTATTTACAAATATACAAGCTTAACTAAATATGTCACGTGACACTTTCTAAAAATTGGCACAACATTTTGGTTTTCGTGAGGTGAGTAAAATGTTTCATAATATTTGGGAAAAATCAGTTCAGATTTAATTTTCGCAATTAAATACAATAATTGTAATAAATTGCAAAATTAAATCTGATCTTAAAAAGAACTAATAAACATATAAAGAATGGAATTCATAATTAAATACCGGATGATCCATTTAAAACAAGTCAAAGTATAATGGATCACTCGTTACCTTTGTCAGTTATTAACTAAACAAAAAATCTAAACACATAAAAACATTTAACAAATATCAGTAGAAATATTAAAATATTTTAGTGTCAAGTTACATATCAAATAACAAAAACAGAGATGAATGGAAAACTAATTGAACTGACAGTCATTTCGGTTTATTCTCAAACAACTATTTAGGCCAAGTAAATTCGTTTAGATTGTTTGAAACTTTTTTTATTGTCAAAATAATTACCTTTTTAATTTATAACGTCCCTAAAAATACTATGTAATTCGAATAAGTTTTTAAAGGACCTACCAGCTAAGAGGACAATTTATAAACTTTATGTAAAGTATTATGAAAAATGAATATCAATACATTAAGAAAGAATTCTTATCACCAAAGGGATATAAATTATTGTCGGATTGACCATTCTCGAATGTTGGTCGGACCGAAGACTGAACAATTGGCAGAAAAGCGCGAGTGCCAAGTGTAAGGATTTTTTCTTATAACCCAATCACTCATCTGCAAATTAATACTTGTTTAGATTAAATAAAGTTCTTAATCAGTAGTAGTGGCAACCCTATTTTTCAAATAAAAATGAGTTAAATGAAATAAAATACAATTAGATTGTTGATAAAAGAAAATAATCTCGTCGTTATTAAGAGTCTCATTATGAAATTAAAAAGAAGAATAACTTTCCTTGTATTTATAGGCCTCGGGCTCACGCCCATAAAAGTTTGTGATAACCTAACTGTTAAAACTTCGTATATATGTTCTTTATTTCAAGTCGGATAAATGATTTATTTGGAAAATTCTGGGTAAGGGGCGTTTTTTTTTGGTCTCTCGCAAACTCATTGCTTTAATGCACAAGGAAAATTAATGACCGAAACATAGTTTTTCTTTTAATCGGATGTTTTTTTTGGGTTTTTGACGCCTCCGGCATCCCAAACATAGCAAAGTTATGTCATCATAAAATTTAGTACCTCCCAGCTGATTTTTGCAGAATCGTTCAATGAGAATATTGAAAATTAACTGGTAACCTTCTCCGACAAATTTTTGGAGGGGTACTTGTTGTCGGACGCGCTAAAGTTAACAGTTTCATGGAAAAGAAAACGCCCCACTACCCAGAATTTTCCAAATAAAAAATTTGTCCGACTATAAAGACTACATATAAGAAGTTTTAACGGTTAGGTTATCACAAACTTTTTTAGGCGTGCGAACATCTCTTATTAAGAACCTACTAGATGTCTCTGTAGTTGAACTATCGCATTATTGGATCCACTTTAAAATGGCGAAGGAAAAAAGACGTCTGATTTTTGTTAAGATCATAAGCTTCTCGAATTTTGGCAATTTTGGAAGGAAATCCACCAAAGAATATCCAAGCATAAGAATCGTAATTCATTGTGACTGTTAAAAAGCATTAATTACTGGTTTCAATCAAGATATGTCAAAAAACATGAATTTTTGGTTTTCAAGAAATGCTGTAGTAATTTAAATAAATTGGATTGATTCATTAATTTAATATTTTTACCACACTATCTGTCAGTAGATAGAACGTCCTTTAACTTTAACGGTTCTGTAACTAACGACAATGACGTTTAGATTGTGACAATTGTACAAGAAATCAACTTGTTAAATTTTATTCTAAACGTCATCGCCTTTAGTTATTGAATCTTTAAAGTTAAAGGACGTTCTATCTACTGACAGAAATCATAAATATTCAAAAATATAGATGATTGGCAAGACAGATATTTATTGGCTATAGGGTGATGAAAAATATTAAATTAATGAACAAAGCCAATTTATTTAAATTGCTGAAACCTCACCTCAAACAACATAGTAAACGAAATTATCCATACTCAAATGTGGTAGTGGGTATTCAGCAGAATAATACTTCGTGTACCACAAAATTATAATATTAAATTCAAAAATAAATTGATTTCAACCTCTGAGGCGAATGTGGCCTGTACTCAATCCGCTGTTGTTTTGTTCTTTATTTTATTAAGTTTATACATTTTTAACTGTCATAATTTAAATTGTCAATCATAAAATCTATTCTCTCTTATTCTACCGGCACCATTGCATGGTGAAATTGTTTCGGCAAAATTTGTAAAATCCTCTTTTAATTTCTCAACCTGATATACACTTAGGGCTTTGAATTCACCAATCATGTTTACGTACAATTGGTTCAAATTAAATGTATTTTCATATGCTAATATTTAGTTTTCATTTCGCTACCACATGTATTATTTACCTGTAAGTTTTATTTCATTATCCGACAATGTAATTTTGTTTTTAGTCCTGATGATTTATTTTTAGATTTTATATTATAATTTTGTGGTACGACTTTGTGCATTATTCTGCTGAAAGAAGTGCATGTTTTGACATTATTGACAAAATTTCATATTTTTTGACAACTCTCCTGATTTAATTTTGGATTTTTCCATATAGTAGACACACTATATATTGTGAACCTTGACATACTGAGTATAATCGAAGCAGGAAAATCGCGAGTTGAAAATTGTGTGCCGGAAATTTGCGAGTCTGGACATTGTAAGCAGGGAAAAATACGGATACATACAAGTCAGCGCTAGACAAGTCGGCGCTGGATAAGTCGGCGCCGGACAAGTCGGAGTAAAAAAAACTTATTGGCGATTTTTTTGATACTTACCAAATAGAGTAAATAGACAATTAAAGCTATGTTTTCTCTGTCGTATATATTTAAAATTCGCGCATCCGCTTCTTCGTAGCGTCTTCTCTTTTGGGGTGCTTCATAACACAGTGACGTAGGGCTCCTAATGCGTCAAAGGTTTTTTGCCTTTATCTTAAATAGAATAGTAATTTACATAACAAGTCCGGAAAAAACTGTTTTCGGACTTGTTGCGTACACTATTTTTTCGGCAACCGTGTAGAATAACAAATCTATGAGAAACATTTCTTTATAATATTAGTTTATTGCGATAGTCCGGACTAGGCCGGAAATGCTACTTTCTCAAAGAAAAAGCGTCCGGGAAGTGAGTACTTGCCGGATGGTTGCCGAAAAAATAAATTTCCAAAGATTTGTGCCCTTACTGTAGCTTTGTGGCACCCCTCCGCGAAATTGTTCATCTATCAGAACCTTCACGTGTTCGTTGGTACGTAGACCAAAGTTCATATGGAAAAGTGGTGGCGCTCTTGGGCCTTTAATCCTTAGCGTGTTTATATACTTATTGGAAAACCAACCAATAACTGGCACTAATTTTGGATGCAGATGATCTTGGTCGACATCATATGCGGATATAAATGACACTAATGTTATCATTCGCGATTGAAGCGCGAACTCGATATCATTCTTATAGCAACCAATGAAAGGCGCCTCACCCAGATGTTTCCTCAGATTTTGAATCAATTTATTTTACTCCGACTTGTACCGGCGCCGACTTGTTCTGCGCCGACTTGAAAGTGCCGACTTATCATGTACCCGGAAAAATACCATTTAGGTTAAATGCAAGGTTAAATAAGAACCATAAGTCAATATAAAAATCACTTAAAACAATAAATAAATCATTTTTGGAGCTTTATAAAATGATTAAAACAAGCAATGTCAAACACTTATAAAAATAAAACAATTACTTTCAATTGTAAAATCAAACAAGTTTGAGATTTACATCATTATCATAACGTACCTGGTGGGATATAATCTTCAACAAAGTTTTTCAAATTTGCTTCTTTATCTTTGTAATTCCTCATTGGGCTTCTTTCGCATGGCCAGCAAAACATTAGGAACTTTTGAACTCATTTACTGAATGATCATATTTTAATCCCTCAATTGTTTCTATATCGTCGAATGATCTACTCTAAGTATTGAAGGAAATCCACGTTGCCACCCTTATACCTAATTTTGGCAAGATCCTCAGCAACAGTATAAAAAAGGTTGGTTTTTTCAAAGTAATTCACAAAGAAGTAAAAGTCATCTTGAACTAACATTGCAAAAGCGTCGATTATATATTTTAGCAACAAGAAACGTTTCATTTTGAAGGAAAATTCTTGTCATTTTTAAATTTGTAAAGTAAAGCTTAAACTATTGTAGTAAATAGTATGGATTGTGTAAACCTGTCAACGCGAAAAAGTTGTTATTGGGAGGATGACCCGAGTAGTTAAGCTATACCAATCCTACTCCATCCAGTTTAGATAAATGATTGTGGGCCTGTCCGAGGCCTGTAACCAGTTACGTTAAGGCTCTTTTATCATGTGTTAAGGTCAAGGTTAGACCTTTCGATAACCTTTGGCCTTTCCATGATTAACGCGTCCTATGAGGTCGCGGTCCCTTAGCACCGGAAACGCCCTCAATCCCTTATCACCGGCGCCATGACGTCAATGGTTACGGGCCTCGGACACGACCACAATCCTTTATCTAAACCGGATGTAGCAGGATTCGTATAGCTTAACTACTGAACCGGATTTGGGAATTACAATTTTTTAAAATAGCCGGATTCAGCGTTTTTCAATTTCGAACTTCACAATTGATGTTGTTACCTGATAAAATAGAGAAAGAAAGTTTTATCTGTATACAAGAGAATTTTCCATGCCTGTCAAACTTCCAATTATCCAATAATAATAAATATTCTCCCTTCAAATTTATGATATCTGCTCCTGACATAACTAATTCTTTCAGAGGTCTGAGGATAATTAGCAATTTTTGTGGTTTTTCGCAAACATCGTTTCGTTGTCTCTGAAGATTCAACTGCTGCTGATTTCATCTTCTGGTACACCTCTTTTGGACGAACTTCCGCAATATTTGCATCTTGGTTGTAATCATCTTTGTAGTAGATTACTTTGTTATTAGCAGTGCTTTGAATTTGTTTTTTACACAGATTTCAAGGTGCTAAAGAAGTCGATTATTTTGTCCACTACAAAACGGAGACCCTCATGTATCAAATGAATTTTTACGAATTGCAAATACTATTTATCAAACACGTAAGTACAACTGAAGCAAATAGGAACGCGTTTGTAACTTCTTCAATTTGGTATTAATAAAAAGAACAATGTTAGGAAATATTCTGAACATTCTGACAGAATATTATTTCACTGCTAAATTGATTATTTTCCAAACTCGTATTTTTCCTAACTGGTATGTTCTCCCGCTCACAGCAGTTAGAATTCGGCCTGCAATTTTCGATACGCAAAATTCATGGAAGGGAGCTTATATGATGTTGTATGACAATTTTTGAAAACATTAAAATTTTGATAATATGGTGATCCTTGATTAGAATTACAATTTTTTTCTCCTTTAATTACCTCTTTCCATCATAATTTTGTGGACTGCTCTAATTTGCTTTTAGAATTTATTTTTAAATATTGAATAAAACTTAAAAATATAAGAAGATAATTATCATAAAAATTTGATCTCTAAAAATTAAAAAGAAAATTTAATCCAGCAGTAATTGGGGATTGTCAAGGCGATTTGTCATTAAGAAGATTTAAATGAGATAAAATTAAATTTAAGCAGTAAAAATCGCTATATTAAAAGGAAACAAACAGAAATATACAAGAAGACCAGGCAGAAAAGATAGAAGATAGAAACAGATAAATATAGAGAGAAATAGGTACAACAAGATACAGAAGACTGATTACACCAAAATATTTAAAGTCGAGACTACAAGAACTGATCAGAATTTGAAACAGGATTACAGAAAAAAGACAGAGAACATTCAAAGTTAAAGAAGATAGTAAAACACGAACAGATATTAAACCAGTAATCATTAAATTTAAATTTATAACTTTTTATTATTGTAGAAGGAATCTACCCCAGTTTGAAATTGTATACAGGGTGTTTTATATCTATAAATATTCATTGTTATGTTAAGCTTAAAGGTGGTATCTCCAATTCTCGGTTAAATACAGTTCAACTAATAAGCCTATAAAACATGCAATTATAAAGTGGTAAATCTATACCGAATATAAAATAAAGGTTTATAAAAATAGTAATATCTTATCAAACTATAAATAAACGACAAAGTTTTATCATTTTTTGAAGATACCACTTTAACTTGAAAAAATCGCGATGGACGATTGTTTATTCAAAGCTAATACGCGTTTTATAAATTAAAATTTATAGTATGAGAGCCTACGACGAAAACGATGTATGATCGTTTTACGGGTAAAACCATATAAAATATTTAGGCTCTACAGCCTTAAACCCGATTAGGTACGCAGTATAAATGTATCGATTGCGTCGGAGGCCATTTCTGAGGTATAAAAAAAATAGGCAGACATTATTATTGTATTACGTCTGATATTCCAAATGTACATAGATTTGTCATTTTATGACGAAATTGTTAGTTTTCAGAAATTTTTAACGTGGCATATGGCTCGAGTGCATTTTCGAAAATGTCAAAAAATTTAGCCAACCTTTATAGAAGCCAACCGGTTCAGTGCGAGTCGTACGGAAAAAGGCCCTGGCGCTTGCTTGTTATGCTCCTTTGGCAAGAACGGCTGTTCTTTCCCCACCCCTTGTGGTCCCCGCTTATAATATGCAATAGAATTGTACAGAATATTCAATACTGCAAATACCTCATTATAATGTGTACCATACAAATTATTACACTGATCGAACAGCTCATGGTGAAGCTACAATTATTATAAAAAGCACAATAACATATCATGAACTAACAAATTCCAAACAAAAATATTACAAATAAATGCCCAATCAAGAACATTTACTGTATCTGCCTCCTACAATCCACCTAAACAAACATCAACACAAAAGAATATAATAAACTGTTTGACACAATGAGAAACAGGTTCCTGGCTGGAGGAGACTGGAACGTCGATTATACCAATTGGGGCTCCAGAGAACAACCAAATATGTCTACTTAAGGTCATCACAAATAAAAACTATAATTTGCTAATTTTATATTGAACAATATTGCATCTATTTCCACATATAATCCAAGCTGTCCTCGGATTATATGTTCTACTTATTCTAAGTAATCATGTGATTATCAAACCCGAACCACCCACATTAACTACTTCTAAAATCAACTGCCACTTCAGATAATATCTAGAAGAAAATATGCTAACATTTAAACGACGCTCAGTCAGGAAAAAATTGACGAATAGTAATACATTCGAAAGAAAGTTTTTCGATCAGAATTTGATTTCGGTTTAATTTGATTTGATTGTAAAAATTAAAAAACTGAATTTTCCAAGAGTGTCATTTTTTACAAATTTTGATACCTAAATGTATCGAGCAGTTGAGGTTCAACGCCAAAGATTCAATGCCATTTTTTAATGATTTTTGAGTTTCCAAAAGTTGTCTGATTAGAAAGCTGCTACACTAAATTTGTCTGATATCAATTTAATCTACATCTGGACAACTTATTTTTTCACATCAAATAGTTTTCAGACGAACGGCTATGAAATTTTCAAAACGATCTCAAAATTTTTTGTGAAAATGGTTCTTTCAAGTTCACTGACACAAAACTTATTTATTGCTATAATTTTTATTTTTTGTCTCCATTTTAAATTTTTTAAATGTTTTTCCGGGTACTCGGCTTCAGAAAAATGTGTTTATGATATATTAGATTTTACATGCAACTACATTTCGAAAATAAGACGGAATGCGATGATATAGGTCAGTTAAATTTTTTTGACACTTTTGAAAATTGGGTCAGGCCAGGTGCTACGCGAAAAATGTCTGATATTGGGTTTTTCGGGTTCAGGATGATAGAATCACTATGTTTTATACGGCTTTGACCGTTTAAAAATTTTGGCCGTGGGCTCTTGTACTATTAATTATTGTTAAAATACGAAATTTACATTATTTTTTACCTTAATTGCTCATATCTTGTTCTTGTTTTAATGTATTTGATACCGATTTTTTTTATTCCATTTGTCATGTTAATAAAATAATTTATAAGAAAAAGTGGTAAACTATCATTTTAAAAGCTTAAGTTAAAAGTTTTCTTTTAAGATTTAAATTACTGTTGAAACAACTGTCAGTTCCAAAGAGAAACATTCAATTTAACAACAATTAATTGATAGATCTGAGCACCTGATACTTAGGCTACCAAAAATCTGGCCCAGTCTGTTGATCGGCGACAAGTTCGAGCCGCCTAATTTTTAACTTGTTTAACCTACACATTCTAACACCATATAAAGAGCCGAAGAAAACATACAGGCTTGTTCGAAAAAACATTTAACAGTGATATTTATAAGCGCTTAACCTAAGTTTAATGTCGCGATGGACACCGATTACAAATAAATAACGTGGATTGTCATTTTTTCAAATGGAAATAAAAAAACGAGCAGCGGTCGCCTCCAACTTGCCTCGGACCTCTTAAAGTTTAAATCTAATATCATACATACAATAACATGTACAAATAATTTTTTATAATATCAAGTATTAATATAGATAGAATAGACTTTTAAAAAGATCACAACACAGAGTTAATGGTACCTCAGGCGCTCACAGCGCTAGGTACCGTTTTTGAGTTAAAAAAATTCTAAAACTGCCAACTTGTCTCCAATTTTCTTTGTGGCACATATTTTTCTTATTATACATTCATACAAATTTATTTAATTCGTTTTTACAATTAATCTAACAGACAAATAGAGCGATCATCCAAAGTCCCTTAAAATCCTCATTAATTTTTAAATAAACAAATTCTTATTTATCATTTTTTAAAATATTTATGCAACAAGTGTGTAAAGTGATACTTTTTTTCACTAATGTGAATTTTGTCGCACGAGCCAAAGACGAGTGCGATAATCACATGAGTGAAAAAAGGCACTTTACACACTAGTTGCATATATTTTTTCTACTACCAAAAAATATGTAGGTATTAAGTAAAAAATAAGCAATCTACTTTACGCACTAGTATTTCATTTTAGTATTAGTATTTTATTCTACGCATTAGTACGTAAAGTTAAACATTACGCATGACAAAGTATGTGTAAAATTGGTAATTTACACACGTAGTAAAAAAAAAAACTTATATTATAATGTTTATGTTATGTTTGTTACAATAATATTAAATAACGTTAAAATTATATAATTGATTTAGATTTGATTTTCATATTTTAGGTATAACACAAAAATATAATTAGCTTTTTCTAATTTTTTCATTAAAATTTAATGGAATGAAAACGGCGCCATTGGATAGATCGCTCTATATAATTTCCTATGGAATAATATTAGTACTTATATAAATTCATCTAAATTCTAACTTAATCAAACCATTTGTTAATACGAAAATAAGACTTAGAAAAACACTCTATTTTGAGCAAATCCACTAGGTAGTTTTTGCAAGCAAAATCGAGACAAGTATGAAGTTTTCTTCAAGTTATATAATACGTATTTTTTTTCATTACAATATATTATTTATGGCCGTTTGTTTTTTGATATTTGATTAACGTATGAGTTCAGATCTATTGCTCAAAAATGTCCGTAATGATATTAAGAAACACTCAAAAAATCCTTATCCAAATAATTTCACAATGCAGTATAATGATTAATTTTGATTTTTATCTTCAATAATTAATATTTAGAAATATTCCTGCCAAACTTTTAGATTTCTTAGAACACCAGAGATGATGTCATTTTTTTTTAAATTTCTTCAAAACGTAATTATTACAAAATATAAGATTGGCACATTTATTAATGCTCATTTGATTTTGATTTTTGTATATAGCTTTAAATAAGAACCGGAAACGCAGTTGGTTCATATTCAATAATAACCTTAATAAAAACTCAGTGTTAAAAATGTTAGTACAAAGTACAAATTATTTTGATAATATGGTTATAATTCTATAGGAAGTTTTCTGTTGTTTGTTTATCAAAAAACAAGCGCGTAAAAATTAAACTAAATAAAAATAATATTGATAGCTAACAGCGATCGTGATGGTAGATTGAAATTAAGCTAGATTTTTATTGGCTCGAATCTTTTAACTGTTTTTAATTGTTGCCATCCTTATTTAACGTTAAAGGGCCACTTGTTGGGTAGCAAATCAAATAGCTGCAAATTAGGAGTTAAATAAAAAAAATTGTTCGTTGCAATGTGTTGAAATATAAGGCAGACAAATTTATTAATTCGAATTCAAGCTGCTTATAATCGCAATTAAAAACTCAATAAAGGAGGTCATATTTTTAACTAAATTATTGTGCCAATTCAATAAAAGCGTTCTGAAGATATTTGACAGAAAATATTGATAAGGTCTAGTGCCCTTATAATGTTAAAAATTAAAACATTAATTCCCCAGGGATTTGTTATATTTGATTTGTGCTCATAGCAAATGGTATATGTTTAATTAGTTTAATTAAATAATTGTTTAAAAAAGATAAGAATTTTTTAGTGTTATTTTTGTTATTTCGAGCACTATATTTATACCAGATCTAATGGTATGATGTTATTGATGAATACAGGAATAATGCTCATTGGATAGTGTCTCACTCGACATTCGAAAAGGCACTAACGTTACGATTACGTAACGTAACACAACCCCTATTATAATATTAAATATAAATCTCTGTAATATGTGGTTTTTGTAATTTGTACACTACTACTCTATCTATAATTTTTTTATCTAACAACCTTTTTATTTTCGAAAAAGGTGAGCGGATTTTTCATTTCGATCTGACTCTTATTTGTTTATCATTTTTTTGATTGCCCTTTTTACTACTTTTTGATTAATTTTTTTCTTTTATTTATTTAAAAATGAGTTAATATATAATTTTTTTCTTTAAAAACTAAGTACTATATGGGCTTGGCACGGAGAGTTCGTAGCTTGTTGATGAGGGGATTTCTTTTTCTTTTCTTTTTACCGGTTCAGCATCGGGGGGTCGATGGGACTTCATGTGGGCACTACGACTTTTGATTTTTGTGAACACTCTGTGAATAAGAAAGATTTAAATTATTTGACGATGAGTAGAGTGGTCCCAGACAATTTTCATTAATTTTTAAACACTATTGTACATTTTTGTTACATTAAAATGTAAACAGGATGATTATAATATCGTGTTATAACATTGTTATCTTGAGAATTGTAATATATGCAAAGAATGTTAAATGAAAAATAAGTTTTATATCTATTATTTGTAAATACATTTAAAATACGTTTAAACTAAAAACCAAATAGACCGAAACAAAGTTTTACGAAATATATTTAATACCTTTTGGTATGTTCGTTGCCAGTCTACAAAGACTGCTATGTTTGGGAACACTGTGCGTGCTAAGCAGTACATCTATAGCGGCTATGAAACAATCTTAAAATCTTCCTCCCTTTGACATAGTCATCAAGCTGTACAGAAAACTGGGGAAATTATTCTAACGGACACGGGAGAATTGTCAGCTTGGCTGATAATCCAATCCTTCAGATGACCGCTGATAGAATGACCTCAAAGTACCATTTTGAAAAACCATTTTCTGTCGACGTAAGTAATAGAACGTAATGGCAGAAAGAAGAGCCCTCGCATATGCAAGAAACCATTATGTGGTACACTTATGGCTCGACCAAAAATGGTAGCGGCGCAGTAATATATAGAGTGAGACCAAGGAAAGACATCAGTTTAAACCTTTGACAACATGCAACAGTATTACAAGCTAAAATTTAAGTAATTTAAATCTGCGTATTCAAGAATATAGACAGGAAATACAAAGATAAATCCATCTTTATGGCCTCGGAGAGTCAAGCAGCGATAAAGGCATTGAAATTATACCAATACAATTAAAAATTTTTATGGGGCTGCCTACAATCAGTTAGTACCTTGGCAAAGAACAAACAATGTGACTATTGTTTGGTTACCAGGGTATAGTGGACCAGAAGGCAATGAAAAAGCTGACAACCTAGCCAGGAAGGGAACAGACCATCAGAACCAGTATGTGGTACTTCATATGCACTGGTTAGTCAAAAAATAAAACAGTGGATGTTTATAAAGCATACTAATCGCTGGAAATCATTATGTGGTAATAGGAACACGTAAAGAGTTATAAAACAACCTTCTCGTAATCTAGCAAATGACCTATTGCAGCTCAATCGTCGACAACCCATAGAAGTTGTCGGTCTGCTAACAGGTCATTGCAAGTTAAGAACGTACTTACAGAAAATGGAACCACTAACTGCAGAATGTGCAATATGACAGAAGAAACTGTTTAGTTATAATCAATGTACAAGATGATCTGACAGAACCAAACCTAGTTCAGAAAATCCTCAAATTTAGCCAAGTTTCAGGATTCAGTATAATGAACTAGGAGGCCCTGAAAGAGGGGGCATAACAGTTCAACAACAGAGTTGTGAAGGGATGAAGCCCACCTCCATTTCCCTAAAATAAAAAAAAATCGTTGATATACGTTGTCATTTTGAATACCAATTATCGAAAAAGATCAAGAAATTTACCAAAAAATATGAAGCCAGGTTATATTTTCATCTTTAACTTGTAGATTATGTTTAAAAGAATAGCTTCGATAAAACTGAAATGATCATAAAATCTTCCTCACTTACCTGATATTTGATCTAATAAAGATAACATTTTTTTACGGATTACTATTATTGAATATTGTCAAAGTGGACCACTCTTAAAATAAATTATTGTTCATATATTAAAAGAAATAAAGGAAAGGTGAGAGTAAAATTCAAACTTAAAATAAAAAGCAGCCTAAGAATACAACAGGAGTTTTTGTTAATTACATTAGAGAGAAAAATTTAATAGATCTTCATAATTTTTTTAAAGCATCTACTATTTATTGTAGTTAAATTACGTTTACAATAATAATTTAAAGGCCGATTAACACCAAAATTGATGTCTCTCATCCTTTTTTATTTCGGTATTAAGATCGGCAATGATTTTGTTGTGACTTGCCCACGTGCATTTTTTTACTAAGAGCGTTTATCAAATTTTAGGTAGGTACAGTTAGCGAATCTATATTTAAAATATTTTTTCACTATTTTAATGATATTTGGTGCTGATCATGTAAATACTTTTTTTAGTAGGATAGTGCATAAATGAATCTACCAAAAATGTATGTAAAAAAATAAAGAAAATAGTCAAAAAACTAAACATTGATTGCTAAATATTTTTTTAAAACGCATTGCTGCTCTTTTCCTTATCAAAATATAACGGAAATAAATTACTTTGTCTTCTATTGGAACATGTACTTAATTAATTTTGATAAAAATTGCAATACAAACACTAGATATCCAATATGGCCAAAGAAATATTTTAATATTAAATAAAACTTATGTATGTGTCATAAAAATATACGGTCAGCATTATTATTGTGATCTAACTGCCAATAATGATATAATGATAGTCACATTATATTTTTAAACATTGTACTGAACACATAAACACCAAAACTCCAGTAGCTGAAAGAAGTTTATGCAATAAACAAATAGTAGTGGAGTGGCATGCTCAAAAATAAACAAAATGTACATCTGTCAAAATTAAACTAAACAAAGAAAGGTAATTTTCCTTGAGTAGCTAGGAAAAGTACAAATTCTGAAAGATTGGTTGGTGTTCCGAAGGCAAAAAGACATAAGGTACTATGATTAATTTTTCCCAGTTTGGTAATTGTAGTCCTCTCCTAGCCATGTCGTTTTTAGTAGACTTAACAGACTTGAATGTGACTATTTGCTGTAGCTTTACTCCATTCCTAATTCTGCTCCTAGAACTAGAAACCTTATTCTGGCGAAACCTTTATACTGGAATAAAACGTGATGATTCTGCTGCAAGTTTGGACAACTGCTCTTTATAAAGAGTTTTGGCTGCTTTTTTGACCAGCGTTCTTGCAATTCCGCAGAACAGTTCCATACATAAAAATCCGATGTCCCGGTCAATTCGTTGACTTTTTCGTTATATGGATGTATTTCATGTTCAGGAAGTTATCCCAGGGTCACTTTAGAATACGTGTCTAGCTCCTTTAGGGCACTCATACAGTGTCAAACTAACTGCGTTGAACAAAATGCTTTTATCATTGCTACACTGACCAAAAAAATGGCAATTGAATGATTAATCCTTGTCTGCCTGTTTATTTTCTCAACACAATGGCGCACATTGGTTACTTCCGTTTAGAACACCGTAGCACCAATATTTGTTCTTTCTTAATGTCAATTACCCCCAGACCACTAACCATTCCTCAAAAAAACAAAAAAAAATACCTGATTCCGCACACTGGATGTTGTGTATTATTAAGAATAACAATAATGTATAAACGAATAGTATTAGCACGTAAGCAAACGACGCAACACACCGATCATTTACCTTTCGGTTCTTTTATGACGAATGATGTACACTTACTTCCCGCAAATCTTACAGGGGTACTCTTCGGTTGAGTCTGGATGACAGACGCTGGAGGTAACCGGCGCCGTTCGCCTTTCCAGCGAGCTCGTCGACGACGGCGTCGGGGAATTTCTCGCCGTACCTCCGTGGATTCGAATGTGACCGTTGAGGGCGGCTCGCGAGTTAAAACTCTGAAACAATATAATACATTAAATTCAAAAGGTTATCCATCTCTCGATTGTGGTCCAAGTTTTCAAGAAATAAATAATAAAGTCAGGTACCACAACAATTCTTAATACCATTCGAAGGGAAAATATAACACCAAAAGTGAGACCCACTAAGGGTAGTGAAAATGAATAAGAACTGTTACATTTCGTACCTTAAAAATACAAAATATAAAAATTAAATAAAAAACATTGGTAATTAAGCTAAGGAAGGTTTGCTGAATTTTTGCCGTGCTGTGCTTTTCAAAAACATTTTTTTGCTAAGTTCTTTGGGATCATGCTTGGTTCCCCTATCTTTTTGGATCGCCTCAATTTAGGGTGTATAACCCTCACGGGTAAATAAGAGATGCGTTCCCTATTTTTAATTTAGTTTTTTATATCTTATATTTTTAAGTAATTTGTTCAAGTACCAATTATAACACTTCTTAATTATATTCACTACCCTTAAAGGGTCTTTCTTACCTTTGGTGTTATATTTTACCTTCTAATAGTATTAATAATGGCTTGGTGATGGTCTGTGACTGAAACTAGTTGCCATTCTATTTCAAAATTAAATTGTTGTGGTGTCTGACATTGTGCTTTTATTTCTTATATAATCATTATTCAATAGGGGTTTGAATCTTCAAAAAAATTTTTTATCCTCTCAATTTTCGCTAATCATTATAGTTATTTATGTACCAAGCGTATAAATAGATCTTTATGCCCTGAGGGCGACGATCTTACAAATCCGAGGGCCTCTTGCCCGAGGGTTTATAAGTCGCCCGAGGGCATTATCATCTGTTTATACCCGCGGTGGATACAAACTTTTAAGTCATACTAGTCCAATATTGTGTACACAATATGAATATTTTAAAAAATCGCGGGCCATAAAGTGTACTTTGCGGGCTATAAAGTACACTTTGCGGGCTGGGCTGTAAAGAGCACTTTATGTAGTTGGTAACTAAGCAATAAAAACATAATATTGAACTAGTATGACATAAAATAACTTTTGTTATATTTTTTTGTGAAAATCATATTACGTAATAAATTTTCATCAAGTAAAAGCTGACACAATTCATTGTTAAACACCATAACGAATACTCGACGTTTTACGCGATTATTGCTGAAATTCTCCAAGGAAGTGTACTTTACATATCTGATATACTTAACCTCAAACAAAAATTCTTAGATAGCATAACTTGTGGAGGATTAATTACTTACTGCTGAACAATCAGGAAACTCGCACAGAAAATTTCTAGTATCTGGTATTGGTAACGGTGATCCGCTATCAGCAATCTGTTAAAACGAAATGTATAAGTAAAAATGTTATTGGTAATAAATGGAAGTCTTACCCCTAATAATTTAGCATCAGCAAATAACTTCTCATCCATCTCCATTTCTCCATTTTTGTAGAAATTGTTTTTCCTCTCTCTAAGATGTTTCATTCTTCGGTACTCGTCTGCACATACCTTTTTCCACACATAATAGAATTGCACACATTGCTTTATAGTTTTTGTCCGAATCTAGAAATAAAAACATTCATTTACCATTTTCCAAATTTATTATATTCAGTTAAAAATAATTATCTAATATGTAAACTTACTTCTTGAGCAATACTACGAAAATCCTTATCGTACTTGAGCATCGACTTATGGAAGATGTCGGTTTCTGTCGTTGACCATTTGTCACATTCACAATACTGATACGCTAAGAGGTGATGATCCGGGGGAAGGTTCGGCGAGGGCTGCATCAACCGCAACATCGCATCCTAAAATAATGTCAAATTTTCTTTATTGATGAAAATTTGTTTCTAGCATATGTTACATTGGAAGTGCACATTAAAACCAATAAAGTTAAATTATATTTTATATTATCAAAATCTATAAAAACTCTTGTTAAATCTCATAACATATACATACACTCATATACACTACAATATTACATAGTTTGTATCAGTTTCTAGTTAATAAAGTATATAAATAGTTATAACTATTTACTACCAGAACTGTAGGGGTTTGTTTGCGTACCAAAACCGTGGAATTCAGTCAAAATTTACTTTCAGATTCGTATGATTTTATTTTATTAACAGAGACATGGCTCACGGACGATATTAACGATAAAGAATTATTTAATGAAAATTAGATTGTGTACAGGAATGATAGAAATTTCGGGTAAGCCTAAAAGTAGGTGGTGTTCTCATAGTTGTAAGTAGAAAATTTGTCTCGTCGGAAATAAAAATAGATACAGTAATAGAAACTTTATTTGTGAAGTTTAAGATATTTGGTAATATATACCAGAAAGCCAATTTAGACCATCAAGAGGATCCGGCTTAAAAAAATACCCCCTCATTCTTTTCCATGATGAAATAATTTTTTTTTTATAATAAAATATATAAATAAATGCAAATCGGGGTGATTGACAGCCTATGTTTTGGCAAGGCTATTTTTAATTAAAAACTGTTTGATTACTTTTCTTTACCGATTACGATCAATCTTTTCCTTGATAAAATTCGTCTTAATCGAAAAAAATACAGTAATACCTGTCTACCAGGTGAAGAACAGGTAAATTGAAATAGTAATTCACCCTCATTCTTTTTCCAGAAAAATGAAATATGTAAATATAGATATTTTTATTGCGAATCCAATGGTATGTGGTTGACTTTTCAGATAGTGGCAAGACTAGTGATTGCGGCACGATTTAAAGTTTTAATAATTTTATTAAGTATAGCTTGGGCGTGACAGAGAATACTATATTATTATATATTATTAAATTTTATCGATTTCCTTAAAATCTTTACAAATGTGAACAAAAAAATAGCGAACCGTAGGTAATTATGTGAGCTTTGTCGTTACTTGGATTGAAAACTTTGTTCGTGAAATTAAACTCCTTTCGGTGATTGCATGACAATGAAAATTTTACTCCAGTTAGATGACCAGATAAACAGGGTTGTGACGAAGAAGAAATTTTAAAATTTGACTTCGTTTAACCGCTAAAAATTAAAATTATTATTAATATACAGGTACGAAAGTTATATTAAGTTAAAACCTACATTATTTTGCGTTAGTTCGATGGTTATGCGGTTTAAGACACGGATTTGAAAGCAAGTGAAAATACAACGGTGAATCCCATAAGGCATAAGGGGAAATCACCGACAAAAAAGCAGTCGAAGCAATCTAATCAATAAAAGAACCAAATTAGTTACACGTCTAACAACATGGAAATTAAAGTATAAACGCTTGATTAAAATAATTTTTACAATAATTCTACTGTTAATGGGATTTTTACATTATTAAAATCAATGTCTACCAAGGATAATCTGCCTATTAAATTTTTTGGAAAAAAGGTGAAAATCTACCAAAAAAGTAGAATTTACTAGATGTGGCAACGTTGATCAGACTTTTGCTCAGACCATCGGTGTATTTCCCCAAATGACGACATATATCCGATGCGCTACGATAAATTACGAATGTTTTTAAAAAAGGAGTATACCAAAATTTTTTGTTTTTATTCCTCGCATATCGTTTACTGGGCTTCTTGTTTGTTGCATGAAATACCCTATGTTCAGCAAAGTTTTGGCCAATTCTGTATACTTAGAAGAGACGGACAAAAAGAATAGAAGACAATCGAGCGCTAATATAAATTAATATTGTTAGTTATTAGTTGTGTTTAATATAAATATAAGAGTTGTGTTTTTACTGCAAATAAATTAGTTATATTTATACTGAGTGTTTAAGTTCACCGAACCCAAATAAAAAAATATTCCAATAAAATTATTGAAATTTTAAATCGTTTCAATCACTAGTCTTACCACGATTTAAAGAGTCAACCATATACCATTGGATTCGCAATAAAAATTTCTATATTTACATAATTCATTTTTTTGGAAAAAGAATGAGGGTAAATTACTATTTCAATTTACCTGTTTACACCTGGTAGACAGGTATTGTTGCATGGAAAAAGGTAGTCAACCATGCTATGGCATTTTCTATATATTTTTTTTTTGGATTGAGACGAATTTTATCAAGGAAAAGAATGAACGTAATCGGTAAAAAAATTAATCAACTAGTTTTTAATTAATGAGAGCCTTGCCAAAACATGGGCTGTCAATCACCCCGATTTGTAATTATTTATATATTTTATTATAAAATATTTCATCATGGAAAAGAATGAGGGGGTATTTTTTTAAACCGGATCTTAGACTATAAGAAGGCATTTCGGAAAAAATTGGAAAATTCGGTAGTACTCTCGAAATTAAATCCAGAAAAATACTAATTGGCAAAAGGAAACGAAATATAGTAATTATACATATTATAGTGTCATAGACGACGTCGTAGAAAAACTCACCGAAAACATTTTTTTAAGCGAAAGAACAGTTAACCAAATAAAGCGCATAAATTATAATGCGTGATTACTTATTTTTGTATTCAAAATATTAAAAAAACCATATATATACTTACATGAATATTTCCCCCACACATATGAAGAAGATGCATTGCATATTCCTTATTCCTTCCGCCACCTGGTACTGCTGCACAGCATGCAAAATCCAGGTACATATCCACTGAAAATCAATTCTATTAATACACTATGACATAAAGTTTTACTATTTATTACCTTCGCCGTCGGTGCAATTATTTATACCCGGATCCCAGAGTAAATCCTCATGGGTTGGATCAGGACTACTTTTATCAGGATTGGATAAAAAATTAGAAACTTTACACTGATATTGTAATCCTATATTAACGTGCGGTGTTGAATCACTCTCCGGAATAGGTTCGTTGCACCAACTTCCATCCTCGCCTAAAAAAACAAAATTTGTTAAAAATAGATAATGCTCGGATCTTTTTATTTAAAACCAAGTAAAGTAGTGTAAATTTAAAAAAAAATGGGAAGAATCACCAATCGAGGTACGAGATTAGATGATAAATCCACTCATAAAAATTGGTCAAGCAAAAAAGATGATGTAAGTCATTTAGGAATTTTTGGTTGTACAATCATGGTCTCAAAAAGGAAAAAATAGTGTAACAAAAGGACTCAAAGAAAAAATTAATGAATCTTAAAGGTTTTGCTATTTTCGGCCAAGAAAATAAAAATTTTCAATCAAAATGAACTCAAGTGTCCCACAAATTTTTTGATAAACAATTTTTTATTACATTTGTCACGAAAATTGAACTTACGTTATGATTTATTAGAGCGAAAATACAACTTTAGTAAAACTTTCTGTACGATTCTTTTTACTTTCGGATCGATTTTTTATATTTTGGCAATACTTGTCGAAAATTGTTTATTACTAATATTATTTTTAAAGTAAGTGGCTGCAGAAAAAATATTTTACGTAATACAATCCGAAAGTGATTTTACGAGACCATGGCTCGTCCTGGAATGTGCCTACTTGTTCCGTAAAATATCACTTTCGGAACTTTTACGTAAATAACTACAATATAATATTTCCTATAAACTTAACAAACCTAATAAAATGATAAAACTGTAAACGATGAATCAATAACAAAATATGATGAGATTGAAGAGTAACTTAGCTTACTTTTGATTATTTTTAAATTGCCGTAAAGACCAGTGCCAAGTCGTTGCGGATTGAGAATTGGTTGAGGAGTATATCTAGCTGTCCCTGGTGGTTTGCTCCTTGTCGCTCTAAGTTTCGATTGATGCAATACTGGTAACTGAAGGGGTTCCGTTCTAGGCCTTTTTCTGGATATTCTTATTGGACTAGCAGGTATCCTAAAAAAGTCATATTAAAATAAAAAAAATTCTAGGTTCTAGATTTTTTATTACTCACAAAGTAGGACTTAAAAAAACGTCGTTGTTTTCTTCTTTCTTAATTTCATTAACATGTTTAGGCCTGTTGGTAAATTGTTTCGTTGGTATCGTGCATTGTACAGTTTTTATCACTTTTTTACTTTTATCTTCACTACCATTGTCTTGAGTGATGAGAGGGGCATTGGTTAACAAAAAATTTTTCGAGTGAAAATTGTTGCCGCCCGTTTGGATAAGTTTAATTTCTCCGTTTGCGTCGACCAGAATTCCGGCGAAATTTGCGCTGTTTAATTCTATTAGGCCATTGTTGCTGATTAGCCTAAGAGGAACTCCGTTTATTTCAATTTTTTTTCTTGGAACGAAGTCCTTCGGGTTGCTCGAAAGCAGAGGATCATCGGAATTTGGAAGCATAACTCCGTTGCACCAATTACCTGACATTGAGAACGTGGAAGTATTCGGGGAAGGTGAAAAAGTGGTTGAAGGCTGTTGATCTGAGGTTGTTACAATCGTTGATATTGGAGATGGCACAGGAGTTAAACCTAGAGGAGAAGAAGGCGAGGGAGAATTTGTTAGAGGATATATCGGTTCGTCGGGTAGAACTTCCTCTAAGGCTTCTTCTACTGCTGCAGAACTAGACATTGTTGATGTGTAGAAGGCTGCAGATAGCGGTGAAGATGCTTGCGGTGGTTCTTCGTAAACACCTTAAAAGTGACTGTTAATAAAAAAGTTTAAATTAGTAAAAATATAATACCTCTTTCAACCATCTGTCCATATTCTTGAGCATTAGGAGATACCATTGGAAGAATAGTGTTCTGTCCAAAACCAGGACTTTGACCTTCATGACTAGCTGGAGGTGTAGGGTATGCAAAGCCCGGAGAATCATGCCTAATCAGCGGACTTTGCAATGGTGATTGCGCAGTAATAGTATGAGGAGATCTGGCATAATGCGCAGGAGACTGCGTTTGATACCCAGGAGAAGGCATGTCAATACTATTTGTCGAATGAAACGTGCTAAACTCTGCCAAACTCTCAGGCAAAGGAGAATCCAGTACAGCTTGCAATTCATGATTTACTTGATGATTGGTTTGGTAAGAAGGCGATTGTTGCACCACAGGCTCATCAAGGTCAATATCCTCAATTTTAATTTCCTGAATCTGTTGCTCGTTCTGATCATGAAGAAGATTCTCCGTTTGGAATTGAATAGAAGCTAACTGAGAAGGATCAACACCTTGCAGTAGCATACTATCCGGGACCTGGGTAAAAACTCCTTCTTGCAAACTCGACGAAATAAATTCAGCTTCTTCTGATTGATAAGTAAGGTTAGACAAAGGAAAAGATTCGTTAGACTGAAACTGAATAATCGCTGAAGATTGACCCGGATCTGAGGTAGTTCTTTTCACTGTAGCCTTCTCGCGTTTCAAAATTAAATCGGCCAGCGCTTGCGCCTCCTGTTGCGTGTTATTGTTGCGGAAGGTATCCGCATCGGAATGTCTTCTGGATTTATCGGAGGTGGTTGTCGGGGGAGCCGGCACAACGAACGAAGATATCTTCGATTCTAGGTCGGTATTCGATGAGGAGGAATGCACGTTTATGGGGAATAATGGTGGCGCGTGTGGTTTGTGATCCTCAGTGGGTTGTGTAGTATTTGTTATCCTTTTATTGATGATTTTTTCTTCTATAAGGGCTCGGACGCTGAAGCTGGCTGTTTGGAGAGGTGGTGCAAGGGCTTCTTTTTTCTCGTTTTTCTTGTTTTCTGAGTCCTGGAATAAGAAAATTATTTACATAATGATGTGTTTATATTAAAAATCAAGTAGGACGCAGTATTTGTATAATTTAAAATTTATCTTGCTAGTCTAGTTATATAGGGTAAACTAGAGTGAGTAAAATTACATTCAAAACCGAATTATTAAAGTACATAAATATGTATATTAAAGATGTTTAAACTTGCGGTTCGATGTCACTTTTTATAATCCTGTAGTTCCCACTGCGACCGATGTGTAGATTTAATGTAACTAAAACAATTTTAGCCTACTTTAGCTTTCTTAGTAATGGTATGTTCGTCAACATTTGTTCGACAGAAAGGACAATGGGCATTTTGGACCCACCCTAAACAGCAATAAATTATATGTCATCAGAAAGGTATTTTTTATATAGAATAATAATTTTAATTCAAAAACGTACCTTAGGTAGGTAGAGCTCGATTATTTTGAGATGAGTACATTTCGTCATAATGTGCAGAAACCAATTTGAGTTTGTAGGCGTGGTCAGAGAGCTTTAAGTGTGGCCCGAGTCGCCTGCCGCTCATGAAATTTGGATTCAGTAGCGTAGTGTTACTTATTTGTAATTGTTGCATTTATTTAGCTATTTTGAGTTTTCTTGTGTTTTTGTGCTTCGATTTGTGTGTCTATATAAACTTTGATTTAATTCATTTTGTGTGTATTTTGGTAAGTACATTTAAATACAACTAAATAATAATCTAAGACGAAACCGTACATTCTGAAATATTTTAAATCCCTTCTGAGTCTTTAATTTGTATCCTCTTTTTATGATATTTTCAAAAATGCTAATGAAACCTAAATTTTTAGCTTGTTGTTCGAAATGGAACAAAAAATTATTAGGCAGAAAGGGCCAAGTTCTTCAAAGCCAAGCCAAGGAAATAATTTCACGCTTGTTAAACGAGGCTTAAGATGGTTCATTAAAAAACATATTCCGTATGATGCTAAAATGAATTAAAGCTCACAGACCCTCGCCGCATTTTCTTTTAGATGATCTTCTTGAAGAAAATGGTCACAAAGTATTACGGTTGCCTCCGTATCACCCTGAACTAAATCCCATCGAAAAAATATGGGCCACGGTCAAAAATTGGATGGGTCAACATAATACAACATTTAAGTTGGATGATGTTGAAAAGTTGGCAAGAAAAAAATTTGAAAGCATAACGTCGGAAGAAAGGGCAAACGTGGTGGACCATTCCGCAAAATATGAGGATGCATATATTCAAAAAGAACATCTGATGGATGAATATACAGATTCCCTCATATTTTGCGTAAATACGGGGTCATCCGATGAGTGGGATTCCGACCTATCGGACCTTGAAGATAGTGATGAAAACAGTTAAAATTATAAACATTTTAATAAAATATAAATTATTTATTTAAACTTTTAGTTGTTTTATTACTTTAAAGTTTAACATCAATTTAACTAACAAATAGTTAAAATTTTAAATGCTACTTTTTATTTTAAAGTATTTTCAATTTAAAATATTTTATTAATGTACACACGCCACTGCTAAAATATCAGATATCCCTACCGCAATCCCGAGTTATATGGATTTAAAGGATTTATAGGATTATTGATTTAAATGACAGGTTTATAATTAAAAAACTTGTTTTTATTTAAGAGAACTGGTGTAGAAACAATATAATACACAACTCTGAAGACAGTGTTCTTGACCAGTCTTGGACTATTTTGCCAGCCCTCGCTATCGCTTGGGTGCAAACTACATCCTCGACTGGTAATTATCACTTGAATATTTTAAATATCTGAATTTAATAGAAAATGTACCTACATCTGTTAAAAGGGATAAATCACTAAAAAGATATTCCAAATGGAAGGTACGTCAGAAATTGTAAAACATATGAAGTTCATTTTTTTTAATGGAACACTATAGTTTTTTACATTTTTAGACTCGTCCGGAGAAGCTGATTTCAAAAAACTATTATACTTATATTATAAAATTAATAGTTTTGAAGTTATAGACAATTGAAAATCGCATTTTTTCAACTCTAAATGAGTGCTACAGGCAAACGACATAAAATCGGATAAAACGGCTTTCACGTCCCTAGCTTAACTTTTTAGTTCTACTTGGTGGCATAAGACCAAAATGTATATAGGGTCATCAAAAGTACGCAAATTTTGATCATCCTGTATATATTTTATTCTTATGCTACCAAGTAGAACTCAAAAAGTTAAGACAGAGACATGTAAGCCGTTTTATCCGATTTTATGTCGTTTGCCCGTAGCTCTCTTGTATAGTTGAAAAAATACGATTTTCAATTTTCTATAATTTCAAAACAATTCATTTTATAATATAGGTGTAAAATGTTTTTGAAATCAGCTTTTCAGGACGAATCTAAAATTGTAAAAAAATATAGGGTGTTACATTTAAAAAAACATAACTATGGCACTTTTGTTAGAAGCCGCCAGTATATTTCCAAATAGTTTTAAAATGCGGTCATTATTGACTTACATAATACCACCGCAATAGAAGTTAACGAATTTATGTCATTTCGCCATAAAAATCCGTGGCGTTGGTCATGAATCACCCTGTATATATATTTTTTAAATTAAACCACATTTCCATAACATACAAAAATAACTATAGTAGGTATAGCATACTACGAAAATACGTTAATTTCTATCGTTTCTTTATGTCAATCCAGCTACCTGTGGTCAATATAAGTATTATTATGGTTGTTGAAGAAGTTTAAAATGTTACTAAAAGAAGAATTGAATATAATTTTAAGTTACAATACTTTACTGTAATAAACCTAATCAGAATTGAACTAATTGTTTCATTTGAGCGGTTTAAAATTAGTATGTACCTTTTTAGATTAGGTGGGGCAAGGTGGTTTGGAAGGGGAAAGGAAGGTTGACCTTGGATAATAACCTGGCATAAAAAGGTTATAGCTTAATATTGGCGCGAAGCCATGTGTTAATATCTTGTAAATAAAAGAAGTAAATATCATAGCTTAAAAATCATATCAATTCAAATCACAATAACTCGAAACTGCGGTGCCAAAGGTATGTTTTTGAATTAAACTTATCATTCTGTACAAAAATACCTTTATAATGACATACAACTCATTGGTGTTGAGGGTGGGTCCAAAACCCCTATAAAAATGGTCATTTGTTCGACCAACATTTGTTCGACCTGCATTTCGTCGAAACTTCGAAAATTTTATTTAAAAAAAGTTGCAATGCAGCAAAGTAAGTAATATTATTTGGTTTTTAATAATATTTAATGCGTTTTGCACCTCTTGCGTGGACTTTGTCAATTTTGGGTTTTGTTGCAGTTTTGTTCTACTGATATTATTGGCAACACATTTCACATCATTTTAAGTGAGTGTTTCCAAAATATCACTATTTTTCGTAATTTCTAGATAAATCAATTTTCTTGGTATCGTAGAGACATCTTCTATTGCCTTTCTTTTAACACGGTATGTTATAATTCCTTCATTAGAATGTAGTTAATGACATTTTGACCATATTTGGCAGGTAGATATAATAACGATTCAGTTGTATCATCAGTTGTGTTTGCATCTATATAATTGTAATGGTGTTAGAATTTATGAATAGTTGTAAAGGAAAACCAAAATTTTGTTTAGACAGTTTCTTCTTTGTAAAAGATAAACAGAATCAAACTAAAATTTACTGTAAGTGCTAAAATTTCAAGACGACGTTTTGTAATTATCGTTTAACTACCGTAAATAATGAAGTGTGTAAGCAGATACAACAATATAATCATGACGTTGAGGGTGCATCGATTGAAGCAAATAAAATATTGAATAAAATAAGAGAATATGCTAGAAATACTCGACATGCACCCCATTATATTGTGTCAAGTACACCGATAAATATTAGTCAAACCGTAAGTGCAAAATTGTCTTCAGTAGTTACAATGAAAATGAAATATTAGAACCAAGCATAATGATGGTCCAGCCATTCCACATCACAGAAGAAATATTGCGACCCCAGATAATTGTACCACTACTGAAAATGGTTACCAGTATTTATTGTTCGATTCTGAGTAGAAGACATAATGATAACACAGGTTTAAAAAAAAAATCCGCACCATGGCATTCCTATGTATTTTGGTGTTCTGAATCCGATTCCGGGGTCAGTTTTACCCCATCACGTCAGAAAAACCAGATTTCAAGGTGATTTAGAGGTTACAATGGTGCCTTTTTGGAACCGGTCCTGGGACAATTTCTCAAGCGAACTGTTAAGTTGAGGGGTAACTGTCTAGGTCGTGAATACCTTCCAAACATTGAACAGGAGCCATTAATCTCGACCAGGACCAGCTTAGGGACAGCCCAGTGGATAAAATGTTACCATGATCGTTGTATCTCGCGAATTTCGATCTCCCTGCCAAATGGTTCAATTTCGGCGATCTATTTGCTGTAAGATAATGCTAGTGGATCAAAAATGGCCCTAGAACCTTGCCAGAACATTGGAGTTATGCTTCGTGTCCTGTTCAGGTCTGGCCCAAGTCATAGTCGCAAAGATTGTATGATAGCCACAGCAATTCACTTGGTGGAATGTGACTTCTTACCAGAGGAATTAAATTCCAATGGCCTGCCTGAGTAGAACAAAGGTGGCAAGCTTTGAAGTTGCGTGTTGGGATCCTCGGGCATTTTCTGCAACCTTAGTTTACCCCGGACAGTATACTCAGCTTGACCCAATTTGTGGACGATGTTCTAGGAGCACTTTGAGAAGTGCTGGCATTAACTGACGATATCTTTATCGCCAAAATTCTACGTGTTGGCAAGGGAAGCAAAATTGACGAGCTCGAATACCTCGAGCCACTTGAGCATAACTCCAATATTCTAGCAAGGTTGTAGGGCTATTTGTGTCTGTGCTCGGTCGGCTGTCATTAACACAGAGCAAACGGATCGCCGAAATTGAACGCCTTCGCAAGGAGATTGAAATTCGCGAGATACGACGATCATGACAATATTTTATCCACTTGGCTGGCCCTGCGCTGGTCCTGGTAGAGATTTGGGGACCGTCAACTTAATATATCGCTTGAGAAATTGTCCCGGGGCCAGTTCCAAAAACTCACCATTTTGGCCTCTACATGACCTTGAAATCTGGATTTTCTGACGTGATGGGGTAAAACTGACCCAATGATCGGCTTGAGGACGCCAAAATACATAGTAATACCATGGTTCGGTCAAATAGTCCGTACTTTTTTTTGTAAACCTGTGTAATATTTTCCATCAGAAGAAATCTCCAGCTCCTAGCAAGATCGAATTACTGGTACGCAGTTTGTACCTTTAAAAATGTTCCACCACTATTTGAGCAACTCTACACTATACATGGCTTACGTGGACACATTGCTCTGCCATTAATTCACGCATTACTTCCCAGCAAAAGTGAACAGTGTTACATTCAATTTTTAAGTGCAATAATAAATTTTGGAATCAGCCGCAAACCCGATTTCAATTATGATTGATTTCGAACAGGCAAAGGTAAATACCTTAAACGTTGAATTTCCAGAAGCAGTACATCGTAGTTGTTTTTTCCACTTCTGCCAATGTATTTATAGAAACATATATAGTCAAATGGCCTGAAGAGAGAATACGACACCGATCCAGACTTTGCCTTAAAACTTATTATTTTGATGCGCTTTGTGATTTAAACATTTTACCCCCTCATGCACACATGGTAATAGATTATTGAACAATTTTGCACTCACTGATTTATTCTTCACTGTAAAAACTAATAACAATGCCTTTTACGTTGAATTTAAGAGAGAATGTGAATGATGAGAGTTAAAATAGTTTATTAGATGTGATTGCAGCTGTCACGTGATTGTAATTGCACTCAGACTCACTGCACTCAGACTCAGGTCTCAGACTGTTCAGTGTTCACGTGGCTCGTCTCTATTTTTCGCGCCTATTAATTTGGTCGTTGGTGGTCAGAGAAGGAGTTGACTTGCTAAATTAGTGAGAGTGAGATGGGTTACAATTTATCTCGTCGGGAACAAAAACCGAATCGGTGGTTTTGTTTTTCATAATATTGCAATATTATTAAGCTCAGAGGCGTCCGCTTAACTCTATTTAATTATTATAATTAATATTTAATACTGGTTAATATGGATTTTAACCAATTATTTTGAGGAGACTTCGATCGGTTGGTCTGACAACGCCACTGTCACCCACATTTTTCCCATTAGATGTAGAACTGTTATGACAACGTTCAACATAGTTTTCCGAAAACCAATAATGCTATCGAAGGTTGGCATCGAGCCATTCAAAATCAAATTTCATCTGAGCATCCAAATATATGGAAATTCATTACCGCAATTAAGAGGGAACAAAGTTTAAACGAGTTTCGCATAGTTGAAATAAAATTAATAATTTATGTTACTATATGTATATTTTCCTATTACAGATTAAATTTTTTTTAATTCAATATTATTTAGTAGACTGGTTAAAATTATATATTACACATTATATACCGGAAATTAAATCACTAAGTGTTGTTTTGACAATTACTTACATATATACATTAAAAGTATTTTCTAGTATCTAGATATTTATTTTTTTAATTATATTTAAAAATTTGTCGAACAAATTTATGTTTGAATAAATGCGATTGGCTTTCCTGTCGATCAAATTACCAGAGTGTAAAATTTCCGTTCAAACAAATGTCGAATATGGCACCAAATCCCTTAGTACCAAATGGTAATGAAGAATTGAGTGAATCAAAAACTAGATTTGACAGAAACGAGAAAATTGCGTTTTCTTTTTAGTATATTTTCCAGCCAACTTCACTGACAAATAGTTAAAAATATGTAGTGAGACAAAAATTAGTGTTAACGTTAAGTGAGCAATTCGTCTAAGCTTGTGCAACTAGAAAATCTCCTAAATTACTAGTATATCCAATAGCGAACATCTAATTACACTATTAAGGACCCATAGGCTATTGCGGTCACGTAATCGTAATTATCTGCATGATGCATGAAGTACAATTTCACTTTGACTATTGTTTAAGCCGCCATTTAAAGTTGAGCTAATTTAGTTTAACTGGCGTTGTTTGCGAAACCGTTGTCCAGTTGCTACTAACGTAATGTAATAGGCCGCAGGCGGTTTCGGAATCCATGTCTATGTACATATTCGTACACGTATATGAACGCCTATTTCAGGCAAACTATTTGTAAGTTAACAACTGTTTGGCTGTGTATGTATGTATACATATATTGAGTCGATAATTATTGCTGACCTAGTTTTTGAATTTCACGCGTTGAAATTTCCGCATAGTAGACGGTTTCGATGACAATTAGTCTAAATTCAATTGTTTTTTATATCCAAATTTATTATCAATATATAAAGCCTCAACAATAAAAAAATTACATGTAGAAAATTTACCACTGACTGTCTTTAATATACATTTTATTTATACAGAAATTATTTTAGACGTAAAATCTACTAAATCATCAAGATAGAAAAATAGTTGATTCGAAACTTTTAAAATTTAAAATATTTTTAAACCCAAAAGCTCAAAATTAATTAATAATGTTTCATCACCATTTGCAAACCCCTCATTTATCCGAGGCCCCGGGGCATGTTTCAACATAGTTACATCCCTATATGTGTTTGACGTGTTCTGTGAATGTTAATGTTTAATAGTTATTATGTCCTCAGTACGATTAAGCCTTAAGGATAATAAGATTCAAATGGACTTATCCAGTCATTTTTTAAATATTTTTATTTTATAATTTTGGCCTACCATAACACAGTGCACCGGGTCCAGCCCTTCTGAGACCGATCCTGCGGCTGTAATTAATTCTTAATATTTGAATATCGGGGCTATAGTGGCTTGTGACGTGATCCAATTGAAACAGATTATATTTGGCTAGGTTGTCATATTGATAAAACTGGCAACTTTCGTTCTCATTTGTTATGATTAAAAGAAGAAAAGAAGTATGTCAGCTTACTGGATAAGTCCATTGTCGAAATATATGAATCATGAAACTTTCTTTCCAACCAGAATAATTCTAACGACATATTTTTAAATAAGTCAAAGCATCGATAAATATAAATTTACTGCAATTATAAGTAGTTATTTTAATAAAAAATTCAAACAAAATACCTACACGATCACGAACCTTTTTGAAATAACCCCCATGGAGTCGCATATGACCGTTGAGCGCCGGTATATTTTTAAACTTTCTGTGACATAAGTTACATTCGACCGGTTTTGGTTCTGGTATTCCGGTTGTCGAGTTAACAGGTGACGAAGGAGTTGTACTGCTGGTGGTGCTAACTTTGGATTGCAGATTGGCAGTAGCGCTCGTGGTCGAACCATTTTTGTTCGTGGCTTGTTGTTGGCTAGTCTGAAAAAAAATATTTGAATAAAATAATAATTGATAATAAGGCCAGAATTGTATTGGAATCCATAAGAAGTACAAATATAAAAAAGATAAAATTTTTATAAATTACACTTCTATCAGAACATACTGACCACTGCAATATATTTTTAATTCTACCACTGATGAAACATATTTTTTTAAAAACAAATTATTTTTAAGCAGATTCAGATTTTGTATTTAATTCACAGGTAAAATATTTTAGTCCAGTTTTTGGTTTATTTTCGGCAGGTATATTATTAACCGTTTAACGGGCCGTGACAAATATATTTACCACCAGATTCAAATGTTAATATACTATTTGCACTAAAATTAATACATATAGCACCATTTCTTGGCCAGATACCACAGTTTCACCATATTGGTCTGTAGTTATAACGCTCCTTTTACACGCTAATAATTTGGACGTACGGTCGTTTGGACGTACGATGACATTCCAATAGTGGCTCAAGCGCAGAAGATAAACGAATAGAAAAGCGAAGGTTCCTGTCGGTCGTTTTGATGTAGCGATTGTCAAAATTTGAGTGACAGTTGAAGTTTATTCCGCTTAAGAGGCGCGTCATCAATTTCGAATTTCCTCCCGCTTCCTATCACACCGCTTAAATTCTGAAGGGGAATTGAAAATTACAATGTTATTACTATTGTGATATTCTAACTATTTTAATAAATTTACAAATATCTAACCCGAAGTTTGTATTTTTAGCTTGAGTAGTGATGGTCCAGTGGTCCAAATTCGACCGTAATTCATTTAAATTTAAAGTTTAAGTCTATGCGTATTTTTTACTATTTTCCTCTTTCTTTCTGTTTTTTACAATTTTTTTAAATTTCCCATTTTTAGTATTCTTTTCATTTTTTTTTCTATTTTTCCATGTTTTTCCTATTTTTGCATATATTTTCCAATTTTTCTCTATTTTTTCTTATTTTCCCCTTTTTTTTTCTATTTTTGCTTTTTTTTCATTTTCCCTAAATTTTCTATTTTGCTTCCCTATTTTCCCTAGTTTTTCCTATTTTTTAAAATTTTTTTTTTTCTATTTCCAACCGTTTTGCCTATTTTCCCCATGCTTCCCTGTTTTTTTCCCTATTTTTCTCTATTTCTGCCTATTTTGTTACGTTGTCATATTTGCCTTTTTTTATGTTTTCCTAATTTTTCTATTTTTCCTCATTTTTTTTATGTTTTACTATTTTATACTATTTGTTCTTATTTTTTTTCTATTTTTTACAAAATTTCTATATTTTCCTGTTTCTTTTTGTCCTGTTTTTTCTATTTTGCCTATTTTTCCCCATTTTCTCTATTTCTCAAAATTTTTTTACGTTTCCCTAATTTGCCTTTTTCTATTTTCCCTCTGATTTCATTTTTTTCCTATTTTTAATAGTTTTTCCTATGTTTCTCTATATTTTCCAATTATTTTCTGTTTTTTTTTTATTTTCCTTATTTTTTCCCATTTTCACATTGTTTCCTATTTTTTCTTGTTTTTTACCGTTTACCCTGGTTTTCTTTAGTTTTTTTTATTTTTGATATTTTATACTGTTTTTTTCTGTTTTTTACAGTTTTGTACTATGTTTTACTATTTTTTTTACTTTCCCGAACCCATCAATAAGGGAAAGTATAGTGAACGAGCAAAAAAAAATTTGAGATATCGATGGAAATATCCATTTTGAGGTCCCCCAAGGAGATTGAAACCATTTCCAGCGTATGGTCTATCTGTGAGTCTGTGTGTAATCTTCCACGATAACTGACTAACCGGTTGACCAATCAAGCTGAAATTTGCTATGAAGGGTTGGGTTGGTGTGTGCCTCGAATGCGATCATTAGTTTTTTATTTAAATTGGTACAGTAGAAGGTCCTCAAGACCGACATTGATTGAATACAGATGTAAGATTTTTTGCCTTTTTTTAAATTTTATGGATAAACAATACACTTTAGTGCAAAATATTGTAGTGCAAAGTTCTAGAGGATAAAATTTCCTACAATTTAAAATAGTTGCGCCAGTAGAGGGCGTGCAAAAAATGTTTATGTAAGTTTTCCGTAGTTTTTCAAAATTTGAGGACAAACAATGCTCTTTAGTGCAATATTTTCTTATGCGAAGTTGTAGAGAACCGAATTTTCTTAAACTTTTGTTTTCAACATTTTTTCGAATTTCTCATAGTTTCGCCACTAGAGGGCGAAAAATATACACACTTGGGCTTTTTGCCTTTTTCTTATTTTCAAGACAAACAATAGGCTTCAGTGCAAAATGTTCTAGTGCCAAGTTGTAAAGCATACAATTCGCTACAACTTTTGTATTAAACTTTTTCCAGAATTTCCAATAGTGCTATATATTGTGCGCATGCACCTGCTTATGCCATATGAACAATAAAATATCAATTCGGTAGACGTAATTACCATTGGCTTGCTATTTAAAATGTATTCCATAAATTAATGTAATGCTTAGTATTTTGTAATTAAAATTCTCTACAGCTGACCCGGGAAAGTTCTGGGGTTACACAGCCGATTTTTTTCTATAATTCCCTGTTTCTTTTTTTTTGTTTTTTTATATTTTGTCTATTTTTGCCCATTTTTCCCATTTTCTCTATTTCCCTCAATTTTTACGTTTTCCTATTTTTCTCTATTTTGCCTATTTTTTTCTAACTATTTTTTCTATTTTTCGCTCGACTGATTTCACTGAAAAATAACTAAAATCAGCTGTGTTGTTGTGTTGTTCAGCTCAAGTGGCATGGCTGTCAAATCATAATGTTACAAGTTACAAACTATTTCTGCCGTCTTTGGTAAAATCAAAAAGGGCAGCACCTGTAGAATATTATTTATTGTTAGGTTTCGTTTTACAAAATATATAGAGAAATGATGTATTGGAAAGACAATGCTTTTTTAATATTGTTCACCGGAACCTAACTATTTTTTAACTTAAAAGCAATAAATAAAAATTACTTTAATTTTATTTTTTTTTTAATAATTTATTTTGAAGCTCCGGTAATCACCTAGACTTTATAAACATGTTTCTTCAAACTAAAACAAATTTCGTTAATTATTAAGCCCGTAAAACGAAACCGCGTTTTGTATCATAATGGCGGCGGTTACCAAGGCTCTTAATATACTGGAAAAATGTTCAAGACGAATTTACGAATTTTGATCATTTTTCCTAGTGTATTAAGCGGCAGAAACTTCAACTGTCACTCAAATTTTGACCATCTACATCAGGAACCTTCACTTCTGTATTAGTTTATATTCTGTGGCTTAACCAACTGCATGCTACCTTTCACACGACATGGTGGATTGAACATTCGGCGAAGTGTGAAATCGCCGTTGTGCTGCTGTCCATTGCCATTACAATATACGGCGACCGTGTCGTGTTAACCAGCCCACGTATCTGTCTTCTTTTAAATATACGTTTTTTATTTCTCTTTGTTTCTTTAGTCTTTATTTCACCACCGTAAAGAGAAGAAATAAGGATGGTACAAGAATTTCTTTAAACTGTCAAGAAAGAGTAAAAATATACAACTCCATTATGGGAAGAGTCGATAAATTCGACCAAGGAAAGGAGAGCTATGCCATAGGAAGACGATCTATAAAGTGGTGGTATATAATTCTTTATTTCCTGTTGGATTTAGGCGTAGTAAATAGTTTTGTTTTGTACAATAAATCAAAAAGAAATGCTCTTGACCAACCAGCATATCGTCTTTCTTTTGCACGACAATTAATAAATTCGTTTAGTTCGCGTAAGAAACGAGGAAAACCTGTTCATATTCTTGCCAACAAAATAAGTGTTCCGGATGAAGTGACTATCCGGTATAGGTGCTCATTTTATAGAGAAAGGTATAAGTAAGAAGAAGTACTATTTGAGACTCATTATAAAGGTCAAATGTAATAAACTACCTACCCTTAACCACATCTAACAATAGTTTATGAGTACGGCAATGAATTCAACCTCTTTTCAAAATTATACAGTTCTCTGGCCCGTATTACAAATTTTATTTTTAAAATAATAAGTATTGACCTATATTCAAATCAAATTGTATTAACTGATAAGAATCTATTATTTTCCAACAAAAAACTGTAATTTCAATTTTAGAGAAAATTAGATAGGGTCGATTAAAAAGTAATTAAAACGATTTGCTTTTAGCTAAAATGATGTACATAACAATTGTTTTGTTTTTCTCAAATAAAGGAGGCCATGTTATTTATTTACAATATTATATTTTAAATATAAGTAATTATTAAGAAACAAAAATATATAATTGACTTTTTAGGTAATTCTAGTTTGATTATAAAGAATTAAGACCAAATTATTAGAACTTAATCAAAAATCGATTTATTAAACCTCCATGTTTTTACTCCATTATAACTATTTTTTTTTATAAATATTAATATTGATTTATGTAGTACATGTATTTAAATTACTGTATAAAATTACAAATTATTCATTTGTATTATGTTATGTAGTTTACAAACTGTTGTGTTTTTTTTACTAAATTGTAATACACCGTTTTGTATCTATCTTTCTTTCATTTTAATAAAAATGAACATCAATTAATGAAACAACTTCAAATTATACTGAAGTACGGTCCATATTTAAATTTTAAAAGAGGTACCATTTCTTTAAAAGATTTATAACAGTTGCCCATAAAACAGTAAAAACACTCATAAAACCTAATGAACCCTCATAAAATATGAATAAGTCAATCTCAATTATCGGTTCCAAATACTATACATACAGAAGATTTAGAATCTGTAGTACTACGATAACCGAATAAAGAACTCCTTACACTTGTTCTTTCTGTAAAGAACCTATCTGTGTACCTCTTTGTTTTAAGAAACTTCATTCAAAATAAGCTGACACATTTTATTATTTTTTTTTTAAAAAAAAGTATTGCTTTCAGATGAGCAGTGGGAAAAATATTTATCACATAATTTTGTTTTCCTAATTTTGGAAAAAATAATTTTTTATTTGTTTCTGAAAGGGTTAATTCAGCAGTTTACTGATTTAATCAGTAACCAGGATTTAATGCCATTTGTATATACTCCCGATTCAGATATAGAATAACACACCGATTATGGATCATATATGATAATGAACATATATAACATAATATTTGGATATTATTGTACTTGCCAGTGTGGAGCTCGAACAGTTGGTTGTTGTGCCCATATTGCAAGTATGTTATGGATCTTAGGATATGCAAAGCATGTTGAGAATATAAAATACCCAACACGAACAATATTGGAAAATGTTCTTGAAACAGCAATGATGCATGAATAAGTTATTCAAAAACAGAAGATTATCCATACTCAAATTTGGTAAAATTATTCAACGAATAATAAAACTCCAAGTCATACCACAACAGTTTATCACAATTGTAAATGATTAACAAGGGGCCGCAACATGTTTCGGCCAAACGATGGCCATCAGCAGGCCTATAATACAAATACAACGAGGTAAAGTTATAAAATTTTTATCTTAAATATGATTACTTACAAAATAGAAGTCTCTCAATTCCTAATTTGTTACAAAATTGTATGAAAAATGATGATACAATAAAGTTGCGGTGATAAAACGATGAAACCGATGAAAACTAGGAAAAAAAATTTTTTTAATAAGTTATTGTTTAAATTGCATTTATGAAATGAATGAATCGTAATAAACCATATCAGTTACATGGAAATGTTTCTTTCATTTTCCCGACATGGAATGAGAAAGCAACTCCAGAGACGCTGAAAGACACTTGAGCCTTAAGAGAGCTTAACTTTTTGTTTTTTGCAATAACTCCGCTCTCCGGCATTTTACGCATATGGTTTCTTGTTGTATTTAGTTGCTTTTTTCAAGCGGTACAAAATTTTCACCTGTCATTGACCGTTTTCGAGATATTAAAAGAAATAGTAAAAAAAATAGACATTGACATATATTCCGATTATATCTCTTTTTCGATTACTCTCATCGAAAACTAACCCATTACCAAACTCGTAGAGCATACTCATACCTACAATTTATTTTTTTTAAATATCCGTTTCGACAAAAATAGCGGCTTTTAGCGCCCTGTGAAGTTTGTAAAAACATTTACTCGAGAAACACGTTGAGTCTGATACGACATGCCAGGTTGGCAGAATCCTTTCCCCTTCCCCCGGACCCTTTATATTATTTATGGCTGCAGATCTGTCAGTTCTATAGCATTTTATTTCGTTGTCTCGAAAATTTCGGAGCAAGCGTACACGAAAAATCGTGAAAATAGGTGATTGTTTCATTTTCAAAAACCTCTAATTGAAGGCATTTATGTGGCCAAGAACAGAGATGTTCTGACTCTTTTAGCGGCGAGTGTGAAAAGAGGATTTGAGGACATGAACGTATATTACAAACAGTTGATTCAGTGAGTGTTCACAATGCGTGCTATAAAAAATATAGCAATGCAGCGTCGATTGCAACTGCTTATTTTACGAAGGCTGTGAACAAAAATTTAGTCAAAGTAATCGGAAAAAAATTCGTTTATTAACCTTTTTCCTTAATAATTTCCGTTAGAGCCTCGAGGGAGAATCGAGAAGCGCGGGAAAAAGGCAATTTTTTCTTAATTTTTTTAAAGAGTCATAAACCACTGGAGCATAGAAAAAATCGATTTTCGTTCAATTATTTGATTAGACAATTTTTTTAATAAATTATTTCACTCCAATTTTTTGTTGTTGAATTACATACTACAGTTCTAAATACTGTAATCTTTTTATTTTGAAAAAAAAATAATTCCTCCGTCGAAATATTTTATTTTACAAATAGACAAGTGTTTCAAAAAATATTTGTGCCGCCACGAGTATAAAAAAAGAAAAACGAGTAAAAAATAAACGATTGTAAAAAGTATTCGTACACCCGATGCGCCGATTCGTACACAAGAATACTTTTTACGCTGACTGTATATATTAGCAGAGTCATTGTATATAGACTTCTATATACAATGGCAGAGTGTATATCTACATACGTACGGCCGCGCGGCTTCGAAATCGACATTTTGCGCGGACTTGCAAACTTCACGGAGCGCTAAAAGCCGAAATGCTTGTCGGAACGGAAAAATAAAAAAACCAAATTGTAGGTATGAATATGCTCTACGAGTTTGGTAATAGGTTGTTTTTCGACGAGAGTAATCAAAAAAGAGATATAATCGGAAGTATATGTCAATACATTTTTTTACTATTTCTTTCGATATCTCGAAAACGGTCAACGAATATTTCATAGGATCTTATTTGTAGCGCTTGAAAAAAGCAACGAAATACCATATGGTAAAATGCCGGAGAGCAGAGTTATTGCAAAAAAAAACAAAAATTTTTCCTTTTTCAAGATGGCGGATTTTCCCAAAGGACAATTCAGTTGAGAATCTCAAGTTAAGCTTTCTTAGGCCCCTGCTACAACATGTCCAAGTTTCGTCGTGTCACCTTCACTTGCATTTCCAAATGTATATAATGACTGGATTATTACTCTAAACATCCGGGAAAAGTTACCAAAAGACACTTCACTTCAACACTCCTTGCCATACAAAGATAATGCTGATCCTAAAATTATTGTTTTTAGTTATATTGTAAACAACAAATGTCGAATTGAACTCGTTCAGATAACTAAAATGCACTGAAAAGTTAGTAAAATTTCCAAAAAGAAACTAAAACCAGTAAAGGCTACTCAAATATTCAGCAGAAGTTAGATTTTTTATGGTTAACAATTTTTCACTCACACATACAATCATAACCTCTAGGTATAAAGCCCCTCTAGAATTTCTTCAGTTCAGAAAAATACAAAAAAATACAACAATGAAAACATCTTGTATTTTTAAAGTCACTAGTCATAATAAACCTAGCAATTATTTTGAAGTTACATCATTTCGTGGAAATTCTGCTGCAGAATTTGGTACAACTCATGAGATTTATAGAAGCTTTATATCAAAGTTAGAAGTTGTGCAAACTCGAAATTAAATGTAAATAGTTAGAAAACGCTATCAAACTAAATACAAAACATACACATGATGCATCTAGGAATTTATATACTAAACGTTTGTAATTCTGCAAAGACCATTCACAACTAACACCCTCTATATATTTAAAGTTTAAAAATATTATTATTTTGTTTACCAATACTGAGTCAAATATTATATCGACAATCATAAATTGGTCTTGATTTTATCTATATATAAAACTCTTCAAAGCTACCCTATATACCTGTAAAACTATGTTTTTAGCTTTGGTGAAAAGAGGCCGCGATAAAAGCAACAGAGGCATAAGCTTAACAAACTTAAAAAACACCGCAAACAGGCTGCATCAACAACAACCGTGATAAGCAGGGTAAAAGGTCACAAGTGTTTTTTCAACAACCGGTGCGCGTTTGTGGAAATTTTCCGTTTTTTGTTCGTCTTGTTTGCGAAACTCTCCCGACTAACGCACCAGGCAAGATAAATGAGAAATTGTTTTTTTAAAAGTTTTTAACTTTTTGCGATAAATTATTCCTTGCGTATGCCCTTTGGGAATATTGTAAATTCAAATGTAAAATAAAATTAAAAGGAGTTCACTAAAGAAAGAAAGTCAACTACCACACGTTAATTATAAAAGATGAAGGCGACCAGATTATTAAGCCATCTTCAGGCTTATAAATTATAATCGTTAATATAAAGAAAAGAAAATTACATTAACGTAGTGGTATTTTTTCAGAAGGTATTAGGGAATGAATTTTAAGTTTCATATAACAAAACTACTTGTACAATGTTTGTTCTTAAGAAAAAATTGTTAAGAAAATATAATATTTAGCAACCAATATATTAAACATTTCATAAAATGTTTACTATGTAATTGCCAATTAAGGAAAATCCTCCTACGTCAGTAAGTAATATTTCCAGAAGGATAAGAATTAGTATGGACTCGACGAGACACATTCTTATAGAAATAAGTATTATCTCTTCAAAATAAATTATATTTACAATTTAAAAAAATAGCTAGAGAGCTCTTGAACCTTTCAATTAAGCGTCGCGTCGTCCTGTAAGGCTAGAAATTATTTTAGTGATGTGTCATAGCATACTACTAAGTACGATAACAAACACCTGGCAGGCATCAGCCCTTATATTTTTTAAAGAGTAAATAAAATTTTGAGAAAAAAAGTCGATGTAAGCTTGAAATTTTAATAGGATTTAGTTCATTCAATGTAAAGTAGAAAAAAAATCGGTCAAGTGCGTGTCGGAGTTCATACATTTAGGGTTCCGTACCAAATGCAGAATATAAGCCAGATGTGTAGAGGCAGGGTTCTTAAAAGGAGGACTTTAAAATTTTAATCGAAGTAAAAAGTCAAAAATGCTTGGTAAAAAAATTAAAGAACTGAAAAGAAAATTAACCTGGTTAAAGCGTGTTCGACGACGAAAAAAAAATTATGAGACGAAGAACGCGTTTTTTAACAAAACTAATAATAGCACAGATATAAATAATAAAATATCGAATATCACAATCCGCATATATACTTAGATATATTAACAAATTTTGAAATGCAACGAACAAATTTGTACCCGACAAAGATAGAAAAAAAATTTATAAGATGAAAAATGTGTTTTTGAACAAAACTAATACGATTGCACAGATAAAAAAGATCATATTTATTAATATATTGGTATTTGTTGGTAAAATATACGTAACAACAAACATTACCACCAATTTTCAAGTTCATAGGTCACTGGAAAGTGAAAAAATCCTTCGGAGCAAAATTTTGTAAAAAATGCTGACTTTGGCGGCTTCTCATGCCTACATTTTGCAATATTTTAAAAAAAATTAACTTTTATCTACTCAATCAACGATACCTCACTCGATAGTGTAGGCCAATTTTTTTCCAGCACCCTCTTTTAGCCGTATGAGAGCCTCCCTTGAAAACATTTAAAAATATTTTTTACAACTTATGTGGCTTTGGGACAACAAGACGCATATACTGTGAAAATTTGAAGACTGTAGCTCCAACGTTGAAGACTGTAGCTCCAACGGTTTAGCTGCTAGACCTGTGCGACAGACGGGCGGACGGACGGACACGCGAGTGAGAGCAATAGGGTTCCGTTTCGACACATTGGGGTACGGAACCCTAAAAATTGACAGGCGATTTCGGTGAGTACAAGTACCTGCGGCAGGTGAATCGACAATTGTGTAGTACCTATACGAGCTAAAATAAACTTTATTCTGTAAAGCTGAAATGTATAAATTTGTTTGAGTAACAGATTTAGACAAGCGGTTTTGGCTAGCATAAGTCCTTGACAGGCGAGACGACAAATAGTGGATTCTGTGAGTAGGAAAAATCCCCAAAAGTATAAATATTTCAGAGCCAAAGAAACTATATGTATCCCCTCCGTTTTCAAGAATGCTGTGGTGGTTTAAACTCTTTTCGACCCCACAAAATACCGCCCCAAAAGGGATTAACGCAGATATGCCGACTCATAGCGGTGAACTTCATAAACCCGCATATGAAAGGGGTAGTTTTTTACGTATGTAGGGTTATTTTGCTTCAGGGAGAAGATCCAGCATCACCGTCGTGCCAATATCTTCGAAAAGGGGGGGATGAAGCAGGTTTAGTCGGTATGGCACGACGTATTCGCATTTCGCCGCTTTCTGGGGTTGTTTGTGAACATTTAGGAGTATAGTTGTTGGTATAAGACGGCATATTTGTGTAAATCTATTTCGGGGGCAGTTTTGACCTTTTTGGGAGGTACGGCTAACTCGGAAAGAGTTTAAATCACCGCCATTGTGTTCAGCATCCTTTAAAACGGAGGGGAGACATAGTTTCCTTAGGCTCTGAAATATTTACACTTTTCGAGGTTTTTTCTAACGCACTATTTTTCCTCCCAAACATATTTATAAATTTCAACTTTACAGAACAAAGTTTATTTTAACTCATATAGGTACTGTAGACATTTCGATTCACTTATCAGGACTTGTGCTCACCGAAATCGTCTGTCATTTTTTTTACCTTACAAGAATGAACTAAATCATATCAACCTTACAGCGACAAGTTTTTTTTTAATTTTATTTACACAAAAATATAAGGGCTTATGAAGTGTAAGGCTGATACCTGCCAGGTAGTGGTTGTCGTACTTAGTATGCTAGAAAAATGACATTTTTAAAAAAAAGTAACCAACATATTGAGTTTCCATAAAAAATCTATGTGAGTTCTTGAATTTTTTTTAATATATTTTGACAATAGAGCAGTTTGATATCTCAAGATAAACATAGTTGAGCAAGAACAAAAATAAATTTAATTGAAGTAATGAAACTCTAAGTCGACTACCACAATTTTTTTATTATTAAACAGCCTAGAATACATTAATTCTTAAGATAGGAATTACTATAGTAAAATAACACTTACCAGAGAAATTTATTTTAATGACTGATATTATTTATTGAAAATAAAATTAAATTTAAATTTAGTGACAAATAGATTGTCCCATAGTTGAAATTGCCATTAAAATTAAAGGGAAGGTTGTGGTACAGGAAGGATAGTAAAATTAACAAATAAAGTCTAATATGTTGTCCGCTAACGGATCTTGTATTAAGAAGTTTAAGGGATTTATAGGTAATGAAATACTTTTTAGGTATTCATGGACATTGAAAAACAAGATATTATATTAACTACTCTTTAATAATAAAAATTTTGTGGTGCTCGACTTAGAGTTTCATTACTTCATTAGTAGACCACATTTGAGATCATAAGCAGGGCGGTTACAGTCCTTAAGACGAAGCCAGTATTTTAGAGGACCTTAACCTGTAGCCCTCGCTCACTTCTTTGACATTAACCCTTTGCAAAGTTATTAAAATACTATTTCAATTAACAATTTGTATTTATGAAATGTCAAAAAATACTACACCTAATGAAATATAAAGTTAAGCTGGCTTATACTTATACCTAAGAAAAACATACAAATATAAAGTAGAAAATTAACAATGACCCAATGATCTTTGACCAAATTCAATAACATTGCAGCCAGCTGAATGTACTAGAACACAGTAATTAATTTTATCTTTCTCACAAAAACAAAAACGCAGGGTATTCTCTGTTATGAAAAGGATGTGATTTATAACAGGAAAACAGGAACATTTATATCAGAAAGAGTATCTTCTTATTAAGTAACACAGTATTTTCTAATTTTAAAAGAGAGCGATTATTTTTTAAAATATAATTTTGTATTTATTAATCGAGTCTTTTCTAAAACTAAGGTAATCAATCGGAACAATGTTCGAGTGTTTCTCGAATAGTATTTTTAAACCAAGCATAATATTTTCTGAGAATTTAAATAAAAAAACATAACGTTGATATTAAACTTCTTTTTGGAGCATTTAAAAATGTAGTCCTTATTGACTTACATAATACCACCACTATATAGAAGTTAAAAAATACATATCATTTCGGCATAAAATTTAGTGGCCTCAGTCGTGAATTACCCTGTATAGTAACAATAACAATAGCTTTAGAATAAAATTATATATATATATAAATACCGATGAAAAATAATTTGATAAACTCGTATTCATAATTGACAGACATACAAACACACATTAATAATACTAATAAATGCAATTATCCCAATTAAAGTTATTTTCTTGTTAGATTTAGAAAATTTAAGTAAAGTTTGATTAAAGATGTCAAGAGAAGTAGTAATTTTATTAAATTTGTTTGTTATTTCAACCTGATAGGGATTGGGCCTTGGAATACTAAAACTAAGCTAAAACAAGTTAAATTTGTACATAATTTTAATAATCATTTTTTACTGGTCTGAAAATGGCTCTGATAACTTGAAATTTCCATTTTATTATTAGTAAGTATTCGAATTTTTTTATATTACATTGAGCATATTTGAAACCTTACCAATTTAATAATATTTATACCTGATATGGGGGATATCCATGATAATAATAATTCCAATAATTCATTTAAAAACACTTCACTATGCAACACACTCAGCTGATTTTAGTCATCTACTAAACATTTCCATTTCATATCAAATCTTAGACCAAAGGGGGATGAATCGAGATCATGACGTCATCTGGTCCATATAACCGGCTCCAATTGACCAGTCGTGTAGATTTATATATATTAATTATAATAGGGGTTGCAGCTATAAGTTTGTTGACATCAAGAAATCAAGAGATTTGATTTTATTTATTTGAGAACCTGTCTGTGGAAAGTTTAACCCTGCTAGTTAAAATTTATAAAAAGAAGGAATAGATAATCCTCACGGAAAATCTGGGCGAAGGAAGGTTTTTTCCACTAATTAAAAAAATAAATAAATATGCAACCTGTTTCTCTACTCCAAAAAAATATGGACTAAATAATATAGGGATTTGATTTAAAATATTAAATAATAAGCGCCCAATGATATACATAATATATATTTTTTTATATATTGATACCACGGTTAGTTTTACATACTTGTTTATTTATTTTCTTTTAGCTGCTTTAATTATTTCCCAAAATGTACAATTTGTATAGTTTTTAAAAAATACAATTTCTATTTTTATTTAATTTACTTTTTAGATTTTAATTATTCTTTTTTATAGTTAAATTCATATTTTTTTTCATTAAGATTTTAGCGCATATCAGTCAAACAAGAATCAAAGTCCGATTTTATAAGACCTGAACCAATATTTGCACCAGAATTATTCCGGTTGCAGGAATTTATATTCAAATAAATTAGGATACTGAAAAATTAAATAATGGCAAGGTAAAAAGAAAATATGTAGAACAACTTGAAAATTAATTAACAGAAGATGAGATACACGGACGTAATGATGCGAAAGAAGAATGGATCATATAAGAAGCAGCGGAAATAGTAATAGATAAGAGGAAAAAAGGCAATAAAAATGAATGGTACAATACCGAATGCCAAAAAATAGTTTAAAGAAAACCGGAAGCTAGGTAATTTTTTATTGTGAGAGCAACGTTGCCAGATTTAACAAAATTTTCACAGATTTGAGATTTCTATTAATGTCTTTGTGGGTAAAAGCAGCCTTGCCTGATATAACAAAATTTCACTAGATTTAATATTTGTTTAAATATTTTCATTTGTTGTTAATTTTTAAATGCAACGTTGCCAGATTTAATAAAATTTACACAGATTAGAGATTTTTATAAATATTTTTCATTTGCTCTTCGTAAATCTTGAATGTGAGATAACCGTTGTCAGATTTAACATAATTTCAGCAGATTTAAGATTTTTTTAAATATTTTCATTTGCTGTTCGTCATTTTTAAATGTGAGAACAACATTGCCAAATTTAACAAAATTTCCACAGATTTGAGATTTTTATAAATTTCTTTGTGGGTAAAAGCAGAGTTGCCAGATTTATCAAAATTTCAGAAGATTTAAGAAACCAGAAGATAAAGTAAAATATGAACTACGGAAAGAAAACAAGAAAATAATCAGAAAAAAACTCAAAGGATGGACCTAAAAATACAGAAAATAGAGAACGAGAAATGAAGAAGAAATTCACAAAAAATTACAAAACAATAAAAGGAAATAACAGGACTTTCAAAAACAAATTAAAAGAAATAAAGAACAAACAAGTAAAAATGGTGGAGAAGGAAAAATAATACAAAGCAATATGGACAACATACTTTAAGGAATTACTAAATGAATCAGTGATAGGAGATGAAATAGGAGAAGAAGCAGAAGAAGAAATTATAACGCAAGAACCAATATTAGAGAAAGAAAGTGATATTATCAAGAGATGTAGGAACGGAAAGGTACCTCGGTAGGATGGAATACATTTAGAACTGATAAAATATGGAGGAGAGATGTTGTATGAAAGAATACATAGATTGGTTAAGAAAATATTGGAAGGAGTGAAAATGCCGAACGAATGGGAAAGTGGATAAATTATAACGATACACACAAAAGGAGCAAGAATGTAAGAACACTGTTAAACGTAGCCTATAAAATATTGTTATCACTAATACAATGACGACTAGTAACTGAAATCCAAAATATCCAAGGACAATATCAATGTGGATTCATAAGAGGCAGATCAACAATGGATGCAACACCAACTATTAAACAAAACATGGAAAAAGCACACGAACATCAACGTGAAATAGAAATACTATTTTTAGACTTCAAACTATGCCGTTGACTCTGCAAAGAGGAACGAAATTATGAAAGCCTTAAATGGACAAGGAGTAAGTGAAAAACTAAGAAACCTAATAGAGATGACAATGAGACAAAAGGTAGTATTCTGGCACAAAAAGGAGAAGCGGAAGAATTTGAAATAAACAAAGATGTAAGACAAGAAGATTCACGGTCAACCACGTTGTTTAATCTGGCTCTAGAATTCGTTTAAAGAAAGATACAAAATGGAAATCTGAGAACAATAGGTAGTCAATCAACAAAATCAAGGAAAAAATACTAAAGAATATTGAAGAAGAAGGGACTAAAATTAATGCGAAAAAAACTAAAATAATGAGATTTGGAAAAACAGGAAAAAATGGAGAAATAAGAATAGGAAATAATAAATTCGAAGAACAAAAAATTAAATACCTGGGCATAATGATAAATAATAAAGAAGAAAGAAAAGCGGAGATTGAAGAAAAAATAATGGCAACAAACCGAGCATAGCAAACTAATAAAAAATTGTCAAAAAGCAAAGCATTGACTAAATAAATAAAGATGAACGAAAATAGAAAAAGATAAGTTAAGGATAAACGAACAAAAGATAATAAGAACAATTCTGAGGCCAGCGAAGATCGGAGAACAGAAAGTCAATAAATATTAAAAGACTGAATGGAAAAGATCGAATAAAGGACCAGAAGTATTGACAAAGGCTAGGCTACAATGGCAGCCAGGAGGAAAAGGAAAACGTGAAAGACTCAGATCGAAATGGTTACAGAGCTTTGGCAAAAAAATGATTTTGGACAAATTCGGATTTTGTCGTTTAACTCCGGAACCAATAGGAATATTTTAGATTTCAAAAAATCGTTTTGTCTATTTTTATATTTCACACATTTTTTCCCATTTAACCGTCTTTCTAGGGTCTACCGTTTACGAGATAGCAATACTGTCCCTATTAAAAAGTATATAGACTGTCAAATTATTTTTGATTTTTTGGATTATTTTTGCAATCTTTAGTTCAGATTATGGCTTGGATTCAGAATCAAAGTAAAGAAATTAAAATGGTAAGAAAAACATAAAATCAAATTCTGTCAGAGTCGAACATAAGTGTTCTCCAGTGTAATTGTGGCAAAGCTACTATGCATAATTTTGTTATCTTGAGATCAGTTTTTTACTGGAATAAATGGTATATGTAGCGGGAAAGTAAAAATACACAATTTAAATTAAATAGCTTATTTTAATAAAATTTTATTGAATGTCTAAAAATATGAATCATCAATATTCAGCTACTTCTTTTAAATTAAAAATAAAATACATCTCGAAAAAAAAACATTAAAGTCGCAAGGCACATACATTTTAAATTAATTCTAAGTACGTCTATAAATACTTATTTACTGAAGCTCTTAAGTCAACATCGTTATTTGGTAATGGAAAAGTTACAAAGAAAGATAAAAGCTCCAGAAACAAATTTCCAGAAATTTTCTGTGTGTATTACGTCCGCTTATTTTCTTGGCAAACATTTTCCGTCGATAGGACACGAAACGGTTTACTGTCTGCCTTAGAAAATTAAATGAGACTAAATAATTAATCATCCCCGTAATTGAAACTTGCATACGATACCTCTTTTCTGGCCCTTCGGAATCAGCGGCGTCTAGCGAAAAGAGACAAGGGGTAAAATTGTTTATATATTTAAAAATTAAATAAGCTTGATTTTATATTCAATTACAGATCGCTACTTCAGGTTCTGAATTTTGGTTTACATACATTTTCTTGTAGGTTTATGAAAAATAATAATCGAAATACTTAAATTCAATGCTCTACAAGACTGTATTAATAGTTAATGTCAATGAGACCCAAGCTACAGACATTTAAATTTCTACTTTTCTTACAGCTTTCAAAACTAAAAAACCCCATAAACATCAGCAAAACGGATTTAACGTAGTATACAAGATAAATATTTTAGGGAAAAAATTGTAAGATTGAAGGGTGGGAGAAATTACAACGTTGTGTTTGTAAAAATATTTCTCATTATAGTTTATCCCTTCGCACAAGTTTCCCATTTTCATTTTTATGTTTTAAAAAAAATTGTTATTACAGTATTGTTTATTACCTTTTCAACGGAGTTAGTATTATCTCTTATATTTTTCTGGTTATCGGAGATAGAACTCAACTAATCATATATTTTTTCGGGCATTCGTAAATAAAAAACTATAAACGTTACCAAAACGTAGTTGTGAAAGACAATAAATTATTCTACATGTGTGATTTTTTCCAATATTGTAGGGAAAAAATTGTAAAAAGAGAAGGAAGAGACAGTTGAATTTTTAAAAAAATATATTCATTATAGTCTCTCATTTAGCACGTATTCACAATTTTTATTTTTAAATTAGACAAAAAAAAAATCATACTTATAATAATTTTTATCCTTTTTTCAATGGTATAAGAATCGTTTTATTATCTTCAATATTTTTTTATGTTAAAAATTCAACAAGTCATTTTTGGGTCAATTATGGCCCAAAAACACGGTTTTGAAAACCTTGGAAGATTTTTCTGGACATATTTAAAAAAAGTGTTTACGCCATCGTTTCGAAAATTTATTGTATCCGTTCTCAAGACTAGACATTGAACTGGAAATTTATTATTTATTGAAAATTAAATAGATTAATTTTCCCCTAGAAACTATTGTTAAATTTATGGCCTATTTCTCTATTACACTTTGTATATCAAAGGGAAAGCAAAAAAGGAAGTGATTATGATGAATGTAAAAAAAATTATAACAGGAAATTGATAGTGAAGAGCCAGAATCGGAAGAATATAAAAGAAGGAAAACATGGATTGAAAAACAAAAATATATAATGCAAAACTAAAAATGCTCACCAAGAAACATAAAAAATTGATTTTTGGAACTATTCACTACTATTAAATCTATATACCCTTTAAAATCTATTATTAGCTACGCCTAGGAGTGAACTTGTCCTTTAAGAACGGTGTAACTATAATGGGAAGGGGGTAAAAGAAAGGCCGGTGCGCCCTTGTCCTACGATCGCCCCCTTCGAGAAGAAAGGTCAAAGGTCAGCCGGTTCTCACAGAATCTCTCTTCAATGGGACAGATCTGAAGACGTACGTTAAAATCGCGCGCCAAAATTTCATTACGTAATTGGAACAGGTATTATTTTGGTGTCAAATGTATACAAAGATTATTTTTTACTCGATAACAATACTTTTCGTTTATGGTATTTGTAGCGGAAAGTAAAAAATAACTAATTTTAAAAAATAAAGATGAAACTGTAAAATATTTTAGTACGAGCTGTTCCTGACATTTTAGATGGCTTGGGCAACTTTGTTTTATTAAAAAAAGAAGATTTTTAAAAAACTCAAAAGTTTTGGTTAGTGGTGACGATCAACAAAAAATTGTTTTACTAAAAACATTGATTTTTATAAATTTCTTTAGTTAGATGCCATAAAAAAACAATTTTTAAAAACCAATTCTTCAACTAAAATGTATTACTTTCACCTGGTATACAATGTACTGTTGAGATATTGTAATAGGGCACAGAATATCGGTTAATAGAGTCATGGGACTGGGTCATATCAGAGGTAAGTTAATTTATAACTCAAATTCAAATAATGTAAAAGTTCCATCATTGTTATTGTAATAAAACTGACAAATTTCTGTTTCCCGGACATAACAGCAATAAAGCTTGAATATCAAAATGCAGGCAATACAAAGGAGATCATCATAACGTTTATGTAAATGGATGATTCTCCTAACCAACCTCCATCTGAACAACTGGAGAAGCTAGTGCTACACTGTAGGCAAAATAACCTACAGATTCTCATTGGTGCATATGTCTATGCATATCACACTGCCTGGAGCAGCAGCAAATTTGTAACTGGACGATATCCGACGAACCCAGTCTCTCGGATCACAGATACATTCAGATAGAAGTCAAATAAATTGACAAACCAGAACGAATATATCGCAACCCCCTTAACACTAACGGGAAGGATTATCTCGACAAAACCTTTAATTAAACCTGAGTAAAATCAACGTTAATCAAAACAAAAGTAGATGAGGTATGCCTGCAATGTCAGGAAGCTATACAAACCTCATATTACAATAAATATGCAGAATCAAGGCAAACCACCCGCAAACAAAAGTGGTGGAACTTCAACCTTGAACCGCTCAGGAAAAACACTCGTTTTCCAATAAAGCGAAGAAAACTGGGAATTGGGAAGCATACCAGCAAACCCTGACCGAATACAACAAAGAAATTCGGAAGGAAAAGTTAGAATCTTAAAAGAAGTTCTGTAGCGACGTTGAAAACACTTTCGAAAGATTCTAACCAAAAATCCAGTAGAACTGACTATTAAGTTTATTTGTGCCACCCTGTATTTTCATTATTCCTCTACTCAGTATATTTTATAGTTTCATACTCGCTTGATGTTCCCCTTCTTATTTCCTCGCGTCATGTCCCTCCCTTCTCTTGGTATTCCCAGATAAGATAAAGATAAACTAATACAGAAGCGAAGGTCCCTGATGTAACGGTGGTCGAAATTTGAGTGCCAGTTGAAGTTTCTGTCGCTTAATACACTGGGAAAACTGATCAAAATTTGTAAATTCGTCTATCTAGACATACGAATTTTAAACATTTTTCCCAGTGTATTAAGTGGCAGAAACTTCAACTGGCACTCAAATTTTGGTCATCGCTACATCAAAAGGGCCGACAGGAACCTTCGCTTCTGTATTAGTTTATCTTCTGTGGTATTCCTATAAAATACCTTACCCATGTTAATAAGGTTCTTTTTCTTTATCTATTGACTACAATCAATTAACTTTATATCGCCTGTGTAACCTACTGAAGTTTTTTTTCTCCCACTTATCCTATAGGGTAAGCTTTTATTATGTTATATTATATTTTCACTAAAATTCTTTGAAATCATTATTAATTATTTCGACGCTTTTAACGTTAATTTACTGTTATTTTAAAATACTATTAAGGCCGGTATATTTTTTTATTATTTACTTAAAAGTTCATATCTCATTATTTATTATAAATTATTTGATTTCTGTGTGTTGAGTTCAATTTCCTTAACCAAAAAAAATAAAGGACGGATTTTGAAATATATCATAGTTTTTTTGTCAATTGCTTCTAATCACATCAAAAAAATCAACTGATTGGCGTCCAAAAATTTTTTTTCATTTAATATTTTACTTCTGATATATTTCAAATTCTATTCGTGAAACGAACCCATAATATAATTTGAGCTTAATCACATTAAATATTTTTTTTAACAACTTAAAATATCGTTTTATGAAGGGAACCATCGTAAAATGAACGGAAACTTTACGAAAAATGGGCAAGAAACCTTGGGTTTACTTCTTCAAATCCATCTTACAGAATCCACCGTAGTTACTCCTGAAAGCACGAACCAACTAAACCTAATTGCGTTCCATAACGGAGCAAAAAAGGAAGACTGGGAACTAGCTAAGAAAGTGGTGATTCATGGAGGAATAAAATGGGCTGTTAATCCGTTTGACAGCTACAAATCACCAGGACTAGACATCATAATGCAAGGGAGAATTGACATCATTGCAACAACCCACGGGCTATATCTCGGAATAGTGGAGAGAAGTTAGAGCGGGTTTTATATCCGCCTGGTAGAGATCCGTCTGAGGTATACAGATAAAATCATCATTTATGATAAAAGTGACGAAAAAACTGGTTAAAAAGCAAATGAGGGAAACTTCCTAAAAAGAGACACTTTACCAAAACTAGCTTTTCACCACTGGTGTCAAAAGTAGAAGACTCACTGAATAACAAGGACATTGCTTTCATGGCTTTTATTGATATAGAAAGAGCCTTTGCTTATCCCTCCTTCAACTCTATACTTAGAGAAGCCAGGCAGCATGCGATAAATGACACCATCTGCGGATGGTGACAGCCAAGCCTCAATAAAAGTGCTTAACAGTTGCCAAGTAAAATCCAAAGATATCTAGGAATGCTTAGAAATCCTCAAAAACCTAAGTGCCACTAATAGGGTAACCCTTAGGTGGGTACCAGGACACAAAGGTATTGAGGGTAACGAAAAAACAGCATTTCTTACACGAGAAGGATCAGCAATAATTAACTAGTGGGTGCATAAACAATATCTAATATACTGACAGACACTTCCGATGCTTAATCACAATAAAGCCGGCGCCAGACGATGCTACCAACGTTTGATTCAAATGTTGGCCTCCAACGTTTGACTCAAATGTCTGGCAATTGACATGTCAAGTACCCTGCTGCACGGTGGAACGAATGTTTGAATCTAAAACATTTGAGCCAACATTGGCTATTATTTGTACCTTCCATAACCTAACCTGATATATTTGACACATCACATATATATTTAAGTCCAACAAAATTTTACATATTATTTTATTAAATTACTACCTTCTAATGAATTCTTTACCTTTCATTTATTAGTAAAATGTCCCCGCTTCCTGTAATACTTCCAAATTTTTTTCACTCGTTAATATTTCTACATAAATATTCGATCATCGCATCAATAACTAACAATGTTTAAATTATTACTTTACTTGATTAACGGGCTTTTACATTTAATTTAACTCTATTCGGAATGAACCAACTAACGCAGCCAATAAATATTGCCTAAAGTATAGGTTTTTGTAAAAAATCGATAAGAAAGAAACAGATACTCTTATAGAACATGCTCTTGTTTACTTCCCAATCAGCTTACAGTTCTAAGTCACTGACACAGCCCTATATAAGATACAACGATCCACTGAATCGTGTAGCAGTCTATCAAATCTATCAAGTGTCTTCCAACTGTACTGTCTAGTGAAAAAAAACCCTTTGAAGCGGATCAAAAGACCGAAAACAGCCCGAACATGCTCCAACACGAACGTTGGACGTTTGACACTGGACACTCGTAGTTCGAGTAACGACCACACGATACGTCCAACCATCAAGCGTCCAACGTTGGAAGGTGTTGGTAGCATCGTCTGGCGCCGGCTTAAGCTAATAGTAAAACAACCTTTACCAAAACTGACTGATAAAATTCTGAAACTAAACATTAATTAGGCTAATAATCGGTTTTATAACTGGACATTGTAGCCTGAAAAAACACCTTCGCACAATGGGTATCTTCCTATATACAGATTGTGTGACGAGGAGGTTGAAACAGCCACATATGTAATATTCGAATGTGAGGCTCTGCTCTGGTGGAGATATAGATAGATAGGACCAGAAGACCTTTGCTCCTATCTCATCAGATGTGACATGGTGAATAGGCTCTTAAACTTAACAGGGTCACTAATCTCTTCACAGACTAACAGATGAATAAGTCGATGATTAGAGTGTTGGGCACTCAACCCGGCCTGTTAATTTGTACATAAACCAACCAACCAACAATGGGACACCGTTGAAAACTAAAGAAGATCACCCTGTACAGTATCCTTTTACGTTGCGTTGTGGGAAACTGGTTAGCAGATTGATCAAAAAAATTAGTCAGCAAATTCAGTTGATTGAACCTATCCACGATTGGAAAAAATAATAAGAGATAATTTGAGTTCTACTGTCAAGGCTAACTCCAGACCAGAGGTGAAACATTTCGGTTTTTGCACGGTCTCGAGAAAGTGAATCTCCGAGTAAGGCTGAGCAAAATGATTTGCCAAAATCAAGTAACCAAAATTTATTGTTGACTATCTGACCATGCTACATATACGTAGTAAAAGTATTATGTTGGCCACAACCCATTCATAATTCATAATTTTTGGTGAACTTAATTCACTGGGTTTTGTATTTTTTAGGTAATTCAAAAACTCCAGCCAACGTCACTTTAAATATTTCAATTAAACAAAATAAACTTTTTTTTTTGATTATAATTTTTTTTCGACATAATGAAATATAAAACGGAACACCGAAAAGATTTTATCGTTTGCGGTAACAATGAAAATGTGGAATTTCATTTAACGATCGAATTGGATTGGAAAATTTTCCAAGGAAATGATTTATTATTATCCCCGTGTATAGAAAGAGAAATAAATTACCGCACAAACTTTTCCTATAGGTATGAAATTTATTTTATTTCATCACGAAAATACAACGTGAATAATCCTGTTTTCGATTCGAAAAATATTTTGCGGGGATTATGGAAATATTTAGAACAAATTTTGCCTGGAATTGAATGCCATGAGGTAGAAAATATTTTTTTTTTGGTAAATTGTTATTCTATCAATGTACAGTTTTGAGGAATTTACGGGTATTTTTGAGATTATGCTCCGAACCTCTACCATATGTTACGTGGAATTTAGGGGAGTGTGACATTCTTTAAAATACCGGGTGTCTCACTATATTTTTCCACATTTTGCGTTCTTATATCTTTCGAACCAATTAAAATATTCTAATGAGGTTTTCACTAAAGACTTAAATAGGGTTATAAGTTTTATTAAGTTATACCGGAAATGAAATCGTAACTTCCGCTAACAAAAATCAAAATGGCGCCATTTCAAAGTACATTTTTTAAAAATCCCATCCTTTATCTACATAAATGGGAACGGTAACGGTATTACGTACGTCACAATCAGTGAAAAATAGTAGCAATATCAACGTCATTAAATAAGCCTAACCTCTAAGAAATACATGAGAGCTGACAGGATTATGCTGGTGGCATCAAATTCTATTTTCGTCATATCAAGAAAACAGCAGATTTTTCATTATGATCCCACAGCAGAAATTCATTTCCATCATGTAAGCCACACATCAGACATTATCCTCACCTCATACAAAGCACATCATAATAAAATGAATCTTTATCTACGTAAAGTAACGACATTTTTATACTTCACTTCACCAGAAATAATAATTCATAATTATTTGAACCATAAATCATACAGTTCACAACAATTCATTGACTTATTAATACTTACTGAAGTTAACCACGCCGTAGACTTGCTCTGATGCGTTTTCGATGCGGATTTGCCACTTCCTGGTGACTTGACTGATGACTTGGGAGTGGCAGATTTATTTGCCGCCGCCGTGGCCGCCGCCACGGCTTGCGATTGTCTTTGAGTCTGTTCCATTATTTGATGTATCAGATCCAGCTGTTGTTTAGTTAACCCGTCATTGTTGCCACTGTTGCCGCCCTGTAATAGCACAAAAGAGATAATTAGTTTAGGACGGAAACGTCACTAACGGACTCGAATTTTGATTTTAGATTGTCAGGTAATTCAGAAACATTGTTATTTTTCTAGGGAAGTTAGTATCCAATTAAAAAAAAAACGTATTCGTATAAAATTACATAAATATTCCTTTATTAGTTTTAATAATAAAAAACTGCGTATTTATTTTTTATCAACTAAAACTTACTCATGCTCATTATAACGAGGATGTTGTGATAGTTATTTTTATAATCCCATCTACGACATTTATTAAACCTCTACAACCACCACTGACATAATTTTCTTAAGCATTACAAATGGCGACCTTCGCGAATGATCCTGGCTCAGGTGCATTTTTCTTCAGGAAAAAGTTATCTCCGAGAAAACGCAGACAAATGTCCGGATATTTTTCTCCTGAAGGGACTCGTGCACTTAATCATCCACTTACTTTTCGTTTTAATTTTAGACTTGACTGACGACGCAAATATTTCACAACGCGTGTCATTTTTTTTAGTTTATGCAAAGTTCTGATTTAAAGTTAAAGGGAAATAAAATCGTCTGTATTTATAAGGATAAGAGAAGGTAAAAAGGAAGTATTTGTATATATTTTTTTTACGGATTAAAATTGATTATAATAATTTTTAGTATACAACACTGAGTAAATTAAAATAAAAAAAAATGTATTGAACTTATAGTGTGTCCTGAAACATAGTTATCAAAAAAGATTTTAATAATTTTATTGCACAGTACCAAAATAAAAAGATAAAAGGAAAAAATCTATGCAAAAGTTATTGTCTGTAGTAGGATAAAAATCAGTATAAAAATCCGCTGTGTCATCCCAGAACTTTCCCGGCTCGGCTGTAGAGAATAGGACTAATTTAATTATAAAACTAGTAAAAGGAATAATCTCTGCTTGATGTTTTAAGACTAAGGCTGGTTTCCATCGGCGGAGAAAGTCCGATTAAAAAAAAGGGTAATTTTTTCAATAATTTTTTTTTAATTTTTCAATTTTTTTTCAACAGCCCATGCGATATGGATATCAATTAACGCGTCTTGACTTGCACAACACTTTAAAAAATCGGCTGTGTCACCCCAGAACTTTCCCGGCTCGACCGTAGCGAATATGTTATTTATTATTATTATTTTAATTACAAAATACTAAGCATTACAATAATTTATGGAACACATTAAACACAGCGAACCGATGGTGAATACGTCTACCGAATTGATATTTTAATGTTGATAATGACATAAGCTGCGCATGCGCACGTTGTATATTACACTGCTACAATTATAATCAACAGTAAAAACACAAGAGCTTTTTTTATCGGATAAATTTCTCTTTATAACGAAAAATTTTGCCAATCAGCAATTTTAAGAGAAAAACTGACATGGAAAAGGTCGAGCGATTTTGCCAAATGTTAGTTTTTCGAGGAAAATTACTGACGGAAAAATTTTGAGTTTAAAAGAAATTTATACTTAAAAAAAAAGCTTGAGTGTTTTTTGGCAAGATAAATTAACGACAAAATATAGAATGAACAACAACAATAATCTATATTGATACAATTAAATTATTTCATTATTACTATTTATTATTATTTTATTATTCATCTTCCATATTTCAATATCAACCAAACAAATAATTTTAACTGACAGAACTAAGATGAAAGTGACGTGCCGACGCGATTTACAGCTACTAGATATAGTCTGATTATGAGGAACATGCATTTTTATCGCGAGGAACAGGCATTTTTATCGCGATAAAAATGGATGTACCTTTTTTATCGCTGACAAACTGACAAAACTGTCATCATTAAATGACACATTTTATATAGGAGTTAATTTATCTCCTAAAATCATGTGTGAAAACTATTGGGAATTCGGGAAAAATTTTCATACAGTTGTAGGGAATTTTATGCTTTACAACTTTGCACTGAAAGAATTTGAACTAAAGAGCATAATTTACCTCCAATTTTAAAAAAATGGAAAATTATAAATGTGTATTTTTCTCGCCATCTAGCGGCGAAACTCTGAGGAATTCGATAAAAAGTTAAACATAAAAGTTAAAGAAAATTTGTGCTTTACAACTTTGAATACGAAAATGCACTAAAATGCATTATTTGTCCTCAAAATCAAGAAAAACTGGAGAAAACCTATATGCACATTTTTTACGCGCCCTCTAGTGGCGCAACTATTGGAAATTCTAGAAGAAGTTTTAGACAAGAGTTGTAGGGAATTTTATGCTCTAAAACTTTGTACTACAACATTTTACACTAAACTGTATTATTTGTCCTCAAAATCAAGAAAAACTGTAGAAAACTTACATGCACATTTTTTACGCGCCCTCTAGTGGCGCAACTATTGGAAATTCTGGAAAAAGTTTGAAACAAAAGTTGTAGGGAATTTTATGCTATAAAACTTTGTACTACAACATTTTGCGCTAAAGTGTATAATTTGTCCTTAAAATATAAAAAAAGTAAAAAATTGTTACATGTGCATTTAATCAATGTCGGTCTTGAGGACCTTCTACTGTACCAATTTAAACCAAAATCTAATGGTCGCATTCTAGGCACACACCGACCCTCCACACCAAATTTCAGCTTGATTGGTCAAACGGTTCGGCAGTTATCGTGGAAGATTACACACAGACACACAGACACACAGACACACAGACAGACCATGCGCTGGACATGGTTTCAATCTTCTTAGGGGACCTCAAAATGGATATTTCCATCGATATCTCGATTTTTTTTTGCTCGTCCACCTTACTTTCCCTTTGATGGGTCCGGGAAAGTAAAAATCAGTATCGACAAATGAGCTTTCCTTAACGAGATATCTCGAATACTAGTTTCACTTTGTATGGCGAGCCCAGGATCCTCGGACCCGGAAAACAGCCTTCCTTTTTTGAATAAACCGCACAGACATCCACACATCCACATAGACAGGCTTTTTTTCGGTAAAAATCAATTTTCTCCATGTTTCATGACATTTTAAGTAATTTGGAGCAAAACAATTTTTTGACATTTTTGCACGGTTGCCCTACTGCATCAAAGGTGAAGTGTGGGCGGGCCGTAGTAATACTAAGCATTACATTCGTTTATAGTTAGAACACATTTAAAATAACGAACCGATGATGAATACGTGTACGGAATTTTTTTTCAATGTTCATAATGACATAGCGTTCGCATGCGCACATTATATAGCACATTGCTACAATTAGGATCTGCTAAAATCATGGGTGTTTTTGTTAATCAGAAATAATGATTCTTAAAGTATGTAACTAAAAAAAACCTATTTTTTAAATTAAAAAACAAATAAAATATTGAGGGCATACATTGACTCGTGGCCACGTATAAGTGATATTATCACTTTATTAAATCAGGGGGATACAGATAAGGAACAAATATGAAAATAAGAATCAATTGAATCAAAACAATATTGTAAATAGAAAAATTAAAATAATGAACATGGTTAAAACAAAGTGACAGACATTTCGAAAAAGAAAATAAGTAGAGTAACGGGATAGAAAATTAATCAAAAAACAAAATAACTTACGATGAAAATTTAAAAAGGATAAAGGAGAAAGACGAAAACGGAAGTAAAAGAGGATTGAGCAAGGTTAAAAAACTATATCGAAAAAGAAAACTAAAATTCATAAAATTATTTTTATGCAAATGGGAAGTGATGGAATAGAGAAAACATGGTATAAATAATAATACATAGTGAGAATATTTAAAAGTTGATGTGTGAAATTAGTTTACTGTTTTATAATTTAGTCGATTATAATTCATAATTCAATGAAGAGTTTTTGTTATATAAATTTTGGATACGCCAATGGGTTTCAATACACATGTAAGGAAAAAATTGTCTGAGCACCAAGTTCTACCATCTCCAATTTCTTCCCTTACATTTCTTTGTATCGTATGGACTGTTCGAATCTTACCCGAACGACAGCCAAATATGAGCCAAAAAGCCACAATCGAGAAGTTTACCATTTTTTTTATAAATGAAACTGAAAATTAAAGCAAAACTGAACAAAAGTATGAAAGTGAAATTATGATATCTCAAAATCTAACAGAGTTATAACATTTTAAAGAGTTCTTGCTCTCTCTCCTTGACAATTTTTTGGGATAAAACCACTCCTTGTTGACGGCTTGATTGTTTTTAGTTGCCCATCATATCTATCACACTGTTCTTGCTACACGGTATTAAATTTTTGTTTTACAGATTTCTTCTACCAGTGGTAGCATCTTTGGCAGCAGAATCTGTCAATTCATTTCCCGTACAGTGTATATGGCTAGGGACCCACATGACTGTTGCTGTTTTATTTAAGGACTAAAGATATTGATTGCCAATACATTCGGAGAGAAGATATTTTGCAAGGATTTTATTGCACTCAAAGAATCTGTACCAATTAGGCATGTTGAATTATCTTGAAGAGAGAAATATAACATAGCTTGCCATATCGCATAAAGCTCCGCTGCAAAAATGCTGCACATGGGGTTTAGTGTCCAGGGTTATTCTCTACTACAAAGACGGCGCCATTTCCTGATCGGTATCCATCAGTCTAAATAGTTAGATATTCAGAATATTTTTGAATTTGCTCCAGGAAAAGAGTCCGGTATGATAATGGTGCGGTGTCTTCTTTTTTCCATTTTCTCAAGGAAAGGTTCATATTTTTGGTCTTCCTTGACCAGGGCAGCGTATTTTGGTCGCAATTTTCTTTGAACATAGTATTTTCTATTGAAAGTGATTATTTTGAAGCTGTCTCTAGATGTCGAATATTTATCGGTTTCGTTGAAGTTGGCCTATGTGAGTAGGTGTTTTCCATATTTGTATGTGTATTTCAAGATGGCGGCTGACCCTCGTGCCCCACGCATTTACTTTCAAGCGACACCTCTGAATATGTTCGAACAATAAAATCTTTTCTGTAGAATATTGCAGAAAAAAGTACTAGCTATTGGACTATATTACTTTCCCGACCCACCTCCTAGAAGGGAAAGTAAAAAAAAATTCGAGATAAAAACGGAAATATCCATTTTTGGGTCCCCTGAGACGATTAAGACGATTTCTAGATGGAAGTCTGTCTATCTCTCTGTCTGTCTGTGTGTATTCTTCCACGATAGAGGCCACACGTTTAATCCAAATGAACTGAAATTTGGTATAGGAGTTTGGGTTACCCATCGGAAGAACCCATTAGTTTTTATACGATATCTATCCAGAATAGTCAAAATTATTTCTCCAACTGTCACCTGTCAAAAATAAAAAAATGTCAAAAAAAAATTTAGAATTAAATACCTGAAAAAGTATTAATCCGATTGAGCTGAAATTTGGTATATGGGTTTGGGTTACTCGTCGAAAGAACTCATTAGTTTTTGTATGACATCTGTCACTATCAAGAATTCGACTTGCAATATGTCATTTGAAAGCCCTTGAAAAACTCTATACAGAACAGTCAAAATTATTTATCCAATTGTAACCTGTCAAAAATAAAAAATGTGAAAATTTGAAACTTTAACATTAAATATCTGAAAAAGTATTCGTCGATACTTGTCGGGAAAGTTTTGGGGCGACACAACCGATTTTTTTCTTGTGTAACAGGTAATAAATTACGATGATAGAAATAAAATGAAAGTATAGTCAGACATGCGTCAATCGTGTCGTGGTATAGAATAAAGAGTTTGATTTAGAGTACGGCGCTTTGGCTATACGGATATGTGACGTCACAAGCACCACAATACTCATAATAAAAAACTTTAATATTATATTTCTCGGTATTTATTGACCGATTTAAAAATTTTTTTTAACCGACTTATTAGTTTTTGCCTATATTTTAGTTAAATGTGAAAACATATTTTATTGTCATTACCATGAAACTTCTTTATTAATCTGTCATAAAGTTGGGGATTAATGGAGAGAAACACAATCGATTTTGTTAATTTGTACATATATATTTATATTATAAATTAATTTTAATTTTATGAAACATAATGTAAAACTTTTATTGACAATAAAACAAAGGTAAAATGAAAAATATGGGAAACAGTTATTGTTTGTAGTAGAATAGAAATGAATAAAGAAATTGGAGATGACAGAAAGTAATTGGTCGTGTTAGTGCCACAGTGGAAAGTTAACGATTTTGTCGATCGCGGTTTGTTGACGGTGGTAATTTTTTAACGTAGAAATATAAGGTGTAGAATAAAATTGATATCAGGAATAGAAAAATTTCAAATTGATAACACTAATGAATTTTTATATTATTATCCGTATAGATATATTTTTTGTTTTATTGGCTTCAAAAGTAGATAAAATAATCGAAATCAATAGAGAAAAACATGCTCATTGAACTCAAATTATAAACATGTTTAATACATTATTATAGTTAAGTATTGGATAAATTTCACTGAAAAATTATCCAGAATCTACAATTCTAGCCATGTGTTCTTAAAATTAAATTAATATAATACATATTTAATAACGTATCTTTATAATTTTGCAACATTGTTTCTAAATACAATATCTAAAAATAGATTTATATCTATTATTATTTGAGGCACTTTGTATTCGTTATTCTATTTTCTATCCCTGTCTCGCTTCCCTAGAAACGCAAACAGATTCATCATAAAGTAAAATTTATCTGAAATAATATAAACCGTGTCAATTTTTATTCCTATGTGTCTTATCTCTCTTTAATCAGCTTTCTCAAAGTAAGAGTAACAAAATCAACTATATTGTTTCTAGTTCACTCTTGAAATGTCAAAAAGGCCGTTGGAATTTCATTATGTCGTGCTTTTGGTGTAAAATCACTTTTTCGTGCTAATTTGTTCCCGCATTAATTAGCCTTTCAGATCTCGCAGAGGTTAGTCGATTACAACAAAAAAGTTATTCGTTAAACTGATATTTTCAAAAATTCATAACTTTTTTTTGGTAAGAGACCGGCAAGTTTTTTTTACACTTTAGTGCTCACTCACTTCTACTTATTCTACAAAAAAAAATCTGAGATGTTACCCTAAACTAGATTTTTTGCCATTAATATTAATAATATTAAATCCAATAAGTTATCCATATCTCAAATGTGGTCAAATATTAATCATAAATGAAAACCCAAAATCATGTACCACAATAACATTTATTTAAAAAAAAATTCTTAAATTCAACTAGTTTCGGTTAAATAACCATCTTTAGGCTAAGAAATTAATAGGAATTAAATATTAAATAAAATTACCATATTTTAAAAAGATATGCCGCTACTAAGTAAAGCGGGGAGGTAGGATAATAATGAGGAGAGAAAGGGGGTACATGAAAAATAAAAAGTAAACCCAGGTGGGTAAAAAAACACTAATTAAGATAAATTGTATTAGAATATAAATTTAAATAAAGGAAGGGTTGTGAACCTAGTCACAGTGAGACGACTTTTTGGACGTTCAGAAAAAGCCGGAACAAAGGTAAGACAGGAGGGTTCCTCCTTTACTGGAGGTTTTACTGGAGGTTTTCCTTCCTGAAACCCTCCTGTCTTACCTTTGTTCCGGCTTTTTCTGAACGCCCAAAAAAGGCGTGTCACTGTGACTAGGTTCACAACCCTTCCTTTACTTAAATTTATATTCTAATACAATTTATCTTAATTAGTGTTTTTTTACCCACCTGGGTTTAATTTTTATTTTTCATGTACCCCCTTTCTCTTCTCATTATTATCCTACCTCCCTCCTTTACTTAGTAGCGGCACACTTTTTTAAAATATGCTAATTTTATTTAACATTTAATTCCTAATTTCGTGGCCTGAAGATAGTTATTTAACCGAAACTAGTTGCCTTTAAGAAAAATTTTTTTAATAAATGTTATTGTGGTACATGATTTTGGGTTTTCATTTATTATTAATAAAATTGTATTTTTTTTGTTACTAAATTTTATAAATTTATACTACAGTATCCCAGCCCGGATTGATAACCTTAGACAGAACATCTGTTCTACAACATATCAATATATCCCGTAAAGAATGGTATTTTATTTGCGGATTAAAATAATAATTTTTTGTTTAATAATAATATATTATTTACTTATGAGATACAGGGTGTTAAAATTTGAAATTTTTGCCTAAAAAATAGAACGGACTTTTTTAAAATTTATTACCCATTACGTTAAAAACAATTTTCTCACTGTTGGCCAAATAAAAATTCAGGCATAATTCATTTTCCTTTTTTTTCCATTATCTCAAAGGTTATTTTTATTTCCCATCTCTACTTTTTATCAAAATATTAATTCAACAATTAAGACTTAAAAAATTGAAAGCTTTTAGCACTGCTCGCACCTTCCAGCAGTAAAATTTAGTTGAATTTGTCTTTGTCCAAAAAAATCATGCCGAAAGAGTTGACTAGTTTTCTATTTTTAACAATTCTTAAGTTAAATGAAAATCCCAATCTCATCGTTTCTTATTCGCCTAAATATGGCCCGCTTGTTATGTGTAACCGGTTTATTTGTCGTAGCAGTGTAATAGCAAAGATATACGTAATCCAACAAGACCTTCGTACGCTTTGCATATTGGGATTTACTAGAGGATGTTCTATTAGCGGAAGCCACTAAGAGCAAATATTGAATTCTGGATTAATCCCATCGAATGTTTGTTTGGGGCTGGCCTAAACTTTACAACCTAACTACGTAAATTGGAGTTGGTTTGTTTTCACGAATAAGAAATGCCTAAGTCTGTTTGCTTTTCTCGTTTGTAATGATTCTGATATATTCATCCACGAAAGTGATTTAACACTGGGTGCAAATTAGATCCTTTACCAATCAAATCCTAAAATATTTTCAGAGGCCCGCCAACACACTACGTATGTAAACTTATAATATACATTTAAAATCATTTATAAAAAAAATATTTTAGATATTTCCTTATAATTTTTTCTATCTTACCTTGGCCGGTTCGGTCGCCAACAGTTGCTGCAACTGACTTTTTCCAGTATTTCCTCCGGTGGTGGTACCATTCGTTCCAGCGTCGCTAACCGATGTCGTCGTCGAATTTGTTGTCGAAGACGGAGGCGGCGCGTATTGAATGCAGCTTTCTAGTTTTCCCCCGTGCGGCGACGCTGCGTCTCCAGAGGCGGCACCTTGAGCCGGCGATAGAGTAGTCGTCGTCGTATTGACGGTCGTAGCTGGCGAGCTGTGGTGGTTTTCCGTATGCCTTCTCAAAGATCTGGCGTCGCAATAGCTTTTGCCACATCCTTCCGCTTTACACTCGTATGGTTTTTTATTGCGATGGGTTAGCATGTGTCCATTGCTGCGACAAAAGGCGTTATTATTGTTCCTCAGCTTACCATAACATATTTTGCAGATTCTTTGTATAAAAAAAAATTAGTACTAAATGATGTGAGTGCTAACCAACTAATTCAATTCTTTATTAATAGTCTATATACAAAGAGCTGCTGCAGATGATACCAGACAATTATTTGGCGTGTTTAATATATGGTAAAATAGATGCACTTAAATTTAGTAACTGTTATCGGTATTACAAACGACAGTACCGTAACGGTTTTTTGGGCTGCAAGCGCTCTGTGCGTACAGGCTCTTAGTTGGTGTAACATTTTAAAAACGAACAAATACTAGTACAAATTTAATTGGGGTTGAAAAATTTCTATGGCAACGAAAAAACTATAGTTTTTATTTAAGTTTAATTGTATTTTTTAAACTTTTTAAGTACTACCAGATATAGTTAACATAGAGTGAAGAACAAAGATAAAACAAATTTACAATCGCCAATAATTTGCATTCAAATCGTAAATTGGTCTTGGTTTCCTTCATATTATAGGGAAAATGTGAAGATTTTTTTGCGTGATATATTAAAGTATATAAAATATTTTAAAACAAAGTGACAATAATATAAATTGAGATGTAATACTCACAGGTGGTCTTGACGTTTAAATGCCTTTCCGCACATGCTGCAAACATATTTTCTTTCGTCGCTGTGAGTCAGTTTGTGCTTTGCCAAGGCAGAGGCGTTTCCAAATACTTTGGCACAGACCTGCAACAATTATCTCATCTTACAAATCTGTTTGTGTTCATATTAAATATAATAATAATGGTATGTATATAGTACATTATTATCCTATAATTATTAAAAAAAAGAAAAAGGATATACTGGCTACAATTGTTAAATATTTGTTTATATATTTTGAAATAAATATCAATTATTCTGTTTTATTTTTAGAACTAATATTAATTTTATCGTGTTAAAATATCTTGTATTAGATTTAAATTTCAAATTGAAATTTATTGGTATTAATATACGTGAGGAAAATTAGGTGTAGATATAGTAACGGTAAACCATGTCAGACCAGGAAGAAGTGACACAAAAGAAAACAAACGCACAAATATTTAGTAGATAAGTAATTAATTGTTTATAACTAAAAAGTTATTATACACATTTTTTTTAAATAACAAATCTTTATTGCCCAATTTCATATAAAAATAACAAAAATTATTTAATTCTTTGTGTACATTTCATCTTTCAAATAGTAACCGATCAAAGAGGTGATTTTAAATAGTGCTGCAACTAATCTAAAATTTATACAATAAATTATAATATTTTTAAATTTTTTACATGAAATTAGACGATAAAAAGTATCAGAAAATGTTGTCTGTGACCAAATACATCAATAAGGAGGCTGTTACATTTTTCTTTCCCTGTCCTGTATAAAACGTTCTATTTTAAATATCCAATTGATATTTAATTTTTTGCCTTGAGTTGACTATAAATTTTTTGCCCGCGACAATCTCCTATCGATAAAAATTTTATCATTTTACCTTAACTAACTGTTTAGTTTCTATTTGTGCTCCCAATGTATGTTGTAAATTTAATTTAATTTAAACATTCCTTTAATAATTTCTAGGTAAAATTATTTATTTGCTAATGTTTTTCTGTGCAAGAGGGCTCTACAAGAAATGTCGTTTAATTCTTACTGTCAGTAGATAGAACGTCCATTAACTTTAAAGATTCAGTAAGCAAAGGCGATGACGTTTAAAATAAAACTTTACAAGTTGATTTCTTGTATAATTGTCACAATCTAAACGCGTCATTGTCATTAGTTTCAGAACCGTTAAAGTTAACGAACCTTCTATCTACTGACAATTAGTCATACAGAATACTGTTCACATAACTTCTAGATGGAGTGCTCAAAAAATTTCGCGTTATGCGGCATTGCCATGTTTAAATTTCATACGATTAGAAATTGTTTTTCTCTGCGTTACTGCCTAATAGTGTCGTTTTTGTTTACACCCTAAAAAGTACGTTCCTATTTAAAAAGTATAAATTAAGAAAGTTTTTAATAAATAATTGGAGTGCTGCCACGATCTTTAGAGGTACAAAGGGGTTTTATAGGTTAATTATTATGTTTCTTTTATTACATTTTATTTGCAAAGAGTAACATCAAGATATTTCAAATCTGACTTCAGATTCTAGTTTAGGACGAAAAAGTATGCCACGTTCCCAAGATGAAATCATAGCTTTTAAACGATAATATATTCAAATAAGCATCTATTGATTAGTCGTACATTATATATTCCAAATCAGGAGTTTGTACGGTACATGCTAGACTAGCATTCTTAAATATTTTTACTTTCCTCAAATTATAGTTCGTGCAGATAAATTGGTATCGCTCAAAATTTCTCCTTAAAAATTTTGATTAATTATTACGTTTTGAAGGTGGAGGTTAAATTTTTTAATGAAAGTGCAAATAAATAACATCGAACCGGCAACGTCGAATACTCCGTTGACTAAAAAAAAGTGGCATCTGTGTTTACGTATGCGAAGTATTTTAAAAAGTTCCTGTGTCTCAGCTAGAGGGCACTCCGCACACAAATAAATCTAGCCCGGGAATTTAAACTAGCTTTTATTCGATTTTTTTTAAACAAACTTTCAACAAGATTTATATAAATAGAAAGAAATAAATGATTTAGAAATTATTTCAAATTTTATTATTTTTTTTTTGCTAAATCCGTAAATTCCAAAATTTTGAAAACATTTATGTATGTTTATTTTAGTGAAAAAAATAATTTCACAAAAGATATTTGATATCGGTACTTTTCTAGCTTTAAACTTGGGAAAAAGTGTTTTTATTGATTTTCTCGAAAACCACATTTTTTTCCTCCTATAGTTATTCTTACGTAAGGAGCATGAAATTACACTGGAAATTTTTTGACTGGTTATAGTAAAATGACATTTACAGTCTGTTGTAGTTACTATGTAACGAAGCTAGTTACTATTTTTGAGAAAATCATAAAACGTTGTTTTATTTATTTAAATATAATAATGGATTTTCATCAAGTAAAAGCCGACACAGTTAAAAATTTACATTTAATTTCAGATTATTCTATAAGTTAATAAGTAAAAATCATTTATTACCATATAATATGTACTTGAACATTCAAAATTTACAAAACAACTTTTCGTGTATATTATAAGACTTCTCATCGCAAAATTCTAGAAACTTCTTCCCAATGCTCGTCTTTAATTTTTTTAGTAATATCTGGGACCAAATGTTGAATTTCTTTTCTAATTACGTCCTGGTTTTCTCTCCCGAAACGAGACATTTTCTTTAAAACACTATAATATTATTTGAATTAACATACAAAGCCTACTATTTAAATTTCAAAACCATCAAAAACCGTCATTATTCTAGTATTTTTTTAATAATATTTCGACGTGTTTTCTTACCGAATACCACTCTAGCTTCAATTAAAAAAAGAAAATTTTGTCAAGAATACGAATATTTAGAAAATTGTCTTTCATCTTTGACTGACAAAATATTCGTGTTCTCCAAAAAATGTCCAGTAATAATTGGAGCTGTAGTGGTATTACTAGTGAAAATATCATATATATCACATATATTCATGATTTTTTTTTGTAATTTTTGAATTTATATTTAATTTTTCCAACTTAAACCTTAATTAAAACATGATAGTTTTTTAAATCTAAAATTGATGCATTACTGTCTTTTTTCCTTATTGTTATAATTTTATACATACTAATTATGGAATTTTGAGCTCTTTTTCAATTAAATAAAGAAAGGAATTTATTTTTTGTCTATCAGCATTTTGTTAAATTATTACAGGTTCTCTCATGTAATTATTTTTTATAAATCTTGTTTTTTATTTTTTAGTATTTAAATTTTAACAGTTTAAAATTTTATAAAATGACTTTTTTACGTGGTCGGGTAGTTTTTAACTTGAACTGTTTGATTATACATCCAATTTTTTTAATTGTGGAAGTGAGTAAGTGAGAAATAAGACTTTTCGATTTACTAGACAAATGTTGGAGTTCAGAGTCCAGAGTCGGCTGAAGTGAACTTCCACACCACACGACTTCTATCAGCTTCAAGAGTTCAAGCCGAACTATTAGAAGAGAAAATGTAAACAAGTTAAGTTGGAAGATAAGACTCTTTGAAATTCAGAAAAAAAATATTTACGAGATTCATATTGCAGTTATATTATATTACCAAAGGTTTTTTCGGTATTTCCTTGTAACATAAAAAAATTGAACAACTGGCGCTTGTTAACTTTTTTCCTTTTTAATAACAAGTCAAGTTTGATGTATTTCAAAACTCATTGTGGTTATGAACTCTGATAATTTGAGCTAAATATTTTATGTAAAAAAAACTTCACAACAGGTGGTCATTGGTTTAAGTCTTCCAGGTTGAAGTCAAAGCAATAAATTATTCTCTAAGAGATAAGAGAATCGTTATTGGTACAGAAAACCATACAATCCACCTTGTAGAGTAGAAGTAGAGTCCAAACTAATATTACACTGCAAATTTTTTTTTTCAAGTCCTGGCAAAACAAAAAAAGGATAAGTGACGATACTCTATGTAGAAAATGCGAAGGAAAGATAAAACTTTTATACACATACTAAGTCACTGACGGAACTGAAATGGCACATGAATGTATATTCAGCCAACCAGCCAGCAACCAAAGCGCAAGAGAAAAAGAGAGGATGGTTTGAAACTTCGGTGACATTTTCAGAAGTAGTCAGTATATACACACTAACCAATTTTCATCAGGTACCGTATTTTTCAACGCCTTTCCGGAGCGCAGAGAGGACTTTTCCGGCAGTAACTCCCAACGGAAAAAACAGAACACCACGAAACTTGGGCGACATCTTCAAAAGTATTCAATATATACACTGACCAATTTCCAGCGCGTCCCGAATTTTACAACGCTTTGTTGGATCACAGAGAGAACTTTTCGGTGATAACTTCCAGCAGAAACAACATTTTTAGATTTGATCTGAGAAAAACCTCAGAAAACCTATTACATCAAATGATTACCGCAGTTATCAGCCATCTCGCCACGTTCCATCTTCTTGTCTCAAATTTTTGGCCGCGAAAGCGCTGAAAAATGCAGGACGTGCTGAAAATTGGACAGTATGAATGGTGACTACTTTTATAAGTTTCGAGGCGTACCGTTCATTGTACAAATTTTGAAAAATTTGTTATTGTTTTTGTAGTATTAAAAATATTAGAAAGGGGTCGGTAGGAACTACAAGAGACCAGAAGGTAAACATAAACGCAAATAAGACAAGACAGGAGCATAGCAGAGGTGTGAAAGCAACAGAAAAATAAGACAGGAGCGAGCATATGTGAAAGCTAAAGAAAGACAGCATGCACGCAGCAGTTGTGCAAGCTAAAGAAAGACAAGATAAGCGTAGCAGAGGTGAAAGCTAAAAAAAGGTATAACAGGAGCGTATTATATGTGACAGAAGCGCTGGAAAATGTGAAACGGGCTGAAAAGTGGTCAGTGTTTATATTGATTACTCTAGAAGATGTCACCCAAGTTTCGAAGCGTACCGTTTTTTCGCGCTGGAAGTTATCATCGGAAAAGTACTTTCTACGCTCCGGGAAAGCCTTTGAAAATGCGAGACGCGCTAAAAATCGGTCAGTGAGTACTGTGACTACTTTGAACGATGTCACTCAAGTTTAAAAGCGCCCCGTTGTTTCTTCTGGAAGTTGTCGCCAAAAAGTCCTCTCTGTGGCCCGGAAACGCTTTTTAAAATGCGGGACGCGCTAAAAATTACTTTTGAAAATGTAACTTAAGTTTCTTTTCTCCTATAGAATTTTTAGTACAAATCCCGATGCACGTCACAAGTGATGTCATTCTTTTATTATAGTACTACCAACTTATAAAAATTTCCCTAAATATGTAAAATAATCCGAAACCAACGAATATTCACGGGTATCCATGAACGCAGTTACACTACTGAAAACCGAAAAATGCAATTGTTATTAGTTTGACAATTTTAGAATGATCTCAATTATATTAGCTTATTCACATCTTATTCTTGATAATATAAAGCTTATAAAATATTATTATATGTGTAGTACTCAGAAAACCATATTTTTTTATTAAATAATTTTGACATTTTGTATGCCAATGAAACTAGTATTTAGAGAGAAGAAATGACATTTTAGTAATTGGTAAGCCTTGATGCGCTGTTGTCAATTGTAAATTGAAAATTTTCACCTATTAGTAATAACTGATTTAGGTTATGTCAACAAGTCGATTGAGTTTTCTCCATGTGTTCGTAATTTTATAATATTGTCTTTATTTTTTTGGTGCTTTGCCAGTTATACTCATAAAAAACTGTTTTTTTTTCAAAACAAACATAGTGCGAATAAGTTCATTATTGTCGTGTATTTGTATATACCAACAAAATGCAAAAAAAAACTAAAAAGTCGCTGTAAGGAGCTTGTATCTTCGTTAATACAGTACTTTGAACGGGAGCGATATAATAATAGACCACTTTTACCCTTAACTGCGCCCAGAGGTAAGTTAGAAAGATTATATAAATGTCTAGAAATATGAAATTGTTTTTTTGTCTGTTTTAGCGTGTTGCAGCAGCCCTAGATTTAAATATTTCTACTGTCAGTAGTATTTCGCAAGCAGTCAAGAATAATGAATTATTAAAACGCCACCCAAAAAACGTTCATGCAAAAAAACAGTCACTAACACAATAACATTGGATACGAGTGGAATACGAACAGTTATTTTCGTGCAACCGTACGCGAAGTGAGTACTTCGCGTTCTCCACAGCGGCCGCGAAATTCGATTTCGCAGCCGTTGCCCATGGTAACGGCCGAAAAAGCAAAGGTCACTTTCAAATTTCACATTTCTGCAAAACGAAACTAACAATGTTATTATTTTTAATTAAATACAGTATTAATTTCTAAATTAACAAATACAGACTTATTTTATTCAAGATACATATTAATTGTAATTATACAGTTTGTATTATTACTTGTATTTACTCTAGAAGTTGAAGCAACAAGATCCTGAAATATCACTATCAATGTCAGACATATTTGCGTTTTTTCAAGAACTGTCAAAATATTTTGTATATTCAAACACTGTCATTTCCATAGCAGCTGTGATTTTGTTAATGAAATTGAACTGTTGTTGATTTTAAAGTAATAATATATTTATTGGCAATGATCTAATTTCAAAATTATAACGATTGCACGAAAAATAGTGTGTATACCACGGCCGCTTGCGACCGAGGCAAGATAATCTTGAGGTAGCCAAAAAGTTAAAATTATGAAATTAGATCATTGCCAATAAATATATTATTGCTTTAAAACCAACAGCAGTTCAATTTCATTAACAAAATCACAGCTGCTATGGAAATGACAGTGTTTGAATATTCAAAATATTTTGACAGTTCTTGACAAAATGCAAATATGGCTGACATTGATAGTGATATTTCAGTATCTTGTTGCTTCAACTTCTAGAGTAAATACAAGTAATAATACAAACTGTACAATTACAATTAATATTTATCTTGAATAATATAAGTATGTATTTGTTAATTTAAAAATTAATACTGTGTTTAATAAAAAATAATAACATAGTTAGTTACCATGGGCAACGGCTGCGAAATTGAATTTCGCGGCCGCTGTGGAGAACGCGAAGTACTCACTTCGCGTACGATTGCACGAAAACGTTATTTATAACATGTATGATAGAAGTGAGTTCATTAACACATCTAAGTATCCCATAAAAGTTTATATTGTTATATACTAATATCGATACATATAGATACAAAAGAAATATCAAAAATGTCAAAATGTTACGTTTAAAATATAAGTGATGTTGGCATTATATGATAAAAAAACAGCAAGTAGAAATAAAATATATTCTTTTTTTCAGACACAAACTCCCAAAATATTTATAGTAGATAATTTAGCAGAACAATATGGACATAAAGTGTTACGTCTTCCTCCATACCAATGCGTTTTTATCCCTATAGAACTTATTTGGGAACTTTCCAAACAATATTATAATAAACATATTGGCAGAGATGGTAACAAAGAACAAGATTGTTTAAATATGTGGCCTGAAGCTCTTAGAACAATTACTCCCGAAGTATGGAAAAATTCTATTAAACATACAGAAAAAGAAATACAAAAATGGTACGAAAGAGAAAAAGTTTATGATAGAATGGAAATTAATTCCATTATAATTAATCCTAACAGCGATGACAGTGATTCAAGTGATTTCGATTTGAATTAGGAGAAAAGATTTATTTTTTGTAGGAATTACAAATATTAGTAGTTGAATTGTTTCTTTTAAGTAAAAATATGTGTTCTTTAAACAAAACATTGTTCTATTTTAATAAAAATAAACAGTTTGCTACCTTTTTTATATATTTCTTTTTTATTTATTTCAAAATAATTGAATATAATATATGCATTTAAAATAATAACAAAGCCAAACAACATAACCTTAAATTTTCGAAAATTCCTACGTTCATCCACTATTCTTACGAGCAGGCAACACTGCAGGGTCCTGACATCATAAATGATCTATGACGTGCATCGGGATTTGTATTAAAAATTCTATAGGAGTTATGCCCAGAAATGCTTCGTTTGCTGAATATACGTTCATAATGGCACGGAAAAATCGCGAAAGGCCCGTCAAGTATATTCTTAAACTTAAATGGGTCAAAAATTGACAAAAAACTGCCAGTATGAGTGGGTTTTAAAACCATAACTTGAATATGGACACTATTGTTTTGTAAGATTTAGTTGGTTATTTGGATTTTAAAAAATGGTGAAAGAACCACTCATTCGAATTGTTTTACTCAATAAGATTACATATTTCTCAAAATATGTTAATTTCATCGACTAACAAAATATATATTTTTAGAATATCATTAGACAAGTCCAATTAATGTATGGTATCTTCCAATACATCGTAGTCCTAAATTCCTGGATTGTTTGCATGATTAAATATAATGTTTAAATTGAGTCAGAAAATAGATCCGATATGCAACAACTTCAGGAAACTTTTAGTCAACATATGGCCATGTACTTCGATTGTCTCACATTTAATATTCCACTTTTCGAGCGATTTAACCTTATCACAGACTTTTAATTTTGTATTTAAAAATTACAAAAATTCATGTTTAAAAAAAATAAAAGGGGTGAATAAAAGTAAGAGGGAGGAATAATTTGGAAATTTTAAAATTGGATAATAATAAAGGGTTGTTCGTTTAACCAGACAACGGTAACATTCTGTTAATAATTTGAATTCCTGAAACACGGTATATAGTGTTTGGAAAAATGATTGTACGTACATACATGGAAAATCATGAATATAAAGTGATATTATTACCTTCAGCCATCCTATATCAATCAACGTTTTTGTGAAAAATATGAATCCAAACCAAACTATCTTTTCGCTGTTTTATTGTGTTTTATTAATGAGTACGCCTAGTATCCGCATGGAAATTATTAAAATGAAATCATACGCAAGAGAGAACGGCTGGAATGCTCAGTCTAGCATCTGGCCGTAGTGAAAGAAATTGGCTGCTCTATGGAAGAACACTATTGTTAGCGGGGGGTTTTACAACGTTATTAAATTGTTTGTTCTCGTTCGTGAGAAGCATTATTGCGGTAGTTCTGTACGAATATATTGCTTTTCTATTGTTTTGTTGACTGGCTTAGTTCTCGCCGGCTTGAGTTTTGCTTAAAAGGAAAAACGAAGCGTAGTTTTTTATCGGTATATGGAACAGTTAACTGCAGGTAGAGTGTTCCTATTTTCATTGCTGAGATTTTTAAATTAAATTGTCAGACCGAATCAACTGATTTCAACAGTAAACACGAAAAATTAAAACTATACGTAGTACCTGTCTAATATACCTTTAACTTTTGAACCTAAACGAAAAAAAGTGTAGCGCCATTAGGAAATTATTTTTAAATGGGAATATTATGCTATTTGAAAGTTGTTTTTACTTTGACTTCTGGTTTTTGATTTTCGATAAAAATCGATTCAATTTCATTTCATTGACAATACCACTCTATAGAGAGAAGTGTCCTCGAACTACTATTATGGACCTGCTGATGTACCAATTAGGGAAGATATACTTCTGGCAACATTTGCTGATGATACAGCAATATAGATCCTGAAATAGCTTCGGAAAAACTGTAAAATCATATAAACCAAATCCAAATATGGATAATCAATATAAAAACAGACAAATCTTACCAAAGGACCAGGCACACATCTTATGAAAAAATGACTGAATTTTTTTACAGCTGAAGTTATCCCAAGTAAACGTTTCCATTGGCCCAACTCGATCGGATGACGGGGCAAGAGTGAAATAACGCGACATTCGGCTATAACTTTTTATAATTTGAGAAGAATATGCTTCAAGAAATCCGAAGAAATGCAATATTATTGTTACAGGGTGATCATGATTACACGATACTGAGTTGATTTATTAAGTTTATTAATCACTTTTGAGATATGGATTTAAGTTCATTCTTGATGACTGCTCGGAATTAACGTTGATCGATTAGCACTTAACAATTGAGATTACAGAAAAATCCAATAGAATTTTTACAGGTTGGTAAACATAACATTTATTTTCAGAAAATACAAATGAATTCGCCTACGAGTTAATTTATTTATATTCTTTTATAGAGGCTCAATCATGGCATCATATCCTCAACGAAGAATACAATACGAAGCTTCACGAAGATACAAGAGTATAGAGAGCCAGCGTCCACTTTGTCTACCAAGCTTCCGCATGCGGCGCGTGTGCAAAAATTGTCTGAATTTGATAAATAAGAGACGTTTTGTTTTCAGAGGTTATAAACTGAAATTAATTAATTAACCTGTGTATTTAAATTTATTTTATGAAAAGAAGTCTTGACTGTCTAAATATAACCTGTGTATTTTAATTAATTTTATTAAAAGAAGTCTCGACTATCTAAATCTAGCCTGTGAATTAAAAAACAATGAAATAACCTCTATTTATTTCGTGAAAAAAAAAGATATCCTCAGGAATAAAATCCGGAACGTCTATATGTAATGCGCATACGTCATCATTAGACCACATCGTATCATAGTGACGAATAATGAAACGTTAGCTCTCTAGACTCTTCTCACGAAGATATGTCATCACAAAGGACATATTAATTACCATTCTTCATTGAGTGAAACGAGAAAAAAGGTAAAAGATAATTAAATATGATTAAGATCAAATTATATTATGGGTTCGTTTCACGAATAGAATTTGAAATAATAGAACTACCAACAAACATTGTAATTTTACTAAGTTTAAATAACAAATATATTCTAGATTGTCTTATTGACTTTTTAAAACATGAAGGAATCATTATCTAGAACATTATCGTCAAAGTTTAATTTCTGATCATTTTATATCTTAATATAAAAAAAATCTGTGACTAATAGACTACCCACAAAAAAAAAAGAATTTGAAATATATCAGAAGTAAAATATTAAATATAAAAATTTTGGAAGGAAGTCAGTTGATTTTTTAGTGTGATTAGAAACAATTGACAAAAAAACTGTGATATATTTCAAAATCCGTCCTTTCTTTTTTTTTGGGATAAGGAAATTAAACTCAAATGAAACGTTATATTTGTTTATTTTACGATAAATCACAGATTTTTCTTTTTTCTTCAATAAAATAAAACTTAGCTTCTTTAAGGTAGGTTGAGGGTCTTGTTGTTATAGATGTAAACTGTTCCGTCCTCAGTTGTCCAGAAAAAAACGACTTCTTGGACCTGGCAAACTTAACCGTCCAGAAGAAAAACAACCGTCTCTGACGTTAGAACCAGCAGGAAAAGACCAAAAAACCCCTATAATTAAAGGGGAGACAAGAAAGAAATCTTCAATAGAAAACACTGGCAATACAAAGATAATACAACGATATGCAAAGTCTATTTCTGATATTAAATAGATATTAAATAGATAAAATGGCCAGTTCTTAGCACGGGAAGGAAATTTATAATAAATGCCGATAGAAGGAGGTAGAACATATGACGCGGAGAAATAGGAAAGGGAAAATGAAGCGAACATGAAACTATAAAATATACGGAGTAGAGGAAGAATGAAAATATAGGGTGGCACAAGAAAACGTAACATTATTTGGAACACTGCATCTACAATTATAATATATTTTCATCGATTCATGTTCATTCTGATAGATCATCATCGATGGACTAAAGAAATCAACACAGTATCATAGGTGAATTCATTCGTATTCTCTGAAAAGATATAGTATGTTGATCACCCTGTAACATTCATCTTTATCGATCGTTATTAATGAACTTAATAAATCAATTGCGTTTTTCGGAATTTTAAGTTATGTTATGTATCAGTTATGACATCTGTGTAATGTATTTGAGTTAAGATTGAAGTCCCAATATCCTTGACAAACTATAACGCAAGATTTCGCCATTCCATTGTGCCATGAAAATTAAATTGTATGCAACCAGCATCACATCATCGTTCGTTCTGAATTTCAGATTCTGTCTGTCGAATCAGTTGAAAATGCGACGTTGTCGATTGTTATTGCGAAATAATTGGTATTTATCAAGTCTGCAGAAGTTTTTGGGGAAGGAAATTACGATTTTCTGTCTTAACTGAATGACCACGGCATTAATCAGATAATATTATAATAGCTATATTATTGTGTAAAGTTTGTCGTAGTTTCCCATTTCTGTGAAAATCATGTTGTATTTGTTGACACGAAGAGTCATTGAGATGATTGAAAAAGATGATAAGTTGTGGAATGAGATGATGCTTCCAGACTAAGTTGCTTTTACCGGGAAAGAATTCTTCAGGAATTGGTGAGAAGGAGAATTCCCAAATGACTTAAATACTATGATCCTCCATTAGCAAACAACAAAGAAGACAACAAGAAGAAAAAAAATGAAGTTCATTGATGAAACATTACATGCTCCTTAATTCCGTCACAAATTTTAAAGAAATCAATATCTTTTAGATAGTAAAATGCACAAAAAATAGACGAGGTATGACAGGAACAGGTTAAATTGTAATACATCCGTTTAGAACAACTTGAGCAAAGCCGATGTAATTATGACGACTGTGGCTGGCTTGCTTATACCCATTTTTATATTTCGACATATTCTGTGACCAGAATGGTCTTTAAATTAATAAAGATTGATTTGTATAATATCAAGAAGTTTTATTCTAATCCGTCCAACAATTTTCGGAAAAATTGGAGACACAAACATACATACCTACACGTAAGCAAGATGTTCTTTATGTCAATAAAAGCATTCAATGAAGTTACATTCGAAAACGGTCAGTAGTTTTGAAAAAAAACGTAGACATAATTAAAGCCATGTAAAAAAAGCTTCAATGCCGAAAACCCCTACACACCAATTTTGAATCGAGTCGAACAATAATCACAAAACTCATCGCCAGCTTGGAGCCACCATCTTGAATTTACGAATTCCAACAAATGATTCATAATCTCGTACTTCAAAAACAGCCACATACCAATTTTCAATCGAATCGGACAACTAAAAGTTGTTCAAATTTCAACTCAATATGTTAAATAATAAACAAAAAAAAAACGAATAATAAATTTTTACTTCAACGCATTGCATATCAGTAGAAGATAAAAGCAAAATATTAAAATTTTGAGGTCCCGAACTTATGGTTAAAATAATTATCATTCCTTTTGAAACACCATATATAATTGTTAGATTGTATCAAAATTGAGTTGCAAAAACAATGCCTCCTAAAATTAAACAAGTTATATGGAGAATTGACAACGCTTGGAATCAAAATGATGTGACGATATTCATTTATTACTACTTTGCCTTCAATGTTCATTCATATTTTAGGTTATATTAAAATCGCCCTCTTGCTGAAGTAGCTGAACTAAGTAGGCTAAAAATCGCAAACCCATATACAGTGTTTACTTTGTCATGATTATCTTGAAAATTAGATTATTTCTTTCCAACTTTTTTGGTTTTATGACTGACTTCTAATGTCAGGGATATCATTAGGTAATTCATAATCCTGGAATAAATTCCAGAATATAAAATTTGATAACCTTAAACTTGATGAGTTTCGAGATTTTTTTTCAGAATACTCATCTAGTTTTGGGAGATGCCAAGGGTCAAATGACATTCACTGATCATTCAACCATCTCTGTACCAAATTTCAACTTATGACAAGGCGAGTCGCTGATTACGGTTGAAAATTGTTCATTGCGACTCCCATCTTAAGGAGATATCGGAAAATTTACCGTATAATGCTATTTTCATTTTTACGTGAGCATGCGCAGTCTGCTCGACATTAAGATTAGCGTTAGCGTTAACGTTAGAGGGTGAGGTGCTAAAACTTTCTGTATTCTCTGTACTCTCAAAATTACACGAAATTTCATCCATTTTCACCGATTTTTGATCCATAAGATGTATGCCTAGAAGAACTGAATGTACTCAACTAACCCTAAATGATGCTAATATCCCTGTAAAAGACAATGTCACATACCTCGAACTACACCTGGACAACAAACTGACCTGGAAAGCACATATTAAAGGAAAAAGGCAACAAATAGTAGATCTGAAGAAATATACCTTGGATAATAAACCGTAAGTCAAAATTATGTTTAAGAAAGAAACTAAACACATATGAATGTACCCTACAACCAATTTGGGCATATGGTATGAAACTGTGGAGTTGTAGCTAGCCCTTTAATACCAAAATCCCTCATACTAAATAAGATGCTAAGGATGATCACAGCTGCACCAACAGGACTATCCATAGTGAGCTCAATACCCTTCATAAACCATATCATCAGTACCCAGTCGAACACATACAAAACTAAAATATCCTAAAAAAATATTATTTGTCAACCTACATTTATTTGCATGCGTGCAAACATATATCAACTGTGAGATACCAAATTTATTAATATAATTATATAATAATAAATTATTATTTTTGTAATTTTATTTGTACATATTAAAATCAAGTGATAAAATGAATGTTAATACTATTTTCAATGTGCGAGGATTTTTGTTATTGAAAAACGGAAAAATAACCGATGGAGAAATCGTAGATGGTTATGCAACTTAAATGTATTTCAGTCTCAGTTGATAGTTCAAAGGAATTTTCAGTTGATAATTTTCTTTATATTTGACTCATTGAATACTGGCACTGTAAAATTTCCGTTTAAATAATAACTAGTGTAACTGTGATATTCACCCATATTTATTTTTTTTTCTCCAATTAAAAACGAGCTACAAACTCACAAAAAGTAGTTAAATACAATAGCTCAATACCTTAGCAGCTAACTGTCAAATGGCCTAAGTTGTCAACGTACTGTTTTTCATTGGTCAGGAATAAAACTACATAAAATTTTCATCCTTACGGAAAAATATATTTCATAATTATTATTTCTTAATTTTTATTTTTTAACGTGCTTCGCTTGATAACTAATCGCTGAATGATAACGATCTGTCAAATTTTTAAATGCTTATTTCTGGTGTAAATGTACCTGCAAGGGCTTTTAAAGACACAGCGGGTGGTAGGCAACTACAATAACAGAAGAAGGATATATATATTTACTACCGTTTTTTAAATAAAATGGATATTGTAAGAACAAAACAATTATTTTTATGAAAAAAAAATTACCTGTAAATAGCGGATAAGAATTATGTTACCCACAGCTCAGTTTTTAAATAATATTACAAATGGGATATACACAAATATTACTACATTTATTCAACACAAAAATATTTCAAATTTATTTTTTCTTTGTGTATATAAAGTATTTATTCGCATTGTCAAAAAAAAAACAAAAAAATTAGTACAACTAATATTTTATCTCAAAATATTGTAACGAAGTTACTTTAATTACCGTGATAAATCAAATGTATTAATTATATCACGCACGGCACTGTACTAGAATTAACTTAAAATTATGGGAAAGGCAACCTTCCTTCGATAACCTCCAACGGATGGAGACACTTGCGTCCATGCTTAGTAGATGCCGAAACACGTCCTTACCATATAGTACGATTTAATCCGTTGTCATTAGTTGCAGTGGCAGTCCGAAGTCCGAGTTTCAGTTGCAGTCCTAGTAGCTGTGGTAGTCCGATTTCCAGTGATAGATCACACCACGCCAGCCTAGAAGACGTGCCTGTACCTACCTTCCGTCCGATACATCACCGATAAAGAACCGTATTGCATACCTCTTCTTAAAGCAATTAATGGAACTTAGTTCCTTAGGCTTGCGGTGGGATTTAATAATTAGAAATTGCAGCCCAACGAAAATAGAGATGTTGAAAGGCAACTATTCGTTCTTTAGTAACGATTATTAATTTAAAATGTAAATATTTACTTTGATCACTATGGTTACTTTTGCATGGTCGGTAGAATCGTAGATTGGATCGACTGGATGAATATTGAATACGACTCCGAAAGAATTGCAATTTTATAATGGTAAATAGAGAAAAATAGGGAAAAAAGGGGGAAATAGATACAAATGTGTGGAAATAGATACAAATAGGAGGAAATGGATACAAATGGGGGAACATAGATATAAATGGGGGGAAATAGATATAAATAGGGGAAAACAAACTTTTTTTTGATTTATTGAATTTTATTTTAACATTTTGTAGCTAAAACCCAGTACTCAACCCAGTATGACAAATAAAGTCCGATTTTCTGGCCGCTAACCACTTGTCGATGCCATAACGACCCCTGGATCAAAGATTAGGTGAAATAAAATGAGACAGTCAGACGAAGAAAATAGAAAATGAAAGAGAAAGATGAGTTTATCAGTGTTATTCCAAATCTCGAACCAATGACATAGATAAAACTGGATGAAATAATTTCACAAAATGTAAAAACAGGTGTTACTTGTTTTGTTCGCACGAAAGGAGTATTGAATAAACAGTTTTAAGTGTACGCCTATATTTCAGTCAAAGATTGGTACTTGTTATTCGGTCAACAGTATAATAAATATATTTCTGTTGCGATGACAGCAACATTAGAATGGTCGACTTAAAGTAATGTCAATCCTTTTCGGGGATATATAAGAGAATCTGATCTTATTTTTAAAACAAGAGTTTTATAATTTGGTGTAGACAAAACTGGTGCTGCTCTTATATCATAAATAGCAGTCAAGGTCAATGAGGCGGGTGTTTTTACATAGTTTAATGTAAGTGTCCGATCTTATTAAATTACTGGTCTGTCTAGAGTATATTTTTCTCCGTTGACGCTGCCCTGTCAAGTCACCTTCATACTTACTATAAACGGAAGGTGTCGCCCAAGGTAATCCGAAACCTGGACCAAGACACCAAAAGATCGCTTGACGACGCAAAGAGCATTACAGTATTACGAACAAACAAAGGTCGCTTGTATTTGTTGGTTCTATTAACAAACCGAATAAAAAGTTTCATGTATCAGTTAATGAATGGAAATTATACAAATCAAACAATAAAATGGTAAATAAAAATTTACCTGGCATTGTTGAGGACCCTGCCGGTTCGGTGAAGTAGGCTTAGGTCTGGAACGTTTACTGGACCCTTTCACGCATTCCGATGAACCGATTGGTTTCTTGTCGTCTGCTGTTGTTGTTGAAACTGCAAAAAATGGACGCAGAGTTAATACGATCATTATTTTAAAAATAAATAATTTTTATTTGTAATTTTATTTTTCTCATTTTGTACAGTACTAAAAAATGTATACCTGTATTATAATACATCATTCAGGCAGACACCTTTAGTTAAATAAAAAAAATTGCTGAAAAACTAAATAACATTTTAATGGCTTATTTTAACGTTTTTTATATATGGACTGAAACAAAAAGCGAAATATAACAACACGATTATATATAAAAACTATTTTAATTAAATTAATTTCGAAAAACGGAAATTCACTCTAATATTTAATCTACTATACAATACAGATATAACAGGAATTAGCAGAATATTTCAATAATTATATTTGCTTTTGTGAAATTTTCAATATTGACATTTCATTTGGTAGGCCATCAGTTCGAATCGATCTGAAGCACTGATTTGAATAAATATGTTTATTTTTATAAAATAAACTTAATTATTTTATGATATATTTCAATAAAAACTAAATATATTGTATGTCATACTAGTTCAATATTATGTTTTTATTGCTACATAAAGATGTACTTTATGCCCGTGCGGGCCATATAGAGACTTTATGGCCCGGGCGGGTATAAAGTGCATTTTACAGCCCGCAAAGTGCACTTTATGGCCAGCGATTTTTTAAAATATTCACATTGTGTATGCAATATTAAACTAGTATGATATAAAAGTTTGTAAAGATCTATTTGTAACCTTGGTACATAAATAACTATTTTCTACGGCTATAATACAAAACTGCTCTTTCTTAACTGTTCTTGATAAATCAATGACGTACATTGTATGTCTCCAATTTCATTTCCGTATCTGATAACACAATAATTCATTGTGTAATTATTTCAATAAATCAGGTCTTTCATGGAATGTCAATTTCAAGTAATGACAGTTCTATTTTCGTATATTTATATAGCTAAACGTTTAAAATCTTGTGTTTATTTTATATTAAATTAATTAATTCTTAAATTTTCAGTTCAAATTCGTTCTTCTTCGTATCGCTTCTCCCTGGACTTATATTGTTTACGAGAATTATACGACATATAAAAATGTGTTGAAGCTGTATCTGGTGAAAACCAAATTTATAAAAATAAAATATCTACATTTTTTATCACAATATGGAAACGCATAATTATGAATTCAACAAAGTCTACTTTATTGTTTTTAATAACTATAATATATCAACCATAATTGTATATGGTTGACAACTATAGAACAAAGTACACGTGGGTAGTGGAGATGACAGAGATAGAATATCTCTTTTTGTAATCCGTTTGAAGCTTTTTCGATTCAATAATCCTTCAAACATAATCATACATGAAAAATTGCGTAGATAGGAACAAAAGACAAACAATAGTTATGAAATATGTCGTTCGATTTTAGCTTTTATCGCGAGACAACCGAACAAATGGGCAGACGTCTCTCGGTTAATGAACAGATGAATTTGCGGCCGCATTCACTGCTTTGTCGTATATTGTATGTGTGTACGGACGGTCCAGGCCTTCTGTACAGTTAGTAATTAAATTTGAAAGCCAATGTGTTCTGATCAGGATTCCCAACGACTTCCAACGGCTATGGAACTTTTGTTGGTCGTGCTTTGATTGATACGTCGGACACGGTAAAAGCTCGTTTCAACCAAGAATCCTTTCGAGATAGGAAAAGGACTTTTTTTAAAAATGCTGTACATTTACCAGCGATCCCATTTATAAATTGAATAGAACGTATATACGAGGGTTGCAATCGAGAGATGTAAAAACACAGCTCCTGGAAAAGACAACTTCACATACATAATGATAAGAGACTATCTACTCGAATCGGCAGAAAAAAATCTATTAAACCTTTACAGTAATTGAAGGCTTCACAGTACTACTTGCTTTGAGAACACCGAAGATGTAATTACCCTATTGCCAAAACTTAATAAAGACTATACTCCTGCTACATCCCACAGATCTATTTCTCTATTTTCAACTTTAACAAAGACATTAGAATGAATTCGATCATCTAAATATGGATATAGTAATAGTAATAGTTAATAGAAATTTATTCACCAATAAAATACAATAATTAAATAAATCTGTATCATCATGAATTATTTATTTAGCTAGAAAATAAAAGTGAAAGGCTCACAATAGGGTAAATCCTGAGCATGGGTTGAAGATTTCATTTTTATTTTCGTGCTGAAATAATAATAGTAATTTACAGATAATGAAATAAAATAATAAGCACAATAAAATATTACATAAAATAGATGTTTCATATGGGATAAGTACTACGAGATCTTCCTAATATAAGGCAGTTCAATGATCTTTAGTACTATAATTCTTTTAATTTTCTATTTGTCAAACTCTATATCCATTGATTTATTTTCTTTTTAATTAGGCTATAAGAGCTAATTCTTTTACTATCAGAAAAAAGATTATTTTACAATGAATATAACCTCACGTTTTTTCTGTATTAACAGTTAGAATTGATCAAATAAAACCCATTGAGTTTAATTATCTGCCGCAATTTGAGCTAGATTTTTAAAAAAATTAATTTAAAATTTCAAATTTCTAATTATTTGAATATGCCGCCATTACGATCGTGACGTCACCTATGTGCAATAAAGTTACCGTCAAGCCATTAACTCCAAATGGGTAAAGAAGAGAATACGAATGATTAACAGCTGTTAAATCTCACTTATACAGTCAAAGATGGAGAAAACCATTATATGATAATTGGATAAACATAAAAACTTAGACCTATCCACTGGGAATTCGCATTCAAAATCGAGAGAGATAAATAGATATTAGATTCCGCTGTTAGATAAAGAAAACGAATGTTTTAACGAGATCAGGTAATAATTTGCTGTTTGGTACATAAGTGCTGGACACAAGCCTTCCTGATTAAGTGAAAGGTCGCGTCCGCGTCTGCTTACTGCATATTTCACTGTCACTATTGTAGTTTGTACTCTGTAGAGCTGATTAATGTTGATAATTTTCCGTGTTTATTTGTATTTGTAAAGATACGTAAACAAAGGTAAAAGTAAACACAATTAAAAACACATTGACCAAACGACACTTAATAAGCAAACGTCATCTATATTTAAAAGCGTCAATTTTATTTAGAGAAACTGGCCCACGTCAATATTATGCTGCAGCTATTGCACATAAGTAACGTAGGTGCACTACAAGTTGCATAGATGCAGTAATTTTTTAATATCAATTTTTTCATGTTAAATTAAAGAAAAACAACAGAAAAAACGATTTTTTCATAAAAATAAATTCATTTTATTCTCAAAAAATGCAAAAAAAGATGGACTAATATTTCAAGTTGAACTCTCCATTGGGGACCCAAAAAAGTAAAACATTTTTGGCCAATCGTTTTTTCCGTTTTTGGTATACTACAAACTCGGTATAAGAGTTATACTACGAATAAAAGTATAGCCGTTTATGTACCTTAACCATAGAATAAGCTTTATCCGAGGTTTCTAAAAGCGGCCCTTACAGTATTTTTACCTTTATGCTGGTTTAGTAATAGTTTTGGCATACAACTGGTATATATTAAAAATTTGCCTCTTATTATAAAGTATTTCACTGGGGTAAGTTCTTGGTTTTTTAAACATGTTTTTCGAGATACATTTTTTAATGTTTTTCACTTGTTCGATAAGTGTTATTCCTGCGAATCCCCGGGTGGCAATTAATCCATAGTATAAGTGAGATTCCACTAGAGTATAGTATAATATCTTCAGGTAATTAATATTTAATAAATTTGATAAATTTTTAAATTTGTATACAACAGATTTTTTTACGAAATGTGCTCGATAATCCCACTTTTTAAATGGGAATCTATATAAATCCCAAGATATTTGATGTTAGAGACACATTCAATTTCATTCAATGTTGGCAAATTATTACCCTACGAGGAAGAGGGAATGAAGGATGTCTTCTCATAGTATTCTCATAGTACCTTATAAGTAAAAAAGTTACAGATTATTTGGTTCTGCGGTTTCTGCGTTATTTTTGAGTAATTCCCAATTGTTTCCTTATGACGGTATCATCGCTAAGGACTTATCCTGTGAGCTGTTGTTCAAAAAGATCGTTTATATATATATTAAATAACAAAGGTCCAAGGACAGTTCCCTGGGGAACACCACATTTAATGACTTAAAAGTCACTAAAAATATCGTTGATATTAAAGAATTGTTTTCTTTTTTCCAAATAGCTCTTGAGTAAATTGTATGCCGCTCCTCGAAAACCATAATTTTCCAGAGTTTCTAACAGTTTTGTATGGTCTACTGCTAGCTACTGGTCAAATGCTTTTACAAGATCGACAAAAATGTACAATGAAGGTTGTTTTTGGTCAATATATTCATTAATTAACTTTGCCAATCCTGCAATAGCATTCGAAGTTGAAGTTTGTTTCTAAAACCCGTATTGTTTATTTGAAAGGATTGTATCTATTTAGAAAAGAGGTCATACTTTTTTCAATAATTTTTTCAAATATTTATCCAATGCTTGAAATAATCGATATTGGTCAGTAATATATGACCTTAAGTGAATCAACTTTTTTATATATTGGCCATGATTCTTTAAGGCGATCTGGAAATGTACCATCATCAATTGAATTGATCTATATGTAAGAAAGGTCAGAGCCGGAGAAATTTCTTTACATAGGTCCTTAAGAATTTCAGATGTTAAATTGTCTATACCTGCTATTTATTATTTTTAATGAAAATATAATTTCAGTTACATTTTCGATCTTAGTGTTTGGTAAAAACATTGTGTTTTTGTTTTTCTTTTGAAAGATTTTTGATTTTTTAATGTTATTTAATTTTGCTGCCATTTTTTCCTCAACTGCGGTATAATGCTCACAAAAAATGTTTGCAAGGAGTTTTTATCTGTGTAATGTATTGTTTTATTAATTTTGTACTATACAGGGTGTTTTTTTTAAAGTTTCCACCCCCGATTTAGGCTTACCCAATAATTTTTGGCAAAAATATCGAGACACGTCGATTTTTGATTTGAGGGGGACAAAATTTTTGATAACAAACATCACTCTAACGTCAACCCCCTTCACCCCTCGCCCCTCAACTTTAAAATTTAAATAGGGAACATACCATGTGTGGCACATCAGGGAAAAGGTAATTCAATGCAGAATTCAAATCACTAAGTTTAATTTTTTTACTACCTCCCTGAACAGAAATACAGGGTGTTTTTTCCTACCCTCACTTTATTCTCGCACAATAATTTTTGAGAAAAATAGTGAGACACGTCGACTTTTGATTTAAAGGAAACGAAATTTTTGACAAAATTTGTCGCTCTACCTTAACCCCCTTCACCCCCACCCCGTAACATGAAAATTTGAATGGGCGATACACCATGTGTGGCACATCAGAGGAAAGGTAATTCAATGCAGAATTCAAATCATACCATTTGTCCACTGCTAGGACAAAAAAACATTACATAATTTGTATCAATAATGTTATCAGTTTATTGTTAGGTATTTAAAAGAAGGTAAAAATAAAAAAAAAATACAGCAATTGCTCAAAATGTTGTCCATCGTGTGCTAAACAAAAGTCAAGTCTGTCTTGGAATTCTTGTCTAACATTTTGAAAAATTTCCCTAGTAATGGATTGACATTCTCTTACAATTCGTACCCGAAGGTCATCAATAGATGTAGGTTTAGTTTTGTAAATTACTGACTTTAGGTGACCCCAAATAATTTCCCGAATTCAATACAAAGCAATTCGTATTTGTATTGGTGCAATGAAATCTTTACCACGTCATACAATGCTACCTGAAGCACAAACAAGCTATCCATCAGACGAGAATATCTAAAAAATAAATATCTGATTAAAATGATTAAAATAATCTCAATAAACTAGATTAGCTTACAGAGCAACGTCTAACAAATAAATTCTGGAGATTTAAAAATAACCCTGCATTGGGGCGATTTTTCTACTGTAATATTTTTGTACTTTGGGTGCGCTTTCAATGGTTCGGACTCGACCTGGGCCTCTAATTAATTTATATCAAACACGACTAATAAAATATATTAATTTACATAACACAACATACAAAATTCAACTAGCTTTTGTCCGCCATTTCGGGTTATTAGAGAGGTTTACGACAATTGTTTGATGTATTTCAGTTAAAGGGAATCGCAAAACATCCTGCTATTTCAGAAAATTTACCGTATAACGATATTTTCATTTTTACGCGAGCATGCGTAGTCTGCTCGAAATAAGAATTAGCGTTACCGTTAACGTTAGCGGGTGAGGTGTTAAAACTCTCTACATTTATTTCGCTTGACCACTCGCAAGATAATCACCAAGGTTCGGTTTACACAGGGCCGGCCCCGTTACATTTTGTATAAAAAATTGTGCAGCAAACAGACTAGTCTTACGTTCATGTCATTTAAAATTTCGGCACTTCTTGGATACTACAGACATTCATACATGAATATGAACAAACTTTGGCTAGTAGCAAAATTATAATCACTGGTAGAATTCCGGCGAGTTTTCTATATGTTGAGAATTAGATTATTATTTTAGCGAATTCTTTTTTTCCAATTCGCAACGTGAAATTCTGTGAATGTAGACTATTCTTAACTGTTATTAATATTAAAAGATGTCATAAGTAGTAAATAAATATTTTTTTGTTAGAAACTATGACTCAATATCTGATCTAATCACATCACAAATGTCGAGCAAACATGATTTCTGGTATACTATGTTGTCATTCTTTCTCTTTATTTATAAATAACAAATTAAAAAAACCAAAAATTTTCACTAACTATTCAATTTGAGAAGATATTTTAGGAAACGCAGTCTCTAGCTATAGCTCTGTATTTTATAATTTTTTGTAGCTATCACAATTTTAAATATTAATAGACCATCTGGTAGTGAAATGCAAGGAATGCTGTTGGTCAGATATTTTGTTTACTTGTCAATCTTTCATTATTCCTGTTGTGTGTGTGTGTGTGTGTGTGTGTGTGCGCGCTGTTGGCATCGGATCTAGCCCATTTGCCACATACATTTTTTAAATTATTGTTACAGTATTATGTTTGTCATTATTCCTGTTAATTTTATATCTGTACAGAGTAACATTTGTTTAATACACTGGACATATGCTGTTACCTCATTAGAAAATAGGACAAAAATTCAGCCACTATTGGCATTTTTTTAAACTCAAACATTGTTTCAGATTTTTGGTAAGACATATTTAAAACGTTTATTATACGACTGTCTCTTAAGAACAAAAATTAAAACAAAATAAATAATTCGGGGCTATATGGTGTTATAGTTACAAAATCTTTTTACAAATTCATATTGTAATATAAAAGCCAAATTTCTCATAAATTTCAGTTTCAGTAGGGAGAAAATGTAAGTCGAATTTTGCCATTACAATCACAAAATTATTAGAATCTACATCAAAAAGCTTGTTTAGAGTTATAAGTTATAAGTAAAACACTGATTTGCGTTACACATTTACTTAATTTAATTGAACAGTTTTATGTTTATGATGCTTCAAGTTATTAGTTAGTGAAGTAATAGAATGTCTCTTCGCGCAAGACCAACACGACCTTGTCGACTCGTCGCTCTAAGACCAAATCAATAATTCCGGGCATGCGCCTGAAGTAGATGCATGATGTTTAACTTAGGGTGGAGCGGAGCAAATAGTTTACACACGAACATGGCCCCACGTTGGAAGAATGTCTTTCAAGAAGTCTTAGTCGCCTTCATCTATAGGAAGAACGCAGATCCGAGATAAGGAGCGCTTGATAATTCCGGTTTGTGTTTTTATGCTGGCTACTCTTGTAATACCATCACGACCTGGATGAAGGGACATCACTCTTCCAAGACGCCACAAAAGAGGAGGAATGCCATCTTCTTGGACAACGACTAGATCACCAACACTTAAGTTTTTCTGGTTTGTTTTCCACTTCTGCCTGCACTGTAGCTCAGATAGATAATCTCTGGACCAGCGGGACCAAAAGTCTTGTTGTAATTTTTGTAAAAATTGGAATCTTGATAAACGATTACAAGGTAAATGCTGAAGATCAGGATCAGGCAAGCAGCTAGCATTTCTTCCAATAAGGAAATGAGAGGGGGTTAGTGCAGAAGGATCAGTAGGATCGGTTGAAAGAGGTGTTAAAGGTCGGGAGTTTAATACATTCTCAATCTGCGTCATAACAGTATACAGTTCCTCAAAAGTTAATGATGAATTACCTATAATACGTTTTAAGTGAAATTTGGCTGACTTAACTCCAGCCTCCCACAGTCCGCCGAAGTGGGGAGCATAAGGGGGAATAAAATGCCAGGTAACTCCCTCTATCGAGGAGGAAGTGTTAATTGTTTCCTGGTTATTGAGTAAGAATCTTCCAAGTTCTTGAAGTTCTGAATTCGCTCCGACAAAAGTAGTACCATTATCGGAGTACACATGGTTAGGTTTTCCTCGTCGAGCAGTAAATCGCCGAAATGCGGCCAAAAAGGCCTCAGAGGTTAGATCAGAAACAATTTCGATATGAATAGCCTTAGTGGCAAAGCATATAAAGAGACAGATATAGCATTTGTGCGACTTAGCTCCTCGACCCTTTCTGTCTAAGATGGACAAAGGTCCAGCATAATCGACTCCAGTATTAAAGAAAGGAAGTTGAGGCGTGATTCGTGATTGAGGTAATGATCCCATAAGGGGTCTTACAAATTTAGGATTAGTGCGGTAACATCGAATGCATTTATGCAAGGTTTGTTTTGCCAAGTTTTTACCATTTATAGGCCAAAGCCGCTCTCTTATTGAGGAAAGAAGAAGTTGGGGACCGGCATGCAACAGCCGACGATGCTCATGATCGAAGATTAGTTTGGTTAAAGGATGTTTACTTGATATCAATATGGGATGTTTTTTATCGTACGGGAAAGTAGAGTTTTGCAGTCGTCCACCAACTCTTATCAAGCCGTTTTCATCGAGAAATGGATGTAGACTTAATATGTTACTTTTTGATTTGATAGGTTTTTTATTACGGAAAGCTGTTAGTTCTGAAGGGAATGATTGGCTCTGAGCTATCTTTAAGAGAGCTTGAAAGGAATTTTGTAGCTCCGCAGGACTGAGAGCTCCAATTTCTCGATTTTTCCTTTCCAACAAACAATTACGCTTGAATCGAAAACAAAAGGCAATTATTCTTTGTAATTTCTGAAGAGACGAATATCTGTCAAATGGAAATTCAAGAGGTTTGACAGTCACGATTAATGATAACAGATGAGACTTTGTTTCTAGAATCTCAGTGTGCAAGCTTTCAATATTTCCTTGAAAAGAAGGCCAATTCGCAGGGATGTCATGTAGCCAATGAGGACCAGACCACCATAACGAATTTTCAATTATTTTATCAGGAGGAACTCCTCGTGTAAGAAGATCAGCTGGATTTTCCTTTGTATTTATATAATTCCACTCATTGGAATTAGTGATTGATTGAATTTGGGTTACACGATTAGAAACAAAAGTCTTAAGGAGATGTGGCTTTGTTTTTATCCAACAAAGCACAGTGGTTGAGTCACACCATAAATATTTAGCATGAACAGACTTATTAAGAGAATTGGTTACCTTTCTTGTAAGCTTTGCTAATACCACAGCAGCACAGAGTTCGAGTTTGGGTACCGTTTGAGATTTCAAAGGTGCTACTTTGGATTTAGCTATTAAGAGGGAAACAGATATGCCACCAGAGGAATCAAGCGACCTAAGAAAAATACACGCTCCATATGCTACTAAAGAGGCATCTGTGAACCCATGCAATTCGATTCTAGTTAGGTCAGTGCTTAGTACGCCTCTGGGTATTCTAAGAGTATTAAGGAACGGTAGAGCCTTTCGAAAGATCTCCCATTGAGAAGAGATGTTGTTAGGGACAGGGTCATCCCAATCTAATTTGAGTAACCAGAGACTCTGTAATAGAATTTTAACTGAAATAACGGTGGGACTAAGTAGTCCTAATGGATCAAATATTTTTGAGATTTGTGACAGAATTGTTCTTTTTGTTATAACAGTAGGTGAAGGCTGAATGATATTATATAGAAGATAATCACTATTTGGTGACCAGTATAATCCCAACAGTTTAGTACTTGTATCTTCAAAGTATTGATTTTGAGTAGTTTTAGCATTAAAAGCTATATTTGAAAGCTCAAGGATTTTAGGCTCATTTGTTGACCATTTTCTGAGTTTGAAGCAACCAGACAAAAGAATAGAGGACACATCGTTGCATAAGTTTGATACCTCAGAAATGGAATCGCCACCAGATAAAAAGTCATCAACATAAAAATCTTTAGATATGGCCTCAGATGCTTGAGGAAATTTAGAGGTATTGTCTAAAGAAAGTTGTTTCAAACATCGAGTGCTTAGAAAACTGGAGGAAGCAGTGCCATAAGTTACTGTGTTGAGCTGATAAGTTTGAACTGGATTTGAAGAACTTGGTCTCCACAAAATTTGCTGTAACTGGCGTTGCTCAGGTGTTATAAGAACCATCCTGTACATTTTTTCTATGTCGGCGCATACGACAAATTTATGCGATCTAAATCTAATAAGAATTGAAATAAGATCGTCTTGAATAATTGGCCCCACGATCTGAATATCGTTAAGAGAGAGGCCTAAATCTGTGGGGGCGGATCCATCAAATACGACCCTCAATTTGGTCGTTGTGCTAGATTCATTTTTTACACCATGATGAGGTAAAAAATAGCTACTAGATAGAGAGGTTTCAGAAGAGATCGGAGACATATGACCTAACTGTTCATATTCTTGCATGAATTGAGAATAAGATTGTTTGTAGAATTGATCACGTTGAAGCTTTTTTTCTAGGAAGTTGAACCTTTTTAAAGCAAGATTCTCAGAGTTCCCAAGCACTGCAGGGTTCATTTTTAGAGGGATATGGACTATAAATCGGCCATCCTCATTACGTTTAGTTGTTTGTGCAAAAAGAGTTTCACAATAATTTTCGTCAATAGAAAGAGGCTTTGGTTCTATAACCGGCTCTTCCAATTCCCAAAATTTTGATAATTGATCTTGAATATCAATAGTTGCTAAATTGCATTGTAATTTATTTATTGAAAGTGCTCTAGACGTGGGACCAGATATGATCCAACCTAATATAGAATTTTGGAGTAATGGCAACCCTTTTCCTAAGTTTATTTGTCCAGTGCTTAATAATGAATAAAACAATTCAGCTCCGATGAGTACATCAATATCTTTGGATTTGTCAAAATGACAATCTGCCAAGTTAAGATTATTAGGAATTTTTAGGCCTTCACGATTAATTTGCTGATTTGGAACTCTGCCACAGATTTTTGGTATGATTAGACATGATAAATTTGTGCTATAGCTATTGTGTTGAGACTTTATGTGGACTGTACATTTTTTGTTGACGTTAGATAGTGATTGGTTAACACCGAATATAGATAAATTAACCCTTTCAGATTGTAAGTTAAGTTGTTCAAAGAATGGTTCTGAAATAAAGTTTGTTTGACTGCCATTATCTAGTAATACGGTACACGGATGAGATGAACCCTTAAAATCTAGAATGTTTACAATGGCTGTCGAAAGTAGAATTTCTGATGATTGTGATATGTTACAATTTAAAGTTAAAACATTGGATACGTTTTGCTCAGAGCTAAGATTGGATTCACTAAACGATGTAGCAGTTGGACTAGGCCCTTCAAAGTGAAGAAGTGTGTGATGACGCTTATTGCATTGTTTGCAATTGGATGACCTGCATTCGTTTGTTTTGTGGTTTGCTCTTAAACAATTTCCACATAATTTTAATTTAGTAACATTTTCTAGGCGAGAATTAATGCTTAATTTAAGAAACTCAGCACAATTTGTGATATAATGAGAATTTTTACAAAAAGTACAAGTGATCTTATATGTGGATATGAGAGATGTAAATTCTCTATTATTTGCTGTAGGCGTCCGCTTTTGTTGATATTTGAAAAAATTAGACTTTGTTTGATATTTTGTTTGTATGTTATTCAAGTTTTGTTTTGGTACATTTTTATTAGCTTCAGCCGAGTTTGCTTCTAACTTTTCCAAATAATCAGCTTTAGTATTAATAAATTTTTTAAATTCATCTAAAGTGGGCAAGTCCGCTACTGGTTTAAAACTTTCCCACTCATTTTCTAATTTTTTATCAAATTTGGACACTAACACGTAAATTAACAAAATATCCCAGTTCTGGGTATTAACATTTAGTTGATTAAGAGTGCGAACATGTTTTGAAATGTTATGGACAAATTGTCTCAGTTCCAAAGAGGTAGAACAAGTTATGTTTGGCGTGTTTAAAAGTGATTTTAAATGATTTCGAACAAGCATATCACGTTTTTCAAACCTTTCACGTAACATTTCCCATGCTATTTTATAATATTCTGATGCCGTTTCTATGTTATTAATTAACTCTTTTGCCTCACCTTCAAGATGAGAACGAAGGCATTGAAATTTTTCAACATCTTCTAGATCTTGTCTTTTGTCCACCAAAGACAGAAATGAATCACGAAACTCCAACCATGTGCTATATGACCCCGCAAATGTCGGTAATTTAATTGCTGGAAGCTGCAAATGAGATACAATTTTTTGTTGTACCATCTGATTTTGTGATTTGACCGAATTTGATTTAGAACTTGGAGGACTTTCAGAGTTTTTTGATAAAAGATGTTTTGCTTCTGCAAATGTACCGAAATAGTTTGTTTCAAATTTTTCCCGATAATTTATTTGATCAATAGATTCGTCCAAAAATTCAATTTCTGTTTGAACTTCTTCGAAACTTGACAAAAGACCGTTTCGTGCTTCCATTCTTTTTTCTAGTTCATGAAAAGTTGTTTCCGGAATGGTTTCTTCAGCCGTTATATTATCAAATTTATCTTTTAAATTTAAAACAAATTTTCTAAATAAAGTTAATGCTGTTTCTACCTGACCGCGCTTTTTTGTGAGCAAATTTAACGCTTGTTCACACTGTATTTCTTGTGATTGTTCATCCATTTTTATGACACTATTATAAAGTTATTAACTGATTGAGAGTATTAAATCTAGGAAAAAGAATAGGAAATGAAGAAATAAATGGAAATCTCTCACCCTTTTACTGTAGCCGCTAGATCGGGCTTGTTCTCGCTTTTTCACTATGATGGCCGCCGAAAGAACCCAGTACACGTTTTTCCGGGTCACGATGGCTTTCTTCTTTTTGTTTTTGAATTACACTGTTTAATTATTTAGGTTTTAATCCGGCTCGAAGGACCACTTTTATGTTTAGAGTTATAAGTTATAAGTAAAACACTGATTTGCGTTACACATTTACTTAATTTAATTGAACAGTTTTATGTTTATGATGCTTCAAGTTATTAGTTAGTGAAGTAATAGAATGTCTCTTCGCGCAAGACCAACACGACCTTGTCGACTCGTCGCTCTAAGACCAAATCAATAATTCCGGGCATGCGCCTGAAGTAGATGCATGATGTTTAACTTAGGGTGGAGCGGAGCAAATAGTTTACACACGAACAAAGCTTAAACGATTAAAAACATAATTCACCTCGTGAACCCATTAGGAAAATTAGAGAATTTACTCGGTCTTTGAGAGCTTTATTTATCAATCCTGATGCACCACAAAATCTTTTAAACCTTTGTCTCTAGATTTTCCACCTTCGCCAGATTTAAATCATAATGTAATACCGTAAAATGTATTGCAGGTTTATAAAGCATTTAATTTAAAAAAAAAATTAATAAAATATAATAATTAATATGCAGTTAGAACTCTTAATACCTTGAAAGGTATATAATAAAATAATAAAACGAGAAGGCGAATGTTGCTTAATACTTCTTTATCCTCCCTGTTTTTTTAATTGTGAAATCTCTGGTTTGTCGTTCTATTCTTATTTAAACTTTATTGGTAGGTATCTTATTTAGAATAAATTAGAAGATGTAAATTCTAAAAGAAAACTTTGATCAGCAGTTGAAGTAGTGTAAGAATCGATAATAATTTTTTTTGCCATTTAAACTGCATGTAATCTAATAACCCCCTATATCTCTAGCCAGAGATGAGATTGCCTTTACCTGTGTACCAAATATGAAGTCAATCGGAGGTCTGGAATGGAAGATTTCATATCGACAAACATTATAAAATAATATAAAGTGTGCGCGTAAAGTATGGAAACATGAAAATATCTTTGACACCCCGTAAGATACAATAACAACATTTTGGTTATGTATATAAGATGGATCAGCGATTAAAAATTTTATATTTTCGACGTTGTCAAATGTAATGTTTCCCAGATATACGACCAATATGTTTAATTTAAATGGGACAACCGGTATATTTTACAATTTTCTGTTACATGATATGAATATCGGTTTCATTTCGTTAAATCAATTAGGTTTTACTGTTAGCAGGTACATACGCAGTGTCCACAAAAGATCAATGTGTGAGCAGGATTTATTAATAATACCATTATTGGATCTTGTTTTTAGAATAAAACCATGACATGCGAAGAATACAGGGAATTTTTAGAATTACACTTAATTCCAGAATTAGCCAGGCTCTTTCCTGATGATATAAATCCTCGTATAGTGAATAGATTAATTTTGATTCAGCAAGATGGAGCTTCTCGATATTACATTTCCAAATCGTTGGTTTGGAAGAAGAGGAGCTATCGAATGGCCAGCAATAACTTCGGATTTTACACCTCTAGATTATTTTGAGGGGTTATTTAAAAAGCAAATTATAAGTGAATAGGCCACAGACTATCCAAGCAGTGGAAAAGATTGAATTACAGAGGAGATACCACTAATTTTTTTCTGAAACGATTAGAAAAGTCTTGGATGAATTTTCATTCAGAATGGATTTCTGTTCCCAAAGAGGTCATATTAAACATCTCCTTTAATTTTTTTCTTTAGGTATTGTTTTCTGTTTATACTGGAATATTAATTGCAAAATAAAAATGTTTTTCCTAATTACTTAAAATTAATGGTCAATATCGGCCATTACCAATTTGTATGCTGCATCGGCAATAAAAAACTGTAACAGAAAATTGTAAAATATACGGGTTATACTATTAAAAAATAAACATATTGTTCATATATATCAGAAACTGTACATTTGGCTACGTCGAAAATATAAAATTTAAAATCGCTGGCCCTTCTAATATACTGATATGGACCACCCGTTAGTCCAGATGCCTTATCAAAGATTCTCAATCCGGGCTGGGCTGGGTTCACCAGAAAATTTTTATCAAATATAAGAAAAAAACAATACAATTCATTTAATTTCAAATGTTTCCTAACTCCTTCTCAATTTTCTTCGGGTTCGGCTTTTTCACACGTGTGTCTTTATTTTTTATTTTTGTCTCTCTGTGTCTCAATTCCTAGTTTTTTTTTCTATCTTCCAAGAATATTGTACTTACTTTTCTATTTCCATCTGTCTCTGTCTCTGTTTTTGCTGTATCTTTGGGTTTCAACTCTTGATTATTACAAATTTTCTACTTTACTCTCTGCTTCTCTGTGCTGTTTTGCCTTCCTCTATTTGTCTGACTAAACTTGCTTATTTATTAGTTTTTTTTTATTAATTCTATCCAACCAAAAAATTATCACCTTCTAGCAATATTATTTTAATTTTATTTTCTTTAACATATAATGTTTCTTAACATATTAAATACTTGGAGCGACAATGACAAGTAAAAACTTAATTTTTCTTTAAAATTGACAAAAATCTTCTCTTATCTCTTAAGATTAATTTTCTGTTTTAAAAATGTAATGTAATAATAATTAGTTAGCCATCTTTAGTCTGACATCTGTGACTATTTTATATTAAATTTCGTATCAATACATAACCAAAATTACGCGTACACTGTATATATATATATATATATACATATAACAAAACTATACTGGTAAAAGTTAAATAAAACAGAAAAATGTCGATCCATTTGGCTAGATTTTACTATTTGATATTTCCACCTTTAACTGTTCTTGTTCCGATCGAAATCGATTTAATTTTCAAACAGAATTCTCGAGGCTGGTAAACATTGATTCCCGAAATACTTAGCCAAATGGAACGTTAACATGATTGAAATTGAATTTCAAGTAGCCTCATTAGTTGTATTTTTCTCTTTAGCCGTTTCTCAATTTTCTAAATAACGTCACTCGGCCAAGATTGATGATTGTTCTCCTGAAAATAAACAGAAAAAAAACTTCATTCCCGAGACCCTTTTTCTATCGATAATCTCGCTTGAAATCCCCGAGGTAAACGAAACTGTATGAACGGCGTTTTGTTCAAAATTACATGGAAGATAATAAAAATACAGACTCAGAAGTCAATTTTTATGACTTATTGAATAGCTATTTCTGGAAAGTAAAAAATAGTAATTGATTTTTCCTTTCGTTATATATAACATAATAGACTGGACAATTTTTCATCCCATATAATAACAATAATAATATTTTCCATTTATTTCATCAACTTACAAGTGAACCCCAGAAACCAAGATATATGCGATAAAGGTACAGCTATTATTATTATTTGCCACGGCGCTTCAGGGCCACTTACTGATGATTGATGGCGCTCTTACCACCTTACCACCATTGTAGTGCCTGCTGTTCATTGGCGAATTTCATTACATGCGAACCTTATTGTTTTTGTAATATTGTTTTATGACGTTAATAGTTATATCATTTGATATTCATGATTGACAATTTATTAAATTGACTTTTTGGGATAGTTCATTTTGTCATTCGTTCGCAAAAGATAGTAGGCAGAATGACACTGTTTTTTGAGGTATTTTAGGATACAGTGTGATCAATCTGGAGAGTCAGATTCTTTTTAAAAAGGAAAAAAAAATCAAGAAGTTGAAAAAAGCAGAAGAGAAAAAGACGAAAGAAACAAAAAAATATTATTATTATAAACATAAAGAACTACAACTTTTGTTAATCAGCCATTTTTAAAAAATTGAAAATCCCTTATATAAAAAAAAATAAAATAAATTTTTAAACGTTATCGTTATTTATTACATGATTAATGATAAGCTGATGCCGAAATAATTTTATGGTAGTTCCTGGCGTATCGCTTATAAATCCAGGGAACTTACCATAACCATCATAATTATAGTGTATTTATGATACCTTTATGTTTGTCAGATTGAATGCAAGGGATCTTTACTTTCACAAATTACTGAGGCCCAAAAGCCTCCATGTTAATTTCTTTTTATTACTTTTCTTGGAAATGCAAAAAAAATCCTGTCCGGACATCTGGATATAAACTTTACTTTTCTCCAGCAGGATGGGTTGGGCTCTTCCAGTATCCGCCATATAAACTAATGTGTTTCACAAAGAAAAAACTTTTTGCACGTCACTTCATATATAATATTACCGAAATTTGGCCGCAAGATCTCACAAGCCATTCCGATACCCGATACTAAAACCCAAAAACCTGGCCAAAACTTTTTTTAATTAATTTGGAACTTGGTACTCGGGGGGTTTGTGTTGTCACTGATAACGAATCCGGCATCAGAATTAGAAAATTTTAAGATGCCCAGTTTAATACTGTGCATGCGCATAGGAAAACAATGAAAAATTGAGTAATTGTATTAGAATCTGTTACTCGGGGGGTTTTTGGGATCGCTGATTACGAATCTGTCGTCACAATTAGAAAATTCCAAGTTTAATACTGTGAGTGTCTATGCGCATAGGAAAATTTTTAACATTAATCGCATAGCACAACTAACAGAATTCAAGAATTCCTTTAGAAACAGATGAGAAAAAAGCAGAGGGGCAGCTAGGGGCACCTGAAATTAGTTTTGCTCGTTGCATTTCCAATTGGTTTTAAGGCGGTGTCGCGCGGAGAAGCTGATTATCACACAAATACGTAAGATTTTTTTAGTTCCCACTTGTAAAATAGTATATTGTTTTACGAGTGACGAAAGTAACATTTTTTGAAGCGAGAGAACAATTTACCAGTCGAGGCGCAGCCGAGGCTGGTAATGTTCACGAGCTTCAAAAAATACTTTCGACGAGTGAAACACTATACTTTTTCTACAACCCTGTTTATGTCATAATAATATATTATATATATTTCTGGTGGTGTATCTTTAAAATGACTATCACTTTCTAAATCACAAATCATGATAAATAAAAAACTGACAATGTTTTCAGTCTAAACTGACAAGTCTAAACATTTAACGATGAACGTCAAACTATAATGAAACCATGCAACTATGGCATTTTTAATACAAATCCCGATGCACGTCACAAGTGATGTCATTCTTTTATTATAGTACCACCAACTAATTAAAATTTCCCTAAATATGTAAAATAGTCCGAAACCAACGAATATTCACGAGTATCCATGAACGTAGTTACACTACTGAAAACTGAAAAATGCAATTGTTATTAGTTTGACAATTTTAGAATGATCTCAATTATATTAGCTTATTCACGTCTTATTCTTGATAATATAAAGTTTATAAAATATTATTATATATGTAGTACTTAAAAAACCATATTTTTTTATTAAATAATTTTGACATTTTGTACGCCAATGAAACTCGTATTTATAGAGAAGAAATGACATTTTAGTAATTGGTAAGCCTTGATGCGCTGTTGTCAATTGTAAATTGAAAATTTTCACCTATTAGTAATAACTGATTTAGGTTATGTCAACAAGTTGATTGAGTTTTCTCCATGTTTTCGTAATTTTATAATATTGTCTTTATTTTTGTGCTTTGCCAGTTATACTCATAAAAAACTGTTTTTTTCTTTCAAAACAAACATAGTGCAAATAAGTTGATTATTGTCGTGTATTTGTACATACCAACAAAATGCCAAAAAAACTAAATAGTCGCTGTAAGGAGCTTGTATCTTCGTTAATAGAGTACTTTGAACGGGAGCCTGATAATAATGGACCACTTTTACCCTTAACTGCGCCCAGAGGTAAGTTAGAAAGGTTATATAAATGTCTAGAAATATGAAATTGTTTTCTTGTCTGTTTTAGCGTGTTGCAGCAGCCCTAGAATGTTTCTACTGTCAGTAGTATTTCTCAAGCAGTCAAGAATAATGAATTATTAAAATCGCCACCCAAAAAACGATCATGCAAAAAACAGTCACTAACACAATAACATTGGATACGAGAAGAATACAAAACGTTATTTATAACATGTATGATAGAAGTGAGTTCATTAATAAATCTAATTATCCAATAAAAGTTTATATTTTTATATACTAATTTCGATACATATAGATACAAAAGAAATATCGAAAAATTTCAAAATGTTATGTTTTAGAATATCAGTGATGTTGACATTATATAATAAAAAACAGAAAGTAGAAATAAAATATATTCTTTTTTCAGACACAACCCTAAAAAAGTATTTATAGCAGATAATTTGCAAAACAATATGGACATAAAGTGTTACGTCTTCCTCTATACCATTGCGTTTTTAACCCTCAACCATTTGGGGACTTTCCAAACAATATTATAATAAACATATTGGTAGAGATGGTTACAAAGAACAAGATTGTTTAAATATGTGGTCTGAAGCTCTTAGAACAATTACTCCCGAAGTATGGAAAAATTAAACATACAGAAAAAGAAATAGAAAAATGGTACGAAAGAGAAAGAGTTTTTGATAGAATGGAAATTAATCCCATTGTAATTAATCCTAACAGCGATGACAGTGATTCAAGTGATTTCGATTTGAATTAGGAAAAAAGATTTTTTTGTAGGAATTACGAATATTAGTAGTTGAATTGTTTCTTTTAAGTAAAAATATGTGTTTTTTAAACAAAACATTGTTTTATTTTAATAAAAATAAACAGTTTGCTGTTTCTTTTTTATTTATTTCAAACTAATTGAATATAATATATACATTTAAAATAATAACATAGCCAAACAACATAGCCTTATACTTTCGAAAATTCCTACATTCATCGACTATTCTGACGAGCAGGCAACACATCAGCGTCCTGACATCATAAATGATCTATGACGTGCATCGGGATTTGTATTAAAAATCCCATAGATATAAATTGTTTTTAAATTTCACGGTATTTTTACGGTTCCATTTTACTTTTTAATTAAACAAAAGTAAAAAAGATGCATTCTAATTATAGAAATGATTCCTGTCTTTGTTTACTAATAATTTAAATTCATCAAAACAGTAGATACGAGGGCGAAAAAATTATTGAAAATATAAATTTAACTTTCGTCACTAGAATCAAGTTTTCGCTGAAGGTATTTTATTACAAAATGACATCTTTTTATAAAGGGTTGTAGAAAAAATATATTTTTTGATTGTACGATTCTGCAGCTATTTAAACACTATGTATAGTTTTTGTTTGAAGTACACAATGCGAGCTGCTTCGGTGAAATCAAGTTTTTCCTGATTTACCAAAATAGAAACTATTTGTTTTGGGTTTTGACCAAGTTTTTGGGATTTAGTCCTACTTCGCGATGGGCCCAAATGGTGCACCTATATTTGAACGCCCCTAAAATTTTTATGCGTTACGCTTTTGGAACCGAAAAATTGAACTTGAGTGAGAATTTTACTTTTTTATTTTATTTTTAAATATTTTTACCTCCGGAAATTTTTATTTTATACTGGTTTTCGAAAGTTTCGTTTTTGGACATAGTTTTACGTCAATTTTACGTCATTTTATTTCAGTACTTTTATTAACTTACTTCAGAGCAACATAGAAGTAACTTTTGAGACCATCCTGTTAGTGTGTCTGTGTGTTAGTATGTGTGTCTGTCTGTAACGTTAGAGCTCTCACGGCTACACCACTGTACCACTTTGCTTCAAACTTGGTATGTAGATATATTAGGGTCATACCTCGGTTAAGTTGAAATTTGAGCGATGTAGGTCAAAGTGGACCGGAAATATGGGGGTTACTTTGAAGTAAGTTTTCCTTCAGAGGTTAACATCTCTTTTGATAATTTACCTCCAATTCAATTGGACTGACATTTTCCTCCAACAGAGGCGTACTGACATTTATGTGGGCCGTGTTTCAAATCATTCATGGGATTTAAAATACTGGGTGTCGTCTTATATTTTTCCTTATTTTAACTGCTTATAACTTGTAAACGGTTCAGGATAGAAATATCGGTTTTCACTGAAATATTTTATTTTATTTTAGTTTTGTTTGAATTGATTGAATTTTTTATATCTATTAAATTATGATGAGCACTTAATTTCTTGAACACACTTTTTTTTCATTTTAGAAATCGGAAATAGAACATTTTTTAAGCCCATTTACAATTTTTTTGATTTTTATTCGGACATTTAAGCCCTTAAAAAAATTGCCAAATTTGGACCATGCGAAAACGGCGCGGAGCTTCGCGTAACGTCACTGTGCATATGCTTGTTGGGCGACAGACAAACGTGAGGCGCTTGTTGTTCCTGTATAAAAACCGCGTGTTATTATTAAACTGTATATTTTATATCTTCCTACTGGTTTAAACTGATAGAGAAAAAACTGAAAACATTGCTAGCAAAAAAACTAATAGTCAAAATAATAATGACAATAATAATAATTTTAAATTGGAAACAAATGCTACTTTCATCCGGATTAGACTATTGTAGCAAATTCGAAGTCGCCCACATCACCTGTACCGTATATGCAGAATGACGTCACGAGTCCAATGTTTAATATTGAATATCTAGCGATTGGATCTACTTATGAAGCTGATATTTTAAAAGCTTATCTAGTTGATCGAACTCTATTGAATACCATTAAAAAATTACAAAAAAATAATATGGGTAACCCATTCTGCACGAAATACAAATTTTCTTTACCTAGCCACAACGTAGTCATTTAATTCACTTAGAAATTATAGGCAGTTAAAACGTAGGAAAATATAAGTCCGGCACAGTAATTAAATGAAACTGTAAATTTATTTATAAATACATAATATAAAAATTTTAACTCAAGTAAATACATCAAGTTTTGAAGCACGTCAAACTGTTTGAAATTCGGTAAACCTCTCCGTCCATCACTGCATTTTTCTAGGGTCAAAGCACTCAACAAAGTAAACTGAAATTTTTATTATCGGAACACTCAATTGCGGTTTAATATTTTCCCGAATAAATTTGAATGTATCATGAAAGTTCTCGCTTATTAAGCTTTCAATTGCTTGCAGATGCTTGTTCTGCTGGTATTGTTTATTTTTTGCTTTTAAATTTTTGATCGTTTCTATTTCGTATTCACCCCCTTTGTTTTCGAAGTTATTAATATTTATAAAAAAAATGGTTTTAGTATTTATGTAAGATTGAAGTTGTTTTCAAAGTAAATAGTGTTAATTTATAGAATTTATATTTAATCACCTCTTGATTCTTTTATAACAGTCCTCTTAACAGATCGATTCTGGACTAAATAAAGAAACAAGGAAAGTGTTACATTTTTCAATGTTAAAGTTTTTATTATTATTTTCATATTATTTTATTGCTTATTTGTGAAATTAGTTATCGATCAGCTTTCATTTTAAATTACACATCTTAAAATATTCTTCGATAATTTTTATTTTTTTCTATTTTTCTTTCCGATGCTTATTTATTTCTGTAGCTAATTATAATTTTTGGCTTGTTTTTAATTATTCAGTCTATTAATATTAAACAAAAGTTTTATAAATTTACAAAACTCTTATCTACCTCTACTTCAACTACGCTGAAAAGAAATTCTTATCAAACAATGAACTTCCACGAGTTATTATAACAGCTATTCTCTGCAACTTCATAAAAGTAAACTTTTAAACTCTCCGGAGTTTCTGGCCTATGTCTGGTCCTTCAAGCACTCATCAGGTTGTTGTGATGATAACCGCGCACGTATAAAAATTGAATTATGAGATGAAGTCTTCTGTTGACAATTCCCAGTGGAAATAAGTTGTTTGTGCTAACTTCGGCAGTCTATTACTCGTTGCTAAGGCGACGACATTTGTCAATATCAATAAGTGCTCTCCGAGGGTCGCATACATTATGGGATTACCGGGAAACCACTCAGGAAAAGAGAGTAAAAAACGAAAAAGCCAAGTTTTACTTTTTTTAAATCCGCAAAGAATAATTTAATTGATTTTGAGGAGGATCTTGTAGAATTAATCCTTATTCCAATGATGGAAAAGTTACGTTAAGAAATTACAATGGGAGTAGGAAATTAGCTACTTTGAGATATTCACTAACCTCCAAATCCAATTCAAAGTTATCGTTTTAATTCTTGTTTAGTTTTTTAACTTATTTATTTATTTTCGTTGGGATTAATTAGTTCTATTCTTTTTAATGTATTATTAGTTAGGCTAAATAAATGCTTTTATAAAGTTTCGTTTCTTAAAAAGTTATTTTAGAGAAGTTACTGGCTTCAGATAAATTTCATAACTATCCAGAGAAGAGTGATCACATCGATCATGGTGGAAAAGTTGGTTCAGGCATCAACCTTTTATCGTGGTCGATGTCCGGGCGGTGGGTTCGAATTCCATTGAAACTAAAGTGGAAAAAAGTCGGATAAAGTATTTGCACCATGCGCAGTTCCATTCACGCCGGTAACTTTCCCGGATGAGATTAGATATCTCGTTGATGTGATATGAGTTGGTGGCACAGAAACACACTCATAACTATTGGAAAATATATTAAGGGTAGGTTATTTTTACCAATGCATGGCGATTGGACCAAATATGCCTTAATAAAATGTTGCCGTGGAAAATATGTCGCGTGTTAAACAAGAAACAGTTTTTTTTGGTTCATTATTATTATATCACTGGTAATATTTGTATCAATATAATGTTCGTTGCGGTCACCACAGGCGTTTTTTCTATATTTTTTTTGTAGATACCAATCTCTTTGAGGAATAAAAGTGTTCAGTACTCGTATTATTTTCCAGGCATGTTTGTAAGGTGTACGTTAATCCAATCATTTATTTGATTGCTTGATGCTATGGGCATTGTGTGAATTTATGTTTGATAGTAAATCTTCTATTACACTTTTGACATCTAGGCTGTTGGTTTTCACCCAGAATAAGTAGATTGGTCAAATTAGTATGTTATATCCGTGCTCTCGTAATAACAACTTGGTCCCTTCTGCATGAGTTTGATAGCGGTGTGTACGGGTGAACTTTCTGCTTTATCTCCTTCAATTTCGCAAGAGTTCTATCCCACTCTATCTACCATTGTCCTAAGATTAAGTGTTTCAAATGAGTACTAATATCATCAAGCATGATGTACATATCCCCAGCAACAGCCTTTTTGGCAGCTTCTTTGGCAGCGCTTTCGACAAGTTCATCACCAGCTATTCCTTTGTAGCTAAATATCCATAGAAACGTTATTCATTCATTTTGAGATCTCAGCCAGTGTATCTGGGCAAGTATTATTCGTACCAATGGATCTCTACAGAACTCAGAGAGTCGGTGCAAATAACGAATTTCTTATTAAATTCTATAAATCCTATAGTTTGTAAAATAGTATAGAGTTGTATAAACACTAACCTAACCTTCACATGACCATGAATGGCATATTCCCAAACTTGATATGGCGTATCCAGATCTGGTATGGGTCTTCAATCCGCCTGTATAGATGATGTGGCAATCAGAGTAGCTATCAATAATTCTGTGGAATTCTATAAGCATAGTGCTTCTGTTTGTTTCACCCTTCTGATATTTCTAGAGGTGCAGACATGTATTGGGGGGGGGGGACTATGTCCTAGGGAGGCTCTTCGGACGGATTTATATTATAGCTCCGTGGAAGGGAGTAGTCGATCTTATCAATGAATTCTACTAGTCGAATTCCATCAGGGCGGGTGATAGTTGGCCGTCGTTCATAGAAGTCATACTCTTCTTCTGTAGGTATCGGTGGGTGATTGGGGTGGGTTGGGAGTACACATAATTTTTAACTGTAGTTAGTGAGTAGTTGCAGTCTTCTATATCTCAATGGGGGGCTCCCAGCTTCACAGCAAAGTCATAGGTATGGGCTTGTGCGAAATGCCCCTAGTACGATCCTCAGAGCCTGACCACGTGCTGACCAATATACGAAGCAGCCATAGTCAATCTTAAATAGTATATATGATTTGTATAATCTCAGCAGTATTTCTCTCTCATGTCACCAATTAATAATGGCTGTTGCTCCCAGTATGTTGAGCGCTTTCTTGCATCTCAGTATAAGTCCCACTTCAATTTTCTAACTAATATCATTCCTAGGAATTTAACAGAATCGCTGAATTCTAGTTCATGTTCGGACAGTTTTAGATTTGGATCATTGTGAACTGATCTAAGTCGACAAAAGTGGAGAAAGTAGGTTTTCGCGGCAGAGAAAGTGAATCCTATACGGCCTTCGCTTGATTACAAAGCTATTTATGGCCTCCTGGAGAGTTCAGTCAATGACGTTTGAGGTTATCTAGAAGTCCGTTGACTGCAATAGCAGTGTAGATCCTTGGGGACTTCGTTTTCTAGTAGCTCTGAGGAGCCAATATGTTCCTGACACGGATTTCTCGTTGTTTGAGGAAATTTGCGACAAAATTTGGTAGTCTTCCTTTCAGGCCCCATTTTCGGTGTTGGTCGATAATATTGAATATTATTTTATATTTTGTTATAGGGCGCCACGTGGGTGATTCCTGATGCAGCAATTAAGTCGAAACTTTCAATCGTTTTCGAGTAAAACGCAAGTGAACAGTTCAGGGTCTTTGAAGGGTGTATAAAATATTATTTGATTTATGGAAAGTGTGCTTTGTTTGTTGTTAAATGTAATGCCTTGAATTGATTTTTCTATTAAAGTATAGTGTATTGTATTTTTTAAAGCTAGCATTACTTTTTCGATTGAAATGCATCGTCGTTTTCATTTTACGAATGAAGAAATGCAGGATATGATTTATGTATACGCACATTTTTGCAGTCACTCTGAAGCCAGAGGATATGGATTGTCATATGCAAACAGAAAGCAACCAAATCACAAAACTTTTTCCAATTTATTTCATCGTTTAGGCGAAACAGGGTCATTTAGATTTAAAAATCGGGTTGGTCGACTGAAACAAATCATACCTAATCAAGAATATCCAATTTTTGTTTAAGTAGATGAAAATCCTGAAGTAAGTTTACGTCAACTATCAGCAACAACAGGAGTCAGTCAGTCATCTATTATTAGAATTCTAAAAAAGAGAACTTCCGCCCTTATCTCTTCACTCCTGTTCAAAATTTGCTTCCAAGGGATATTCCACGATGGTTACAGTTCTGCTAACGTGTTCTATTTAATTATGTTTACAGATGAAGCAACTTTTACCAGACGAGAGGTTTTTAATTGGCGAAACAGTTATTACTGGAAAGAAGAAAGCCTGCATGCTACAGGCGTTTTTTATTTTCACTGCATTGCAATCCGAGCTCCATTAAATGACTGTCGTTACTAATTTTTATTACTGATAATTATTTTCATTAGCTTGCTAATTGTTAATTGTAATACACAAACTTAAGTTATTTTAATATTTACCAAAATCATATGATCTCCACTATAACAAGAAGAATACAAATTCGTAATAAGAAATAAATAAAACATCTTCAATTAGATATAAATATTTTTTTTAGGTTAAACCTTAAACCTAAACAACGTTTAAATATATAACAATATATGTTGTTACTGCTCAGTATATCTTAATTTCAGACTCGCTTGATATCCCTTCTCAAGATCTCCCACTCTTCTACGAATTACTATAAAATGTCTTGAACTGAATAAAATTCAGCTATTAAAGATATTTTAAGCATGAGTTTAAATTCAATATTTGGTGTGGCATTATAGGCGTCCGACTACTAGGGCCTTCAAATTTAAATGTGGATTCTTATTTATTTTTTTGCAAAATACTCTTAGTGATATTGTGGATAAGCTGCTACTAGATGTATTAAGAATTATATTTTTGTTGTAGGATGGAGCTTCACCTCATTTTCCATTAGCTGTTAGAAATTATTTCCTCAACGATGTATTGGCAGAGGACCACGTGGTTTTTATTTATGGAGACTTAGTTTATGGCAATGAAATTAATTCACGAGACGAGCTGTGGAGATAAATAAAATAAATAATATTTTTTTGAAAGTCCGAAAGTCCTTTAATAAAAGAAATAGAAGTCGAAGGAGGACACGTAGAACATTTACTTTGAATTTGCTCTTTTAAAAATTAAATGGTTTATTGTTTATAATTTTAATTTATTGTCGAAATAGAAGTCTTACTTTACAAATTTGTTTAGTGTTTGTTATTTAAAATCCGTTCTAAGACTCTTATTTGTTTAATTGCGTTTTTCTCGAAAGAGTACCAATATTACGTAAAAATGCTGTGTACATCATAGTTTCTAATCAAAATCACTAAAAAGTTTCGACTCAATTTCTTCATCGGGAATCGTCCACGTGGCGCCTTTGCAACAAAATGTAAAAGGATAAATAGAATAATATTCCTTGTCTAAATTTATAAATATATAGTGAAATTATTAGCAAATAAACAAAAAAAATATTTTGGTCCAATCACCATATTTTGATCGAAATAACCAATACTTGTTATATATTCCAATAGTTATGACTCACCCTATATATTGACACTATGAACACATTAAATATTTATATTAATAATTGCGAAACATTAATTAATCAATTTTATAAAGCAAATAATGCACAACTTCATAACTTTTTGCTGCGTGTATTAATTAATGGGAAAATTAGTAGATAGAGATTTAATGTTTATAGGTTTAAAATTTTAATTAAAACTTGAGCTAAAATTAATGAAATACTTATCATAAGTTTCAGATATCAGAATAATATAGACTTCGTTTGGTACTTCGTATGATAGGGCAGTAGTAGATTTTTTTATGTTAAACCATACCTGACGCGACAAATGTTGGTTAAATCTTGATATATATTCCTGTCATCAAAAATGTCTTCAAGTGTCACAAAATAAAAAATATAAGTTTCTACGTTCTCAGTCATTATGTTTTAATTATCTTGGTGGAAAACATTTAGGTGAAACAGTACTTGTCTTCAAAAAGTTGTTCTATTTGCACTAAAAAGCACAATACAATTCTTCATGATAATTCTCAAGAACTTTCTTTACAACGTTCATACAATTCTCAAACTCAAGCTGATCGAAGAAATCGAAATTCTGTTCCAAAAACTTCAAGAAAATAATTCACCTGGACCAACTCATTCAAATCGTAGTAATGGGAATATTATTTAAAACCAAAATTCGAAATTTACATCAATCTCAAGTTTTAAATTCTTTACAAACGTGATATTCTGAAGATCAATGGAGTAGTTCAACTTTACTTTCAACTATAACTTACTTTTGTTTTATAAGCAACTGTAGTAGTAATCCTTTATGATCAAAATGGTGATCCTGTTCAAATTAGGACCGTCTTAGATAACGGGAGTTAGACTTCTTTCATAACTGAAAATCTTATTTCAAAATTAAATTTCCAAATCTATAATATATAGGTACTGTTTTCTAGGGTATCTAATGCTGCTTCGATGTTTAAGAAGGTAGCCAAATTTGGATGAATAGTTGGAGGTAGGCATTCTTAACATCAATTTCATATGACCTGGACCCCTATTCTTGACGGCGATAGAATAGAACATTCCCCAGGGAGCGTTCCACGATTCGATTCTACTACTATTCTATCGGAAGTATAAATGTTTATTCTTGAACGTTGAGAAGATAATGAAAGCGCAAGAAATAACGAGACAGCGTTGCCAGAATTGTCTACCAATCATAAATGTACCTTTGGACACGTGAATGGGGTTTCTGTTGCAGCACTATTTAATTGGGGTTCCAGTATTTTTAAAATTATTTTGATTGGCCTGGAAAGTGTAGGTTTTCCAGATCAAAATCTATACAGCCACAGCCAAACGATCAAAATCAAATTGGATCATATCTTGGCAAAAAAAAATGTAAGTTGAATTTATTTAAAACAGGAAACATATGAACACAGTAAAACTAACGGCTAAACCAAAGAAAAATTGGATGGAATACACTTATTTATTGAACAGTGTGCCTGAAGGTCATAACATTGGCAAAGAATTCCACAGCATCATTAATATTTCCTAATATACTGTCCCATAATAAGAGTTGGGGACGATATTTTTAAGGTTATAAAGGCAAAATAGCGACCTTGCCATATCGTTCCCTTCATAACCCTTAATAGAATAAATCGGTGAGCAAGTTCTATCTATCGCTGCTCTATCAATTCTCGGTAGAAGAGAGTTCAAGAATCCCGTTTGGCTACTGTCAGTAGAGACACGGCCACTTTCTTTCGGCCTTTCTATTCTATCCCCGTCAAAAATAGGGGTCCACAACTGTTTAACTTTTCTCTCCAATCACTTCAATTGAACCTAAATCTTGGCATTACGCTTGCCAAATTCTGGGAGATAGAGGAGTTACCTGTTAAAAGAACATTATCAGCCGAGGCTAAATTAGCTGAGAAATATTTTATATCTATATTAAAGATTTTAAGTAGCCTTTGAAATCTATGTCTGAAAATAAAAAGCTTGGCGATTCATTCCATACTGACCCTCTTCTTTTTTTACAATATAAACAATTTATTGATGAATATGTTGAGTTAGGCCATGGTAAATACATTCCCCTTTCTTTATAAGAGATTCTAGTAAAAGTTCAACGAGATATTCCTTGAATGAAGTTATACTAAAGGGATATCAAACACAACCTGACTTGTATGATATAATTTGTCGATTCAGACATGTCTTTACTGCAAACATCAAAAAGATGTATATGCAAATTGAAATAAATCCAATTCAACGTTCTTTGCAAAATATTATATGGAGATATTTCCCCAAAAAAGAGTTAGAATGGTACTAATTCTGATCCATTTGATTCGGATGTTCTACTTTTTCACTTCTGGAAATTCTTATTATGAATTAAATGAGTTATTAAATTCAGCAGGATTTCAGTTACATAATAGTAGATTCTGTAACAAGGTTAGAATGAAAAATTCGAAACGAGTGGAAAATTCCGAACGCGAGCGAATGCGAGTGTGAGGAACCACGAGTGTCGAATTTTTTCATTCTGACCGACTAACAGACTATATTTTCTCCACGATCAAAAAGTATAAATCAAAATTAAATTAAATCTGAACACAAGTTATTTGTTGACATATTTGTATTACATTGTATTAATATTTATAGTGCTGTGGTACACTTACCGAAATTAAAATCTGGTGCATTGGTGTTTTTTCATAATTTACAATTTCAGATATTATTAAATTCTATATCTACTTCACTTGATTTTTCACTCATTATTTTGTTTAAATTAAAACTTGTTTGAAAATAATTATTACCGTCGCCATTTTATATCTGACACTGACACTTTTGAAGTCCACGGCAATCGATATTGTTTAATTCGATTACAGAAAATCTATTCTTTACCTTGATAAAGAATGAAAATACATGCAAAATGCAGAAGAGGCAAGTATTATAGAACAAATATTCAGACTCTAGAGTGTGAATGTTTACATTCTATCATTAAAAATGATTTCAGAATTCATACATTCAGTAATGGTCGTGGAGAAATGGTATTCCAATTCTTCTTAATTTTGTAATTTACAGTCCCATGCCAATAATATTGTTGATTATGACATAAAAGTAGAAAATGCTTCAATAAAGTATTGGGTAAGATGTCTAAAAACGCTGGTGCATCTACTGGTTCGATTTTGTTTCAAACTTATTGTGAGTGACACCTTCAGCGTTCAATAGAACTTACCAGAATTCTGTAAGATGGCGCTGTTTAGAAATGTTCGAGTCCTAGCTGAGTTTGTTACATTTTGTGGTTATAGTGTAAAGCTGCAGATTCGAGTATTCGTCTGTATTCAGTACCAGATTATAAATACACCCTGTGTGATCTGTGATTACAGTTTACTCTGAGCGATATATGCGCCATCTGAAATTTCTAATGTGAAAGTTTAGTAATATCTCAAAAATTAGTCCAAATCAAGTAGGTAGATATCTCCCAGTTTAACCCAAACATTTACAGATGTAAGTGGAAACACCAGAGTTTTTAGACATCTTAATATTGATCTTATCATAAGTGTTCAATCGGTAAGTCTATTTCAAAAAGAAGGACATTTTCGTTAATTGCTCAAATGTTTGACCCTTTGGGGTTAATAGAACCTGTCATAGTATGGGGTAAAATTTTCATCCAAAATTTATGGATGGAAAAAGTATCCGGTCGAAGAACCACGAACGAAGATTAAGAACTTTTAGTCACTAATCTGTTTGACATGAACCTGTTTTTCACAATCCTGGTTCAGAAATTCCAATTAATGCAAAATGAAATGAATTAAATATATTTTCTACAAAATACATTTTTGAATTATAATGACATAATAAAAATTCGTTTCCAGCAAAACGACATAAACGAAACTTCAACTTGTTATATACAGGGTGGCGCATCCTATACGCGTCGGTCTTTGTCGATCGGTCGAGTTGAAACAGGCTAACAGACGGAGAGATAAAACACTTTTACAACAGATTTTTTCTTCGAAAACCTCTAAAAACGGCTTTATTCTTTGAAAACTCCAAAAACAGCTTTTATATGTAATAAAAATAATTTTGCAAATAGAGGTATATTTTTTTTTAAAGATAATAAAATACGGGAACGAAACAATCGATATTTAAAAGTACCTCATTTTAGCATTAGCTATCGTTGGTTTTAACCATTCCATTACACTTTTGCCTCGATGGTAATCCTCTTAAAGCCGAATCTCATATTTCTAATGAATTGGTTTAGATAGAATCCACTAAAACCCATTACTGTACAGGACCATTTGGAATTTAGCTTAATGGCGGAAGATTATTCTTATTATCGATCGAATGCTGGAACGCTAATGCAAAAGTCATTGAACATTATCGACTGTTCTGATTCTAGACTTGATGAGAACAATTCGAAAGAGAGAGATTAGATGCATACCTGAAATTGACTATAATTCTCTTACGCAAAGTGATTGCAATTAGTTTTCGTATTGATCAAATAACGGGGTTCCAAGTGAATAGCAGACATCATTCTTAGCCGTTCTATAATATATTTAGAATTCATTTGTATTAAGGTTAAACGGGAAATTTAATATATGAACTGAATTTGCAGATTAACTTAATATATAATTAATTATTATGACTGAACGCTTAATGGAGTACACTGGGAGGGGGTAGGGAAATTTTGGGGTAAATGAAATATTAGATTAAATTTGACCACCAATTTCTATACCCACTCCTAATATACCCCATTAAGCGTTATGCTTCATTATTAGTTTTAACAATTGTTTAAGTATAAATGGCCTGAAGATGGATGATAGGTTGAAACTAGTACATAAATTAGACTTCCATTTATTGAATAATTTGACAAATTTTAGATATGAATAACCTTTTGGATGTATTATTTTTTTCAATATTTTCCTTGTGGGGAAGCTTGAACTGAAGTGTTAGAAAAAAAAATAATTTTAACATATTTTGGCAACATTGCTTTTTATACTGTGAAGTTGAACCGTTAAAATTATTGACGGCACTGATAGCAGTTTATTATATTTTGATTTTAATTATGATTTCAAAAATATGTGAATAAATGGCACAAAAGCATTTTAAATAAATACAAAAGGATTATTTCTATATGGTTGATCAGCTTGTTGAAGAAAATATTGTCCAATGATACCTGTGTTACTGTATTGCATATGGGTCAAATATTTTGTTAAAACCTTTTCAAAATACTGAGAATGCGAAACGGATTTTACTTAAAATAATTTAATTTAATAAACTTATTTTTTACATAGACTCACTGTCAGTAGATAGAACGTCCTTTAAATTTAAAGACTCAATAAGTAAAGGCAATGCCGTTTAGAATAAAACTTTACAAGTTGATTTATTATACAATTGTCACAATTTAAACGTCATTGTCATTAGTTATAGAACCGTTAAAGTTAAAGCACGTTGTATCTACTGACAGTTAGTGTTGTTAAGTATTTAAATATATGTATTTAAAATTGTATTTTAAATACTTTAAATAAATTTAAATACGTAGTTAAATACATAAGCTTCATTTGTATTTACTGTGTATTTAAAATAAATTTTTGTCTAACCTTTTAAATACTGTAGTTTAAAGTTTAAATACATTATTTTTAAGTACAAATAAAGACCATTTATTAATATTATTATTATTATCCCTTCTTGCAGGCATAAAAAAAAAATACAAATTGAAATAATATCTAAACACACGGAAGAAATATTTGTATTTGTATTTAAATACTTTTTAAATATAAGAAAGAAGTATTTGTATTTGTATTTAAATACATTGTCAATTGAAGTATTTAAAATACAAGATAAATACATTTTTGAAAAAGTATTTGTATTTGTATTTAAATACATTTTTTAAAGTATTTTTAACAACACTGCATAGACTTTTAGAAAAATAATTGTTTTCTTGATATAAAGTATTTTAATCAGAAGAAACAAAAAAAAATAATTCCATTTATGCAAATAATCTCCATTATAAAATGTATTTTTACCAGTGAAAACGTTAGTGAAACAAAACTCGATGAAATATAGCATGAATAATAAATTTCGGTTGTAACACCACTGTCGCGCTACACAAACGGCTGTTATTCAAGTCAGGAAGTGACGTGGCTGGTGTTTTATTTCCGGGCAGCCGGAGTCATTAGCGGGGCCGCTGCTTCGAATCCGAAATCTCGGGAGTTATTCAATTGCATTCCACTCCATACTCCAGAAGTTGCGGACTTTCGAGAAAGAAACTTCATCCACATATCGCATGCGAGAAATTGTTTTTCGCCAGTAAAGCCAATTTTGATATGAAATCGAAGAATTTCGTGTTGAAAACTCCACAGTTGTTTTATTATTTGATTTCAACACCAGTCGAATGTTTCAAAGCATTTTTACTTTTTCTTTATATATTATTTAATACAGTATAGTGTAGTATATTATTATTAATCCATATGGTTTCAATATTTAAGGTAAATCTTGTTATACAGGGTGTTCCAAATAAGAGTGATGGATGTTAAATGTAAATGAACAGCGTATTAATTACTCTAAAGAAATCGTATTTTCACTAATTGTTTTTGTTTGCCAAAAATTTTTTATGAAGTTTCTAAACATTTTATCCCGTCAATACAGGGTTATCTACTAATTTTGGTCAAAATAAATGAAAAATATATTTATTATTTTTAATGTACATTTTGATGGCATTCAATAGAACGATTCATCTCCTTTTAATACATGTATAGGTTAGTATCTTTTGCCTTTCTATCAACAAGGATATTCGAGTTTTTAAGAATGACTGCATTTGTCCTTATGGAATAACTGACCATTAAATAAAAATTAACAAATCTGACAAAGAATTTATTCAGCAACAAAAATTTAATCTGTATAAGAAAGCAATTATTAGTAATAAACAATGTAAAAGTTACAATAAATGCAGTGTGTATCCATGCTTTTCTGTAATGCACATAAGCGAAATTTTAAATTTTCAAACGAATTTTCTAATATGTCTGCCGAAATGTTTTCGATAATGTTCCTAAGTTATTTTTGAATACTTGTAAGTTGTTAGGCTTAGGATTGTAGCATATATCCTTCACATATCCCCAGAGAAAAAATCTGGGATAGTTAACTCAGGAGATCGTGGTGACCACCCAATCGGCCCAGCTCGACCTATCCACTTTTGCTTAAAAAAATTATTTTTCTACAACCCTTTACAAAAAAACGTCATTTTGTAATAGAATACCTTCAGCGAAAACATGATTTCCGTCACAAGTGAGAGAAATTCTCATAGCCTTAACTTTCGTCTCTACTGACGAAAGTTAAGTTTATATTTTCAATAATTTCCCGCCCTCGGATTTACTGTTTTGATGAATTTAAATTATTAGTAAACAAAGACAGAAATAAAAAGTAAAATAGAACCGTAAAAATACCGTGAAATTTAAAAACAATTTATATCCAGTTGCCAAGTTATATTATAGTTTGACGTTCCTTGTTAAATGTTTAGACTTGTCAGTTTCGACTGAAAACATTGTTAGTTTTTTATTTATCATGATTTGTGATTCAGAAAGTGATAGTAATTTTCCAAATATACCACCAGAAAAATATATAATATAGTATTATGACATAAACAGGGTTGTAGAAAAAGTATAGTGTTTCACTCGTCGAAAGCATTTTTTGAAGCGAGAGAACAGTTTACCAGCCGAGGCTGGTAATGTTCATGTCTCTCGTAAAACAATATACTTCTAATGAATCTCGTGCTATCAATTAATAATAAGGTGGTGCGCCACCTTGTTTAAAGTAAATCGAATCAAATCACATCAAAAATGCTTTATTGTCGAAGATAATAATCTTATTAATAAAGCGGTATGTGTATCTAAAATACACACAGTAAATACTATATTAGACTGGCTATTGTGACAACTCTTATTCTCTTTTAGGGTTCGGTTCCTTAAAAAAAAATAATAAACTTTACAAAAAATAAATAAAAAAAAACTATAATTTTTGGGCGCCTTCAATATTTCTTTCTTCAGTTCTTCCTTTTTTACTATTCTATATACTTTTCCTTCTTAATCCTTCTCCGACTGAATTTACTCTGCTGTTTTCTATAATTTTTTTAAGTCTTCCCCCATCTACGCCAATTTGTCTTCTTTAATATTTTATTTGTATTCTTGTTATGCTTCCCTTTATATTGATAAACCTTTTTCTTATATATGAATTTTATTGATTTTTCTAAACTATAACTTCAGTTACTTTATAATAATACATTTTTTTTAAAACATCTCATGCTACTTTTCCTATCTCTGACATTTCTATTTTTATTTTATTCTCAAAAAAAAACCAAAAACTGTTTATTATTTTTTTTTTCATTTGTTTTTTTTTCTCCCCCTAACTAGATATTTTTTTTTATCTGTAAATTTAAATGACTAAACACACTAAGATTTTTCCTTTTACCTGTAACACAATTGTTGTGAACTCATTATTAAATTCAATGAAAAATAATCCTCTAACAAACATTCTTAAATAAATCTTAACACATTTACATACATTCACACGCACCTTAAACTTTTTTTTATAACCTCATTTTCATTGTCAACTTACATTTGACAATAACCTTCCACCTTTCAATCACAGTCAACCACAATACATACAAAAACAGAACTAAAACTACGCATATAACTAAAAAAAAACCATATCAATACATACATCAAAAACTCACAAAAATTTTAAGTTTTTAATAGTCAAAAATTACATAAAAAAAGAAGAGAAAAAAAGAAAATAAATAGGCAAATTTAAACCTATATACAAAATCCAATTAACTAAAATATAATAATAGACTAAATAAATTAGAAGTGTAAGGTGTATACAGGGTGTCCAGAGATGAAACCGACACAACTTAGGGGGATATAGAGACTGCCAATATGATTGCAAAAAGCCATATACAAATGTCCAAAACCGCTTCGTTACTGATATACAACGTGTGATTTGTGAATTTAGACAAAAAACTCAATCCGCCATATTAAATACAGGGATAACCGGATTTGATTTAAATTTGGTACATGAATTAAATTAAATGGCCTTAATAAGTAGCCCTTTGAACGAATCCAATATCAGGACCGGAATATTCTTTTTCTTTCATGTTAAGTTCTTGTAAGAATAACTCACCCTGTATAATGATTATCAAAAATCTGAGCTCAGATTCGAAATCTACGAAACAAATCGTACAGGAACTTGTTAAAAAAGTTTCTGGCGCCATTTTAGTTATTCCGTAATAAATTATTATTTTCAATTTTTTCATTCGAGAAATTAATTTTTGGATAAAATACCATCAAAAATGGGTTATTATAATAAAAAATTACAAAACCAAGACATAAATATTGTTATTTTCTTTAATTAGTTCGTAGTAAAATTTTATAAAATACTTTCATAACCCAAGAAAAGACGAAAAAAAAAATTCGTATCAGGACCGGAATGAGTAATTAAAATCTGCTAACTTTTTTTAGCTAAGATAAGAATTTGTTCAAAAAGGACTGTACTGAATTTTTTATAAATTATATTTGCTTACTAATTTTGAATTTATGAAAGTACAACACAACGCACAATACTTTTTTGTAATCAACATAACAAAAAAAGAATTCGTAAAAAACATTTACTAATATTAAAATAAATTTTTTTGGGTTATGATAGAATTTTATAAAATTTTACTACGAACTAATTAAAGAAAATAACAATATTTATGTCTTGGTTTTGTAATTTTTTATTATAATAACCCATTTTTGATGGTATTTTATCCAAAAATTAATTTCTCGAATGAAAAAATTGAAAATAATAATTTATTACGGAATAACTGAAATGGTGCCAGAAACTTTTTTAACAAGTTCCTGTACGATTTTTTCCGTAGATTTCGAATTTGAGCTCAGATTTTTGATAATCATTATACAGGGCGAGTTACTCTTACAAGAAATTAAGATAGAACAAAAAGAATATTCCGGTCGTGATATTGGTTTCGTTCAAAGGGTTACTTATTAAGGCCATTTAGTTTAATTCATGTACCAAATTTAAATCAAATTCGGTTATCCCTGTATTTAATATGGCGGATTGAGTTTTTTGTCTAAATTCACAAATCACACTGTATATCAGTAACGAAGCGGTTTTGGACATTTGTATATGGCTTTTTGCAATCATATTGGCAGTCCCTATAACCCCTAAGTTTTGTCGGTTTCATCACTGGACACCCTGTATAATACATAGTCACCTAAAGCGTAAAACAATATAATATAAAAACCATAATATAGTAAATGTAATATAAATAATAAATAAATAGTCAAATAGACAGACAAGACACTTATAAAAAAATTAGAGATTATTTATTTACAATTAATCACAGAAAAACCATAATAAGCTTTTTAATGATTTTTTCAAACGTTGGTCATTATAAATTTCACGAAAGTTTTTAGATAAATGGTTGCAGATTTTTAGACTTTCGTATATTAGTTATTTTTTGTTAATATTGATTTTTGAAAAGGGAGGTGTACATTATTTTCGTGTTGTATTGTACAATAATCGATGTAATAAGATTTGTATATTTCTTGTGGAACAGAGCTTTGGCGTTATTAATAAAGAAGTAACGCGTAACTTTACCGTTACTTTTGCTAAAAAGTAACTCGTTAGATAAACGTTACCGTTAATTTTTTAAAAATGTAACGATTTATTCGTTACTTTCCAAAAGCAACGCGTTACTTTAAAGTACGAAGTTGCAATAACGGGTTACTTCTCATTCTTTTATTGTCCATCTCACGATAAATGCCGTTATTATTGCACTTACAAAAAAAAATTTCAAATAAAAGTTGTATGATTAAGCTTGATTTTTTAAAATGCCTATCCAGAACACAGTGGCGCGCGAAATCGACGAGGTACAAAAAAATAATAAAAATTATTTCACATCAATCAGCAGTAACAAAACAGAAATATCTTAGTTTTAAAGTAACGCTTTACTTTTTAGTAACGCGTTACTTTTGCAGTAACGCGTTACTGTAACGAAGTAACGATTTCGCGTTACTTTTAACGAAATTACTAGTAACGCGTTACATTTAGTAACGTGTTATTGAACAGTAACGTTTTAGTTTCGTTACTACCAGCACTGTTGTGGAAAATACAAGTTGTTTCTAAAATAAAAATAGAGGTAAAAGTTAACACTTGCAGATTGATAATATAATATAATAATTCCCTACAATGATCCCCCGTTCTAACATTAGAAATGAAACGAATCCCCCTATTTTGTAAAATAAAAACAAATTTTGCTAATTCAGAATTACAGAAACCCCAGAAGGTTATTTTTACAGAAGCCACTGCTAATTCTTTAAAAAAAATACGAAATTTCAAAGATAAAATATTCGTTTTATTTACATTAAAACATAGAAAATGTCATCACACCACTGTTTTACTTTTTGTAAATCAGCGGTAATAATATTTTTTATTCAGTAGAAATAAAACTCCAAGATATAGAGATCTAGATGACCTCTTAGAATTAATATTTTTTATAATATCAGTATCCTTATCACTCCACAAAATAGTCGTGTCATCGGCAAACTCGGTAAAAAGATCTTGAATTTTAATCTTTGATAAATCATTTATATAAGGAAGAAACAACAAGGGACCAAGTACAGAGCCTTGTGGAACTCCGTGGAGAATGTTACTAGTTTCAGAATATATACTATTTTTAGATACGGTTTGGGTTCGTTCTGATAAGTAGGATCTAAACTAATCTAAAACTACGCCTCTCATTCCATACTGGTAGAGTTTGTTCAACAGCAGTTCATGATTTACACAATAAAACACTTTTGAAAAATCGCAGAATACTACAGCTGCAACATCACCCTAATATAATTTTAAATAAAGATTTTTTAAGGGTTGGAAAATAGCATTATTTGTACTTTTATGGTTTTAGAATCCAAATTGACTGGTAAATAAGATATATTTGCTTAAAAAGTTACTAATTTGTTTCTTCTCAATAACTTTTGAGAAGTTTGGCAATAAAGAAATCGGACGAAAATTTTCAGGATTGATATCTTTATATTCTATCTTGAACTAATTGTGGGGAAAAAAACATATTCGTGTAATTTGTACCTTTCACAGTTGGTTCTGTAAAAAAAAGGTCCATAGATTTTTCTCTGGGACAACGCACACCAAATATTAACTTTTGTACTATCTCTTTAAAATTCATTAAAAGAACTCGGTTTTTCAGAGCCGCATATTCTACAAATGTGTTTGTTACACATTGTACTAATGTGAAACGTTGCTTTATCAGACATAATTAACAACGTATTGGGTTTATTAATGAATAAATCTAGCAAAGTCTCGCATACTATTAGCCGTTTTTCATAATCTGACGGGTACAATTTCTGGTAGATCTGAATTTTAAATGAGTTAGTTTTAAAATTTAATTTAACACGTCTGTAAATGTAACTTTTATAAAATTCCAGCAATCTTTCTAATGAAATTTTATTGTTAACTTGTAGCATTTCATTAATAAATATCAACTTTTCGAAAAGGGCATCAGCATTCCTTGGTTTTTTTTAGGTGTGCAGTGCAATAATATTTTTTGTAATTTTTTTTTTTCAAATAAAGTTCAAAGTGAACTGTAACACAAAAAATCAGTTTCTACAATTTTTTAAGCCTGGTGAACAGTTTTGGCTAAAATAATGCGTGAAAGCTAATTTTATACGTATAACAGTTCACTTTGAACTTTGCTCCAAGAAAAAATTGAAAAAAATATTTTTTTTTCAAATAGGAGGCTATTATTTTATATTTATTCATACATATTGTTTCGAAACAAGTTTTCCAAGATTTTTCTATATTTTTTGAAATAAGGGTACTTTTGAGCAAAATTTATATTTTTTGACGCCCCTCGTATACGGGTTAAAAAATGTATTATCTAATAGTTGCGTATTAGCTTGTAGACCATGCACAACTTTTTAAATAATTTTAATAATAAAATTAAAAAAAAATCATATTGGTTCCCCAGTGGAAAAACTTGTATATTAAACTCTACCATATAGACCTACCTTTTTCAATAAAATGGAATGTGATATTCAGTTTTTCCTTTGATCTCGAACGAATTGTTATTTAATCAAGCACATATTTGTTGCAGTTTTATATGAAACAAAAAATCTATACATGAACTCTGATTTACTGGTATTTTTATTGCTATAGGTATTTTATGAATTTCCATCCATCATCTTGTTACATTTATTCACAAATATTGCGAAATAAAATTCTAGTTATGTCAAAATGTAAAGTTACCGTTTCATCGAAATACTCTTTTTTACAAAAAGTTAATCATTTATCATGGCATTTTTTCGTTGCATAACATATGGGCTACTCTAATGCATTTTGAATTATTTATACAACATTAAAGGACCAAAGTGAAATATTGATTAGCTTTACGAGTTTTGCCATTTTCAATACAAACATTGCCCATTGTGATTTAACATAAATCATTATTTTTACTATTATTCTCTTTATAAGTTTGTTTTTTTAAACAAACAGCTTTTTTTAACTGGACCTTTTAGCGAGAAATATCTCTGATTATCGTTTTTTCTAGACACAGTTTATTTTATTATGTTAAATATTGATTTCCAATGTTTGAAACTTTTAAAATATTGTTAATATCAATTTGTCTGCTATTGAGCAAGGTTTGGTTCAAAAACAAATACACAATTATATGATATACATTCCTTTTTTGTCCTTCTAGAGGGTGGTTCAGTCCGAACTTGTTAAACTAGAAGGACCTAAATTCCTTATACCTAAGTGGGATATATTGAGTAACTTTTTGATCCGTTCTGTTAACCGGTAAATTCACTGAGTCTACTTACATCCTTATAAATACGTTTAGTCAATCCTCTTGTAGAAAGCGTGTTAAATTTACTGAGAAGTACATAAATAGCTATTATCTTTAAACTACATTAAAGTTAGATCTTTAAAAAGTGTTGCTTTATGTATTTTTTCTACAGGAAAAATATGTTATACTTACCCAATTGGTATCTCATTACCATCACAATTTTGAGAAAGAATCAAGAACCACGCCTTATGAAGCATCAATAGTAAGAACAAAATTTTTAGAAAAATCTACATACTGTAAAAGTTTCATAGATATGTCCAATCGTAAGGTATCCAATATTAAATATAGCGTTTCACTAAAAAGCCCTCGCCGACTCGTGACGTCATTCTGCATAACCGGCACAGCACAGATCGCCGCATTTGTTGACTATTTAATATGATTAAAATTAAGGGGTAGAATGGAACAATTGTTAAAGGTTTTTATCGTTTAATATGTTAGTTTGGCACCTAAATATAATAATAATAATACTCACCACATTTCACCCCCTTACGAGTGAACCCCAGAAGTCAAAGGCTTGTGAGGGGAAGGAACGGCTATTATTATTATTTGCCGTGGCGCGCCGAGGAAACTTACTGAGGATTGATGGCGTCATTTGGCGATAGTTGTAGTAAATCCCGGAAAACCTCACCACCACCATCGGCACAGTGACGTAGGGGGATTGAAAATCTAGGCACCGCATTAAACATTAATTGAATTAATATTCAATGCAGCTTACCTATTCGTGCCAAAACATCTAACACTGAAATTTTTAAATTAAAATTTCACTGCAAGATACGAGGCACGAACCCACGGTGAAGAGAGCTTTGATGTCTTTACTGATTTCAATATTTCTGGGAGTTATACCGGAAATTGCAGCATCTTTAGCGGATTGGTCAGCTGCCTCATTACCAGGAATGCCAATGTGAGATGGAATCCAGATCAATGTAACGGTGATTACATTGGAATTTAGTCGGTTAATAGACTCATGTATCAATTGGACAATGGGATGTTGTATGTAGATATTTTGGATGGAATAGATGGATGAGAGAGAGTCTGTGCATATTGCAGTTTGCGTATCTTCCGCTGTTAATGAATTTATCGCCTATAGGATGGCAAAAAGTTCTCCAGTGTGAACATTAGCAGAAGGAGGGAGAGTTGTTAAATTCATTATTTCATGTAATGTAGTAACTGCACAGCCTACGTGATCGTCATTCTTAGAAGCATCAGCTATAGGACTTTGTTATAGTGAGTTACATGGATTATTTCAAGAAACTTTGTATTATGAGTGAAGCGTGAGCATCTTGTTTTGAGTGGATACTTAGAGATGTATAGATTTGAGGCATGGTTTTAATCCAAGGAGGGATAAGAGAAACAGGAGTGGGTATGCCAAGGTAGATGGAAGGGAGGGTATTTTGGACTTAGGGTGTGAGTTCTTGTCCCAAAAGAAAAATTCGCCTTTCTTGGCAAACTCACTGGAGCAGAATGTCCACCAAATGAAACGGAATTCAATCCACCGTTGTTCCCGTAACTTTTCCGATAATGTCCAGGAAAAACAAAAAATACATACAATAAATATTAATGACAAAAAAAATTTACTATGTTTTTCAATTCTGATAATTGCAACTATTTACTTGTATACTGGATCTCCTTTTTGCGAACTTCGGCCTTTAATAATACCTTAACACATATTTCTTTAGACTTTGGTTCGATTTTTATCTCATTTCCCGCTCGACCTCTTCATTCTCAACAGATATTTTGAAGTTTCAGGAAATAACAAGTTACTAAATATTTGTAAAAACCGTGACAGTGATTTCAATCTATGGATCGTAACTCGATTTGTTTGACTATTAGAAAACTTTGGTACTACTACATAAATTTCACATAAATTCACCCAGAACAAAGAAAATAAATTATTATACTTTTCTGCAAGTCCTAGCCACGTCATACCAATTTCTAGAAACATCGAACATTCTTTCAAAATAATTTTTGTCTTATTTCTAACTCCTCCCGCTCTCTCTGTCGCTGTCATACGAAACGAAAACTATTGTCTTAATATTTTGTTCTACACCTGCTCCTAACGACAATTACAAAAGATCACGCCATAAATTGTCAGACAATATAAGTTGGTCAATTTATCTCCAGGATCGTTCGCCTGATTTTCATGCGCCGCCTTTATTATTATATTACACAAGCTCTCGGTGTTAACAGTCGTTTCAGAAATGTGGTTCTTTTTTGTAGTAAAACATCCTTCAACGTAAATATTATTTTCTGCACGGTCTTGTAAGAGGACATAATATAGTTTCTGATTGCCCAGTCATCAGAAATTACAACTACTTTTGTCTTAAGTCTGATATTTCCTGTCTTCATTGTTTCTATGTAATTACTTATAATTAATATATGTTTTTGTAGTTATGTTCATAGCAATGAACGTGGGATTTTTCATAAGCAAAAACATCCTTTCTGTCAAACTTTTATAGTTACAGGATGAAAAGGCACACTTATAAACAGTTTTTCTAAGGTATTTCTGTAAGTGTTGATACTAAGGAACCACAAAATATTTAGTAGAAGCTTTTTCTCACTTTTAACCCAGCAAGTAGATAAAAAAGATACAATGCTGTTATTGTATAAAACAGCGACAAGCGGCTTACGATTGTAAAACCTCAAGGGTAATCTGACCGCATATTGCAAAGTGACGTCACGAGAAGCTCCGACTCCTTTTCGCGTAGTCGAAATTTGGTAATTTATTTAAGGGCTTAAAAGTTCAAATAAAAATTAAAAAATTTGGAAATTGCTTTAAAAAATGTTTTACTTTCGATTTTTTTTAAATCTAAAGATGATGAAAAATGGATTGTTAAATAAAAAATTTGTTACATTCTGATGGTCAAATAAATTTAGCGTTTTTTCTATTTCATTTATCTACGGGTTAGTGATAGCTGCAAAATAAGGAATAAACTTCCGATAAATATGTACAAAAGAATAGAAATCTTTTTGAACTGGTAGCAAAATTGGATTTTTTTATATTTTGTTTAAAACCATCTGCTCAAACGGATTTAATTTTAAATTATAATTTATACAAAATGCTTTTTGAGGTAACTTCTGCGATACACATCACTCTTAGGAAACTATTAGGACTAACAGATAGTCCAAACGATAACCTGCAAGAGCGTGAATCTACGCTAAAAGATTATATGTCACGATACACTTCATCTAATGGTATTTGATGAAAGCATGGAATCAAATTAATCACAGAGAACCATTTAACAAACAAGTTGGTCCAAAATGTCATCGAAATTAATCGGGAGTAAGTGTTTTATTTAAAATTCTAAAGTCTAGACTTCTTCGGCACCAAAAAGCAAAGCTATTAAATTCCGATACACAGTACACATAAGTATATGTTTTATTAACTTGTAGATTAATTTAAGATATAAGTATTCAGTAATTTTTGTATTAACAGGTTTGTTATCAATTATTAAAGCTAACCGTAGGTGAGCTTTCTTTGTCGTAACTTGGATTTAAAACTTTGTCCGCGATATTAAACTGCTTTGAGTGATTCTAAGACAATGATAATTTTACTGCAGTTAGCTGATCACATAATTCTGGTTGTAACAAAGCCGCAATTTTAAAAATTGATATCTAATAAATGTCGAAAAAAATTCATAGTATATTATTTAGCGAGCTTTAATGTAGGTCATGTAGATGAAATTTGCAGCATTAGCCACAGGCGAGTACTGTAATTCATCAAGTGAGTTATAACCAATATGGAGAAAGAAGAAGAGAGGAGACAATAGTAAGTGACATTACAGAGTCACCTTGGTATTCGGTTCGTAAATAGTGTATAGTAAATTTTAAGAATATTTTACGTATTTTAGACCGACAATTTAATAATTTTAAAATCTTTTAATTATACATTCCTTTCCAGTTGTTATAAAATGTCGACGCCAATGGAACGTATTTATCGGCTTTAAAATTTACTGCACACTATTTACATACGGAATTATAGTAGGATCCCAGTGAGTTATAATAACTCTCTACCTTTATATTTAGTTCGTAAATCTACATTATTTTCTATGACTCACTATAGTGAGTTATTATAACTAACGTTATTTGTTTATGGCTACTATTAATTGCTCAAAAGCAGTTGAATAATTAATATATAACTAAATAGGAGTATATAATAGTATATTATACATCAAGACCGAAAAGCAATTTTCTCAACCGAGCATTATTATTATCCCGAGATGCTTCGCAAAAAAAACTAAGCTTGACTATTAAATAAATGAAACTCTTCGAAACAAACGAATCAGTAAAAAGTTACCCTACTATCCGACAATAGTAGATTACATACCGATGCTGGAAGTGTATCATTACTGTCGAGGGCAAATATCGCGCCGAGGCGATCTGTTGCCCGAGACAGGAATGATAATTTCCGCCAAGGTTTGTATACATCACAATCATTTTATTTCAATCCAAAAATTTAAAAAGAATACATTAAAATGGTTTGTTCTTATGTATAATTTTGGTGCTGTTTTTTGTATTGTATGGTTGAAATTGTATGGTTGAAAGGTGATAAGTAAGTGTCATATGTAAGTATGAAAGGAATAAAAAATGAAAATAAGGTTATAAAAATAAAATTTAAGGTGTTTATGCATGATAGTTGAGTATAGATTTTATTTTGTTTTGACAAAAAGGCAAAGTGGGTGTAAAAAAAATTGAAAAAGGTTGTTGTTGAATGATCATTATTATTGACAAGAGATTATATACAAAAAAATAAGACATAAAAATTTAAACAAAAAAATATTTAAGTAATATTCAAATAAAAAAGGTTGAAAAGTAATAGAAAGAAAAATAAAAATCTACCAGTTTTTCAGAGAAGAATATAAAGTTTTAAAAAATGGATGTATAAACATAAAAGGCATAAAAGAGAATACAATAGTTGAGAGAGAGATTGGATGTATAAAGGGGACTAGAAAGAATTGAAGAAGCAAGATTGAAGAAGGGTGATTCATGGAATCCAATATTTATTTTTATCAAAATTGAAGAAGAAGTGATAATAAAATATTTTTTATTTTTGGCTTAGTATTTTTTGTAAACCAGAGAAAAAAAATAACACATCTGGTATTTTCTTTTATGGTCAAAACTCCCCCAAAAAAATATTTTGATCATTATAATGAATTTGTGAAATTTTTCCTTTATGATACTCGTTGGTAGTAAAAGAGTGTCAAAGATATTAAAGTCGATTTATTAGTGCAATACATTTTTTATTTAATTGAACTCACACTGAGAAAATGATTTAAAAAAAAAGAACATACCAATTTAAAATGATTTCACAAAGTGGGGTTTTCTGAAATCGAAGGCACCACAAACCAATTTAATATATTGTTTTTAAAAGTGTTGGCTATGTGACGTGTGTATTAAAATACTCTAGTCAAGTTTTCTTTGAAATCAAAATACTTTCCCATTTAGATATTTCATGAGATTTTAATTTTGTACCAACAATTAAAAAAAAAATAAAAAAGTAAATGGCAAATTATGGTCACAAAACATTACAATTAACATTAACAAATAAAATAGGTATAATACTATGTATCCCTTTCTGCTAATATGATAGGTTCAGACTAGAGAAATATATGGGGCTCGCGGATGGAAAGTGGCAGATGTCACTTCCCACCCGTTGGCAGGAAGTATAGCTTATTTTCCGACCTTTGAAAAGTGTTTAATTGAGCTATTACATATACGATTGCGAATAAACGTTTTTAATAATTTCTTTGTTTCGAAGAGTTTCATTTATTTAATAGTCAGGCTTTGTTCCTTTCTTTGTTCAAAATAGATCAGTTTCTTCCAAATTAATCATTTTTTTATAAATATCAATCTTTTTAACAAAAACATTTTTTTTTAACTTTATGTGCCTTTTTACAATCTGTCTACAAGGAAATAAGTAAAATGATTAACGGTTAGCTTAATAAATTGCTGTACTAGTAGTATGTTGCTCAGTAGCACAATCCATTCAAAAATTCAATTTAAACTAGTAAAAGGAATAATCTCTGCGCGATTTTTCAAGACTACGGCCCGTTTACGTCAGCGGAAGAAAGTCCGATTCGAAAAAACCGGAATTTTTCCAGGTATTTTTTTTTCAATTTTTTTTCAACGAGCCCCATGCGATTTGGATATCAATCGACGCGTCTTGACTTGCACAACACCTTAAATGCTTTCCTTGTCGAGATATCTCGAATAGAAGTTTCACATAGTAGGCGGGCCCGGGATCCTTGGACCCGAAATAGCTCTTCTTCTGAAAGAACCTTCCTTTTTTGAATAAAAACCGATGGCCGAAAGAATTTTCCGGATCGGCCGTACCGTTCTCGAGTTATCGTGAGCACAGACTTCCACACAGACAGACTTTTTTTTCGCGGAAAATCAATTTCCTCCACATTTCATATTTTTTGAGATTTGGGCGGTATGGGCGGGCCGTAGTAATTAGTTTGACTTGGAACGAGACACAAACTTATGAACACTCACTCACTCAACCACATTTACCCTGCGTTTGGCAAGTCCAAGGGGTTCAGTCTTTTTAGACGGTTCACTGGTCTTTCGATGAGCAACTCTTCGGATAGATGGTTAGGATGATGTAAAATCCGTTGACTGTATTTCTTGCTATACTTGTTTATCTCTTCCATGACAGTAGGGATGCTAAGATCTCTGTTGGAATATATCTCGGCACAATTTAATGTTACTGGACGACATGTATTTCTATTTAACGTAAAGGTTACAAGAACTAGTTTGGTTTTTAGCCAAGTATTATCAAGGTTTAAGTAGTTTTATAACTTTCTGCAAGCCATCACAGGATCTTTAAGAGATGATATTATAACAGTGTCATCCGCATATATTGCTAATGCTGTGTTGACGGATTTTGATAGGTCTGGCGTATATATTATGCAAAAAATGGCTCCCAGAACACTTCCTTGTGGCACTCCGGAAGATATTGGGTATAAGCAGGTCAACGCATCTTGATATTTAACTTGGAAGAGTCTGTCTACGAGGTATTATTTGATAATACGCGTGGGGAAATTTTCTTTGTAATTTATGTAGTAGACCTGGATGCTACATTTTATCAAAGGCCTGGAAGATGTCTTTAAATGCAACCGAACAGTATTTCTTACTTTTTAGGTCGTGACGTACTCTATAGTTGCTAACCGATGTATTTGTTTAGTGGTGGCGTGGTGTGATCTGAAATCATACTGGTATGCAGGAATTAAATTGTTTTCTTCCAGATGAGGCTTCAGCTTTTGTAGAAACATTTTTTTGAATAGAGGCTGATGGGTCTGTGACGGATCTTTACCCTGTTTTGGAATACGAATAATCTAAGTTACTTTCCATTGAGCATAGAGTTAAATATTATTGTAATCAGCTGTTATTAGGTCGTATCCAGGTGCTTTGTTTGGATTCAGGTTTGTTTATATCCCTCTTCAGAGTTCCTTGAATTTCTTTGAATTTGATGAGGTGCATTAATATTATCATGGATAAATTTTTCTTCCTTTAGCGTGATCTCTCTGCTACTTTCTAGGTATTTAGCGAATGTGTTTGCTTTTTATACTTTATTTCTGGCCCAGTTACCTTCCGTTGTTTTAATTGGGAGAACTGTTGATTGTTGCATTTTCGTTTTTCTTGCAATCTTCCACAGAGAGTTGTTTGTGTCTTTTGTTGTTCCTAGGTTTTCAAGGAAATCTGGTAGTTCATTACTGTTGTGTTATTTAAGTACTTGTTACATGTTGCATTTCGCTGAAGTGTCTAAGATAACGAACCCTTCCTAGAACACCTTATGGATGTCTATCAACTTAGCAAGACAACTTCAGAAAATTACAACGGTATCTTATCAGTAATTTGCCGCTTTTTTGCCATAAATTAGTTGTGGATAAAAAAATTTTGCCGCTCTTTTTTTTACCAAAAAGCTAACTTGATATCAAGTTAGCAAGACAACTGCGTAAACAATGACGATACCAAAACTTGATATCAAGTTAGCAAGACATTGAATTTTTGGGAAAAAAAGAGCGGCAAAATTTATTTTTCCACAACTAATTAACGGCAAAAAAGCGGCAAATTACTAATAAGATATCGTTGTAATTTTCCGAAGTTGTCTTGCTAATTAGATAGACTCACCTTATGGCTTGCTCTAGGCACAATTACACATTTTAACATTAATGATTATTCTTTATCTAACCATTGTATAGTAATTTTTGTATTTTCAAATTAAATAATTTTTAAAACAGCGTTTTCGATTTTTAAATTTTTATCCACCGTCTAGTTTTATTTTATACTATAATAAATGTTAACCAAATATTTCAGTTAATAATAAAATGTTTTAAAATGTTTTTAAATATTTATTCCAAATCAAAATTTATCCTCACTTTTAAGAAATTTAGATATCAATATTGCATACAAAACGATCAATACTTTAAGGCATGGCAATTAAAAATAATAAAGATCAAATAAATAAAAATTTTCAAACTGGTATTTATTCACTAACTTGTGGGTCTTGTCCAAAAAGGTATATAGGTCAAACGGGGAGAACATATGTCAAAAGGGTTAATGAACATAAAAGATCTTATCAACATAATAAAATAGATTCAAATTATTCTATTCATTTAATTAATGAAAATCATATTTTTAATGATAATTTTGAAATTTTACATATGCAAAGTAAAAGCATTCGGTTAAATTAATTAGAAACATTAGAAATCAATAAACTTAAACAATCGGATTTATTATTAAATTACCAACTTGATCTTAACAATTCGCCACTTTTAAATCTCTTTTAATACCTTAAGCCTTTTCGACAAATTTTCTTTTAAATTATTTTAAATTCTGTTTTTCCACTACTAGTATTAGAAGGTGTCATTATTTATGCTGTGTTCGAGTCGAGAAGTTAAATTTCTCTCCTACAAGTAGATAATTTTTGATGATCTACTAGTAGTAGATAATGAAAACAATTCAAGACTAAACGTGATGTCAGAGGTAGGCGATCTTATAGTATTATAATAAAAAAATCGACAGCAAATAAGCTCTATCTATTAAATCCCTATATTTTTAAAGTAAATTTTCAACCTGATCAAATAAAATAGGGGTAAGTAATTCTTTATCAGATATATTTTCTTTTGAAATAGTTTAAGGTTATGTAATAAATAATTCGATATTAATTAGTGCTATATGCAATAATACCCATTCTAAAATTAACCTAAAAATCAATTTAATAGTTTTCAAATCTAAGTGTCAAATAAAACGAATTTTTCATGTTTTCATCGCTACTTCAACGTTTTAAAATTCACAGTGTAATTAACATAATGAAATGTCAATTTAATTTACTGAATATTCTCATTCAATTGTTTTCACAAACTGCTTCTCTGCCAGTAAATTATTTTCAAATACTTACCCAAAAAATATCATTGTAAAAATGATTCAATGTTCTAGTAGTAGAAAAAATAGTATATAAACCACGGTAGAGAAGATTTTTCTCAGCCTCGCAACTTATTATAATGCTCGGCTGAGAAAAATTACTTCTCGACCTTGGTGTATAATATACTATTATTATTCAATTGCTTTAATGATTGTTAATAGCTATTTGTTAAGCCCTCATATTATTAGAGAGGTACTTATATTCTTAGTTGTTTTTAGTATAAATTTCTTGATATTCTTGTAAATAATATTAGTCTGATGAAGTTACTATGTAACGAAACTAGTTACTAATTTATTATTAATAACTTTTGTTATTATTTTTGTGAAAATCATAAAACGTTGTTTTATTTATGTATTATATAATAAAATGTTACCCTGTAAAAGTCCATAAATTTACTGATTGCGGATTTTATAATCGCGTTTGTCTATATTTTAGTTGCGAAACTATGTTTCTTTTTGTCTGAAATAAAGTTTATTTTTTCTCTTGGCTAAAAGTAAATTTCCTAGATTTAGCAGATAAATTCTCCATCGCAATTATTCAGAAAAGTTATTTTTTGACTTAATGTCGATTCGGGATGAATTTTAGAGCTGTCGCATCAAAAATTTACATCTAAAATTACACACTGCCGGAGCTGAAATAGAGATGAAATAATTCCAATTTTAAAATGAAATCACGATCTGTTATAACTTTTATCAATTTGCATTAATGAAGCGAGTGGACCGTTATTAAAATTTAAATCGATATAATGTTCACGTTTTAATATTAAATTTTGCTGCATTGCACAAAGTCCAACGGTTTCATTTCAATTTCGAACATGTTTGGGAGGGATATTACAGAAGTTATATTTATAATAAAACATGTACCTATACGATAAAAAACGATGCCGGGATATTTATATGTATGTAATATGAAATATGATCAATATTTCAATTTCAATGCGTATATAACTTTTAATAAGAACGTGATTCCAGCGAGTAATAGAATTAGCAATGGTGACAGGAAAAATATAAATGATTTTGTTATATATTGAAAAATCACCTAATATGAAAATATTGGTGTTATTATCATAATGAAAAGATAATTTTCGTAATAACACAGTTGGGAAGAAGAGAGATAATTATCTTAAATAATAATGGATAATAATATTTAATGATTGATCCCCTTAATCACACAAAAGATACTTCCAAATATTGTTATATATTGATATAGAAATATCCTCTGTGTCAATTTATAATGGGCTGAGTTTAACTTTGAAAAGAAAAACTATTTATACTAAATAAATTATTTAAATACCATAAAATAACTCTTCTTGTTTTCTTGATTTTTTTCATTTATTCGTTTTATTTATCGTCCAATATATTTTGTAATAATACTATTTACCACAAAATCTCAAATTTGGGTTGGGTTCTATGAAAAAATAAAAGTAATAAACATTACAAATTAATTAAAAAAAAATAATTTGTATAGTCCTTTTATTGACTTTTCTTCCTTTATTTCCTGTCCAAACTTTATCTTGATCTGTTATTTTTTCTTCACGTTTCATCTTAGGTTAATTTATTGGTTGCCTTTATTTATTAACTTTTCTTATATTTGATTATTTAATTTGTAATTTTTATTTCTTTTATACAAATTATATAAATAATGTATTCGTATATAATTTCATGAGCTGACTCTTTGCCAATTATTTTTTATATACTACATAGGTCATCGCTATTGTCATCATTGTCTTGATATAACGATTTGCCTTACGGTACAAATCTGTCTTTTCTGAATGCTGACGAATCCGCTCTGCCGTAGGATCTGTACCTAATTCTTCAGTTACTATCGATCAAATTTAGAGCTCCAGTTCATGGTAGTCCAGTAAATCTCTTACTTTTCTCTTCCATAATAGCTTCTCTATAATGACATATATTTTTTTAATAATCACATACTCAACTTTATTCTTAATCGCCTATTTGATATCATATTTGTTTAACAGTTCGTTAAGGTAACTTCAATAAGTATGAGATTTGATTTATTATATTTCTTCCAGGTCTAAAACCATTTCTATTTTATTTATATTTATAACAACCACAAAATCAGTAGACAACAGACAAAACGATATGGAAATCAAGTGATAAGGTTGGCGGAATAACGTTGGTGTAAAGCTGAGCCTTACGGTTTAAAGTGTTGATTTTATAGAACGTGGAGTGGCATACTTTAATTAAATGCGTCAATGGGATTTTCTTTAAATGCAAAACGGTTAAAACTAAAATCTTTGACGCGTTTATATCGCACATAAAGTTAACAGTTAATATCTGTTGTTTAATCATGCTTCTAAGAGATTATTCACTTAAAAGTGATGAAAACTTCTCTCTGTGAGAGAAGGATCTGGCGCAAAGATAAAATGAACATAAAACTGGTTAGATTACTGATATGTTGTACTGGAATAGTTTAAGTGCTGAGTATATTTACTTTTTAATATATCACTCTCGTAATGACTTTAATATTTTTGGTACATGAAGTCGGAAAGTAGCGTAATGGTAATAAAAAAAACAATTGTATTTTAATTTATTTATATACGTTTCGATATTTGTACGAGATTTAAGATAAACTATTATTATCATCAGGCGTGTGCTACTGAAGTTGGTACAGGTCCTGTTTTAAATCTAGATCATCAAGGATTCAACAGTCGTAAAAATGCATCCGACAAGTATGTTTGTTCGCGTTGTCGTCAACTTTTTTTGTAATGATACAATTTATTAACATTGAATGTGACGGATATGGTTTTAGAGTCAATTCTAATCAAGCACAGTGGGATTCTTTACGTTGAACAATTTGCAGTATTTGAGTAACCATATATATTAAAAAGACAAGTTGGACATCTGGAGATGTTCGAATCAATTCTTGTCTCCACAATGTCAATTTCACTTATCTGAACGAACAATTACCTCCTAAAGATAATCAGATCTTTTTATCTGACATTATTTCATTTTAGGTGTCTCCCCTTACCTTCGTCCCCCAACCTTTTAACACATCTTCTCCCATTTTTAGTTCATCTTAATTTTACAGCTCCTTTCTCTCTTGGGGCCACTCTTTCTTCCAACTGTCCCTTCGGGTCAAAAACCGAAGGGGGAACTGGAGCTGGTATATACTGCGAACAGAATAAGTACCAAGAGAGTTTCTCTCTAGGAAAATATACCTCTCATAATCTACTCAGACAGTCAACCAGCCCTTAAGGCCATAAGGAGCCCAAAGGTGACATCTAGACTGTTATGGGAATGTGGCGAAGAACTTAGGGAACTCGCGACCCACAATAAAGTAACTTTATCCTGGGTACCAGGTCACAAAGGTATCGCCGGAAACGAAAAGGCTGGCGAGCTCGCAAGAAGCGGGTCGTCCACCCCATTAATTGGTCCAGAACCAGCGATGGAAGTACCAAAACGTACGTTTAGGAACCATATAAAAGACAGGATCAAGCGAAAACACAAATTATACTGGGACAATGTACCCGGACTTCTACACGGGAAAAAGTTTATAAAAGAACCGTCAATGAACGTAACTGAAGAACTGCTTTCAATGAGTAGGAATCCCGGATAAAAAAAAACTGTCTCTTGACATCTATCAACGTTTACTTCTTCTTTTTCATTGTTCTTTTTTCTTCTTTCCCGATGGTATCTGTACCTTCTCTCCGTCAAGCGTTTTATTAAAATTTATTTTTTGTGTTTCATTTATTGTTCAATAGTAATAATTTAAAATTGTTAATAATTGTTTGCGCTAATTTTAACTTCAAATTTACATTGTTAATTTGTTCGAACATTTAAAAACGTACCATTATGACCATTATTTTTACTTAGTCATTTAATCTCACATCCCCTTACACTTTTGATGTGCTTTACGATTGTCATTTGTCAACACGTTCATTTCGTCACCTGTCTCATTCATGGTAGATAACAGATTGGGCGTGATGCTGTTTGTTTTTTGCGAATCCAATTTTGCTACGTAATTTGGACCATGCTCGATCCCCCTATTTACTCTCAACTGCACCCATTTAGGGTGGCTTACCCCCTGGAGCCTGGTTCAATAATTAATTGTCAGCTCTCGACCTCATGCGGGTCCTTTCTAGCACATGCTGTAAGTTAAGATTTACTTGAATTTTTTGTAATCTGTAGGCTATCTATAAGCCTGATGATAGTCTGTGACCGAAACTAGTTGCCTTTTAATTCAAATTAAACTATTGTGGTACCTGACTATGTGCTTTATTTCTTGTAAACTGGGACGAGATCTTAGATATGGATAACCTTATATTAAAAAGATCTAATTTTTGGAAATGATGAGATTTTTTTAACATTTCATTTTTTCAGATATGTATTTCAAGTTTCAGGTTTTTTTGATGAATATTAAACTCCTCAATAAACTAGTAAATATATAATCAGTGATATTTAAACTTATACGCGGTTTGGAGAGATCAACGAATTGTTAAAAAGTTGGAAATCATGCAAGTAATCAATAAATAAAGAAAATTTAGGTAAAATGGTTTATCGGGAATTCCCCCGTTATCCCCTCTGTCGGTGGCTCTATTTTCTGATTATCGTGTCTTTATGAAACTCTTCAGCGTTAGAAATCATGAAAACCTTTTATATTAGATGATTTTTAGAATTTTATGGTAAAATTATTTCCAGTATTTAAAGAAGTAAAATAAAGTTAAGTTCATAAAAATTTACAGGATAATAAAGAATTTGATCTGTGATGTATAAAGTTGATTAGTTTTCCTATTTTAAATAATGACCTCGCATGACGAGGAATTTAATTATCTGTCAAAAATATGTAATTAGTGTTTTAAATAATAATAATTATTATAAAAATGTTTAAAATGAAGGTATAGACAGACCTGCATCGCTGTCCGTGGGGACCCCAAGGCTGTCCGAATTGTCGTTGATGAAGGCCTCGGCTGAATTGGTGAAGGTCTGCGGGGAAAGGGTGAGGTCTGGACCGCTCGACGAGTCGAAGAGATCGAAGGTTGCCGTGACTGCATCGCTCCCACCTGAAATACAAAGAGGAGTCTCGTGAGAATTTGTCTGGGCTCCCTTGAGGGTTTGTCGTGCTCTCTGGAGGATCGTGTGTCAAAGTTTCGCGTGGCTGAGATGTAGGTATGCTTTTGGGAACAAGGAAACTGACAATTATTGCTCTTATCTGCGGTTCGCGTTGTGTAGGCTAGATATGATGGTTTAATTCGATTGATTTAACTTGTGTCGATTGTGTGTAGACGCAGATGTTGGATGCCAAATGATTTAGTTTGGTTAAATTTTTAGTGCAAATTTATGGAATTATATCAATCTAACAAGTAAAATCAATTTAATAGTTTCCGTTTAAATAGCTATAACGGTTTTACATTACAAATAAAAATATCAAATTAAATTATTTATTCAGTGATATTGTTTAAAATTTATTGAACAAAGAAATTACTTGTATGATTACTGGTTATACATATTAAATTATACTAAGCACTCATAAATTCCCCAAAACAAAGCGAACCGCAGCCCCCAATCAAGAAGCTAGTATTAATGTTTTTATTCAAAAGGTGGATATTTATTAAAAATTAATTTGGAAGAAATCTTTATTCGAATTAAACATAAAATAAAACACATGGTATTGGGAAAAGGTGAAGATTGCAACGCATCTTCGCAGAAATCATTGGTAGTAAATAATAATTTATGATTAAGAAGTCTATCTTTAACATCCTATTTTACACCCAAATATTTATATCCCAAAAAATCCCCATCGAACCCCAAAATACTCCCATTTGCGGTAAAAGCCTCAAAACGGCAGCACTGTGTACTCAGCGTACGGTACGCATTTTTTGTTCCATTGTGGTAAATGATCATTTTCACATGTACGACGTACCGTCGGTTACCGTACTTATACGCTGGGGCATCGTAGTTTAGTCAAGAAGTAAGTTTTCTACGAAAAATAGTTAGAAGGGTAAGAAAAATATGAGCGATGGCTCATTCGACGCGGATTGCATCATGTCGATTTTTTTCTGTAAATAAAAATTGTAATTGTTATTAACAAAACACGAAAAAAAAGCCATTTTAACTTTTGAGGATAACTCAAAAACTATACAAACTCCCGGACCTTTAGCTCTAATATTTATAATTTTAATTTGTTGCTGAAAATAGGTCTCTTCGCGACCGTTTCGGGATGAGTAAGCCGCCTCTATAGTGAGTACCGCATTTAAAATAGTTTTTTTAAAGCACTAAATATTGATTTAAAAATTATTGTATCATTTCAACACTTGAACAAAAAAAGTCCTGTTGGAAAAAAAAATTTAAATGCATTTTTCAAAAAGCTAGAATATTGTTAATTAACTATTTTCTTTCTGTCTTCATTGAAAGAAGGATAATTATTTAAATAATTAGCCTAAAAATTTTTCGCCTCTTGGAGTATTTTCTATGAGTGCACTCAATATGATGACGCTATAAAATTACACAGCCCCACAAAAAAAAAGTTCATACACAAGAGAGTGACATATGTATTCCCATGTATTTTTCGATGCTGAATCCGACTCCGAGCTCAGAATTGGGCCTACACGTCTGGAATTGATCACAGGGGCTGAAAATCGCCTGAAATGCCGGATTTGTGCTCGAAAAGTTTATGGCCAACTGTGGTATTTTCATGGACTTTCCAATTCTGGAGCTGAGTCTGGGTGTGAAAATTTCCAGTTTGGGTCCGGGAAAATGGCCCATTGGGTCCGGAAAATCATATTTCGGACGTACTAGTCGCAAAAGTGGGATTTTCAAGTATTTTTCAATCCTGGTCCTTGGAGTATGCTCAAAAAGTTTTTGGACAGCTGAAATTCCCAGTTTGGGTCCGGAAAATAGCCCATTGGGGCCGGAAAATAATATTTCGGAAATACCAGTTGCAACAGTGGTATTTTCGTGTTTTTCAATTCTGGACCTGAGGGACCCGAACAGGGAATTTCACATGGCTATAAGCCTGTCAAGCATAGTCTAAGCTACAGGAATTAGTACATAAAAATCCCACTGTTGCGATTGTTACGTCCGAAATATGATTTTCCGGCCCCAATGGGCCATTTTCCCGGACCCAAACTGGGAATTTTAGCTGACCAAACACTTTTCACACCCAGTCTCAGCTCCAGAATTGGAAAATCCATGAAAATGCCACAGTCGCGACCGGGACGTCCAAAACAGTATTTTCCCGTCCCAAGGGGCCATTTTCCCGGATCCAAACCCGGAATTTCAGTTAGCCATAAACTTTTCGAGCACAAATCTGGCTTTGGCTCCAAAATTCCTCGTCGACTTCGCCTTATCCCGTGAACCGCATTTCAGGCCATTTTCGGCCCCTGGGGCCAATTCCAGACGTATAGGGCCAATTCTGAGCTCGGAATCGGATTTAGCGTCGAAAAATACATGGGAATACATATGTCACTCTCTTGTGTATGAACTTTTTTTTTGTGGGGCTGTGTTATTTATTATTTGTTTATATTGCTTATAACGAGTTTTCTAAGTTAAAAAAAATGAAAAATCGTAAAATTGTTTTTAATTTTTTTTTATTATATGTATAGTATGGTATAGCTGTTTTTATATTAGAAATAAGGATTAAATTATTGTGGGTAAGATTGGGTGTTGGTATTTTGGTTCCCAACAGGTATTAAATAATAGGTTGGTACCTGATAGCTGTTATCAATACGTAAATTGGTTCGAAATCCCTTAATGTAATAAAACTTAATTAACTGGAAATAGTTATCCTTATTTCCTTTCTTTATACAATTACAGTTATGGGGGTGTGATTTGAGTTCATTTATTTTTATTAGTTTATATGCATATTTTGTGTTTTCACTCTGTTGACTTTTGAATTATTTTAACAATAATATTTTCTACCATGAATTCCGAAATAATTTTAAGTGAACAGGGAAAACATAGTTATTAATAATAATTAACTTTAAAAATTATTTTCAAATACATCTGATATTCCATTCATTTTTTCATTGTTACCTACTAAACGCACAGAAACATATTTTTTTAACTTAATAATAAATTGTGAAGATAATTGTGTTATATTAAGAATTTCAAAAATCGTTATTGATTTTGAAGAAGCCACTCACGCTGTCAAACAGATTTGTCCTTTAACGCAAATAATTGGATGCCGATTTCACTTTACCCAGTCCTGGTATAGAAAAATTTAAGAATACGGTCTATTAGCCTCAAAAAGAAAATTCTGAAGTTGGTAGACTGGCTTGGTCTTTAAGTCCTGACGATATGGCGACTGTTTTTTTTTATTTGCTCTTTTTGGGCTCAAATGTGAATATCATTGTACTAAAACACATGAACGTAAAGGTAAACCGTCAAAAGCAAAATCTTTTTCAAATAACAAAATAAGCGAAATAAAATTTTATTAAAAGCTGTGATTTTGTGAAAGATTGAAATAATCAATTGTGGGATATTTAAATAAAACTTGCTTTCCCAATAACTAGTATTAATTATAATTAGTAATTTAGTTCACAAGTATAAAAAGGTAACTGTATATTTATTAAATTGGTATCAAACATGTAAACTATGTCTACCGAAAAACACATACAAAAAATGGTTCTAGGAATTTAAAGATAGACACCAGTGGCGTTACATTTAGCATGGTAAAATATACCACATTTATATAAATAAATACATGTAGTAAATAATATATTTTATTGCTTGATAATCCATTTTAAGTACTTAAATACTGGGTAACCGATTTACATATAAAGATCAGGTAAACGAAAAATTACGGGAACCGATTTACATATTATTTTTAACCCTCGTTAATTTGTTAACCATTTTACATATACCCGTAAGATTTTTTAACGCTTTTTGTTTATAAATTGTTTATAAACAAATAGTTTACTTTAATATTTTTGAATTTTTTTTACCATTCTGTTGTTTAGGGCCAATGATGATTTAAAAAAATTTTTTTCTTAAAAAAATTTCTTATTGTATATAATCGTCTTTTTCATATTTGCATTATTTAAATAATTAGTTAAGAAATAATTTTGTCTTTAAAAATCATTATTGATGGCTCATAATACAATTAAAAAAATTTTTTTTTCATTAACAATTTCATTGTTTATTTAGTTCACAATTTGTTATAAATAATATTTAAGTGTCACAATATTTTTTTTCAAAAAAAATTCAGAAATTTTTTTTCGCAACATTGTTGCATATGGTTGTTTTTGTAATTTTTTTTTAAAAACTATGCATATAGGTAATAGAGAGAAGTCAAATGAATGTTACTTGAATGACTCCACTTGGCAACGTGGCACTGCCGCCCTTTCCCGTGATTGGAGATTGAGGGGGACGGGCTCTTAATATATTTTAAAATTAAAAAGGCATTATTTTGAAATATGATTATTATTGACAATAACGGGAATAATGGATATGCTCTTCTTTTAATATGCTAAAATTCCGAAATGTGAATGTAGCCCATTACAAATGGTTACAACGTTGCCAAATACATACATTGTATTTATTCCCATCAAAGGTATTTTTAAAACCCTTTTATTTTCTTCTCGTAATGCGTAGATAGTTTAAGTTGCACTTTTGTTTTAATTGTGATTGATTATTGTTTTGTCGATTTTTGAAATTTTTCGAAAACCCAGGATTTATTTTTTAAAAACTACATTTTACAAAAATATAAATAAATTTTAATGTTAGGTTATAAACTAAAACTGACAGATAACAAGTCTCCACGGCTTATTTTGGAAGGCACCTAATAATTTTCCAAAAATTTTATACTAGCGGGGTAGCGCCTAAAGGCAGTATAAGGAGGAATTAAAAGATTGTAAAATCTTAAATTTTGTTTAATTTTACTACGCAATATCATGAATGTTAAAATTTAAAAAAGACCTATAATTAAATTTTTATTTCATTCTTCCTACATTTCAGATTGCTAGTCCTATCTGAAAATAAAAGTAAACATTTGGCAACTAAATTTAAATCATCTTAATTTATTGGTACACGCACGAGACATACTGGACATATATTTAAATTTGAGTAATTATTTCCTCGGTCCTAGGTGAAATCTGAATGGCCAAATTTTGTATACGATAAAGTTTCCTTTTAAATAATTTAAAAATAATTATTATAGCTCATTCTAGTGGCATTTAGAATTACCAATAACTCGATCGCTTTTGTAAAAATTTTTTTTCCAGTAAACTGTCAGTCGCTTTTCAAAATGTGATAATAGTTATTAAAAAAATTATAATCTATTAGACAATATTAAATGTACAATTGTTGACGTTCCTTTTTAATTTTATTAATATCATTGGATGTTATGTTAAATTACCCTTCATGTTTGACAAACGTATTATGTAATAAATAAACAATTTACTTAATTTCATAAAAACAATAAAAATGTACGTTATACTGTCTAGCCTTGGGATGAACTTCACAAATACAATTTTTTTATGTAATTATAAATTAAATTTAAACTTTTTAAATCCATTTATGATTTTATTTTGTTTCTGAATCTTCTCCAATAAAAGTTACTTTTAACATTTAACATAAATAGGTATTATTATCGCTAAAACTATAATAGAAACTGTTTATAATCTCATTATCCCATTACTTCAATTCAATAAGTTTAACAAACTCAAACTTTGGTAAAGAAGATTTTAATTCGAAGGCAGACAAGTATGAGAATCTGTTTACGAGTCAATAACTTTTCTGCTTAACAATATAAGCACATCGCTCGATGAAAATCTAACAGATTTGCCTAGCACAAACTTTATGCATAGCCTAAAGGAACTTATTGATTAAAACTTTTAGGTTTTTTTATACGACAACCCGGAAACTAGAAAGAAAAACTTATTTAGCTACTTATTTTTTACCAATTATTGATTTATTTCATGAAAAGATACTTTTCTCAGCTACACGTAAAAAATTTAAAATGAAAAATATAACATTTCAGGGGGAAATTCAATCTTCTCCATATCCCTTTTTGGTCGTATGACAAAATCGATAGCACACGTGCCTCACGTATACCTGAGATAGATAAATTACATTGTTGATATTTAATCTACCACATGTGACAAGAAGTAGCACTATATAAAAATACATTAATTACAAATTTTAAAATTTAAATATTCTTAATACAATTCTGAACTGATAAAAAATATCCAATTGTTATTGGATAAACAAATGTTTCTAATGAATCACCAAGAACATTACAGTGTTTTACTTCCAATTAATACTAGAGTGTCATTAGTTATATTGTAATAGATCTTTAATTAAGTAGTGCGAGCATGAATTTTTAAGGACTAAAACCCTGTAACTTTAGTTATTTCCAAGCAAAAAATATCATTAAGAAAGTTGTATCACAATATCAACGTGAGTGATTGACGATGAGTAAAATAAATATTTAAAATATCGGCGTCGTCGTCCCAAATGGTGTCGTCGCTTCGAAATACCCGCGAGGACGATAATTTAAAAACAATCGTGATATTTCTCCATTTCCGCGTAATAATACAACAAAACTCCATTATCCCAGTCGCAAATCACCGGAGTTCGATGGATTTTACGTCCGTTTTTGGCACCGAAATCCCTGAATATTTTAATTCGCGAACGGCCAGAAAAATGCATTAAAGACAATTTAAAGCTCGGAAAAAGATTTCTGACTTATCTGGACTCCATATTCCGATCATAATTCAGATGAAGCGGAAATTTGCATTTCCCTATCTTTACCGAACTTTTAATGGAATTAAAATGGTAATTTTATTAGAGAAATGCCGGCTATTAATTTTGGCGTGCAGATAGGGATAAGTACGGCTAATGCCGGAAAAATGGGTGAGTAAATATTGTGCCGGTTACTTTTATTTTACTATCCGTTTTATTACCAGAATATTGTAGTATTTTTGGATCAAAAAAGATTTATTATTTTATCCCTAATCTTTGCTTTTCGTTTTTACATGCTTTAACTTGGATATTCACTAACGTAAAAAAGTTAATGGAAGCTTGTAGTTTTTTTAATATTAAAAAAATAATACATACAGAGTGGTTTTATACCGATAAAGATGCACATGGGATAAAACATTGCAATAATTATAATATTTGTACAGTGGGGTTAATTAATAAATAAAAAATATATAACTATACAATCTTAGGCTTACAACAGTTCTTCTCCAATATCCGTAAGTATTATTTAATTAAAATATACTTTGCTAGGAAAATCAGTTATTAGGCGAGATTAAAATATAGTGAAAAAATATTATTTATGCAGTTTTTAGTAGAAAATATCGTGTAACAATTAAAAAAATGCCGCTCTAAAACACTTCAATTTAGTAAGACTTTCAAATGACAGCGTTATTGCCGGTTCTTCTGACGTCATAAGTCCTTTGATTGGTATATTCCTGGAGTTGCCAGTTTCATTATTTTTATATCATATCTGATGGCTGTTCTCGATTTAGTTATTCTTGATTAATAATTATGTATGCTCACATTGTAAATATATATTATGAATAACGCTTGACAACGCTGTAAAATATTTTTGTAGCCTATCGTATGTTTATGTTTATAAGATCCCCAGATTTCTAGTGTAATATTTGTTCATAATTATTTAGTAGGTACTGTTGATATATTCTTTATTTAGAATTACGCGAACACAGTTTGTACAGATTCATGACATATCATATACCAAAGTGTAGATCAGACTTTCTTATGCGTGCTAACGTTACTTTTAAGTTGAAACTGGTTCTTTAAAGGGTCCGGAAGTGGATTCAATCAAAGAGTCCTCCAATGGTGTTATCGACCAATCAAAAGTTGTAAAAAATTAGACAAGTGAACAAAAAATAGACGGCTAATTTTTCACAACTTTTTATTGGTCGGTAATACCATCGGAGGACTCTTTATTTGAATCTACTTCCGGACTCTGTAAAGGACCACTATGAACTTAAGAGTAATGTTAACATATGTCTGGTTTACATTTTCGTATATGATATGTCATAAATCGGTACAAAGATGACGGAGAAAACTAAGATCAGAAATTCAGTCTTTAACATGTAAATTCCTATATCTCTCTTTTCTGAAGAGGGTCCTTACTATTGACCCCTATTAAATTTTGGACTGGCATCTTAGAATTGAATCAACAATGTTGCCATAGTTTTGTCTCTCACTTGCTCTCTTTAATAAATAAATTCTTTAGCGCTCCGGTGATGGGTCAGAAATTATTAAATCACATCTTGGCGCGGTTTCTACAGTGTTCAAACAGGAACGTTTCTTTGGGAATTTATTTTGAAAAGCTACTCCAAAAAATTATTGAAAAAAATTAACCACTTTTCTCATTGTAAAAAATGAATTGATTTGACCTAACATTTAATAATTTTAACAATACGAATTTCTCTGTGGGAAACTATTAATTTTGTTAAACGCAAATGTCGTATCAATAATCAATTTCCTCATAATCGGATATTAGTTTACGTCTAGATATCTTCTTTAATTTCCGTTTTACTACGAGAAACATGGCACTGGGAATGAAACTTGCAAAAAATAATTTAAACTAGGTTAGAAGAGATATTGATTCTCGTACAATATTTATTTAATACAGGGCGAGTCTAAATATATGGAAAATACTTATATACATAAACGAAGATTTATAAAAAAACTGTAATAATGGGCTATCAAATTTAGAACAAAATATAGAATCACCCTATATTTCTATTCCAAATAAAAATCACTAAGTAAATAGGCCTAATTCCGCACAACGCTTTAAGTGTTTCGGAAATTAAAAAAAGCATACTTTCCGTATGTTTTTTTATACAAAAAATATTTTTTTAAAAGTTGTTATATTTGATTTTTTGCACTAGGGGAGGTCGGGAGGCATAATGGGGTACCCTTTTTTATTGAGCATACCAGTGGTGCTACCTGTCGCTACCAATCCAAAGCTCATTCAGCACATGGAGGAGAAACCACACTGTATGCATCAGTCGCTTATAGTCTGCTGAACGAAGGCAATGGGGGAGTTCCCTCAATGTTGCCAAACTAGAAAAAGGTCTACCAACGGGGAAGGATTATTTTTGGTCAAAATCTATTTCATTATTTTCGCAATGATAAAATATGTGTACAAAATTCTATTGAGCTTCCCAGAATATATTGTTAGCGAAATATAATGATTTTAACAAAATCTTACTTCTGATTGGTTGAAATTTCGTTGTCAAATGTCATTCGTCATATAGAGTAAGTATAACAGAGCGACATGTTTAATTTTCAGCGACTGATCTACAGCCTTGGAGGATTGGGGGAACTAAACTGAATTTGGGAAGTAGTTTGAATATTATATAATCTGAAAATGAAACATGTCGCTCTGTTATACTTACTCTATGACAACGAAATTTCAACCAATCAGAAGTAAGATTTTATTAAAATCATTATATTTCGCTAACGATATATTCTGGAAACCTTAATAGAATTTTGTACACATATTTTATCATTGCGAAAATAATGAAATAGATTTTGACCAAAAATAATATTTCCCCGTTGGTAGAACTTTTTCTAGGTTATCAACATTGAGGGAACTCCCCCATTGGTATGATTATATAGTCCAGTCAATATATACATTTGGAAACGCAAATGAGTGTAAAACCGCCATTTTGAAATAGGGGTAATTTTTTTTACAATAACTCATCTCTCCGTCTTTTGACGCAAATAGTTTACTATCGTATTTTGTTGTTTTTTCATGCTCTACAAATAAGGTCCTATGAGGTTTTCACCTATCGTTGACTGATTTCGGGATATCTAAATAAATAATCAAAAAATGTAGACATTGACACTTATTTCCTCTTATATCCTTTTCTGATGAGTCATATTGAAAAACAACTTATTACCAAACTTGTAGAGTAAGAGTACCTATAATCGGCTTTGTAAAGTTGCGGACCAAATCGTCAGGAAGAAAAAAATTGTAGCCAAAATGCGCTTAAAAATAAGGGTCAACCTTCTTAAAATACTAGTTAATAAATGATTACCTGATTTGTTCTATTTCTAGGATGGTAATATTGCGGACCGTAATTATCCAACTACATACAAGAAGATGGACCAACGAGAGTGTGTCGTCGGACCATACAACAAATGCATGTGAGAGTTTTCATTCAAAGTTTAACAAATCTTTTTATTTTGAACATCCTGCTTTATATATTTTTTTGGATGTTCTTAAAGATATGCAAACAGACACATACACTAAACTACGAGATTCGAATAAACCTGCAAAAACTTTCAAAAAATCAAAAAGCCATCAAAAATTAATCAGTATATTTCTGGTGCTATTTCTAGACTCGAATTTGTTAAATTTATATCAAATATAAAAAGAGTACATGCATACTAAATTTATGTATATATTTAGGTTAGGTTAGTTGTTTTAAATATTATTGTACTTGTCGTTAATTAAATGTGATTTAATCTTTTAATATAAATATTTTCAATTTACAGCCGGTTTTTAATTTTTGTTTTTAAGACGTGATAAACCACTAAAAGTACGAACAGTAAACATTTTTCGTTTAGTCCGTAATTCTGCCATGAATTATTGAGGGTGAGATATTTTCCAAGAATTTTTGGTCCGCAATTTGGCATACATAAACTGGAAAAAAGTTAGTACCTGCCTATTTGGTCCGCAATTTGGATATACCCCCTATACTCATACCTATAATTTCGTTTTTATATTTTTCCGTACTGATAAAAATTTCGGCAAGTCCGCGTAAAAATACAAAAAATCGATGTTTCGTCAATTTATAATATTGATGATTTTCAATTTTTTTATAAACTATTGTACTCCAACTTTTTGCTGTAGAATGGCATACTACGAAATTGATATTTCGCGCAATCTTCATGGTGCGCTAAAAGCCGTAATTTTTCGGAACGGTAAAAAAACAAAACTTAATTGTAGGTATGAGTATACTCTACAAGTTTAGTAATAAATTGTTTTTCAATGTCAATCATCAAAAAAGAGATATAAGCGGAAATACGTGTTTACATTTTTTGACCATTTCTTTAGATATCTCGAAAAATGGTAAACGATACATATAGATACAAAAAGGCAACAAAATACGGAGAGCCGAGTATATGCAAAAAAAAACAAAAAATTTACCCCTTTTTCAAGATGGCGGTGTTTCCTTATGAAAAATCTTGGCCGACAATTTTAGGTTAAGCTTTTTTAAGCCTGCTACGGCAGATTAAAAGGATATTGTGTCACACTCGGATCTCTGGCCCATTTTTGGATAGAATCACAGGACACTGGTTCTTTCGGTTTTGTTTATCTGTGCTATTTTATTAAGCGAATTTTCCAATAGAGCTGCGTTGAGTGTTTTTTCCCTGATATCGTAGTTAGCAGTGGAAAGTATTATTTCTATTGATTTATTCTCTATAAAACTAATTTACTTCCACTAACTACACCTAGTTACAACGACGCTATTACAAATTGGCGTAGATGGTTCCTTATTTGACAGTCATGATGGGGCGGTGCCTCATTTTCCCACGATTATAAATGTCAAATAATTAGTGTGTTCTTCTGTTTTAGATTGAAGATGGTTAGGAAGTACTTGCGAAAAACTGAAAGAGGTAAATGATCATTAGAGGTTATAAAATTTGCCATTGGTGCTACTCTGCGAGAAGAAATTGGGTATAAAAAGGCAGCTAATTCCTTCAATATTCCCAAGTCGACACTCGAACGAAGAATAAAAATATCGAAGCAGCAGGCAAGTGGCCCTGTTGATACTCCAGCAATATCTGCCAGTGGAACTGTGTACCTATATCAACCAAGTCCGGAAGTTCGGACCTAAAAAAACAGTTTTTTCACGTGTTGAAAATGGAAGAGAGATTATTTGGCTAAGCTTTTTGTAAAAAGAGTTTTGGTTTATCAATGGGCTGAAAAATTAGGTAGAGCTCATAACTTTTCAGCAATAACACAAATTGATGGAAAAGACTGATTGTTGGGTATCAGGACCCACCATCCTCAACTAGCATTGCGAAAACCAGAAGCAACTAGTGCTGCTAGAGCTGCCGCTTTCAATACAGTTAAAATTGATATGTGTACATAATGTGTGCATAATACATTACGCATTTTTTATTATGTTTTTATGACTATGATGTGTCGTCCATACAATGTTTTATGTCTGTTTTACAGTAGTATGTAACACAGTACCACACATCCATGATAGTAAGTCTTTCTTTAAGAATATTTTGTATTTTTTCTAAAATTTTTTGTACACTTTTAGATGTCTTGATAATGCTAATAAAGATTAGCGAAAGCTTGACTTTTCAACGAAGAGTTTTTTTTGTGATTGTCGTTAACCACAACCTCACTAGACACAGAGTTCTTTCGTATATGATATATATCGTATATGTGGCGGGAAAGAAAAAAATGTGCACATTAGTAAGTGAAGAGTGTGTGTAAACAAATACACTTTAAAATTCCTTGATAATTTTGATTTTCTCTAATAAAAGTTTTATATGCTTCATTTTGACAAAAGCTTGACTGATGACGCCTTAAGAGGCAGATACAGTTAGTGGATTTATTAGCTTGTATGTATTATCTAAACCAAATTATTGTAAAAAAATAATATCTGGAAATCCATTGATTTTTTAAGAAGATAATGATCATTAGCTATTTTTCATAAAACCTAACGACATTCATTATACATATCATATTTTATCATTTATTGAGACTCTATTTGATTAAAAATCCATAAATAACCCTGTCCTAAGTCGATCGAAAAAAGACGCCACTGCTAAAAGGAAGCTTCTACATGGTCCTCTTACTCAGCACTTTCTAGAACTTTCTGAAAGCCCTGCAGGAATCCGTAATGAGGGACTGAACGATTCGATAATTTTACTTACTGCGAAAACTTTTGCTTTGGCATGCAAAACTTTGCCGATTATCGATTATACGGTCTCATCGTGTGGGGAGATGAAAAATATTTCCAGGGATTTATATTTAGAGTTTAGGAATTATGCGTTTAACAGGGGGAGAAAGTGCGGCGGACAGTCACATGCAGGAGAATTATGGAGTTCGGTTTTCAAATGTGAAGCTATCATGAAAAACACGCCCACAATTTTTGGCGAAAAATTGTAAAATACTTAATTCTTAAATTTTCGATATTATAGTTTATGTGGTTTATTTTATAGTATATATATATTATAACAAAACCAACCCAGACACATCAAAAAATGTTTTGAGTTTTAAAATTCAAATACCATCATTTTATTATAGTCGATTAAATATTTAATTGGACCTTTAAAAACGTACATAAATCGTTATTTCAATAATAAAAACTTAATTTCTGAAGTTATCAAAGCGGAAAGTAAATAAAAATATTTATTGTTTCATCCCGGTATGAAACGGTTCATTTTATGATTGAATAGCAGGCAGTAGAATAATTATAATCATTGCAGTTTCATCTAAAAACAAACCATTTCCATTTTATGTTATATTACGTAATAAAATGGTTTTCAATTGTCTAAACGAACTCATATGAGGGGACTAATTAAAATTTACTGTTAAAGAGCAACAAGGTAAATATTATTCTATTTAACTAAAATAATTACCAGTAATATAATTAACCTTTATTTTCATTGCTTTTAAGTACAATACGACCCTAAAACACAAATACTGACTAATTGAATTTTTTGTCATAAAAAACAGATTTTATTATTATTAATAAAACAACAGCTTTTAATGTTGATTCAATATTATATATTTCCCATTTACCAGCTAGGGTGGAAGAAATTTTTTATAAAATATCTACTACATTTTCATTAAATAATTCGGGACCATCAGCTTGTCTGTCACTATATTTAAGTTTGTTATTGTTCAGTACGAGTTTTTAGCAATTTGCTATACTCTTTTTTGCAATACGAGTCTATTATTTGCATACGCAAAACTTATTTGGCGGGTCAATTGCGAACAATTCATATAATCTGGACTCTGTAACTACATACATGCTTGCGTTTCAGTCGCGGCGACTTAATCGATGCGACTTGGTTCCAATAACGCTAAAGCTACGGTTTCCTCCAAAAGTCGCATTCACTTGTGACTGCGACTAGGTAGCCGCGACCGAGTCGTTGATACATCTTCAACGCATTTTAGATGCTACTGCTTTCCTAGCTGTTGATGAGTCGTTACTATAAGCTACCGGTCGCCTTCCGTTTAGTTGCCGGTATTTTACCGCTCTCTGAGCAGACGATTCGCCGTTTGCTACGAATTTCGACACTGAAACAATTCAGTTCAGTTGAAATTCTGAAGAATTCTTTGAATATTGTTTTACTGTCTTTTAAGCAGTTCTGTAGAATTGCTTGAAAAATATATACTGATTAAAGGGCACAAACTCGTAAACAATAAACAGCCGTTTATAAAATATCAAGACTAAAAAGAACTGCTACTAGTGACTGGCGAGGTCGAGGAAAGCAGGTGGAGTCGTGGCGACCTATTCGTTGCTACCCAGTCGCAGTCGTCAGCGACTGCGACTTTTGGAAGAAACCGTAGCTTTAAGGTACGACAAAAATAATAACAAAAGTTATTAATTTAATAGTGACTAGTTTCGTTACATAGTAAGTTCATCAGACTAATGAAGTCTGATGAAGTTACTATGTAACGAAACCAGTCACTATTAAATTAATAACTTTTGTTATTATTTTTGTGGAAATCTTAAAACGTTGTTTTATTTATTCAAATTTAATAATGGATTTTGATCAACTAAAAGCCGACACAGTTAAACTTTAAGGTACGTTTTCCTCTACAGTCGCCAACGACCAGCGACCGCGAATAAGTAGTTGCAACTGGTTCGCGATGCTATATTCAATGCTTCCTAACCTATCTGTTTTCCTACCAGCTGTTTTAAAAATAGAGAAAATCTACAGAATTCTTTAACTTTAGTTTCGCTGTCCTTTAGATGTTTATTGACTGAAATTGCTTCAAATCTTTCTAATTTTCTATTTGCAAACATTGACAGTAGTCTGTGCCTCCGTTTTTCACTTTCTAAGGTTATATAATTAAAGTAATAGCTATTTGTATTACTAGGGAGGAAAGTGCCACTTTTCCTCCAGCAGGATGTAGTAAACATCCAAGGGAGTAAAAGGCACTTTACTCCCGTGTAATACATATGATTTTTCCTCCTACCCAATTATTAAACCCTTTTTTTTGAAAATTTGTTTACGGCACAAATAACGAATTTATCAATATATGCGATATAATCAATCATTTTAGAAATATTTATATTAATATTGAATGTGCAGTTTTGAGCAGCACTTATATGAACACCAGAGGAAGAAGATAGTGTTTGAATAGGAGTTTCAATATTTAAATTATTTTCGCTTAGCACATTATTGTAATTGTGGTAACTACTAGAAGTGCTTGGCTGAATATGGTCAAGTTCAAGTTCTTCATTATTTCCCATAATTTGATCAGAATTTTTTTTCCATTTTTGAAAAATGCAATTGAGGTTAATAAACGTAGCGACTTTGTACTCTAAAAGTCAATCGTAATGTTTACTGTCAGTGAGCAACGGCATACTATGATTTTCTTAGTTTAGGTTAAAAAACGTATCTAAGAATCCTGATGTTGAAATTACTATTTACATATCTAACGTTGAAGTAACATGCATGTTTTATTTTTACCAAAATACACGATATGCAAGATACAAGATGTTCTAGAAATTACGGAAACAATTTGAATATAATAGATTCACAAGTTTCATCATTTAAAACATACTTAAAATGAGAGGGAGGGAAAGTACTTTCTATAGGGGTAGGAGGAAAAAAAGTTTCCTCTTCAATTTCAAGTAGTATTAAAATACCAGTTTCTTAGAAATATTCATTTTCATCTATATAACCACCTACTACATTATCTACTAGTAGCACTGGGGGAAAACAGGTGTATGTGCTGGCGATTCGGTGGCAGCTACTTAGTCGCGGATTGCTACCGTAGAGGAAAACGTACCTTAAAGTAGCCATATTAGATGCTATCTGGAGCGAAACGCGAGCAAAAGATAAGTGCGAGGATTTTGTTGTATTTTGTGGTGAATTACATTTTATTTAATAACTTAATTATTTTCACATTCCCACGGGTTATTAAATACTAACTAAATGAAATTTATTTGGCAACATGGCACTCGACTGACTTATAGCGAATTCCATTAGTAAAACTGGTGCGCACTGAGTGCATAATTTGTATTCTATTGGGGAAATTGGTGGCCGGTTTTAAATTCCTTTGGGGTAGTGGTGCATTCGAATTCGAACTCAGTGCAACATTTTCAGCACGAGCTCTATGAGGTCGTGCTAAGTTAGTGCAATTGTGAACATGGCGGATTTTTCAAAAGGTTCAAAACTTCTAGTGGTATTATCCTTCATATCATCTTCAAGTAGTGATAAGGAAATGATATACGAAGTAATGAAAGAGAGGAAAACTTCTTGCAAAGACGGAACGGACAGACAGACTGTTGAATTGGAATAAGGTTATTAAAAACAATAGGTGGACGACCTAAGGTAACCCAGCTATCGATTATTGTAAACATAAATCCAAAATTGTCTTTTATACAAATAAATATGTATGTTTTGAAGAAGTAACTGAAGGTTAAGGGTTGGTGCGTACACACTTGATGATTAATAAAGGAGAGACGAATGTATTTTAAAGTGTGTAATTAGAAGTTTAAAGCAGAAAATATATATATATTTTCTTTAGTTAAGTATTGTCAAGCGCTTTCGGCAACATTTGCCATCATCAGGACAACTAAAAATAATTAAAAAGTTATTCATTAACATGGTATGCTAGAACATTAATAATAATACTTACAATTATTTAGATACTAAAAAAAGTGAGAAGGATTTGAAGTTACAAACTTAAGAATTAACATTGTAGAAAGACTACCCCAAAAAAAGGGGGGCATCTCAAAGACAAAAACCAGCCTCCATACATAAGGACAAGATAGGTAGGCCCAGGCCTGAATGTTGTCAGTAGAAAAGACAACATTAGATTTATGTGATTAAAGAATTAAAAATTCGAAAAAATTATTAACATGCGGTTATTATAAAAAAGCGATGTTAGATGACAAGTTTAGGTTAAGGATTTTGAAAATGTTTTAAGGTGAATTAGTAAAAAGAAGAAAAGGGGGAGAGAATGAAGATGTTTAAACTACTTGAAGGATGAAGGTTAAATTAGGAAAAGAAGAGGAGTGAAAGGTGACAAGTGACTAAAGGTACAGTGTTATGAAAACGAAAAAAGGGGGAGTGACTACCCATCACAGACTCAAAGGTTCTTAAACAACGGTTTGTATTTATTGATATTAAGATTAATTTGAGTATTGACACAAGACGAAGAAGGATTATTTAGCTCACGAAGGATTTCAAGATCCTCAAGTAAATCAAGTTTAAAGGTGCAGTTAAAAATGTTATGTAAAATTTTAGCATTATCTATGGGGGTGAAATTATGGTTATTAAAATTAAATGATGGCCGAAAGTAGACTTATCGGGGTATCTGATGTGTTCTTTGATGCGAGTGTCAAGTTTTCTAATAGTTTTACCCACGTAAGTGGCGTTGCAATCAGCACAAGAAAGTTTATAGATACCACTTTTGTCAAGGGTAGGTAAAGGATCTTTAGTGTGGCTTAATAAAGATTTAATTGAAAGATTATTTTTGTAGGAGATTAAAATATTGTCGAAATTACGGAAGATTTTAGAAATATCAAGAGAAATCTTACCTAAATAAGGAAGTGAGAAGTATTTCTTGGAAACGATTGAAACCGAGGAAGAAGCATTGAAGGCAAGCTGAGTGTTACGTTTAATTTTTAGTTTGTGAATGACTCTATCTATGATGTTAGGGTGAAAATTGTTATTAACGGCTAATTGTTTTAAGATATTGACCTCTTTTAAAAAATTAGAGGAGGAAAGAGGGACATTGAGCAATCTATGAACGTAACAATAAATGGCTGACATTTTATGCTGGAAAGAATGATTAGAATGGAAGTTAATGAGATGATCCGTTTGAGTAGGTTTACGGTAAATATCAAAAGAAAGGTGATTGTTAAGTGAAGAGATAGTTAAGTCAAGGAAAATTAATTGAAGAATTTTGTTCGATTTCAACAGTGAAAGATATTTTGGGATGTAAGTTGTTTAATAAGAGGAGAAAATTATCGATATCAACTACGGTACCTTTAAAAATTACAAAGATATCATCGACATACCTAAACCAATGAAGGATGAAATTGTCATTGGGAGGAATGAGGATACTATTTTGTTCCAAATTATCTAAGAAGAGATCAGCCATGAGACAACTGAGGGGGTTACCCATACTTAAACCATTAGGTTGTTGGTAAATTTTATTGTTGAAAAGGAAGAAATCTTGATCGAGACAAATTTTAAGGAGATCTAAAATAGTTGAAATAGTGAATAAGTTTATATTGTTTTTTAATAAAAGATTTTCAACTATGGGGAGAGTTTCATTCCGTGGGACGTTTGTGTAGAGATTACAAACATCAAAAGAGATTAATTTGGCATTATCCGGGAGGGTTAAGTTTTTAGTTTGGTTAATAAGATCCAGAGAATTAACAACTGTGAATTTGGGTGTGTAGTTTAATAAGCTAGACAGAAAGGAGTTTAGAAATTTAGCAAGGTTGGAAGCAGGAGAGTTAAAAAAGCTGACAACAGGTCTTATTGGGTAATTCAGTTTATGTAATTTAGGCAAGCCATAGAGGCGAGGGATGTATGGATTTCGTAGTAAGAAGAATGAGGGATTGAGATTTAAGTTAGTGAAGAAAACTTTGAATTTAGAGAGGGAGGTTTTAAGGATATTGTTGTATTTATTGAAAGGATTAGAAGTGAGTAAAATAATATCGTTGTTTTCTAGGAAGTTTTCGGTTTTTTGAATATATTCATCTTTGAACATGATTACAAGACAGTTACCTTTATCTGCTTTGGTTAAGATTAGATTAAATTGTGTAATTTTGAGTTTAATGTTTTTAATTAAAGTTAAGTGTTTTAAGGCCAAAGAATTTTTAAAGTTGGGAGAATGATAAGAGTGGAGGTGTTTATTTAAAATGTTTAGGCATTGAGATTTCAAAGAATTAACAAGTTCAGGATCGTTCGAGAAGTGATTAATAATATAGTCTATGTCTATAGAGAATTCTTGGATGAGTTTCTTATTTAAGTTAGGATTAATACAATATTTAAGACCTAAAGAAAGAAATTGTAGTTCGTCGTTATCAAAGAAAACATCAGTGAGATTTTTAACTCTTTCATGAAATTTATGTTTTGAAAATTTAGTATGAGGTTGTTTGATAGCTGAATGGGAATTTTGAGATTTAATATTTTTAGCTATTAGCAAATTAAGTTTATTTTTAAGTTTGGAAAATTTGTAGTGTTTAGAAAGACTTACTTGGTCTTGTATATCATTCATGAAACCTTGGAGACTGTGATAGGGAAGCACACTTACAAGATTGTCATATAAAATTTTTAAATCTATGTTGACATTGTTAAGTTTAGAGTAGTGTTTACAAATTTCTTGGTTCATAAGCTTCTTTTCAATGAAGGATGTGTACTTGATCGGAATTTTCTTAGGTAGTTTACATCTGGCGAAGTTAGGAGTGACGTGGAAATTTTTACATTGATTGATAAACCATATGTCCATCTTGAGTAGTTCTCTCTTCTCAGCTAATTTAAAGTAAGGTAGCACCATGGGATCCATACTGATAATATAATTTGAAGAAGTAACTGAAGGTTAAGGGTTGGTGCGTACACACTTGATGATTAATAAAGGAGAGACGAATGTATTTTAAAGTGTGTAATTAGAAGTTTAAAGCAGAAAATATATATATATTTTCTTTAGTTAAGTATTGTCAAGCGCTTTCGGCAACATTTGCCATCATCAGGACAACTAAAAATAATTAAAAAGTTATTCATTAACATGGTATGCTAGAACATTAATAATAATACTTACAATTATTTAGATACTAAAAAAAGTGAGAAGGATTTGAAGTTACAAACTTAAGAATTAACATTGTAGAAAGACTACCCCAAAAAAAGGGGGGCATCTCAAAGACAAAAACCAGCCTCCATACATAAGGACAAGATAGGTAGGCCCAGGCCTGAATGTTGTCAGTAGAAAAGACAACATTAGATTTATGTGATTAAAGAATTAAAAATTCGAAAAAATTATTAACATGCGGTTATTATAAAAAAGCGATGTTAGATGACAAGTTTAGGTTAAGGATTTTGAAAATGTTTTAAGGTGAATTAGTAAAAAGAAGAAAAGGGGGAGAGAATGAAGATGTTTAAACTACTTGAAGGATGAAGGTTAAATTAGGAAAAGAAGAGGAGTGAAAGGTGACAAGTGACTAAAGGTACAGTGTTATGAAAACGAAAAAAGGGGGAGTGACTACCCATCACAGACTCAAAGGTTCTTAAACAACGGTTTGTATTTATTGATATTAAGATTAATTTGAGTATTGACACAAGACGAAGAAGGATTATTTAGCTCACGAAGGATTTCAAGATCCTCAAGTAAATCAAGTTTAAAGGTGCAGTTAAAAAAGTTATGTAAAATTTTAGCATTATCTATGGGGGTGAAATTATGGTTATTAAAATTAAATGATGGCCGAAAGTAGACTTATCGGGGTATCTGATGTGTTCTTTGATGCGAGTGTCAAGTTTTCTAATAGTTTTACCCACGTAAGTGGCGTTGCAATCAGCACAAGAAAGTTTATAGATACCACTTTTGTCAAGGGTAGGTAAAGGATCTTTAGTGTGGCTTAATAAAGATTTAATTGAAAGATTATTTTTGTAGGAGATTAAAATATTGTCGAAATTACGGAAGATTTTAGAAATATCAAGAGAAATCTTACCTAAATAAGGAAGTGAGAAGTATTTCTTGGAAACGATTGAAACCGAGGAAGAAGCATTGAAGGCAAGCTGAGTGTTACGTTTAATTTTTAGTTTGTGAATGACTCTATCTATGATGTTAGGGTGAAAATTGTTATTAACGGCTAATTGTTTTAAGATATTGACCTCTTTTAAAAAATTAGAGGAGGAACCATAATTTCACCCCCATAGATAATGCTAAAATTTTACATAACATTTTTAACTGCACCTTTAAACTTGATTTACTTGAGGATCTTGAAATCCTTCGTGAGCTAAATAATCCTTCTTCGTCTTGTGTCAATACTCAAATTAATCTTAATATCAATAAATACAAACCGTTGTTTAAGAACCTTTGAGTCTGTGATGGGTAGTCACTCCCCCTTTTTTCGTTTTCATAACACTGTACCTTTAGTCACTTGTCACCTTTCACTCCTCTTCTTTTCCTAATTTAACCTTCATCCTTCAAGTAGTTTAAACATCTTCATTCTCTCCCCCTTTTCTTCTTTTTACTAATTCACCTTAAAACATTTTCAAAATCCTTAACCTAAACTTGTCATCTAACATCGCTTTTTTATAATAACCGCATGTTAATAATTTTTTCGAATTTTTAATTCTTTAATCACATAAATCTAATGTTGTCTTTTCTACTGACAACATTCAGGCCTGGGCCTACCTATCTTGTCCTTATGTATGGAGGCTGGTTTTTGTCTTTGAGATGCCCCCCTTTTTTTGGGGTAGTCTTTCTACAATGTTAATTCTTAAGTTTGTAACTTCAAATCCTTCTCACTTTTTTTAGTATCTAAATAATTGTAAGTATTATTATTAATGTTCTAGCATACCATGTTAATGAATAACTTTTTAATTATTTTTAGTTGTCCTGATGATGGCAAATGTTGCCGAAAGCGCTTGACAATACTTAACTAAAGAAAATATATATATATTTTCTGCTTTAAACTTCTAATTACACACTTTAAAATACATTCGTCTCTCCTTTATTAAATATGTATGTATTTTTTCCTCACTAACTGCATTTTAGTGAGACTGAAACAGATATTCTTGTGTATGTGGGAGGATTTTGTGAGGAATTTTGTGTTTGCGTGTAAGCAAAATGGGAGCGATTAAAACATAACAGTGGAGCTTTTATAATTATTATGCTGGCAATGCTGGATTAGCGACCTGCGATAGCGACTAATCGGAAAAACGCTTGGAAGAGCATTTATGGAACACCGCGACAGAAATGTTATCAACATCTTCTATACAAGCGTTGAAGTCGCAACAAGCGCTTGCTTATTGTTTGGATTTTAATAGATTTGCCTTAATTTTCATATATTATCCTGTTTGTGGTCAAGATGAATAGCAGTATGAAAAATCCGCCATTTGTTGGATAATCGGTAATTAAATAACCTTTTCTTATTATCCAAACAATTTCTCACATACTGCCTCATAAGATTTTTAGTCATAGCAAAAGCTTCGTCAGCTACAAAAACAAACGGCATATGTGTGTTTTCTTTAAAGTTAGTTAATGTTTTTTTGCGCTAAATTTAATAAACCTGCAGTTAATTTTGTATTTAAGTCAGATTTTCTAAAAATAATCGATTCTGATAATTTTCCATAGCTTCCTACGTTAAATTCGATAATTGGATGAACACATTATTTCATTCGTATCTTCTTCTTTTTCTTGACAGGTTATCATCATCCTACCAGCAACATGATTACGAACGAAATTTTGTTTTAGTAACGTAGTCGCAGAATCGAAATATGGCCAAGACTTAAAATTGTTTCTCCTGCGACTTAATCGCGACTAAAACGCAGGCATGGCCGTAGCCTAAGCGAGCTGTCTGTAAGTCGCCTATGAATTGTGTGTTATACTGTTTTTAATGTACGTACTTGTTAGGCCTGATAATGGTTTTTTAACCGAAACTATAAATTACATGACTTTGTGTATTATTTCTTGATAAAATTTATATTAATGGAAAATCATTAGGACAACCCATGTAACATTATTGTTAGTAAAAGAAAGATAAATAATTTGAATAATAAATCTCTAATGAATTTTAATTTGGAAACGCCAGTAAACAACCCTATTGTTCGTAACGTATTAGCTTAAGAGGCGCCAATATCATATGTTATCTTGCCTGAAATTGTTTTTGGACGAGCGCTCCATTAATACTACAGATAGGAAGCTGCTGTTTTCAACAATCGATTCTGTGACTTCGGGTTGTTCCATTCTTTACTGAATCGATTCTGTATTTAATTCTTAAAAGCGTATCTGTGGCACTTTTTAAAATTATTTTCAATAAATACTTTAAATATCATGAAAAAACCGCACACTTTTAGTTGCTATATTAGGCGAGATCTCGTCCAAAAACGAATAATTATGATTTGTGGCGCTCTGCCCTTTTCTGCGTAGAAAAATTTAGACTAGAGGGTAGAATTACTTAATATTAACCGGAAAAAAAATATTTTTATTACCAATTTATTAGAATACAAGCACATTCTCCTTGGGTCACCGATAATTACATGAATTAAAAAAAATTAAAATTAAACAAAAACAAAAATAATTATAATACATATAAGAGTAATTACATGCTCCTGTTTTCTCAATTACAGACGCCAAAAATAAATATATTAAAGTTCAAAAAAATTTATGCAAACGTCCCATTAATCAATTAAGAACCACCGGTTACAAATTTAATAAAAGGTTGTTAATTAAGAGTAGGTTTCCTTTTTTTAATTATTTTAACTAGGTATGATCGATAAAAAAAAAATTTAAAGAAATTTAAATATAAGTAAAAATCGTAGTACTACTTTAACGTATAAAATTATTCAATGTTTTAAATCAGGTTAAACTTAATTTGTTTAAATTAAGACTTACTAACTTGGGAAAAAACGATAAAGATCATGAATTAAAACCGTTAACCGTTACACTGAAGATAAAGGAATAAAACAGAATATAACATATTTTTATAGGTTATACAGTCAAGGAGTTATTCATATTTTCTTGTTAAACCAATGAAATAAAGGAGAAAAAGTATATCTATCCAGTTGATATTCCATTAAGTAACAAATTCAAAATATGTTCCATATAGTTTATTGACTTAATTGCAGTTACATTAGTGAAATAGTACAACTAATTTGCTATATATTTTTGTATTTGAGTAATGTATTATTCCAGACATTGTCAAAAATCAAATATGAAAAATAACCATTCTCCAATTCCCACATTCATCATACATTTTCTATGCGTTCAATCCCTTTAACACTCTACTGAACAAAATAACAAAAGACCGTGTCCATCCGAACCATCTACGATTATAGTCACGTCCAAAACACAGACTAGAGACTAGTATGTTATTTTCTGGATTCGTCCTACTCATCGTAGTTAAATCAGAATGGCAAAAGGAAACTGACAGTAGACGTGCAAGAAATGCCTACTGGGAACACTTCATCATAGTCGCCATGGACTGGTCCAAATTACCCACATACATCACGGTATCCGTCTTTCGCACTGGCTCCACGGAATACTTATATTTTCGGCCATAGGCGTCACTTATTTTTTTATATATTTAATTAAGCAATTTTCTATATTGTATCCAAATGTAAGAATTTTTTTTTATTAGTATAAATGTTAATTTGATCTTGAATATCGAATATCCAAAACACACACACGAGTTCCTAAGTACATCATAATTATCGCTGTTATAAGTTTGAAGTCGAAAGCAGACTCTTGAGTCTCGCCTGAACAGATAAAAATCAGTTTCTCAGTATATCGATGGCGTTTAATAAAGAAGGGTGTATCGTTTTGTGTGTGTTCACGAATTGAATTTTGGTGAGCTTTCACTGGGCAATTTTATTATTATTTATTTAAAGAAATTATGGTGAATTTTCACTAGGCAATGTTATTATTATTTATTTATGACAATTGTATTATTATGTATTTATGGCAATTTTATTACTATTTATTTATGGTAATTTTATTATTATTACTGATATAAAGAAATGACGGATCTTAACTTCAACCCAACGATAAAAATAATGTTAATATTCTCGTACTTATGCTATTGATACAGTTATGTGAATTATTTAATATTTAATTGTTGACTGAAGCACTGTTGCGTGATTCTGCCCCTCAATGTGGATATATTAATATTTATTGATTATATATTGTTGGAACGGAGAGTTATTCTGCCCTTAGTACTCAGTAGATGTTCAATGTGTTAAGCACTTTGCGTGATTCTGTCACTAGTGCTAGTAGAAGGGTATTTTGTTTGATTCTGCCCCTAATATCCTTGGTATTTAAATGATTAGAGACACTGTTGCGTGATTCTGCCCCTCGGTTTAGGAACAAAGTACTTTGCGTGATTCTGCCCTTAGTACTCAGTAGATGTTCCATTTGTTAAGCACTTTGCGTGATTCTGCCCCTAGTGCTGGTAGAAGGATATTTTGTGTGATTCTGCCCCTAATATCCTTGGTATTGAAATAATGAGAAACACTGTCACATGATTCTGCCCCTCAGTGTATATTGATTAATATTAATAAATTGAAATAATGTAAAACACTGTTGCGCGACTCTGCCCCTCAGTGTACATTGATTACTCTTGATTAATTGAATGTGCATTTAACTAATGAATAATTATTATGTTCTTATTGATTAAATAATGCAAAATTAAAAGGAGAAAACGATATCCACGCACGTTTGAATTATATTTGATTACGATCTGAATGAATATGATAATAATTGCTCATATATGTGTCTTTTTATTATTTTCAGATGTGTCATCTTGGACCTCATATTTTCAAAAAGAAGAAAATAAATAAACAAAGATTAAACAAAATATATAGTTGTTAAAATAAAATGTTTTTATAATTTCAATTTCTTAATTGTCTTTATCAATTATAATTTTTGAGCCAATCTTTACACAAAACGTATTATAAATTATTATAGGGTAACAGAAAATACGTAACATTAATTAACTAAAAAAGTTCAAATTACTTTTTTTAGAGAGCTTCTAAGTCATTCGTAGATTAGGAGAAATATACCAAATATAATTTTAGTCAAGACAAAATCGGCAGTATCGCCATGTGTACTGAAAATAGTACCAGAAGAAGTACCAATTAGATTGAAGCCCAGTACAGTACAAGATCAAAAATTAAGAGTTAAGTGTATAATATGAAATAATAAATGTAAGGAGTTATTATGACGAGTCAAGGGCTGTTGGACCACACCACCTTAATGGTGTCATAAATCAATAGATAAGTTGAATGTCTGTAAATATGGGGCACCATTGAAGAGGCAAGAGGGAAGAAGGTAGAGACTTGAGACATTCAGATAGAATCAGCCTGACTGGGCACACGTGTTGAATATTATTGCAATACAGTTTAGTTCATCAATCGAGTATTTTTAGTACACTCTGTATATTTTAAAAAATTTAGTAAAATTAGTAGTTAAAAAATCTATAGAAATAATTTTAGTAGTAGTTTGAGCGACTGCAAGTCTAAATCCATAAAAGCACTTTAAAGGAAATATTTCTTCTTTTATGGCACACTTATTCATGAAACCATCGACAGTAGACGTAAAGTGTGTCACATCCGCAATTTTTCGTTAAAAATACGACGATATATCAACGAGTTTGTTTGTATCAAGTTTCAAGGACTCCCCAGCAAGCAACTATTGACTGGTTTATGTGCGCTCTCCGTGATTTCCAAAAACAAAGGGATATTTTGATCCTAAAAAACGAAGAAGACTTCAAAACAATAATAAACTGAAAAACAGATAAGATTGCTGAACTCAGAAAATGAAAATTTATGGAGATGTACATAACATTAGGGTTTTTTTACAAGATAATAAGTTTGTACAGGAATTAAAAATATTACAATTGAAACATCTTCTATAAAGTGAGATAAATCTTTACACTATATTTTGTACTAGATTTATACAACCTTAATGTATTATTATTTTTAAAATATAACTATGAATAATTTCTAACAATTTATTTAATATATAACTTCAATTGAATATTTAGTTAGAAACAGGAATGGTTTTCGATTTGGAGGAGGCACTTGAGCCGCTTGTTTAGTTCCATTGTACTAGCTCCTGTTTTTGAGCCTTCTGATGTATCTGAGTAGAAGATTTAGTGAAGCGTGGAAAATCTCGGCTAGACGTGGCCATTTAACATTAAAGACCGTAAGCCTTTGATAAGTTAGAGCCGGGAAGTGTTCTATCTTTCAACTATGCTCGATAAATAACTCATTTACAACTGTCAAAATACTACAAAAAAAAATTATTATAAGGCATTTCGTAGTAAATACAATGTTTTATGATTTTCACGAAAAATTTATAACAAAAAACCATTAGATAATGAAAAAATTCCTTCATCCAGTCATACTAAAATATTAGATGTACTCACCATCGGCTCGCTATTTTAAATGTATTTCATAAATTAACATAATGCTTAGTATTTTGTAATTAAAATAATCCTATTCTCCACAGCCGAGCCGTTAAAGTTCTGGAATGACACAGCCGATTTTTTATAACGATAGTAAGTCTCAAATGTCTTTATTTTCATCCTAAACTAATCAAAAAAAAAGAACAGTTGGCTAAACATATTTTCCAGAAAAAAATGGTTTTTAAAGGACTATTTCAATGCCCTACTGATTTTTCTCCAACGATCCTAAAATTCTAATAAACCATATTGATGGCGTGTGACTTTAATATGGCACTGCCATTTATCTAGTTGCGGGTTATTGGGTTTTTCTCAAGATTGAACGATTACGGAACTGGATCCTTATTACAATTTCATTTTTTTGACAAGGGACCGAAGGAATGCGAAGAGAAAGGAAAATGGAATATTTAACGAGAATGATCCATAAATCACGATTACTGGAGAATATTTGTAAAATTAATCAAATCTACGTGTTTCTTGTAATACTGCCATCAAGAAAATAGTCTCATATTAATAATAATAAGCGCAGAAGATTAACATTCAAGATTAATAATTATTAAGCAGTATTACTATGAACCATAAGCTTTAATATGAAAAAAAAAACTATGATGATTCTGTAACGCTCTTTGCGTCCACACGCAGCCTTTTGACGCCTTAGTCCAGGTATCAGATTGCCTCAGGTGCAACCTTCCGTTTATAGTGTGAAGGCCACTTATTCCGAGTAGCGTCAGTGGAGAAATAAATACTCCAGGAGTCGTTATGGTGACGTCAAACCCGTTTGATGGTCAGTAGGACATACTTTACTCGTTACCGCTGCTTCTGGTGCCTGGGTATTCGCTACTAGGATGATGATGCTCGAAATTATATGAAAAAAAATCGGTTGTGTCGCTCTAAAACTTTCCCGACGAGTATCCACGAATATTTTTTCAGATATTTAATGTTAAAGTTCCAAATTTTGACATTTTTAATTTTGGGCAGGTGACAGTTGGAGAAATAATTTTGACTGTCTGAATAGATATTTTCAAGGGCTTTCAAAAGAAATATTGCAAGTCAAATTCCGTGACATATTGCATATGCCATTTTTTGATAGTAACACTTTCGTTTGGCGGGTGTCGAACAAAAACTAATGGGTTCTTCCGACGGGTAACCCAAACCCATATAATAAATATCAGCTCAATCGGAAGAATACACATACATAGACAGACAGATAAACAGGCAAACACATTTCCATCTGGAAATGGTTTTAATCATCTCAGGTGACCTCAAAATGGATAATTCCATCTTTATCTCGAAAAATTTTTTTAGCTCGTTCACATTACAATCTCTTCTCGGAGGTGGGTCGGGAAAGTAATGTGTAAAATAAATGAAAACACCAAATAACAAAATAACTATCTTTATTCATCTAAAAAAAAACTTACAGGAAGCCCGGGAAGGGGAAGTGGAAGAGCGTGCAACGATTTTTAATAGTAAGCAATATCTAGATGGGAATGCGAGGGGGATAAACTAAGTAAACTAAGCGTGGAGAATACGGGCCAAAAACAAAATGGAAGTGAACGGCGGCGGTGAACAAGCAGTGAGACAACGCGTGCAATTCATAAGCAAAGTGGACACAAAATTTCTACGACGGCGTTAAAAGTTCTATTTCGATAATGACAATGCTCTCGTTTTCCCTATTAACGCGTCGGCAGAGAATACCCAATGAAAACTCAATGCAGGTATGTTCTGGCGATTTTATTTAATTCGGAAATAAAACAAAAAAAAATGTACTGACGGTAAATGAAAAATATTTTAATAATGCGGCGAGTGAGAGTGCCCTTTGAGAACTTTTCTAAATAACACTTCCCGGAACCGGACACGGTGGCCAGGTTGGTTGAGGCATCGGCCTTTATACTTGGTCATTGTTCGGGTCGTGTGTTCGAGTCCCATGAATCTCAAGTAGAATTAAAGTCAGATAAGACTTTGGGCAAGTGCAAAAAGGTATTTGTGTCATGCGCAGTTTCATACACGTCGGTAACCAGGCCGGATGAGATCGGATATCTCGTTGAATTGATAGGGGTTGGTGGCACAATTACACACTTGCTAGTCGGTAGATCACCTGAATGACAGAGGCATAGTCCTGGGTTTAGGGTGATTGAGGACCGTGGTTCGGAGCCCACGATAAGCTGTAGGTCCCGTCCAGATTAGCCCTGGTAGCAGAAAAGAGACGTTAAAATTAATAGCAAGCAAGCAACATTTCCCGAAATTTTTCAAAATAAGGGTACTTTACTCTTATTCCAAAATCAAGGCTCCTCGTATATTACGTGTGTTTTAATATATGTTGCTGGTTTATGTGTGGTATTAGTGGATGCACAAACTTTTACCAAGAAAAACTTTTTGTCGAATTCTTTTCTTTGTCAAGCACCATTCTGTTGTATTGTACAGTATAGTCGAACCTGCTTGGATAGTATTTGGAGTGTTACTCCTATCTGGCATAAATAAAACGCGTTTTACAGAATAGTAATAGTAGATTCTGTAATAAGGTTAGAATGAAAAATTCGATACGAGTGGAAAATTCCGAACGCGAGCGCTAGCGAGAGTGAGGAACCACGAGTGTCGAAATTTTTCATTCTAACCGAGTATACAGACTATATTTTCTCCACGATCAAAAAGTGTTAATCAAAATTAAATTAAATCGGAACACAAGTTATTTGTTGACATATTTGTATTACATTGTATTAATAATTATGGTGTTACACATACCGAAATTAAAATCTGGTGCAGTGGTGTTTTTTCATAATTTGCAATTTCAGATATTATTAAATTATATATCTACTTCACATGATTTTTCACTCATTATTTTATTTAAGTTAAAACTTGTTTGAAAATAATTATTACCGTCGCCATTTTATATCTGACAGTGACACTTTTGAAATCCAGGGCAATCCATATCGTTTAGTTTAAATACAGAATATCCATTCTTTACCTTGATAAAGAATGAAAATACATGCAAAATACATAAGAAGCAAGTGTTTTAGAATAAATATGCAGACTCTAGAATGTGAATGTTTACATTATATTATTAAAAATGATTTCGGAATTAATACATTCAGTAATGGTCGTGGAGAAACATTGTTTATCGCTCTGTCAATGGTGGATAAGCTTATCACTAGTTGTGGATTTTGCTAGAACAATTTGGTTTTTATTTGTTTTAGTGTCATGGTGCAATCTTCATCAATCAAATTGTAGATTTATTCTTGCTCCTATTAAATAAATTTTTTGGGTCGATGTCCAACTCTTCTCTTATTCACCTTGTTTTTCTTATTTTGTAAGATCGGTAAATTGTTCTTACGGTGTTTGGAAATCATTTGTCTAATAATAAAAGTAGATAGATTTAAGAAATAATGAAATATCATTGACAAAAGAGGAAAACCAAAAGAAAAGAAGTGTGTTAGCTACCTCAGCTTTTATCAATCTCCACATGGAAAATGGATTATTCCAGATCCTGAACGGATAACTGCTAACGTCTACCAATCAAATAGTCAAATTTAAAATCTTTAGACAGTCTATGTAAAAAGAGATATAAGGATTTGAAGAATAATTGACAATTTATAATCAATATAAATTATTCTGTTTAAGCTTTTACAGTGGTATAAAATATGAATAAATGTTTCCTTTTCTTTTTGGAAAAATCTGTATAAAGCTTCGTTTGTCATGTCTATTATGCCCACAGCATGGGTCTTCTGTAAGTTTAGGCAACTTTTTTAACACATTTCTTGCGATTCAGCATAATGGTTTTGGCATATTATCCTTGTTTCACCACTTCTTTGGCTAATCGTTACCCGGATATCATTCATGCTCAGGAACAGAGGCTCTAGGCTTATTGTGTCCCGCCAGTTTTTACATCAGACCAGTACTTTTGACAAACTCCAGAATAGCTTTCGGGTTCATGATACTGTTCTTTAAAGTGCCACTCTCTTTCCCTGTTCAGGTCCCGGCAATAGAATAATATATGAAGAGGAGTTTCGTCCTGTTCCTCACATTTCCTACATAGGCAATCTTCCGACACTGCTATGAGTTTCAGGTATCTTCCGACGGTCCTATCAGGTTCTGGTGTCTTCTGAGCTCGCAGTATCCTGTCACGATATCCAGTGCAGTTTTAATCTCTCATCTATTTAGGAATAACAGCAGATTGTCTGTGCTTTTGGGTGGACCTTCTACATGTACTTTGGACCATCTTGGTCCCGGATGTTCCATCCATAATTCCAGAATTCCGTATGTTTGTCCCTTAATTATTTTTTCAGCATACCCTTTACATATTGGTAGGTTGCCCAGACACCCATTGAAGAGTTATCTTGTTATGTTCTGCGAGAAAATTTAGGTTTTTATGACAATCTTATATTAGTTTGGACTGTATTTCCACTCTTTTTAATGCTTTAAGGAATGCTTGGGTATCTGTGAGTATACGGATTCTCTTATTTCTAAAATCCTCGTACAACATCACATTTATACAAGCATTTATCGCAGTCATTTTCGCTTGAAAGACCGTTGACATAGTTCTCAAGATTAGAATGCAAGTTATCCCTGAGGTTCATATGATAGGATTCGGCACCTGTACTGTCTTCTGTTTTTTTGCCTCCTTTTCCACTACTAGGTGTAGTGAAGGAAGCCCTAGTAGAACTTCCATAGCCGCAGTAGGCGTCGCTCTAAATGCTCCTCTAGAAGACATGCTACTCTCTGTAGCTTGACAACTGTTGTTGGGTTGAGTCCCCACTTAAACCTCACTATCCTCTTGCAGGCCCCTCTTAGAGCTTTTTCGTGCCCTACCCATATAGCTTGTGCGTAGATATTTTCTCTCTCTAGCTTGCTAAGGTCATCAACCACCAGGCACCACATGAGTGGGGAGAGTACTCCTCCTTGAAGAACCCATGCTAGAGTCACTTTACAGGGCCAGTCTTGTTCGTTTAGGGTTCGCACATACTTTCAGGCTAGCTCAGAGCTAACATGCCTTTATCAGATAATTAGCAATTAAACGACCAGTCTCTGCCTTGCTATTTTTTGTCAAGATACATTAACACACACCAGTTACTATTGCTCATGTAGAGGTTTGTCTTAGTTATTTTCTTCTACGTTATGGGTTTCTATGTTATTTTATACAGCTTTTATTAGTGGGCCGTCCTTCCGGTCATTTCTTTGCGGTTAAGCCGTTCTATAGTTTTTATTAAAACTATATTTCGTTAACTTAATTGTGTTGATTAGCTATTGGTATTCAACCCTGTTTGGGTTGGTTATTGAACGTTGGCTCTGTAATAGTCTGTTTAAAATGTATCATTATAGTATAATTTTATTGAAAACATGTACTGCGACGTTATTTTTGAGAAAATAGGATAGTTTGCTAAACGTAAATAAATCGCGATATCGAATTTTAACTACCTACATCATTTCCTTTAAATTAAATATAGTAATATTAAATTACTGTTATCTCTTTCAAAAAATGATTTTTAAATCATAAACTAAATAGAAGATTATTTTGTAATATATGCATACAATATTTCCATTTGGAGCAAGCGTTCTTGATTTAGCGCATTTTTGTATCCTCTGGCCCTTTTGAAATTCAATTTCCTCTTGAGTAAACATTTTTTATTTTGGCGAGCGTATTATTTCAAAACTGAAAGGGGCAAGCAAGTATTTGTTCTAATTGTTCGTTTTTGCTGGATATACAAATACGTAACTTTTTTCTGCAGCCGTTTCTATATTTAAAAATGCGATGAAATGGTTTTTTGCTAACTTCGGAATTATGTTGAAAAACTGAAAACTTGCACATAAAGAATTTAAAATAAAATGTTACATACAAAGAATATTTAAAATAAAAAAGGTAATTACCATTATTTTTCGTTTTGGGTTATAAATTTTGTGCCTCCGAAATATAATTTTGATGACTTTGCACATTTGTAGACTTTTTTCCTTTAACTGCTTTCTTTATGAAAGAAAATTAAATAAAACGTTTATGACTTAAATGCACCTTCATAAAATCTTAAACGATCAAGTTTTATCATTGTTTTATTAAAAACATATAAGCTACATGTCAGCGAAATTTAGTTTAAACAAAAATAAATAAATTTGAACGCATTAATTGGATTCTTATCGCCCCCTTATACTTAAAGTATATCTTAATAGAGTAGCCCCCGTTACACCGACTGGAAGATCTTTAGTCAAGTTTCTTTAATTACTTTGGGTTATTGACTTTAACATTATTTGAACTATACATGTGATAGTGCTCTAAGGTCTTTTCTATGTATAAAAGTAGTTCCTGTGGTATTATTTTCGCAGTAGAAGTGGCCAGTACAAACAAGGGTAAGGTGATAGTTTTAACTTTTATTCATCTAGTACCGTAGCGGCAAAAGCGGGGTCTCTAAGCATAGGAAAAGTGGGGAATACCCAACTATGGGGACTATTCTGTAACGTTTTAGTTAATTTTAACCGCTAGGTTAAAAGTTATTTATAACTATTCGGTTAAAATTTCAACCCAAATGTCAATTTTAATGAAACATGCCATGCAGAATATATAATTGAAAATAACCTCCGGTTAATTTTAATCAAATTTTTACTGAATAGACCCCTGAGTCCCTTTATTCTGTTATATTAGATTTAGTTTTTAATTTCAGGGCCAAGATGGCCAGAACTTATAAAAGGAAAACTCAGCAGCATTCCTGGGATCTAGATGCTATTCAAAGCGTAGTCTCTAGAGAAATGGGATATAGAAGAGCTTCCCGAGTATATAATGTCCCACAGTCAACTCTGGAACGATATGTTGCAAAATATAAAAACAATCCCGATGTAACCACAGTCCAGAAGTTAGGTCATTACGTAACTATATTTACAGCGAACCAAGAGAACGAATTGGTTAATTATATAAAAATAATGGAGGAACGGTTTAATGGGTTAACATCACTAGTACTTAGAAGACTAGCTTTTGAACTAGCTGAGAAGAATAATATTACATCTAAATTTAATACAACTAGTGGTATGGCCGGTATAGACGGGTTAAAGGGTTTTTAAATAGTGACCCCGACATAACTTACAGAAAACCAGAAGCTGTAACAGCAGCCAGGGCTTTGGGTTTTCATAAAGTGGCAGTAACCAGTTATTTCAAATTGCTGCTTGAAGCAGTTATCGATAAATATAAAATAACTGCACAACGGACTGGTTCTAATGGCATTCCTCCACACATTATAAAAGGATGCCACTAATAGTTAGAAATACCTTTACTGCATATTTTCCATTTAATTCTTAGGAACGAGCACTTTCGAGAAAGATACAAAGAATCAATGTACTTCCCAATACACAAATCAAGAGATAAAAATGTTATTGAAAATTACAGAGACATGTCGATTATGTGTGCTCGTTCTAAGGTTTTTGAACCAATAATGTATTCTTATATTTGTAACCATGTAAAAAACAATGTAGTCGCTGAACAACAACATGGGATTATGTCGGGACGATCAATTAACACGAATCTGTTATCATTAACAGAATCAGTAAATGATATGTTTGAGAAGCGGTTACAACTAGATTTCATATATACAGATTTTCACAAAGCTTTTGATATTGTTAATCACGATATATTACTGGGAAACTACACAAATCTATTTTTCGTGCAATCGTACGCGAAGTGAGTACTTCGCGTTCTCCACAGCGGCTGCGAAATTCAATTTCGCAGCCGTTGCCCGTGGCAACGTCCGAAAAAGCAAAGGTCACTTTCAAATTTCACATTTCTACAATACAAAACTAACGATGTTATTATTTTTTATTAAACACAGAATTCTTTTTTAAATTAACAAATGCATACTTATATTATTCAAGATAAATATTAATTGTAATTGTACAGTTTGTATTATTACTTATATTTACTCTAGAAATTGAAGCAACAAGATACTGAAATATCACTATCAATGTCAGACATATTTGAGTTTTGTCAAGAACTGTCAAAATATTTTGTATATTCTAACACTGTCATTTCCATAGCAGCTTTGATTTTGTTAATAAAATTGAACTGCTGTTGATTTTAAAGCAATATTATATTTATTGGCAATGATCTAATTTCATAATTTTAACGATTGCACGAAAAATAGTGTGTATACCACGGCCGCGAAACTTTTTGCGACCTCAAGATTATCTTACCTCGGCCGCAAGCGGCCTCGGCGATAATCTTTCTTTCGGTCCGCCAAAAAGGTATTTTGCGGCCTAGGTATACAAATAACTATTGTAGTGAAACAAAACGGGACCACATCTGGCAAATACAACGCCCAGGGGTTCCTTGTTATTTATATTATTTATCAACGATCTTTCAGATTATGTATCTCATTCTGAGCCCTTAATATTTGCGGACGATTTCAATGTCTTTAAGAAGGTTCAAAAAGTGCGAGATTGCGTGTTACTGCAAAAAGATGTGAACAACATAATAAGATGAAGCCAAGAAAATAAATTAAGTTTTAATATTGATAAATTTTGTGTTATGTCAATATCTCAGACTATTTAATGGACCAGGAAGTTTTAAATAGGAAGGTTGAAGTTAAAGATCTTGGAATCACTTATAACAATCAAATGTCTTTCATTACGTATATTCAAAAATCGGTTAAAAGTGCCAGTCGTAGGCTCGGATTAGTTTTCAGACAAACTTCTGTTTTTTCAAATATAAAGCCTGTAGAAATATTGTACGATACGTTAGTTAGACCTAAACTTTGGTTTTGATCGATTATCTGGGGAAATCAACCTCAAATATACTTAGATCATATCGAAAAAGTGCAAAATAAATATCTGCGTCTTTTATATTTTAAAAAATATCATGGGTTACCAGATTATACAATAATTCGGACAACTAGATTACGCGCAGAATTTGAGGTTATTTCTGTCATGAGCAGACGTAAAGTGAAAATGATGATTTGTTATATAAAATAGTTAACTCTATATCGACATCAAGTAATTTATTGTGCTTAATACCTTTTAAAAATCCCTCAAGATTAACTCGCTTGTCTCTACTTTTTGGGAGACCGAGAACATCAGTTTGTTCCCCTCTTGATGCCATGTTAAAACTTGAGAACAATATAAATAACATTACTGAAATTGTCACTTAGGCATTATAAGAACGACATTTATGAATTTATAAAACAATTTGTTATGTAAAAGAGCAGTTTTTATTATTAATGACCATAGTATAAGACCTCTAGTAGAAAACAATATGTTATGAATACTTTAATCCATGTTAATAGGTTATAAAACCTGTTTGGGTCAATTAAATAAATAAATTATGTAGATGGGACTGGTGTTTCAACGGTGCCAAAAAGCCACTACAAATGGCAAGTTGGAACACTTACTTCGACGTATTTAAGTTATTGAATTGGCTCGCTAACGTGGATTTGCCTTATTATATTTATCGCCACACTACACCCACCGCCTACAACCCCTCGACATTGGCTTGGTGAAACCTTTAAGCACATATTATAGTAATGAAGTTAAAGTATGCCTACAATGCCAGCCAGGAAGGGTTGCAAAGCAGTTTCAGATAGCTGGCTTATTTGGAAAAGTATTTATAGTATTAGCCACTATGTCCACGGCCATAAATTCTTTTAAGGCAGCGGCAGTCTGGTCCTTCGACTCAAATATTTTTACAGATGCCAGTAAGAGAACCACATAACATAACTGATGAATGTAAAACTCCCCAGAATAGTATTAGCCCTATGATGGGATCGAGTAACGAATTAGAGAAAGCTAGGACTCCAGAACGTGCAGATCTTCAACAGATTTACCCACAACCTGGATGTTCCCATTTCATCATGTCGCCTGACCAAATAATGCCTATATCAGAAGAAAAGCGAACACCCAAACGAGTTTCAAGGCGAAGAGGAAAAACAGCAATAATTTCGGAATCGCCCTACAAAAACGAATTTTTAACTGAAAAAGAAGCAATGGAAAACAAGGTGAACAGAGGAAAGAAAAGAAAGGTAATGAGGCAACTGGTCAGCACACCACTAGAAAAGAAAATTAAACATTATAAACCAAAAAAAAAAAAATTTAAAATTTGAAAAATATTCCGATGAAGTCGAAGAAGAACAAGACGCAGATATTGAGTGCCTTTAATGTGGCTCTCTTTGGTGGCAATTAGTGGTGGGTCAGTTGTATTTAGAGTCAACATTGGGCACTTATGTTTAAAATTGTTAATAAAGCAAATAAAAATTCCATTTTTGTGATTTTGGAGTGCCCCATTATGCCCCCTACAGTACCCCGCTATGCCCCGTAATATGGGGAAAAGTTGGACAACTGACTCAAGTCAAGTCCCATTTTTTTGTAAGTTATCTATTAATAGAATAATGACACCACTGTTTTATTTGATAAATAAATTATCTAGGAACGAATTTACACCAAACGAGAGAATATCCAGCAATATTTTTTTCAATAGTATATTATTCAACGAGCATATAATGATGGCTGTGTGAATAATAGCCATTATATGCGAGTAGAATACTATACTTTATCCACGACTACTAAAAATTTTTGACTAAATTACTATAAATCTGTTATTAAATAAATAACATTGAAACAAAATTTATTGTACTTCTCAGCATAGATTAGGTTGTCCATAATGTTGAAGGTTTATATTTTGTGGATAACTCGATAAAGTAAACCAATAAAACGGATTCTGAGAAAGACTCAGTTTTTTTGTCAATTCTCCATCCCATAAACGCTTCATACGCAGATATATAAACTTTTCTAGATTTTTCTGGCAATAAATTTAAACTTACAATTTTTGAAGCTTCTCTTATATCTGGAGGTGTGCAAGACATCTCATGTTCACTATTTGACTCCATTTTTAAGTAATTTTAATTTTAATAAAACGTTTCAAACTTATAAACGGTTTGACGTTTCAAATTAAATTTAATCTTGACAGCGCAGGCAACGTTCTGACTTGACGTTTCATAGCCAGCTCTGTTTTTTTTTATATTGTACATACAAAATGTATGCGAATTTTAAGATTTTCATGATTGATCTAGAAATCAGTGAACCAGTGTATAATGATGAATCATTATTCACTTGTGAATAATGGATATTGTTGTTATTTTGTAAACTCATGTATAATGACAATACATTAGTCGTGGATAAAATACTTTGTCCACGACTGTTTTATAATGAAGCCATTTTTGAAGAATTTTCTAACTTAAAATGTTATATATTATACACTAATAGCAGTGAATAATCATTATTCACTACTTTTTATCACCGCTCTTCCTATACTTAGCCAATGAGATATAACGATTATAAATTTTATCCATTTTATTAGTAAGCCGCGGCTGTCATCCAAATGTCAAATTAATAATTTAAATTGAAATGTCAAACTTTTGACTGCAGAATGTTTTATTAAATTTTTACTAAATTGTAATAAAATAATGGATTTAGATAGTGAAAATGAAATGTGCTTAACACCTGCACCGCCAGAAGTAAATATCGAGCTCCATACAAGTAAATAATTCTAATTTTTATGCCAACAATCAAAAATTTCAACAAATAATCAGAATATTAATGTTAACGTTAATCCTATTCCTGCAATTAACAACAAATTTTTCAAATGTAACTATTAACATAAATAATTGATGTTAAATTGTAATTATATAATATTAATATACTATCTAATTATGTTATAAATATTAAAAATAATGTTCCATCAATGTTTGCCAATAAAAGTTTATTAATAAATACCTACAGTCGTGGACAAAGTACAGTATTCTACTCGCATATAATGGCTATTATTCACACGGGTGATTTACGAAACTCGCCTGCGGCTCGTGTCGTAAACTTCACCCTTGTGAATAATAGCCATCATTATATGCTTGTTGAATAATATACTATTTTACATTAACTTAAATACTCCTCTCCCCTATATCGTAATTTTTACTTTCCCGACCCAACTCCTAGAAGGGAAAGTATTGTGAACGAGCTAAAAAAAATTTCGAGATAAAAACGGAAATATCTATTTTCGGGTGCCCTGAGACGATTAAGACCATTTCCAGATGGAAGTCTGTCTGTCTGTCTGTCTGTGTGTGTGTATGTGTGTGTGTATTCTTCTGTGGTAGAGGCCACACTTTTAAGCCGATTGAGCTGAAATCTGGTATAGGGGTTTGGGTTACCCGTCGGAAGAACCCATTAGTTTTTCTACGACGGAAGTATCACTATCAAAAAATGACAGATGAAATATGTCACGGAATTCGACTTGCAATATGTCATTTGAAAGCCCTTGAAACACTCTATACAGAATAATCAAAATTATTTCCACAAGTGTCACCTGTCAAAAATAAAAAAATGTTAAAAGTTGAAACTTTAACATTAAATATCTGAAAAAGTATTTGTGGATACTCGTCGGGAAAGTTTTGGGGCGACACAACCGATTTTTTTGTTTTATTACAAATAATTTTTTCTCAAAAATTTGTTAAGTACTCCTCTCCCCTACATCTTAATTTTTTTGTTTTATTACAAATAATTTTTTCTTAAAAATTTGTTAAAAATCCGGAAATCATAACGGTACATAACAGTTTTGATGAATATAAATAGCGGGAAAGTATTATCTTGACTATGTTAAAATTCAGTGTAAAAAAGAAAGTAACAATTTTATAACGGTTGTTTCTATTTTTTTTCATTTTAAAATTTCTATGAAAATGTTTAAGAATAAAATGCTTACAGAGGTTGTAGTTGTCAGCACGAACACAGAAATATTGTCACTCCTCTTTCATTTATAGTAACGATATTTCTATCTGGAGACGCTCCTGACAGTTTTATTTTGATTGAAAAGCTACGTGTCTCGGTTATTTTATTTTACCTCTTACTTCAATCGATGTTTTATTTTTCGAACGTTCGGAAACATTTGGCTTGTCAAAACTCGTTAAGAGCAAAACATTATTTTTTATTTAAAAATTGAATAATCTTAAAAAAGTTTTTATACCTACTTGATAAAAGCGTAAAAGTTAAATTAGATCCGGCTGAAACACAAAACTTTTCACTCACATTTATAACTTTTTTTTTGTACCAAAATTGAAAATGTTTTATATGTAAACAAGAATTCTTCTTGAAGCATAAAAAAACTTTATGGACCCATCGGTCCTCTATATCAATTTTATTTATAAAACTTTTCTAACTACAAGCAGTGGACAATGTGTTGACGCTTTTCAACTTTGAAGATGTCTGTCTTAGTTTGAGTTGTTATCGAAACCCCACATGCCAAGCCAAAACGTTCAATTGTTAAAATACTAAAATAAACATTTCTGACACCATGTCAATTTATACCTCTTACCTTACATTACAATAATCATAATAATAATAATAATATGTGATGTACAAAGAACCCTGCATTTTTCTGTAAAGTGGTTGTCGGTGAAATACTCTAAAGTTTTAATTTTGACCATCCTGGTCAAAAGTGTTCAATAAAGGACAGTTTTTTTTCTACAGGGTGTTGAATTTTAAAATTACATATTTTTACTATGGCATGATCAATCTATTCATAATCGTTTATTATTTCTTCGTTGCCAGATAAATGTTCACTTATATTTCAGGTATGAAATGCACCATAAATATTACCAAAATTATAAGAATCTACAGATTCAGTCAAGAGTAAACTGGGTGCTATTTTCGGTTTTCGGATTTTCGAATTCAGTTACTGTTAGATTTCTACTTGCACTTTTGGACTGAATAACACTAGTCTAGCCAACAAGTGCTTTTTGGTTAAACTTCTTTCTCCGCCTCCGAAAAACATGAACGAGGTGTCATTTGATTCGGAACAGCGTGTAGATGATTTTTGAAAAAATTGAAGAGCCGCTTGCAATTTATAAACAATTAACTGAAAAAAATGGGGTTTTTTTTTTTGCAAATATCTCAAAAACTATTTGACTTTTTTCAAATTTGAAAAAAGACTTAAAAAGAGGAGGAAATTTCACAAAAAAAATTGACCTGCCGGAACTCTACGACCAATATTTATAATTTTCCCAGAGGGTTAAAAATACGGGCGAAAACGGAGACTCTGGCTTGCGTATGCGCCGCCACTTTGGACCTTTAATGAATAAATATTATTTAAACTTATTAAATATGAAAATTAAGAATTTAAAAAATTCAGGCATCTACTGGATAGATTTATAAACAAGAATCCGCGGGTAATAAAAATTTTATGGTGATTTTTATAATAATTATGCATAAGTTAATTAACAATTTTTTCCTACTTGAACATGAACATTAATGGGATCTATTTTTGAAAGGTCTCAGAAGAGATTTCTATTAGAAAAATTAAAAAATTGTCATTTTTCACTTTGTTATTAACAATTTACTTAGGTGAAAAATTAAAAATACTGATTAATCATTACTATTAATTCGTTTTTTATGATCAGAAGTCACATGAAAATGATTTTTAATTTTTTTTATTTTTTATTGTTTACAAAAATTGTTATAAACAAATGCGTTGTTTATAAAATTATTTAAAATTTCTTATTTGAAAACATAATCTTTGATGTAAATTAGGATTTTTAAAAGAAATCGTTCCTTAAATTTTTTTTATTGCTTAAAAACGTAGATATTTGTTACGTAACAATTTTTCTATCACTTGTAATTATTATTAAGGAACCATTTTTTTAATCATAATTTATCTTGCTCTTGAATAACTAAAAAAAAATGTTTCTATTTAAATTTTCATTGTTTATTTATAAACAATTTGTTATTAACAATTAATTTTTTTCTATATGTTTTTTTTCTTTTTTTACATAATGAAACAAAAACAACCATATGTTACTTTTTGAGAAAAATTATTTATATTGTAGAAAAAATTGCTAATTAACAAGTACGTTTTTAAGAAATAAAAATTGTTTTTTAAGGAAAATTTTAAATGATCTTATAAACAACGCATTTGTTTATTTTGTAAACACTAGAAAATAAAAAATTTAAAAAATCATTTTCATGTAAAAAAACGGATCAAGAGTAATATGAAAATATTTCTTTTTCAATGATTAATCAAGCTTTTTAATTTTTAACCAAAGTAAATTGATAATAACAAAGTGAAAAATAACAATTTTTTAATTTTTCCAATGGGAATCTCTTCTGAGACCTTTCAGAAATAAGTCCAAAAAAGGAAAAAAAATTGTTATTTAACAATTATCGCACTTACAATGTACATGTTCAAGTAGGAAAAAATTGTTAATTAACTAATGCATATTTAATAGAAAAATCACGATAAAAAGTTTTTGACCGCGGATTCTTGTTCATAAATCTATCCAGTGGATGCCTGAATTTTTTCAATTTTTAATTTTCATGTTTAATAAGTTTAATTAATATTTATTCATTAAATGTCCAAAGTTGGCGGCCCTTAAGTAAGTAGGAGTCTCCGTTTTCGGCCGTATTTTCACTTCTCTGGGAAAATTATAACTATTGGTCGTACAGTTCCGGCAGGTACAATTTTTTAGGTGAAATTTCCTGTTTTTTTTTTAATCTGTTTTCAAATTTGAAAAATGTCAAATAGTTTTTGTGATATTTGCAATAAACCAACCCCCATTTTTTTTCAGTTAATTGTTTATAACTTTTGCAAGGCTCTTGATTTTTTTTTGAAAAAACAGCTACACGCTATTCCGAATCGAATGACACCTTTTCAATAGTTTTCGGAGTTGGAGAAAAAATTTTGACCCAAAAGTACTTGCTGATAAGCCTACACATGGTGATTGAAGAAGAGAAAGTTGTGCAGGAGACTGAGTGAAAATTGTGCAGGATACTGAAGAGGAAAATTGAATACAGAACATTATAAAATTTTTTATTATAAACATTTGTAATTTTTATTATTTTTTTTTAATATTTCTAGAACCCAACACAAAATATCATTACAATATACAGGATGTTCCGATATTTGACCGACAACGTTTTACAGGTGATAGCCCTTGACAAATGATGAAAAATGAGTTAGGTACATAAGCCCCTAAGATTCTTAGTTTACGAGATACAGCTGGTTAAGTTAAAAAATTAAAATAATTTTTTTCACCTACCGTTTTAAGTTTTTTGTTCAAACTTGGCAGTCGATTTACTTTTTAGAAGCTTGAAAATTTAACAAAAAATATGCTTGGCGCACAATAATGGGTAATGGTAACTTAGGCCCCCTATTTTTTACGACACTGTATAAATCGTTTTTTTTTTATTTTATTTATATCTTTGGTTATTTATGTTACAAAAAGTTATTCTTTTATTGCTTTTGAAGAGAAGTCTACAATTCGTCTTTTCTATCGTCGATGTTAAATCTGGATTTGTTCATTTACAATAAATAGATGTCTGGACCTACTATACACAATTGTAATGTTCCAAGGGGTTCAAATAAAACGAGGTATACAATTGAACACTATATATTACCCATAACCACAGACGAGCAAATAGCGACTGGCTGTATCCAGATCAGTTTTTAGTGTGTCCGTCCTTATCAGTAACACAAAGAAAAAACTTAACACGTATAATTAAATTCTCTAATACAGGGTGATTCTTTTAACTAAACATATATAAATATATTACAACAATACAAATATTTAGAAAATAGTTTATCATTGGCAGACATTTTTGAAAATATAATATCTTAAATATTTAGGACCTTATTCTATTATTTGACAGGAAATTTCAGTATATGCATGTTTTTTGACTGGCATAAATACATATTTTAATGAAGGAAATTTTTTTATAATTAGTGAGGAATAAGAATACAAAGAACTGTTACATATTCAATATATAGTAACTGTTCAAACAGTTGACCATTCACCGTTCACTCCACAGCACTTCCTACAACGTTTTCTCATGTCAAAGCACACTCTTTGAAAAACTGTTGGGTCAAACTGTATAAGGGCTGCAAAAAATATCGATACTTTTTCTGTGGTAATTGTTGTTTTTTTGCTTTATTGCATTCTTGCTTTTAATTAATAAATTTTAAGTTATCCTCGGGCTTTTCTCAATGCCAACGTAAGTTAAATAATAAGATATTTGACGATTTAGGAAATTCTTGTTCTTCCATATAATAATAACATGTCGATCATTTTCCAAAGAGTGCCTTTTGACATGAGAAAACGTTGTTTTAAGCGCTGTACGGTGAACAGTTATTATAAATTTAATATCTTATAGTTTTTTGTATTTTTATTCCTCACTATTTATAATATAATTTCCTTTCATTAAAATATGTATTTATGTCAGTCAAAAAACATGCAGGTACTGAAATTTCCTGTTAAATAATAGAATACGGTCCTGTATATTTAAGATATGGTATTGTCAAAAATTATTATGAATGAACAAATACAGATTTAACATCGACGATAGAAAATACGAATTGTAGGCTTCTCTTCAAAGTCAAATATCTCCAAAATTGTTGATTTTAGCGCAATAAAAGTTAATAACTTTTTGTAACATAAATAACCAAAGATTTAAATAAAATGGAAAAAAATCGATTTATACAGTGTCGTAAAAAATAAGGCGGCCGAAGTTACCACTACCCATTATTATGCACCACTGGATGAAGTACGCCAAGCATATTTTTTGTTAAATTTTCAAGCTTCTAAAAACTAAATCGACTGCAAAGTTTGAACAAAAAATTTAAAACGGTAGGTGAAATTTCACAAAAAAATGATTGTTCAACTTTAACCAGCTGTATCTCGTAAACTGAGAATCTTAGGGGCCTAACTCATTTTTCATCATTTGTCAAGTGCTAACACCTGTAAAGCGTTGTCGGTCGAATATCGGAACATCCTGTATATATAAAACAAACAAAAATAAAATTATTCTGACCTACATCAGAATAAAGTGCCCATATACACTGAGATAAAGAAGTCAGCTCTACCGATTGAGTAGAAAAAGAGGTAAGTAAAATTTTTCCGTTAATAAAATACTTATTTTTATATAACACCTTGAAGAATAAATGAACACAATATTTCAGGGAAATCTTATCTTTGTCAATTCAGCATTATACAGATTAATCTCTTTATAATTTTATACTAAATTTGTATTTTTCAGAATAAAGTTTTTTAAAAAGTACTTCGCAATCCTATTCATTAACTCTCATCATTTCGGACAAAAAGAATAATAGTATCATTCTGACGAATTTCGTAGTGATAAAACAGAACCATAAAAATGATATGTGACAAATTTCGTACAAAACAGGTTGACTGCCGTCTGTGACTAGAATCGCCCATCACAAATGCTTCAGTAATTATATTGTCGCAGGAGGTGAATCGTTAGTTTTTATTTCATTAAATTGGACAGTACCCCTTTATTTACACTTTAGAGACTAAATGACAAAGCAGTGAATAATAGTGAGCTGTATTATATAAAAGAATCTTAAGAATTTCTAATTAAATTAATGTCTTGGCGAAAGCGTTAAAAAAATATCGGACGCGACTTGTAGTAAAGCAGTAAATTCACTTTAGCGAAAAATCAAACAAAAGGGTCAATTCGAGGGATCTCTTTCGAAAAGTACTATCTCATTATCAAAATAAAAGGCGAGAAAGAAAGAGAGATTAAAAGATAGCACTTGCCGTTACATTACGCCGACTAAATAAATGTCTCCTTTGTTAAGATAAATTTTTTACATAAATTTCAGGAGGGTCCATTGAAAAGACGTGCTCAACCGGCAGTGCAAGAGTTAACATTATCTATTTCTTTTTTCGCCTCTTCCTTGCCGTTCTATTCTTGTCGTGCTACGTTATTTGTCAGGAACGATGCGCTTTTTTAATACCACACCGGGATGTTAAATTATTTATTTACACTTTTGCTGTGCTGGTTATTCGAACAAAATATTTAAATTCTTATAATATAATAATAATAATAATAATAATAATGTTTATTCACTAAAAATATTACAAAAAAAGTACATAATGCTTATATAAGTGAATAAACAAGGACATCACGGAAGCAACTTCTCAGATTGCTTGTATGTGATATAGTCCTATGTTAATATATCCTAATACAGTAATACCTAACCTAATCAATGGATATTTTTATATTAATTTTATATTCAATTTTTTTTTTTATATATATATATATATATATTTTCGCGTTTATTTTTGGTTTAGAAAATTATGGAAGAATTCGAGATTTTTAGAGTGAATCCAAATTTTTATATTATTTTTATAGCTTGAAAAATTTTTGTTATTTTTTATGTTTTCAGGTAAGAGATAAGAATTTTTGGCCCCAAGTAGTTACAATGCCGCTGACCAACACTTTTTATACATTTGGGTAATAATACAGTGGAGTCTTTATTTCTAGTGTTATAAGGGTGTGTCATAGGCATTGATTCAATTTTATTTTTTTTAATGTTCAAGAGAATTTGTAAACAGTACAATTGTCTTATATCAAAAATATTAATGTCTTTGTATAATTTGTCACTAGGATATTGATTTTCCTTTCCTAAAATTATTTTAAGAATTTTTCTTTGCAATATATTTATATTTTCCAGATAGGAATCGCCAACTCCACCCCAGCCTATTATCCCATAAGAAAGAAGTGGCTGAACTAAACCATAGTATACTATTTTAAGATGTTCTATATCTAAAACTTCTTTAAGGTGTTTAAAGCGCGACAGTAGCCCCCGTAGTTTTCTTGTTAAATTATCTATATGTACGTCCCATCTTAAGTGTTGGTCTATAAATATACCAAGATATTTTACAGAGCGTTCTTGTGGGATAGAGATATTCGTATCAATTTGAAGATTTCCCATATTTGGTAAGTATTCAGCATATGAAGTAAAAGCAACATATTTGGTTTTTTCACAACTTAATGTTAATTTATTAAATTTAAACCAATCCGCGATATGTTTAAAATCTTTTTCCGCTTTCTGTTTTAGCTCCTGCCACGTATCCGCCATATAGATCACTACAGTATCATCTGCGAAACTTAGGATGGTACCCGTTGACCTGAGATACAAAAGATTATTAATATATAGGGTGAATAAGATCGGACCTAAGATTGTTCCTTGGGGGACACCGTAGGTAAGAGTTCTGTTACTACTTTTTGTTCCGTTTATATTTACATGTTGCTGCCTATTTGACAAATAACTTTTCATCAAATTATAAGCTTTTCCTCTTATGCCTACAACTTCTAGTTTTTCTAGTAGCCTTTCATGAGATATCGTATCGAAAGCTTTACATAAATCGACAAAAATGCATAACACTGGACATGAGGTATCCAGCGAATTATAAAGATACGATGTTAATTTAAGTATAGCGTCTTCTGTTGATAGCCCCTCCCTAAATCCATATTGTTTTTCTGAGATGATATTTGAATGTTTAAGGAAACTTAAGATTCTTACTTTTATGGATTTTTCAATTATTTTTGCTACATTAGAAATTAAAGATATTGGACGGTAATTCTCTAATTTCTTTCTACTGCCTTTTTTGTAAAGCGGTTTAATAACTCCGTTTTTAAGGATATTTGGAAATGTTTCTTTTTTGAAACATTGATTTATTATATATGATAGAGGGGTCACAATTTCTTGAGCGGTTTTCTTTAATGTTTCTGAAGTTATATTATCCTCTCCTGGCGCCTTTTTCAATTTTAACTCACCTATTATGGTTTTTACTTCCTCTGTGGTCGTAGGGAATAAAAACATAGAATGTCTGTTTCTTTTAATATATTCATTGTAATTTGGGATATCATCTATTTGATTTGCTAAATTATTACCTATATCACTAAAATAATTGACGAATTCTTCGCTAATGATGATGTTTTTATTGCTGATTACCTTTGTTCCTATACTTATATCCTCAATTTCTTTTTTTAGTTGAGATTTATTGCAAACATCATTTACACAATTCCATAAATGAACTAATCTTGATTAAAACTTTGTGACCCATATACTTCATTCCTCGTCATTTGGCAATGATGTGATACCAAAGGTAGTATTTTATATTGAAGTTGCAACGGCGTTTAACGAAAATCTAAAGCGCACAAGTCTCATGTGAAGTTGCATCTATAGCCAAAACTTAGTTGCCAACTCGAGCCACAATTATGTAAATTTTCCTTAAACGGCGCGCACGAGTTTTCGAAGCAGATAATAGAATCGCGAACAGGATGTAGCTGTAGTTAGTTTCATCTTCTTGCAACATTTTAACTACAATTTAATTCATTCATTGTCTAGGGCATAAGTAACTGTAGTCTTCTGCTAATATTCTAAAGAGTTTCGTTATAACTTCGAGATAAAGACTTAACGTTACAAATCAAACTAGTTAAATTGTCAATAATTAGTCATCGAAGTCTAATTAAAATTTAGTATTAGTTCTAAACACATTTTGTCAATATGTGCTAATTAGAAAATATTAATATTACTAGCACTGTTTATTTCTCTTAAAAAATATATAGCGTGAGGTACACATATAGAAATGCTTTCAGGGTTTTATCTGATAGAAATTTTATAAAAACATTTAGATTAATAAAAGAAATGCCTAGAGAGTTGATTAATATCTTCTGGAAAATTTTCGTTTTCCGACATAAAATTTATTAGGAGTTGTTTATATGATTGAATACAATAATTTACTTTCGTTTCTTTGACTGCCATAATTTTTGATATTAGAAATATTTATATCAAAAATGTTATTTACGTAAAATTGTAAGCGAGAGGACCACATAGATAGAGATATAACACATTCAAGACTCGTAAGTTCGGTATTGCCAGTTCATTCTATTCGACAATATCTGTCTCATATGTCTTGGAAGTTGAAACCAAATAGCTAACAAACTAGCCAAAGCTACTGAACATCACAAGAAGAACTTGACATAAAACTACGATACTCAGATTCGTATACATCATCGCAATAAACCACGAACTGATTTGGAAGAAGACACATCTTCATTAAAGAACGTCGAACCAGTTCTGTAGCGGTATACTCCATCCTTTCCTGGAAACAACTGCTCAACTAGACCTAAACGCCAACGTAAACTTGGCAAATTTTCATTCTGGAGGATAACTAAATGGTCAACCTTTAACATTTGAAACGAGTTCTTCTTCCATTTTGTCCTAGTTTGTATCTCAGAAATATACTATTTGCTCCATCTGGTCCAAAATGTTTAGCTAAGAGCTTGCAACTTTTGATACTCATTAAGACGATTTTCCGGAATTTCTAACAACAGTAATATCTTTATATCTTATATAAACACATAAAATTGTGAACACCAAAAAAAACATTTTATTAATTCACTAATCCACATCATAACCTAGAATCCAAATAGTAATTCGGCAAATCCAAAACAGAATTAAAAAAAAAACCTATAAATCAACAACTTCAATTGAGTAATAGGATCAGAAATGTGGTCATATTTTCTCAAATAAGAGTTGTATCTGCAACATATGGTTTTGCGTACGATACGGCTATATTTTATACTGCAAACAAAGGGTCCAAATTAAAATCAAAAGTAGAGGGAGTCTTCTAAGACTATTTAAATATTAAGAGATATTTAGATAACAAAATATATGTTATAAAACGGTAATAGTTTTAAGAAACAATAAATTAGTCAAGTAGAAGACACTCCCTCTTCTATTGCAAACCATATTATTTCCACCAACCACTCCCTTTCGATTTCTGATTCTGAATTACTACATGATATGGACAAGAGCAATAAACTCCATCTCCTTGAGAATAACTTATGACTACAAAATAACTCTGGGAATTATCTCAATAATCAAATCAGACCGAAAGACCTTTTTCTACTCTAACATTTCAGAGACATAATCTAATTGATCTATTTTTCGATCTTATTAGGCCTACTTTCATTATTTGACTCCTCATCTATATTTCTTATGGATTCTTGTTCTTCAATTTATTTGATTCCTTGTTTTTACTTAAGATTTGACTAGTAACTTACTTTTTCGTTAGTAAACAATCAATTTTCTATACCCTAACCCAGATCTAATCTTATTTCTCTTCTTCTTTCAATTTGTACTTCTTTCCCGCTTCTTCTCTTTTCCCCTGTTCTTATTTCTTCTTTCAGCTTCTTCTTTTTTTTCCTCTTCTTCATTCTCGCCCATCAATTTGATCTCTATTTTTTTTAACCTACACCTTCACTCTGTAACTTGGTCACAAAGTTCATTCTTCTTTTTCTATGTACTAATTATATCACACGCATTTTACTTTTATTTAATTGTTAATCTACTTACCATTCATTTGTTTTATTGTTAAAGAGCTTAGGCCCCCTTTGTCTAAATTTAAAATTTTTATCTTAATTGTGTCACTTTATAAACTTTATCTGTCAATGTTAACTGTCAAGAGTCATCTGCTATTTTATAGTAATTGACACATGTCAGTATTTTTTGCTGCGCCGCTATGCTCGCTATCAATTTAAGCGATACAATTTTTCTTTTGGTCGCCTGTAGGGCCGCTGATTATTGTGAATGGTACTCCTACCTTCCCTTCACTAAATTTGATCATTCACACTCCATTTTGGTTCTAGAACTATATTCGAATTTCAAATTTGTCCATCTTCCTGTCATGATATTTTAAACTCACGGGCGGTGCCTCAACTATGAACTACTCAAACCGACCTCGGTTTGTTTCTTCCCTTAATTATTAATTTTTTTATCGGTACTATATGTACCCCCTTCATTTTAGTACCACGTAATAAATTACAAATTTAATAATTATATAATAAAATAGATTTAAGTGCGCGCTTTATCAATGTCACCAGTATTAAATTCAACTATAATATTAATTTTTCCTATATAATGTTAAAATTCTTTGATAAGTCTCAACTATAATGTTATCCCCCTTTTTGTGTAACTTATTTTGAACATTTGTAATATAGGCCTGATGATAGCATTAGTATTAGAATTTATGACCGCCTAGTTTTGCACTTTTTTTATTGTTGATGTTCAATAACTTTGATCAACTATATTTGAACTACTACAATATAAATAAATTAAATTTATTTTACAGAAAATATTATTTCCTTGATTATTATTAATGAAATTAATTTAAAGAGTTTAGATAACTTTCTGATGTTTCATTGAAGGTAACGCCAATGAGATTAGGAATTGAAATTTTATCTTCCCAGATAATAGATTTTCGCAAGAACCACAAAAACCGTCGAAAGGGAGTTCGATCATTCAATATCTCACTCCGAACAAAGAAACCAAGAGACGTGAATGATTTGATGCACCTCCAGATGGAACTCAATCACCCAAAACAATACATTTCCCGCAAAAGCGACGCTGCAAAACATCCCAGAACCATAAATTCCGCTTCGCGTCTCGAAAAGTACGTTATACAGTGTCGAGCGGATAGTTATAAAATAACATTTTAACACAGCTCACGGCCCCACTTTAGGCCATTTAAGTTTGCGCTTGGTGGTGCGGAATATTTAGTTTCTGATTCCGATTGTCTTTCTTCTCTTTTGGCTTTCTGTGTCCGCCTTATACTCTAATCGATTACGGCGTGCGTACGTGTTGTGCCGGTCGATGCGTGAATCCAAATCGAAAATGGCGACGGTCAAGCCGATTCAACCGTGACAACCGAACTCGCCACCAAATTAAGAAAATAACTTCGATCACGATATACACCGTTCATTCTTTTCCACAAGTATAAAATATTATTATAAAATAAAATAGCAGTTTTAATTGGCTACATTTTGGTGATTTTTGGCCATTGGGGGAGGGGGTGATTAAATCGGAAAGAGCTTAAACTACGATCGTGGTCAGCATTCTTGAAAACAGGGAGGGGGGCATAGTATCGTTAGTCTATAAATTATCTATCCGACTTACAGAATCTACTAGAGCTGTAACGAGCACTATAAGCACTCATAAACAGTGCTTTAAAATTATGAACACTAACCATTTCTTAAAGTAAAGTGTTCGCGAGCACCAAGCACTTCAAATATTATTTAAATTCACAAGCACTTCTTGAAATGTGAAAGAATCTGTTGTACTTGACGGGGTTTATTTGCAAAAATGAATTCAACAAAAACTACTTCGAATTGGAATAAGCGAAAATTTCAAAAGTGAGACCTTTTATTGTAACCCCATCCTCCAACTCACTAAATGTCAGGATTTTTAGTATGTTCACTTCCTAAGCACCCCGAACACTTCACACTTGCTTTATTAACTGAACTATAAAGGATATTTATAATTATATACAGTGAAAATGAAACAGGTCCGTACTTAAAAAAACCCCAAATTTTGGTAGTTGAAAAAATGATCTATCAGTATGCAAAAAAAAATGTTCATTGCAGTATCTGGAAAATATTGTTGCTTATCTGGCAATGGTCGCTGACCGGAAAAAATGTTGTATACAAAAAAATTTTTTGCTATTCGAAAAAGATGTAGATATTCCGAAAAACGAGACTTGACGAAGTTAATGCATGTCCGGATCTGCTGGATTGTTTATCTAGCGATGGTAACTCTCCGGAAAAAATGTTATATTCAAAAAAAATCATGCTATCTGGAATAAATGTAGAAATCCGGGATCAAGCTTTCCGGAAAAAAATACTTTGCAGTATCTGGAGAAGATGTATTCTATCCGGAAAAAAACAATATTATTTTATAAAATATCGAATAATTTACTTATTCTTTTTTTTGGCACGGATTTGATGAAGTTAATGGCATGGCCGGAACTGCTAGATGGTCACGGCCCGGAAAAAATGTTGTATACAAAAAAAATCTTCCACCCAGAAAAAATGTAAAAATCCGAAAAAATGTGGCTATTCAGAAAATGTTACTTTTTAGTATCTGGAAAAGATGTGTTTGTTCTATCCGGAAAAAAACCATATCATTTTATAGAATATCTAATAATTCCCTTATTCTTTTTTTGGCACGGATTTGATGAAGTTAATGCATGTCTGTAACTACTACATTGTTTATCTAGCCATTGTCGCTGTCCAGAAAAAATGTCGTATATTGAAAAAATCTTGCTACCCGGAAAAAATGTAAGAATCTGGAAAAATGTAGCTATTCTGAAAATATTACTTATTAGTATCTGGAAAAGATGTGTTCCATCCAAAAAAAAATCATGTAATTTAGAAAATATCGAATAATTTCGTTATTCTCTTTTTTTGGCACGGATTTGACGAAGTTAATGCATGCCCGGAACTGTTCGATTGCTTACCTAGCAATTGTCGCTGTGCGGAAAAAATATTGTATACAGAAAAAAATCTTTTTATTTCTAAACTGTGTAGAAATCCGGAAACTATGTAGCTATCCGAAAAAATTATTTTTCAGGATCTGAAGATATGTTCTATCCGGAAAAAGCCATATCATTTTATGAAATATCGAATAATTTTCTTATTCCTTTTTTGCCACGGATTTGACGAAGTAACTGCTGGATTGCTTATCTAGCGATGATCACTGTCCGGAAAAAATGTCGTATACAGAAAAAATATTTCTATCTAGAAAAATGTAGAAATTCGGAAAAATGTAGTAATACCACTAGAGCTCAGATTTGGCCGAATATTTTTTATAAGTTTCATTTCGAGTATTTATTTTCATTGGCAATTTTACGAGACCTATTTGACAAAATCACGAGACCGTTAGGTGAGTCAAATAGGTCGAAATGAAACTTATAAAAAATATCCTGTCCAAAATCTGAGCTCGCGTGGTATTTGGAAAGACAATTGCATGAATAGAAAACTCAATTCAATTAAACTTAATTCAACGAACTAAAAGAACAATAAGTAGGAGAATAATGTTTAGAAAGAATAATTGTTAAAATTACAATTATTATATACAAACGAACAGTAAATGCTCGTTGGCTACGGTAACGTAATTTATCCAAATTTTGTATCCACTTGCAATTCTGTTCCTTCCTATTTATCCACTTGCAATTCTGTTCCTTCCTATTTATCCGATAGCAAATTGACATTTTTATATTAGTATATGGCATTATTTATATATGAGTGGAATTGTCGGGAAAAAATTACTTTTCAGTATCTAGAAAAGATGTGTTCTATCCCAAATATCAAATTTGACGAAGTTAATGCATGACCGGAACTGCTCGATTTCTTACCTAGCAATTATCGCTGTCCAGAAATGTATTGTATACAGAAAAAATCTTTTTATTTGGAAAAAATGTAGAAATCCGGAGAAATGTAGCTATCCTGAAAAATTATTTTTCAGTATCCGGAGGAGATATGTTCTATCCGGAAAAAATTAATATCATTTTATGAAATATCGAATAATTTTCTCATTCTTTTTTTTGTCACGGATTTCATGAAGTTAATTCATGCGCGGAACTCCTTGAATCTTGATATTCGGAAAAAATGTAGCAATCCGGAATAATGGATCCGGAAATAATTACTTCTCGGCACCTGGAAAAGATGTGTTCTATCCGAATTTTTTTTTTATAAAATATCGAATAATTTCCTTATTCTCTTTGTTGCCACGGATTTGCCTTAATTAATGCATAACTGAAACTGCTGGATTGCTTATCAAGCATTAGTCGTTGTCGGGAAAAAATGTACACAAAAAAATCTTGCTATGTGTAAAAAATGTAGAATCCTGGAAAAATGTAGCTATCTGAAAAAAATTACTTTTCTCTATCTCTAAAAGGTGTGTGATTTCCTAATTCGCTTTTTTGGCACGAATTTGACGAAGTTTACATGGCCGGAACTGCTATTGTTATCTTAACCTTTTTTAGTTCCAAACGAAACACCGACCAAAGTTTCTAATGAATTTGGAAACAAATGTAAATAAAGTTTTTTTTATAGATCTAAATTTTTGTCTATTCAGCGGATTGTCACGCGTACTTAGAAAAGTTGGCAATACAAACACATTTACTAAGAAAATCCAATATAAGTTTCGCCATTTGTCGAATGCAATTTCTATGTTAGAAAGAGATTTCTGTAAGAAAATTTAAAACGGCAAGTAATACGGTTTCTGATAGCATTCGGTTCTCATAAAGACAAGCCAATAAAATGTCCCAGTTTCTTTTCTTGAACTCTAATGAGAGACATTTTATTGGAGATACGATTAGTATTCTGACAAACAAGAATTACATTCGAACAAAATGGAAAACTTGCTGCACAGAAAACTTAATTGGTTCTAGCAAAAACTACGGGAATTGAGTAAAAAGCTTTTTCATTAGGGAAACTTTTATTTCTACTACGACTTAAATGAAGAGGTCAAAAGTAATTGAAGTCGGCAACAAATTTATTCCTTTTAAATATTAAATTTAATGAATTAGTCAATGTATTTTTACTTTTTAATTACATATAAAATAACATTATAAATAACAAAAATGGAAATAATATTTACAATCCGCAATTGCATAAATCAAGGTTTATTTGCAGAATATTGAAATAGAAAAGCAATTATGAATATAAATAAAATATAATGTATTTTTATTGTGATTTTAATATATATAAATTATTATGGTTTCATAATGATAACAAAATTATTTCAGAAATAATTCTATCCAGAAAAATATGAAAAATGAGAAATGACTATTTAAAAACTTTCCTTAACACTTTTAATATTTAATTCTAATGTCCTGATCTTGTATATCAAATTCATATTCTGGAATTCGTAAAAATTTATAAAAGCAGTATTTGAATATATTGTACCAAATTATTTTTTAAATCCGAGGTATTCTTTGTATTTTTTTTAAAATCCTAATATACCCTTAAAGTGTCCCCGTGAGATATAACACGCTATCAAATTCCTTCAGGAATTGCCAGAATTAGGTTAAATTTAAAGGGAATCCTCTGTATGACAAATCGCGTGGAAATCCATTGCCTTCCGCCTTCTTCTGGCCCCGCGGATGCCGAGAATTTTGAGATGGATGAATATCAATTCCAAGGTTGCCATGTCTAATGTTATATAACATTTCTTCAGACTTTACAAAATATAATAATTTGTATAACTACATTTTTCATACGTGTAGTATATTATAAATAGAGTCTAGTCACTTTGTAATGAATTATAGCAAAAAACAATCTTGTATGTGTCGTAATAAAATAGAAAGTGATTTAAAATTAAGCTACTGGCAACATTGAACAAATTACCGAAAACAAACTGTGTTTATAAGTCGAGCAATTTCTGGAATGGCCATACCAACTGGAACTACTTCACAGTTACCCAGGTCAAAAGGTCAATTATAATAAGTTTAAACCCAGTGTACGACCTAACTGGTAGTACAATCCTGAAAGAACTCTCACGTAAGGCGGTACAATATTTGACTCGCAGTTTAAGGAACTGATTACTTTCGACTTCTGTGGAAAGTAGCACAAGTTATATTAATTCCTAAATCTAATCAATTCTTACAGACCTATTAGCCTACTTCCTACTATGTCCAAATTACTCGAAAAGCTATTAATAGAGAGGCTAGAACCAATTTTGAGAAGCAAGCGACTAATACCTAATCACCAGTTTGGCTTCAGATCACAACACTCTGCTATTGAAGTTCATCATATTTCTGAAGAAATTAGTCAAGCACTTGAGAATAAAAAATTCTGCTCTGCTGCCTTTTTAGCCATTACTCAAGCCTTTGATAAAGTCTAGCACGACGAATTATTATATAAAATCAGAATAAACCTCCTTAACCACTTTTCTGCAAGATAGGAATTTTCTAGTAAAATACAAAGATCAGTTCACAATCTTGCATCCAATACTATCAGGGGTGTCCCAAGGAAGCGTGCTTGGTCATTTCCTTTATCTTCTGTTCACTGATGATATAACCAACAACAATGTAACAACGGCAACCTACGCAGACGACACTGCTGCTTTGTTGCATCATCAAAATCCAACTAGTGCTACTCAACCGCTACAGAACAACTGTGCGAAACATTATCAGGGTTTAAAAGTGGAATGTATGCTTATAGGGATTCGTTGGGTAATTTTCTGCAAATGGCGTTGAAGAAAGACGCTACACTTTGTTTTACTTTTATTTACACTATACATTATTTAGAAATTTAAAATTGTGGTGAAAGATGTGGCAAAAAGCCTGACTTTCAGGTCAAGATGCCCAGAAGGCAGAGCTTAGATAATAACAATATTATTTTAATGAAACTGATTCACTTTACAAAAATACGTGTTAATAGAGCGACTTCTCAATTTAGACTGCCCTTTACCTTAACAAGTTGGCGGGAACTTTGTGTTCAGCTGTTGCCAACTTAAAATAGTCAAAATAGAATATTTACAAAAAATAGTGGTTAGGTGGTCTCCAACAACAACCTTGATGGTATTTCCTCCTAGCTTAAAACATCATAAAGTCAATGAAACTAAATCCGTTCATGTGACTTTCACTTAACGTAAAGGCAACTTTCCAACTGTCACACTTAATAGCCACCCTCTACAACAAGAACATGCCAAAATATCTGGGGATACAACTAGATCATAGACTAACTTTGTAATAAAGTTACTAATTTATTAATATTTTTTATTCCCTAATCACCGTTATTTATTACTTTTTCTTATTAATATTAATTATAATAATGCAGTTTCATCCTGATATTTTTATAATAATTATTATAATTAGCTCCCCTCTAAAATCCCTTATTAAAAATACTGTTTATTAAAAAATGGCGATCGGCAATTGATCGTAAATAGGTAAATCAAAATGCACCGTGAATACGAAAAATATAATAAACACCGCGAGCTTCCTCCGAATATGGGATCAAACGCGATCCGTCTGGAAAGTTCACACTTCGTCCGAATGATGGAGACACTTGTGCTTGTGCCGCTTAGACACCACGAACAGTAGGGTATACCGCGATTTAAAATATTCTCGCAAGTCCGCTCCGATCTCTGCAGAGACGGCCTTATGCACTGGTGAGTTTCTCTTGGTATTGATATTTTTGAAACGACGGAAAGTAGTACCAAAGAATAATAGTAAACCAAGAGGGCGGATGTAATTTCGACTGGAAAAAGTTCAGGTACAAAAGGGGACATGTAAATTCGACAGGCAGTTTGCAGGTACTTTCCTATCTAATATGTATTTTCGACCGAAAGGTACACGTAGTTTTTCTATTCACAAATGAAAATTTTCACTACTACTATGAAAGTGGGATCCGTTTAGTAGTTTTTGTTACTTATTTTTTTGTAAACATATTCAATTTAAAATAGAAATACTATACATCAACGTGAAGTTAATAAAAGACTTTTATAAGTGTATAGCTTTTTATTACTTAAGCATAAAATTTGTGCAAGAAATCACGTTTCGAGTTATATTTTTCGAAAACCATTTTTTTCTAAAAAAATAACACAAAAATAAAATTGTTTTTCATATCTTTAGGAATAAAAGGTTTCAATCTGTGAATATTATTTATATCAAGAACTATTTTAGCGAATTTACATTGTTAACACAGTTTAAAGTAGCAGTTTAAAAAATAACGTCAAAATTAGGTACATTTTTCCATATATATTTTTATATTTCAGAAAGTACAAAAATCTAACATTTTATTTTTTGAGAACCATTAAAGAAAGTATCAATACCTAACATATATTTTTTTCAAAATGTTTGGCTTTACCGTTTTTCCCTTATTTAATGTTAAAGTGAGGGGTCAATACATTTGAATCCTATGTAGAAATAACGCTTTTTCATATTTTATTTATTTAATTTAAATAAAGTTTAATTTAAACTTAAAACATTATCCCTTGCAATTTTTGTCACCGGTCGAAAATGTCTGTGCCATTAGTTGACCCCTTTCTTTGACCAGGTAATTGAAGGGATTATTGGTCGAAATTACGCCCGCCGAACCAAGAAGTTCCAATCTAGTGTCATAACGATCCGTAACGTTATGACCTTGAACAAAAAAAAAGTGGCGCGAATAATTTTTAAATACATCATTTCACATTTCACAAGTACGGAAATTTAATAAATCTAATAACATATACACATATTTTACTTGCTTTTATTTATATGTTACATGTTAATTTAACAGTTGCTTATTTTATTATATTTAAATTTTTCAACAACAAAACAAGATAACATAACCTCTAATTACAGTCAATTCTGTCAATTAAAAAGTTGAATTTTCAACGATACTTATTAGATTTATATATTAATTTCGTTTTAGTATTGAAAGCAAATCATTGTAAATTATATAAATTTCCGTAATAAATATACATTAATGAGTTGTTTTTTCTTAAAAATTGCTAGAGATGCATATAGTTCAAGTCTACCTAACTCCATAAAATTAGTTATAATATGAGCATTGATATAAACTCTTATTGGTGACCTCAGATTGTCAAATCTGAGGCCACCAATCAGATTAGGCCTTCAAGGTCCTAGCGATTAGAATTTCATTTAACATGAGATTGGTATAGGAGTGACAGTAGCCTGGTAGTACACTCTGGTGGCTTCGGCTACATGCTACATGGTACTCTCCGTCGCAGTGGCTTTAGTAGCGTCTTAAGTAAATTTGACGGAAAGTACATTCTGATGGCTTCGGTTACATTGTACTATCCGTCAAAAGTACGAATAAAAGTTTTCCTGTTACTTATTACGCTTACCGCCGTAGTACGTTAATAGTACCCCTTCACTCCGCTACTACCGTTGTTAGAGTCTGCCAGCACCCCGTTTAGTTTTGCTTAGCTTATCCGTATTTAATGCCCCTGCAGATATTGCTTTGATATTAAAACTTGTTGTACGCCCTCCCTCTTCCAGTCACTTGTATTATTTTGGTTATTTTTCCAGTACTATTTGGATTTTTATTTGCTTTCTATTCTTTCTTATTTTTCATAATTACGAGCATCACCAGTAAAGCAGCGAATAACCAGGTACTCAACCCAGTGGAGCAAGTAAAGCCCGCCCTACCAGCCGAAAACGCATTGGTCGATACCATAAACGACCCTTGGAGTATTCTTTCTCTACTGAGGCTGCCCGTACAAGTGGCCTTCACACTATAAACAGAAGGTGGCGGCCGAAGAAATCCGAAACTTGAACGAAGGCACCAAAACACAGCTTGACGACGCGAAGTGCGTTACAACGTAGAGAGCACACATATTTACGAAACGAAAGTAATTGCCATTACAACTTAGTAAACTTTATTGAATAATAAGACGAAGATCACAACTATCAATTAGTAATAAGTTATTGGTCTACAAAGCTATTCTAAAACCAATATGGACCCATGGAATACAACTCTGGTATGTTAATAACAGAGTTATTGCTCACGACCTTCAAGTAAGGTCTGTAAAAGACGAAATATCCAACTTCTCTCAGATATATTATCAAAGATTAAGAAACCACCCAAATACACTAGTCAGACCTCTAATTAGACCGCCCATCAGACGACGGCTGAGAAGACATCGTCACGCGATTCGTTATACAGGGGATTACCTTTAAATTTAATCTAATGACCATTCCTGAAGGAATTTGGTGGCGTATTATGTCTCACGAGGACACTTCATGGGTATATTAGAATTTAAAAAAAAAATCGAGGTCAAAAATTAAATGAATACCTCCCATTCTCACTTCTTCTCTTGTATGTACTTAACTATCAGGTAACACTCCATACCAATAAAAATAACTTCAACTTCAATTAGATCAGAAATTAATTTTGAAGAACCATATAAAAGCTAACAGGCATTAGTTAAACCTCAAACTAAAAAGTGTGTAACAACATTAAATAAGCGATGATTCAAAGTAAACGCTACTATAAAGCATTTTCGATTGAAGGAAACTCCGAGCAATTCTAATTACTCCAAATTCTCCCATTCAGATAAAATTACTTTCGTTAAAGTCGTATTTAAATAATCCCTTTGACAACAGAAAGTCGTCGGCGTCAAATTTCCTAAACTTCCCTTAGAATTTCAACAATTTTGTATGTTTACTTGTAGTTTGTTTTGAAATTATTCAGAATATTGTTAAGTGGATCTATACGTTAGCATTCGAGGAGTTCTGAGCAAAGTTACGTACCTATTTTAAGCTGTTTCAGGCGTCTCCTTAAAATTTATAAGTTACACAGAAGTTTTCCACGATGAAACTTTCTATACCTTGTTCCTTAACTAGACTCATAATTACATTCGTCTCTAAATTGTATTGGCATAGTTGGTAGAGTAGAGAAAAGCTATTAAATTTCACAATACTTTAAATTAACTATTATACATGCAGAGGGTTGTATTGGAAAATCGTCATGAATCATACGTATTCATATTGGGAGTTTTGATATTGGTGACACAAATAAACGATCATAATATTTGTATTATTTTCATAAGTGAAATATGATATTAGCTTAAGAAGCAAAACTTAATTGCGTGTTTCCCTTAGGACTTAGAAGTAGGTACGTCGCTGTTTATTTCTACTAGCCTTTATTAACTGCGGTTAACATCCTTCGGAGAAGTGTCTGTTCATTAGTCATCCACATCATAATGAGTGAGGAAAATGTAAAGCATCCGATGTTATCTGATATTAATCTTAATAATGCCCGACCCTTAAGTTCGCGGTTTTGAACTTCGCAAGTAGACAAGCATCAAAATGACAAATTACCGTAAAAGTAGTTACTATTTGTCCTGCAGGCGACGCTTTCATACAACTTCCAACTTCGCAACTTCCATTTAGCGATAATTTACCGCTTATATACAATTTTTAAGACATGAAACTTAGCACCGAGAATTGACTCGTTATTTTTCTTCGGACAGCTGGAATTGAGTTTTAATTAATTTAATTACTTTTAGTTAAATTTTATAGAAAACAACTTTTAAAAGTATTGTATAAACTTTTATTAAACTTTTTTAATTACGAATCTAGTGCATCTCTTGACTAAGTTTTTTCTAATTAATCTGCAGAGTTGAAAAAATATTTACTGCTTTACTAGCGATCAGTAGAAAAGTGGTATCAAATTTTAAAATACTTGTATGAATTAAGAGTCTTGTTTAACCAATTTTACAATTTTTTTTGTAAAGTGTGGCATGATTCCTTTTATTTAGTTTTGAGATAAGTTAAAACATTAATTTAAGTTAAATATTTTTTCCCCTTGCAATATATTAGTGGAAGAAAACTCTATATGAAAGACAAATAAATTTGAATATGTTAATTTTAACCCTTAACTTGGCAGCATATGATATAATATACATAATATTTAAAAAAAATTCCTGTCGGTAGGGTCGACAGGGGAGGTAGATTTCTATTGTCTGAATTTGAGCATCCATCCCCACTCCACGATATGGTCAGATCTAAAAAAGTTTCAAACAATTAAATTTTATAATAATTAGGACATGAAAAAAGTCTAATGACCTGTTTCAATATTTTTAAAAATAGCGGAGATATGAATTTTTTGAAATTTCAACCCCCTCCAATTCCATCCCCTTAGGTCTGATTAAAAAAAGTTTCAGACAAATTAATTTTATAATAATTAGAACATGAAAAAAGTTTTATGAACTGTTTCAATAGTTTTTGAAAATAGCGCAGATATAAATTTTTTGAAATTTCAACCAGCTTCAGTTCCATCCCCGTAGGTCGGATGAAAAAAAGTTTCAGGCAAATTCGTCTTATAATAAGAACACAAAAAAAGTCTCATGACTTATTTCAATATTTTTGAAAATGGCGGAGATATAAATTTTTTGAAATTTCAACCCCCTCTAGGTCCATCCCCTTAGGTCCGATTAAAAAAAGTTTTAGACAAATTAATTTTATAATAATTAGAACATAAAAAAAGTTTTATGAACTGTTTCCATGTTTTTGAAAATAGCGGAGATATGAATTTTTTGAAATTTCAACCCCCTTCAGTTCCATCCCCGCGGGTCGAATGAAAAAAAGTTTCAGACAAATTCGTTTTATAATAATTAGAACACAAAAAAAGTCTTATGACCTATTTCAATGTTTTTGAAAATGGCAGAGATATAAATTTTTTTGAAATTTCAACCCCCTCCAGGTCCATCCCTGTGGGTCATATAAAAAAAAGTTTCAGATAAATTAATTTCATAATAATCAGAGCATAAAAAAAGTCCAATGATCTTTTTTAATATTTTCAAAAATGGCGGAGATCTAAATTTTTTGATATTTCAACCCCTGCAATTCTTACCCCCTTAGAGGTAGAATGCCCATTTGCAATACGCAACGAATTACTGCCTCAAAGAATTTTTGTAAAAAATTTGGTATAGATTGGACAAAAATTGCGACCTCTATCGTGCCGGAACGGAATGTCTACACATACATATATATATATAGGTATAGACCGATAATTTTTTTTTTACTGATTCTTATTCAGAAGGTCATAATCGGCGTAGCGCCCCTATTCCCGGTGCTGGGTCCCGTTATTGAATCGATTACAATAGGTAGATTCCATATATGGAAATCTACCTAAAAAGTTATCGGTAATCAATAATATTCGAGATCCATTTCTTGGCACTGTGTATTTGAGTATTCACTATCGTCTGTAGTCGACTGGTTATCCGCTGGTATGGAGACAGTATCAACAAAATGGGTGAACAAGCGTATTATTCCAACCAACCAGTGGTAAGTTTTTATGTCAGGTTATTGTTTTTTGTTATACTGCGCTAATTTTTTAGGGACATTACTGTTTAAGCATAATACTGTTTATGTATAAAAAATTTTTGGTATACTATAAATATTTTTTCCGCAAATCGAATCAAAAGTTTTCCTATTGTACACTATATACCTCCAGAAAGCAATAGTGACGACGAACAAAAGATGTAATTTTCTTAAAGAATTCACTGAAGACACAAATGATGAAGAAAATATCACTCCTGAAGAAGATAGAGAAGAAGCTCTAGAAATATTATCTGTTTCATTCAGTAAACGAAGACTAGCATTAACTACCCCCTCAATGGTGCCATTATTTTCGCCCGTAGTACAAAAAAGGCAACCTCTTCAATAAAAAGGAAAGGCAAAAAAGGTGAGCCCTAATTCAAGTGGACAACTGATGATTTTACATATGAACTAACAAAGGTACAAATTAGGATTTTACAAAACTCCAAAATACAAAAATACCTTTGCAATATTTTATAACCCCTTTTAATCCAGATATTATTGAATTAATCGTAGAACAAACTAACCTATATTCGACACAAACATTCCATAAATGTGTAGACACAAGTATAGATGAGATTTTAATGGGGATTTTTGCATAGAGTATTGGGCTCAAGAGACGCAATATGAACAATATGAACTAATTGCAAATGTAGTGCCACTAAAAAGGTATCAAGCAATACGACGCAGCCTATATTTTGTCAATAATGAGGAGTTAAATGATGACAGATATTTCAAAGGCCTATTCTAGATCGTATATGAAGAAACATTCTCACAATGGAGAAGTTTTTTTTTTGAAATCGGTCAATAAATAATAGAGAAATATAATATTAAAGTTGGTGTGTATGACGTCACGTATCCGCATAGTCAAAGCGCCGTACTACAAACCAAACTCTCATTCTATGCCATGACACGATTGACGAATGTGTGATTTGAATTTAATTTAATTTCCATCATCGTAATTTATTAACTGTCACACAACAAAATATATTCCAAGAGACAGGTACTTTTTTCTGCAATCTTCTACAGAAGAGATTTTATTCTTGGAACGTGTCCCCTGAAACTAAATTCAAGTTGGCGGGATGGAGGCCGCGAGCGTCAGCCGTCATCTTGAAAAACACGTTATGTGAAATATCTCGTGAACCGTGCATCGTACGAGAAAAATAGTAGAAACTACTTTTTATGCTCTGGCTCTTGGACTAATATATGCGAGGAATAACAAGAATAAAGAAGAACAATACGTCGCTGTGTTTACAATCTCGTCTCATATACCACTTAGGAGAAATGACGCCAGGCCACTGAATCTGACGGAATGCCAAGCGCAAATTTAAAATGTTATAACTTTGTTAGTTTTTGAGATATCTTAATTTCACTTTCATACTTTTGTTCAGTACTGCTTAAATTTTCATTCTCGTTCATAAAAAAATTGTAAAATTCTCTATTTTCACCGCTGGGCATGTCTATGAGTATATGTCAATGATTCAAATTGTATAGGAAACACAATAAATAATCTAACTATATTAACGTTACCATGTCAACGGTGTCACACACTAGGTCAGTAGCCATCTTTGTTCTGGTTTTTATTTTACAATTTGGCAATGTCTGATATGCTACATACCTATTTTTCGGACTATTTGACGATGTATACTCTGATATATAAACGTCACATATTACTTTCCCGGGCCCATCAAAGGGAAAGTAAGGTGAACGAACAAAAAAAAAATCGAGATATCGATGAAAATATCCATTTTGAGGTCCCCCAAGAAGATTGAAACCATTTCCAGCGTATGGTCTGTCTGTGTGTCTGTGTGTAATCTTCCACGATAACTGCCGAACCGTTTGAACAATCATGCTGAAATTTGGTAGGAAGGGTTGGTGTGTGCCTCCAATGTGAGCATTAGTTTTTGGTTTAAATTGGTACAGTAGAAGGTCCTCAATACCGACATTTATTGAATACAGATGTAAGAATTTTTAACCTTTTTAAATTTTAAGGACAAACAATACACTAGAACAAAATGTTATAGTACAAAGTTTTAGAGCATAAAATTCCCTATAACTTTTGTTTTAAACTTTTTCCAGAATTTCCCATAGTTGCGTCACTAGATGGTGAGTAAAAAATGTGCATGTAGGTTTTCTCTAGTTTTTCTTGATTTTGAGGACAAACAATGCATTTAAGTGCAAAAATTTTCGTGTGCAAAGTTGTAAAGCATCAAATTTTCTTTAACTTTTGTGTTTAACTGTTTATCGAATTCTTCATAGTGAATTATGCACTTTAGTGCAAAATTTTTCAGTGCAAAGTTGTAAAGCATAAAATTCCCTACAATTATTGTATGAATTTTTCCCGAATTCCCAATAGTTTTCACACATGGTTTTAGGAGATTATAATTGTAGCAGTGTGATATACAACGTGCGCATGCGCAACTTATGTCATTATCAACATTAAAATATCAATTCGGTAGACGTATTCACCGTCGGCTCGTTATTTTAATGTGTTCCATAAATTAATGTAATGCTTAGTATTTTGTAATTAAAATAATCCTATTCTCTACGATCGAGCAGGGAAAGTTCTGGGGTGATACAGTGGATTTTTTTTTTGATGTCATAGACTATTTGTATAACCACCAAAAAGCAGACATGCAAAATTTCAGATTTGTAGATTCAAAATTAACCTTTTGTAAAGTTAAGGGTTAAACTCAAAAACGGCTGTTTGAAATAAAGTCTGTTAAAATTACGATAAAATAATATACAAAATTGCACACAACAGGTATAAGTGCGAGAGAGAGATGAAAGTAGATTTCAATCGAAAATAAATATAAAATCTCACCTTTACCTCATTTGGAATCCTACATCACGTAGATACAATTTGATATGCCAACTTCACCGAGTCGCAATATTATCAAAGAAATTCGTATATACAAGTTTGTACGGTTTATTATAAATATAAAAATGATTATGATTATGAAAAGAAATTGTTTGTTTTAAGAAAGAATTTACTTTTTTTGAAAAACATTTTCCTACTGATAGAAAGTTAATAACTTTAATTTTGATAAAGAAAGAAAAGATTAAATAGAGTGATTTAAAGAACATTTGACGAAAGAACTGAATTTCCTGCTTTCCGGTTTTTTTAATTGAAAATGTTATACTATAATACTCACTAAATCACCTGGTCCATACGTCATCGTCAAACATATATTAATGAATAAGTCACCTAATTCAGGACAAATGTAATGTGGATGTACTGACATAATATATTTAAATTTTTGTAAGGCATTTGGCACAGTTTCAAACCGTCGCCTCGTAATTAAACTTCATATTCGAAAGTAACGAGTGGGGTCCGCAAGGCTATGTTGTACCCTCTTCTATTTAATTCATACATGACATAATATTGTCCAATTTTTATTGTGCATTTATTACTTTTGTGTACTTATTTTTTTTTAGTGTAGATTATTTATAGGGCTACTCTATGTAGCTATAAGTAAACTCTGGAATAGTCCATTTTGTATTACTTTTTAAAATATTCTTACATGATGAAAATTACTAAACAATAAGTACTTGAAATCTGAAACCCAACGATAAGAAACTTTATTTAAGTTGGTCAGCCAGATAGTCCTTTTCTGTAAAGTTTGCATAAAGCCGTAGCTGAATAAGAGGAGTAGAAAAAGCCCAGAAACCGCGAAAAGTTGTTTATGGTATCTTCCGTTTCATTCGGAGCATGTTCGGGTTGTTTAAGGTGTTTTCTCGACTAGCAGATATATATATAAACAAGTCAAAGTTTGCTGAAGCGCAATATAACTCCTTGAGAGAAATTGCCGGGATAAAACAGGAAATAAACTTAGTCGTCTGCTGAAGTGTTTCTATATAAATAAGGTCGTGGTTTTGCTACTACTTACTTCTGGTATAGAGTCTTGACAATATAGCGAGTTTTGTGGTCATCTTTTTATTTTATGTACACAGTTTCGTTTGATCTTAGAAAGAACGCGACATACAAAAAGTAGATGAGATTTTCCCTATTTCGAAATTATCTCTTTTTCGTATTGTCACACTTGTACAAGTTAAACATAAATGTATTAAGAGCAAAAATATCAAATAGTTTATTAAAATGTTTAAAAAAAATTGTAACCTTATCATCAGAATTTTTTATATTCAACTCGAATCTGGCATTTTTTTTAACAAAACAGAATCACCTTATAATTTAAATATAAGGTGATAACACTTGAAATTTGCATACTTTTGATAGTAGATCTCAAAAAGTTAAGATAGGAACATGTAAGCCGTTTTATCCGATTTTATGTTGTTTGGCCGAAGCAATCACTTAAAGTTGAAAAAATGCGTTTTTCAATTGTCTATATCTTCGAAACTATTGAGTTTATAATATAGGTGTAATGTGTTTCCGAAATCAGCTTCCCAGGACGAATCTTAAAATGTAAAAAAATATACTGTGTTCCATTCAAAAGCGTATAACTTTGGTATGCCAAATTTTTTTGAACCACCCTGTATATATATAAATATTTTTAAAATATAGCTCTTATTGACCTATGTATATGTATATAAAAAGATTTTTTTAAGTTCTTATGGTTTAGGCACTAAATTCCGTGCCGTACGTGGTGCCCCACTTTGTATATTTTTTTTGTATGAAACATTGAAATTTTTGTTTCTTGAATCATATGAAAAGAATCAATAAAATTTATATTTATACTTATTGTAATATCATTACACCCTGATATGTATAGGTAATTTGTCAAATAATTAATCAATTTGAGTTTTAATAATAATAATAATAGTAAATTCAAGGACATTCAATTGATAAAAAGTATGCTCGGGCTGTATTTTGTTTCTCTGTCTGCCATGATGAATATAAGCTAGTAATAATGTTAAGAATAACATATTTAAATTTGAGAATAAGTGAAATATTTTTAAAATTCAACTTATTTTTGAATTTTGTAAAGCGTCGACCGTGACGTCACAACCGCGATAACTGTATGTCATTGTGATTTTTCAAGACTACAGCCCGTTTCCGTCAGCGGAAGAAAGTCCGATTCGAAAAAATCGGAATTTTTCCAATAATTTTTTTTTAATTTTTCAATTTTTTTCAACGAGCCCCATGCGATATGGATATCAATCGACGCGTCTTTTCTTGCACAACACCTTAAAAGAAATCAGTATCGACAAATTTGCTTTCCTTATCGAGATATCTCGAATAAAAGTTTCACTTAATAGGCGGGACCAGGATCCTCGGACCCAAAATAGCTCATCTTCTGATAGAGCCTTCCATTTTTGAATACAAACCGATAGCCGAAAGAATTTTCCGCATCGGCCGTACCGTTCTCGAGTTATCGTGCGCACAGACATCCACACATCCACACAGACAGACTTTTTTTTGCGGAAAATCAATTTTCTCCACGTTTCATTACATTTTAAGTCATTTGGAGCAAAAAACAATTTTGAGATTTTTGCACGATTTCAATACTACGGTTTGCCCTACATCACCAAAGGTGAAGTATGGGCGGGCCGTAATAATAATTTAAAATATATAAAAGGCAGAAGCTCGTCTAATTTTTGTGATTGTTACACTTGAGCGCCACTCAACCTCCCGTGACCGGGCTTAGGCTACGGTTACATTGGATGCGTACGCTGACAACAATCGAGTCGGACAGAAATGGATGACTTTGGTCGTACGACTTGCTGATTAGATTGTATGCGTTTAATTACGACTAGAGCAGAAATTTGACGGGTTAGAGAGAGAGAGAGAGGCATAGGAAATTCAGCGTTTCAAAAAGAGAGAGCGCTGAGTCGGCTCTGGTCTTCAAGTACTTCAGGCGTCAGCTCTGGTCTTCAGTTACTTCAGCTCCGTCAGCACTCTCTCTATCTGACACACTGAATTTCCTATACCTCTCTCTCTCTAAAACGTTGAATTCCCCATAGTTGCGATAGAACAAACGTAGACTATCTACTGACTAGTAGAAGATGACGAATATATATTGAAAATCAATTTTTGACCGTTTTTGACATTAGAAAATATAAAAGAAATATGGGTAAACGATATATAAAAAAGAAAATGGCGAATTTCACCTGTTATTTGACAAGCTGTTATGACAACCACAGAATTTTTTAAAAATATTTTCGCATGTTACGGGAAACATTTAATTATAGGTATTGTCTTATATCTCGATTGGGACAATCTTAATTTTTGTGGTATTTCAGAAACTCCCCAAATCAATTTTTCTATACTCATTTCTATAGAAAACAAAATAAATTATGGCGCGCCGTTTTGGTATTTAATAACATCGTTTAAAAATCAAGAAAAAAAAATAATCTTTCCTTCAAAAATTTTAATTCCGTAATTATTCTGTTAATGAATTAAAATTATGTATTTCATAATTTTAATACACGTATTTCTATTATGAAAAACATAATAGAAATTCAAGAATTAAAATTATGAAAAACATAATAGAAATTCAAGAATTAAAATTATGAAATACATAATAGAAATTCAATTACCATTATGTATTCAGGTTGCCTATACTGCTGGCGTGCATTTACCCGAAATAGGATAGTCAATCTTTTTCTGGCAACACTGTTTTAGTAGGAGAACGATGGATCTTTAGATGCATTTTAAGGACCCTCTATAACACTCGCGAACAACCACCTAAAAAAAATATATTCTTATGTAAATCGACCTGGCGGATCCGATTTTGGAGTTCACCAGACAATTTGGAATCGCCAAATTGTCCAAAATCGACAATTTCCAAAAAATCTCATATTTTAGGGATTTTTTTAAATTTTTTAATTATCATCCTATATCTCTCTTAGTTTAAGTCCGATTGAATTGAAATTTTTAGGAGAACCAATTTAGACCTTTGTTATCACGACTTTCATGACAGAAATGCAAAAAAAATTACGTGTTACAAGTAATTTGTTTTTAAAAAGTTGGTGACAAGAAATTTGGTAAAAATGCAGCAACAAATACTCGATCGAGAAAACTTTTTTGTTTTTAAAGATAAATGTATATAGTAAGCGACAAAGTTGTAGCCAAAGAATCAAAGAAACTTTTTTATTTCGGTGATTTTTTTGATAACTTACTTACTTTTCTAGAAAACGGTGCTGCAATATATAGTACCGCCGCGTCGCGGCCCATGATAAAAAGTTAGGTTGGTCCGACGTATGGGAATCAAATAATGGGTAGTTGTGAATATCGCTTTATGTAACGATTAGTTATATTTTAATAAATGGACGGGAATAGTTATCGTCTGTGTGGTTTATGATACTTATTATTATTGAAAATTGATGAGTTTCAGCTCTAATAATAATAATTATTGCTTTATAGATAATAAGTGCATATTAAAGTAACGATAAGTCTCTTTTCCAGACATTTTAAACTGAATTAATATTTAATTAGAACAAAGAACAAATCTGAAGAACTATGCGACTTCCAAGTTAAACCTAGAGTTTAACTTTTTTAAATACATATTTTGCCAACAAAATAATGAATAAACTGTACTTACAGAATATTACAGAAGAAGCACTATTTAAGCAGTTTCCATAAAGTCGGATGATAGAAATATTATACCGAAAAAATAGATTTATTTTTGTCAAAATGTCATGTCCATCATGCAATATGCAGAAGAAATTACACCCGAAAGGCTTATAAACAAAAAGCAGAAAGCACAGATGTGGCTAATACTGGTGACAAAAGAAGTAAGACCGTTGAAAGCCCAAAATGTTGTATAATTTGCAATAAAATTAGAGATACTAAATGGTCTTGAAAATTAAGCAAGTAACAACATTTAATATGCAAAATAAAATTTGGACGAAAGCCAAGGATACAAATGAACTTTAATATTAAATGAATTTTTTCTAAATGTGCTGACAAGGGTGGAATATGCATTGCTTTATAACCAACTCTAAAAATTGCTATTTTTAATGAAGCACGTTTAGAGCTGACTTATTTTAAATCTTCAAGTATGAATGGGTACCAAGTATCGGAAACTCTATGGACAAGTTTTAGAGCATTTTTTAAACATTTATAAGAGCGCTAGTAAAATTCATCAACAAGATCCAAAACATTTGTACGGCCCGCCAAATTTTATGAGAAATATGGACGAATTATGAGGGTATATTCAAAATTGTAAAACTGACTTTAGGTGGGTAACATTAATTTCGATGTTTGTCCATGTTCTATAGATATATTGAATTTGAAACTTCTTGGCCACGGAAGTGTATTCTTCATTATAATCGTTGGAATTTAATTTTAGAGATTTGTCTCCAATTAACAGAAGATGCATTTTTATTGCATGTGAAAAGGGCGTTTTTACAATGAACGATCTATAAGAGCGATAGTAAAATTCATCAATAAGATCCAAAACCTACAGATTGCGGCTATTACATCGAAAGCAATGTTCTTGTACCAAAGATGACACTAAAAGAAGCAAAGCTAAGCTTTTTAGAAATTACAGTCAACTGCAAGTGCAATTTTTTACTTGTACAAATAAATGTAAATGCCTTAAAGCGAATGTGCCTTGCAACATTTGTTGTTCGTGCCAAGGGAAATGTGGAACTCAATAGTATTAGATAAGAACCTTATAAATATAAAGTATCATCATCCCTTTTTACAAATGTGTAGATATTGTTGCTTCTATACGAGTAGAAGTTAAAAAATGTGAAAATGAAATGAGTATGTCTAAATTGCCTATTTCAAAATTGAAATCTTTTTTATATATTTTTCTCCTTTTTGAAAATTAAAATTTAATGAATAGACTTCGAAATAAACTCACGAATCGTAAATAGGTTTTAATTAATACAATACAAATCCTGGCGTTCTCACCGGCCGCTACCAGCATAGTTTTTTCTATATTGCCACATTGTGACACCGTTACATTAAAAAGCAAGCTAGTTATCAAAAAATCACTGAAATAAAAAAGTTCCTTTGATTCTTTGGCTACAACTTTGTCGCTTACTATATACATCTATCTTTAAAAACAAAAAAGTTTTCTCGATCGAGTATTTGTTGCTGCATTTTTACCAAATTTCTTGTCACCAACTTTTTAAAAACAAATTACTTGTAACACGTAATTTTTTTTGCATTTCTGTCATGAAAGTCGTGATAACAAAGGTCTAAATTGGTTCTCCTAAAAATTTCAATTCAATCGGACTTAAACTAAGAGAGATATAGGATGATAATTAAAAAATTTAAAAAAATCCCTAAAATATGAGATTTTTTGGAAATTGTCGATTTTTGCCAATTTGGCGATTCCAAATTGTCTGGCGAACTCCAAAATCGGATCCGCCAGGTCGATTTACATAAGAATATATTTTTATAAGTGGTTGTTCGCGAGTAAGTGAATCTTAGTAAATAAATAACAGTAAATACATGATATTTTTTCTAAACATCTAAGCTCTCGCGAAGTAGATATCGGTTAGCCGTGTTGCCAGTTATACACCCAGTTTCGCACTTTCGGGTAAATGCACGCCAGCAGTATAGGCAACCTCAATACATAATGGGAATTGAATTTCTATTATGTTTTTCATAATTTTAATTCTTGAATTTCTATTATGTATTTCATAATTTTAAATCGGTAATTTCTATTATGTTTTTCATAATAGAAATACGTGTATTAAAATTATGAAATACATAATAGAAATTCAAGAATTAAAATTATGAAAACATAATAGAAATTCAATAATTAAAATTATGAAATACATAATTGAAATTCAATTTTCATTAAGTATTTCGTAATTTTAATTCTTGAATTTCTATTATGTTTTTCATAATTTTAATACATGAATTTCTATTATGTATTTCATAATTTTAATTATTGAATTTCTATTATGTATTTCATAATTTTAATACACGTATTTCCATTATGAAAAACATAATAGAAATTCAAGAATTAAAATTATGAAAAACATAATAGAAATTCAAGAATTAAAATTATGAAATACATAATAGAAATTCAATTACCATTATGTATTCAGGTTGCCTATACTGCTGGCGTGCATTTACCCGAAATAGGATAGTCAATCTTTTTCTGGCAACACTGTTTTAGTAGGAGAACGATGGATCTTTAGATGCATTTTAAGGACCCTCTATAACACTCGCGAACAACCACCTAAAAAAAATATATTCTTATGTAAATCGACCTGGCGGATCCGATTTTGGAGTTCACCAGACAATTTGGAATCGCACGCCAGCAGTATAGGCAACCTGAATACATAATGGTAATTGAATTTCTATTATGTATTTCATAATTTTAATTCTTGAATTTCTATTATGTTTTTCATAATTTTAATTCTTGAATTTCTATTATGTTTTTCATAATAGAAATACGTGTATTAAAATTATGAAATACATAATTTTAATTCATTAACAGAATAATTACGGAATTAAAATTTTTGAAGGAAAGATTATTTTTATTTCTTGATTTTTAAACGATGTTATTAAATACCAAAACGGCGCGCCATAATAAATAGTACGTATATTGCCGGTGTTTATTTCAGTCGCCCGCCTAATCACCAATACGTCCGACTCGATGGTCGTTATAGTACGCATCCAATATAACCGTAGTCTTAGCTAGCCCCCCACTCATGAACAGTTTAAGAGAGTCTTTGGAAAAAATTGAGGGTTTATTGAAATATGTTGTGTCTGCTTTTCACTGGCTCTTAGACTATATTAGAGAATAGATTAACTTCAGTCAGCTTCAGTACAGTTTTATAACAGAAATTTTTACTAGTACCGGCAAACTGGCTTTGCATCACGAGCAATTTTTTGTCGTTTCTTGTTGAATATCTTTTAATTTCAAATCATATTTTTATGTATATAATATAATTCAAATTATTTCTACACTTCCTGACCTTTATTTTCTCTTCCGTCAGTACAAATTTCCTAGAAGTACAAATTTCCTAGAAGAATCCACCCAACATTCCTCAATATCTCTTTGGTTAGCCCTGATGTTTTCTCATTCTCATTTGTACTCGACAAACAATATTGTCTCAAAGTTGTACCTACCAAGAAGTGTTCACCTCTAAATGCACTTGCAACAAATCACCCCATAATATTTTAACCAATCAAATTAAATCAACGGATCACGAGAGGTTTTTAACGATTTTTCTCTTCAGCTATATTTGGAAGGAACAGAGAAATAATTCCAAAATGAATGAACGAATTATTTTGAAATTTGAAATGGTCTAAATGAAGTGAGAGAAAAATTCAAAACGGCGAACTAGAATTTTCAAATGGAACATTTTTCTATAATTAGATTCCGGTTAAGTTACATATAATGGGTAATTTTAATTGTCAAAAAAATCAATAATTTTAAAAACTGTTTTTAATTCAAGATGCTGCGACTTGGTTCAAGTATTAAAAAATTTAAAATTGACTACGTGTAACTAAAAAATATTATTTTTTACATAATTAAAAGATAAGTTCTTAAATTTTTTTACATCTGTTTTTATTTATCTATAATTCAATTTTTTACATAAAACAAAGGAGGTATTTTTGTAGAAGCTTTTCTACTGATTAACAATATTAGATTTTTTGTTAATTTTTGGAACTTAGTTCCTCAACGCGGCTTGCGGTACGGTTTAACAATCAGAAATTGTAACGTAACGAAAAATAGAGAAAAAGTAACTATTCATTCTTTAGTAACGATTATTAATTTAAAATTTTTTTAAAGGGAGGGGAGTGCAGTGGGGGGAACCTAGTAAAGCAATGATCTTAATAATTATTTTAACTATTTACGAATTTTTACTTATATTTTTTTGGGAACCGTGCGAAGGGAAGTTTGTTTCCTCCTTCAATTTTAGTACTCATTACTGTCTTTGAATATTTCTTCCCTTCTAATCCTTGTAAAAGTCCTGAAAATTATAAATCCTTAGTTGTTTAACATTTATACTGTGTTTTCTTGTGTTTCGCAATCGTCGATAAATTTTAATTAATTCAAAAGTCCTTTTGAATAATAAAACTTTTTGTTTTTGTATAATACTTTGTAAGAGTCGTGTAATTTAGAAATCTTTATTAGCTTTTCGTTGATTGTTTTCTGTAATGATTCTACAATGTATGTTAACAGCCACACTGTTCTTTTATTTATTTATAATCCTTGGAAAGTCCTGAACTTTAGAAATAGTTATTGTTTCATCCATTTTAAATCTCCTTGATTGTTTTCTGCAATTTTAATGAATATAAAAGCAAAATATACTTTGTGCCTTTAAAATCCTTGTAAAAATCTTAAAGTCTAGAAATCCCTATTGTTTTCTTTATTGAACTGTGCTTAATTATTTCGTATTTAAATGATTTTAAAATTCTTTTAACACCAAAACTGTACTTTGTTTATTTATAATCCTTAAAAAATCCTGTTCCTTTAAAATCCTTGTGAAATGCTAAAGATTCAAAATCCTTATTGATTTCTTTATTGTAAATATTCTAACTTATTTCGATTTTAAAAAATTGTAAAGCAAAACTGTTTTTTGTTCATTTATAATGCTTAAATGTTCTGAACTTCAGAAATAATTTTATTTTAAGTCTCCTTCATTGTTTTTTGTAGTTTTAGCGAATATAGAAGTAAAAATATATTTTGTTACTTAGTGGCGCCAATACCATATGTTAACTTGCCTGAAATCGTTTTTGGACGGGCGCTCCGTTAATATTAAAGGTAGGAAGCTGCGGTTTTCACCAATCGATTCTGTATTTATTTCTTGAGAGCACGTCTGTGGCACATTTTTTAAATTAATTTTAGTAAAAGTGATAAAACTATCAACTTTTTTTTCTAAATAAATTTGACAATGTCCTTATATTTTTTAATGATTATAAAAGTCTTTTAACAGAAAAACTATTCTTTAATTATTTATAGTCCTTGAAAAGTCCTGAAGTCGAGAAATATTTCTTGGTTTTTCATTTTAAGTCTTCTTGATTGTTTTTTCCAATTTTAATGAAAATGCTTTGTTTATTTATAATCCTTGTAAAAGTCGTGAAATTCTTATTGATTTTTTGATTATAACTGCCTTTGATTATTTTTTTGAATAAATTTTGATTATAAAAGTTTGTTAATAATAAAAGTATTCTTTGTGCCTTAATCCTTATTTGACATAGATTGTTTTGTTTGTCGTGAGGAACTTGTTGTTACGAGTTTATTTTGCATATATAGGATAGTTAAATCTTACCTTTGAGGGTTTGGTTAATTTTATATTTATTTATCTAAGTTAACATAACCTTTGTTCATTTGTTTACTAAATCTATATTAGACATCTGTCAACCTTCCTTCTTTTTGACTTCTTCTTTCATTCTTCTTTTTGTCTTCTCTTCTTCTCTTATTATTCTTACCTCTATAGGCCTTATCCATAAACACAGGTAGGATTTTCATTCAAAATTGACCATGAACAGACCCCTTTTTTTGTGAATTTGTCTGTCCTCTGTCAATTCCCTTTTTTTGCATGAGCAACTGATTTTAGAACATGTGCTCCTAAAATTCGAAGTCTGATTCGGATAAATTCTGCTCTAAAGAAAAAGAAAATAATTAGTTTGTTAAACTAAAAAGGTTATCAAGGGATACACCTCCACTTCGTGGATTGTAAATGACAAACTAACCTTCTTTATGGCCATCCTCTATCCGGGGTAAGTTTATTAAAATAATCTTCTTTTATTTCATTCATTACCAGTGGTTTTTGTAGGCCTTTTTAGCTTTTGCTTTTCGCTGCATGTTTCTTAACGCTTACAATTAGCTATATTGGATCAGCGCCACCGCATGTCTATCTACTGCACTTCCCAGTTTTGCATGGCATGCTTTGCAGTACCCGAATACCTATCGATTGATGATAGTTGCAATAATAGGCCTTCCGAAATACGTTCACCATCAAAATAATCTCAAGTAAGGACTTTCCAATTTTATACGCATGTCTGCACCATTATGGACATTTTAAATCGTAACACTTGCCGTTACATCTGCTGCTTTTGTAAAATTTAGTTATACCAATCTTCATTTACCGGGATGCTAAAACATTAACATATATTATAGTTGTATATATATTATAGTGCTCAGATCTTTTGGTATTTAAACAAAAACATATATTTATAAAGGATTATGTACATACCTTCTCTTTGTGAACGATCAGTACTGATGGTAGTAACTTTATTGTAAATAATATAATATTTATATATATATATGTTATCAACGGATTAATAACGTATGTTCACTCTTTCCTTGGAAATACAATTCACTCCAACCCTTAAGTGGCAATTTTTACAATAACCCCGACCCATGACCCTGAGGGCAAATAGGGAACCCTCCGGCCCGTAACATTGTTTCCCTCCTTTTTCCGCTTTTGTTTTTGATCCATTTTCTCCCTTTTTTTTGTTACACATATTTTTGCCAAATTTATTGTTCTTCCATACCCTATTTATTTTCCCCTTTTTTTCCCACTTTTGATGTATACCCCATTTATTTTCCCGCTTTTTCCACTCATAATACTTTAGCATATTTATATTCCTCTCTTTTTTACACTCTTTTTCCCCACTCTTTCCATCGTTTTTGTTTTTTGCTCCACTTTTCCACAATTTTTTACCCCATTTTATTTCTTCGGAATTAAAAATATTTTGATATTTATTTCCATGCCTAAAAATTTTTTTCTGAGGTGTAAAATTTGTAGCGAGAAACTTTGTTTGCAAATAATTGTCGTTTTACGCAACTGAATTTTCCTTCCGTCGGAAAACCCTTCAATATCCACTCAGGAATTTTATTCGGCTGGTAGAATGCTTGACTCCGAAACAATTTTTAATAAAAAAGTACTTTTTTCCTAGAACGCGAAAGTGAGTGCGCATTACTTCCAGGCATAGCAATTTAACGGAATGTTTTAATGGTTCTTCTAACTTTTATATCTCGAAGAAGCCGAAAGTTGAGTCCTATTTTTAGACCTAAACAATAAAATACATTTTAGTATCTTTGGATTAAAGCATAACCAAAATAACCAAAATAAAGGAACATAAAATATCTAAATTAATAATAATAAAAATATTAAATGTCGTTCTTTTTTATTGTATTTAATATCATTATTTTGGGAAGCAAAAAAATATAATAGGTCCTTAGAAAATGAAATAACAATTTCCTCTTCTAGTTATATCTAGTGAATATTTTAAAATTCTGAATCGCAGCAATACTTCGTTCTCGAGAGGGTTGATAATGAAAAATGTCAGTTACTAAATTGAGTTAGTATAGTTATAAATTGCTCAGAAGGATACGGCTAATGAAAAATACCGTGTCGTGAATTCGCCTTCATTTTTCATTAAACCTAATAACCCAGAATGATATTCGAATGAATCAATATTTTGTTTGTTATTTACCTCCAGGATTTATATATATACTAGCCCTTTACATCCATAAATTTTTCTCGAATTCTAATCAATCAATGACAAAGCTCATTCATAACTGATTGAAGAATAAATTCATTATTTATTAAAAGTAATCATCTCTTGCGATGGTAAATTATTTCGAACATTACGAATGCTTTCCACGTAACTGGGACACAAATAAATTGCCAATTTTTTTTTGGGAAATTTATTGCTGAATATAAGCCACAAAAATAATTTTGTAGTTTGTAGTATTTGAATTTTCTAATTTTTTCTTATTCTGATTTTTTTTTCAATTTATTTCAATTCTTTCGATTTTTCAATTTATTTTTTTTTTATGATTACAATTATTCCCGGTTTTTTTTATTTGTGGCGATTTTTTTTCGATTTTTTGCCATATTTTCCGATTTTTTGCCATTTTTTCCGATTTTTTTTTCGTTTTCTGTGGTTTTTTGGACTTTTTTCCCTTCTTCCATTTTCACTTTTGTTTTTTTGGTTATTTTCTATTTTTTTTTTGTTTTTTTCCAATCTCCTCGTTGTTCTGCTTTTTTTTTTAAATTCATTCTTTTGTTTTCTATTTTTTTTATTCCTCCTGATCTTTTTCGTTCTTTTCGATTTTTTTGATTATTCGATATCTGATTTTTTTTTATTGTTTTCGGTTGTTTTTTGATTTTCTTTCTCATTTTTGATTGTTTTCTGTTTTTTTTTTTGATTTTTTCTGTTGTGTCTTTGATGTTTTCTATACACATGACATTTTTTAAATATGATTTATTTACACAAAAAAAAAGATCTTTTAAAATGAATTAGAATGGATACTGTTGACAAAGATGGATTACTTTCCATTTTCTTGAGAACAACTCCTGTAGTACAAAATCAAATTGAGCCGCTATCTCTAGACAATTTATGTTCTAATCTTATTTGATAACCAACAATTTTACCCTATGGTTCTCCTCTCTCTTGGGAAACTCTTCACGAACCTTTTTCAATGAAATATATTGTAAATTCTGTAACTTTTCATTAAAGTCTCTTAAAAATCTCCTACTTAACTATTTAGAAGGTAACAGAAGGTTACGAGCTGGTGCGTACCCCCTTAATAATTGAAAAAAGAGAAGGCAGTACTTTCAAGTGTTTAATAGTATATCAAGTGGAAATATATATCTATATATATTTCTTTGTCAAAAGATTGTTCAGCGCTTTCGGCAGCACAGTGCCATCATCAGGACAGCTAGAAGAAATTTTATAAAATTAAAGATGAACTTTATTTTTAGGGTTCCGCACCCCAAAAGGTCAAAACGGAACCCTATTGCTCTCACTCGCGTGTCCGTCCGTCCGTCCGTCCGTCTGTCACACCGGTCTAGCAGCTAAACCGTTGGAGCTAGAGACTTCAAATTTTCACAGTTTATGCGTCTTGTTGACCCAAAGCCATATAACTGTAAAAAATATTTTTTAAAGTTTTCAAGGGGGCTCCCATACAACTAAAGGGGGGCGTTGAAAAAAAAAATTGGCCTACCCCATCGTGTGAGGTATCGTTGAATAGAGCTCATTGAATAGATAAAAGGCATATTTTTTGTTTTAAAAAATATTGTAAAACGTACGAATGAGAAGCCGCCAAAGTCAGCATTTTTTACAAAATTTTGTTCCGAAAAATGTTTTAACTTTCCATTGACCTATAAACTTGAAATTTGGTGATAATGTTTATTGATACGTATATTTTACCAACAAATACCAATATATTAATAAATATGATTTTTTCATTACCGTTCCCTCATTTTTAGGGTTCCGCAAGTTCGTATATATGTAAATTGTGATATTTGATATTTTATTATTTTTATCTGTGCTATTATTAATTTTGTTAAGAAATTCATTTTTCGTCTCATAATTTTGTTTTCTTCGTCGAACGCAAACGCGCCTGGTTATTTTTCTTTTCAGTTCTTTAAATCTTTTTACCAAGTATTTTTGGCTACATTTTGTACGGAACCCTAAATGTGCGAAGTCCGACACGCACTTGACCGATTTATTTATTTTTTTCCGGGACCATTCTTTACAACCGGATTCACTGCAGCCTTGTGGGCTTATTGCGCTATCTCCCGTCTCTTTGTCTACTGCACCCAGTCCATCAACCTTGTTCCCTGTACTAGATTGTGCAGGTTATTTAATGGCTGTTTGTAGTAGTCTTCTGGATCCATTTTTGGTTTTCCATATATTCTTTATCTTCTGTGATCCAGTTGCATAGTATATGAAGTGCATTCGCGGTCCCTTTATTGCATTGTCTGAATTTAAGGTTGCCGTTATATAGCCCCACTTTGTTTAGATGCTCTCTGGTTTGAAGGTGTCCCGAGAGGAGCCCTGTGATGATTCGTAGTCGATTCCTACTCATTGAAAGTAGTTCTTCAGTTACGTTCTTTGACGGTTCTTTTATAAACTTTTTCCCGTGTAGAAGTCCGGGTACATCGTCCCAGTGCACTTTATATTCTCGCTTAATCGTCTTTTATATGGTTCCTAAACGTACGTTTTGGTACTCCCATCGCTGGTTTTGGACCAATTAATGGGGTTTGACGATCCGCTTCTTGAGAGCTCGTTAGCCTTTTCGTTTTCAGCGATACCTTTGTGACCTGGTACCCACGATAAAGTTACTTTATTGTGGGTCGCCAGTTCCCTAAGTTCTTCGCCACATTCCCATATCAGTCTAGATGTCACCTTTGGGCTCCTTATGGCCTTAAGGGCTGCTTGACTGTCTGAGTAGATTATGATTCTTTTTCCCTCGTGGGCTCTTATATTACTATTTCTCGCACATTCGAGTATTGCATAGACCTCTGCCTGGAAAACAGAGGTATATTTTCCTAGAGAGAAGCACTCTTGGTAATTATTCTGTTCGCAGTATATACCAGCTCCAGTTCCCCCTTCCGTTTTTGACCCTAACGGAATTACCTGGTACACAACTATTATTATACTCAGATATTTGTTGAAGCTGTATTTAGCAGTCATGTGGTCTGACCTCATGCCAAGTATATTACCTCCCACATGATCTAGCTTGGTGTCCCAGTCTATGATTTCCTTCATAGAATGGTAAGTCCTCTAGCCGTCGTAGAGCCATTCTAGCCTTCCCCATTATAACGTATTATAATGACGGGAGGTCAAGGAAGGTTTCCATAGCAGCTGTGGGTATTGTTTTTATGCTCCCCGCTATTCCCAAACAGGCAAGTCTTTGTATCTTGCCTAATTTGAAGATAGCGGTCCGTTTTTTTACCTTTGGCCACCAGACCAGAGATCCATATGTTACCATGGGCAGGACTACATATTGTACAATCAATATATCATTTTCGGATTGAGTCCCCATTTTTTGCCATACGTGCGTCTAGCTAGGATTACAGTAGCAACCGATTTCGTATGATTTTTTTGAATCTGAAGGTTCCAGGTAAGTTTCGGGTGTAGCATTACCCCAAGATATTTTACCCCTCCCTTTAGATTTACCTCTTTACCACGAAGCAATGGGCTAAGGCCCTCCAAAATTCCTTTTTTTTTTAATGCTATTATATTGGACTTGGTGGGGCATATTTTCAAACCCTCATGCTCTGTCCAGAGTGTAACTGCGTTTAGGGCGTTTGAGATAACTTAAAAAGAGAAAGCTTAATGTGATACTTAAATCAGCTGGAGAGTAAAAAATGAGGGAGTAAAGCTACTGATAATTTACATTTTGCGAAAGTGAAGAATCTTCAAAAAACGAGAAGAATCACATTAATTATTGAGCTCAGACTACTCATACATAGTGTTTATGAAAGGCCAAGGCCTATAGGTTGTCTTCATAAGAGACAAGTTTAAGTTTAACAGCATAAGGTAAAAAATGTTTTAAAAACAACTTCGCAAGTCGGATACCATGCCGTTTTTCTAAATTTTTTAAAAGTGAGGTTATATTTTACTAAAGGGTAAGGTGAAAAAGGCAAAAGAAAAGAAGAAAGGACGAAACTGACAAATTGTTTAGACTACTGTTGGATGTTCCTCTTCTTTTTTCCAAAATTAACCAACATCCTAAACAATTTGTCAGTTTCTTCTTTTCTCTTGCCTCTTTCACTTAAGCTCACTCTTAAAAAACTTTGAAAAACCGATTGGTATACGTTTTGCGAAGTTTTTTTTAAACATTTTTTACTGTATGCTGTTAACATTAAATTTGTCTCTTATAAAGACAACTTAGGCCTTGGGCTTTCATAAACACTATGTTTGAGTTGTTTGAGTTCAATACTAAATTTGATTCTTCTCGTTTTTACTCCCTCATTTTTTACCTCAAGTTTACAAAAGTCATGAAATAATTTTGGCAGTTTTAGTTTAATTTAAACTAAGTAAAATGAAACTTCAGGTTTTATAAAATTGACCTGCAACGTTTTAAATTATAAAATTTTTTATTTAACCAAAAAGAAAAGGTTTTACTGCTACAAAATGGGCACTTAACCGAAAAGGGTATTTTACTGTTCAATTAATAAAGAAACAAGGAAATGTATTCAGAAAAAGGTGATGTTGATAAGACTTTGTTAAATTACCAAATTTTATATTCTTTAAATCATTGTTTTTTTTTGTTAATCTTATTATATCAATTTTATATAAAAATTACAAGCATGAAGACTTTTAAATTCTTAAGAAAAACCTTTTTGTCAAATTCTTTGAAAGCTGTTTCTTTTGAGATTTTTCTTTTTTTTTTATCTAACAAACGATGTAGTTCTATAGAAAAACACTGGTGTGTAAAACAAAACGAGAAAAAACGTCCTTTGAGTAGAGAAATAGGTTATGCCCGAAACAGACATCGATTTGTTTCCATTATTAGAATTGTATTCTCTCTGTTTTTAGTACGAGAACACAAGATTTAGAATGAATGATGGACTTACCAAACGGCACAACCATTCACCAAAAAATTTACAATTAAATTATCATTTATAGCTACAATAATTTTTATTGAAAAGTAACAATTTAAATTTTTTTTTTTAATTTATTTATTAATATCTATATTACATTTTGGTTTTAAAAGCATTTTTTTATTTTATCATTAATATTAGTGCGGTAAAATCATATTTCCGCACTTGTGTGGAAATAAAATAAAAATATTGATTGTTGACTGGTGACAGAATAAAAACTTAAAACTATTAAATAATAGTGATTTTTTTAAATCATTAAATTAAATATAGTATTAAAAATTAAAGTTTCATAATTTATAAATTAAAATTTATTAATATTAAATAAAGAATAAAACAACTCGAAGTCATACCACAAATTATTTAATAATAACGAAACGTCTAAAAGGGAAAAAGCGCCATGTTTCGGTTTACACGACCATCATCAGTCCTATAAAAAAATTGACAACGTGAAGAGACATTAACAAAATTAAAATGTAATATAATAACTTACAAATTGGATCCAAAACTTTGATAAAAGTTACAAATGATTACATTGTGGAAAAATTTTTTTAAATACTTAAAAACATAAACTAAATTAAATTAAAGAAAAATTTAAATAACTCCTTGTGAGTTATTTAAAAATCCATTTAAGGTAAAAAACAATCGAAGTACATCCCTGATGCACTTGAAAAGGATTAAATTATAAATTTATATATATTAGTTTGGTTTTCACATCTATCGGTTTTTTTTATATGGTTTATGTATTAGACAAAACACATGATGGACTATTCAAACCCACTATAAAATATAAATAAAACTTAAGTCAAATATTAATTTATATCCACTTATATTATTAATAAAGTTTGATGAGTGACCCTAACCCCCCCGTCAAAAAATAACGTAATTTCAAACAATTCGGGTATGTCAGAAATCAATTCAGTCACTTTGACATTCTATTGACAAAGGTTATATTTTTCTTACGTAAGTAAACAGAATCTTGTTTAATTATTCAGTCTAATTTATATGGAAAATAATTTAATAAATACTAAATACGTAGAGCATCATAATGAACTATTTTCTTTTCCTATTTACGATTTTAATGGTACGTAATAGGCTTAGTTGGGCTAATGGTAAACGATTTTTATAAAAAAAAATTTCGAGGTCTGTTAAAACCTAAACTTAAACATTTACCAAAGTTTTTTTTAGATGGATTTTTTTTGCATATGTGCGTTGCTTAGCAAGAATAAGCTTGTAGGATTTATCGAAATAATTTACAATTACACAAGAAAAAAGAAAAATTATTGTAATTTTGGGGCAATACGGAACTTGCATCAATCTTAAAATGAATATTTTTTATGGAATTCGGTTAATAATGTTCTAAGAGGTTAAAAAAAGTTATTACTTTTAATTTATTAATTATTTAACAAACGTTCTAAATTGGATAACTTTTAAATCCGTCCCTGGCATTGGCTATGACGTCATTTTAGGTAGTCTAGCGAGCTTCTATTTCTCCGCGTCAACATATGATTACAACTGTTGTCATTTTTATCTGTCACTAAAATAACATATAAAAAAACAAAATGCCTAAACAAAGTTGCGTCACTGGATATCAAAAAGCATGTTCGCAAAATTTATCGAAGGTTGGTTTGGACAAGCTGATGGATTATTTGTTAAATATTGGAGGCCAAACTGTTGACATTTCATAAATAAAATAAAATTTTGGCCAACAAACGTTATTAAAATGAATTGCCGCTAGATGGTGACAGATCCTAGCAGAAAATGACATCACGGCCGTTTAAATCTATATTTTTTCTCGCCATGCAGAGTATTAAATGAGTGTTAATATATTCTTTCGCTACTTTCAGATAATAAACTGCATCAATAAAAATAAAAAAAAAATCGGTTGTGTCGCCCCAAACCTTTCCCGACGAGTATCCACGAATGTTTTTTCAGATATTTAATGTTAAAGTTTCAAATTTTGACATTTTTTTATTTTTGACAGATAACAGTTGGACGTTTGACAGATGCCGTACAAAAACTAATGGGTTCTTCCGACGGGTAACCCAAACTCCTATACCAAATTTCAGCTTAATCGGATTAAACGTATGGCCTCTATCGTGGAAGAATACACACACACACACAGACAGACAGACTTCCATCTGGAAATGGTCTTAATCATCTCAGTGGACCCGAAAATAGATATTTCCGTTTTTATCTCGTTTTTCGTTTAGCTCGTTCACAATACTTTCCCTCCTAGGAGGTTGGTCGGGAAAGTAAAATCAGGCAAGTTCCCTATTGTAAACATCGTGTTTGTCGTTAATGTGAGTCCTGTTTAACATTATAGGGGTATTTATGAACAAATTCGATGAGTTTTCGTTCTTTCAGGACTGTAATTTCGAGTACTGTTTACCCCAATGATGTTAAAATAAAATACTTTGTAAGAAATTAATTTATTCTAATAATAAGTACAAAGGTTAAAAAAGGTAATTTCACTAATTTTTTTCGAAAATGTCTACTTTTCCAGGAAATGAGTAAATGATTTTACGTCCCACAAATTTTGTATCGGGTTTAAGAAGAATAGCCACCTTATCAATTGTAATATAAGATACAATCATCTCGTTGATGTAGAAGTCAGAACAAGATTCGTCCAATGACTTGATCTCTACAGTATCAATTTTACCATCATCTTCATCCTTATTTTGAACTATGCAAACATATTTATATTTATTATTGGAGCAGATAATTTTGCTAGGATAAATGTGTCTTCCTGTAAAACCTCCCACTTCACTTCTCTATACTCTACAGATTCCAATTCTTTTAAGAAATTTTTATTGATCAACGTGATTGGTGGTAAATTTTCGTCGTCTCTTTCAGATTCTTCGAATAAATTTATGTCTTCTTTACTTTCGGCATCACATGGAGTGAATTTTAAGGATCTCTTACCATTTTTTTCTGTACCATTACTTTTGCACTTTTTCATTTTTCGGGGCTTGGCCACATTTCCTTTAGCCTTTTTCTTATCTTCAGCTTCTTCCAGTTTCTTTAAAACTTCAGGAGTAGTTAAGACTTTTCTGTAAGTAGACTGTTTCAAACGTGCAACAACTTTTCTTGTAAGGGCACTGGCTACGTCTGACGCAGTATTATTATGTGCTTCCTGCAACTTTTGAGTAATGCGGTTCGGAGTTTGGTGTTGGGACTGTTGGGAAACAACTTGTAAAGTTGTTGGCTTCTTCTCTGGAGTCATTTCTGGTGGAGTCATCTTTGGGAATAGTACAGAAATAGGACCATGCTGCTTTATAACGGACGTTCCGGGAGTAGGCTCAATATGTTCATCAGAAGATTGTATACAGATTTAATACTCCCCTTGTACTTTTTGAGTTTTATGGGAACAAAGAACTCTTCAGAAAATATTGCACAGTTGATGGGAAATGTACCAGTATTTTCAAACCCTGATATAATGTTTGGTGGTTTTATACCATCTCTTTAAACTTCAGCTAACAGTTCTACAAATTTTTGTTTACTTAGCCTACCTTGCCCATTTCAGACTTGCAATGGGCTACTAATATTTTATCCCATTTAATTTTTATGGGGCCGAAAGGCTGTATCCTATCAGTCAAGTGACTGAGAAATCGAAAGAGCACTATGTTGTTTTGGATAGCAGTATTTACAATACGGACGCTTACATGCTATTTGATTAGATTGGTTACGCGTAATAGCTATGTGATTAGATTGGTTACGCGTAAAGGCCACATTCCATCATGTCCGGCGGCGTGCGATACGTTGACGTACGTCAACGCATATATTTTATTTTCTATGCAACTGCTTGGTTGACCTCCCACCTAGTACGGTACGTCAAATCACGTACGGCACAATGCAACACGTCGACGTATATTTTGGTTTGGGCATCAGTTGAATCCGATTCGCCGTGGTGTTTTGTGGGGAAAAATGGAGGAATTGATAATTGTTGAAGTGGAAAAGAGGGCTGTTCTATAAGATAAACGTCTCACTGCCTACAAAAACTACCGTGGCAGCCAGATGAGTCTTCTGGGAGTTGGACATTTCTATAATTTAAGGTTTTCTATCTACTTTCTTATTACTTGTTATTATTTAACAATAATGTTTTGGTTTACTGAATAAATGTTTTTAATAAGGTTACAACAAGTCTTTCTCTTGCACCAACACATTTTCAAAACATGGTATTTCGCTTTGAAATTACGTTTTCTAATTGCGAAAGAAGACCATCCAACTGGGATTTTGTCATTCTAAAGTATTGGAAATATAGTTCCGGGTAATTTTCAAGCTCACTACATAACCGATAATATTCTCCGCACTCAATTCTTAACTGATATATAGGATGAATCCAGTACATTGCAGACCTCATTCGGCGTTTTCTTAACAAATATAGTGCTATCATGCTTTGATTCTCTTGAAAGATACACAATATTGTTTTCCGTCAAAAAGCAACTAACGCGACGTGCTTGGTGGAAAGACTCGTATGTTGTTCGACGTATACCGTCGCCTGCCGTATTCGACGTACGTCAATGTGTCGCACGCCGCCAGACTCGGTGGAATGTTGCCTTAAGCCTGCGATCTCTTACCTCGGGAATAAACGATGTCACAGACCAATGGTGAGACTCCTCCATCTATACGTTTTTAGATGCTCCATACAACGTTCCTGCAAATGCCTTTTCGTAGGTCCAATGTGCTTGGACCGCTCCTCCTTTGAACACAATAAATGGGGGGAGATAAGTGCCGTCTGCAGCAATACAGGCCAATACTGTTGTTGCTGTCGACTTTCTTCCCGAGCAACACGAAACTTGAGACAGAGCTTTTTCTGTTTCGCCAATGGCTTTACTCTTAAGAGATCACTACTAAATTCAGACTAATCTGGTTTAAGAAAGAAACATAATTTATTTGGATGTTCGATTGATTTTTCAATTATTTCATTCTTACGCTTTTGGTAATTTTGGTAAAAGTACTAGACAACGAACGGATCTCTAGTATCCTTGCGAATCCTTTGTAGATGCTCAGGTTTCTTAAATAAGAAAAGTGGATGTCTTTTCATAAATTCCAAATAAAAAGCATGTGATGGTGTGTTATTTATAAAAGGAGTTTTAAAATCCATCAATGAAACATATTCGATAACTAACCTACACAGCTACTTCTCATCAGCAGGCCTATCCAATCTAGTCCGAGCAATAAGACAATTTGCTGTATCTTCTACATCTGCGTCTAAGACAGTAATGGGATTTTTTCTACCTTTTATTCTATTGTAAATCACTGCCATGGCAACATTGTCAGCCTACTTGCCTGAATGTTTTACTTTTGGTCTGCACATCATTCACAGCTTTAACCAGATCTGCTTCGAAATATTTTTAACTATCTTTCTATTTTCTTTGGTAGTTTCTCACTATCGTATTTTTAGAAGAAAAAACAAATTGTGTTTACAATTATCCCAAACAATTAAAAGTGTTCACAATTGCCCCAAAAATCCGTTTACTATTACCCCGATTTTTATATAACTGAGGCAATTGTAAACATATGTGAAATGTTCACTCCGTGATAGATAACCTCAAAATATGCCGACGAGACATTAGTTCAATTATAATCAATACAAATAAATATATTACACAACTTACCTGGATCAATTTCAACTTTTTTTTGCAAAAAAAAAGTGATCACGTCAAATTTGCTTGACAAATTTTTACATATCAAACAGTGAAATGCTCGACGTCATTCAAATGAAATTAAACTTGTTTGCAATTGCCCCTGTTTACGTTTACCTCAAGTAACCGTACCTCACAAACTGCACTGAAGGGCAAACTAATCTTTCCGGCACTATTTTCCCGTTGGAAATAATGAACTAATTTCAGTATAAATTATTAATCTTTCTCACAATATTGCGACATTTTTTTAGATGCGTAAATATCAAATGTGTCTAAATCAAAACTGATATAAAATTTGATTGTTGAAGTTATCTCAGACATTCAGTTTAGATGAAAATTGTCTGTCTTATCTGGTTTACATATGCTACTAAGACAAACGATAGCAATGACGTAGGGGTCAGGGGTCACTGAACAAACTTTACATATTATTTGCATTCATATAAATTTTAATGAACTTAATTTCTATGAAGTCAATTTAAGTTTACTTGTATAGGTATACGCAGCACCAATGAAGCACAACACATCACCCTTATATCTACAGATGAACTACTATTACAGCATGTCGGTAACGCGAACTTAAAAGAATTTACCCATCCAAAAAGCGTCTAACGCGCACATCATACAGCGCAGGGTATATACAATGTGTTGGTTACGTGTACACAGGCCGCTGGGCAACACGTTATACTCATAGCTACAGATATACTGTTAACATTAGCATGTCGGTGACGCGAACCCATAAGATTTTTCCCTGCAAAAAATCGCTCAACGTACTTAAAGAAGTTTTCACTTCAATAAAATTATATTCTAACAATTTATAGATTCGAGATTGGTTGTTTAACAAAATTTGAACGATCTAATTTCCGTAACAATAACTTTTTGTACCGTATATACAACTTATGTTATCTTCAACTTTACCCGTTGAGTATAAAAACCACTTTTTTTGTATGTTTTGTGTAAAAACCGGTTATCATTTTCGACTGGAATTCGCGCTAAGTTAAAGTTTTCGTTTTATATTCGTGTGGCTTTATCAAGTGCTGGCGGCACGTTGTACTAATGCGATTCAAACCACTATGCGTCTTGAGTAGTGCCGCGATGCCATTTTGGCCCGTTACTCTCTCGCTGCTTACAGCCACCCTGCTGCTAACTCCCTTTATTTACGACAACGGTTCCCAAATGTTGCACGAAAAACAATAAACGACTCCGTAATTAATCTCCGCCATGCTAACAAAGCTTAATCCTCGAGTTATGATTTTAATACCGGGGCCCTGGTTTTAATATATCAAGAGGAAAATAAGATAGCCTTTTTTTACTTGGGTTAGTATTTTAAAATCTTCGAGAACACGTGATTTAAAATGATATGTTGTCGCGTTCATTAATATACAAGGTGGACCAAAATTGTTCCAGGAAAACAGTTTGATTAATATAAGACCTAACGTTTTTAGAGTAGTTTATTTTTGTAGCAATATGGGATCCCTTATTTCTCTATATTTTCTACAACAATGTTTAAGTTTTAGTTTTGGTTATGTTGTTTGTAAATAACGTTTATAAAACATAATTTTAAAGAGAAACTATTTGGTGTAAGTATAAAGTATATACGGTATTTCAATTATTAGTTTTCACTTCTATAACGATAACCGGACACTATAAATTGAGTAACGTAACCACGTTTTAACCTTTTTTGCTAAAATATCGCAGTAAAAATAAATACCTGCTGGTTTGTCCCAAATTTGGGAGGTGTTATAAACAATTCTTCTTTTACCATGTTTAAATATTTAATTATTTTATACATTACAGTAATACTATGATTTTTTACTTGTAGGGTATTGAAATCGTACAAAAATCTCAAAAATTTCTCTTGCTCCAAATGACTTAAAATGTCACGAAACGCGGAGAAAATTGATTTTCCGCGATAAAAAAAGTCTATCTGTGTGGATGTCTGTGGGCACGATAACTCGAGAACGGTACGGCCGATTCGGAAAATTCTTTCGGCCATCAGTTTTTATTCAAAAAAGAAGGCTGTATCAGAAGATCCGGATCCGAGGATCTTGGGCCCGCCATACAAAGTGAAACTTCTATTCGAAATAAGATAAGAAAGCACATTTGTCAATATTGATTTCTTTTAAGGAGTTGTGCAAGTCAAGACTCGTCGATTGATATCCATATCGCATGGGACTCTTAAAAAAAAATTATTGAAAAAATTCCCATTTTTCAGAATCTGACTTTCTTCCGCTGATGGAAACGGGCCGTATTCTTGAAAAATCGCGCAGAGATAATTCCTTTGATGAGTTTTCAGTTTGGGAGAAGCGCTTAAGGGTTACACTAGGGTGTTAAGTGGGTGCTACGCTAGGGCGTTACAATAGGCGGTTAGAATTAAGACAACTTTGAAATTAAAGTTTACACAAGTCAAAGATAAGTTATTTTAACAAATTACAAACTTGCAAAAAAACTATTTTTGCTTTAAAATCTTTATATCACTTTTGTTTATTTTCATGAAATCGGTAAAAGGAGATTTTAGTATTATTGACAAAATTAATCGGTTCCTTTATTTTTATTTTCCGTTTTTTTCAGTTCCCGTTAAAAAAAAAACATGAAATGAACGGCGCTATTACACAGTGTGTCGCATTTAAGAGGAGGATTTACCTTGCGACAAAATAGTATGTGCAAGGGTTTCGCTTTACTCGTCCTACGCGTTTGTTTTTTATTTTTAGTAAAAGAAAAAAATATATTTGTATTGGAGAAGATCTAATCTGTGCTCCTCTGCAGCTACATTTTGAAAATTTGGCTTCATTTTTTTTCAAAAAAAATCCAAAAATTGTTCATTTTAGACATTTTTCTAAATTTTTTTTACAAAAAACGAAGTAAAATATTCAAAAAGTAGCTGCAGAGGAGCACAGATTAGATCTTCTCCAATACACCTATATTTTTTTCATTCATTAAAAATAAAAAACAAACGTATAGGACGAGTAAAGCGAAACCCTTGCAACTGAAGATTTTGCTCCAAGGAAGTGGCGCCACCGTTAGAATTTAGGGAACACAGCTTGTAAATTGAAATAAAATAAATTCTCTTGTTAGCAGAGTTTTACGAGGGTTAACAGTATGAAATAAATTTAAACTTAATTATAGAGTTTATAATTTTTCGGACAATATTTTTCTTTTAATTAATCAAAATAATTTTATTCTTTGGATGACAATTTTTGTTTTTATGAACTACAATTTTCAACATGAAAATTACAATAAAACTAATTTTACTCATCATTTTTAAAATTTTACAGGAGTTTAACAACATATAATAAGTATTTAATTAATTTATTTAGTAAGTTAAAATTGAGATTTAATTTACAAATGTATTGGTACTTTTACACATCGCACGGTTAATAAGTAGTAAAAAATAATAAGATATATTCTAGCTACCCAACATTGGCATATCGGCATCATTTGACGGTTTAATTACCAACAATCGGTATGTTTTGAATGCAAAGAACTTTGTCAGCAAAAATCAGAGGTGGTGGGGGTGTGATATTTTGTCGGTACTTACTTTGGGGATAAAAGTTTAAGTTAGACTATTTTTGACACATTTTGTTATTAGTTTGATCTTTCTTAGAGATAAGTGTGGTGATTTTAGTGTTCTGATTATTTCGATTCTTCAACTATTAATTATTGTTCTCGTGAAGTGAAGGGACTATTATTAATATCAATTAGGATATTTAAAAATGCCCCGTAAAAGACTAAAAACTCGTTTATTCACATCGTCAAAGCGATTATCAAAACGAAATAGGATTTGCTGGATAAAAAAAGTAAGTGTAAAAATATTTATTAAATCAACGGATTTAATTACAAAAAAAATTAGTGGTCGTGTGAGATGAGGCCATTCCGAGATGCGGTCAGTGGGAGATGCGGTAACTTTTTTTTCATACCTGCACGGACTAGAAGATGCGTTCACATCAACCGCAGACAATAAAAATCAGATTAAAAATAATAAAGAGGGGGTGATCCCACGCAACTTTCCGAACACTCCTAGTAGAGTAATTATTTAATCAATTATTTTAGTTTTTAGGTACATTAATGAAGTTAGTTTAAAAAAAATTAAAAAAATCAAATTTTTTATCAATAATTACCCTTATCTTTGAGTTTTTTAACTATTTACATTTTTGGATATATAACTTCTACAAATATTTTTTTAATTTAAAATTTAACTAAAAAATTAATTTAATAACATAAAAGTTATTTAAAAATTAAAATAAAAACTAGCGGCGAAATTCGAAAAAGTAAAAACAAAATTTGTAGGAAATTTTATGTTCTACAACTTTGATAACAAGTAATTTTTCATAAAAATGCATTTTAAAATAAATTCAAACTACCCCCTAATTCGCTTCGTGCATTTTAAACAGACCCCAATTTCTATTCGAAGCTTATGTTTCATTTTTAAATTCCTTTCACATTTTAATTGTTTATAAACAAAAACGGAAATACCTATAATACCATTATATGTATAACTGAAGATTTTATGATCCCATTATTTGTTACTATGCAGAAATATGAATTTTCACAAGAAAATTTTACTTTCACGTTATGTAACACTTTTTTGTTACTAAAATGTGACGGACATTAATTGTACAAATGAGGAGAAATTGATAATACGTTTTTTGTGTCTTCTTTTAGCCCCGGTGTTCGATATGTAAAGCAAATTGGTTCGTATCAATAAAAATTATAAGTTAGCAACAAAATGTTTATTCTGAGTGACTTTTGCAAATAAATATAAGGCGCTTCATTTTTCACAGAAAAATTATCACTTATTAATTCCATTAAGTTAATAGGAACTAACAAAATTATCACGATAGTCTCCCGTTGCTATAAGAAACGTAAACAAAAAGGAGCCTTCTAATTGGTTGAAAATAAATTTATGAAATTCTCAGTGTAATGTTGACATGATTCGGTGAAATTGTTTCATATGACACAAAATGACAAAATTTGATTAGTTGTTAGAACTGCCAAAAAATTTTCATAAAAATTAACTGATTAATTTTTGTTTTTTGTAATTATGGACAATAATAGTGAAAATATTATAAGACTTAATACCTGCTTGATGAACTGGAGATAACCAAAGAAAAAGAATTAACAATTATTAAACGGAATTTTTTAAAATTTCATCAATATTAAAGAAAATACTAATTCACTAAATATTTTTAATAACTTTAAAAATATTTTAAATGAGACACAAATAAAAAATTAGATAACATTATTATAAGTAACTACATAAAACTATTATATTCGGAACTCAATTTTACATAGTGCAATAAATGTATTTCATTATTATCTAATTGCCTAATTTTTTATTAAATAATTTGCCCGTTTTGGGTTTTAGAATTCGAGATTTTTTGTTTACAAATATTCTGAATTTGTATATATGTCTCGCATTGATAATTTTCAAAACAGAAAGTACGTACGTAATACAATTTTAAATAAAATAATCCTATTTTCTGAAAAACACATTTTGATTATTCATTAGGTAAACAATCATTACTACCTTTATTTTATTAGGGGTTTACCGGACCAAACGATGTGTACCCTAATAGAGGATCCGAAAGAGTAAAAACTACTATGTGTTTGAATTATTTCCTAATTTTAAAATAATATTTGTAGAAGTTATAGCCAAACAAGTAATTAATTATGGCTCAAAATCTTGTAAAAATTATCATTCATAATTAATTTATTGTATAAATTTATTTTTATAAATAAATATTTTATTTATTTAATTTACTTATTTATATTAAAGCCAAAACTATCGTAAAAATGTAACTATTGTGATAAATCCAGTGGATACAATTCCACCAACTTTTATAGCTACCCTGGTAGAGACCGAGAAACGTGGTCAAAAGGGATAAGACACGCCCCCTATCATAAAATATGCTTCTTCCCACCACACCGTTGCCCCTCAGGTGTATCTGTTCGTCAAGTAAATCATGCTCTTAAGATGAAGGCACCCCCCTTGTTACGCTGTCTGAAGGATTACACATTCGAATTTTTGCAAAGTCATGCAGATTGATAGGCCACATCTTTTGGGATAATCAACTAAAATCTGAACTTTAAACTCAGCCAACTACGATTTCACACACAAAAAATTATTAAAAAGAGTTGTTCAGAATATTATTTTAAATCCACAGACCAAGTTTCATCACAAAATTCGAATTTTTAATTTTTTGGTCTATACACAAAATTATTACAAGTTTATTTTGATAATTAGTGTGCCATAGAAAGTAAAATCTTGACGCATTGTCATATATTCAAATATTTTATTAAAATAAACAGCACTTTTAAAGGAATAATTATTATTTTTATGGGAAAACAATGGGCTACTTTTGTATAACGAAATCTAATATTTGATGATATGTAGATATTACTTATTAAATGACTTATATGATACCTTAAATAACTTTGCACAAATTTAGTTTTCCTTTAAGAAATAGCAGATTAGAGTCCTACCTGAGATTTGATTTAACTGGCTCTTTATATAAGATTGGTACACCTTACCCTTAACGTCACTTTGAAAACGGGAGTGTCTATAAAACCAAAATTTGTTTTCGTCTTTATCTTTATGTTATATAGATTGTGATTTTTTATTTGTAATGGGGGAGTTCCCCCAGTTGCCAACCTAGAGAAAGGTCTACCAACGGGGAAGGATTATTTTTGGTCAAAATCTACTTCATTATTTTCGCAATGATAAAATATGTGTACAAAATTCTATTGAGCTTTCCAGAATATATCGTTAGCGAAATATAATCATTTTAATAAAATCTTACTTCTGATTGGTTGAAATTTCGTTGTCAAATGTCATTCCTCATAGAGTAAGTATAACAGAGCGACATGTTTCATTTTCAGCGACTGACCTACAGCCTTTGACGATTGGTAGAACTAAACTGAATTTGACAAGTAGTTTGAATATTCTATAATCTGAAAGTCCTCTTTAAATGGATTTTGGACGAGTTTCTATTAAAAGCTGCAGAAAGAAGAAGTTCAGCACAAATCGTATTTTACAAATCGAAAGACAACTTATCATTACATGTTTTATGCATAAAATTTAAAAAAGTATCTACCAATTTGAGCCCTGAAAGTTTTTTTCTTTTTTGTAAAGACAATATAACTGCAGAGTTATGCACAAGGACAAATCAAGAAACCATATTTCAAAATTAATCACCACTTTGGTATGAAATGAGATATGCTCCAATAATAGCTTCCAAATTATATGAAACTTCTTCCTGCAAGTCACCTGATGGCTCTTTAAAGGAAATTTTATTTGGGGCATATTCAATACCAGAAACTGACGCCATAAAACGAGGAAAAAAATTAGAAGGAGAAGTTATTAAAATAACTCGAAAACAAAGCTTAAATCTATCGGAATTATATTAAATAAAGACTATCCAATATTTGGTGCATCACTTCGCTAATGAAAGTTAATAATGATTCATATTCTATATGAATGAGGTTATGAGTATCTGAGAAGTGTGCTGCTAATGCACAATCACATTAAACCAAATGCATCCGCATTAGGATGTTATTTATTATTAACTATTAACGAAAGCCACTCATAATCGATATACCGATTATTACCACATTATATAACATGTGGTCGAGTAGACACTTTCAAATTAAATCTGCAAAAGAAGGAGTTAGCCCGCGAGATTTGAAAATAGAAGTCAGTACGGCCCAAAAGCGTTAAAGTTTAAAATTATTAATCAGTCTAGACAATACATTTGGACCTATAAATATAGGTCCAAATGTATTATCTACTTTTAAATAAAAGTAATTTTTAAAAAAATCACAAAAGCAGCCTATTTTGATAGTTGATTAAATCTGCGAAAAATTATAAAGCAATAATTTTCATAATACAAATAAATAACTATAAAATGTGTCATCCGTCTATTCGAATACATTTTTCGATTCTTTTACGATTTTGTTTAGCTACTCGTCTAAGTTCCGGGATGCTGATTTCATGATAGGTTTGCCTTATTCTGGCACGAAGTTGATCTCAATTTATAGGCATTGTTTTATAGACTTTATTTTTTATCATTCCCAAAAATAAAAATCAAGTGGTGTAACATCGGGAGACCTAGGAGGCCACAGTTCAAAAGTAATGTTTCTTTTTTGGTTCAACCATTGACGAACAAGCCTTGAATTGACGATGGATACAAATATATATTCTGTCGCACATTAAGAGGAAGATTTTTAGTTGCATCCATAAATTCTTCATCGAGGAAGTTATTAATACGAATAATCCATTAAATAAAAATGGATCAATTATACAATCTCCCAAAATCCCACACCAGACAATGACTTTCTGGGAATATTGGTATTTACAATTCATATCCCAGTGAAGATTATATATGGCCAGTAACTATAATTTTGAGACGATACAACCTCATTAGTGGTGAATGTAGTGCCTGCTTTTTTCGTTGGCGCATTTCACTACATATTGGGTAATATTGTTTTTTGACGTTAATAGTTATATCGTACGATGATAATTGACAAATTGATCAGATTGACTTTTTAGAATCATTCGTTTTGTCATTCGTTCGCCAATGACAATTGACAGAAGGACACTGTTTATTTAAGGGATTTCAGGATACAGAGTGATCCATTCAGCAGAGTCAAGATTCATTTGGTTAAATCAAAACATAAAATCAAGAAGTCAAGAAAATCAGAGAAAGAACAAAAGAGAATCGATCAATATCAACAACATCGACAACATCAACACAAATTCATCGTTTTTTAAAAACCTTTGTCAATTATACCATTTTTACAAAAAAATCCCTTATATATTGTTCTGTTATAAAAAATAATAAAAAACGTTATACATATCGTTAATAAATAATTTCATGGTAGTTACTGGCAAGTTTCCGAGGTAGATCCAGGCAACTACCATATTGGTATGGTAGTTGCCTGGATCTACTTCGCTAAAAATTTATACTGGAAGATTAGCTAGAGTTAAATGGTACTTTGATTTATCAGAGGAAATTTTATTAATATAAAATTGGCTTTCGATTTGTTGGAACCATAATTCTGGTTTTGAAATCCAAAAGGTTGGTAATCTGATATTTTTAATATCATCGATCTCGACAAGAGGATCGGTCATCTTAATTTAATAAATTAAAGCAAAAATGATTGATTGACAATTACAAAATGACAAAATTTTAGGATCTCACCTGCTCGTTCAAAAAATTTCACGATACAGAATGATCCCACTGAATGTCCAAAAATGAACGTTTTTTATTATTTTTTATAACAATATATAAGGGATTTTTTGTAAAAATGGTATAGTTGACAAATGTTTTTAAAAAATGGTGAATTTGTGTTGATGTTGTCGATGTTGTTGATATTGATCGATTCTCTCTTGTTCTTTCTCTGATTTTCTTGACTTCTTGATTTTATGTTTTGATTTAACCAAATGAATCTTGACTCTGCTGAATGGATCACTCTGTATCCTGAAATCCCTTCAAAAAACAGTGTCATTCTGCCAAAAAGTCAATCTGATCAATTTGTCAATCATCATCGTACGATATAACTATGAACGTCAAAAAACAATATTACCAAAATACTAAGGTTAACCTGTAGTGAAATGCACCAACGAAAAAAGCAGGTACTACAGTGAATATAGTCTCATCAGGAAATATAATCAGAAACTGTCTGTCATTTAAAAAAATAACTTTTGCCCAATAACAATAGTCAAATATTTTATTATCAACACCTTCTTTCAATGTGTGTAAGAACTTCGATTTATAGGGCGCTTGATCTTGTGTCGTAAAAAACATCTTCTAATTTTATACTTAGTAATATTCAGTTGAGACGATAAATCTCGAAGGCTCATGCATGGCTCTGCTTCATTTGTAGACCAGATGAAGACCATTCTGATGAACTTTAATAGTACTGCCAGTTTCGTTGAAAAGAGCATTTAAAGCAGCTGCGTTTCCATCAGTAATGGGAGCCTGTTTCAAGTTAAATTTTGCAGCAACTTCTCCGCAACTATGAGCAAATCAGCAAATAACTGGTTTATTTCGTTTTTTTTTCATAAAGTTAATCGCATTTTAATTCTTTGATCATTGACGACTTGAACTTGGCTAACATTTAAAAATAGTGTCACATTATTACTTTCAATCGTAGACTAATTACAAGAAAAGGATAAACTGGATGAAATTTAAAATCAGCGTCAAGTTTTTCCTTTCCATGGCACACTAATGATCAAATTGAAAAAAAAACTTTTGTATGGACCCATAAAATTAAAAAAGCCAATTTTGTGATAACACTCGGTATAAGGGTTTAAAATAATATTTTCAAGAACTTTTTTAATAATTTTTTTCGATATCTCTAACGCGAAGAAAAATATCGAGAAGTGTATGAAATCGTAGCAGAGTAGGCTGAGTTTAAAGTTCAGATTTCAGTTGATTATGTGGCCCATCAACCTGTATGACTCTGCAAAAATTCGATCTTTAATCCTTAAGCGTAACTATGGGGGTGTCTTCATCTTAAATCCGACACACTCTATAAGCAAAAATAAATTTCGTAAATGGTTAACGATTAGTATTACTTATTATGGTCTAGGCACGAACCCTATAAAATTTAACACTTACACAATTGAACACTTGAAACCAAATCTATATTGATTATAATGTACAATTTCTCAATTTCAGGGCCGGCCTCATTTATCTGTCTTTTTATTTACTACCTTGAACTTTTTCAGTCATCGGGATTTAGGAATTCCATAACGTATCTCATGGTTATACAATAATGAACTAGGAAAAATATTACATAGTTTCTAGAATAGTGGAAAAATAAATTTATACTTACTTATTTTTCATTCATGCTTCAACATTTTGAGACTAACCTGAAAAAAATAATAGTTTGTTAATAAATTTATTATATCTGAAGTTGTATTAGTTACTTAAATTTCACCTAATACACGAATAACCCGAACTATTATCAAAATGTTAACTTTATCTTAGATTAGAAATACTAGAATATTTATGTATTATGTTACCAACAGTGCAGCTAATAAAATAATTCAAGTCACAAAAAGTGACATGTTACAAACGTTCAATAGGGCAGTGTGATGTGACAATATGGCGGTTATCAGCTGATCAGGAAGCAAACATTCTCCATAAGAGTACGTGTGTCTTTTCTATCGAATAATATTATTTTTCTAATACCTTTTTTAATTTTATTGTATATTATACATATTTATATTGAATATCTTTGGTTTTTAGTGCTTTTTCACTATTCGTTTATATTTTTTACATTTTACGATTTTTAATTGAAAAGTAAAATAAAATACAGTGATTTGCAAAAATGGGAGATTTAGAACAAATAATTATTAAGCAGTATTTTTAAGTGTTCCACCTTGAACGTATTTTTGTTTTTTTTAACAGTAGCTTTGTCAAAAGAAAAGTAGCCTATATCTCTGTTATTAATAATACGATTTCGGTAAGACGAATGCATTTAGGATACATCGTAGAATAAATAGGTAACCTAAAATCAAATGTAGCGTCTATTTTCATCATCAGTTTTAACTTTAATACAAAAATGGGGGGTTAAGAACAAATAATTGTTAAGCCTAAATATTAAGTGTTTTATCACTAATTTTGATTCAACTTGTATTTTTCTTCTTCAATAATAAAATTTATTTAGTCTTAGTCCACATTTGGCTACACCTATGCTTATTAGTTTGATTTATGCTGTCTTCGGATCTTTGTTTTTTATTCTCCTTAATAAGTGCGTTCATTTGCGAGTAGAAGTTGATAAATTGGTATGTAAGCTGAGTTATGCCTTTTGAATATTTAGATTTTACAAGCGTAAATAGATTAATGAGAGTAGATTGGTGAGAAACGTAATTAAGCCATTAACTGTGGTCTTTTTAACGTAAGTAATATAATAAGTATGATTTACTGAAATTTATTGTCAATTTATTTTTTAAATAGCTCACAAAAATTTACTGACTTATACTTATGAGCTTTCTAATCTGAGCCAAAAATGACAAGCGAGTCGTTTAAACCAAAGCAAATCCAGCAGTTTTCAACGAGATCTTATTGTTTATATCAGAAAACTACCAGAAACTGATAACTCCTTCTGATAATCAGCATTGTGTTCATTGTTGTCAGATTTTTGTTTATTGTTTGGACGAGTCATAAAAATGCCTTTCTGGTAACCGTTACAAAAACATATTTTACTGAGTGGTTTTGCACACTGTTACAAATTATATTTTCCAATTTGTTTCATGTTTGGATTATTTTATTTTACAACTGTAAACGACTCAACATAAATATGAATATTATTGAATTAATCTGTGATAAGCGTCATTTTCTAGTCTAAAAATAGAGTGTCATATGTTTCAGATTCCTATAGTATTATTTTTTACGGTAAATACTTAATACTATAAAGGTTTGTGAGGTTGCTGGTTCTGTGCAAATTGTGTAAATGCATCCAAACTCTTGTTGTAGGGTTCACAATAAAGAAGAAGTAATCCAATATAACTTTTTTTCAAAGTTTGCATTAAAATCGGATGCTTTCAGAGTGTACGGATTAACAGTTCCAATATAGACCAATTTTTTTCATAATCTCCTGAAAAGTGATGTTTTATATTACCATTTCAATGCTAAATTTCGAGAAAAAGATCGCAACTGACAGTAGAAAATGAAAACTGAAAGCCAAATAGATTAAAAAATAATTCTACTTATCAATAAAAATGTGCATGTCTCTTACTTTGAACTGAGTTAAATCATCTCTATGAAGAGCTGTTATCTACCTAACACGCCTCTCTTCTCTAGAAGGCTCTATCTTCCTCTGTCTTGTTCTAATGAATTGGAATCGAATCCAGGTTGGATTATTTACTACAACCAACAACCGGACAAACCTTCATAGTATATTGCATTTATCCTAAAAACTAACACTATATATACAAAAGTGAATTGTGTGACACCGTGATTTCAGACTAGAAATTGAAACTTATTACAAATTTATGGAATATTTCACTTAATTTATCTTATAGGTTTTTCTAAAAAATCGATAAGAAAGACACACGTAATATTATGGAGAATGCCTTTATTTGCACCCCGATCAGCTGTTTGTCAACTGTCAGATTACATCACTGACACTGTCCTATTTCAAAATTTTGTACCATTACTCTGAACTATTGTACCTTCTACCTTCGTGTTATATTAATTTTAAAATGTCTAATGCTTTATCAAGCCCCTTCTCAAGAAATTGTAGTTTCTTTATTACTCTATTTTGAACGAGAACTTGAAAACGGAATGCCCTTTTTAATCCCAAATTTTAAAATGGCATAATGAAAAAATAACTTCATATCGTTTTTTGCTCACAATAGATAAATGGTCCGCAGCGTTATTTGACGAGGAGACATGATGCCACTTCTATTTTTTGTATGTTTCTGTGCAGTAACAGCATGATTATAGAAGAATTGAAAAGAGAAGTGGAAATAAAAAGATTTAACTATTGGAGTAATCTACACAAGTGATAGATCTTTTGGGAAACTATAACCAGAAGAAGTCATCAGAATATATCAACCTAAGAAAAAACAAGCTTCGTATAATAACAGGAGTCCTAAGAGGAGATTGATGGCTGAGAGGACATCTTAAGAAGCTTGGACTTGCAGAACAAGAAGACTGCAGATTGCGTGACTCAATCCACATACTCTCATATATCTTGACAGTTTAAATTAAATCATTGTCGCTTTCCCAAAACAACGGTATGTGTAGTAGAAAATAAAATCGCGAAGTGTTCAGTAATGTAACAGAGCCGGTCCCAGCCCTAAAGTTTAATTGTGTACCAGTGTAAGTAATATTATTATTTTTCTAATACTTTTTAATTTTATTGTATAGTATACATATTTAAATTAAAGAATATCCATCTTCGTTTTTTAGAGCTCTTTCACGATTCATTTATATTTTTTACATTTTACGATTTTTAATAAAATAAAATAAAATACAGTGATTTGCAAACATCATATGGAGCAACCTGAGCTGGTTTTCTAAGCACCGCATCAAGCACGAATTCCTTCTATTTTGTGGTTTGATACTACTATTACGAACATAATCACGTTTATTAATATTTTACGAACAAAACACATTTCTTAAGAACAAACATTTGCAATTTAGAAACCAGTTTTATATTTTTTTTTACACTGGTTGGCGCAATGTTCTTGGGGAGGGAGCGCGTCGATCGTTTAGTCTTCCATAATTTGTCGTTTAAAATGAGTTAAAATTAAACTATTGTATTTTGTTATGAAGTTACATTAAATACCAGTCCAGCCGGATCAACCCAACGAGCTGATAATAGAGAGGACCGACCGCCAACGTTAATAGTAAGAAACTCGTTACATTACATACTTTTCTTCCGGATTTGGTAAATAGACAAATGGTTTCTTATTTACTTGGTGATTTTATTTCATTGTGAATGACCATCGTAGCAGCAGGTACTTCGGAACTTAGCCTAGGTGGCAAGTAAAGTCTGCCCTACCAGCCGACACAAGATTGGTTGATACCATAACGACTTCTGGAATATCTTTTTCTCTACTGACGCTGCCCGTGTAAGTGGCTTTCATACTATAAACGGAAGGTGGCGCTCGAGGTAATCCGAAATCTGGACTCAGGCGCCAAAATGCCGCTTGACGACGCAAAAAGCAATACAATTGAAAATTACAACAAAAATATTAAAAGTAAACAATCAAATACATACAGTCCACAAGCTTTAAAAGATGGATTTGGGGGTGAAAAATTTCAGAAACTTACAACCAGTCGTTCACCTTAAAATAAATTATTTTTAATTATTTGCTATAAAATTTTCTTTTTCGCAAGGAAATAAAAATGTTGGCAACATTGAATGTGGTGTTTCCTTTAACCTTGTAATTATTTAATGTTTTTATTTTCATTCTTGTATTAAATACATAATATAAATGACTACATTCTAGTGGAAAGAAACACTTACAATAATAAGTTTTATGTAATAAATCTTGCATCAATTATTAAAACAACAACATTAAACATCCTTTTTAATAACTATCTCAGAAGGCAACATTATAAAAATCGAATCATTGCCTCCTGTAATATAAATAATAAGTTGTTATGAAATTATAATTTCATATAAAAAAAAAAACATAATAGGGTTAAACAAATTGAATTGAATTTTTTTTGCTAATTTTGCAAGAACAATCACAGACAGACTAAAATCTCTTATCGTTAACCAACAGAAAAAAAATACATTATTTCCTATGTCGAATCTGCCCCGGTCAAATATGTTTTAATGGCTCGGCATGCCTCATACATATTTCAGCTCGGAATTAGATTTTATTGAGCCTTTGCTGAAGTTTGTGGCTGATGCCGGCCAATAATATTCTTGAAATATTTTCATTTCGACCGTAAAAATGCAAAACGTGTAATCATTCTTTAGTGGCTCATAAACAAGCACCTTTGAGGTTTATATGGGCGAGGCGTGTACCGAAAGCTAATTTTGATGGAATTGGTAATTTGGGAATTTCTGCCTTTGAGCAATATCCAACTTCATTTCGAGCAGTCACGATGATTGAGTAAAGGGTGAGAGAATATTAATTCTAACTACAATTGCACTTATTAATCAAAAGTTTTGATTGCTTACATGGTATATTTATCGCTTGTTATGATCAACAATCAACCCATATTTTCTATAATATACCTATTTCAGAGAATAAAGGTAATAGTTTGCGACAATTGTGCCTTAATACTGGCATTTAAAGTAATCCGTCCGTATCATACGGAATAACACAATAACTCCATCAGCGCAACTCTAACGTAGAAATGTAGAAATTTGTTTCCGTTTTTCCATAGAATGGATTTCATTTTACGGATGGAAATACCACACAATCAATTTAAAAGTCATGCAACAAGGAAATGGAGTTCAATTGTGTTGCTTATGTCGTTTTATTTTTGTTGCAGGTAAAACCACAGTGTTCAGTCCTCTTTGTTGGGGTAAAATTATTGTAGAATTCAATTTTACTAAAAGTAAGTGCGTTAAGCTAGAATGGAGTTATTAGCGTTCATGCGATAAAAATCATTTCAGCTTTTGATGCATCAAAAATGTTTTTTAACTTTAAAAAAAATTGCATGATTCAGTTATTTTTAAATTTTGCTAATGTAAAATGTTCCGTTAATTTCCCGGTCCCATGGAAGGAAAAGTACAGTGAATAAACAAAAAAAAATTCTAGATATCGATGGAAATATCGCTTTTGAGGTCCCCCGAGAAGATTGAGACCATTTCCAAAGTAAGGCCTGTGTGTGTCTGTTCGTGTGTAATCTTCCGCCATAGCTGCCGAATCGTTTGATCAATCAAGCTCAAATTTGGTAGGTGTCTGGAATGCGATCATTAGTTTTTTGTTTAAATTGGTGCCATAGAAGATTCTCATTATGGCATTGATTAAATACACATAAGATTTTTTTGCCTTTATTAATATTTTAAGGAGAAACAATATACTTTAGTGCTAAATTTGTTAGTGTAAAGTTGTAAAGCACCAAATTTCCTTTTATTTTTAACTTTTTTTCAAAAATTCCCTATCTGAAAAATACACATTTAGGATTTTTTGCCTTTTTTTTAGATTTTGAGGACAAACATTGTATTTCAGTGCAAATAGATTTTCAGTTTAATATGACTTCCGGATTCAAAACTGGTTTTACAAACCAGAACCGGAAGTGATACTACTACCGGCTTCAACAATAGCATTCCGACGTGAAATTTAACGATGAATCGATATTTGAAAACAGATTTGAGATATCTTTTATGGTTCATGAGATAATAGTATTTTTGTTTAGAAGTCATCACGTGCCTGCTAAGGGGCAGGCGCTTCTGACTTGTTTTTAGCAGTATTTAAATTATATCTGATATAAAAATGTGATGATAATTAAATGAATTATTTTAAATCAGAATTTTTTCCCAATAACGGCAATTTCTCAAAGAGTTTACCAAATGAAGCAATATTTTTCTATGACCTCGCTCATGACACTATAACAAACTTTACGGCATAAAAAGCGAATAATTTATTTTTGACATTTTTCTCAAGTCAATGTCAGGGGTCCAAATTAATGTAATGAATTACCTGGTTTAAATTTATACAAGGTCCACTAGGATCCCAGTTAGAGTTCAAACATACAGCCTGCAGATAAGAGGCTACTATCGCAAAAAAAACTAGGTAAAGAAATTATATCATTGTTAATACTAGAACTTGTATTGTAGCTTTCAAATTTCCAGAATAAATTTTTGCGTTTAATTAGGCATATATACCGGTTCCTAGTATGCAGTGTAAACGTTGTCATTCTGTCATCATTTACACTGTTTCTCCGTATGTCGGCTAATAAGTCAGATATTTCTTCTTTTCCTGAGGTCTAACATTTTCCCTGATTATGATTGGCTGTGAGAAATGATACAGCAGATGTGTGTATTTACTTTTTTCGTTTTCGAAAACAAGAGGGGACCAGTCACTAGCCACTCACTACTTGTTTGTTGTCCACACGCTACCATTTAATATGGGATCATAAGGTTGATTTTTGCAACACTACGTAAGTCGACTTTTTGGTTGATCAAGGCAGAGGATTTCATCTCGCAAGCCTGTAGCAACTTGGGTTGATTATGAAACAGATCTGAATATCCTTTATAAAAGGTGAGTAATTATCCATCGATTTTATGACAGTTTTTTTTGAACGCATGGCGTAGTTTCTTGGAGCTAATGGATTTTCCATTTAGGGTTGTTCGTACGAGCTGGTGCTTGGTAGAATAGAATCTCATAACTCATTATTAGTTGTTCAATGATCTTTGATGGGTTTCAATAGACGGTGAGCCCTTTTTTTGGACTAAAATTTTTTTATATTGATATAATGGATTAGGGCTTACGGCTTTGTGGATTAGAACTTTTGAAGAAATTCTAACCGGTATTAGCAACTATCATCTACAATTAGTGACGATAACATCAAAGACATATACAGTTCACAAGTTAGACCGTCTTGAAGACGGTAAGTTTTTAAGAATTTTAATAATTCACTTTTTATTTGGTTTATATTCTTAATGTGTACATAATTATATATTTGGGTGACAGCCGTTAGCAAGTGTAATATCTACCGATCCTCAAGGAAAAGTTGACGTTACAGTACCTACTGTCATTTTCATTAAAAATTTTAAAGTGCCATTTGAATTACTTTTTTTATATACGTATTTTTAAAATTTATTAAAATTCTTTCGTTGAAACAACTCTCAGAATATATTTATTAGAAAAGAAAATATTTCATAACCAATAAAAATGATCAGCAAAGCTTTCACAACTGAGCAAAGAAAACGATTTAAAAAAGTATATCAAAGAATGTGTATTATTATTTTGTAGACTATAAACACATAAAAATACTATTACCATGTTGTAGACTGACTAAGGTCCTTTTGTCAACGAAACTCTGACCTATCTAAAAGAAAATGTGAAGCATGTATCCTTGCCCGAGCCACTTCGTTTAACAAGGAAAACGTCGAGACATATTTTAACAATTTAGAAAATAATAAAAAGACTGGGAGTGACATAATACAATAAACATGAACGTAGGAAAAGGAAGTGAGTACTTTAGTGTGTAATAAATGAATAAAATTTTATTTAAAATTAAAATGGGTAATAAATTTGGACTGAGCACATTAAATAAATTATCATTGTAGAGAGTTGTATGTACAACAGAAATTTTAATTTTTTAAACAAATTTCACTTGTTACTCATGTAACAGCATAGGTTTAGATAAAGCACATTAACGCACAATTCATTGAGAGCAAACTTTATAATTTGGGATTTTGCGGTGATTTTTTTAACTGGTTAATTAACTAACTGATAGACAAATCCAAGTAGAAATCAGGAAGAAAGCTTCCAAACTCCACAATATAAATATTGGGTTCCTCTGTGTTGGGACCATTAATTTTTCTTTTATTTATAAATGATTTACCTAGTAATATAAAAGCAATTGTTGTATCTCTTTTTGAGGATTACATGTCTATAGCAATATCAGTAGAGACTCGTGATGAACTCCAATCAGTAACGACGAATCTTGTTTAATGCTTTGTCACTTGGTGTAGGGAAAATGGGTTAATAGTTAACTTAAGTAAAACTGAATGTTTATATTTTCGTTCTATGAATTCTATAGAAAATTTATCTCTGAAACTTAATATTGATCAAACTGAAATAAAATCTACTAAATGTACTAATTTTTAGGAATATATGTTGACAACAATCTAAGAAGACCATAAAAAAACTTAATAAATCCTATTCTGCAATTTCCAAAATTAAACAATCAATGTCACTAGAAAATTAAAAAAAATGAACATTACAAGTTAAGCTTAATTAATTTCAGATATATCCTGACCACTCTTCCATTCCCTTCTAATTACTATTACCTAAATAAAATTTTTCAAACTTCATTTTATTCTGCTCGAAATTTTCTCTCACTTTGTTATAACCTCTATACAATTTTTATAACGAAATGATCACCTCTATGCCAAAACGTCTTCTTTTGTATTTTAAATTTTACTAATTTCACCTTTGCCAATTAAAAAAACATACCTATATTATGTCATTAATTTTACAATTTTTATCTCCTCAACTCCATCTGTGTATATTACATTTAATTATTTTATATACATCTTCTTAAAACCAAGTAAAAACCGGCAATATTGTTGCCGTAATTTCGAGTTTTTGAAAATTTAAAGTTACGAAAATAAATTTCTATATAGGTAGATAATTTTTTTTAATCAACATCAGTTAGTGCTCTATGTGGTATTATCAGTTTTTTGACTTAAATCTATATCCTTTATACGGTCTCAAATATAAACCTTTTCCACCCTTTAATTCCATCTGTAAATTATGACGCATCTGTTCTTCCAATTGCTGTTGGTTTGCTTTGGCAATTCCAGCTGCATCGCCTCCAAGAGATCCTAAAACCTCTAAAAGTGGTAGGAGCAAATGTAGAAAACCACTTTTTTTTAGATCTCGAATTATCCGTTTCTTAGCCTTCCTCCTTTTTTTCAGGGAGCCACCTCTTTTAGGTGTGTGCTTCAAACCCATACCAAGTTTACGTTTTCCTTTCATGGCTATAGTTACTACCCAAGCAGCTGCTTTCTCTCTTAATTTAGCGTCCGTAGCTTTCAGTCGCTCCAAGCTTTGTTTTCCAAAATCTTATCTGCAACGTGTCTATCAGCTAGTTCTTTTCTTTCGAATATTTGATATCCCATTCTCTGCACGCCTCGTCCAGTATGTTAATACCTTTATCTCCTCGCTCTAATCTCTTGTCTAGATGTGTGCCTGCGGTCCACAGAATTTATAGCCAGGTAAATGAAGTTCAAATGGTAGTTATATACTAGAGTATATATGGTAAAAGTAGCGGAAAAGTACAAATAGCTCAATGATTAATATCATTTTTGGGTTTTTTAACGATGCTTAATGGATTGCCGTTGTTCTTTTGTCTCTATCTTTCACCGTTCTCAGTTGAATCAGGCTAACAGACGGACGGACGGACGGACAAAGCCGTTTTATGAGTCTTTGTTTTCTAAAACACTAAAATATATTAATATTCTAAATTTTTTATATCAATCTTTTTTATTATTTTTTTTTTCACCTGCTTCTTCCCAGCAACATAAATTTTCTTCTTACGTGATTAATTAAAAAAAAATTTTTTTCTTTGAATCACTTTTCCTGTATCTTACCATTTACTTAGTAAGTCTATAACCAAAATTTTCTTTTAATACAATTTGTCAAAATTAGTTTCTTCTAGAATATTTCATTATAATGTATATATAGAAGCCTACTGTAGGTAACGCTTTTTGCGCCACAAGCGATCTTTTTGGCGCCTTAGTCCAGATATCGGATTGGTTCGGGCGCCACCTTTCGTTTATAGTGTGAAGGCCACTGCACGGCAGTGTCAGTGGAGAAGAAATGCTCCAGGAGTCGTTATGGTATCGATCTGAAGGGCGAGCTTTACTTGCTCTACTGGTTAAGTACCTGAGTATTAGCTGCTAAATACAATTCATTAAATCAAACTAACTGTGTATTAAATACTAATTTTCCAAATTCCAAATGCAGCGAGGAAAAATGTGCAACTGTGACGTATCAGACCATACAGGCACGGCTTGTAGGCTGGTGGTGCTGCGGATGGACGGTTCCGGTTATAATTGAACTTGGCTTCAGCTTGACTTGTCTCTATAGGTCGCTGGCTGGTTCTGGACTGGTTCTCGGCTCGAACTCGGACTGCCACTAGAATTTCAATTCGGATTGTCTCTGCAACTCCAATTGGATCTGCCACAGCAACTCTGCAACTAATTCGATCGACTCCGGCTGCCGTATACCATAAGGTCGACTTGCTATGACTCCATCTTACAACTGGTACATTATATTTGAAACTTCTAGCCGTTCGCACAATTTATAGTTAATTCTATTCTAGCGCCGTGCGCGATTAAATTTAAATATTTTAATTATTACATGTATATAATAAAAGATCTATTGCAAGTCCTTAGCAATTTATTGATACTGCTAAAACAGAAATTTACAAAATTTAAAAATTGCATTCCATATGCAGGATTAAAACTTTACAATCATCAACCTAAAAACATTAAAAAATTAAATACTATTTTGTTTAAAACTATAATAAAAAAAACTTTTATTGAAGAAATGTTACTATATTGACCAAGAATCTCTATAGTAAGCGTCAAGTTTATACAATTTTAATGTGTTTTATAATTTATTTATTTATATGTGACTTGTCCTATAAATTTATTAAAGTCTGAAATGATTGATAAATATTATTATTATTATTGAGGTTCTGTCAGATACCTTTAAAACTTCATAAATAACAGTTAATTGTTTAGATTGCTATATATTGTCCAATTACTACTAAAGCGACAACTTCAGCGTCTCCACTTCTCTAATTTACCCTTTGTTCTTCGTTCCTGACTTCTCTAATTTTTAATAAAACGATTGGTTTAGCAGTTGGACAAAGTTTAGGATATTTTTAAAGTAAAACAGTATATTGGATTTAAAACTTTACATACATATTTACTACGAAGTCGACCAAAAAACTAAATTAAACTAAAAAAAAATTATATCTGATAGTTTTTGATCATCAGAAATTTTTATAAAAAATTCACATTTTTGTTTAAAATTAATAATTAATGATTCTAACTTTACTTTATATTGAGCCCGAAGAAAAAAAAACGGCTGTGTCACCCTAGAACTTTCTCCGCTCGGCTATGGAGAATGTCAATAATTATTAAGTTATGAATGACTTTGGAAAGGCAACTGATTTCCAAGGTTATTTTTGCTCGCTCATTATACTTTCCCTTGTATATTCCTTATCTAAAATAATGATGGGCTTTCTTTAAAATACACTTCATTATTAAATGAAGGCGTCACTGATTTTTAATTTATAACTAAAAATTTTAAAAACCGTAAATGTAAGAAATCGTTGAGTCATAATTAAAATATATAACAGTATTTTTTAACTCTCTTCTATTTCTAATTATTTTTCCGAATAACTATTCTCTATGAAAGTGAAATTTGAACAATATAATAAGAAATATAAACCAAAAGAAATTGCAGCAAAAAAATACCTTCTTCCGAAAGGTTGTGAATAAACCAAGATACATTATATACATATAAGAAACGATAAACATTTGGCGAATTTAGTAGTAATGTGGTTCTCGAATAATCGAAAAGTATTCGATTTCTTACAGTTCTAGAGAAGCGTGGTCAAAAAATCGGTGCGGTGGTCGGATAAAAGAGTTTTCGACCGATATCAGGGCTGCTATTTTTTAACTCGTACGACCGACTTTCGCATACGGATTTTTGGCATTTTCGTATAAATTGCAATAAACCGTATTTTGAAGTCATTGAAAAATATCCGTAGGCGAATTTGTTTTGCGGAAATACATCGCATGGTCAAAGGGATGCGTATTAATGAATCCGCATACTAAATTCAACTGTTGATGAGTAATCAAAACTTCCATGTCATATAAAATATAGAATAAAAACAAGTGATTATTATTAAACATATTCAATAATATAATTAATTTGGCGGGTTTTGCAGCGTTGGAAGAAGCCGAAATATTGGCAAATAGACCAAGGAGAAGACGATTTTTATCTAAAAAATTAATTAATTCTGTTTTTTGACTAGATGTCATATTCCCTGTTCTTTTTTGTCACTCATTTTCACATCAAAAATTAAAGTTTCAATTAAAAATCTGTGGCCCTCTCAAAATCAGGCATAGAGGGAAAGTAATGAAAGTATAAATAAAATTAGGTTAAAAAATAAAGGGCAATGTAGATACATTTTCTAGGGTTCAAAGGTTGGACAGATAACCAATGAGTTGCATCAGTAATTGTCACTAGTGTCAATAATATATAAAATGTTTGATATTAAAAGCGTTCCTTATGATTTGTAATTTGTCATATCTTTATTTGTGTGGTATAAATTGATTTGGACAGTGTTGCCGGCTCCAGTCATTCGTATTAAAGCTATACGAGACGAATTGTTTTTCGCATGTCATCCAAAATACCAAAAACTTTTGTCATCCGAAAAAAATTCGTATACGAGTACTCGTATACTAAAATTTTCGCAAGAGTTAGAAAATAGCAGCCCTGTTCTTAATTTTCGAAATGGCTTTGTCCGTCCGTCGTTTAGCCTGATTCAACTCGCGAACAGTGAGAGAAAGAGACAAACAGACAACGGCAATCCCCCGCTACTTATACCATATATACTGTATGTATCTTGTATATAGAAATAAATTTATTATCATAACTTTAAATTTCCGAAAATATTGCCGTTTTTTATTTTTTAATTATGGCAAAAAACGAAACTAGCAATACAAAAACGAGCCCACCATGAACCGAGAACTAACACTTACTAATTAAATTAATCCGACAGAATACTGAATATATTCGGTAATCAGTTCTCGATTCTTATCAGTAGTCGAGAACTGAGTTCTCGATTCTTTAAAGTATTCGATTCTTCCTATCACTAGATTTTTTAAATTATTTCTGCTGAAGGTGTACGTACGTGTTTTGCGAATTATTCTGTTAGTAAAGACGGACAATTACCCCGACAGTTTTCAAAAATAATAAATGAATAATAATATTATTCATCTGCCTTTTTGTTTTCCGCTTTTATCACGGAGTATTTTATTTTTATTTTCATTTGTTTTATCCCAAGTACAGAGCTTAGATTATATATTAATTCTATTAAAGTGACGGTGTCGTATTTAAAAACCGGCCATTATGGATCAAAAGTTTATAAACAAATATACAGACACCCGACACGATATCGGCGAGTGTGAATACATGTTTACATGAGATTACGCGTCCACTGGCATCTTTACGGTTATCGTGTTGGTATCGTATGGGCCAGTATGAAAACGCCCAATAATACAAAAATTTAAAATAACCCTAGTAATACAACGTCGTCGTCAAAAACATGTTTAAAAAATGGTTCCTTCGGACCTACTGCATGTTTTAAAAAGATCCGCTATTATACATGTAACGTATTTTGGACATCGTCAAAACATCCCAAACAGACGTTTAACTAAGGCTTTTCCAGGATTACTAATAAGCGTTTTTATGATAAGAAAATATGGGTTTTAAAAACCTCCGTTTATAGTACAAAACATACTTTAAAAACATCCGTTTATAGTACAATTAAAATAAATTGGTAGGAGGATATTTTCTGTCTGTCATTAAAAAACATTTTTTCAAGTTTTTTATTAAAATTCGTACAAAATAACTTTTAAGTGAAAATAATTTATACTTGATTTAATGTACAAAAGTTTCGTCTTTAGTACAGATCAAATATTCAGTAACCGTTATCTCTTGAATTTTTTCATAAAGTTTAAAATACAAGATTCTTAAAAAACAAAACAAAAGCATAAATCAAACTGACAAGATTGTTCGTTAGCGAGATCCTGTAATATCATTTCTCTTGGTTGGATTTTGGCCTGCGGGAACAAAAACCAACAAACATCCGGTCCTAATTAGTAGCAGGTGGCGCCCCCTGCGTCTATCTACCCGCATACTAATGGCAACAACGCCCCGAATTAGTCCCCCGGCTGAAGTTTTCCGTTGGTCATCCTCAGAACTCAACTTTTTCCTATTTCCCTTTGCTCCGGGGCGACTAAAATCAATTCCGGATTAAACTTTTCTTGTTTGTCTGCTGAAGAATATTACTCGGTTGGAAAGGTTTTTGTTTGCGCAACGGAATTTTTTAGAGGACCGTTTTTAACTATGTTTCTTGACAAATATCTTTCAATTTCACATCGCAAACACATCGAAAAGAAAAATAATTGATAACTTTTTCGACTTGTTTTGTTTGTTTGTCAAAGTTATATTCGATTCGAAAAATTTGTGTTTACAGATACAGTTTTTATGAGAAAATTATATAGAGATATTATTTTTATACCCCCAAATCCGCTTTTGACATATTAAATCAGCTGTCATATCGCTTCTATCCGTGCTGTATGATGGATTACCATGAAATATCCTTTCTAGCGTAAAGTCGATTATACTCCAGATATTAAATTAAGGAGAGTTTAAGTTTTAATTTGATTCAGAGTTAAGTTTTGCGGAGAGCCCAACTATTCGAGAATTCGTCTATTTAGCGTTTATAAAATACAAACTTGGAGAATTCGGAACGTCTTTGATAAATTGTTTCGTCAATCAACAAGTATGTGGACTATTCGATATATAAAATGGATCGTTGGTTATCGAGGGAAACAGAATTACGCCGATATCTTTCGCCAAGTATTCCAATCTTGCTGGTTTCTTACCACACTGATTAAAGCGATTGTAAATTTGCCAAAAATTAAATACTACAGAGGGATATTTTATCGTCCCGAATTTCTCTACCATTTTATGAAGCTTTTTCAGGAATTTAGTAACTCAGTGTTATTAATTAAATCAGAAATAAAATATAACTTGAGTTTGAGAACTATTACAAATTCATCGAAAATATTACTAACACTCTTACAGTTTTCTTGAAATACAACGTAAATTTTTTCAATAAGATTTTTACAAAAAGTATATGCATATTTTTTGTTACCAAATACTCAAATTTTATACATAAAAACGTGCTTGATTTGGTATTCAATACACCTCAATAAAGTTATTAAGTTGAATATAAAACATTCTAACTACCTCTCATTTTTTTCTCTAAAAGGATGTACCTTATGCCCTTATATATTACTTTTTGGATAGCTTTTAACTAACTATATTTGACTTGGCTAATTTGTAAAAAAAATATAGAATTGCATAAAATGGCGGTCGAGTTTCAGCGTTGGCGTTTGGAAAATCCGTTTTCACCAAAAGTGAATGGGGTTATACTAGATTAGGGTCTGGGCTAAATATAATTGCTCGTTAATCCGCACAGCCCTTCGGAATATTCCGCACTAACAGCTGGAAATTACCTTATTCGAATTATTTCGAATCAACGCGTAAACATATTCAATCCTTTCAACCGTCACACCAAAATTGATATGGGGCTGGATTTAAATTGTTGCGGTACCAACTTTGCGTTTGTCAAAGTTCGTATTTAGTGTTTCGTGCCTGTTGTGTTAGATACAGTAACATTAGATTTGGGTTGTATAATTTAACCGAATCGTTTTGAAACTAACAATTAAACCCATCAACACACAGTTTTGGCAAATAAATATGAAAAATTGAAACTGCTATACAGGGTGGCGAGAATTTTCTCAATTTGAAAACTAATCGACTGGTACTATGCATCCACAGATGTCAGGGACGGTCTTCATAATAATTGATAAAAACCAAAATTGCACATTTTCTTATTTAGTGGTCCAGTGCTTTTATTTTGAACAATAGAAAAATAGTGTATTAAACTTTTTTGCTTGAAAACGTGTTACCCACAGTCCAATACTATTGAATTTTGAATCTGACGTTTAGCTTCTGCCCAGTCACCCTCAACTGTATTACACCTAGTTCATTTGTGATTATTTGAATGACTTTTTAACTATTTAGTATAAATGTTTTTAAATACGGTTCTGTACATTATCTGCAGTTAATAATACAAAAGAATGTAAAGGAAACAAATTATTTTATTTCATAATTCACATTAACTGTTCAAAATGAGATATGCATAACTCATTTCTATTGGTCATTTGGGCTGTTGCTGAGTTCTAACTCTTCGACGTAACCCATCAACATTTTGAGGAACTGGTCCTACAAGTAAAAATTCATCGGATTAAAGTCTCGAGTTCTTGGTGGCCAATGTTCAAGATGGGGATTTTTTCTTGCATAGAAATATTTGTTTTTACTACTAAATAGTCAATAATTGGTAAATGTGGTCTCATATGTCCACAAAAATTATTTTATTTATCTACTGTTAGTAACAGTAACAAAATTTCGATAGTTGTTGTTTGTTTTTAGGACGTACTTTTTGTACTCTTTAAAATTTGTAATATATTGATGAATTCAGGAGATGAAATGCTATTAAAAAATCACATAAAAAGTACAGATCCGTATTTGAAAAAAAAAGGTCGAAATCTAATATTATCAGATGGTGGGTAACACGTTTTCAAACAAAAAAGTTTTATACACTTTTTTTTCTATTGTTCAAAATAAAAGCACTGGACCATTAAATAGAAAATGTGAAATTTTGGTTTTTATCAATTATTATGAAAACCATCACTGATATCTGTGAATGCAAAGCACCAGTCGATTAGCCTTCAAATTCAGAAACTTTCGTTCCATTTAACCGACTTCGTATCTCTTACGGTTTCCGAGATTATAATGAAATTTTCGCCACCCTGTATATTAAATTCAAAAGATAATCCCTCGAATGTGGTCAAATAATGCGGTAGTAAAACTCTAAATCTAGTACCACATGTAATATATTAAAAAAATTGATTGTTATACGCAAGGGGAGATAATAGCGACTGGTTTCGGCAATAATGCCATCATCAAGGTTATAATACATAGTGTTAGAAAGAAAAAAAAATTAACAGTATGTGAACTTACCTAACTATATTATAAAATTCAAATAATTTACATTTTATAACTCTACTACTTCTATAATGTTACATACACATGTTCCTTAAGTTTCCTTTTACCATTAAATTTTTTTTTACATATTTTACCTTTTCGTACCTGTACGCGCATTTGTTATTAACATTTCGTTTAACCCTGTATTTTGGTATATAATATTCCTCTCTCTTTAATAATTAGTATGGTAAGTTCACATATATTTAAAAATAATTTTCTTCCTAACACTATGTATTATAGGCTTGATGATGGCATTATTGCCGAAACTAGTAGCTGTTCTCTCCCCTTGTAACAATGAAATTTTTTTTTAAATATATTACATGTATTACTAGATTTACTACCTTACTAGATATTGGTTAAAATTGTGTTAACTATATTTTTAAATCTGCTCTTCCCCTCAAACAAACGAAAAATTTAATCAAATATGGTTGACGTCATATAAAATCCGATTAAGCATATTTATTCGTCCAGCACATCAGAGTAAAACTTTCTATTTATCTATTCTGCTAATGTCCAGTTTAATTATATTTGAAAGTTTGTAGGACGTACAGCAAACCGAGTTAATAGTATTAATAAACCTCCAGCTGTGAAGAGGAGTTTCGGTGACAAGGAAGTACTTCAAAAGTTAAAATTGTTTCCGCAATATACAGAAGGTGAATGAAGACGAAAAGCAAATTTGGCATGCATTGAACAATTTCAAAAGCAACACAGATTTAGGTTATTAACTTGTTGTTGGTAATGGAGCTGGATAACAAACTAGTTAATTTTCATTACGATTTTTATTAGATGAAAGTTAATCAAAATTGAAATATTGTTGAGTGACATTATTTATTGAAAGGTGTAATGTTAGTAAAATGATTGCCCAAGACCAAAAAGATTTTTTTGTGGAGAATTTGATAAAAGCATGCAATACGAAGATAAATATAAAAAGTTTGCAGCAATCATTAATTATCAGTTGCCGGTTATTTGCTCAGGCGGATCCTGAGATTTGATCATGATAAATCCAGTTGATCACGAACAGTTAATACAATATATTGCATTTCTTTTTTCCTGTATCACTGCTTTTAGTTTATGTGTAATTCTACTGAAATTAGTTTTGTCGTGGGAATTTCGATACCTTTGCCACGGTATGTTATAATTCTGGTTATTGTTTTCCATCTCTGGTATTAGCTTGTCAAAATACTCTACCGCTTGTTCAATTTCCTTGTCATCTTTCAGTCGATGATTAAGATTAATATTCTTTATTATGGTTTCAAATACTTCTCAATTTGTTTTCTTATTGCATACATGAAATGGATTTTCTTTCCATATTACATTACTACTTATTGTTATTACTATTGCACTGTGATCGGAGTTCAGTTCTAGATCTGATTCTATACTGGAGTACAGATGTGATATCCCTTCGGCTATCGCATAGTCTGCTATTTTGTTCTGGACTGTTGGCCAGTATGTTGATTGACCGATAGAGAGCTAGTTCATGTTGTTTTCTTGAATTAATAGTAGTAAGTTTCGTCCCTTTTTAGTAATTAGTCTGGATGTCCAAGTCATATGTTTTGAATTCAACAAGTCTCCTGCAGATAGAAATATTGGCCCTAGTATTAGAAGGAATTCTTTGTATTCCTCTATTGATATGTTATGTCTTGGTGGGCTGTAGACTGCTGCGATGGTTATATCTTTGGAAGAGCATTCCAGTTTGATTATTGTACTTTGTATTTTTTATTAATAAATGGTTCTAAGGTGTAGTACTTTAGAGCTTGTCTTAAATAATAGCGGAACTGGTATGAGCTCCTCCATCATTAATGGCTGTTCTTTCCGTACAGTCGCTTTGCACTATTGTCCTTTTTGCCTTAGGTAGTTTAATTTGTACTTTGGCATGTTTTAAAAATGTCATAAATATCTCAATTATTTTCTTGGATCTCTAGATCTACGAAAAATAATGGGAGTGGATCTTTGTTAACTTTATGTCTCACATTCATTACATTTCGGACTTCAAGGCTAATTCCTTTTTGATCTCTTCTATTGGAATTAAGTGGTGTAGATTACGTATTGATACCATGTAGACCTGTTTTATCTGGTAGATCTAGCGTACTATTTTTTCTTCATTAAGGGGATAGATTAATTTTCTATATGTTCCTGTAGTCATATGGTTTATTTTTACAGTGATGTTTGATATTGTCTTGGTATAGTATGTTTCCTCTTCTGCAACTAAGGCCAAGTTATGGAAGTAGATCTTTGTTATTTTTACAGTGTTGTTTGATATTATCTTGTTATAGTATGTTTCCTCTTATGCAACTAAGGCCAAGTTATGGAAGTAGATCTTTGTTATTTTTACAGTGTTGTTTGATATTGTCTCGGTATAGTATGTTTCTCTTCTGCAACTAAGGCCAAGTTATGGAAGTGGATCTTTGTTATTTTTACAGTGATGTTTGATATTGTCTTGGTATTGTATGTTTCCTCTTCTGCAACTAAGGCCACGCTGTTTGTCATTGCTTTGAAGTCTGTTACTCGGCAGATGTAGATTGGTAGTGGTTTAGGGTCTTTTGGTTGGTAATTTTTTGTAGTGCCTGTCATTTCTATTTGCGGTTGCAAACTGTCAGTATCTGTTAGTGAGCTAAATCTATGTGTCTTCCTCTTTTTCATAACTGTTTGCCATGTATGTTTGTTTTTTCTCGATTATCCTCATCGTTCATAGTAATATCTTCACTGGTATTATCATATTCAATTATTTTTAGACTTTTCTCTGTTTTACTTTGAATAGCTGCAGGAAATGTATTTGAATTAGCAGTTGTATGTATTGATGGTTGATATTAAAGGCAAGCGCTAGGCTGTCGCTATATGAGCATGTTCAGTGGAGAGAAGTTCATTTGATACATTTGTGGTGGGTGGTCGAATAGTGAGGCAATAAAACTAGTACCATACAAAATAAATTTTTAATACTTCGTTGTTAAGTTGTAGTTAGGCCTATAATAAATTTAGACCGAAAAAGACACAAAGGTGCGAATTTATCAAATACATTTTTATAAAAACCATGTAGCAAGAAGTATGTAATTTCTCAGTTTTTATAATATCTAATTTGGCAAGTTTGCACCTTTGTATCTTTTTATGGCTGACACTTTATATTATAGGCCTATTGATGGCAGTATTAACAAAATTAGTTGTCGTTCCCTTCTCTTCAACTTCACAATGAAGTATTAAAAAAATATATTTTGTGTGGTACTAGATTTTGAGTTTATTACCTCTTAAAAAATTATATAAGATGACACAAAACATATAAAAATTTTAAATTAAAAATTAGACAAAGGACAGAAGTTGATTAACAAATATTTAAGTGGTACACTCGACGTATAAACATCAGCAACCCCACGATACACTGTATTTCACAGGATATAATTTGGAAATTGTTCATAAGCGTCATCTTACTACGTGGATAAAGCTTATCCCTACTGTACCTATTTGTGAATGCAGAAAATCATCTGAAGATGTCCATTTACTTTTCTGCTGCAAAATATATAGGTATTAATTCCTCCAATGAATCTATAATGTTTTATGTAAATTGGGAATCGATTTCTAATGAGAATCAGGAATTCGATTAGGATTAACTAGTTCCCAAACAACAAAAAATTGACCAAGCATTAAAACGTTTTACGAGCCGTTTCTTACGACCTATCTACTTTCAACTGATTACGATTAAGAAGGATCTAAGAAACGATTCGAATTAGCCAGCAATTGTGTACAAGAGTGGACCAAATAATGGAAAATTATATATTTTATGTCACAAACAATTCTCTGCAATACGGGTTGCCTATTATTGATGTATCCAGTCGAAAAGTAATTTGGTGATCAGTAAGAGGACGTGGTTTAGAGTGAAAAACTATTTGTAGCATATTAAAACAAGTCAAACAGAAGCGCCTGCGCGTTAGCAGTCACGTAACGACTTCTAAACAAAAATGCGATTATCTCATGAACCATAAAAGCTATCTCAAATCTGTTTTTAAATATCGATTCAGCGTTAAATTTCACGTCGGAATGCTATTTTTGAAACCGGTAGTATCAATTCCGGTTCTGGTTTGTAAAACCAGTTTTGAAACTGGAAGTCATAAAAATCTGAAAATCTATTTGGGAGCTATTTAAGGTATGCTGAGTTTGCTACCGTTGATCGTTTGTCTCCATCTCTTTTCGTTTCTGAGTTATAAATGCGGACAGACGGACAGACAGTGTCGTATTATAAGACTTCTTCTTTAGGGTTTAGAAGTCTAAAAAGAGAGTAAGTAGAGGGTAGCGCAATAAAAATAATTTTAGGGATATAGGACATTCCGAAGAACATGTCGTTGAAGGTTTCAAAGTATTTTTTAAATTTAAATAAGACTAGATAATTAATTGATATTAATATACTGGCTTGGAAATATATGAAGACAAGGAACAGAAGTAGTAACAAAGGCTACAATGGCAGCCAGGAGGAAAAAGAAGACATGAAAGACCCAGATCGAAATGGTTGGCAGACGTAGGAGGGCAGAAGTTACAAGTTGGAAGGAGAAAACAAGGGACCAAAAGAAATGGCGGTAAACGATGAATCGAATATGGAGACTGATCCACCCAATAGATTTAGAAAGCGAAAGGTGTTAAGCCATATATATATAATATACTGCGCGTCATCTATTTGTCAATGACTTAAATTCTCATATGGTATAAATATCTATGAATGTTTCTTTTACTGGTTATCTCTTCTACAGGAATATGCGCAAATCTTTTCATTTATATGAGAATTATTCGTTTTTGTTCATTGAAATGATTATTTTCATTATACAGTGATATTTTTTTCAACAAACTTACATAGTTTTTTTCATATCGGAATAAATTGTCTATTGATATTATTGACAAATTATCAAGTGTAAATCCAAGGTCATTTAATCGTGCGTTTTTGATAAAACGAAGCTTTTTCTGGGAAGGTCACATTTCAAGATCCATTAAAAGGACGAGAGTTGCGCATGCGCTTCAATTTATCAGGGGTAAAAAATATAAAATTTCTAATTTTTAAAAAAAATATGAGTTGTATAAAACCGTCTCTGCTTTAAAGACTGTGGGATAAAAATCTTAAGAATTTTATATCATTTACAAAATGAAAATGTTTTTAAAGAATCTCTTGAGTTTATATTCGGGGGTTGGAATTTTCAAGATGGACTGCAATAAGCGAGATGTTCTCCTTTTTTCAGCCTTCTCTCATCTCTTTTGAAACTTTATTACAGAATATTTATATATTTTTTTATTAAAAAAGGATATTAAGAGTCCATTAAAAAAGTGAGACTTTTTATATTCATTACTTTCTCACTACTGTGAATTAGAGTACATAAAGGGAAAGTATTGTAATTTGGTAGCAAACCCAATTGCCATCTTGACTTTTCCTGTAAAGCGTAATTTAGAATGTAGCTATGACATTTTTTTGATTTAATGTTAAGGAATGAATATATAAAAAATAAAAAATTAGAGACAATTTTATATTATCAAAGATAAATATTATTATATATATAAGAAATTTATAAATATATTTCCTCCGAACTAGATTTTACTATAGCTGAGACATTAAATAAAAAACCGTGTCTTTGGTTAATTTTGGCAGTGGACGCCACTGTATTTGCGAGTTGTAATTATCCAGGTGGCGCTTTTCTGAATTCAGCTCTCACGTCTGGTAAGGCAACTCAATTAATAGCCGACTCGTTAGCGGTGCAGGTCGATCCCACTGATGAATTTGCTAATCAAGAACAATTTCAATTTATATTGTTGGCAACTCTGATGGCGAAATCTACGGCTAACTTGTTAACTGAATTCCTTCCGGTTTCTCATGTTCCTCACAAGCAAACCTAATGAAAAGATGTTAATATGTAAGGAAGGGAGATATAACATCTATTATTCTCTTTTAATTGTTAATTTTTACTAGTCATTTATGTAAATTTTTGTTTATGGTTAAATTCATCAGAGTTGGTCCTAAAACCGTGTTTGTTAAAAAAAAAGAAGTTACTTAAATCCGATATTTGCAATAACCTTGCACAATACTGAATTGTCTCAATTGTCTTAAATCATATAGAAGACTAACATTTGCTTGATGAAAAGTCATAGAAAAATAAAACAAATTTTACTACTTTGTGCAAACCGACACCAAAATATATTGTAAACATCTTGAAAATTTTGGAAACAAAATTACGGATCTCATGATTTAAACTCGCATGTCCTACTAGACCATACCTACGTATAAAAATTAATTTCACCAACGTAAAAAATGGGATGTTAGTTGGAAAGTTATAAAGTAGGGGCTTATGTCGAACACATCTTGGACATTAAATTTGAAAATGATTTTCATTGAAAAAGAGTAGATTTTTTTAAGAATTTATGCATGACGATAAAAATGGTTTTAGGCTATTGGAATCCATAATTTTTTTTTTGTAAAATCCATATTTAATTTTATTCAGAATTTTCATTATTCAGGTAATATCGAATATTTCCTGTTATTTAAAAAATTTTCCACATACTTTACGTTGGTAAAAATAAAAAATAAAAATATTATTTTCACAACTCATCCTAGAGCTTCATACAGACGATTAAGCTTCAGTTTCCTTTCAATTTATTTCCTTTCCCTTGTGTAAAATCAATACAACATTTCTTTAATAAAATAATTTTCTTTTCATTGCTTTAAACACATAGAAAATTAATGATTTATTTTAACATAATTGTTTAAAACTCCGATAGTTTCGCTACAAGCAAGGATAATCTAATGTAATGTTTAGTAGTTTTGTCTGTTACAAACTTCGAAACTATAGGGACTCATTAAGGAAGTTTGAGATGTATTGGCAGGACCGTCTCTGGTGGTTAACCTTTGGCGTGAATATGGCTAATCTCGATGTTTAATAATTTCCGTATGAGAACTTAAATCGATTTTACGCATCGCTTATACATAGAGACACAGTCAGCAAAAGGATATAAGACCATCATACGATTTACCGCTCGACTAAATCTTTCAAAAATCAAAATATCGCGTTTCGTAATCCCTACGGGCAAAAGAATCAACGTCAGACTTAAACTTCCATCTTCTAGAGATAGAAAAAAGTTGCTTTGACCTAAAAGATTTACCGGAAGCGGGCAGTTTTATTTTAACAAAAAAATAGATCGTAGAAAAGTATATTCTGGTATTTTATTTTTACGATATTGAAGGAAGCAGAAAGATAAGTTAAAAAAAAACAAATTTCAAATTGAAGAACTCGTGTTATTTATACTATAATAATAATATTAATATTTATTTATCAATTTTTTTTTAAAAATAAATAAATAAATAAATATGCAAGAGCAATTTCAATAAAATAGGTTGCTGGTTTCGTGAAAATATTTTTCAAATATAGAGGGTGTTCCGAAAATGAGGGACAAGTGGTAACTCCATTTGTTAAACGTTACCACCAAGTTTTCGTCGCATTTTTAAAATTTATTCTATTCTATTAATATTTCATCAATAAATATTCATATCCTTATATTTTGCCGTTTTGAATATATATTAACTGGAAAAATAGTGTCTACAGCAGATCAAATCAAAATTTGTGGGAGAATTTGGAAAATCATTGGGAGCTATAACAAAAAAATGAGGGGTAATCCCACCCAACTCTCCGAACACTCCTAGTAAAGTAATTGTTTAATCGATTATATTTGTTTTTCGGCATCAAAATATATTAATACAATTAGTTTACAAGAATTAAAAAACATTTAATTTTTTCTAAAATTTTTTTTAAACTTTTTATAATTTTGTATAATTTCTACAAGTATTATTTTAAAATTATGAAATATTTCATACATAATGTACTTTTTACCTTCGAATGTACTATTTACTTTTTTCATTTGTTTACCATTTTCGGTAAAACAAAAGGACAAAAATTTTTTTTTAAATTTTGGTTATAAGAATTACAATGTTAAATTCGAAGAGATGAAAATATTTTCTAAATTTAGAGTTTTATATTACCTATCGAATGGTATAAATCCCATTTTATTATCTTCAATATTTTTAAAGTTATTCATTTTTTTTAAACTTATATTAAATTTCAAAACAAAAATTATGAATTCTACAATTTTTTGAATAAAATTTTGAAAAAAATCACAATTATAGAGTTTTTACTACAAATTTTAGGGTATTTTTTTTTAATTTTTAATATTAATATTAACCTTTAAAAAAAAATGAAACGTATATTTGAATAATTTTAAAATCAATAAATAATTAATATCTCATTCAATTATATTCAAATGGAAAACAGACCTTTTTTGGATTTTCTTGGTCAAAATGCATTAATAAAGTCAGTTTAAAAAACTAAATAAAATCAAACTTTTTGTCAAAAATTCATGGGTATCCATTGAATTCTTTTAACTTTTTTCATTTTTTGCTGTAACTTTTACAAATATTATGTTAAAATTATGAAATAATTTACACACATAGTACTTTTGGATCCTTTTCGGATATACTTTTTAATTTTTTCATTTATTTTATACTTATTGATAAAACGAAATTAAAAAAAATTTAAAAAAAATTCTTTATTTTGGCTATAATAATTACAATTCTAAATTTTAAGAAACTCAAATACATTTTAAATTTAGAGTTTTATATTATCTTTCGACAGGTGAAAATCCCATTTCGATAACTTTAATATTTTAGAAGTTATTCAATTTAGTTTAAAATCGTAATATAATTTTAAATGTTTCTTAGCCAATTTTTAAAAAAATCCACAATTTTTGTAATAAAATTTTGAAAAAAATTATAATTATAAAATTAATTATTACAATTTTTTTTAAAACATTTAATATTAAAATTTAACTAAAAAATAATAATTTAATAAAGATAAAAATTAAAACTAGCGGCGAAACTATGCGCAACTCAAAAAAAGTTAAGACAAAATTTGTAGAAAATTTTATGCTCTACAATTTTGGTCTCATGTAATTTTTCATAACAATCCATAATTTTGTCTCAAAATCTAAAAAAGTCACAAAAATGACTATATAAATTTTTTTTCACGCCCTCTAGCGGCGAAACTATGAGGAATTCAAAAAACCGGTACTAACAAAATGTGTAGAAAATTTTATCTTCTACAACTTAAATATCTTGTAATTTGTCACAAAAATTCAATATTTTGGTTATTTAAGAAAAATATGAAAAAAAAAATTACTTTTTGATAAATCTGGCAACAATGGCAAAAGTTTTTGAAAATTATAAAAAATATATGTCTAAAACTTTATTGCCATCTTGTTTAGTAGTGACGTCATCACTTATAGCAACTGTCACTTCCGGTTGTCCGATTAACACCAAAATCTATACAGGTCGTCTAATTACTACCCTAAATATGTATATAAAATTTCATCTAAATCGGTTCAGCCGTTTAGACGCTATCGTGTTCACACACACAGACACACACACACCCACACACAGACAGACATCATGCTAAAAATAGTATAAATGGATTCAGGTGACCTCAAAACGTAAAGATCCGTTAAAATCTGGGTATGGCCAAAATATCATTATCGCAATACTTTCCTTCTATACAACTCTGTTGCTCGGAAAGTAATAATTAACTGTTTCTGTATCTGGAAGGTGGAGAGGCTGGGTTGCTCCACAAGTGGGTTGTCCGGCTGCACTTAGACCTCATTAGGCCCATTATGCATCCTCCTTAGTAAGTTTACATTTTTTTGTAGTTGACAAAGTGTCTTATGTTGGCCGGTGTTAGCCAATACTCGCACCGAACACATTTTTCCAAATTGAAAAAAGTGTCGGGCAATCATGGAGTGCGGTGTCTAACAGCCACATGTTGTATGTCTGTAAAGCCAGCAGGCACCTAACGGCAGAACTACATGAAATATTTATCAAAATTATCGGCTTTTTATCTTCTATTTAAATGCCCAAAAAATAATTTTTCCGCTCCACTAATTTTTTTTATTTTTAAGGTTCTGCTAGCTTTATCGTAAAGCTAGCAGAACCGCAGATAATTTTAAAAACAATTATACCAAAATTATTGGCTATTCAAATAATTTTTCGCTTCAACATCTTTTCTGCTTCAGAATTTTTTTTATTTTTAAGGTTCTGTTAGCTTTACCAGCAAAATGAAGAGAGTTTGTTGTTATATGTCTATATACGTTATTATAATCTTATTTGCATTTTTAATCAAAAATAATTAAAATAAATAATGTATATATTTGGGAACAGTACCCATATACTAACTTCTAAGCAAGGGTGCCGCCGACGCTGCCAAAGAGGCGCCTGTATCGGCGTTTTTGGCTAGACAATATTTATAGGCAAATTTAAACTAGCTTCTTATGTATGGAGTTACTATGTTGTAAACCTAAATAATAGTGAATCCAAAGACGCCGAAGGACGAATAAGAAAACGTCAAATATAATAATCTCTTACCCTCACTACCCCCTTACGAGTAGTGATTGACCCTCAGAAGCTATAAGCTTGTGCTCCGGGGCGACGTATTGACGATTAATGGCGTCATTTGACTTTACGGTAAGGAAAACCCTACCACTATCGTAAATAAAAATTCATTTTAATCAAAAGTTGCATGGAATTTTAAAAGTAATTAAAATGAGTCTTATCTAAAGCAGGATAATTTTCATTAATTTTGATGTTTAGTATTTGTACTATTCATTACTTTTTGTACAATATATACATTATTATTTTATAGTTTGTAATAATTTTCTTTTTAAAATTCTCTACGGTCCTGCTAACTTTACGGTAAAGCTAACAAAACCTTAAAAATAAAAAAATAAAAAACTGGAGCAGAAAATGATGGAAGGGGAAAAATTATTTTCTGGGCATTTGAATAGCCGATAATTTTGGTATAATTGTTTTTATCGCCAACCATCAATAAAGTCATACATTACCATAGCGATTTTCGGAAGTAAAGAAACAGTTTATTTTACAGTAAAAATCAAACACTTTACCTGCTGCATTTGCGGCAGGTAAAGTACTTGATTTTTACAGTTATATACAAATATGACATTAAACATAAATCTGGGGAGGAACCGACTTCCTTGATTTTTACAGTTATTTATCAACATAGCCACGACTATGACATTGACATTAAACAGAAATAGTTTGTAGCTGTCACTTAAAAGCATTTTTCTTTCTGTTCACTTTGTCATATTAAAATGTAATAAGTAATATCTTTTTTTAATTATAAATTTTTATGGTTGGCGATAAAATGTTGTATGCACCACGTCAGTAAAGTGTCTTTATCGAACTCGCCTGTCACTCGCCTCCCTTCCTTCGCTCGCTCGGCTCATAATCTCAGTCTTGTTCGATAAAGTATCACTTTACTGACTTGGTACATAAATAACTATTAAAATTCTCTGGTATAATTGTTTTTAAAATTCTCTTCCGTTCTCTTCCGTTCTGCTAGCTTTGCTTAAACCTTAAAAATAAAAAAAAAATAGTGGAGCGGAAAAATTAATTTTTGGGCATTTAAATAGCCGATAAAAAGCCGATAATTTTGATAAATATTTCATGTAGTTCTGCCGTCAAGTGCCTGCTGGCTTCACCGACATTCATGTTGTTGATGTACTTTCGTACTGGACAGTGACCAGTCAAAACACATGTTAAGTATTTGTTCGATGTTATATTGTCAGGGTAACTTACGAGGTCCCTATCAACTCTGCAGCTTCTTGTTTCATCCCATCTATCTTCGAATTTTAGAAGGGAGTAATTCTTAATTAGGTTCGTCACGACCGATGTCGTTTGTCCTTTGCAGAAGCTAGGTCCAAATAGCTTTTTGTTGGCTGCCTTCTTGACCAATGAATCAGCGAAACGGATACCTTTTGATGTGGCGTGGCCTTTGACCCATTTTAAAGCCTAACCATGGTGAGTAATGTTTGTCTGTTATCTGTATAGATGAAAATATTTCTTCCAGTCATGTTATTTCTGCTGATATTATTATGCCAGTTAGATCCGTTTGAGCTACGCTGGCACTTTTCCAATAAATAGCCTATTTTATGTTCAGGTTTAAGGATCTGGATTATATCCCGCACCCTGAACCTTGTTTTGTTTTGGAGCCAACGGTGTAAATATGAATCATAAGCATATCGTAGTGAGATATAGTCTATGTTTACTTGTAGCAATGGAAGCGTGTCAAGTGCCTCCCGCCAGAAACGACATCTCACCTCTCCGGATCCTACATCAGGATCAATTTCAACTAAGTCTTATCATAGTCTTCAACGCGACCTCCCTGATATGGATATCAAGGGGATGAGACTGATGATGACTTCTGTAGCCGTTACTGTAGTTCTACTATCTACTTTATCTTTTACCGGTAAATAGGTAAATAGACGAAATGATGTATTTTTAATTTTGGATAATGACAGTATGCTTAGAAAATAAATACCATAAATTAATATAATTTTATTGGTACAATTTGGTGACCCCGGCGACAAAGATGCATACAAATAGACGACGCCAAAGAAGTTCATCGAGGAGCCAACAGCGAGAAGAATTTGTTTCAACAACTTCACATTTCAGCTCGAAACTACCGGAATTTTGGTTACGGGATCCAGATTTATTGTTCGTTGATCCCCTAACTAAATATAACCACTTAGTAGCATATTTAACTCCAGAAATTGCAACTGACGTACGTAATATTTTATAGCTAATAAAGAGATTTACTTTTTCTGATATAAAAAAGGTTCAATTTCTATTTTTAGCCTCAGAATGCGGAGATCGTAAACCTTCTTAAGTTTTAGAAAAGAAATATATTGAAATTAATATAATTTATTTGGTACAACTTCCATTGCTTTCATTGGTGTTATTTTCATGGCTCCAGTTATGTTGAAACGTGCTGTTCTTTGAATTTGTTCTAGTTGTTGGATTTTTGGTCCCCAGACGACCGCACCATATGTTAGCATAAGTTTTATGATGACAGTGTACGCCCATAAGGCGACTCTGGGGAAAAACACAGGTGCTCCCTACAGTTTGATGACATTGTTCATAAGCAAAGTAATAATTTTTTGACTCTGTTTTCTACGTGTGAGTTCCATGTTAACCTGCTGTCAAAGGTGAGACCTATGTACTTCACCTCTCTTGCAAAGTTTAGTTTTATTTTATTCTGGAGGCTTTAGTTCCATTACCTTTCTTTTTATTGTGAAAAGAAACATTTCTTTTTTTGTTGGGATTGATAGACAGTGAGTGGTCGTCGCACCACTGTTCTATAATTATGGGAGCTACTGTCGTCGTTTAGTAGTGTTGTATAGTAATTCTCTTGTGGACCTTTGGCATAGCCTTTCTAAAATCTTCATTGAAAACGATGTTAGGTTAATTGGTCGGAATGATTTTGGGATCCAATCTTCCAGGTTTAAGTATGAAAACAACTTTTACTTCTCTCCATTTTTAGAGGATATATCTCAGAACCAAGGAGGTTCTGAATATTACCACCGGGTGCGGTATGAGCATATCCAGGCCCCACTGAAGTAGTGCTAGATCAATACTGTCAGGTCCTGGCGATTTGAATGGGGAGAAGCTAGAAATTGCCTACCTAATTTTGTCCTCGTCTACGATGTATTTGGCAGTTTGATAATCGTAGATGGATGGGTTATTGTGTTCCTCCTCTGTCCAGTCAATCAAATTTGTGGTGACTGAGTCAAGGAAGTTTATTGACAGCAGAAGTTTAGTGCTCTCTTCGAAGTTTGCAGTTTCTTTGGAGCCTTGCTGTCTACGGGAAATCTTCGATTTCATCCCAGTAGGCTCTCCACGCCGTTATCTGGTTTTGTCTGACGACTTTTTTGTATTTTTTCAGGTGAGATTTGTATGGGTCCCAGTCCTCTTTGTGTTTTGATATTCTTGAATTATTAAAGGCTTTTATCGCCACTTTACTGAGGTGTTCCAATTCGTGACACCATCATTCGGAGGTGGTCTGATCGTTTTGCACCAGCCTCAGGTTGGCAGATTTCTTGTAAGCGTTATGTATTGTGTTTTGGATAGTATTCGAATATTTTTCTAAAATACTTATATTATTCGGAGTTGCTGTTTCCATCTCTCGCAGTGACTCGTTATGAAGGTGAGCGTAAGTTGCTCGGTCCGTATTTTTGGGATCGCGAGATAGCGTAGAGGTTGGCATTCTTTTAAAAAGGAACACTTTGTATTTTTTCACGTCATTGGATGCAGAATTGATTTACCTATCAAAAATGTATTGACTGTCTCTATTCAAAACTTCGACCCTTCTCAAGTTATTCTTGGTTTCTTTTGGATACGCAGATTCCATCCTGAAAATCATTTTTTATTTGACATACCAATGTCAGAGTAGAAATTAATAGTTTGCGAGTAATTGAGCTCGCCCATTACAATCACTCACCTTGTATAATCTATAATATTCCTGTGATAATTATTTATCTTTTAGGTGAAATTTGATACGTTAAAAAAACGTATATATCATAAATCTGGGATAAAATATTTGTGCTCTTTTATAAATATATCATTCGTATAGTAACCATGTGATTATCTAATTATTGCAAATAGATGAAATGTTGGCATCATTAAGTGAAATTTTACAAAAATCTAGTTTCAAAATCTTTTCGTAAAACCTCAATAAATCATTTTTTTCAGATCATATTACAAATGGAACACACAGTATATAGTTTCATAATTGGAACTCTTATTCAATAAGCTTACGAATGATATCACATAACCAATATCTAGCAAGGTCCTCTAACTGTAGAAATACGAGACAAAAGACAATTATTTAGTATTAAAAATCTTAGATAATAATTAGATTAGGGTTATATTATAAGTTACTTTATGAAAAAGTGCAAACCCATGCACACATTAAGACTTTCTAGTTACTGTTTGTAGTTTTTTGTATTTAGCCTTTATTTTATTTCTGTATTAAATAAGCTTAATCGGACTTATGCAAGTTTTGGAAAAAAATATTTTTACATCATGTCGGAAAAAATCTAAAATTTGTAAGCACCATGTCCCTTTTTGCCTATTCCCAACCTCTGCTAATTTAAGGATAGATAATATTAAAACATGTATATCTCATAAATATTTTCTGGCATCTCTAAAAATTCTTTAAATTTTGTTGCTTCTGTTAGGTTTTGCCAAGATGAGTAATAACAATTTTGGCCTGTATATATTGGTATATTTTTTCGACTATACCTTCTTGACTAAAAATATCTTGGCGGCTAAAGATGGAAGAATGAGAACGGTAAAGTTTAATTTCGTTATCATAAATATGAGGTATTAACCAAACGCCGCACTTTGCATGCATATTGGGATTCCGTGCACCTTAATATAAATATATATTAGCATAAAAGGATCGTCCTCTCTATAAGTAACCTTAAAATGGCAATTTAGAAGAAAAATGCCCCAGTAAAAACTTACTTACGAACGCCAATTTATGCTGGATTTTATAAAAATTAAAAAATGATGGTATTACTCGTTAAGTTATGATTAAATAGTTTAAAACGTATAAAAAATAGCTTGAACAGTAAATAATAGGAATGCTGTTGGAACAAAAAGTGAAAGAATACTGTGAGTGGTAGGCACAAACACATCAATAAGACAGTAAAAAGTAATTTAAATCGCGATGTGCTGTCCGAAATAAAAACTATAAAAGGTTTTGAAACGCCATCCTTGTAGAAGCTCAAATAGTTATTTATGTATAGGTAAACCATCCTAGCTTGGCGGTTGAAATGCTCAGACGAAAGAGAAGGTGGAACTATTGCAGAAAAAGATACAGATAATATTCAGCTCTTCCGACAGAAATACCTACGCCACTGCAAATATTTCGATCTGAACACTACGAAAGTTTAAGATCTATTGAGGGTCTTACAGTTTCGGTATATTTTGCTAGTTTTTTATCTAGTCCTCAACCGCCAAGCTAGGATGGTTTACCTATACCAAGGGTATAAAAAGATCTTTATGCCCTGAGACAGGGCCATCTATAGTCTAGTGCGTATACAACAGTATCTCTCCGGCTACAACGTCATCATAGTTGCCGAACAGTACAATAATAGGAAGATATATGTAAATTTAACGTTTATTCATCTATTTTTATGTTTTACTTTTATGTTTTACTTTTTTGATTGATCACTTAATTTAGATTTATATGTATATGTATTTTTATTATATAACAAAATTTGTTAGATTTAATTTTTTATTTTTTATAAATGTCATAATTTTTGTGCTGTTTTATATTTTTTTTATTCTTTTTTATTATTAAACAATAAGTACTCTTAAAAAATTACGGACGGTTCATAGAGAAAAAAAATTAATTTTGTATATAAATTTTTTTTTAATATTTTAATTATTAATTTGAATTTAGTTTTCTTTTTAAATATTATTTTTTTTTACGAAAAAACAATAAGTACTCTTAAAAAATTACGGACGGTTCATAGAGAAAAAAAATTAATTTTGTATATAAATTTTTTTTTAATATTTTAATTATTAATTTGAATTTAGTTTTCTTTTTAAATATTATTTTTTTTTACGAAAAAACAAATATCCACTTTTATACGAAAATACAATTTATTTTTATACAAATAAATATCTAATATTTTAGAAACGAACAAACTTTTTATAACGCTTATTTTGCAATTTTACTTCTCTCAACTACAATGCTCAGCTGTCTAAGATTCGTCAATTTTTTTAATGCAAATGTATTCAGGTAAGTTAAAAATTATCTTACAACTACAATTGTTTTTACTCTACAGTTTTGTTTACAACAATTGAGGTTTTTCTTAAAGAAATTTATTAAAATATTTTTTAACCTCAAAAAAAATTATGTTAATTTGTTTCAGGAATTGTTTAAAACTTTTCAGTTACCTTTCACTAACACAGGAAAACACTTAATTGATTGCCGATGACCAGTATTTCAGAACCAAGATGGTTCTTCTCTGGATTTTGGTTTCGTCTCGTAAGTTACGTAGCACAAAATTATTTACAAAATTTATTTACAAATTTTACTCTAGTGGATATTTGTTTTTTATTGTTATTATTACTAAATTTTATTATCTTAATTTTCTTTTTTATTTTTGGATGAAATTTTTTTACATCCGGTCTCTAATAAAAATTTTTTTTCCAAAAAGTCTTTGGTAACCACAAGCAACGGATGATTAAAAATTATTTGATATTTGAAACTAATAAGTTTGATCAATCAAATTAATGGATTCTGATTATGATGACAAAATGAATTTCATTTTATGTGAAAAAAATAATATGGACTAGAATATTTAAACTGACTATTGAATTTACTTTTTTGAATTATTTTTGATATTTCAAAATAAATTTTGTAAGAATTAATTTTTCCTATTAGTATAATTGTTTATTTGCGTTTACCAGACAAGGGTGTAATTATTTGTATGTGTTCACGAATTGAATTTTCACTGGACAATGTTACTATTATTAATTTATGATAATTGTGTATTTATGGAAATTTTATTACTATTTATTGATGGTAATCTTATTATTACTGATATAAAGAAATAATAGATCTAAACTTCGACATAACGATAAAAATATTCTTAATATTCTCGTACGTATGCTATTGATACAGTTATGTGAATTATTTAATATTCAATTGTTTACGGAAGCACTTTTGCGTGATTCTGCCCCTCAGTGTGCATAGATTAATATTTATTGTTTATATATGGTTGGAACGGAGTACTCTGCGTGATTCTGTCCTTAGTACTAAGTAGATGTTCCATTTGTGAAGCACTTTGCGTGATTCTGTCCCTAGTGCTAGTAGAAGGATATTTTGCATGATTCTGCCCCTAATATCCTGGGTATTGAAATAATGAAAAACACTGTTGCGTGGTTCTGCCACTCAGTGAATATTGATTAATATTAATGAATTGTAATAATGAAAAACACTGTTACATGATTCTGCCCCTCAGTGTATATTGATTAATAATAATTAATTGAATTTGTATTTAAATACAATGAATGAATGTGATACTAATTGCTCATATACGTCTTTTTATTATTTTTAAGTATGTCATCTCGGACCTCATATGTGCAAAAAGAAAAATAAATAAATAAAGATTTAAAAAAAAAATATTTATTCACAGGGATTAAGTTGTTAAAATAAAAATGTATATTTTTTTAATTTCTTACTTATCATTATCAATCATTATTTGGGCCACTCTTTACAATTTGATGTTATTTGCAACATTGCAAGCTAAGTTATTTAATTTTTTCTTTTCGCCAATTGGGACATATCAAAATTTTTACATTTCTTAATTACCAAATTATTAAAGTATGCTGATATAATGTATACTATTAATACAGCAATTGTTTAAAAAATTATATCTTTATTATTATTCATACAATCTTAAATTTTTTAAGTCCATTATTGGAATTGAAAAGATTTATATTACATCGTTTTCTGTGACTTTTTAACAAAAATTTTCAGTTTTCGCATAATCCGAAGATAATTGCAATTATTTTTTATACGATGGCTCCTCGGTGTGCGTATTTACATACTATGCTATTATGCAATGCACAACCAATGAGAGAGGCGCTGTATAGCAGTACAGACAGTAATTGAAAAATGTGCCTAACAATAGCTTTGTTTTGGTTCTAATTTAAGAACAGTTTAAGCATGCATATTAATTCCAGAGTGTTTCGGTTTTATCAAAATCGATTCGGAATCACTCATCACGTAGAATTTTGTGTTTTGGTTCGTCTGTAAAATTATGCCAGAACAGTTAGCGAATCGTACAAACAGTCCATGGTCGAGAGCGAGAATTATTTTTAGTTTACACATATGTATCATACTTATTATGATTGAGAAATAAGATAGAAAGCATTTATATAAGGTTATACAGCCAAAAACCCATTTTTTCTTAAAAAAATTAATAGGAGACTTGAGCTTTGTTTTAAAATTATCTAGAAATATATACAGGTGGCTAGATAATATATGGTACGTCAGTTATATTTTTTATTGAAACATAATTTATATCCATTTAACAAGTAAAAAACGGCAATATTTTTGCCGTAATTTCGAGTTTTCGAAAATTTAAAATTACTAATTTCTATATAGGGATATACCACATATACTACAGTATATATGGTATAAGTAGCAGTAAAGTAAAAATAGGTCAAAGATTAATATCATTTTTGGGGTTTTTAATGATGCTGAATTGATTGCTGTTGTCCGTTTGTCTCTATCTCTCACCGTTATTGAGTTGAATCAGGCTAACCGACGGACGAACCGACGGACAAAACCATCTTATAATAGTTTTTTCTACTTCGAAAATTCTAATAAAAAATGAAAAGACCAGTGGCGAAGTAAACAGGGAAATAATAAAAAAAAAATTAGAAAGTGTTTTCGTTTTCACTAGTTAGAATCAGTTCGGATTGGGTTTAATAAATATGTACCACTATGTAACTTGTTCTGCACAGTTCTAAAATAATTTATGAATAGTTATAAAGTTTGTTCGACCTGTGACTAGAACCGCTATAAAATAGTCAAGAGTTTGTGCAGTATATAATATGGCGTTGTGTTGTGAACTTTTTTGAACTAGTTTAGATCATGTCCGCGTTTTTTTTTAAATCAATCCGGGACTGTGCACTTGCTCTCTGGTACGAATTAATCAGAATAGTTTAAATTGCACATGCGATCTAGGTATTTCTTCTCTGTGGTTTTAATCATATTAAAATATAATGGATATAAATGATATGATAAGTTCTTCATCGAGTTTCAGTATTAAATTTTAGCTTGATAATGGATTACTTTCAGTCATTGTCAGGTTTAATTCTGCCATTATCCAACAGACTTTTACTTTTCCTAGTCCTATTATATTTGCTTATCAATGGACTTATCCACGAATTTATTAGTTTAATATTAATGAATGTATAGCTCAAAGAACCTAGTTGCTTATGTTGATTTTCATTGTTCTTATAATATTCATTAATTAATAAAAATCAATAAAAAGTAATTAATATATTTTGAAAGTGGCACTGCTTCTTGACCAATAATTAACGTTTTACTTCCTATAGCATTGCCAAGTTTCTAGCTTTGTTAGTTATCAGATTTACCTTAGAAATTGAACAAAATAAGTCTATAAACTTTCTAGACCTTACAATTTCAAATCTAAATAATAAACATGATTTCTCTATATTTCAAAAACCATCACATACAGACATTACAATTCATAATAGTTCGGCCCACTCATTCAGTCATAAAATAGCATCTTTCAATAGTATGATACACAGACTTTTAACAGTTCCATTAAATACTGACAATTAGAACAAAGAACTAAATATCATAAAACAAATAGCAGTTAATAATAATTACGATCCAAATTTCATAGACAATATCATAAATAAAAAGATACGAAAACGTACTTTAGAACAAGTATTTCCTTCTGATAAAAACAAAAATATTCAATTCAAAAGCTTAACATATTTTGGTACACCATCCTTAAAAATCAAATCATTTTTAGAAACTTTAGACTTGAATATTTATCCAAATTCATTAAAAACAACAAATCTAAATCTTCAAAATTAAACAAATCAGGAGTTTATAAATTAAAATGTGGTAATGACAACTGTAATAAAATTTATATAGGGAGAACTTTTAAGAATTTTAAAACTAGAATTTCAAAACATAAATGCAGCTATGACAACCAAAAATTAGATTCCAACTACTCAAATCATTAATTAGCAAACCAACATACTTTTGATTCAAATTTTGAAATTTTGCATATAGAATCTAAATTCTTCAAATTAAATCTTTTAGAAGCTCTCGAGATAAACAAAAACAAATATACAGATAATATTCTTAACGACCAAAGAGATATCAATAATTCCCCATTATTAAACCTTTTTACCTAGAAAGGACCGGTTAAGATTGTTGTGAATGGATTTCCCAAGTTTAGTTAATTGCCATGTAAATTATATTATAATACCCTTGATTGAATTTCCAAGTAAAAATTTTGTTTCATACCTTTTCCATGTAAATTAGATTATAATTCTTTTATCAGTAACCTACTAATGCACTGTATAAATTAAAAATTTGTTCATTATACCTTCACCCGTTTGAGAAAGCTACTGTATTAGCGAAACGCGTCACGGTTCTATTTTGAACTTAGTTCAAATATAATTGAAGATTTAAACAAATTAAATTGTTTTATTTCATCGTATTGTTAGTTTGTACTAAAATTTGACATACTTCTTTCCTTCTTTTAATCATAACAAATGAGAACGAGAGTTGCCAGTTTTATCGATAAGAAAACATAGCCAAATATAATCTGTTTCAATTGGGCCACGTCACAAGCCACTATAGCCCCGATATTCAAATTTTAAGAATTAACTAAAGCCGCAGGATCGGTCTCAGAAGGGCTGGGCCCGGCGCAATGTGTTATGGTAGGCCAAAGTTATAAAAAACACTGGATGAGTCCATTGTCACATGCCAACTAAATTAAAAACAATCCCAATATCAAACGAGTGTACAGACAGTTCTGCGCAGTTTACAAATATTTTGTAACTGTTTTAAATATTGCAAGTCGAACAAACCTATAAATACAAAAAGTTAGTGCGACCAACTGCACAATGTTATGCGTACCTCTTTGAGATGGGCTTTCTTTCGGTTCGAGCTAGGCCTGGCTCTTATTACACAGGTGGAATCTTTTTTCAACTAATAAGTGACACAGTTTCCTATTAGTAGATGGCGTTAGCTGTCTATCACCATTTTTACATCATCTTTATTTTTATATGTTTAAGAAAAATAAGTTCTCGTGTAGATATTAACTACATTTCTTCATTTCTCTTAAACACTGAAACGAATTTGTAATTTTTTTTTATAAAAAGTATAAATTAAGTTTGAAATGACTATTGTGTGATAAATTTTGAATTGTAATGCACAATTAGATATCCGTCCATGAAATTTAAAAAATCAGTAGTGCGCCGGCGATTAATGTGACGTCAGATTTGAAGTTGTAATCCCGCTAACCTATAGGTGGCTCCGTCCTAGGGCGACGATCTTACAAACCCGAGTGCCTGTGGCTCAAGGGATTGTAAGTCGCCCGAGGACATATACTTCTGTTTATACCCGCGGTGCTTACAAAGTTTTATGTCATCCTGTTCGTTATTGCAGCCACAATATAAATATTTAAAAAATTTGAAAATTTAATTTGATTTCAATACCATATTAATAAGTTAAACAAAAACTGTTTTTATCTTTATACCCGTGCGCGCCATACAGTGCACTTTTCGGGCCATAAAATTCATTTTAAGGCCGCATAAAAAAAATTGTTACCTGAATTTGCTGTTCCTGTTCCAAGGAGAACGTCAATCCCCTCTGACAGAATGTCAGTGTCTTGGTAAGAAATGGAAAAGGTGGCATCATCTTGTAATTTAGCCAACATGGCCGCCAAGCTGTTGCGATCCATATCATCAGGTTCTTTGAGTTGCAGTGTGACGTTGCCGTCAGAGGCAGTGCTATACATAAAAACAGCATGACCTCCTGGATATGGTTGTAACGGAAGACGGACACCTGCCAGCTCGTGAATGCCCTGTAACAAATAAAATAATTGAGTTATTCATTTTGTACTCCTATTTCATGTTTTCTTTTTTGATTATAAGGTTTGATGTTTTTAATGCCAGTTTAAAATTATTTTAGAGACGATTTTGTATACTTAGTCATGATGTTTTTTTTATGTACTTATGTTTGAGTTCTATTAACAAGGATTAGAAACGCGGAATATTTGTTAGGTAATTTCTCCGGTTTTTGATATTTAATTATTTCTGTAAAATTAACCTCTCAAGTTAATAAGAGAAGCATTTCAGGCATGTGCTTGAACTGGAGAAAAAGCTTTTATAAGCTTTGGGATAAATTTCTCAATAGCACGAACAACCTATTTTCAGGATTTTCTTGCATTTCTGAGATATTTCCTTTCTAATTAAGTAAGAAATATTTCTAATTAGGTAAAGCTGTATAATAGTATTCACTAAAACTATATTTAATAAGAAGTTTTATTATAATTATAACCCAAGTAAAAAAAACACATTTGATATTATGCATTGAAAATGGATTTTTATTCACTGATATTTATGACTGCAGAAGGATAAGATAACCGAGTTATGTGAGCTAAAGTATAGTACGTTATTTCGAGACTGGAGTTATTAAATATCTATATAAAACACTGCACCGATAGTTTTTTATTGTTTATTCTCTCCCATTATTTAATCGACTGTCAATAATCCGTTACAACTATAACACTCGATTCACACTGTGATGCCGTTCACGGCTTAATCTCACTCCGGTCTCGGTACGTTCTCGGTCCAGTCAAATAGTTTAAAATAAGAAAGAATCAGAGAATTCTCACTCTTGTATCGCTCTGGATCCGATTATATATCGCGTCGGTACCCGTTCGTCGAAAAGAATATTTTACTGACTTTTTACATGACTTATACTGATAATGTGAATACTCTTTTGTTTCAACTCCAGTTTTCATCGGCCTCACGAAAAGAGGTGTTTGTTTTTGAATTTTACACTCATTTTTTTTTCAAAATCATTTCAAATGTCCATTCGATGATATTGTAAAAAATTTTCTTCGTCGTCTACCAAATGACGATATAAAGAGTGATATTCGCCTTCTTCTTTCTGGTTAATAAACTCGGATATATCCACATTTTTTTCTTTTCATTTTACGTTGTAATTTTTTTTATTTGTATCTTGTTCATAAAAAATAATAGCTATTATTAGTCCAACCAACGAAAAGGTATAGAGGGAAATGTTGGGAACACAATTTTTGACTTCGTAACTTTGTTTGGACTAGTTAGGAAGTGTAAATTGAAAGCTGATTAAACTTGCTACAGGTTATATTTAATCAAGTTTTTTGATATCTTGTACTGTTTTTGAGATACCCGCTCTTTTATGTTTGTAATTTTGGAAAAAATAATTTTTACCTCACTTTCTTTGCTTTTGTGACCGGATAATGATGCGCCTAAAAATAAATACCGGCCATAGGGCTGAATAGAATTAAATTCCCTTTAATAATATATATTACTTTATATTTTATCTATTTTCTTTCAAATTTTAAAGAAATTTCAGTGTTGACCGTGAAATCTGAAGTTTTGCGACAAATGTCGACTCATGAATATTTTACTTCTTCACTATTCCCATTCAATGTATTGACCGAATTATTCACCATTATGTATACATAGTGAGTACTAGACGTCTAAAAAGGACAGATACTCATTTTAGAATATTTACTTGTGGGCCCGCTAACCAGTTTCTTCACAATTAAAGAATATCTAGACCATTTTAATGGGAAAATGTTAGTGTCTATAAGGCTTTGGGATAGCTTTATAAATCACAACCATTAAATTAAAACGAAGTTTATTGCAGTTAATTAATATAAAACATTAACAAAGTAGGTACCATTGGGTCAATTTCTTATTCTCTTGGGGTGTGAAGGACCTTCATTCTCGTCTTCGTTTTCATCTTCTTTTTCTTGTCCATCAGACCACTGTAAGGAAACCGTCAAAGGATCCTCCTGTTCTTCTTTCATCTTTGGAGTTAACTTAAATAATCATATTCAGGCAGTTCCCCTAGCACTTTTGGTATGCTGGAGAACGTTTGAGGCTTGCTTTTTTGCAGCCACAGTTCGCGCTGGCACAGCCTTTCGTGCATCGGCAGAAAATCATTTTCAGGATATCTTCCGGTGCAGCTGCGAAAGCACTGTGCACTAGGACTAGGCAGTTGTTCTCAATCTTCCACGCATACATTTGAGGAGTCAGGTTATTTCCCAGCCGAGCTGTATTTGATGGAATTTTCGGAGGGAACGCTGTTTTACTGCTCCCTCGGTGTAAGAACTGACAAGAGATATCAGGCTGGATGGTGGTCACCGATTTCAATTATGATTTATACCTGTAGTCATTGAGGGAGCCCCATATCACCTCAAAATGCAGGTTTTAAGTGCCTTTTGTACTTGGACGGTGGTGGAGGAAGGTTCTGAAAAGATCGCTGCTGCTTTTTGGACAGTCACTTCCTCAACACAAACAAAACACTTGCTGCTCATTTTGACGAAATCCAAATTTTGCAGAAACTATTAAATAAAAGAATTTTGGAAGCCAGTCTAATTGATTTTTTGATTTAATTAGAAACAATTGACAAAAAAACTATGATATATTTCAAAATCCGTCCTTTCTTTCTTTCTGTGGGTTTAAGGAAATTAAACTCAATTTAAATGTTATATTTGTTTATTTTACGATAAACAAAAGTTCCAGAGATTTTTTCTTTTTCTTTAAAAAAAAAACAACTTTGCTTTTCTTGAGAAGAAAACTAAATAGCTTTGTCCAAAAACGAAGTCCAAGAAAACGTAGTCCAAGAAACAACGTAGTCGCAAAAAAAAGTAGTCCAAGGGAAAAAACCCCTATAAAATGAGGGGGACAAAAAAGAAATCATCAGTAAGCGACACTAACCATATAAAAGTCAATTATTTTGACTTAATAGGCAAAGAGAACAACATTATTAATATGGGAAAGACATTTTATAGGAATACCAAGAGAAGAGAGGGACATGACGCGAGGAAATAAGAAGGCGATATCAAGCGAGTATGAAATTAAAATATATTGAGTAGGGGAATAATGAAAATACAGGGTGGCACAAAAAAAGTAACACCCACTGAAACAAACAAAACAAACTGTTTCAAAAACAAACAAATGAGTATCCAATTAACTAACAATAAAGTACAAAAACAATTTATTTTTTATGTAAAAATATTTATGTTAGATACAATAAATCTTCAATAAAACAGCTAAAATAACTTAAATTAATTAAAAATTATTTACCTTCCAATGATGTATTATTTTAATATTTATTATATGGCATTGAAAAATAACAAAAAAAGATGGTGATTTTCCAGTCCTATCAACATTTTTTGTCGATAACGATTTTAAAACTGGATGTCTTACAAGGCTAAGGAAAATAGATAAAATAGTAAAGTAATATTGAATTATTGAAGGGAATGGACTTATCCAGTAGGAACGAATTTATTGGTTTTATATTAATGAATGAATAGCTTAAAGAACCCAGTTGCTTATGTTAATTTTCATTGTTCTTATAATATTCATTAATTAATAAAAATTCAATAAAAAGTAATTAATATATTTTGAAAGTGGCGCTAATTTTTGTCCAATAATTGACGTTTTACTTTCTACAGCATGGCCAAGATTCTAGATTTGTTCGTTTGTAGAAAAAACTTGACATACTTCTTTCCTTCTTTTAATCATAACAAATGAGAAAACGAGAGTTGCTAGTTTTATCGATATGACAACATAGCCAAATATAATCTGTTTCAATTGGGCCACGTCACAAGCCACTATAGCCCCGATATTCAAATTTGCAATGTGTTATGGTAGGCCAAAATTATAAAATAAAAATATTAAAACAAATCACTGGATGAGTCCATTGAATGCTGTATAGCACTATGGCTGGTATTTAGTTTTTGGGTGCATATTTTAGAGTCAAAAAAGCAAAAACTGTGAGGCAAAAATGATTTTATCCAAAATTACAGACCTAAAAGGACGGATATCTCGAAAACTATACAGGATATCGAAAAACTTGAAAGAACAAAACTTGTAGCAAATTTAATCAGCTTTCATTTTGTATCGAATGGTCATGTCATTAGGACGCATAGTTTATGAAAAACCGAAAAATGAGATCTTCAAACCCCCCTCCCTCCCAGCTTAAGTGCTCCGGACAGGGATTTTTGATACATTTACCTCCTAACTAGTTTAAACAAAGTTCCAAAGTCAAAAATTGTGTTCCCAAAATTTCCCTCTATACCTTTTTTTGAGCAATCGTTGCCTAGACTATATCACTAATTCTTCAATTGAAAAATTAAATGCCATTTTGTGACCAGTCAAATTTATCTGGTTATTTAAAAAAAGGTCCCATGTCGACCATGGATGAAGACCAACTGTTTATGAGATTAGAGTACAGACACAGTGAGATTTGATCGGACCGAGATCGGAGCGAGATTGAAAACTGAATGGCATCCCAGTGTGAATCGAGCCTAAATACTAAAAACCACATTACTACAATTAAAAATTTTTATATAATTTTCCATAAAAAAAATTTAGATAGCAGAACGAAAAATATAGCATTGACACATTGCCTCACTAAAGCTGGTTACATAGTGAATATTTGAACGCTTAATATTCCTTCTCACCCATTGCAATTTTCTCTAAGAAAAAAAAGTGCTTTAAAATACATAAGAATTTAATTTTATATTGTAAGTCAAATTGTACAGTTTATAGATTTTTTTTCTAATAAAAAAACCAATTCACGTCTCATACTTTTTCCGGCGATAGCCATAAATCTAATGGCATCCTGAGTGGTGGGCAAATAAAGATAATTGCTCATTCCAAATTCAACAGGTGGTGGAATTGTCGCGTGTTCCACGTCGGGGGTTCCATCGTGACGGGCCGTCAAGTGTCCTAATGAGCTGATTGCATATTAAAGACAGTTCGCGTGACATTCTCCCCAGTCGTTATCATTTATACCAAAACGCCACCATATTACAGTTTCTATCCTAATTAAAACGCCTAATAAACAATCAGAGATAATTTTACTTAGAGTTGTATTTATGTTTCATAATAAATATACTGAAATGTTACTTAACTATGCAAATGGAACATAACTTTCCTATTAGACTGTTTAATTACTTTCTCAGGTCTGGACGATCAGCGCTCATGTATATCACGCTTGCGACAATATTATTTCTATTATATATATATAATAATCTAAGCAACATCTAACGCTATCCAAACGCTTTGCAAACAATAACACGTACTTCAGATTAGGCAACCAAAATGTATGAGTGAGATTAACACCGAAAGCAATTTATAACTGATAATGCAAGTTTTGATGACTATTAAGTTTGAAATTATAAATTTTACAACATTTATAAACGAAATTTGAAGATTACTAATGTTACAAGTAAAACCGTATCTTTTTATATCGTGACATGACAATTCTTCCCCGCCACATTCTTCCCTAGACAATCCTTTTACAAGAAATCCTCTTCCAAACAAGACAATTTACCCAATTGCCAATGAATTTTTATAAAATACTTTTATTAAAAATCTAAGATCTGATATCGCTTTATGTGACGCCTTTTCTGTATATCACCAAGAAAAAGGACAACAAAAAATAATCCAGCAGAAGAACGAAACAAATTTTTACTTCCATAAAAAGAAATATCGGTATTGGCAAAAAAATCTTTCCAAGAATAAATGTGACTGGATTTTGGTAAATGCACGCCGGCAGGCAGGCCTATGTAAATTTTATTCCCCCGAGAGGAATTCGCATGTTAACAAGACTCGACCATACAAGAGATTCGAATATAGTTTCATTTTCGTATGCTCGCAGCTATGTCTCCTTGGATACCGTCTTTGTTTTCGGATGAGCCATCGATTTTGTATACATTATATTTGGCTTCACGTTTGAATAGAAGGTTTTCCTTTTGCGCGGAGGAGTATTAATATTCATTATTGTGTTATATTCAACAGGTTGATTTCTTTTCGTTTAGGAGGAATAGGATTTGATTACCGGTTATAACGTTTTGGGGATTATTATTTCTATTGAATAGTGTTCAAATTTCATTACTGAAATATATGGAGATATATGCATAACCTGGCTTCTAAGAACGCTATAGTTATTAATATATCAAGTAGTAATTTATATACGAGGTCGACAAATTTACAAACTAGAGGTCACAGGTCTTTGTAACAATGGTAAAGGAAGAAATAATAACCATCAGATTAAGTATATCGAGCTTACAAGATCTAGTTAAAAGCTGAAGAGCACCGAGTAGACCTTTTCTTTCTAATCAAACAATATTTGTATTCAGAGGTGGAAGTCTGTAAGGGTATCGAAGTTTTTCGTTAACGAATTTATTCTGTTGTCAGTTTCCGTCAGTGACGAATCATACGGAGTCTAACTCCCACAGATAAAGGTAGCGCGTTCGGTGTCTTCCTAATTTTAACATAATACTTATACTATTTTGATTTATTATAATGTTAATTGTTTTGGGTGCAAATAACTCTCATTTTTTCAACTCAAAACTGAATTATTTACGAGTCTCGCGAGAAATTAACATTTCCTCCGTATTTAGAAATTGACAGTCTGCAAACTCTGCTAAACATAAACTTCGGTAGTAACGGATTTTTGCTAAAGAATTTATTCGGTAGCTCCAATCCAACCGATCTTTTATCTAGCTAACCAATTCTAACTTTTATATCCAAATGTCCAAAGTACGTACCGGTGGATAATAAGTGTTTGAAAAGTATTTTAGTATTTTAGTATTTTAGAAAGTTAAGTTGAATACCGGGTGTCCCACAATTTTTTTTAACAGGGTATTAGTCCAAAACAGTTGAAGATAAATCAATGAAGTTTGGGTTACAGTATCAGCAGAGCCTTTACTATAATGCCATTCCATTAATAGTGTTAGCTCATTTTAAAGGTTTTTTTTATTCTGAATTCATTCATATAACACACTTAGTATATAAAGCCTAATTATGGGGCAATAATTTTTTTCGCCTATTTTTTAATTTAAATTTGACATTTCAATGTACGGGTGAACTTTACAGAAGGTTTGATGCTTGTGTTGAAGCACATTCTTCAAAATTAATTGTAGAATAATATCTTCTTTTATTATTATGTATTTAAATGTATTTATTAAAGTTTTTTTTCCACTACTAGTATTAGAAGATGTCATTATTTATGCTGTGTTCGAGTCGAGAAGTTAAATTTCTCTCCCACAAGTAGATAATTTTTGATTATCTACTAGTAGTAGATAATGAAAACAATTGAATACTAAACGTGATGTCAGAGATAGGCGATCTTAGGGAATCTTATAAATTAATTATACGCATCTGTCATTGCGTTTGTCAAAAGAGTTTGTTTTTAAATTATTATAAAAAATTCGACAGCAAATAAGCACTTTCTATTGAATTCCTATAATTCAAAGTGAATTTTAGACCTCATCAAATGAAATAGAGGTAAATAATTCTTTATCAAATATATTTTCGTTTGAAAAAGGTTATGAAATAAATATTTTGATATAGATTCGTGCTATTTATGCAATAATACCTATTCTAAAAGTAACCTAAAAATAAATGTAATAGTTTTTCAAATTTAAGTGTCAAATGAAACGAATTGTTCATGTCTTCATCGCTACTTGAAAGTTTTAAAATTCACAGTGCAATTAACATAATGAAATGTCTATTTAATTTATTGAAAATTCTCCTTCAATTGTTTTCAGAAACTGCTTCTTTTCTATTAAATTCTTTTCAAATATATACCCAAAAAAATAAAAAAAATATTGTAAAAATGATTAAATGTTCTAGTAGTGGAAAAAATAGTATACAAACCACGGTGGAGAAGATTTTTCTCAGCCTCGCAACTTATTATCCCTCGATGCTTCGCATCTCGGTATAATAATAATGCTCGGCTGAGAAAAATTACTTCTCTACCTTGGTGTATAATATACTATTATTTAATCTGTCATAATTGTTTGTATAATTATTAAAAAAAAAATAATGCCCCATAATTAGGCTTTACATACTAAGTGTAGTATATAAGTGAATTCAGAATAAAAAAAGCCTTTAAAATAAGCTATCACACGATTCCATGTTATATTTAAAAATTTCAAATGACATCACGTCATGACTACGCCGATGACGTCACTAACACTATTGAGGAATGGCATTATAGTAACGGCTGTGCTGGTACTGTAACCCAAATTTCACTGAATTAACTTCAGCTGTTTCGGAGTAATAGCCTGTTACAAAAATTGTGGAACAGCCGGTATACGTAAAATAATAATTATAAACAATCAGTAATTTTAAAAATATTTTTATATAATTAAGTATAATTTAATTCAATAGGCCATAGGTTTTTCTTAACAATGCATAAATCCGTACAAGATTAAGAACTACTTAGGTAAATTAAATAGCAAGCGGTTGTTTCAATTTAATATATAATATAAAATGTAAAAAAGTTGAAAGAGACTACAGAGAGGCTTAAAAACCCCATCGAGGTGTTCTTTACATTTGTTTTAACATGAAAAGACCTATTAAACACAGACAAGATTGGATAAACAATGGCGTCATCGATAACTATATGATTTATTATTGACCGTGTCTATAAACAAGTTTTACGTGTGTGTATCACTCCACAGATAAGCTGAAAGGCCCCAGGAACTGTAGTTTTATCACTAGACGGCAAGCTTAACGGCCCCTATACCAGGAGCAATTCGTTGATTAAAATCCATCCATTTTTCACTTTTTTTCATATTTTTAGTAGCTAGCTTAATGAATCCAATTTTTTCTCAACTTTTTACTTCTTTTTTGAGTAACTAGGTTAATTGACACCTTTTTATGTGCTTTGTGATTTATTTTTGCTCGTTTTTTAGTAACTAGCTTCTCAATTTTCTTAATAAATTATCCTTTTTTTCAAATTTCTTTATTAATTACCTCTTCAAAAATTACCTCTTCTTCCCGACAAACTGATACAGATGATATAGCGTCCTCATCAGCTTAATATCAATATCACTAAATGTTATCCCTTTTCTCTTCCTTAATTGTCTCATTTTTTCATTACCTTTTCTCCTATTTTTAATCAAAAATTACCCCTCCGCTCCTAATTCTTAATATTCTTCATTTTTCACACTTTTTCCCAACTCATTTTTTCACTTTTTTGAGTTAAAATTAACCCCGACTTTTTTTCATCACTTTTTACTTTTTTCAATGAAAAACTACCCCTACAATTTTTTTTCATTTATTCCCTTTTTTAACTCAAAAAATATCTCTTTCCTCAATTTTAATTTTTTCTAAAAATTACCCGCTTTTTTTTAAATCTTGTACTTTTTTGTAAATTTCTCACTTTTTAATTACTTTTTCCACTATTTTTATTCAAAAATTACCCCCTCCTAATTCTTAGGTTTTTTCACTTTTCACACTTAATCCCAACTCATTTTTTCACTTTTTTGATTTAAAATTAACCCTAACTTTTTTTCATCATTTTTCACTTTTTTCCATGAAAAACTACCACAACAAATTTCCTTCATTTTTTCCTTTTTTTAATTTAAAAAATATCTATTTTCTTCAATTTTTTTCTTTTTTCTAAAAATTACCCGCTTTTTTTCTAAATTTTGCACATTATTCATAAAAAATTACACCTTTTTCTTAAATTTTGCCACTTTTTCAAAAAATTACCCCCTTTTTTTAAACTTTACATTATTAAAAAAAATCGGTTGTGTCGCCCCAAAACTTTCCAAAAGAGTAGCCACGAATACTTTTTCAGATGTTTAATGGTAAACTTTCAAATTTTGACATTTTTTTATTTTTGACAAGTGACAGTTGGAGAAATAATTTTGACTGTTCTGAATAGAGTTTTCAAGGGCTTTCAAATGAGATATTGCAATGCAAATATTGCATCTGCCATTTTTTGATAGTTATACTTTCGTTGTCGTACAAAAACTAATGGGTTCTTCCGACGGGTAACCCAAACCCATATACCAAATTTCAGCTTAATCGGATTAAACATGTGGCCTCGATCGTGGAAGAATACACACAAACAGAGAGACAGACAGACAGACAGCCTTCCATCTGAAAATGGTCTTAATCATCTCAGGTGACCTTAAAATGAAAATTTTCATCTTTATCTCGAAAATTCTTTTTAACTCGTTCACAATACTTTCCCGTTTCGGAGGTGGGTCGGGAAAGTAAAAATACCTATTTTTCTAAATTTTGCACTTTTTTCAAAAAATTAACCCAATTTTTCTAAATTTTGCAAAAAATTATCCTATTTTTCCAAATGTTGCATTTAAAAAAAAAATAACCATTTTTTCCTAAATTTTGCATTTTTTTTTCGTTGCTTATTGTTTTTATATTTTTCTAGTAATTACCGTATGTTTGGCAAAATCTCATTTTGCTTTTTTTAAACATTTACAGTTAAACATTTATAACAATGAACATCAGCCGTCGTCGTCGTGCTGTAAGAAAATGTTTAAAAATATTTCTGACATTTTACTGAGAGAAGTGAGTGACCTTAGCCATTGAGGAAGAAAAAATGGAATAAAGAAAATATGGACGAGAGAGTGGATCAAAAGAAGGCATACCCATGGAGCGTCTCCTCTTCTTTTGAGAGAACTAACTACAGAGAACAGGCAAGAGTATAAATTGTGTTTAAGAATGAGTCCGGAAAATTTTGAGGCTCTACTTGAGTGGTTAATCCAAAAATTCAGAAATGTAACACGCAAATAAAAACAACGTGATATGATATCTGTCAGAATACATGCTCAACTACACACCAATACTGTTATCATTGGTAAAGTAGCGGTAGAGTACAATAGACATCGGTGGTCGGAGAGGGCGAGTGGGTGAGTTAATTTACCACCTTGCAATCTTACTCTACTCTACAAAGATCTAGTACTCTACTCGACCAATTACATTTTCATTGGTAGAGTTGGAAGGACAGTTAGTACTTACCCAGCTTACTCGACCACTAACTCTACTAATGAAAACGCCGCTATAGTAGTAAAAAGTACCAACTCGGGTATAAAGCAATAGCTGCTTAAACTTCTCTTGTAGTGCAGAGGAAAGGTTAATTTCTCGTTAACACTCATACGGTTTGGACTGAAATAATGGTTAATTGCCCGAATAATTAACATTGTAATATATCAAAATATTATAAATAGTATGTTTAAATTAAAAAAACTTATTAATTTTGTACCGAACGCGCTACCTTTATATCTGTGGGTATTACAGATTATACGTCACTGATGGAAATTGCCAAATTAATAACTAGTTAACGAAAAACTTCGGTATCCTTACTGACTTTGACCTCAGACTAGACGAATCCCTAGGAGAAATCCTAGAGCAACAGTTAGGAAAAAAACACCATATGAGGCAATAATCAATGCTTATGAGTAGAGCTGTCTGTTTAAAAGGAAAAAAACTGTGTGGATGGACCTTGATCAAACAGTTATCTGTCAAAGCTTGTATCCGAAGTACCAAGTCTCCTTAATAGGGCCAAGTACAATAGAGATTGGCAATGCTATACTTAAAAATTCACCACCTATAAGAATTAGAAAAACTAAAAGGAATAGCTTAAGAAAATTCTGTAAGTCGTGGAAAAAACAAGCAATGGCTTTAATAACGCTAAATGGGGGGTTGAGAGAAAGTGATGAGAAAAGAGCTAGACTCATACCTGAATCTCACTTTTCTTTCTCTAAGAAAATATATTAGAGCAATACAGCAGATCAACAAAGGAGTTACAAAAATGGCTAGAGAAGCATTGATCAGCGATAAATATCAGAAGTATGGATAAGGACCAAAGTCAAATTCATTAAAAAAATAGGAATATTATGGAGTCTAAATCTCTACGACCAATCAGCCTCACATCGTTTGAAGTAAAAACTATGAAAAACTATACTAGGACTGGAAAGAACGGAAAAAATGCATAGTCGCAATAGCAATAGGGTAGTCGAAGTAGGCGCTTCTAACTTCGTTATTATTATTGGGACAAACGCCATTTGATCAGAAATAAGATACAGACGTTGTGGATTGAAATAAAATGATTGTGAATATAAACCTCGGCGGAAATTATCATTCCTGTCTCTGGCAATAGATCACCTCGGCGCGAGCGCCTCAGTGATCTACATTTGACCTCGACAGTAATGATACATTTCCCGCATTGGTATTTAATCTACTATCACATGAACAGTTTTTACTTTCTCGCTATTAGTGCATTATACTTTCTCTCTTAGCTGTCAACTATCTGAATGATTAACGCCCAACTATCAATGACTAATCTGTTTAAGCAGTCTAGAGGGTAACATACCTCTTTTTTGTATCAACTCATTGGTTTCTTTTCGTTTTGAGAATTACTATGAACCGTCCTAGAATTAAGCTAATCAATGATTCAAAATTAATGTATTTGAAAAATTAGAATGTAGGGTGACCCTTCCAATACGAATCAATAAATTTGAATTTTAATATGACTAGGCTATTTATATAGAAAAACAAATTACCATTTTTCATAAAAATTAACTTAATAACTGAACAAGTAGTAAAAGAGAAACAAAAAATTGTGAACTAGGCAACAATAACAAAAGTTTTAAGAATGTTATTTATACTAAAATGTTATAAATTAAAAAATATTTAAAAGTTTCCTGGATTGTTGTACTTTAATTTAATTTTAGAAATAAAACAAAATAGTTTGACTAACATCCCAATATTTAGCGATTAATTTCTGATTATGAGTTTTGATCGTGTACAGTAAATAACGTGTATTTATTACGACTTTTATGACATTTAGAGAGTCAATGAAGAATTACAGCAAATTACTGCTGAAAAGGCCCAGTTTCGCATCATAAAATTTAAACATAGCCAATTAATCTTCGTTGTATATATTCATTTAGTTACGTTTAATGGACGACGTACGTAATTTTCGGTTTAACTGTTTTATGATGAAAATTTATAATGTTTGCAGTGTTTCAATAATTTTTCAAGCGTTAGCGTTTGCAAATATGGCGATTACTAAGTTTTTTTGGTCATATGTTAATTAAAGTTATTAAAATAAAAATTATAAAAGCAAATCTAAATATTCAATTTATTAACTATAAATTTTAATAATTGCTTTAAATAAACACTTTATTAAATATTATCTACATTTTAAATTAGATAATTAGATAAAAATTTTAATAAACGATTAAGAAATATTTATTTGGGGGCGTCTGCTCCAATTCACAAGTAAAACGATGCCGAATCTTCCATTACAAACTTTTGAAATTGTTAAGACAAAACGCCGAAAGTTTGAAACCGAAATTAATACAATTATAACATCATTGTGTAAACATAAGGTTTGCTTTGTCTTTATGAATAGAGCAAAGACGTACGGAGTTTGTTGTTTTTAGGGTCTCTTACGCATATTTTATGAAATATGTATGTGAAGCTGGTTTAATTAATTTCCCGAAATGGGTACGAAAATGTTTATTCATTTTCCAAATAAATTCTCAAAGCACGCCGTTTAATTTGATTAAAAGCATGCTGTTCTCCTCCAGGCATGATTTTCAACTAGTTAAAACAACAACGTAATAAAATATGTTTATGAGGTTAGTTGTAATGCGATATTGTTTATGAGATACGGTCAGTAAAATATACAGGATATCAAAATTATTCAAAGATAATATAAAAATAGATATAAAATTTTTAACGAAATTTATAGCGCCAACAATACCTCATATACTAAACAAATATGTATAATAAAATAACAATTTAACATACATATTGCGACATTAATTAAATTCAGCCTTTTCTATTCTTTCTAAATGCAATTTATTCAATTAGTTTTTTTAATTTAATATTGTAATATTTTTGTACTTTCCATCACGTTTTCTGGTGTTGATGGATAGGCAAGGCGAACCAGATAAGTAATGTCAGCTTCAAACCCCTATGGAAGTAGATAGGTTACTACTACTATAGCCCACTTTTTCAAGATGGCGGTAGAGGGAGGGGTGGCTGATGGCGGGAAGCAGGAGCAATAAGAGAACGAGCGCACGTCTTATGAGAAATAACATGGGGTCCATTCTGGCAAAATTTGTCCACACCAAGGTCAACACTGTTTGATTTTCACTTGCGTTTGTCCATACCTCAGTTCTAAATGTTTGCAAAATATCTGTAGCATCTCTTCTTAATTCAAGAATTAATGCTATTGCTGTAACATAGTGGAAAAACACCCAGTAAAATATAATGTAAATGTATCAGGTTATCCATGTCTCAAATGTGGTCAACCAATGAGTAATGAAACACACAAAGTCCAATACCACAATAATATATTTGTTGAAAAAGTTGGTTTAGTGAAATTGGCAACAAGTTTGGGCTTTCGCCATCATCAGTCCATATACATCATGGGGTAAACGGTGGGTATATTTTAAGTTAAACGATTAAAAATTATTAGCAATAGTTGCTAAACATTTTTTGTACACCACTCTCGAGCTACGTTGAATTCTCTACTGGCATTTTCATTACCGAATGCCTCTTTTGGCGTTTTTGGGTCAGGTTTCTCCTGATCCCTTTTACAATTTATAAGTTTCTGTCCTATCAGACATCATTTACGAAACACCCTTGGTTTCCTCAGAATGTCTGGTTTCATTTCAATTTTAATTTTGAATTTTAACAATTTCGTTTATCAGTACCATGTATAGTCTTAAAATTTACGTTGCTAATAATTTTTAATCCTTTAACTTAAATTATACCCACCGTTTACCCCTGATGTATATGGCCTGATGATGGCGGAAGCTGAAACTAGTTGCCAATTTCACTAAACCAACTTTTTCAACAAATATATTATTGTGGTACTGGACTTTGTGTTTTCATTACTCAAAATATATTATGTAAATGTGACTATTTTATGGGTGGGCAAATATAATCGACTCGTAAAAATAAAGCAACGAAATCTGTTAAGTTAGGAACCATATGTAAGATATATATTTTAAGTTCCATTGACGATACAAGATGGTTCCCGGTGGGGTTGTCAGTTTTTTGGCGATTTTTCTGGTAAAGACCTGTTTAAATATCTGTTTAAATATCTTTGCGTTTCTGTCGGACAGGCAAGGAATCAATAGTTTTTATATTTTCGTCTTCATTTTGATAATAATTCTGTGTTTTATTGGTATTCATTCTTGTGTTCATTTTGTTTTCATCTTTGTAAATATTTAACCCTCGCAAATAAATTAGAAAAACTATAGTTTTATTCAATAATAATAATAATAATGATTAATTAACTTTACAATTAATAATCAGTGAGAAGGTGTGATGTTTTCACTATCAACGTAGAAGGTCCATAAAACTTTACAGACTTCAGTCAGGATGTGATAGAACTTCAATCCCTGTCGATAACATCGACTTTTCTAATTAATTATGCCACTAATTATCATTTTATTGTAATTCACGCATCTAGGTTTTCGCTCGGTCTAACAAAATATTGGTATTTATCTAGAAAGAAAACAGACCATCAGTACACATGAGGTGAGATATGTACACATTTGGTATACCTTTTGTTACATTTCGAATTGGGAATTTGGAACCTTTAGTTTTTAAAAATGTTGAAGAATATCGTCACCACTAACCAAAACTATACATTTTTATCACTCTACGTACGTTTCGCTAACTATATTAGCATCATCAGGAGTTGATTATAAACTAAAGTAGTTAGCGAAATGTACGTAGAGTAGTAAAAAAGTGGTTAGTGTTGACGATATTCTTCAATTTTGTGACATTGTCTTTTCTTCTGCAGACCATTCGTTTACCTTTGCTGCTGTCTCGAATTGGAGCTGATAATTAGTCCAAATTAAATCGCGCACAGCATTGGAGTAGAATTAACTTAAAATTATGGAAAAAGTAACGTTTCTTCAAATATATGGTCGGTCGGTCGAAATATGGAGTTAATCGCGTACTTGTTTCGCATATTCAGCCGACCTTATGGCATATCACAGCCGGAGACGATGTATTTAGTTGCTGTGGCCATCCCAATTAGAGTAATAGTGGTACTCCCATGTTCCAGTGGCAGTCAATCGACCTTTAGAGACAGGCCAAGCTAAAGGGAGCGAAGCCAATTCCTATTGCGGAATACGTGCATGTATCGTCCAATAAAGAACCGTGTTGCACACCTTTTCTTCTGCACCATCGTCGGATCTTGGTATAAATAAAAGGTATTATTTATTAGAATCTTATTTTTGTTTTTACTTTATCCACGAAGCTAATACCCAGGTACTCAAACTGGTGTCCAGGCAAACGAATTATATTCTGAATCCTTGGTGCACGCATTCAACTTTGTTATTTTTTTTAATTTATTTTATTAAAAGAAGTTTTGACTATCTGAATCCAATTTATTTTATTAAAAGAAATCTAAATCTAGCCTCTGTATTTAAGAAAGAGAAAATATGACTTCCATTTATTTCGTAAAAAAATATATAACAGGATTCGAACCTGAAACTTTTACATATAACGTCTACACGCCACCACTGGACCACACCGTTCACAGTGATAAATAATTAAACATTCAAGTTAAAGTACAATAAAAGCCGATTAGGGCGAAACGAATAATGCGCAAGCGTGCACCAAGGATTTAGAATATAGTTCGTTTCTCCACACGCCAGTGGTGCTCATCCCCAGTAGGGCAAGTAAAGACCGCCCTTTTAGCGGTTAAGGGTCTTGTCCATGCCATACGACCCCTGAAGTATATTTCTCTCCACTGACGCTGCCCGTGCAAGTGGACTTCATACTATAAACGGAAGGTGGCGCCCGAGGCAATCCGAAACCTGGACTGAGGCGCCAAAAATCCGCTTGACGACGCAAAGAGCGTTATAACTTTCATTTTCCCTTCTTATGACGACTTCTCCATATTTTTCAGATAACTTCTTTTTTTCTTATATCTTTTAACTTCTTATCCATCTTTTTCTTTTTTCATGATTTATAGACTTGCCTTTAGATAACTTACATACTACTTACTTTCTTCTTTCTTTGAATTTGTTTCCCAATTTTTCTTTTTTCCTGATCTTTTAACTTCTTTTGAGATAGCTTTCATTCTTCTTTCTTGTGACGTCTTCTCCATATATTTAAGATAACTTCTTTCTTTCTTATCTCTTATAACTTCTCCATTTTTCCCTTTTTTTCTTGATCTTTGAACTTTTTTGAGATGACTCTTAATTCTCCGTTCTCGTGACGTCTTCTCCAAATTTTTTAAATAACTCCTTTCTTTCTTCTCTCTTGTAACATCTCCATTTTTCCTTTTTTTCCTGATCTTTTACCTTCTTTTGAGATGACCTTTGTTCCTTTTTCTTGTGACATCTTATCCATATTTTTGAGATAACTACATTCTTCTCTCTTATGACTTCTTCATTTACTTTAAATTTCAAGACAAAAACGGAAATATCTATTTCCGGATCCCCTGAGACGATTAAGACCATTTCCAGGTGGAAGTCTGTCTGTCTGTCTGTCTGTCTGTCTCCGTGTATTCTTCCACGATAGAGGCCACACGTTTAGTTCGATTGAGCTGAAATTTGGTATGTGGGTTTGGGTTACCCGTCGGAACTACCCATTAGATTTTGTACGACATATGTCAAACGAAAGTGTCACTATCAAAAAATAACAGATGCAATATCTCATGGAATTTGACATGCAGTATGTCACTTGAAAGTTCTTGAACAAGTATATTCAGAACAGTCAAAATTATTTCTCCGTCACCTTTCAAAAATAAAAAATGTCAAAATTTGAAACTTTAGCATTAAATATCTTAAAAAGTATTAATCCGATTCAGATGAAATTTGGTATATGGGTTGGGGTTACCGGTCGAAAGAAAAATGTCAAAATTTGAAACTTAACAATAAATATCTGAAAAAGTATTCGTGGATACTCGTCGGGAAAGTTTTGAGGCGACACAACCGATTTTTTTCTGATTTTGTTGACTTTTCTTAAGATCACTTTCCATTCAATATATATTTTAATATTATTTCATACTTTATTTCTTCGCATTAATGTAATGGAGTTTTCTCAAACACAATAATATCTAAGTCATGGACGCGTTATTATTGATTTTTTCTTGCATCCTTTTGAGCATTGAATCTATTAAATTTACAGTAAGATTTTGAATTTCTGCCAGGCTTTCCCATATTTCCCCAATAAATGATTTTTATTCAAGATAGTAACATTTTGGTTCTGCATTTTCATTCTTCCCTAAATGGTTTCTATTGGTTTTATAACGTGACTTTAAGTAGGCCAAGGCAGAACTTCGACATTATTTAAAAAAAATAATTTCTGACACAATTGGCGGTATACAATGAGCAATTAACTTGCTGGAAAATGATATTGTCATTAAGGAAACACTGTCTAACTAAAGGCAATATTACATCATCAAAAATTACTATATATTTTCTGGAAGCCTCCCATCGATGTTCTAGTAGATCCCGCATTCTCAGCTTGATATCCACACCCAAACGTTTCGATCCTTAAAAATTCTGTTTCCACTACTGATAACCTCATTCTGGCATAAAGCATAAATAGGTGATACCTCTTTTCCCTAGAAATATCTGGATTTCTCAATTTACATTTATTATCATACAATAATAATAATTAATTAAGATGAACAACAATTTCTACAGAATTTGCTATTATTCGCATTTAGATGAGTTACCTACAGGAATAGTAAATATTTAAATTCGCATGTACATAAATATAAGCTTGAATGATGAAAAACCTTTCAAATTATCAAAAAATATGAAGACTAACGGTCGGACCGTTGATCACCATCATAAATCCGCAAAAGCAGAATCCATGAAGACGCAAATAAAGATTAATGCGAGTAGAATTTGCAGGGCAGCTTTAATTGGACGTAGATTTTGCTCCAATCCCGTATATATATTTGGAGATTGCATCGTTAGATACTGACCAACGTAGGTAGGAGTAATTATACCGGTAGCAATTAGAGGAACACACCATATAATATTCTAATGTGAAATTTGGTTTTTGATACATAATTTATCTTTTTATATAGACTGAATGGTTTTATATTGTCCGTGTAGTATTTATTATTATTAAAAATAAAATGCTGATTGTTTATTTTAATTAATAGGGATAAACATGAATTTTTTGATCAAAATCGCTTCAGTAAGAATAGATTGCCCTTAACAATATTATGTATATCTAGGGCGGCTGTGACAAATGCATTAAGCGACCGTTAGGATCGAGGACTATGACCTTTTTTTGTCCTCTCAAAATTACCTACACACTATTGGGTTAGTAAGAAAATTAACATTTAATTTACCAATGAAGAAAATCTCTCAGTTTTATTCAATTCAATTATTAATTTCAATGATAATTTTTTTCACCTGTCAAATTCACAATTTGAACCAAAAATAATTCAAAATTCTGAACAATCATTGAGCAGTATTTCAATAAAAACGTCTCCTCGATAAAAATGCATGGTCCCTGATAAAAAGTTGTTTACATAGAACTGTCATTTATACTCTAAACTTTCTATGCAAATTTTCTAAACAAAGAAACCAATAATTTCCCACACTCATTGATTTTCATATGTAAGTTTTGATTTCTTTAAAAATTTGTCGCTACCCGTTGTATTAAAATAACCATTTTGAACTATGCAACACTTAATACATTAAAGTAGGCGGTGAGCTTGTAAATTTAAATTTTCAAGTTTCGATTTTTAGAATTTAAAAATGGAATTAGCAGTTAACAATAGATTTGGTGAGAACAAATCATCATGATATTGAAAATGTATTAAATAAATCCTTACTTCAGAACACAAAAAAGTCAATTTGGAGTCAGTTTAAGCAGTTCTGTAAAATTAGAAACTACAAGTTAGACAATGCTACAACCATTCAGGATATTTCTAAAATTTTTGAAAAATGGAGAGCCAATACGAGAAAAAGCAATGGGGAAGATTATAAAGAATACTTAGTAAAAACAAATTGTAATATAACCGGTAAAATTATGCAAGAAAAATATTATTCGGAATTCAATATAAAGTTCAATCCTTTTAGCGATATTGAATTAACAAAATCTAGAAATGTAAGAAATGCAAAAAAGGAAAGAATTATAAAATTACCCAAAAAAAAGAAGACAAAGCGCGGTAGCCCTAGATGAAGAAGAAAATAAAACTATAATAGATTCAAGCGATGAAATTACACCGCTAGACTTAGAAATGAAATTTTTTCATATTGTGTCATACGAGATAGCATGGCGTAAAGGAGAAGAGGTTAGTTGTCTTCTTACTATTTCCAAAAAGAATTTAATGTCAAGGTAATAATAATATTTTTTTCAAATACCACTCGTTTTTATTCGATACATTTTTATTTTAAAAACTTTTTTATTTAAACAGAAGAGATTGTCCATTATCTCAAATGTGGTCTGCTAATGAAGTAATGTACCACAATAAATTTTAATATAAAAAATGTTGGCGACTAGTTTCGGCGACAAGCCATCATCAAGCCTAGAATACATCGAATCTTACAATAGGAAAACTTTAAATTAAATTTAACACTTACCAGAAAAATATTGAAAATACTGATGTTACTTATTGAAAAAACCGAATTAAAATAAAATCACTCGTCCTGTGGACTCGTATTTTCATGTTTTTTCTCAATAAAAAAGTTTTTGTGGAAAGTAAAATATTTGAGGACTCGTGGTATTACCTTTGAAAATATCAGATTTTTATCGTTTTAGTATAAAAAAATAATTTAAATTTTCTTCTTGGAAGGAACGGAGCTGATCTGGTGACAGGATGTTTTTCTGTTTTATTGCTTTTAGAATATTCACGCCCACTTCACTGTCCGGTGGACGGTTAATTCAAAACTATTTTTCATTGTTGTAAGTTAAACCATTCATTCTGTTGACTTCTCAGTTGAACTGCTTATGGTCACTGGCCTTGGTGTAAACAACGTTACTTATTTATTTATTTATTTATTTGAATTGTGTATTTTATCAGGGTACCTATACAATTATTTAATTTAGTTGCCGGGACTCAAAATAAATTTCACTACATCCTTTGAGTACAAATTAGACCATCTTGCAATGTACAAAATTGTTTATTGAAATAAAATTACAAACTATTTTATAAAACTGAAAAATTTGAATTACCAACATTACAGTTTAACTATATCATAGTTATAAAAAAACCACTAACTTTAACAATCCAAATTTATTATTAAAATAGACCAAGAAACAATAATACTTAAAAGATTATGGATAATATAACTGTTTCCAATAAACTAAACTTTATGGTAATAATCTAACAGGCAAGATAAAACAAATGTAAAAAATGAGAGTTTAAAATTTTTTTATTTGTGTACTTCTAAAGTCATTTAAAATGTTTATCTTTAAGTCATAAATCGGATTTTATTTTAGTGTAATCGAGAGTAACCGTGTTTTAGAAAAGAAAACAATGTTGACAGAAATGTTAGTTATGTGCATGTAGCGCATCACATTAAGGCGATGATGACGGTGAACGGGACGATTTCAGCGCGCCACGTTCCGGCTGTCATGAAAACGCTCTAAATATGAAAATTCCCAAAAGTATATGACCGAAACAGCTGACATATGTTAAGGTTAAAATTAAAACTGGAGCATTCGGTTTATCCAGCTGTGCACAGTGTTTGCATATTAATTTATTATTCTTCATGGCTTGCTCGGATGTGCCGGGTTTACCAAGAATTATTTAGGATACGTTGCTACGAAAATGTTGTAAAATTTAAGCAGTCCAAAACAAACAAAAAAATTATTTGAGTTCTTTCGTTTGCATTGGTAATTTTTCTTGCCACAATATTTTAAATATAAATGTTTTGATAAAAACTAAACGTAATGCGGAATTGTAGTCACTGCTAACGGCTCGATCTCATTTGCATTCCATTTGAATGTTACGTGCATTTACATGGACCAAGTACCTACCTTCTGGTAATTCAATCATGTGAAATGCACAGATCCTCCGACTTTATCTAGTCTAGTGTAAATTTTCACAGAATTCAGGAACTACGAAACATTAGATTGTTACATCACATTGCACAATTAATTGAAAATTCTCGTAACGTTATCGTTTACTCAGAAATTTCACTTATAAAACGACAAAAGGGAAATAGAAAACATTAAAAACTATTTTAAAAAATATACGTTTAAGAATAATGAAAAGTTACTATGTAATTAAATAAGTTTCCATTAAGATTGGGGTATACTTAATATATTTCTACTTGGTTTTATCCAAGCCTGAGAAACGAGTCAAAGTTGACGTGACAAGACTTGAAGGACCACGCAATTTTTGATTACTGCGAAACTTTTATTTTAAATGAAGATTCAACTGATTTCAATTCTGAAAAGATTTTACATGCTCATTTATTCATAATAAATCATTTATTATTATGTTTATAAAAAACCTGATCACAATTACATTACCAGACAAAGCTACCGGGAAATGATACTTGGTTTACCGGCACTATGTTTAATAATAATTTCAACAAAGTAAATTATTAATAGGAATAACTTTTGCCTAATTGTTTTTCATTTTTTATAAGATCACAATTGTCTTTAAGAGAAAAACAGTTGAACATCTGGCGATATATTAACTTAATTTGATTGGCTAAAAAAAGTGGAGTGACCTATTTTAGTGAACGTCTGTAGGTTACGATTCGTAATATGCACAATTTTCAATATAATATTTGTTGCAGTGTACAAGAGGGATAATTGTGTTAACATCGAAATATTGTCTAATTGTTGGCTCGATCTTTCTAGAAATTTTAGAATGACTTATCAGTAAACTAATTTATTGCTTGTTTTCAAATTAATTAATTTTATCATCTCGTATCTTTATATTTAATTTAATGTTATAGAATTATAAATAACCAAAAGTCCGTCGCCCCCCATTAACTTCGTTATTTTACATATTACAAAAAAATGTTAAATACAAAAGTTGTAGGGTTTTATTCGAACTCTTTAATGGCTCAAGTTTTAATCATACAGCTACTTAGTAGTTTTTTTAATACTACATTGCATTTTTGGATTATACGTCAAATTGTAAGCAAATTTCATGTAGCATGCCATATACCTAAATTCAACTAATTAAAAGAAAAATGTTAATCAAAACTAATTTTATTTCCGATTCTTTACGATAACGAAATAGACTGTGTACGCTAGCCGCGTCCATTATATCCATGACAACCAGAAAACAACTCTTATCTGTTTTCGCTAAATGTCAAATAATCATTAATATTTTGTGGGTTTTTGATTACTTTTTATAATTTCCCTCGTTGATTAATATAGCTCGTTCAGTAGAAAAACAAAATTGAAGCCGTTATCATATTTGATGAAGCTAATCGAAATTACCACGCTGCTATTCGCATTGTCAATGAGTAGTTTCCGGAACGTCCAACGTGACAAAAACATCTGCATGCAATTGGTGACAAATTGTAACCAAACAGGAACGGTAAAAGATGCACCAAGATCTGAAAGGCCGAAAATAATTACGGAAGATGTTCAAATTCAAGTACCAGCTGAAATGGTAAATAACCCGCAAGAATCAACTAAGCAAGTGTCTGGGATTTGTAATATTTTTAAAATAGCAGTAAAGAGAATTTTAAAAACAAATAAATTCGATTCTTAGAAAATAAAAATTTTGCATGAATTGACTGAAGATCTTCGAATTGAATTTTGCGAGGCCATGGCAGAAAGAATTGTTTATATTTGCAAAACATTTGTTTTAATAATGAAAACTCTTTTTACCTAAATGGAAGTGTAAATACTCAGAATTGTATATATTGGAGTGATGAGAAACCCCGTGAATTCTACGATGGCCATACTCAATTTCCCCAAAAATATTAATGTTTGGGTTGGTATTTTAGGTTACGTATCCGGGTAGGTGGATTGAACATCGAGGTTCAACAAAGTGACCAGCTCGCTCACCGAACTTTAGACCCCTGATTATTTTCTTTTTTGGTTATTTGAAATCAGTAGTTTTTAAGACGGTTTGTGTGTCATTAGATGAACTGGGTCGTCGAATTATTGAAGTGTATTCAGAAATAACACCTCATATCTTATATAATGTTATGGAAGAGTTTAAAAACAGACTATTTATGTCAAGAAATGCAGGGTAATAAATATGTGGAACATCTTAGAAAACAACCATTTTTAGTTAAAATACCTCTTCAGTGTATAATGATTCGTTATCTAAATTTTTGTATGTCATTTGCTGATAAAATGTTTCAGTTAATCAAAAACAAATAGAGTATTTTGAAACCATACATTCCTACCATTACCATACATGTTTCATCCTTATAGTTTTAAAAACTTACTTTATTTGTTTTTGATTTTATTGCGAGGTGCCCGCTCCCCCCTAGGCATTATGATGGTTGATGGGTTCCTCCATCTGCCGCAATCCAAGTTGTACTTGGATAGATGCATTTACAGAATTGTATTCTGTTAAATAGCTTGCCCGGTTGGTACCCATCAACCATACGATAGATATCGTGACTATCTATCATGTTGTTTCAGTTACATTTGCTTCGGTTTCATTTGTACTACTTTTCCTTAAGATTCAACAATTTAAAAAATTGTAAAGAGGCATGACGAGGTAAGTACCATATTCATGGTGCCCATCAGCAGTTAGCAACATTAGATGGCTTCCAAAAAGTTAGGATAATAAAGTGAAAGCTATTCTGTTTTATTTGTTATTGGTTATTTTACCAAACTGGCGCAAAATTAGTCAAAATAATAATTTACAATTGTTCATAATACCAAAACTATTAAACTTTTGTGATATAACATCATGCATCAAACTTGTTTAAAATTGAAGGTAGAATCCAAAAATGCAATGATATGCATTTAAAAAAATAAACTACTAAGTCACTCCAGTTTTTTGAGACAATCTGCATAAATAAAACATAAGCCATTGCAGAGATCCAATGAAACCCTACTTTTGTATTTAACATTTTTTTGTAATATATTGTAATGTAATGTAGGTACACCCTATATTAAAAAAAAAGAAGATATGAGAATTAGTAATCGTTATAGTTTGTGTTGGTGTTACATTAGGCTTGTTCCCGAAGCGAGTTCCTAACTTGTTATGAACATACTGAGTTGCGCAGTTATAAAATACTGGATCAGGAGTCTGCGCAGTACAAAATAATGGAAGAGCTATTTTATACTGCGCAACTCAGTATGTTCATAAGAAGTTAGGAACTCGCTTCGGGAACAAACCTATTCATTGGTTGAATTGTTATAGTTGTAATAGATATAGTAACTACTGAATACAATAATTTATATGGAAATAGCAAAATTAACAGTTTAAATATGGAATGATGTAAGGAAGAAGGGTTTTAATAATATTGGATACATTATAAATTAATAAAGAGAGGCTTAAAGCGTTTGGTTTGGAAATGTCAAAGTGATGGAAAAGAGGACATTCCTTGTTATGTAGATGTGTCTTTCTGGTAAGTGGGTTTAGATATTTTATAAAATGGTATAAATTAATTAAGTAGGCAAAATTAAAAAAAAAATGAATACAAGGGGAATCAATAAAAAAAATTTGAAATATATAGGAAGGTTTTTGTCAGATTAAAAAAAAACTTGTCAATAAAAAAAATGTTTAAAACGAAAAACTTAAAAAAAAAACTTTATATACAAGAAGGATTAAAAGAAAGAATTTTGTAAGAAGCAGTAACAGGATTATTGAAAGACGTTAAAAGAAATATTAAAGAATTTGAATAAAAAAAAATTAAATCATAAGAACAGCATACAAAAACCGAAGAGGAGATAGACGCAGAGTAATTTTCAAGAAGAAAATAGAAAAGCAGTAGCAGTAGAATGAACTTCGAGCAGAAGCAGTAGAAAGAGTTTCGAACAGTAGCAGTAGAAAAGAGTTTTGACCAAAGGATTTTTAATTAATAAATTTAAATTTATATTGTAATTAATCCAAATTTTTGAATATTTAGTTTTGAATAGAACCCAGCCCAAGTGAGAGCAGTCTACATGAAAAGAAAGTTTCTGGAACTCATTGGTTTCCAAAACAATATAAAATAATGAAGTTAAGGGGGCCGATGGACTTTTGGCTCTCACTGTATGTTTGAGTCTGGTGCTAGTATTCACATGTCATTTCGCAGAGATTGGTTTAAAAGTTCACAACCAATCAATAAAGATATTTCTGTCCGTACTGCAACTAATTAAAATCTTAAATATTGTAGGTGATATTGAAGCTAAGGCATATGTTAATCGTAAATGGTAAAATAAAGTTATTAAAGATGTTTTATATTTTGCACATATAAAGCGAAATCTTTTATCAGTTGGACTTATAACTGACAAAGGTTATACCATGGTAGCTCATAAAGATCGATAAGAATTTTTTGATGCCAAGGGAGAGATATCTGGTATTGGAATTCGAAATGGAAATACGTTTAAAATGTTATTAAAAATTGATACTATTGAATTATACATCTATCAATAGCCTGAAATTGTGGCATGAATGATTAGGTCACATTAACAGAGAATACGTAAAGAAGACAGTGAAAGGAGCTTATCTAGAAGACGATTCTGATTTGTTTTGTAACGCTTGTTAATTTAGAAAGCAGAATTGAAGAAGTTTTATTCAAAACCAAAAACATAAGATTAGAAAATAAAGGTAAACTTATTCATCATGATATTTGTAGCCCTTTTAACATTGGATCTCCCAGTGGTTCCAAATATTTCTTGGTGTTCAAAAATCATACTTGGTTACAGAAAGACATACTTTATGCGTCACAAGAAGAAACTGTGATAAGAAGATAAACTGGTAATATGATAAAAGTATTAAAATGTGACAACGGAAAAGAATTTTTAAATGAAAAAATGCAGTTATTTTGTAGGCAGAGAGGAATAATTTGTGAAACATCATCAGATCCATATGCACACGAACAAAATGGGACAGCAGAACAAAAATCAAAAGATACAGGACTGCTAGTAGCAGCTGTGACACCTTGTAAAAACTGCTTTATTTGTTACAAAATGTATACAAACAACCAAATCCCCTACGAATTTCATATTACAATTCATGCATAATACAGAGATAAATAAAATTGGATCACGTGTCTCCCTCATAAAATAATATATGTTTGATCGTCCTTGATTACATCATGGCTCTGAAACAAAGCATTCGATAGACAGTTTAATCGAAAATATAAAAACGTCATGTAACGACATCGGGTAGCCGTTTGAAGAAGCGCTCGTAAAAGCAGTTTTACTGCTTTCTGGTATAAAATACACTCTTATTACGATTCAGACATCGCGGTGGATGTCGTAAAACGTTCTATTTTTTTTTTGTTTGACCAATTATGGTATACAAGATTTCTTTCATTTCGAGCTTTTTCGTTAAACAAGGTCAAAAGAATTTAAAAGCTTTATTACATCATGCGAAAGATTTAACGTATAAAATATATACTGGGTAACTTTAAATGTTTAGGAAAATCTGGAACAGCGTCCATTTTGGATACTGACATGTTATTGGGAAGTAAACTGTATCCATACAATTTAATTTTATAGAAAGTAGGATAACATTAAATATCGTTAGAGTTAACAAGCGAACGTAAAATTAAATAATTTTTTTCTTATACATAAATTTCCCAACTGTAAACTTTAAACATTAAAATAAAAAAAACTGTATACTGTTTAGTTAACTTTCTACTTTTTAAAAGACGAAAGATAAAATCTGGCGTATATTGGAATTTGACTAAACACAAGAGTTATAAACTCTAATACAGCAGGGAGTTGACGTCAGTTAATAACTGCCAGAAACAGTCACTGGAGCGCAGCCGAGGAAACTATTTATTTTTATCTTCCAGTGATAAGTTTAGGAAAGAAACGGCATAAAACTTTCATAAATCTGAATGTCTAGTGTGGTCTCTTTAAATTTTAATATCCAGCTTTGAAAAACGGCACTTTTAATCTGTCATAGGACCGTGGCGCACCCAAGAAACTTTAATAATATAGAGCGAAGAATATAGGATTTTTATATAAAGTTTTATGGTTCTTTCAATAATATCATTCTTTTTTATTCTCGAGAGATATATATGGGCAACATTTGGTCTCAAGAGAAATGATTTGAATGCGATTTACATTACGAGAATAAAAGTTTTTGTTTCAAAAAGTTAAAATAGAAGTTTGGATGTTTTAGTAATAAAATAATGGTAGAAAGAGGATCTGACCGGTATTTAAAAAAAATCTAAACAATCATAAAAATAAATACCCAATACCTATTAAGCCAACTGTAGGTATAATTCAGGCTCAGTTTTAAACTTGTCCGAGTTAACTGTATAATAGAAATAATATAGTTATGACATTTTTTACCTTTCTTTACGCACTCGCTTGATTTAATTTCTAATCTTAATTTAAAAAATGAAACTATCATAAATATACTAATATAGTTAAGGATTCTTAACAATCACTATCAAGGAATTTAAACAATTATCATAGATTGTCAAGGAATTAAAAGAATTGCCAAGAATTCTTGACAGTCCTTGTCAAGGATTGTTATGGATAATCAAGGATTGTAAAGGATTGTCAAGAATTTTTGACAAGCTTTGTCAGAGATTCTAAAGAATTATTCAGGATTGCTAATAATTAAAGAATTGCTTGGGATTTAGTTTAGTTCTTGACAAAGATTGAAAATTAAAATTAAGGAATGTCCAAATAGTCCAGGAATTTTAAATGACTATAAAATTTTTTTAAGGATTGCAAAGGATTGCCAAGGAACTTTGACAATCCTTATAAAAAATTATCAAGGATTGTCAAAGTTTATCAATGATTGTGAAGGATTGAAAAGGATTGTCATTAATTTTTGACAAGATTTCTTAAGGATTCTAAAGAGTTATTCAGGATTGTTAATAATTATCAAGAATTGTCAGAAATTTTGTTTAGCACTTCTCAAAGATTATCAAACTAGTCAAAGATTTTAAAGGACTTTCAAGGATTCCTAACTATCACTATCAAAGATTTTAAACATTATCATATATTGTTAAGGATTGCAAGGATTCTTGACAGCTCTTGTCAAGGATTGTCAAGAGTCCTCGTCAAGGATTGTGAAGGATGGGCAAGAATTTTTGACAAGCTTTGTCAGAGATGCTAAAGAATTATTCAGGATTGTTAATAATCACAAAGAATTGATAGGAATTTAGTTTAGTCCTTGACAAAGATTGGGAATTCAAATTATGGAATGACAAAATAGTCAAGGAATTTTAAATGATTATTAAAGATTTTTAAGGACTGCCAAGTATGCTTGACAATCCTTATAAAAAATTATCAAGGATTGTCAAAGATTATCAAGGATTGTGAAGGATTGAAAAGGATTGTCTATAATTTTTGACAATATTTGTTAAGGATTATAAAGAGTTATTCAGGATTGTTAATAATTATCAAGAATTGGCAGAAATTTTGTTTAGTCCTTGTCAAAGCTAATGAAACTATTCAAATATTTTAAAGGATTTTCAAGAGAATTTATAACAGTTATTATCAAGGATTTTAAACGATTATCATATATTGTCCAAAGATTGCAATGACTTGCCAATAATACTTGCCAGTCCTTGTCAAGGATATCATGGATAATCAAGGATTGTAAAGGATTGTCAAGTATTTTTAATAAGCTTTGTCGGAGATTCTAAAGAATTATTGAGGATTGTTAATAACTACAAATAATTGCTAGCTAGGAATTCAGTTAAGTCCTTGACAAAGACTGACAATTCAAATTAAGGAATGTCAAAATAGTCAAGGAATTTTAAATGATTATTAAGAATTGCCAAATATCCTTGACAATCCTTATCAAAAATTATCAAGGATTGTCAAAGATTATCAAGGAATGTAGAGGATTGAAATGGATTGTTAATAATTTTTGACAACATTTGTTAAGGATTCTAAAGACTTATTCAGGATTGTTAATAATTATCAGGAATTGTCAGAAATTTTGTTTAGTCCTTGTCAAAGATTATCAAACTAGTCAAAGATTTTAAAGTATTTTCAAGAATTTATATTGCAAAGGATTCTTGACAGTCCTTGTCAAAAATTTTCAAGGATTGGCAGAATCTTTAAAGTTAATGGACGTTCTATCTATTGACAGTATATTTAATATTAAATAATATACTTTTTTAACAGTGTAGTTAGAATCAAAAGCTAGATATTCATAATTGAAATCTACGGCCGTAGACTATAACAATCGCACGTAGAAGTTAAACACAAAATATATTGGTTTCCACTAGATTGAAATTCCACATGAAACATTTTGTACTTGTTTCAATTTTCATCCCGTTTTCCGATTTGATTATCTGACCGCATCGAACGTTTCTGACAAATTGATATACTTCAGTAGCGGTTTTATGTGTTGTTGGCACCGGCTTTATCTTTATGCAGATCGGGTCCCGCATGCCATTATGGAATAACTGAGTGCGGGGTCTGTATTTATGCAGCCATTTTCGACTTGTTCGCACAAATTTATTACAAGATAATATTGTCAACGATTCTTGTAATTTGGAGAGACGTACTGTAAATTTGATTGCATTGAAATCTGGTTTAAAATCATTAAGACAGTGTCGGGTAATTTAAGCTTAATTTCACTTAATTTCACTGAAAGAGAATTAAATCAAATATACAGAATTAGATTACGTATGTCTAATTTCTTAAATAAAATATTGAAGTTTTTTGGGTACATAAGCCAATCTGATAGAAGATTGAAAGTTGGAATAAAAGTACACATTAGATATGTTGACACATAAAATATACTGATATATAACGTTCTTCTTATAGATATTGTTTTGGGGAATTTTAAATAATAAAAACGAAGCTTTGCTTTGGTTGGAGAATACTAATTTTAATTTCTTTTTTATTTAAAACCAAAAGAATAATGGATAATTAGTTTCTGTATTTTGTGGGTTTTTTAATACCATATACCACAAAATCTATTTAATAAATTCAAATATTGAAGTTTTTGTTATATTTTAATTTATTACAATAGTTGTTTTTTTTTATATTCATGGCAACAGTAGTATCTTCTTCTTTTTCTTTATCTTCGTTTTTTTATAAACCCACAAGGATTGTCATCGAAAAGAAGAAAATGATGTCATACTTAATGACGTGAAGTGTCAACATATAAATAATCAAAGTGGAAGTTGATTTGTGTGTTCGTCAAAATAAGTACGAGCACCACAATTAATCCGTCATTATTATTTGTTTCAGAGTTAAAACTTATTTGTTATTTCAATAAAATAAACAATTATTTTTAACTAATCTCTCGTATAATTCTCATGAAAAAATAAATAAACGTAGAGTTTGTATAATGATAATAATCAATTTTACCTACGAATTTCCATTTTCAAACAAGTTATTACTAACAATTTCTCTTTTGTTTCTGGTACCCTAATTAGCTGTACTTTCCGAGCGAGCTAAACAAGTTTTAGATAGTTAGTTGTAAAATTTTTAGTAAGTTGTATGTTTTAGTTCAGAGCGAGCATTTAGTAAACCAGTTTGTTTACAGTTATATACAGTTATTTTGTTGAAGTTGAGAATTTTACAAATTAGGAAAAGCCATAAAAGTAAACATTTCCTGGTAAAGTTTTCGCTATTTTTTTACCTGACCACATTTAATTGCTTTTAAATTAGTGGATTAGATTTACTGACTAAAGAAAGTAAGTTGTAGACTGTTAGTAAATAATCGAAAAACAAAAAAATTAAAGGCAACGGTCAATAATATTGTACAATTTTACGAATTGCGCAATATTATTGACCATTGAAGTTTGTTCAATGATTGAGGAATGGATTGAACAAGTTTAAATCCTATTGCACCATATTTTTCATTGAACCAAATAGGGTTAATATTGCACAATATTATCTAGTCAACCATTACATTCGGAGAAGAAAGACGTTCGAATAAAAAAATGGAGGAGAAGCAGAAAATTAAGAAAGAACATGAATTTATCTACTTATACAGAGAGTTGCCAACTCTATGGAACATTAAAAGAAAAGAATATCATGACCGGGATGAAAAAAAAAACACTGGAGAGTGTTTCCAGTTGTAAGATATCGTAATGTAATTGAAAGGCGTTGAAAAGATGGTATAGCTTCCCTCATACTTGTATTTTTTTCAGTCAATGGTGTAACCAAGTCTAGTAAGTATTGAAACATTGCCAAATCTAATCTTAGAAAATTCTTGAAATCATTTACCTCAGTTAACGCCAAGTCTCTTAAAAGATGTTCGTGGGTATATTTTTGCCTTTATTGAACCATTTTATCGACATGCGACGTTTTCGCTTTTTAAGTTTAAGTATCTAAACCTTGGTCAGACATTTCCAGCAATGTAACATTATATGGAGAGAGGTCCTGCTCATGCAAAAATATGGACGCTTATGACCCGTCAATATTATTGTGCAATAAATATTGATTGTTTGGGTTAGAGGGGTCTTACAATAATATTGTGCAGTAAAAGTATTGTGCAATATTATTTACCGTCTAATAATGAACAGTCCATTGTCGAAACCTAATAAAAAATTAAGTGTTCTATATGAGTAGAAGAGCTATGGGTGTTTTGGGCCAGTCATTATAGGAAATAATATAGGAAATCGCTAAGGTTCTGTTAATTTTTGATACACGTCAAGGTTCTGATCCGAACTAAACGAGTCTCAATCCGCTTTCCATCCGGTTCCGGTTCGCGCTAGACGTATCTCGAACAGATTTTAACAGGTCTCAAACATCTTTTAACAGGTCTGGTTTGATCCGCTTCTCATCAAACCTGATAAGCTATTCGAGACCTGCTAAAAGCTGTTCGAGACCTATTAAAAGCTGTTCTAGACCCGTTAAAAGCTTTTCTAGACCTGTTAAAAGCCGTTCGAGACCTGTCAAAAACTGTTCGAAACTGGTCCAGCGCAGATCTGAACCGGATCAAAAGAGGATTGAGACTCGTCTAGCACGGATCGGAACCTTGACGTGTACCAAAAATTAACAGAAGGGGTCTTAGTGATTTCCCATGTTATTTTCTATATGGAGTGACCCAGAACACCTATAGCTCTTCTACTTATATGGTTGGATTGAGAAAAAAATGGGGGCTTCAAATATCAAATAAAACGTACAAGTTCGTGTTCAAAAAAAATTATTGAGGGTAATTTTCTTTTACTATTAATAAAAATACTCGTAAAAATGATGTTTTTAAAATCAATTTCTCATTAAAAATCTAAAATGCTAAAATATACTCAGGACAATCAATCGTTAAAAAAAATTATTATTTTTGTGTTTACAATCTCTAGCGATTGATTTATATTTCCATCAACTTTTCTGGGCCATTTTCGATTAATTTTTTTTCTGTAACGGAATATTTTAATTGCTTTAAAGCCAGAAAACAACAATTAAAAGTCTTTAAGATCCTTAATTAATGTACACAAGAGACTGAGACGTATTAGCAAATCAAAGCTTCAGAAGGCATTGAAAAATAAACTTAACAAAAAACGTCTGAATAATAAAAGTGGGGACCTTCTTTTAAAAATCTAAAATTAGCTTAATTCCTAGTGAAGCCAAATTTTATTGAAAATAACAAGTCTGTAAAAATAATAAAGGACCACGTACCGTATCAATGGGAAATTTACTTTCGGTAAATTTGCTCCATTTTACTTTTCCGACCCACCTCCTAGAAGGGAAAGTATTGTGAACGAGCTAAAAAAAAAATTCGAGATAAAAACAGAAATATCCATTTTCGGATCCCCTGAGACGATTAAGACCATTTCCAGATGGAAGTCTGTCTGTCGGTTTGTGTGTGTGTATTCTTTCACGATAGAGGCCACAAGTTTAATCCGATTGGGCTGAAATTTGCTATAGTGGTTTGGGTTACCCGCCGGAAGAACCCATTAGTTTTTATACGACATCTGTCAAACGGAAGTACCACTATAAAAAATGACAGATGCAATATGTCACGGAATTGGACATGCAATATGTCGTTTGAAAGCGCTTGAAAAACTATTCAGAACAGTCAAAATTATTTCTCCAACTATCACCTGTCAAAAATTAAAAAATGTCAAAAGCTGAAACTTTAACATTAAATATCTGATAAAGTATTCGTGGATACTCGTCGGGAAAGTTTTGGGGCGACACAACCGATTTTTTTATATATTGTACCATGCTGATCAACGATTTATATTATTACAGGATGCTGAATTTAACTTTTTCAAAATTTCAAATGGCAATTGATAAAGATACCAATTCAACTTAGCGTGGATTATTTATATATTTAATGCAAATCTACTATAGAGTATAATAATTCCTACACACACTAACAGTATACAGGGTGAGTCCAAAATAGCAAATTTTTCAGTGATTTCCAAAAAATTGAGCGGCGGAATTTCATTCATTTACATATATTTTTCAGGATACCAATTCCCATTGATGATGTTGGCATCTCATGAATTAGACTAACATATTGTGTACAAGATGTTCGAAATATTTTAGAAGATTTGTGTTACGTTATCAATAAAATTAATCTCAAGGATAACTATTTTACGGAATTAATGAACAAAAGCTACTATTTCTTCACAATGGCTGTTTGAAATTTTGAAAAAGTTAACTTCAGCATCCTGTATAATCTAAACCGTTGAAAGTAGAGCGTTAGCGCAATGGAGACATTTGATCACCATCGTGGGCTGTACAATATACAAAAAAATTGAGCAAATTCACCGAAAGCCACTTTCCCATTGATGCGGTGCGTAGTCCTTTCAAGTTTATCAAAAAAGTTGCATTATAGTAATTAAAATATTTACGGCTTTTTTAAATTTTTGGAATACACGGATATTAAGAAAAAAATGTGTTTTTTAAAATCTATAAATAAATTGTTTACAAGCTTGTAAACTTAAGAACCAAAAATATTTAAAATACCCAAAATAATTTCAATCTAATATAAATTTTTGTTTATACTTTCAATATTTGTGTATCATAATTTTTTTACAGTTGATGTAAAAAATATCAAAAATAATAAAGTTCCATCATCGGATAGTAATATTGAAAAACTAATTACCAATCAAACAACAAATGAAATATTTTGTTGTCAACAATGGATAGTCATCATTTTATGTAATACAATTTGCGAAATCGAATTCAACGTAAACGAGTTACAATGTTGAATTTTAGTCATCCATTGTAACAATAATATTGTTAGTTTTTTATTTTTTTGTTTGGCTGGCAAAAACATGATCAATTGTTTTTTATGATATGCAACCATTCATACGTGTTAACTAGTCTCGATTTTAAGATAAAAAATATAGCAAAACGTAAATATGATAACGCGCGGTATAATTAATCAATTGTCAAAAATTTGAAAAATTAGAATTAAAGTTTTTTTGAAATAAACTTAGTTCACTTTTTTACAGTATATTCCCAGTAATAGACGGAACGCTTATTTCATTTCATTATTCATACTTGTAGCCCGACCAACCGATAAACCGAATAATCAACGATCGATGGATACTAACCGCTGCCCATTGTTTTCGTCTTCACCAAAAACAATTAAAATATAAATGCAAGTTATCTATTCCTTTTTTTAATACATGGGTTAGATTTAGATCACTTTTTTTTAAATAGATAAAAATAGTGATTTAGCAGTCCGGTCTATTGGGAGTTTGCGTTCGATTAATTAGGGGATTGTCGGTCTAATGATTTTCGGTCTACTGGTAGACATCCCTTTTTTACAATATTGAAAAATCTGGCTTATCGAAATAGACTATGTCATCCCGAAACTTTTCCGGCTCGTCTGTGGAGAATAGGATTATTTTAATTACAAAATACTACACATTACGTTAATTTATGAAACACGTTTTTTTATTATTTAAGTTTAACATCAAAAATAAAATGGTAAAATAACAATATTACCAAGCACAATTACAAAATTTTATAAACGGAAATACAGTCTGGTGTCTTGCTAAACTATGATTGCTGCGTTCTTGGACATAAAGCTGGCAATCCAGCAATCAATGGTTAATGATGAAACGCCACAAATACATGTAGGTTGATCTTCCGAAACCATCAAGTAACCGTGGGTGAGTCGTGAATGTCCAATTCTCAATCTTCTTAAATTTTTTTTTGTTTTCCTGTACATTATCGGAAATACCACTGGATCAACGGTGGGTTGAATTTCAATTACTTTGGTGGACATTCTGCTCCAATGAGTTTGCCAAGGAAAGCGGATTGTTTTTGAAGGGAGCTATGATATCGTTACTTATTTGAATATTTCTGGGAGTTAGACTGGATGTTGCAGGAGCTTTAGCAGAGTGGTCAGCTGCCTTGTTAGCAATTATGCCAATATGAGATATAATCCAGATTAGTGAAACGGTGACTCCATTGGAATTCAACCAGTTAATAGCTTCATGTATCCATTTGACAATGGGATGTTGTGTATAGATATTTTGAATGGAATGGATGGATGCAAAGGAGTATGTGAATATTTAGCAGATTACGTATCTTCAAGTGTTAATGAAATTATAGGATGGAAAACAGGTCTCCAGTGTTTACACAAGCAGATGGAGGGGCAGTTGTTAGAATTAATTGTTTTATTTAATGTGGTAACTGCACATCATTAGTCTTAGGAGCACCGGTATATAGTACTACGTTATAGCGAGTTGCATAGATTATCTCCAAGAAACTTTGTATTATGAGTGTAGTGGGAGCATTTTGTTTTGAGTGGATACTTAGAGATGTATCGATTTGAGGCGTGGTTTTTAATCCACAGATAGATAAGGAAAATAGGAGTGGATGTGGTTTGAGAAAAATCAGCGTTTTCCAGAAGTGATGCCAAGGTAGATAAAAGGGGGGCTTTTTGGAGGGAGGGTTTAAGTTCTCATCCTAATTTACAATTATGAAATAAACAGAGTTCAAGCGATTGGCTGAATATGTCAGAAGCAGTTACTGCCATCGCAGCCAAAGTGGTGGTTCATTTGCTTCACGCTACAATCTTTCGCCCTTGACTAGATATGAAAGGCAGATTCGTAGAGCGCTATTATGTACTACGTTAATAGATCATCGACATTTTTTTGCAGTAGACATATAGATAAAGAGCATAGTCCAATTTTTATCTAAATAAGTGCTCTATATACTTTAATTAAGACTTATTCGTCAGCTCCACATCGGCGATGTGCCAACGTTTTGATTATGTTAAGTCTACTCAGACAGTTCTTTTAGTTCATGAAATGAGTTTTCCAGCGTAATTTATTATCGAAAGTAATTTCCAGAATTTTCAGATTATCAACTGTAGCTAGCTTAATATGTAGAAATCGTATTTTGGCAACTACTACTAAAATTAATAATGTGGGACTTTCTTGGGAGAAATTAAGACCTACGTGATAGCCCAAGTATTGAAGTGAGTTACTGCTTCCTGGACTAATCTGGAAGTGGTCGCCGGATTGCTTCCCGAACTGAGAATAACTAAATTCATAGCGATATTGAATAATATGGGGCTCAGAACCGAACCTTGCGGGACTCCATTAGTTTGATTGAAATCGGTAGATGTAACCCCATTAATAGATATTTTGAAAGTTCTTAGGGTTTCAAAGTTTTTAATTAATGAGTATATGTTGCCAGACAGTTTGTACTTTCCCAATTTATGAAGGATAGTGGATTTAGGCCGGATGTCCAAAGCGCTATCAATGTCGAAGGATGTCGCAACAATTGATTGTTTTTTGGAAAAGGTCTCGGAGATATACGTCTGAAGGAAGAAAATATTATCCATAGTAGAGCGTTGAGGTCGGAATCCAGCTTAGGCTGGAATTATTATGTTTGTTTAAAATAACGACCTGATGGTGAATACGTCTACAGAATTGATATTTCAGTATTAATAATCACATAAGCGAGCAAAATATTTTAGTATGACTGGCATTGACATATAATCATGGACGTACCTAACCCGTATATAATTGTAATATTTTTTGCTGAAAAGACTGAGAAAGATGTCGTATATGTTTGGTTTATTGCTTTCTCTAACACCTTAAATATACGATACTATTTTAAGAGAAATGGGGATTGACCGAACTATCATTTCATCTCTTTCTCTCGAAATAGCACAATTCTCCCCGCTGAGCATGTCCATGAGCATATGTCAATTATAACTGGATAGAAAATTTTTTTAATTCTCTAATAGTGCAAAAATATTACCATAGTTTCATTTAAAAAAAGAATTGAATCCAAATGTGCTTTTCATATTTATTTTTAGGTTAGATTAGGTCAGGTATTTGTACAAATCAAATTTTGATTTGAGAAATCAGTTTGACATTTAAGCACTCACAAGAAATCATAATTTTGGCTATTGGCATATACTTATGGACATGCCCAGTGGTAGGATTTGTGGATAAATTTCACTGAAAACTTATCCAAAATTTACAAACCTAACCATATATGTTTTTAAAAGTCAAGTTAATATAATATATAAATATTATTTCCAAACTCTTTAGTACTTTGCATAAAATGTTTTCTGAACAAATAATACTCTAAAATAGATTCATATTGCTTGCTATTTGATGCACTTTGTCTTTCTTGTAATATCTTCTTTCTCCGTCGTTACTTCCCTATACGTGAAAACATATTCGTCTTAAAGTTTTATCTATTCTAAATGATATACGCATGTCAAATTCTGTTGCTATGTGTTTTTTCTCTCTTGTATATTTATCAACGTATGAGTGACTAGGATAGATATATTATAATCATTATACTGGCCGCAGTTACAAGGTCAGAAAAAACCGTTATTATCTCCCACCTAGCCTTTTCTCGAGGAAAAGCGTAAAAGCAATCTTAGAAAACATTAGCTTTTGAGTTCCCGAACAGTCGATGACGTAATGAAGGCTCTTCAATCAATGATGGCATGGCTGTTCATTGTTAATTAATAAATTAATATGGCATTTTCTGAGATGTCACAGCTTCTTGTAATAATTTTAAACAGTGAATGTTAGTGACAATAATTGTTTGACAGTATTTTACAATGTAGTACATAATTTCATTTTATTGCAATAAATGGGTGAGGAAATAACCCTTACAGATCACTTCAATATACTTGTTTTTATTGAAAGTAATATAACTGCTTAAAATGCAGTTGCATAAGTTAATACTCAAACATTGTTGCTGGTTGATTTGGTCCTTCGATAATAAGTCGATATAAACACGTCGACTGCCGTAGTAAATTTATTTCAAAATTTATCGATTCTTAATCATATTTATCAAATTTTGCTATTTAGAGAGAAATAAATTAATCGATGGTTCGGTCAATCTTCATCTCTCACAAAACAGTATCATATAGTTAGTTATGTAATGATTTTATTTTCTAATTCATATACATATTCCAGAAAAGCGTTCAAAATATTAAATATTTATTTATTACAATAAAATCTCAAATATGAATAAAAACTCGAGTTAATAATTTTAATGACTTTGATTGAAAAACTTGTTATTTAATAATTCGATTGCTTCTTAATTTTTCCTTCTAGCAACCTCTCCAAGGTAAAGAATAAAATAGATGGTTTAACGAAAAATAACTGCCAACAACCGCAAATAATTAATCATTTATAAACACTGAGAATAATTCGCTTAAAGAAGTCAGAATTTAATGTCAGTCGCTAAAGTGACTGCGCCAGACCGAATATATACGCCATCTTCCTAACTGTTTTCAGCAAAAAAATATTACAACGATATACGAGTTGGACACGTCCATGAGTATAAGTCAATAATTGTAGCGGTGTTCTCTTCAATGCACGCATGCGCTCGCTTATGTCATTATCAACATAAGTTATGAAGAACTTTGGAATGACACCTGATTTTCAAGGTTATTCAATAACAAAGATAAACAAAGATGTAAAAGATGATTATTGAATCCATTCATCAATCATTCCTAATATTTTTCGTTTTTACTTTGAATATCGTACCCAAACTGCCTGAATAGTTTTTAGGGCGGAAGGAGCATCTCAGAAAAAAAGAAGAATCCATGTCGTACTTGATGACTTTCAACTGCACCAATTTAAACCAAAAACTAATAGTCGCATTCAAGGTATATATCAATCTTTCCTACCTAATTTCAGATTAGTCAAACGATTTGGCAGCTATCTTGGAAGATTATATACAGATACACACATAGACATACACACAGACAGACCTTACTCTGGAAATGGTCCCAATCTTCTCAGGAGACCTCAAAATGAATATTTCCATTAATATCTCGAATTGTTTTGCTCATTAATTATACTTTCTCTTAGATGGAACGGGAAAGTAAAATCAATTAGTAAAGGTCACAAGTTATGTTTTAAATAATTGTCATCGGAAAATCGATTACTAAATTCTAAGAAAGTAGAGTGAAATATATGCTTGTAAAAATACTAGGGTGTTAAAAAGAAACCTGTAAATAAAAGATTTTTTTTCAAACTCAGCAAATGTTAATTACGGACCCACAAAGGCAAGCTCGAGGAATTAGTCAAAATAGTCACAGATTTGAATTATTTATAAAACAAGTCTTGTTTTGGATTTACCGCAGGGACGTGTGTCGGAACAACCAGCAATGTGTATATTTAAATAGTATAGAGATGGGATTCTCCGCTTTTGCTGTTATTTTCGCAAACTAAATTAGTTTTTGATATTTTCTGTAAACAGATTTATTAAATGTTTCTAAATTTGTTGAATAATTTGAAGCATTGTTAATATATTTTAAAAATTTTCTAAAAACGTATACGTCTCAGAAGCAAGCAAACTTAATTGGTTTGAAACAAAAAAAATATTTAAAGAGTACATATTTGACTCACTGTCTGGATCCAACTTCTATTACTAACTTTAATTAAAAAGCCACTTTAAGCGTTTTTCTTTTTCAATGAAAAGTTTTTTTTATACAAACAAGCTATAAAATTTTAGACAGGTATATATTTTCTTTTTGTATGAGTAATATTCTCAAAAACCACCGTTGCCAGATTCACTAAAAAGTAGGAACTTTTAATTATTAATTGCACGACTAAGTTACAACAATTTTTTTTGTTTCAGTCGATTGGCTTTGCTGATTTTGGAGACGTTGATAAGTATGTAATATTTCCACCAGCTATAGAATCCTCCACCTCCAATGTTGAATAGGTGCACGTGTCAGGTCGAAAAGGTGGAAAGCGCGCGCAATTTTCCCGTTCTGTTTCCACCTAGCACGGTTTTGCTTTTTCAAGTTAAATTGGAGCGAAAGATTTATTCTTGGGGCCATAATTTCGGCTAATTACCTCTCTAGAAATCACTGAATAATTTGTAAGGTCCAATTAAACACGAGAAAACATAGTACGTGATGACTTTTTTTTTGTTCGAATTGTGGTCTTTACCGGAAAATGAACAAAGTGAAATAATTGAGAAGAGCATGCTTTCCTTTTATTTTTTGTGCAATATTTTATATTTTTGAAGGTTGTTCCATAATTTAAAAAAAAAATTAATATGGAGAAAATGGTTATTGATATTGATATCTAAATTGTTAAAAAGACATGCTGAGATATGTGACAAAAATCAATTTATTTGTGTAAAAAACTAGTAAAAAATAATTTCATCAAGTTATCAATATCTCAAATCTGGTCCAATGTTCAATAAATGAAATAAAAGTCACGTATCACGTAAAAATATTTAAAATTTTTTAGGAAACCGCGACTATTTTCGGCTTACAAGCCATCTGTAGGCCTGAAAGTTATACAATTTGATAAAGGGGGAGGGTTCTTGAGTGAAATATGTACTCTTGTCCTTCTATCTACTTGTCCTTCCCTAATATTATCCACCCACGTATTAAATTCACGCAATAATTCGAATCCAATAACAAATTCCCCTTTTTAGATTTACAGAATATCAGGAACCCCATACTATTTGAAATTTACAGAAAAACCACTACAACGGACACCTTAATTAACTTCCATTCGAATCGGCATATTTCTCATAAATTAGATTCTTTAATAGTTTTAGTTAGATTATTTTCAGTGCCCATGCTTTCTCTTGAGAATTAAACATAATTAAACAATTAGCTGTTAATAATAACTATCCCCTAGATTATATTAATAAGTTATACGTCAGGTGTTACTCCAAATTTAGACTTTTCTCACATATTTCTATTGCTTCACAAGAAAACCAAACTTTTGAAGGCTCATTACAAATTATTGGCAATCTCTCTTACAAAATTCCAAAAATCTTTCGTCAACATAATATAAAAATTACTCTTTCAAGACCAATAATGATATCCATTCCTTTTTGGTTAATTCTAAAGACATTATTCCTTCCCTGAATAAAACAGGTATTTACAAGCTTTGTCGCCACATTCTTACATGAAAGGCAACCGCTTAAACTTCCTCGAAATGTTTGAGATTCACTCTCACTTGAAGACCGATATTTATACTTGCATCTTAGGACAATTAAGACTTAAAGAAAACCATATATACCTGTCTGATAAATTTACTTATTTACTTCCCTAATCTGTCACTTTTCAATCCTCCTGATTTCTTCTCTTGCGATTTTCCTTCACCATTATTTTTGTCAATTTTTACTTGAATTTTGTTTGTTTTGCTGGTTTGTAAATTTACCATAGCTTTACAACACACATTCCTTTGACATGTCAAGTGTCACTCTATCATTTGTCATGTCATTATCAGTCAATTCCTTCTTTTTCTCAACACCTTTACCTGTCGTTGATGTCTAGCACCTCTCAATTCTTGTAGTTTATAGCACCATGTATAACTTTTAAACTCATTTTATTGTTAATTAACGTCAAAATTCACTTTACTCTAGGTCATGATGCTATTTAATTTAAGTTTCATTTCATAATAATGTTAATCATACCCCCTCTCCTATTCCCCAAGTTACTTTCCTTTTTTACGTCAAACTGTCAAATGTCATCAATGTCATTTCACCATTTAGCGGCGTTATTTCAGTTGATGCTAAAGTTGTTCCAGTTTTTTCTGTGCGTGTTGCACCTGACCAAAACAGCATAAGCCGTCACAAGGACCTCCGATTTACATAAGATTCAGGTCTAAAAGTCCCTGGCTATTTTCAGGACATCCTCGGGACAACCGATTTTGGACTTCCCTGTGATATACGTACGTTTCCAGGACGTCCAATTTAGATCCACTGTTGGGCATTCCAGCGATTTTGAATTTTTATATTTTATCTAGCTTTATCATATATGTAATACTCCTATATTGCCAGCTTGAGAGAGAATTGTGTCGCCGATAGTAGAGTGTAGACGATCGTTTCTTTCTCATGCAGTCTCGGATAGTCATAGGCGCCACAACTGTAAATTCGCCTACGTTTGCTTAACTTTCCTTTTCTCTACGTTCCTTTTTCACTACGGGACACGACGCCAATGCAATTTATGTATATGGACATGCGCGTTGGTACCCAATTCCGATCTTGCATCTCCTTCTGTCGGAACACTTTTTTTCTACAGACAAAGATAGGACGTTGGCGATATAGGAGTATTACATATATGAGCTTTATACGGTAAATTTTCTGAAATAGGGGAATGTTTTGCGGGTCCCTTTAACTCAAATACATTAAACAATTCTCATAATTGACACATGACATAACCTAAAAAGCAGAAAAATGCAATTGCTTTGTTAAAACTGTATTTTTACATTCCGTTATCCTATACAATAACTAAATTTAGCGTTAACGTTAGTGTTAGCGGGTGAGGTGCTAAAACTCTCTTACAAATTAAAAGCAACTGCGTATGGTGTAGTTGGTATCTTGATAGATATATTGGAAAAAAATATTTTAAGTGAAATGAAAAATATGCTGTCTTAAAGTTGGAGTAACCTAAATATATTCCCTTTTAACGTAATTTGTAAAAAAGGTAAAATATTATTGGAAAAAAATATAAAAAAATGTAATACCAAAGTCGCGTGGTTGATATAAAAAGTAAAATACATTACAAGGTCAGTTCATCTACGAGTATATTTGATTATAGTTGTTAATTATAAGTATATAAGTGTAATTTATTCGAAAGCATTTATTAAATTCTTACTGTGGATATTATAAAATCTGTTTATTAATTCATATATAAATTGTATATTTAAATTAAACTAGTGAAATCAATTAATCGATTTTAATCGTTATTAAAATAAGTCATCGTTCCTACTTGACGTCTCTTAAGACCAGTGTTGACAGGTGAAGCAGAATTTCACCGTTTAAGAAAAAATACTATTTTAATGTGTAGACTATTTTTAAGTAAACAAAAAAATTTCTATTAAAAGCTTATTTAGCTATTATTTGTCCTTTAATTTGAAGTGTTGTACAACAGTTATACATAGCGCAGGTGCTTCCTCTTAGCACCACCGATTTGACATCTTTCATCGTTCCCCCAGCCATCTGCCATGACACTTTTAAGCAGCAGGCCACGTTAAGGGAATAGCTTAAGAAAATAATAATAATAAGAATGTAAGCGTAGAAAAATAAGTGTTAAAAAGTTTTTTGGGTGTGTCGTTTGCTGCCAAAACGTAAGGAGTAATTAATTATTTAAGTGTTCTGTATTTATAATATATAATGTCTAATATAAACAAATTATATTCAAAACTCCTCTCTCATATTAAAATCTCTAATGGCTTTTATTATTTTTTTGGTTGCAGCTGATAGAGCACATTTAGCCAGTAATGAGGTACATATGGAATTGTCAATTGAATCCGGGTTGAAACTGAGTACCTACGAAAGGAGAAAAAAAATAACCAAAAAATGTTAGCACTATTTTTTTTAAACTCGTCATTTATAATACTGTATTAATTTTTATTTTACCATAAGGATCCCAGAAAGATCCCATACAGGTCTAAAGAGGCTTTTCAGTGGTCCCAGAAAGGTTTTATACTGGTCCTAAAAGGATCCTGAAATCGGTTCTAGAAACGGCCTATATCTGTAATGGATAAGGAAATTTGGTTCTAACTGGGTTTCGCCACATGGTTGCCCTCTGCTTACTAGTCCGGGGGTGGACTTTTACTTTTACCTATTTTCAGCAAACGTGACTTGAAGAACCGAAAATTTTACTGAAGCAGGAGGCCATGTGGTTCCTCCTGATATTAAAAGGATCCCTTCTTTTTTAGGATCCTATTACTTCCTGTTTATTCCCTCGTGGAATTATCGTACCTTACTGAGTAAGAAGATCATAAATTGTCTCTTGTTGGGTTTTATTAAAAATCGTATAAATTTATTTTAAATTTGATGTTCCACAACCGTTGTCTTATTTCCATATGATTCTCCTCCCCTTCCATTAGTACAACCCCACCCCCTTAGCATTAGATCACTACTTAGATATAAAATGGATAATTGTTAAATGTTAATTAAATTTTAGTTATCCATATTATGGTATAAATTGAGAATTTTGAACCTTTGGTTTTCAACAATGTTGAAGAATATCATCACCACTAACCAAAACTACACTTTTTAAAACACTCTACGTACATTTCGCTAACTATGATAGCATCATCAGGACTCAGTTTACCATCAACTCCTGATGATGCTAACATAGTTAGCTAAACGTACGTATAGTGTTTTAAAAAGTGTAGTTTTGGTTAGTGGTGACGATATTCTTCAACATATTATGGTAAGTGCGTTTGAATTATTATAAACATTCCCCCTTTATCGAATTGTATACCTTTCAAGTCGCCGTTTCCTAAATTTTTTTTAATTATATTTATGTGGTACATGACTTCGAGTTTTATTTCATTTATTAGTAAAAAACATTTTAACAAGGTATAAAACTAATTATTTTTTGTTTTAAAGGTAAACTAAAGCTCTGCTGTTCAAAATAATATATTTTTGTTTAAATACAGCCGCAATAGTAGATCTGTTACTTTTCTACCATTAAAAAAATAACTATTAAAATGTTTAATGATTCTACTATTTTTTGCAAACTTTCGCAAATTATTATAATATGTCATCAGTTTATCATAGGGTGTCACAGATTTAATTCGACACAGTTAAAGGATAAGTAGGACAATTCAGAGTCCAAAACACACACCTAAATTATACCGTTAATCGTTTATTATATACAGGATGAGTCAATTTTGTTACCGAAAATTTACCATTTCTGAGTTAGTTGTTAAAATTTTAATTATGTAAAAAAATCGGAAAGAAGCAAAATTTGTTTCCTAAAAAATACAAAATTTGAAGGAATTAAGACGTTCTGTATGTTTGAACAAAGATGGTCAATTCGACCTGAATTGGTTTCTGAGAATTTGAACTTTTTAAAAAATTAAATGGAGAAGTAGATTTTGGCGATTTGTCCTCGTAAACTTTAAAAACAGATTGTATCGAATAAATGTAATTTGTCATAAGAGAATTAGGTATTGTCTGAAAAATTGGTGAATAAAGTAATGATCTGAAGAATTAAATAAATAAAAAAAAAACAAGTTAAAAGCAGGTGAAATTTTTTTTATTTTTGGAACATAGTATAAAATAAGCTAAGAGACAGAACGTAAGAGAAAAATGAATTAAAATAATAATTTGAAAAGCAAAGTGCAGGAGGGAATTCAGAGATGGGACTAAGATATAGTTAGTGAATTTAGTAAAGTGTTTATAAGAAGATAAAATAGAAAATAAGATTAAAGGTGAACCGATAGCGAAATTAAGATCCATAAAATAGAAACCAAAAGATCTGAAGAATGAGAAAAGATGAAAGAAAACATAATTTTTTTTTTAAAACATATTTCCTATAAATTTAGGGAAATTGGAACTCAGTCCAATTGATATTTCCTTAATAGTAAATCTGTATTTATGGTATTTCGGTTCAATATAATAAAGATGATAATGTGGGATTTTTATTTACCATATTAATGGCCTCATAAAGTCTGATATTTTTTTTACCTATTGCAATGCAAGGAAATTAAGAAACTATATTTAAGTCATCCGATATTTTTTTGTAACAGTAAATATAATCTATATTGTTAAATTATAAAACATTTATCTAAATCAACATTTTGCGCATTGATTCCTTCCTGTATACTTTTATAAGTGTCAAAATTCTAATTATTTTATTAATGTTAGTATACCACGATAAGCATGAAAGCCATATGCTCACATTATTGACGTTGTTTCTATTAAAGAAATTGCCCATTGTCACGACACGCCGTGGCCGTGCAGATTTCATATCAAGATTATTCTACCGGCACAAGTAACGGTTAGACAACAGAAGAAAGACATCTGGTAGGTGTCAGATAGTCAACAACCATCGACTTTCGAACTAAGATGATGTCTAGTCAGTGTGTGAATTTTTTTTAGTTGAGATCGTGAACGAAATGTAAGTTGAATAATTATTGCATGTAGTAATTTTTCTAAACATGAAACTTTTATCAGCTAACGAGTTATTTTCTGTATATTTTGAAAATTGATATATTGTTAAATCAATAACTTCTTACTGCTTACATTTTTGAAATTATAAATAATAATTCTAGTCACATCTTGATAATATTTTTACTCCAGTAGTGATTTCAATCATTCTTCAATTTTTGAATCTAACAACAATTTATATTTTCAGGAACAGCAGAGTAATTTTTCTTGTACTGTTGATTCTGAACATTACTGCAGCTGCCACTAAATATTGCAAATGTTGGGAGGGTTATAGGATTGACCTAAGCAATAATGGACCTCAGTGTATAGCCATCAATCAGTTTCATATAATGCCCTGCAATATGATCAAGTCACCGAAATGTAAATGTTCAGGAAGAGTGAGTAATATCCTGAAAGACAGAACAGGTAAATTTAATATACTTTTTTTTTGTAAAGAACCCCGCACAGAATGTTAATAAATTGGCCCTCGGTGGAACTTAATGAATATTTTATATATTGTTTGTGTTACTAAAAGTAAAAAAATGGTGAAGTTTAAATTATCTGCTACGATTGGTTTAGCCTCTACAGAGTGTTAAAATTAATACTATTTTATAACTTGAATGGAAAGTTTAATGTATTTGTATTTCTGAGCTGAAACAACAAAAAAGAACTAAAAAATTGAATAAACTCAAATCTAGAAAATAAGTGGAAGTGATAATAAATGTTTATATTACTATTATACAGGATGTCTCATTTATATAGAAATAACAGATTACTTCAAATATCAATATAAAGACACCAACCGGTACAGATAAAAATGTTTAAAAAATAATAATATTTTGTTAATCTCTATTTAAAACCCTATAATTAAATATACAGTCGTATTTGTCTTTATATGGAAAACCGTAAGATTGGGTAAAAAATGTTTTACATACACGGTCTATATGACTACAATTTAAAATTATTTTTATTTATACAGGATGCCTCAATAAAATATTATTTTAAACGGAACAATGTATTTTTTATCGGAACGAAGTTCCATAAAGCAGTGGTCAGACGAGGCTGCTTGCCAGCCGCGAATTTAGTAGCCGCTACTATCAGCGGTCAATCAGCTTGGTGTGACCACAAAATTGACCGCTGGTATTTGCCAATGCTGGTAAAAGTTAAACATGTTTAAGTTTTGGAAGCCGGCAGCGCAGTCAGACCACTTTGCTACTACCATCGGCAAGTAAAGTGCCTAGTGGATGGTTTTTATAATATTTTTTATATATATATATAGAATGATTGACTTAAAGTGAAATGGTAAAGAAATCATTTTCTTTTTAAATATTTTCTAAATTTATCTATGTGGCACATTACGTCAATAGAAAAGAACTTGATAAGGTTCAAAAATCAAAAAAAAAACAGCATAGTGTGGCCGAGTGCTGCTGTCACCCCCGGCAACCAGCCTAGTCTGACCAGTGCTAATCTGACCAATCAAGCTGAAATTTGATATGAAAGGTTGGTGTATGCATTGAATGCAACTATTAGTTTTTGGTTCAAAGTAGTACAGTAGAGTACAGTAGAAGGTCCTCAAGACCGACATAGATTGAATAAACATGTAAAATTTTTTGCCTTTTTTTTAAATTTTAAGGACAAACAATACACTTTGGTGCAGAATATTGTAGTGCAAAGTTTTAAAGCATAAAATTTCCTACAATTTTTGTATCACAATTTTTCCAGAATTTCCAATAGTTAAGTCACTAGAGGGCGCGCAAAAAATGTGCATGTAAATTTTCCGTACAATTTCCAAATTTTGAGGACAAACAATGCACTTTAAAAATTTTGTAGTGTAAAGTTGTAGAGCACCAAGTTTCTTTTAACTTTTATTTTTAACTTTTTTTCGAATTCCTCATAGTTTTGCCGCTAGAGGGTGAAAAATATACTCATTCAGCATGTTTGCTTTTTTTTATTTTGAAGACAAACAACGCGCATTAGTGCAAAATGTTCTAGTGTAAAGTTGTAGAGCATAAAGTTCCCTACAACTTTTGTATCAAACTTTTTTCCGAATTAACAATAGTTAGGAAATCCTAATTGTAGCAGAGTGCTATATAATTTGCGCATGCGCCAGCTTATGTCGTTATCGATATGGAAATATCAATTCGGTAGATGTATTCATCATCGGCTCGCTATTTTGGTTAGTATTTTGTATAATTAAAATAATGATCCTATTCTCTACAGCCGAGCCGGGAAAGTTCTGGGGGATACGCCGATTTTTTTTATGGTTATAGTTGTTTCCGGTTTTTTGGTTGTTCTTTGGTTTTTTGCGATATTTTCGATTTCTCTCGTATTTTTTTCATTTTTCTGATTTTTTTTATTGTTTTTTTCGATTTTTTCTAATTTTCCTCATTTTTCTCATTGTTCTCTTTTTACGTTTTCTAATTTTTTCTTATTCTTCTGATTTTTTGTGATAATTTGCGATTTTTTTCCATTTTTTTTTGGGGATTTTGCTGCGGTTTTTTGCAATTTTTTGCGATTGTTTAGCGATTTTTTGTGAGATTTTTCGATTTCTTTCGTTTCTTGCGACTTTTTTACAGCTTTTTTTTTCAATATTTCTCCCAATTTTTTTTTCAGTTTTTTCTCATTTTTTTGATTTTTTGTTCTATTTTTCTGTTTTTTTTTGATAGATTTCAATTTTTTCTAATCTCTACTAATTTTTTCTCAATGTTCTGTTTTTTTTCTATTTCTTTTATTTTCTATTTGATTTTTTTCATTTATTCTTATTCCTCAGATTTTTTAGATTTTTCAGTTTTATTGGTTTTTTTCCTCATTTTCCTCATTTTTCTGTTTTTTCAGTTTTTTCTCACTTATTCTCATTCATCTTATTATCCTGGTTTTTTATTTTTGTCGGTTTCTTTCGATTTCTCTTGATTTTATATCTTTTGGCCAGAGCACTTACTTAAAGTTGAAAAAAATACGATTTTCAATTGTCTGTAACTTTAAAACTATTGTAGATGTTCTAGGCTTTTAAAATCAGCTTCTCATAACGAACATAAAAATGTAAAAAATACAGAGTGTTCCATTTAAGTTAATATAAATATGGTGCAGATTTATTTATTGAGAAAACCTGTAAAAACCATAATAATTTTAAATTGTACCTGCAGTAATCTTTTTTTACACAATCTGACCGTTTTCCATATAAAGGCCGACGTGACGTGTATATGATGGGCCACCCTGTATATTTCATTATATGGTTTTAACTAGAGTTTAACAAAATATAATTATTTTTTTAGCTCTACGGGTTGGTGTATTTATATCGATTTAATCTGTTTTTTCTATATAAATGAGACATCCTGTATAATAGTATTAAACGTTTTTTATCAGTAACACTTATTTTCTAGATAGGGTTTATTCATTTTTTTTAGTTCTTTCAGCTCAGCAATATGAATAAAATAAACTTGGTTACCAAAACAGTATTCATTTTAACACTCTGTTAGAGACTAAACCAGTCATAGCAGAAAATTTAAACTTTACTTTTTTTACTTTTAGTAATACAAACAACATATAAAATTTTCAATAACTTCCACCGAGGGAAAATTTCTTAATATTCTGTGCGGGGTTCTTTAAATATAAACGGTTTATTTTTGATAATTATTTCAAGTTTACACTTAAACACTTTAAAATTGAATTTACAAGAAATGACAACAGTAAAAAAATGCCAAATGAATACTATTATAATACGGGGTGTTCCATTATATTTTACCCTATTTTACTGCCTATAATTTCTAAACATAATACTTAATTTTTTATTTAGGAATTAAGAATTTTCTTAAGTACTGCCTGTTCATTTTGACCCTGAAAATATGAGTACAAGAATTATATTTTTTTTATAATTAAAATATCCTCATATTTAAAAAAAAATCGATTGAATAAATTTTTTGCCGCATACCCTGTATACAGGGTGGCGAAAATTTAATTTCCTACTATTGCTATTTTATCAGTGTGAAGTTGTTTAAATGTGGTTACATTTTATATTCATAGGAGCATTCTCAGTTTGTATAATTTAAAAAAAGGAGTGTAATGTTGTTGTTTTTTTAATATCGCTTCTAAATTCTTAACAGTAACAGTGTAAAACGTGTTTTGAAATTTTTTAGGTACTTGGTGTACTAGGTATAAAAATGGTCAAGAACTGATGAGATGGCCTTGTGAAAATATCGAAGAATGGGACGATTTTTTTAGAAAACATCCAGATTTTATATAAACTGTTTTTTTTTGTTAAATATTTATGAATTTTTATAAATAATGTTAGTGAGTTTTAATTTTGTAAATAAATAATATAGGAATAAGTATGGTATTTTTATTCTGGGTATGGATAGGAATAAATTATAATCATAAAAGAATTTTAAATCTAGGTTTTAGTGGATTTTTTAGGTTTTAAAAATTGTTGATTTTATTTCGACCATTATTATGAAATTTATTGTTGCCAAGAGAAGATATACACACACATAAAAATAATTGTTCAAAATAAAGCAGGCTGTTTTATTCCAAGTAAATTAAACGGTTATATATAGCCCTAAGAAATATTTTGTTTCTTGAAGAAAACCATTTTTTTAGAAATTTTCTTTATTTAAAAAGATGATTTTTTTGTGTAGAAATAATTCAGAATTTAAATGAAAAAAATAGATTTTATTAAATTAATAGCACTGACATTGTTAATTTAAAATTATTGGAATACTTAATTTAAGCGATTCAATGTCTTCCTAAAAAACAATAATTATTTTAACTTAAGAAAAAGATTTTCTTAAATTTATAAAAGTATTATCTCAAATTAAGAAAATTGTTTTCTTAATATAAGAAAATTATTTCTTGCGTTATGAATTTTTATTTTCTTACTTTAAGAGAAAGATAATTTTACTTTAACAAAATAATTTTCTTGTGTTGTGAACATATTTTTTTATTTTAAGTATTGGATTTACTTACTTTAACAAAATCATATTTTTGTTTTATGAACTTGAATCGTGTTGCTTTAAGAAAACCATTTTCTTGTTTCAAGAAAATCAGTTTTGTTACTTCGAGAAAATAGTTCTCTTGTATTTTTTTAATACTTTCTTGGATAATACAGCCACATATGGCTCATTATCCATATATAATAAAGCCACATGTGACTTTAATATCCATAATATTATTTTAAAATACAAGCAGAACCTAGAAATAAACTATAGAGAAGATATAAGTCTCTTGCAATACGAAGATCCTTTTTTTAATTATAAAAATTATTTTTTTGTATCATGACATTCAACTTTTTGAATAAAAAATATTATTTACTTGCATGATTGAATTTTATTTTGCTTTAAAATATATTTTTGAAGCATAAATAAAATTTATATTTTAACTCCTATACGGTTGGAAAAAATTAATATATTTAATACAAAAATATTCCATTTGTGTTAAGGGTCCGTGATATTTGCAATAAAACACTTAATAATATAAAAAATTTACTTATGAAAGTACAAACGAAAAAATAAACACAAAAAACATGTAGATGTAATTTAACATAAGATTAGTAAAATTAACAAACACAAAGACACAGGTACATGTATATAACTTAATATAAGTTTGGCAATCAAAAAAAAGCAGTAACATTTAATGTCTAAAATAAATAGTTACCTATATCCACTAATCGGGTTCTTGATGTTTCATTTAATTTGGAATTAGTCATAATATTTCAGAATAGAATTTCCCAAAGGAGATGTTAATAAAATTTTAAGGTCGAAATCTTCAAATCTAGGTCTAAAAATGTATTCATCAAGATTGGAAAGGGATATACATTTAACAATTCGGAAATTCCTAGATCTGGCACAAAAGCTCCACATCAGACAACGTTGATGTCGTTCTTGTGCTATCAGACGCTGCCTGAAAAATGTATTTAAAAAGTTCACTTCTCCTCTTGATTCAAAATAAGGAAGTGTACTTGAAAATGTAATTTTATAGTGTTTCATTTAACATATATATGTATAAGTATTTCCTCATTTAAAAACCCTAGACTATATACATACCTCTTGGTGATAGCCCTTTTACTTTTTCATAATTTCTAACAATTTTGTTCTTATTTTTAAGGGTTTAATGATTTCCATTAGAGTATCATTTTCCATTATAATACATTCTTCTAAGTTAATACCTATCCATTTCTAAAAAAATAAGTAAATATTTTAGCAATAAATTTACTAAACCGTTTTCTAGGTCTTGAAAATTCTTTAAACTGAAAAAATTCTTAAAAATCTAAATATATACAAACTTACCATTAAACTTCTATATATATTCTTCATCTACCCTCTCATTTAACATGGATAACTCCATATTTAATTTACGGCAAAGAATACTAACAATCAATACTATCGATGGCTTCACTTTGACTTTTTTCCCTTCTTGGTTTAAAATAAAAATGGACAACTCGACCCACGACCCCTAACGAGACTCGGCACAGCCGGTTGGGGGTTGGGACAAACATAGAAGACAATACCTACGCATGCCCGCTGAAAATCCAAACGGTTGTTAATATCCATGTTGTCAAGCTTATTTAAAAAATATAATTTCCAAGTAATAATAAATTTGTAAATAAATAAATAAAAAATGAATTTAGGGTACTTACGGAAGTATGTAAGAACGTTTTAAATCTAAACATTACGATAATGACTTGTTTAATTTAACTCATGTACACCACCATAATTGATTATTAGACACATATAAAACATACCTACTTATGTTAATGCTCAAAGAATTCCGATAAACCAAATTTGATATACCTATTTACAGGTTTCCATAAATATCAGATAGTTTGTAATTGGTTTTATTTAATTAAATGATAATGTAAATTAATAATAATGCATGTATAGTAAAATGTATTATAAGACCGGCAACATTGTTGAACAATTTGAAATTAGACGATTTCTTATTGGTCACTGCCAATTCCATAATTACTTAAGTGAAGAAAATGGATTTCTTGGATCAAGAATTTCATTTAACTTGTTTCAACAATATGATTGTCTTGATCTGGGAATTTTATTTGCTTAGATTAACAAAAAAATATATATTTAATTTGGATATATTTAGTTAATTATCTAATTATCTAAACAAGCAAATAATCTGTATTACTATTACTCCTTAAATAATAACACCATGGATAAGAAAGAAATAAGTAAAGAAAGCAAACTTAAACTCAATATTATAGTTCCAACAGTAATGTATGCAAGTGAATTATATGTAATTCAGAAGAAACATAAGGGTAAAAGGGTAAAATAAATACAATAGAAAAGAAGAAGTTCATTGCCATTTGTATTTAAGTAAATTAATATTTCTTATTAAATATTAAGATATGAATTTATGAATAGATACCCTATCTCATATTTTTTAGATACAAATAAAACAATTATCATTTATGTATCTTAATATAGGTACTTAAATATTGTCTTTTGTTAACAAATTATTTTATTTTGGTTCAAATTTCTAAAAACCGCTTTGTTAAAATTGAACTTATGTTTATTAAAAAAAAACAAGCAATTTTCTTAAAATAAAAGTAAGAATGAGTAAGTATGAATTAAGAATCTTATTTACTTAAATCAAAATAAATAAAAGTTGATTAAAGAATCACAGGGTTATTCTATTAAGATATTTGAAATTATTATTTCAAAATAATTGCTGTTAATTATACAAAAATCGTATTATCAAATTAAAATAATTGATATCTTTGATTTAACAATGACGAAAATTTTATAAGAAAACTACCAGATTATTGAAGCAACAAAATATTCTTGAAACAAGAAAACGAACCAATAAAATGATTTTCTTAATAGAAATAAATGAACGTTTTTAGATTAACGTAATTTCTTTAAATTAAAGTCGTGTAATTTTAATCTAAAGAGTTATTTTCAAGTAATTCTGTTTATTTAAATTAAAATAATTTTTTTATGTGTGCATGGAAAAGGAACTAACACTATAAAAAAAAATCATACAAGTGCGTATCGGAGGGTCTGTACCAAATATAGAATATAAGCCGAAACCCTAAAAATGAGGGAATGTTAATGAAAAAATCATATGTATTCATATATTAATATTTGTTGGTAAAATATACGTAACAATAAACATTATAACCAAATTTCAAGTCCATAGGTCAATGGAAAGTTAAAAAATACTTCTCATGCCTACGTTTTGCAATTTACCTATACCAGGTGGAGAAAGTATTTTGCACTTTAAACAATCACACAGATACACCACTAACCATTTGTTTTAACATCCAAAAATGGCTTGAGTGTGATCTTTTAAGGATTGAATTAATATTTCAAGAAAAATCTCGTTGCCAAAATTTTCTGGTTACACACTATCAAGCAATATCCAATTGTCTCATGTCTGCCAAATTATAATTAATAAAAAAAATAATTAAAATTTCAGAAATTTTTCAACATTAACTATTTATTTCAAGTGTAATATTAAAGTATTATACCAAAACAAAAAAAATAGGGCCGTTTTGTTCTATTTTTAAACAATTCAAGGAATCTAGAAAATAGTACGACAACATCGCAGCCGTAGGTAAAGTATACATTTACGAAATTTTTATACTGGAGGTATACAAGCAATTTTGAAATGTAACAATGAGAAATTTTGAAAACTATACATTATAGGGAATTCAGTAAGGGATATCGAAGAGAACAGACATAGTATATAGAAATATTCTACAACAAGCAAAATGAAAGTAATAAAGTGCTTATTATCACTAAACTTTGTAAATAGAATTATAATCTTTCAAAAACAAAACGAAGAATTCAGAAAGCGAGTATAAACATATACATGTAGATGAATACGAAACCATGAGTGAAGATGAAATAGACAAAATCAAACAATAAAAGTTGCAAAAAATAGAAAAAGAGAAAAGGAAAAGGAAAGAGAATAATGAGACACGTAAACGAATGTTTAGCCAAATACGTCATAGAAGCAACAGAAATGAAACAGACTAAAAATATATAGGCCCTAAAAAAGAGCGACGTGGCTCTATTGGCTCATTTAGACACGATTATTGAATTTTAATGAATTTAATTTAATTTCCGTAATAATTAAATTATTTAAATAAAATCGCGCATGGAACTGGAGTATATTTAACTTAAAATTATGGGAAAAGCAACGTTCCTTCGAATATATGGTCGGTCGTAAACCCACGTCAAAAGATGGAGTCATTCACGTACTTGTTCGCATACCCAGCCGACTTTATGGTATATCACAGCCGGAGTTGATCAAGTTAGTTGCTGTGGCAGTCCGAGGTCCGAGTTCCAGTGGCAGCCCTTCAACCTTTAGAGACAGGAGAAGCTGAAGTGAGCGAAGAAAATTTCATTTGTACCGTAGTCCAGAGCCGTCAATCCGATCGTCAACGCAAGCCTGGAAGACGTACCTTTACGGTCCGCCACTGACAGACAGAAAGAACCGTGTTACACACCTTCCTTTAGTTTCGGTAATTTGGTTTGACGAATAAAGAATCATTTTTACTTTTTTTGGATTTTATTTATTTTGACTCAGCAGTAAAAATACCCAGGCAAGTAAAGCACGCCCTTCTGGTTGCTAAGGGTCTTGCGATGATGGAATATTTTTTTAAACTGAAGCTGCCCGTGTAAGTGGCCTTCACGCTATATAAACGAAATGTGGCGCCCGATTTAATCCGACACCTAATAAGGTGCCAAAGAGCGATTGACGACACAAAATACGTTACAAAAATGAGCGAAGAAAAATAAGTCTCACGAGAAAATATGGATACCGTAGAGGAGGATGCACAAGATGCCACTAAAAAAAATAATGAACGATAGGAAAGAGTTCCTATAGAAGAGAAACCGAAAAAAGAACCGCCACTCATTGTCCTAACATCTGCTGAATCGTGGAGGATAATAATACTAGATGTAAATGCTACAATCCGTCCCTTTAAGACTTAGTATAGTAGGAGGCAACCTTTACTAAGAATTTATACTGAGACAGTAGAAGACTTCAGAAACCTGATTGGCTATCTGGATACAAAACCAGAGATTAGATGGCATACATACCATATGACAGAGGAAAAACCCACAAGAGTAGTGCTAAAAGGAACATTCACCGTCGAAGAAGTCAAAGCTGACCTAGAGCAAAGAAGATTCAACCCCATAAAAGTGACGCAAATCCGCAGACAATATAGAAACAAAGAACTACTGCCACTATTCTTACTAGATATGGTAAAAGGTAAAAGATATGAAAATATCAGTACCAGAACTGCAGTACAAAGATAAATATTTTTTCACAACTTCCTTGACGTAGATATTGGGAAAGATACAAGTAGAAGTCCTCACTGCTTTAATTTTCTATTTGTTTTTTCGTTCTTTTCTGATTTATAACGTAGCAGTCAGTTTAGTTATTGAACAAAGTTTAACACGAATTAATTATTAATAAGAATAAACTAAGTTATTACATGTAATAAATAAAAAAAAATATTTATATTTTTCATAAAGCCTAAAAGGAAAAAGAAAATTTATTTTTTACAATTCCACACTGTCACCTTTCTCAAGGTTATAAATTCCCCAGGCAACTACTTCCAACCACAAAGTATGTTCAAGACTCTCATAAAACTTGAAATATACAAAAATACCATCTACATAGTAATTTATATCCAAGCCGGCAAACTTAGGTAATTTTTCATGGAAGCATGACAAATGCTACTTTTCTATTCTATTTTCCTGAAAATGTTTGTCCTGTATCACAGGATGTGCGAGAATGATGATTAACTATTTGTTACTTGTATGACACGTACGTTTCTGAATTGAAGAATTTACCCAAATTCCATTTTTTCCCCAAATAAGGACTTACGCAGTTGTATTCTTTATAATAATAATAATAATAATAATAATAATATTAAAATAGAATAAAAATAGTAGCAAATAATTATGTTGGTAATACCCTATATCTTTTTATTAGCATCCACCTATAAAAAAACAAATCCTTTTTTTGTCATTTCGAGAATCAATTTACATTTCAATCTAAACCGTGAGCCGGAAAGAAATAAAACTGCAATTTCCATCCCAAAAAGGGTAAAATAAGTTTGCCAGAAAATTTACAACCATGTAAAAGATACTTATATCCCCATATCCATTTGTAGGACAACTTTTTCGAATCCTAATTCGTCCTTGGCTCTCTCCAAATGTGTTTTTGGCTTCACGCACTGTGAAGTAATTTCCTGGCACAGGCCCAAAACGAATTTATTATTATTGTTGCTGTGTCCGTCCGACGTTGTCGATTTTCATAAAATCCCCCGAAAAGCATGAATAAAAGTTTCTCTCAAGTTTTCCGACGATTGTATTAAAATTTCATTTCCTCGTGCTGTTGTTCCCGCAAGACGCCTATGTAAGCAGCAAAGGTCGATTTTCTGACTTAATTATAAAGTTTGTTGTTCAAGACAAGTTTGTGGCTCGTTAGCACCTGCTAGTATTTAGCTTAAACACGGTAATAATTATTTATCCATTTAAATTAAATGCTTTATTCTCTATACTGTTCTTATAGCCCCTAAGTAACAATTTTTACGCGTTATCATAGTACAGTTATATACATAGTGTCCCAAATTGACATTTTTGTAGAGTATCTCTAAAACAAGAGGATAAAATAGTAGTCAAGTAATTATAATTACTAGTGGTCACACAGTGGTCGAAATTCGACCATAGTTTATTAAAATTTAAAGTTTATGTCTACCGGGTGTCCCAGATTTTCTTGCTACCGGGTGTCCCAGATTTTTTTGCCCACTAATTTGTTGGATAAAATTGTAAAAAAAAATCTGAATAGTGTATACCTGAAGTCATTAAATGTGTACCACTAAAATTTAACTTCACCATTCTATACCTTAGGAACGACCCTCAACTCTTAATTTTTAATAAAAAAAACAGAGCGGCAAATTTTTTTTCCACAGCTAATTAACGGCAAAAAAGTGGGAAATGCTCCAGCTTTTAGATTTCGAAAACTCAAAGTTACGAAAATAAATTTGTATATAGGTATATACCTTATGTACTACAGTATGGTATAAGTAGCGGGAAAGTAAAAATAATATCATTTTTAGGGTTTTTAACGATGCTGAATCCATTGCCTTTGTCTGTTTGTCTCTATTTCTCACCGTTCTTGAGTTGAATCGGGCTAACAGATGGACGGACGGACAATACCGTTTTATAAGAGTTTTTCTTCTTCTAAAGCTCTAAAAAGCAAAAAATAATAAATAGTTAAATAAAAACATTAATATATTTTTTGTTTAAAAAGTATCTTCCATTGCTTGTCAAACATACTTAATACATCTAATCAGTTTCCGAGTGCAAGATGACTAATCAATTTTTCTAAATTGAGAGGCTGCATGCTAAACACCACTGTCATAGGAAAAAATCAAGGGGTGAAAAATGTGGAAATCGTACCGTCCACCTGAGAGGGATTTTGCTTCAAATCCACCGATTTTCAAAATGTCTATTCAATTATTCAGGTACCACATTTGTATTTTTTGGTGGGTGTAATTTCGACCGATAATCCCTTCAGCTACCTGGCCAAAGAAAGGGGTCAACTAATGGTACAGACCTTATCAACCGGAGACGAAAATTTTAAGGGATGGTTGTTATAATAGAGATAATTGTTTTTAAATCTTGGTTTTTAAAAGATTTTAGAGGATTTTAATATAGTTTTTGAACCAATGGAGACATTCTCCGATTTTGAAATGGCGATTCATATCGCAATAAGAAGCGTTATGCCGAAAACACAAATTAATGGTTGAGAGTTTCACTTACATCAAGCGTGGTACAAAAAAATTCAGTCTTTAGGAATCTACAAAGACAAAAACTCTGAAGATAGTAAATAGTTGACACATACTTTTGGATTAACTTATATAAAATCTTCTGAACTTGAAAATTGTTATATATTCAACTTGATGTCATACAAACCGAATAATGAATTATTGGATAAATACGCAGACTATTTATTTATTTATTATATAGCACCCAATTCCCATTTTTCGACAAATACATAGGCCGATGAAAACCCAACCATAAGACGCATTACAAATGTTTGATAATCATTTCATTCGAAATTCAATTCCTTATTTTATTCTAGTCACGTATCAATATTTATATTTATAGGGTGCGCCACCCTGTATATGTTTTGATTTTTTTGCGCAAATTCTATGCTTAAGTAATAAAAATGTATACACTTTTATCTTTAATAAACTTCACTTTGATGTAACCTTTGGGTCGAAAATACATATCAGATAGGAAAGTACCTTCAAATTGCCAGTCGAAATTACATGTCCCCGTTTGTATCTGTACTTTTTCCGGTCGAAATTACATCCGCCCGTATTTGTAGCATGTATCTTTTTACTATTTTGAGACTTAATGTTCGTTAAAATAGATCAAATAACATATCAATATATTCAGAAAAACTAAAATATCAATACCAATGAAAAAATATAGGGATAATATTTGACAAAAAAGAGTTCCTAAAGGATGAAATGATGATGTTGGCTTTTAGTATTATAAATTTAAAAGCTTCAAGCCATACATTGTTCAATATTTTTTTTAGAATTTTTGTCATCAAAAACCTAAATATCCACTGGGCAAAAAATATGTGACCTACTTTTTGATATTTTTTCTACTTTTACCATTTTCTTTGTTCTTTCCTATTTTCTCATGCTTTTTTCTCTTTTTGTCTATATTTTCCTATCCTTTTCTATTTTTCTCAATCTTTTTCTATTTCTCCATGTTTTTTCCTATTTTTTGCCAATTTTTCCTGTTTTTTATATTCTTCTATTTTCTCCTATTTTTTTACTATATTTTACTATTTTCTTATTTTTCCTGTTTTTCCTCTAATTTCAAAGTTTTTCTATTTTCTCTATTTTCTCTATTTTTCCGTATTTTTCCCTATTTTCCATATTTTTCCCTATTTTTTCCTATTTTTTTCTGTTTTCCACATTTTTACTGTTTTTTTTTTATATCTTTTACCAATCCAAAAATCGTCCAACACACCTTGTTTCTATTTCTCCCTTTTTCCTATTTGTTCTATTTTTCCCCAATTTATCTATTTTTTCCTATTTTTTACCTATCCAAAAATCGTCCAACACGTCCATATAGAAGATTTCACTTCAAAAATAAAATTACAATGAAGAAAATCATTTCTTAAAAAAAAATAAAAAAAAAAGTTGAGAGGGTTAAAATTCAAACCCACAGCTTCGAGAGAATGTCATCTTAAAATCAGCGTCTTAGCCCTTTCCTCCATTGTACCGATAATAAAAAATGTCTATGTTGAAGATAAACAATGAATGTTAATATTATATTTACTTTCATTTATTTTGACTTTATTTATAAGATATGTTATATATTAATTTTAGCTGTCTGCACTGCTCCTGTATATAAAGTTTAAGTATGCAAAATCTCACACTCCTCCGTTCGCGAATTATGATTAAAAAGAGGCCCGAAGTTTTCTTTTTGCGTATTAATTAGATATTTAAAAAAACTGAAATTTAATTGTATCATTTTTTATTTAATAATTTTTTTAATTATTTAAACAGTATAATGGATAAGCCGACTTTTGTTGCCATTTAAAATTTTCAAGCGGGTAGCTACTCTGCGGTATGGGGTTGAAATTAGGGTAAATTTTTTATTTTAGAAATGTGTTTCGTCAGAAATTAAAATCGACCTGTCCGAGAATTTTCTAGAATATTTTACTATACAGGGGGTTAACATGTTACATTCGCACTGTTTAACATGTCATATGGGGTAAAACAGAATTAAAAATGGAAACCAAATAAATCAAAATATACAGTGTGTCCTTTAAATTAACACAATATTGTATTACATGTATTAAAAAAAAATTGTGTATATTAGCTCAATATATCTATCAAATTTTTTTAAATATTTTCGACCCTTTTCAAAAAGCCCTACTTAAAATTTGATCTTGTCATCATTAGTTTATTGTTTTCTAGACACCTTTCAAATTATATCAATTTGGGATACCCTATAAATTAGACCAAATGGAGCAACTTGATTTTTATTTTTTTTGGTTGGTCTGTTTTGTCTATACTAATGTTATAAAGTTTTGTAAGTTTATAAGATTGTAAGATAGTAAGATAGTAAGATTGTAGGTTTATAAGTTTGTAAGTTTGTAAGTTTGTAAGTCTGCCAGTTTGTAAGTTTGTACGTTTGTAAGATTGTAGGTTTGGAAGTTTGTAATTTTGTAAGTTGTAAAAAATGTCCCGAAAAATTCTGGAAAAACTGAAAGTGCTTTTTTCGGGATCGGTTTGGCTAATTTTTGTTAATTAAACTATATCAAGATACTAATTTTCTATGTACTAAAAAAAAAACATGTATAAATAAAACAAAGTTAAGCGTTTTGCAAGATTTTTTTACGTTTATGTAATCGATGCAATAGGCGGAAACAAGCCAGTCGTAAAATAAGAAGTTACATTTTCGCGTAGACGTAAATAAATTGAAGCATGGAATGTCAATCTCAGAAATGGGTAGTATCATATATCGCTACCCACTTTTTACTTCACTAACATCGAGTCGTTCCAGTTTTACGACGAACTTTACTAAAATGCCACTGTATATTTACTCCCTTTATTACATGATTTACGACAAGATCCTTCCTTCTTTCGTCTATTACTTTCACTGGAAAGAAAAAGTAAAGAAAACGAAATTATGAACAACATTTTCAGACTAAAAATCCTACAATTTAACTTTTTAATAATAATAGTAATAATAATCATGATTTCCCGTTTCCCAATAACGAATTGGAAAAAAAAGAAAAAAATAATTAAAACAAATACTTCTGTATAATTTTCAAGCATTAGGGTGGCGTTGCTAGGCAGGGGTAGCGAAAAATCAATTAAGATAATTTTAAAATCACTGAAATGTAAACTGGCGAATATTCAACAAGAGTTTTGCGATTTGGGGTGTATCTGACTTTAACTAATAATGAAAATGATGTTAATTTTTTTAAAAAGTCTTTCCCTGTGCTAATGATAAATTCATTACATCAGTAATAGATTTTTTTTTTAGTTGTTAAAACTTTTAAATTAGGCTACGTATTATTATTTGTCATTGATGGGTGCGAATTATTAACACCCGTGTCATTTTTTTATTAATACTAAATACTTAAAAATACAAAAATTGTATCTATAAGTTAAGGAAAATTTAAACAACTTGAAAAGAAGGGCCAGCAATACAAATATTTTTCTTGTACTACTTGTGGTGAAAATTCATAATTTTTTCCAGAATAAATAACACATCGTCGGACCGGAAAAAGAGTGCCACATGTGCTAAATCAGCGAATTCGTTTTTATTGGTGCAATGTTTCAAATATTAGTTAAGGCTACGATGCTAAATGCGGATTTACTCGAGCGTCATTAAGATCTATTAGATTTCGAAGCATAGATGACAAAAAGAAAAAAAATGTTATATAATGTATACCCGTTCATCGGTGTGGGGAGCGTCTATAGAATTTCAAAAATGTTAAAAAAAAAAACAGTTACATGGAAATATTGCTTAATCTGACGGTTTCCACGATGGGAATGGCTGTACGGAAGAGTTGAAAATAGAAAAAAAAATTAATCGAGCGTGTTAGATACTTTAAAGGAGTGGCAAGTATACCCAAAGAAAGTTCTCATTTAATATTCTGACGATTTGGACGTAACCCAAACTCTCGGTGATTTTTGAAAAATGCAGAAAATAATGGTCGTTTTGAAATACTCGAGCGCGTCAGATTAAGATATATACGGTTCATCGTAATGTCCTAGACGTGCTGACTAAGAATCTGACGATTATTCAGAGGAATTTCAATTAAAAAAAAATTTAATTATTTTTTTAATCATTGAACTTAAGTATATTAGAAAGCATGGGAAGTAGCATGAAAAGAAAATAGTACATTTTTTAAACTCAATAAATATATTTATAGAAAAATAAGAATAAGATTTTAATTTTTTTAACTATTTATTTTAAATCTTCATCTTCATCCGTCGAATCATTTTCATCTGGCTCGATTTCGTAGCCAATTTCATTCTCAGATTCTCTTTTCTAGAAATGTCACACAAATATTGATGCTTACAGCATTTATGATAAGGAATATCTGAATCTGTCGTGAAATAATTAAGCTTTTTCCAACATCGGTACGTCGTTGTGTTCTGTATAAGCATTTTTTAAATGCTCTTTAGTTTTTAATCTATTTATAGTATGGAGTCCAAAAGACTAAATGGGGATTTATCAGATCGTTGTGGGGGCCTATTGGATTGCAAAGATTAGATGCTAAAAAGAAAAAAGTTTATATGATGTGTGCCCTTTCATTGGGGCTGAGGGGGAGCATGCATAAATTATCAAAAATGTAAAAAAAAATGGGCACAAAGACATACTAGATCGTACCAGACATTAATAGCGTATACGCCCTTCTGCCGGCTTGCTAGTTAGGGGTGGATGTACGAAGGGGTAGAAATATTTTCACTCATTGTCGTAGTTCATATAAAACTAATTACATTGAGAGATAGAAAAGAGTAAGAAGTGAAGAGAGGCGAGGAGTGGGAAATACATAAATCTCAGCAGCAATATAACAGGTTATCCATATCCCAAATGTGGTCCAGTGTTTAATAAATGAACTAAAACTCACAAGTCATGTACCACAATGAATTTAATGAAATTGTAATGGCAACTAGTTTCGGCTAATTAGCCATCATCAGGCCTAAAACTATTACAGTGTTCGACAAATAAAATAAAATTTACAAAAACAAACTTACCATATAAGTAAAGATTAAAGTTGTTATATTAATAAATGCAAAAAACATAACATTGATGCAGATCAAAAATGGGTAGTGGAGTATTTGAAGGAAAAATAGGAGAGAGGCAATTTAAAGGTACATGAAATACTAATAACGAGAAAGGTTTAAAGGAGAATAATTAAAAAAAAATTGATTAAAAGGTGTGTAACTAACACGAACATAAATCTAAAAATGTACAACACAGATAAAAGACTCTACACTTGGACTTAGAATTTAAGCGTGAAACTGAGGGATGGGAAACAAAGAAGGAAGTAGTTGTACGAGACCTAATAATATTTGTAGCAATATAAGAATGTAAAAAGCATATCTAAAAAACTATTGAAGTTAAAATTGAATTTTACAAATTGAAAATGATAAAAATTTTAAAAATTAAAAAACTGAGAAAACTGGTACTGATCAAACCACATTAAACAAAGGAAAATTGGTGAGAAAGAAGAAGAAAAGAAAAGTTAAGATGACAGATAGCTGTTGACGATAGCTAGAGTAAAAGAAGAAAGAATATATTATGTTGAACTAAAAGAACAAAAACATAATAAAGGGGTACTTAAAAAAGGAGAGGTTAAATCAAAAGGCGATAAAAAATGTACAAATAAAATTAAAAACAAGGAGGGAGGAAGAAACGGAACGATACTAGTAAGATGAGGTACATCGGATTAAGAAAGGAATTGGTTAAACTGGTCGGAAAGGAAAATATGGTTATTTATCGATCTTGAATGAACAATTAAGACCGAAAGTAAACGATATTTTCTTCCTTATTGTTAGTTCTTTAAATTTCCTTATTGTTAGTTCCTTATATTTCTAACGGCACTCTATTTCAAATATTTGTGATATAAGTCGCACTATCATTTAGTTTATTTAATTTCATTACCTTTTAACACTTATTTAATTTTGACTTCCCATTTGATGTACCCCCTTTTTTCTCCCTACTTCCCTTCTCAGAAGCGGTACCTTTAATTTTAATCAATATGCTTATTAAGGTTTAATCTTAATATAATAGTATTTTTGTATTTATTCTGGCCCTGAAGATGGCTTTTTAGCCGAAACTATTTGCCTACTTTTTTATAATTAAATGTACATGATTTCGAGTTTCATTTATGATTAACACTTGACCACATTTGAGATATGGATAACCTATTGGATTTTCCAATATTTGTTTCTGAGACATATTTCACCCTTATAGGAAGGAAAACTGGAAAACTATACTCGCTCTTAGAATTTGACCACGAAAGTGTATTCGATTTGAAAGATTTGAGCAACCAAATTGGAATGAAGGAAAAAGAACCAATAATGAATAGTGATGGCAAACAGGCCAAAACGTCAAAAAATTATGTGGCTCAATTCAGAAAATAAAACCCCACCATTTTTTTCTATAAAACTACCTATAAAGATGACACTTTCAAAAATTTAGACTTAAAGAAAATGAACCAGCAAAAACGAGATCCAGAATATCTGCAGGAGATGGATTTCCAAATATCTCACTAAAGAGAGCCTATGATAATAAAATGGAGAAGTTTCATGGTTGTAATAATATAATGTGTTTCACATTTAACTAAAATATAGGCAACTAATAAATCGGTAAAAAAAATTTTTAAATCGGTTAATAAATAACCAAGAAATATAATATGTCTGACTTTAATTTCATTATAATTCTGTCATCGCAATTTATTAACTGTCAAACAACAAAATATAGTCCAAGAGCCAAGTACTTTTTTCTGTAATATTCTACAGAAGAGATTTTATTGTTGGAACATATTCAGAGGTGTCCCTTAAAAGTCAATTCAAGTAAGCGCGACGGAGCACATGAGCACCAACTTGAATTTATTTTCAGAGGACACCACTATTTATATGTTCCAACAATAAAATCTCATCTGTAGAAGATTGCATTATGAACCTACTGTGTTTGGCCTGGCTCTTGGACTTATAAAGAGAAATAACGAGAATAAAGAAGCGCGGTATGTAGCTTTGTTTACAATTATCCCGTCCCGTATACTAGTTAGGGTAGATGACGTCAGGACGTCAAACCGCAACTTTAAAATGCTATAACTCTGTTTGTTTTTGAGATATCTTAATTTCACATTCATACTTTTGTTCAGTTTGCATTAATTTTCAATTTCAATCATAAAAAAATAATGGTAAACTTCTCCATTGGAGTATCTGAAGCGAAGAAAAGAAGAATTTTATCTTTATTTAAAAAGGAGTTATAAAAATCTACTATTTTGATTTTTTTAATAATTTATTATAATAAGATTTAGGTCTGAATAAAACATTAATTTCTTACAGTTTCTAGATAAATATTCTGATTTTTCGACATTCTTTTTCGGATCTTTTTAGTATGCTTGTTTTATTTTTTATTGCCTCTTGTTTATTTTTGTTGTGTTTGTTAAGCCCAAGGAATGTGGACATTTCGTTTAAACTATTCTTACCCATTTGTTTGTAAATGTGCCACTCTTTTAAAAATATTAATTTCCACTAATATAGATTTATAAGAACAAGAGCGACATAATATGATACTTATATCTAAATACTCGAACATTGAAAAAACATATAACTTGACCAGTTTCATATTTTACTGGAATTGAAAATAAGAAATTTAGAATTTTCAAATGCCTCTCGTGTAAAATTTTTAAATTGGCGGATTGAAGAATATTTCTCAATATATTAGAGGTATGAAAAATATATGTTTATTTAATTTTGTGGCTTGGCTCGAAAAATCAGATTAAGATTTTGCCAAAACCGCGAATTTGTGGATGCCCCTTCTTTATATAACTTATGCAATACCCTGTAGAGCAGATTTACAAAACACTCAATATACCCAAAACCTTTTATAATTTACGACAAACCATAAACGCCAAAATCAATATCGTCCAAAGTTACGATCCGAGAGCGGGTCGTCTACGTCTGCCGGAATTCACTAAAACTGACCAAATTGGAGCAAAGGAACTCCCTCCATAAATCTTTACATAAGATGCAGAGACACTAAACGCCTTAAGGACCGACGTTAGAGCTCCCCAAAGGACTTTAATCCCTTCTATCATTGCGCCCTACGGTCGACCAGCGACTGCTTCAAGTGATATCTGGCTGGTATTAGTATACCTTTCGAGGGCCTCCAAGCTTCTTTAATCAAACCTTCGTCCTGCAATATCACGGAAATTATTATTTTTTATTATATACTTTAGTAGAAAGTTAAAAAATCAGGTTTTTATTATTTATTTTGTAAGAGCGATTGCATTCCATTTTATCTTTTAAAACATTTGTTAAAACACTATTACTATTCCTCAAAACAGAACAGCGATATTTGAGAGATCATTTCGATTCCATATGGTTTCAAATTATAACAAACTACCGCAAGAGTTTAAGGATATGAATATCAATAAATTTAAATGTAAAGTTTTTCAAATGCTTTATAACGACCAATATGGTATATAAGGTAACTGTTTTTTTTTTTCATGGTATAGGCAGATACTAAATTTTCAGGTTTTTTAAAAAAAAAATTTTTTTTCTTTTTTATATATTTTTGATCTTGTTAAATAACTATGTCTTAAGTTTAATTTAAAAATATTCAGGCTCTTGAGGAAGAACAGCTATGCTGATCTTGCGCCTTTTAACCAATAACCATTTTTCCTGTTCTTATTTTTGTTCTATTTTTGTACTATGTAACGTTGGTTAATAAAGACATTATTATTATTATTATTATTATTATTATTATTATTATTATTTGTATATATACCGATTATAATTAATTCTTATACCAAAACGAATACTTTCTATTATGCTTAATACAATTATTACTTTTTGAAGTTTTTAAATCTTTAATATATTATACAATAAATTAATTTTTGTTTCAGAATAATTGTTAATTAAGTTTCTTGGTATTTTTTTTTTAAATAATTGCTTTAAGACATAAATGTAAAAGGCAAGGCACAAAGACGTGGAATAAATCTGTATTTTAACAATCTTTCGTTGTAGAAATGAAAATTCTCGAATCTCCTTATCCTCTGTCACTCTTGGAGCCCTTAGTTAACCGAGGAAACTTTCGTATATATCTAACATTCTACAAAATGAATCTCCCGCAGGGCACCCAGCCATTATTGAATTATGAATTATTGTGCGGGTCACACCCCGACAGAACTTCCTTTTCCACAAGGACGGAATTCGGAATAGAACTTCTTTCGGTATTCCCATAAATTGACTTGACATTTACAGAGGTTCTGTGAGGTTTCGGTTATGCAAATTGGATATGTTTTGCGGCGTTTTAGGTTATTTTCAAGCTCGGGTCAATTCCAGAAAAAAAAATTTCATCGTTAAATCAAAGATATGTGCAGTAGCCAACATAACACTTTTCATAGAATTTATATTTTATAAGTAAAATTATGTTTTAACCCTTATATTAAGAAACACTTTCAGATTAAAATTTTTGCTTGATGGGTCTAAGTAGAATGATTAATTTTTTTAAAGGGGCGTTCGGGACAAGGACTTAAAAGTCCCGTCAGGACTAAAGAGTCATGAAAGCATTATACTCTGAAGTCCTGTCAGGACTAACCGATTCGTAATTATTAATAAAAAACCTGTATAAATTAATATTGAAGTAATAATAAGATTGAAGTTTATACCATTGTTTTATTGATGTTTGTTATATATCTTGATATTTTGAAAAAGATATTTTTTCTCGTTAATACACACATATTTGGAGAGTGGTCTAGATCCAATCGCCATAGACGAGAACTGGCCAGTTCTTCAGTTAATATTGGCCAGTGGTTACCTTTACTTTCCAATGGGACATCATTGCAAATACGGTAGTTATATTTGCGCCGCTTACAAACTGGAATTTGTGTAAGATGTGGAGTATTTCTTGTTGGACTGTTATAAACGAAGATCCCAGTTGCCCCAGACATTACATATTTTTTCAATTAAGTAGAATAAGTAGTGTACGTATATACTTTGAGTGTATGCGAACCTGCTAGCTTGGGTTGGCGGCCAATTAAGAGGTACCCGGTGCTAAAGGTAAGTGAAAATAGTGTTCACATTTCTTAAAGTTTCAGTGCTGATTTTTTACGTATAGTTTAGAGAAGAAAGTTAAAAATTAATAATCAATATTGCCAGACACTTTCCGTCGGCGCTAACTTTTACCAGATGCCCTACAGCTCCCCAAAAAATAATGTAACTTTATTTATAATCTCCGTCTTGATTTTTTACATGATATTCAGGGAACTATTTCAATACTTTTTGTGAGCAGCCAGATTATAAGTAAATTTACATTATTTTTGTGGAGCTTTAGAGAGCCTGTAAAAATTATCGCAGACAGAAAGTGTCGGCAGTATTGATTATTAATTTTTAACAATCTTCTCTAACCATACGCAAATACGCAAATTACCACTGAAACTTTAATAAATGTGAATACTACTTGCACTTACCATATGCTTGGTTTCTGAGAAATTAGTAAGGTCTGAGAGCCCCGGGATCTTGGACTTTAAAGGTGAATTTCCACTCCGCGATTTGGCATCGCAGGATTTGGCGATTTTAATATGCGCATGCGCGAAGGTTGCGATATCGCAAAACCCGTTTCCATAAAATCGCGGAAATGGGCGATAATGTTATTAAATATATCTAGGGATTTTAGTATTCTTTAGTGCGTTCTTCAGCTCTTCTGTGTTTGACAACTGTCAAACTTTTTTTCGTGTTTTCATCAATTTGATTACTCTACGCGTATTTTATAATAAAAATTGATATTACCGGCATTCTTTGTGACGATGACTCCTGAGGAATATGTTCTGTACATGAACTGGCAGAAGGATGTTGTATTTTGAATATACATTCGAAACCAAATGAAGAAAAGTGCTAAAAGAAAATGTAAATTTTGGGTAAGGGACATATTCCAACGAAGAAGCCAATATGGTGCTTATAACACCTTAATAAAGGAAATGAGGTTGAATGACCAGAGGAAGTATTATAATTACTTAAGGATGTCCTCAACAACCTTTGACAACTTGTTGGTTAAAGTTCCATGCAGACTTGGCAGAACATTTTCAAATTTGTAACCTCAAAATGCTCGCGATATCGCGAATAATTTGGATCAACGTCAAATTTTCTGCGAAGTCGCAGCTTTCTACCGAATTACTATATGTCCAGAAAACAATAATTCGGCGCGCATGCGCAGATTAAAATCGCCAAATACTGCCATGGCAAATCGCGGAGTGAAAATTCACCTTCAGTGAAAGTCTGTTTTGCTTATTAAAAGAGAAGAATAGTTCATTAGGCCTAAACTAACATTCCGTCGATATTTAAGTAACGTAATTTGTTCTTTGAGATTCATTTTCTTGTAGATAATTATACTATGAACAAAACGCCACATCTAATTACCAAAAAATACGCGACGCTACCACTTTTTAGACCTTCTGTTATTACAATTCGCTCGACCTTATCGATCTGCTTGGTCCACCCCACCCATGTATTGATTGTTGGCAGGGATGAATTCTGGGCAGCTAAACTTTTCCTTCGATCTGTCTTTCTGAAGACACTATACTTTAGCGACATTAGTGCTGGAAATTCAATACTGTATACACAATGTGGTTATAACACCATTCAAAAAAAAGAAAATACCATCAGAGGATACGCTGTAATCAAATTTATCTCTTGTTAAAGATATGTCTATAATTACCACAATATATTTTTCTAAATTTTCCCCATTCAGGGAGAAAACAACTCTTTCTACAAGGCCAAAGGATTTAAATTTTTCCTCACTTTCGTCTTTCCTAGGTATAGACAAAATTGTTTTATACAACCAACTTGGTCAGCAATACACCGTTATGTGTAATCTGTTTTTATAGGTTTATTAGGGTTGTATTAGTTCAGGCTTGATCCTCCCTTGAAGCGAATTATGTTTTCATAAAATTGCACTATTCATAATGTCAAATTGTTCAATTAGGGAATTTACTAGAGGTCGAATTTTTAAAAGCTTATCTTTGTTGATTGGCGGAATTAACGAGTTATCGGTTACATGAAGTAGTGACAATATTTATCAAAATCTATTATGTGTTATTGTTTTTCTTACTACAGGTACTCCTACAACTTGGCAATGGACCAACAATTTTTATAGCTTGATCATGAAAAATTGATGCCAATAAAAGCTAAGAGATTCAATATTTTATTTATCTGTGTTCCTAACAATTGGATTGGTAAATAATATCTTCTATTGTCTTCTCGCCTATCATTCTCAAAAAATAGTCAGTGGCAGTTGTACAACTACCGACATGTTCTTCATTGAAACTTTCATCAAGGGTATTGTAGTGCTTATTGTAAGACAGAGAACATCGTTTTGGGATTTGACAAGTTGTCATTTTGGGTTTCTTGGTTATATTGACATTTATACAGACCGATTCAAGATGCTGTCAGATGAAATTCAAGACGGCCGCTGGTAGACACACAAATCCACGTCTTTTCATGTAGTTAATATGAAGAGATCAGTTTAATTTCAGATTATGAAACGATTGGAGCTTAAAACGGGCATTTTAATTTAGAACAGTTGTGCGACTGATCGCGATACATTGTCGATATTTAAAAAAGTGACAGCATCTATAAAAAATATTATTGATTAGAAATAAATATAAAACATGCGTTCTACTTGCTGTGGAGTCAATTCTGGGAGTCTAGGAGATCGTGAAACTGTTAGATTTATATAATAACCAGTAAACTTTACTTTCCATACAAACTAGAATTGAATGATTATTAAAAATCAGGAGAAAAATATTTATATATTTTCAAACTCTTGTAGGATTTGATTTGTTCATTAGTGTAAAAACTATGCCTGAGGACCAAATATGAGAATATGTGGAAAGCAGTCACTCGTGGAAAGTCGTCTTCTCGGGGTTTTTCATCAGGACCATGATTATATATATAAATATGAAAGGATCAATATTGTATATAACTTTGATGTTTTCCATTCCTTATATCTTATGGCAATATTTGTATGTTCACTCTCTAACATCAATAAATAATTACTCTTACATCAAACACCTTCTAAAAGCTCGAAATACGTAAAACATATGCAAAATGCAGTAAATAATACAATTTGTTAGTCTACCAGCGGCCACTTTAATGACATTTGGTCATGTGTTCGGGATTGCATGCCTTATTGATATGATGACATTAATGGTTTATTAGGTTATGAAAATCTTTCAATTTATTTTACCTTTTAATTTTAGATTGATAATTGACGTTTTAAGTGCATTCAAGTAGCATGATTGTAATCTGGTTTCACTTCCCATTGGAGACCGTTTGGTTTTCTTTGCTAGAATAAAGCCAGAGGACCTTATTGAAGAGTTTTAAAAAATAGAAAAAGAGAAAACAAACTAGAGTAACAATATTATCTTTTTTATGATAACATGTCATTAATTAAAAGTTTTATAAAAATCTATTAAAAAAAACATTTTTAAAATATTTATAATTTATTAACATTTTTGAGTATATAATAGTTTCCACGATAGGTATATTCATGCACTACAGTTTTATTTGTGTTTTTTTCTATTCTCGTTACTTTTTCGGCTTTTTTGCTTATTTTTTTACTGCACCTGTTTCTGTGTTCCTTAATTGCATAGGTCCAAGTTTTCATATTTATCCAATTATCATATAATGGTTTTTTCCATCTTTGTCTGTATAAGTGAGATTTAACAGCTGTAATTCATTCGTATTCTCTTCTTTACACATTTGCAGTTAATGGTTTGGCGGTAACTTCCTTGCACATAAGTGACGTCACGATCGTAATGGTGGCATATTCAAATAATTGGAAATTTGAATTTTTAAAATAATTTATTCAAAAATCTAGCTCAAATTACGGTCGATTGTTGAACTCCCCATTTTCTTTTGGAACTACCTTCATCACTTTTATAATCAACGTTGAAATTAACTTCTTGGTTTTCTTCTTCATTTGACTGGTTCTTATTGTAACTTGAATATTCGACATGTTTGTTACTTTCAGAAACCTTTTCAGTCTAGGTAGATTCTTCATCTGTAATCATATTATTATCAAGAGGCAACTTCTCCAACTCCAACACTATAGTGGTCTCAATTGGTTGAAAAACAAAATTATTGAAACTATCATCCAAATACGGGACTTCAAAGTCCCATTAATATAAACTATCTTAGAAAATACGTTTTGTTATATTTGTCCAAACCTCAATGTTTACACTATGTTTGAATGTCTATTAGTCACATTTATCACAAATACTAACAGTGTGCTTGATTAAATACAACAATAATGCACGTAACAAAATGTGACACCAGCCAGACCAGTACTACTAGTCGAGGCAATATACGCGGAAGAACGTCATAAAAAGGAAAATTTTTCGGGCAGCATGGATCGGAATGCTGTTTTTTGCATTCGCTTCCAAAAATTATTTGTAAAAAAGTTACTTAATTTTCATTTAGCTAAAATCGGAAATTGCATTGCTGCAGCCAAAAATGCATTTTTTGAGACGCACTTCGGACAACTTAATAACTTTGTAAAAAAGAGTCAGAACTGGCCCAGAATGCGTGCCCTGGGGTTTTTGAGGTCGCTGATCACGATTATGATGTTCAAATTGACACCCATAATGTGACGTCGAAAACGATCCCCCGAGCACCTGGTGCACCGGAACCTGGACCTGAACGCCTTCTCGAATGGTTTTACAGATACAATCGCAAAAAACTCTGCAAAATCGTCTCATAATTTCATACATTCATCCATGTGTAACTTCCCCTGGGGCCCTCGAAAAAGTTCATCCAGTCCTGTATGAATGACGAGAATTATCTCCGGCAAGATCTCCAAACTTTGCCGAGCGGCCTTTCACTTTTCTCCTAACGCTCAAAACGCTTTTGTGTAAATATACACAGATACTTTCTCCTAAGTCCAGGCCCCACCAACGCATGGAACGAGCAGCTGGCGGCAGTAAAAAACCGGGATCGAAATACATTTCCAAAGTTCTATAGTCAGAAGAAACACGTGTTTGATTTTTTGATATTTTTTGAGCCACGAGATATATTTATTACAAAAAGTTTTTGAAAGCCAATTACATAAACATCGACTTTCTATTCATTCTATTTCTTTCCAGGATACATAATTTAACTTGAATCAACAATTTCACCCACTTATTGCAGTATTGACGTCGAGCTGGTTGACATTCATAGGAATGACATCGGTGTCGAAATAAAAATTTGGGTGCACCAGGTGTTAGGGGGGTCGTTTCCGACGTCAAATTCTGCTTTAGCAACCCAAAAAATCCCCCTTAACGATTTTCGGTTCGTCTTTTTAGAATGTGTCTGGAAAAGCCTCGGAGAAGACGTTCAGGTCCAGGTTCCGGTGCACCAGGTGCTCGGGGGATCGTTTTCGACGTCAAATTCTGCTTTATCGACCCAAAAAACCCCCGTTAACGATTTTCGGTTCGTCTTTTTCGAATGTGTCTGGAAAAGCCTCAGAGAAGACGTTCAGGTCCAGGTTGCGGTGCACCAGGTGCTCGGGGGATCGTTTTCGACGTCAAATTCTGCTTTAGCGACCCATAAAACGCCCCCACAATTGTTACGAGTTTATTTTGCATATATAGGGAGTTAAATCTTACCTTTGAGGGTTCGGTTAATTTTATATTTATTTATCTAAGTTAACATAACCTTTGTTCATTTGTTTACTAAATCTATATTAGACATCTGTCAACATTTCTTCTTTTTCACTTCTTCTTTCATTCTTCTTTTTGTCTTCTCTTCTTCTCTTATTATTCTTACCTCTAGAGGCCTTATCCATAAACACAGTTAGGATATTCATTCAAAATTGACCATGAACAGACCCTTTTTTTTGTGAATTTGTCTGTCCTCTGTCGATTCCCCTTTTTTTTGCATGAGCAACTGATTTTGGAACATGTGCTCCTAAAATTCGAAGTCTGATTCGGATAAATTCTGCTCTAAACAAAAAGAAAATAATTAGTTTGTTAAACTAAAAAGGTTATCAAGGGATACACCTAGACTTCGTGGATTGTAAATGACAAACTAACCTTCTTTATGGCCATCCTCTATCCGGGGTAAGTTTATTAAAATAATCTTCTTTTATTTCATTCATTACCAGTTGTTTTTGTAGGCTTTTTTTAGCTTTTGCTTTTCGCTGCATGTTTCTTAACGCTTACAATTAGCTGTATTGGATCAGCGCCACCGCATGTCTATCTACTGCACTTCCCAGTTTTGCATGGTATGCTTTGCAGTACTCGAATACCTATCGATTGATGATAGTTGCAAAAATAGGCCTTCCGAAATACGTTCACCATCAAAATAATCTCAAGTAAGGACTTTCCAATTTTATACGCATGTCTGCACCATTATGGACCTTTTAAATCGTAACACTTGCCGTTACATCTACTGCTTTTGTAAAATTTAATTATACCAATCTTCATTTACCGGGATGCTAAAACATTAACGTATATTATAGTTGTATATATATTATAGTGCTCAGATCTTTTGGTATTTAAACAAAAACATATATTTATAAAGGATTATGTACATACCTTCTCTTTGTGAACGATCAGTACTGATGGTAGTAATTTTATTGTAAATAATATAATATTTATATATATATATATATATATGTTATCAACGGTTTAATAACGTATGTTCACTCTTTCCTTGGAAATACAATTCACTCCAACCCTTAAGTGGCAATTTTTACAATAACCCCGACCCATGACCCAGAGGGCAAATAGGGAACCCTCATGGCGGTAACACAATGATTTTTGGGTTGTTTTTGATACTCTTGTCAGGAAACTTCTCGGAGAGGACGTCTACGTCCAGGTTGGGGCGCACCGGGTGTCTGGGGGGTGTTCGCCGATGCCATATTTGAATTCAGCGACCCAAAAAACCCCCGGGCGCCTAGTTTTTTTCCTTCCCCGCATGAATTCTGGAAGAGTTCCACGGAGATGACGTTCGTCGGCGTTCCTGAGCCCCAGATGGTCAGGGTGTCAATTTGAACATCATAGTCGTGATCAGCGACCTTAAAAACCCCAGGGCACCCATTCTGGGCCAGTTCTGACTCTTTTTTAAAAAGTTATTAAGTTGTCCAAAGGGCGTCTCAAAAAATGCATTTTTCGAATGCATTTTTGGCTGCAGCAATGTAATTTCCGATTGAAAATGAAAATTAGGTAACTTTTTTACAAATAATTTACGCCTGTTTCGGATTAAGTACGGAGGCATCAACTAAAAGGTACGACTGTGTTAAAAAGTAAACTTGTGAATTCTCCCAATATTAAATTCGAAAATTTGTTTTAAAATTATGGGACTATGTTGAAGAATATCGTCACCATTAATTAAAACTACACGTTTTTAACACTCTACGTACGTTTCTCTAACTATGTTAGCATCTTCTGGAGTGGATGGCAAACTAAATATTAAACCTACGATATTGAATATATTTAATATATTAAACAACACAAAATATAAAATAAGTCATTTAGAAAAAAGTGGAATCTTTAAAATAACTTGTTCTGATTGTGGCAGAGAAATCTTCTATACAGAGAAATCCTGTTGCTGAATATGTTTTTGAGCATAATCATTAAACTTAGTGCAGATTAAATTAATTTTCATTAAAAAGTTTTTGAGATATTTTGGACGGGTGCTCTAATCACATTAAGAAATTAAATTAATTACGTTTATTTTGCATAAAAATATTAGAGGAATTTACTTTCGTACTTTTTGTGGTTATATGTACGACTAGCTGAATATTTTTTGTCACCTTCACTAAAGAGTCGTAAAGTGGTGGTATATGCTACTACAGAAATCATAATAAAATGATACACTATCTCGCACTTCTAACTAGTTCTGCCACCTATGATTTATACAAACAGTATAAATATAGGATATTGAAAGCTTTAACGATGAATTAATATTTCGTCTATTTTCCAGTAGATTGCTCTGTCTATATTAAGGGACTTCAAAGTCCCATCAGTACACAAAGGATTAAAAAAGTATCAAAAATATGTTTGTAATAATAATATTGTATTTTTGTAACAAAATTAGCTCTTCAACATGATGGAGTAACAATTAAAGTCCAACAAGATCGTACAATTGATCCAAACGTCTATTTCTAAATGATTATAATGTTACTTTTTAAACAAACTACATTCAGAAAAGCAAAAATTATTTTAACTTAATGTATGTATGTATATCTGACTAAAGGAAAAGACCCAATGGCGAAATGGTAATCGAATTGTAAACTCCATCAGTAAAATAGGTATCAAATGTCATCCAGTTACGGTAATGCAGCTATTTATATACTCAGGCGTACTTGGAAAATTTTCTATATTTATTTAATATTTCGAAATGAGAAAATTCTATTCAATTCGTAGTCGACATAATGGAACGGGAATGGAGGTAGACATTTTGAATTTCGCTTTAGAAAACGACGCTTTAGAGCCACTTCAAACATGTCTCCATAAAAGAAGCAGAAGCACTAGTAGTTTTGAGCAACACTGGGGATTTTTTTTGTAAAAAAATATCAGATCAATAAGGTTCGTTAAATTTATATATTCAAAAGATTTCTTTTCTGTGGAAATTTTAAAAACTAAGTGGAAAGGTTTTATTTATACAGTGTAATTTAGAAATTTAATTTTTCGAAATTTATATACCGTGATATTTCCGATTATGTTTAAATTTATTTTAATTTGTTAGTTCCCATCTCTATTCTAGAATAAATGATAACCGAATAGTTTAAATTAAGTACCGTGACTGAATACCGCTTCTATCCATCTGCGACAAGACACACAGACAGACAAAAATTGAGACTTAACCATGAAGCGAGAACACATGCCAGGTATTCACTAAAGTCCAGTGGAGTGAAAAACGGCAGAAGAAGATGAGGACACCATAAGGAGCGGAGGATAACTATTAGACGGATTCTACATAAATTACGGACAAAGTCAGGGAAGATGACTCTTGGGAGGTTGATAAGTAACTGACGAGAAATCTTCCAGATTCTGGCTCATGGAATCTGGTCTCTTTTGATAAACATTCATATAGATTAGAAATAATAAATAACTATTTATTATTTTATAGGTTAAAGTGATATAGTCGAGGAGATAAGGCTAGTCCTTTTATATACTGTAAATATAGTTACAAAACATACGTGCTTTATTATTTCAGTTTTAAACTGTCAGTGGTTGTCAAATTTATACTTTTAAATACACTTTATAGACATTGGGTTTCTCTATGTTGGGTCTAAATTTGGCTTTAAACCATTTTTCAACGTTTTTGCAGTTCACATTTTCATGGTAGTCGCCGGTTTTTCGGTTAGTTTTAAAAACTATACCTGCATCTTTAACAAAACAGTCCTCTCCTCCTGCATGCACGATTATATATCATGAGCCATCGCCTGTTTTCTTGCACAGGGTTAATGCAGCATTATATTGGCATGTTTCTTTCTCTGACCCTTACTAAAAATTCACGTCTGATCCAAAACCTTTGGTTAATGTAAGTTGGTACTTTTTTCATTGGAATATTTTCTAAGAAACTGTAAGCTATTGGATCGTACCGCAGGAAGCTCCATTAAAAATTTTCTGTTATGAATTTGGTTAAACTTACCAATTTTTTGTATCCAGTTAATAATGGTTCTATTGCTAGATTGTACATCAGGCATTTCTTCTCTGAAACGATCACGAATTGTTTGTGCCGATACATGCTTTCTTTAGCCGTACATTTTTTGCACCAGTCGTCGCAAATTACTCAGCATAAAGGTGAATTTCCACTCCGCGATTTGACATCGCAGGATTTGGCGATTTTAATCTGGGCATGCGCGATGGTTGCGATATCGCAAAACCCGTTTCCATAAAGTCGCGGAAATGGACGATAATGCTACTAAATATAACTAGGGATTTTAGTATTTTTTAGTGCGTTCTTCAGCTCGTCTGTTTTTGACAACTGTCAAACTTTTTTTTTGTGTTTTCATCAATTTGATTACTCTACGCGTACTTTATAATAATAATTAATATTATTGGCATTCTTTGTGACGATGACTTCTGAGGAATATGTTCTGTACATGAACTGGCAAAAGGATGTTGTATTTTTAATATGCATTCGAAATCAAATGAAGAAAAGTTAATATGAGATTTTGTGGGTGAAAAGTGTATATCATGTTTTGTTTATTATCTACCATCAATTAGGTCAAAGACCTCTCTCCACAGCTCCTACCTGGCCGTCTTTACCCTTTATTGTATAGGAAAACGGTGATCCCAAAGGAGGGGGCCTGGCTTCAACAGCAGAAATAATTAACTCTTCAATGCTGCAAAAAAGTTAATTTTAACATCGTAAAAATATAAAATTGAATTGTATATTACATCGTAATAAGATTCGTATATTACCTTGTTAATTCGCCCGTTTCTCCCTTCTGGGTTTCTTCCATGAAGACTTCTCAGGACATTTTCAAATTTGTAACCTCAAAATGCTCGCGATATCGCGAATAATTTGGATCAACGTCAAATTTTCTGCGATGTCGCAGCTTTCTACCGAATTACTATATGTCCAGAAAACATTAATTCGGCATGCATGCGCAGATTAAAATCGTCAAATCCTGCGATGGCAAATCGCGGAGTGGAAATTCACCTTAAGTCAAGTTTTTATCTCAGTAACTTTCTCAGAGAGAGTTCATTTGAATTCGACAGCATTAAGAGTCTTCATTTTTCTGTTCTCCGTGCATTTTTAGTGATATCACCAATGCCTCTCCAGTTAGTTCGGTCGCGGACTTATTTAACTTTTTAAAAGATTGATGTATTTTTCGAAAAAAATGTTGGTTTTTCGGTAATTCTTTCGGCTTGCAACTGCAATCTAGAGGCAATTTTTTTGAACAATATGTTTTATCGCCAACCGTCAATACATTACCATAGCGATTTTCAAGTGATTGTCTATATATATTGAATATTATGAATGAACTCATCCAGTGATTTTTTTTTATATTTTCGTTTTATAATTTCGGCCTACCATAACACATTACACCTGGTCCAGCCCTTCTGAGACCGATCCTGCGGCTGTAATTAATTCTTAAAATTTTAATATCGGGGCTATAGGGGCTTGTGACGTGGCATAATTGAAACAGATTGTATTTGACTATGTTGTCATATCGATAAAACTGGCAACTCTCGTTCTCATTTGTTATATGATTAAAAGAAGGAAAGAAGTATGTCAAATTTTTCTACAAACGAACAAAGCTAGAATCTTGGCAATGCTGTAGAAAGTAAAACGTTAACTATTGGTCAAGGAGCAGCGCGATTTTCAAAATATATTAATTACTTTTCATTGATTTTTATTAATTAATGAATATTATAAGAATAATGAAAATTCATTGTTCTTTAAGCTATTCATTCATTAATATAAAACCAATAAATTCGTTCCTACTGGATAAGTCCATTGCGGTAATTTCTGTTCCAATATTGTTAACTTTAATTTCCATTTTGTTGTAGTTTGGTAGAGCATTTGTATATAATTAAAATGGAACAAGGAATGCCTAACTGAAATTTAAGTAAGTTTTGTTGAAACCAATTAAATATATAAGGTAGATCACTTTCAAGTAATAGTTTTAAAGATATCTAGTCAGTGGTTTTATAAATAATTGCAGTATCATCAGCAAAACTAACAATTATGCCATGAGAGTTAACATAAAATAAGTTATTAAGATACTGAATAAAACTGGTCCTGGAACTGTTCTTTGCGGAATGCCATATACTACATTGTTTGTTTCACTGACTGTATTGTCATGATCACAGATTGTTTTCTCTCAGTTAAATATGGGACTAATAAATCATAGCTTCTTCTTTTAAAACTTCTAACTGTCAGTAGATAGAACGTCCTTTAACTTTAACGGTTCTGTAACTAACGACAATGACGTTTAGATTGTGAAAATTGTACAAGAAATCAAATTGTAAAGTTTTATTCTAAACGTCATCGCCTTTACTTGCTGAATCTTTAAAGTTAAAGGACGTTCTATCTACTGACAGTAAATCTATAGAAACATATATTCGAATAGAATATTTGAGACAGTTCCAAAATTATTCTGCCAATTCAAGTTTTAATGTCAATTAAGATTAATTTACGACATGCCCAAATCTAGTAACTTTTAGTTTTGAACAGAGCCCTGTTATAGGGAGTAGGTCCGTAAATAAGAAAATATCCAAATAAACAACTTTTAAGCGGAAAAACAAAACATAAAATACATAAAATTACAATGAATATTGTCAACACCCTCTCGAGGTTACCGGCCGACTACTCAGTGTTGCCAATGACACATCAAGAAAATACCCGCAACTTTGACCCAAAACACCCGCTTTTACCAGCCGGCGGGTAGTCTTTTCGTTCGGTGCCAATTACTAAAAAAAAATGTTCTGTGTGAAGACTAAAATTAGAAATTAGGTTATTCTCCAGTCTATTAAATGTTAAAATAAGACAAAAGCATTCCAATAAAATATATATATTGCTATTGTTCAAACATAAATGAAACAAGTAACGTGTGTTACTAGTACAGGAAATCTGTCATGGCCCAATGTTAAATTTACAGAAATTGCTACCCGAAAACAAAAAATAAGACCGTGTAGGAAATTAAAAATAAAGGTGAGTTGCTGTGTCTTTAAAATCGAGCCTCAGTGGCGAACAGAACAAAAAAAAATTGGCAAAGTTGAAAAAAATGGTTTTTCGCATATGACTTTAAAACTATTTACTCCGATTGAAAAAGGTTAAATGAAAAAGTTGTAGGTATTAAAAAGATCTATCGATTCATTTCTGTATAATTCTACGATAGCTATATTAGTTTTCGAGATATATCGAAAAAACTCGTTAAAATCGGATTCTCTAGATTTCGTCAAAAGTGCGGCCAATATGCTTGGTTTTTTGCTGTAACTATAGACCCATGGCAGTCTAAAAACAGTACTTTTTTTAATCTTTAAAAACATTGATTATTTATCGAGATATATGGCTTTATAGAAAAAAGGTGCTCTGGAAAATTGGCTTCTATTGGTCAGCGGAGATGGTCCTATAGTAACGATTCTGGGCTCATTCTCTTCCTAAAGAGTTGTACTATCACTTTATTTAAGAAATGTAACGACTTTTAGTTTTAGGGGTTCAATATTTAAAAAAAAATCATTAATCTAGGACCATCTGGAGCCGAGATAACATTTTTTTTTTAAATCTCCAGTAATTAACATTTTACAGCGATATATTGAATACTTATAAGAAAAATTTGACGCAGTGGGGTGGAAAATCGCAAATAATTTGCTAATGTCAGTTTATACAGAGGAACCATTAATACCAGAGGAAATAGTCAACAATATATCATGAAAAATTCTTTAAAATGTACGAGTGTCTCCAAACATTGTGACGTAATACAATGTGAAAACTTTGAAAAACTTAATATCGAAATCCACGAGGACGAGGATTATGTTGATGCTTTCAATACGATGACTGTCGAAAATGTTCTCGATGAATTCTCTTAAGAAGAAGATAAAGAAAACGAAACAGAAAATCCAACAAAAAAAATTAGATTTTCATTCGATGACTAATATGATATATTTTATAATTTACAATATACAACATTTTTATAACGTAGTTTTAATTATAACAATCCTATACACACTTTATACATTTGTAATATAAAATGTGCTAAAGAATGCTAAAAAAAGTGCAATTTGTTAAAAGCCATTTTTAATCCCCTAAAATTAAAAAAATCGTTACAATTCTTAAATAGAATGATGATGATAGTACAACTCTTTAGGAGGAGAATGAGCCCAACAGTAGCCAATTTGCCAAAGCATCTTTTTGTCTATAAAGCCGTATATGTCGGTAAATATTTAATTTTTTAATTTTTCAAAAAAGTTTTTTTAGCCATTTGCTATAGTTTCAGCAAATAACCAAGCATTTCGACCGCACTTTTGACGAGATCTAGAGAATCCGAGTTTAACGAGTTTCTCCGATATATCTCGAAAAATTATACAGAAATGAATTGATAGATTTCTCAATACCTACACGCTCATATTTTTCAGTTTTGATTACCAATTTCTGTAAGCACTTCTCCCTAGTTCGTGAACAATACTATTTTTATGTATTTTTTGAGAAATAAGACAGCTGTAGCGGTAATTTTTAGGTTTAGGGGTAGTGGCCTCACTTCCACAAAACATCAAAACAGTGAATAATTGACATGATATGAAGATGAAAGGAAATAACCGAATTTTACCCACTAAATTAAAATACCCATAAGAGTACCCACAAAGTAGGAAAACCCGAGAATCAAGTAATTACCCGCAGATTGGCACCACTGCGACTACTGTTACCTGTTCCTGTCGCTTTTCACACTTCCTTCCGCGCACCCCGATCACAGGGCCGGCCTGGCACAGTTTCATTCATTTATATGTAAATAATAGAGAAAGAAAAAAGGTCTTGGGGTATTTCTCCCATTTTACCATGAATTTTATTTGTTATTTTATTGTTTAATTTATTTTGTAACACGGTTATGTGATTGCTTTGATTAAAAATAAATCTAATTATAAATATCCTTTTTGTGCATTTAAGCCGTTTTTTAAATGACCAGTTGTCCTTAGCTACTTAGTAAAAAAAAATTATGTCATATAATCATTATTGTAAAGAGGTTTAAAATTGTAATTCATATTCATAATGTATAAAAAATATACGTGGTGCTCAGCTTTAAACTATTTATCTAATAAAAAAATTATTTAAAAAATAGCATCCATCTTCCATCACGGCACTTCACTAATTGATGTTTTTACATTTTTAGCCGTATGGATTAAACTTGTTTTTAGTACCATTTGCTTGCTAATGCACTGTTGGATTATTTCCACAGTTGAAATTATATTTTACGAATAAAGCCCTATACATTGCGTCAACCATTGTTTTTGCTGTAACTTGTTTCAGTTAAGCCTTTATACAGCCGTACTTTTATGTTTTTACAACAAATATATTGGAATTATTCATTTAAAAATATTTATTTTCGATGCGGCTTATCATAGAATGAACATTTTTTATTTCAATTGTCTCCCAATGGCCTTCATCACGTAATGAACTATAAAAAATTATTAAATTCTCGGACTAGCTATTTCCATAATTTCCATTTTGATATACATAGTGTTTATTGTAACTAAAATAAAGGAATCAAGTAAAAACTCATAGCAGGGCAATTTTCGTTTTGAAATTCCGCTTCACAAGTTATCCCTTTTAGCCGCCCCCAAACTGTAACCTAATGGCTCCATTAAATTATACAGCTAGTAGAATCAAAAGGAAAACGGTGGAAGGTAGTAATTTAGAGTTTTGCCAGGCCGCGCCATCAGGCTCTGGAATCGTACAATTGAGAATTTCAATAGGCGGCGTTGAAACAATTGAAGAAACAATTGAACGCTGCAGTTACAACTCTGACTTGGTGCTCAGCAGCCGAGAGAAATTCTCCAATTGGAGAGGAAAATGTTTCCATTGCGACGATAACGGTTGGTTAGTCGGGGTGGTTTTTCGGAAATATAAATTAGAATTTTCACGAACCGATGCGCGGTTAATGGCTAATCAAGCTGAAATAGAGAAAAAGGAAATTTACTATTCTTTGATGTTTAATAATCGTCTTTGTTTTATCTTTACCTTTAATTTTGATTATTGTGGATTAAAGCAAACATTTATTTGGAAAAATAATTTATTTGTATTATAGCCAATAAAGAAAATTGGTCAGAACTCATTGCTAAATCTAAGGTTTTTAAAACGGATTATCGAATTAAAATTTTCGTTGCATTATTCTATGAATTGAAATCTATAAGAAAATATAACAGAGTAAAATAATAATTACATTTTACTTTCCCGGACCCATCAAAGGGAAAGTAAGGTGAACGAGCAAAAAAAAAATCGAGATATCGATGGAAATATCCATTTTGAGGTCCCCCAAGAAGATTGAAACCATTTCCAGAGCATGGTCTGTCTGTGTGTCTGTGTGTAATCTTCCACGATAACTGCCGAACCGTTTTGCCAATCAAGCTGAAATTTGGTATGGAGGGTCGGTGTGTGCCTAGAATGCGACCATTAGATTTTGGTGTAAATTGGTACAGTAGAAGGTCCTCAAGACCGATATTAATTAAATGCACATGTAACAATTTTTTATTTTTTTTTAAATTTTAAGGACAAACTATACACTTTGGTGCAAAATGTAGTACAATGTTTTATAGCATGAAATTCCCTACAACTTTTGTTTCAAACTTTTTCCAGAATTTCCAATAGTTGCACTAGAGGGCGCGTAAAAAATGTGCATATAGGTTGTCTCTAGTTTTTCTTTATTTTGAGGACAAACAATACACTTTAATGTAAAATCATGTCGTACAACGTTTTAGGGCATAAAATTCCCTACAACTTTTGTCTTAAGATTTTTCCAGAATTTCCAATAGTTGCGCCACTAGAGGGCGCGTAAAAAATGTGCATGTATGTTTTCTTTAGTTTTTCTTGATTTTGAGGACAAATAATACACTTTGGTGAAAAATGTTGTAGTACAAAGTTTTAGAACATAAAATTCCCTACAACTCTTGTCTGAAACTTTTTCTACAATTTCCAATAGTTGCGCCACTAGAGGGAGCGTAAAAAATGTGCATGTATGTTTTCTCTAGTTTTTCTTGATTTTGAGGACAAACAATGTATTTAGTGCAAAATTTTGTTGTGCAAAGTTGTAAAGCATCAAATTTTCTTTAACTTTTACGTTTAACTTTTATCGATTTCCTCATAGTTTCGCCGCTAGATGGCGAGAAAAATACACATTTAAAATTCCCTACAACTATTGTATGAAAATTTTTCCCGAATTCCCAATAGTTTTCACACATGATTTTAGGAGACCCTAATTGTAGTAGTATGATATATAACGTGCGCATGCGCAGCTTATGTCATTACCAACATTGAAATATTAATTCACCATCAGCTCGCTATTTTTAATGTGTTCCATAAATCAATGTAATGCTTAGTATTTTGTAATTAAAATAATAATAATAAATAACATATTCTCTACGGTCGAGCCAAACGTTTTAGAGCATAAAATTCCCTACAACTCTTGTCTGAAACTTTTTCTACAATTTCCAACAGTTGCGCCACTAGAGGGCGCGTTAAAAATGTGCATGTAGGTTTTCTCTAGTTTTTCTTGATTTTGAGGACAAACAATGCATTTTAGTGCAAAATTTTCTTTATCAAAGTTGTAAAGCATCAAATTTTATTTAACTTTTATGTTTAACTTTTTATTGAATTCCTCATAGTTTCGCCGCTAGATTGGCGAGAAAAATACACATTTATAATTTTCCATTTTCTTTTAAATTGGAGGTAACTTATTCTCTTTAGTGCAAAATATTTCAGTGCAAAGTTGTAAAGCATAAAATTCCCTACAACTATTGTATGAAAATGTTTCCCGAATTCCCAATAGTTTTCACACATGATTTTAGGAGATCCTAATTGTAGCAGTGTGATATGCAACTTGAGCATGCGCAGCTTATGTCATCAACATTGAAATATCAATTCGGTAGACGTATTCACCATCGGCTCGCTGTTTTTAATGTGTTCCATAAATTATTGTAATGCTTAGTATTTTGTAATTAAAATAATAATAATAAATAACATATTCTCTACGGTCGAGCCGGGAAAGTTCTGGGGTGACACAGCCGATTTATTAAGTTATAAAGATAAATTATAGAAGGATTTATATTCGTTTTTCGGCAGTTTTCTCATATAAATGCTTAACTGCCGAACCAAACAGATATTAAATTAAGTTAAAATATTAATTTGTCAATGCTAGTCGTTTCGGGGACGAGAAATTTATAACATTTTTGCCGGGCTGTCAATTGGGACCGACGATAGAACATAGGTTAGGCACATTTTGGCTTCCACCCTTTTAGAAGTTATAGATAGTGTAACAGGGTGAAAAAACACCCAGTACAATGTATGATGTAAATGTGACCATTTGTAAGCATCAAAAATACCATTCACTCATCAAATCAAAGAACAAGAATCTGTATAGTTAGGAAAATATACATACAAGATGGTTCCCAGCGGGGTTTGGTAGTTTTTGGGCAATTTTTCTGTCATAATCATTGATGCCTCGCCGGAAATCATATGACTTAACTTATTCATTTTTGTCAATGTCAATATTTTCCAAGAATTTATAAGTTAAAACCTATTTCAGTAAATGGCCAGCTTGGTTACGGTTAGAAATGCCAGAATGGTCAGTTAATTTTTGAGTTTCGTTGGGTAAAGACCTGTTTTCCGGCATCTTTGAGTTTCTGTCGGACAATCGTTTTTATAATTTCGTGTACATTTTGATAATTATTTGTTTTATTTGTATTTAATTTTTTTGGTATTCATGTTGTTTTTATCAACAGTAAAAACACAAGAGCTTTTGTTTTATCGGATAAATTTCTCTTTGTAACGAAACATTTTAAGTTTATAAGAAATTTATCCTTAAAAAAAGCTTGAGTGTTTGTTGGCAAGATAAATTAACGACAAAATATAAAATGAACAACAATAATTATCTATATTGATACAATTAAATTATTTCATAATTACTATTTTTTAACAATTTTTATTATTTTATTATTCATTTTCCATATTTCAATATCAACCAAAGAAATAATTTTAACTGACAGAACTAAGGTTAAAGTGACGTGCCGACGCGATTCATAGCTACTGGATATACTGTCAGTAGATAGAACGTCCATTAACTTTAAAGGTTCAGTAAGTAAAGGCAATGACGTTTAGAATAAAACTTTACAAGGTGATTTGTTGTACAATTGTCACAATCTAAGCGTCATTGTCATTAGTTACAGCACCGTAAAATTTAATGAACGTTCTATCCACTGACAGATCTGATTATGAGGAACATGCATTTTTATCGCGAGGAACAGGCATTTTTATCGCGATAAAAATGGATGCACCTTTTTTATCGCTGTCAAACTGACAAAACTGTTAAATGACACATTTTATATAAAAGTTAATTTATCAACAATAAAAACACAAGAGCTTTTTTTATCGGATAAATTTCTGTTTGTAACGAAAAATTTTGCCAATCAGTAATTTTACGAGAAAAACTGACATGGAAAAATTGCGAGACCGAAGGTCGAGCGATTTTGCCAAATATTAGTTTTTTGAGAAAAATTACTGATGGAAAAATTTTGAGTTTGAGAGAAATTTATCATTAAAAAAAAGCTTGAGTGTTTTTTGGTAAGATAAATTAACGATAGAATATAGAATGAACGACAACAAGATATAGTCTGTTTATGAAGAACAGGCATTTTTATCGCGATAAAAAGGATGCACCTTTTTTATTGCTGTCAAACTGACAAAACTGTAATAATCAAATGACACATTTTACATAGGAGTTAATTTATCTTTATAAATATTTAACCCTCAACAATAAATTAGTTGGAAAAGTACTGTTTTATTTACAACAATAATAATAATAAATAATCAACTTTACCAATTAATAATCAGTGAAAAGTTGTGATATTTCTCCTATCACTCAGGATGGGATAGAACTTAAATCACTATTGACAAAATAGACTTGTATAATTAATTATGTCAATTATAAACTTTGAAGTTGCCGTTGCCGTTTGACGTTGATGCTACCGTTTGACGTAGTCGTTTTCTTGTCATTTATAAACTACAAAACGTTTGCCGTACACCTGCGTATTAAAATGCTATTCAGTAACTTGTCGTTAATATACGATGTCGTTAGGCTAACGATATATTGCTTAACGACATTTTGAACGATAAATTCCTAACGCTTATTCAGTATGTATGTCGTTAGAACAAAATCTGGTTACTCAGTATTAAGTGGAAATTGCGAAGGTTGGCAACATTATTTCAATGTTCTGTACCCAAAAAACTTAATGTTGCGTTTGGTTTGGTTTGACAATGACAACTAGACGGTGGTTTTTCATATAGAGAAAGTTGGGTTTTCAGTTTGGTTTTGGGTTTATTTTTCACTCAAGTGGTGATTTAAATTGAATTTTTTTATTAATTCACAATAACTGCACCAAAAAATCGGAGAAGTCTCAAGACTACAAGGAGTCAATTTGAGGCATATCTCAATGAACTTAAGAGTAAATAAATCAGTGAGAGAAAACAAATTTGATGGGACCAAATGACGGAAAAATTTGATGCACTTGGTGGACCCTGCCGAGATGTAAATGTGAAATTAATATTTGACAACACGTTTCGTGAAATAACTTATTATCGATAGTCAAGATGCCACTTATATATGATAATTTCACTTCAATTATGTAAAAAGTAAAACGGAAGAATTGCAATTTGTCGGTTATACTCCCAATTCTTTGATAATGACATTCTAACCTCCATCGACGTCGTACAGTAATGATACATTTTATCGTACAGTAACAATCTTTAGCTACAGAATAAGAAACACCGTCAGGTAACGATAATCGTTCATTAACGATATCGTTAGGCGTTACAAAATAACCCCCTAAATCAGCTAAAAGTATAAAATGCCTTTATAACAGACAGGAAAAGTATATGAGGCCTTAATTTTGTAAAGAATAAGAAGAAGAAGGAAAGAAACCATTTTATTAAACAAATATGATACTATCATAGTAGAAGACGTTGAAATGCAATATTTACAGTTTTCATTTTTAATATGTGTTTATGCGTCACTGAAATTCAGCCAGATGAGACAAAGAAGATTAAAAGTAAAGCCAATTAACAGACAAAGAAGATAACATGGGAATTTTCAACAGTATAGAAAAATGAGAACTTTGGACCGGGAAAAGTTTTTTAAATTTACAAGGATGACTGTTCCCTTATTAGTTAAAAGTCCATATTAAACAACAGAATCGGTCAGATGGAACAAAGAATCGAATTAAGGTTATCAGCTGGGTAAATTCTTCTTATTCTTTTCTATTTACTAAATTTTCAAAGTGATACATTGTCCAATAAAAAAGAGAAGAAAAAGAATTTTGAAGTTAGCATTAAATCACGTGTTCTAGTATGCTCATTTGATTGGCTGAAAGTCTAAGAGCAAACGTAACAAAATAAAAGTTGTGCATCCCAACGGAACGATAAACGGCAACTGATGTGACAAAATGACTTTATAAATGGTTCCTTTACATTAAATCAATTGATCTTGTAACTTAACGTCAAACCTCAAACGGAAACGGCAACTTCAAAGTTTATACATCAACCTTAACAAGAGAAATGTTGTCGTAATAATATTGGTATTTAAATAGAAAGAAAGCACCATTAGTACACATATTAGGTACACCTTTGTTACAATAGTTTTGGCGTCTTTCAAGAAAAATAATAATTTTTTTGGTTAATGACTTAATTTCTATTATATTTTTAATTGAAGTATATGATACGTTACTATAATAAAGTACACGGCTCAAAACTGGATCCTAAATCTACAAAAATAGATATATTATTTTGTATACAACTGAAAATCTTCAAGAAGAAAAATTTAGATCATTTAGAACATATCCAGATGGATGATTTCGTAAGGAAGTAGGTCAGTTATCGCCCTCTTCGTCTGGAGATTAGGAGAAAGTTACGAAGGACGGGTAAAGGGGAGAATTCGGGCTTAGCGTGTAGAGAACTTGTTCCGTGCAATATACCCGCGCATGCAATTTATTTATGCTGATGTAGACAGAAAGCGAAATTCTCAGATTTGTTTGCACTGCGTTTAAGTTTTAGTCGTTGGGAAGATTTTTTTATTAATAGGTTTTTAAAATTAGTATTGATTATTGCAGTTTATTTTTATATGATTTGACATTATTTTGACGTTTTCTTTAAAATCCAATATTTAATTTAGTGAAAATTATAAATGAATATACTGTAATGATATTTACAAATTATCTCACTTTGGGTTGGGTTCTAGTCACAAAAAAAATAATAAACATTACAAATTAAAAAAAAATAAAAATTTATGTATACTGATTACTCTTCATTCTCTTCTGATAATCACCATATAACTTGAATTTTCTAATTTTATATTTTCCTTTTCTAAATTTCTCTAAATTAAAATTTTAAACTTGTTATTTCCCTCTTGTTTAAATGTCTCCCGATGGAATATTTTTTATTTGATATTTTCTCTAGAGGTTTCTTCTTAATAACCTTTATACCTATAGTTTTCATAACCTTGTTCCGTTTTTGTGATTACCCTTATTTTAAAACATCTTGTATTTTGAATATATTTTTTTTTATAAATAAAAACCATATGTTATTTAACTGGGATATAATTCTTCTGCCCTTTTTAAACTTTTACATCTTTCAATAAACCTATTTTTCTAAATAAAAAACTTATCATATATAAATTTTTTTTAAATTTCTTGATTGACAATACCTTGTTTATTTTTTTTTTTAGACTTTTTTTTAACCACTAGATTTTTTTGAATATCGCAAACTTAAGTTTTTTATTAACCCTTTATTACCTGTTTACTAACTAACTTAAATTTTATGTATGAGAACTCCAAAATTTCAATTTTGTTATAGCATCTTTCAGTATTTTAATAAATTTTGGATTCTTTCACTTTTTTAAATTTATTGCCAATTTATCTATACCTTCGTTTCCTTTTATTTAATAAACATAACATTTAACTATACCTAATCTTTTAATAAATTAAATTTCAAATATAATTTTATAAACATTAATATAAATCTATATGATATTTAAATCATTTCAAGTATTATCATATTTAAAATAAATTATTAACTTGTATATTAACTCCATTATAAACATCTACTAAAAACTATTTCAACTCAAAACAAAATTTCATTTAATTTATAAAATTCCCATATACAGGGTGAAATATTTTAGTTTTTATAACAATATAGAACCTTTATATCATTAATTAAATTTTAAAGAAACAATTAAAAATCTCACCTTAGTTTTTAAAATCCTGTATACACGCAGGTTTTTTACATGAGATGTGAAGTCGACCAATTATTTTTAAAATTGGCAAGTAATAAGTTGTCATAATTTAACTATTAAATATTGTAATCAAACTTTTAAATATTCAATAACAGTTTTTTTTTATAAAGTTAAAACGAGTTAAAAGCATTTAAAATGTAGATTAATACTCTATAAAATGAAAAATACTTTGAGGCGTGCAAAATCCACAAAGTAGTGGATTTATTTAAAAAAAATTAACCTTCTGGATAAATTTCACTGAAATATTATCCAGAAAATACAAACTGATTCATATTTCTTTTAAAATTAATAACGATAAACTTTCGGTTCATATTAATGTCTATTATTGTATATTTTAATATTTTATAATCTAAAAATAGATTTAAAATCAACACAATATTATTGCGTCTTTCTCTCAGCCTTTTTGCTATCTAATTGCAAAATACAGTTAACAAAAATAAAATACATAAGCGACTGTTGCTATGCAAACTTATCTATCCCTTATATTATCCCATCATATAAGATATAAAAAATATAGATATATTTCTTCCAGCCAAGATGCTTAATTCAAGGCTATTTACATACCACGTCACATGTCTCCTACCAATAAAAAAACCACCAAGTGAATCAAGTCAGTCATGCATTTACTAGAGCAAAAATGTTTCTTCATATAAGTAAAATGGCGGTTAATTAACCACACCCACAAAGTTTTCTGATTTTTCATAATAAAAAATGTAAATAGTTTTTACAGTGAGTAAAGTGATTAAGTACAATTTAAATATTCATTTTTCGGTTTTATGGTTTAACTTCATCTACTGCTTTATGATTTCAAATACTATTTTTATTTTAACATTCATATTGGTCCTTCGAAATCCTGGAATTATTTTAACAAGTTCGCAGCCTGTATTCTTTTAACAGTTATAATTACTAATATTCATACTTCGTTCACCTTCCATTCTTTTCGTTTCCTAAATAATGCTGTTTATTTACTAAAAACTTCTTAAAAAGAACACTATTTTACAATCCATTAATTTTAACGATTTCGTACATAATTATAAGAGAATTTAATTTTGATTAACCAATAGGTATGAGTAACAAAATGTTATTTTATAATTATAAACTTATAAACAGGTGTCAAGCATTCACAAAATTTATGTAATTTTTATATTATAATTAGCGAGATTTTATTTTTAATTAAAATAAATAAAGAAATACAGGTAATCACCACGAAAATTGTACTAGGTATATCGAAAAAATGGTATAATAAAACTGCGTGATCAGCACATGTTCAACCTTTTGTTTTTTTTTTTGATTCTGGGAAGTTTTACTGTAATGGTGGTACTTTTAATACTTTCAACATCGATTTGTACTCTTTAGAAACGGATGGTATTCACGTGATCACTCTCCGATTGTTCGACGAATAAACTATACATCAAGTTACGTCAGCCCAGCAAAAACATAACTGACACCTGTCAACTTCCTATTTCTTATGTGATTTGTAAGAGGTAAAATATTCTGGATTGTTTTTATGATAATTTAATCCATTAAACTATTGTTTTATTAAGGTTTTGTGACATAGAATATTAGCGATGAAACAAGGGTTTATCAAGGCAGATAACTCCAATTTGCCAAAAATTGACATGCTCTACTGAGTGCATTTCTTGCTTTGAACAAAGACTTTGGTTCAGCAGAATTTAGGAATGTAAAAATTTCCATGTAAGTATAAGACTAATCCACAATTCAAAAGGCAATGAAGAATTTTACAGCTCCCAGTAGTTATATTTTTATCACTATACATCATGGTTGGTTGGTTGGTTTAGATACAAATGAACAGGGAAAGGGATTAGTGACCATGTTAAGTTTTAAGAGCCTCGTCACCATGTCGCATCTGGTGAGATAGGAGTAAGGGTCTTCTGACCCTATCGGTCTATATCTCCACCAGCGCAGAGCCTTACATTCGAATATTACGTGAGTGGCTGTTTAGTCATCCTCGTCACACAATCTGCATATAACCATATATCGTTGTTAGATGATAAAATATTTGTTGAAAATTTTATGAGCACAAATAACTATGTTTCTAATCCATTAAATATTTATTACAGATCCTCGCGTCCTTCATATGGAGATGACGCAATTAGTTACGTTCAAATAAAGCGTGAGGGGAAAATGTGTTCAGTAAAATGTAAAATTTGCCCTGAACACAAAGTTCATGGAAAGTTGTATGTGGTCGAAGAGGAACAAGTGATTTCAGTGTAGTGCCATGACTACAAGGAGGATACCAGCATGCAATAGCATTTCTAATGTGGACCCATCGTAGAAATGAAGAACCATCTTGCACTTCTGTAGAATTCTACTGGGTGAAATTAAAACTTTCTCGAATTGGCACTAGCTTAAAATATATATCATTAAAAGACCTATCAAAAAGAAATTCTAGCTTACTATCAAATGGAAGATTTTTGGAATAGGCAAAAAAGAGGACTTGAGGCAAAAAAAAAGAACTTATCAACTGTGAGTTGATAATATCAGCCTACTTGTGGTGATGCAGAAAGCCTATCTATGCATCAGCTTGTCTTAAAATATAATGAGAAATCATGTGACACATTTTTAGAGAATACTGTACTAAGTGTTACTGTTATAGTTAGAGTTGAGGAGCAAACCAGAGACCAGTCGCAAAGCAGCACTAAAATATGGTCGAATCACAGCGTCTACGGCATAAGAATTTATTAGGTGTAAAGTGATGGATAGAACCCCAATATCACTAATCATTGGTGGAAAGACAGCAGACACACCAGCTATGAAGCATGGAAGAACATAAGAGGATGAGTAAGAAAAACGGTCAGAATTAATCTAGGAAAAGATATAAAGAAGTGTGGTTTGGTGCTTTCGAAAAACTTCCCTATGATAGCAAGATTACCTGATGGAGTTTATGATGAAAGCATATTGGTAATCAATTTCAAAAAGTTTCAAAAGCTATATAAGAAATAGACACCCAACAAATAGTGTATTAAAGTATAAGTGGATAAAAAGAGCACGACGACGATAGTATTTAATTCACAATGGAAGGGCAAACGCAATATTCTTACATTGTGCTTCTCTACAATTTTTTCAATGTGATAAGTGTGATACTGATCTTTAAATGCGCAAGCATTTTAGAAATATTTCCAGTATTATGTAACTATTTTCAAGATAAATATCTTTCTCCCATCGATATTTCTGAATTTATGTTTTCTCCAAGAACGTGTAGGGAACTTGTCTCTACAGGACTGGTAAGAGAGAATATCTATTACAACAACATTTAAATGCCTATTTTTTGGTAAATTTTTTTAGTAACTTAATAAATATCTGTCACCGGTATTGACTGACTCAATACGTTACTGTATAAAAACAACTTAGCAATGGTGGAAATAAGTATTATCATTGCCTACTTCCACACACTCATCTAAGCGTCAAACAATGTATAAAGGGTCGGTTGTACAGTGTCGGTTCAAGCATAGCTCAAGGATAAATCTGGTTTAAAATTCAGTTATATAAAGCTAGTTCAAGGCAAAGCTTGGGTCATGGCTGTTATTTTATAAAAGTTTAACTGAGCTGCAGAATTTGAGAAGAAGTTTTAATAAACGCTAGAAGATATCAAAAGAGATATAGAGAATGGATCATTTTCTAGAATGGAATAATGAAGAATTTGTACAAAGATTCTGGCTTTCCAAGCAGGGTATTCACTTTATTCTAAACCAGGTTGAAGTAGAAATATCGCCTCCAGCGGATAGGTGAGTTGCCCTTAGTCCCCTTAGTTGTCCACTTGTAACTGATATCTTTTTATAAATCATGCTGTAACTACTGAACAAATGATGCTGGTAACTTTGAGATATTTTGCAACTGGAAACTTTCTCCAGACAGTTGGGGATTTTGTTGATATAGACTAAGGAATAGCAAGTCGTATAAAATTAGCTGATCTTTTAGCCTTAACCATATTATCCTCCTTAACTTTTTATCTGTAACTATTCAACAACTTGACCTTAAAGAAATATTGAATCTTTAAAATACGATTTTTGACAGAAATAACCAACTGCGCATGTGCAAATGCTACCAACATAACATATCCTTCCTCGAACTAACTTTTGTAGAGCTGGGATAAAATATCATTTGTACAACGGAATGATATACGGAAATATACTTTTGAACCAGGTTCATCCCTGACCTTAGTTCAGTAGAACCAATCCTTGAATCAAGGCTGTACAACCGGCCCTAAATGTTACTTTTTGATAGAAATAACATTTTTGTCGGCACTAATTGATCTGTAAGTACAATTTAAAGCAGTTTTTCAAAATTAGTCAACATGTCTATTGAAATATTTATGTTTAAAACAACTTTAGACCATTAACTGGCGGATCTAAGTTAAAAATTTTATTAAATTCCGATGTAGTTTTGATCTAATAAATAAAAAACGATTTTTAAGATTTAAATTTAAAGCTGTATAATTATTAGTCTATTAATCTTCTACGAAAATAAAATAAACAATCTATCGATTTGATTACTTTTCTGTAAAAAAGAATATCAAAGGCCATAATTCTTGTGCTTTCGTTTTCAGGTTGAAGGCTGCTTTAATCGCAAACACTAATCTTGGAGGGTTATAAATGAGCTCCATTTGTGCTTACAAATTGCTAGTCAATCTCAAGGAGTACACTTTATTTCAAAATGTTTTCAATCGACCCACTATCAGATTTTTATCCGTCCGGAAATAAAAAATTCAAGGATGTCTTCGGAGAGAAATCCCATTGACATTAAGTCAAGTGTACTCTGTCCAATATTTATTTTTTCTTAAAATGACAGACATCAGGCTGACTAGTAATTATTTCTTAAAATATATAGTGTGGCTAATTTGTTTGGATATGTCTACTAAGTATAAAAAGTAGTGGATTTTTTAAATATAATACTGTGGCCTTTTGTTTTTGATAGAATTTGCAAGTCGGTACATTTTTAAATGTACTCACATAATTTGAAGATTTAACATTATTTCTCTATTATCATTTATATATTATTTCCTTTTTAAGAAATATGAAGATTTCACCCAAATTACCTGGATAAAATGTGTCTCCTGTCTGAGTTACAGGGTGTTTTATTTAAAAAATTAAAAATTATTTGTGCCCGGTAGGTTCTTTAAAACGTATACTTGTCATATTTGGCGGGAAATGTATTTACTATACACCCTGCTAAATTATGTCAAATAAACGTTTCTGGCTACTTCCAGAGGCGTACGATAGGGGCTAGTGGCTAGTTGATCCTTCCTAAATGCGGAATTGCAATTTCGTCACAATTTTTCGATTCTCGAATACTTTATATGTAAAAATCATACTTTTTCTTCATAGCGATAAAGTTTGAAATATTTTAAGTTAAACATGAAGCTGTACAATTATTTTGATTTTAATAATAAATTATGTCGGTGTTTTTGTAATAAGATTGCATTTATTAGGAAAATGAAACTTTAATCCGTATTAACAAAAAACAATATTATTTATCGAAATTTCTTCAGACGAATAGATACATTAAACAATTAAAAACAAATTCTGAAAAGACCCTGTAACTCGGACGGGAGACACATTTTATCTAGGTGATTTGAGTTGAATCTTCATATTTTGGGAACAGGATTCTATAGTTGAAATGTTTCCAATTTTAGTAATGAAACACCCTGTAACACTCCTATGTCTAACAATACATAATAATTCTTTAATCTTTAAGTATTTTATAAAATAAAAACGATTACAAATTCTATAACTACATAATTTTTTTGGCTGACATTAATTAGATTGCTCTAAAAGTAATTTCTTTTCTGAAAAGACTTTGTCAACTATCCAATAATAATGTCTTGTCATGTTATGAATGCATTTTCGTTATAATGTTGCTGGGAAGATTACCCGGCTGGAAGAACTTGACGTCAACTTAACAACTTATTTTAATATTAACATGGGAGTATGCTCGTTATTTCCGGGCTGATGACTTTTATTAATATTTCACGTATTGATTGACATATTTAATTTTACAGTTTCTTATATTATTAATAAAAAATAGGAGACATTTTATTTCAATAATTCTTATGAGCCGTTTTTTTGATATATTCTTCTAATAGGCCAGACAAAACTTATTATTTCAGTGAAGTTTAAGAGGACATTTTTTTAATAGGAATGGATAGGTATTATGTTCAAAATCCGTTGTTAGCTAAAAACGCCATCTTGCAAAAACTAAGCGGTTTATATTTCTAAAAATAAAATATCTCAATAAAGACTATATAACTCATCATAAAATTAACCAATAGCAGTTGCAATTTCTACTTAGTTATCATGTATTGATAAGTGAATATACCCTTGACGACTTGGGATATTCGTTTTAGTGATCCTTTCATCTTGACAAATTTGACATATTAAAATAATGTTTGATGTTTATAATAAGCAAACGTCAACAATAATAGTATATTATACACCAAGGTCGAGAAGTAATTTTTCTCAGCCGAGCTTTATTATTATCCCGAGATGTGAAGCATCGAGGGATAATAAGTTGCGAGGCCAAGAAAAATCTTCTCTACCGTGGTTTATATACTATTTTATCCACGACTAGAACATTTAATCATTTTTACAATGATATTTTTTAGATTTTTTTGGGTACATATTGGAAAATAATTTAATGGCAGAGAAGCAGTTTGTGAAAACAATTGAATGTGAATATTCATAAATTAAATTGACATTTCATTATGTTAATTGCACTGTGAATTTTAAAACTTTCAAGTAGCGATGATAACATGAAGAATTTGTTTCATTTGACACTTTGATTTTTAGGTTAATTTTAGAATAGGTATTATTGCATAAACAGCACTAATTAATATCAAAATATTTATTACATAACCTTAAACTATTTCAAACGAAAATATATTTGATAAAGAATTACTTACCCCTATTTTATTTGATTAGTTCGAAAATGTACTTTAAATATTTAGGAATTCAATAGAAAGAGCTTATTTGCTGTCGATTTTTTTATTATAATTCAAAAAAAAAACTATTTTGACAAATGCAATGACAGTTACATATAATTAATTTGAAAGATTTCCTAAGATCGCCTACCTCTGACATCACGTTTAGTCTTCAATTGTTTTCATTATCTACTACTAGTACATAATCAAAAATTATCTACTTGTAGGAGAGAAATTTAACTTCCAGACTCGAACACAGCATAAATAATGACATCTTCTAATACTAGTAGTGGAAAAAATTCGTTAGAGTTCATTATATAATCGTATCGAATACCACGCGAGTATACGAAGATAATATTTATACTGTCCTTCTCACTTTTTTAAAACACCAATCGAACTGCGCTATCGTGGTGTTTAGGTAAAATACGTTTCGTGAGTCGGACGTATAATCGATTATTTTCGATGCTCTTGTGAAGAAGGAACAATATTTTTGATTTTTTTTACATTTAACTTTTTAATGCCAATAACTAGGTAGGTAGGTTCAATGTGAGTGGAGCGTTTGCTCGCCCCTCCACTGCGGCCAACAGAGGCCTATTGTGGCTCACCCCTATGGGCTATAATTCACCATACAATCCACACCTTCTTACGAAGTCTATGGTTGATTTAGGTGAAGCTTCCTTGAAGTCGGTAGACTCCTGCTGTACAAAACCAAACGTACGAAGCCTATTCATTTCCACGGCAGGGCAGGAGCATAAAATATGCTCCGCCGTTTCGTCTTCCACACTGCAGAAGCGACAGTCCGATGTTTAACTCAGACCTAGCTTCTTCAGATGGTACCGCAGACGACAGTGCCCTGTAAGCAGTCCAATTAGGATGCGTAGATCACTTCTACTCCATTCTAGGATCTGCGATAGGGTGCTACCTGAGGGTTTGACTATGCCAATAACTAACTTATCATTCTAGCTTACTACAAAAACTCAGTCATTCAAAAGATCCTCGTCCAGAACACAAACATATTTGGAGTCTATCCCATGGCATTGAAGGTACATAATACTGCAGCGTCCCACTTGTGAACATACAAATATTTTTTTGACAGCCGTTTCTACATTTACAGTAGATCAGACTTAACAGTCCTTCGGTGCAGGAGATTGCTGCACTGTGATTGGAAAATTTTTATTTTTTAATACCTTTTTTTCAAATTTATCCACGGCTAGGAAATTTCTTATCTGAACAAATATGATGTAGAATCGATAAATATTTGAAAAAGTTACTATGGCAGTCGACGTGTTAAAATCGAGTAATAAATCGAACAACTTTCAAGCTGTTAACTTAATAAAAAAATGGATATTGAAGTAAGGATTTTTACATCAATTTATTAATAGTAAAAAGTTATATTATAAAAGGTACATTATTTTTAAAATACTTCAACAATGATCAAACTAACTGTTGTGACTCACTATCCACTGTATGACTGATTACAATACTTTGTGAAATTTCAGAAAATATTTGCTGAATGATGTGATACAAATGGCGCGGTCTTAACCGGCCTTTTATCGAAGAAATATTATATATTGTAATATACTGATTTCTACGTGGTCTGAAAGGCTATTAAATGCGCGAAAATGGATCTTATAGATTGTCCAACAACTAAAACGACACGTCCAGCGTCCCCACTTCTCTAATTTTCCCTTTGTTGGTTCGTTCCCCACTTCTCAAATGTTTAACCAAGCGGTCGATTTAGTAGTTGGACAAAGTTTACACCGATTGTGCCGGAGTGGAATTCCAACCGTCCTGTTTGACATTGGAACGAGGCTGATCTAGTTACTCTTACTTTGAGAAAGCTTGTTGAAAAGAGACAAGAAACAGCAACAAAAATTGTCATGCATACATTGTTTAGGATAGATTGTATTTTATGACGAATTTGTTTTCGCTTATTAGGAAGCGAGACTAGGACGTAAAGGACTAGGATAACCACAACGTGCAGCGAACATCAATAAATATAAAGTTATGGCTGGGATTGTTAATTCTGGATAATTTTTTACTGATAATACCACTAGAGCTTCAAATATTACTGGACATTTTTTCGAGAACAGGAATTTTCTAAATATTCGTATTCGAGAAAACATTTTCTGTTTTTTAATTGAAGCTAGAGTGGTATTCGGTAAGAAACTTTCACATCGAAATACTATTAAAAAAATATTAGGAAAGAGGACGTAGCTAAGGAATTTCAACAACATTTAGATGCTTAGTTAAAAATGGTTGTTGGTGTTAAAATGTAGAAACTAAAGTAGTAACAACATGTGATTCTGTAAGTTTTCGAGTACAAATTATATGGTGATAAATGATTTTTACTTATCAACTTGTAGAATAATTTCGACATAATCTGAAGTTAAATGTAAATGTCATTTTACTAAAAAGGTCAAAAAATTTTCAGTTTAATTTTATGCTCCTTAGCCCAAGGAGGAGAAAAATTTCCGGAATTTTTTTTAATTGTTTTGGTAACGATACAAAATACAGGCCTTTAATTGGTCGACAATGTTAGGTGTGAAATATTCAGTAAAGTTTATCCATCGTCTATTGCTGTAAACATATAGGTACTGAAAATAAAAAAAAAATAATTTGCTATTAATGTAATGACGATTTGAAATACTATCTTAACCCTTTCATGCATGATTTTCTTTTTTAACAAAAAAAAATAAAATAAAACATCTATAAATCTGGTTAATGAATATTTATTGGTTTTTAACGAACTGTTAGAAATAAAAAATAAATGACATTTTGTAAACAAAAAAATATTCTCATGTAAGGACGAAGTGTCCTAATATTACTCATCGAAATCTCCAAAACATTCCGGATACAATGAGTATCTATTCAATTTTTGTTAGCCAGTGGCCAGCAGTATACAACTTTCTTTCGTTAAGCACGTGTTTTCTAGGTCGCCATATGTGGTATGGAGTTGGTGGAGTTTTGCTACGAGGCTTACCTTTTTCTTTTCTTTTCATCTGCCCTTTGCCTTTACAAATTAGAGATGTACCAATTTAGCTTTTGAATGACAGTAACTGTTCATGTTTATTAAACCTTCCAATTTACCAACCGTTTACAATTGTTACATTTAAGAAATGGTAAAAAACTCACATGTACCATCTTCGGTTTTTTGTGTCGTTTCTATAAAGTGCTCCATCAAATCGACGCCTGCCATGTGTTTATTATAAACAGATATAGCTGGAGGTCTAGTCATTTTTATGATTTGTCTCTGATTTCGACAAAATCTGGTAGTTTCCTCACAGGGGGTTAGGTCTGCATAATTAGATGTGGTATATATCAAAGAATTATCTAGCCAGCCTACTATGGACATACCATCAGCTCTTACAATTGAAGAGCTTCCCTATATCCAGAAGCTTCCTGGTATGTTTCAAAACATTACATATAACTAGGTATTCCTGCACGTACCCAAATGTTATAGCACTATCTTCGGTTTCGTGACGAGGTACTGCTTTACAGATGAACGACCTTTAATAGGTATCATCATTCCATCCATAGAATTAGTCTTTTCCGACTCAACAGCTTCGTGAAATTTTGAACATAAGTGATCCAAAACTGGTCGTATTCTTATAAATTTATCTGTGTTGTTTTCTGGAATTTCTTCCGAATTAGTCAAATGCAAAAAGCGTCTTATTACTTCATAACGATTTATCGCTATGGCATCTGCGATAAAGTTCATTCGAAGACCACTATCTGCGCTCCAATAAGTCCTAATTCTTGAGTTTTTTGGAATTTTAACATTTGCATTCTATGATAAGAAAGCTATCGTTTTCAACAAACAAATAAATGTCCGCAAAAAGTTCACAATTAACGTACATTTGAATGTAGCTCGCTTATAAGATTGTATTGTGTGTCCGCCTGATCGTTGTAATGGACTTCGGTCCGCCTTAGTCTAGGCTTTGGATTACCTTGGGCGCCACCTTCCGTTTATAGTGTAAAGGCCACTGCACGGGAAGCGTCAGTGGAGAAAGAAAATACTCCAGGTGTCGTTATGGTATCAATCAAAACCACTAGCGGTCAGAAGGGCGATCTTTATTTGCCCTACTGGGTTGAGTACCTGGGTATTAGCTGCTGGGATGTTAAAACTCAAAACAAATAAAACTTATTTTTACCAAAATACCGGCGAAGAAAAAGGTATGAAACGGTTCTTTTCCCGGACGGTACAGGCACGTATTCCGGGCTGGCGTTGTGGTCTGATGATGGTTCTGGACTCCGGTTATAATTGAACTTATACTCGAAGCATCTCGCATTTTCATAATTTTAACTTAATTCTACTCCAGTGCCGTGCTCGATTTTATTTATATATTTTAATTATTACGGAAACTTTGTTACACCGTCCGTCTGTAATTGTCGCTATATGATAAAAACGGATTGACCGATTGGTTTCGTTTTTTTTCTATGTGTTTGTTATAACGGACTTTAGCAACATATAACTTTTGGTAAGTCTAGGTTGAAATAGGGAGGGTCCACGCCTACAAAACAGTAAAAAACACCTTGCAAAATCGGTTCTTTTTGAGTGTCAAGGACGTATCTTCACTTCCTTTTGACTCAGGGTCACCAAAAACACATCGGACGATGCCTAAATGTATGACGACATCAAAAAAAAAATAACTGTTGGAAGCAGGTAAAATCGTTTGGCTAATACTGGAAAAACAAAATAGGTAAAAATAAAAACGAATATCGATCACAATTCAATGAATTTGAATGCCGCGTTTGATAGAAAAAAAATAAAAAAATAGGAGAAAATAGGAAAAATAGAAGAAAATTTAAAAAATAGGAGAAAATAGGAAAAAATGGCAAAAAATAGAAAAAAACATGAGAAATAGGAAAATATAGAAAAAAATAGGAGAAAATAAGATAAAATAGGAAAAATTTTAAAAATCAGGAAAATTGGGAAAAAATAGGAAAAATATAAAAAATAAGAAAGAATAGGAAAAAACACCAAAAATAAAAAAAAGAAAATATATTTGTTTTTCTATTTTTTCTTCGGCTCGCTCCCTTTTTAGGTATTCACGTAACCATGCTTGTTTTAAAATTTTCCTCGTCTATAAAGAATCAAACTCACTGCGTGTTGATCTGCAGATTTGGAATTTAGAATCATCTTTTTGTAGTATGACAACAGATTTAAATGATAAATAATCTGTCGATTTTATAGAGTAGAATATTTTAATCATAAAACAAAAGATACATTCACATTCAATACTTTTTTAATAAATGCGAAACTTTTAAACATTAAACACGTTTGCGATGCGAATCATAATGAAAAAAGTTTCCGATTATTCGTTTCCTGCTACTTGATTAAAAATCTAATTTATGAACTCAAAGAAAACTCAACAAAATATATTTATTTTCATTTGACAAAATCGTTCTTCTCCGGTTAACATTCATATTATTACTATTATGCTCAAAATAATTTTAATTTGGATAATTAAATAAATAATAAAATTAATATCACAATAAAATCGTATAAAAATAAAACAGTTTTTTATAAAAATAAAGTTTATAAAAATCAATCCCCCAATCTACTATCGTTAATAGATATAAAATAAAATAAACTGAAAACATAAATTCTCATTCCTTTATAAACTCGTCGCGATTTATCTGGACTAAAACCCGGCTAAAAGTTTATCGCAGCGCGACTTTCTCTGAAAATTTAGGTGCTTGTCGTTTTTGTCTTTTTTTTTAACTCGTCCTAAAGTAACAGAGAAACCGTTTACTGTAATGAGCATTCTAACAATTACTGGAAATTTATGGCAGCAACTCGTAACAGCATGTTAGCGATGCGGCGAAAAAATGGCTTCATTAGGAAAATGTGCCGACGAAAAGGTAGTCGTCTGAATAAAAAAAGAACGTCTCCAAGAAGATGAGGGTTGTAAATCCAAATAATTTTTTTTCATAATGCTTTTGCTGTAAAAAGTATTTTTACATTTTTATCTTGGGCATTTTGTTTGAAAAAAAAAATTAAAAAATAAGTATAAATAGGGGTTTTCCCTGGAGAAAACTAAATAGTAAAGTAAAAACCGAAACTCGATCGGAACTGTGGTTCGAGAGTAAGAATTTCTGAAGTAAGTTGTTTATTGAATTATTTTTATTTTTTAATAAATTTTAGATTCTGTATTAAATTATAATTATAAAGGAATCGCATTTTAATATTTTTATATAAACAATAACCTGGATATCAATATGCCAATTAAAACTTTTTACTATTATGATACAAGTCATGTTTTTTAAAAAAATTGGTGTTATCAAAATTTTTAAACAATTCTTTTTAACCAGTTTTAAAATATTCAAAAATTTATACGCTAAAGTGTTACTATGATTTTGTATTTGGAACTTCGTTGTTCAATTTCTCTATAATTGTTCAATCTAATCTTAAATTTAAATATTGTAGAGTTTTAAAAGCCTTCTGATACTTTTTACTTTGAAAGTTATGCTGGAAATTGTGCTGGGGTGTGACTTTAAGAGTGTCATGCTATGGCGTTACTTTGAACCGTTTATTCGAAAGTAAACTGTTTGAATTTGGCCTGCTAATTGGTGAATTACAGTTTAAGCTTACACTGAAACTGGATTTAAGCAGTTAAGCTGGAGTGAAGCAGTTAAACTGAGCTAAGCAGTTAATATTGAGTTAAGGAAGTTAAGCTAGAGCTAAAAAGTTGATCTGGAGTTTAGCAGTTAAGCAGCACCAACCAACCAAGAACAAGGTAAGTCACTTAGTTATCGGATTCCTCTTTATAACATTTAATTAAATTAAATTAAAATTATTTTTTATCATCGGAAAAATTGGGATACGAATTTTATTACAATAATTTTTTGTTATTTATCTTTTTTTATTCAATGAAATTTAAATTTTTAGATGGAACTTTTGATGATCATTGATAAACGTAAATGTATGATTTTATGATTTATAATTTTATTCCAAAAGTAAGATAAATATCAAAAATAAAAAACAGCTTAGCCCTTAGACTATAACATTTAAAACACCGTCGAAGCTTTTAGAAGCATAAATTCCAACGACTGTTCTTTTAAAAACTTTTTCGCCTTCGAAGTTCTTTGTTGTGAAATACGTAAAAGGACTCGAAATAAATTGAATCCTCCCGGAAGTTGTAAGTTTAAAAAGGATTACTCGACCGGTGGCATTATTTCTTTGACTTTTTCTTTTTTATTTCAAATTATCCTGTAATGATTCTTAGAGAATAAATTTAATTTGAACGGTTATAAAGAGTTTCTAATTTTATTTGAAAATAACAACGGTATTAATTAATTACTTTTTATTTGTTACTCATAATATATTGATAAGAAAATTTAAATATAAGGACGTCAGATATCATATCTAAGATGATCAGTCCGGGTTGAATTTTTATTTGGCAATTTAAAAAAAAAATTGATTAAGTGGGAAATAAAAAAGAGTTATTTCAATTTTTGATGATTTTGAATATTTTTAGAAATTGTCAAGAAGAATGTTTATATAATATTAGATGGATAAATTTTACTTGAATATTATTCAGAATTCACAAAACAAACTAATATTTCCTTAAAATTTAATGAGATTCATTTTAATTTATACTTTTGTATATTTTACCATTCCATAATCTAAAAATAGATTATGTTATTCTTTCGTGCGTCATTGCCTTTAAAACCGTGTGCAAAAATATAGTTTGTACAAAATAATTCTCCCTATCTCCTTTTCCCTCTAAGCGATATATTAGTAATAAGAGTGACAAGCGCAGAAATACCTCTGGTCACCGGACATGTAGATTTTCATACTAGAAAGAAAAAAACCGTTACAACTCTCCCCACTTATAAATCCTTCGGCACTATAAATAGGAAAATAGCTTCAGAACAAATCAGTATCTAATAAAATGAGTACCTAATAAGTAGTAATTGTCTCATCATATCTAGCATCGTTCAGTTGACATAAAATGTCTCGGCATTATAAAAAGCAGTTGACCGCACCCTAATAATCATCTGGATATTTTCTGATGTTTCTAAATGCACATAAATTGTAAAAATATTTTACGTTGGCAAGTCCGATAGGTGACTATTACAGTACGAGTTGTTTTACGAACGAGGCGACGCAGGAGCCGAGTCCCGAATATAAACGAGTACTTAGTTCGTAATTTGACATCACAATTTGACATTGCAATTGAGCCAGTGGTTTTCATTGTTAGGTATGACTGCTATTTGCTTGTCATTGTCAATTAAAAAATATTTGCGTTTGAAATTATGGAGGTTTCTAAAATCAAAGCAATGTTGTTAGGTAACAACATTACGGTACCTGAAAAGGTAATGATCCATTTACCGGCCGCAAATGAGTACAGGGTAAGTAGATTTACTGGACAGGATGAAATAAGTATGTTTCGTATAAGTGAGAGCAGTTGCTCTATAATAATAATAATAAATTGTGATAAAAATATAATAATTAATAATTTTGCTTTGCCAATAAATGGGTGAGTAAATAGGGATTTGGATAAATTGCCGAATGGACAAATCGCCGAAAGGCTGGTCAAAACGCCGAAAATAGTCTCTGGACAAATCGCCGAACGTGGACAAATTGCCGAATCCTGTAAAACGACGCTGCATGGATCGGGTTTGTGGCGTCGAAGCAGAAGTCATAATTTTGAATAAGATACTCTGATCAAAATATACAACTTAATCAAAACGCGGAAACTATTAATTGAGCAAATCGCCGACCGTGTATAAATTGCCGAATGGACAAATCGCCGAATGGACAAATCGCCGAATGGACAAATCGCCGAATGGACAAATTGCCGAATGGATAAATCGCCGAATGGAAAAATCGCCGAATGGACAAATCGTCGAATGGACAAATCGCCGAATGGACAAATCGTCGAATGGACAAATCGCCGAAAGGCTGGTCAAAATGCCGAAAATAAGAATGTTATGTAGAAATAATTTTACATAGTATTGTGTAGGTGACATAAATGATATATTTAAATATTGAAGATATGCTTTAGAATCGAGGAACTGAGAATTACTAGTCTATATATTGTGTATTATATTAAAAATTTATTGATCCACTTCAGCTGCTAATTATTGTGAGTTAAAGAGGTCGCTTTCTAAATTGTCTTGGAAAAATTTTAATTTTTTATTTTGAAATTTTTTGCACAAATTTATTATATTTTTTTTATTGGTACCCTATTTTACTTATTTAAAGTACGCCCCAGAATATTTAAATCCAACATGGAAACATCAACAAACCGAGAAACGTGAAGTCTAAATGTCAACTTTCTAATTTCGGCGTTTTGACAAACCTTTCGGCGATTTGTCCATTCGGCGATTGTCCATTCGGCGATTTGTCCATTCAGCGATTTGTCCATTCGGCAATTAGTCTATCAAGTTGAATATTTTGATCAGAGTATCTTAATCAAAATTGTGAAATCGGCTTCGACGCCAAAAAACCCGATCCGTGCAGCGTCGTTTTACAGCATTCGACCACTTTCGGCGATTTGTCCAAAGACTAGTTTCGTTATTTTGACCAGACTTTCGGCGATTTGTCCATTCGGCGTTTTGTCCATTCGGCGATTTGTCATAGACACAGTAAATAGCCCTTACAGTTAATTAAAATGATTTATTTGTGTTAATATATTAAATCCTTGATACTCTGTATTGAGGTTGGTCCTTCGAACTGATACAGGTATATTACAAATATAACACCTAATATAATTATTCCAAACTTATGTCGATTCTTAATCATATTTATTCAGTAGATGTATTTGGAATTTGATGATCAAAATTGATTTATGAAAAATAAAAATAAGAAAAAAATTAACTAAGGTGAGATGAATTTAATGGTGCCAATAAAAAATTGAATCGACAAAAAATATAAAACCATACAAGGGTAATCGAGAAGGTGAAACTGCGAAAGCTATAGCAAAGGAATAGAACTAGAAGGTGAGACAGAGGACTAAAATTTGGAAGCAAGTACAATAGCACAGTATTCTTAGAAAGACTAGACAGGAAAATAACTACAAGGTGAAACAGAGGAAGGCTGAGAGAGAGAATAAGACCAAGCATCTCCGAAGAAAGAGAAGATGAGACAGGAAAAATAAACTTATTAAATTTACTCTTATGTTTAATGTTCGTTTTCTAAATTTATATTCAAGGGAAAAAAGTGAAATAAAGTGAAAATCATAGAACATCTGGAATACCGGGTGTTCCATACCAATATATAATGTGTCCCATAAATACAAATTTCATACCAAATAAAAATTAATAATTCTCTTAACATATTTATTACTTTTAAGCGATTTTAATATGATTCTCTAAACATTCTACAATATATTAAACAGGAATGTCTAACAAAAGATCAAAAAACTCTTAAGATCTTAAACGAATTGAATTAAAATCTTATAAAATATTTCATTAGATCCTAATTAAAATTTCAATAAGCGTCGGCTCCTTTAACTCAATTTCGAAAAGAGGTCGCGCAAAAATATTCTTTAGTAAATATTATCATTAAATTTGCAAGCTATTGGTTTTAATAAAATTTTGTTGGAATAAAAAAAAATCGACCAGCAAAATACAATGTGCTTTATACAATGTTTAAGTAGTATAAACAACAAGAAAAATATTTTTGAACAAATAATTAATATAAGTATGTAGGAGCGCATACGAGCGTGTATGTACGATATAAAATTGTCTTTCAATAGGGGAGACCGGGGTTGTCAGACAGACTTTTTAGTTGGTAAACTTTATACAAACTAATTACAAAAACTTATTAATTAATTCAACCACTTAATTATTTAAAATTATAAAAATATTATTTATTTCATTTTGTGTTGAAAATCGACTTGTTCAAATTTTTGTTTTCCATTTTCCAATGAACAAGGAGGATCGGGGGAAAATTCGTATTTATCTTTGCTGAATCTAGCCATATTTTTTGGTCTCGTATAACAGTTTGTTCAGGATTTCTGGAATTATTTCAGTTCCTGTTCCATCTTTGTTTCAAAAATCTTCCATATTTCTTCTACTTTGATTGTTACTACATTTGTTTCTGTCAATTTCTGAATATTCTGTACACATCATAATATTATCACTCCATCGCCAAAAAAATATTTTCCAGCATTTTAACTGTCTTTTTGTAATTTTCGCATTTTTACACCAGCTAAAACAACTCTATCATTTATCATACGTGATTCCCTTTTTCTTATCATTCTCGAAATAGTAGTTTGTGAAACAAGTGTGGATATGATAGCCATATCGCACGCGGTCGAAGTTTGAGCACCACGCCGTAAGCGGAGTGCTCAATCGTCCGAGTGCGACATGGACAATTCACACGAGTTGAACAGTACATTTTTTCTACAACCCACTAAAGGAAAACTAAAAAATATTATAAAAATAAAATAAAAAAAAAAAGATTACAGTCACAGGTTTCAACCGAGGACTTTCGTATTTAAAAACGAGAGCACTGCACTATCACGGTCTGTCACGGACTAATTATAAAATCATATAAAACAATATGGAATATGCAGTAATCAGTAACTGTACAACTATTTAAATTTACATTTAAAAGGTTATCCATTATCTCAAATGTGGTCTACTGAATAGTAATAAAACTCAAAGTCGAGTACCATAAATTTTATTATAAAAAAACAGAAGATAGGCGACTAGTTTAGGCTACAAGCCATCATCAAGCCTAGAATATACAGAGTACAGAGATAGGAAATAAATATTTTAAGAATTTATTAGACTTACCCGATAAATAAAATATATTAAATGATATTTATTGAAAATTGACAACCAAATTGCCATTTAAAAAGAAAATTTTTGAAATTGCGTGCGCGCACTAGGGGGTAGAGTAAAGGTAAAGGTAAGGGGAAGGTTGTGGTACAAGAAGGAAATTAAAATTAAAAAAGTAAGGAATGGTGGAACATGTTAACGGTGAATTGACAATGCATCCAGAAGTTGGAGGCGTATGGGATAATGACGGTCAATTAAGTGGTTGGATATTAGTGGTGCGGGAAAATTAGAGGTAAGTGCCCGAAACAATACCAATTTCGAATGTATCAGTAGATAGCTCAAATAGTAGAATGCAATTCTTGGTGGACATCTGAGAAGGCCAACCATGGATTTAGGGTGTCCAAAAGTGGTCAATCTAACGTGTTCATGGCAAAGTGTGCCATGAAGGGGCAACAGTCCTTCAGGATCCACTCCACGTGAGTAGGTGAAGGCAATCCAAGTAATGGTAGCAATAAGTAAGCTTAATGTACACCAAAAAGATTTTTACCCTTTTGGTGGCCAGCCAAGAAGGTGTTCAATAAATATAATCGATAAAAAACAGTAAGCTAATAGTACTACGTAGTAGAACATTTACAAAATGGTCGTTAAACTTGACATGACAATGAACAAAGTTTATTTATGTTTGTTGAAATTAATACATTTGTTTTATTTATTTATCGAATTAGCTTTGAAAATTGTCTCGCGGATAATATGTTTGAGCAAATGCGCAGACGACGAAATTTCCATCTAGTCCCTTTCCTTCATGGCGTTGTTTAAAGTAGCTTTTTCCTCCTTTTAGAACTCTTAAAGATTCAAGGTTGTCAAGGTGTACATTTACTTGTAATCTTACACATATGGTAACGATTTTTTATTTTTAAATAAATGTAGGCAGGTTTAATTATTATTTTTAGAAAGTTTATTGTACTCAATACTTTTTCCATTAGATAACTGTTGGAAAAAATTAGAAATGTTGGAAATATCAATTTATCCTCTATAACTAGTTACCAGTTGGTACTATTAAGTACCTACTAAAAATAAAAAATAAGTGGAAAATTTCTCAACTCCGACTGGTGAATATTTTTTTAAATAAAAGTAGAAACAGTAAGTCTTTGTATCTGCTTCCGGTCATTTTATCGTTTATTCAAAACCAAAACAACTTTATACCCCGAAAAGCTGACAACACGGTAACCTGAGTTGTGTTACAAGCTTACTTTTGGTTCACGAATGTCACCTGATACAGAACAATACTAAAAAACAGGAATATCTTGCTGATAATGCTGAGCTGTAGTTTGTTAGAATGTTTAATCAAAACCTAGTGCTCATGACTGATATTTCAGTTAGTATCACTGGGAATTCAACCAAGTTTATTGGTAAATTTTTCTGCTACCGTTACTAAATATGTTTAGTTATTGCTACAATATATTTGTTTTAATAACTTATTTTTTTGGTGGGGACAGCAGCAACAAATCTTATTTTTTTAGTTTCACTAAACCTATTTTTTTCGTGTGATTGGTGGATTTTATATCTCACGCTAATGAAATTATATTGGTTCAGTAGATTGATATTACCTACATATACAAGCTGTGAAGTGTGCTTAGAATCGACAATATCTATGTGGGTGTAGAAAAAATATCTTTCTCCCTCTTCTCCATTCTTTACCTTTAACTTCCTCGGAATCTTTAACCTCATTAGCAACACTGTCTGGCATTTGATTATTTTCATGTCAACTATCATTTAGTTAACTTTCACATTCATTTTTCCATTCCATTTGATCATTTTTACTATCCAATAATATTTTTATTTCTTCTTGTTCATACGATTTATAATTTGGGCACTAAGGTGTCTATTCAGTAAAAATTTGGTTAAAATTAACCATATGTTATAAAAGTAACCGCAGGTTATTTTCCATTTTGTATTCTGTATGTATGTATCTTTGGTTGAAATTGACATTTGGGTTAAAATTTTAACCGCATAGTTATAAATAACTTTTAACCTGGCGGTTAAAATTAACTAATAGAACACTATAGATAAAGCGACCATTAAAAAAGTTTTCAAAGTATATAGGCTATATTAAACGATTTAGATAATAATTACCCTTTTATTGATAACCCAATAATCCCTTTTTTCCGAAACGTGCGAGCACTCAGAAAAAATTAACATATTCATATTTGGTCTCTGTTCGAAACAGACGAGGAACATAAATGGATGCTGTGTTTACATAGTTTGTTATTTTAAGGAATAGCAAATAGAATTTCGAGATTGATATACATAGATTTAAATAATTGATTTGTGCGCAGATCGCAGCAACATACATACAGAACGGGGAGATATATTAAATTAAAATTTAGGAAATTGAACGGGAATAATTCAATATAGCAAAGATGGAAGTTGTGTATTAGAAGATAAATATTAGTTACTTTGGATATACTACGAAACAAAGTTTGCGCTGTGTTCTTGAGTGCAATATCAAATATTGAACGATAAGCATGGTATGTATTAATTTATTTAAAGATGGATGCATTTTATAGAAGATCGTTAGAACATGCGGTAGTGAATAAAAAAATAGATTTTACAGTATACAGGAATATTTATTTTATCATCAGATAATTAATTTAGTACTAATAAAACACTTGGTGAAAAAAAAAATACAGAATTAGTTCTAATTTTTTTTTGAAACGGCAAAAGCTTTAAATATGTTACAAGTTGCTAATATTATTTTATGAGATAACAAAAACTCGACGTCAATGTACTGATGTACTGATTTATTGATATAATTTAAAGTTGAAAGGTCGACTAGTTTCGGCGAAATTCCGCCATCATCAGGCCTGAAACGACTGCCGTCAGTAAACTTCAAGAAGTTAGTAACAAAGTATGTAAATTTACTTACTTTGTTACTAATCTCTTTAAGATTACTGACGGTATTTGTTTTAGGCCTGATGATGGCGAAATTTCGCCGAAACTAATCGCCTTTTCAACTTTAAATAATGTCAATAAATCAATTGTGGTACTTTGATGTCGAGTTTTATTACCTCATCGGTTTACCACATTAGAGAACATGGATAACCATTTGGACTTATTATTTTATGTTAAGATTTAAGTACCATTAATACATTATTACTACAAATTAAAAAAAGTAGCTTATAATATATCGTAATGAAATGAATTTTAAATTAAAATGTATACATCTGGTATAAATTTTTTTTTTTAAAAATCAAGAGAGTAAAAAATATTAGTCGTCAGAGACAAGTTTTGAAAAATAGAATACTGATGTCAGCTTAAAATAAATTTGATTTTAAAAGGCTTTATATAGAGATATTTATTATAAAAACGCAAATTAAATAAGCAAATTTAATTTAAAATTATTTAAAAGAAAAGAAAGGAAATTTTGGAAATGGTTTGCAATTAAAAATTTTACATTGGAATTTGAAGAGACAGGAGATGGATGGTGGATATTGAAGAGACTGTGTCATCTAATTTTAGGTAAATTAAATTTAAATAATTTCATTTATTTTGGTAAATTTTTCTGTTATGTAAGGTATGAATGTTTGAATGAATGATTAGTTTAGTTTAATCTTATGGTAATGTTTTGGTAAAAATAAACACAAAATTTAAAAATGTTAAATATTTAATAAAAAGAAAATTGTGATAATTTGTTTATTTAATTCCATAAATAAAAAAAAATAACTGATTTGAACTCAAACCTGAGATAAGAGACAAAAAAAAACATATATAAAAAATATATAAAAATTAAAACTAGGTAATTTTAAATTTAAATTGACCAGTATTTCATTACAATATATAAGTAATAATAATATTTTGTTTAGTGTTAAATGTGGGTTTATAAAATATTATTAATATGAAACTACACTTAAGTTAACACTAACAAATATTTTCATACCTAATGATAATAAACGGTACATAAAGGCGGTTTTAGTAGATTTTAATAATTATGGTATGCATTAAAAAATTTTTTTTTGATCTTACAGAAAAACCGAACGAATGACATTTAATTAGAATTTTCCAAAATCCTTGTATTTTTCTATTATATGAATGGACCTCTTCATTTCCAAAAAATAAATTCCACAACTTAAATACGTCGGATGTATTTCATATGAAATGCCCATTTCACTTCGAAAAAAAATATCGCCTTTAAAAATGTACCCGTGACGTCACGTTCGTCAGAAACATCCCCTTCCATAATCCACGTTCAGAAATACGCATCACTGTTCTTTCCCAAAATGTAGCTCAATGTTTAATATACACCTTTGATATGTAATTGTACTGTGTTATTTGATCGACTCATTCAAAAAATTTTATTTTTTAGCTCCTATTTTCTTTACTTAAAACATTTAAAGTTTCTGAGCTGGCCTTCGTTTTGATACGGAGCAATCATTGGCAACACCGCAAATATAAGATATAGTGACAGTTGTAATATAGCAGATATGATAGTAAAGGAGCTAGGCCGATTAAAGCCCCGACTCCCATGTTCAATCCCATAACAAAGCGCTAAGGTCCATTCTGGCAAAATTGGCTCTAAAAGTGGTGGGGTTAAAATTTATGTAATCTTATATTTGATTATATCAACCCCCTTCAACCCCAACCACCCGTATTTACGGAAAAAATAATAAAATGCATCACCTCATGCTCTTTCAAATTTTTGCCAGAATGGATCTTATCGATTTCTTATGGGATTTAACATGGGAGTCGGGGCTTGAATCAGCTCTCAAAGTTAACCAGACAAAGATATCGACATAATGATATTCTTCAAGTAACTGACATTTTAATATAAAAAACATAGAATAATCCCCATTTTAACTATCTTTATTTCTTTCTTGGTACGTAATCAACATAATACTTTCTCTGAACTATCAATAGGATAACTTTTCAAAAGGGGTAATGCACGTACATATCGTAAATATCTCTTCATTTAGATATGTACATAACCCAACTATATATTCGATACTTTCTCGGTATGACGTTTTAAATAGATGTAAAGATCACATAATTCTTTCCCGCTAAAATATTTAATTAGTTGTCATGACCATAATGTCCATTGTGTCGTATTCCCGTTCAATTTAAACCAATAATAGCGTAGATGGACCATAATACCCATAGCTTCGTTTCTTCTGCGCATGATTGTTCTTTGCATATTTATTCTACGTCACATTTTAAATACAACGACGTATTCCACGTTCAATTTGGACCAATAGTAACGGAGATAGAGACCCGACTTTTCGACATAACCCGTATATTGTTATGTCCCAATGGACTTATCCAGTAGGAACGAATTTATTGGTTTTATATTAATGAATGAATAGCTTAAAGATCCCAGGTGCTTATGTGGATTTTCATTGTTCTTATAATATTCATTAATTAATAAAAATCAACAAAAAGTAATTAATATATTTTGAATGTAGCGCTGCTTCTTGACCAATAATTAACGTTTTACTTTCTACAGCATTGCCAAGATTCTAGCTTTGTTCGTTTGTAGACAAATTTGACATACTTCTTTCCTTCTTTTAATCATAACAAATGATAACGACAGTTGCCAGTTTTATCGATATGACAACATAGCCAAATACAATCTGTTTCAATTGGGCCACGTCACAAGCCACTATAGCCCCAATTTTCAAATTTTAATGATTAATTACAGCCTCAGGATCGGTCTCAGAAGTGCTGGACCCGGTGCAATGTGTTATGGTAGGCCAAAATTATAAAATAAAGATATTAAAAAAATCACAGCATGAGTCCATTCAAATATAGTACCATTTTCCCCGTTCAATTTAGACCAATAATAACGAAGAGACGTTAGTACCTTTTTGACGTTCAATTTCTGATGATTTATATATGAATATTGGAATTCTAGGATTTACCAATTTATGAATCGTTTTTCTTATGTAGCTACTAGCAATCATCCATTTCATATCAAAATTACAATCGACAGACACGTGTTTTATTTTTGGGAACCAGGTTAACCGGCGATTCGATAGGCACTGTTTTCACCTAGGTATCCAATATTTATCGCGACAGGTATCGAAAGTATTTAAATTAATATTAGGGTCACCAATAGACAACCAGAAATAGATGAATATTCCCCAAATAAAAATAGTAATTAATATATTTTCCAATTAAATTTAAAACCAAAGTGTCTCGATTGACTTATTTTTTCTGTAAATGTTACTTTTTGATATACCCTACCCTGTATATCAGAATTTTTTCGTTAATCTACACGTCATCACCTATTCAACAAGGGGTTGCTCGTCATGATTCATTCATTTTTCTATATGTGTGGGGTTAGGGGGAGGAGGTTGAAGGGGGTAGTTGGATTTTTTGTTTATTTTCCCTTAATCTACATGTAAAGACCTATTCAACGATGTGTCACAAGATGCAACTTATTAATTTTTCCTTAAATACGGGTGGTTGGGGTTGATATAATTTTTTTTATTATTTTTCTCTTACTCGTGATATAAGCTATCCAATAGTAGCGCATGCGCAGATTTCATAAATTTTACCTCCACCACTTTTAGAGTCAATTTTGACAGAATGGACCTTAGCGATTTGTTATAGGATTTAACATGCTCCTTTACTTATGATATTTGAGGTAATCATTTGTTTTCTATAACGAATATAACTGTTGTGCATTGAAGTATTATCATACGGAATTTGGTGTGATTTGATTTTTGTATTAAATATAGAACAGTTATTAGCTGTAACAGAATTTCTGAAACTTGGGGTTTTCTTGTATCTTAAGATGAATTTCTCTAAATCGGATCTTTTCGAATCGCACTGAACAGTAATTTCCAAACAAAATATTTTCACAAATGGCTTGTTCGTTTGTAGCAGATCTAACTGCCAATTACGAATTAGATATTAGCTATAAAAAGAGCTAAAGAGAGAAAAACGACTGATAATATTCGTAAAGCCTATTAAGTACTAAATGACAAGTTCCGTAGTTCCCAACTTATACAACGATGCCAACTCTAATTTTAATGAAGGTGACTTCACGAATCCACTTTTTTCTTGATTATGAAAAAATAAGCTATCAGTGATATCAGCTCATATACTTTCGAATTACAGTATTCCATCATAAAAAGGTCCATTATTATTCATCAATTTTAATTAAATATCCAAACTGCAAAAATTTAAATAAGAATTATATTAGAATACAATCGTCTAATTCCCATTACACTAATGTTGAATACAACACAAAGTTTCCTGTGTCGTCTAAGCTCTTAAGAATATACGTAAATTAAGTAACTTGAGCTTCATGTAAGTAAATAAATTACATTTAGCTGGAGTTTCGGATGTTGTCATCGCCTGTGACTTTCATGTTAATAGTAAATTTAATACATTCGAGGACACAAACAAGTGCAGACAAGGAAAACCTAGAAAAACTAAACTAAGCGAACAAGTGAAAGTGGATTACATATAAATGACAATACAGTTAAAACATGGTGGAAAGGCACCAAAAAACAGAAAGAGTAAAACAGGAATAGTATAATAATAATGCGGACCATCTATGACGATTATGAAAAAGAAGGTGAATACTAAACAGATTATGATTGGAAGAATAGACAGGAAGGAGAGTGGTGTCTTATATGCCAGAAGTTTTAATTTTCTCCAGATTGAAGAACAAAGACCACGTGCCATCTAACAACGCTGGTGCCTAATGGAACAACACTTGGAAACTCTCTCTCTCTCTCAATCTTTCATGCTCAGCTAATTTATTAATTTAATAAAGAATAAAACAACTCTAAGTCATACCACAAATTATTTAATAATGACGAAACGTCTAAAAGGGAAATTAACGCTTTGGAGTTTGGATCCAATTTGTAGGTTATTTATTATATTACATTTTAATGTCTCTTCACAGTGTCAATTTTTTTATAGGCCTGATGATGGTCGTGTAGACCGAAACATGTCCCTTTTTCCCTTTTAGACGTTTCGTCATTATTAAATAATTTGTGGTATGACTTCGAGTTGTTTTATTCTTTATTGAATACTTTACCACATTTGAGTGTGGATAATATTTTGTTTTTATTAATTTAATTTTGTTTTCTAAATTCATAAATAATCTGTTTGTACAAGTTTAATTTTTCGTCAGAATCTAATTTTCTTACCCCAATAAAAAAAGATATAACAGATTAGTAGATAGTCATCGGGGATAAGTATAGGGAATGCAACGTGTTAGAGTGAGGTATAGAAAAGTCAGCGTGTCAGAAAGAGAAAGCGCTAACGTTTTTTAACGGTGAGTACCTTGTAGCGTTAAAAACGTTAAACACATTTTACAACGTTTTTTTTTCGAATAAAAAACAGAATGTAAAAAAACGTCTAAAACGTCACATTTTACGACGTTTTTAACGTTTTTTGGCGAATAGAATTTTGATTCGAAAAAATACGTCAAACAACGCCATATTTCATCGATTGTGACATGTTATTTTAACATGTTTCCTTATGGGAAATACATGTATTTGATGCAAAAAAAATGAAAGTTTTTCACGTAAAATGTGACAACACGTTGAATTCCTTATACCTATAGTAGAACCCCCGTAGACTATCTACTCAGATTTTGAAATGTATCATAGTTTTTTTTTCAATCACTTCTAAATTCACCAAAAATTTAATTTAACTGGCACCCATCTTACATTTTGATATATAATAAATTATATTCGTTGTAACGAACCCATATATAGTTGAGGTTAATTCACAAAATATTAAATAAGAAAAAATACGTTACATAATATTTATCGGCTTTAGGAATAAAATATTAGTGTTAATTAAAAATTTAAAAATCGTTTTGTATTAAGATTAATTTCGTTAAGCATATCCACAATATACGCAAGCCATCTCTGGTAAAAACCAAATTTATTCAACTAAAATATTCCATTTCCGATTACAAGCGTTGTCCCACTTTTTTTTGAAATAGAATGTACATTAAAACTGCATCGAATAAAAAAACTAAAATTGTAAATCATCACCCGTCCGAACTTTTCCCCTAATATCCAAACATTTCAAAAGTCTCGACACGACATTCGGTTGCCGCATAAAAATTTATGACTTTTCTTTATGAGCGGACCCACTACCGAGGCACATCTCATCGAGAGGCAAAAGAAGATTCACGAATCAATCTTTCAAACTTTTTTCCCTAATCGGTCTTTTCACATTTCCATTGGTGGACGCGTACAAAGAATCTGTTTGGTGACCTGAATAAGGATCATAAAATTGCCGAGAGAGGATCATCCATCTATGCAAAATTTAATTTTCTTGCGTGATATGGAATTTATCCTTCTTAAATTTGATTGATAACGGCTCTCTCTCTCCCAGCAATTTATACTTTTTTACGATATTTGTGACAAATTAGGATCATTTGAACAAAAAAAAAAGAGTTATTTTGAGCCTTTCGTGTCTGTTGATATTATTATCCATATTCATTTTTAAAGGTAAAATCATTTTCATGTAAATCATAGAGATACAACATTTCCAATGTTGCTTTGTATGAATTTAATCGAAATATATTCCTCACCACAAATGTTGGTTTTCAGTGAAACATAAAAATTTCATTGTACGAACATCCAATACCATTTTGATATTAATGGATTTTTCAATTATTCCAATGAAACTTTCAAAATTCATATACATGTTATTAATATTTGAAATTTTAATACTGTGGAGTATATTTTAGTTCCACGTCGCAAAATAAAAGAAAACTATTTTTTTCTACTATACAGATATTTCTGACTTGTATTTTAATGAGATTCACTAAGATACAGACTTGTCAGTACAGAACCAACAGAAATGTGATGTAATAGCAGCTTTTTCTGTATCATCCTCTATAATAAAATAAACTGATTTCAATGCAACTTTAGATATACGTTGTAGCGTATATTTCATATACACTAACTTTTGATATATTATTTAATTAATTTCGGACCAAATATGTCACGTAATGACATTTATTAGCAGACGATTAACATACCGTCATAAATAATATCTTTATGAGCGAAGGGGTTCAGATATAAGACAGCCTCGAGAAAAATTATCTCTCTCTATCTCTCTTTCTCTATCTTGTGATTTGTGTAATGAAGCAAGTAAGAATTTATATCTTTCTGATTATCTTTTCTTTATCTTAATTTTTCATATATATCGTTTGATTTGATGAAAATTGTACAATTAATATAATTGACTCATGTTTATAAATATTATTGATTTAGTTTATTTCGTATCATTTATACGAGTATTTTTATTTGTCTTCGCATGTTAAATGACATGGCTTCTCTTTGACTTTTCGTTTTTTATGATTCTATTTAAATTTAATTATAATTTTGGCTAGGAAAACATGTATCGATTTTCATTTGATGCTTCTGTAATAACGCAGAAACCAAAGGGGACCTGCCACAATCTCAACAACCTTTACACTGGACAATCTCCCAAGAAAAAGTAGCCGAACCATAAAACTCAATGCCAGCACCAGTGAGCAACCGACACTAACGATACACTCCAACCAAATGCTAGTCGACCACAAAATTCTCTAGCTCCGGTAATTTTATTAAAAGGACTAACCTTTCCAGCCCACTCCGAATGCAAAGTAATAATTCATCCAAGCCCCCCCCCCCCTGAAAACCAAAAGTAAATATATTAAGTCCCCGTCACTAATTACAAAAAAAAAATTTAATCGGAATAACGTCTGATCCGGTCTCCTGCTCAAGGATTACCAGTGGACAGCAGAGAAGAAGCGTTATACCAGGCAGCAAAAACGAAGGGTTAGTTATAGACAAATGTTCGGGAGTGTTGGAAATGAAGCGTAAAGTGCGCGAAGTGCGAACGGAACGATCGGAACTCCTCGGACCAAAGGGATACCTGGCTATAAAAATCCAATGTCTTGCTTGTAAGACAAATAGCCACGGTGCAAAACTCTATAATCATAATCTTAAGTTAGGTAGAATACGGGTTATATAAAAGGTATTGGACAGGTAAGTCCAATAGTTTTTAATGTAAAAAGACTACAGTCATATTTAAAAATGTCATAAATAGAAAATAAGGAAAAAAGAAACTAGATACAAATATTTTGTTGTTAGCATAAAACAACCAACCACCCGGTATAAATTATTTTCATACCATCAGTATACAAAAAAAATAGTGCAAGCAACTTTATAATCTAGGAAAAGGAAAAATAACTATGGTATAAAAACAAATTTCTGCAACCTTAATAACAGTATGGTGATAAAGTTTTGGCACTGTCACTTAACGTAAGGCAAATCAACAAAACAAAATGTTGAATGAACAATAGTACGAAAAAACACGGCGCATCCTTTTTTTTGGACCGAAAAAAATTATGCAGTCAGTAATTCGTGCTAAGTTGGTCACGCTTAAAATGTCATTAGCGTTTTTATTTCTTTCATGCAAGATGAAGTATAAAAGTTTGACGTAAGGGTTCAGAAGCCAGCTAAAAGAATCAATAATAGTTTTTAAATAAGTAAGTGATATTCACGTTATAAAAGAAAACCTTCCTTATCTTCTAATCCTGTCTGTAAAGACTCTCCAATACCGCGTGAGCACGAACTGTCCTATCGTCTGAAAAGTGGTCGTTACGTTCCCAGAGAGTTCAGGAAGGAAACACGTCCAATTTTACAATCTATAGGAAAAATTATTAATTTTTACCGACAAAACTTCTGGGTTATTACACTTCATTAGAAATTTGTTGACATCGAATAAACATTTTTTTTCTTGCTATTAACGAATTTGTTAGCACGTTTGATTTATTTTGAAAGTCATTTCTTATTTTTTTTATATCTTAGTTCAATAAAAATCAATATACCATTGTACCTTTCATCATCAAAGTAATTTGAAATTTAAGTAAAATTTCATTAAATTACTTGATTGCTTAACCGCGCAATTTTGCTGGACATTCATTTTATCTGACAAAGAAAAAATATTTTCATTTTAAAATTTTTTGCTTTTCCTCTTTGTTAAAAAATTATACAATTTTTTTGAAGGTTAATTTAAATATCGAATTGTCTTTGGCCAGGACAATTTGACAGTCATTATTTTACCTAACTATTTTAACATATATTTGATTATTATTGGTTAATGTTAATTAACATAATTGCTGATATTCATTATTGTAGTTTTAATTTGATTGCTTTTATCACTTATTGTACAATTTTTTTTATTTTTCGTAATTTTTTATAATATTTCGAGATATATTTTTTAAATAGTTGTTTATCTGCAAAATCACTCGTTCAGTTCATTCAATTCATGATCGGTTTACGAAGGACCGTTTCGGTATCAGTTAAATTGATTTCGTGATTTTGAATAAACCAGGGTAAACTTGTAGTGCGTTTTCTTGAATCTATCCAGTCGGCCAAGTTTTCTATTACTATCGTTGGATCTTTTTCCTTTTTACGTGGAAACATTTTGGAGAGCCGTTGGCTCATTCACAAACGAGAATTTGAAGATTACTGAAGACACTGCTACTGTGACACACCGGGTAGCTCATCCACTTCAGAAGTAGACATCCTATCTGCCGCCTCCAGACAATTCTAAATAAAACCATACGAAAACCAAAATTGTGCAGAAAATAGTCCTCATTTGAACTATTTTTTTTTTCAATTGAATTCATTACATTTTAATAATTTTAATTGTTTAACTTACGAACAAAACAATTTACTTTATCTAGTGGGGGATCAACTTGTCGGGATCTTTCAGACAGACATAACAGACAGGTATCGATCAGGCAATCCATTTTTTGTAGTATTATTAAAATCAATTTTAACTCCATTCTGGGTCATAAATTAGAGCTTATCATTTCCAACGAATTATAACTTAGGTCTCGTGCTATTAAAAATTGGTTATAACGTGAGGTTAGATAAGTCTCAATGATATTAAAGCAGTAAATCATGGACGTTTATAATGCTTTCATCTGTTGTTATCATAGTAGGCGAGCTTCTCCAGCATGTTGTTATAAGACAGGGATTAACTGTCGTATTTTATTTGTAAATTGAAAAGTAAAAATCCTAAAAGAAGTATTAAAGATTTTCCAAAGAAAACTCTAGTTTCGATAAGGAGGACTTAACTGCTCTATGGGGAATTTTTCAATTATAGTTGAATAGAATTGGGGATTGTCGAGAAAAAATCCTTTGGGACAGGACATTGCAGGGGTTTAAAAATAGGACCCGTCACTGACCTCCGTTAAATGAGATTGGTGGAAAGGTTGAAAATAATACTAAATTACAAAGTAAACATATAAACTGTTAATCGTTGTTCAGTTTAGTTCATTAAGTGCTTTTCCTATCAGGTCAGGTTTCTATCAATAATGGAGCGATACATTTTATTACCCTATTATTTGTACACATTGTTTGTTTTGACAACTTTTACGGTCAGAAAGTTTCCCAATATCATTTCCGGAAATTAATTTGTTTCTGGTAGTTATGAGATAACGCGAAATATAAGCGTTCGCATCCATCCCCTTAAAAGGAGCCAATCCAGTTAACCTTTGTTATCTGTCCCTTCTACTTTCTCTCTGTTACTCTGAATCATTTCGAAGATCTTATCTTTTCGGGCCTATTTACCAAAACAAGATAATATTGCTGAAATAAAGGGACTTTGGGAGAACGAACGGGTGTATCGAGTTACAACGGATAGAGGGGACGTTATTTGTGACGGAGCTGTCGTTTACGGCAAATCATTCTTTTGTCGATTTTTGGGATTAGGTTTTTACGCAGATCGTTTTCTTATGTTCCTAACAAAAGGATAGAAAATATATATTTTTTTATAATTGTTTATCTTACTCAAAGAACTAAAAGCTATTATATACAGTGTGTTCACGGATGGGGTATCCTAAATGTAAACATTTTTTAAGCGACAAATCTCGTTCATGATAAAAAGTTTTGCTTATTCTAAAATCCAAAATACAATCATCAGATGTCAATTTTTTTTAGTAGTATACGAGGTTTGTCAATAAATATAAATGTTACCTTTAAATTTGACAACATCGAAAAATGTTATTTAGAAAAGTTAATCAAAACCAAAAAATTAAGTTCAAAAATGAAATTACATCTATTTACATTGAAAAAATGTCTACATTTTTGAAATATAGTTCTAGGTACAATAACAAAGCAAATTTTACTGTAGTTACGTGTTAAAATTGCAAAATTGTTAGGAAATATTAAGAAACGAGAGGTTATCATGACATTTATAATCACAAGAGGTAAATGTTCATTCAAAATAAGAACAATATTAAACAAGCACAAACCCTTTTTTTCAACGTAAATGGATTTAATTGCATATCTGAACTTTTTTTTAGTTCCGATCAACTTTTTTAAATTAACATTTCTCGATGTTGTCAATTTTAAAGGTACTGAGTAAAATTTATATTTTTGACAAACCTCGTATTGTAATAAAATTGATATCTGATGATTGTATTTTATATTTCAGAACAAGCAAAACTTTTTATCAAGAATGTCATTTTTCGCTGAAACTAAAATTTAATAAGTTTTCATCTATAGGATAACCGATCCGTGGACATACTGTATTAGGTAAGAAATTATTACCTGAAAAATATTTTAGATACAATAGAATGACTATAGTATTAAGAAAATAAGTAGACTTAATTGTTAAAAACTACAGCCGGTTTAATCGAAAAATTATTTAATTTATTAGTTCAGTAATAAGTTATTTAGTATGAAACTATTAAACTGTTATGGTCACATGCAACGTTTTTAAAAGTATCATTTTTTTGTTGCCTAATTTGATGTAAGAAAATGTTTTAATTCAATGAATAAATTGCCCTCGCACTATTTAAAATCATCGCTTTGGCGTGACATTTCAATATTGCATTAATCAATTTAGTTGAATAACATATTTTATCTTTGTCTGCTTGCTTGCCTTGGCTGTCTCCAGCGACAATAATTGCGGACTTAAATAACACTGGTTTAGAGGAGTAGAAAAATAAGTTTGTACTTACTCATTCTTCTTAATATTTTGTGCCTTACCTGAAAAAAAATAGGTTATTAATAATTTTATTAGATTTATTTTCTTTTTATTATTATCACTAGTAGGTATCTCACTACTGCTTGAATTACCATCGGAAATATTTCCGCGATCATGAATTTTTTTAAAAAATTCGTGATCGATGAAATATTTCCAGGTAGTAATTCATGAATGTGGGAGGTTCGCTAAGAAAATTTTACACGCCTTCCTTAAATTTTAGTTACATGAAATAATTAATGATAAATTAACAGAAACTTAATAGAGTACCCGAGCCGCCTGGGTTGGAGCCCGGTATCTGTGCCACTAGACCATAGGGACTCTCAGGAATACATTTCGTTGTGATGAATTTACATAAAGCGAAGTATCTATATAGGTACTTATAATAATATTACCTAAATTATGTAAATTATCCGTGATTCAATGGATTCAATCTCAAATAAGATCACAAACGATCAACAAGCAAATTTTAGTGGTCATTTTATAAATAGAAATCCGTTTGATTAATCAAAACCGTTTCATGTCTACCGATTTGACCTATGGATGTGGCCTGAACTGTCACTGTCAGATTGATTGTGATAGTTTCTGCAATTAGTTTGAAATTGTCAGTTCAAATTTTATTTTTTTGAAAACTGTTAAAAATGTTGAGTTAGAATAGTGAAAAAGAAAATATTTGTACTCCTCAAGATTTAGTTGAAACAGCAAATGAAGCAACAGCAGATTTATTACCCGAGAAATCTAAAAAAGTCTATGAAATTTGTTATAGACGTTTTATAGAATGGTGTGGGACAAAATTTGTTGGGACCATTACTGAAAATGTCCTCCTAGCGTATTTAAAAGAAAGATAAGAAATACTGAAGTCATCGACCTTATGGTGAGAGTATTCGATGTTAAAAACGACACTTTTAATCAACAAAAATGTGCAAATTCGACATTTTTCCAAATTAATTCCTTTTTTGAAGAAGAAGTCTGTACAAGAAATCTAAAATTTTTACCCGACAGAAATTTGACAAATTTTTAATTGAAGCTCCAGATGATAAATATCTAATGATGAAGGTATAACAATGCAAATGACGTTAATTTAAAAAAAATATATATACTTAGGTACAACTTGTTTTGTTATAGATAGTTGCAGTATTTGGCATTGCAGGAGCATGCCGCAGGGATGAGTTACAGAAACTAACATTAAATGATACTAATGACATGGATCGTATCATAACTGTAAAAATTCCCGACAGCAAGACAAACAAACCTCGATCATTTGTAATAAGCGGCAAAATTAGAGGTTTTAATTTTGTTGAAATGTATCGCAAATATCCTTCCCTTCGTCCCCAATCTACCAATCACAATAGATTTTTATTAGAAAATGTTCAGTTCAACCTGTTGGTGTAAACACCTTTGGTAAAATTTCAAGTGATATTGCAAAATACTAAAATATTGAAAACCCAATGCAAAATACTGTTTTCGCAGATCTTCTACAACTTTGCGTGTATAATCGGGGGCAGATATGTTAACATTAAAACGACACGGAGGATGGAAATCTTCAACTGTAACCGAGGGCTACATTGAGGAGTCAATTTCTAAAAAGACAGAAATAGCGGTTCAAATTCTGGAGGGTGAACCAAGTACCACCATTGGAAACTCCACATCAATTCGGAAAAGAGTTATTAGTGAAGAACCCGAGACCTCCACCTCCATAACCCAAAACGAAAATAAAGTTCAAAAAATTTCTGGAAATGAAGTTCGCCCATCACTGACCGTAGTAAATTGCTCGAACTGCGATATTAAAATTGAAATTAATTCAAAAAGTAACACAAATAACTATTTTGAAAGTATTATTTTAGTGTCACAGATGACATTCAATTCCACTAGTATTAAAAGTATTATTTCCAAAACTATTTAGCAATATTTAAATCAAAAGCATAATTATGGATCATCTCGCGAAATTTTTTGGTTAATTTAAGTTTGTATGATACTCGTTAAGAAAATTTCACACAAAAAAAATTAAATGATTTGATGGCAAACGTCAAACTATTCTATTTTGCCTATAATGTTAAAAAAATTCCACGAATACCATCTAGGCGAAAAGTATTTCCGGTAATACGTTTTGTTACCATAGCGATTATTAAAAATAATTGTTCTTGATGGAAATAAATCCACTAGACAGAGATCTAGAGGCGGTACCATTCTTCTTTTGGTCCCCTTCGTATCACCCTTGCTAACGAATTTTGTTTAGAAATGACAGAAGTCTTTAAGAACTAAATTTTTGTTTCAGGTCCTCAGTAAATTAAATATTACCAATTGTGGGTAAAATTTTAGCCCCCTTTTACCTCCTAGAAGAGTGCTGACAACAGATATTCTGACCAGTACTATTCTTGACAAAGTCAAGAATAGTTCTAATCAAAGAATGAAACTCAAACTAAATTAAGGCTAAGGCAACTGTTTTCGGCTGAAAAGCCATCTTCAGGCCATAAAAACTAATACAAATTTAATAGAAGATATAGAGCACTCTCTTCCTGATATCCTTTGACTAACAGCCCACAGTAACAACAATCATCGAAACAGCTGTCTATCATTGTCGAGGTGCATGAATCTTTGCAAATTCCTCTTTCTGTTTATTTATTTTTAAACAGTATTTACGATTTTATTCGTATTAGAGGTGCTGCCACCTTTTGATGGTGACATGTGATGTCCCCCAACGGCTTAGTAGATTTTGATCTCGTGGCTGTTGGATATCGATGCAGCACAGAACCAACCGCTATAGATGGCGTTATTTCTGTTAACAATCATTTTGGTTGCTTCTGCATGTAAAATTTTATTATGCTTTTTCATATTTTTATAAATTTACGTTATTTTTCATGTACCCACCTTTCCCTCCCAGCCCTTCATCTTACCATCCCTTCTTAGTAGTTGGTTTTAAGCACTATGTTTTAATTTAATTAACTAATCACTATATTTGTATTATTATGTATGGCCTGAAGATGGCTTTTCAGCCGAAGCTAGTTGTCTGAACCGTAATTTTTCGAAATTGAGTTTCATTTATTGATTAACATTATATTTAAGATATGGATAACCTTTTGGATTTATGATACAATCCAACACCTGTGCCGCTCCTGTTTTGGACCCGTCTGTATACTAGACTGATTGATTTTTCTGAGTCCTGACCGCACTTTTTCCGTTCCTCTCAGGTTTTTGTGATAGCAGCTCCTCTAAAGAAAGACCCAGCCATGCGTTAGTTAACGCTATGAATAATCTCGGACTTGGGTAATTTTGGGATAGACCATGCATACCTATTAAATGATACACAGGGTATACTAATTAACGCACACACAATTATATTTAATAGTCTCACATTTAGTCAATATTATTATTTTCATTATTTGGTAATTGTGTGCCACCCGGTGTGTTATTACATATCCTCTGTATTGAGATAAGCATTAATCGATTAAACAAATTTTTTTATTACCTTTGGGTTTTCCAATATATCTTTGTTTCTTAGCGCTAAACCATTAAACTTAATAATAAAATCCATCGTTAATTCAGTAAAAGTCGGGTAAATCTGTAATAAAAATAAATAAAACTGATAAAGTGCATCAACCGGATCGCAATGAAAAAGATCTAATCACCATCTCGGTCTCTAATAAAATCCCCTTCACGTAACCCCATAATTTCATCTTCCTTACATCCTTTTTCGCTTCCACGTACACCCGACTTTAATTAGTCTTACTGAATATTTGATAAACACGCTTTCAGCCAAAACTTCTACTAAATATATCTGCAATTAAGATTCTTACATCGGCTATAATCACAAACTGCTCTTAAGGAGGCTTCGAGAAGAGGACGCCTACACGTTTAAGTGGCTCGGAATAATACATGAAGATGGTTAATATGGGTTTCGAGCAGCTTTCGGGGCACTGCATTAAGCGATGGGAACCGTCAGCTGTGTCTTTTGGTTATTAGCTGACTAGAAGACGATTTTTTTTTTATTTTCTAACTGGAGATTAATTTTTTAATCTGTACGATATACCGGACGATAAAAATTATTTTAATATACAATTTCACTTTGAAAATGTTTATTTCTTTCGAAACTATAATAAGTATAGATACATGGGTAAAAAAAGTAATAAATAATGAACGAGAGGACACATAAAGGAGACGAATCAGAAGATTACAATGATTTTAAAAAAGTCGTCAATGAATAAATCAAACACCGTATAAGGAACTAAAAAATAGAAAAGGGCAATTTAAAACAAATAAAGATTGTGATGAAAATTATGATGCAGAGGGAATAGAAGATATAAAAATCACGGCTATCATGGTAAGGGTAAAGAAATGTGCAAAATTGATAAAAATTATATATAGAGATAGAGATGAAAATACTGTTTTTTTCGTGAGTAAAAATTTGTCTACGAGCGAAACGAGTGGTGCAATTTTACAAACGACAAAACGAGTATTTCATCTCGAGTAGGAAAATGCTATTTGTTCTACGATAGAAATTATATTAAAATATTCAGAACTTCATTTAGAACCAATATAATTATAAATAAACTGCCACCCTATAAATTAACACATAATAGCCTCCCATGTGAATGTTTGCCTGAACTGTCAAACGATATATAATAATAGACGTGCCTTAGCCGTATTTCGTTGTAATAATTTTTTGGCTTGAAAAAGATAGGAAAGGTAGAAATAGTTTCGGACTGCCGCTATCTCTTTGGCGATTACTATTTTGACGAAGAAAGATATGATCCGAATTCTCATCGCTAGGTCATGTCCATTAGTATATGTAGATGGATTCAACTCTACTCAATGGTCTGATTAACTCATTAACTGTCACTAGTGATTTGCTTCATTTTCATCTCTAGAAGTGAAAACATTTTCATCTCTAGTGTAAGAAAATGTCACTTTAATGTTTAGTAGCCGGAGGAGAAACAATAGTAGAAAAAAATTATTTTATAAAAAGTAAGCTAACAAAAAACGATTGGAAAATTGAAGAAATTATTATAAAAGATTGTAGCTGAACAATCCTTCCTTGATAAGCCTTTCCGGATCATCCTTCCAGGACAATCCTTTACGGACAATCCTTTTCTACAACAAACCTTCACCAAGAGAAATCTTCCCACTAAAAAGAACTAGACTGAATAATGCAAACCACTTGTATGTATTTAATAAAAAAGAACTTGACTCTCTCCATAGAATTATAAAAATTTGTTATGCCCCGTATAGTATGGAATCAACTTTTTATAAAATATTATAGTAAGTAAGGGTTGGTTGAGTAAATAGGAATTGGAAATAAAATTAGCAGCTTTCCTTGTTTACACTATAAAAAAAGAAAAAAGTGAAGTAAAAAGAAATTTTAGTAAATAATGGTATTGAAAATATAAATTAATTTTGTTGAGGTAAATAGTTCTTAAGCCATTTAAAGTATTAAATTCCTGTGACAAATTTGTCATTGGGTTGGTGTTAATCAAAATTATTTTAATTTAAAAAAAAATAGTGGGTAAAAATTTTGTTTTGGGCTAAAAAAAATGATTGATTGATTGATTGATTGAAAGATAAAAAAAGTTGTCAGAAAAGATTTGTAAAAAATTAGATATTGGGAAAAAGAAATTTGAAGCTGGATTATGTTGGAGATTATTATATATATGGTTTTGGTTTAAAATGATGAAAACAAGCTTAAAATGGAACAGAGAACAGAAGTGAGATCTGAGAACAGTGAAAGCAGCAAGAAGAAAGAAATTAAAAAAAAATTGTTATTTGTTATTTTTTTTATATAACATTCTATTTTTCATTTTTTTAATGCCTCTAAACCCAGCCCATTAAGGACGAGTTCTACAGGATAGAAAAAATTAATTCACTTTTACTGGGGAATTCTGATTTTAAAATACTGCAAAATACCTAAAATAAACTAATATTAGATGTAGTTGGCCCGTTTAGAGAAGAACCCATTACGTCATACCTCACGATTGACAAAGTCACCTTGTAACTGGTACTAAAAAGTAAACTATTTATTATTGTAAACTGAAGAAAAAGATTATCAATAAAATAAAAAAAATATATATATAAATCTGTCTATACTGGGTAGTCACGACATTTAAGACGGCCTCAAGTAACTATATTATTTTAAAAATTTAAACATATTGGATGTCCCAAAAATTGTTAGATAGGAAAGCATACATATTGAAATGGTTTGTTCTTATGCATACTTTTGGTGCTGCTTGTGTATTGTGTGGTTTAATGAAAATGAAAGGTGGTAAGTGACTGTCATATGTATATATGACAGGAATGAAACAAAGGTTATAAAAAGAAAATTTTAGGTGTATAGGCATGATGATTTAAGTATATACTTTATTTTGTTTTAACAAAAAAGGCAAAGTGGGTGTAAAAAAAAAGAAATTTTCTTTTTTTTGGTTGACGGATTTTGTTAGATATTTGATTGAAGGATTTTTGAACAAAAAAGTTAAAAATAAAATTTAAAAAAATCAGTCTTAAAAGAAAAGAGATTATAAACTAAAAAAGAAAAAAATAAAATTTAAAAGAATTTTGGTGGAGAAGAAAGGGTAAAAATAGACATATACAAATGGAAGGGATGAAGGAGAATTGTTAGCAGGTTGAAAGAAGTATTGAATGTTACAGGTGAACTAGAAGGAATAAAGACAAAATATAATAAAGAGGAGTATTTGATATAGATCAGTATTTTTTTGAAGATGGAATTATAGTAAGATAAGTTTTTAGAGTTTTAGAAGAAAAAATACTTTTATAAGATGGTTTTGTCCGTCCGTCCGTCCGTCTGTAAGCCTGATTCAACTTGAGAACGGTGAGAGACAAACGGACAACGTCAATCGATTCAGCATCGTTAAACACGCCAAAAATGATATTAATCTTTCACTTATTTTTTCTTTCACGCTACTTATACCATATATACTGTAGTATACTATTAGGTATATCCCTATATATATATATATATATATATATTAGTCTGATTCTTGAACCTTTTATATTCATAAAAATTTTTTTTGTTTCATTTTCTTGGTTATAGGGTTCATTTTTTAATAAAATACTAGTATTTATTTAACGTTTCGCCTTACATGGAAGGCTTTTTCAAAAATGTTTATTTACTTTGTTTACAGATCTAAAAATTAATTAATTACAATTATTTAATGTTTGTAAAAGATAAAATGGCATATATATTAAAAGTTAATATTAACAATACATATCTATATATATTTTTTTTTTTTTTTTTTTATACATACCTTACTCATAAGTTTTGAAAATTTTTTGGAAATGCTTGGGCATATTATTTATTATTTTTATAGCGTTATTGTTTGGTCGCTTTTTCGAATTCAAATACATATTAAATATCACAGAGGCATACGACGGTGTTTAAGTCTACTTGTTTTTTTTTTTTTTTTTTTTTGTCGTTGGAGATAGTAAATATGTTATTTTTGTGAAATATACTGGGTGTCTTAAATATTTATTTAATTATAGAATTATGTGAAAATTTTAATGATGTTTAAATTAGACTGTTGTATGTATGGCTTAGGCCTTTGGTATCAGTTTTTAGGTTTATTGATTTTTTTTCTTTCTTTATGTGTATCATTTCTTTTATTTTTAGTTTTTCATAATTTTTTTCTTCGCAAAGAATAGTTGTTTCTGAAAAATTAAATTTATGGTTTGTATTAATCTGGTGTTGATGTAACGCGGTGGAGGCTTGTTTTTGATACTTGTGACCATTTAATCTATTATTTAGAAGCTGAGTAGTCATTCCGATGTATTTTTTATCACAGTCTCCGCATGGGATTTGGTAGACAATATTAGATTTTTTTAATTTAGGTACCATGCTTTTTAATGGTGTAAAAAATAACTTTGTTAAGTTGTATGATTTATGGCATACTTTTATGTTATGTTTACTCATTATCTGTTTGATTTTTTCTGACAACCCCTCTACGTATGGTAAAGCAACAAATCTATCTATTATTGTGGGATTATTATTATTTTGGTTGTCTCTTTTTTTAGAGTTATTGTAATATTTAAATGTTCTTTGTTTTATAACATTTTTTATAATTTTTTCAGGATATCCATTGTTAATTAATGTTTTATTTACCTTGCTGAGAGTGCTTGGTCTATTTATTGGTGATGTAAGTTTAATGGCCCTGTCTGTTAGCCCTCTAATCACATTTGTTTTGTAAATGTTTGGATGGTGAGAGTTGTAGTGAAGATAACGCCCCGCCCATGTGTCTTTAGTATACCATTTGGTCAATATTTGATCGTTAGTTTTTATTAGTGTCATGTCTAAAAAATTAATTTTGTTATCTTTTTCGATTTCGCAAGTAAACTGGAGTTTTGGATGAAAGTTATTAAATGCTAATAGTGTCTCATTGATTTTATTTTCTGGTATTGCTGCGATGCAATCATCGACATATCTTTTAAAAAACAATATTTTAAAATTAAGTGAGTTTATTACAGATTCTTCTACGTGCTCCATTACTAATTGTGCTATTGTTGATGATATTGGAGCTCCCATTGCACAACCATCCAATTGTGTGTAGTATTTGTTTTCGTGCTGAAAAATATATATACATATATATATATATATATATATATATATAAATGTATTTTCTAAAACTCGTAACTACGGCAAAAATATTGTCGTTTTTCACTTGTTTTTATATTTTTTTATATTTTAAGAAAAATTTTATAGTGTAATTATTTCCTCAAGTAAATGAATATGTTTATTTTTTTTTCAATAGTATTAAAGCAGTGATAAAAATATTTAATTTTCTCTGGTTATTTAAAGATTTTTTTTGTTTTAACTTACCCTGAGAAAGAGTGAAAAGTAGATAATATAATAATAATAATAACAATAATAATAATAATAATAAAAATAAAAAAATTAAATTAATTCAGAAAAAGGTAATAGAACAAATAAATCAAAATGCTTACATAATAATATAAGTATTTTTAATTGTTTATCAATTAAACTATTTTTACGCTGATTTTAAAGATTGTTAAAATTAATTCTGTAGAAAAAATACAAAAATAAAATAGTGATTGTGCACTTATAATGAAATGAAATAAGAGTAACATTTGCGAATATAATTTTTTATTTGAACGATTCTACTCAGAATCTGAATTAAGTAGTGGTTCAATGCCATCGTAGGCATCCTCTGAAAAGTCTGAATCTTTATCAGAGTAAGTACAGGATTAAAACCTGAAATTTTAAACTTATTTTTAATAGGAATTACAAGTTTAAATAAACGCATTTATTTATTCTATTTTGATTTGAATTTGAATTTATAACAATTAACGATCTTTTCAAGTAAAAGATATAAATTAGGAACTAATATAACAACTAAGCACTCATTAAATAACCAATACTATGAAACAAAATTAAAAAGTTGTTATCACACACAACAGCATACTTCATCTCCACCACTGGAAATGAAAGAAAGGGGTCTGTAGAACTGAAATTTTGAATTTTGACAGCGCGCATCGTGACGTAATGGGTTCTTCTCTAAACGGGCCAACTTTACCTTTTTTTGTCAAGTATCAATCATATTATTTGAATAATTATAGTACAGAATAATTGTGAGTAAATTGTCTGAAGGAACTATTTCTTGCGGAAGGATTTCTTGGGAAAGGATTGTCATAAGAAAGAATTGTCGCAGGGAAGAATTGTATTGTGAAAAGATTGTCTGGGGAAGAATTTTCTGTAAAGAATTGTTGTGACACGATTATATTATAAGAATTAAATTTTTTTTTCATTGATCACAAATATCAAGACCTTTAATTTCAATCATAAAACTGATTAAAATATTTATAATATCTGTTTAATTGGGCTAACATAATATGGAATCATGTGGGTCAACAATTTTATATCACAGCACAAAAAATAGAAACAGTAACAATAAAAAGGAACTACATTGACTATTTAGTCTGTAATGTTAATAATGTTTTAGTATTTGCCCAACTCACTGATGCATGTATATAATTTCAATGAACTTTTAACATAAAACTAGTATTTGGTTGTGCAAACATTTTTTTAATTAACTTATTTTTAATGGAAAATTTTATGAAATATTCCAAACATTCCAATTCAATTTAAATTAATTAAACGTAGGTTTTTGTTTTCATCAAATTCACTGTAAAATTGGGTATTATTTATATTGCTTCTAATTTCATTTAGTATTTGTTGCAATATCGGTAAAATTAATTTGGAATGTAATATTTCAAATATATGTATAATTTGTGGAAACATGTATAATTATTATATAATTAGCATACGTATAAATACGTTTTATTTGCTTTATGTTTTGTCAATAATTAGAATAATATATATTTTTTTAAATACATATAAAATTAGAGACTGGTTTGCATTTGGCAGAGTCTAGTCCTTAACAAAAATAACTTCTCAATTTTTTATCAGATTTACCTTTAGTAGTGATTATGCGTAATACGACAATACATATAATCACCGGATTGATAGATTTTAAGTAAAAAAAAAACAATAAATATATTTATAATAAAATACTAAAACTAAACTGACATTAATAAGTAACTCAGGATGGTGTACACACTAAATATCAGGTGAAGAGTGAAAACGAGTACATTAGTGTGTAAAATATATAATTTATTATAAAAATTCGGCTAAGCGCTTTCGGCATATAAAGCCATCATCAGAGCCTTCGTCAAAGCGATACCCCACCAGAAATATTTAAAACCATGACAACAGAAATTTTTAAAAATTTAAATTAAATTACAAAATAGCAAATAGCTTATGTAGGTACAACGGATCTAAATTTGATCCATGATAACGATAAAGTCAAATTGATTGACAATCCAACATTGTTGTACAAACGGCATGGCCGGTGACAATTGTAGCTACATAAGCTATTTGCTATTTTGCAATTTATTTTGAATTTTTAAAAAATTTTAATCTGTTGTCATGGTTTTAAATATTTCTGGTGGGGTATCGCTTTGACGAAGGCTCTGATGATGACTTTATATGCCGAAAGCGCTTAGCCGAATTTTTATAATAAATTATATATTTTACACACTGATGTACTCGTTTTCACTCTTCACCTAAACTGACATTGTCTTTTTTTTAAATTGAAAAGGTTATCCATTACCTCAAATATGGTCTACTAATGAAGTAATGAAAGTCGAGTACCACAAAATTGTATTATCAAATTAAAGAAGATAGGCGACTGGTTTCGGCGACAAGACATCATCAAGCCTAGAATACATTAGTTCTTAGGATAGGGAAGAATAAACATTATAATAAAATAAACTTACCAGAGAAAATTATTTTAATATACGACTGATATTATTTATTGAAATTAGAAATATATTTAATAACAAGTAGATTTTTCCATTGTTAAGGTGTTATTAGGGTTCGCGCACTAGTGTACATAAAGGAAGATTAAAAGGAAATTTGTGGAACAGGAAAGGTTGGTAAAAATTAGAAGGTTTTTAGATAATGAGGTACTTATTAAGTACTCATACATCTTGAGATAATGCAGGAAGTGCCGGCGACGACGTTATAATTTCGAAGTAGAATGAAGGTCTCAAAAAATGAAGAAAATGAAATAGCTTAATTGGATTATTGTACCACAAGACGGTATTAGCGGACCACATAGGGTTTCGAAGAAAAACTGAAGGCAAACTGCACCATAAAGGGGCATTGAAAAGCCACATGAGGTTTCAAAGAAAATTAAAAAAATTGTGAGGAACGGTGTACCACAAAAAGGTATTAGCCTTTTTGGTGACCGCAACCACGTAAGGTTTCCATGAATAACATCAGTTCATAAACACGAGTAACCAAACTAATGTAGGTGAGCTAATAAGGACCATATACAAAATGGTGGTTAAATTTGACATTAACAGTACAAAATAGTGACAGTTTAGGAAATTAAATAAAGTATTACAAAATTATTGTAATAATAGCCTGAGAGGCGGCGCAAATAGTTACATTTTTTAAGTTTAGTATCTAAAATGTTCATTGAATTGTGCCGTATACGCAGTGATATAAAATTAGCCTTCCTCAGATTGTTAGAAATAGTGCCATCATAGATTTTGCGTCCTTTCTGTTACCGGCGTGATAAACCAAACAACGACCCGTCCCAAATGCTTATTCATATCACGATGTTATCAAACTTGAAGTTTGAAGATTCAATTACATTTTAATAAATATAGTGTGGAGCTCAGAGCGAGAGAGAGCGTTTGGTTTACACATGATGTATCGTGTTGTTTGATACGTGCCCCTGGCATATCAAGTGAACGACGACGCCATGTCGATATACACAAAATTTCTCATGAAAGCCTTTTGTTTACGTTGTTTGCTGAATGGGCACTAGTCTATCTACAATAATTGGTTGCTGGTCATTGATGATGCCGTTAATTATTTTGCTTTAAATTATTGCTTTTATGAAGTTGATTAAGTGGAAATTTTGAATAGGTAGAAAAAAAATTGTTCACATTCAATAGTAAAACAGTTTGCTGTACATTTTGTCAATATACTATGCTTTTTAATTGGTGAAATTTTGTTTTCATTAATTGGGACCTTAACGATTAAGTTGACCTAATTTTTTTATGTTTTTTTTTTGTACGCAAGAGGGCTGTACGAGACGTGTCGTTTAACTTTTAGTCATACAGAATACTGTTGACATAACATCTGACAGCGAAATTTGTCTGCGTTACTGCCAATAGTACTGTTTTTCTTATTTACACTTTAAACAGTAAGTCGAGAACTCACTTGAAATGATAGAAATCTAAAAGAAAGTGTCATTGATGTAGAATTTATTATAATTATTATTAAAAGAATTCTTAATGACAAATTCAATGAACGCCCACTTCTGACGTGAAGCTTAGGTAGCCTATTTAATCCGGACATCGGGAAAATAATAAATAAAAAGAAAATTCTTAAAAATATTTCAACTGAGAAATTAATAATGAAAAGACTGGCTCAGGAGTGCATATTAAACAAATAAACGCAGTTTTTCATAATTGTCTTTATTATTTTTACACATTGATGTACACTCCTGTCCACGTTTATGAAAAATTAATGTTTTAACGCTGCTTGCATCACTAAGCAGAAACGTGAGAATAACAGAAACACACCTCCGCAAAAAACTAAAAAAAAGGAGGACGGGCACCACCATTGCTACCCCCGGAAACAGCTATGCAACAGCTGTTAAAACAAAGGAAATTGCTATCCTCCCAAAAGCGTTCCCCGAGACAATCCTCAGTGCGAATGATCAAACATTGGTAGAGGAAGTAGTTGTGGAAAAAATGACCTTGGGATGGGAGCACAAGCTCCAATTCGGAGGTTTCCGCTTTCGGTCGGGCGTAGCATCCTCGTCGATTATGAAACGTCACAGTCGGCAGAATGGCTCTGACTGAAATTACCACAGCTGAGAACCTGAAAGGGAGTAAAACTCATGATATTCGCGAGAGACGACATCCCATAGAAAGGAGGACGAGCACCACCACTACTTCCGGAGCTATGCAATACTGTTAAAAAAAAGGAAATTGCTATCCTCCCAATAGCGTTCCCCGAGATAATCCTCAGAGCGAATGATCAAAGATTGGTAGAGGAAGCAGTTGTGGAAGAAATGACTTTGGGATGGGAGAACAAGCTCCAATTCGGAGGTATCCGCTTTCGGCCGGGCTTAACATCCTCGTCGAGTATAAAATACCACAGTTGCAGAATGACTCCGACTGAAATTACCACAGCTGAGAACCTGAAAGGGAGTAAAACTCACGATATGCGCGAGAGACGACAACCTACAGGCGCTAACTGCTACGATCTTTCTGCCTATGAGTCAGGGAAGGGTCAAATGAAGGGTTAATAACGACCCAATTGAAGGTTATCAATCTAAAAAATGAGAATAATGGTTAAATCCTGAGGGCTGGGATAGATGACATACCTTGGAAAAAGATCAGAGGTTTTCCTGGTTTGAGTAAATACCCTCCCAGCACAGAATGAGATACTCCCAGTACAGCCAGAGACATTCCCAGTAAGTCCAAAAACGAAGACAAGGAGAGGTAGAGAGCTTGCACATCTCTCATCTCCTCAGTGAAGAACCACTGTACGATGAAATGGAGGTAGTATCGGAAATTGAACAAGAGGGACATCAGGACACCCTTATCGGTGAGAATGACCTCACCGAAACTTTCCAATGAAATGGCATGCATAGACATCGCCACAGTAAACGCCAATAACGCCAAGGGTGTCTCAGCCGTGATCTACAGGACGTTCGCTAAAGATCAACTGGGCATCATATTGTTCTAAGAACCTTGGGTTTATAAGGGGCAGGTAAGAGAACTTTCCTACAAGGACGCTAAGGTAATATATTATAATGGTAACAAATCACCCAGAATAGATAAGATTAGTAGAGTATAGCTGGAGGAATAAACTGCCACTACTCTTAGGGAAGAGGTACTAGACATGACGTTAAGTACATCGAGCTTAAAAGATCTGGAGAGTTCGAGGGAAACCCTTTCTATCTGATCACAGAATAATTGTGTTCAGATCAGAGACGGACCCTCCTGAGACTATCCTCAGGAGGAACCCCAGAAAAACGGATTTACAAACTATACAATGGTACTCTAAAACTAGAAGAATTGAGAGGTGTTAGACATCAAGTGCACGTACAGGTGTTGAGAGAAAGAAGAAGAAATTGACCGACAATGACATGACAAAATGACACTCGATGAATTTACAAACCAGCAAAACAAACAGAAGTATCAATTAACAATTGGGGAAAAATAAGGAAAGGGGGAATCATGTGAAGGAAAGTGCAAGAGAAGAAGTCAGCAGACTGTAAATGGACAGGTTAGGGAAATAAATAAGTAAATTTATCAGACAGTAATATTTAATTTATTTTTATATTAGCTAAAAATAATATACGTACGTGAAAATACTTGAATAATTTAACCACAGAAAATAACACAGCTAATACCAAGACAATCATGGAGTGTGTAACATGTGAATATGTTGTGATAAAAATCTAATAATAATAACTTCAAATTAAATTGAATCATAATTTGTACTCATTGGGCCACCTAGAAAGATATAATCTAATTATACCTATTTCTCGGTGCATAATTTTTGCAGTTTTTTATTCACCTAATCGACTCTACTATGAGATATTTTAACACCTTTTTTGTGTTTGTATGTTTTTAGCTGAGAACCATGGTAATGTCATGGTTTAGAAAATACTGGAATAAATCTAATTAAATTAAAACTTCATACTTTTTCTTTTGATGACAGTAATCAAATAATACTATTAGAGTTTGTTTAACCATCCTTTGCCGTTGCGTCATACATTATCCATCTCTATCTATCCATCATGAAATGGATGAGACGGAATTATGACGTCATTGACGTATTTCTAACTAATTCAGATTATTTATTACTTTTGACAGTTAAGTTGTCATATTTTGATTTGTTGAGTATTTTTGATTATTTTCGCCTTTTTCAATTAATTGTTCATTGTCAAAATGCCTTCCCGGTATAACGAGAAAGAGCAAACTTCTAATTTTGAAGTTGATTAAGTACTTTTCAAGAGAAAGATATGCTGGAAACCCGCTTTTACCGTTAAATGCAGTCTACAACGTAAGTATATATCTCTATTATGCAAAATTAAGCATTTATTGATTTGTTTTTATTAAATTTTACAGCATGTTGCTGATGCTCTAGACATATCTATTAGAACCATTCAAAAAACAAATCAATTAATCAATAATGACTGGGAAAAAGAAAAATACATTGATGCATCTCATTTTCTTCCTGTTATCATAGATCTGAATGAATCGGACTCCCAGAGTGATGATGAAGATGATTTTGTCAGTGATGAAGCTAAGATTTTGCATTTTATTTCATTACATGCTATTTTAGTTTACGTTTTTTATCCGTTTTTTCGTTCCCTTTTTCGTATTTGTATTGGGAGTTTTTTCAGAAATAAATTTATTTATACATGTGTTTTTATTTTCATTTTTTAGGAATACTTACGAAAGTATTTCTCACAATGACACAGACAATAATTACTATACAACTTTTAAAAATATGAATATAGTTATATCCCCAAACTAGAAATTAGAAACAAATCAGTTAAAAAAAGGAGGTTTCAAGTTAAAAATAATTAATAAATTATGTAAAAATGTACGCAACCGATAAAGCAAAATACAATTTTCGGCATTACCAATTTATTAATACAAACACACCTTAACATGGGTCATTGAAAACAATTATTAACATATGTCATTAGTTACATTTTAATTTTGAGGTTATGTGTAATATGACATTCAAATAATATACGACAAACGTAAAACAGCAGAATACGTCACCGATTATGACGTAACGGCAAAGGATGGTTAAACAAACTTTACGATAATATCAAAGCTTCAGTGCCAAAATATAAAATCACCTTGTACAAATATTTGGCATTCAATATTATAATTTAATTTCATAACCTTATTCAAAATTTAAAAACAAATTGAAACTGTTTTAATTATTAAACAAATTAATCTGCGTCGAACGTTAATTAATTAATGTGTAGAATAATCAAAATTTGAAGTGGTCAGTGGTAGGTAGGTAGGGAGTTCTGGGATTTAAGAGTTTAACAAGTGCCCTACAAAAAGTCTGTCGCCTGAAATGGTCTAAAATGTAGTTAGTTGTAAGTAAACTGTTTATATTTTAATATTTAATAAATATTTGTTGTGTTTTAAGCAGTATCATACTTATTTATTACACACCTTAGCAAATAAACCATTACACCCCAAATAAACGTAACAATACAACCAATTTCGTTTCACCTTGCATATTAAAATAATTCATCTGTACTTTTGTATCTCTATAACGTGCCGTAGTACCATCTTTTACTGATTTTTATAAAATTCATTTAAAATTACATTTTGACTTAAGAGGAAGTGATACATGACAAACAGAAAGACCTGCGGGGCGTCGGGTGAAGCGGAGGTATATTATTCGCTACTGATAGGCGGAGCCTAACTACTGCGTCTACATTAATATTTATTCGTCAATCCGTTTCTAGACCGAAGTTTATTACTTGTTTTCAGATGTTGATCTATGTCGAGCAATTACGAGGGGGAATCTAAATTCGATATGGCAGTATCGTTGGTGGAAGTCTAAAATAACAAAAAATAGGAAAGGAATAAATAATATTTACCTGCTTACTTGTGATCACGAACGTGGTTTATAATAGTATATTATGCAACGATAATATAATGATAGCCAATAATACACGAAAATGTTGTAGGATACGAAACGAACCGTTGGCGAGTTTCGTATATAATGTGCGAGTGTATTAATGGCCATTACATGAGAGTTGCATGAGCTATTTTTTCTAATCCCATTACATATATATTAATTATCTTAAATGAAAAGGAATTTTTTTTATAACATATTAATTAATTAATCTTTTTTGTTATTACCTTTTAAACAATTCAAAATATTTTAACAAAATAATTGCCAATGTCCCTAAAAATAATTAGATTCTATTGGCTAAAAAATTATCTTTATTGATACAAATAAATGATGATGCTAACATAGTTAGCGAAACGTACGTAGAGTGTTTAAAAAGTGTAGTTTTGGTTAGTGGTGACGATATTCTACAACATTGTTGAAAACCAAAGGTTCCAAATTCAAGTATAAAATAGTTATTTATGCAACAAGTGCGTAAAGTGATACTTTTTTCACGAACGTGAATTTTGTCGCACGAGCCACAGGTGAGTGCGACAATCATATGAGTGAAAAAAGGCACTTTAGACACTAGTTGCATACAATATTTTTTACTACCATATTGCGCAGGAGAAAAAGCTATTTTGCAAACTTTTTAGGTTAACTAGTTTTAACTAGTTTTAACTAGATTTTTGGCATAAGGATATTGCAAAAAAATGTGCATATGCGTAGAGGCTATTTTGCAACTTTTGTTTTACTTTACGCACTAGTGAAAAAAGTAAAACTGTATACACTCCGTTGCGTGCGTAAAGTAGGTACTTTACGCACGGTAGCAGAAAATAGTATATTAGATAACAGCACGCGAAATGATATGCATGTCCCACGAGTAAAGTATTGAAGAGTTTGTAGCATGAGCGAAGCGAGTGCTACAAACTTCAATACTTTACGAGTTATACACTATACTTTTTCTACGATTATGTATTTCTTATTTGCAAAATGAAAGCATACAAACAGTTTATATTTTTATTTGACAACTTGAATTTATTGCTCATTTTAGAAATGTCAGTTGCTGTCAGTCATGACCTCATTTAAAAAATCGGTTAAGTGCGTGCCGGACTTCGCACATTTAGGGTTCCGTACCAAATGTAGAATATAAGCCAGCTGTGCAGATGCATCAGGATTATTAAAGGACTTTAAAATTTTAATCGAACTAAAAAGATTTAAAGAAGAGAAAATAAAAATAACCTGGCGCATATGAGACGAAAAATGCATTTCTTAACAAAATTAATAATAATACCGATAAAAATAATAAAATATCGAATATCACAATGCGCATATATACTTAGAATGCTTTTTTTAATAAAACTAATACGATTGCACACATAAAAATAATAAAATATCGAATATCACAATTCGTATATATACGAAGGTGCGGAACCCTAAAAATGAGGGAAGGTTAATGAAAGAATCATATTTATTAATATATTGGCATTTGTTGGTAAAATATACGAAACAATAAACACTATCACCAAATTTCAAACTTATAGGTCAATGGAAAGTTAAAAAATTCTTCGGAACAAAATTTTGTAAAAAATACTGACTTTGGCAGCTTCTCATGCCTACATTTTGCAATATTTTTTAAAACACAAAATATGCCTTTTATCTACTCAATGAGCTCTATTCAACGATACCTCACTCGATGGGGTAGGCCAAAAGCTTCCTAGCTTTAATATTAACGGAGCGCCCGTCCAAAAACTATTTCAGGCAAGATAATATTTTGTATTGGCACCTAATAATAGGGGCATTGGCAAGTTTTATTAAATTGCAGTGTCGCCGCTGTGCTGAATATACGTTCTTTTCATAATTATGTTCTTCATTGTAATCACATTGCAATATTTTTTTTTTCATTTATTTATGACAAGTAAAAGTAGAATTGTGTGTGAAGCAAAAATTTGACCAAAACAAATATAAAAATTGTTTTCATCGGTTTCCAGCTAAATTCAAACGTAAATGTTTGGTCATGTATTACTTTTATTTTTATTATTTTGAGTTTTCCTGATTTTTTTTCTTTCCTATGTACGATATGAAATAATAATAATTTAATTTTTCACGAAAATTATAATTCTTTACCCTCGTAAAAATTGTAAAAAGTAAATGAATTTCATCTCTATTCATAAATGGTTAATTCCTTTGAATTCTGATAGCGGCGCCACTCTCCAGATATAAAATGTTGCAATGTAAGGGTTTCGTAGTCCCTAACTTTTAAAGTTTATTTTTTATAATTAACGGATGAAAAAATTTGTACGTGTTGGTAAAGATCTGATCTATGTTCCTTACCCCTCAATTTTTCGAAATTTGATTTAGGTCTTTTCTAAAAAAAATGTGAAAATAGTCAAAAAACATGGAATTTTGCGATTTTTTTTTGAAAAAACCATATCAAATTTCGAAATGGTGAGGGGTAAGGAACATAGATCAGATCTTTACTAACACGTACAAATTTTTTAATCCACTAATAATAAAAATTAAACTTTAAAAGTTAGGGACTACGAAACCTTTGCATCTGCTTTATAGTATAGTACAACTTCCTCTTAACTTTGTAAATAATTTTATTATTTTGGTGAAACGAATCAACTTAGGAGTTTTTTAAAATCCAAAATGTTATCCTTAATCTCAAATGTGGTCAACTCTATATCGTAAACCACAAAATTTTAATATAACCTTTTGATAAAAAGTAGAGGGAGAGGCTTCAATTACAAATGGGCGGCGACTAGTTTCGGCATTATGTCATCATCAGAGTGTAATAAAACAGGGTGGAATACATAAAACAAAACTTACTAAACTAAGTACAGTAAAATCGTAGAACAATACAAAAGTAATGAAAGTAAGAAAATTGTGCGCACAAGTAGGAAATAAAATGGGAGTAACATAAGGATTAAGTGGTACTAGGAGAAAGGAATTATAAAGATAACATAAGGGGAATGTGAGAGTAAGGACGCACATTCAATCCTTTTTCCTTGTCGACTAATAATGTGGCTTTCGCATAACACCATGGGGTGCTGTTCTTACTCTCACCTTCCACTTATGTTACCTTTATAATTCCTTTCTCTTGGTACCACTAAATTATTATGTTACCCTCATTTTATTTCCTACTTGTGGACACAATTTTCTTACTTTTATAAAGTTCTACGATTTTACTGTATTTAGTTTAGTAAGTTTTGTTAATATATTCCACCCCGTTTTCTTACACTCTGTGTAGGCCTGATGATAGCATAATGCTTAAACCAGTCGCCGCCCATTTGTAATTGAAGCCTGTCCCCCCACTTTTAATCAAAAGATTGTATTAAAGTTTTGTGGTACAGGATTTAGAGTTTTACTATCTCGTTTTTTCAAATGATTGGTTTTTACCATACTAAGGAAAACACATACACAAACCTTTTGAAACCACTTTAAGTTTCGTTTGAGAAGATTTGTCGGAATTTATTTTTGAGAGCTTTTCCGAAATCAATTTTTAATTAAAAATTTATTTCTGACCGTGAGCGTCAAAATTCGAAGCCCAGTTGGGTGTTTCTACGTTCAAGTATTTTTTGTAGAATTCCCCGCATATTCCAATTTAAAACTCCCAACAAGTGCTTAGTTTTTTAATAAATTTTAATAAATTCGTTACACTACTTCTTGACCTCGAACTAATTTTTAAAAATTACCCAACCTATATTAGACAATTAACAGTAAGCATCATTCTCCGAATACAAAACTAACTAACAACTAACACATCACTGAATATTTCGCGGTAAAATTTAAGGCATTTCTTAAATTGACTACAAAGTGAATTAAAATTCAATCAAAATCATATTTTACGATTGTAAATATCACAAGAAGCTGTGAAATGCTAAAAAACATAAACGTAAAAAAAATACATAATATATGCGATAAAAAAATGTACACGTTTTCATAGTTGTTATTTTGATTTTCGTCTATTATAAAAACTGAAAACAAGATAAAACCGATAACCAGATATGTCTAGGTGGTATGTATTACTTTGTTACTTTTATAGAGTGAAGTATAACACAATGTAACTACATAAAATTTTCATTGTTGTCTGAGCCAATCTCGACGAGAAAATGTTTGCATTTGGTTAACTGAGAACGGACATCTCACTGGAATAATGGTTCGTCTGATAAATAGCGCGGAGCTTCCTTGAGCAAAAGGATGTACATCGTGGAGGTAATTTGTCTTAGTCGTCTACACTTCAGGCCCGGATTTACTCTGATTTACTCTTTTGTTAGGGATATTTTAGTTCTTGTTTTTTTGTAGACGAGCAAGGCTATGATTCACTTTTTTTTGGTAATTAGGAAGCTGAGAGAAGTTTTTAAGACTGTAATTTGTTTTTAATCTCTTTAAACCGTTCGCTTAGGATTTTTTAGTTAAAATAATTTTATTATATTAATTATTGAGGGGGCAAGAAAGTATCGGAATATCTGATATTCTAGTCCAAATTGTACTTGGTATAGCATTCTGAATGATGAGAAAAAATATAATAACCGCTAATCTCCTTATAATGTTCGCTATATGATGTCGATTATTAGAGGAGACTATGAGTTGGTGTCCATATAGGACAGGAGTGGGTTGCTTTCTGGATATATTACTATGATAAATTTAAAAAAATTATTGCTAATTCATACAAAAATCTGTAGAGATTAAAACTACTTATACTGCCAAGTTTTCCGCAGCAACTCTCGTAGCGAATTTGAACGGATCTTGTGAATTAAATACTTATCGTTCTCTATTGAAATCAATTTTACTGGTAATTTCCCTTCCTCGTGCACAACGTAAACTTTGACGATAATAATCTCCATACTACTTTCAAGCAACATAATGATTACCATAGCTATAATCTTATAATCTCCTTCCGTTTACGGTGTTCCCCTCAATGACCTAAATATCCTTTTGTATTAAAAGTAACACGAAAACTTTACCGAGCTTTTCCCATTATGCCGTTGAATACCCGCGTCGACTAGTGAAAGTTTTCGGAACTCAAGATTCGCCTTTGTAAATATTTAAATACTTCTCTGCTTCATAATGTGTTATCCTGAATAAATTGTAAATATTGATTATTATTATATCGATTGCATGCAATTCGACATTTAAAAGATTGCAATAAAAATGTTACCGTCAAATTTTACCCGTATCGCACACTCTATAAATAATGTATTTTCAGTTTCTGTTAATATAACAGACAAAACGATCAACAGAATATTATCTATACCTACTGAAATGAGGTAAAAATTATTAAACGAATAATAAAACTCCAAGTCATACCACAATAGTGTATTACAAGTTGTAAACATTAACAAGCGGCGACAACTTGTTTCGGCCAAACGATGGCCATCATCAGGCCTATAATAATACAAAATAGAAGTCTCTCAAGTACAACATAAATACTGTTACAAAATGGTATGAAAATTGATTAAATACATTAAAGTTACGATGATAAAAACCATAAAAAACAATAAAAATTTGAAAAAAAAACTATTGTGAAGTTTCACACAATGGCGCTACAACTCCATAATGGAGATTCTTATAAATTCTACATAAAAATTAGATTTTAAAATAACTGCGTAGCAAAGGACGCCTCACTTCTCTTATGGAAAATGGCTTTCGGCCAATTTTTTTTAAATTTTTAGTATGTTGTAGATCTTGACGTTCTGATTAAATGTCTCCATGAGCCCAACTCAATCCTCTGACCAGTTTTCGAGAATTGATGGTCAAAGTTCAATAACTGAACATTTAGGTAATTTTGTTTTAATTTCAATTTCTTCCATTTTTAAGAAAACTCTGATCAGCTTTTCTTAAATTTGTTTATGGGAAAATTTAGTCAAAAGATTATTATTTTAAAAAATATAATAATTATATATGCAGGGTTTACCAAAAGTCAGTGGAGCTACTTTATTTTTAAAATGACTATAATATTGAAAACCATTAAACCTCAGTTTTGATAAATCCCTAATAACATTAAAACAAACTGACAGGTTTTCTTGAAAAAATTATATACTTTACACAGGTCAGTAGTTAAAGAAAAACTGCACCATATAATGTTTGAAAAATTACATACGGACCCGAATGTAAGGCTTTCAAATCTGATTTTGTCTAGTGACTGGGTTTAAAGGCAAGAAGACTCAGTAACTTACTCTAAAGCTCAGTACAAGATCGATGTTGTATCTTTGTCGGTCACTTTAGTACGTACGTACGTGTATATTGCCTTGATTTTTGGTTTTAATATTTCGGGCTTGTGTAATAAATGATCAAAATTGCAGAATATGAAGCGAATATGTGGTACTATTGATAAAAAGAAACCAGTTAGTAAACAAGAGTTAGAAGAGCTTTCAAATACATTTGACGATAGTAAAAGTGAGTTTGAATTTTCACACTCAGAGTCAGAGGAATTAGGATCTGATTCTGACACACCAGATCGAGATAAGGACACGTCTCGAGAACCTAGTTTAACTCCTTCTGGGATAACAATCGTGTCGATGATTCCGAAATATTCACTTGGTCTGATGTGCGCGATTTACGTAATCCCGGATTAAGGGTACGGAAAATTTTAACGTCAATCTTTTGCAAGGCTATTAAAAAACCGACAAATTATTTAATTTCTCTTGTTTCCAACAACATATAAGTAGAAATCGCTTTTTTCTCATCTTCATTTTGACAAAAAACCATCACAAGAAAAGACAGGTTTTGGAGATCGTCTTTATAAAATTTGATTTATGCAAGAAAATGGAAGAAGTTTATTATTTCCAAAAAAAACATGGTTATTGACGAATCAGTGGTCTTGTGGCGGGGCAGCTTTCAGGCAGTATATAAAAGGAAAACAGTATAAATATAGTATGAAACTGTACATATCAGCTGAGCCAAATGAACTTGTCTAGCGAACCAAATTATATAGTGGAGATGGTGGAGATTTGAGATTTGGGAGGAAAAGGCCATGCACAAAAAATGGTTTTATCTTTAATGAAAGGTTTAGGAAGAGAGGGACACGCTGTATTTATGTAACAGGAAATTTTTAAAAAACCGCAAAAATAATCCAAAATAGATGGTTTGCTCAAAATTAAAAAAGGTGAATACGTTTCTAAATGATACAAAGGGATTGCGGTTAATAAATAGCATGAAAAGATCGATGTGTTGTTCAGTTCAACCGAATACGAAAATAGCATAAAAGTTAAACGAAGGTAATGTCCAAAACCTTTTGTAATTCTTTGATACAACGACAATATGGCTGGTACAGATCGTCAAGATCAATTACTTTCTTAGTAACCGAGTGAACGAAAAACTCTGTACGGTGGTACAGAAAACTGGGAATTCATTTTTTATCCACTTTGCTACTAAATAACCAGATTTTATTTAGCATTTACTCAAGAAACGAAATGTCTTTTTATGATTTTCGTTTGGCTGTGATAAGAAAACTTCTATCTAACAGAATGATAAAAGATCAAGTTTTTAGTAGTGGTGGTCCTAATGTAAATGAAAAATAACATTTCCTTCAAAAAAATTCTTAATTTTTTTAAGCGAATAAAACGTATATAAAACACGCATGCAGTACAACGTTTTATCCACAATCACCTTCATTTAGAATCAGAATACGAGGCGGTCAATCCAGGAAGGCAGGCGATTGTAGCGCTCCAAGTGACAACGATTTTAAATAATAATTGACAGATGTGTCTTAAACTATTTATCTTTATTTTATTAAAAGAAGTCTTGACTATCTAAAGCTAGCCAATGTATTAAAAAAATATTTATTTTATTAAAAGAAGTCTTGACTATCTAAATCTAACCTGTGTTTAAAAAAATTAAAAAGCCATGTGTGGGATTCGAACCCCGGGCCCACTGCACCATTAGCGGGCGCTATGCCACGTTGCTACTAGAGCTCATGTTTAAATATGTTTAAACTAATAATTTAAGCGAATCACGTTTCATAATAAAATAAATATAAATTCAAATAATAAATAACAAACGTAAAACAGTAGAATACGTCACCGATTATAACGTAACGGCAGAGGATGGTTAAACAAACTCTAACTATTATCGATTAATTATTAGCTCGCGTTTGTTTCACTTGTTAAATAAAACAATTTAGAGAAGTCAGACAAACGTCAGATACATGTTTTAAGTGTGTTATTATATTCTATTCCTAAATATAATTTGTTGTACTTAAGAATCGATAAATTTTTTACAAATGTCAATTCATGCCAGCCCCAGTCTTTGGAAAATACAACTCGTTCTTCGCACCCGTTGTGGGACTGGCATTCGTAATATTAAAAAAAAATATCGATAATAAGGGTACCACTTATTATATAATCCCTGAAAATATTTAATTGCAGATGCGTTACAGAATTTATTTGTTGTATTGTTTTCGGATTTTAACAATTATAAAGGTCTATAAAATTAATGTCACTTAGCACCATAACAGTAAATAAACATTAAATTTAGTATAAATATTGACGAAACTACTGATGTTTCTACAGACAAACCCTCAGTTGTTGTTGTTGGGTTTTGGAAGAAAGACAAAGTAATTAACAGAATGCCAGGAATGTTTAATACTGTAAATACTGGTATACTAATTAAACTTCACATTCTCTTTAAGAATATAATTAGTTTTGGAGCAAATATAACTAATGTTATGATGGTTCATTAATCTCAAATTCAGACATTATTTATATCCATAACGCTTTAGAAAAATACCAAAACAATAATTTAAAAATGATATTTGACATAGTCTCAAAAAATAAAATTAGTGTAGAGTATGAGAATAAAATAGTGCCTATCATGTATAAACACAAGAAATATTACAAAAATTATATTAAATTTGTGAATTAGCTGATTGGAGACCTAAATCAACGAACACTGTTCAAATAACCTATATAAAATTCATTTCGATACGAAAAATCAACATTTGTTTTATTATCCGCACAAACAACAAATCGACAATTCGCGTAAAGACACAGATGCATCATTCTCAGATGTCAAAAACGTTTGAGAATTGGCGCAGTCAGTCAGGATCGTAAAGCGATCCTTACTCGGCTGATTGGTAGTTACTAGCGTCGCGTGTTTGTTTTCTTAAAGAAACTAAAACCTTCTGGCAACATCTGGAACATTTCTCTCTTATATATCCTCCGAGAAAATAAATACTCTTTGTAGCTGATCGGATCAAAGAAATAATTTTTTTCTCTTTCGAAAGCTTTGTTTGAGCCTAAATGAGAATTTATTAATGTTTTATTTTGTGAGTGAAAAAATATATATAACTGTTTTAACTGCTAAAAGCATATACAATTATTCTTTCTTTTCAGATTTTTTAGCAAACTAAAAATGGTTTTCCTGATTAACTTTTTCTTAGGTTTAAATATATGAAGAACCCCATCAAATAGAATAAAAGAAAAAAAACGTTGTATCAAACATACTACTTAATCAAATAAATATAATATTTACTAAAAAGGTATTTCTACTGTGGCCCTTTACTTCTATGGACTTGGTAGTAATATACCTCGAGCTGAAAGGAGGTTTGGTTCTGCCTATCTTCCTTATGATCAGCAAGGACCTCCTCCAATGGATGAACTTAAGGAATTTGTTGAGTACTGCAACAGAAATAAAATGGAACTCCTCGATGTATTGGTTATTTGAAAAATGAAAATGGGGAGTATGCCAGCACTGAGGAGGAGACTTTAGACTTGTTACTAAACTCATACTTCCCAGGTTGCATACTTAATCAAAGTCAACAGGATAGTACTGATGTGGCCCTAGTAGTAACGGCCACAAAGCAGGACTGGACCTTGGCAAAGAAAGATGTAGTAAACAGTAGAGAGGATAGGAGGAGCTATAAAAAAACGGCGGTGTTTTTTTATTTAAATAGTCAATCGCTATTTTTTTTATTGGTATTTTACTTAGCTTTTTTGCTTGTATATATGTGATGTTGGTTAAATATAGTCCAAGCTAGTATTAGACTGTCATAAAAATCTAAATTTCTTGGCAAAACATAACAAAATAACTCTTGAATGGGTACCCAGGCATGAATTCATAGAAAGCTGGTATAGGAAACGAAAAACCATTAATTAGACCGCATCCCACATGTGGTACTTTCTACCAACATGTAAAGGGTATGCTGAAGAAACAATTATGAGACAAACACAGGGAATACTGGATGGAACTTCCAGGACTAAGACAGTCCAAAGCACTTATATAAGGTACAAGTAAAAGCAGAGACAATCTGCTGTTATGTCTAAATAGATGAGAGCTTAAAACGGCACTAGCTGTCCTGACAGGATACTGCAGGCTCAGAAGAGACCTCAACCTTATAGGAGGATCGGAAGATTCCCTATGTAAGAAATGTGAGAAAACTCGTTTTCATATATTATGCTATGGCGGGGACCTGAACAGGGAAAGGGCACTTTGGAGTGCAGTATCCTGAACCCAAAGAGACAGCGAAAGCTAACATAAGAACTATTCTGAACTTTGTCAAGAGTACTGGTTTGATGTGAAATTGGCAGAAATCGTCACGTAACGAAAAAGAGTGATGCACCATCCAAACGACCGTCCATCTCTATTTCTTACTCTCTGATTTTTTTACAATATTATTTTTTTTATATATTATTTGTAATTATTTTAAAGAGAGATTTTTTTTGAGTATTTTTGTTTTTTTTTTGTTTTTCCAGTTTTTTTTCATTTTTTTTCATTATTCTGTTTTTTCCTTCTTTTGTTTTTTAATTTTTTCTCATTTTTCTTATTCCTCTGATTTTTTGCTATTAGTTGCTATTTTTTCATTTTGCGAATTCGTTGTGATTTTTTGCGATTTGTTTCATTTTTTTTGAATTTTTTATTTTTTTAAGGTCACAATTTTTTAGGGTCTTTGCGATTTTTTACGAAATTTTTCGATTTTTCTCGTTTTTCTCATATTTCTGAGTTTTTATTTTTGTTTTCGTTTTTTTCTAACTTTTCTTCATTTTTTTCTCATTGTTCTGTTTTTTTCTATTCTTCCGTTTTCTAATTTTTCAACATTTTTTCCTACTCTTCTGATTTTTTGTGATTATTTGCAATTTTTTTGGAATTTTGTTGCGTTTTTTTTGCAATTTTTTGATTTTACTTTTCGATTTCTTGCGTTGTTTTGGGTCTTTTTTTTCGTTTTTTTTTTAATTTTTCGCTTTTCCCCATTTTCCAATTTTATTTTTCCTAATATTTTCTGATTTTTCTTTCAAACCTTTTGTTTTTTTCTTCTCTTTTTTCGGATTTTTTCAATTCTAATCTTCATATTTTCTCATTGTTCCATTTTTTTGTTAAATTTTTGTTGTTTTCTAATTTTTTTTTATTTTTCGGTTTTTGTTTTTTTAATTTTTTTCTGTTATTTTTGATTTTTTTAATTTCTTTTGGTTTTTTTCTCATTTTTTATTATTCTTTTATTCTTCTGGTTATTTCGATTTATATCGATTTCTTCAGTAGTGTTTTTTCGAATTATGTTGGTTTTTTCGATTTTTCCTATTCCGATTTTTCCTATTTCTTTCTCAGTTTAAAATTTCATAAAGTGAAAAAAAAACATAACAAACTTCCTTCCTAACAGGGTCCCTCGGCCGCACAATTTTGTATTAATAGACAATTGAAAATCGCATTTTTTCCATTTAAAATAATATAAACTATTCCATTTAAAATAACATAACTATGATGCAGATCTTTTCTCATATTATGTCCGACGCGACGGGTATATGATGGATCACACTGTATATTTCATTATAGGGTTTTAAATAGAGATTAACAAAATATATTTTTTTTTAAATTTGTATTAACTGTACGTTTTGGTGTATTTGAAGCTCAAAATTAATCTGTTTTTTCCATATAAATGAGACCTCCTGTATAATAGTACTAAATGTGTTTTTTTTTGAGCCAATTTTTTTTAGATTAGCATTATTTATTTTTTTTAGTTTATTTGTTGTTTCAACTCAGAAATAAAAATAGATAACTTAGTAACATGTAGGTTACGAAAACAGTATCATTTTTAACACTCTGTAGAGGCTACAGTCAGCAGAAAATTTGAAAACAAACAACATAAAATTTTCATGAACTTCCATCGAGTGCCAATTTCTTAACATTTTGTGCGGGGTTCTTTCAATTTCATTACGTTAAAAATTTAACTTTAAAAATTATTTCATGTATTCACTGAAATGATTATTTCATTCATCCTTTTCGCTTAACAAGGATGCTTTTTTCTAAACGAAACATCAAAAATTTGAATATTTTATTAAATCGGATTCTAACCATGAACGAGTTTTTTGTTACAAGTTGACAAAATTTAATTTCACCATGCTTACTGGAAGCAACAAAGACATTTACAATAGACTGAAATCAGACTAATTTGGAATTGAAGTCATAGCCAACAAAAATCACCACCGATATAAATTGTACATATAATAATTAAAAAAAAGTAATTATGGTAAAACTTTTAATAATTAAATTAAAAAACAGCGACAAAGTATTTTTTAATACTCTTAGCTACCTAACTGAATTTAATTACATTTATGTATAAAATGAAAATTAAATTCACAAATGAGTTTACCTCTTTAAAGGAAGATTTTATCACATAATATGTAATCCTCTTTATTGTGGACCCCTCTAGTAATCGTAGAGCAGAGCAGGGCTCTTTTGTACCTAAGTACAAACACGGAAATTTGTCACAGTCACAGTCGACCTATTTACGTCATCTCTGAAAGCGGGAACGTAACACGTAACACACAAAAAGAATCGACCTTTTTGCTTTGTGTAAACGTTTGTGGAATCTATCTTGTCGTTGCAGGATTGGCTCGTATCGAATATTGCAAAGAACAATGCGAATGAGGCTTTCAAAAAAGTATATTTAATGAAAACGGATACAATAGAAATTGAAGTTTGATAGAGACAATTTTTAATGAGGAAAAATTATAAAATATGTCAAGGCGAAACAACAAAGGTATTTTCACTTCGACTTATCCTTTGAGTTTTAAATAGTTAAAAAATAAAAATAGAAGAGGCAGTAAATTTTTCTTTGTTTAAATTAGTAACACCACACTAAATAAAATTCAAACAGGAATCACTTCAAAAATTTCGAAATGGTAAATATTATTTCATTCTTCATAGGTTTAGATATGTCCATGACATTTTTGTAATTTTTAAAGGCAGCCTTGCAGATATTGACAGTTTTCTTATATTTTTGAATAATTTGCATAAAAACATTTCCGCCACAGTCGAAACAAAATTAGATCTAAAACTTAACTTCCTTGATTTAACTAATAGTTTAACGAATAACAAACTTTCCTTTGGCATCTTTAGAAAATCCACTCAAACCGATCATTCAATCAACTTTCACTCTAATTATTCGTTCCAGCATAAAATTTCTGCCATTTTTTGTTATGTCTACAGATTGCTGAATGTTCCTTTCTCTTCTTCCAATTCTACCAAAAAAGTTAATGTTCTCAAACAGTTAGCAGTTAACAATAGCCTCCATAAACTAAAAATTAAACGTAATACCCAACCACTTGAGATGAATCTAAAATATTTTTCATTACCTTAGGAAAAATTAAACTTGATATTTCTAAAGTCTTACGTACCCTTTATAGCATTAGAATCTCCTACAAGAACAATTTTTCGATCAAATCATTGTTCAGCAGATCCCCTATCTATCCTTGATAAAAGTGGTATTTATAAACTTTCATGTGCAGATTGTAATTCCACTAACGTTGGTAAAACAATTAGGAAATTCGTATTAAGGAACAAACCAGAAACAGTCACTTACAAATTCAACAACAATTTCACCCTATCTAATAATGTAAAAATCTTACATAATATTTTTAACTGTAATTTCAAACTCGATCTATTGGAATGTTACGTTTTTTTTTCTGTGCCACGCTGTATTTTTATTATTCTTCTGCTCAGTATATTTTAATTTCAGACTCGTTTGATATCCCTTCTTAATTTATTCGCGTCGTGTCTCAAAATCTCCCTCTCTTCTAGGTATTACTATAGAATGTCTTTCATATGTTAACAACTCTCTCTCTTTGCCTCTTCAGTCAAAACAATTGACTTTTATATCATCTGTGTCACAAATTAAATATTTCGTTTTTTCCCCTCGTTATATAGGGTAAGTTTTTATTATATTATATTTCCACTAGGATCCCCTGTTATCATTATTAATTATTTCGACGCTTTAACTTTTATTTACCGTCATTTATAATTCTTTTTAATGCCGGTATACTTTTTTTTGTTATATTTACTTAAAAGTTCATATCTTTATCTTTCCTACTAAAATAAATTATCTGATATTTGTGGTGCTCTCGATTACAAAAAGAAAATCTATTTTTAATTTGTTTTTAGAAATTGTCTTAAAATTTAATTCACTTTCATTATTTTTATATTTCAAATTTGATCTAAAAATTCATTTATTTCATATTTATATTATTCTTGTTTTATATTCTTTTTTTTTTAAACAGAGACTACGAATTCTGGTAATTTATAAGATTTTTGTCTTATATTTACTTTATGTGAACTTTTAAGTTTTCTTTGGACTACAAGTTATTTGGTACAAGTATTTTCGGAGCAAGTTTTCTTTGACACTACAAGTTTTTTTGGGGCAAGTTTTGTTTTTAAACCAAAGGTTTCTTTTCTGGAACAAGTCCTTCTTGGAACAACATTTTTACTGAACAAGTTTTAGGAACGAACAAGTTTTCTTTCCCTCCTTTAGGACCAACGTTTCTACTGATCCTAGAATCTCGAAGTCAAGCTAAGTAGGATTTTCAAAAAAAGAAGGTGAAAAGTCTCCGAAGGTTTATTTTTTTCAATGGTATTAAATAAAACAAACACAACGTTTAATTTAAGTTTAATTTCCTTAATCCCACAAAAAGAATTGTTTCTAAATACATCAAAAAATCAATTAGACTGGCGTCCAAAATTTTTTTACAGTTGTCCTGATGATGGGATTGTGTTGCCGAAAGCTCTCGACATAAATTTTAATTGACAAAGAAAAATATATTTGTCTACTCGTTTATTAGAAAACACTTGAAAGTACGTACTGCCTTTTCTTTATTTAAATATTATTTTAATCGAATTTTCTATAAATAGTAAAAAGTACATTTTACCTGCAATAAAATCAATCATTTCAATCTACTTTATTGAAAATTTTAAATGGAAAGGAAATTTAAAAATAGTCGATTTTTATTTATTTCTAAATTAAATTAAATTCTACTGTAACAAAATTTCATATATTTTTCCGTTTTCGAACCGGTTTCCATTCTTTGACTCGTGCATGTCATATTGCATTTAAAATTTCATTTCACCTTATGAAACTCTCAGCCTGGAAGTTTCATTACTCAAAAATAGGTCATTCATGGAAAATTCCTTAACAATTTTACATCCTAGAAAATTCGTACCTATTTTAGATAGAACATTCTATTAAGAGGGAGATAGTTTTGATACCACATACTTCCAATCTCATTAATTAAAAACATACATATTCTCAAACGTTGATTTTTAATAAAATATATACATATTATATATACATATGTACTGAAATTTTTTAATTTTCTGTGTAAATTTTGAATATTTTGATTTTTCTTTATATTTTTTTTTATCAAGTTTGTTAAATTTATTTAAAATATTTTTTTTTATGCTATTTTATAAATGAGAAACAAATATTCATTCAATTAAAACTAAAAATAAAACTTTATTTTAGTTTCATTAAAATGTTAACAAAACATTTTTTATGACGTCATTAGATACCGATTTGTGTCTAATAAAGACACGACACAAAAGCACTCCTCACACAAACCGAAGGGCTAACACTTAATTTAGTCAACACAGCTGATGAATAGAAAATGGCTGAAACTTCTAAGAATCCTTTTTATTTTTTATTTAAATATTTTATAACCTCAGAAAAATGATTATTTATTATTTTTTAATTTTTTTTAGGAACGACTTTTAATTAGCATCACTGAAAAGTACACCAAAAATTTTTATCTTCTTTCTACGTTTGAAGTTTCCTGTTTTGTCCTCTGGAAGATTTTCTACGATAATTCGTAGAGGCTAACCAAAATTTTTGTTTGAATTTTATTCACTATTTATTATATATATATAATTTTATACTTTTAGAAGAATATTTGTTTATTTGTTTATTTTAAATTTTATTCCAATTTATTTGCTCATCTGTACATATAGCAGACAAACACTACTCATCCTGGACAGGCCACGAATTTGCTCAGGGTTAGTACTAGAATGTCACAAAGGATTGGTCAGAGCATTAATCAACAATGTGGTCACTCTAAAATGGATCAAATGCCATGCCACATCAAAAGGTAACAGTCTCGCTGACTCATTGGCCAAGAAGGCAACCTTCCAAAAACTATCTTGACCTGGCTCCTTCATTGAACAAACGACATCGGTCGTGACGAACCTAATTAAGGATCAGTCCCTTATAAAATTCAAGGACAGATGGGATGAAACAAGAAGAGTTTCCAGGGACCTCGTAAGTTACCCTGACAATACAGCAGCCAACGAATACTTGTTCATGACTAGGCTGAAGCTGAAACTTTAAACAGGCATTCTGACTGGTCATTGTCCAGTACGGAAACATCTCAACAACATGGGGCTGTCAGACACCGCCCCCTGCAGGAGGTGTGAACAAGAAGAAGAGACAATCGAGCACATCCTTTATGACTGTCCGACACTCTCGTCAATTAGGAAAACTGTGTTTGGCGAGTATTGGCTAACACCGGCCTACATCAGAGAATCACCTCTTGGTGACATCGTAAACTACATAAAAACTGTAGGTTGACTGACGAGCTAAGTCCTCAATTACTAAGGAGGATGCACAATGGGCCTAATGAGGTCTAAGTGCTGTGCGATAGCCCACTTGTGGAGCAACCCACCCTCCCCAACTTACAGATACAGATTCCAATTTACTTTGAAGAATGATTTATCTATTTTAGTGGGAAATTTTGAACATAATCTCTCTTCCAAAATACGAAATCAACCACCCCTTAGTTACCCCTTAGCAACGGAAAAAAGCAAAGCTGTTTGATAAAAAATTATTTCAATGGACCAATCAAAAACATTTAATTATAAAATGTCTGACAATTTGGATTTTTAAACTTTTACCAAGATTTGGTATTGAATTTACTTCCTGGTATTATTTTAAAATTTCTAAACTACTTTTTATTCGAAATGCTCAATTAATAGGTAAGTTTTTTTTTCATTTTTAATTACCACCAATCGTGTTATTTCAACTTTTGACATTACTTAATTTGAACCAAATTATTAAGGTGGTGGTTTACCATTAAGGTAGGGTAATTTATGCACAAGGTGTTATTTTCTTTACTGTTAACAAACATTTTATTCCAATGGTTTCATGATTTTAAAATTTTATGTAAAACAAATTTAAGTCTTAATTCCATATCAATATATTAGTGCTACAGGCCATAAAGGCCCATGACTTCTATATGTTGTCTATTATTCCTCTCCTTGTGACATCATCACTACAGGAGGAAACTGTTAGATTTAGGGCGGCTTAGGAATGTCCTCAAGATGGGGTGCTGTCTCCACTTCTTTGGTCGCTCTTGGTCGAAACCCTTCTGAACAGGCTCCGGTTGGGGTGGATTTTTAATGCTATGCCGATGACCTTTTAATAATCATTAGAGGTTTATTTCAAGAGATTATTTCCAGTATCCTTCAGGAAGCCCTTAACATCGTATACAGGTGGTGTGAGGAGGATATATATATTACTGGAGTAGGTGGATAGTCAAATTGAGGGGGAGAGGCTATGGGGCCACTCTGGACTACTGCGAGAGATGAGTACTCACCGCACTCTCGGAATAATTTCGGATGTGCTCTCCCCCAGAACTCACCTACAAAAGTCCTTTAACGTCCTTCTTCCGAGAAGAGACTATAATTGGAAAAGGGGGAGATCCTCTTTCCAGGGACGACTTATATACTGTACACAGATGTTTTAGTCAGAGTATACAGCAAAAAACCGAGAGTTGAGATCACAGTAAGCCTCGGCAAGTATGCTACCATCTTTCAGGCGGTCTTCGCTATAGAATTGTGTGCAAGAGAGTTGGTAAACCATCATCTTGTCAACAAAAGTATTTATATTTTATCGGACAGTCAGGCAGCTTTAAAAGCACTGAGCTCCAACCGGCTGAACTCGAAGCTGGTGTGGAACTGCATCCAATCCTTGGATCGCATTACTACCAGTAACAAAGCCGAGAAGAGGTGCAGAATCCGAGTTCATTGGACCGAAACCATTCTTTGGCATAGCCATCAAAAGCAATGCCAAAGACAATATCTAGAAATGGGCCGAGAGGAAAACTCTCCAGCACTGGAAAGATATTCCTGGGTTAGCTTACTCTAAGGCGTTTATAGTCAAATCTTTAGGTAGTACCCTATCGTACGTTTTATTTTGTACAGCTGAAGCCTACCGACTTTAAGGAAGCTTCACCTAAATCAACCATAGACTTCGTGAGAAGGTGTGGAATGTATGGTGAATTAAAGCCCATAGGGGTGAACCACAATAGGCCTCTGCTGGCGAGCAAACGGTCCACTCACATTGTACCTACCTACCTACCTCCACCGCGTTCTGATTGTAGCTAGTTCTCTCCAGTTTACGATTCCTAATGCTCTTAATTCTTCTCTTACTGCTTCTAACCATGTTTTTCTCGGACGGTCTCTTCTCTTTCCTGTTTCGAGTCGAAGCATTATTAACATTATTAACTCACTCAATTATTTTTTACTCTCAAATTAGCTTTATTTATTCTTTTGTCCTGATGATGGCACTGTGTTGCCGAAACCTTTGACAAAGAAATATATATTTTTCCTCTATTTTATTATTACACACTTGAAGGTACTTTTCTTTCTATAATTAATAAGTGCCAACCCGTAACCTTTTGTTCCTTCCCTCATTCCTGCAAACCTTTGAATCTAATCAAAATATTTGTTCCCAATCTGACTATTGTTGCTTTCCTTCAGTCTCATCTTTACCAACCGTATTATTTTTCTAGGTATTTCTACGTTCTCTAAAGCTTGATAAAGTCTTACCCTTAATATGGTGTCATTTGCTTGCTTAAAGTCGATAAAGAGCATGTGCAAACCCAATTCTTGTCCGTAAGCGTTTACTTGTATCTTTTTTATGCTGTAAATCTGATCACTTGTCCCCCATTCCTCCTCTGAATCCTCCTTGGTACTCACGAATTAGCTCTTCCTGCTGATATTCAAGCCTTTTCTTTAAAAGTTTAGCTAAGACCTTATAAACTACATCTAGCTTTCAATGTAATACCTCCATATTTAAAAACTTTTGCAGTAATTCCGTTTACACCTGCACTTTTATTATATTTTATTTCATTAATGACCTCGAGTATTTCAGATTCCGTAGCGGTTTGCTCTCTTCCCTCGTTATTTCTTTCTCTCTCTTCCTCTTCTTCTACATGATATTTGTCTTCTTCGTATAATTTTTCTTCTTCGTTGTTAAGCAATTCTTTAAAATACTCTTGCCATCTTTCCAACTTTTCCTTTGTGTCCCCTATTATGTATCGTTCCTTACTTTTGTAGTATTGCTGTGGCTCAGTATAGGTACTCTTACTTCTTTTTTTCTCGTGGTAAAAATTTCTTGTTTACATAATGATCTTCTATTTCTGATAATTTACCCTCCATCGTTAACCGTTTCTTAAATCTGCATAATTTCTTCACTGTTTTTCGATGTTTTTGATAATCTCTCTTCCTGTCTCTTGATGGTTCTTATTCTGGATTTATTTCTCTCGTTGACTGAATTTCTTCATCCCTCATCAAACCAGTCCGTCTCCTCTGTTTATTTTATGCACTCCAGATTTATGCTCATAACCTCCTTCACTATCGTTTTTAGACGTGTCCATTACTTTTCTACATTCTCTTCTCTATCTATACTCTCCAGCTTTCTTGACATTTCTGCTTCGATACACTTACGCAGCTAGTTAATCCTCATCCTTAAGCTTTGTTAAATTGTACTTTACACATCACAAATATTACTACTTCAAAAAAAGTAAATAATCGATGTTTTGCTTTTTTATCAGTTAATGTATGTGTAGTAACTCAATAAATAAACCAGTAAAAGATAAAAATGAAGTTTTTTTTTAGCAATAAAAAACACAAAAGTAACGATCACTTAAAATGATGTATGACAGAAGTTTGAGTGCATACCTAATAAATTCATCTGAACTTCCAGCAGAATGCGTTTTAAAAGTTTTCGTGTAAAACACGAAAGAACTCCACTAAAACTCGAATACAGAAGTGGGCGACAAACAATAATACAAGTTGAAAGGAAGTTTCGCATATAATATCTAAAGAAAAAGCGCTTTGCTACTATTTATGGAAATGCCAGTAATGAGATTAATCCAGACTAAAAAAAATAATACTGTCTATGTTTAATATATTGTTAATAGTTATGTTACAGGTTATTAATCTGAATAAAAATATTTATATAAAATAAAAAATAGGATTATCGATATTCTACAGTTAAAAAGTGTCACTTAGATTAGGTTTAAGAGATAAAATTATTACAAACTTTAAACATACAAGCAAAAAAACAAATATTTCACTGAAACTATAAATTATGGGAATTGGTTGTACATTTTCCATCTACCGAATGTGTGTATTTTAGAGTCGTATATCGATGTTTGGTGTACTTTATCGTACATACAATGGCGTTTCAATTAACGATGATGACCATCAACATATTTGCACTAGAAAAAAAAACTCTAAAAACATACTTTTAAAAAGTAACGAGAGTACAACCGTAAAGCGTAAATTCGTTTATTCACATAGAGGAATGTGAAAGTCATTAGTCGAGCTGCATTTTTTTAATTGTATTGAAGGTATTTTTTATCGCTTCGCTCCTCTAATTACTTTTCTATTTTATGTCCGCTATTATTAACCTGTTTCTAATGATCATAATAAATATTGTGTCGAGTAAAGTAGATGTTATAGACGAACAATTTGAATTTAATAAATTAATTCTATACTTCATAAAAAAACCCAAAAGCAAAAGAAGATGAAGCAAACTTAGAATTGGGTAGTTTCGGGTTGTAGCTGTATTAAACATGGAACGACATATAGCGTCATACAGCTCCGTAAAGTTAGCCCCCAAAGTGACAATTTTTTTTTTTGGAAATTTCCCATTTGTTAGTGCTCCGTTAGTGCTTCTTAGTGCTTTAACTATTTTCGTTAGCGCTTTTTCCGTTTTCTGTATATTAAGGATTTTTAAATTTTAAGGTCAGCCCTGACAATCTACCAAAAGGGACGAAATTTGTTACTTTAATTTAGTGCTTCGTTAGTACTTCTTAGTGCTTCAAATAGTTTCGAAAGTGTTTGTCTATATTTTTTAGATATCTTAGACTTTAATTTCAACGTCAACCCCAAAAAAATTTCCTATTGACTCAATTTTGGTATTTTTTAGTGCTTCGTTAGTTGCTTCAAAAAGTTGCAATCACGATTCTTAGCTTTTCGAGATATTTAACTTTTAATCTTTTAATTTTCAAGGTCATATGGGATTGACTTCAATAAGGAGTCGTTTCTTGAAGCATCGTTAGTGCGTTTTAGTGCTTTAGATAGTTTTCTTAATGCTTTTTCCGTTTCCTGATTATTTAGTATTTTGTATTTCCAAATTTTCATCCAAATTCTTTTGTTATTGTTGTTACTGTTGTTGTTGTTATCATAAGGGGAAGTGGCATCTTATTTTGGATACTCTGAATATGGTGGCCCGTTTGTAAGGGACACTATCTTATATCAGAAACTAAAAATAAAGAACAAAAAGTTATAGACCTGCTGTAAATTTTATTTGTTAGTGTACAAGATGAGTCATATTGCCGTGGCCAGTGACCTTTTTATTTTTAATGAAACATATTGTATATTTTTCAATTTTTGGATTCTTCTCGTACTTCTGAAAGTTTTTTGTGTAGCACTTTTCTGCTTCCCTATATTTTTAGTACATTTGAAAAGAATTTGGAATAAGTTACATTTTCATGTTCCACAATTTTACCATTTAACCTACTCCCTTTTATTCTCCATATGTCACTCCATCCCTAGTTCTTAAAACCAACACCCCTTAACATTTATCCTTAATACTACATCATTATGTTGTTTAAAAATTATACAATGTTTTCAACCAAATTATGGTAAGCACTGTGTTTTTTATTATTGTTAACCCACCTTATATACATTTATCTTTTAGGCTTGAAGATGGCTCGTGAGCCGAAACTTGTTGCCGTTCCCTAAATTTGATTATTATATTTTATGTGGTACATGACTTACTGTCAGTAGATGTATCGTCCATTAAATTTAAAGATTCAGTAAGTAAAGGCAATGACGTTTAGAATGAAACTTTACAAGTTGATTTCTTGTACAATTGTCACAATCTAAACGTCATTGTCATTAGTTACAGAACGGTTAAAGTTAATGGACGTTCTATCTACTGACAATTTGAGTTTTATTTCATTTATTTTTAAGTTTATTGACTAACTTCAAGTTTATTGACGGTAGTCATTTTAGGTCTTATGATAGCGAAATTTCGCCGAAACTAGTCGCCCCTTAGCTTTTAAAAATCCTAATAAATTAATTACGGTACTTTGATGTAGATTTCTATTACCTTATTTTCAAAAACAGTTTAACTATATTATGACCTATTCCAATAAAGTAAACCTTAAGAAAACTCCAATTTATTTATGTTTCTACTTAACAATTGGCTTCCATTTTATAAAATTCACATAAAACTAAAACAGGGAATGGGAGCAAAAGCTCTTTGACTGCCAATCTAAGGGCGCTCTTGAGAGAAGCTCGTTATTTTTAACGACCTTTCCTATCTAACCTTATTACAGTATATTGTATGATGATGAAACTGTTGATTAAATTTATCTACGTAGCCGAAAAAAAAACACACAGCACTTACTTCTTGGTTGGTTTCGGGGACATCTATAAGCGAGTTTTTATATTTTTTGAAATTATTCGTATCCTTGTCGGTTACTTCCTCGGGCGAAATTAAAAGTAACAATTTTTTTTATAGACGAAAAACACTTTCTGGTAAGTATAAACCAATAAGGTGTAATTGATTTTTTGAAATACTGTAATAACATAAGCGAATATATTTAAAAAAGTTATTGAAAATATTTGCTAACCTTCCAAAAATATCATTAAAATAAATATAACTGCTACATTTTTGTCTTATAAAATAATAAATATAACATTTTTCTGAAGAAGTTTTTTATCTTATATTTTTTTAATTACTGCAACGAAATCATTAAGTATTCCACGACTGCAAAAAATAAATTCTGCTATAGCTAAACATCCGCATCTACAATTCATTCTTAAAAATTCCATAATTTCTTGTTTCCTTGATTAATAATTTAATAATCTCTCCAACCAGACATTTTCTCGAATCTGTAACTAAACGTACGTATATTAAAAAGTCCATTCAGAGACAAAACTACAAGACAAAGATTCAGCTAGTCTTCGTGTCGGGAATAACTGAATAAATTTCAAACAAAAGACCATTTCTTCTTTATTATTTTAGGGCGCTAACTTTGTAGAGCGTACGCACTGAATTTAAAAACACCGACGCTCTCGAGGAAAGATCTCAACAAAGTTTTGCTATGAAATAAAAGGGGATTTCACATTCTTAAACTTCATTTAGAGGGTTTGTTAGTTTTGCTTCTTATGTACGTTCTGTTCGCCAGGTTCGAACTCAAAATATTTTTATACATTATTATAGAATTTTTTTTATCAATTCTCCATAAGAAATATTTACAAATTCTTGGGTCCTAAAATCAAACAAGAAGGAAGTAACCATAACATTTTTTGTGCAGTCTAACAAATCCAAATATCCTTGTAGGATATATCAAAACCCTCGAATTAACAATCGAAAAAGGAAGAAATAAGGTAAGCAATTAACGCATCTCAGACTTGGTCTAAGTACTTTTAAGTCATGTAAATGTGAATAGTATAGGTAGAGGAGGAGTATGGTGATAACTCGATATCATGTCTATGAAGTTCTTGTACCAAGAGCTGAAGAAGTCACCTGCATTATAAAAGAAATATCCCTTACCTGGTAAAAGCTAGAAGCTATTTTAGGACCCCTGAACCCCCTAAAATCGGCCCCTTTGCATGCTTTTTCGGCTTCTTGTAAATGACGATAGACAATAATAATCAGAAGCGATAGTGAAGGCGACTTTTCGTACTCCCCTGTAAAATGCAAAACTACTTGCTTATTGCTTGATCTCTTCTTCTTTCCCTCGTAGAACAAGACCGATAACAATAACCAGAGGTGGTAGTAGGAATTTCACCCTGTATAAAATCGTTTGATCGTGTCCTCTTTCTCCAAGAATGGGCAGAAGTTAAGTTCACGCTGTATGGTGTAGCTTAATTTTAACAACAGTGCTAGTCTGGCAAATCTTGTCGTTAACTATCTGATTTTTAGAGGTCAGGAGTGTCATATCAATATCATTAATTTTATTTTCAACTTGTTTTGTAATAACAATGAGATTAAGATTATTGCGAGCAATTAAAAAAACTACAAATTTATATTCCGCTTCTGATCAGATTTGATCCTCGTACTTGATCAGGAATGGATCGAAAGCTGATCAAACCTAATCAGAAGCGGATCTTGATGTGTACCAAAAATGAACAGAAGGGACCTTAGCTATTCCCCATGCCATTTTCCATAAGGAGTGTGCCAGAACACCCATAGCTATTCTACTTATATAATACATTCAATGATAACCTCTGACCTTGATAAAGCGATAAAATACAGGGTGAAGCTAACTCCGCCCATTCTTGGAGAAAGAAAAGGAGATTAAACAGGATGAAATTCCTACTACCGCCTCTGGTTATTGTTGTCGGTCTTGTTCTACAAGAAATAAAAAGTGGAACCTGATTCGATTAAAAGAACAATTGGTCAAGCGATAAGCGATCTGTTTTGCATTATACAGGGAGGTACAAAAAGTTGCCTTCTACTACCGCTTCTAGGTATAGTCGGTTGTCGTCTACAAGAATTCTAAAAGGCATTAAAAGGGGTATATTTTATAGGGTTAAAGGGTCCTAAGATAGTTTCTGGCCATTGATGTTACCACGTAGTGAGTATTTCTTTTATCACGCAGGTGACTTCTTGGACATGCCATCGAGTTATAGCCATAATCCTATAGTACTAGTGTGTCACTTAGGCCGTATTCGCACCAGATCAGACCAACCACAATCGTCCAGATTTAGATCGCGCGACGAAGTTCGCAACTGGTATGTGTTCACTGACACGATTTCAGTCGTGACCGTTTTCAGTCAGGTGACAACAGTCGTGCACGATGCACCTTGCAACGTCTTTGTCGGCAGTCGGCTCAACCGCGGTGCTGCTTTTTGATGTACTAGTAAATTTGCGTGATAGAAGAATGGCAAATAAACATAAACTTGTGCTTGAAGGTTGAAAAGTATTCCTGTTTATATGATGTCCGCGAGCTGATCACTCAAAACAGTTAGTGGAGGAGAAAGTATGTGTCCAAGTGGAAGAGCAGTAGGATTATCAGGTTAGAAAGAACGTGATTTATTATTTTTGTAAATTTCTGCCTAAATAGAAAGCATTGAATTAAAAATATTACGTGAAAATAAGTACGTTTGTTCTTTTTATGAAAACACTTTAATTTGGTAGTTTATGAATGAAATGAATGGCACTTGGCTCACTCAAAAAATAATGTGCAATGTAATCACGATACGATATTGGTCGGTGGTTGTGCACTGCAAAATTTCTTGCTTTCATGTAGACCGGTCTGGTATTTTCCTCCTCTTCTGGATTTACTACTGGAATATATGCACGACCTTTTCTTTTTCTTTCAGTATACTGCATGATCTAATTATGTTTTCTATTGTGTTCTATTGAGATACAATGCAATAATTAAATATACGTCATATGACGGCTAATCTTCTTTGTTTATACGGTGTCATAAGTGTTTTTTCAATGAAAAATCCTCGTCTCCAATAAAATAATACCGTAACTATGTGTTGCTAACATCATCTGGCAAAGATGTAGGATCAGGAATATGCAAACCATCCGAGTCTAACAAAGTACCAAGTGTAGACTCACGGAGAACGCCTCCTTCGCTCATTCTTCCATAGAAGCCTGTTTATATCGAAGTAAAAGTTTCTTCATCATCATCCGAACATCGCAGCAGAAAAATTAATTCGTATTGCTTGTACTCCAACGATCGAAATTGAAGCTGCTGCATTCTGATAAACTTCCAATACAGTTGGACAGATTCCAGAGCTCTTCAAACCACTGTGCAATGTTTATCCAACCGGTTTCGGTGGCACAAATCGTTGGCTATCGGTCATATTCATTTATGGCTGTTTAGATGCTAGAGCCCACGAAAGTTCTTGCCTGGTATCTTGTAGTGAAATTTAAATTTAAAAAGTTCAGTGTTAGATACTGGGCTCGAATAAAAATAATAGCCGTACCTTCCCCGCACAAGCCTTTGGCTTCTGGGGTTCACTGGTATGGGCGCTAAATGTAGGCTGAGTAGTATTATTAATATTATTATTATTATATTTTTATTCGGTCTTGGCATATATTTCAGAATGGCAATAATAGTTGAAGCGATTACATTGGATACGGTTGAGTCTCCTCGGACAAAGTAGAATGCAAAGGAAGCCATAGATGCGCCAGTATCCAATACCTAAAAACGGAACTCTAATTACGGATTACGCAAGATATAGATCGTAATTTCTATGTTTTTAATTTTTAGGTGAAGCCACTAAAAAAAGGTGGGTAAATTTAAGAATGGGAATCCTCTTCAAAAAGTGGGTCAGCTGAACAGGAGTACTATCTCAACAAATATATAGAATTACTTCTGCTTCAAGTGAAGCTCCCGGTCAAAACTACTGGTAGTAACTTGCCACCATTTTTTCACGGAATCGCCTAACCGAAAGTTAGTCAACAAGATGTTTGACAGGGTCAAGATGAGAGTTTAACAAGAGACAACAATGAACATAATATTGAGAATAGGCAAGAACTGACTCATAATAAGGATTCTACTGCAACTGTCGATCCTCAAACCACTACAACCATTTCTGTGAAATCTACAAAAAACCCTAAGGAAACTACTGTACCCTCGTCTGATGTTGATCAAGCTTTTTTGGAATAATTCCAGGCAAAAAAACAAAGCGGGTACTAATTCGGAGTGCCCGTGGAAACAATGCCTACTTAGTTTATTACCAAAAGTGTCCGATCTACCGGAAACCAAATTTAGAATATTCAAAAGACGAGTGTTTGGACTTCTGGATGACCTTCAGATATCTGATCCACCTGTAACATAAAAGACTGCGTTTTCATATTAGGTGTGGCGATCATTTCGGTGGTGCTCGCCCACCAGAAATACCAATGTAATTTTTAAGTTACCAGACTGCATGCAAAGATGGTCATATCGTCATGTTGTAATTATATCATCTTTGTATGTATGTATTCTATTTAAAAATGAAAAATATCAATGTTATGAGAAGTATCTCTTCTACTGATATATATTATCTGTAATTTGTATCTGTTTAGCGATATACGGTGGCACCATAGAAGGGAGCAAATGAAAGTACCTCTGTTTAGATTTTTTGCTATGTATAGATTAATCCAAAAATGGCGACGGCGTCTTCGTCTTCTGTAATATGCAAGCACTACAACTTCGTCTTCATTTGATAACATCTTGGGGAAGATAGCAGCGGTGTGACCACAATTGGATCGATCCTGATCGGGTCGATTGTGGTCGATCCGATCCGGTGAGAATACCTCCTTAGTATCTTCTTCTTTGGTCGTTAGCTAATTGTGAGGGCGGTTATGGCATATTAGTAGTCACGTTGTATATTTTACAATTATTTATCTAAGTAAACAATGACTAGATGGAAGAATTTAAATTATACTTAGAAGACATTCCAAGTAAAATGACTAAATAATACACTAGACATTCCTCAGGGCAAAGTATTGGGACCTATTATATAACTTATCGTACGCACTTCTTTGTATAATAATTTAAAATTAAAAGCTATTGTCCACTCTTCCAATGAACAATAATATCTAATTACTTAATCAGCTCAATTCGCAATGGACAGATTGACCCAATTCACAACAATGTTCTCATGTAATATACTACGACTAGGTAATGTTAATAGATACATTTGCAGGATGACACTGCAGTCTAACTATTAGAATATATGGAAGCCACAGATAAAGCCCCTCATGCAAATAAACAAATATCTTGTTAACGTTTAAATTTTCAAACCAATATTAAAATAATAAAAAAACTGGATCAGGAGTACACATGAAACGAATAAATGTGTAAAAAATAATTCAGACAATTATAAAAAATTGCTTTTTAATAAAATTTATCTGAGCACTTTCAGTTAACGACTATCATCATAGCCTTCCTAAAATGTTTTGTTATATGTAAAATCTTATACAAAATAGAAAAAAAGGGTAATTTTATATCAACACTGGGATAAAAAATTTGTTACATTAACAAGTCAAGTTATTAAAAAAAAAATCCTTGAAATGGGTTAACATTCCAAGGGTTACATAACATTTTAAACAATTTAAAATAACTTCAAAACTAACCAGGATTTTACCTACAAATTGTGTGCTAAATCTAACGTTCACGTCTCCTGGCCATTAGCTACTATTTGTTTTACAGTTGTTTGCACTAAAGCCACTACTTCCTTTACTGTCATATATCGTTTTAAGTTATTTCACCATGAGGGTTTTATAACCTCTTAATTAATCGTTAAACAATAACTATTGTATTTTACTTTGATTTTAAATTGTTTAAAATGGTGTATAGCCCATGGAGTATTAAACCATTTGAAGCATTGTTTTTTTTTAATAATTTCACTTGTTAATGTAACATCCGATGTTTCTTTAATTTGTATTTTTTATGGAGGTATCCCCCCTGACGTAAATCCAACCTCTTTTTTATATTTTATAAGACTTTATACAGGTAACAAAACATTTTAGGAAGGCTATAATGATGGTCGTGGACCGAAAGCCCTCAGCCAAATTTTATTAAAAAGCCATTTTTCGTAATTCTTTTTATTATTTTTTACACATTGATGTATTCTACTCTCCATGCTTATTTTACAATATTAAAACACTATTGGGTAAATTATTTTTTTATTTTAAGTACAAAAGATCCTAGTGTATTGTATATTAATTCATTCTATATTGTAAAGTCCCTTTATTGTACTTTAAACTTTATATGAAGGTTAATAAAGTTTATATTATTTGTAGAAGATTGTCCATAATCTCAAATATGGTCCACCAAACCACAAAATGGCAATAAGGTTTTACACTATACTTTGTATACGCTATAGTTTATTTTCGTATAATTAAAATTTTCAAAACTTTTGCCATTGTTGCCAGATTTACAAAAAAGTCAATTTTTTTCATACTTTCTTGTGTCAACGTGTACATTTTTGATTCAAAAATGGCGAGAGGTCATGTGCTGGCCACATCAGATTTTTTACATGGTTCATAAAAAGGTCCATTGTGAAAGTATAAATTGATTTACATCAAATTAAAATATTAACATGTGTGGTATCGAAAAATTGAACGAAGTAAATTAATAATAAAACATTATAAAAAATTTAAAAAATTAGTAAATTACACCTTAAGTGAGCCATATAATTGTTCACCAATTATGTGGCTCACTGTCAATTGTTCACCTATTATGTGGCTCACTGTTGGTATAATATACTATTTTTTTTAATTTTTTATAATGTTATATTATTAATTCACTTCGTTAAATTTTTCGATACCACACATGTTCCTATTTTAATTTGATATGATTCCATTTATACTTTCAAAATTGTGATTAGTGATTACTATCAACAAAAATTTGCCTGATGATGGCCCTACGAGGCCGAAACATGTCGCCGTTTATTTAAAATGTTATTAAAATATATTTTGTGGTACGACTTTGCGTATTATTCAGATGTATATAGAATTTATTTAAGTATAAGTTCTTTCCTTCAACAAAAAAAAATTAATCTGCATTTTGTATTTTCTTTCGAGGGAACAATATGAAAATCGAACGACAATGAATTTGAAAGTATGCGGGCCATCATTTTCGGTTCATTAATCATCACAAGGTGACGGGACTAGGGTGTTGTACGCACGTCAGCGTTTCTCTCATTACATTCGTTCCTTTTTTGTGCCCTTCCGTGTCAGAAAGGGCATAACGAGTGATGAAAATCACAAAGAGTCCATTCTCCTTTCGATATTATGGCCTTTCTGTTCTCTCAAAAGAAAAACCCGGCATTGTGTTTATATTGGAGACTTAGATTTACGGATTTTCAAGGGTGACTTGAGCACTAGGAAATAGGTCTGTAATTTTTTAATAGAATTTTTTTTCCATTTAGAAATATTCGTTCATATCTAAGACGGATCTTTAACGAAATACTGATTTGCTATTCCGCACGATGTTTACCCAACCTGGTTGGGAGAATCACCATATGTACATAGATCTACGAAACGCTGAAATTCAATTTTCGTCTTTACAGTGAGAATTCAATTCCCATTACAGCCGTGTAGAAATAAGATTTACAGTGGAAGAGGTACAAAAAAAATTATCGTTCTCTATTACTGAGGAAAATATACAAAAAGTTTTTAAAAATATTACACAGAACACTCAAAAATTGATGAAGTTTGCTAAATATATATAAAAAAATAATTTATATCATTTAGAAATTGCGTTTTTGGTGTTTTGTTTTTTTTAAATTTTTTTTTCACATTACTATAATTAAAATACAAATAATTTTGAAATAAATTTGGAGCTCCGGAAGATTTATTTAAACATAATTGAGATAGAAACACAGCAAGCTCTAACAAATTTAAAATTTTTATTATATCCGAAAACGAATGCCACTAATTTTATCGTAAAATTCATAAATTTAAATATTTGGAACATACCCCTTTGTTCGACCATTACTCTACGCTTCATGGTATATAGTTTAAAATCCTAAAAAATTGTAAATGAATTTACGCTCTATAAACTTTGGCATTAGCACAGTGCTATTACCTGGCATGATAGTAGATAGATAAAATGTATAGTTACTTTATTAACCGATTTTTTAACGAAAATAATACTAATATTCTTAAAAATCAGGAATATTTGTAAATTGTGGCGTTGTAAGAATTACAAATTTAAAAAGTAAAAATAAATATTTTTACGCTCTAGCAAAAGGTCAATAATATAAATAGTAAAATTATATATAATATAAGAAATAAAGCACAAAAGCAGGTACTACAATAGTGAAATTTATAAGGCAACTAGTGTCGGTCATAGACCATTATCAGGCCTATAGATACAAAAACGTTCAAATTAATAACGATTATTTCTCTCGTAACAAATAAAACCAATGAGAGACCTCCAAATTGCACCACGTAACTTGTATTGATAAGTGATTATATTGCTACAGGTCGTTTAATCGCGATTAAACGACGTCTAGCTTTGATTAAACGTCACCTAGCTTTGACAAATATGCATGTTAATAAACAATAAAGATAAAATGTAAATACTACATTCCCAATTTGGGAAATAATTTTAACATATACCGTTCGATCTGTAAATTTAACCCCATAAACTGCGGCTAGTCAATTTTTTTCAAAATTTTGCTTTGACGCAAATGTTTTTGACTGAATAATCCACCTAAAAAGCCCTCGACCTTCGGTTTCGGGCTTTTAATGGTGGATTATTCAGTCTCAAACATTTTCTAAGCAAAATTTTTCAAAAAAAACTAGCCGCAGTTTATCCGGTTAAATTTGCAGTTCTCGGGATATAACCTGCGAATAAAGCTCAACTTAATTCACTGGAGAGTTTATTAAAAAATATTTCTATATTTACATTATATCTCGGATGAATTTACATTTAAAAATCAATTAATTATCAGATAATATTAAAAGCAATGAAAGTGGCTGATTTTTATATTCCTCTCAGTGTTGGAAATATCTAGTTATGATTGAGTTTCTGATAAGAATTTCCCCATTGTGAATATTAAGTTTTGGTAATCCTGGATTATTTCCTTCAAAATTATCTTGGTCCTCCACGACCATATCAGAATCAACCGGAATTCTCCACTTTACACACATGTTATGCAATATACAACAAGCATTTACAATAACTCCCACTTCTTGAGATTCATATTTGAGTTTAAGCTCCCCTAGGAGGCTGCGAAATCTTCCTTTCAGTACTCCATTAACTCTTTCTATATAATTCCTCCCAAGTATATGAGAGTCATTATAAAGCTTCTCAGGAGTATGTGGTAAAACTCCCTGTATATGTGTCATCAACCAGGGTTATTGAGGATAACCAAAATCTTCCAACGACCAAGTGTTCCTTTGATCATTTTCAAATGCATTTTGAATATAAACCTTGACTTGTGATTGACGCCAAATGAAAGAATCATGGACACTGCCAGGGAAGCTGGTATTAACATTCAATATCAACATGTTCTGATCACAAATTAACTGTAGATTTTTGAATGGTATCCTTTGCTATTGAGAAAGTTATGTTCCTCATCTCGAGGAGCTGTAGTAGCTATGTGGGTGCAGTTAATGGGTCCAGCAATCTCAGGCATCCCACACTGCTAAAAAATTTCACTTTCTTCCTGATTATGAATGTGTGCAGAAAATGTATTGAGTACTTGTTGACTTATTGATAATAATAGTAATAAAAAATGTGGCGAAAAAATCGCAATGGCGCCAGTATCCTTAGTTCTTTTAGAATTCTGGTAATTCTCGAATCATCTTGCATTAATGGTACGAGTTTATTAAATATTAACTGGATCACTCTTTTTACGGAGGAATATACTTTCTTCTCGAATGAGACGCAACTGATCCTTTCGTTCAACGGTATCAAAAAAGACATAAAGACATATTCGTGGGCAAAGTTTCTAATTAGTTTGATAATATGTATGAAAGTAATGATTACCTCATCACATATTCATATTCAAATTCACGAAACACGAGCAAAAAACAAAAATAATGGTGGGTTTTGTTGGTATCACTTCTTTGTAGTAACGTTGCCAAGTGTAACTTTATCATTATCGTTTAAACTCGTACGAAATCGTAAGACGATAACGAAAGTATAACGAAGTACATACGGAGTACCGCAAAGCGAAGGCGTATGCTTCTCTTCTATTCGCTTTCGCTATAAGATACAAGTTACGGAGTCCCATTTCATGGTTCAAGTTACGCAGCAAAGAATTTTCTTAAAAAAAGATAGTGACAAGTGACGGAATCAATATATTGACAAATGACATCCAGTGTACGGGGGACGTGAGACTAAATGTCTAAGTAAAAATAATGGTAATGACGGTACATTGTGAAACGTTAGAATGAATTAACAATTTAAATGAGGTTAAACTTACTAGTTCTTTTTCGGGGGTCTTCAGAGGAAGCTCTCATCTTTTTATCCTACCTGAATACTCTTCACCATCGTATTAAATTCACTATAGAATTCTAATCGAATTCTTCCTTGCCGTTTCTTGACTTATTGATCAAACGTAACCCTTCTTCTTTCTACCTTGAATTTGAAATCTTTAGAAAACCGACTACCACGGACTCCCTCATCAACTTCCACTCCAATCATCTAATATCACACAAGCTTTTCTTCTTCAACAGTTTTCTTTTCAGAGCCTTTTCTATTCTACTGAATCTGTATTCACTTCCCAATTAAATATTATTAAACAACTGGCTGTTAAAAATAATTACCCCTTAGAATTGATTAACAAGTTATACATTTTTCTTGGTATATATGAAACAGATAAGACTTCTTTTCGTTTTTTACATTTTCTATGCACAATTTCATATAAAATCTCTAAAGTTTTTCATAACTTTTAAATCTTTTAAAACTAATGATAATCTTCAATCATTTCTAGTAAACTCGAAGGATAAAATTCCGCCTCTTGACTGTTCAGAAGTTGATAAACTTTGCTGGGCTGATTGTAATTCTATCTATATAAGTCAATAAGGTAGAAGACATTCAACTAGAATTAAAGAACACATTAGAACCATAGATAAATATAAAGGTACAGATGTTACCAACACACTTTCCTCTTTTGATAACCACATTCTCTCCTGTCAATATTCCTTTACAGTTTCCGACTTCAAACTTCTACACGATTACCAGAAAGGTAATAGGCTTAATCTTCTTGAGATGTTTGAAACTAACTCTTGTCTTCATAATGTCAATTTCAACTGTCTAAATGGACAATTACGTCCTTTTATCTGACTGTTTTAGAGACATTATTTGATTTTAAGTTATTGTCTCTCCCCTTACTTTCATTCCCTAAGCTACTAACACGGCCCCTTAGTTTTTATACTTTATCCCCTTCCAATTTTACAGCTCTCGTCTTTCTTTGGACCCTTTATTTATATCCCCGCTTCATTATCCTGACCTCTCGTTCTTTCTTCGGTCTTTTGATATCTGTCAACGTCTACTTCTTTTTTCTCTTCGTTTACGTTCTTTTTCACTTGTACTTGCATCCTCCCTTCATTAAGCGTTTGTTATGTTTATATAAAAAAATACTTTTGTGTTTCACTTATTGTTCAGTGCTATTAATTTAAATTGTTAATAGCTTTTTGCTCAAATTTAAATTCAAATTTATATTGTTAATTTATTCTAACGTTTCACGTCCATTCTGTCACTTGTCAGTCTTTTTAATGGTAGACAACAGTTTGCCGTAATGCTGTTAACAATTTTTTTAAGAAAGTTCTTTGCTGCGTATCTTGGACCATGTTCGGTCCCCTATCTTTCCACTTAAGGTGGTTTACTCGTTACAGATTATCTAAACGGATACTTTCCCAACTCTCGGCCCTTTGTGGGTCCTTTTAGCAAAACAGAATTCGCTGCTAACCCTTATTAAATTTAAAATGTTTTCTACGTAGTTTTATATTAATAACCTATTTTTTAATTTTTTTTCAGGTACTATCAATGTTTTTATAACGACCCTATTTATACTACGCTTAATGGGTCACGCCGTTTTTGTTTAATACTTTCTCTCTCCATAGTAACATAATGATAATTTGAGCTTTAGTCGATGTTTTATAATTAAAATTTCAACGTTTTTGTATCTATAGGCCTAATGATGGTCTGAGACCGAAACTAGTTGCCTTATAAATTTCCAATTAAACTATTCTGGTACCTGACTTTGTTCTTTATTACTTGTAAACTTGTACCACATTTAACATATGGAAAACCTTTTGGATTTATACGTAATATAGTTATTAATCTGCCCCAACATGGCAGTGACGTGCGTCTGTTTTCCTATTAATTTTCAAAAATTAATCTTTTTTTAATTATAGTAATTTTTTTAAATAAAATTTTAATATCACTCTGTATATCAGTTTATTTCTGTTTTGTTTATATTAAATTTTCGCTTGTGATAAATGATTTTACTAGTAAGTATGAAAGTTTCAAGTAAAACACACTATATATAAATATTTGTTAAAGTTAGATATACAATTATAAATATCAATTGTTTTGGCCAACATCAAAATTAAATAAATTTTATGTCACTTTGAAAATATTAATTGAGTACTTTTATACAAATTAAATTCAGCGACGAGTAAAATAATTACAAATTGACAGTCACTGACAACGTATTTGCCCGTTTTAATTATTTCCTATTGATTATTCGCGACATCCCACATTCGCAGTATATCCCTTTGATATCTGAAATGCTAAACCATACAATAATTACTGCAAAAAAATCTAATATTCTGGGGATTTTATTTCTTTTTTAAAAAAAAAAAATATTTAATAACTTGATTAAAATAAATAAACGAATAACTAATATGGATCATAAGTTAAATAGTAATATATTTTTAAATGTTAATAATAATTAGAAATGGCTCATTACATTTTTTTTCATTGTATTTAATTTAGGTTTTTATTTATAATAAATAATTATTAAACTTATATTCAATATTCATAACGAGAATTATTTTTGATGAACATATGTCCCCTTTGGTCTTTATAGATTGGGATTCGATTCACAGTGCGCCATCGTTAGTTGGACCTTAGCTAGGCTGCCTTAATCAGGCCGTCGTAGTACCATAGATAAGGATGCTACGAATAATCCCACCATTGGGAGACCATAATTAACCATAATAACGCGGCAGTCAGCCTTGGGAGAGTCAACCCCAAATAATCATCAGAAATCCAAGCCTTCATTTTTGAAATGAACAAATTCAAGATAAGATAATTCTTGTTAATTCACAAATTTTCTCTTTAAATATTAAATTATAAAACTATTAGTCCAGTCCCAAGGGGATTTTACCATGTAAAAAGTGATATATAAAAGCAATTTTGAAATATGTTATTAACATAGAAGCCCTAATTAAAAATCTAAATTTTCGACCTTGGGGAGGGGAGGCTGGAGCCGCCATCTTAGATTATATATACAAAGTATGATTGTTTTCGATATAATTCGCTAACGGTTGGTCTTACTGAAAAAAATATTCAGACTAAATTTTAGTTACTAATATTCACGAAGTTACAGCAGTTTAAACTTGATAATTTCATGAGAATCGTGAAAATCGCCATGAAAATTGTTATTTTTATTTTTAAAAAATCCTTAAATCATTGGGTATTCATTTGTCATATTTTTGATACCAGTAATGAAAAACAATAAAACCATGAATTATTGTGAACAAAAATAAAACAACCAACATAATTACAATAAAAAAAAATTTTGAAAGTAAATCTGTTTACTATTCTATTTTTTTCTTTTTTTTGAATAAACTTGGTTTTTCGACATTGACGTTTTCACTGTAGTCTTCCGGACTAACATCTTCACTGTATTCTTTCGGATTGATATCGTGCAGCTCGTCTTCTTCATGCATGAAGATCTGTGCTTCAACTGATGTGTCCTCATTTTCATCGTCGATATCAATGCTGACATCAGTTGAAGTATTTTTGCATGATTAACCACTGCAGAATTTACATACAATGGAGCACTTCAAGCCAGCTTTTACTTTACGGTAGCCGCATACTGTTTGCAACCACATTAAATAAAATGTAATAACATGTCGTTTGTTGGCTGCACCATCATTGTTATTGGTACTAAAATTCCAGCCCCGATCTTCTGCTTTTTTTTCGACTCCGTACTATTTTTCGACTTAGTAGTATTTTCTAAGCACATGGTACTGTGCAACATTTCTCGTTAATGGCAATGAAGCAAGATTGAATTTGCTTCTGATTGTCTGTCGATGTCACAAAACGTTGGTAATGAACGTCTTCCAAGTTTTCTTTTTCATATTCTTCGAATTTTTTTTGACTGCATTGGAATCAGGCGGATTTTATGATTTTAAATAGCCAAAAATCGTTCTTGGGAAACTTGAACTTGCATCGTTTCATTAATGAGAACATCCGCCAAAATGTGCTTTTTGATCGATGATGTCTTTTTGCGGCATTCAATGAACCATATTGATTTTGCATAGATTGAACGTATTTATTTCCAAATCGTTCCAAAAGAATAATGGCGCTGTTATACAATTTTATTTAAGATCAATCCTCTATACATAATATTTATTTTATCTTCGAGCTTCAAGGGTGTGAAATTTGTGTAAAAATAGCATACAGTGATTCTTTTGTACATTTGCCCATTCCATCGTCTGTGAAAAGCGACAAAGGAAATGGGGCAAGCTCGAATGTAAGATAATTCTTCAAATCGTCGTCTATTTTTTTTGCAATGCACATTCTTCGAAATAGCATCTATAGGTTAATAGATATTATTTCTTCACCGATTTTATTTATTTTTATCCTTGCGTTTAAACTGAATAAACTCCTTACCCCAATTTCTCAAACCATGACCCCATCGTCTCCCCCTTCATCTCTGATGACATGGCATCGGCTTGTCAAAAGGGAAAAAAATCTGCCCCGGGTCCTGACCTTATCAATCACAGGCCTGAAAAACCTTCCTGCAACCTTTCTCCATATCCTCACCATCCTTATGAACTCCTACCTTCAGCGTTCCTATTTTGCAATTTGATGAAAAACCTCCCACACCAGCCTGATCACCAAACCCCACAAAACCTCACTTCTACAGATTCCTACAGACATATATCTTTGAGAATCTACTCAGAAATCGTATATGGAGCTTTGTGGATGAAAACGAAACGATCCCACAATTCCAACATAGCTTTATGTCTGAACATTCCTCCCAAGATGCACTAGTGGGACTCCATACCCAAGCCTCTAAAGCCCTGAACCTTGGGCACTACGCATCGGCCGTCCTATTTGATGTTCAAAAAGCGTTCGATCAAGTCAGGCATCCCGAATTTATTCGGAAGCTTTCAAACATTGAACTTACTATCCCCCTCATTAAACTCATTTACTCCTATCTCACAAAGAGAGCCATTCGTGTTAAAGTTGGAAACTCCATCTCTGATCCCTTCACTCTACAAGCTAGAGTCCTCCAAGGTTCAGTGTTAGCCCCCGTGCTGTATCTCATACGGGGTCTTTCAAAAATCTGGAAATGATCCTGGAATTCAAAAACTACTAAAGATACATTGTAGAAATTCGGGATTCATACTTTCATGCGTTAAAAATTCAAAAACATTCTTTTTTTTAAGCAATTATGATGATTTTTGTAGCAAACTCGACGTATCGTAATGAGACGAATTCAACAGAATACCATTTTATATCATTATTGTTACTAGTTTTTAAGTTATTTTATGAAATCCGTTCAAGTCCTAAAAATGTTCAAAATTCCAGAAGTGGCCCTGTAATTCAAAAACGTTACATATAAATCATTCTAATTGGGGATTTAGTAATTAAAAGTATTTGCGTTGTGACAATAAATCCCGAATTTGGACAATTTATCTTTGTTTTTAAATTCTAGGACCGTTTCCAGACTTTTGAAAGACCCTGTATACACGCCCCCCCCCCTCATCTAGCCAAGATATAACATCCCCATCCACTAGAGCTTTAAACAGTCTTATCACCAAAATCCAACAACTTCTTAACCACTTCTCTCAGTGGTGGAGTAAATGGAGGGTTACTTTAAATCCCCAAAAAACGAAACTCATACCTGGGTGGTAAATTTAGGAGATGTAACCCCCAAACCCCATTACACACATACAAAAAGTACCTTCGTCCAATCATGGACTATAGAACTCAAAACTTCCCCATCCTCACTCCTCATCTTTTGCATGCCGTCACGGAAACCGAGAGGAGGATCCTACCTCCCCTGGCTGTTGCCATCCAACGAAATCTGCAAAAACACTACTATGACACGCGCACAGAAAACACTACGGATAAAATGGACAGTTGACATGAACAGAAGAGCACTAATAAGCACACCACTAATGAGATTCACTCAAGCGAATCTGAGGATTCTACATGAAGCAAAAGATCTTCCGAACGAGATCCTAAATCTCATAGATGATGCACCTCTATCCATCAGAAAATAATCACAATAATCACATTAGACAAATATCTTAAGTTTTTCTAATAATTTTCGTTTTCACTGAAAAGGAGTAATGAAAAGGAGTAATTCTACTCCTACAGCAGGGTACAAGGAACAAATACTATACGAAGATAAATTACCGAGGAGGGTTTAGCAGGTATGCCCCTGACTCTGCCTGCAAAGTGATCAGGGTCGAGCCCTGCAGTACTTAATGCAATAAAACCCAGCGTGAGGTGTCTATAAAAGATTCCCGCCTCCACAATTCAGGACAATAGTTGTAAAAAAAAATTATACTTGATCTTGTTTGTCATATGTTTTTCTATATAATATTATCGTGATGATAGAAAACCTAAACACGACTATGTAGTAATTATTATGAAGGATTATTCTTACAAAATTGACCGTCAAATACAGGGTGTTATTGAAATACACGTACATATTAAAATGGGGAATAGTATGTAATGACCAAAAACGATTGGCACCAATTTTAACTTCAAATTCTAAAATTTAAATATTTAGGAAGAGTCCCCTTTTCCGACCTACTAGTTTCCATATTTAAAGAAGTAAAATAAATCGAATTTGAACTTTCCCATAGAAATTGCACTGTTGCCGTAGCAAAACCAATTGATTCAAAATAAAGTTTATTACAGTAATTGTTCAAAATGCCGTCCATTATTATTTACACACACTTGCAATCGTCTTTCCAAAGAACTTTGAACATTAGAAATTAGTCTTGGATTTTGTCGTAGTTCCTCAGCTACCGCATTAACTTTATTGGTTAATTGTTCAACACTATTAATAGGTTCATTATAAACCAGTTGTTTCATGTGACCCCACAAAAAGAAATCGCATGGATTTAAGTCCGGAGATCTCGGAGGCCACTTAGTAGGTCCATTTCTGCCTATCTACTTTTGAGGAAATCTAATGTTCAAAAACTGCCGTACGTTTAAATCAAAGTGAGGAGGAGCGCCATCTAGTAGGTACCACATCCGTTGCCTTAATTGTAACGGTATCTCTTCTAGGAGTACTGGCAAAATATCTTCTAAAAAGTGGAGATATCCTGGCCCATTTAATCTGTTCGGGAGAACATAAGGCCCGATTAAATACTGATCTATTATGCCAGCCCAAACATTTATTGAAAATTTTCTTTGATGTCCAGTTTCCCTAATGGGGTGCGGATTTTCATCACTCCAAATATGCGTATTGTGCATATTGAACACGCCATCACGAGTGAATGAAGCCTCGTCAGTATACAATAATATTTTTAGAAAATCAGGAATATCAACACATTTTTGAATCATCCATTCACAAAACTCCACTCTCTTTTCTTCATCACCTGGATATAAGGCCTGGACTTTTTGGATGTGATAAGGATGTAAACCTTGTTCTTTAAGTGTCCGCCACACAACAAATGAGGTCACTCCAATTTCAAGACCTAGTCTTCTATAACTTAATTGAGGCCGGTTTTCAACAGCTTCCAATATTTCTTTTTCGGCCGCCAATGTTCTTTGTGTTCTTGTTCTCCCTCGATCTGCATTGACACTCTCAAATTTTCCATGGTCTCTTAGATGCTGAACAGTTGAAATAAACGTACGACAGTCCGGAATTCTCCGATTTGGAAACCGTTCGCGATACAGGATTTGTGCTTGCCGAGAATTTTCTCCAGCTGCCCCATAAACCAGCACTATATCGGTTAGTTCAATATTCATAAATAGTGGCATCGTAAAAAATATTTAAAAGTAATCGTAACAACACTTTTTACCAACTTGGAAATGACGCGCTCGTGTTAGCCAGATTCGTAAATCAACTAAAATTTTGTATAGTTTAAAAACAATCATTTATCAAATATTCTAGTTTTTTGATAACGAGGGTAGTAAAAACCAGTCTTCGGAAATAGAAATTAATTCGAAAATCTTGGCAACATGGTTATTTCTTACAAGACTAGTTTTCTTATCATCTGACAAAAACTTGCATATTAATTACTGTTGATGTTTAAAATAAGTAAATAAACCTAATTTATATAGGTCATCCTCAACATATCAGTGAAGTACGTTTGTTTTAGAATTAATTTTCAAAAATTAATAACTCCCTTAATAAGGGGTATTTTTAAAAAATTATATTTTTCTACATTCAGTGGGGATCTGCGCAATACCCAGTTTTAATATGTACGTGTATTTCAATAACACCCTGTATAGGGTTTTACGATTTTTATAAAAAATATTCAGTTATTCCACCCCATGCTCAAAAATATGGATTTTTCTACCCCACTTTTTGCACGTCAAACTCCTTTTTTATCCTTTACTGACTGGACTATATATATATATTATTATGTATTTATTCTTTTTATTTTTCTGCATTCAAAAAAGCGACTTGAGTATTACTATAAATAATTGATATTGATTTACTTTTCACATTATTCAAGTTTGTTAGAAAAACTTTGAGATTAAACTCGTTTTACTAATCAAAAAATCAAAATTTAGTAAATAAGAATTAAGCGTTACATGTCTAACCTACCAAAACGTACCAAAACTGAAAGAACAGAAAAAAAAGAAAACATTCAGCCTTGACTTACTAAAAATGTATTTTCAACTTTTGAAAAAAATCGGCTGACCCAGTACTTTTTTTATCTACTTATTAAAAAACATTAAATTACCGACGAAAATTTTTCCTATTAATGAAATTTTAAATGAATGAATCACTACCTCTATATACCTGCATGTGTAGGAAGGAAAAAACCAGCAAATAACTTGGAATGATTCCAAGTTTTTCATAAAAATATTTTTTACGATAGATTAATGAGACAAGCGTACATAAAACGTGCGGCAGGTGAGATATAATTAGTGTAATAATAAAAATCAAATTTTGTGTTATATTTTTTATACCCTCTATTCATATACTTTTTACAGCTATATTGTTTGTTTATTTTTTTTATCGTTACTTCACTTTTCTTTTTTTTTTTAAGTATTGATTATAATTTGGTTTGGTTTTATTATTGTTTTTTATTAACTAAAGGGAAATTAAAATCAACATAAGCAACTAGGTCCCTTCATTAATATAAAACCAAGAAATTCGTTTATACTGGATAAGTCCATTATTACTTATCTCCAGTCTAATAAACATTTTCCAAGTCCAGATAGAACGAACTTAATATGAAGTGAAAACAACCCATCCAAGTGTATCACATTAACTCTTCCGAATTCGTCGGGGGCTTTATCGTGGGCCACCGACCCAGAATTTCGTTGGTCGAGGGGGAGACCTCATAAATGATTATTTTTCTTCTACGCCGTCTTCTTCTTTTCCCATCGAATTTATTTGCGAAACGTCTCGAAAACAAAGTCGTAACTTGAAATATAGGCCAGAGAATTGGAAAAGGAATCCAACCGGCGTAAATAAGGATTGTTTTTGTCGCTCTTCGTTCGATTTTAATCCCCGTTGGGTAATTAAATGAATGAATGAAGTATTGAAAAAGTTTTGGTTTCTTTACTGTTTTAACGAAACGGTAAAATTTCTTTTAGTTAACGGTAGAAGCGTTTCATTAATAAGAATATAAACTAATTATATAGGAGAGAGTGGGGGAATATCGCGCAAGGGGCAATACCGCGCAGAGACTTTATAACCAGACGGTTAACCGTCTGGTTAACAAATTATTAAAAGTGAATCTTAGTGTCTTCTACCGGTTAACGAAGTAACTACAGCAGTACCGCGAATGCTTCGTTAAATTCACACAAGTAGCCTCAGTTGAGTTTTGTTTACAAAGCGTGTGCATTGTATAATATTGTGTTCTGTTAAACGAAGTAAGCAGGTATTGAACTAAAAAATGCTTTAAATGCGATTTAAGAAGAATCTGATTCAGAAAGCGGGGCGGGATTATAATATTCCCGAATCGACCCTGCGAGATAAATTGAAAAATGTGGATCCAGACAGTGATGCACATTTAGGTATAAAAGCCACATTCACACCCCATCAAAAACAAGAAGCAGTTAAACTTGTAATAAAGTTAGAAAACTGTTTTATGGAGTGATTCCTCCTTCTCTTAGAAAAATAGCTTATGATTTTGCAATAATAAATGGAATCAAAAATGCGTTAAAGTACGAAAAAATTTTGCTGGAAAAGATTGGCTATATCTTTTTCTGAAATGTGTAACAAAGTTACTTTTTCCGTAATAATTAAAATACATAAATAAAATAGTGCACCGCACTGGAGTAGAATTAACTTAAAATTATGGAAATATGAGATGCTTCGAGGTATACGGCAGCCGGAGTAGATCAAGTAAGCTGAAGTGGCAGCCCGAAGTCAGACTTGCTTTTGGATGTCTAATTGGAGCTGCAGTTGCAGCTATAGTCCGTTCACTTCAGCTTTAGAGGTAGGTCAAGCGGAAGACAAGTCCAATTTGACCGGAACCCGGAGCCGTTAGTTCGACTACACCAGCCAAGCCAGTTGTGCCTGTATCGTCCGATACATTATCGTTACACATTCTTCCTCGCCGGATTTGGTTTGCTATTATTTTTTTTATAATAAAAGTTGTTTATTTTATTGAATATTATCTTTGGTTTAACAACCCAGCAGCTAATACCCAGTATGCAACCCAGTAGGGCAACTAAAGACCACCCTTCTGGCAGCCAGTGATTTTGGTCGATACCATTACGACCCCTGAAGTATTTCTTTCTCCACTGAAGCTGTTCGTGCAGTGGCCTTCACACTATAAACGGAAGGTGGCGCCCGAGGCAATCCGAAACCTGGACTAAGGTGCTAAAGTGACTTGTAACGACCGAAGTGCGTTAAAAAGGAAACCTTCAAATAAGTCTTAGACAGCCTGAAGGCACAAGCCTCAACCGGATTAGTTCTTTTAATACTGAAGAAGTTAAACTCTTTTTTTCCACTTTAGAGACAATTTTTTCGAAACCAAGATTTATTTGCAAAAATGAACATGTTTGAACTTGCCAGTTTGTTTAATAAAGCTTACGTTAAGGTGGACACAATGGAAAAAGGAGTAACTGGATTTAGAGCTACTGGAATATTTCCCCTAAATAGAGACATATTTACAGCTGATGATTTTGCTCCAACTGAGGAGTTTAGAACAGTAAGTTTTGAATCTGAATTTTACGATAATAATCAAGAGGGAACCCGTAGCACATCAGCATTAGCCGACCAAGTAGAGACGTTAGCACTAGCAGGCCCAAGTACACCAAATCCAAGTTCCAAAATACAAAACTCGTCCAATTTAAATTCCTCAGTTATAAGCATTGAAGAGGAAGCTCCAATTCCAAAAAAAGGATTTCGAAAAACAATAAAAAGAGGAAAATAAACAACAATCCCAAATTTAAAAAAAGTCAATTTACGGAAGAAAAGAAAAAAAAGGAGTTGAAAACACTTAAACAGCTTCAAGAAAAACTAATGTCAACCCAAAAGAAGTCGAGAAAAAACGAAAACTAAAGAAAGTTGACGGTGAAGAGGAAACTAAAGAATCATATATTGATATGACGGATGTGGTTGATGATAAATGTGCAGATTAAAAATTTTATGAATGACAAGAATGAATGCTGCATGTATTGGGAAGAATTTGGTCGAGATCGGAAATATGGTTTCGGTGCGTAATTTGTGGAAGATTGTCACACCAAGAATGCAGCGGTTCTGATACTGCAGAAAATTACACCTGTGATTTGTGTAGGAACGTAATGTACAAAGAAAGGAAAAAAGGGTTTTGAAATTTTAAGTATTTTAAATTTAAGTATAGATATTTTAAGGAAAAAAAATGTTTTATTTGACTTGAAAAAATTAAAAAAATGTTTTTGGAGCGCCTATTTTATTTCAATCATTTTACAAATAATTTTAAAAGGAGTGTCCTAGCTTTAAATTAGATTTTTTAATATGCGTGATATTACCCCACAATATGCGCGTTATTACCCCGCAGAATGGAAATATTGCGCATATGCATTATCTAAAAATAATAAAATTTCTCAAAAAATATAAAACAGAAATCAACTAAAATATTACTTAGTATTCCCCAATAAATGCTGCATCAATTTTAGTTTTTCAAATCATTTTCATGTGCTGATAATTAATTATTTCCCTTTATGTACGCGTTCTTCTCCCACCCTCCCCTACTCGTACATAAATTATGGAATAAATTTATTATTTCCCAAAATTTCTAAATCATGTCAAGTTCAACATAACGTAACAATTTCAGTGGCGTACGCCTGATTTAAAAAAAAAATTCAAAATGTAATTACTCCTTTAATTAGGTTCTTTTTAATAATATTTTTTCATATTCTAAGATAATCTAAAGATTAACTTGTTTTGATATTTATATATTATAATGAATTCATTTAGTACGATTTATAGAATTTAATTTATTATTATTATTAGATAAATAAGTGTTGTATTTGAAATTGGTTTTTATAGTTAGATATAATGAGTTAATTTAAAATAATTGGGTATATAAGTAAAACATTTTGTATAATCAACAATAAAATTTGTTTATATTTAGAAAATAATTTAAAATTTAACTATGGAAATTAAAAATCATTCAGTATTAAAGATTTTGGATAAGATTTAAGGATCAAGTAACGATTTTTTTTGTTTTTGAAAAAAAGATGGTTGAATTAATTAGAGATGAAAATAAATAGAAAAATTCATAAGATTTTACCACTGTCAATGTTGTAATTATAAATTTTTATGAGAAGGAATGTGTGATTAATAAGATGACCAAATGTGTTTCCGAAACGAATAATAAAAAGTATTATAAAAACTAAAAGTTTAATTAGATATAAAAACAAAACAAAAATTGATAAATAAAAATCAGTAGTATATGAACCTTAAAAATGGTGAGTCAATGAAGGACCTGGACCAGTAAAACTGGAAGCGGAGTCAATCACGATATTAAAAATTTATTAACTGTTTATATATTTGTTAAATTTTATGATTTTTTTATATCAATCAGAATCCACCCTAAAGTTGAGATAAAGTATCAAAGTTTTTCATTAATAATAAAAATACAGATCATTATAATATATTTTAATAACATCCTGTGCCGTCTAACAAGAATTTTATAAATTCGTAGAATCTATCATTAAAAATTACGCTTTGGAAAAGAGTTTCTGGAATTTGTTAATACTACTCGACGCTAATGCCCTTTCTATAAATGTAAATCTTCTTTATGTGAAATTCGCATTTTGCATTATTGAAATAAATTCACAGCGTAATCCCTGGCGCTGGACGGTAAAGCCTTTTTAAAATGGTAAAATGTATATGGAGAATCTGATGTATTTAGATCAACAGAATGGAATTATTTTGTTATTCGTAAATAAGCATTATCTATTTGAGAGTGCTTTACAACATACGCCATACTAAAAAAATAGTTACTATCAGTCCGCAAACTAATCTTTGTACAGATCTTTTCTCAAATTACTAAAATATCAAAAGACGTTAAAAATCCAAAACAAAAGATAAAAATAAAAAAAACAAAATCATAATGCAACAAAAGGTTAAGCTATCAGAACGCTAATTTACCAAACAGATGTTGCCAAATCTAACTTATTGCATTATATGTGTGGTTACAAGTTAACATATTTTTATTATTATTTTGCAACAAACATTACACATGACTTAAATAACTCTTCTTAATTATTTAAAGATCTTAATTAATAAATTCGGCGAGGTAACTAGCCTAAATACTTTTTTTGGTCATATAACTTTTAATTTTAGAATAAATTTTGTTTTCATTAAAAAATTAAATCAAAAATTACTCTTACAAGAGGTTAAAATTAGGGTACATTTTTTATTATATAAATGTGTTTCTTCTAAAATTAAAATCGACCTTTACGAGTATATTCGCAAATATTTTACCGTTCGCACTGTATTTTATATTTTTTAAAAAAAATAAATATATGTCAATTTAATATAAAATTATTATTTTTTTTAATTATTAAAAGAGGGAATAGGGATATAAATTATGGCGTCTAAGCTTGTAATACTAAAAATATACAATATTCTTCAAAGAGACATAATACGTAAAAATCTGATTAAATTCATTATTAAAGAAAATTAGTACTTAATTACGCAAAAATATTTAGTATTGGTTATTTAAAAACGAAAATCACTATAGACAAGTTTGTCTATTTCGCACAATTAAGTTAAATAAATAACATTGTGATAGTTGAATTCACAGTTAAATTCTAATTCTCTAAAGTTTCATCCATGTGTCATCACCACTCTTGTTGGTATTAAAAGTTTAATTTTGTGTATTATTATAAGTTTCGTTTGATAAATTATCACTCAAGTTAAATGTTAAAGTTTAAGAGTAACTAATTGGTTTCCCTTTGATATATGATAGTGTAAGCGAGTTTTGGCCCACCCCTGGAATTTCTGCATTCAAATAAAACTTGGGAAAAGTCATTTTAGGTCATTTATAACTTTTGGTTATATTTTTGTTTTTCCCATTTTAATATCGTCGAAAATTAGTTAAAAAAAAACATTTTTTCTACCCATGTATACGAAAATGATAATTTCTCTACCGGCTACCCTACATGAAACATTTTCTAACAATAGAGAAGAAAATATTTTTACATCTAGAGATTAAAATGAAACAAATGAATAATGATAGTTAATCAGACCATTAAGCATACTTGACTCCATCGACATATACTAAAAGACATGCTTAGTGATGAGAATTGTGGTACTACAAGAGAAACAGATATTTCAGATCATGTCTCTCTCTAATAATAATAATAATATAATAATAATAATAATACTCGCCCTACATTTCACCCCGTTACGAGTGAACCCCAGAAGCGAAAGGCTTGTGCGGGGAAGGGACGGCTATTATTATTATTTGCCGTGGCGCTCTGAGGCGACTTACTGAGGATTGAAGGCGCCATTTGGCTATAGGTGTAGGAAAATCCGGAAAACCTCGCCACTATCATCACTCTTAGTAATTACCAAAGACTATCTCAAGTCTCACTCTTTTTGAACCGAAAAATTATTAACGATATACGGGTAAGGCACGTCTATTAGTATATGTCGAGGGTTGACAAAATCGTGGATATGGGGGTAAAGGGGGTAATTACCCCCCAGGATACCAAAAAATAGACGAAAAGAAGAAATATAATATACGAAATGTAGAAACAAAGAAACATACATAAAAGTTTGATTACTCTCCCCAGGAAAAAATACCTCTCCCAGGAAAAAAGTTATCTACGCCGTTACTGGTTGAACCTGCAAATGAACATCACGTTATTTGACAATTCAGAAAAACATTCACATGGGTGGCTGTTGGGGGGAGGATGACAGTTTATTTACAAGTATATTAAACTTCTAAATAAAGTTCTGAAAATTTTAATCCTGTATTTTATAAACAATATCTATCGTAGAAAAAATAACATTTCCTACTCGAGATAAAATACGCTATTAACTAAGATTATGTCTAGTTCTATATTAGGAACAATAATTAGTTAAAAATTTACTGAATTGTTATTTATTACTAGATTTATATTTATAGATTTATTAACCTTACATAATTTTTTTATTTACACCAATTAATGTTAATTTTGATATTTTAACTATGTTTTTTACACTTCAGGCAGCTTGGCGATAATACTTACAATACTTACAATAGAGATTTCTAAACCTGTGTCTATAATTACTTGCAGAGGCGCTAATGCTATATTGCCTGAAATCGTTTTTGATAAATATGCTTCTGATAACTATTTTAAATATCATGAAAAGAACCGCATATTTTTAGTTGCTATATTAGGCGAGTTCTCGTCCAAAAACGAATAATTATATTTTATGGCGCTCTACCCTGTTCTGAGCAGAAAAAATTGGACTAGAGGGTAGGATAACTTGACATTAACCGGAAAATAATAAAAAAATAATTTTTACACCCAATTTATTAAAATACATGCACATTTTCCTTGTGTAATTCTCTAACCGGCAACCACAAAAGTCACGCAGTGTGCGGGCCTCTTAAATCCTAGATTATATATTTTAGTTTTAAAAATGATTAATCCTAAACTTTGTTTTTGTATTAATTTATTATCTTATTTAATAAATTCTCTAGGATGTGCATAAGTACAAATAAATAGCTTTTTTTCTTTGTCTAAAGTGCGATTCATTAAAAATTTTGGGTTGAATCTATACTGGATCCCCAAATTTCGTGAATTTATTTTCTATTTCACCCCCAGGAAAATTATTATGATTCGATTCATTATCTACTGTCACATTGTCTTTCTCTATTTTCAGAGTTAGACCTTGGTCTATTACGATTATCATTGTTACTACCTACATTGTTGTTATTATTTTATCTATACAGTTGTTGATAATATGTTCTAGAATTTTGATTATATGAATTTGATATATTATTTTGTATACCACGATTCTGTCTTTAGTCATTATTGTTTCTTCGGTCATAACTAAAATGTCTGTTCTCATTAATATTGTATTTTTAGTATTATTGTATCTAGAATTATAATTATTATTGTGATTACTATTTTTGTAAATATTCTCGTTTCTATTGTTAAATTGTCTATAGTTCTGTTAATTTATTAACTCTTGATAATTATTATTTTCCCTATTATCCTTATTTCATGTATTATTGTAGTAAGTTGTATTGTTTTGTCTCGATCTGTTATTATAATTGTATTCGTTATAGGTACGTTCAATTCTTTTTAAGTAATTCCCTAATTGTTCCATATTCTTAATATTTTGAGATAAAAACAACTTTTTCTTCCTCTATCATCTTTGGTTATAAATATTTTGCTGTTATAAATAATTGCAATGCATAACTATTTAAATTATTATTTCACCTCAGATATAATTCATAAATAATTTTTCAAACTCTTCAAAATCTGTAATTTCTTCTTCCACACTATCAAACCAAATTAATGCTTGATTATTTATATGCTCTCTTATGATTTCCTTCCAATCATAATTAATGATCACATATTTTATTTTGTTTTTAATTATCTTGATTAATACTTTAGGATGGATTTTCTTAATATCACCTTCAAATTTATGTTCCCTTTTTGTTATCATGTGAATGTTTATAATATGTTTTTCTGTTCCTACAAATTCTTTTTCTTGAATTTTTGTTAATTATTTTACATATTCTTCTTGCAGATTTTTCACTTTTTGTTCAATTTCTTTTAACTTCTTATTTATTTCTTCTTTTTCTGTTTGCTTATTATTTTTATTAATTTTAACTTTACTTTTATTTCTTGTTGTAAAATATACTATTTTTTCGGTCACAGAAAATTCCTATATTCTTCAAAACGATATGTTTATTTCCGATGTAATTAAAAATCCTCTAGATAAAAGTAGAAAAACTAACAAAAAAAAGAAGACGAAGATTATGGCAATAAACATCAACCCCACCAAACAAAACCACTCTTGTAACCTTCACGAGTAAAAGAAAAATCAATCTCAAAACCATCAAATTGGATGGGCACGTTATTGAGTGGAAACCAGTAGAATAATATATATGACTCACCCTAGACAACAAACTGCTCTGGAATAAGCTTGAAAAAGAATTAACTACAAAGGCCACAAAAGCCTTAATGGTATGCAGGAACTTTGCAAGTAAAAATGGGGATGCGACCCCAAAATCCTACAGTGGATGTATACAGCTATTATGGGAGCAATCGTCATTTGTGGAGCTGCTGCTTGGAGTAGAAGAACTAACCTTGCAACCTTTGGGAGCAATCTCTCGAAGGTCCAGAGACTAGCCTGTATATTCATAACAGGAATAATGACAACGTGTCCTACGGCTGCAACGAAAGTAATCCTAAATCCCACACCTCTGCACATACAAGTGGAGAATGTGATAGTAGGGACAACAAGCAGAATGGTCCGAGAGGGAATCACCAGACGTAAACACGGAGACGGACACATCTGGGATATTCCTCGGGACAAGATACCAAAAAAGTATGACTTTGTGAAATACTTCAGCACAAATCTGGATCGCTAAAGTAAATGGGACGAGGACACCAGTTCTTACATCAGCAGATATGTCATTTAATGGTACAGTTATGGTGCAGGACAGTAGAGGGTACTGGAATAGGAGTATATGGACTTGGAACCAGCTGTTTCAAAAGCTTGGGCTATAATGTCGAAGAGTTAAGCAGCCATTAAAGGAATGCTTAGAAAATCTGAACAAGCTAGGCAAGAATAATACTTGCCAAAAAGGAGCTAAAACACCATTGTTGGGGCCCGAACCCTTTTGTGGGATCAATAACAGCACGATACTGGATGAATTGAAAAGAGAAGTAGAAATAAAAAGGTCCAACCACTAGAGTAATCTACAAGGAATGAGACAGGCGAAAGTTATTGTGGAAAATTATAAGCATAAGAGGTCCACAGAATTTATCAATCTGCGTAATAACAGGAGTCCTAACAGGGTATTGTAGGCTGAGAGGATATCTTAAGAAGCTTGGACTAGCAGAACAAGTAGAATCCAGATTTTGTGACTTAGAGGTTAAAAACTCAATAGTGCACTGCTTCAAAGGGCCCAATACCTGTGAGCATATCAGATAGAAAAGAGAGATCTACCGAATCTAAAATCGTCAGACATCCTAACTCTCTTGAGAAGAATAGGACTAGTAGACGGGGTGCTCTAATTGTTAGCACTAGAAGGAGACACAATAAATCATAGGTCGCGGTGTAATTACCCTCCATGTCTACATATACATATCGAAGGTGGCATATTATTAATAGCTCATCTATTAAAAAGAAACTATTTTAAATCACAAAATGTAGTTAATTACTCAGTATTAGTAATATAAAGTATTATGAATAAATAATAAAATCCCCCTAAATCAGCTTAAAGTAATAATATAATTTTCTGTACGAACAAATTTAAAAAGCAATCAATAGCATCGTCCATAACTCTCGCGAACATCTGTTTTTTCCCCAAATCAAAGACAAACATATTTTGCAGAAAAACCAGAGATCCGACTAATAAGCCGATATCCCCGCCCAATTAGGGTTCGTCGAATAAATCCATCCCGATTTTCCCTTTTCCTACAAAGAGAAAGTAAAACGAGATCAATAAGAATTTCGATGGGGAAAGACTGGGTTCTCGTTATCTCTTTCAGAAAGGAGATGAGGCCCAATATTCGAGGCATGTTATGTTCGATTGCGCGTACGGACTTTCTAACGCTACAACTTCGCTAAGATGAGACTTAGAACTCCGTAAATGTAGTTTAAAGTTCCTATCCGCAAAATACAAAGCGATCCCAAAAAGTTAATAAAGAGGGTTTAGGGATAGAATCTTAAAATAAAATAAATATTGGTTGCAGCTAACATAATACTTTTCCACTATTTTATAAAAAAAAATGTTATTAACAAATAAATAATAAAACTTTTTTAATTTTGTACACTCAGTATACTGATCGCACAGAAAATTACAAATTACATTAATAATATTTAAATTTCTTCCAACTTCAATTATTTATAATCAAAAATGTTTTAATTAGTTTTAAACTTGATGGTTTTAATAATGTCCTTGCTTTTTTAGGTGTTTAATGTCATGTTTGTCAATATGATAAAAGTATCACTTGACTTAAATCCGTTAAAAAATTTTCTTGTAGCTTCAAATAGTCGATTTAGTAAATTACTGAAAATAATAATATGTGATTAAAATTTTCGTCGCGGAAAAACAATTTGTTACTGCTTATTAATAAAAAATGAGGTTGGATATTAATTAAACTCCAACAAAAATTTACAACTCACCAGAAAATCTCAAACAAGTCTAATAGCTTCATAGAGAATTATTAGACCTTTTTCATTGTAAAGTTAAATTTTATATAGTCGTAAACCGTCAGAAATTAACCCGTACAAAAGTGTAGAAAACTTTGAAAATTGTTTCTGTCGCAATTTTGTTTCCAGTAGGATATCCTATAAACCCTAAACTGGGAAAAGCAATTATGAAAGGAAATACGGTTCAGTTTAAATTAGTTATCGCAAGATGGCGCGAGATATTGAATTTTGCCACCGGAGAAGGGTCACTGATCCAAATATTTACTTTCTCGTTACGTATTACCTAATGTACTGTGGAATATTAGGTAAATATATGCGAGAGTATTACGGGTTAACAATTCCATTTTCAACAAATTAATGATTTTTTTTAGTCTTTAACTCCATATATTATCCAAATTGTAATTTATTATCAACTTAATTACATGTGTAGAATGTTTGTAGAAGTTACAGGCACATTAGTATAAAGTTTTATTTTACCTTGTAAATTATGAACTTATATTTTTTTAAAAAGAGGACACTTATTTAATAAAAATCAAACTTACCGCATTGACTGCTGTCATGTCCTTTGAAGCGGGTTCAGAATCGGCTATGCTCTCATTCTGAAACAAAAGAAAATCAATAAATACAACTTTTGTTGTTTGACAAGTTAATTACTTTATTAAAAAATAGCCATCGTCATTATTTCTAAGTATTATATTTTTTATATATCCGTGAATACATTTGGTTTCAAAATTAATCCAGTGGTATTTTATTAATTCTTACATTACAATGTATATCAGTGATCAAAAATTTAATATTATTTATAATGAAAAATTATTTTGTCAATCCCACAAAAAAAATAATATGTATATTCGTAATCATATTTAGAATTGCCCTGTATACCTTATTTGTAGGATGAACTTTTTTTTCTGACTCTACGCTTATTTCAAATTAGCATTTCTCATTTTTTTTCAAAACGTGTCTTACATAATTACGCAAGGCCCTGTATGTGTGAAGATTTTGCACAACATATATGTAAGTTGGGATTACTTATTAAAGGCACAAGCAATCTAAAATTTAAATATGCCCTTAATTTTATATACAATTTTTTGAAAAATATTTTTTGTTTACCCTATTCCTTTAATTAGAACACTATTTTCGCGGACACCCTGCATATATATTTGATACCTCCGAAGCGGTTCTAAAGATTTGGTTGGATTTTGTACTTTGAAAACGTAGTGCTTTTCTAGTTTATCTACAGTATAGGTGTTTTCACTGGAAATATGCGAAAATAGGAAAAAATGAAAACAATAGGAGAAAAAGGGAAAAAATTAAAAAATTAAGAAAAAAATATAAAAACCCGAAGTTTTTATGAGCATAAGATGCCGTGAAATTTTCGGTTTCCCAGGTAAACAAACGTTTCGAATTTTATTATATTTTTTTTGCTTAAAAATGGTGATGATACATGTAGATCGCAAAAACGGATCGAGGTAACTTCCAACCTCGACCACTGAGACAGCTCCAGGAAGAAGCTGGCTATTCTCATTGGTCAATAGACCAATTCCCGCTCCCACCTAAAGGTAAATGGACAAATCCTCCACAGTTCCGAGCAGAAGGCCACTGCTTTCAAAGGCCATCTCCAAAACACATGAATAAACTCTAAATCATAACATTAATCCCGGATTCAGCAAAGACACAAATATGCTCCTCCAAAACATCTTCCTCACACCCAATCCCACTATTCATGAATCTATCCTTAATCTCTTTTCCACTGAAGACATATTCTCGGCTTGTCAGTAGGGGAAAACTTCGCCCACATCAAATGTCAGGTCCTGAAAAACCTTCACGCTTCCATTCTTCTCATTCTCACCATCCTCATGAAATCCTGCCTTCAGCACTCCTATTTTCCAATTTTCTGGAAAACCTCCCACACTATCCTGATCAACAAACCCTACAAAGATCCCACTTTTCCAAATTCCTGCAGACATATATCCCTGACGAATGTTCTAGGTATGGTCTTTTTTAATTCTGAATAATCCACTCATGATGCACTAGTGAGACTCCACACCCTAACCTCTAAATTTCTCAACCAAGGTAACTGTACATCGGCAGTCCTGTTTGATGTCCAAAAGGCTTTTGTTCAATCTGGTACGCCGGACATATTCTGAAAATTTTAAAGATTGAACTCCCTCTCATTAAACTCCTACCTAAAAAATCGTTTCATTTGTGTTAAAGTTGGAAACTCCCTATCAGACCCTTTTACTTACCTTCCAATAGCCCCCAAAGGCTGAGTACTTCACATACATGCAAGATATCCCCAGGCACTTTCCCTCAAATTATAGTTACAATATAACTAATATTTCCCCTATAGTATCCAATTTCAAAAACCTCCAGGGCAGGTACGTCAGGAGAAGACTAGACAGACCCACTCCCAGGACGGAGTGGGCAGATTCTAGGATAAGAAGTACCTTCTCAAGACAACCCAAGAAGAAATTCCCACAACTGAATCTGAGAATTCTAAAAGAAGCGAAGGATCTTCCGGACGAGCTTCTAGATCTCCTCGAGGATGCACCTCTAAGCATCAGATAAGCTGATTCCCCACTGACGTCCACTAACCCTACTTGCATTGAGTCTTCCTCCCGGGAGGCTCGTAAGTATCAACATAATATTCTATCAATAAAATATCTTGGTTTTTTTCTAACATTTTTCCTTTTCAGTAGAACACCTTCCAAGTATCCCTGAAAAGGAGTAAATTACTCCTACAGCAGGGTACAAGGAATAAACCAACACGAGGGCAAAATACCGAAAAGGGTTTAACAGATATGTCCCTGACTCTGCTGCATACCACATTAAAAGGTAACTGTCTCGCCGACTCATTAGCGAAGAATGCAGCCAACCAAAAACTATTTGGACCTGATTCCTTCATTGGACTAACGAGTGGTCACTGTGCAGTACGAAAGCACCTCAACAATATGGGGCTGTCAGATACCGCACTCTGCAGGGGCTGTGAACAAGACGAGACAATCGAGCACATCCTCTATGATTTCCCGACCCTCTCGTCAATTAGGAAAATTGTGTTCGGCGACTACTGGCTAACACCGGCCTACATAAGTAAGGCGCCTCTTGGCGATGTTGTCAACTACCTAAAAACTATAGGCTGGCTGACTTAATTACCAAGGAGAATGTACAATGGGCCTAATGAGGTCTAAGTACTGCTTCCCACCTTCCAGATAAAAACTAGTTGATAGTTGATAGTTTCACTTAGTATTCAAAATATTTTTTTAAAAGTCCTCTTAATTGTTACTCCTTTGCCTTGACCTACTTTTGTATTAACAGATTATTCTAAATTTTTTTTTTAAAATAATTAGTACCTGTAAAGATGATTTATTTGGTGTTTAGAAAAGCTGTTTATAAACTTTTCTGCAACAATTCTGAATTAGTCAGTAGTTCTTAAGATCGATAACTCTTTGTAAGTCAAGTTAAAAGTTTTCCTAATTAGTATTTTACTAAAATAGGACGTGCTTCTTTTTTAATTATCCTTTTAATCAGAGTTAGAAAGATAGCGGAATGATCAGAATCTAAATCAAAACTTTCTGTAAACTAAATAAAATTGGGTGAAGCTTTGTGAGATGAAAAAAATCCAGAAGGTGACTACTACTTTATTATCAATAATGGAAGAAGGGTTTTTACCAAATTAAATTTTCTTCACTTAACTTTAATTTCTCAAATACATATTGTGGCTGACCAATTATAGGTTTTATTTATATTTTAGTAAATAAAATTAAGGCTCTGTTATTTAATCTACGATATAATATAAGTATTTTTCTGGATAGAAAATAAAAAAAAATATTTCTTTTCATTAAAGATAAAACTAGAAGGTAACCATAGTTTTTGTACGTTTCCTGAATACAAACGGTTGGAGAAAATTGAAATTTCTCATCAACACCTCGATTCGGTTGTCCCGAAATTATCATTTGGCACGGTACGGAAGATTTCGACCGCACACAACCGTTAGAAAATGGAATATTCTCTCAATTTTCCCCTGGTATTGTTCACCAAAATAATATTTGGCATTCAAGTCTGGCATCGAATCGTTCCAGTTTAAGAAAGGTCGATTTATTTTCTTGGGAATCATGGTCGTACGACTCACCGAGTTTACTCCTTTTAAAAAGAACGATTGATAGGAACATAAATATGCTCTATATTTTTTGTTTTTGTTATCGATAAGTAGATAGAATAAGGGCATTTTGTATTTGGAGAAATAACCTAAATTATACAGGACGTTAATATATTACAGTAATAAATATCAGCTGAAAATTCCTCTTATAAAAAATTATGTTGACTATAACTATTATTTATATATTTTTTAATTTTTTTTGACTTCTAAGCTACAAAAATAAAATGCTGACTTGTAACTCGGAAGTACGAGTTATAAGTTCAACAACTGTTGCATGTAGCAGTTTGAAATGCTTTCAATATACCGTACACCAATTTACCTGATACAATTTCGAACTTTTAATTAGAGACCCTTACAAATTGTATGTTTCACAAATTGGAGAAAATTCTGTAATTGATATAGAATTGATACAGGACAAAACGATTTAAAAGTATTACTTGGTAGTTTATAAAAAATATATAGAGTATGATTAAAATTTGCATACTTGTGATAACCTTTTATATATTTTTCTCAACAAGGAATACTTGAATAGGTAAAATAGGGATAGGTAAGCCGTTTCTACTGATTTTAATTTAATTTTAATATTGAATTTTATTATTATCAAAAAATTAAGTTTTTTAAACAATTTGGCGCGACACGGTAAAACATGCACCAGTGTTTGGTTTGTAAAAAAAGATTTACTTATTTATTCTACAGACTGGGACTGCTGAACAAATTCCTTAACTGCCATCTAGCGATAGCAGAGTAAGTCAGGAGAAAGTATAGGCTAACACGAGAATTTTGGTAATTACGAGAGATGACATCTTGATTTATTTATCTACTAGTCTGGCTGATAAAGCCTGATATTGACAGAAATAGCTGTGGTCTATTTTTTTTTCCATTTTAAAAATATATATTTAATTTTTTAAATGCCGTAATTAATAATTATAATTTTCGTGTCCGGTCAGGAGGTGATTATCCAAATAATTTTTCAGAATCTAATATAAGTGAAGTATAATTTTTATTTTTCAAAATTACGAACAAGACAACAGAGACATCCAATATTTACCTTGTTTTATTTATTTTTAGTTTTATTTTCTATTAGTATTAATAGCATTCTACAACTGTAATTAATTTTCGATTAGTATCCTGGTTATAATTATTGTAATTAGAGCATTACATTTCATCGAAGTAATTTTAACTAGTAATCGATTATATGTCTCAGCTCTGTTTAATCATTTTATTGCTAAACGAACAAAAACATGTTTTTTTCTATTTTTGTTGTAAAATAACGATTATTTATGTATCTTAAATCGATCAAAGCTTTCCTGCATTAAACGTTATAAATATATTTGCGTGTTAGGTATTTCATTAAATTATTAATGTTTACTTAAATTATTGAACATTCTAACAGCAGGTTTATTACAAAACCTTTATGAAAGCAGTAAACTATAAATTAGTGGTCACTTAATGCCAACACTAACCCCAATTACTATATTAATAAATAACATAATTCCAAAATTTACTGGGTAGGTTATTGACTATTAATATTAAAAATTAATGAGTGCAATAAAGATATTAAATATTAAGCCCAAATGAAAGTATATTTTAATAAAACACTGATAGATTATTTTTTAATGCTGGGATAATTAGATTTGAATTGGGTCAAATAAAATCATATTTATGACTATAATTATGAGTGTGATATGGAACAACAAATAAATAATTATTTATAGTATTTTTGGTTAGAATTTTAAAGTATATTTTCTTTTATTAAATTTTTATAAAAATTTCAATATATTTATTTTTTTTAAATAATGGTTTTGAAGCATTAAAAATTCGTATATATTTTCAGTAAAAAAAGGTAAACCCTTCAAGTTACAACAAAAAACTAGCGATCAAAAAGTCGTCAGACCCTACAATTGATAATAGTCAGATAATATATAGAAGTATAAAAGGTCAAGACATATTTTCCGCCAAATCATCTTTAACGTTTTTTTAATGTCGGACAAAAAATCGAAATATATTAATAAGAACGTACATGAGACTTAAATTAAATCGTTGAGGAAAAAATAAATTTGTTTTCATAAAAAGTCACTTAGAAGTATGAAAAGAATAATTACCACATGGGTTTAAAAATTCGCTCAAAACACGTTATCAATGCTACAAATGCTCGTAAACCAAAAATTTCTGTCAGCCTTATCCTGTAGGTTTTCAGTATCATTTCGCATTTACGACACAAGAAGTTTGTCTATTGTTTCGAACGGAAATAATAATTGCGAGAAATTAAAACGTTACAAATTCCGTTGACCAATTTAAAATAAAATTAATTTTTAGGTTTCCGTACCCCAAAGGGTCGAAACGGAACCCTATTGCTCTCACTTTGCGTGTCCGTCCATCTGTCACACCGGTCTAGCAGCTTAACCGTTGGAGCTAGTATCTTCAAATTTTCACAGTATATGCATCTTGTTGACCCAAAGCCATATAAATTATAAAAAATATTTTTAACTGTTTTTAAAGGGGGCTCCCACACTACAGCTAAAAGGGGCCGCTGAAAAAAAAGTTGGCCTACCTCATCAAGTGACAAATCGTTGAATAGAGCTCATTGAGTAGATAAAAGCCATATTTTTGTTTTAAAAAATATTGCAAAACGTAGGCATGAGAAGCCGCCAAAGTCAGCATTTTTTACAAAATTTTGATCCGAAGTATTTTTTAACTTTCCATTGACCTATGAACTTGAAATTTGGTGATAATGTTTATTGTTACGTATATTTTACCCACAAATACCAATATATTAATAAATATGATTTTTTCATTAACATTCCGTCATTTTTAGGGTTCCGTACCTTTGTATTTATGCGAATTGTGATATTCGATATTTTATTATTTGTATCTGTGCAATCGTATTCGTTTTATTAAAAAACGCATTTTTCATTATATAATTGTTTTTTGATCCTTATCGGTTACCAAAATTTGTTAATATGCGGATTGTGCTATTCACAATTTTTTTTTCTTCGTCGAACACTCATGCGCCAGGTTATTTTTCTTTTCATTTCTTTTAAATCTTTTTACCAAGTATTTTTGATTTATTAGTTCTATTAAAATTTTAAAATCCTTTAAGAATCCTGCCTCTGCACAGCTGGCTTATATTCTACATTTTGTACGGAACCCTAAATGTGCGAAGTCCGACACGCACTTGACCGGTTTATTTATTTTATTAGTCGTTAGACCAATTTAAAATTGATTTTAAGATTTATTGAAATTCAGTTTATGAATAAAATGATATTCGCTGAACTAACCTGAAAATATATTAAGGTATAAGAAAAACTGAAGAGGATCGGTCTACTTTGGATAAGGAAATTATCATTTATGCTGTTCAGGTTGAGTTGCGGAAAACTGGAAAACATTATGCTTCCCATACACTCAAAAAAATCACCAGTTCTCCGATACGATCATCGAAATATAAAAAAGCATTTTCTAAATCAAGAACTGAAGAAACTTCCTCTCTTACGCCACTGCAAGCTTTGTTGATGTTTGTGGAGGCCGATTCAACTCGCCGACAATACGAATTACTTAGAAACACGAATAAGAAGTTCTTCCCAGCCTTTTACAAAAAGCAAAACAAAAGTGCTATCCACCCGCTGAATCATGCAGAGTAACGAGTACCTATGTCGAAAGCGAATTACAACATTTGGTTGATCTCACCATTAGACGTTTGGTTCTGCTAACACTAAAAGAGCAAGAACAAGATAACCTGAAATTTATTTGTAAATGGGATTGTGACGGTTATCAGCAATCACAATATAAACAAAAATTTCTCCCTCTACGATCAGTTTCAGGTATAAAGAATGACCTATCAGATTCCGTTTTGTTAAATAGAGTAATGATATTATGGAACAAGAAATGAATTACGTCAAAAACTCTGCGCATTCGCTGAATCCAACAAAGGTTGACTTAAATTGAAAGAAGGTTAGGGTTAAATATTTCTTCATCATGATAATCGTAGACGGTAAGGTCTGCAACGTTGTTATTGGGATGAAATCTACTATAGTCAGTGCTTTTTATGTGGTACAACTTCAAAAGAATTCAACCGACTGAATTCTGATAAAGAGATTAGTTCTGAGGCTACTGAGTTTGGGTTTTTAGCTTTACATACTAGGATTCGTCTTTTTGAAAGCGTTCTTCGGGTGGCACAAAATTGATCGAAAACATTTGATCGTTTTTGACATTTGATCGAAAATACATTTTATCGAATAACAATTGATCGAATATATATTCTATCGAATAACATTTTATCGAAATACATTTTTTTTGAAATTCAATTGATCGAAAAGACAATAGATTGAAAATTCATAAGATCGAAATGACAATATAACTAAAATCGACAGATTAAAAAAAGTGACATTGAAAATGTAATAAAAATAAGACATAATGGTTTGAAATCAACTGAAGTCAATTCTGGTAAATAATACTGATTAGGAATAGAACAAAATAAATTATAATTAATATTGGACATACTTTATATGATGCTAGAAATTTTTTTAACATAATTTACAAAAAACTGATCGTTGTTCTCGTAATCATTAGTAAAGCGACAAACAAGGTTCACTAGATGGTTATTTTTGTCTTTGTATTTTTTTATCATTTTTTTGATATCCTCTAATTTGTTGATGTATTTTTACCTCTTGAACAACCTGTTCTCTGTGTAATTCTTCTATAAGTAACCAGTAAGATGGATGATTGACATGAAAATGATTTTTCAAGTTTCTGTGCTAACCCTCCACAACATTGTTGGTTCTTGATTGTCCATTTAATGTTCGGAGATAATAATTCCATAAATTTTCATCAAATTAAGACTTCTTTTTTGCTTTTTTGGAAACACTGCCAAGCCATGTATCCTTAAAGTAATCCAAAAATAAGCCGATTTCATTTTTAGATTTATATTGTTTTGAGATGGCCTCAAATGCTCTACTGACATGTTGAATTGGGACAAAGGTTAAAGCAACAACCATTTTAATTTGTTTCTGGACTTTTTAGTTGGAGTCATACTTTCCCTTTAATCCACAAGTTGCAACATTTCTGTATATGCATTGTCTATAATGGAAATAACATCCCTGTATTTTGGCCGAAGGAAATAACAATTTACACGCACTGATAGCTGCGAGTTCTAAATCAAGAGTAATGGTTGTTACTTTTGGACTTGTTATGAATTCTTATATTTTTTCAAAAAAAAAAAACGAATGTACGTATTCTCTGTTTTATTCGGCAAGAGCTCGAATAATAAAGGATACGCCACTTCTTCTATTGTTAGAAATACAGTGTAGTGTTGATAAAATTATTTAGGGTCTGTCTTAAATGTACCATTCTGTCGAGTTATTAAGATATTTAAGATTATTTTTTGTTCCAAATATGATTATTCTCTCAGTGCATTCTAATTCATATAAGACAAATTGGTCTCCTTTCTTCGTTTTTTGCAATTGCTCAGTAATTGTAACTTTGTCACCAGTGAAGTACTTCCTATATTTGTTACTTTTCTGACATTTCTTATTGTTTGACTGGATATCGATGGCATGTTGATTCTTGCAGCATCACTTAAATCAGTTACCTGACTGGAAATTAGTGATCCTGGGGTATCGCTCGACTTAACTGCAACTTGTTTCAAACTGTTTATCTTCTCGGAAATTTCCAATTGGGTAGGGTTTCCTTCGTGATTGTGTTCTTTCTTTAATTTTATCTTTCTTTCGGTTAATATAGCTCTTGATTTACAATGTTTTCTCCAATGTTCACATTTCCAATAAGATATGTTTTTGGCGTTGTTATCCATAATGTAGAAGTAACCGTCTTTAAAAATCTTCTTTTTTATTTCTGGTGCTCAATATATATTTAAAATCATCCATGTTAACAAATTATGAAATATACTTTTACGATAATGCGTCCAAATTGTAAATTAAATTTAAGACAATTCATAATAAACAACTAGGTGACATTTATGAATACCATGCAAACGTACTTCTAATACCTATTATCGGAGAAGCTAAACTCAGCGGCTACCGTCAAATCCATTATGATTTTTTTAATATTTAATTTCTCTAATAGTGGGTTTTTATTAATTTTATAAATGATTTATGTTCGATTATTTGGTTTTTCGAACAATTGATTTTTCAGTCAATATTCTGTTCGAGCATTATACCTTTCGATCATTTTTGTTTTCGATTAATTTTTTTTCGATTAGTTGTTTTTTCGATCAAGTTCTTTCGAACAAATGTTTTCGATCAGTTGTAGTCGATCAAATATTTTCGATCAATTTTGTGCCACCTGCTTTCTTCACTTGGCTTATAAATTACCAGTTAAAAAATACCAAGAGTGGAAAACTCAAATCGAAAAGGAAAGGAAACTGGAAATTCAGGCCAGATTTCACAAAAATATACCGAAAGAAAATTTTGGTAATACCAATGATGGTAACACCAGCAAGACATTTTTTAAAGACCCGAAATTGGCTGCCGAGATAACGGGTATCAGTTATGAGCCTATATACAGATTAAAGGTCTTATTAGAAATTATTTCAAGAAGACATATAATCAATCCGGAAAAATTCGATATAATCGATCCAAAAAAATTTCGATAAATACGCACTAGATACTGCTTGATTATACGTCCACTTATACCCTTGACATCCGATGATACCAGCAATACATAAAATTATTATTTACGGGGCAGCTATTATAAAGAATGCATTGTTACCTATTGGGCAACTTTCGGAGGAAGTAGCTGAAGCAAGAAATAAACATTTTCCATTATACCGCCAAAATTTCTCGCGAAAATTCTCTGCGTGTAATAGAGGTATTTTAAACCGGTTACTTTTAGGCTCAGACCCTCTCTTGAGTAGCATGAGGACCATAAAAAGAAGAAGATTAGATAGTCTTTTGCCTTAAACAATTACATTACTCATGCATCCAAAAATTTATGTTGCTGGTCACTCTTCTGATACCGATGATGGCAGTTTTTCTGAAGAATGTTAGATTACATTTTTTCATGGATCTCCAAATGATGCAATTCGGACTTGAAATGAAACACTTAAAAAAATTACCAAAACCCATTGGCAACATTACATGGAACATTGGCATAAACTAATTTTGAAGGACTGGGAAATTGAAAATTTGAAGACGCTTCCGATATCGATCCTCTCATAATAACCGACGGTGGCAGTTCATCAGACGAAGTCTTCTTAGATGATGAAGACAATTGATATTATTTGTTGGATCTTTCATTTTTATATATGTAATTTTTAGTTTTAAATATTTTTTTACTAAATAATTCTGTTTTGCCTTATTCTACACTAAAAATATAAAAATAAAATATAATCATTTACGTTGAACCATTAGAATTAAAGCTTTTTACGATGAAATTCAATCATTATTCATCCTTGGGTCTCTGAAATATTATATACCGTGAATTATTATTTTTCCAATTTTTGTATGTGCACCATTACTTAACAGCGGGGACACTATCCTTGTCTAGCCTAGAAATTAGCGAACTATCACTTTCGATCAAATTCAATCACTGAGCATTGGTGAACCAAATGGTAAACACGCCCAATGGCTGTTGTCTATAAAGTATATTTGATACTTCAAACTCATAAATTTAACAACCACTGACAGTTTCAAACCGAAATGATAAAACACATATATTTGGTAACTATATAGGATTAGCCCTATTTCCTCGACTTTAATCGAGAACTTATCTTAAATAAACAACTTCATCTTTTCTCCCCAAAGACGTGCACTACCTACATGTACAACTAAACTTATGGGATTAATTTTCTGAAACCCGCCGCTGTTATCAGAAAGGCGTAGGTGAAACCCGGAAGAACTGAAAGATTTGATTTAATGCTGACAGAGCGATAGCTAAGGGTTTTACGGTTTTCAATCTCAAATTAATTAGTTTCCTTTTCTTTTTCGGGCGGGTGCTATCTCACTGGGACTCGGTTTTAAGATAATTAAGTTCTCGTCAGGGATAAAATATTTGTCTAGGTGAATCCATACAAGGTTATATTATGAAAAAAAATCCTGAATTCACCTTCGTCAAAGGGGATGTTGAGAGATGTATGATCTGAATAAAAATAAATGTTATTTTTGGGGAAAAAAGTCGTTTTAATTTCTTAAAATTTTGACATTTTTCTTTTCATTTTACTGCACAGAGAAGAGATTATATTAAAATTTTTATCATTATTTCTAGTTAGTTCTATTTTCCAAGACTATAACATCAAGCGGAAAAACAGTTAGTTTAACGATCGATTAAATATTACTCACGGATAGCTGATGACTCCCGTTATATAAGTACTACAATACTAGCAGTAATTTCGGTAAAATTTCTGGGTAAACGTTTCGAAATTAAATGCAGATGTTGGCGATGGTAAGCACTGGCTGAACGCTGCAGTAATAATAGTTGAAAAAAGAATAAGTTCCACTTGGTTTAGTCGGAATTAACCAACAAAATGGAACAAGCGTTTTGGAAATGCTTGCAGTTTTGGAATTGCAATGGTCCAGGCAATATGTATGTATCGTAAATATCTAAATTAATTAAAAAATAACTCATTTTAGGGTGTTATATTTAAATTTTATATCATTCAATTAAAATTTAAATTAGTAAACTGAATTTCAAAAACTCTTAATTTAATTTATTAATTTAATTTTATTAATTCTAGTCAATTAAAAAACTTTTATTCATACCTGAACCATATAAAATACCTATTTATACACTAATGGAATAATGAAATTACTTTATTCTACTAGTGGAATAATGAAAAATAAATAGCAACCATTCAACACATCTCGATATTTTTGTGACAGCGGCTGTCAGAGCAAAATGTCAAATCATTTTTGATGAAAAATTTCAGCGATTCTAATTCCAAATGAAGGTGATTATGGATATAACGTTGTACTGAATGCCTGTTTTAGATACATTTTATTCGCTTAAGAATATGAGTAATATTTATATCTATCCGGTTACACAGAAGTCAAAGTGTTAAGAAAAACACACAAAAAAAACAACATTTTTAGGGAATTGGATGTTGTTTTCACACTGTTTCCGATTCGACGTAAATAAATCCTGTCTGTAAAAAATGAGGGTATTTTGAAAGACGTGGAGAGAAACCGTTAGCGAAAGACAGAAACCGTCTGTTACCCATCGTTTGAAAGGCCATGTATCATACACTTCAATATTGGATGTTTCACCTATATTCGTTTCGAGGGCATGCCCTTATTCCGAGATAAATCATTCGCATTTTGAACAAGGAACTTCGGTAGACATGATCCGTATTTTGTATGCATCCTGAACAGCTATTAATGCCCTGAGGGTTTTAGAAGATTTGTCAAGTTTATTTTTTATTCGTCGACTTCGGAGCTGATAAATTATGGGCGTTAAATTTTATATGAAGGGAAAAAATCCATTAATAATGTATTTTTTTACAAAAAAATGCTTAAATTATGTCTGAAAATTAAAATAAAAGGGTTTATATACCATTTAATAACTGTCACATCGTAAATTCGTTAAAATTGTCAAATTCAATGTAATTAAAATAAAATACAAAATATTTCATTAAATGTCAATTTTTTTATAAACGCCAAAATTATCAGATATAATGTAACGACATCAAAACCAAAATATTTGATAAATGTAAAATGCGTGACGTAAATACGATTTTAACGAAAGTCAATTATAAAAACGCCCTTATTGTCAAATTTTATAGTACCAAAATATTTACCTAAATGTCAAATTTTATGATATCACTATTATTGGGCGTCATTTGTCAACTGATAAATCATACAAATATCAAAATTTCTCAAATTTGACGTTACTAGGAGTTTTATTACTAAAACGCCAATTTCGACATATCAATAGTGAAAATTTTATGATGTCGTAAATATTATTTAAACCTCATTTATCAACTCACAAATCAAACAAACTTTAAAATCAAAAAAATTGACGTAACTAATATTAAAATATTTACCTAAGTGTCAAATTTTGTGATATCCCTATTATTTTGACGTCATTTGTGAACTGATAAATTTTACAAATATCAAAATTTGTCAAATTTGACGTTACTAGGAGTTTTGTTAATAAAACGCCAATTTAGACATGTCAATATTAAAAATTTTTTGACTTAAACGTCATTATTTAGCTGTCAAAATAAAAATATTTGACGTAAATGACATTTAAACCTCATTTATCAACTGGAAAATTATATACAAACGTCAAAATTGTCAAATTTGATGTAACTATTATTAAAATATTTACCTAAGTGTCAAATTTTGTGATATCACTATTATTTTGAAGTCATTTGTCAACTGATAAATCATACAAATGTCAAAATTTCTCAAATTTTACGTTGCTAGCAGTTTTTTTACTAAAACGCCAATTTCGAAATTTCAATATTGAAAATCTTATAACTGAAACGTCAATATTTAGCTGTCAAAAAAAATACTTCAGGTAAATGTCATTTAAACATCATTTGTCAACTGACAGATCATACAAAAGTCAAAATTGTCAAGTTTGACTTAATGATTATTAAAATATTTAAGTGTCAAAATTTGTGATATCACTATTATTTTAACGTCATTTGTCAACTAATAAATCATACAAATGTCAAAATTTGTCAAATTTTACGTTACTAGGAGTTGTTACTAAAACGCCAATTTCGACATTTCAATATTAAAAATGTTATGACTTAAACGTCATTCTTTAGATGTCAAAATCAAAATATTTGACTTAAATATTATTTAAACCTCATTTGTCAACTGACAAATCATACAAGAGACAAAATTGTCAAATTTGATGTAACTGTTATCAAAATATTTAATTAAGTGTCAAATTTTGTGATATTACTATTATTTTGACGTAATTTTCAACTGATAAATCATACAAATGTCAAAATTTGTCAAATTTGGCGGTATTAGGAGATTTGTTACCCAGGCGCCAATTTCGACATGTCAATATTGAAAATTCTATGACGTAGAAGTCATTATTTAGCTGTCAAAATCAAAATATTTGACGTAAATGTTATTTAAATTTCATTTGTCAAATGACAAATCATACAAAAGTCAAAATTGTCAAATCTGACGTAACTGGAATTCAAATACTAAACATATAAATTAATGCCAATTTTTCTGACTTAAATACAATTTTCATATTATTTGTCAACATTAAAATTGTTAAAACAGACGTAATGGTATATTTAACATTGAAATAGTGAACTAAATGTTAAAACTTTTTTTTGTAAATGGAATTTCAGTATAATGTATACAAAAGTTAAAATTGTCTAATCAGATCGAAATTTGACGTTTGTATCATTTGAGATTTAAAAAATTTACGTCACAAATTTGAGATATACTTTTGTCGTTACACCGATGTAACGACAAAAAGTATATCTCAAATATGTGACGTAAATTTTTCAAATGTCAAATGATACAAACGTCAAATTTAATATAACTGCACATCAAAATCAAAATATTTACCGTATATGTCTTGACATCACAATCACAATATATATCTTTATGTTAAATTTTGTTACATCAATGTTATTTTAATGGACATTTTATTGCTAAAACATCATCTTTTTATTTTGAATAATGTCAAATTAGATGTAATTGAAAATTTTGTGATTTAAACGTAAATATTCACGTGCTGAAATCAAAATATTTTAATTTAAATCTCAATTGTTAACTGTCAAAACATACAAACATCAAAACGGTTAAATCTAAATGAACTGGTTATTTTTTATTTAAAATGTTTTTTAGTTATCAAAATTAAAGTATTTAACAAAATGTCAAATTTTTTGACGTAGATATTGTCAAGACTTAAAAGGTAAAAATTGTGACGTAAACGTTATTAACTTTATTTGCAAATCTTTTAAATGTACAAATAGTAACATTTTATTAATAACCTTGCAGCAACTATCAAAGTTTTTTTTTAAATATCTGACGTATATGTCATTTTTCAGCAGGCATAGTAAAAATGTCAAATTTTGTGGCTTACATATTGTAATTAACTGTCAAGTTATAATTTCCAAATTTTGCTACGTAAATGTCAACTTTCAAATGTTAAAAAGTCAAAACTGTAAACATTTTTAACGTAAATGTTATTAACGTCAAACCCTATAAATTTCAAAATCTCCGAATTTTGTGCCACAAAGTGTATAACGACAAGTGCCATTTTTTTAAATTTTAAAGTAAATGTTTTTAATCAATTTTAAAATTGTTAAATCTAATGTAACTAAACATCAACATTAAAAGTGAAAAATTTATACATCACAACTTTGACAATTTTTACTTTTTAAATCTTGACAATATTTAAATCTTTTAAATGTGAAAAATTTTGAATTTTATGTAACCAAGTTTTTAACGTCAACTATTAAGTTTTATAAACGTCTAAGTTTGTTACGTAAATGTTAACTGTCAAATGTTAAACCGCCAAAATTGTTAAGTCAAATTTTTTAACGTAAATATTATTAACATGAACTGAATTTTGTGCTACAAAGTTTATAACGTTAAGTAAGTTTTATTAATGTAACTTAACATCAACATCACAATATTTAACTTAATGTCAATTTTTTAATGTAAATTCAATGTTAATGTCATCTGTCAATTGATAAATTATACAAACGCCATTATTGTTAAATATGATGTAACAACGTTAGAACCAAAATATTTGATAAATTGTCAAATATGTGATTTTCTCAAATAATAAATAGAAAATATTTACCTAAGTACCAAATTTTGTGATATCAATGTCATTTTAACGTCATTTCACAACTTTTAAATTATACAAATATCAAATTTGATGTTACTAAACATTTCAAAACTAAAACGCCAACTTGTTATTATTGAAAATTCTGTATTAAGGATAAAAGTTCTTTGATTTCATTACTTAGTCATATAGATTGATCGGGTCGAAAGTCGTAAATATGTAAATGGTAATAATTCATTTTCACCGTACAATGCAGAGGGAGACTAGCGTCAACTTTTCCTATTATACATGTTTTGCCGAGAACAACATCAGTAAGGATTATCCAGGACGTAAGCATGATGAATGCACATTTTCTAGGACGACACAGGCTGCGGTGTTTTGTTTGATGCGAAAGTAATGGCCAAATCCCCGACGCTAATTTTTTTATGTCTAACAAAAAGATGGGGAAAACTGGTTTCGTGGTTTACTTTAGAAAAATTACTAAATATACTTTAAAATGAAAATGAATAAACACTGGATAAATATTAATATCGTAAATTATACGCAACTGCAAATATAACAAAATTAAATTCTTTATTCTTTAAGATATACTTTTTACATTTATCACTTTACCGTAACAAAATAAAAAATCTGATGTGGCCAGCACATGACCTCTCGCCATTTTTGAATCAAAAATTTACAGGTTGACACAAAAAGGTATGAAAAAAAATAATTTTTTTCAAATCTAGCAACAATGGCAAAAGTTTCGAAAATTTTAATGATATGAAAATAAACTATAGAGTATACAAAATATATGTGTAAAACTTTATTACCGTTTTGTATAATAATTGCGTCATCACCCATAGCAACTGCCACTTCCGGTTGTGCGATTTGCACCAAAATCTAAGTAGATCTAATCTAAGGTATCAGAATCCTGTATGCAAAATTTCAAATTTTTTTATTCAGTAGTTTTTCGAGTTATCGTTACTACAACATCCATCCAAACACACACACAGACATCATCGCGAAAATATCAAAATCGTATTCTAGGGACCTTAAAACGTGTTTATCCATTGAAAACTCACTACCCAATTTTTAGCATGATTCCTATACCTCTCTTATCTGAAGGGCGAGAGGTAAAAATATCTGGTTTAAAGTGAATTTCTAATGATTTTAAAACAATTGAAAAATGTGGAATAAGGCAAAAGTAATGAACAAGTATTTATTTTTCTTAGAATAAAATTTTAGCAAAAGAGGGGAAAATCCATTTTGCGACACAATTATAATATCTGAAATATTGGGAAAAATTCACGTTTTAATTTGACACAAAATTTGGATTTGAGTCTGACTAAAAATTTTCTCCTAACATTACAAAAAAAAAACAGTTCTAGAAATCGATGGGGTACTTACATAGACACTTATGTAACTACGAGTTACATGAACTTATTTTTTCAGATAAATAAAAATTATCAAAGCGAACCGTAGGTGAGCTTTCTTTGTCGTGACTCGGATTGAAAACTTTGTCCGCCAAATTAAACTGATTAGAGTGATTCTATGACAACGAACATTTTACTGCACTTAGCTGACCATATCAAGTGGGCTGTGACGAAGCCGAATTTTTAAAATTTGACTTAGTTTAATAGCTAAAAATTGAAATCTAATAAATGTCGAAAAAAATTAAAAAAAAAACTAATTATGCACGCGCAAAAAAAGGTATTATATAAATGAAGATCTTCGAAACAAATAAATTAGTAAAAAAGTTTCTACACCATCAAATCAATCAAACAAACTTTTTTACTAATTTCTTTGTTTCAAAGATTTGTCAAGATTTGTATTTTTTTCTTTATTCTAAATACATTTGTATTGGTGTAAATAAGATAATAGTTGCTCGGTTCTTAAGATTACAAGTTCTATGCGCAAATCTGATTTCTTCAAAATTAATTTTCAATAAATATCGATGTTTTGAATAAAACCATACATACTAGCTTCTTGATTGAATTTATGACCGCCTAGTATTATTGTTATAGGTCCTCTATTTGAGAAAATATATTAGAATGAATATTGGAACGAATTCACTAAAAATTAAAATTATGGTGAATGCTCGTTTCCATAACTAGTGTAACAGAATTATTTTTTCGCGTATTTTTACAAGTTAAAATAAACGTTACGAGATAAATAAATATTTTTAATATTATTTTATTTAAAACAGAAATAGGAAACTACATATTTTTCAACAGTAAAAAAATTTAAAGCAATATCAGAACGAACAAATTAATGTGAGAAAAAAAACGTGAACATCGTAGTTATACATGCAACCAAAGAACGACATTAAAGTGGTGTTAGGCGACGCTACTGCAATAATTAGGAAAAATGATTAGTATACGCTAATAATCGGAAAACATAGCAAAAATGAAATAAATAATAATAGAAATTGATCAAATTTTTGCAGCAAAGATGGGACTTGTTCTATCCAGCACAAAATAAAAAAATCGATAAAGGAACCTGGTTGGCACCAAACCGGAAGTACCAGAATCAAATAGACTATTTACTTATACAACACCAATCAATAAATAAGCTAAAAAAAGTGAGAAGCAGATATGGTAACAAATGTGAGTAGCAGATGCGGATAGCTACCATTTTTTAGTATAAGCAGAAATAAAATAAAATATCATACAACAAAGGAAGAAACAAAAAAGTAGACCAAAAATAAACAGAAAACAATAGCAAGGAAATATATGGAAGAAATAAGGAGTCTAGTAGAAGAACAGAACCAGAATGTAAATGAGGAATGGAAACAAATAAAGGAAACTGTAAAGAAAGCGGCAAAAAGAATAATTCCATCGAAAACAAAAAAATATGACCCACAAATGGTTAATAATAGGACAAAGACAAAACACAGCACGAAGAGCAAATAAGAATAAAACGAATCGAAGAAAGATTTGTGAATGAACACATAAATATTAATTAAGAACTTAAACAAAATAAAGGGAAAATTAAACAAAAAAAACATATGTATACAAGATAAATAAGGAAATATAATAACAGATAAAAACAAAATGGTACAAAGATGGGAAGAATATTAAGTACAGAAAATGAGGAAGAGCAAATGAAAGAAATTTCAACTAGAAATATGCAAAATAATGAACAAATACGGTCACCAACGAGGGAAGAGATATTATAGATGATACAGCAATAAAATGATCCCTGGAGAAGACTAAATGGAGTCAGAACTGGTCAAATATTATGAAGACGCATTAACAAAAAAAAAATCTACCAGCTAATAATTAACATATGGGAATAAGAAATAATGCCAGAAGCGTGGGAAATGGCAATAATGAAACCAATTTATAAAAAATGGAAAAAAGACAAATGTACGAATTATAGAGGGATTGTATTACTGGATACAGTATACAAAATAATGACAAACAGTATAGGAAGAAACGTAAAGGATTATGAAGAATAATTATTTGGAGATTAACAATGCAGGTTTAGAGTAGGCAGATCAGTAATCGGCCATATTTTCACTCTGAAACAAAGGCAAAAATGGCATAAGAACACGATATTCCAATATTTGCCATTTTTATCGACTTTCAAAAGGCTTATAACACCGTTAAAAAAATACCGTATAATATGAATGACCTTAATATACCGAAAAAACTGATAAATCTCACGAAAATGATTGTCGAACATACAAAGACGAAGATTAAAGTGAACCCGAAAACATCAGACAGTTTTGTGATAAACACTGGACTAAAACAAGGAGATCCACTGTTTAATATTATATTAGAATGGATAGAATGAAAAGTGGAATAAATAAAATAAGGATACTGAAAACAAGAATAACACAATGTTGTAGTAATGTTGGAAACATCAGAAAAAGTGCTAAAAAGTACCTGCTAAGCTTTCATATGGAGACAGCAGCGAGGCATCAAAATTACGAGTTAATAAAGAGAAATCAAAATTTATGAAATGACACCACAAAGGAAAAAACAAAAAGAAATTTTCCAGTAAAACTAAACGAACAAAGGAATTTGAACTAGTCCAAAACTACTTCTATCAAGATGTAGTTGAATCAGAAAATCTTAATAAAATAATAAACTCAAAAAAAGTATCCGGAAAGACCAAATTACATCTATACAAAACAGTTATACGACCAACGGGACTCTATGGAGTGAAACATGGATATTAAATAAGGAAGAAGAAAGTAAATAAATATATGGGAAAGTAAATAAATATATGGGAAAGGAAAATACGTAGAGGAAGGAGTGTGGTTAAGAAGAACAACCAAGAAATAAATAATTTATATGGAGATCAAGAAATAAGCAAAATAATAAAGCAAATAGACTAGGATGGCTGGGCACATATATGCAGAATGTCGATTACTAGAATTGCAAAAAATGATAGATATACATCATACAGGAACAAAGAAAGTAGGAAGACCAAAAGGTGGTTCAGAAGCGGCAGAAGTTGGGAGGATTTTTGGATTGGAAGGCGAAGGCAAGAGACAGAAAATAGTGGAATAAAAATATCACCAAGCTGTGGCTCTACAAGGCCTGTATGCAGCATTACTTATTATTATTATGGTCCCTGTATTTGGGATAACATATTCGAATGGAAGGTGCTTACATTGAGTTTTTTTGCAACAAATTTAATGAAATTTAAAATGTTGGTGAATGATCCCTTCTATAACTAGTGTAACAGAATTGTTATTATCTTGTTTTTTTAACAACTTAAAATATGAGGGACGAAATAAATAAATATTATAATTATTATTATAGGTCCTGTAGTTAATAAAATATATTCGTATTGAAGGTGCTCACATCGTGTATTTTTTGTAACGAATTTACTGAAATTTAAAATATTGGTGAATGATCCCTTCTATAACCAGTGTAACAATAGTATATTGTTTAACGAGCAAGGAATGATAGTTATTTCCCACGAGTATGAAGTTTGCAGCCGAGTGGGAAATTAGCATTCCATGCGAGTTAAACACTATACTTTTTCTACGGCTGTAATAGATAATAGCGAAATGATTTAACAAATAACATGAATTTCAAATTTAACGTCATTCAAAATTTCTATTTAGGTACAATTAAAATATCAATTACACTTAGTATAAATGAGAAGTTTTGAAAAATGATTTGTAGGACTTTTCATATCAAGAAAAATTATCGCCGAGGCCGCTTGCGGCCGAGGCAAGGTAATCTTGAGGTCGCCAAAAAGTTTCGTGGCCGTGGTATACACACTATTTTTCGTGCAATCGTTAAAATTATGAAATTAGATCTTTGCAAATAAATATATTATTGCGTTAAAATCAACAACAGTTTAATTTAATTAATAAAATCACAGCTGCTTTGAAAATGACCGTGTTTAATTATACAAAATAGTTTGACAGTTCTTGACAAAACTCAAATATGTCTGACATTTTAAGTGATATTTCAGTATCTTGTTGGTTTAACTTCTAGAGTAAATACAAGTAATAATACAAACTATACAATTAATGTTAATATTTATCTTGAATAATATAAGTATGTTTTTGTTAATTTCAAAATTAATACTGTGTTTAATAAAAAATAATAACATTGTTAGTTTTACATTGTAGAAATGTGAAATTTAAAAGTGACCTTTGCTTTTTCGGCCGTTACCATGGGCAACGGCTGCGAAATTGAATTTCACGGCCGCTGTGGAGAACGCGAAGTACTTACTTCGCGTACGATTGCACGAAAAATTATTTTTATCTCATTTTTTACAAGAAATTTGCTGCAATAAATGGAAATGCAATAAATTTTCATTTATTGCCACTATTGTTTGTACAGTTAGAAATGTTTGTATTTCCTGGCGAAATCAGTATTTACGACGTATTTCATTAAATTTTTGACCCAACTGTAACGATTAAGTTTTTATTATAAGAAAAATAACCTTTTCGGTCTCTTATGTGCAAATTTTGTTTTTTTTATACTTACATTGTATCCGAATAAGGGTGATTTCTTCGTTATTGTTTTATTTTTGCCCTGTGACGATACTATCTCTCTAGAAAACGTACATGTCAATTTATTCGATTCATTTCATAACTTTCTAAACTAACACCAATTTTCTTCGATCAGGAAACTAATTTTTTTTAAATTAAGGTATATGAATATATTATACCTTTTATTTGTGGGTTCTTTCTTTTCTATTTCTCATTTTCATAGCAATTGCTAGATTCAAATTGTCTCTTGGTCCTTTTTTGTCTCCATTGCGCATTTTGCTCATTAAACCGTTTCGATTTTCTGTCGCTTGGCTACAGCAAGCTCTCTTGTTAATTTTACACCAGTTTCTAATTTTTGATGTATAGATATAAATAATTATTTTCGGTGTTTACAAATTTTGACGTTAGTACGACTTTTGTAGGTTATTTGTTATTTGTCATTTGTCTTATTTATATTAAGGCTGGCGTTACATGCATCCGTTATCCGATGATGCGATGATCCGAAATGAACCCTATTGGTCAGAAAATTCAAATGTCATTTTACTTCCGATGGTTTTTAACTTTTATACGATATCGTACAGAGTTAAGCCGGAGTCTCATATGCGTCCCTTTTCCGAACGTCCGATGGTACGACGGAGCTCCTATTGGTTGAAAAATTTCCCGCCTTTTTTTATTCGAAAATTTTTAACTGATTTTAACTTTTTCCGTTTTCGGATCGTTTTTAACCTCACTTTTTGACTGTCTGACTGGTGAAAAGTAAACAAAACAAAACAATAAACTAATAAAAATAATCATTCGGTTTGCGTTTTAACATTCGTCGATAATGGAACTCCAAATTCAAATAAAGCATCGAATCAATAATATCTTGCTTTTGTCGCTTTTGTGGACAAATAAAAATAAAAGCAAAAACAGAAAAAAAAAACAAAAAGATTTTGGGTCAGGGATTTGGTTAAACATCGAAAAACTTTCCACAACTTGTTATAAGAAATGAGACTGACAGATCACGAGAAGTATTAAAACTACCTAAGAATGTCTAGGAATACATTCCAAAATTTGCTAAAAATCATTGGTCCTAGATTAAATAAGATATATTGTGAACGTGATTACAATCACAACTAAATAAATAAATTATTGTGTGTATTATAACCTCTAAGATAACTGTCAATTGGGTCCTTTTTCGGATACGGTTTTCGGATAAATGAGACTTGGATTTTATTTTTATCCGAAATTCAGTTTTTATCGGATATCGGATCGACGGAAAACGGACGCATGAGACTCCGGCTTTAAAATATTTTCTATTTCTTCCGATGTCGGATAAATCTTAACCGCACTTTTTACATTTTATATGTGTATAGTTACCTATTTTAGAAAAACTATGAATTTGCATCATATCAAAGGCAATGAAAACGTAATATCAACAATGTTTTGCTTTTAGCCCTTCTGCTTTTAAGAAAAAAAAAACCAAAAAAAACCTAGAAGATTTTGGGTCCGTGACATTTTCATGAATAGAAAAAACCAAGGAGCCTATCACAACTTATTGAATGAAATGATGCTTACTGATTCAGCAAAGCACTTCAATTACCTGATATGGCCCTTTTGTGTGGTTTATGCTTATGCTTATTTATTATATTTCTTTTTTAATTTTCTTTTTACTTACTGATGCCGATGAACCATTGAATAAAATTCAATATTTAATACATAAAAAGACCAACCACCTCAACCAAGGGTCTTGTATTTGTAGTTTGTAGGTTAGAGGTTAATTAGAATTCAGTAAATTATAGGGTAGAGTTCGGATACGACAATCGGATTAATGTAAATCAAGAAAAATACTCATATGAAATTTGAGTACTTTCGGACATCGTGTCGTCGGATAACGGATATATGTAACGACAGCCTAAGGCCACCCGCTGTGTTCGACTATACACTGACTTTCCATTGTTGCCGTATCTATTACCGTCATTTTGAGCGAATGCGGTGTTGTAATCCTTGTGGAAAGGTTCATGATCGGATATTTTTAGCAGTTGGTAGTTGTTGACTTTGGGATATAGATGTGATCACTTCCGTTGTTTCTTTATTGGCTGGTTTGGTCACGTGACCATGAGACCGTTATTGTATTGGACGTAAATATTCGCTTGACGAATTTTCTCGAATCTCCTTGAGGAAGATCGCAATTCGCGTCATTTTTCTGTGGCCATTGTTTGACTTCTTGTATGGGTGTGAGCAAGTAGAATTTAGCGGCTTACTTGGATTTCATCTTCCTTTTTGATGGACTATTCCTTAATTCTCTACTTTTGTGAGTGCGATTGGTGCATTTGTTGTGGCAACTTCAATAGTTGATTTTTGGACGGCAGTCATAAGTCACAGCTACTAACACGCCGGATTCAAAAATTGGATTTGCTGACCCTAGTAGTTACATGGCCATCTACTTTTGGTTTTGTGGTTTTTTTTTCACCCGAGGTTTCAATCAATTTATTTCCTTTTTCTAGAGAAGGTAAGCATTATTTTTTTTGTAATGTATAAAGATCTATATTATTTTTGATACAATCACTTGTGATATTATAGACTCTAGTCATTTAGTTGGGTGTAGATTTTTTCTTATTTTTTTAACTTTTACCAAATTTACAGTTTTATTTTGACTGGGGTCCTATTAAATCAAAATTCTAGACCCTTACTAAGGATTATTTTATCTTTTAAAAGAAATAGTCATTTTGGGCTATTTTGGGGATCTTCTAGAGGGATGATTATTTGTTCATATAGAGGGCCGATTAAACATTCATGTCGAGTGGCTAGTCATCAGTTCTTGTGGGAGGTTTAAGAAGACCCAATGGGGGAGTTCCCTCAATGTTGCCAACCTAAAAAAATAGTTTCTGGGGATTTAAATACTTAACTAATATTGTTTCTTCTACTTCTGATTATTCAAAGTAGCATATAAGTACATAGAACCATTGTTATTGTAAAGCGGAAATTAACGCAACTTTCCTTTAGCACCATTACGTTCCCAGTAGGGACTAACATTGTACGACAATTTCCTTGCAGTTTTTAGTACCAAAACCGTCCGACGTTCACTGTTATTGTAATAAAGGTGAAAGAAACAGAGAAATTAAAATAAAAATAAGGAATAAATAAATATTTGCGCATTAAACCAAATATATAATTTTCATATCTAACGAAATAATAACATTCTAAATTAACTAAATAATAACGTTCTAATTTAATAACGTTCTAATTTAACTAAAAATTCAAATTCAGGTCATAAATTCCACGACCGAAATTTGATTCGTAGGTTGTAAAAAAAAATAATTATTTTAAAACAAGTAGTGAAACGTTTAGCAACTAAGCAAAAATTTGACCAAGCATGCAAAGGTCACTGTGGAAAAGTAGTATGGAGCCACATTTTCCGGCAGAACTTAGCCAATAAAAAGAACACCCTGCCATGTGAGTGATACAAGGCGAGAACCAATCAGAAAAGTGGTAATTCAATACTTCATTAATTGCGTCGGTTCAGAAAAATTTTGTGACCAAAAATTTCGTGTGTGAAAATATTCAAATAATTCTGCCGGTGCTTCTCGGTCATACGAAAATTCGATAGAAAAAAATCCATAGACGGCAAGTAAATATCCCTATGGAAAACAACAGGCCAGGCCGCGTGGTGAGTTCATTTGTTTTACTAACCATTACCTAAATGTAGGTACAAGCACAGGTTAATTTTGGTTTTTTTATTCTCTCTTTGCGAGATAGGAGAAGTCTCTAATTATTTCGCCTAGAAGTAGAAGGAAAATAAGGGAATATGCCTCCCCCTTTCATGTTTTATATAAGTAAGATTAATCTGGGAAAAACAGGGCCGGTTAGAAGCCCGAGGTACTCAAGACTTTACTTTCTCTGTTTCATTACCGTAGTTAGATCAGTAGTCAATTTTCCTTTTCGAGGTACTTTATAAAAAAATTGTAAACGTCATTATTTGTGCATTTTGTAAGGACGCTAGAGAACGAGAGAGTCTGACGGTCTTGTTAGTTCGAATAGTCGAATATCTAAGTTCATTTGTTATCTATGTAGTCCAGTAATTTGTCAAAATTTCGGTGTCAATTAATTCTCTTCATTAGTCAGTTATTATTGGTAAAGTCTGTAGTATTTTATTGTTTCGTTAAATTTGTTTTCATATTTTATCTTTTTTTTTAAAAAATCACATTAAAGTCAGTAAAGTAGATTAATTTTTTTTCTCACCTAAAAGGGGGGAACATAAGAAAAGAAATAGAAAAATTTAATGAATGAAGAATAGGCACAGTTAGAACTCTAGAATAACTATATAAAGAGAAATCCTCCCTCATTCCCAAATCCTTTCTGTAAGGTAAAGACTCTTGAACACCGCGAGAGGACGAACTGCCCTTTCGTTCCCAGAGACTTCTGTAAGAGAACACGTGCATATTTTTAGATCCTTGGCTAACTCTCAAGGCCGTATTTTTTTCTCTCTCCTAGGAGAGTGGTGAAAGTAGCGCTGCCATTACATTTTGTTTTAGGTACAGTCAGAAACAATACTTAAAAATTAATTTTTCAACCAGTAAGTTATTATTAAAGTGTCACAACAAAATAAACTCTACACCTGTAGATTATTACATTATAATACATTTTTTTTAAACTCCACTGAAGGTTGTTTACACACCATTTATTGAAATATTTTATGTAAACAATTCGAATAACGATAATTGGAATATTAATATATACAGTAGTTCGTTTACCATTTTTACGAGACAAATAAATATTATTATTAAATTATTATGTGTCCTGTATTTATGAAAATATATTTAAATAGAAGGTGCTCACATCGAGTATTTTTTGCAACGAATTTATCGAAATTTAAAATTTTGGTGAATGCTCAATTCTATAACAACTGTATGTAATTAAAAATTATTTTATTAGGATAAAGAAGTTTTTTTTATTAAGCAAAATATGACGAAAATATAAAACTTATCTTAAATCAAATTGTATTTATTATCATTAGTAAACAACCTTTCCCCTAATCTAAAACAACTCCAAAAGGGGCGTCATATTGCAAATGTTCTATACAACTTTGTTATGTTCGGAAAGTAAAATCCATTAAACCGAGCACTGTGCCAACCCTGTTAAGAAAGTTGCAAAAACTAATCGCAGTAGTCCAGTAAATGCAAAGACGAAACTGTAGTTCATATAAGCCGTAACAATAAAAAAGTTTAGTAGTTCAAAAGTTCAGTAGTTCGATGTCGCAGTAATCATAGGATCCCCGGGTGGATTTTCAGTTTTAGATGCCATAAACGTCTGAGACAAACGTTGCGTTGGGAAAAGCATAAAGAAATGGGACGTGAAAGTATTTCCGGCGATATTTTTACTCTGAAACTGAGATACTTTTTGATAAAATTGAATTTAAACATTTTTGTTATAACCACTATAAATTTTAGTTAATTAGTATTATTTGTACTTGAAATTTATTTTATTTTTGTTAATGGAAACATTTTCCAGTATATTATAGCTTAGAAAGTTTCGCTTACATTTAAATTGTTTTAATTTAAAAATGGGTCGTTTAATTGGACAAGACTTTAGCAAATGTTCTCGTAAAGCAGAGAAAAAAGCCATAAATCTTAAGGTTGCGCAATACACTTTGGTCTCGTAATAATTAATTTTGAAAACACAAAGGATTACTTCATACACGACTGCGGATGCCAAGAATTTATACAATGTACTGTCAGCAAAAAAAGAAAGACGTAGTTTTTTAAGATTTATTGTAGGTTGTAAGGAGAACTTACTCGTTCCTGCACCTTTTAACCGCAGTTTTCTTATTTATAAGTGGCCAATTAGTGTAAAAAGATTTACTTGTGAGTAAAACATTATTTTATTTAACTTAGAATATCTCATATTGAATTTATAGATCGAACTGGGATGGTTTGGCTATTAAGTCAGGAAGTTTGGATGATTTAAGTTACATAGGGATAATATTAAAAATAATCTTATTTTGCCGTGTCGTAATAAGTAATTTTACTAATAATAATAACAATGAAGTATTATAACGATTTCATTTTACATTACTTATAAAAAAACATAACTTAAAGGACCACGTACCGCATCAATGGGAAATTGGCTTTTGGTGAATTTCCTCGATTTTTTATATATTGTAAAACTCACGATGCTGATCAAATGTCGTTACAAATACACTATAGAGTATAATAATTTCTTTATTCACCAGTGTAATACAGGATAAGTCCAAAGATAGTAAGTTTTGCAGTGATTTTCAAAAAAATGAGCGGTAGAATTTCATTCATTTACAGATATTTTGCGGGATACCGATATCAATCTCCAAAATCAGACTGACATATTATATACAAGTTGTTTTATTTCTCATGAAGCCGCACCCGTCTTGATTATTGATATGTATACCCAAATGCGTGAAATTCCGGATAATTCGGTGATACACTCGATTGTTCATAATGAAAGTTTACATTGCAGATATATAAAATATATAGGGTATATCAAAAAATACTGGATTTTGCTGATGATTTCCGAAATGTAGTTAAGATTGAGATTCATTTTATTGATGCCGTAAAAGTTCTATTTAACACTTTTCTGAAAGATTTTGAACAACTTATATATAATATGTCAGTCTAATTTAGGATATGCTCGTCAATCGGAATTGATATTGGTATCCTGCAAAAAACCTGCAAATGAATGGAATTACACCTTTTAATTGTTTATAAATCACTGAAAAACTTGATTCACCCCTTATACCATTGATGTTTGCAGGAATTATTATACTCTATAGTGTATTCCCATCTGCTATATGAATAATGAATGCATGTTTGATTTTGCTTGTATATTCGTAAAAGTATCTTCACAATGGTCATTTGAAATTTTAAAAAAGTCAACTTCAGTATCCTATAAACTGTTGAATTTAAAGCGTTATCGCAATGAAGACATTTAATCAGCACAATGTATTCTACAATATATAGAAAATTAGAGCAAATTCACAGAAAGTCAATTTCTCCTTGATGATGTGCATGTTCCTTAAAAAAAATGATATACCATTGGCATTTAAAATCTAAAGATGGTGTTCTTAAAATTGATTGAATACCCTCTGGAGCCGAGAGTGTAATATTCATTTAAAATCTGTCTAGAATAGTTCATATATTCCTTTTTATTGATATGGTGTCTTTTATGACCCAAATATATTTTATTCCTGTAATATCTTTTCTTTCCTCATTCTATCTACAATAATTAGTGAACCATATAATTTTTATGGTGACACCTATCTTTAATGACTTGAACTAGGACTGTAAAAGATTTCCGTGAAAGGTTGACATTTCTTCTTTCCTCTGGACTGGCGGCTGGCTGATTCTCATTTCGTGCTTGGGAAGGGAAAATTACGAACTTGTGAATTTAGTATTTATGCTGAGGTTATTATTACCTATTGCTATCGATAACGTCAAGTTCAAGGATTCATAATTCCGTATGCCGGACACGTGGACGACCGCCCTTTTACATTCTTTTGAAGAGCCTTTTTCTAAGCTGGATTTATAAACTCTTGAACGGCAACTGCAACCTCAACATCAACCCCAACTGCAAAGTTAAGTAGTAAAACTGTTAAATCTAGTACCAGTTTTACTACTTCATTACTTAACCATATTTGAGATAATGAATAACATTTTGGATTTGTAGAGTTAATTGTTGGTTATCTTTGTGCGAACGGCAACCTCCATGTCAACGAATTTTTATCTACCTTTATAAGGGCGAGTACCTCTTTTTAATAACATTAAACTATTTCCACTAAAATTCAGGATTCTTCGTCAAGCTTTGCTACTACGGTATTTTATTCAGGTACCATGGGTAATTCATCAAGTCATCATTATTTCACCTCAACTTGTCACCTATTATAGTTGTCAAAAAACAACCTGAACATGGATTACGCCTTGCATCGGCGACAGACTTATGCTCCTAGAAGAGGCAAAGCAACCCTACTATGAAGTCCAATCCACATTGTAGGTTCTGCTCGATGGTGAAGGTAGAATAGCAATAAGAAATTGGTCTACACTGTGGTGACTTATTTAGAGACAGGTCAAGCTGCGGTGGCCAAGTTGGTTAGGGCACTGGCCTTTATACTTGGTCATTATTCGGGTCGTGGGTTCGAGTCCCATGAATCTCAAGTGGAATTAAAGTCAGATAAGACTTTGGGCAAGTGCAAAAAGGTATTTGTGTCATGCGCAGCTTCATTCACGCCGGTAACCAGGCCGGATGAGATCGGATATCTCGTGGAACTGATAGGGGTTGGTGGCACAATTACACACTTGCTAGTCGGTAGATCACCTAAATGACAAAGGCATAGTCCGGGGTTTAGGGTGATTGAGGACCGTGGTTCGGAGTCCACGATAAGCTGTAGGTCCCGTCCAGATTAGCCTTGGTAGCAGAAAAAAGACGTTATGATTACAAGCAAGCAAGCAAGCAGGTCAAGCTGAAGCCAAGTTCAATTATAACCGAAACCGTCCATCCGCCGCACCACCAGCCTACAAGCCTTACCTGTACCGTCTGATACGTCACTGTTGCACATTCTTCCTCGCCGGATTTAGAAAATTGGTATTTAATAAACATTTATTTTGATTTAATCAATTTTATTTAGCAGCTAATACACAGGTACTTAACCAGTAGGGCAAGTAAATCCCGCCCTTCTGGGGGCCAGTCATTTTGGTCGATACCATAACGACCCCTAGAGTATTTCTTCTCCATTATGACGCTGTCCATGCAGTGGCCTTCACGCTACAAACGGAAGATGGCTCCCGATGCAATCCAAAACCTGAACTAAGGCACCAAAAGATCGCTTGACGACGCAAAGGGTGTTACATGTAGTAATTACATTTGTTTCTTTTTATGTAACCTTGCTATATTTCATTTTATTTCTTTAACATGAGTGAAGTTCAAGGGAATGATATCTAGTATTGACTAGGTTCATGAAATTCTCTTTTACGTAAAAGAATGAGTAAGATTGGTAGTCTTATTAATGTAAGATTCTATTTTTTTTCAATTAAGCTTTTTTAATATATCAAAACTAATTAATCGACATTCGGATATTTATTCCAAAATATGTAAATAATCATTTTGGTATTGTATTCATTATTTAATCATAATACTGCTAGTATCACTGACTAATTTTGGTGTTGTATTCATTATTTAATCATAATACTGCTAGTATCACTGACTACATATATCGAGAATATCAAAGTGGGTAAATTATTTTTCTTACTGTTAAGTTTTATTCCTCACTATTAAGTATTACCTACTAATTGAAATTCTTCGGGAGACACTGTATTGCAAAACATACCCGGGAGGGGGCTAAATTGATTTTTTCATCATTAAAAAAATAGCATCAAATTTAATAATTTTATTTTATCTGTAACTCAAAAATCAAAGTCTAATACCACAAAATTCCTTAATCCATAAATTTGGAATGGAAACTGGCAACTAGTTTCGGCACACACATGCCATCATCAGGCCTCTAATACAAATGATTTAATGAGTTGCGAGAAGGACTAATATAATAAAGACTTACCAAATAGTAATACATAAGGATGTTAAATTTAAATTTAATATATATGTAAATGGTTACATATGCGCATTTAAATTAAAGGCTGTGTAATTTAGCGATACTAAAAAATGGAAACATATTAATCATATGGAAAAACGTAAAGAAAACACATGTTGGTATAAATTCAACATGGCAGATTGCAAATTTTAGGCACACATCTTTTGTAAAAAATGGCTAAATTCTTGATATTTTGTACCTGGAGTCATTCCAAGTAAAAGTCTCCATACACTTATTTTTCAACTGATTTATTAAATTCATTAATGATGATTCCAGAGAAAATGTAATAGAATTTTTACATGATGGTCAACATGTTTATTTTCAGAGAATACAAGTGAATTTACCTACGATACTGAGTTGATTGGACAAACGATCATTTTATAATTTAGACCTATTTAACTTAAGATAATTAAACATTTTTATAACAAATAGAAAACAGGTACCGTTAGAAACCAAAAATTAATCACCTTAGAAATCCAAATTATTGGTGTGTATTAAATATTTTACTTAACACAATTAAACAAATTATTAACAGTAATTAAACAAGTTGTATGACAAGTTTTATTAGTTTTGTGTTACAAAAGCGTGGCTTAAAAATGGAATTTGAAGTGCTTCTCATAGAATGAGGGCTCGTGAATTTCCAGGACCGCTTTAGAGATCAGTTTTATATATTAATCATACAATATTCTCTAAATATTTTTGTTTCGGATGGAATATGGATGGTACCTTAAATGTTAAATGATCCAATTTGTCTTAACAAAATACAAAACACAAAATAAGAACGTATTCTATTTAAATATACGTATTTAAAATAAAAATTCTGTGTATCCATGACAAAACTAGTTAGAGAATATGATTAATTTATCAAACTTACACCTCTAAAGCGGTCGATAAATTTCCCGATCCCCCATTCTATGAGAAATACTTCAAATAAAATTTTTAAACCACGCATGACACAAAACACAAAACTGATAAAAAAACTTGTCACTAGTCACTATACACATAACCAAATTATGGCTCGTAGCTGTCTGTTCAATGCACGGTGATTTTATTATTTTGTTGTACCTAACACAGGCAAGTCATCATCCAAGCCTCAAACATAAATGACGCCAGAAGCCAACCATTTACTTACAAATGTACACGATGTCGCGACGATTACAGCCGATCTTGTGCGATGTGCAAAATAGCCGTTAGTATTAATTAAACCTATTGGTACTGCTAGCTTACGCAGGATATATTTCAGAAAGAGATACTGAGAAAACAAAATATTTTTGGAGTAAATCTACATATTTGATTTTGTTTAGCAAGATTTTTTTAATTAAACTAGTTTACTTGGCCTATTTTTCTCAGTGTGGTTATAAAGAACCCTATTCATAATTATTATAATTGATAATAATTCATAGAACGTTCTATTAGATCTGATGGAAGTCACCACTATAAGTAAATATGCTTTTCAATGAATAGTTCCACAACTATTCATAGTTATCTATGCATAATCTGCGTACATATCTATAGCATGATTTCGGTTCAGCTGCTGTCCTTTATTCGAAACGTCATGTATTCTATCAAGAATTTTTAAACGAGGAGATCTGATGTTATCCTCATATCTAGCATATCCAAGGAATCACAACGTACGAGCTACGTGAGCATATAATCCTAGAGTCCTTGAACATTGCTTCCATTTTGAATAATATCATCGATGGAATCAATCCAACATGGTTCATGGAAATATTTTATTATTCAATGCTATCCATAATTAATATTTGGTACAATTCAGAAATCGAGAATGTATCCTGATTTTTATTAAATCAGGATCATCAATCAATTCGTCAATATGTATCTCTGCTACTCCATCCCGTTGCACTTTATCTTGGATGTATGAAGAATATATATTTAAATTTAAATAAATAAAACAACGTTTTACGATTTCCACAAAAATAATAACACAAGTTATTAATTATTAATAGTGACCAATTTCGTTACATAGAAACTTCATCAGACTAATTAGTCCGATGAAGTTACTATACTAGTTTCGTTACATGGTAACTTCATCAGACTAATTAGTCTGATGAAGTTACCATGTAACGAAACTAGTCACTATCAAACTAAAAACTTTTGTTATTATTTTTGTGGACATCGTTGTTTTATTTATTTAAATTTAATAATGGATTTTCATCAAGTAAAAGCCGACACAGTTAAACAATATATATGTACTTGATAAACGCCTACTGTAAGACCTCTAAAGTAACCAAATAATATACAAGAAAAGTTTGGTACCAGATACTGAATGGAACCCAACGGAAATTTCTCAAGTGTATATTCTCTAATTCCACCCATGCTTGTACTACGTTGGGTAGTGGAGATCGACTCAAAATCTCTCCAAGAGTACAAATATGGTGTATGGGAATTTCCTGGCGGAATATTTTGAACATTAATTTTAAGTGGCCATTTCTGGCTTCAACAATCCACCTCGTTCTAGTATAAAAACTTAAGTCATTTGAATCCTCTGTATCAGTTGATGTTGTCCTCTTTGTAGGACGGCTGGCATTTTATGGGTGATACCTAAATTCTCAAGAAGATCTATAATAAACATGTTAACATCCTGCATTATTGCATGTATTCCGTGTTTTTAAAACTTATTTTTCTCAAATCTCAAAAACTTCCAGCCACACACCAATTCGTTATTAAGAAATTAATGCGAATTCGCGTCCTCTAGCGATGAATTGGGACAATGGAGACGTTTATTTTGAATGGCTCCAGCTACAACATATTAAAAATTTTGCCATTTTCACCAAAAGACTTTTTTCCATAAGCTATGTGCCTGGTCCTTTATGAAATCTAATTGATGCGATCAGGTAGTGGAAAAACCGGACATAAGCCGAGATCAGGAAGTTCAGTTTCAGGATGGGGTTGACGTGCTCTTCGCGGGCTAAAGTAGTTTTCTGCAACAAATCAAAAAAAATAATAAGCACATTAAGCACAATATGCAACAAGCTAACAATACGGCTTAACTGAGAAGAATGAAATATGTCATATATCTAATATGATAAATATTCATATAATAGTATAATAATAATAAGTAAAATAAAATAAAAGTGAGCCCTGAAGGGCAAGTAAATATTAATTTATTTAAATTGTTTGTTGTCCTTCCTTCAACAATATAAGACTAGTGGCGCCAATAATTAACAGGCGATCATTATAGCATATTTCCACCAGTTACTAGAAAGAATACAGAAAGGGTTCGAAACCCATCCTAATAGCTCTCAAGCTAGTGCTAGTCGGTGCACTATTCCAAATATACGTTAATTGTCCTAAGTACTTCTGAACTGGGGAGAATTTGACGTTATAGAATTTTATTTATAATAAATTTTAAACGAATTAGAGAACGAGTCAAGCATAGAAATATTAACAAAGTTCATCCATAAAATATAAATTAAGAAAATACAGTGGCACTAAAAATAACTTAATAAATTTCATATGGTGTCTATTTTATAAAATATTTGGCTATGAATTCGGACCACGCGTTCTATTATAGTTAATTATAAATAGACACAAGTTTTGGAGACAATATTAGTTAGTTTAATTAATAATTGTCTGTTTTAATTATAAATTAAATGGAGCACACATTGAAAAAAGGCAATGTTTAAAATAGTATTTCGATTATATCTAATGGGCAATAATTAAAATATAAGATATATCTTTAACACTATGCTTTTGAGAACCCAATTATTTTTATTTCTTCGTGGATGTTCTCAATTAATTTCATAGTTATTTTCTTTATAGTTTCATATTATTCTTTCCTCCATTTATTTCTCTTAGATCATTTTTAATAAAGTACTTAAAGATTAATTTAAAAAAAATTCTTTCTCGCAAAAGTCACTTTTAAATTTACCATTTCTAAAATACAAAAATAACAAGGTTATCATTTTTTATTAAACACAGTATTAATTTTTAAATTAACAAAAACATTTTTATATTATTTAGTATAAACATTAACATTAATTGTACAGTTTGTATTATTACTTATATCGACCCCAGAAGTTGAAGTTACAAGATACTGGAATATCAATATTAATGTCTAACATATTTGCGTTTGTCGAGAACTGTCAAAATAATTTGTATATATTCACGCATGGTCATTTCCATAGCAGCTGTGATTTTGTTAAATAAAGTGATCTGCGCAAAAGGGCTCTACGCGACGTCTTCTTTAACTTTATTCATTCATAATACTGTTGACATAACTTCTAGATCCGACAATCTTTAGCTTATGCTCACTAGATGGTGTGCTCAAATACAAATTCACGTTATCCGGTATTATCACGTTTAAATTTTATTTGATTAGAAATTTTTTTGTCTGTGTTACTACCTAATATAGTGTTGTTTTTGTGAGTAGTTACCTTTAAAATATCGCCTTTTCCCAAGAAAAATTCAAATACCAGCAGGAATTGAGTAAAACGTGGCATTAGTGTTTAACAGAATGTATCTTGGAGGCAGGGAAAGAAGAGTACCAAAGGGCTCTAGATACAGGAAATATAGTAAACGAAACAATGGGTCAGTGTTGTGTAATAGTGGATTGAGACTGGAGGCCGATATCATTTTAGAAGATTTTCTTCAAAGCGAATCAATGCACAACCTATAGTACACCATTTTTGTCGGCGATGGTGGTTCAAATGTTCAGACAAAACTATTAGAAAATGTTACATATTGCAGCAAAATTAAAAAAATTGAATGAGCGAACCACATAACTAAAAATTTAACATCTACATGAAATTGCAAAATATTCCCCATAAAATAAAAAACTACTTCCTTTAAATTAACTATATGGGGAAAAATTAATATCAATACATGCTAAGAAAGATGATCCATCTTCAGCAGATAAATAAATACCAAAATTAGTTTAACCCATTGAAACACTATTACGAATATTTCGCATATTGGGAAATTTTGGTTCACATTCTTCCAGTCTTATTAAAGATATGACGATCAATAGATGTAAAAAATGTAAGCATCAAGTCGCAACATTTATTAATGGCAAAATACCAGAATAGAATATTATATAAAATTATAAAGAAAGGTTTATTGAATGCTGGGAAGATTTATAAAGATGGAATGTATTTTAAAAAAATTAAATTTATATACCAATTGTATACCAAATTAAGGAAGAAATCAAGAGATAAGTTTTAAGATAAAAGTCAACTAATCATAGGAGTAGCAAAAGAACAGATGAGCTTGAAGAAATTTGATGAAATTTTAATAACTCAATTTATAATTATTTCAGGTAACAGGTAATAAAGCACAAAGTCAGGTGCCACAAAATTTAGGTATAAAGCAGGCAAATATGTTTCGGCCACTGACTATCATCAGGCCAATATTAAGTACTGAGAAGGGAGAAAAAATTTATTAATCACATAGTGATAGTACCCGTTAAGGGTAGATTAAGTAAAAATTAAAAATGAAAAGAATTATACTAAATTATATACGAAAGTTAATGAAAGTAAAATAAAATAAAACTTAGGGGGTAACCATTATTACCCATATATTTATTTAAAATTATAATGTTTATAATGTTTATTTTTTTTATCTAAAGAACTCACCCCAAAGGTGAGATTTTTTTATATGAGTAAATAATTACAAATAGCGCCCAACGTGGGGCTTGCTTAAATGTATACACCATATTCCATTACATATGTCGCTAGCCAACGTGGGGTTTTCAAAAATTTAGTGAAAATTGCTGATTACAACGTGGCGCAGGGTCCTACGTTGGAAGGATTAAAAAATCTGGTAAGATTCTTTTTATTTTCCACAATTGTTAATTATTATAATCTAACTGAAAAGTAAAAAAAATTGACATATTATTATTGGAATTTACTAATTTTGAGATTAATAAATTCATACAAACATAATTTGATAATATTCGGCAAATATAAAGAAACGACATAATAAATTTCATAAATAGTGACATTTCTGACATATCTAGAAAATAATAATAATAATAAAAAGTAATAATAATAAATAATAATAAAATGGACTTAAGAGGGGGAAAAAGATTGGACAAATGGAAAATTTGGAGATAGGACAAGGTGATATTGTAAAAATGCAGGAACAAAATGTAGAAGAATGTGATGGAATAAGTAGAGGTGAACCAAAAGAAGAGCAAATACCAGAAACAGGAAGAATAGGAAAATATAATGGATATATTACGACAAATAATGATGATTCAGAGGAATAAAATAGCAAGAAATTGAAGAACGAAATTGAGACAGTAATGTAAAAATAATAAAAAGGAAGACAAAGGCGAATGCTTAAGAGGAATGCAAAAGATGAGTGAGAAAATGGATAAAACTCCTAAAAAAAATTTGAAGAAATGGGGAAAGAAATGCAAGAAAAAACATATTAAGCAAGAAATTTAACAGAATAAAATAGAACTAATATAAAAAATTGAAGAGATGAGAGTATACACGGATAAAAAAATTGAAGAGAAAAAAGGAATTGCAATGATTGAGAGAATTAGAAGGAGAAAAGTTACAAGACGTTAAAAATAAAATTTTACAAGAAAAAGAAAAAGGATTTAAAGAATAAATAAAAGAAAAAGTGGAGAAAGTAAAATATGAAATACGGGATACTACAGAAATAATGGGAAAGATAGAAGGAAGAAATGAAAAAGTTTAAAGTGATATAGAGATAATAAACAGAAAAGTAATTTTTTATATACATCAAAAGTATTTTTTTTTATAGTAAAGTTTTAAAAAGATAATTAAGAGAAGGAATTTGTATGAGACATTATAAATGAATTTAAAATTATACTACCAATTAAAAAAAATTATGAACTTTTATTAATAAAAGGAAAAATTTATTAAAAAAACTACAGGACGAATCAATTTACTCGAATAAAATACACGAAATAAGAGGAAATATACTAAAGGAAGAGGAAATACTAGAAGGAGTTAAATCAAATCAAAATTTTAAAGAAGTAAGAAGTTTTTAGAAACAAAGAATTCTAGTTGGAAGTCTATATTATCCGTTATTATGAACAGGACATAGCTATAAATTTAATTAATAATTACTGTGTATCTGTAATTTCTTTTATTATTTTTCTATAGTAACCCACCCCAAATTGACATCACAAATCATAAAAATATATAATATAGTTGGAGTATGGAATATTAATTGGTATTGCTCAAATTTGGACTTCAAAATGTTGATTAATGTTTAGGTTTTGTCGGTAGAGATTAAAATTTTTCATTAAAGTCCAAGTAATAAATTAATAACATCGAACCGGCAACGTCGAAATTAGTGGAATCTGTGTTTACGTAGCCGAAGTGTTTTAAAAAGTTCCTGTGTTTCAACTAGAAGGCACTCTATAGACCAATAAATCTACCCCGAATTTGAAATATTATTATAGTTTTATTCGATTTTTTTTTAACAAACCTAACTGAGTCGTATATTTTCTAATTAAATATTCTTTCAAATAGACTTCAACAAGATTTATATAAATACAAAGAAATAAAAGATTTAGAAATGATTTAAAAATATTTTTTCTTTTGGTCCAAAACCGTATTAAATCAAATTTATAAAAAATTGTGGATGCAATATTTCAGCAATATAAATTATTTAATAAAAAATAGATTTGCACTTGGGAAAAAAAGTGTTTTTCTTTAACCTTTTTGCAATCCACATGATTTTTTTGGTAATTTTTCAGGGATTTCAAATTAAACCTTAAAGCAATAATATATTTATTTGCAATAATGTAATTTCATAATTTTAAGGATTGCGTGAAAAATAATATGTATACCATGGCGTGACTTTTTTTGACGACCTCAAGCGGCCTAGGCGATAACTTTTCTTTCAAAAAGGTATTTCGCGGCCTAAGTATACCTACAAATATACCTAAGTATACCTACCTTTGTGACTATTAAAATTTTTTTTTCATATTTTTAAAGGGTATCCTTTTCATATATTTCAATAATACCCTGTATAACTTTGATAAATAATCCTCTAGTAAGCTCAAAATAAATATCATTTAATTAGTTTTATCTAATTAAGTTACTTATTTTTTATGAATAATAAATAACTAAATAAGCAAGGCTAATATAATTAAACGAAAATAAACTCTAACTTGTCTAGTTAAAATGACTAATAATACAAGAAACTATAATTATATTGAGAATCCACGCTTGTAAAATAATTTGCGAGCGTTGCATAGCCCACAGAAATTAAAAAAACGCGGACTTGGCTAACTGAAAATACAATAAAATCCTATCAACATGTGACCTAGAAATGTTGTTTATTCAAGACATTGTGGTTAATATGTGCCAAAAATGCATTCGGTTGGCATAACGTAAAAGTGTAAACAGAAGTTTTAAATTTAACGTACATTCTGAAAGAACATAAAATTTACGTTGTGTTTATGGTTTTGCGGAAAAGGTAATCCAGACTTTTTAATTTTGAAGAATATCAAGAAGGAGTGTCAGGAAACTACAAACTGTGAACAACTCCAACAAAGTTTCTATAAAAGAATTCTGACAGTAGGTTTTAGTATTTTTCCTCATTCCATTGAAAAAAAAATTAGTCCGGCTTTTAAATGCATTGTACCCTGATTTAATAAACATAAAAGCGAAAATTTCTTTTTCTTTGGAACTTATTTTGTTATTTTTTTATTCACAAATTGAATTTAATGCTTTACGTCTGAAAATATCGGACGGAATCCAATTAAAATATGAAAAAAATTCCTTTTACAGATTTGTTTCAGGACCCTTCGGGCTCTTATTAAGCCTTTCATTAAAATCGTCATGTCTTTTTAATACCTTCAAAGTAAAAAATCTGCTCAATTGTCTTTGGAGAGTGTTCTGAATGATTTTGTTTTTCGCTATTTTTCTGATTCTTAAATAGGTACTAAATAATGATATTTACTGGATGTTCTAAATTTGAAAGAAATAAAAGATCAATTCAAATTTGAAACACTCAAATAAGACAAGTAAAATAAGAATTAATTTAAATAAAATTTCTAATAACGTTGTATTTTCGCATAGTCATTTAATTTAACGTTATAAATCATACACGAAAAATAACCATGGATATCGTAGTTCCTAAAAATCTACTCTGCTTTTTTAGCTCTGGATTTTTATTTAATTTTCAATAAATCATATTTCATTAAAAAAACTTGCAGTTTCTTTTATCTTTAAGACTTCCAAGATGCACTTGATCTTGACTATCATGTGTTTCCTGAAATTAAATTGTGTAATCACAGATTACAAATTTTATTTTTTTTAAATGATAGAGCGCTAGATGTATATATTAAAAATTGAAATCATAACTCTTAAACGAATAAATATTAAGAAATAAAAATTTGCATATACATACTAGAGGTTATAATTTAAATGTACGCAAATCAAAAAGGCAGTAGATAGTTGGAAAATACGAACATTTAATAACAAAAATTAAAACTAGAAAGAAATGATAACCCTAAGTTTTAATTATCTTTCCCTCTACTGACCCCAATTTTTGACAGAGGCGTAGATTTTAGAAAATAGATCAGATCTTTTCCAGGTTTATTATTTTCAAAGAAAACCAATTTTTAAAAGTGTTCTATGATCAAAATTTTAATAATAATGAAGGAAATTAAAAAATGTATTTGATCAGTAAAAAGTTTGTAAATTTATATTAGTTCTCTACCCCTAGGCTTCCAAATCTAATTCTACTTCTCTTTTCCATCTTTTCTTTGGTCAACTTTTCCTCTTTTTTGTAGCTATTTCTAAGTGCACTAGCCATCTTCGTCTATCTGATCTCGCAAATCCTTATACTTAGTTCATTATACCCTAAGCTCTTTGTTTGTTCTTTACTCCTATATTTCGTTGTTTCTCTTTCCTCCAAAATTTTTTCTCAATACCTATCTTTTCCAAATTTCTAAGGTTTTCATATTTTCTTTCCTCAAAATCCATGTTTCACAGGCAAAATTAACTATGAGACTTATTGCAGTTTTGTACAGTCTAATTTTTAGTTTCCTTATTATTAACATACATTTTTGGAGATGGTTCAGGCTATATAAACATTTATTTCTCTTCCCCTGTCTTTTTTAATTCGTATAATGCTTACTTGTGAATGTTACTCCCAAATAGACAAATTGCTCGACCTCTTCAAACTTACCACTATTTGTTTTTTTTAAGACTCGCTTCATTCGTAAAATCGGTATCCATCCATCTCATATATTTAGTTTTTTCCTCATTTACTTGTAGACGTTTTTCTTTTGCTTTCTTTTCAAGTGCTTTAATAACTTGTATTAGTTCGCTTATGCTTCTACATACAATAGCAATGTCATCAGCGAACGATAAACACTGATGCTTTCTATTTTATAGTAAAACATTCTTATTTTAGTTTGCTTCTGGATTTATATTTTCTAATGCATAGTTAAATAAAACTGTTGACAAGGGGGCTCCCTGTCGCAATTTTACTTTCACCTTGAACTATTCAGTATTTTTTCTCTTCATTTTTATTCTATTTTCTGTTTTATAAAGCGTCAACTTTACTAGCCTCCTACATACGTTTCTTTTTGATACTGAATCTCTCTTAGCGTAAAAATTTGATCCACTACTCCTCTTCCTACTCTAAATCAACACTGGTATTCTCCAATTATTCTTTATATTTTTGCTGATTGTCCACTCTTTATGAGTACATTCAGTACTATTCCTCTAATTTTCACAGGTTTTTTTATCCCCTTCTTTGTATAATTGACTTATTAGTGACGTCATCTATGGAATTACTTTTATTCAATTTTAAGCTCCCTAGAATTTTTTTTATATCGTCTGTGCTTGGTCGCTATCCTTGTGGATATTTTCATTCAGCAGTTCCTCGAAATATTTCTTTCATCTTACTAGCATCTCTTCTTCGTATGCAATGAGTCGTCCTTCTTTATCCTTTATATATACTGACTTAGCTTCATAGAAGCTTTTTTGGCTTTTCACACCTTGATACAAGTTTCCATATTTTTTATAGAAATCTCCTATATAGCACAGTTGTTTTTTTAAGCAATTTTTTGCATGCTCTCTGCTATCCTGAATACTTTTTCTTATTTACCTCTGACATCTGTCTAATTGCTTCCATATGCAACTAATTCCTTTCATTTATTTCTCTTTAACAATCCTCATTGAACCACTTGTTTTTATTTTTCTCCTGCCTTGTTTACGTTCTGTCACACATTTTTCCATACTTTCCACCATTTATCCATATTTTTATCTATTTTTGCTCTTATTTTTTACTTCGTCTAACTCTTCATTCAGTGTCCTATTATATTTATCTCTCTCTTCCTGACTTTCTAATCATTTCATACCTCTATCGATTTGCTTCTCTCTCTTCTTATTTGTTTGCACAGATATTTACGGACGAAATTTTACTACTACACTGCCTGTATCTGGTCTCTTATATGATCTGATGTTTTTTATACTTCTTACCCCTTTACTTTGTATTAAGACGTGGTCTTTTTATTTTGAAGTTTTTTCATCTGGATATTTCCAAGTTTCCTTATATATTTCCGTCCTTTCGAAGTCTGTACTTTTGATAACTATATTATTTTGTTTTACCAAATCTATTGGAAATTTCTCATTCTCTGATACCTGATTATGCTTTTCTGTATTTTCCTACGGTCTTTCCATGTATTGTCTATTTACAAAAAAGCCTTTTCCCATTCGCTATTAAAGAATACGTAATTTCCAACTTCGGTAATTTCGTTCCCTAACTGTTCTGTTTTCTGAATAGCAACTTTTATTTTTGTAATTTTTGGCTAGTGCTATTTCTTTAAAGGTTCCTCTGACATTCCATGTCTCTACCAATATTTCTGCTTCTATTTGATTTTTTCTCGTGCTCACCTCACTTATCCCTTGGTTCGTTATTGTCTTTGATTTCAGGTTTGTCCATGCTCTTATCCTTTTTCATAGCAGTCGTTTCTTCCTTTTACTCATCCAAACTTTCATTTTATATTATTATCCATGTTTTGCCACCATGATTAACGTTTGATCCTCAACAAAAACATTTTCCTCTTTCCATCTCCATACATTTCCATTTAATGTCAGTTTTGTACATCATAGTTTGCCAGTTTTTCCCTTGCTTTTAATTTATTTCGCTTTATCACGAATTTCTTTCTTTTAGGGTCAAGTCATTATTGATGTTTATTTTATCCCGTCTAATTATTTCAGTTTGCTCTTATTTTGCATGACCTTCCTTTTCTCGTTTTCGTTTTCTATTTTTAGCCAACTTCTCTTTTGACCCAATTTCATTGCTATTTCGATTTTTTACATCTTTTTCCAATGTTGCTTTATACAATTTTCCATAATATCTTTCATTGCTGCTCCCGCAATATTTTCCAGATTTAATCCGCTTACCACCATATTATTTCGGTTTGTATCTGCTGCTTGTCGTTCCATTTTATCTTCTACTTTCGCCAATATTTGTTCTATTTTTTTTAATTCTTTTTTTAATTGATTGATTTCATGGCGCGTCCCTATCATTTAATCTTTAAATTCCTTGTTTTCTTTCCGGATATTCTTCGATTCCACTAGCGCTATTTATACCATCTCTTTTACGCTCATATCCTCCTTATTCTCTGAGTAGAATATCGTTGGTGATCTAAACGTTTGACGATTTTCTGATACATAATTATCACTATCCATGGCAAATTTGTTGGCCAGTTTGTTGGTCTATCAGGATTTCGAAAAGATTTTGTCCACTTCAACAGTTCGGATTCTGCCTGTTATTAATCCTTAAACTTCTTAATATCTAAGTTCGTCATATATTAATTCTTGCATAATAAAATCCTTACGCATCCACCATTCTGCGTAATTCGGCAATACCGCAGAGGCAACAGACGTGACCCCTGACTGGAATCCTGCTTTATTTTGGTTGTGGCTACTGATAACTTTTTTTCTTGTTTCATATTATTCTTACTAGTGTTTGTGATCTTCGTAATTATGAATTATTGCACGCTACTTTACGTAATTTATTTTTCACTACAGCTCCCAATAATTGGATAATTAGAAGGTAAAATTTTATTTTCCTAGGACCACATACCAAAGTAACATTTACCGTACTGTAAACTACAACGGAAAGTGGCTTTTATTCACACGCGGGTGGAAAATACTTTTTTGGACACGGGTGAGAAGTTACTTTCCGCACGTGTGCGGAAAATACTGTTAAAACTGTCGTATTTAGAAATATTTATCTAAATAGAGTTAGTTTGTTTAACCATCCTTTGCCGTTACTTCATACATTGTCCAACTTCATCTCTCAATCATGAAATGGATAAGACGGAATTATGACATTAACGTATTTCTTAACTAATGTCGACGTAAAAGTTATTTATTACTTTTAACGGTTCAATTAATTTTTCATTGTTAAAATGCCTTCCCGGTATAATGAGAAAGAGCAAATTTTAATTTTGAAGTTGACTAATTACTTTTCAACAGAAAGAGATGCTGGAATACCGCTTTTACCGTTAAATGCAGTCTACAGCATTTGGGTTCTCCCCAAAAATCTAATCGTGTAATACATTTTATTTGCCATTTAATCACGATTCGATCATCCGTAATTTTTTTTATTTAGTCAAAAATCATGCTTAGGGACGTTAAACATCCCCAAGCCAGAAATTTGAAACAAATCAGTTAAAAAAACGAAGGTTTCAAGTTAAAAAAATTACTTAATTATGTAACAAGGTACGCAACGGATAAAGCGAAATGCAATTTTTGCATTACCAATTTAATCAAATAATATATGACAAAAGTAAACCGGCAGAATACGTCACCGATTATGACGTAAAGGCTGAGGATGGTTAAACAAATTTTACCTATCTGTAAAATACATAATTCTTATTTAGATTTACCACATCGATATTTTTTGTATTATTTTTTGAAATAAAAATTATCTTTTTTATCAGTAAATTTTATAAATTGCAGTAATAATCAGTTTACTTTTAATTTTTATAGCAATTCATAATAATTCAATTTTTCTAAGTTTTAGTTCTTAGCTGTTGATATTTTTTTTTAATAAGCGTAAATTATCAATATTTATGTTTATTTTAATACGATTCTTTATATCAACTAAAAACAAACAAACATAGAACCTGCCAAAAAACCTCAAAATGTACATTATTTGGTAAAATAATTATCTCTTGGTCGTAAGAAGAATAGTGTACATCACTTATGCGAAAATGATTTTTCACACTCGTGGGATTGTCGCACTCAGCTTACGCCTCGTGCAACTATATTTGTAAAATGTAAAAATGTCTCTTTCCGCACATGTAATGTAATATACTATTTCGTATTGCTCCGTACAATTCCCGTTGCCCTTACCAAATTTTAATTTTTTTATTAAAATGGCGAGAGTGCATATCCATATATTTTGCAAATTAAAATATATATAACTTATAAACGAATAAGTAATAAGGCCTGAAACTTTGCATAAGCGACAGAACATAAATAAACTCAAATGAGAAACTGCAGAAGATAATTAAAGAAATATTTAGTTTTATAATTATCGTAGTAGTCACAGATTAAAAACTTAATTTTTTTTAAAAAAGTGGTGAGTGCGCCATTTCCACATATTAGTATTGTAATTGTATTGGACTCAATTATATAAAAAATTATTTTAAATTTATTGAAATCAAATGTATAAATAATAAGTCCTTTCATCAGAAGTTAATTTTTTCAGGTAAGACTTTCTAAAATTTTTTAAATAATTTTTCCAATATTTTTTTGTATACTAAATTTTTGATTCCACCAGATAATTAATTACTTTAATTATTGAATAGATTATGTTTCTTAAATTTCTTTGATAAATTCATCTTACTAATATTACATAATTCAAACTCGCTATTTTCCAATTATAATTTGTTATTATAAAGTTTATCTTCTTTGTGGATTCTTTTCCTTTCATGTTTCAGTTCGATCTTTTTCTTGCAGTAGCAGTTAGTCTAATTAAAAAATTTTGTTAGTTTTGTTGTTTTTTTTTTTAGTTATTTGAAATATATTCAACTGGCGCAGTTAGCAGGATTGCAAAACCGGTTGTTGCCGTCTTGCACAATAATTCTTCGATCATACAAAATTATATATTATCAAACGCTCTGAACCAAATATAAAATATTTTTGTAAGATTTATTTTAAATTTGCTATTTTTTATTTAAATAGAATATAAAAAATGTTACTGCAATTTATCACACCAACTAAATTATAATAAACTTGTACGATAAACCTAAAAATAAACAAACTGGATCGTGCTAAATTCGTACGGTCAATTAGCTAAACGTTTCAGTATATATTTCTTTGACTTTGATCTCTAACTGACAGAATTTACCAAATTTTAAAACCAATTGTTTATATTTTATCTACGTAATACTCGTTAATTGTTTCGGTAGACAAAACTAAAAATATAATAGTTTTATAAGTAAAGTTTGCCAAAAATTTGACATATTTATGGGTTATTAAATTAATTTTATTATGTTATAAATAAAAAAAGGCGACAAGCCATTAACCTCTTACCATTTGTTGCTATATACTTAAGGGAACTGGACAACTAACCTGCAAAAAAAAAATTAATATAAATAATTTTATCATTTTAACAGTTACAGTCTCGAATTATTTAATAATTTAATAAAGAACTCTACGTGTACGATACAATTATTCAAATTTTGTCTTTCATGCCAATTTCGAGATAAATATTGTATATAATATTTTCCTAGCGCGTAGCAAAAATATTTCGGAGGTTGAATTATTCATTTCAATTTCGATATGAAGAGCTCTATACCAAAATAACTCATCAATATCCATAAGGAAAAAAAAACTTTCCAATACATACGGAAACAAAGTGAGATAACCCATTTTCTGGCGTCTGAACATAACAAACGCCAACTGTAAATCTCGCGAACGGGAGCGCACAAAGAATTTATTTCACAGATACACAAACCTAACCTCATAATTTAGCAATATGTTTTGTCTAAACCCATAAAAGTTTTTGCCGGATGATAGATTTTTCTTTACATTCCTAATCCGTTGGCTTTGGGCGGATCGTGTACCGCCAATAAAACGACGACGTTCCACGTAAAACGCGAACTAAAATAAATTTCGGTTGTCTAGATACAATGGGTGGACCTGGAATAACAGAATTTTTATTTCCATTCGTTTTGTTCGACCATAAAGAAAAAATAAGTGGAAGATTGATTTCACCAAATGTTACGTCCAACAGAAAGCTTTTATCAAGATATAAAATAAAATTTACAGCATTATGGTATTTGCACTTAGTAATCGTTTTTTACTTTTCTGGATAATAATTATTTTTATTTCATAAAAGAATCACAATTGTGTATGAATTGTAGGAATATATTTAAAAAATCTGATGCGGCCAGCACATGATATCTCGCCATTTTTTAATCAAAAATTTACACAAAAAAGTGTGAAAAAAATAATATTTTTTTGTAAATCTGTGTGCGAAAATATCAAAATCGTATTCTAGGGACCTTAAAACGTATTAATCCATTGAAAACTCACTACCCATTTTTTAGCATGATTACTTTACCTATCTTATCTGAAGGGCGAGAGGTAATAGAAAATAGAAAAAAAATAGAAGCAAATAAAAGAATTAAATTTAATACAAATGAAAATATTGAAAAGTGAACCAAAGAAAACTATTAGAATACGAGCTAGAAAAGATAAAGGTTAAGATAAATAGATAGAGTAAGAAATGATATAGAAAGGGACACAAATTCCATAGCAGAATATAAGACTGGTGTGAAGACACAGAACTACCACGAAGGTGAGATAAGAGAGAAGAAGATAAGAAAACAAAATTATTAAAAAAAAATTTCGATCTATTAAATAGATATTTTGATCGAATATCTACAGGGTGTATTATTTCAAACGTGGAGCAAATTAAACAATCAGAAGATTTTTTTTGTATATTTTATTGATAATTGAGTAGTATAATGGAGAGTTACTATGTTTGGGGGTACCTGAAAAAAAATTAAAACTTTTCATCTTATTTAATATGAAATTGGGATAAAAGAATAATAAAAATAAGTCAATATAAATTAGTATAATTAAAGGAATACAATTTAAATAATGAACAAACATTTCATATAAAAGTAATAAAAAATATGCAACTACAAGGAAAAATAATATTTTTTTTAAGCACCCTTTTATTTATGCGTATAAAGTCTACTAAAGAGTATCAAATAATTTTTTCTTTGCTGTTCTAAAGCTGATCAAAAATCTTTACGAATAAAAATGAAAGCTCACCATAATCCAGTTCTCTACCACATACACACTTGTAATTTGAAAGAGTGATTTGGGATTTTATTTCTCAAAAACCCATAATAAATTAAAGACATTTTCTACCCCCGTTTTTATTTTTAGTCACAAAAATTTTGAATCACATTTAACACAGAAAAAAATATTTTCTACTTTTTAGTTCACTTTCTACGCATAAATAAAAGCGTGCTCTTTTAACAAGTTTTTTTTATATAGTATTATTTTATAATTTTTAGTCTTGTCAAATATTTAAATCGATTTTTCGACCATGCTCGTCCGCCATCTTGGAGCGAAAATTTTGCATTTATTAATTGTGACAAAAAAAATTATAAACTTTGACCCCAAAAACCCCACATTCCAATTTTGAACAGAATCGGACCATAATACATTGTCCGCCATCTTGTGCCGCCATTTATTTAATTTTCCAACAAAAATTTCATAATACAATGAACTCGTTCCAAATTTCAGGATAATCGGACGTCTGGAAGTGGTCGAAAAATCGATTATAAAATTTGACGAACCGGACAACCGTAGGAAGAAGAAGTAGAATAAGAAAATGTAACAGAAATACAAGAACAGAATATAGCTTTCAAAAACAAAACTAAAAGAAGGCAATGAAAAACATATGGGTGAGCAAGAAGAACAAAAAGACTCATCACAAACAATAATGGAGAAATTGTAAAAAAATGAATGACAATATGTATGTAGATATAGGGGCAATTACATCGCGACCTATAAGATCTATTGCGTCCCATTCTAGTGTTTAGGAGAGGTTATCTCAGTGATTAGAACATCCCGTCTAGTTCTATTCTCCTCATGACATTTAGGATGTCTGACGGTTTCAGATTCGGTAGATCTCTATCTTCTATCTGATATTGGGCCCTTAGGTTTTGCAAAGAAGTGCATTTTGATAGTGTGTTGATTGGAGTTTTCAACCTCAAGTCACAAAATCTGAATTCTTCCTGTACTGCTAGTCCAAGCTTCATAAGATGTCGGCAACGCTCTGTTGGGAAGAACTTTCACTTGTCTCATTCCTTGTAGATTACTTCAGTGGTCGAATCTTTTAATATCCCTTTCTCATTTCAATTCTTCCAGTAATATGTTGTTACTGACTCCATAAAAGGGTACAGGCTGCAGAATAGTAGATTCTAACCGAGTAACAGACTATATTTTCTCCACGATCAAAAAGTATGAATCAAAATTAAATTAAATCTGAACACAAATTATTTGGTGACATATTTGTATTACATTGTATTAATATTTATAGTGTTATGATACACTTACCGAAATTAAAAACTGGTGCATTGGCGTTTTTCATAATTTTCAATTTCAGATATTATTAAATTCCATATCTACTTCACTCGATTTTTCACTCATTATTTTGTTTAAATTAAAGCTTGTTTGAAAATAATTATTACCGTCGCCATTTTTTATATATGACAGTGGCACTTTTGAAATCCATGGCAATCCCATATCGTTTAGTTCGATTACAGAATATCCATTCTTTACCTTGATAAAGAATGAAAATGCATGCAAAATACATAAGAAGCAACGGTTTTTGTAATAAATATTCAGACTCTATAGAGTGTGAATTTTTACATTCTATTATTAAAAAATATTTCGGAATTCATACATTCACTAATGGTTGTGGAGAAATGATATTTCAGCCCCTTTTTGGAGAGTTTATCTGCTATTTGATTTCCCTCCACCCCGGAACATCACAAAGGAGGGTAACCTGGCTTAGCTCATTTAGTTTTTCTAAGCATTCCTTGACCATCTTCAAGCTGATTACCTGAGAGCTGCTTTGACTATCTGATATAATGACAATTTATTGCCCGCGGAATTTCTCGTTGAATTTGGACACATTTTTCAATAGCGTATATTTCAGCTCGATATCAGGCCCATATTCTCTAATGCCCTCTGCTGTCATGGACCCATCACTGTACCATTTAATGACATTTTTTTGAGTCATACTTCTTTGGTATCTCTTCCCATATGTGTCCTTCAATCCGGAAATTATGTTTATATCTGGTGATTCCCTCTCGGACCATCATGCGTGTTGTCCTTTTTGGCACATTCTCCACTTGTATGTGACAATAATATGGATGTGGATAAAAATAAGAAAATGCCTAAACATAAAAAAATGACAAAAGCAATAAAACAAAACCTTAAACAGAATAAAAATAAAATAGAAGAAATGAATATGACAATAAAATTAGAAAAAAGAGTACAAGATGAAAAATTTGAAATACTACGTAGAAATTAAAAATGTTTTAACGAAGATGCAAAAGAGGAAATCCAAAAGGTAAAAACAGAAGATACAGGAGACAGAGTGAAAACAATAGAACGTAAATGAATATAGGAATTAATGCAAAATTGGAACAAAATATTAGAGAATCAGAAAAGGAATAAGGGAAAAAAACAGAGAATGGACAAACAAATGGAAAATGTAAATAAAGAAATAGAAAATAACAAAAATGTTACTAGAGATGTCAATGTTTAAAGTAATGAGCTTAGAAGTGGAGATTGTAGATATGCAGGTAAAATATAAAAAAATATTTGTAGGGAACATCAGAAAGAAAACGTGGAAGAAGATACAAAATATAGGAATATTATGGGCAATAAAAATCAAGACCAACAATACAAAAAAGCCTAACAAGAAAAACAAATAATTTGGCCAAATGGAAGCTGAAAATTGAGAAATTGTTCAAAACAAGAAAAGTGAAATTTATGAAGTAAAGAAATGGTATATGATTTTTAATTACTAAAATAAAATTTGAAAAATACGAGAAGAAAAAATGATTTGAAATTTAATTTTTAATGAAACAAAAGAAAAACATAGATAAACGTAGTTATGGGCGGTAAAAAATTAAATAAAAATGAAAACGATTATAGAAAATAAATTAAAAATTAGAAAGAAAATAGAAGAATGACTTAAAAATGCACAATAGAAAGAGAAAATAGGGTCATAGAAAAATGTGATAAATCTATATATTAACACGCAAAAAGAAAATTTCGGAAACCTTTTTAAGCGCAGTGCATAAACGGAGGAGTATGAGATTTTGCACACTTAAATTTTATAAAGCAGAGCAGTGCAGAATGCTAAAATTGATATATAATATGTGTTACATATAGATTCAAAAAAATTAAATTAAATATGAGACTATTTTATAGTATAGGTACGATAGACGAGTGGGCTAATAGGCTGATATAAATAGGAAAAAAAGGGAATCAATAGAGAATGGGAGAAAATAAAGAAATGAGGAAAACAAATAGAGATAATAGGAAAAAAATAAGAAAAAAAATAACAAATAGAGGAAAATAGGAAAAATTTATAAAAGTAGGCATAAGTAGAAAAAAATAGAAAATAAGAAGGTAAAACAGAGAAAAATAGAAAAAAAAAATGGGAAAAAATGAAAAAATTAGGGAGATGTAAAAAATAGGGAGAAATAAAAATAGGCACAATGGGAATAAAAGGCAAAAACAAGATAAAACAGGAAAAACAGAGGAAAATATGGAAGAATAGGAAAAAATGGAGAAAAATATGGAAAATGGTAAAAAATGAAAACATCGGAAATGGAGTAAAAACAGAAAATGTAAGACAAATATAGGGACAAAAGGAAAAAGATAGAAATGAATGAAAAAAAATCTAAAATAGAAAAAAATAGGCAAGGGAAAAAAGGAAATAATATGGAAAAATAGAGAAAACAGGAAAGTTAGGAAAACCAGAAAAAAATAGAATAGACAAAAATAGGAAAAAATAGAATGAAACAGTGAAAAATGGAAAAAATTTAACAACTTAAATAAAAAGCAAAAAATAGGAAAACCAGAAAGAAAATAGGAAAAACCAGAAAAAACAAAGCAAAATAGAGAAAAATATTAAATTTAAATGAATTAAGGTCGAATTTGTAAATCTAATTAGAAAATAAAATTAAGAATTAGTTACTACAGAATGAATAATAAAATATGTGAAAAAAATATTTAAATAAATAATAATATTTCCAACGAAATATTAGCCACATTCAGTCACATGCAATTTTTGATGTGATGAAGCTATAGAGTTAGTTAATAATTATGTCACCAGCATTAAGAAGAAAATAAAACACTACTTGAAAATTTAAAGTACGCCTATGATTTTATTTTCAAATCAAATTTACTAAATTATAATCATATAAAATATATTGTTTTTTTTTCTAATTTGTTTTGTTTAACGCGGCGTAAAATTCTGTTTCCTTTCCATTTTCGTGGGCGGAAACAGGGAATATTTTCGTTTTATTTTCGCTTTCGTGAGTTGGTAGCACCTGTCGCTTCTTATCAAATAGTAAATAAATAAACTTGTGTCAATTTTCTTTAAAAAGTTTTTACATTTTATAATTTTTAGATTACGTAGGTTCTAAATATGTTTTGTTACTCATTTGTATTTGAAAATTGCATGCAAACACGTAGCGAATCGTCAAATTGAAATAAATTTAAAATATGTATGGAGCCTTTAGAAAATAGACTCGTATCGTATCGCTTATATTCATATATCTAAAAACGAATATTTATAAGCTTCCTCTGCAACATATGCCCAAACCACATATGTATAATTAATGTAAAATGTAATGGTTACTGTAATAACAATACACTAGAGATGAACCTACCGAGTCGACTAGTTTCCAATTTGCATTTTCATATAAAACAGGATAATGTATATTCAGAAATATATACCAATTAACTAGATATACAAAAGCTTTTATAAAAAATAAGAAAAATGTTTAAGCATAATAATAATAATGTATCTAATCAGATTATATTGAAATATAAATACCAATATACATGGATTTTATATTCTGCATTAAGCAGACGGTCTTTCACACATAGACTAAGTTGGCACCCCCACTAATCTTTTGTTATGTTTTAGTATATGATTTTCTTGTACACCATTTACACAGTTTTGCACAATAACATCTACTTCTTGCACATTTCTCTAAAGAACGATGTAGAACTTTGCACACCTATTTCCAAATGTTGCACACTCTTTTGATTCAGTCATTCAATTAATGGTCAGCGCATTCTGTGATAGTGATACCAGTAATTATACTTAATTGGTTGATAGCCAAAAATGATCAATTCTATGATAAAGACTAGCATAACCAAAAAAAAAACGTATTTTAACGAGCATTTTTAATACAATTGAAAATCCGTGTGACATTTTATCTCTTTATTGAAACCGAGATAAATAATATTCTTGGAAAAATAGATTTTAACTGCAATGTTCATTCATTAAAGCTCAGTTGTTAGATCTAATTGAGGACACTGTTGCATACGATTCTGGTCCCGTACTCTTGTCACTATCAACGGTCAACGTTTCTTCGTGCTCTCTGTCCGTGTGATGACGTAAAATTTGCATACCACGTAATCAAACTGGCAAAAATGGTATTCATGTTTGTTAAATCCTAGGCGTAGTCTAAACGCGAACGTTACGCAGCGAATATTTCCAAAGGGCGCATCCTAGTTCGCTCCCGCGGTCAGTTGAGCTTGTTAATCGTATACGAGTTCGCTCAAAGGGTACTATACTAATTCGCTCCGGTTTACCTACCGCATCCAGGTAGATTATAGATTATATAGAATATTAAAAAATAAAAAAGATGGTTTTATTTATAAAATGATTATTTATTTACCATTTTTAAGTATATTTTGAGCTATTCCTAAAAATACAGTTATTTCAATACCAGTTATTTTAAAACCATTTTTCTAGCCGCTTCTACCTATGAGACATTATTTTCACAAAATCAAATATATCATATGCGTTGTCATTTTGGTTTAGTAGAGAAATTTGTTTCTCTACAAATTCTTTTCTCAAACGAGTTTCTCTGCGACATACTTTTTTTGTAAACTTAGGCTTTTTATCTTTATATAAGTGTCTATTTGAATATTTTTTTAAAACCTCTAAAAACTGCAATATATTAGGATGTGGAGAATAAAACAAAGAATTCAATTTGGAATGGAAACTTTGACATGAGTTGGTAGGTTCGTTGAATTGAGGAACTGTGTTCAGGCCACATGGAAGGAGGAAATGATGCATCTTCAGGAATATAATTATCTACCAGATAATCCGAAAATTTTACTACAGGTTCTGTGTTTGGCGCTATTGCAGCCAAATCAGTAGCAAAACAATCCCCAACCATTTTTGGGTTTAAAAATGATAGCCCACAAATATATGTTAGGTATTTTCCGACATCAGAATTTTTGGAATACTCTGAGGCCAATCCAAGACTAATTTTCGCCACCTGAAAAAAAAAAGTACATTGATTCTGAGTGATAGGTGCTAATATTTAAAACGATACAGGGTATTTCACAATTGTGTCATGTTTCTACTGAAATTTTGGTATTTTTTATTGAAATTTTGGTGTTTTTATTGAAATTTTGGTATTTTTATTGAAATTTTGGTATTTTACTTTCCCGACCCACCTCCTAGAAGGAAAAGTATTGTGAACGAGCTAAAAAAAAAATTTCGAGATAAAAACGGAAATATCCATTTTCGGGTCCCCTGAGACGATTAAGACCATTTCCAGATGGAAGTCTGTCTGTCGGTCTGTGTGTGTGTGTATTCTTCCACGATAGAGGCCACACGTTTAATCCGATTGAGCTGAAATTTGGTATAGGCATTTGGGTTACTCGTCGGAAGAACCCATTAGTTTTTGTACGACATCTATCGAACCAAAGTAGCACTATCAAAAAATGACCGATGCAATATGTCACGGAATTGGACATGCAATATGTCATTTGAAAGCCCTTGACAAACTCTATTCAGAAGAGTCAAAATTATTTCTCCACCTGTCACTTGTCAAAAATAAAAAAAAGTCAAAATTTTAAACTTCAGCATTAAATATCTGAATAAGTATTAATCCGATTGAGCTCAAATTTGGTATATGGGTTTGGGTTACCCGTCGGAAGAACTCATTAGTTTTTGTACTACATCTGTCAAACGGAAGTCTCTCTATCAAAAAATGACAGACGCAATATGTCAGGGAATTGGACATGCAATCTGTCATTTGAAAGCCCTTAACAAACTCTATTCGGAACAGTCAAAATTATGTCTAAATTTGAAACTTTAACATTAAATATCTGAAAAAGTATTCGTGGATTTGTCGGGAAAGTTTTGGGGCGACACAACCGATTTTTTATTCTAAGGGATAGATGCTTATCATTTTTTGTTTGTAAACTTACCAAGATTGTCCTAAATGAAATCGGCATCCTTTAATGCTAGAAGCTGGCAAAATCTTATGGACTGCACTATGTATTGCTTTTTCAAAATCTGCATAAACTACTGACGGGTTAAATATTAAATCGAGTTTCAACCACTCTTCTTTTACACACTGAAGGGCACTTTTGTATGATGTCTCCTCCTTATTTGGTAGTAGAATAAAAACCAATAGTACATAATGTTCATTTTCGAGTTCGTGAATTGTAAAAAAGTGGTAAAAGAATTTCGTGCAACATTTAAATGTTCCGTCGACATAGACACTCGTTGATTTACACAAAAACTTCAAATTTGTTTTACATGCAAAATGACTATATTAGTGTCCAAATCATTTTTAAATGAAAACTTTTCATTTTTATGTGTCACATTGCATTTAAGGATTCCTGCACTTTTATCAGAGAAATTTGTGTTTTCGGGAGCTCATTCATTCTGATGTTATACATATTTTTGCGAATCAAACCCAATCACCTGTCATAAAATTTAGTGCCGGAGCGAACTTACCTATCATGTTTTCGGGTCGGGGATTAAAATCTGACCGCCGGAGCGAACTAGTGTGTACCGTTTCCAAAACACCTACCATTTGGTAGCTGTTTTGACCTTTGACTTTCGATTTTTGACAACTTTGACAGCTTGTTAATGGCCGGTGTCGTTATTCAATTTTTTTTAAGTTGTTTTGGTCGAATTGAGTTATTTTCTATCATTTCTGGTTTTTCATGCAATTTTTATAATTTTAGTTATATATTTACGAAGTTATTTCTGAGTCTGCCTCTATATGGCTCTTCCCTATATAGGAAGGATTATTTTAGATGAGGTGGAAAGGCAGAGATTTTTGCCGATCGATCATTTTGAATTTTTGGACCACAAATTTATAAAACTTTATAGGGTTCCAAGATGTAGAAAATCTAGAAGAGATGTTACATCTGTGAGAAACTATCAACAATTAATTATTTATTCACTGGTTAATGTTTTATTATAATATAATTATCACATTAAAAATCACTACACATCCTTTTCTCCTTTTAATAAATAGAAAAAATTAAAAAAAAACAACAGCAAAATATTGAGAATAACAAACAAATCAATATAAAAATGACAACGCCAACAAAAGAAACGTCAAATTAATCAAATATTATGTTGGGAACAGCGTTGCCAACTGTACTATAATTATAGTATTTGTACGATAATTACAACTTCATGTACTATAAAATTTCAAAGTAAATATAGTACGCATTTTGTACTATAATTTCATATTTTCACAAATCATAATTTGATGAATCACTGACAAATTTCAAAAACAGATTTAAATAATCTGGAGTAGTAATCAATCTATAATTGAAAAATACTGCATAATTTATAAAATTTAGTTTAGTAAATTAAATGCGATTCTTCAAATATGAAACGTCGAACTAAAACTAACTTGTTTAAAACCTAATTTATAATTAAAAAAATAGTAATATAACAAAAAACAGTAGTAAAAAAGATAATGTTTTAGTGCATTTCACTAGGACTAGCTGAAATTGTAATTTTTGATCGCAGAAAAACGCAAAAATAAGGAGCATCTGTTAGGACAATCTTCAGTCATCCACCCAACTGGAAGGATCTACGATTTTTAAGGATTTTTAAGCATTTTATGGATATTAAGGATTTTAAATAATTTTTAATGTTTTTTACGGATATTTGGGATTTTTATTGATTTTCAAGAACTTTTATGGATTTTTAAGGGTTTTTAGGGATTTTTTAGGATTCTTTCAGGATTTTTTATGTATTCATGTATTTGTGTAGGATATTTTAAGGATTTTAAAGTATTTTTAAGAATTTCTAAAATTTTCTTAAGATATTTAACGATTTTTAAAGTTATTTCCGAATTTTAAGGGATTTTTAGATTTTTAATAATTTTAAGGATTTTGAAAGGATTTTTAATGATTTTTAAGGATTTTTGGGATTTTCAAGGACTTTTAAGGATTTTTCGGGATTTTTTAGAATTGTAAACTATTTTAAGGGAATTTAATTTTTTTTAGGATTATTTTAGAATTTTTAAGAATGGACTCATCCAGTGATTTTTTTTTATATTTTTATTTTATAATTTTGGCCAACCATAACACATTGCACCGGGTCCAGCACTTCTGAGACCGATCCTGCGGCTGTAATTAATTCTTAAAATTTGAAAATTGGGGCTTTGGTGGCTTGTGACATGGCCCAATTGAAACAGATTATATTTGGCTATGTTGTCATATCGATAAAATTGGCAACTCTCGTTCTCATTTTTTATGATTAAAAGATGGAAAGAAGTATGTCAAATTTGTCTATAAACGAACAAAGCTAGAATCTTGGCAATGCCGTAGAAAGTAAAACGTTAATTATTGGTCAGGAAGCAGCACCAATTTCAAAATATATTAATTGTTTTTTATTAATTTTTATTAATTAATGAATATTATAAGAACAATGAAAATCAACATAAGCAACTAAGTTCTTTAAGCTATTCATTCATTAATATAAAATCAATAAATTCGTTCCTACTGGATAAGTCCATTGCTTAAGATTTTTAAGTAATTTTAATTATTTTTAAGGGTTTTTAGGGATTTTTAAGGATTCTTCAGGTTTTTTTTTTGGATATTTTAATCCTTGAAAAGTATTTTTAAGAATTTATAAGATTTTCTTAAGATTTTTAAAAAATTTTCAGAATTTTAAGAGATTTTTTAAGAAGTTTTTAGGGATTTTAATGTTTTTTTAAGGATTATTTTAGGGTCTTTAAGAATTTATTACTATTTTTAAGTAATTTTAAGTATTTTTAAGGGTTTTTAGGGATTTTTAAGGATTTTTTAAGAAGTTTTTTAAGATATTTTAAGGATTAAAATCCTTAAAAAATATTTTTAACAATGTCTAAGATTTTCTTAAGGTTTTTAAGGATTTTTTATTGTTTTTCAGAATTTTAAGGGATTTTTAATGATTTTTAAGGATTTTAAAGATTTTTAATGATTTTTAAGGATTTTTGGAATATTTAAGTATTTTCAAAAACTTTTTTTAAGAATCTTAAACTATTTCTAGGGATTTTAATGTTTTTTTTTAAGAATTATTTTAGGATCTTTAAGAATTGTTTAAGATTAAGTAGTTTTAAGTATTTTTAGGGATTTTTAAGGATTTGTTAAGGATTTTAAGGATTTATTATCTACCAAGGCCAGAGGAGATATAATTAATAATCTAGAAAAAGTTGATTGAATTCAGAATTGAAATAATTAGTATTTGTTATTTTTGATGTCGTTACATATTTCTTATTTATTTTTTATTGTACTATATTTTTCTCCGATGTGTTATTGAACGGTAGTTGCAGGGCACAATGGTGATAAATAAACTTTAGTCCAACGATTATATTATTAATTTTTTAATAATAAAACGAGTAGTGAAAAAAAAAACAAACAGAACTAATAATTGACATGACATGAATAGTAAAGTTGACATTCTATTGTGTGTCAAACTTCACAACCATACATCAGTGTTGACACACATACACTTTACACTAACTAAAGTTACTAGATAGGTAGACAACCAATAATACACTATCAAGTGTGTTAACCAAACACTAGGCAACACGCAACACCTTCAGTATTGCTATAATTACAACATTCTCCCTCAATATCAAAGGTGTACAACAAAAAAAAAAAAAATTATATCATATTTAAATTATTACAAATAAACTTGTGCTTTCTACTACTTAACGACTTGGTTAACATATCTGCTGCCATTTCAGCAGTTGGCATGTACAATAATTTAATATCATTATTCTTTACACAATCACGAATAAAATGATACTTAACATGTATATGTTTAGTGCGTTTATGAAAAGTCTGATTTTCTGATAATTTAATCGCACTTTGGTTATCATTATAAATAGTAAAAGGCATATCAATATTTAAAAAATTACATTTTTTGTTAATGCTGAAAATTTCAGAACACAAAGATTTTATATACAATGATTCCTTAACAGCTTCACATATACCAATATACTCAGCCTCAGTTGAACTTAAAGCTGTAGTCATCTGTTTACGACTTTCCCAAGATATAGGCCCTCCAGTTAATGAAAAAATATAACCATAAAAAGATTTTCTATCAGTAACATTATTTGCCCAATCAGAGTCTACAAAACCAGTTATAGGATTATTTGATCTTTTGAAAACAATTCCTATATCTTTTGTCCCTTTTAGGTATTTAAGTACTCTTTTAGCACCTAATCAATGTTTCTTTGAATGATTAATATTAAACTGACTTAAATATGAAACAGAGAAGGCAATATCTGGCCTTGTACATACTGAAAGATACATAATTGATCCAATTAATTGTTGATAAGGAGCATCATAAAAATTTCCATCTACTGAAACAATTTGATTTTGTTCTAAGGGAGTACTTACAGTATTACAATCTGACATTTGAAACCTCTCCAATATTTTAACTATATATTGTTCTTGACATAATTTTAACTCACCCTTGGAACGATTTCTTTCAATTTTTATTCCTAGACAGTAAGACATTGGCCCAAGATCCTTTATATGAAAATGTTTATTTAATTCTAACTTTAAAGATTTAGCCTCATCAAGGTTATTGTAGAAAATAAAGAAATCATCTACATAAAGAGCTACGATAACTATAGAGTTTACAGAATTTTTAAAGAAAATACAAGGCTCTATTTTTGATTGCTTAAATTTTAATTTTACTAGCACGTTATGAGCTTTTTCATACCATAACCTAGATGATTGTTTTAGACCATAAATGGCTTTTTTAAGTAGACATACTTTATTTTGTGCCCCAGGTTCTTCAAAACCTTCTGGTTGACACATAAAAATTTGTTCATCTATATCGCCATTCAGAAACGCTGTCTCCACATCTAAATGATCTGCTTCCAAATCTAATTCTGCAGTCATTGCAAGCAATAATCTTAAATTACTAAATCTGATTACAGGAGAAAATGTTTCTGAATAATCTACGCCATATTTTTGGGTGAAGCCCTTGGCTACCAACCTGGCCTTATATGTAGCTATATCTCCATTTTGATCCTTTTTAATTTTAAATACCCATTTATTTTTGACAATATTTTTATCGCTAGGTTTATCTACCAGTTCCCAAGCATTGTTATTCTTAAATGAATCTAATTCTTTTTTAATAGCTTGCTTCCATTCAGTACTTCTTGTACTTAACAATGCTTCAGAAAGGTTTACAGGTTCTAAATCATTTGATATAGCTAACATAGCATAATCTGACTCACTATCAGATACATCATTCATTAAATAATCATTTAAAAATTTTGGCTTACATACATCACGTTTTGGATACCTAGATTGATGATCACCACTTTCACCGACACTTATTTCTTCGTCAGAACACACACTATTTTCTGAGCTCTTTTCACTTTCACTTGATACTACTGCTCCAATTTCCTCTTCACTGAAGTCATGGTTTTCTAAAGTGGATGAAGATGATTCTTGATCTACTGAAGTTGATTCGCTTGATGTCTCAGTTGATTCATTTTCAATAATATCTTCTTCAAGTGGAAAAGAAATACTTAAAGTGACAGGTTGCAACATTTCTGGAAATTTTTCTTCTAGAAACACAACATCTCTCGCTATTTTTAAAGTGTGAGTAGAAGGATCCAATAACCTGTATCCTACACTTGTTTCAGAATACCCGACAAAAATGTATTCTTTACTTTTCTCATCCAATTTTCTTCTTTTTGTGTCTGGTATATGGACAAATGCACAACATCCAAATACTTTCAGGTGGCTAACATCTACTTTCTTTCCACTCCATTTTTCTTCTGGTGTTGCACCACATATTTTCTTTGTTGGTGAACGATTAAGAAGATAAACTGCTGTATTTGTCGCCTCGGCCCACATTTGTTTTTGACTGTGCGACTCAATAAGCATAGAGCGAACCTTTTCGACTATTGTGCGATTATATCTTTCTGCTACTCCATTTTGTTGAGGACTATAAGGTACCGTTAGTTCATGTTTGATTCCTTTATCTTTAAGGAATTTTCTCAAACTATTATTACAGTATTCACCCCCATTATCAGTCCGTAGCACCTTTATTTTACGTTCCATTTGATTCTCAACCATCGAACAAAATTCTTTAAAAACATCAGGTACTTCATCTTTTGTTTTTAAAAAATAACAAAATACTTTTCTAGAATTATCATCGATTAGTGTAAAAATATATCTCTTACCGCTCCACGATTCCACTTCCATTGGTCCAACCAAATCAGAATGAATCAAGTCTAGCTTGTTTTTAGCTACATTCTTATTTTTATGATAAGGAAAAGGTTTTCTTACTTGTTTACCTTTAATGCAGCTCTCACAATATTCAGGTGTACTTTTTTCTGTGTATGCCATACCAGTAGCTAGGCCCTTTTTTTAATAAGCCCATGCTGTAGTGATTAAGATGACCTAACCTTTTATGCCATAACATCTGCGAACTAGTTACTTGTACTGTGTTTGCAGTCTCTGAAAAAATGTCCAACTCGTATAACCCATCAACATTTTTTGCTGTAGCTATAGGTTCTCCCTTAATTGTACATTCCTCTTGGTCAATTATTTTACAACCTTCAGAGTCAAAATATACACAATATCCTTTTGAAACTAGCGAATTTACGGATAAAAGATTAACTGAAAGATCAGGAACATATTTAACATCTGAAATTGTCTTTTCTGTGTCATTTATTCTTAATTTTACTATACTATTACCGGTTCCATTTACACATAACTTGGAATTATTTGCTACAATAATTTCTTGCCCTGAATTCTTTGTGGATATATTTTTTAAAAGTTCACTGTTACCGGTCATGTGAGAGGATGCACCACTGTCAATGTACCATGCATTATTTCTCATATTAATACCCAAAGCAGCAAATAGGACTTTATTTCCACCTCGATATTCATCTTTTTTAGGTTTTTCGAAAGTAGTTTTATTTTTGTCTGTTGTAGCATTTTTTTGATTAGGGCACTGATTTTTATAGTGACCTTTTTGCTTACAACCCCAGCACCATGGAGATCTCTTCGCTTTATTACTTATGGCTAATGCAGAATCACTTTCATGTTTTCCATTTTGATATTTTTTGTCTTGTAATAATTTGGTTTTTACAAAATCCGAAGAAATATCAACACCAGAATTTTCAAGTGCCATAACCATAGGTTCATATTCTTCTGTGAGACCTTGTAACATTATCACACCAAGGAATTCATCATCTATGGGTTTTCCAATAGACATTAACTACTGTGAAAGAGCCATTATTTCATTAACATATTCTTCCATATTATTAAAATTTTTAAGCTTTATTGAGCACAAATTTCTTAATAAACTTAATCGTCGATGTAGTCCTTTGTCTTCAAAAGCTTTTTCAAGAGTCATCCACGCTTCATTTGCAGTCTTAGCTTGCATAACATGAGGATAAGTCGATTAGTCTAGAGAAAGTATTATTTTTGACAAAGCTTTCTCTTCACGACGTGCTTTTACCGCATCATCTGTCTCGGATGTTGATTGTCCGGAAATACAGCTCCAAAGTCCATCTAATTTTAATAATGCACTCATTTGGAATTTCCAATCAGAATAATTTTCGCGGCCTTTAAGCTTTTCAATGCTTGTGCCATGACCAGAGCTTTCATTAACCGCCATTTTGTTAACCGGTTAACACTCTGCTAAAATTTTTTGTTTTTCACTTAACTTTGTATATATTCTCAATCACCAAGCCCTGGGCCCATAACCTGTTATTGAACGGTAGTTGCAGGGCACAATGGTGATAAATAAACTTTAGTCCAACGATTATATTATTAATTTTTTAATAATAAAACGAGTAGTGAAAAAAAAAACAAACAGAACTAATAATTGACATGACATGAATAGTAAAGTTGACATTCTATTGTGTGTCAAACTTCACAACCATACATCAGTGTTGACACACATACACTTTACACTAACTAAAGTTACTAGATAGGTAGACAACCAATAATACACTATCAAGTGTGTTAGCCAAACACTAGGCAACACGCAACACCTTCAGTATTGCTATAATTACAACACGATGTACTATAATAATTTAAGTGCCCGTACTATAACAGCTTCCAATACAGTTGGCAACGTTGGTTGGGAACAATGCAAAATGCAGCGATTCCACAATGTGCTAAGCGAATTCGAATCAGTGGTATCGCACGGCAACACGTTCAGCTAGAAGCATACGGAAAGCCGCAGGTTAGCGTCTCGGTGAGGGTTTTGTTAGCCATTCGTTTACGGGTATTCTCGTAAAACGTTACGTTTTGGACGAATTAAGCGAATAGAATGGCAAACAGACATAATTTTTGAACTTTTTATATCTAATTTTTTTGTGATCCTCACGCAAACAAATATTTTTTTTTCATACTTGGAGTGACATTAAAACTAGAACCAAAAAGAAAGACTCTGATAACAGAAAGGAATTCAACAAAACAGGAGGATGTGTAATTAATGCAGAGGTTGTGGATAGCACGGATGAAAACATACTTGGGATTATTGGTATATTATTTGATTTATACTAAAACAGTAAAAAACAATAAGAAAAAATAAAAAATTATCTCTTTAGTAGGGTCAACAGTCTTACACGTATGATAATCAAGTGCAATAAAATAGGCCACGACAGAAACTTTCAAGCTAACTATTGTAAATATTTTAATAATTTAATTTTTGGTTTTAATCAAGCTTTTGTGTCTGTTTCAGGTGGATACATTGACATTGAGGGGTTAGACATCCCCGAATAGGGAATATCGAGAAACATCCAGAATGCTAATACTCAATCAAGTATTATTCACGAAGAGCCTAAATAAGAGGTTAATGAAAAATAAAAAAAAGAGTAAGTCCTCCCATGCAGACATCTGTTACTCCCATGAGGATGGTCAACAAAAGAATAAAACTAGGCCCTAACCAAGCAGCATTAGAGTTGGTAAGAGTGACCGAAAGGGGAAATGAAATAAAGGAAAACTATTACAGAAAAAAGATAGAACAAAACAATAAGGTGCACAAAGATAACTTGGAAGTAAAAAAGAAAGAGTTGGAGTTGAGAAAAAAAAGAAATGGATATAAAAGAGCAAGAACTGCAGCTAAAAAGAGAAGAAATAGCCTTATAAAAGAAGAAAAGCTTAAGCTAAGAAAAAAAGAACTATGTGATACACAAAGCCTAAGAAACCTGTTATAGAATATCTTTGTGTTTTTAGTTTTAAAAGAGTATTATAAATGTTTGTTCAGCGTTATAAAGTATATTTTGTATACAGTGTGATACACAAAAGAAACCTGCCATAGATTAAGGTCCTGTTATTAGTTTTAAGAGTATTTTAGATGCCTGTTTAGTGTTATAAAGTTTAAACGGTTGCTTATGTTATATTTCATAAGTTATAAGTTTGGTAATAGTATTTCGTTATTACACTATACATGGTATTCCAAAATTAGAGGTCAGTATTTTAACAGTGTATTACAGGTGAAAATAACGTAGAAAAATGAAAAGAACTCTTGGTTCACTTCTATAAGATGGTTCTGTCTCAAATTTTTCATGTGATGGAAAGTCTCGGACACTCTTAGTTTTTTGTTTTTTTTTTTACTGATTTTTATTCGTTTCCTATTTTGAGTAGCTATATGGCAAACATGAATTTTCAAAACACGACTAATTTGAGACAAAAAAGTGCCATTTTTTCAGTGGACACAGACCTTAATATGATTGGTATGTCCGTGATGATAATATAAAATATGTGATATATTTTAGACTGAGATGTTTTTGATTATAAATGAATTTTAGTAAAAAATTTTTCATCTGAATTAAATATTTGTTTTTAAATACTTAAGTGTTTGTTTCATAGCAAGGCAGACCAGATTTTAATTTTTAAGAATCAGTAAAGCACAGGTTCAACTGTATTGAATAAAAATCGGCTATTTGTGGTTACTTTTATTTATTTATGTTCTTGCCAGGAAGTTCCTAATTTCTCTGCTACGTTGGAGAAAATTATTAAGAACATAAACTTGGAGCTACTTATTAATAAAGTTGTATAAAATTGTGGTCCGATAATTTAAGAGGATCGTCCGGCAAAAATCGCCGCCTGTCCATCTTATTTAAAACAATTTATAGGGAAGAGCCATACTCAGAAATAACTTTGTAAAGATATGTCGAAGGGCAAAACAGTTACCAAATGGCAGGTGTTTTGAAAACGGTCGTCACGTGGCGTTCGTGTTTGGACTACGCCTAGCGTTTAACATACGTGAATATCATTTTTGCCAGTTTGACCACGTGGTATGCGAATTTTACGTCATTACACGTGCAGCGAGCAAGAAACGCCGACCATTTTTAATTACGGGAATACTGGCCCATCTAGATTTGTCAGAGTTTCTTGTAGCTTTTTTGAAACATCAAGTTTTTCGTAAAAACTTTTATAAGTGGGGATGCCATGGTGAAATAAGAAAAAAATGTACTTCAGTCCAACGCATATTTTTCCAGAGCCGTCACCGAAAAAATTACAATATTTCATGAGATAAAATTCAAAAGAAAATTGTTGTTAGCACACTCAGCATAGATCTTGAGACGTTGGACCTGAGGTAGGAATTGATCATTTCGTTTGTTATTCGTTTCGTCATAATAGTAAGTGGAAACATTTGAAGACAAAAAATCAACCCTGTCGTTCTAAGAAGAGGAGGACGGCGTACAAATATACCAAGAGATCCTTTCACTCTTTTTTAAAATTTATTTATTAAGATGTATCGTCTAACCAAAGACGTTGCCATGTTGAGACACTACGTCCCTATATTGATGAAGGTGTAAAAGAGTTTGAGAAAACACCTTTCTCTAACTGAAAACATAATTTCATAAATTCTATTAAGTCTATTTTGCTCGGGCGTTATATTGGATCCCATTTTTTCTTTTCGTTTATTATATCCATTTATATTTTATACCGTGCTTACGCTTCAACTATACTATGCTAACGACAACGGATAACAACAAAAGAAATAAACACAAAACATATAAATAAAGAGGAAATATTAGGGATATTTACACTTATTTTCTAAATAAAATTGTTTTAATTAATTTTACGTGTATAAAAGTTATTCGAGTGTGGTTTCAAAATACACGCTTTATACAGGGTTATTCATTGGGAAATGCGCATACTGTAAGGGTAGATGAGGCACACCAAGATGATTCAAAATAACCTATATTTAATGGACCTGTCTTTCTTCATAACCTAAATACAGAGTGAAAGTTTTACATTAAGGTTAAGATTCAGAAATTAATAGAATATGAAACAGTTGATGATTTTATTGATTAAAGCTGGAAAATTATCATTCAGGAACAAACATTTATTTGTTTTTTAAATTTGTGCCACCTTTTTACGAAAGATCAAGATTTGACTCAAGTTAATAAGTAACAAAATTGGATGCGGAAACACCAAACACATTCAGTGTTACTTAACTTTTTCTGCTCTTTCCAAATATGTTAATAGAATTTCAAAATATTGATATACAGTGTGTTGTTTCGAGTCGAAAACTACTTATTAATTTTTTTAAGGCCGGACCAGGAATAAGATTTTTAATTATTATTTTAATCGACACCACAGTGGACAAAAAACGTACGTACCAATATTAGAAAAATATATAAGTTATGATTAATTAAAAAAAGCGAAAAAATTATTAAATCACTCTGTATCTAGGTTATAAAGAAAGACAGGTCATTAAAAATAGGTTATTTTGATTCACTTCGGTATGCCTCATCTACCGTTACTGTATGCGCATTTCCCAATAAATCACCCTGTATAGTAATCGAAAATATTACGTACACGAGTATTCGTATATGAAAATTTTCAAATGAGTTTGAAAATGTATGCCCAGAACCGGTCAGCGATCCAAAGACCATCTAGTTTAGAGATAGTAGTGATGTAAACTTTCGTTACTTTTGAATACTTGTAACTTTAATATTAATATCGGTTACTTTATATTCGTTACTTGGTACTTTCGGTACTTTTACTTTTAAGTACATTGTTTACTCTTGATTTTATGGTTTTTATTATATAAAAATTATACATATGCTTTGAAAAATTGGTATTAACAAGGTAATGGTTTCGGTACTTATACTTACTTATTATATTAGACCGCATCACCGCGTTTTTTACCTTGCTTTAAGAATGCGAAAATTGCCGACGACCGGCTATTTTGTCTGTTTATTTTATCGTTATTAAAGTAAAGTAAATAACAACTAAAATAATCGTTACTTTTTAGTTACACAGTATTTTAAAACTTTGAGTATAAATAATTCTATTAGAATATATTATAAGTAATGTGACGCCTTTTGGGACACACAGAATAACCTTAAATCATAATATATCGTAGTTCATTGAACTAGTTATAATTTAAATAATATAAAAGTTGAGACGTGAGTCATACGTAATACGTAACGTGATATAGCAAGGTAACGCCGACAGGCTGAATGCCGGTCATTGCCCAGGTCAGGAAATGTTTGTTGTTGGATTTGCATACATAGGTTATCTCTTTTAGAGGGGTCATTCTTGATTCGTTATTCATTCTCGATTCTAGATTCATTATCGATGGGTTATCGATTTATTATATTATAGTAAACAAGTACCAGTGAATAAATTTGTTGTTGAAAGTATCTACTGTTTATCTTGTCAACATTGAGATATCTTATTACCCCACATCACATGGCAATCCTGATGGTAAGAACTTGGACGCAGTACCGTTGACCTGATGAAGTATTAACAAAGAGGCAAGCAGTGCCGAATAGTAGTAGTTTAGAAACAGTGAATATTGAGAGATGTTACAAACTAAATTGACGGAATTATTATGACGTGTTAAGGACTTTTGGACCGAACCTCCTTAATGGTGTCATAAATCATTAGATATTGAATGTTTATATATAAGACACCATTGAGAGGCAAGAGGGATACCTGCTTCATTGAGATAGAATCAGCCTGATGTACATGTTAGTCGTAATCTTAATAGCGAAATTTATTTGGTTAATATGGAAGACCTACAGGCGTAACATGAAGAGAAGTATCAAAAGAAGTTTGGCATCAACTAGAACCTTAGACGCAGACGTATAATTGAAGGGTGAGTTAATGTTTATCTTTGTAACTTGTCCATGTACTGAAAATTTAATTTTTATTATTTTACATGTGGTTATAATATTACGGTATAAATAATATAAGTGAATTAGCTGACACGCAGTTATTAAAATAATTTACTATTCTTATCTTAAGAAAGGGAGTAATGTTAATAGATTAAAATAGGTAACAGTTAACTAACAGGGAATATAGCAGTTTTAGGTAAAATGATGGGTTATTAAATTTATACACATTCAGCGTGTCTATTGAATTATTATAATTAAGCATATTAATTTAGGATAATAGGTAGTCAATTAAAAGTAGAGACTAGTGCTAAATGCCACACACTTGGGAAGAAATTCAAGTGATAATTATTAGTATTTATGAAGAGATAGTTAAAAATAGTAAAAGGGCTAGAGAAAAGAGAATCCCTAAAACACAACAGATTAGAATAGATATTATAGATAGGCAGGTTAGTTTATTTAACAAATTTGCAGGAATAGCCAGTAAAATTTGGCTGAGTTTAGAAAAGGCAGAAAAGTTATTTATTAATGAGTATAATCTAAAAATAAGAGGTAATCAGAATTTTCGAATTTTTAGAGTGTAACTACCTGGTACATACTGAGTGTGGTCAAGTCATAAACGTTGACGTGACAGATACTAGTAACAAGGAATCGTTACTTTGGGTATAAGGTAAATACCCGTTACATTGTAATGGGCACGTACTTTTTTTATATGACTGAATCCAAGTTGTACCGTACCGGAACCGTCAGTCCGACCGTTAACGGCAACCTGGACGACGTGCTTTTATCGTTCGCCACCGATGCAAAGTAAGAACCGTGTTATACACCATTTAGTAATTTGTATCATTTAGAAACAATAAAAGGTTTATTTTTATTTTGGTAATTTTATTTATTTTTCTGATGTTCAAATATAACATCCTAACAGCAGATAATCCGGTACTCACCCCAAGGGGATAAGTAAAGTCTGCCCTGCCGACAGTCAAGAGGTTGGTCGAAAACATAACGACCCCTGGAGTATTTTTTTTCTCCACTGAATCTGCTCGTGCTAGTGTTAAATTAAACAATTAAATATTAATATCAATTAATTTAGTAGCGGATCATTGGGGACAACCGTGATATTTATGTTAATATAAATTAGAATAACAAATCCTCAAAACCTCAATTGCTCTATAATTAGAAATAGATTCACGTTATCCGACTAGTACAAATATTTATTCGTTAGACGCGGCACTGGCTGACTTGTTTTTCCATTCGCTGTCATTCATTTTCACTGGAAAATGAATAATTTAGTTTTAATTTATTAGTAAGCAATCAATCAATATACATTAGCTGTGTTTCTTTTCAGGCTCGATACACAGAAAGTTGGGGAGTCACGTAAAAGGCATGAATTCTCTAGCGACCATCCACAAATGAATCGAAATTAAAAGTTCTTTATAAATTAAGTATTTAGGATATCGTCCAAGTTTTTCTGGAAAGATTTTCTAAAGTTTGGTTACGAAGTTCAAACAAAGTATGCTTTATTACACATTCAATGTAAAATTAGTCTAAGTTGTAAAAAAATTATACTTTTGAGATTTTTAAAAAGATAAAAAAATATGAGAATTAGATGGTGCACCTGTATAATATTTAAAACGAAAGTTTACTGATAAGTGGATTTTTTTTTATAGGGCACAGACACAATAGGAAATCCTTTAAGCCGCTTCAAGAGCTCGGAAATGGCGATTCACGTTGGATTTGAATCTCTAAAGATTATACACGGTTTCAGGAAGGTTACTCCAGATGAAAAGAAGGCCGAATTAAGTAGTTACGTTTTTGTAGCTGTATTAAAAATTAACATTGTAAAAAGATAGCAATAAGAATAAGGAATTCACAATATAATTTTCTGGACTTCTACAAACATAGAATATAATTAACAAGAATGGGTAAAAAATATTAAAAAAACTATAAGAAGTTTATCAGAAAAACACTTATATAACTTAATTTATTGTAATAATCGCGTTACCAATATTCATAATCATTAATAAAAATCATAGAAACTACCTTATATATTTATAATAAGTGTAAAGATTAAATAAACCGAAACTTTGCTGTATAACTTCCTTATTTTGCTGTGGCCACTTAAAATATAATTAAAAAGTCATTTGTATTACCTGGGTTACGAGTCGAACCTCAATTGCTACATAGACACTTTTATATACCATACATTATCCACCCACAATTGTGCTATTCTAAAAATGTATTTGAACTTTTTTTGTTGTATGAATAGTCTAAGTGCTTTATTTATCACAATGAAAATAGTAAAATAATTAAACACAGATATATTCATTACAATAAATAAATACAGTGCGGTATGGAATAAACATTGTTTTTCTTGTTGGACATTAGTTACTTTATTATCTCTAATAGAAGGAACTTTAATGTTTAAAAAAAATAAAACAATGTGGTATTTATGAAAATCGCATCATTTAATGTACTTTTTTATATTCTTCTCAAAATAAGACTGGCACGATTTCAAAATCCTACTATTCCCGCTGAAGATGGACAATGGGAGAGAACTAATACGGAAATTGACAAAGTTTTTGTTAAACACCTAAAAAAACTTCTGCAACTATACAGAGTGTTTCATTGGGAAGCGTTAAAATTTTAACTATGCATAGGGGACACGAATGTGATTCTAAAAACCCCCATATGTCGGGTTTGTCGATATTCATAACCGAGATACAGGTCGTTTTATCCATTTCGTCCATTTAGTTCTTGCTTCCTAACTTTTAAACCACCCTGTATGTATTTTTTATATATTAACGATAAAGAAATTTTAGTGCTAGATCTACTCAAAATTGGTAAATTTGGTCGGCTAGAAAACAACACTGTGTATATTTGAATTTTTACAATTTTTTGCTGTAGTTAAAAAGAACTAAAAAAAGCAAATCCAACGATGTACTTTCAATTTTTGCGCAGACGATTTTACTTTTTCTAAATTGCTATCTTTTAAAATTTTTGTGCTAACCAATGGACTCACGACAGGTTTTGATTAATTTTATTTCCATCTAATTAAGGTTATTTAGCCTAACTGAGTATTAAATTTAAAAGTTACGTTTTATAATTGGCCCTTAGCAAGTATTTACATCACAGAAAATGATGTTGCACGTCCGTATAAAGACGTAAATATCACATTAGATTTATCTTTGTAACCCTCTGTACATTTGTGTTTTTTATTTAGCAATGGATAATTCTGTAGTCTTTTCATACATATTTTCTGGAAGAAGAAAATACGTACAATGATGATTTTATTACTTCTTTCTTGAATGGTGTACGTGTATGGTTTTTGTGACGGGCAAGCTTTAAATGCAAAAAGGGAATATGAAAGACGGTATACTAATCGTAGATTTCCAGAACTTTTTGTTACATAAGGAAACATGATTGATTCCTAATAGCTGAGTTAAACGAGCACCATGAAAGGCGTCATTTAAATATGGAACAAAATATTATAAATATGGTTCATAACAATCAACAAATTAGCTGTAGAAGAGTTAGTAATGTGCTTGATGTACTTCACAGTAGTTACTGTACGGCGACGTTTAAAAATAAATCGGTCAAGTGCGTGTCGGACTTCGCACATTTAGGGTTCCGTACCAAATGTAGAATATAAGCCAGCTGTGCAGAGGCAGGATTCTTAATCGAACTAATAAGTCAAAAATACTTGGTAAAAAGATTTTAAGAAGTAAAAAAAAATAACCTAGCGCATGGCGACGAAGAAAAAAAAATATGAATATCACAATCGGCATATATATTTAGATATATTAACAAATTTTGAAATGCAACGAACAAATTTGTTAATATCAGAGTAACCGACAAAGATAGAAAAACAATTATTCAATGAAAATGCGACTTTTAATAAAACTAATACGATTGCACAGATAAAAATAATAAAATATCGAATATCACAATTCGCATTAATACAAAGGTACGGAACCCTAAAAATGACGGAATGTTAATGAAAAAATCATATTTATTAATATATTGGTATTTGTTGGTAAAATATACGTAACAATAAACATTATCACAAAATTTCAAGTTCATAGGTCAATGGAAAGTTAAAAAATACTTCGAAACAAAATTTTGTAAAAAATGCTGACTTTGGCGGTTTCTCATGCCTACGTTTTGCAAGATTTCTTAAAACAAAAATACAGCGTTTATCTACTGAACGAGCTTTATTCAACCATACCTCACTTGATGGGGTAGGCATACATTTTTTTTCAGCACGCCCCTTTAGCTGTAAGGGAGCTCCCCTTGAAAATATTTAAAAATATTTTTTATAATATATATGGCTTTGTGTCAACAAGACGCATTTACTGTGAAAATTTGAAGACTCTAGCTCTAACGGTTTAGCTGCTATACCGGTGTGACAGACGGACGGACGGACGGACGGACGGACGGAAAGACGGACGGACGGAAAGACGGACGGACGGAAAGACGGACGGACGGACGGACGGAAAGACGGACGGACGGAAAGACGGACGGACGGAAAGACGGACGGACGGATGGAAAGACGGCAAGACGGACGGACGGACAGACACGCGAGTGAGAGCAATAGGGTTCCGTTTCGACCCTTTGGGGTACGGAATCCTAAAAATTAGAGGCAGGTAATGAGACTCACAGAATAAATCTTATTAGGTGGATTACCCAAATTCGATGAGTTGTAAGTAGGTGTCTCTTTACCGATGAGGAACAGATGGCCCAGTTCAACTTACGGAACAGCTACAAGGGAAGCCAATTCACAATATAAATTTTCAGTCAATGTGTGGCGTGGTGTTTATAACAATAAATTAATAATAAATTAATTTTTTTTTTTTTTTTTTGTCCGGGACCGTTCTTTGCAACCGGATTCACTGCAGCCTCGTGGGCTTATTGCGTTATCTCCCGTCTTTTGTCTACTGCACCCAGTCCATCAACCTTGTTCCCTGTACTAGTTTGTACAGGTTCTTTAATGGCTGTTTGTAGTAGTCTTCTGGATCCATTTTTGGTTTTCCATAAATTCTTTGCCTTCTGTGATCCAGCGCCTCACAGTTGCATAGTATGTGGAGTGCATTCTCGGTCCCTTTATTGCATTGTCTGCATTTAAGGTCGCCGTTATATAGCCCCATTTTGTTTAGATGCTCTCTGGTGGGAAGGTGTCCCGTGAGGAGCTCTGTGGTAATTCGTAGTTGATTCCTACTCATTGAAAGCAGTTCTTCAGTTACGTTCTTTGTCGGTTCTTTTATAAACTTTTTCCCGTGTATAAGTCCGGGTACATTGTCCCAGTATAATTTGTGTTTTCGCTTGATCCAGTCTTTTATATGGTTCCTAAACGTACGTTTTGGTACGCCCATCGCTGGTTCTGGACCAATTAATGGGGTGGACGACCCGCTTCTTGCGAGCTCGTCAGCCTTTTCGTTTCCAGCGATACCTTTGTGACCTGGTACCCACGATAAAGTTACTTTATTGTGGGTCGCCAGTTCCCTAAGTTCTTCGCCACATTCCCATACCAGTCTAGATGTCACCTTTGGACTTCTTATGGCCTTAATGGCTGCTTGACTATCTGAGTAGATTATGATTCTTTTACTTTTATATGGCTTTGTGTCAACAAGACGCATTTACTGTGAAAATATGAAGACTCTAGCTCTAACGATTTAGCTGCTAGACCGGTGTGACAGACGGACGGACGGACGGACGGACGGAAAGACGGACGGACGGAAAGACGGACGGACGGACGGAAAGACGGACGGACGGACGGAAAGACGGACGGACGGAAAGACGGACGGACGGATGGAAAGACGGCAAGACGGACGGACGGACAGACACGCGAGTGAGAGCAATAGGGTTCCGTTTCGACCCTTTGGGGTACGGAATCCTAAAAATTAGAGGCAGGTAATGAGATTCACAGAATAAATCTTATTAGGTGGATTACCCAAATTCGATGAGTTGTAAGTAGGTGTCTCTTTACCGATGAGGAACAGATGGCCCAGTTCAACTTACGGAACTGCTACAAGGGAAGCCAATTCACAATATAAATTTTCAGTCAATGTGTGGCTTGGTGTTTATAACAATAAATTAATAATAAATTAAATTAATAATACATTAATAAATTAATAATAAATTAATAGACCCACATATTATCCCACATGTAAGTTTACATAGATTTTTTAAATAAGATATATCCACTTTTGTTAGAAGATGCAGGTGTAAATTAAGCCGGTCTATATTTATAACGTGATGGAACTTCGCCGCATTATAGGCTGGTTGTGAGGGAATTTTTAAATGAAAACTTTCCGAACAAGTGGATAGGCAGATGTGGAGCTATCCATTAGCCTGCGCGGTCTCTAGACTTTAATGCGTTTAGAGACATCTCAAGTCCAAAGTGTATTCTAGTCTCATAAATACTAGGGATAAACTACTTAAAAGGATAGAAACTACGTGTCAATAAGGATATTTCGATTAATCAGTCACCAACCATCTCAGTTCAATTTTTCACTGTCATCTGAAATATATTTCTTCACGAAATTTGTAATATAGGAAGTATTTGCTAAAACTAAATTTTGATCCATTTCCACAGAATCACTATGTATATATAAGAACAGATCGATGTCGGCTAGATAAACGAAATCACTAGCTTTATATGACAATATTACTAATTTCATATGACGAGACTACCAGTTTTATATGACGAGGCTGTAACGCCGGGTATATGAAATTAAGCTAATAAGTATATGAATTTAGAATTTAAGTATGGGATTTTTTTCCGTGTAATATACGTGAGATAGCCAGTCCTGGATTGGACAAAAATTGGATGCCCAATGGAAATGAATTGGAAGTCTGATGGACATACAATGGGCTTTTTCAACTGGAATGGACGTAAACTGGATCTTCAATGGATATCCATTAGGTGGCTGATGGGTATTCAATATACTTCCAATGGAAATGGACATAATTAGGATCTTTAATGGAAATTCATCAGATCTCTAATGGCGATCCGTAGGACTTCCAACGTTTGTCCAATGTTTGAGACATGTATGATTGGGCATATATTGGAAAATACAGTACATTCAGTAGATGTCCCATAGCTGAATGGATTTACTTGTGTTGTCTGGGGTACAAAAATAGACGTCCAACTGAATAATACTGATGTAACCATGATTGCTGGAGTCAGTAAATCAAATCCCACGAACTTTTCTCTGATTGACTGACATACAATCGAGGCACAGCAAAATTTACTTAAGCTAGAGGCTTGAAACTTTGAGAATATATTCTGTTAGTAACATAGACATCCACTAAAAAAGGATTTTGCGAAATTTGGGAAAAATAGTGGAAAAGGGGGGAAATAGGGAACAATAAGTAAAAATAGGGACAAATAAAAAAATAAGCAAAAATAAGGAAAACAGGATAAAATAATGGAAAACTGGAAAAAATAGAAAGAAATGGGAAAAATGTAAAAATATGGAATAATAGCGAAAAATAGAGAAAGCGGAGAAAAAATAGCGAAAAATAGGAAAATTTGCGAAAAATATGAAAAAAATTAGGACAAACAGAGAAAAATTGGGAAAAAATGGAAAAAAAACTGGAAAATGATAAATTAAGCAGGGAAATTAGAGATAAGTAGAAAAAATCAGGAAAAATAGGAAAACATATGCGAAAAATAAGGAAAAAGAGTAAAAATAGGAAAAAAATAGATAATAAAAGGGACAAATTAGAACAAATAGGGAAAAACAGGAAAAAATAATGAAAAACAGGTAACAAAAAAATAATAAATCCATGCCCCTTTCAATAGATTGGATCGTGATTTGAATCATGTTTGCTTTACATGTATTTATTTATCTTGGATTCTTTGTTTTCAGCATTTCAATTTTTTTTTAAATTGTCAATTCATCATTCGAAGATCAGAAAAATTGTAACTTTAGTCCAGTACAACGCAGATTTTTCTAAATTTTTATTTTTATCTTTCAAAATAATTTGTGAACTGTAGCGCGCGTGATTTATGTCTTCGGTTTAGTTTAAATTTCCAATAAAATAACTGTCGTTTATTTTCTTTGACGAGTAAAGAGAAAAAGTTTTTCCATTAGTTCTGTATATTGGTATTTAAAGTTGTATGCAAAATAGTCCACAAGCTCGCTAAAATAACTTGATTTTTTTAATGTTTTTTTAATACTAAATTGGTATTTAGTTTTTCTACAATATTGTAATTAATAATAATAAAAATATTGTATTCACAGATATCTATTGATACAGGGTGTTTCATTGGGAAAGTGACATACGATAAATGCAGATAGGGGACACCTAGGCGATCTCAAAAACCAAAAACCCCATACTTAATGGGTCTAACTACTTTAATAACCAAGATACAGGGTGTTTTATCTATTCTGTCAATTTCTTGCATGGTTCATAACTTTCTAACCAGTGTGGTTCAAGTTATTTATTTTTTGTAAATTTATTATTATTATTTCGTAGAGATCAATGTTTTTTGTGGATTATTTATAGGAAATAATGAAAAAAAACTTAAAATATTAAAATTTCACCAATTTAGGTTAACTAGTCTTCATTAAAACTAAATCACATTAAAAATAAATTACTTTTCAATTTTAGGCTCTCACAATTCACACCATTTCAGAATTCCAACTCAAAATTTTACAAGAAAAAACATTTTGCCGAAAATGAAAAATATATCACTAAATTAATTTTTTCGTGCTCTTTGCAAATACAGAATCTATTTTAGAAAAATCTGATATAGAGGGTGTTGCTTTTGTGTCGGAATATTTTATAATATTTTTTTTAATCCGGACCTGGATTTCTTTTATTGTAAATTTATTGACCGATTGGGCACTTTAAACAAAATGTGCCCGTCAAATATTATGAAAATATACAGTGTGGTTAGAAAGTTATGAACCATGCAAGAAATTGACAAAATAGATAAAACACCCTGTATATTGGTTATTAAAGTAGTTAGACCCATTAAGTATGGGGTTTTTGAGATCGCCTAGGTGTCCCCTATCTGCAGTTATCGTTTATCACTTTCCCAATGAAACACCCTGTATTGAGCTTTAATGCTTTAATTTTTCATTATTAATGGTTTGCATATTTAATGATTGGTTTGTAGGGATTTTGGTTTGAATCTTTAACGATTTTACAAAATATCAATTCATTTATCAATAGTACAATAAAGCCGTAAAAAGCAAATATTAACAAACATTATTTTATCAAGTCATTGTAAAGGTTGGCAAAGATTTAATTGAGACAAAATATCAAGATATCGGTAGCTTTAAAAAGAAATAATACAAAATACCTTTTAAATTTATCGTAGATGGCCCTGTGCTATTTTTAAATCTACGATCGCTTTCAAATCACAACCGTGGAATATTATGGGGTCGTTAAACCTTCACAATATAAAACTTTCTTTTTGGAAACTATTCAATACCAGAGATTAATGTCAGCTAAAACGTTTTCTATTAGTCTCAATCATTACCAATAACACGTTATTGCTGTTCGGAAATTCCTTAATTCCCCCAGTAAATCCAATCAATTGGAAGATGTCCAATAAAACATCAATAATATACTTGTTCGTAGCGAACACTTTTGGAATGAATGTTTGTGCAATTCAGTTGAACGGGATTCAAATGCAATAATTACAAGCGAAACTTGTTGAAAAATGTTGCATTTTTGGCAAGCCGTCGCCATTGATTTACGTCTTTTAATGTTAACTTTCATTCACGGATTAATTTTAACATTGGCATAATTTGTTATTGAGTTTATTAGTCAATTTTGAGAACGAGGCTATGATTTTATTATGAAACAATTTTATTCTTATAAAAACAAATGCTTTAAGAGTTGTAAAATAAAAAGGTCATAGATCGTTTAAACATATCAATTTTTTTTTTAATTTCAAGAAATGCAGAATAATATTTGAAACCAATTTATTTATTTGTGATTTTTTTGTAATGTTTAAGTTGTTAGTTTCTATCAGTACACTCTGTAAGAGAAAGTTAAATGTAATAGACAAGTCAATTTAGACGGTCTCTTGGAACCCAATTTTTAGTACATTTTTATTCCTTTCACAAGAAAGTAACTTTAAGTAAAAATATTCCCTTAGCTAAAATATACCTCGAAGCCGGAGTTTTCTGAAGAATCTTCTAGTCCTCAGCTTAAACAACAATAACAACGCCAAGAGCGCTCAAAAAACCCGAAACTCGGTGTTCGCCGAGCCATCGCAAGAATACATTCTCGTCGTTTTATTCGTCGGAAAACCTTTTTCTACCCTTTACTCGCTCTTCCTTCTCTTCTACTTTTGAATTATTCATTCCGTTCGACCGCAACCTGACCGTAACTTTAACGGAGGAGCACTCCGAAAATATTCCTCGACATGCCGAATAGACAAGTAACTTTATTTGGTTGGCATTTTATGTCGCTTTCGCCTAGGATCTCGCGTGTTATGGCAATATGGCTCTTCACCAGATAACTTTAAATCTAGCCGGCAACTGTTTTTAAACGTTGCTGTCGGTTCATTGAATCGGGAAAAATAACTCTAATGTATGGAGAGTTTCAAGGAAAACTATTTTTTGGTATAGGATAATCATAATGGATATGTTTTGTGATTTTATTGAAAGAATTTTATACCAAAAAAATTTACCGTTTAAAAATATGATTGTGATAATTTTTTAACATTTTGGCACTTACATTTAATACCAAATATCTTCATTATACTTATCTTAAAAACATTGCGCGTCTCCTATTAATAAAAGGATAAAATTCTCGTTATTGAATTTTGGACAAGAAGTTTCCTTTTCTAATCGATACATTTGTGATTCCCCTGAAATATGCATAGATTGTAATATACAGGTGCAGGTCTACTTTTGTTTATAAGCAGTGTAGATTATAACAGCGCGGAAAACACCCAGTGAAATGTATTGTCTAAAATGACCATTTTTATGGGTAGCAAATACAATTGACTCGTCAAAACAAAGAACAAGAATCTGTTTTGTTAGGATAGCATATTATGTCATACAGGCTGGCCACTATTTTAATGGGATTTTATTGGTAATTTCCAAACTATGCTAGGTAGAAGGTTAGTTAAATGGAGAAAAAGTTGCGTATCTGGAAACATAAGTAAATTGAATAGTTAATTAATTTTTTTCCTAATTAATCACTTTATAAAAATGAATGATTCATAATTTAATACAAATTTGGATTAATGTCCGTTTTACCCGAAAACTTCCTTTAAATGTCAATGCATGATACACCGCTGGATTTTGGTTAAAAAATTGTTTCGAATAAAATATCCAGGTCCGTTTGTAAAAAATAAGTTAATGGTGGTCCGGAGAATACAAAGCGTTGGATGCAAAATCTGAAAAAGTAAAATCACAGAGAATTTACCACCGAATAAAAAACCTTCGAAATAATTTTTGGTAGTTCTGAAAATTAATGAAAGGTAACAAAATAACCGTACTGATCGAATTTCATTTTTTCGCCGTATCTCTGATATTTGCCATTCAGTTCACCGCAAGGTGATTCTTTCAGGTACGCAACTTTTTCTCAGTTTAACCCACCTTCTAACTAGTACGGTTTGGAAGTTATCAATACAATCTCATTGAAAAAATGGCCACCCTGTATATTTGAAGTTTCATTGGCGATACAAGAGGATTCCCAGTGGATTTTGGTATTTTTTGGGCAATTTTTCTGTCTTAAACATTGATGCCTCATCGGAAATCATATGACTTAACTTGCCGAGTCGCGCTTGTTCAAAAGGGTTATAAACCTATCGTCACAGAGAAATACAAACATTTAGGGGAGAGACGGTAAAACAGGATACCCCGTTTTTCAAAACAAGTAGTACGATCTATCGGGTAGTACAGCTCATTACCACTCATCAGGGTGGATGAAAACAGAAATATTTTTGAGTTGGTTCCATAAATTCATTAGTTTTTTCAAACCTTCTAAAGACAATCCCGTTCTTTTGCTTCTAGATGGCCATTCTACCTACACCAATAATATAGAACTAATTGATAGAGGATAACGGTGTTCTGTTACTGCGCTTTCCACCGCATACAGCACACCGCCTACAACCCCTGGATGTAAGTTTTATGTCACCACTCGGCACATATTACAGTTCAGAGGTCCAAAGATGGATGCAACAACATCGAGGCAGTACTGTTACTATTTCCTCAAATGGGCAAACTTTTTGGAAATGCTTTCATGAAAGCCGCTAGCGTCCAAACAACAGGGCCATTTAAGGTGAGAGAAATGATGACAAGGTACCTGAACCTAGAAACTCTCCACCTAGAACACCACTACTAAGAATACCAACGAGGACACCACCAAGAACTTTACCGAAATCACCACTGAGAAAACCACCAAACATAACAACGATTCCTACGGAGCAGTTTTATGGAAATTCAACTCCTTCATGTTTCCATACCACCCAGAATTTCACCACTGAGAAAACCACCAAACATAACAACGATTCCTACGGAGCAGTTTTATGGAAATTCAACTCCTTCATGTTTCCATACCACCCAGAATTTTGTTGTTACACCATAACAGGTAAAAATGCAGTGTTAACATCTTCACCATATAAAGCTGAACTCGAAGAATCAATCAGTAAAAGACTTACAAAGAAACCAAAGCTTAAATTAGTGGATACTGAAAAAGCAGCCCATATAGCCAAACTGAATAAAAAATGCAAAATAAATGACAATAAGATGACAAATACAAAAGACATAAAAGCAAAGAACCCAAAGAAGAAAGACAGTAGCAATTCAGAAGAATCTAGCGTGAGAGAAAAAGACAAAAGTATACCAAGGGTCAAAAAGATATAAAATGAAGGAAATCGAGAGAAAACAATGATTTCAGTTCAGAAGATGAAAGCGAAGAAGCGGCATGCATATTTTTCAGCGAACTTTATTTCAATTCTAAGGCAGAAGAAGGTTGGATAAGGTGCCAACGTTGCGAAGGTTGGGCCCATGAAGCTTGTGCGGGAGTGGCGGAAGACCAGGACGAAGTTTTTACCTGTGACTTCTGCCAGTAACATATTTTAATAATTTTTTTATTAACTTTCCCAGAGATGGCTGTCGTGTCGACAAAAGTAAAATGATTTATTAGTTTCACTGGAGAAAAAAGATTTGAAGAGTACTTGCTTTGTTTTTGTTTTGTTAAGAATAATAACAATAATTTTTCTTTATTTACCATGTTGTGTCTTCTTTGCTGGTGGCTAAACGTTATGGAAACTGTACAAGCTTATCCTTATCCAGTTTTATCCGACTAGGTGGCTTAAACGGGATACTTGCTACTTTTTTTTTATACATATTTTGTTTCTTATGTGACTTCTGTTTTTTGCATAAAAAATGGTAAAAATCGAAAGCCCATTTATAACTGAAACTGGAGACAAAAAATAGTCCCCAGCATTGCTTTATTCAAAAATTTGTGAGGCCTAGAACACTAAGTATCCCGTTTTACCCAACTCTCCCTCATTCATTTTTTGTTAATGTTAAAATTTTCCAATAATTTATAAGTTAAAATCTTTGTCAGTAAATTGCCAATTGGGTTGTGGTTATAAATCCCAAAATGGTTAGTTAATTCTTATATTTCGCTGGGTAAAGACCTGTTTTCAGGTATCTTTGGGTTTATGTCGAATAGGAGAAGGTTTCTAAGAATTAAGAACGGCTTTTATATGGGCTTTACCGCACTTGGTTGGGCTTTAGATGATGTCGTGACAAAGCGCCAAAATTTTCAGTAAAATTCACATATAAGCGGTAGGACGCGTCAGTTTGTGCCAAACTAGTAGTGTGGAAAATGTACTTATTTATTTCTGCGATTACTAGAGTAAAGTAAGTTAAAGTAACAATGTTTATAAAAAGCATTTCTGACAGTACATTATATCAGATTCCGCATTTTTATTACTACTAGTAATGTGTGATTACAAAAAGGCGGTGTAGATATTGGGTACACAATATTTTCCGAGCTCGATTATGAGAAGGGGAATTTCATACAATTTTTAAACGATTGGAAGAAGACGAAAACAAACATCGGGGATTTAGATTTGTACTTATCGAGCGATGCTGCACATCATTCGTTAGTTTTAAAGCCTAAAGACAATTCGACGCGTCAAGGTACTTGAATTTCAGCGACGCGTCGGGTAAGTGAGAACCGCTACTTAAGAAACCACGAAAACTGATTCAAGCGATATTTTAATGCTCGTTGAAGTCAAGCAGAGTAAAGTGTGTCAAAGCTGATACTAGAACCGGCCTTTAATTAATCGTGTTTATAGTTTTGATAATACTTATTTGTTTTATTTGTATTAACTTTTGTATCATGTTGCTTTTACCTTTATAAATATTTAACCCTCGCCAAAAAATTAATTAGAAAATTACAGTTTTATTTACAACCACAAGAATAATAACTAGTCAACTTTACTTATTCATAATCGGTGAAAAGGGGTGATGTTTCCCCTATCAACGGAAAAGGTACCTAAAACTTTATAGATTTCACCCAGGATGGGATAGAACTTCAATCACTGTTGATAACATAGAATTATATAATTAATTATCACTTTATTGCAAATCACGCGCGTCTAGGTTCGCTCGGCCTAACAAGAGATATATTGCCGTAATAATATGGGTATTTAGATAGAAAGAAAGCACCATTAGTACACATGAAGTACACCTTTGTTAGAAGATTGATATTTAACAAAAAATACGTTCTCAAAATTTGAAAATTTTTGTTATAAAATATTTAAGTTAACACTGCATTGTGTTAGTTTGTATTTAATTTCAATTTATTTGCATTAAAATTTAGCTTATAACATTCTTAAATATATTCAGTTAAAAAGAACGTTTTTTCATTTATTTCTTTTGTCTCTTCATGTTAGGGATATACTCAGATTTTCATTTTCATTTATGGCACTTTGGGTTTCAGTTAGGGCATTTTTGGTTCCTTTAATCACATTTCGGGATTCCTGCAGTTGCATTATGTTGATTATTCTCTAAAAAGTTTGCCATTGATACATTTCATTTAAAATAAATTTCATTATGATCAGTTGTAAACTACAGGGTGGATCAAATATAAAATATTAAATTATTAATTATTTGATTTTATATATGTATCAAATTTAACTCAATTTATACTTTCCTGGTACCATCAAAGGAAAAGTATAGTGAAAGCGTGTCTGTGTGTAATATTCCAAAATTGTAAAATTGATGTCTGTGTAAATGTATTTTTAATTGTCACGTACTGTGGTGAATTTATTTCGGAATTCCAGACTAACACCAATCAAATAAAGGACAGTTGACCAAAATAATCTAAAGAATGCAAGTAGAAATTTAAAAATCATTAATCAAAGATTATTTGTTTTGACCAAAATGTATTTATAAATACAGTGACTTAATAACAAAACCTCTGTCATCAGCATTAAACGTGACGACTTACTGTTATTTCATCCTGGAAGTTTAAAATAAAATATCGTCCTTGAGAAATGATTTCGAAAATAAAATTTTGTTATTAGAGACATCTTCGCATAATGTCTACAATAAGATACATTCATGTGTATAGACAATAATGTAGATTTGGCGCTCGCCCAAATCTATAAAAATAGGCTGACAGCATTCGTTGTTGTTGTTGATGAAGAACATTTTGAAATTGCAAACTCAACATGATTTTGTTTGAGAAATAACATCTGATAGATCCTGTCGACATTTTTATAATTCATTCTTTCATAATTTCTATTATGTAGCAACAAATAAACAGATATTACAGAAAATAATTTGGTTAAACAATTAGTTAACGATAAAATAAAGAAAATACAGGAGAAGTTAGATAAGGAAGATGATTTATTAATTAAAATACAATAAATAAGATTAAATAATAATAGTTTGGCGTAAATAAATTTGTGGCTTAACAAAAAAATAATTCTTTATAAAATTTAAATAAACTGACAAATCTTAGATGATGGTGGCTGAGCAATTACGAAACTTTGTGTTAGAATGTTGGATTTTATCTCAGTTGGTACCATTGGTCAACAAAACCGTACGTAAGCATAACGTTCTTCTCAAAGAGATAAATTATTGTAAAAAGGTAAAAACAAATGTAAATTTTGTAAACACAAACTTGATGTTCGGTTTTCCTAATACCTGGTTATAAATAGTAAACAAAAATAATTCACATTTTTTTAGTCTTGACGAATATTAAAATATACTCACGAGAAACACCAAAAAGAAACGATGATGAAGAGATGCTTGCAAGCAAAAGTACGGTGGTCCATGATAGTTATATATGGTTTGTCCAAGATTGTAGAGTCTAGTTTTACCAACGAAATAAAGCTGCAGCAATGACCAAATTACTGTATAGTGCTAGTTATCATTGACTACAACTCCATGTTACGCTTTTTTGTGCCAGCCTGTATCCTCTACTCAGTATACTCAGTATACTCGCTTGATGTCCCCCTTCTATATGCCTCGCGTCATATCCCTCTCTTCTCTTGGTATTCCTATAAAATGTCTTTCGCATGTTAATAACCTTCTCTTCTTTATCTATTCAGTCCAAATAATTAACTTTATATCGCCTGTGTTACCTTCTGAAGATTTTATTTTTTCTCCCCCTAATTCTATAGGGTAAGTTTTTATTATATTATATTATATTTTGACTAAAATTCTTTGAAATCATTATTAATTATTTCCACGCTTTTATTTACTGTTATTTTCAATTAAAAGTTTATATCTTATCATTTACTATAAATTATTTGATTTCTGTTTGTCACATACAAAAAAGAGAACCTATTTTTTAATTTGTTTTTACATATTGTCTTAAAATTTAATTCATTTTAATTATTTTTTGTATTTCTTATTTTGATCTAAAATTCATATTTTTCATTTTAATATTATCATTGTTTTACACTCTTTTTTCAATAACAGAGACTAAGATTTCTGGTAATTTATAAGATTTTAATCTTATTTACTCTATGTGAACTTTTAGGGTTTTTCTGGTTCTCGCATCAGAGACGTTTTTTTCCTGTGGAAAGTTTGTTTCAACTGGTCCAAGAATTTTCCTCTGGACAGTCAGTTTTGCCGGGTACAAGAAGTTTTGTTTCTGGACCGCTGGGCTACTGAGAACATGAAGTTTTTCATCAACAACATCAAGAGCCTCAACCTTATGAAGAGCTAAGTTTTTTTTAGGAAAAATAAAAAAATCTCTGAATCTAAAACCTCAAATAAACATATATATCGTTTCATTTGAGTTCAATTTCCTTAACAAAAAAAAAAAATCATTTAATATTTTTTACTTCTGATATATTTCAAATTCTATTTGTGGAACGAACCCATAATATAATTTGAGCTTAATCACATTATTTTTTTTTTTTTAACCAGCTAATGTGAAACCAATGTCATCAACTAACCATCCATCGACGCAAATGTTTTCACAACTTGGCTTTCCCAACCAATGAAAGGTAATTTGTAAGCAATGAATATAAACAGTTTTGAAAAAAACATGGTATAGAATTTAGCTAGATACCAAGCCAATTGATATGTAGAAGATATGAATGGATTAATTCTTAATCGACTGCAAATTGCTCATGCAAACAAAAGGGACTATCTAACAAAAGTTCAAAAATAAATATTTATCTCCCTAATTTTTTGGAAGAAATATAAAAGACCGGCAATGAAGGAGAAGAAGAATTCAGATATAATAGTACTATAAATAAGCAAAACGAAAAACGTAATATATATCAGAATAAACCAAAACATGACAAAAATAAGTATATTTCAAAGCAGATACTAAAATGAGGAGTACAATGTAATAAAAAGAAAAGTGAATAAAGTTATTATAAAAAAAGATGGAAAGGCCTTTAAGTGACATACAACACACGTTAAAAAACTGCCAGTATGGACAACGTCATTTTCTACTTGGCCAACAGAAAATATGGGGGACCAATCTATACCAGAGGAAGAGAGTCAACAGCAAGAAGTCAGCCATGATTTCAAGCTGAAAGATTACACCAATCAAAATGAAAAAAAAAAACAGAAAAATTGGAGAATTCGTTAACAGGTGTACATTTACTCACGGTAGTAAGTAGTTACGATGAACCAGTAACCACGCCATACAGTTAGACTAAGACAATTGTCCGTTACTCCATTTTGTATCTATAGTTATTAAGCAAAGTATTTGAAGCCGAGCCAGAAAACATAGACCATGAAGTAGACGACTTCATTGATGCTCCCAGCCACATGTCTTTTCCCATAAAGGCATTTTAGCCCTCAGAAGTTAAAAACCAAATACACGTTAAGCCCCAGGGTATGAAATAATTACACCACAGATACTAAAACAGCTGCCCCGAAAAGCGATTGTTCTTTTTACAACTATTTTCAGTTGAATGCTGTTCCTATCCTATTTTCCTACGATATGGAAGTACGCCGAGATTATTATGTTCTACAAACCAGGAAAACCACCACATGATCCCACGTCGTACTGACCCATTAGTCTGTTAACCACAATAAGCAAAGTTTTTGAACGACTACTCTTGTAAAGAATTTACGAAGATCATAAATTTCTAACACTACTGCCTACGGTTTCGAGAACACCATTCAACAACTCAACATGTTCACAGGATAGTAAATGAAATTTCTAAAATCCGTGAGGAGAAGAAATACTGCAACGCAGTATTCATCGGTGTCTGCCAAGCTTTTGACAAGGTGTGGTATATAGAGGCTTACTATTTAAATTAAAGAAAATCCTATCAGCCAACTATTATCTATTGCTTAAATCCTACTTGCAACTTCTTCCCTATTGAATCTGGTGTTCTTCAAGGTAGTGTTTTGGGACCGCTGCTATTCCTGATCTACACAAGTGATATTCCACAAAGCGATGAAACCAAAATTGCTTCTTTCGCTGATGATGTAGCACTACTAGCCATCAATGTTGATCCGATAAGAACCTCAGATACTTTACAGAATTATCTGAATTCTTTAAAAGAATGGTACTCTAAATGGAGGACCAAGGTTAATCAAACGAAGTCTGTTCAAGTAAATGTTACCAGATTTATTGGCTCCTAGACCGAAAATCTAAAGTATCACAGCAAAACAAAATACGGTTGTATAAAGCCATCTTGAAATCCATTTGTCATGAGTTAAACCAATAACTTTAAACATTAACCAAAGATATCAATCCAAAGTACTAAGCACAATCATAAATGCTTCATCGTACGTGAGTAATCGGAACCTGCACGATGATTTAAGAATACCTTTCATCACAAGTGAAATTCGGCGAATCTCCTCAGCATATAAAACACAAACAGCAAATAAGGAAAATGTACTAATAGAGCAACTCTACGACAACACTCCAGTCACTAGAAGACTACTCAGGAAGTGGCCCGAAGCCCAGGTAGCAGTGTGACGTGTTAAAGACGTTGATAATTGGTGTATTCTCGTCAACTGACGTAATTTGGGCCAAAACATGACGTGAAAAAAACGTTGTTAGGTGGACGTTTTTAAGACGTCATAAAAAAACGTAATATATTCGTCGAATTTTGGTATTAGTTCTAGTAAATCGTTCTCAGAATCCTAACCCTACTTTTAGGTTAAACAGGAGTCTCGTGCTCTTGTTTTACAATAATTTATTTGATACTAAGTTACGATCTATAATGAATATGAGCTGTTTATCAAATATACTAAACACTATCGACAATTTAAAGTTAAAAACCAGGTAAGCCCTAAGACTAATGTCATTCATATAATTTAGCTTCTTTTATTTTCAGTACTTGAAGACAGTTCACTGATCAATAGTTTACCGGATCAAAAATGGAAGGATTGGATTATATCCTGTCTTAAGTTAGCCAAAAAGCAGTGGTAAAGCAGAAAAGCATAGAACGAGTAAACATAAAACCGATGAGACAACAAGATGGTAGCCCTTGGGAACGCTCAAATCATTAAGTTCTTGTTGTGTCCCCTTCTTGATGTAAGGGTAACAAAAGATATATACAACGTTGGAGAGAAGAGTTACAGAAAGCGAGCATAAGTTAGACATAAAAACTTACGCAGGATGTTGGATGACCTTACGAGTGATTTCCTACTGGTTAGTGTTTCATATATCCACCTTAAAAGATGTGCAGTATTCTACCATACAATTTAAGAAACACTTTAACCATTTATTTCTTTTTTAGGCATTTAAATCCGTTACCGGTTGATTTTATTAGCACATGCTACAATCAGGTTAGCACCAAAAAAGGAAGAGAAAAGAAAGGAAGGAATTCAATCCATCAAATGTCACATTCAAGAAAAATTAATTAAAAGAAGAATTACTGATTTGACTGTGATGACAAAGGAAAAGTCAATAAAATATAAAGTAAACAAATGTCAATAAAATATAAAGTAAACAATAGTGAGATTATTATTAAAACAAGGTTTGTAGTATCCTTTTTATAAATAAATTGGGAATACATTACTCTATTAGGAGACTTAAAAATTGGCCTAAGATTTTAATGCCTAAAAAATTTTAGCCCGTAACACGATCTCTTAACAGGACTAATAATAATGTAAAAAGTGATAGACTTTGGCGAAGAAGATGGAGGAGGACTAGTGGTGGTTCATTCTTAGTGGCTACCCCCCTGTAGCTTCTCAGTAATGCTCAACATGTTATTATATTTTCAGTTTATTTTTTATGTTTGTATCAATTAAGATTTATATAAGAATGCATTTTCATTTTGCTAATAAATTATACAGGTGTCTTGCAATATTGTGAAGATTTTTGAACTGAAATACCTTCGAAAGAGTGCCGTTTTGACTACCTAATCGTCTTTAATAATCTAAAAATGAATTTAAGTAACTTCTCCTTCCAGTTAAACAGAGCGGAAATCACTGCGAATTTTTATTTTTAAATGGGATACTCCGTGTGCATGTGTTTAATGAAAAATATAGTGGGAATGGGAAAAAATGCATTCAGACAAAACCGCTCTTTTATCGTATCTTATTCGAAGTTATTTTAGTTTAAAAATCGTCAAACTACTGTTGGACATCCTGTATTTGATTATAATTTGTGTAATTATTTTTTTTATGAATTCCGAGGATATTATGTTTTTTACAGTAAAAAAATACAATTTTTTAATCTAAAATAACGTCAAAATGGATGTTTAATTATACGTAAAAAAAACGTAATTTTTACGTAAAATAAGACGTCATTGGTCTGTGACTTATGACCCTGTTTATCACGTGTTTTTCACGTCATTCATATACGTAAATAATGACCAATATTCTTTAACACGTCACTCTGCTATCTGGGAGATCTGGTGCAGTAACTCAACAAACAATTCCATATAAGGAGAAGTATCAGTGGATGTTTCCCTTTCACGTCGAAAACATATATAACATACTCTGAATTGATATAGATTACAAATAAGCACATTGTCGATAAAAAAAAGTTATTATAGTTTGTTTGTTTATGAATGAAATTAGCGAAAGTAAAAGGAAAAATAGAACAAGAAAAAATACAAGAAACTAAAATGACTAAAATTACTCTTTATGTATTTAGTTGTTTGCGTACGCCATTGACTTCTAAACAATATTACTCCAATAAAACACTGACGTATCTCTTAAAAATCGTTACTTCAATGTAAGGGTAAACACATTTTAGTACACTTTTTGTGCTCCCTTTTGTTGTGCCCTCGTCGTGTCTGCCACTTGATATTTTTTATCGGTGGCATTTTCCTTCACTGGAACAACGCCAACTGAGACTTTTATTTGTTTGCAGACAAACAGAATGGGTCGTCGCTAGAAGTACGGCTGACAATGGCATGCTATTCCTGTTTTGACAGGTTGTTTCGTTGGGTACAGTAATCGTTCCCAGTTAAAAATATTACATCAATAAAGCGGAAACGTACGTGAGATGACGCCTTTGAAGACGCCTTGAAAGTGCGCCTGTTTAACTCGAGACAGCTTTAGATGAATTGAAAATAAAATTTCAGCTTTTAAAAGTCTCGTATATTTTATGGATTCTTAACACTTTACTAAATAGAATTGTAGCTTTTGTATCCATTATTTCAAAACAAATATTTTTATGATAAATGAGAGTTCTGACTAAATGTTATTATTATTACCCAATAACTTTAAACATCATGAATGTAATATCTTCAGTTCAAGAATAATTAATATGAGTAGCATAAAGCTAAAATTAATTTGCATCCACTTCAGTTATTGTTAGTAATAATTCCCTAGGCATCATTAAATCTCACAATATATTAGTACTGTTCATGGTAGAAACCATACTGACTTCAGGATAATTATGTACAGAAATTTGCCTATCTCCGAGAGTGAATACCCGACCAATATATCAACTACGAGGACACTAATGTATATAATAATGTGTTGTTCTATGAACTGAATATCCTCTATTCGTAGCTACCAAACTATGCTCTATTGTCAGCAAATGAAGTTGGGATCAATAAATAAATTGGTTTTTGTCATTCAGTCTCTGGCTATTATTATAGACGATGATTGCAGAAATAAAGATTTTTCGTCGTATGTGCTAAATTTTTTGTAATTAACGAGATATGTTTGCTGAAAGTAGCCGTATATAAATTAAATTTCATGGTAAGAAGTTGACACTTTAACTCGTAGCAGTTTGTTGAAATTAAATTTAAAAGAGATAATGCTGACATCGCTGTAAGAGGCATCATCCCTTTACTATTTCTCCAATTTATTGAATTACTGACAAATTTTCGGTTACACATTATCGGTTATGTGTTATTTATTCCCTATAAACGGCAATTTTTTATTTGTTTCAAACGAATAATTACGAATGATTTAAAAGAGGACATGGAAATAAAAAATTATACCAATCAAAAAAGTAGAAATTATAGAAGTAGAACAAGAAGTAAATCTAGAAATTGTTTAAAATGTTAAGGATTGGGATTAAAGCATAATTAATAATAATAGCAACACAGACGATAACGGGGAATAAGATGGAAGATGGAGATTTAATGAGTTAAAAAATTGGATATATAAGAAACGGAAAAACTAAATTATGGAAATGTAAATTCATATAAACGATGATCAGCATGAGTAATAATTTGAAAATTATTATTCTTGAAATAAGTGAGAAACTGAAGAAAAAATTCTAAAAACAAGTAAAAAAACTAAAGAGAAATTACAGTAAATCAAATAAAAAGACAAAAGAATTGAACAAGAAGAAGATACGAGACAGATGACAATATAAAAGATTTAAAAAATGAAATAGAGAAAATATAGAAGAATTAAGAAGATAATTTAAAGAAATAGGAGAAATTTCAAAACATAGTACTCTGCATGAATAAAAGTATGGGTAATCCACAAGAAGGATTGAAAAACAGAAAAAACGAACGAGATATCGCAGTTTTGATCGATAAAAATAATGATTAAATGGTGCTGGTACAGAAAGAATTGAAGCTAACAAGAAAAGTGATTATAAAGCAAACCGAAAAAAAACTTAAATATGAGATTGAAGATACAATTAATACAGGAGCATTAAACTTGTGAAGAAAATATTATGGAGACAATAGCAAAAGATGAAACAAACCAAAATAACAAGAATGATTAGCAGGGAAAATTGAAACCATGTGTTTTAGAAGGACAATATACGACAGAAAACAGAATAATGAAAAATTCAGGATGACAACAAGTAAAGGGTTTTTCAATCTTGTCGATCCTGAAATGAAATAAAAAACATGCTTTATATGATATTAACGAAATTATTTTTTTATTTGAAAGGCTCATGTATGTCATTAAACCTATAAGAAAATCTAACTTGGTGGCTCAAATCGTTCATACAGAATGTCCATAGTGGCGTCCGCTGTGAGCACGTAGTGCCGTCCTGGTGGAACCGCCGTATTGTTTAATTTGAGTCAAAAGAAATCGGTTATCATCGTTCTGTAGGCTTGTCGTTGACGGTGGTGGTCTGATCAACGGTGTTTTCCAAAAATACGAACTAATGACGCCGCGGTCCAAAATGTATACCAAACAGTACATTTTTTATGGATGCATTACCAACTTGTGAACCTCGTGTGGGTTGGCGTCGTTCTTGTTAACATAGCTATTCGTCCAAAAATGTGGATCATCATTAAAGAATATTTTTGTTGCCAAAATTTGGGTCCTCCTCCAAACCTTCCGAATCCCAGTCAGCGAATAAACGGCGATGACTATGGTCATTAATATTGTAATGAATTACCGTGATAATTAAAATATTTAAATTATATCGCGCACGCCACTGGATTGGAATTAACTTAAACTATAGCAAATTCAACCTTCCTTCGAATTTAAGGTCCGTATTACCAATTGAACTTCTGCTCGACAGATGGAGACACTTGCGTCCATGCTTCTTAAACGCCGAAATTCTTATCAAGTACCATGATAGAATCCGTTGTCATTAGTTTGAGTTGAAGCTCGAGCCGAGTATTGAGTACCTGTTCAGAGATCTTAGTTGGAGCCGAGTACTGAGTACCGGTTCGGAAACCTTTAGAGATAGGTCGAGCTGATGGAAGCCAAATTCAATTGTACCGAAACCATCAATTCGAACGCCACGCCAGCCTAGAAGTGGTGACTGTACTATCCGACACATCTGAATATAACTGGGTTACACACCTTTTTCTTCGTTGCCGGAGTTTATTTGGTGCAGATAAAAGTTATTCCTATTATTCCTATTTTTAATCAGATACACTCCTATTTTTAGATATTTAACCCAGTAGAACAAGTAATACCCGCCCTTCTGGCCACCAGTGATTTTGTCGATACCATAACGACTCCTGCAGTATTTTTCCTTTACTGATGCTTCTCGGTGCAAGTGGTGTTCAGAATATAAACTGAGGACGTCCAATCCTGGAATAAGGTGCCAAAAACAGCTTGAAGAGCATCACAAATTTGATCTCCTGGGTCAGTTGGATCTTGTACGGGTCTAGGTCCAACTCCCTGTGTAAAATTCTCAAATTTGGCCAGTCGAATTTGAAGGGTCACTGTGTCTGCTGTAAAACGGGTCCAACGCGCGCGGCGTTTACACTAACGGACACTCATTTTGATAATAAAATTTTGTCATTTGAACGTGCTGCTCAATTGTGTAACTTGTCATGGTGATTTGATTTGATAAAGAAGCGAAGGCTAATGTATTCTTTGGCTACAGATTAAACAGAAGCCACCAAAACAAAATGGCTGCCACTGGTTGCCAAAATCCACCCGCCCCAGTTGTAAAAGCCTTTATAAATCAGGAAATTTAAAAAAGTTCAAAAGTAGATAAAATGTTTTATAATAGAAATCAGAAGAAATGTGGTTAAGGTTTGAAGACTAGACGTTAATATATTATGTAGTAAAAAAAGCTTTTGACAGAAGAAAAATATTGTTCAAATTTTGAAGGATAATTCCATTTTTTTTAACAATAAATTTTGTGTTTAGGAAAAATTAAATGTGATACACGACAACAAAACAGTAAAAAAAAGATTCTCTTTCATATAGAAAAAAATAAAATACTGTATATATAGTAAAATAGTAAAAAAGGTACATTTTGATGAAACAAAATAACTAGATTTGAATAAGGATTTACTTGTCAATGCAGAAAAATGCATAAATTACAAGAGCTTAGAAATAAAGGAGTCTTTATTATGAACTAGCAGATAATTGAGTAAATAAATATTGATGTACTTCTATTCTATTCTAGTTGAATCGGGCGTGAGAGATCCCACCTCCACTGACGCTATATAGGCCTATTATATAGCGTCAGTTTTCACATCAGACCAGTACTCTTGAGAAAGTTTGGGATAATATGCCCCAAAGGTAGCATTTCTTTTCCCTATTCAGTTCCCAGCAGTAACATAGTATATGAAGAACAATTTCGTCTTCTTCCTCACATCTCCTAGGGAATCTTCCGATACCCAATCCAGTTTTAAATTCCCGTCTATTTAGGCATAACAGCAGATTGTCTCTGCTTTTGGGTGCTTTGAACTATCTTAATCCCGGAAGTTCCATCTAGTATTCTCTGTGTTTGTCCTTTAATTTTTTCTCCATCAGACCGTTTATATATTGGTAGGAAATATCATATACGGGTTGTGTACCAATTAAAGATTTTTCGACTTTTTTAACAACCATGTGGTTTGCCTCCTCATTTACTTTTATGCCCTCATGTCCAGACCCAGTGAAGAGTTATCTCGTTATGTTCTACCAGGGCATTTAGGTTTTCATGACAGTCCAATACTAGTTTGGAATATATTTAAAAAATTTTCATTGTTATTTTTTTACTCACAGAACAGTAGAAAATATTAGATTTTAGATTAGATAAAAATTGTCTCTTTTCTAGGGATACTAATAGTACTTTAATTGACAAAGTTCAAAGAAATGATCTATTTTGTTCCTACTATTTTTGAAATTTTAGAAATAATGTCGGATTATAAATTACAAATTTCTTTAACTTTTATAACAAGAAAACTATACACAATATTACATTGAACCTAACGACATTTAAACGACAATAAAAAATATTATAAGTGAGAATTTTTTAAAATATTAAAAATATAATTGTGTACTTTAAAGAGAAATAACTAAAATCAAGAAAAATTGTTTTTTCTAGTTCTGCTTTTAAATTTTGAAACATTTTTTTGAAAAGTTTCAAATCTCTTTTAACTCTTATAATAGGATATTAAATTGAAACCAATGCATTTTATACAAGAATAAAAATTACTATACGTGAATTTAAATATTGGAAATACAATTGTGAATTACAGAAAAAAATCAAAAATCTAGAAATATTTGTGGGGATTTTTTTTTGGAAATGAAAAAAGAGTATTTGATGATCATTTTTTATAGCTACTTTTATCCAGAAATCTGAATTAAATATGACACACAGAAAATTTCATATGATTTCTATTTAATATTTTTATATATTATTAGGAAATCTCTTAAAATTTTTAATGCCTTTCATAAAAGTAATCTTTTAAAGCTTTTACCGGCATATACACATGTTCAGTATACCCTTTTAGTAGAATATGTCTGAAAATGAATTTTTTATGTGACCGTAATAGAAGGTAACGGTACAATAATAAAACATAAAATGCATAAGAAGGAATTTGCAACGCAAATCTAAGATAATACAATTGAAACAGCTGCTGTTTCGATATAAATTCTCGTTAGAATCGCGTTGTGTTAAAGCCGAACGTCACATAACCATACAGGACTATAACTAAATTGAAAACTGAGAAAATCTTTACTATTATGCGGATACGTGACAGTATCAGTTAGATCGAGTCGTTTATTGGAGAAGTATTATTCTCACGAGGTTCCAAGACTCATTTCAAAGACGCTTCAAAAAGTAGGTAAAATATTTATCAAAGGAATTGGCACCGATATATCTAATCGCAATAGAGTTTTCCACATATTTTATATTAGCCTGTCAGTTATAAAAAATTTAAATAATTGAAAATAACTAATATTGGTTAATAAAATTATTTTTGAATGTATTAAAATAAATATGGCTGACAGTTGGTTAAACCTAAAATGATATGAATATCGAAATTCAAATAGAATGCCCGGATCATTTCTACTGTAACATGAAAATTGACAAACATTTTTTCTATGATTCTTTTACATCAAACAATACATCCTCTATCATAAGGTTTTATGTTTTTACATCTCTCTCATAATTTAAGTAAAAAGCCATTGGTATATATTTAGTTATTTTGTAAATATTTCGTAACATGATAAACGAATTACTTCAGTTATCCTAATAGAAAGAGTTCTTTTAATTTCAAGGTACATCATAAATCAAAATGATTTTTAAATAGTCATTTACTTCGTTTACGCTTGACATATGCTCTAAATAGTTGCTTATATATTGTAATGATATTTACAATTTGTCTCAGAAATTTGGCTGGGTCCTAGTACAAAAAATAATAAACATTACAACCAATATCAAAAAAATTATAAACTGTCCTGTTATATTCCTTTTTCTTGTGTTTTTCTTATATGATTAGTTCTAACTATGATTTCTTTCTCTTCTTCCAAATATCTGCTTCTTATTTCCTAGTTTCTTCAATTATAGATGCTTTCCCATAATTTAATCTTGATATAGTTTAGTCTTCCTCCAAATTTTTTTGACTACTGATTGAGTACCATTCCAAATTTTATAAATTTTCTTTAACATTTTTTTTTTTTTAATTAAAACTATATTTTCTAATTATTTTAATATATAATATATAACTTTTTACATCTCTTTTCCTTTAACCATTCAATATCTCTTTATCACAAAATTTTCTCTGACAATTCCAAAAAAAATTATCCATCAATCATCTTTTTTTTTGTTTATTATTTTTCTTTACCACTAGATTTTTTTTAAAAAACTACCTCAGCCTTATTTTCGATTATTAACCTTATATTCCCTTTTTACTATCTGACTTAAATTTCATGTATTACAATTCCAAAATTTCGATTTTGGTATAACATCTTTCATTATTTTAATAACTTTTAAGATTCTTTCACTTTTCTTCAATTTATTGCCAATCTATCTATAATACATCTCGTTTCCTTTTCTTTACTTGCATATCAACTCTCCTATCTTATTTAATAAACATAACATTTAATTTTGAATAATCTTTTAATAAATTAACTATCAGCTCAAACAAAAAAAAATATTAATTTATAAAATTCCCTATACAGGGTGAACAATTTCATAACAATATATTGATATGGTTTTTTAGTTATATGCGTAGTTTTAGTTCTGTTTTTGTATGTATTGTGGTTGACTGTGATTGAAAGGTAGAAGGTTATTGTCAAATGTAAGTTTGACAATGAAAATAAGGTTATGATAAGAAGTTTAAGGTGCGTGTGAATGTATTTAAATGTGTTAAGATTTATTTAAGAATGTTTGTGTTTAGAGGATTATTTTTTTATTTGATTTAATATGAGTTCACAACAATTGTGTTACAAGTAAAAGGAAAAATCTTAGTGTCGTTAGTCATTTAAATTTACAGATAAAAAAAATATATAGTTGGGGGGAAAAAACAAATGAAAGACAAATTTATAAAAAATGTCAGATAAAAAAATTTTTAAATGAGATATTAAGAATTGGTTAATTAAATGGTGAATTAAGTAATGGAAGTTATGGTTTAAGAAAAATAAAAGCAATTATTAAAACAAGGGTTTTATTAAGATAATGAAAAGTTTTGCAAGAATATAAAAAGAAAAATATCAAAGAAGACAAGGAACAAATTGGTTTGTAGGAGGACGAGGTGGTGGTGAAGATTAGTTTAGACGGAAAGACAGGAATAGGTGGAGATAAAAAAAATACAGAAGACATAAGAGGGAATTAACTAGGTGGTGATACGGGAAAAGAAAAGAAAGCAGCTGATTGGAGGAAGGCACAAGAGAGAGAGAAGAACCAGAAGTATTAAGGCGCCCAAAATTTTTTTTTTTTATTTATTTTGTTGTAAGGTTTATTATTTTTTTTTAAGGAACCCAACCTAAGAGGGGATAAGAGTTTTCATGATAGCTAGTCTAATATAATATATAGTACTTGACTATAGGTAGGAGACCTTTTGGTTGTCTAAATATTTTGCTATTTAGATCTTATAAAATTGTCTAAACGCCGCCTTATGGATGTCGTTAATCAGGTTCTATTTTGTTTTAAGTCGGGATTAGTAGTGATGGGAAGAATCTAATACTTTAAATAATCGACAACTCAGTTCACGAATACTGATAGGAATCGAGAACTCGACCGAGAACCGAATACCGAATATATTCAACTCAGTATTTGGATTAATTTGATCAGTAAGTGCCAGTTCTCGGTTCATGGTCAGATTGGTACTCGGATTTTCTTATTAACGGCACTTGGGATTCTCAAATTATAAAGTTTAAGTTTTGTATTGCTCGTTTCGTTTTTTGTATGTATTTTTTCCTATATAACTTGAGCCATAATCAAAAAAACGGCTGTGTCACCCCTGGCTCGGCTGTAGAGAATAGAATTAAAACTATAAAAAAAATAATAATAGGAAAAAATCAAGAGTAGAAGAATTTAAATACAATTTAGAAAAATTGGCAAAAAGAGGCAAAGAGGCAAAAAATGACAAAAAAAGCAAAAAAGGCAACACTAGGAAAAAGGTAAAATAATGCAAAAAATGGGAAAAATGGTAAAAAGTTCAAATCAAAGACGAGTAACACAAAGTAAAGGGAAAAGAAGCAAAAAAGTAAAAAAAAAGTTTAAAAAGTCAAGAATAGGCAAAATAAAGGCAAAAAAAGTATAAAAAAATTAAAATAGTTATAAAAAAAGCAAAAAAAGGACAAAACAGTGGTAAAAAACCAAAACAAAAGCTAAAAAAAAATTTAAAAAAAGGCAAGAAAAGAGGTAAAAATGCAAAAAAAAGGTAAAAGGGTTAAAAAAGAGGTAAAAAGGTCAAAAAAGGTAAAAAAACTTCAAAAGGCAAAATCAAAGCAAAAACATTAAAAAAAATTAAAAAATGGTAAAAGAAGGCAAAAAGAAAATAGGCCAAAAAGGAAAAAGGGTAAAAAACAAAAAAAATATGTCAAAAGAAACAGAAATAACCAAAATAAAGGTAATTAAGGCAAAAAACCCCAAAAAAGTAATCGGCTGTGTCACCCCAGAAGGATTAAAAGTTCAAGTCCACGTCTTTAATATTTAAAAAGTTTTGAGTCAAAAAGAAGAATTAATGTCGTACTAGTGGACATTCTACTTCACCAATTTAAACAAAAAACTGATGGTCGCATTCGAGGCACATATACCAACCCTTCATGCTAAATTTCAACTTGATTGTTGAAACGGTTCGGCAGCTTTCGTGGAAGATTTCAATTTTCTCCGGGGACCCCAAAAAGAATATTTCCATCGACATCAAGAATTTTTTTGCTCGTTTACTATACTTTCCCTTCCATGGGACCGGGAAAGTAAAATTGAAAACAAGAACAGATATCGATCGAAAACTTATCCAAGCACCGGCACCGATTCTCGAGAACTGAGAACTTTCGAACATGGTTCTAGAGAACTTCAAGAACTTTAAACTAATCGAATACATTTCGATTCTTGGTATTCGAGAACCTCATCACTAGGGATTACTTTCTTTTCTGTTTTGACCGCCAAAGACGACTGGTCTCTCATACCATTTTTGGTAGGGAAATTTTTAGGTATCAATGTTAGAACTCATTTTTAAGTAATATACAACCAGTAACAACTGTGGTGACAACAATAAATCTTATGTGATAGATTGCAAATTAATTTTTGTATTTGTCATTTCCATGACAGCTGATGACATCACTAATTCAACCATTTTACATTATTGGTTCATTATTTCCATTTTTTGTAGTAATAATACCAGTATTTATGATTGTAAAGTGTACCAATAAAAAAAATAGCAGAAAGTATTCGTGGATAACTGGTCTTTAAAACACTTGACCTATTTCGAGAAAAATCGCGCGTGTTCTATTAAATGACAGCAGGCCGCCATGTTGCCAAATCCTCCTTGTCAGTCCTTGTAGTTTCAAAATTTCGAAATTAAAAAAAAGTATGTTCTGGGGCGTTTTAAAGAAAAAAATTTTGGGAAATCCATTTTTTTTTAATATCTTTTAGTGAGAAAAATTTCGTACGGGGTCGCAAAAAACCCAAAAAACGATACCCTCCTTTCTACTTATATACTCAATTATTTTTAATTTAATCATTGTATTCAACTATAAAAACTTTCGAATATAATTTTATAATACAAACTTTGGTGTAATAATAACACTAATAATAATAAATTAACTTCTATATAATAAAGCATTCAAAATGATTTCATTATAATATATATTTATATACAGTGTGTCCGTAAAGTATGGAACAAATTCATTTTTAGCTAAACAGGCCATTTTAAGAAATAATCCTGAAACACGTCGATTTTTGATTTTAATTTACCGTATTTTAAAATAATAATCTAATATACAGGGTGAATTACTTTTGAGTAATGAAGTCACCGTCATTTTTTTTTAAATAGAACACCCTATATTTTTTTATATTTTTAGACTCATCCCGTGAAGCTGATTTCAAAAACTTATTACACTTATATTCTAAACTAAATAGTTTTGAAGTTATAGACAATTGAAAATCGCATTTTTTCAAATTTAAGTGATTGCTCCGGCCAAACGACATGAAATCGGATAAAAAGGCTTACATGTCCCTATCTTAAGTTTTTGACTTCTAATTGATGGCATAAGAACAAAATATATATAGGGTGATCAAAAGTACGCAAATTTTGATCACCCTCTATACATTTTGTTCTTACGCCATCAAGTAGAACTCAAAGAGTTAAGATAGGGACACGTAAGCCGTTTTATCCGATTTTATGTCGTTTGGCTGGAGCAATCACTTAAATTTGAAAAAATGCGATTTTCAATTGTCTATAACTTCAAAACTATTTACTTTAGAATATAAGTGTAAAAGGTTTTTGAAATCAGCTTCACGGGACGAGTCTAAAAATATAAAAAAATATAGGATGTTCCATTAAAAAAAATGACGGTGACTTCATTACTCGAAAGTAATTCACCCTGTATATTAGATTATTATTTTAAAATACGGTAAATTAAAATCAAAAATCGACGTGTTTCAGGATTATTTCTTAAAATGGCCTGTTTAGCTAAAAATGAATATGTTCCATACTTTACGGACACACTGTATATAATACCAACCAAGAATAAATTCATTTATGAAACTTGGTTTGTTTGATTTTTTACTTTCAGGATAAATCAATCTAAATTTAAAAAGTTATTTTTGTCCCTAGTAAATTTTCTTTAATTAATTTAACATCATAAGATACAGTTCTTGTGATTTTTCTTGATTTTTGCTTTTAAAATTAAGAGGTCCCAGACAACCCTTAAAACAGAGTAACTTTGTAAATTGGCTAATGACCAATGCCCCAAAGCTGGTTTGTAAAGGGTATCTTTATTGATTAAACCTAATAAGATCATATAAATAAGTAAAATAAAAATTTATCGAACCGCATTTTATTCTCGGTACTAAATTTAAGATTAGATTTTACGACTGACAGATGTCACCTGAAAAGCCATTTTTATGACTTATAAGTCTATAATCCTTAATTCTGACCTGCCTACCAAAAGTTATGACAGTTTTTCTAACATTTAAAACTATCCAAAAAAACCTCTCGTTAACTTACATGGCATGACTAAAATGCTTTATTTACAATTCCCCAATAATAATTTTCTTTCTTACTCGCAATCCGTTCGTATTCAAGCAATTTACATGTTTAATAAGGCATTAATCACGGTGGTAGGCAAATAAGTGTCGGTAATGTCACAGTGCCGGCGTACAAATTACACCATAACGCTTATTTCGGTGGCCAAATCCAATCACGGTATCGAATACTTGATAGATTAGTACTTCACGTGACCTTTCATTTCCGATTCACTCATAAAACGTAATTGCCCTATTGTGGTTTATGTACTCTCCCATCGAGTCATCCATACACGATCGTTTTCGATTAATAACGTTTTTTAATTACGGCAATAGTAGTTTTATCGACATCATATTATCAGTATTGAGTATTGGCTTTTGGGATGTTATTAAAGGTAGTAACGGTTAATAGATAATGTTCAACGATTTATTTTACGATTATAGATACCCTAAATCATATGAGAATTATACGAGATGACCCAAATAGTCGGACTTAAAAATGATCGTAAAATGGAGTAAACATGTATCCGCTAAATTTCTGTGGAATGATGTAGGGGAAGGCAATAGAAAAGACCTCTCGTTAAAAGCACTCTCAGATGGTTTTTTATTTTAAACAATTTGGGTGCAAAATCGGTTTTTTCGACTATTCGAAAAAACTGTGCATCTTAGAGAAAAGTAATACACAGGCAAAATAAATATATGCAATGAAAAGACCAATAAAATGATGTCCGAAAGATCAAAATCAGACAATCCGTTCAAAAGTTATTGCAAAAAAATCGCAAAAAACGTGTTTTTTAGGCTATTTTTCAATTGTTTATGTTATTATTATTAATAATTGAAATGCAATAAGTCTACCTAAAAGTTACGAGTATTAACGTATCCAACAGGTGTGCGAAAGATGAGGGCTGTACAATAAATAGTTTTTGCAAAATCTTATTTATTTATCCAATTTTACTAATTATGCAACCATTATTGTGAGAAAAGTTATTATTGAAAAAGGTTCTATATAAAATTTGCTGGACTCGAATGCCAGTTAAAAAACACGCAATTTGAATGAAAAAAACAGTCCTTACGATCTTTTAGAGCCAAGTTGGCTCATTATTTTCAAAATCAGAGCGCCCTTAATAACAATCATTAAGAGCTGAAATCTCCAAAGTATTTCTTTTTGGCCAATTAGTTTAAAAAAAATTATGTTTAAATCATTAGAAGCGTAAATTATTACATTTAATTCATCTTATAGGTTAATTCTTCTTCTTTTTATTTTAATATTACTTTTGGTCTTATACTTTATAGTTGTCTACTTGTGGCCTGTTACCTTGTTCCTTCCTTGTTTCTGGCTTTCACGTCAAGTTTCAATTGTATCTTTCTGTCAATTGTCATTCACTTATTAGCTACCGCATGGTAGTATTACGCCGTTAATAATTTAAAACCTCAATCTTGTTTTCTTAGTGCTTTGATGTAATACTATTTTCGATTGATCCTTCAATTTGGAGGCTTCGTTACGTTTAAAATTTTAATAATGTTTTTTAAATAATAAGTTTTTCGTCTTTTCTATAAGTAACCATTTTGAGTATGTTATATTATAATCCAATTTTTATAATTTCTATTGTAGGCCTGATGATGGTCATCGTTGTGACCGAAACATGTTGCCAAGTTAATCTTGTTTAACCAAAATAACAAATTTATGTAGTATGACTTGGCGTTCTTATTATTCTTTGAAATTTAATTTTGTTGTATTTTTTAATTTTGAAACGTTTTTGTTTATAACTATTTATTTTCCATGCAAATGAAAAAATTGTATTTATTAATTTGTTTGGCAAAGTTTTACACTCTTCAATAGTTTATATAATTTATAAAATGTATTTCTAAAATTTTGTCAAAAGAAACAAAAATTATCATTAATTTCCAAAGCTTCAATTTCATGAGTTTCGAGTAGTATTTACAAATACGAAAACTAGTCAGTCGTTAATATTTTTTCAAGCTACCGCAGATTAAAAAAAATGAAGGTTCCACGTTTTTTAGATGCTGAGATATTGTAAATTTTACTGCGCGCACCATTTCGAGGTTCAATTTATCTCCAGCGAAACCCATCACCGGTCTTCCGACTAGCAAGTTCGGAGTACCTTCACTTCCTGTGTAAACAATTTATGACTCAATTATTCAAAAACATTGAACCATAAAGTTAAATTATTAGTGTACAACATATTAGAATTTCAGCTCCTAATATTTTTTATTAAGAGCGCTGTGATTTTTTGAAAATAAAGGGCTAACTTGGCTCCAAAAGGGCGTAGGGACTGTTTTTTTTTAAAAATGCGTGTTTTTTAACTGTTATTCGAATCCATCAAACTTTCTTTCATTGACATGAATAGTTTCCAACTTATTCTAATTGTTTATAATAAAAAAAGTCTATTTTTCAACTTTAAAATGACGCGCTGTAAAACCTTTTTCAATAATAACTTTTCTCACAATATCATTTAAAGTTGTTGCATAATTGGTAAAACGGGATAAATAAATAGGATTTTGCAATAACTATTGATTACACAACCCTCATCTTTTGTACACCTGTTGGATACGTTAAGACTCGTAACTTTTGGACAAACTTATTGCATTTTAATTATTAATAACAATCCTATAAATAATTAAAAAAAGGGTAAAAAACCACGGTTTTCTGCAGTTTTTTTGCAATAACTTTTGAACAGATTGTCTGATTTTGATCTTTCGGAGACCATTTTATTGGTCTTTTGATTGCGCATATTTTGACTGTGCATCCCTTTTCCCTAAGATGCGCAGTTTTCCGAAAAGTCGAAAAAACCGATTTTGCACCCAAATTGTTTAAAATAAAAAACCATCTGACAGTGCTTTTAACTGACACTAGACGATAGGTTTTTTCTATTGAATTCCCCTATATCATTCCATAGACATTAGGGCCATTTGCACCGACTAAATTTAAACCCAGCTTTAGAGTAAGCCTCGCTTTAAATAAAAATTCATTTGTACAGCCAGACAAACTTGGTTTAAAGTGGTCTAAGCAAAGTTTAAGTTAAACCGTCAGAATTGAGGGTTTAATTTACAAAGCCTTATTTCATAACCAAACTTTTATGGTTTCCAGCCATTTGATCCAAATAACAAATTTTCAATAGTGTTGTTACTGCTTGAGGTTTGTGTGACATTCTTATAATCTTTAGTACTTTTTTTATACTACATCTTTTGTATTAAAAATACAAAATGAATTTCGATGATATTTTTGAAGGCGATTTGGATGTTCTTCAAATAATTAATTTCGGTTTTCCAAGACAAATTTATATCCGAAATAATCCTTACGAAGAGCTAAGTGAACTAACTTTCCATATTTGGTTATTATATTTAATATAGTTGTTTTCTCTTCATTTGAAAAATTAGTGCTTCGCTGACGTTTTTCAATCATTTTGACACATGTAGATTACAGAAATAAGGCATGCGACATAAAATATATTATATTTTCACAGCCACTACACCGTTTTTGAATTTTTGTCAGGTTAGAATTTTTGTTATGAAGTTAGTCACAAAAGTGGTCACAACTATAAATAAACAAAATTACCATCAATAGTTCGCTTGTACTCGCTTAAGAAAGCTCGCTTTAAAAATGTGCGGTGCAATGCTTTGGAAAATAAACTTCACTTAAATATTTAAGCGAGTTTTAAAAAACCAAGTTTAGATGTCGATCGGTGCAAATGGCTCTTAGCGGATACAAGTTATTAATTTCAAAAAGTCAGCCCGCTCAGACTAAAATATTTATATACTAATTTATATCTAAATGGTTGTAAGTAATTTTATTCTAAGTGGCAAACGAAAATCCATAAAAAGGTTAAAGTCGCAAGAGAATCTTTAACAAAAATGTTCATTAGGGCCCAAATGCTGAGTATCACTTTCCTGGAGCATCCTATATAATTAAAGTTATTTTTAGATTGTTCTATTTTCTGATATAAATCTCGCTGTGAGAAGAGATACACTGTATATATAAAATTTTTGACTTTTCCGCCATTTTCCAATTTTCCGGGAAAACTATGCATTTCCGAGAAAAATGTAATACAGGAGGATTTTAGATAATTAAAATCTCTACAACTTTTGTAGTAATTTTTTTTCGAATTAAGCATAGTTTAGCCGCTAGAGGGCGGGAAACGAATATACATATAGGCTATTCGGCCATTTTTGTAGATTTTCAGTGCAAATAATGCATTTTCGACGAAAATATTATATGGAGTAAAGTTGTAGAGAATAAAATTTTCAACAACTTCTGTATTAAACTTTTTTCAGAATCCCCAATAGTTTTGAGGACAAACAATGCACTTTAGCGCAAAATGTTTTATTGCAAAGTTGTAGAGCATCAAATTCCGTACAAGTTTGGTATCAAACTTTTTCTACAATTCCCCGTAGAACATAAGTTTATATATATTTTCTTAAAAAAAATTATAAACGTTGCTAAACTCTACTTCAGTATATTTTAAAGGTTTTATTTTTTTTATTTAAGAACCTTGTAGTTTTTACCATTTTCAAAAATCGCCCTGTATCTCGACAACGAAATAACGTATTAAATAATTAATTGGATCATTGTTAGTTTACCAAAAAGTAAGTCCTATTGTTATCGAGACATATCAATTTGGGTCACACTGTACTATTTGTCTTTATAACGTTGTTTATGATTCTTATTTTTTTATAACGATCAATTTATCATTACTTTATATATAATAATAAAAGTAAGTTCATTCAAAAATGATGACTAAGCGATTATCAGAATAAAATAAAGTAATACTAAAAAACACATTTGGGATGACCTATTTTCTATTGTTTAAAAAATTATGCATCATTAACCTAATTTTAAATCCAATAATACATTCTATTCTAAAAATCTTTGCATTACGGACATTAGTTGTAAACAGAAAACTTGACATTCACCGTCAGTGGAAATAAATTTAGTTTACTTAAGCTTCCGTTACAACATCTACGCCATACATAAAATGTTGTTATTATGTGTAATGTTCAATTTAATACGGTTACTCATAACGTAAAGTCTCATCGGTTTTTGGCACCAAAGATTTACGAATCTGCTTCAGTGGCGTAGTTAGAATAAAAATATTGTTACTACAAACCAATATAAATATATTTATAACTTATACTTTCAGTAGATAGAACGCTGACTAACCCTAATGATTCAGTAAGTAAAGGCGATAAGTTTTAGATTGTGACAATTGTTAAATGTGAATTGTCATTACTTACTGAATGGACAATGTTTCGATGAAACAATATTTCGGTCCAAAAATATTTCGATCCAAACAACTTTCTAACGGGCAATTTTTTATCCAACAACTATCCAGTGAATTTTCGATGCTGCAATATTTACATGATAATAACCTATAATACAGTGTGACGAGAGGGCTTAATCTATAAGCCCATTAAGGTAATTCCTAGTAGGAATACCATCCATCTAATCAATAACATAATAAACTCAAGATATTTTCAAGATATCACAAGGAACTGAACGAGTAAATTGCAAGTCAATAGTAGCCTTCTTCAAGAATATTTCCTAGTGCCGTTTCTATCAAGATAGTGGAAAACAAGCCAAGAGAAGATTTTTCAACTCTTGGTAACTGCTTTAGACAGTTGACGTTGAATCAAAGCACCAAAAAAATAACCGTGCTTCTACCTAAATAATAAGTTAGCTAATGCGAACCTCAAGATAAAATTTAATGGTGCCTTTTTGTCACATAATGCTTTAAACATCTAAGAGTTACACTAGACAGCAAATGACACATTGAGAACAAATTAGCAAAAATAACATCTTGCAGTATTCAAACGTTAAAGAGAGATCGACAGTCAGCAATCTACGAACGTCAGCTCTTAGTAGTACGGGAGGCCACGATGGGCATTTACTAAAGCGTCGTGAAGACCTATTAGATTTCGAAGCTTAGATGATAAAAAGAAAAAAATGTTATATAATGTATACACGTTCATCAGTGGGGGGAGCGCTTATAGAATTTCACATATGTGAAAGAAAAAACACGTTACATGGAAATATCCGAGAGCGTCAGACATTAATCTTATGTATGCTCAACGTATCTTTAATAGTGGAGGTTGCTTAATCTGCCGGTTTGCACGATGGGAGTGGCTGTACGGAAGGATTGAACATAAAAAAAAATTTAACCGAGCGCGTCAGATATTTTAAGGGGGTGGCAAGTATATCCAAAGAAAGTTCTCATTTAATATTCTGACGATTGGACGTAACGCAAACTCTTGGTGATTTTTGAAAAATGCAGAAAAAATATCGTCCTTTTGAAATACTCGAGCGCGTCAGATTAAGATATGTACTGTTCATTCTAATGTCCTAGACGTGCTGACCAATAATCTGACGATTATTCGGAGGAATTTCATAAATCTAACAATATAAAAAAAAATTAATCACATAGGTGAGAAATTTTTAAATTTTAGTTTTAGCGAAAAATGTCATTCTTGATAAAACGTTTTGCTTGTTCTGAAATCTAAAATATAATTATCAGTTATCAATTTTTTCCAATAGTATACGAGGTTTGTCAAAAAATATGAATTTTATTCAAGAGTAAAGTACCTTTAAATTTGACAACATCGAAAAATGTTATTTAAAAAAGTTGATCAGAACCAAAAACTAAGTTCAAATGTGCAATTACAACAAACAAAACTTTTTATCAAGAATGACATTTTTCGCTAAAACTAAAATTTCAAAATTTTTCCCCTATAGGATACCCCATCCGTGGACACACTGTATATACGAAAATCTTATCAAATTAGATGAATCCAAATTCAGAGCTTTACACCACTGTAGTCGCCTTGATCAACAGAGAACCTATAATAATGAAAATATATATAAAATTATTCAAAAACTAATTTCCTAAGGTTATGTATGATGGCTTACATTCTGGTTTGTAAAATCAGTTTTGAAACCGGGAGTTATAAAAATCTGAAAATCTGTTTGGGAGCTGTTCAAGGTATACTGAGTTTATTACCGTTGACCGTTTGTCTCTATCTATTTTCGTTTTTGAGTTATTAATGTGGCAGACAGATAGACGGACAGACAGATAGACAGAGCCGTATTATCAGACCTCTACACTTTGGGGTTCAGAAGTCTAAAAGGATAGAATGCCCTCTCTATATATATTTAGTCTGATAAACGAACATGAACTCGTTGTTGTGATTAGCTGGGTTGACAGAAAGTAGTGTGTGGGCGATGACAAAGAGTGAGAGATAGAAAAGAGTGAGAAGGGAAGAGAGGCGCCGATTGGAAAATACATAATTCTCAGCAGCTGCACACACCACACTTTATTGATGATTTTAGTTACTCCGGCTTGAGTGACGTTTTTTTTTACAAATTTGAATCTCCCCCACACTAAAATCGTCAGATTATTGGAATGTACACCTTTTAGGATATAATTAACTCACCCTACCTTAATCTGACGCGCTCGAGAATTTCTAATGATCAACTTTTTTTACTATTCTGATTCTTTATCCTAGACGGGCGGCTATATATTAAGAGCTCATATCTGGTAAAGGTACTCAACTGGATGCAAGGTATCCCCATATATTTATCTACCGCGCTTCAGTAAATCCCCAAATCTCCGCTTGGCCTCCCCTACTATGACCTTGTTTGTTTGTTAAGAGAATATTTTGCATAGCTCTCACACAAAATTGGTTAAAATCTACAGTTGAACTTAAGGTCCTTAACTATTTCTATTCCCAATGAATTAAAGAGGAAGTCTAAGAAGACACCACTACGTGAAGTGTAAGTGATATTATTTTATTCTTAGTTTTTTTATTAAGAAGAATTATCTAGTAAGGGGTGCCATATAATGATGCTGTACGCCTCTGATAAAAGTAAGTCAACGGATTTTTTTGAAGTTATGTGTTTAGATCAATTGTGACAAACTTATGTTGAAACGTTTCGGCTTTATTTTACGTCAAATTTAATAATAGATGATATGTTACCGGTAAGCAAAATAAATTATTAGAGTTGTTGCCTAATAAGCATTTATTTTTTATCAAATTAAATAATTCTTAAGCGCTAAGACTAAACTCTTTTCTTTCATTGCACCTTATAATGGAATTATATTGGTTATGTGTACTAAACTTCCAGGATAGTTAAAATTAATTTAGTTGTATGATCCGCTTATGATCAAAAGCGAATCGGAAACTAACCTAACCGGATCAGAAGCGGATCGAGACTCGTCTAGCGGAGGCTGATGATGCCACGAGAAGCGGATCGGAATGTGACACGGAACGTGACATTGACGTTTACAAAAACTTACCAGAATGAACCTTAGCGAATTCCGATGTTATTTTCCATAAGGAGTATGCCCTAACTGTCTTAGCCATTCTACTTATAGGTTTTAACAAAGTTACTTTTTACCATAATCATTAAAATATATAAATAAAATCGCGTACGGCACTGGAGTAGAATTAACTTAAAATTATGGAAATGTGAGATGCTTCGAGTATAAGGCCAGTCGTACCAGTTGTAAACCCCCGCCGAAAGATGGAGTCTTAGTTGATGTTCCAGTCCAGTCCGAGAGCCAGTCAGCGACCTTTAGCTGGGGCTGAAGCCAAGTTCCATTGTACCGGAACCGTCTGTCCGACCACGATAGACTAGGAGACGTGCCAATACCGTCCGACATCACCGATAGAGGGCGTTACACACCTTTTTCTTCTTCGCCGGAATTTCGGTATAAATAAAAGTTGTATTTCTTGAATCTTATTTTTGTTTCATTTCAGCAGCTAATATACCCAGGTACTCAACCCAGTATAGGGTAAGTAAAAACCGCCCTTCTGGTGGCCAGTGATTTTGGTCGATACCATACGGTTATTTTCTTTCTCCACTGAAGCTGCCCGTGCAGTGGCCTTCACACTATAAATGGAATGTGGCGCTCGAGACAATCCAAAACCTGGACTAAGGCTCCAAAGTGACGAGTAACGACCGAAGTGCGTGACCAGCTGGTGTCGGTAGCGCGCTCTACCTCACGAGCCTCAAAGTTGAGAACCGCGTTTCTTTCTATGTGTATGTTTAGAAACGTTTTCAAACCAAAGCATAATTTTTTTCCATGAAAATCTAGTTTTTGTAAAAAAAATCAAAGAATGATTAACTTTGATAATACTGACTCTAACTTAATAAAAGCGTCATACCTCGCTAGTTACAGATTTGCTAAACAAGGAAAACCTCACACGATTTGTGAAACACTGTTCCTGTCGGCTGCTAGAGATATGGTCGAAGAAGTATTAGAGGAAAAGGCACCCAAAGAAATCAAAAAAATACAATTATCAAACATCACAGTAAAAAGGCGAATCGTCGCTATCTCTTTAAGTATTGAAGAGAAACTGTTATTATTAAGGGAATGTATTCATTTTGCACTTCAAGTAGACGACGGCACATATGTCAGAATATGGAACAGCTTTTTACGTTCATAAGGTTTGATTATCACGGAGAAGTGACTGAAGATTTTTTATTTTGCAAACCACTTGAATTTCATACTAAAGATGACGACATATTTGACGTCATTAAGCAATATGTGCTAAAAGTAGTCATTCCTTAGCTCAAGTATATTAGTGGTGTGTATAGACGAGACAAAAGCTAGCAGCAAAAGTAAACATAGTTGACCCAGAATGTCAAATTACACATTGTATCTTACTCATACTCATAATGCCCGGTTTTATAGAGTTAAATATCTCGAGTTACCCCGAGAGTTAAGAGTCGGGTTAAAATGCAAAGATCACTGTGAGTCGGGCACAGTATAACCTTACATTTTTTTAAATTTTCTGTATAATTCCAGTAATCTAAAATCTCTATTATAACTCTAAAAAACATAGACTCTTTGATTAGTATCTTCCTCATCATCCGTTAGGAAGTCATCAAAAATTTCAAATAAATTTCTCACTTCATCCATACCTAATTAATTTTTAAATGTTTTGGATAATATATTATATACTTTAATAATTTTTAAAGTATCCAATAAAAAACAGTGCGAAACAATTTTTGACCATAGAAAAAATATTTTGCATTAGTTTATTTTGACATAACCTTTCATCGCATCACAATTTAAGCATTTTGCGCATGACAACGCTAAACTCCAGAGTTAACCCGAACCAAATGGTGCGGCAAGGTTAACTCATACCCTGATTTATAAAACGCTGTATCACTCACCGGTCACCGGGTTAAAGACTGGAGCTCTTAACTCACGAATATTCTCTTTGATATGTGGTGATACGGGTGACAAGTTTAGGACTCTGATTCTACATACAAAAGTCAGATGGTTATCTCAACCTGATAACAGAATATATTTGAGTACCATGACCGCGCTGGTCCTCTTTTAATAAAATAAATACATATTTCTCGTATTTCGTTTTTTGTTTCGTCCCAAATTAGTTTGGGCATTAGACCGAGAGCAAACGTTACGCCGAGAGGAAACGTTAGGCACAGAGAAGACGTTAGGTTGAGAACAAACGTTAGGATATTACGTTAGGCCGTTGAATTAGGCCTTGAACTGGAATGTTTAAGGTTTATGTGTATACCGACATGAATATAAAGTAGGAACTAGTAAGCTGAAGTTAAGTCACTCCCAAACTAAGATAAATTCTAACTATTACCATTATGGTTTACTTTGTTGATGTATTTTCGTTTCAGTAGCCCTGCACCTTTTTCTATCTCCCTGGCATCGGATCTAGTCTATTTGCCACAAAATATTGTAATCGGTGCATGAAATAAATGTAGATGTAAATGTTAAATTATTTTACAAACTTGGCTGAGAGGGTTCATATTTGTTTGTTATTAGATTGAAGCAAAGATGTAATGTTTAGTGAAAGCTGAAGTCCTGTTAATAGCAATTCATGTATAAAGTTATATCTGTGTTAGTTATATATGGCATGCAAATATTAACTGATTAAGATCTCCTACCGAACTCCTGTCATATGGATAAAGGAGTTGGGGATACCAAAATTTACGAGGGGTGAGCAGTGAAGCTTCCATGGTCCTGCACTTTTTAATCAACCAATGATAGTAGAAGCAGCAATACTGTGCAAAACCTTCAATAGGAATTATGCTTTCTTGATAGAAACCAACTCCATTACTTTAGGCGATTTTGGAAGGCATACATGGCACTAAACCAAATTCGGACCGGCTACAAAGTATGAGATAACGCCTTAAATAAGCTACCTACGGTACCACAAAATATAATTTATGCGCCTATCAAGGTGATTAAAGTGATTTTCTGTTTACTACTCCGTCGGCATCTCAATAGATTAATAACATAGAAATAAATCCTAATTGTAAGTATTATCATCAGTTATGATAATATCCTAATAGTGCTTTAAATTAATACTGGAATTTATAGTCTTAATGTTTATTGGATATCTTTCAAAGCCAAAAGCAGCTTTAAGACGAAAAAGCCAATAAAGCATTGTTCCAGGTCGTCAGATAATGAATTTTCTTTCGACGCTCTCAGCAGGACTTAACATTTTGCGACACAAGATATTTTAATTACGAGCTAGATACGAATCTACAATTCCTTTGATATTTTTTCATGCTGAGCTTTTGATGTGCTACTTTTCATCTTTCGGATGAGTGATAAATTGGAAAAAGAGAGGATTACTCAAAAAGGGCAAATTTTTATTGTTGGGCGAATCGGGCACCAAGGAATCATACGGTATTCATTGAATATTCAATAGACCGGATGAATATTTCATAAATTAATTTCCTTTAATCCAATTCAAAGACATTTTGACTATATTTAGTAAAAGGCGGCATATTATTTTTCTTTTTACTGGCTATTAAAAATTTTACCATTTTACCGTGACACAATCTTTCGTAATCAAACACTATGAAGGATCTGGGGAATATAATTTCCTAAAATACGGCTAAAAACAATCCAAAACCACATAAAGAAATTCTATTATATTTCACCGTTTTCTCTTATCAACATCCGTCTTTCAAAAAAAAAACGTAATTCGTTAGTTCTATCGGTTTCCTTTTAACTCGAATAAACTTTCTTTGTGGCTGGATAAGAATAAAAACTTCGTCCCTTTTCCTCTCTTCTCCGTCTCACATCAATCATCCCCGCACGCACTCACTATTCCTTTCCATTATGTTGAAAGAATCATCTGTTGGGAATTGGGACTCCGTTGGCGTATTACTTACATTTGCCCTATATTTATATTCATCCGTTAGAGTGAGTTCTTTCCCATTGGGCTTCATGCAATATTGAAAAGAAACACGGGATCGCCCTAGGTGTAAATTGTATGTTAATGGAAAACAAACCGAAATGTTAGAAAAAAATGAAAACTGAAGTTTATGCCTCTCGATATAATAATTTCTAATATTTTGATGTGCACAAAAGTACTGGGTTTTTATATAAGTATAATAAATTATTAAACTAAAGAATTAAACTTTGATAGGTTTGAACAATTGGACAACTGTGAAACTAGGTCGTTCGATTTAGTTGTTTAAGAACAACAGATTTAAAATTAGACTCCGAATGGTTAATTATTACCAGACAGTGTAAATCATCAGCGTGACTTTTTTAAAAGTATATCGAAAATATAATCCATTCGGTAACAGGTGCGTTATCTTTCTTGTTTTAAACGTTAACCTAATTTGCGTTTGCCAAATATTTCAGACAGGCGCACAAACCGAATTTTTTCATTACTCACTGGCGTCCTCATAAATTATTGGATATTATCAAAAATATAATTTAAATTCATTGCTTTCTTAAATCCAATACAAAAATTCAACAAAAGTAATATATGATCAAAACAAGTATGCAACGAATAACACAAAACGAACAGTTTTTCATTAATTGCATTATTGGAAGGAACCTAAAATTATAATGTCATTATCCAATTTGAGAAGAAATCCTATCAGTGGTCTCAAAAATATTAAAACGGTACTATTTAAAAATGAAACAAAAAAATAAAAATTTTAGTGATAGACCAAGTCTGACTGTTTTTTGTACTTAGTCATCTCAATAAATTATCTATAAGATATAAACCTAGACTGATATTTATTGCTGCTTAAAAATCCGTATCTGATATTGGCAATAATACATTACAGCATTGTAAAATGAGTTCCACGAACTCTGTAAGTCCCAGTAGTTCTAAAAGTAAACAAAGTACCAAGGATCAAAGATAGTGTAGATTTGTCACCTGATGATGCCTCAATATTAGTTTCGTGATGGCGAAAAAAAATTCTTACTCCCACTTGTTATCACTTTTCTCGATATTTCCGAGTTAACTGAATCCGAAAATGCAAAAGAAATCCTGTCCGGACGTCTGGATGTCTGTCTGTAATTTTTGAACGAAAGCTCCGATCGAGTTCCGGTTTTCACGTTACGTTAGTTTTGTCCAAGGAAGAACCCTATTGAACTTGAGCAGGAACGGACCGGGTCTTCTGGTACCCATCATACAAATTAAAGTGGTTTGCATAGAAAAACTTTATCCAATTCAAAATATCAAACGGAGTTTACGAAATGGATAGGGATGTTGCAGAAATTATTGATTGTTTAATTTTAGTGATTGTTTTTTTTTTGGCTTTTTTACAATTTTTTTGATTATGTTCGTTTTTTCCGTATTATTTTTCATTTTTTTTTCTATTATTTTTCTTGTACTTTTTTCCTGTTTTCTCAGTATTCTAATGGTTTTCTTTTTTTTCTGTTTTTTTTTAAATCTTGTCTCATTTTCTTATTTTTTATAATTTTTTAATTATTTTATAGAAAGATACGTTTTCTGATTTTTTCTCATTTTTCTGATTTTTCGTTTTTTCCTGTTTTTTTTTCTGAATTTTTCGATGTTTTCTAATTTTTCCTCATTTATGTCATTGTTTTGCCTGTTTTTCTATTTGTTTTTTCAATTACTTTTTTTTATTTCTTTTTTATTTCTAATTTTTTTCTTATTTTTTCTTATTCCTTTGATTTTTCCATTTTTCCTAATTTTTACGATTTTTTTGTGATTTTGTTGCGATTTCGATGTTTTTTATTTCTTCCTTTTGTTCACAATTGTTCCAATTTTTGTTCGTTCTTTACGATTTTTTCCAACTTTTTCCAGTTTTTTGCGATTTTTTTGATTTTTTCCATATTTTACAATTTTATTCTTCATTTGTTTCCAATATTTTTGTTTCTCTTTTTCGATTATTTCCATTTTTTTCTTATTTTTTCGATACTTATTTTTTGTCGTTTTTCACTAAAGTTTTTATATTTTTTTTTATGTTTTATTCTGATTTTTTCAATATTTTCTAATTTTTTTGATTTCGCATTATTCAATTTTTTCTATTTCTATTTTTTCTTTTCTAATTTTTTCCTATCCTCCGATAGTTTAATTATTTTTCGGTTTTTTCGTATTTTTTTCTCATTTTTATGATGTTTTTCTGTTGTTTTTCAATTTTTTTATTGTTTTTTGGTTTTTTTTCAAATACCCTCAGTTCCTTTCTTATTTTTCTGAATTTTTCGATTTTGTCGATTTTTTTTTATTATTTTTTATTTCTATTGATTTTTTCTTACGACTTTTGTTGATCTTTTTTGATTTTTGTCGTTTCTTTTTATTTCTTTCGATTTTTGTCGATTTTTTTTTGTTTTTTTTTCGATTTCTTCTGATTTTTTTATATTTTTTCGATTTCTTTTTATTCCTTTCCATTTCTTTCGATTTCATTTGATTTTTCGCTTTTTGTCGGTTTTTCGATTTCTTTTGATTCATGTTGCTTTTTTTCTTTTTTTTTCGATTTCTTTTGATTTTTTTCCATTTCTTTTATATATTTTTCGATTTCTTTTAGTCCTTTTTATCTCTTTCGGTTTCATTTTTTTTCCATTTTTTTTATATTTTTTTCGATTTTAGTTGAAAGTTTTCAGATTTCTGTTTTCTTATTTTAAAATTTTTTAAAATAGTGAAAAAATAACGTAAGAAACTTATTTAATAACGGGGATCCCCGAACGCGCAATTTTTAATAGATTTACGTTATTCTTTAGATGGTGTATAATTATTTTTTTAATACTTTTGTTGTTCCCCATTTTTAAATTTTTTTTTTATTTTTAACAAATAATAATAATTTTTAACAATTTGTAACGAATTACTGAAGCCCAAAGCCTGAGTATTAGTTTCGTGATACCAAAAAAAATTTCTTACCCCACTTTTTATCACTTTTCTTGACGATTCCGAGGTCCCTGAGTCCGAAAATGTAAAAAAATCCTGCCCGGATGTCTGGATATCTGTCTGTTTATCTGTGTGTCTCTCTGTCTGTCTGTCTGTATGTAAACCCTGTAACTTTTGAGCGAAAACTTCGATCGAGTTCTGGTTTTTACATAACCTACTTAGTTTTGTCCAAGGAAAAACCCTATTGAATTTGAGCAGGATCGGACCGGCCCTTCCGGTATCCGCCATACAAATTAAATGGCTTGCATGGGAAAACTTTTTTCCAATTCAAATTTTTAGAACTTTTTCCACTTCACATAATGTATATTGTGTATGTGAAACGTTTGGCCAGTATCGCATAAACCATTCCGGTATCCGCCCCACAACGATCCATAAAAATCAAGTTCTCAAGTTATAAACTTATTTACACTGCAAATTAAAAAAAATATGTCAGATCATGTATAATAGTGTTGTACATGTATTTGAGAAGTTTGGCAAGGATCGCACAAGCAGCGTAAGTATGCTTCACAGCATAAAAAGTATTCGCTCGATGGGCCGAAGTCCAGAAACGATGCACCACCGTTTGAGCGTCTCTAGAATCATTAATTGTAAATGTAATTTTTATACCTGCTTGATAAATAAATATTTTTAAATGGAAAAATTTGCCATGTGACTGTATGTTTTCCGTAAGTTATATCTATAGTTGTAAGTTGGTAGACGTCTACCAACATAAACATATAATATTGGTCGAAATATCAGATCGTGACGGCACTAAGTTGTACTTGGTTAGTCGGTTTTACAGAAAATTTTATCGGTTGGTACCCATTAACCTATGATAGATGTCGTGACTATCTGTCATTTTTACAATTTGATCCCATTTTGACTGAAAGAATTTTAATGATATTATTTAAAAAAACTATGAAGGTAATTCAAATTAATTTTAGTAAACATAAATAATTTCTTCTTCCGAAATATCTGTAAATTTACTTCAAGCTGTGCACAAAATTTGCAATAACCATGAGTGTAGCAAATGGTTTTGGATATGCGACGAAAATCTGTTAAAAGAGATAAAGAAATGACGCTCGGTCGACACAGTTATTTTCGCCGAGTTTTCCTTAGAGAAAAATAGTGAGTCATAACATGTATTATGGCTATTTATAAGTGCACTTGCAATGTCGTATGTTTTAGATGTTTTTTTGAATGCTTCTCTCGACACCATTACGCTCTGCCAAACAACTGTTCTATTCTACTATAACGGTTTTCTAGTTTTAGGCCAGTGTTTTAAGATCAAAAAAGTAATACACTATTTTATATTGTGGAAGTAGATTCAAGTTTAAATTAAAAAAAAACAAAGTTGTGCTATATCGAAACAAAATTTACCACATATTACCAATTTCTGGAAATGAGTTTTTGAATCAATGAAAATTTCATTGAGTTAAGCAAGTTTTGTTAAAGGGTCAACAACACGTAGATGTTAATTTTAGGCTAGGCATCTTAAATTTCTCAGAGGAAAGTTTTGTTATAGTTTTGATTTTTTCAACATCTTTGTTTTTTGGGTCACTGAACATGAAGTTTTGGTCACTTTTTGATCAAAATTTGGCACTTTTTTTAAGTTTTTCTTCTATATCTCAGAAAGTAAGCATTTTATTGACAAACGCTGAAAAGAACTATAACATAAAAATATTTATGTGGATTTGTTTTAGATGTTGAAAAAAATTTCCTGGGGTGGCTTTGTGCCATGCCAGTTCGTTAAACTCATTGCAGCCCTCCATTCTAGATCCTGGCTCGACAATATAGTTCTTTTTAGAATGATATCCATATGTTGACTACTAGATAGGATGTGAAGGGATTAAACGGAGATTTGATTCATAGTATAGTTGTTTCGTCCTTTCAAGGAAATGTGCCAAGATGTAGAGATTTCAAATATCACTCTGGAAGTACTAATTTGAGAACATGTGTAGATGGCGTTAGTTTACTATAAATATTATCAACCTAATTTCAAAACGAATGTAAACATGAATTTAAAACAAATTGGAATTTATATTTTAATGTCTTCACATTAGAGTAGCATTATTGAAACAGACAAAATTTATATGTTTTAAACAAACATGTTTAGTTGGTTCAAGAAAACCTTTTTTTAGACTATGGAAAGTTTAAAAAAAAACGTTATTCCAAATTATTCTCTCTTTCTAGTTTCTAAAATAATGAAGGACATTTTTTCTTTTATTGCTTTTTTACTGTCTTTTCAGTGACGTGATTGGCTTTGTTCCAATTAATGATGCAACAAGTGCACTTAAAATTTTTGGAACGACATAGAATAGTTCGTCATCATACAGGATATCCCTGAACATGCGGAATATGATTGATGATTTTCACTAAACAGGTAATGCAAAAATAGCTTCGTTAATATATGAATAATATGTGACAAGAACCTGCGCTGTTTTTTATTTGATTTTTTTATCTGTTTCTTCCCACAATATATAAAAATATTATATAATCGGAAAAAAACATTTTATCAATATTTTCAAGAGATAAAATAATAACAACAATGTAAATTTTACTCATCTACTGGAATTTGGTTATAGCGAAACACGTGCACAGTCTATTTTATGTTAGAGGTTTTTAATGTGGAATATTTTGTTTTATTTTTTTGCATTTCATCTGCATTCTATTTATTACGTTAAGCTTTAGTACAGCATTTTTGACGAAAATTAGAACTGAAACGAAAGTCAAAAAAGTGTAGGATTTTAAACGAAAATAATTAAATTGTGGAATAGCGTTCATGTGCTGTAAACATTTTATATAAATTCTTCTGGCATTAACAGAAGTAAACAAACTTCTACTAATTTAGCAACGTCATCGCTTTTCATTTTACTCGGGAAATTAAACACAATTAATTAATATATACCGAAACAGCTCGCCGCTGCTCGCTAACTGAAGGACAGACCAAAACATTTATTCAAATAACAGTGTACCTGTAACTGTGTATACAAAGTCTCTAAAAACAGACGACAAAAATAAATTCAAACGCAAACAAATTAACATACTGTTTCCACATTGTCGTAAATATTAGAAATATAAAGGACGAAAAACATATTTTTACTGGTTCGCTGAATAGACTGAGAGGGTAAACATTTTACAATTTAGAATTGACTAATAGAACAAAGCTGCTTCTATGGGTAAAGTAACGACCTGGAAATTATCCAAATAATAACGCCTTTGAAAATTAACGGTATTAGTCGAAATACAGAATATGCGCAGTGCTTACACTTTCTAAAAATACATAAATATAGTTCTTCCAGTGGATATTTTTCCAATAATATGTATATGAAAATAAGTTCAAATAGTAAAAAAATATCAGCTTATTCTAGCATATACCGCACAAACTCTTCTTTTGGAATATTTCTGTTTATCAGTGAAGTAATATTATTACTTTCCCGACACACCTCCGAAAAGGGAAAGTATGGAAATATCCATTTTGAGGTCCCATAAGATGATTAAGCCCATTTCCAGATGGAAGTCTGTCTCTGTGTATTATTCCACGATAGAGGCCGCACGTTTAATCCGAATGAGCTGAGAAGTGTCACTAAAAAAAATGACAGAAGCAATGTATCACGGAATTTGACTTGTAATATGTCATTTGAAAGCCCTTGAAAATCTATTCAGAACAGTCAAAATTATTTATCCAACTTTCACCTGTCAAAAATAAAAAATGTCACAGTTTGAAACTTTAACATTAAATAACTGAAAAAGTATTCGTCTCTTGGTACTCCTCAGGAAAATTTTGGGGAGACACAACCATTTTTTTTTGGGTATTTCTGGTAAATGGAAAAAATTGTTATAAATTAATATTCTACGACTAATCAATATGTGCTTATTAGTTGTGGTTCCATTTCAATATGATTCTTCAATATTTTTAACTTTGGTCGCCATTTTCTTGATTAGGGTCTGTTCGACATCAACAATGAACACTTTGTTAAGACAGGTAAAATTATAGATTCCAATACTTCACTCCGAAGAAGTTTGTAAATATATTTCCTTATCAGTTTCAGAATCGTAATTATTAGTTGAATATTTAAATCATAAATGTTTTTTTATATTTTTCTCCTATTATTGTATTCTCTTGTATCATCTTTATAATGTTTGTTACTATATTACATTAAGATAAATTACCACATCTCTCTCTAACTCCAGTATAAAATTTAATAAAGATAAATCAGTCCATATTAACTTGAGTAGGTAAATAGTAAATTACATCCCAATTAATCCAAACAACAGTATTGTTCGTAATCAGAAAACAGCAAAATACCTGGGTCTAAATCTGAACATTAAACTTAAATGTTAAAAAGAAAACTGAGCAGTTGAAATATAAAAATATATATTGGTTGATAGGTAGGTACTGGCAGCTATCCATTCAAAAAAAAACTTATTTACAAACAGGCTTTGAAATTTAGGGCGTATAACTATGAGGTTGTACCAAGAAAGGCAATTATACCTAGAAACGATTCAAAACCAAATATTAAGGAATATTTCTAATTGGTATGTTCGGATCAACGATTTATATAGATACCTCCAAGTTAAATTTATGCTAGAGGAAATTTAGCAAGTCGAGATGAGACATGAAGACAGGCTCCACAAATATCACAAACTTGAAGTGCTCCAGCTTCTGGCAATCAACCGAAGATGAGAAGGCTCAAAAGAACTTAACCGTTTAAGCTTGTGTAACTGACAAATTAGTGTAAAAGAGAGTTAGTGCTGTGCTATGTAGCAACAACAAAGAAGTAAGCAGATTACATCAAAAATTAGGATGGACCACAAGTGATATTTAGATTACAAACTTTTAGGAATTTGAGTTAAAGGAAAAATGCTGATTAATTAGGTTAGGTTCATTTCTATTGTAATGAAAAAAGCTTGACTTCCACATTATATCTAAATTTAAGAAAGACTACTAGATTTGATCATATTTTTGTCAGTTAGGATATTTTTTTCTCGGGGCCGTTCTTTACAATCGGATTCACTGCAGCCTCGTGGGCTTATTACGTTATCTCCCGTCTCTTTGTCTATTGCAACAAGTCCATCAACCTTGTTAACTGCACTAGTTTGTACTGGCTGTAGTCTTCTGGATCCAGTTTTGGTTTTCCGTATATTCTTTGCCTTCTGTGATCCAGCGTCTCACAGTTGCATAATATGTGGAGTGCGTTCTCGGTTCCTTTAGTGCATTGTGCGCATTTAAGGTCGCTTTTGTATAGCCCCATTTTGTTTAGATGCTCTCTGGTGGGAAGGTGGCCCGTGAGGAGCCCTGTGGTAATTAGTAGTTGATTCCTACTCATTAAAAGTAGTTCTCAGTTACGTCCTTTGACGATTCTTTTATGAACTTTTTTCCGTGTAGTAGTCCGGGTATTTTGTCCCAGTAGAATTTGTGTTCTCGTTATCCAGTCTTTTACATGTACGCTTTGGGGTTGACGATCCGCTTCTTGCGAGCTTGTCAGCCTTTTCGTTTCCGGCGATACCTTTGTGACCTGGTCCCCACGATAAAGTTACTTTATTGAGGGTCGTCAGTTCCCTAAGTTCTTCGCCGGTCAGTTAGGATTACTTTACAGTTCAGTGATCGAATAAGTTTTGGTGCGGCGTTTTGGACGGACATCACCATAGAGCAGATCTTAATGTGGCTTGATACAAGGCCTAAATGGCTAATAGTATCGTAGCGCTTTTGATTTGCACTACTCCCAGAAGTGTCCAGGTGTCGGAAGCAATAGAAGCTGTCGCCGGAGGAACAAACAAATTCCGTATTAAAATCGTTAAAGATGAGAAATACCAGTGATTTAAAAAAAAATTGTTTCATTGAATTAACATTAAATTGTGACTTAGCCAATGTGCTAGAGGAACATGCTATGAAAGAAATCGTTTGAAGAGGATGGTGCAAGTATTCACACTGAACGCTATGGAAAAGATTTGTTTGATCGAAAAAAAACAACTTTTTTTAGGGAGTGGGAGTAAAGTAACGAGAACCGAAAAAAGTCAGGATCTTCGCTTAGTAGTGAGTTTTAATAAAAAAAAATTGAGGTGGGAGTGGAGAGAGGATAGTTAGCGAGACGTCATAAATAGGTCGATTGATTTGATTTTTCCGAACTTCGTTTTGCTCGACTTGAATTGAATGGTGGGAAAATACTAACTTATTTCTTCATTTGATTTTTTTCCGCTTTTTCATCTCATACTTTTTTTAACACATTTCTTTCTCACTTATTTTCTATTAACATACCTATAACTTGAATAGCTGAAACATTTCTATGTACCAAAGTTTTTCAATGGCGTACCTGCACTTATTACAGAAAATATAATTTAAGAAGGTTTTGGATTTTTGTACCTATTTCTACGAATTTTAGGGGTTTTCAATTTTGACAATGTAACTTATTTGTCGCTGAAGACATCTTTGACTTATAGCACTTTACTATATTACAGTAATTAGCTTGATGTTATAGCAATTAAAGCATATTGCTAAATTGTAATTTTCCTGTTTATCGTCAGCTAAATTTTCACCCAAGTATTGGGGACTATGTTAACTACTTCTGTTTAATGAAAAATAAAATATGGCAAGAGGAATAAACCATGACTGAACTGATGTTGAATTTTTGTAATATTCAATCCATTTTTTCTACACCCACATGTGCAAAGTCAGTCTACTGAACGGATACAATTTCATTAACGTGAGATTTGAAATCCACCAATCAGAGTTCACAATATTACTTCATTAGTATAATATATGAAATCCACCAATCAGAGTTTAGTAATAACTCTCAGAATTTTTTATAATAATACCGAAACGTATTTGTAAAAATGAGTAATTCCAGTGATGACTTAATAAATGGTAGTTCACCAGATATTCATTTAGCAGCAAAGATCAAACTAAAAGAGGCCTATTAGTTTTATATGTTTCAATAATAAATTCGTATAATAGCCCGTGATAGAGCAGTGCTAACGCTCTCGCTTTCGGATACGGAGGTCCTCAGTTCAAACCCTATGACTGTAATCTATTTTTTTATAATATTTTTTTCCTTTAGTGAGTTGTAGAAAAAATGTACTGTTCAACTCGTGTGGATTGTCCATATCGCACTCGAACGATTAAGCATTCCGCCTACGGCGTCGTGCTCAAACTTCGTTAGCGTGCGATATGGCTTTCATGCGTGCGATATGACCATCATATCTACCCCTGTTGCAAAAACTACTATTTCATACCTGTGCAATAAAAATAGTGATGATATTCCATAGATAAAGTTAATTTAGCATTAAAAAAACATATTTAATGGGTTTTCTCCCAATCTCTATTACTAAAATTTTAAATATCTTAAATAGGTACTATGTTTAATATAATTTTTTCTTAATTTCGATGGCTATCGTAAAAGGAAAATTGGGTGCTTGTTTATTTAATATCTAAAATTTCAGAGATATAACTACGAATTTTGTTCGCAGCCACTTCCCTTTCAACCTAATGAGAACCGTTTCTACAATCTGTCGGTAGTTAATATTACCCACTAACCAGTCCACCTGCTGCCCGTTCTCCATGTCCATCTTGCTATCTTTATCTAATAATAGCTGCTAGGGAGCAAATTAGCAGGAAGGAACAATATATTTAAAGTGCTACATGAAATTTCATGCTGGTGGCTGTGGTCGAGTGAAATGGAGTTTTTAATGGAAAATTCAGGAAAAAGAGAGAGAGAGACAGTAGATACTCTGCACGGTAATGGAAGAATTTTAATGTTGTTCATAATTTAACTCAGCAAACGGGGAAAGATATTACGGTTACTCTTTTTTTTTTAAATATTGATTAAAACGGGTAATTAGTTTAAAATTTTATTTATTTAAAAATTAAATTGTATTTAGAAAACTCAATTAAAATCATGATTCTGAAAAAGTCTGATATATTCTTTGTTTTACGAAATTTGAAAAATGATAAACGTGATAAATCTACATTATAATTTATTTTAAATATAAAGGCCGACCAAAAAACATCAATTATTATTTAAATTGCTATTTTTAATAATTGAAGAGGGATATAACTAGTTTTTAAGATATTGCTATATCTTTGATTGTATAAAAAGTGTTGTTACTTAATTGCAAATATCTTCCCAATTGGTCGATAATATTAATATAAGATTATTAAATTTCTTATCAAATGTTCCTGTAACACTTTCCAATCAGATTATGATTTAAGGCCATGTTTATAAAAATATCGATGATTTTAGATCATTTTTAACAACACTTCAGAGAATTTAGATTGTACTGTAAATTACATAAAGAACAAAATATTTTAGTTCCGGTTTCTTTATAGAATATTGAAGTAGTTTTGAACAAATATGATTAAGAATCGATAAATGTTTGAAAATGTTACTATGGCAGTCGACGTTTTAATATCGACTATTAATAGAAGGACCAAAAAATAGAGTTTCAAGCAGATGAATTAATATAAAAACGCATATTGAAGTAAACTGTAACTGCGAATTATCCTTTAATAATTCGATCCGTGTAATATAATACACTCTTAGTAACAGGGTTCTAGTTATTTTTTTAATAAAATTCTTTTTGTGTGTGTTATGTTATAATAACTCTTGGTGAGTTGATTTAGTTTTACTTAGATTTCCATTTATGGAATCTACCTAATCGATTCAATAACGGGGCTACGCCATTTATGACCGGGAGAATAAGAATCAGTAGAAAAAAAATTATCGGTATATATGGCAATTTTTGTCCAATTAACACCAAACTTGGTACAGAAATTCTTTGGGACAGTAATTCGTTGCGTATTGCAAATGGGCATTCTACCTCTAAGGGGGTGAGAATTGGAGGGGGTTGAAATCTCAAAAAATTCAGTTCTCCGCCATTTTTGAAAATATAAGATTTTTTTCATCACAACTAAGGGGATGGAACTGGAGGGGGTTGATATTTCAAAAAAAATATGTCTCCGCCATTTTCAAAAATACTGAAACAGGCCATAATACTTTTTTATATTATAAAATATTATTATAAAATAAATTTGTCTGAAACTTTTTTTAATCGGACCTAAGGGAATGGAACTGGAGGGGTTGAAATTTCAAAAAATTCATACCTCTATTTTTAAAATTTTGAAACAGGACTTATTTCATGTCCTTAATTATTATAAAATTTATTCGTTTGAAACTTTTTTCCATGTGACCATATCGTGGGGTGGGGAAGGATGAAAATCTCAAATTTAGACAACAGAAATCTACCTCCTCTTGTCGACCCTACTGGCAGGATTTTTTTTTATTCAAGTTATAATACATTTTTCTCTCTGTTTTAAAATTAGCTATTTAATTACTGTATTAATTTATAGACAAACGAGATTTACGAAAATTAATTCATATCTGGTATTTATCTATTTTTATTTCTTCAAATTGATAAATGGGTTTTTTTCGGTACACTAAGCTTTCCTTTTGGAACGATTTTGAAATCACCAATGTTCTTTGGGTGGAGTCTGGACAACAGCCTGATTTTAGTAGAATATCGATCTTGTTGACTCTCAGAAAACACCTATCTCAACCACATAAGTAAGGGTTGAGACAATAGAAACCTATCATGTGCTAGGCCTAGTCTCCCAGCATATAGTTTTGGAAAAGTGATTTCTATCTAAAAAGGACAACCATACAGATTTTTTTATATTTGAATTCATATGTATTCATATTTTTTTTTTCATAAATATTTAACATTTGAATTGTCATTAATGCCTTTACCTGTATTAAACCGTGTTCTGTTTTATATATTGGTTTAATTTCTATAGTCAGGGTTCATAAAATTTTTTAATACCAGCAAAATGGCTGGCGCTCATTATCAATAATCACCCTTTTTTTATGAACCTTTCATCTCTGCTTCCAGCCTTATTTTTGAAAACACTTTAACAATAATCAAATTTACTGTTATCACTCACTATTTACTGCATAAATAATTACCTTGCGAAATCTCAGAAAATGTTTGTTGAATGATGTGATAAAAAGGCGCGGTTGTAACCATCATTTTAACGAAGAACTTTTACATGTTATAATTGACTGATTTCTGCGAGATCACAAAGGCTAATGAAAACGTTAACAAATTTTAGCGCGAAAAGGGATTTTAAATGAGCATGACGGAGTGGGATTTCAACCATCTTGTTTGACATTGGAACTTCGTCAAGGGTGAACAAGATGCAATATACTCTAACTTTAAAAAAACTGGTTGAAGAGAGACAAGGTCGACACATAGCAACAAAAATAGACACGCGAATATTATTTAGGGGCGATCGTACTTTAGGATGAATTTTTTTCGCTTCTTGGGAAGCGAGACGAGAACAGAAAATATTATAAGTGAGACAAATACAATGTGCCTCAAACAGTAAGAAATACAAATAGATTTTTAGATCTTGCTTTTTTTACCGTATTTGCCGTTTATAAAACGTTGTTGAAAAAAAAATAAAGAGTTTGGATATTGTATTAAATATTTATTATATTAATCTGATTTTAAGAACACATATGGCTAGAATTGTAAATTCTGGATATTTTTTCAGTGAAGTTTATTAAAATAAGTTGAAGTATTTAAGTAAAAATATTAAAATTCATTTTTATCCCATTTTCGTCATTGATTATCTTTAATTTAATAAAAGACAATTTATAATGGTGTAAGGAGAATCGAAGATATTTGCAATTATGTAAGTTTTTTTAAATTAAAATTATGATAATATGGCAATAATTCTATAACTATTCTACTTCCCTGAGAGATAAATAAATGTACACAGGGTGGGTTCGGTTATTACAATCATTTTCGTCAAAATGCCAAATCGCGTTTTTTTTTTAATTAAATCACATGTGGATCGGCAGCGTTCGGTTATAACATTTTTGAAGACTTCTGACTATCTATTACTTCAGAGTTTGAATGGTGAACTTTTTGATGTTTACGTCGGGGAATGGCATTTGTCTTCGCGAAGTATGATGTTAGCGGTTACGTTTAGGTTAGGTGAAGAGTAAAGATTTGTTTTGTAGAAGTTTTCGCAATAATTTAAATAATTATTTGTCAGAATGACTACGTTATACAGGATAGCTGTTAAAGATGGAACCAAACCTATAGTGCTTAAACGGTTCAACATACAAAACCCAAAATTTCAGAATTTCAACTAAATATATCTGCGCATATTTTAGCCCAAAAATTATTTTTTTTATAATTACAAAATTTAAGCATGGCCGCCATCTTGATTGTTTTAAATAGCAGCATAGGTCATGTGATATACCATTTCAAAGGGTTTAACACCCTGATTACAAAAATGTATCACACATGGGGTCTAAACACAACAGAAAGGATATTATTAATAGAGATCGTAGGAGGCTGTGCATTTGACGCAAGACGTCAAATATTATAACAATAACATTTTTTGAATTGCAAGAGACAGTGTTGAATAGTAAAATAATTTGTGAAATTGAATCATTTCAAAGTAATTAGTAAGAATGAATCAATTGACCGAAAAGGAAAGAATTGAAATACTCATGATGGTTGGGTATGGAGGAAGATAACGCACGCACGAACAGGTAGCCAATTTGTTCAATGGAGTAAATCATAATCGTAATCCCATTAGTAAATAAACTGTTACCAAAACTTTACAAAGGTACAGACATACAGGAAGTGTCAAAAATCGTATAATACCAGGTCGACCAAGAAGAATTGTCCCTGAGAAGAATTAGCATGGTTAAGAATTTACATGAAAAAGAATTGTCCGGGAAGGAATGTCATAGATTCTAAAAACTAACCTAATTTACAATCTAATCAGGCGCGCTGACTATCGTTTCGGTCGAAGAACAAAAAAGGATTTATTGGTATCTACTAAAGAGTAAACTGCTAATAATACAAGCATTCAAAAAAAATTAGGAAAAGTATTAGATGAAGTGCATGGGATTAGTCAGCGAGGAACACAATTTTTTCAAAGCCACTAGGCTACATTTTTAGAATTTATGTGCAATTTTCTAAACAGTATTTTAATGGAAGAACAAAACCAAACTCCTTTTTGTGAATAAGACATAATGTATCCCCATTTTTACTGAAATGTTAGATTTTTCGCCTAACTCAGGAAAAAACTTAATTCTTCTTTCGCCATTGACATTGCGAAGACAATAGTCAGGACATCCATCAATCAATGGAAGATAAATATGAATCAAAAGTGGTGGAAGAACTTACCAGGGCAAAAACATTCCAAAAATTTCATCGTAGGACCACTGCCAAAACTCACAGAGTTCCTACTAGGTTAAAACAGAATAACTCCTAGACTAATATTAATAGTAGGTCTTATTACAGGGCACTGTAGCCTCAACAAATATATAAATACAATAGGTCTGCCAGAGGAAACCATTTGCAGGTTTTGTCAGAAGGAGGAAATCGCAGTACATATTAGACTTTCTTTCTGTGAAGGGGGGAAGGGGTTTGTAGGTTAAGGTTTCTACTATTTGGCGAAAATAAACCTAAAGAAGGATGCTACATAGGAAACTACTTACTAGATTATGAAGATTACCTAGAACAAATCTAGATGAGGTACTCTAATCGAGATTAGAACCACAATAGATCTGAAAAGGTCGTGGTGGAAAAGGTATTGGTACCACAGTTCCTTATTTTCTATCCAGCTATTTGTCTATTTATCTATCTAGTTCCCTTTCGACATACGACACATTGGACCTTTGTCCATATCATTTCTGTAGTTAATTACGAAATTTGTGTTGTCTTTCATTTTGTCAACTTATAATTTGTTCAATTTTTTAATACTTAAATTTAATTCCTTTTGGTATTATTTTTTCTTCCAATTTTTAACCGACCTTTATAAAACAGTTATTGAAAATTTCTTAAATTTTAAAATCATTTTCGATTAAATTTCCATTTTCTGATTTTATTATGCTCATATAAATTTTCTGTTTTTTCATCTATTGCTATTTTCATTACATCTTAAATGACTTTCCTATTGGTTCTTTTTTTAAATTTAATTCTTAATTAAGCTTTTTAAGTTGTTGCTACAAGTTTAATTTATATAAATTCAGGAAGTCATATGTTTCGGCTTTTAATAACCAATAATGGAATTAATATTTATACAGTGTATCCCAAAAAGTTTGCACGAGATGGAAAACTTTTTGTCATTAATTTTTAACAGAAAAATAACTTCCAGAAATATGAATTAGTAAGTCAAAACTAAATAATTTACATAGAATCGTGATTAAAAAGAAAATATAAGAAAGTGCTAAAAAATGATTTTCATTAAAAATTATGTAGTGTTACCGGAAACTAATGTTTATTTAAACGAAAGTAAGCAATGTTCGAAAATTTGTTTGCTTACTCAACTTCCATTCTTTTCCAACTTGGTTCTGTTTTATATTTTTCCACGTAAACAGTGAAATTGTTTCATTGAAGTTTCGATTACGCGTTACGATTTAATGAGTAACGCAGCTAAAAATACAAGTGTTTAATGAAATCGCGAAGCGTACAAATTATTTTCATAATAATAAATATGTAGTATACATACAGAGTCAGTCCAGGTTACTTTAAACAATCATTCGATATATTTCTTTTTAAGAATTATTAGGATTTATTGTAACAGAAAAATATCTATTATTACATTTAGAACAATTTCGTCTTTTTCTTTGTTAATAATAATATTGTTTTTCACGTTTTTGTTAATAATTTATTAAGTTATAAAATGTTTGTGTCATGAAGATATCTTTTTGTCTATTGTGTCCTCTTCTAGTACTAAGTCGTTAAATATATCTCAGTGATTAGAGCCCTAACAACACATCCAATAGATATCTTCATCCAGACATACCAGACAACCAGTTTGTGTACTACTATGGATATCCAATTGTGCATTTTTCTTATTAGTATAAATGTTTATTTTATACCGAATATTGAATATTCGAAACACACGAATCCCTAAAGGAGGGTATCGTTTTAAATGGGTGTTTTGGGTTTCTCATGAAAAAACTTTTATGTTTCAAAAACTTGAAAATCCAAGAGAGGAAAACGAAAAAATTTGTTTTGTATTAAAACTATAAGCTTAAAATGAATTTCCATTGCGAGAAATTCTAAATTACCTGATTTTTAGGGTCTATACGGACAGCTACAATTATTAATAAATAAAACATATTTAATGGAAGAAATCACTTTGAAATGAAAACAAAATACGTAGAATGAATCACTAATATTTTTAAAACTATTACATCTGTCTAAAAAAGCCCAAATATTTAACAAATGTTAACTGAAAAATCTAAGATCTGGAAAAGTTTGACATTTATTATTAATATCCAAGTTGTTAAATCAATTTTTAAATATGGCAACATCGCATGTCTTAACACAGAACCACAGTAGCTCCTATATGAGGTGGAGCTTTTGGGAGACAAATACTCATGATTGTGCGCATGCGTCGTTAATGTTAGATTAGGTTTTTTTCTGATTATTTAGAATACAAATAAAAAAAAACTATTATTTGGATTTGACGGGGGTTAATCAGTAATACAAAATTGCATTTATTTTCCATTTCACAAAAAAAAAAATTATGGAATATTTGTCTCCCAATAGCTCCCTCTACTATACTGTGACAGAAATAGCTCCTCCTACTATAAGCTGTGACAGAACTAGGATTTTTGTTTTTTTTTTACACTGTGACTAGCCACACGTTAACCTGTGGATAATTTTAGAAATTAGCAACACGTGAAACGTGATTCGCTTAAATAATAAGTTTGAACACATGTATCCAAGAACCACGTAGCCGCGTGGACATGGTGCTCGCTAGTGGTGCAGTAGGTCCGAGGATCGAATACCACATGGTCCTTTTATTTTTTTTTTAAATACAGGTAGATTTAGATAGTAAGAATTCTTTTAATATATTTTTTTAAATATACAGGCTAGATTTAGATAGTAAAGACTTCTTTTAATAATTATAATAATTTTTTTAAGTCAAACCATGTTTAATATTTTAACGTGTGGGGAATTTCTGAAATTATCCACAGGTTAACGTGTGTGTAGTCTCGGCCTTTTTTAACTTTAATATATTTATTACCCGTATTGATAAGCAAAGATCAGGATTTAGCAGATTTTTTTACGATCAAACGTTTAATTTCAAATATTTAATATTTTTGAGACGTCTTAAGGTCGATCAGTTTAAGAAATAAGCGAAAGATGGCGCCAGTCGTCAATTTAAGTTTGAATTATCTATTTAAGCAAAGATGGCGTTACAATCGAAGTTATTTATTTAATTATATGCTTACCTTTTGCTACAAAATGCTCTATAATTATTGTGTCGCAATGTTCAATAATAGTATTTTTAATAATGATTCAAAAACTAGAATAAAAACGTAATTTCGACGCTAACTCCCCCTTGGTTATTTATAGTATTGAGGTGTAGTATTGCCGGTACTACAGAGAAAACTGTCGACTGTAAACCGAATTTAAATAAATCAGAGTGGCACCATCTTTCTCATATTTGTTTAACTGATCTACCTTAAGTGACAGTTTTTTTTTAAATTATAGGTTGAATATAGGTTTAAAAAATAATAAAAAATAAGGGTTAAATTTTTATTACTCAGGTTTTTAATGGCCCATTAACCTAAAATCAAGCAAACACGCCATTCGTGTAAGAAGTTTAAATGTTAATCTTTTTATTGATCTAATAGGATAACCCTATAGGTAACGTCAAATGAAATATTACCAACACATTTTTTAAAAGCTTTATTCAAATATTTATCAATCTTAATTTTTTAAATTAACGTGAAAAGTATAGTTAGTATTGTTTGAAATATTGAAACTTCGATATTTTAAATCAGATGAAATGCCATTTAAATTAATACCTTTTGCTCTTCCATCCATTTGATGAACTTGTCATAATCTTTAGTGTCTTCTGATAGTAGAACGATCAATGTTAGAACGTATTTTTAAGTAATATACAACCTGTAACAACTGTGGTGACAACAATAAATCTTATGTGATAGATTGCAAATTAATTTTTGTATTTGTCATTTCGATGACAGCTGATGACATCACTAATTCAACAATTTTACATGATTATTTCTTATTTCCATTTTTTGTAGTAATAATACCAGTATTTATGATTTTAAAGTGTACCAATAAAAAAAAATAGCAGAAAGTATTCGTGGATAACTGGTCTTTAAAACACTTGACCTATTTCGAGAAAAATCGCGCGTGTTCTATTCAATGACAGTTGGCCACCATGTTGCCAAATCCTCCTTGTCAGTCCTGGTGATTTCAAAATTTCGAAATTAAAAAAAAGTATGTTCCGGGGCGTTTTAAAGAAAAAAATTTTGGGAAATCCATTTTTTTTTAATATCTTTTAGTGAGAAAAATTTCGTACGGGGTCGCAAAAAACCCAAAAAACGATACCCTCCTTTGTAACCATCGCGGTCATAAGTTTCAAGTGGATAGCAGATACTTGGGTTTTGCCTGAATAGATAAGAACCAGTTTCTCACTATTTCTCAGTATATCGAGTGCTTTTACTAAACATCGGTGTGTCGTTTTATGTGTGTTAACGGATTTAGTTTTGGTGAGTTTTCACTGGGCAATATTATTATTATTTATTTGTGACAATTGTATTATTATGTATTTATGGCAATTTTATTACTATTTATTTATGGTGATTTTATTATTACTGAATTAAAGAACTAAGAGATCTTAAATTCGACATAACGGTAATAATAGTGGTAATATTCTTGTACTTTTGTTATTGATACAGTTATGTGAATATTTAATTGTTTACTGAAGCACTATTGCGTGATTCTGTCCCTCGGTGTGTATAGATTAATATTTATTGTTTAAATATTCTTGCAACGGAGTACTCTGCGTGATTCTGCCCTTAGTACTCAGTAGATGTTCCATTTGTGAAGCACTTTGCATGATTCTGCCCATAGTGCTGGTAGAAGGAGATTTTTCCAGATTCTGCCCCCAATAGGTTTGGTATTTAAATAATTAGAGACACTGAGCGTTATCACTAAAAAACAATTCCTAATAAATAAACACAAACTATGTACGAATTCCACGAAAATTAATAAATCTTAAATTTGTTTTTAAAATTTTTATAGTAGAATGAAATGTGCAGTCTCAAGAAATATGTATTCCCACTCAACTTTTTCCGCTCTTTTCGAATATGCAATCAAATGTTTAAAATTTCGATATACAGGGTGTTGTTTTAGAGAAAAATTATTTTGATAACTTTTTTTGAAGCCGGACCTGGATTTCAAATTAGGTCACTATGTTTGTTGATTGTCCTAATAGAGTAGAACAATCTTGCTAAATATCAGAAAAATATACGTGATTGTTCCAAATATACGGAGGGTGAAAGAAATGAGCAATATTGACAAAACACGCTGTAACTTTGTAATGAAGCGAGCTAGACCCATCGTATATAGGTTTTTTGGATTCGTCTGAGTGTCCTTTATCCACAGTTAGCGTATGTACCTTTACCTATGAAACACCCTGTATAATCTTATCGCTCTTTTATAATACCTGCTTGGAAGAATCTGTTTCAAATCCTTTTTCTTCTATTCGTTCTGAATCTAGGTTGTTTCACCTATTAGCTGATGTCCAAGGATAAATTTGTTAGGTTATATCGCTATAAAAATATGATCAAAATACGTAATTTCGAATTTTAATTGAATATTGCATCTGCATATGAATTTATTTATTTAGATAGATACTTACTTGTTTAGTATAAATTAACTGAAACTTGCTGGAGTTAATAGAATACCTTCACCTCAGCGGTTACTATTTCTGACGCCTATAAAATATAATAGTTAACCTAAAAAATATCGACTTTTGACAGCGGAAGCTTCTTTCTTTTTTTCACAAAGTTCAACCAATCATTGCAATGTCCTATTAGGACTCCTGTTATTATACGAAGCTTGTTTTTACTCAGGTTGATACATTCTGTGGACCTCTTTTGGTTATAGTTTCCCAGGAGAACTCTCGTTTGTCTCATTCCTTTTAGATTACTTCAGTGGTTGGATCATTTTATTTTCAATTTCTCTTTCTAATTCTTTCAGTATCATGCTGTTACTGATCACACAAAAGGATTCAGAACGCAAAAATGGTGGTTCAGCCTCTTTTTTAGCGAGTTTATCTGCTATTTCGTTTCTCTCCACCCTGGTGTGTCCCGGAACCCACAGGAGATTAACCGTATTATTCTTGTTTAGCTCATTTAGTTTTGTTAAGCATTCCTTGACCAACTTCGAGCTCTTTAAGTGGGGTTAAGGGCTTTAATGGCTGCTTAGCTGCGGAATTTCTTTTCCACGTTGAACTGAACACATTATTTAATAGCGATTATTAACGCTTGAAAGATACTTCGAAGCATCTGGTACCAGGCTCCATACTCCTATTCTGTTGGTCAGAAATGGTATTCTTGTCCAATTCATTTTTGCGACTCAGTTTTATACTGAAATCTTTCACAATGCCTTACTTTTTTGGTCTCTTGTCCTGGGGCATGTTCCAGATGTTTCCTATACGGAAACCGAGTTTACGTCTAGTTATCAACTCTCGGATCATCCTGTATGTTGTCCTTTTTACCTCATTCTCCACTTCTCCGTGTGAATTAAGGATCTAAGACGGATTTTTGAAAATTCCATTTCAATTTCACGTGCTTTTCTCTTTCCCCTTCTGCTCGAAGGACTATGTAATTCTTGGTGTACTACCAGTTAAGAATTAGAGCTTGTTAGTATCAAAGTGGATTTGGAGGAAAATTTTTGTCGAAGAACCACTCAGTCGTTTGCAGAACTGAGACCGCACGATTAAATAAATAAACTATTATTTTGATTCTGAAGAGCTTTCTCTATCCTTATTTATTCGTATCAAAATTATTAACGGGGTTCATCATAATTTCTCGATAAAAGATGTTCTCATTTTAGAGAAAAATATTCTTGATTTTATATTAAAATACCGCAAATTAAATTCATGTCTGCTGAATGCTCCAACCAATATGTAAATTTTCTAAGGTTTGAAAAAGATGTACAAGTATTCTTTTAACAATGTTGAAATGTATAATTTAAACACATCTAATGCCACGTCTAGTGCAATTAAACAAAATGAATTTGATCAAAATATGTAACTATTTAAATGTAATAATAAAAGTTTTAATACGAATAAATGAGCATAGCAAAAGCCCTTCAGACTCAAAATAATAGTTTATTCATTGATTCGTGCGGTCCGACAAACATTATCTTTCAAGTCCACTTTGATAGTAACAGGCTATAATTCGGCTGTTAACCCATTAAGAATTATAACGTTTATCTCCAAAACTAAAAATTTTGTTTCAATTGAAAAATTAGCTTTAAAATTATATAAAATAATAAAGGTAAGTTTGACCAAAATAGGTTTATAAAAGTTCTTTTGAACCGACATAACAGTTTATAATTCCAGTGTTTATTTTTAAAAACATCAAAGTTATCGCTTTCCTTTTCTATTTTCTATTTTATAGGTTATTTCTAATTTCTTTATTCCTTTTTGTTGTCATTGTAAACATATATTTAATTAACTTTTATTTTGCCCTTTTTATAGTGAAAAACCTTTTTCTTATTGTTTCCCTAATACCCAATTTCACTTTCTTTCATGTAGGGCCTAAAATACATTCTACGTTAGAAAACGTGTACTAGCAATTGTTGGGTCAATGGCCTTCAGCTAAAAAGCCTCCATTAAGTCTAAGCTGAAAGGCTCTGGAATCTATTTTTGTAAACGTAGAAATGCCCGCCGTAATGATCGTTACGGCGGTTGTAATGCGTTTTCGATGATACCCTTTGGAATTCCGAATGATGCCACGAACAAAAGACAGCCACGAATAATGATCCAAATTTTTAAATTTCAACAATAGGTAAAAAGCGTTGGTGAAGAGAATGGATATTTTATGTGACTCGTTTCGAAGAAAAATATTGGTCACATAAAAAAGTTCTACAAAAACAAAAATGATAGAATATAATAGTTTGTGACAAATGATAACTAAACAAATGCGAAAATTGTTTTTATTTTTTAATATTTGATAATAATCTAACAAATGTTCATTGTAGATAGCCTTCGTCTTATCACCTTCCTGTAAGGGTTTTTTTTTCGGGACGGTCCCAACCGTTTATAACGTTTCCAGTTAAAGTTATTTTATTTTGTCGATTCCCACCACTTTATGTAAGATAATGATGTAAATTGGGTACTTTACTGCGTGTGGTTCTCTTTTAATTAAAAATTTCTATGGTAAAATTAAATACCCACCTACAGTTAGATATTGGTCGTGTTTTTTGTCGCAACGGTTTGAAATGTTTAAAAATATGTCTTTTAATAATTTATTATACTAAAGTAGTATTATGTTCTACGAAGCATACTTTATTAATTAAGTTTTTAGTTAAGTTTTCGTAAAAATAGGTATAAAATTAAATATATATGTATGTTCTTAGAACACTTCGTCATTTTTAAATAAATACAAAAAAAAAAGATATTTTACCATGAAAACAGCTTTACGAAAAGAATCATGATATATTATTTTAATAACATCTCAAGGATTATGTAAGGCAAGGTACAGCAATATTTCAGCATTAAAAATGCCAAGCATGAATTTGACATGATTATTAAATTTTTAATATAAACCTGAGATGATTTATGAAGAATCTCTCAAACTTTTTCATTATTCGACAGTGTATTAACTACAAATAAAATATTAATACATCAAAATATATCTAGTACTCAACTAAATTGAAAAATCAAATCATTTATATTTCATGTGAATATCCAATTTAATTAATGTTGAATTAGTTAATATTTGAGCTCTAAATCAATTTGTATTCATGAATTTGAAATGTATGTTATAATTATACTACATTAATGCACGTATATGAATTAATACAACAACAATCCGATGAAGATTGGTCAAAAAAAATTTAATTCTGTTTCAAACATAATATTCTTTTAAACATAATTATGGTTAAAATTTATTTAATTTGGTAAAGCTTAATCAAGTTGTTTTTATACAGTAACGTATTGAGTCAGTCTAAACCGGTAACAGATATTTATTTAGTAACTGTCACTGTCGTTTAAAAATTTATACTTATTGAGAATTTCCGCCGATATGTTATAGTGCAGTAGGTTATACGGAAGGATTTGGAAGTGGAAGTGATCATGTATTTTGGTCAAAAAAAATTTGACGGCGACTATCACGATGAAATGAATGGCGAGTTTTTTGAAAATGAACATTTAAATGTTGTTGTAATGGATAATGCCTTTCAACATTCCTGTAGATACAAGATTCATATACGTTCTTGGAGAAAGCATAAATTCAGGAATGGCTATGGAAGAAAGATATTTATTTTGAAGACATTTGCATAATACTGGAATAAATGGAAATTTTTCGCGCATTTAAAGATCACTATTACACTTCTCACATTCAAAAAATAGATAAGCACAATGTAAGAATATATATTGCGTTTGTCCCTTTGCTATCGAAATGGTTTGAGTGAAATGATTCGTTTCAATGTATAATACTGATGTCAAAGCAGAATCTGTACGCCGATGAATATGTGAGGATTTTTAAAAACCACAGAGAATCATTGAAAAATGTACATCAAAGACGCTGTTTAAAATCAGATATGTGATGCTGATCATTTGCAAGATTCTGTAGAGTCATTGCAATTTACAGTAAATAGTGAGGATTAGTGACTACGATACGTTTGATGAAGAAATTAAGTATTTATACAAAAACCTTTTATTTATGTCGTCAAATAAATCTCTATATTTAAATACATTATTAAATGCAACTGATTACCAAATATTGCAATTTGTTCTAAATTGGCGAGAGGTCATTTGCTGGCCACATTAGATTTTTTACTTTAATAGTTTAAAAAACTTTTATATTCATAAATAAATATGAACCAATTATATTGTCGCTTAACGACATCAATTAGACAGACGATCAATCGGTCGTCATTTAAAATAGTAAACTCTTTAAATTTTATAGTTCCGTTGATTTGACACCAAGGCGGTCTTTTTAACGGTTTGTGTTATTTTGATGCCACTTTGGCTTTAAATCTAATTTTATTACATGTTTCGTTATGTAAGTGATTTTTTATTTGTTTAGAAAATGATGCTTTGGTTTGGTATATATTTGTTATAGAAATTATAATGGTTCCAACCGTTTTGCGTAAACACACCTTTAGTGCCTGTAGGAATAACCATTTTAAAGGATACAAAACTTCTTTCCTCGACGAAAATCCTTATCTCGTGATTTGTGTAGTGAAGCGAAGTAAGGAATCACATTTTTCTTATAATTTGTTATGTGGTTAATATCGTTTGGTGGCGATGGTACAATTATTGTAATTAGTTAATCGATGTCTCTTCTGCTTGTAACAATATATTAATATTTTAGTTCATTTAATGTTGCTTATATGAGGGATTCTGTTATTGCTACACACGTATCCAGCGATATGGCGGATTGGTTTTTTTTATGATTCGTCCATTTCGCTACGCGATTTTGCAAGATCTTATTCATCTATCTAAATATTTGGTATCTTTATAATAATAATTATTGTTTTTCCTTTTGAAATTTATTTCAATATCGAATTGTCTTTGGCCAGGACAATTCAGTGTACATTGTTTATTTAATTATTTTAACATATATTTGATTTCCTATTGTTTATATTTAATTATAATTCGTCATTTCATTTATTTCACCATCTGGGCCTCGATTCTCGACTTTATTCGTATAGGAAACCAAAAATATTACATACAAAAAGTAAGGCAATAGGTCGAATTTCCTATAGGAATAAAGTCGAGAATTAAGGCCCTGTTGTTAGAAATCCAATTTACACATTCACTTAACTCATTACGGGTCTCGAAGGAACAAATTTGTTTTAGCCAGTGCGTTAAAGGATAGTTAACGTTTCTTTTGTGGCCGTTAAAATTATACTTTTTAAAATATTACTGCAGTTGTGGTCGTGCGTATGATCATAGATTAATTTTTTTATTAACGCAGTTGGCCAAGTGAGTTTTCAATCACTAACGTTAGAACTTTTCTCTGTTTGCATGTAAATATTTTTGGGAGCCATTGGCTCATAGATCCGGACGGAAAAGCGGTCTAGGACCGTTTTTGAAGACCTGTTACTACAGAGAACATCTTCTTGGCCACATCTGAAAGTACATTGATCATCAACGCGCCCACATTGCTAAGGCGAACACTGATGCGATTGCACCGAAGACCACCGGTGCATACCGTGGAAATCATCGCACTTTCGGCTCCGGACCATTTTGGGTAACTCATGAACCCCAGGAACTGTGCAGAACGTTACAAAAATTCACTTCAAGCATTTCAATTCTGAACCTTTTTTTTACTAAATTCATTACATTTTATTTTTATTTCTTTCATTTTTGACACCTTTCCAGTAAATTATTTGATTTGTTTGATTTAATAACAAAACAATTTCATTTATTTACTGGGGAATCAACTTGTCGGGATCCTTCAGACGGACATGATAAACAAGTGGAGCTTGGGTAATTTACATTTTTTGTAATTTATCAAAAAATATCTTTATCAATCCTGATTCATAAATTAGAGCTAACTTTCATTACCAATGAATTGTAACCTCTGGTCTCAGGCTAATTAAAATTGGTTAGACTTGGCAACAGTGTTCTACATAACAGCAATATTGGTATCTCAGTATGAAATGATATAAAGATAATCCTGTTTCACTTGTTCTACGGGCGAGATTTGATGCAAAAAACCCTTTGAATGATATCTGACTATGAATTATTCAATTTTCACTACCGTACACCAGTGTGTTTTGAAAATGAAAGACGAAATACTTATTGAGTTGATCCATGGTTATCCCGTGTTGTATGATCTGTGTAATCCAAAATAAACAGCCTCAGATTTCAAGAATGTACAGTTATGGAATATATCGTTGAAAAAAAGTAGGAACTGCTCACTGCCATCACAGCATCATGTTTTGGCACTTTTTTAGCAGGAATATCTCCAACTTTGAAAAAATTATCCCTACAAGACTGATGTTACGCCAACGACAGTTTATTGACGCACTTGCCTCTTGAACGAGTTTTAATCCAATATGATGAAATGAGGAAGCTACCTGTCTACTTCATGGGATAGCCAATAATCAAGTTTATCTACTCTTCAAAATGCTAGGTTGCTTACATCAGATTGAAAAAAAAATCTTAAACAACGGGCATTTCCCTTACTGTGATAACATTTCTCCAGTGTGTGTCAAGCTTTTTCAGATAAACTTCTAACTTGCACAAATCTTCTGACAGTCTGACTCTCCATCGACTATCAGTTCCTTGTATATTGTAATACAGTCAGATTCTGTTTCTCTCTTTTTCCATGCTTGATGGACCCAAGTCTGTTTTTCTACTCATTATTTTGTTTCTTTATTCAAAATTAGTTCTTCATTTGAAAAGTTTCAATTTAGGTCACTCATCTGCACTGTTACAGCACTGGTGAAACACTAAAACATGTAAATTCATCAGGTTATCGATGTCTCAAATGTGGTCAACCAACGAGTAAAGAAACACACAAATTCCAGTACCACAGAAATATATTTGTTAAATTAGTTCAAATGTGAAGTTGGCAACTAGTTTCGGCTTCCGCCATCATCGGGCCTACAATAGCGCTCGTTAACAAACAACAGGTAATAATACCATCCTCTTTTGCTAATCTCGACTAATCATTCTTTTTCCATTACTGATTCGACGCTCTCCTATATGATTGTCACAAAGGTAATAGGTTGAATCTTCTTGAAATGTTTGAAATTAATTAATCTTTACACCATGATACCATTTCATGTCTTAATGAACAACTACGGCCTAAAGACAATCACCTATTTTTATTAGATTCCTTTCGGGACTTGATTTAAGGTTCTTTGATCCCAACCCATCTGACTATTTTCTGTCCAAATTTTATACAATGTTTCATTTTCTAAATAACTATCCTGTTTTTCATTCGATTTTCCTCGCCCCTTCTTACTATTTATAATTTCGTTGTTTATTTTGGTTACCATAACCTTTCCCCATGTCAATTGACATTGTCTTTGACGTTGACATTGACATTGTCTTTGACATTGACTTTGACATTGAGATGGACCAGAACCTCTTCTTCTTATTCTCCCCTTCGTTTTCTTCTTTTATTGCTCTTCCTTTCTTCTGCTAATTTTCTTTCAAATTTTCTATGTTGTCCTCGAGTTACTGAGGTTGAGACTTAGTTCTCCGTATCCTGAGCTCAATCTTATAATTCCCCTTACTTTAATTTGTATGATTATTAATTTGATTGTATTATTGTAAATCAATACCCTTCAGGTTTTTTGTTTTTTGAAGTTCGCTTCCCCCATTCACATCATATTATTTTAATTTGTTTGTCAGTTGTCACTTGTCACTGTCCGTTTTACAGTTGACATTTAACTAATTTTTCGCATCTCTGTTTTTACTACTTACTACCCTTAATCAGGTCAGGGTAGTGCAACAACTTATTATTTTAAACTCCTTCGAGCTGCCTTTGTGGGTTCGCTCCCCCATCGTAGGTGTTCTCTCCTACCCCTACGTGGGATATTCGACTGACTCCCGCGCCGCACATTAATTAAAATGCCACTTATGGCCTGGTTTGGGTCAGGATTTCCTCCTTTTTACTTAGTACTACCGTGTTCCAAGAGGACACACATCTTGTGTCCATTAAATTTGTTTTCCAAAATTTTTTACTTTTTTAACCTTAATAATATTTTACATTCAGTACCCTGCAACTTTATTAATTAAATTTTAAATGTTGTTTAAGCCAAATAAATTTTATTTCACTTTTTGCTACATGATGTTTATGGTAAGCCACTCACACTAATATTTTATTAATACCTGTTGTTTGTTAACGAGCGCTATTGTAGGCCTGATGATCGCGGAAGCCGAAACTAGTTGCCAACTTCACATTTGAACTAATTTAACAAATATATTTGTGTGGTACTGGACTTTATGTGTTTCTTTACTCACTAAAACATGTGAATAGAAATCACTGTGTATTTACGCCTGGTAAAATCATGTACTGGTCACGGCACTGTCACGTCACTGCTAAGTGTGAATCGACCTTTAAATCTATTTTGTCTGGTGTAAATAATAGTATGTAAGATCAATATTAACTACTATTTGCTTACTTTAATTATATAAATCAAACAAGAATTCAAATAGTTTAGTTGTACGCACCTGGTTTTATAAGGTTTTATACCAGTCCATACTTTTCTTTTTTTTACGCAAAAGTTTGTCTCGGTCTGCCTGTCGTATAACTTTCCTCAATAATCGTTTCTTACGTCCCATTCACAAAATTTGAAAAAAATAAAAATAAAACCCAATATAATTTTCGTAATGGGAAACTTTAGAGCCGAATTAATCTAACACAAAATGAAACTTTCTAAGTCGCTATCAAAACTATCGAGCCCTTAAGCCACAGTAGGATTTGATTGCGAAGAAATTTATTGTATTAGAAATTTATTCCTGAAACTAGAATTTAACTTTTCATGGAAAGTTTCGCAAGAGATCATCCTTAATTTAGTTTAGAAAAATAAGGTAATTTAAACTGCCATTATAGTTTTTGGTGTGTTTTTAACAATATAAAATAAGTATATAGATAGGATAAAAGCACCTTCGTATTTGATGAGTTGGTTCATAAAAAACCAGATAAGGAAAAAGGGAAAAATTGAAGCTGATTCTAAAATTTATAATAAATTTAAGTTGCCTTTTATAATAATAATAATAAATGGTCTTGATTTCTACTTAAAAAAAGAAAGTACATATGTTTGGGCCAGATTTAGCCAAGGACTATTCTTACACCTAACCCATCGAAATACAAAATTTATCAATACTTGTAAGTCCTAATAACAAATTAAATACAAAATTTTAAAACAAAGGATCGAACGACACACAGAGTAAGAATTTTATTGAGTTGTTTTCTAAGTGCATTTTTAAAAGCAGTGAGGCTACGTTCTTGTTTGATGGTAAAATTGAGGTTATTGTACATATCAACCGCATTATATGAAAATCTACGTTTATATAATGCAGTGAAGTGACGCGGAATAGATAAATTTGTTTGATTTCAAATATTAACGATATGCGTATATGTTCTAATAATAATTTTAATATTTAACCATCTAGTTAGAGGAAAATAATTAGAAATTTGATCAAAATTTCTAAGTCCATTGACGAATCTATAACATGTATTCTGCATGATTTGATGTCTATTTCGATTCAATGCAAGCAAGGATAATAAATGACAATTCCGTAGAGTAATTTAGATATTACTAAACTTTGGCAAAGATTAGCTTTCATAGACTTGTTGCAAAGTATGGATTTATGAGTATAAAGCAATCTGAATGTATTATAGCATTGCTTGTCAAATCTCATATGTTCATCGAAGTACAGTCCAAGATTTTTAGCCTCGGATTTGTGTTGTATGGTTTCTCCAGATATTTTTAAAAGTACATTTGATGTAACAAAATCTTTACTTTTAGTGCTGCAAAAATATTAAATATTGAGATTTAGTGGCATTTATATACAAATTGTGACTTGAGAAGTATTCGTATAGCCGATTTAAATAAATGGGCTGCACAGTTCAGTATCTGCTCGTATATATCAGATAAATAGAGTAAAAACAATAATGGCCCCAATACTGAGCCCTGCGGTACACCAGATGTTATCTGAATTGTAATAGACATCTGAATATCAATCATCACCAACTGCGAACGATTATGTAAATAAGATCTTATGAACTTAAGTACAAATCCATAGTAGGAGCATTTTGCCAGCAGAAGCTTATGGTTAATAATGTCGAATGATTTGCTAAAATCCAATAGCACCAAAATACTTGCCATTTTTTATCCATAGTACTAAGATGTTATCGGACAAATAAGATAATGCAGTTGAAGTACTGAGCCCTTTTAGAAAGCCTGACTGATGTAAAGGAATGATGTTATTATGAATAAGGTATTTCTGAATTTGAGTGTGTGCAGCTCGTTCCAAAATTTTGGAAGTTATGGGAAGTAGGCTAATCACAGTCAGTTCGTTAAATGAATTTGGATTGTGATTTTTAGGTAGCGGAATAACAAGTAATTGCTTCCAACATCGAGGAAAGTATGTTAGGTTTTTTTGTGCCACCCTGTATTTTCATTATTCCTCTACTCCCTATATTTTATTGTTTCATATTCGCTTGATGCTCCCTTTCTTATTTCCTCCCGTCATGTCCCACCGCTTCTCTTGGCATTCTTATAAAATGCCTACCCATGCTAATAACCTCCTTTTTCTTTATCTATTGAGTACAAGTAGTAGACTTTGTATATCTTCATATCGCCAGTATTTTCTACTGAAGATTTCTTTCTTGTCTCCCTTTATTTATGGGGGGATTTCTTATTTGGTGGTTTATATTGCTGGTTCCACTTCAGTCAATTCTTATTACCAGGACAGTGGTCAAGTGCCGGGTGCAAGGAGTTTTTTTGTTTTCTGGATAAGCTGAGAACAGGACGACTCAGAAGAGGACAGCTGACAAAAGAGCTTTCGTACGAAACCAAGACCCTCTACTCTAAAGAAGCTAAGTTTTTTATTTGAAAAAAAAAAGAAAATCTCTGATATTATCGTAAATAATAAATAAAGAAATATAACGATTCATTTGAGTTTAATTTCCTTAATCCTAAAAAAAGAATGGACGGATTTTGCAATATATCATAGTTTTTTGTCAATTGTTTCTAATCACATCAAAAAAATTAACTGACTGGCACCCAAATTTTTTTTCATTTAATATTTTACTTCTGATATATTTCAAATTCTATTCCTGGAACTAATCCATAAAATTTTGAGCTTAATCACATTAATTATTTTTAACTTAAAGTATCGTTTCACAAATTTATCGTAAAGTAAAAATGAAAGATATACAATGTCTACTACTTGTACTCAATAGATAAAGAGAAAGGAGGTTATTAGCATGGGTAGGCATTTTAAAAGAATGCCAAGAGAAGAGGGGGACCTGACGCGAGGAAATAAGAAAGGGAACATCAAGCGAATATGAAACTATAAAATATACGGAGTAGAGGAATAATAAAAATACAGGGTGGCATAAAAAAACGAAACAAGTACCCTTGCTCTTAGCATAGCTTGACTATGCGTATATAGCAATGGCATTTAGACATAGATTCAACATATGCAAATTGAGGCCATCAGTACCCCCAGCATTAGACCTTATATTATTTAAATTACATAAAAATCTTATTCATCTTTTTTAGCATATTTTGCAGTTTTCTTTGGTAGTTATGACTGTTTTTCTAATTTCAGGAAATTTATAAATACCCTTTTTACCGTCTATTCCAAATAAATCTGTAGTTACTATTTGCAGTGGTGCTAGATTAACTTTTAAAAAATCTGCAGACGCTTTTAATAAACTTTTCTTTATTTATGTAAAAAGTAGGTTAAGATTAAAGACAAAAAAATTATTTTAGAACTTATCCAAACATAAAATACCCATTTCCTAATCCAAATTTCTAAGTTAATTTCTCGCTCATTTTTATCCATATATCTCAAGAGCGAGAAAATTTTCGCGGAATTACTTAGTTGAATATTTGTTTCTGCGATGCACTACTCCGTAAATTACGAAGTGTAGCAGATTGGAAGTAAACTTTTTGTGCATTAAAACTTTTGCTTACTTTTAATTTCACATTAGAATAATTATCTTTAAAACGTTTTTCATTAAAAGAAACGGTACAATTAAAATTTCACGCAAACTTTGTCTGCAAATTTTGAAAGCAGAAATGGATTTTAAAAAGTTTTCTCGAGACACGGTGCTTTTAGAGACTGCAAAAGAAATGCCTTATTAATTTTCTAAAATTACTTTCCGATGTTTTTATTCGAGAATTTTTATAAATCAATACTGTAGGTTTGGGAATTCGTATTCTAATAAAATTTTATTAGATTTTTTTAAATTTTGCTTTATATATAGCAACTTTGATGTCATATAAAAGTATTATCATCAAGTATCAAAAATTGTACAGAAATGAATCTATTATTAAAGGTTTTTACAGGATGTTTCACAGGGAATGGTCAATATTTAAACATAGGTTCAGGACCTCCAAATATTAATATTTTACTAAATAACTCTTGGTCAAATGTTATCTACTACTAAGAATTTGCCTACTTTGGTGAACAAAATTAACACTGCAGTCAATTAATTATTTGATAGCTGTACATTTTCATTTTAGTTTTCAAGCCTACTATGTTGAAATATTGTAAAATAAACTAAATAAATACGTGGCTATAAAATATTAAAAGCTAATATCTCGAAATAGATTGAATTTATGCTGTTAAAACAAGTATATATTTTTTGTTAAAATTTACAGGGTGTATCATAAGGACTTAAAAATAATTCAAAAAAGGCGAAGATTTAAATAAAATTGATACTTTTCTTCATCTAGTAGAGTGTAAGTGTGGTAATCTCAAAATTGATAAAAGGCTTATGATTTACTATAAAAATATAACTATAACAAATTTAAAATCTATACGGTTAATAAAAAAGATACAGATAAAGAACGAAAAATACATTTTAATTTCAACGCCCTATATCTCAGTAGTAGATAACATTTGACCCAGAGTTATTTAGAAAACATTAATATTTCGAGGTCCTAAAAAAACTGTACATACAATATTGAGCATTCCTTTTGAAATACCCTGTATAATAAGTAACATAAACAAAAACAGTTCATTGTCAAAACAAAGTCAAATTCCTGTCGGTAGGGTCGACAGGGGTAGGTAGATTTTTGTTGTCTAAATTGAGACTTTCATCCTTCCCCACCCCACGATATGGTCAGATCGAAAAAAGTTTCATGGCCTTTTTCAATATTTTATTCACGGGTCTGGGTCCAGTCATTAAATCGATTACAATAGGTAGACTCCATATATGGAAATCTACCATATGGAAATCTACCTAAAAAGTGTTCAAAGATGAAATAAGAAGTACAGGTCCGTATTAAAAAAAAATAGTTGAGGGTGTCCCTTCAAAGACGAAATGATGCTGTTTTAAAAAACTGGATACGCTATAAGCAATATTTAAAATAAGTTTTATAATTCTTTTCTTTAAATATTAAGGTATTAATTAAATAATACAAAATTCGTCAATTGCGGTTTTTTCCAAATATCTCGGAAACCGGACCTGATATTCAAATAAAAAACCAATCAATTCGTCTTGATAATACGCATCTTTTTCACCATTTAACCAAGTTTTTATCTATAACGGTTTACGAAATTCCAAGCGTTCAATAAAATTTGCGCCACCCTGTATATATTTTGTTTAAAGATATACAGGCTGTCTCACTTAAAGTAACACATTTAACAGCTTATAACTTGAGAATAAAAGAAGATATCGATGTGCAGCTTTAGCTATACGTTATATATTTACTTAAGTTTTTGTTGATATAGTTGCTAAATGCATAATTTTTCCAACAAAAGAAACACTTTCAGCATAAAAAAATTATAAACTCATTTTGGAAATTGTTAATTTTATATTAAAAATTGTCAAGCTTACTTTTTGTGTATTTATACCCGACTTACTAAAATGTTTTTTTTTTACTCTGGACTCCACGAGAACGATAACATCAAAAAATATGCTCTGGCGTCTTTATATATAAAAATATCCCCTCGTATGGATGTAAAGAAAATATTCAAACGCCACTGCTCACCAAAGTATATATACAACGATATGGAACGGCATGTGTCGTGCTATTTTATTATTGTGTGTGGCGCAAGCGAAACACACATCATGAACATTTTGCGTCTAATTATAACTCTAGAATCTCGTAACGAATATCAAACTGAGCGCTTTGAACATGTCTAGTGGGAATTTTGTAGCAAAATAGACGAAACTGGTAACAAACCATTTACCTTAAAACTTCATATTCACCCTGTATTTAGGTTAATTTAAAAAGTAAAATAACGGCATTTATTTAATGACGAACTGTCATTGGTGAATTAATTTATATAATATAAATGTTATTTTTTAATGATAATGTAAAAATAAACAATAGTTAATAGTATTTGAGACATTTAATTGTTCATAATCAAATTTTAAATTGACCTAAATCCTTGATGTGCCAACTGATGTTTATATTGTTAGTAGATTTCTTGGTGTGGTTATGCTTCAACCAAAATGTATTCTCTACTAAAGAGCAAAATTCAATTGGACTTATTACACTGAAGCATCCGTCAGAAAAATTAAGCAAAAACTTGCCAGCGATCGAGTTCAAATTCCTAATATTATTTCTCATTGATGGTGTAGAGAAGTTAATGGCATTTGCACCAAGATCTCTAAAACTTAGTCTACAACATTCAACAAAGTGTTGGCAACATCGATTTTCATATTATCAACAATTTGTTGCCAATAGATACATTTGTAGCTACTGTCTGGATACATGTTGTCAATGATGTTGTGCATCCACATTTTTAAAAAATTTAAGGTTCTATGGTGACAAATTGATGTCTGAATTAATACTAAATGTTGGAACTTCGTTCAACAATTTTGTCAGATTGGCTAAAATTGACTTTGAAGTTCTGAGTTTGGTATCTCCTCATCCTTTTTTTTGACTATTTCATCTTAATTTGTTTAAATATGTATAGCCATTTTAGGCATTTCATCAAATTTATGATTCCTGTTTTTATATTCTTTCAGTGAAACGTCCTTCAAAGCCGGCACACATTACCACATTTCAATCAGTTCTATACAGTGACCCAGACCGGACCTTTTAGAACCGAAAACCAGATTTGAACCAAAATTTTTTTCTGGACCCGAACCATAACCAAACCCATATTTTCGTTCAAAAGGTACCGAACCCAAACTCTTTAAAAAATACCGGTTCTTTCTAAGTTTCTTGTCTTGACGAATTTATTATAAAATATAAAATAAATAAAATTAAAAGTTATATTATACATGTTTTAAGTTCATTTTTAACGTTTGACTAATCATTGATTCAATGAATAATTGAATAATCTGCAATTGAATAGCTACGAATTTGCGACGTCATTAAACTACAAGAGTTAGATACCCCCTGTACTTTAATTCCAAATATAAATTACTAATTAGTATCTAACTAAATGAAGAATATCTAAAATTTTTGAAAAAAAAAATTGTTTTATCGAAAAGTCCCTTGGACCGAAAAAAACTGGTCGGATCCAACCCAACCTGACCAAAACAATTCTGACAGAACCTGAGCCGTACCGGAACCAAAATTTTTCAAATTATGTAGAACCCGAATCTTATTTCATTTGGGTCCGGCTCCCTGGTTCTATAACCTTTTTTTTTGGTCTACGAATAATTCATTTCTTCATCATCACTTTTTGTTTTCGCCAACACTTTTTTGAAATAATAAAGTACTTAAATAAAACTTCACAATAAAATAAACTGACGCTAAAACCTGTATTACCGAAACCTCAACCACTGGGGTTCACGCAATATGTAGGCAACACCATCCACACTGAGCGATGTTACCCATTCATTTTACAGAGTATAAACTATTATTCGTAAATTTGTCTATCTAGACTTACGAATTTTGAACATTTTTCCCAGTTTATTAAGCGGTATAAACTTCAACTGTCACTCAAATTTTGACCATCGCTACATCAAAAGGGCCGACAGGTACCTTCGCTTCTGTATTCCTTTATTTTTTGTGTCCATTTGAAATGGGAAACACAGATAAGCAACCGGCAACAAATCTGCTGAAATCTAAAAATCAACTTGGAAATGAGTTCACTCTAGAAGACGAAATTCTATTCAAAAAAATTGTCATTCAAGTAAAACTTCAACCATTATTTGTGTCTGTACTCACATTGGTATAACAAAAATGAAATAGGCAGCAAGACGATATTGTTACTGGAAAAACATCGATATGAAAGCAGGAAAAAGTGCCACTGGCAGAAATAAGCTCATCTATACAGATAGCAGACAATGTCACTAAGCAGTTGTCGAAGCGTCCATCAACAATGTGGTTACCTTAAAATGGATCAAAAGCCATGTCACATCAAAAGGTAACCGTTTCGCTGACTCATTGGCCAAGAAGGCAGCCAACCAAAAACTATTTGGACCTGGTTTCTTCATTGGACAAACGACATCGGTCGAGATAAACCTAATTAAGAATCACTTCCTTGTAATATTCAAGGAAAGATGGGATGAAGCAAGAAGCTGGAGAGATGTAGGTACCTCATCGTAAATTACCCTGAAAACACAACAGCCAACAAATACTTGTCCATCACCAGGCTGAATCTGCGCCTTTCAACTGGTATTCTGACTGGCCACTGTCCAGAACGAAAACACTTCATCAACATGAAACTATCAGATACCGCACTCTGCAGGGGGTGTGAACAAGAAGACGAGACAAACGGAGCACATCCTCTAGGACTGCCCGACACTCCCGTCAATTAGTAAAACTGTGTTCGGCGAGTATTGGCTAACACCGGCCAACATAAGAAAGGCACCTCTTGACGAAGTTGTCAACTAAGTCCTCACTTACTGAGGAGGATGCACAATGGGCCTAATGAGGTTTAACTGCTGTGGGACAGCCCAATTGTGGAGCAACCCACCCTCTCCACCTTATAAATACAGAGATACAGATCTATGAAAGCACCACAACACTATTGGGATGTACCATTAAAAAATTGGGACCGGATTCGTATGGATTATGCAGAGGCGTTTTCAGGTTTCCATTTTTTATTCATTGTCGACGATTAATATCGATGGGTTGAAATTAAAACTCTTCGAGAGGCACCAGCTTCAAAAATAATACTCGAACTAGTCATAGATGTTTTTTCTCTTCATGCATTTCCCCATGCTACGGTGTCAAAAATTTTCGTAAGCTAACACTTCAACATCTATTCAAAACAACATGCATCAGGACGCCAGCAACTAATGGCTTAGCTGAGAGAAAAGGTCAAACATTGAACAGGAGAAATAAAGCTATTTGTGTAGATTGTAGTCAACGTAAATAAAAAGGTTCAAGATCCTTTTTAAATATGGAGCAACTTCTCTAGTTTGCAGCTAAATTGAATATAAAAAGAAGCCTAAACTGAATGTCCACTCCGCGAGTTGCCATCGCAGAATTTGGCGATTTTAAACTGCGCATGCGCGCCAAATTAATGTTTCTGGACGTATAGTAATTCGGTAGAAAGCTGCGACATCGCAGAAAATTTGATGTTGACCCTAATTATTCGCGATATCGCGAGAATTTTGAGGTTACAAATTTGAAAATGTCCTGTGAAGTCTTCACGGAACTTTAACTAACAAGTTGTCAAAGGTTGTTGGGGACATCCTTAAGTAATTATAATACTTGCTCTGATCATTCAAACTCATTTCCTTTATGAAGGTGTTGGCTTCTTCGTTGGAATATGTCCCTTACCCAAAATTTACATTTCCTTTTAGCACTATTCTTCATTTGGTTTCGAATGTATATTCAAAATACAACGTCCTTCTGCCTGTTCATGTACAGAACATATTCCTAAGAAGTCATCGTCACAAACAATGCCAGTAATATCAATTATTATATAAAATACGCGTAGAGTAATCAAATTGATGAAAACACGATAAAAAGTATGACAGTTGTCAAAAACAGAAGAGCTGAAGAACGCACTAAAAAATACTAAAATCCCTAGTTATATTTAGTAACATTATCGCCCATTTCTGCGATTTTATGGAAACGGATTTTGCGATATCGCAACCTTCGCGCATGCCAGATTAAAATAGCCAAATCCTGCGATGCAAATCGCGGAGTGGAAATTCACCTTAAGACTTTGTAAAAAGCTTTACGAGCTCCTAAACATGTTAAATCAGAAAACTGAATATCAGGGGCAAGAAGTTTAAGCATAGGAGATAGAATTCAAGTTAAATGTTTGAATTTTGGAACGCTCTTTTCAGCCAATCTATAGCTGGTTAGCTGTCTATCCATTTGTCCGTCTTTCTGTCTACCTCAGCGATAACTCGAGAACGGTTTTGAATTTTGGATTTTTGATTTCAACAATCGATAGCTGGTTACCTTACTTATTGACCTTATAATGTCCGTTCGTCTGTCTGTCTGTATGCCTGTCCGTCTGTCAGAGCGATAACTCGAGAATGGTTTCGATATTTTAAACTCTGTTTTCAGAACGTGATATACCACAGTACTGAACAGAGGAGCTGAGCTACTTGGATACTGTTAGCTTGCTGGGTTTATTAAGTACTTGTTAATGGTTATTGCCTGAAACGTCATATTGATCAATTCCAAAAAACCCTAATTCCTTAAACCTTTTCAAGTAAACCACCCGAGATTATTAAAGACGATCAAACCTGTATTGAATACTTTCAATTACACTTCTTACTACTTGTCCAAGAATCAAGAAGAATACCAAATAATAAAAGCCCAACATGACGTACCTAAACATTCTGATATACAAGATAATGATGCTTTCACCTTCGGTTCCTAATTCTGTAACAAAATTATTACAACTTCTACTCCATAGATCTCAAAGAATTTGATAATCAAACATAACAAGATTATGTTCGTAGTTAGTTCAGTTTTTCTTCATCCATTTTATTTAATTCAATAGCGTGGAAAACTGTATCATCCTTCATGTATAATTTATAATACGATTGGGTACTTGTTAATAAATATTTCAATATAGATAATTTTTTTAATTACAAAATTTGTAATGAATTGGGCAAAATGTTCAAAATTATACATGCATTGTGCAACTGGGAGAGATTATTTAATCCGCCTATCTCTTTGAGGATTTTCGGTATAAGTACCTAATCACCGTATACAGTGACCTACTTAGAAAGTATTTGGGAATATAAATCCATTAAATTTCGGGATTTCTTAATCGATATTCAATAGAAATGGTAAATACATTATTTTTGTATGAATGTCATAAATTATTACACATAAATGGATGTTTATATGTGACATTCACGTCAACATTTGCCTCTTTCATAACCAAGCATGATCTGTAATATAAATATCAATAAAAAAAAAATATATATAAAAATATCATAAGCTGGTTTGAAAATTGTTCTTTTTTATAGATATCAGACAAATTATAAATTAAAAAATATGGTCAGGCTAAATTGGGGTCTGGATAGAAAAAAAACAAAAGGATGAAGAAGGTATATAATACGAAGGAGCATCCAGATCCAGCAAAAAACGTGAAGTTGCGAAAGAATTAGTAGAAAAAGGTGCAGAAATTTCAAGAAATATTAAACCCATTTAAATTTGCATTTTTTTTTTCATAATTTATAAATAATTTTTACAGAAATGGTTTGAAGAAAAAGACGAATAAAATAATGTGCTCAATGGGTAGAAAAGAAATAATTATAATAGAAAATTGAATTTAATACAATTAGTCTGAGCGCTTTAGGTCAACGAGTGGAAGGTAAAAGCTTTACTGATGTTCGTTGACCGAAAGCGCTCAGACTAATTTTAATAAATTCAATTTTTTAATGAAATTCAAACTCTTTTTAATGTGTACTCGGTCTTTTTTATTTATAGAAATATTCCAGAATTGTACTCAGACCAATTGCGATTTTTTTGTTAACTAAAGATCTACAGGGTGCATCATTTTAAATGGATTAATTTCTTTATATTTAATTCACAAATGTTGATTAGTGATTGCTGTATAAGGTTATAAGAGAAGAAAAGTTAAAAATGTGGAATACTATTTAAAGAAAAGTAAAGTTTCAATAATGAAATAAACAAATTACAATAAATTAATAAAATAAATTTATAAAAAGTCAAAGTGACTTTACGTATAAGATAATTTATTGTGATAGTAAGAAAGTAGTGAGAAGTTAGATGAATTTAGGAGAGGTAGAAAAAATAGATACAATATAGAAACAATAAGAGAAAATGAGCTTAAAGTAGGAGAACAAGGTTTAGAAGATGTCTTTGTTGAAGATGCAGATGAAGATAATAATCTAAAAGAAGAAGTAAGTATAAAAACAAAATCAGAGCAGAAGAAACAAGAAAAAAAATATCATGAATATGCTAATGCAAATGAATAAAGATAAAGTATAAATTCAACAAAATATAAGTAATAGTAGTCGATAGAAGGGATGTTTGGAAATGACTTGTGCATCTTTTATGAGGGTTTTACTGCTTTATAGGTAACTGTTATATACGGTGTCCCAAATAAGTATGATCGATTTTAAATGTAAATGCACATTGTATTAATTGCTGTAAATAAATAGGGTTTTCACTAATTGTTTTCATTTACCCAAAAGTTTTTTATGAAGCTTATTTACATTTTATCTCGTCAATACAGGTCAAAACAAATGGAAAAATAAATATTATTTTAAATGGAACACCCTGTATCTTTTGATGATATTCTAAAGAGCGATTTATCTCCTTTTTAAAATGTAGATTTTAATATATTTTACTTTCCTAACAACAAAGATATTTGAGTTTTAAAGAAACTGCATTTTTCCTTATAAATACAATAAATTCTGTATGTGCCTACTCCCTTCTTCAGTTTACATATGCAGGCGACATTTTAAATTTTTAAACAACTTTTCTTAACATGTCTGGTAGAATTATTCAATAAAAGTACATACGACTGTCGATTTAAGAAGGGAGTAATAAACTTGTAAGCAGATTTAATTTAAACATAATTTGATACGTAGTAAAATAAATCAACTCTTGCTTTGACAATTTGACATGACAACAAAATCAACAAATTTAACACTTCGTAAAAACAGAAGTAATTTAATTTACTGAGTCACCTTCAAAAAGCTCTCAAGCAACTCAAAAAGCTTAAACTGAGTTAAAAATCTACTACTCAAAGAAGGAGGTTATTCAGAAGAAAATTTGGTAAAATCGTCCTTCTATGAATATTATTAAAAAGTGGAATTTATAATTTATGGAAAATGGTTGCATTGCAAACCTAAAAAAACCAAGGAACGCTGAGGTCCTTTTAAAAAGTTGATATCTATTAATGAATTGCGACAAGCTAAAAATCAAGAAAATTTAATTAAAAAGATTGCTGGAATCTTAGAAATTTCCTAAATTGACGTTCACAGATGTCTAACTGAATATAAAATTCAGACTTACAAAAATTGTACCCGTCAGTAAAAAACGACTAATGATATGCGAGACTTTACTAGATTTATTCTGGAATGAACTCAATACGTTATTAATTATGTCTGATGAAGCAATGTTTCACATGAGTGGAATGTGTAACAAACATAACTGCAGAATATGGGGCTCTGAAAAACCAAGTTCATTTAATGAATTTGAAAGAGATGGGCCAAAAATTAATGTTTGGTGTGCATTGTCCAAGCGGAAAATCTATGGACCTTTTTTCTTTACGGAATCAACTGTGAGAGGTAAAAATTACAGTTTAACAGTTTTTTTATCCACAATTAGTTCAAGATGGAATTAGAGACATCATTTACTTTCAACAAGATGGGGCTTCACCTCATTATTCGTTGATAGGATAATAACGTTTTTAATCAAAAGTGGGTAGGTCGAGCTGGACCGATTAAGTGGTCAACACGATCTCCTGAGTTAACTATCCCAAACTTGTTTTCCTGGGGAAATGTGACGGATATATGCTATAATCCTAAGTCTAACAACTTACAAGAACTAAAAAATAACTCGAAAATAACATTAGGAACATTATCGAAAACATTCCGGCAGATATATTAGAAAAGTCGTTTGAAAATTTAAAATTTCGCTTGCATATATGCATTGAAGAACAGGGTATGCATATACAGCATTTATTGTAACTTTTACATTCTTTATTACTAATAATTGCTTTCTTAAATCCAAGAGGTTATCCATATCTCAAATGTGGTCAAATTATTGAGTAGAAATAAAACTCCAAGTCCTGTACCAGAATATATTAGTATAATAATGTAGTATTAGAGGGCAACTAGTTTCGGCTGATGAGCCATCTTCAGGCCTAGAAATAAATTTCCCAGTTTTATGAAGGAGAGGAATATTGTCTTTAGTATTGATTAAGAACGAATGTCTATAATGATTGTAATGCAGTTTACATCGGCCAATCTGGGAAAAGACTGGAAACTAGAATCAAAGAACACTTTAGGGACATAGACAAATAAAAATACAGATATTACCAACATTCCTTCATCGTTTGCAAATCACATTATCAGTCATAATCACTCCTTTTCCATTTCTGATACGATTTTGTTACACAACTGCTACTAAGCTAACAGACTTAACCTCCTGGAGATGTTGATCCATTCTTGTTTATATAACAGTAATTTTACATGCCTCAAGGACCTAATCAAAGCCAAAGAAAAAGAAAATCACATCTTCCTCTCCAACAAATTAAATCAACTCCTTTATTGATCCTTTTTCAATTGAATTAATTAAATCTTTACTAATAAATTTCTTCTGTTTGTTTACAAATTATAACCTTAATAGTTCTTCTAACATAGATTGTTATTCATCTGTCACTCTTCTTTTTAGTTTTCTTCTCTTATACATACCTGCACCCAATCTCAGTCTACACATAAATTTCATTATGTTTTATTTTTATCAAATTAGTAACTTTTATAGTTTCACAGTCTACACCAACCAAAAAATTTTAAATAAATAATCTATTTGCGTTCATAAATAATTACTTGTTCACTACGAGATGTCATGTATGGGACATATATCTATATTTTTAACTTTCAAATTCCCTCCCATCCCTAAGACCCCCCTCCATTTTTGTATATGTCACTTATCATACGTCACGTAGCCATCTAATTTTGATTTATTCATGTTCGGTCTGTCAAAGTATTCCCATGTGCATTTTTAGAATAATTTCCCAATTTCTGGTTATTCACCAGTTATTAAATGTGTTTTTACCAATTTAATGGCCCTTAATCGGGCTTTATCCTTATCATCGTTACGGTTTTACCGTCGTACCGACTGACCCGGTACGAACATATGCACAGCACAGTTTAAATTTACTTTCATACCAACCCTTTTTCGGCTTTCTGAAAAAAACGAAATCAACTATGGTTTTCTGGTTAAATTAAGAACATTACTTTCTTGACACTAATAATTATTTTACACATGGCAAGTGTCTTTTATAAAAATCAAAATAACAACATATATTTTTTGTATCGAGATTTCCTGTCTAAGAAGAAAATCTTAAACTATATGCCGTTTACAATTTTTATTATTTTGTTTAATTTTCATGTCCCTCCTTCCTCACCAATCCCATAAATATTTTAAATGTGCTAAATAGCTCGCCTAAAATGTTTGTTTTTTTTTTATTTAATCTTGTTATAATAAATATGGTAAGTTAAAGTTTTTATAATGTCAAAATCCATTTGTTCGAACTCGGAAATTTATTTCTAGGCCTGAAGATGGCTCATCAGCCGTTTTAAAAAAAAAGAGCCATGATGAGTTGTGCCACATTTCTGCTATATTGTGCCGATTTTTTTTTAATTATTAAATTAGCCCAGAAAATTGAAAATCAATTTTCAAAAATACTCAAAAAAATTTTTTGGCAAAACTATATTGTACTATACTCATATTGTATTTTCATTCCATTGACATTTTCTCATAAAAAAATGAATTAGCCGAGAAAATTGAAAATTAATTTTCAAAAATATTAAAAAAAATGTTTTGGGCAAAACTATTAGTTGTTGCTGAATTGTGCTATACTCATATTTTTGAAAATTAATTTTCAATTTTCTCGGCTAATTCATTTTTTTAGGAGAAAAAGTCAAGAGTACAGAAATACAATATGAGTATAGTACAATGCTGCACAACTATTAGTTTTGTCAAAAAAATTTTTTTAATATTTTTGAAAATTGATTTTCAATTTTCACGGTTAATTTAATAAAAAAAAAATCGTCCCAATATAGCACAAATGTAGCACAACTCAACACGATGAAAAATTTAAAACAAATTGAAAAAAAATATATAATTTTTTTTTATTTACGTCACAACCCAGCACAAACAGCACAATACAGCACAATTATTTTTTTTTAAATTCTAAAATGGCGGTGCCAACTTAACGGACATCACTTATGAACTTATCCAGTAGGAACGAATTTATTGGTTTTATATTAACGAATTAATAGCTTAAAAAACCTAGTTGTTATGTTGAGTTTCATTTTTCTTATAATATTCATTAATTAATAAAAAATAATTAATATATTTTATATTTTAAAAGTGGCGCTGCTTCTTGACCAATAATTAACATTTTACTTCCTACAGCATTGCCAAGATTGTAGCTTTGTTCGTTTGTAGAAAAATTTGACATTACTTCTTTCCTTCTTTTAATCATAACAAATTAGAATGAGGGTTGCCAGTTTCATCGATACGAAAACATAGCCAAATATAATCTGTTTCAATTGGGCCACGTCACAAGCCACTATAGCCCCGAAATTCAAATTTTAAGAATTAATTACAGCCGCAGGATCGGTCTCAGGAGGCCTGGACCCGGTGCAATGTGTTATGTTAGGCCAAAATTATAAAATAAAAATATTTAAAAAAATCGCTGGATGAGTTCATTACCACCTCAAAGGAAAATAATCGTTATCACTTCACACAATTCACTTTATTTATGCTCTAAAATTTGACTGGTGCTTAGTTAAAAAAAAATGAGATAATACCTGAACTACTGTTGCTACTAGAAAGTCCATTTCGGGGAAAAATGAATTAACCTTACTATGAACGGGGATGAAAGTTCATTGACTAACATCATCTAAGAAAAACGACAGGCATATGTGCGTTGTTTAAAAAGTAATTCGTTTTAATTACTTGATAATCGACCCTGTATACTATCCAATTTTTTAGAAAATATAGGTGAATTAAATTAAAATTATAGTTTTTTGTTGGAAAATAGTAAGTACAATATGATTTAAGTAATTTATTATTTTAAAAACAAAACTTGTAATACGGACCATGCAGAGCTTTGGATCGATATTGAATTTATGTACCAATAAACTATTGTTAAATGTAGTAAGGGTGGGTAGTTTATTACAATCGACCTTTATAATTAGTTCCAAATATCTCTTTCGTCGACTACACGTACTATTATTATTGAGGTAATAAAACTCAAAATCTAGTACCACAAAATTATTATTATTATTATTCATCGCCCTACAAAATCTAATTTAAAAAATTTGAAATTTTATCAATAAAAATCTTTGGGCAATAAGTGTTAATCTTCTATCATAGTATACGAATTTTAGCTCTTGGTGTATATGAAATGTATGGTATTTGTATTACTTAAAAATTCTGTACACCAAACGTCCCACTAATTCTAACTTCTATCGCTATACCACAAACAGAAACATGTTTTTTAGGATCATTTTTAACAGTCAAATCGACTCGAAAAATAATAGAGCTGCAGGAATATGTACTCGAAAACTGCACTTAAAAAATACGGATAATGCAGAGCATTTATAGACTAAGTTTTTTTAAAAAAACCTTTTTCAGTTTAAGTCCTGTACTATCATTGACGTTAAAACTGTGTTAAAAATTAATACGTATTGCAGGAAAATATGAAAGTTGCAATTCGATAAGTACTGCAAGACCGAGACTGATTTATATTTATACTTTAAAATAGACATTCATGCGACACTTTACCAACGTGGTAATTTGACTTAAAAAACTAATCCTGCAAAAGAGTTGTTACCTGTCAATTTAAAAATACGTTTCTGACTGATAATTCAACTTCTAAAGTAACTTTGAAAATATTTGTAAAATCATTAGTGGCTAGAAAAACTACTCGAAACTGGAATTTAAAAAATAACGAGTCCTGCTGAACTATCGTTGGCTCAAAATCTAGCTATAAATTCGGGATGATTATAAACTGCTTCTGTCAAAATGAAAAATCTTACAGTGTTAGTGTTAATAACTTCAAATTCTCATAAGAAAGTACTTAACAAAATTATAACTCGTGCAGGATTAATAATCTACCTATGAAAGCATAATTAGTCTTGCAGAATTTTAATCAATTCAATAAAAGTATGATTCTGCAAGATTCTTGCTGACTGATAAACATAATTAATCCTGCTTTTTTAATATACCAAATTCTTATTGATAAATACAACTTTACCTTCAATAAATAATCAATTCATTACAATTATAATTAATAATATGACAGTAATAAAACTACATTTTTATTCCAAAATGATTCTTGACAGTTAATAACACTTAAAAATATTTTAATAAACTTACAAATTTTCAAGTTCATATTAAAATTTATGTTTTAGATACCATATACCAGATCATATTTTAAATACACCTGTGTTTTATGTTATGACTTTTGGATCTTCGTTAAAATTTATATTTTATTAAATATTTGAAACATCTCTAAACTAGGTCATGCTCTAGGAAAGTATATAAATGAATTGTTTAAACAAAAACCCACCGGTATGGAGGCTTTTTCCTCGGTGGTGGCCTCCCCATTGGGTGGCACATGTCCTGCTTTGGTCACAAGCCCCGCTGGCACACGCACTGTGAGGCAGTCTTTGACCTCCCACTCACACGTGGTCGCTTATAAAAAACACTCAGTACATCACCTCGCACTCTTCCCTCTCACCGCGTTATCACACGCACGCAAAACTCCACCGGCGCGAAACACATACCACGTTTCGTAAGTTTCGTTTTTGTCCCTCTTCAGACACGCGTCTTTGGTTTGTTGTTTTTTTAAATTAATGTTGATCGCGTGTTTTTTTAATTTTCTGGATCAGCTGTGTAACCAGACGAGACACCGGGACAGGTTGTGCGGCACTAAACAACTGTGCCGGTATCGAACGATGCCGGCGTCACGGCGCAGGTTCGCGCGCCGACGCCTCGTTGCCTACTACCTGCTGCTCGTCGCGTCGTTTGCGCGCACTTGAAATCTCGCATGCTAATAAATTATTGCGATTTCGGCTCTTTTGTCATATATTATCGACAGGGTTGCTCTTCGGAAATGCATAGATTTAAACACCCCTGGTGGTCTGTAAATACTATAATATTAATATAATTATTTATGTTAAGTTTAACTTAAATGAAAAAATATGGAACAGTCATCTAGTTTGATAGTCTTTAACTGCGTATTTATTATTAGAATAATAAAAAAAATGGAATAAGTGTTAAAGTAGGCAAAATTATTGGGATATATACAGGATATGCTAAAAACGTGTTCCAAAGGCTCACTGTTTTTTTTTTAAATCCTGTAATGTAGAATAGTAAAGTTTAGGTAAATAAGAAGCTTTTATGAAAAATAAAATTTTCTGACAATTTATTACGGAAAATTGTGAAATTTATCATCGCGTCTTGAGTAGATTTTTTTTAATATTGGATATTTTGATGTAGGATAGTGTAGTTCAGGTGATTTAGATATTTTCATGAGCTTCAAATTTTTTTGACAAATTAATAATAAAGGTTTTAAGACAGAAAAATTAAATTTTGTAGGGTTATACTATTTATTATTTTTTTTGTTGTCAATTTTATATATTATGAAGTAGATTAGTATAGCTTAGATAATTAAGAAGCTTTTATGAAGAATAAAATTTTCACAACTAATACCACTAGACGTCAAATTATATTCGGAAATATTTTCTAGATTAAGAATATTTTGAAAACTATCTGAAAATATTCGGAATATTAGGTATAATTTGATTTTCAATGGTATTTAGTAAGAAAATGTTACAACAAAATGGCTCTAGTGCCATCCTATATATTTTTTTTTATTTTTTGACAATCCCCAGTTGAGTTAGAGAAAAAAACTCACTAAATATGCACAAATTCTGTCAATAATCCGTCAAAAATTGTAGTGTCTATTTATACTATTTTAAGTTAGAATAAAGGATATAGATATTCCAAAATTTTAACAGTTTTCCTACCTTATTTGGTAATGCTAAGTCATATTCCCTGTAATTATATTTGTTATGCATATTATGTTCAAATAATTCACAACTTTTTCAAATTGGTAGCTGAGAAAGCTAAGTTAGTCAATTCAAAAATGTGAAAACGTCACTTCCTGAGTGAGATTTGTCACATTTTAAGAATTGGCTAACTTAGCTTTTTAGCGGTTGAGACTCAGTGAATCAACCCAGTACGTGGTTAAGTCTAGTAGGATTGGAGCTAATTTAACTGTCAAATTTTAACGCAAAAAAATAAGTTACTTGTTGTTATACAAACTTACTTATTCACCGCATTACAAACCACAGTTATAAGAAATATTTAATGTTGTTGAAGCGTAGATCGGGACAAGATGAATCGCTTTGGTCAAGAAAATATGAAAGTAGTTACACAAAAATTTGAGGAGTTAACATCTGCTAATACCAAAAGATCTAAATCCAGTGCTTGGAGACTGTTTACTGACTTATGCCTAGAGAAGTCATACAATTTCGATAGGAAAGATATATCTATTGAGGAACTAGGATTAATTTTGGAGGATTTTGTATTGAACATGTGCAGAAGAGCTGGAAAAAATTACAAGGAGAGTGTCGTGAAAATATTGTGAAACTCTATTGCAAAATAGTTACAGGGATATTTTTATAAGAAATATAATCGTAAATTTGATCCCTTTTTCGATGTTAAATTTATGAACGCCAGAGCTAAGATGTCTAAAATCACTGGTGTATTCACTGATTCGATTTTGTTTCGAACTTTTTGGGAGTACCACCTATTGCGTTAGATAGAACTTATCGCAGAATTCTGTAAAATGGCGCTGTTTAGAATTGTTGGAGTCCTCGCTGAGTTTGTCACATTTTGTGTGGACAGTAAAAAGCTGCAGATTCGAGCATTTGTCTGTATTCAGTACCAGAATACAAATACACCCTGTGTGATATCTATTTATAGTTTACAATGAGCGATGTACGCGCCATCTATAATTTCTAATCTGAAACTTTAGTATTCTCTCAATAAATTAGTCAATATCAAGTAGGTAGAAATCTTACAGTTTGACCCAAACTTTTACAGGTAATATGGAAACACCATGGTTTTTAGACATCTTAGCCAGAGCTGTTAGAAACGCTAAACGTTACCAACTGCAAACGAGACCCCTTTAAAAAGTAAGGTTAGTGCATCGGTCTTGTCATCAGATGAGAATTGCAAAAAATTATTGAGCTCTGTGATAAAAATACTCCGGAGGGCCTGCAGACAAAATTGTTTTATACTGCAGCATATAAATCAGCTTGGAGAGGTGGAGAGGGAGCTTCGGAATGTATAGAGTACTTCATTTAAAAAACTGATAACCAAGGGCATTTAACTGGACGCATAGAATATAATCCAATTTTTTTTAAAACTTGCCAAGGGGGTTCAAAAAAACTTACAGATAGTAAATAGCTGATACCAAATTCGAACAATATGAATATATGTCCTGTAAGGCTTTTCAAAACTTACAAAAAAGAACAGAACATATAAAAACAAATCGTCTCTTCCTAACTGTAAATCCAAACTGGAATCAAATTACTTCTAAGGGTTGGTATAAAAATTGTCCAGCTGAATATAACACCGTATCATTCTGGTTCAAATTGGCAGCTTCTACGATTGGAATTGATACACAAAAAATCAAATTTACGAATCAGTCACCAAGGGTGACAGCAGTGTCAAGTTTGGAAAGAAAAGGAATTGGTGAACAGCATCTGATTAAAATCACGGGACACGGTAATAGTCAGACGATAAAGCATATTTACAAATGGACGTTGATCATCATCATCAGCAACTAGTTGAGATAATGAGATCTGTTCCAAATGAAATTTCTATCCAACAATCTTAAGAACAGGAATTAAGTCAACCTAAGCATCTCAAAAGCAAGAAACGGGTGAATCTAGGCTAGTTTATAAAAATTGTGTATTTAATATTAATAACAACTATAAATGTACTTCTTCTTAAATAATAATATGTTGTAGTTGAAAAAGGAATTTCAAAATATTTTTATGTTTCTGTTAGGTTTAGTAAACGAAGGGTTAAACTTTCTATTTACCAATTTTAGTAACATAAAGTACCAGTTTTAGATTAAATATAGCTGATATTTTTTCTAAAATTGAATTTAGTTTACTAAAGCTGATACAGAATTTTATTTCAGGAACACCTCTAGCATAAATCTACGCTTTATAGTGCTCTAAGAGGTTAAGGACGGCTTAAACTTTTTTATACCAGCTTTAGGAACATGGATAGTTTCAAATTAAATACAGGGTGAGTCATGAGGAACTGTACATACTCCTACCTCGTATTGAGGCCCCTATGGGGAATATCAAATGACTATTAAATAGTGTCTGCTCCCATTGTTTAATAATATACAGGGGGAGTTGTGAATTTTGACTGAAATTTTTTTTGCTCATAACTTTTAAACGGTAAGTTCGATTTGTCTATTATTTTGGTAAAAGGTTTAACTGCTACCACCTAATTAACTGAAATATTCACGATAGAAAAAAATCAAGTCCGGTCTTAAAAAATTTGTTTGTTTTTTCATATAAAAAATTTCACCCTGTATATGGTTTTTGAAAAACGTGAGAATTTTACAAAATATACAAATAGACAACAAAAATGGTCTATTTATTTTTGTCCCCACACGATTACTCAATTTCTAATAAAAACATCAAATTCGACTATAAATTAAAAGTTTAGCAAAATGAACCATATAGATTTCGAAAATATAACTTTTCTTGCAAAAATGTAATTTTTTGTACAAAAATTTAATTTTTAATTACTATAGTACAACCACAGCTCGTGCTACATTTTTAATAATACAAACGTTTTAGTTAATTTCCAGAATCGGCTTTCAAAAAGTACAAGCTGTTTTGAATAGTACAAAAACATCGATAAAGTCCGAAAAAGAAGAAAAGAATAGAAGGAAGAAGGTCTTTCTTCTATTCTTTTCTTCTTTTTTGGACTTTATTAAGTTAGGTACATTTGTAAATTGTATGTCACTTGTCGTTTTAGTCAATCGCCGCATTGTGTAAAAAAGTGAATTTAATCTTTGTAAAGTGCATCGTAGGATGCTCTACGACATTAACATTTGATAATAGTATAGCCCTCTATTATGGGCCGGCTATTTAAATAGTTTTTCCTTAAAGTTTTTTAATAATGTTTTAATTTAATTTTTTATGTGTTACCACTTTCATTTTCAAATAATGTGTATCGCCACAATAGGTTAAAGTTTTCTTCTAACACTATGTTATACTTGTTTAAACAATTTCTGTAAGTAACTAATAAATTATGGTTTTTTTCGTTTTTTTTTGCGTTTATTTAATGTAACTTTTTGTATTACAGGCCTGATGATGGCCATTGAATGGCCGAAACATGTTGCGTCTCGTTTAAGATTCTTAATTATATGATTGTGGTACGACTACGAGTTTTTTTATTATTCTTTGTGAATAATTCAGTTAATTAGGTGGTAGTGGTTTAACGTTTTACCAAAATATGGGACAAATCAAACTTACCGTTCAAAAGTTATGAGCAAAAAAAATTTCAGCCAAAAATTTACAACTCCTCCTGTATGTTATTAAACTATGGGAGCAGACACCTTTTAATAGTCAATTGATATTCCCTATAGGGGCCTCAATACGAGGTAGGAGTATGTACAGTTCCTTATGACTCACCCTGTATATTCGATATTTTTTCTAAATATTGAATTCAGTTTACTAAAATTGATAGAAAATTTTATTTTAGTAACAAGTCTAGTATGGACATATGCTGTACAGGGTCTAAGTGGTTAAGGTTAGTCTAAACGTTTTTATACCAGTTTTAGTAACACGCAAGCACCAGTTTCAGATTTAATATATTGCGTGTTCCTTCTAAATATTGAATTCTGTTTATTAAAGTTGGTAGAGAATTCTATTTTAGGAAGAATTCTAGGATAAATCTAGCTTTAAGTGGTTAAAGTTGATTTAAACTTTTTTATACCAGTTTTAGTTTTAGATTTAATGTATCACATAATCTTCCTAAATAGTGAATTTAGTTTACTTACTGTCAGTAGATAGAACGTCCTTTAACTTTAAAGATTCAATAACTAAAGGCGATGACGTTTAGAATAAAATTTAACAAGTTGATTTCTTATACAAGTATCACAATCTAAACGTCATGTCGTTAGTTACAGAACCGTTAAAGTTAAAGGACGTTCTATCTACTGACAATTAAACTGGTAGAAAATTATATTTTCGCAATAGAATGTGCTTTAATTCTTGAACATTTTATTTTTTTAATCGATTTTTTGTTAAGAAAACCGGTTGGTTAAAATTTTTTTATTATTTATACTGTATTGGATTTATATTAATAGAACTAGATAAAAATTGTTGAATTTTTCTTTAATAAAAAAATGTCAAAGTAAATGACAAAAGTACAGACTTGTTGTTAGTTGTGCGTTGAAATATTTCATTTAATTTTCTACGAATCATTTTGCAAATTACAAAATTTGTGCTTTGTGCAAACAAGTATCCGATCTGAACATCGTACTATGTTTTTATTAAAGGTCTAATTGAAGATTGTGGTAGTTATTTAGAGGAGGATAATTTGTTCTCGACCGTCCAGCAAATTTTTTTAGAAAAATCAACAAAATACAGACCACTTAGTGGTAAAGAACTAAACAAAATAGTGTCCAAATATTATTTGTACTAATTAAAACATAAACATTTATTGAATAGAATTTGTTCATTGGATTACTCGCTATTACAGAGAGAGCAGGTAGAAAACGAATTCAACTTACATTTGAAATTTCTAGCTTAAAACTATGTTTTTAAAATGTGAATAATTCTGGTTTTTTACGGTGTTTTTGTTATTTTAATGATAAGTAATATAACACGAATTTAGGTGAACTACCAATTCGTACCATTGATTAAATCTGTGGTTTTTAAAGAAATGTCACTTTGAAATGTCATCTTGGAATGCGAAAGGCATGACAGATACGCGCTTAAACGCAACTCTCCATCCATGTCAAATGTCAATAGTGCAAACACAAAACACAACAATCCAATTTGTGATTTAAAATTAAAGCAGTTTGTTTAAAGTTATTTATCATTACTCATTACAACTACCATTTAGGAGAATGTTTGCCATTTCTATATCATTCAGTTCCACCTGATCACCTTCTATGTTCAGGCTTAATAAATATCTTTCCTTTTCAATTTTGACGTTGACTTAATTTTTAAATTAAACTCACATTTTTGCTCGTATACTCACATTTAGTGACAAAGTGACATATGTCAACTAGACTTCACCCAGCTCTAAAGCATTTTTTCTTTCTAAATAGTGACGTCACATATGTGACAACCAAAATATCTCTAACCAAATCCGCTTAAACGTGATCGGTACGTACCGGTGCTCATTGGTTCTTCACCTAAATTCGCCTATAGAGTTTAAGAAAATAAAAGCAATTTTAAGCGAACTACCAATATTTTTGATATTTGCAACAAATTTTTTTGGTTATCCCATGCAATTATGTCAATTTGATTTAAGCCCTCTTTTTCGCTGTGTCTAACGTTTGTTTATTGATTTTCATTTATGCTGTATTGTTTAGTGTCTTGTAAGAAAGACTAGATGTAAATTTGCTTCAATGTCTGCAATTTCCACTTTCTAATCTTTAAATCTGAACTTTATAATATTTTTTTGTACTTTTAAGAACAAAATATATTCACTTTTTTTATAGTTTTATAACTGTCAACTTTAACCAAAAAGTAAAAGCAGCTCCGCAGGTATGTAAATACCACAAAATTTCGGTTATAACTTTGACGGAAAACAGCTGATTAATGACGTCACTGATATATGACAAAATTAATAACCGAAGCCACTTGAATGTGGAAATTACCGATATCAAATGGGTAAATACCAGACGCTTTTGGTTATTCGCTTAAAATTGAGTTTTAACAAAATAAATTGGTTGACTGTTGACAGTTGACGTTTTATGAAGTTTCGTGTTATCACTTTTTATTATTTCAAAAAATGTTCAATGTAAAGACTGATTCCCACTAGGCGGATTTTCTGTATCAAATTCTATTCGTCGATTTCAAAGATTAATTCGAAATCGACCAATAGAATTGGATACAGAAAATCCGCCTGCAGATTCTCAGCCTAGCGGGAATCCGTCTTCATACCATCCTGGGTACCCCAAAAAAAAATTCCGAAAAAATACGCAGGTTGCCATGACAACGTTAAGATATGCTTGAATTTTATTGGTCAAATATCGTTGGCGAGAAATTTTCTGATAAATTAATATTAAAAGCTGTAAAAGGGAAAATGTGAATTTTATTATCGCATCTTAAGTCGAACTTTTTTTTTGAAATATTGAATATTTTATTTTGTGGGTTAATGTGACAGTGATAATTTACCTGTACTATAAGCTATTTTGTCTTGAGCTTAAGTACATACATTAGTAATATTAAAAATATTTTTTAAATCTAAATTGTTGATTAAATGTGATTAGTATTAACAGTTAATAAACAAATGTATATACAATTTACGCAGTGTGCAAAATTATCAATATATAAAAAAGAACGCCAATGTTGGAGATTTCCCTTTTTTTTCGAGTTACATTCAGCGTAAGTCTTCCTAATTGGAACTCAACGTTTTTTTTTTCTTAGAAACGATTGAGCGGTAGGAATGAGAAAAAGACTGGCTCTTAATTCCTTAGGACGAGTGTAAGACACAATTTTGTTTTGTTGATGGACTTTTTGTTTGAGTATTACTGAAAGAGGGTCTTAAAAGATTTTAAGTTCTTCTTTTATCTCTGTTTTCTTGTTTATACAAAGAGAAATTTAAAAATGTTCACTCTTTTGATATATTTATTGAATTACATACAATGTTTTCGAATACGAAATATTTATTCATGGAAATGGTGAATCCGCTTATTAATCAAAAACTTTTTTAGATAAAAAATTTCAGACATTTTTTCGTTTGCTAACTTACTAAAATTTAGAGATGTGGAATTTTTGTACAAAAATCAAGTGCGACCCTGATCTAAGCTGGTGAATAAAATTGCCTTAAGTAATCCCTCGTTACGGACGCTTGTGAAAATTTAAAATTATTAGACTGTAGATTCTGTCTCGAAGTTTCGCAATTAGTCATAAAACTTCAAAGAAACAATTTCTCTTTTAACATCGGGAAAACCTACATTTACATTTACATTCGCAAAATGCGAGTTATTTGAAACAAACTTTTCTGTTTACATTTTTTATAAACAAACCGAGACACATTGGTTATTCAGTCCTACTTAAGTATTGAAAAAAAATTGGTCTTGAAGTAATTAATTAGTTATATATTTAATTAGAAATATACCTATTAAATTAATTAAAAAGTGTATATGAATACAATTTGTCCAATTTATAAAAGACCGAAATACCATAAGTAATAATAACTATGCTAACTTTAGAAAATTATGTAATCAAAATAGTAATTAACAAAAATAATACATTTGCAGACAGAAATCCTCTTTAATTGACTATTTCACCAATTTTCTCATTTTTGAGAATCCAATAATAATTAAAATTTTACACACTTATGTATATGCTTATAGTAAAATGATAGTTTTAATAAAGCTTAAATGTAATAAATACAAAGTATCAGAAAGTATGAGAAATTAGTGCAGTGAAATTTTGAAATTAAATTAAAAATTATAAATTCAGTAAAATAAGTCTAAAGCAATTTAGGAGACTATAAGAAAATAAATGCAAACATTGAAGGTTTATTTAAATAAAAGCAGTGATTAGTGCGAGTAATTAAAGTCAAAAGTATTTGGAAGCCAAAGTGATGTTTTGAAGACAGAGGCAAGATTAACAGCGTGGGAGTTTAGGAATTTGAAAATTACAAAATACAATCCGACTGGATAATGTAACCTTAAAAAATATAGGATAATAATAAAATATAATACGAGAGAAACAGAAAATTAGGAAGTATAAATTCAGACGTTTTGACGAAATAAAATTGTTAATTGTATTTAGAAAAATAAAATAAAAATAATGGCTGATTTATTTGACCCAAGTCCTTAATACATTTGTATTTACCAATTTCAGTGCAGGAAAAACACTATTTCAAGACACAAATAAAGCCAGTGGTGGAAAAATATAATTGTATTTGGATATCCGTCCAAATAAATTTAGACACGCAGTTCCACTATTATTCTTTATCGAGCACATTTTTAAGGACGAATTACAATTTTTTACATCATCACCTATTGCCATCGAATATCTAACCGCATAAAGCCCGCGCCAGACGATGCTACCAATACCTTCCAACTTTGGTCGTTTGATGGTTGGACGTATCGTGTGGCCGATGATCGAACTACGAGTGTCCAGTATCAAGCGCCCAACAAAGGTTTTTTTACTGGCCAGTTCAGTTGGAAGACACTTGATACACTGCTACACGATTCCGTAGATTGTTGTAGTGTCAGTAACGTAAAACTCTTAGATGTGTTCTGCATCAGTTGACACTGCCCCATTGCGTTTTTTTCTTGTATTTTAAATAATAATTACTAAATTCCCAAAAGATCAATTATGTATGGATATTTTATTTTCGCTCTAGTTGCTTTAAATTTGTTACTATTTCAATGGAGGAAAACAACTCCTCATATTGGACAAACGAAGTCATTCTGGAGCGAAGCCAAGTTCAGTTGTACCGGGACCGTCCATTCGACCACCACGCCAGCCTTTACCATCCGACACATCACAAGGTAAGGAACCGTGTTACACACTTTTTCATTCTGTTAATAAAAGTTAATTATTTAATGAATCTTATTTTTGTTTTTACTTTTAACATTCCCGCAGCGAATACACAGGTGGTCAACCATTAGGGCAAGTTAAGCCCGCCCATCTGGCCGCTAGTGATTTTGTCGATGCCGTAACGACCTCTGGAATATTTTTTCTTCACTGGGCTGTCGAGACAACCCGATACCTTGACTAATGGTACAAACATAATAGGGCAACGAATTACGATTCTTGCCAGCAAGGATAACTTTTTAGAAGATAAATTACTTGGGACAAAATCGGCACCAACAGTTTAAAACTTGTGATTTGTTCAACGTATAAAATATGATTAAAATTGAAATATAAAATAATAATGAAATTTCTTGATCAGAAATGCAATTCCGCATTTCAGGACGTCATTAAGTTGATGTCCTCCGTAATTGGACTACATGGCTGTGGCTAACCGATTCCTTGCATTTTTATATACAGGTTGTCCATATTACAATTCTTAACTTCTCCCCTCCTAGATGGAAAACATCGAGGTCTTTTTAGCAGCGGTGTTTTTCTTTGATTTTTTTTCTTCTTTTATATCTTTTTCTTTCATATGTGTTCTGGATTTTAATTTCTTAAAGATGATTCGTATAATTGCTGTCAGTAGGCAGATTCCTAAAAGTGACATCGTACTAATTCCTGAATGCTGTATTAGGGGACGACCTTCTCGATTTAGATTTTGTTTAATTAGTTCCATGGCTACTGCCTCTTCATGTAATGAACTTATATTTATTTCATTTAAGTTTAATTTCATTTCTTGAAATGTAAAATTTTCTAATTTTGCTAGGGTAGGTCGTTGATTGAGAATGATTTTTCTCTTAATTTTGAGTTAGCAATTTGGATGTGTCTGAATTACTGCGGTTTCTTGAATTTCTATCATTTGTGGCATTTCATTACAGTTACTTTCAATTTATTTGGCTTTATTATTATGTAAACATTTATTCTTATTTCTTCTATTTTTAAATTTGGTAATTGGACTTGAATTGGTCGGCATATGTCTTCATTTTTGGATTTCGCTAGCAGATGGGGGCTTCGTTCTACACGGGCCTCAGTTCCTGAAGTGAGCAAATATACTTATGTGGTCCATTTCAATAAATTGTCATTCTCGGAGCAACAGGTAGAGTTTTTGAGGATTTTCTGGGCATTTATGACTAGGTAATCAGGGCCGTATTGCCGGCATTCTGACGCCACGTTCCTGTTTTCAATGTACCATTTACTTCATAATCAAAAATTCCATTTGGAGTACAAATATCTCTGAATGTGTTACTTCGTCCTAAAAAGTTATGAAGGAGCACACATGTCATGGTAACCAAAGCGGCTTTTTCTGCTTGTAGCATTGATGTTCTAAAAATATGAAATTCAGATAATAAAATGTCAAAAACATTTTCTACAATTCTTCGAGCCCGACAACGGCGGTAGTTAAAAATCCGTTCGATACTGCCTTTTGCATGATTTCCAGGATATGGTTTCAAAATTAAAGTAATGCATCATCAGCAACTATAATATGTGGAACGTTGATTTGGCGTCCTGTCAGGGATTCGCTTGGTGGTAACATAAGTTCTCCTCGCATCATTTTATGGTAAAGTGATGTGGTCGCGAATACTCCAGCAATGTTCATTCGTAATTGAGCTCCAACGTCAACAAATGTAAAGCAGTAGTCTGCATTAACTAGTGCCAAAAGTATTATGCCAAATGATTTTTTATAATTAAAAAAAATTGATTCGCTGCTAAATGGGGCTTGGAGCAAAACATGCTTTCCATCTAACGTCCCAATACAGTGATTAAAGTTCCATCGCTGACAAAATCTATTTTCTATTCTTTTCCATACTTCCTCTGACTGTGTCAGCTAAAAAGAGAAGATATATATCCTTATTATACATTTTCGCTGAGTTTGCTTTTTTGTTTGGATGTTTGATTTTTTGTACGATTTTAGCAATTTGTATTGTTCAAAAGTTGTTCGTTATGGTGTCTAGATGTACAAAAATCCAATTTTGAATTTTAAATACAGGATGGAAGACGATATTTATGATTATGAACCGTTTACATTCAAAATTGGTATATGGGGATTTTTGAGGTCGGAGATTATGAATTTTTTGTCAGAGATATTAATGGTTTTCTTAGTTATATATTTCTTTAATAAAATAACTGTTGTTTTAATTATGCAATTTTGTTCAGGAATCAGACAATTAATCAGATATTTTTCGGATAGAGGAGATGGTCGGGAATAATGAAAATGTACCAGAAGATAATTATGACCCTTCATTCCGAGATATAGAGCAGGACAGGATTTTGGTACTACCAAAAGGCCCTCCAGACAAAAAAAAGAAAAGGAGGACAAGTGGAATCCAGTGTTGCAAAACATTTGAAGCAAGCACCTGATGTATTGACAAGTATTTTCACGAAATCGCAAACACGGAAATACTCGCAAGATGCAGCAGAATTGAATGGGAAATTTATGACCGCTAAACTCAGAAGAACACCAAACTGAAATCATCTTGTCCAAAATAAAATTGACAATTTAATTTTCGAAGAAGAACTTGATGCAATTGATTAAAATTTCTCTGTACCTTCTTCTGCAATGGGCAGTAATAATTCTGAAATTTCACCGGTATACACTGGATTTGCATTTTCACCGACATATGCCTATTCTATACCGTCATCGGCATCCACCCCTGCAGTTTCAGAAGGATCCGCCCAACTTCCTGATCGGACAATATTAAGATTCTATTCTAATGCGAACGATACGTTGGACTAATGTTAGCTTTATAATTCATTTTTAAAATGTCGTCTTAAAATTTTTCGTTTTCTTTAAATCCGTGATCACTTAAAAATAGCAATAATATTTGTATTTGTTTTTTTGGACTTGACGCATTACCTCCAGTCTTTGCTTTTGGTTCCAACAAATAGGTAGATAGCAATAATATTTGTATTTGTTTTTTTGGACTTGACGCATTACCTCCAGTCTCTGCTTTTGGTTCCAACAAATGGGTAGCACGACTTTCTTTTCTTTCAGGGTAAAATTTTACAGACAAATGCAGCAATTTCTGTCAAACTTTTAAACACCACTACAATTTTTAAGCCAGGATTGACCAGGTTTGTAAAAATGTAAGCTTTTTCTTCATATCATTAGGAATTGCTTACTTTTATTTACAACCTTTAATGTTAAAAACTGCTTGGAAAATGTAACATAAAGCTTTTACTAAATTTTTATGCACACTGCCCATTAGACTTACAAATAAAAATACATCAACAAAACATGTTCAAAATTTAGTCTCCATTAAGTTTGCTCTGAACATTTTTATAAGTAGTACCAACCGTTAGCGAATTATATCAGAAAACCTCATTTTATGTCCCTTTAATCCATAATGGTGGCTTAAGACTCCCTCTCTTAATAATATATTTCAAAATCACTTCTACTCCACCTTTTGAACGCCAAACCTCATTTTCATATCCCATTGACTGGACTATATATTTTGCCAACCCCAATTTTTTTCATTACATTGAATATATAACTTTCAAATGTTTAGTCAAATTGAAAGAACGAAAATAGTGTATAATAATTTGATGTAAATTTCGAACCCGTAAATTAAATCTCTGTAGCTATCGATCTCGTAGTAATTAATTAGTTAATCAGAAAATTCATAGATTGTGTAATCGCAAATCGAAATAACTTTCGCATTGATGGCCCCACTATATTTCATTATCTGCTTCATATGCAATCGGCATTGCGCATCATTTAACATATCGCCAATTTTGGGTGGGACGGTTAACTTTTTCATTGTTTGTCGTATGATTTACAATCGGGTTTACGTGAAATAAAAAAAAACTACTGAACGCGATACAGAAAATGATTTAAAATTTTGCCCTACATAGCGTAAGCGCACTAGAAAATGTTTCATCTACAATTCAATGGGTTTTAATTGAAATGCGATATTTTTTTTCGTTCAACTTGATGTTTCTAGTTCTATTGGTGGATATGACGTACTCATGTTTTTGGTATGTATTGTAAAAACAATGCTTTTGGAATTCGCAGAGTAATTGGTAAAAAAAATCCAAAATATCTCTTTGTGATTCTACAATAAAATTTACCAGAGAAATTTTGCAATATGTGGATTAATTCTAACTATAAGTTATGGTGAAAATATTACTATTATTAAAATTATATGGTACATATATTTGATTTTTTATTCTGAACTCTGAGAATCTAAAAAAAATTATAGGCATGACAAAGACAGACTCCAATTTTGTCATATGGCAAAATTTGATGTCCTGGTTAATATAGATATTCAGGGTGTTATATTTGTTTGTAATAAAAATTATAAAAAATAATTTATCACGATGTATAAACTTGGCATATAGTTAAATTCATATAACTGCAAAAAAAATGTTTACTCTCTTTTAACGGGGCATACAGCAGTAATGGAACCCCTTCCCATATTTTGTACGACCGTGCTTAAATTTTAATTTTGGTCATTTAAATAATGATTGGTTTCATTTAAGCAATAATTTGTTTCAGTTAACGTACTGTTTGTTTTATTTAAAAAACCATTTATTTCATATATTACTTTTCTGGTATGTTATACTAGATGTACTTTGTTGTTTTTGCATTATTTATTTATGGTAAAATTAGAAAAAAATCAGAAAAAGTTTTCATCCAATCACCTTTCAATTTGCATCTCGTTCTGGTCTCCAAATAAAGCAAGTAACAATATACATAAATAATGAGTTAAAAAAGATGGCACTAATTGTACTTCTAATAGCCTCTAGGGTCTAAGTAACTTTTTAACGACGTCAGCGCAAAATTAATATCATTTTAATTCACTGGGAGGTGACATTATGCAGATGCGGACATTTTGCAGAAATGTTTTGCTCGGCTATCACTTTTATGCGACTGTAATTTGGATTTTATGTCCCAATTTTCGTCAATTACGGATGCAAATTTGTAGAGCAACTACGAATTATATCTAGTTGGTGTCGAGCTCGATGAAGGAAACTAATTGGATTTTCATTGTCCGACACGCAAAAAGGTGCAAAACGATGGATTTTTGTTCATTTTTACTTTCAACATTAATACAAATTTAACTGGATGATATTTTTAGTCTTCAAGAATAAATTGGTTATCTCCTAATTAATTGGGTATTTATTTGTTTCAGCAAGAATTTTATTGTTTTGAATTTGTTCAATTTTTTGTAAATTTGACTTACACCACCTCCGTTGCATTTATCAGCAAAATTTACTGCCAGAAAACTAGAACTTAGTACCAGTGCAGACGGACGTTAAATTCGACATCCTACAAATAATGCGTTGTAATGGACGTCACTCAAATGTATTAAAATAAATGAAGACATGCACATGGGTACGTTACAGTAAAAATGCTATGCTTTAAGTAAACGACCGCATTTGTGTATCTTATGAATCTCTACAAAGGACGATAAAATGTGCGTTGGAAACTATAGATATACATTAGTACTGAAGTGCATACTGACGATTGATGTATAATTTACTGCATTATGCAGGATGGATTTGGAAGTTTTAATCGGAGGTACAAAAGCGTCAAAAAACATAAAAAAAAAAACAAAAACAGAAGATTGGCTCACAAAACAATTAATAATGTTCTCAAAATCAGCTCGTTTCAAAAATAATAATTGAATAGGGCTAATATTTATCTCAAAAAATATAATATTGTGAGTGAATGAAACACGTCCTATTCATTTGAGTAATCAGCAACGTCTGTTTTATTTACTTACTATTTGAACAAAATGACGGATAATACAGGTTAATCAACATAATGATCTGATATTTACAACACATTAACTGCCAAAACATTGATTAACTCCATTATCTATTTATCTCCAAATCGTGACAAATGTATCCCAGTATTTGCTCGGACATAACAAGCATCTTAACATCAAAAAACCAAAATTTGTAGTAGATTTGTTAAAATTATGCATATAGTCACTGATCAGCCTTTTGGGCAATCAAGGCAGTCAGATTTATACAGGGTTATTCATTGGGAAATGCGCATACTGTAAAGGTAGATGAGGCACACCGAAGTGATTCAAAATAACCTATATTTAATGACCTGTCTTTCTTTATAACCTAGATACAGAGTGATTTAATAATTACGAGACAGAGTTAAATTATTGTTTGAGTATTTGCTGAAAATGCCAAAAATCAGTATTCGGAATTTATGGGCCGATCATAAAGTGTTTTAAGTAACATCAAAAATGTTGTTAACAAATCAAAAACGTAAATAACTAGGAAGAGCAACATGTAGTTGAAGATATGAGCCGCGACTGCCATCACATCACAATACGGTGGTTTAAATTGACAGTACATAAAAGTATGATTAGTAAATGTAAAATTAAGTATTAAAAGCCCGAAGGCGACATTATAAAATCAAAAATAAATAAGGTTTTTGAATTTTAAACTTAAGAACTAGACAAACAAATTTGTATAAATAATAATAATTAATGATGTTCCGCAAGAGATCAAGTGTGGATATAGACAATTACCCTATTGTAAAAAGAAGAAAAAAGAACACAGAGGAAAAAGAAAAATTATATGTCAAATTAGTGGTAAAGAAGAAAGTGAAAGACAATTGACATTTGACAATTGGCAGAATAAGGGTTAGGATAATAAAGGCAAGTAAACAAATAACAAGGCGGGAAGGTAGTTGCCAACCTTTTCAAATCTTCTTCAATATATTTTATACTTAGAGTTTTATTACCTACTTAACTATATGACGGTTAAATATTTATAAAGGTAAAAATAAGATGAATACAAAGAAAACAAATAATTATCATTAAAATGAACACGAAATTATAAAAACGATTGATTAACTTTGTTAACCCTCGCCAGTCCGACATAAACTCAAAGATACCCGAAAACAGGTCTTTACCCAACGAAACACAAAAATTAACTGATTATTGTGTAATTTCTAACCGTAACCAAACTGGCAATTACTGAAAAAGATTTTAACTTATAAATTCTTGAAAAATATTGACATTGTCAAAAAATGAATAAATATTTTCATTTCTCTGTGATAGACGATATATTTAAAACCCTCTTGAATGAGCGCATATGATTTCTGGTGAGGCATCAGTGTTTATGACAGAAAACTTGCCCAAAAAATGAGACTGCACAGAATTTCTTTGAACTTCAATCCTCAGTCTGTTCTCAACACTGAAGTGGTAAAATAAAAATCAGTGGAATTTTGCCTTTCTGCCGCCTTAAACTATTCAAAATCTTTAATAACTCAGTTTTCCCATATCCAAACCACCATATACTACCAAACCGTTAGAGGTCTCTACGAATTAAATCTGTGGAGATGTTGACTAACTCTTATTCTTGCGATTATAACATTATAATCTTAAGCGAAACCTGACAATTTTCACAATTCTAAATTTTTTGATAACAGATCTACAATTTTTAGAAAAGATACACTACACTATACTCAACTGTCAACGCGGAGGAGGAGCATTAATTGCTACTTTACCTCACATCAACAGCACTCTTATAGACAATACTTACGAAAATATTTGGATCAAGGCTAAAATAAACAACACCAATATAATAATGGGGTGTGTCTATATTCCTACAAATTCTGCAACGAAAAGCTATCTAGTCAAATATTTTTTAATTCCTGGTGTTTCTTATTTTTTTATATTCTTATTTTTTCTTTTCCAATAAATGTTTTTGTTGTTGGGTTTTTTGTTTTAGATCGAACGACGGCCCGATGGACTTTTCTAGCACTATAATTATTAGAATACGTTTATATGAGTATACTCTATCTATAGGAAGTTGCTTATTATTATTATATTTTTATTTCCTAGATTTGCGTTTCTCACGACTTTCCATACATCATGTACCTATTGACAAATCATTTATAATATCTGAGAAAATTTCATATCGGTGAACCCCCAGGAATAAGACGAAGGGAGGTGATGATTTCCGTTCTATTTCACTACAGATTATCAACATTACGTTACCGTTCGATCGTGGGCCTCTCGCTGCGATATTGAGCCATAAATTAGTCGGCACAATGCCGGCCATTACCGGCTCCGGCGATGGTTCTAGATAAAACCGTATATAACGTGTGCCTGTTGTCATTTCCATTCCTTCTTTGGATCTGGAAAATTTTCCGGGAATGTGGCCGTCGATATTTTAAAAATTTATCAAATAAGTTTTCTTATCGGAAAACGTTTATATTAAAAGGATATTTTTTATTTTTTTTTCTTTACGGATTTGAGGAATTTTTATTAACAACTAATCATTATGGATTTATTAAATCTTTTGTGTCTGTTATGGATAACATATTGTAAATATTTTTATCCTGGCAGTTATTTTCATATATGTTTAGAGGAAACTTCAGTTCACTTATCCCCTGCTGGCTATATCACTGAATATGTATTTAGTATTATTCATTATTGTAATATTAATCAATGTACTAAGGTTGCCATTAGTGAAATCGTATTAGGGAATATTAAATGTCAGTTTCTATTCAGGCCCAATTACCTCTTTCCTTTGAACTATAGCTGAAATTTGATTGGTTCCCCTTGTACATAACGAGTTTTTGTTATAATTAGAGAGATTAATATTATTGATCTGTGGGGTACAGGTCGCTACGGATTTATAATCATTAATTGAATTACTTAAATGTACGGAGATACTTGGTAATTTAAAATATTAATTATTAATTAATATTACTTTAATTATTACTACGATTGCTAAAATTTCAAATTTAAAAACTGAATATTTCTATTCAAATTTTGGTAAATTAAAGACAGTCATTTTGGTAAATTAAAGATAGTCATCAAATATTTAGATTGACAACCGTCTCTAGACTGATCGGTTTATTTTGGCTTCCACAGTTTCTTAAGCGCATTATATCATTTGAAAAGCCATTAATTGAGTCGTTAAAAAAATAAAATAAGAAAAAAACAACTTTTACTGTCCGATGTACACCAATACTGAAAAGTATTATAATCATTATTGCTATCGTTAGAAATAAAAAAGAATTCTATCCGTATCTATTGAGAGGATTGAACTTCATTATAAACTGCATCTAAAATTGTATTAAAGGTTAGAAGTTCATTTCTGAAGAATAACTGATGAATTTACAAACCAATTAACGTTTTAGTTTCTTGTAAAACATTATCCAAATTGTTTTTGGCCCTATGGTGTATTTTTGAAGGGCAAAGAAAAAACAGTTACTTTAGAGATTTACTACACCAAAATCAGTATTAAAAAATATATGTTAAAAATTATTAAGTCTGGCAGCGCTGGTCCAGTTTCCCTGAAAGCGCCCTCCTCCATTTATAATAGATTATGGTGTAAATTTCTAAAAGAAAATACATTTAATTCACCGAATGTACCAGAAAGTACGGTCAAGCGATATAAATGGGACAGATAAGTTGTTTTTATCTAAAGTATTTATAGTTTTATTGAGTGTTTAAGTTCGAGCGATTAGAGATAAAGATCGCAGGATGATCCAGTATCTACAGACTTCCGACAGACCTTTTGGGCTAGCGATTAGCAAAACGAAAAAAACAGCCCCTACGCTAGCTTTACATGTCCTCACTGGCCTAGTTAATCTACAAGTAGACGCCGAACTTAATTATATTACGTTGCAAGATAAACAGCTCACAAGAAAATTCAATTGCACAACCATTGATAGAGGTACTCACCCGTCTTTAATACCAAAGTCAGGCAAGAGGAAATATACGTAGTTAATATATACACGAATGCAAGCATAACAAGTGAATCAGCCACAATTGACATCATCATCGACAACCAAAGAACAGGAACAATCAGGAACTACCAAGTCAAAACTGTAACGAAGTTACTTTTATTTCCGTAATAGTTAAAATATTTAAATAAAATCGCACACGGCACTAGATTATAATTAACTTCAAATATAAGGTCAGATGTAAGAGTTGTAAGCCCGCCAGAAGGATGGAGTCACTCGCGTACTTGTTTTGCATACCCAGCCAAGCTTATGGAGTCAACCTTGTGAGTTGCAGCGGCAATCCGAATTGGAGTTCCAGTGGCAGTCCGACTTCGAGACGAGAATCAGTACATAACCAGAACCAGCTAGCGACCTTTAGAGATTGGTCAAGCTGAATGATGAAGGCAGTGATCCAAGTTGTACCGTACCGAAACTGTGCCGATTGATATATACTCTTGAACATGCCCAGCGGTGAGAAATGTGTTATTACGAGACAAAGAGATGAAACGAAAGTTCGGTCAATCTCCATCTCTCTTAAAAGAATAGCCTTGCCCCTATTTTTAGGGAAGTTTTTTTTAAACTTTTTAAGTCTGAAATTGTAATATGTCATGGATTTGTCACTTATTTAATTAGAATTGTACACTCCACCCTTGTACACCTAGTAAAGGTACAGCAATATTTCGTATTTTAATTAAAAAATGGTCAAGCCTCGTTGACAATATATTTTTATTAGTTTTTCTTTCTTGATAGACTTGAAATCGACATCTTGTTCCAAAAACTGCATACAAGGTATTTTAAAACTAATTATAATAAGCAATTAACAATCGATACTACTTTTAATTACATTCTCCAACCTACAACCAAAGTATACCATTAACGGGTGGTACAAAATTTGAATAAGTTGTCCTTATTTCAACACTTCTTATTTGTCCATCTTTGCATTTGAAGGTTTTGGTAATTCTGTCCATTTTCCATTTATTTCGAACACTAACGTCAGGAACAGATTCCACATCTCCAATTTTTACTGATAAAGCTTTTTGAAACCATTTTTGACGTCTTTATAATGATGGATGACACTGTTGTGTCTTGTCCATCTTTTCCCAAATTGTTTGCCATAACTTCCTTTCAAACAGATCTTTTTTGTTAGCTGGATAATTTTCAGTATTTGTTGTTTTTATTAAAAATTGCATCGAAGTTAATACTTCTTCATCATTTTCATTGCAGGAGACATAACTAATTGGCCTACAATTTACAATTTTTTCTGATTCAATTAAAAACGTTGTTAAAATTTCTTCCGTTGGGTTTTTCTTTTAAAATTCTGTAAAACACTTCATTTATCAACCCCACCATTCTTTTCCAAACTCCTCCAGTGTGTCCAGCTCTAGAAGTGCTGAAAATCCACTTCATGTTGTTTATGCTTGCTTCTGCGGTTAGTTTGTTATGATCCAAATTTTCTATATATTTCATTTTCTATTCCTACAAAATTTGTGCCATTATTGCTATGGTGTTTAAACAAGTAAATATTACTTCGTATCTTTTTTTTGTACTTCTTTTTACCTTAACTGTTAATGGTCCAAAATAATCTAATCCACAATAAGTAAAGGGTCTGCAGAAATTCTTTAATCTACATTCTGGCAGTGGGGACATTTCTGGCTGAAGGGATTTTGCTTTATAAATTTTACAGTGTTGACAATTATGAATCTACAGTTTGTCTCGATTTTATTATCCAAAATTTTTGCCTAAGTTTATTTACAACTGTTTCATGACCAATATGATGTACTCTTTCGTGATAGTACTGTACTAGTAGTCTTATTGTTTGATTATCCTTTGCTGACGGTAAAATAATTGGAAATTTGAAATCATATTCTAATTCAGCGAACTTAATTCTGCTGTCGATTCTTAGTACACCTTTGGAATCTAAAAATGGAGATAATTATCTTATTTTAGAATTTGTACCTACCGACTGACCTTTTTTCAATTTTCGAATTCCTTCTATGAAATGTTTTTGGCAGAAAATCCACCTTTTCTTTGGTTAATATTTGTATACTTCCCTTGTCTACTTTAGTAATTAACAAATTTTCTCTATTTTGCTCCACTTCTGACCAGAGATCTTCAGATTATTTTAAAAAATCTCGACCTTGAAACCAAAACTAGTTAGATGCTAGATCAGGTTCATTTATATGATTAGTAACCGAATCAGCAGAATTTAGATGAGAAGGAATCCTTTTCCAATTGTTTATATTTCTACAATTACTTGAATCCGATGAGCAAATGTTTTCAATTTGTTGTTGTTGGATCGCCATCTTCCTTACTCTTTTCTAGCAAAAAAATATTGCAACGATTTACAGGTTTGGCACGTCCATGAGTATATGTCAATGGACGTTCATAACCTGTATATCGTTGTAATATTTTTTTACTCAAAAGAATAACTATACGATACTGTTTTGATAAAGATAGAGAGATTGACCGAATCTTCGTTTCATCTCTTTCTCTCGAAATTGCACAGTTCTTACCACTGGTAGTATAAATGAGTATATTTCAATGATGATAAATTTACAAACCACTCAATTCAAATAGGAATCTCAAAGGAAAGGGGAGAAAAGGAAATTAAAGGTAGAGGAAAAGTGACAAGAGTACAATGAGAAAGATTAGAAAAGTAAATGAGTGAATTGATCTGAAAGGAAAATTTGGTTTTCTTTTGGTCTTAATTGTTCATAATACAAGTGTAATTACCGTTCTTGAAAATGAATCTTAAACATTTCGAAGAGGTTTAATCTATTACCTTTCTGGCAGTCAAGTAAGAGTGAATGGTTTTGTTCAGTGATGAGCAAATGAAGGTGGTGTATTAGTAACATCTGTGTTTTTATATTTGTCAATGTATCTAACATGTTTGATTCTAGTTGGTAGTCTCCTACAAGACTGACCTATGTGAGCTGCATTACAGTCTAAACAACAAAGTTCATAAGCACCTGTTCTATGAAAAGAATTAATGATGCCCTTAGAATTTACTAAAAAGGAGTGGATATTAATTGGTTTTGAAAGCAACTATGATATTAAGTTTACGAAAGATTTTTATTATTGTAAGAGATATTGCCAATAAAATGTAATGAGCCTAAAAGTGAGGTTTCCAAATTTCCAAAAAAATTTTTCAATTTTGTAAAAAACTTCCACCCGATCGAATATTGTTGTACTTTTAGGCCTGAAAATGACTTGTCAGCCTAAACTAGTCACCGTTTTCTAAAAATTTTACTTATTATACTTATGTGGTACATCACTTTGAGTTTTATTTCATTTATTAATAATATTTTATAGATTTAGCTACGAAAAAATGATCTCGAGTCCTACTCTATCCGACGCTCATGAGGTTGTTTTGTGTATGGGTTTATTACCCCTATTTTTTGGTAATATCACGCCATAAATATTACAGCAAATTCCCCAAAACGCATTAGAAATGTTATACAAGATTGAATAAAATTCCGGGGCTTCTAATATGTGAAAATTCTTCGGCATTTTCATGTTACATAATTTCATTTTCCGCTTTAATTTTCGATATTTGAGGCGAACGCGCTCCCGACCATGAAATTATCCTTGTTTGTGGCACTCATGCAAATGAACCAATGAAAAAATATTTCGGCGGATCAGCTTTGTGCGTGTGCTCTTTTGTGACAGTGTAATTCGCCCTTGTGATCGAACGGCGGCGGATCAGCCCAAGGGGAATTACAGTATTTTAAAAATATTTATTTTTTTTCTCGACTCATTTCGTTCCATGAATTTTACATTATTACTTCCCGAACACAATAAAGTTGTATAGATACAAAAATATAATCAAAAATGTCTTAATATTGTGTATTTGTATAAAAATAATTAATTGGTGGATAAATAAGTACACCCTGTAGGAGCAACTGGTAAAAGAATTATGCACGGCCATAAAGTATTAAAACTATATCCGGCTACTTTATGCGGTAAGTAATTTATTAAGCCGTATAAAAAATGGGCAGTTTCATTTTAAGTATCGTTACACTTCCGTGTCACTAATAACTAAAACTTCGCTCGGGCCACAAAGAAAAATTTATGGTTAGTAACACGAAAGTGTGAAAACTTCCCTCGAGTTATTTTTAATTTATTGTACACTTACAATGCAATTACTTTCACAAACGACTTTTTGATAGTCTTTTCTAAGTTTTTCGATAACTAGAAGTTCGTTTTCAAAAAAAAAAATAGAGCAGAAAATCATTAAGAAAAATTTTCAGGGTTTAATTAAGAATATAATTATTTATGCAACAAGTGTGTTTATGACTGTATAATTTATTGCACTTAAGTTTGCTTCAAAAAAAATCTTACTCGTTGAACCTGCCCTAATTTTTTTTTATACCTTATAATAACTGTGCGTCCGGTAAATTCACCGCCATAAATTCACCGCCATCAGTTCATCGCCGTCAGTTCATCGCTATTAATTCACCGCCTCGGCAATTCATTGTCTCATTAATTTACCGCCATTAATTCACTGCCTAATCAATTCACTGCTAAAAAATTTAATACTTGATACACTGATACTTCAAACAATTTTTTTTTAAATAATTTAAAAATAATATACAGGGTGTTTCGGGAGGAAAGGGAAATATTTTCATCAGTGACTCTGGAGTTTTCGATATACAGGGTGTGGAAGTTTAACACAAATATACAAAAAAATGTCACGAGACAAAAAAGGTGTATTTCTAGCTGCTTCATCAGACAAAAATAAAAAAAGTCAAAATCCAATATTTCTATTGTCAGTAGTATTCCTGGAACTGCCTCCTGGTACGCCACTGGTTTTTAATTTTTTTTTCGGATTAAGCAGCTTTAATTACAACTTTTTCATCTCTTGACATTTTTTCGGTTTTCTTCTACTTTTTAAGTAGGTATATAATCCTGATTATATGTACCTACTACTATCATCAACGTTTATTGTTAGGATTTGTTTTCCCAATTAGGGTAAAATACACAAATTTTATGAATTTCCAAATAAAAATCAAATCCAGCTACCCTTTCTTTACATGGTTAATCTGGTTAACCACTTAATCTTTGGACAAAATTGGTACATAGGGCTTGAAATGTAAAAACCTTAGTTAAATTTCATTTCATTTTTGAATCATTTGTCGTTCACTTATGAAAGTTGTCAAGTTGTCTAGACATTCTTTATAATTCTCAAGATTAAATAACTGCTTCTTTAAGGATACGACGGTTGACGAAAAAACACACTAGAGATGTGAAGAATATCAGAAAACGAAGTGTCTAGCATGCGTGACTATAGTAGAAGATCAAATAGTGAGGCGCTGGAAAGAACGCAGTCATGCTGGTGATACAGATAACGTTGAAGCTGGTAAGATTATGGATATGGTTCGAAATGATGCAAAAAACACAAGAAATACACCGCATTTTATATTGTCACGATAAACATGGGGAGGTTATATTGAATAGATGTTTGAGTAATAAGAATAAATTTAATAATAAATAAATAACAATAAGATAATACACCATGTCAGGATGTTAAAAAGGGGTGGATATATTAAACAGATGGTAGAGCAATAAATATATAATTAACGATAAAATATATAACAACAATAAGATAAAAAAACCAAACACTCAAATAAAAACCTAACTAATATATACAAATAAATATTCTTACCATACTAACTTAACACTACACTAACGGAGACTTTAAGGAGACATGTGACTAGGGTCGGTTACTCTGGCAGAGGGCCGACAGTCGAAAGTTAAGTCTAAAGACTTTCTTGACTGACTTCCTCTTAACAATACCTGTTCGTATTTATATATTATATTGTTATTCCTCCATTCAGGTATTAGCCTTTTGCAGTTCTAATACGTTTTTACATTAACTAAACAAACGCGTTCAGTGAACCAATGAACCAATGAACTGCACAAGGCTATTAGAATATCCTTATACAATTCAAGATATGTTTCAAGCAGTGCCTTTACTTCTATTTATAATATTCTTCTAAAGATACACTGACTGACTGTTTATAAATTTTTATTACAAGTATATAACAACAACTGACATTAACAACTAACAACTTGATTAATACATAAATTGTAAATTATACTAACTATAAGTATATAGTTATTATTCTAACACCTCTTCTCAATTTATATATTTTCACAAAGTCCAATTTTATCATAAAATGATTTAATCCTTTTTGCAGTTAGTGGTTTAGTTAGAATGTCTGCTACCATTTCGTTTGTAGGACAATAACTAAACTGTGCCACTCCATTCCTTTTCATGTCTCTAACAAAATGGTATTTGACTTCTATATGTTTAGACCTCGTTACAGCACCTTCATGTTCTAATAATTTCAGTGTACTTTGATTATCTTCATATATTGAAATATTTTCTATATCGATTTGAAGATCCGTAAAAAGTTTTCTTAACCACTGAATTTCTTGACAAGCTTCACAAAGTGAAACATATTCAGCTTCTGTAGAACTCAGAGCTACACAAACTTGTTTTCTACTGCTCCATGAAATAGTGCTTTCACAAAGGCTGATGATAAAACCACTTGTTGACTTTCTGTCAATTTTATCGCCTGCCCAGTCTGCATCAGCAAAACAAACAAGACTTTTTTTATTTTCTTTTATGCCTAGTCGTAGTTTTAAATTTTTCGTACCTTTCAAGTATCTTATCACTCTCTTTACCTCATTCCAGTCTCTTTCAGTTGGATTTTCAACTTGCCTACTTAATATAGACACACTTACTGCGATGTCTGGGCGAGTGCTAGTAGAAATATAAAGTAGCGAGCCGATTGCTTTTCTATATGCATCATTAGTTTCCAACAGTTTTCCATTTCCCGTATTTTTGTAATATCCTGGATCTAGGGGAATATTGGAAGCTTTTGCATCTTCTAAACCAAATTTACTCAAAATTTTTTCAATATAATGTGTCTGACTTAAGAAGAAAAAACCATTATGATTTTCTACCTCTATGCCTAAATAATATCTTAAGTCCCCCAGAATTTTTATCTCGAAATTTTCTGTCAAAATATGTACAACCTCATTCATATGTTTTTCTTCATTATATGCCAAAATGATGTCGTCAACATAAAGAAGAAGATATACAGTTTTATTCTCTATTGTCTTAGAATATAAGCAAGAATCTGATTCTCCTCTTCTGAATCCATTGACAATCAATATTTCATTAATTCTATCATTCCAGGCTTTGGCCGATTGCTTTAAACCATATAGGCTTCTTATTAGCTTGCAAACAAAATTAGGCTTTCGTTTATCTTCAAAGCCTTTAGGTTGCCGCATATAAACAACTTCCTTTAGATAACCATTTAGATAAGCTGTTTTGACATCTATATGCTTCACATCCATTTTCTTGAAACTAGCTATTGTAAGTAATGTTCTCAAAGTTACCTGCTTTACAACTGGAGCGAAGATTTCATCATAATCTTCTCCATATTTTTGTGAGAAACCTCTAGCTACCAACCTGGCTCTGTATCGTAATTCATTATTTGTAGGATCTTTTTTAATTTTATATACCCATTTGTTATCTATTATTCTTTTATTTCCTGGATTTTCAACCAATTCCCATGCTTCACACTTCTTCATTGAATTTATTTCTTCTTTCATTGCTTCTATCCAGTTTTGTTTATCTGGTAACTTCATAGCTTCTTCATATGTTACTGGTTCTTCCTGATCACTAACGTCTAATTTATCATCATTTCTGCTGTGATTTACAGAGAAAATTTCATCTTCAATCAATTCTTCATCTTGTTCCATATTCTCAAATTCATTATTATCTGGTAAAATATTCATTGTTACTTCTGTCTCTTCTTCCATCTTAATTTCATCTTGTTCTTCCATGATCAAAGAGGGTTGCTTTTCTATAAATTTTACGTTACAACTAATAGTTATTTTACAGGTTTCTAGATTTAACAAACGATATGCTTTTGATTGATCACTGTATCCTACAAAAATCAATTTTTGTGATTTATTATCAAATTTACGTCTTTTTTCTTTTGGGATAAAATTAAAAACTTCACAACCAAAAATCCTAATATTACGTAAGTCTGGTTTATGTCCAAACCATAATTCATAGGGTGTCTTTTGACAAGCTTTAGTTGGCAGCCTATTCTGCATATAATTGGCAGTCATTACCGCTTCACCCCAAAATTTGTCTTCTAATTTAGATTCCAAAATCATACATTTAGCCATTTCTGTTAAATACCTGTTTTTCCTTTCCGCAACTCCATTGTGTTCCGGAGTGTAAGGGGCTGACAATTCATGTTTTATTCCATTCTTCTTTAAAAACTCTTTCAAAACATTTGATATATATTCTCCTCCATTATCGCTCCTTAACACTTTAATTGTTCTATTAAATTTTGTCTTCATCTCTGTCACATACTGTTCAATTCTTTTATTTACTTGGTGTTTATGTTTTAGTAAATATACATAACAATATCTGCTATAGTCATCAATTAGAGTTAAAATATATTTATTACCTCCTGGTGTTACTATTCTCATGGGTCCATGTAAATCGGTATGAATCAAATCAAGAACTTCTTGTCTTCTATTTTGTGATTTCTTCGGTACAGAAGTTCGTGTCATTTTCCCTAGATAACAAATTTCACATGGTTTAATTTCTTTTCCTGTTATATGTATATCAGCTAAATTGTTTATTTCTAACAGTTTAATAGCATCAAAATCTCTGTGCCCAAATCTTCTATGAAGTAGATTGATATCGCAAGTATTATTTGCAGCTATCATGGCTCTATAATTCGTTGTCTTTATGGTGTAAAGGTTTTCTTCTAAAACGCCTTTAATAACAACTCTTTGATCCTTCTTTATTACACATTCGTTTCTTTCAAATATTACTGTAAAGCCTTTTGAAGTAATTTTCTTCACTGATAATAAATTTCCATCTATTTCTGGTACAAACAAAACATCTTTTAATTCACATTTTTCATCATTTTCAAGTTTTAACCAGCCACTTCCAACACCTTTTGCATTTAATTTGGCTCCATCTGCTAGAAAAATTTCTTCATTTAGATTATAGTTAATTTCTGTGAAAAAATCTTTATTGCAACAGATGTGGCTTGTTGCACCCGAATCAATGTACCACGAAGTTGCTTGTGACTTAGAGACCTTGAAACATACATGTCGTTCTTCGGATTGTTTTTCAACTTCTTCTTCAGAGGTTCCTTCTTCTTCAGAAATATTTTCTACTATCTTTTTGACTTGTTGTCTTGGATTTCCCTTATTGGATTTCTTATAATACCAACACTGATCTTTAAAATGCCCCTTCTTTTTACAAAAATGACATATTTTGGTAGTATGAAATTTATTCTTCTCATGATTATTGGTCTTTACTTTTAAAACACTTTCGTTTGACTGTAAATTTAAGTTACTTCTTCTATTGCTCTCTTGAATTAGTCTTCCTTTTACAATTTCGGTTGTTAAATCAATTTCAGGACGGGTTTCTAGTGCCATGACGATTGTATTGTAACTTTCTGGTAGGCTACTTAGCATAAAAGCGACTACTAGTTTATCACCCAGTTCTTCATTCATACTAGAAAGATGGTCAACTAAATCTAATAAGTGTGTTAAATGTTGCTCCATATTATCACCTTCATTTAATTGCAATCTGCATAACTTCTTTAAAATAGTGACTTTATTAGAAAGTGTAGCTTTTTCATGATAGTTTTGCAAAGCTTTCCAATACTCATTCGCGGTTTTTAGTTTCCTAATATGTGCTAATTGCGAGTCATCAACCATTAAACCAATCATTGCTTTAGCTTTATTATTTTTTGTTTCCCATACGGCATCGCCATTTGGTGGATTATCATTTTTTACTGTATCCCATAAACCTTCTTTGATTAATAATAATTCCATCCGGTACTTCCATGTACCATAATTTTTATTATTTAATCTGGATATAGTTGTTTTTATTTCTTCCATTTCAAATTGTGGAATTCTTAACGCCCATAACCTATTAGAATATCCTTATACAATTCAAGATATGTTTCAAGCAGTGCCTTTACTTCTATTTATAATATTCTTCTAAAGATACACTGACTGACTGTTTATAAATTTTTATTACAAGTATATAACAACAACTGACATTAACAACTAACAACTTGATTAATACATAAATTGTAAATAATACTAACTATAAGTATATAGTTATTATTCTAACAAAGGCGAGATTTAAATATTTAATTTTAATATTTCTTTATGGGAATATTTTTGGGAAATTATTCCCCGTGACAATATTATCTAGTGCTTCTGTGGATTGTAGCCAAGCTGCGGCTGCAAAATTACCAAACTATCCATGAGAAATATAAGACAAAGAAAGTATGACGGTCCTGCTATTCCAGGGCATCGTGTGAAATTGTATTCCCCGAAAACTACAAAATTTTCGTAAATGGAGAACCATTTTTATTATTTGACTCTGGATACGGTTATAAGAAGAGAATTTTAATTTTTTCTACTAGACGGAGTCTTCAACTTTTGGCACGAAGTGAGAATTTATACTCTGTTGGTACTTTTAAAACAGTTTCACACCTATGTTATCTAATATTTACCCGTCATGGATTTAAAAACAACCTTTTGATTATCCTAGTCTACGCTTTGCTGCCAAATAAAAGCGAAGAAACTTACGCTATTTTCTTTAGAAAATTAAAAAAACTCGAACTATCTGGAAATTACTACTATAACAAGAGACTTCGAAAAGGCGATAATAAACGTCGTTAGTAGATAAGCTACAACAGTTCTGGCGCACTCCTTATGGAAATTAACATGGGTCCATTCTGGTAATTTTTTGGCTCATTCAAGGTCACTCGTGACATTATCAGACTTCACTGCGCACATTAATGCACATTATTAGCCACGTGGTTTATATACTATTTTTCCACTAATCATTTAATCATTTTTACAATGACATTTGTTGGATTTTTTTGGGTATACAGGGTGGGCCACGCTCAACGGGACGGAGCTTACTGGGAAAACGAAAAATGTTATGAAAAAGTTATTTGGCAGGAGTACGTAGGTTAGTGACGACTACATTTCTAAATCAGTTAGACATATACAGGGTGTTCCAAAAAGGCGTGATATATCAAAGTTATGTTTTTTTTAATGGAACACCCTGTATTTTATTTTATTTTTGAAGTATATTGAACAAAATAGTGTCACTTTATTAAAAGCTCCCTATACCCATTCTTGATGGTTTTCGATTTAAATGACTTTTTTTGCGAAATTAATATGGTTTAAATACATTCATTACACTTCGTCGCATAAAAATTAACTAACGCATTTTTGTTTATTAATTGCCGATTAGGGAGGCCATCGATACGAATTATTGTAATGTAAAGTTTATTTACAGGGTGTCACCTACGTACTACTGCCAAATATCTTTTTCATAACATTTTTCGTTTTCCGAGTAGTAAAAGAATTTAATGAAAAAGAAGCAGTTTGCACTGTAATACTTTCAAGTATCAATGAAGACATGAAGAATTCCTATCATTTCACACTTAGATTTGAAAAACTATTAAATTGATTTTTAGGTTACTTTTAGAATAGTATTGCATAAATAGCAGTAATCAATATCAAAGTATTTATTACATAACCTTAAACTATTTCAAACGAAAATATATCTGATAAAGAATTACTTATCTCTATTTTATTTGATTAGGTCGAAAATTCACTTGAAATGATAGGAATTCAAAAGAAAGTGCTTATTTGCTGTCGAATTTTTTACAATATGTTTGAAAATAGCTATTTGTGTATTAAGAGCCGAAAGTGATACTTTGCCGCTTGAGGCAGATAATTGCCCGCGCGACTCGTAGCTGAGCGTGGGCAATTAGCCGAAAGCAGCAAAGCACTTTCTGCTCGAATTGCACACAAGATTTTTTCTACGATCACATTATTTTTAGACAAATAATTTAAAAAAAAACATGAAAAAAACACTTTTCATAAACTACAACTGAAATAATGACGTTTCATTAATTTCATAGTCTACTATTTGCACAAAATAGTAAGTAGGTACTTAAATATGCAATCACTATTGCATATAGGTGTACCTAGGTGTATCTAGGTGCACCTTCTGACTGTTACATTTTTACTAGATAAATTTTATAAAATAAAGTTTAATTTCGTTCGAAATATCTTCAAATAGTAATATTTCAACTAAAATATTCAGACTGATCTACATTTTGTTTTAAATACCTATTATTTACTACCTTTCTTTAGTCTATTGTAATTGAAAACAGGCGAGCGGAAAAGTACGCGCTAGAGCGACAATAATGTTAAATTATTGCAGATCACGGAAAACATCAACTTTGCGGTTAGATTTGAGTGTGCAAAAGCCTACTTTGGGTAGTGATCGTAGGAAAAATCTCTTTTGACAACCGCAATGACAGTTGCGTATAATTAATTTGAAAGATTTAATAAGATCGCCCTTTGACATCACGTGTGGTCTTAAATTGTTTTTATTATCTACTACTAGTCAATAATAAAAAAAATATCTACTTGTAGGAGAGAAATTTAACTCGACTCGAACATAGCATAAATAATGACATCTTCTAAAAGTAGTAGTGGAAAAACGTAATTAAATTATTTACATATATAATACAAGGTGGCTACTTTTTAATAGGGACAGTATTGCTGTAAACGGTAGGCGCTAGAAAGACGGTTAAATGGGAAAAAATGTGCGAAATATTAAAATAGACAAAACGTTTTTTTGAAATCTATAATATTCCTATTGGTTCCGGAGTTAAACGACATAATACGAATTTGTGGAAAATCGTTTTTTTGCCAAAGCTCTGTTATTATACAAAATTTGGGATAACTTTATTAACAGTTTTTGTTGTATTCTGACATCGTTGTAATCAGCCATAGTTAAATTTTTTGTCTCTTGGGGGCCACCATCAACTTTATCTTTTTAAATACGGACCTGTCTATTTTATTTCATATTATTAAATCGCTTCGAATACTTAATTCAACGATATATCACACTTGATTATTCCGTGACGTTTTGTCTCTTCTGGGCCACCATCAACTTTATTTTTTAAATACGGGCCTGTCTATTTTATTTAATAGTACTAAATCGCTTTGACTACGATAATAACACTTGATTATTCTGTGACGTTTTGCCCTATCAATGACATACGTGGTTTTACGTATTTTCTGAGGGGGAGACAACAATACACCTGCTAGTGATTCTGGACCTAGAGCATTACTAAGATACAATAGCATTTGTTATTGTAATATTTAATAAATAAATAATTAAATAGAATTTCCTGATATCTAAATGTAGTATACTTCGAATCACAGCAATCAATTTAAATAAAATAGACAGGTCCGTATTTAAAAAATAAAGTTGATTATGGCCCCGAAGAGACAAAACGTCACGGAATAATCAAGTTATATCTTTGAATTTAGTATTCGAAGCGATTTAATAATATGAAATAAAATAGACCGTATTAAAGTTGATGGTGGCCCCAAAGAGAAAAAACGTCAGATTTAAAATTTAACTATGGCAGATTATAACGATGTTAGAATACAACAAAAACTTTTAATAAAGTTATCACAAATTTTGTATAATAACAGAGCTTTGGCAAAAAAACGATTTTCCACAAATTCGGATTATGTCGTTTAACTCCTGAACCAATAGGAATATTTTGGATTTCAAAAAATCGTTTTGTCTATTTTTATATTTCGCACATTTTTCCTCATTTAACCGTCTTTCTAGCGTCTCCCGTTTACGAGATGGCAGTGCTGTCCCTATTAAAAAGTAGCCACCCTGTATAAACTCCTTATCAAGATCTCTAAATCTAATATTGTGGCTAATGGCCACCAAAAAGATTTCTAGTTTACGTTTATTAGCTAAATATTCCTGGATAAATTTTTCCACCATATTGCACCATTTGAAAACGCGGTCTCGTAAGCTTTTGTTTTCCAGGCAGCAGGTCGTACATGGCTGATTTTGTTAAGTGTGTGGCCACTTCCAACCGCATTGCTTCTATTACCTTCCAATCAGAAGGATGTTTGTTTCCAACTAAATTGGATAATCTGTATTCCACCCTTCTATTTGATTATTGATCCTGTTTCCCCCTTGAAGGGTGGTTTCATGGACGTTCCTGGTATTTAGAGGAAATTGGGGAGGCATCAGGTTTCTTGGAATAACTCCAAAAACTCTGGTGGTACCACCGACATTCCTATAGGTTCCAGTAACATAAATACTATCGAAGTACTGAAGTAATTCTGGATACTGCTTAACACAAGGAAGATTCTTCTAGTGGTAGAAATGCCAATCTATCCAGCATTCCACAAAACTTATTTAATTTCTCATTAGTTTTGTATTCATTTTCCAAGCCAAGTTCTTGGATCTTCCGTTGCGTACTTTGGCAAAGATGGTAGAAACAACCACGAATGGTCACATGATCCCCTAGGATGGCGTGAATTCCTTGATTAGTAGCTATTTGTTTTTAATAAGGACTCATTAGTGGATTGAATCTTTATCTGAAGCAAACAATATACGGACGTCAAGAAGAAGTTGTGTTTAGGTACACATAAAGATGGAGAAATAAAGGGGGTGCCAGGGAGAAATTGCCATCCATGTACCATTCTGTGGCTTGTGAATGATCTTTTAAGACTGTTTCTGTCGAAAATATAATAATTCGTTTATCCAAATCAGGACCATTATCGATTAGTAGAAACCGTTGGGCGCTTTCATCAGTAGTCCAATCATCATCGATTACTGAATCTGATAGTGACGTTGGTTCCTAACCTAAACGTGACAGTGCTAGACTGTTATAAAGAGTAGTAGCTACATAAAATCCAGATAATTTGATGTATAAGAATGTAAAAAAGTATAAGAACACCAAAAACATACTAAAAAACTGTATAAAATTAAAAAATATATAAAAATAACAAAAAAATAGAGCAATTTATAAAAAATAAAAATGGGAGACTTGTAAGCCGACCTCCGCGTGGTGTCTTCTGGGTCACGCTAACAGGCTTTTTTAAAGTACTAAATTTTTCGGCGTATTCAAGTTACGATTTTATTAAATTTTTAACTCATCTAAACCTCCCCTCTTTATGTATTCCATTGGGTTTAATATGTTTTGTGTGTAATAAAGAAACTCCCTCTGAAATTAAATCTAATTAAATTTCCAACCCACTTAAAAAACCCTCAGTGTAAGCCAATGAGTTTAATATTTTGGGAATTAGTAAAGTTGTTCTTCCAATTATTTTTGCAAAATTTTGAATCTGATGTCTCTTTCTTCTTTTAATATTAAAAAAAAAAATTAAATTTTCGGCGGTGAATTGATGAGGCGGTGAATTGCTGAGGAGGTGAATTATTAGCGATGAACTTACGGCGATGAATTGATGGTGGTAAATTTTTTTAAACCCTGTTGACTAGTGACTATTATTATATAATATAGTAGTGATGCCTGATGAAGGACTCCATTTCCAATCCGTAATAAAAATTCTATTTATAAATTAATAAAACTGCAAATCCATTAGAAACACGAGTAAGTACAACCTTTTTTTGCTTGATTTTTATTTATCTAGATTTCATTTGCATACACAAAGCAGAAATGAAGTTTAAAACTTTCAAAGAACGTTGTACTAATTAATTAATTGAGTTTTCATTTACCATCTAGTTGAGCGGATTTACAGCGAAATATTGTATTCTTCATGATAAAATATATTTGAAATTAAGAGCGTTGTTTTCTATTTTTGTTCTGCTTTTAACCATTCATGAGAAAATATTTCAGGTCGAAAATTATTTAATGGAGGATTTTGTAAAAAGGAGGTTTGTTCTGATTTTATAATTATCAATTTATATCAAGTTAAGGGATTTATTAATCAGTATACGCTTAATTAGTTAAAGTATAAATACCATTAAATAGGATTAAAATAATCTGTGGAAATAAATTTTATATATACCAGTTCACTTCAAAATTTGCTTTTCTTTATACTAAAAGATTTATAAACAAAATAAATGAAGACCTATGTAAATACTTTAGCAAGGGAAATAAGCTTGTTCCAATTTATATTCGAAATGCGAAGCAAACACATCTTTCCGATAAAATATCTTTACAAAAAAACCCCCACTTTAAGAATGACATTCCTTCAGAATGTCCGACAACAATGTGACATAAGCGACAATGGATTAATCTTAGACGGTGTCGAGAACGGAATACGCGACCTCACCAAGGGAATTCTAGTCTCGTTTCAATTAAGGTGTGTTGTTATCTCTCGTTCGCACTCTACCTATCCTTTTTCTTCTTCCCTTTTACAGACAATATCACCACTACGGCCCTAATGAGTCATTCAATAGATATGAAGGTTTAACCGATTTATTGAATCGTAAAAATAGCAAAAATAAATTGTATTTTATCTAAAAATATCGGGATAATGAAGTTTAATTTTAAAATAAATTCCTGTTCGTGCAGCTTAACTAAAAGCGAATTCGGTAAGGAAAACAAGGATGTTCGCCGTCATAAATTACCGTCCGGACTGAGGAGTGTCATAATTCGCAGGACCATCTCCTCTCAGGCTCCAGACAATGCTGGGATGCGTATCCTGCTGGTAAAGGGGACCTCCCGGTGACAGTTCTTGATAGCTAGCACCGCATGAAACATTGAGCCCAAAAATGTTCTTAATTATTACAGTTGTTATTACATCCATCTATTACATAATTGTTATTAAATGGAGGGGAAAACTGGTTTCTGTCAGAAAATCAGGGAAAGATAATTTAGATAAAAGATTTATCTATAATTTTCCTATGATATTTTCAATGTAAACGAAGTTTTAACTCAGAATCGTTTATGTAGTGTAAAAAAAAATAATTTACCATTTTTAAATGTGTATTTTTTTCTGTTTTTAATTAATTATATCTATGTCTGTAATATGAGGACGGATGGTGCACTTAGATCTTATTGGGTTTATTGTGCATCTTCCTTAATAAGTGAGGCCTTACATCTAACCATTAGCCAGGTTAGAGTTTTTTTCTGTTGACATCGTTGCATCTCTTATGCTGGCTGAACACAATTTTCATATATTTAATTATAAATATGGCCAGTAAAATATCAACGAGATAGATAAACAAGAGTGTAGTAGATTTAAAATAAAAATATACTAGCGTAATAAAGCTACTTTTTTCTAAGGATTTTTAAAGTCAGTTAAAATAATTTAAATATATTAAAAAAATTATTATTTGTATACCATTATGTCCGATGAGTCAAATGATTTCTAAACAATTTATGCACCGTTATTTGATACACCATACAAGTGAAATAATTTAGTAATTTTAATTAGTTGCTACAACATTATATAAAACTCACCTTTCAATTCGATAACTGACCAATAACTGCAATGAAATTGATTTGGTTCGGTCCAGGAATATCGTTGTTATCCTAAAAAAAATGTTTTCATAAATTTAAGTTATATTGGAAGATGAGTCACACAAGTCAGTTTCCAACTCAATTGCCAGATATCAATATGCTTAATTGGTTCAATAACACAAATCGATAAAAAAAAATTATTTTGAGTTTCTGTTTTAAGGCAAACATTCTGATTTCTTTCATCAGAAAAACCCAAAATACCCAATTTCAACTTATCAAGTTTGCTTTTGTCTGTGTAAGTAAGTTTAAAGATTTTGGTTGATTGGGCTGCAGAATGTCTCTTAAACTGCATATGCTAGATGCTAACTAAACCTCAGATAAAGGAACTATTAGATATGCCCTGTATATCTAATATTTAAAAAATTTAAGCCAACATCTAGCCTTTTCTCTCGGCAAACAACAATAAAAATTGACATTATGTAAAGAAACGCTATTAGACTATAACAAAGCGAAGAAATATAACTTTTTACTTATTTTAGCAAAAAACAGAAAATTAAAATTGGGTTGCTGAAATTAGACATGTATCAATTATTAAATCACTAAAGTTTATCCAAATTTTGAAATTAATTATTTAGTTGTCCAGCGTGTTCATAGTTATTGTTTAATTTCGCGAAGTGTTTGATCGTATTTGGTAAATTGAAAATCGATACTTTCTTAAATAAGCGTCACGCCCCCTCCGATTCGATCATGTGATTTCCGTCCACTACTAACGATATTTTTACCAACGGATCTTTCTTTTCCGAAAAATTTGTCGTAATTGCAAATACATTTCTGTTAACGCATTTATATTTTCATTGTGGATCAAAAGCAGATGATTTCATATTGTCTCTTCAAGAATATTTCGATCAAATAACGGTTAGAAATGAAATGTACCATTTGTTCACTGGAGATATCAATATTAATTTGCTAGTCGATACTCAAATCTCTTGTGAATATTTAAATGTTTTAAATGAGCAGGGTTATGTTTCTACTAAAAATATACCTACAAGAGTTTGTAATAGTAGTAGAACTTGTTTAGATCACATTTTTATTAAAACTAGATTTAATACTGATAATAATTTACCATTAGTCCTACAAAATGACATAACGGATTATTATACTACTATTTTACAAATAATTATAGAAGAAAACAATCTACAGCATGACCACCAAAATTACAAAAAATATTTAAATCATAAAAAAATGCTTGATATCGTAAACAACGTTTCATGGTATGATGTATACTCTAAGAAGGATCCAGAATCTGCAATTAATAAATTTATTAATATACTCTCCAATATTATACAAGAAAGTACTACTTTTAAAAAATTTAATAGAAAAACTAAAAAAATTGCACCATGGGTAACAAATTCGCTAGTAGAAATGATAAATGAAAAAAATAAAATATTTCAACAATTACAGAAAACATTAAATAATGTGCAGTTAAAAGCTAAATATGAAAGTTATCGTAATATATTAACAAATAAAATTCAAACCATTAAATTTATTATAAAAAGCAAATTGATTTAAATCAAGGTAGTTCTAGCGAATTGTGGCGTATTGTAACAAAGCTTAAGTGGGACCAAAAAACTGAAAACTAGAATTGAAAAAATCAAAAATGAAGATGGTAAAATGTTATTTAATGCTCAAGATGTATGTAATGAATTTAATATACAGTTTGCTAATGTGGGAAAGAATTTAGCTAAAAAGAACTACAATGGTGTTTTTAGAAACAAATGAAACCGAAATTTTACATCTCATTAACGACCTAAAAAATAAAAAGACGCCGGGATGTGATCAAATCTATGCAGAAGATCTATATAGCAAATCGGTTAACATGTATTCTAATTATTTGCATTAAAAAATCTATTTTTCCAACAGCCTTCAAAACATCTACATATAGTGGTACCTATTTATAAGAGAGGTGATAGCACTATTTTTAGTAACTATAGGCCAATCTCTCTATTGACTCATTTATCAAAAAATTTTGAGATTTTAATAAAACATAGACTTAATTCTTTTTTAAATAAATATGATATAGTATCACACAGGCAGTTTGGTTTCAAAGAAAAAAATCTACAGATGATGCCTTATTAGCCTTAACAAATCAAATACACCACAGCCTGGAGCAAAATTGGCCATGTTTATGTCTATTTCTAGATCTTAGTAAGGCGTTCGACACGGTTGACCACCATTTGCTTTTACAGTGTCTAGAAGAGGGATAAGAGGAAACTCTTTATACCTATTTAAAAGCTATATAACAAATAGATATCAGACGGTAAGAATAAATGGGGAAACTAGTAGAGGAGTAAAAATTGAATATGGAGTACCTCAAGGCAGTGTCTTAGGACCCATACTATTCAATATATATTGTAATGAAATACTCTGTATGAGTCATTTTTATAAGTTAATTATTAGTTATTTGTTAAAAGGTTTGAATAACATTTGTGAATTTTGAATTTTATAAACAGAGTTTATTGTTAAAAGTATAATTTTAAAGCATTTATTGAAAATAATTATTGTATACAGTTTTTAAATTCAACAATTGTGGATGAGTATAAAAAAAAATCTCATTTGTATTATCAGATCGAAAAGTTAAATTTTGGAAAGAATATTAAAGTAAATTTTTGCAGCATAATTAAAAAGTAAATGGCAAGTTTGTCAAAAGTGATTAAGAGATAAAAATTATTCATTAATCAAGTAAGAAAAAAAAATTATTTTTGGGTAGAGACAGACAGTTGAAAAAAAAATAAAAAACAGAAAATTTTGAATTTTGATAAAAAAAATGAATTGTCAGATATAAAATATGGATTTTTGAAAATTATATTATGAAATAATGAGAAAAAAATAAATAAAAAGTGTACACCAAAGAAAAATAAAGTGTTCGTTATTTAAAGAAAAAAAAAATAAATATTAAAATTTATGGTTAAAAAAGCGACAACGAAAGAAGAACCTAACCCAGTAAAAACAAGTAAGAAAGGGTATAGAGATTATAGAAATAGAAGAACAGAGACCGGGAATTTGGGTTAAGAGGAGGTAGTGAGAAGAAGTAGTCGAGGTAGGGAGAAGACAGAGAGAAAAGATTGGTGCAGGAAGTAGAAGAAGTGAAACAAATTAGAGTAAAAGGACATATACAAAATTTAATTTTATGTTTATAATTATGTAATGTTTATTATTTTTTTTATTTTGCTTTAGAACTCACCCCAAATTGAGAATATCATCGTAGAATTTCATAACAATATATTAATGGCCTGTTCTCTATTGGTAGCAAAGGAAATGCTATAGGATTTGCAGATGATACTGCAATTTTTTATGATGCCGCAAATTGGAACGAACTTAAAAATACAGTAGAATTAGATTTTATTAAAATAAAAAGTTGGTTTGATAAAATGTCTCTCACTTTAAATCTAGACAAAACTAAATACTTACCATTTAGCTGCAATATTAGAGCCCTTCCGCCATTTAATTAACTTGATGTACAATTTAATGGACCTTATGTACTTCAGCAGGAATCTGAAATTAAATATCTTGGTATAAATGTAGATAACCATTTAAAATGGGAATTTCATATAAACTATACTATTAAAAAGCTACAATGCATTTTATACAAATTCAAATATTTAGAAAAGTACCTTCCTGATAAACAGCTAATAACTCTTAACCATGCACTGGTAAAAAGCCATTTTAGATATGGTATTATAGCCTGGGGCCATGCTTTAAGATGTCATATACAATCACTTGAAATATTACAAAAAAGATTTTTGAAAGTAATCTTTTCTCGAGAAAGACTGTATCCTAGTGATTTGTTATATACAGAAAGTAAAATATTAGACCTCAGGCACTTATATTTCTATTGTGTAGCACCAAAATATCACAGCAACTCAAAAAAATATGGTGTACCTAACCAGGGCTACAATACACGTAATAAAAACTTACATGTTCTTCCACAATTAAGTAAATCTTTGTTTATCTTGCTCCAAAAATCTATAATCAGTTACCTGAAACATTAAAAATAATTAATAATAAAATAAAATATAAAAAGGACCTTAAGAGATGTATTTTTGAAATTTCTAGACAAAATATTAATGAACTTGTAGAAGCAAAAATACTCACCTTGAATTCACAATAGTTGTAAGCATATACCCACCCTATTTTCCTATTTTCGTTATTGGAGATGTTCAATCATCACTATTACCTAGAACTTTATTTATTCATTCCTTCATTTCCATTTCTGTTTTTATTATGGTTAATTCTAAGTTTATTCAAGTACTTATGATTTTATTTTTAACGAAACAAGTGCACATGCAATTATCGTTTGTTGTTTACTCTATTCACACTTGTATTCGAAAATTGATATATTGTTTTTATATGCCCTTTTTGTGAATAAAGTTATTATTATTATTATTATTATTATTATTGTCGAGTTTATTTATAAATATTTGTTTTCAATTACTACTATGATTTTAAATCATGAAAAAAACTGTTTTTTTGTAAGATTGATGGGCAAAATTCATTAATATTACATATACAATATATGCTAGAATTTTATTGTAGAACAGTAAAACTTGAATTTCAATTGATTCCTCTTGAATAAAACTTCATCTGTATGGAAATCTGCTATTGAAATTATTTAACTTAAAAAAATATTTTTTATAATTTTGCATACAGGGATATAAGGAAATCATTCTATAGAATTGTCACCTTTGATCATGCCTTAGATAGAATTGTCACCTTTGACCGTTGAGCTCCAAATTGAAGACTTTGACTAATTTTATATAGGTGATATTTGCGTGGGCATGTTCACAAACAGGAAATTCTGCGTCGATGCCCAGCCAACCACATAATACGGGAGCCTACTATGATGAATGGGGATTTACTCAAGCGTCGTAAGTTTTGAAGAGTAGCTGGTAGAAAAGGAAAAAGGTTGTATGGTATATGTCTCTCTTGTCTTTCATGACGAAGGTATGTTAATCTGCCGGTTTGCATAGTGGGATCGGCTGTACGAAAGGGTTTAAAATAGGGGAAAAATTAACTGGAGCGCGTTAGATATTCAGAGTAACCCGAACGACACTGACGATTCGGATGTGATGTAAGCTCGTGACCGCTTTTGAGCATTAAAAAAAATCGCCGTTTTGAAATAATCGAAAAAATTTTCATACAGATGGTTCAGTTTGATATCCTGGTCGTGCTGAATTTTTTTTTAATTTGATGATTTGAAAAAAAAATTATTATTTTTTTATTGTTTTAACAATCTTTGAGATATATTGTCCATAAAACACACACTTCATAGTATTGTCACTCATCGTCTTAGTAAATATCAAACTCACAAAACATAACAATCAAGCCAGAGCGTTGATCATATAACACAACGAGATCTGCGATGGCGTAATAGCTGACGAAAAGTAGTGTGGGGACGATGTGAGAGAGTGCGAGATAGACACAGAGAGAGTCGGGGAATGGGTAATCATACTGCAGCTGCACTTTTGTCTGAACTTGGCAAAATCTATGAACGTCTAATCCTGCTGCAAATCCAAAAAGAGATTCCTGATATAATACTATTTCATTCGTTACAATTTTTGGCCTGATAATACTTTAATTACTGCGTATGCTGATGATCTTTCCCTAATCATCTACGGAGATAGCAGAGGAGAACTTGAAGAAAAATCTGCTAACTGCATGCAGATTTTAAATCTATGGGCCGTTTCCAATAAACTAAAAATTTCTGAGGCAAAAACCAAATACTTGGTCTTTTCGCAACTTTCTTTCCATAGAAATCCAGTTATTAGGTACGACGGGCGGACCATCTCTCGGGTTACAAAAATTAAATGGCTAGGCATTATTATCGATCACAAACTTTCGTTTGCTGATCACTTCTCCTATATCACTGATAAATGCAAAAACATCTTCCAAATGCTTAGGCGCTCTCTACGGCGCAATTGGGGTTGTATCGACCTCTTTTGTCCTGCTTTGATCCAGATTTATCAAAAGGCCATAATCCCCATCCTGTCGTACGGGATTGAGATATGGGGTATGCGTATTCGTCGCGTAGTTAATCTGCGCGCTCTAAGATCACTTCAAGCGATTTGCTTACGTACCGCTCTTGGTGCTTATTCTTCGACTCCATGTGAGTCAGATTGTATTTTGGCTAAACTTCCCTCCATACATCTATATTTGCAGCAATTGTATTCATACAGAGAACTTCAGCGGTCCGGACATTCCTTTTTCATGGGAGAGGAAATTATAGTTGGTAATTTTAGATTTTGGATCGATGTAGTAAGAGAATTGGAAAATATACTAATTCGAGGTTGGCAATTGAAATGAAACTCTTCATTGAAGGGCAGATATTTATTCTCTATTATTCCAGATATTACGGAGTGTGGCAATTTGAGTCAGATGACTTCCCCTAGGGGAAGCCAGAGTCATTAAATAATTAGTTAGTAAGTTAGTCCGTATTAAATGGTCCATTACAATAAGTTCTTGCCGTAGTGCAAGCAGCTTCAAATTAAGTTTTATTAACGTATTAAGTTTCTTATTTGGTTTAATCTCCTTTGATCTTCGATCACGGAATTTCCATTTTTATTTTTATCTATTTTTCTTTTCTTTCTCTTTCTTTTCTCCCACTTGATGGGTTAGGTCAGTTATTAATAATAAGGTTATCAAAGGTTCATTTTATTATTGCCCGAATTTCAGTAATGTCTTTTTTCCTTCAATTGTTAATTGGAATAGCCAGAGCTGGCCCTAGATTAGATCTGATTAGATTTTGGTGGTTGTATACACTATAGTTTATTTACGTATCATTAAAACTTTCAAAACTTTAGCCATTGTTGCCAAATTTACAAAAAAGTAATTTTTTTTCATACTTTTTTGTGCTAACCTGTGAATTTTTTATTCAAAAATGGCGAGAGGTCATGTGATAGCCACATCAGATTTTTTTTTCATACAGCTGAAGCCTACTGACTTCCAGGAAGCTTCATCTAAATCAACCGTAGATTACGTAAGATGGTGTGGTCACCACCGCTGATCTGTGGGGTGGTAGTGTGAAACTTTCACTAGTTGCACTAGGGCTAGCCTACCCAGCAAACGTCCCCCGTCTACTTATCTCCATTTTTCGTCATATATTCCTCATGGAGTTAAGCCATATTATTCATTTCTACCATATTCTGCTCTTTTGCTTTCGATGGTATTCTCTCTCCACCTTTTTGTTCTTCATGATTGATCCCTCTATTTTTTTCACTGTTTCTCATGTCTTTATCCCCACAGCATTACCTCCACTGCGTCTTCTACTGTAAGTTCTTCTCTCACCTCCAGGCTGCAATCCTGCCTATTTCTGATCGATCGGGGACAGTATAAGACCGTGCGCCATGCATCAACCCATTCACCACAGTAGTAGCACTCTCCGTCTTCCCTCCTGCCTCTGTTAAATATCTAGGCTTTAAATGCTCCGTATCCTGTCAGAAATTGGGTGGGTGCACATTGAACATAATCTAACCTAATCTAAGTGGTCAGCTTCAAAAAATGTATTGGTGTTGTCAGAAGATGCTAAATGAATTTGATTTTAAAACATGATAAATTTGAAATACGTTGTGTACCTATTAGAAATCGCCTTAATTAAAATGCAAAGAGTTGAGTTTCACATATTTGTTATTAGTTTTCCAGGTATATTACTAGGAGCACAATATGTTACTATTCTTCCATTCATGACCAGAATAACTGAGATTTCACCTAGATTTGTTCTCCACTGATTAAAAAAAAAATGATGGGCTTTGCATTGTTTCGTTTTATGTATATATACACAAAATGCAGCAAACAAAACAATCGAATACGGTCTCAATTACGATCGAGATAAGAGAGATAGAGAAGATCGTTATTGTTTTGCGCGACAACGAGCGTAGCCGGGTCTCTGATAAGTAATGACATCGACCCAGATTCGGGCAAAATGGACTTTAATTTGGATTACGCTCCGGGACACGCGGCAGAGGGTTCATCGTTATTATTAAACGAAGAGCAGAGAAGAGACAAGAGTGGATGGTCTGGTCTCTACTCACTCCACGAGACCTCTCAGATAGGATTCAGCTGTGCAAATTAAGTATTGCTCGGAATATAGTTTATGGATGAGTGCTGAGCTCTATAGTGTCAATGAAAACCGCTGCTGTTTGAGTTTAATACAGAAAAGGATTATATTTTTATACATTTGCTAATTACGTACAATTCGTCATATCACGTTCTTTTCAAGAAAGAATAATCTAGCGAGTTGGGTAAAGTCGTTATTTTCGACAGTTCCTCTTTCGCTGGCACGCATTCCGTCGTTGTGGCGGCGGAAACATCACACATTACAGCCTCCGGAGAGAGTCCCCTGAGGAATGACTTCCGGTTTTTAGTTGGCGAGCTAAGCGGACCACCTTCACATTGTTATTTCTCTCTATTTTGCTTTGAATTTACTTTTTTTAATTGTACAAGTTTCCTTTGGATTGTGTTTTTAAATATTACCTACTACTTATATTATGATTCAAGTTAGTTCTTAATAACGGTCTATGATTTACTAAAATATAATGCCTAATGCGGTTTACTGTAATCAATTACTTTCGAAAACAAAAAAAAAACATAAACCTAAAAGGGTAAAGCATTTATTGCTGCTGATAGTCTATCGAGACGGCATATAACAGAAGAAAAATCAAGCGCAGGTGTGAGTATCTTTCGTCGGCCATTAAATGAGCCCATGGAAGGTGCGTTAAGCAGTAGAAAAGAGCTACTGCCGTTATACAAACAGCACACACTTATTTTGCCATTTGAAACACCGACAGAACATTATCTGCGAGGCTATTAATCCCGCTCCTTTGTTGCGAATGTTTTTTGGTGGGCGTCGTTATGGTGACGACTTCCAGTTGCGTAGCAACGCGATGCTTCTACCACCTCTCCGGATAACGCATAATTAGAGATGGGACTGTAGTATTTCTTGGAACTGGTTTTAATTTATTTGGAACTGACGTTTTATAATGCAATGTTTTACTGTTTCGCTACGTAAGATAAAAGGAAAGTATTGTGATCGATAGAATAATGATGAATCCAAAATAAAATAATCGAGATAAAAATAATTAAGATAATACAAAAGAAAAACATGTGAAGAAGAACGAAGAAATGCTGAAAATCAAGCACAATATATGAAAGATATTCTTCAGGAAGACGTAGAGTACAATAAAAATGAAGACAATAGAGGAATTATATGGGAGAATGAAAACAAACAATGGTTAACAATGAAAAAGTATCTTACAATAATGCAGGAGATGATATTGAAGGTAGAAAAAGGGAATACGAAATGACATAATATCAACTAGAAATCAGAGAGCCATCAAAAACACTGTTACAACCAATAAAAAAGATTATCTAAGATAAGTAAGAAATCAGAAAATGACATAAAGAGACTGGATAATAAAATAAAAAAATGAAGTAAGACAGCAGAGAGAGACCGGAAAATAAAATAGTAGAATCAAGTAAAAAAGCAGAAAATGATACGAAGAAATGAAAATAAAGGAATAAGCTGAAAAGTTGCTTAGATATTAGTAGAGTGGATTCAGGACAAGAAGATCACATATTACTTTAAAACAAACACAAATAATGCGATACGAATACATTATAAAAAGATAATAAAAGAACTTAATATACGAACTACACTGATAAAACTCATTAAAATAATACTTAAGAATACGAAATTAAGATCAAAGTCAACACAAAGTCAGATAGCAGACACACACCGGCCTAAAACTACTTTTCTCTACACTCTTTAACATCACACTTGAATGGATAATAAAAGAAAGTGAAAGTAACAAAATAGGAATATTAAAAACAAAAACGATACAGCTATTTGCATATTTGGACGAAGTACTGACATTATCAACATCCGAAAATGAAATTATAATTGTCATTCTCTAGTTATCTAATTCATCTAAATAAAAAAAATATCAAAAAATATAATCGTATAAGCGATACAAATTTCAAAAAACAGGTCATCTATGAAAAAAAGATGTTTAAAGAGTTATCGATTTTTAAATAAGGATGGTTTGTGCTTTCGCCATTTTTTAAAGACAAAACAATTGTTAATAACTAGAAGATTCACGAGGAACAAGATTAAACCAATGGACAACTAAAATAATTTAAAGCATTTACATAATAAAAAAGATAAAAAGAAACAGATAGCGCTCTGAAATTCTATTGTCATCATCCTCTATGTGCGCTTTCGCCATTTTTTAAAGACAAATCAATTATTAATAAAAAGGAAAAGAAATCAAAGGAGGATATAAAATTTGACAGTACTACAAAAATATTAAAGAAAAGCAAAATTAATATTGGAACTTAACAAACAAAAACCATAGAATTGGACAAAGTTACATCTACAGTCACAATGATCAAAGATAATGGTGAACTGAATAGAAACATGGAAGCAAGGTTGTTAATAAAAGGAAGAAAATAGACTTTAAGTAAAATATTGAGCTCAAAAATTGTATCTAGACAGGTTAAGCTGTATTTATATAAGATAATTATCATACCGACAGTGCTGTAGAAGAAGAATATAGAATGCCGGACACCAAAATATCAAAAAACATGATAAATTGTCTAAAAATACGAAAGAAAGGATAACCAAAGAAAAAGATGTTATGCTGAAATATGTGGAGATCTAGGAGATATAGGAATTCAATACTGGAGGATAAAAGCAAGAGGCAGAAGAGAGTGAAGAACCATTATCACCAAGCTATGGACCATAAAACGCTAATATAAATACAACTAATGTCATGTACCACAATATATTAAAAACATCAGATTTAAAGGACGAGTAGTTTCTGCTTATGAGCCATCTTCAGGTTTGGTACAAAGGTGACAGGTTCGACAAAAATTCTTTTTTTATAATTCCATTTTTTACAACTTACCATATAATTTATAACAATAGATTGAATCCATATTACATAACGTTTTTAAAAAACATTTAATACATTTTAAAAAAGGGAGTAGTAAAAATCAGGAACATGAAGGTATAAGTTTTAATTTGTTTTAATTTTGTTCCTTTGACTTCTGACCCCATTGTTCCCTTTTTCAATAACTTCAAATCTAAATTAAAAATCCACATTTCAAGGCTAGTCAAATTTCTCTTTGTCCCATGGCTCCTAAATCCCCTCTCCTATACAGACTCCCTAAAATTCCTAAAATCTATGCTAAAATCAGACCGGTTGTAAGTTTTATTAAATCTCCAGGGTCTAAACATTCTTCACTTCTAAACCACACTTTTAAGCTCCTCTCTTCGACAATGAATTCTCCGTTAAAAACTCGTCTAATCTTACTTCTAAACTGCTACCTATTCGGGCTCCTCTTAATTCCTTCTTACTTTCTCTCTATGTTTCTAATTTGCTTCTTAGCATTCCTCTCACTGAATATATTCACTTAGTTCACCTCCTTCTACGCAATAATAATATCAACCTAATTATTTCTAAAGATATTTGTTCATTACTCTCATTACGCTTGAACAAAATTTTTTCCAATTTTACAACAAATTCTATCGACAAACTTCAGGCCTAGCTATACAGGCCCTACTTTACATCTCCGCATTAAATTCACTATAGAATTTGAATCTAACTACAGACTCCCTTTCTTGGACCTTCTTATCTTTAGAAAACCTTCCTCAGACCGGTATGAATTCGAAATTTTTAGGAAACCCACTACTACAGACACCCTTATTAATTATTTTTCTAATCACCCGACTTCACACAAATGAGTATCCTTTAATAGTTTCTTAAATAGAGCCTTCACTGTTCCGGTTTCACCTTCTGCTTTCACATCTGAAAATAACATTATGAAACAATTAGCTATCAACAATAACTATCCATTACACTGGATTATCACACTTTATTCAAGATTCTTTATTAAAGTCAAACTCAACTCTCCACATATTACCCTTGTGCACCCTTTTTCTGGTTACTTAGGCAACATCTCTTACAAAATAGCTAAAGTTTATCATAACCAGAATGTTAATGTAGCCTTTAAAATCAACTGTAATACACATTCTTTTCTTGTAAACACTAAGGATAAAATTCCACAGATTCATAAAACTCTTGTTTATAAACACAGCTGTCCCGATTGCAACGCATTATACATTGGCCAATTTGGTAGGAGAAACTAGAATAAAGGAACACATTAGATGGTCTGACATTACTGACACACCCTCTTCGTTTGCTAATCAAATCATATTCACTAATAATTCATTTTCCATTATTGACTCTCCTCTTCTACACGACTGTCATAAAATAAATAAGTTGAATCTTCTTGTAGTGTTCGAAATTAAGTCCTCCTTACATAATGACACTAAACTATGTCTAAATGAACAAATCCGACCCAAAGACAATCACTTATTTTTATCAGATACTTTTCTGGACCGGATTTAAGGTTACTTTATCCCATCCCCTCTTGCTGTGATCTGTCTAAATTAATATTAAATTGTTTGCTCTTCTAATTAACACTTCTCTATGATGATAAATTTGCTCTTTTATATGCTTCTTCTTCCTATTTATAACTTCGGTGGTTTACTTCTACTACCTTAACCTTTGCCCATGTGCAAATTGACATTGACTTTTTTTTTCTTTTCACTTCTTTTTTCTTTTTATTTTTCTACTTTTACCCTCCTAGTTACTGAGGTTGAGACTTGGTTCTTCGTGTCCTGGACTCAATCTAATACCCTTAATTTTCCATAAAATTTTAGTAATTTTTCCTCAATTGAGTTGTATTATTAATTGTAATTTTATTTGTATTTATTGTTAGTAGTTTACCTTCAGATTTGTTTTTGGGGTTGGCTTCCCCACATGGCTATTTGTCGGCTGTCAGTTGTCACACTGCCACACACCACTTTATGTCGTTTACTAAGTTGACCCGTTATAAATATGTTTGTCACTCCCTTTCACAATTTCATTTGCGCTTTTTCTCAGTATTGCCCTTAATTGGGCCAAAGTTGATAAAAAAAAATTCTTATCACTTTTTTTTCCTGTTTTGGGTCTGGTTTTTACTGATCCCATTCCTATTTTCCTGTTTAATCAAGCATCAATGAGACACATGTTGTGTCCTTCTAATGTTAATATTAATTTAATATTATAATAAGTTTAATTTGGGAGTGCCATGTTAAGTCTAATTTGGCAGTACACTGTTAACAATTCTAAATTTTAATGTTACTTAATATTATCCCTAAACCAAAAATTTTATCTCACCGATTCCTCCATGATATATATGGAAAGCCCCTATTTTTAAAAATGTTTTAAGCTGTACCTGTTAATTTATTAACGAGCATTATTGTAGGCCTAATGATGGCGGAAGCCGAAACTAGTTGCCAATTTCTAAACGAAACCTTTTTGAACAAATATATTTCTATGGTACTGAACTTTGTTTGTTTCATTACTCAAAAATTAATTAGTAACTACAGTTAAGAACCTTCTCCAAAAGACAGGTAGCAGTGGGGGACCAACCCTTTTTTTCTTTGTCAGAATATCAAAAATTGGAAAAAATAATAAGTAAAAGCAATTTAGAAACTGCAACGTACGTGACTGCCAAGGTGAAATCTGTTTTCCCACCCTGTTTGAATTTGAAATATTAGATAGAAACGGAAGAGATTGGGTACAAGAGATATAGGAAATGAAATTATTTTCAACTCAAAAAAACAACTCTTTCTGAAGATTTAACAACCATAACGCTAACCCTACCACACAGCCTCAAATTTCTAATTTTAAATTCCACCCTAGACACCTCAACCTCAGTTATTCCTCCTTTGATCACAAACTTTAATCCTTAACTCAGGTCTTGAATACAATATTGCTTCCTCAAATAATACAAATAATTTTAGACTTTTATTTATTGACACTGAAAACATATTAAATAATGTTGACATTACGACCAAAAATTCAATTAGAACTGATATCTCCTACATGTTACACAAAAACGTGTTTTCTCACCCTACCCCACCATAATTTCATAACCCCTACTAGTTCCCGTTGAAAGACGTTAAGAATCTCAAAGACAGAATTACAAAAAAAAGGGTCTAGTGATCTTCGGCATAAAGTCAATTCTTTCATTGGTGAAGACCAATGACCATGATCTAACAGTTCCCATTTATAATTCTTTCAAATCGAAACTCGAGTCTTTTACTAATACAATTGCCCATTTCAATTATAATCCCAACTGGACACGGTGGCCAGGTTGGTTAAGGCATCGGCCTTGGTCATTGTTGGGGTCGTGGGTTCGATTCCCATGAATCTCAAGTAGAATTAAAGTCCGATAAGACTTTGGGCAAGTGCAAAAAGGTATTTGTGCCATGAGCAATTAAAAACGGAGAGGTGTAATTTCCTTTCAGTAATTTAAAGGGATATTATGTAATAATATGAAGATCTTGTAGGTCCTTCAATACATTCTCTTCAAAAAATATTAATTTTTTTTAATATCTATTCTTACTACTTTACTAACAATTAGTTCATTAGTAAAAATAACTGTTACATTTATTGTTTCTACCTCTATAACGTACGTAACGCCGACGCAGGACATCGTTTGTTTTGTACAATTGCATGAATGATGAATATGTATTACTCTTGCCTGGAGGAAGATTATTTTCTTTGTTGAAATAACACGGCCATGACCTGTACCGGAAAACTCAATTCTTTTTGGAAGAAAAGCTGGATGGCTCTAAGCTATATTTGGTTAGTCAAGTGGAAAAATGTTCTCAGATTTTCAAAAATAATATTACATTTATTTATTTGTCTTTTATAAAAATCCGGTGCGCATTTCATCTTTGTATAAAATATTATTTTGTATTATTTTATCCACCGTATATAATTGGAATATAGGTAGAAAATTTCATGGTTTGTCTATATTTAATAAAACAAAAAATAACCAAGTGATGAATGAATAAAGTTGAGTCAATTTTTTTTTATAAAATAAAACAGTACAAAGATACCAAAAATTGTGCCTGGCACTAGACAGACTTCTGTAAATATATCTTTTGCTTGAATAACTTAATAACTCATTTCTCTCTTCTAGTCGACTAGCTCCAAATGCGCTCCAACCGAAAATTTAAATTTATTTCATAAATCATCAAGAAATATAATAAAGAAATATAAGATCATCCTTTTCCATTCAACATTTTTGACAAAATTAATGATGGCGAACAATTTCCTCGTGTGAATTTTAAAGAAATGTTCGATGACCTGGTTTTGTAGATTTTAGCAAATCTGCTTAAGACAGCGTTGACCCTATTTCCTTTCAAGAACGGAAAAGCGAAAGAAAAGGTTCCAGAAATCAAGAAAGAAAAAACTGAATTTCATAATTATGTTAGTCAGTTTGTTTGAGAATTCAATTTGTGCGTCCGACTCATATTGGGGAGAACTCATTGGCGTCCGTCTGTAAATGATAGCAGAAATTACGTAAACTGAGAAAATTAGTAAAGTAAATAAAATTTTGCTATTTTTCTATAAAAAATCGTTATCATTATTTTGTAACATTAAATTTTGATTTGGCATATATTGTATGTATTTTAAATCTAATTTTTACTGTTATTGAATTATATCGATAACGCGCCATTAAAAAAACTGGTTTTATATGAAAATAAAATAACAAAAATCATCGAATCTAACCGTGATAATGAACGTGTCGTTTCCTAAAAATATTTCGGTACAAAACGACAGAAATCACATTTTCGAATAGGAGGGGGAAAATGGCATATTTAAGAATTAAAGTATTTTGAAGTGACAAAATAAATAGCTAATGATGTGGCTTCATCTAAAAGTCTGATTTTTTTAAAAAATCGGTTGGAGAAATAATTTTTAGGAGAAATAATGTTGACTGTTGTGAACAGTTTTTCAGAAGCTTTCAAATGACATATTGCAAGTCAAATTCCGGAACATATAGCTTCTGTACGTATGGCCTCTATCGTGGAATAATACAAACAGACAGACAGGCAGGCAGACAGTTAAACAGGTAGACAGACCCCCAGGGGACCTCAAAATGGATATTCCCATCTTTATCCAGAAAATTTTTTTTAGCTCGTTCACAATGCTTTCGCTTCTCGGAGGTAGGTCGGGAAAGTAAAATTTGTCACCCAAACGCTATCGTTGTCTGATAATTATTTGACCGGAATAACAATATTCTAATTTAGAATTCTTGGTAAAAGAGAAAGATGTGAACAGTATATATAAGTTCAGAAAAAAAATCTAGTGTCTGATAATGTCTCGTTCAGTATGCTAATAGCGCTAAATCTGGGGAAGACCTGGGCTGGTTGGTACACTTTATGTAAGAAGGCGCTTGTAATTGCCTTGAATAGGTTTTAAAAGAAAGACTGCAATTGTACCAAGCATAAGAATGATTATGATTTCGGATAAAAGCCCGTCAAGAGAAAACTTATTGTAATATCGGTATTAAAAGGAATATTACAATCGTTGGTAGTTCCTCTCAATGATAATCTTCGATTTTTAACAGTTTTAACTGCACTTAATATCCCAGGTAACACAGATTAGTGAAATGAGGTCTTAATGTCGTCTTATATAAGTCATTATTCTTCCGTTACTTCCTCGCCCACAATGAGATATAAAAATGACGCTATATTTCATGACGTCTGTCAGTGGAGGCCATAATAACGTCTGAAGTAAACTTGAAACAAAGTTACTTTTTTCCGTAATAATTAAAATATATAAAAAAAATCGTGCACGGCACTAGAGTAGAATTAACTTAAAATTTTCGAAATGTGAGATGCTTCGAGTATAACGTCAGTCGTACCAGTTGTAAACCCCCGCCGATAGATGGAGTCACTCGCGGTATACTTACGGTATAAGGCAGCCGGAGTCGATCAAGTTATCTGCTGTGGCAGCCCGAAGTCCCAGTTGGAGTTATAGTCTAGTCCGAGTTCGCCAGTGATTTTGGTCGATACCATAACGATCCCTGGAGTGTTTTCTTTTTCCACTGAGGCTGACCGTGCAGTGGCCTTCACACTATAAACGGAAGGTGGCGCCCGAGCCAATCTGAAAACTGGGCTAAGGCGCCAAATTGACCAGTAAAGACCGAAGTGCGTTACAAACTATTTGTCGTTCGTAAATTTGATGACAGAAAGAATCCGTTACTGAGAATTATTTGAGAATCCGTGATTACATAAATCTTGACTTCTCCTGTTAACAATTTGCGAAACAATGATTAAGAGCCGGTTGTATGAAGTGATTTATTATATCAACGAAGAATCTGTGAACCTATCAGCTCTGCTCAATATCTCCCTGAAAACAGAAGCCGAAATCACTGATGCTGTTGAGAGACTTGCAAAAACCATGAAAGAAGCTTCTTGGCAAAACAGCCCAACAATGACGCACACGGTGAATAACAAGGATTTACCTAACATAATCAAAGAAAAAATAGCCAACAAAAGAAGACAAAACTAAATTAAACAAAGCAAGTCAGGAACTAAAAAGAATCTTAAATTCCTAAAACTCTATCAACAGTATTTTAGGAACTTAGGCGCTACAGAAGCTTCTGAATACTCATTATGGAAGGACACTAAAAAGCTAGATCGTCCACACCCTCCTATCAGAAATGATGAAGGCCACTGGCTTAAAAGCAACAGACAAAATGCAGCAGCATTTGCAAAACATTTAGAAAAAGTTATTCAACCTAACTTCACAGAAACAAACGAAAATGACATTAACATTGAGCGGTATCTTGCTTCTCCTTACCAATTGGAACCTCCTCTTAAAAAATAACAACAAAACAAGTTCAAAATGCTATTAAAACTCTGAACACAAGAAAGTCTCCTAGTTATGACCTGAAAAGAATCAAAATTCTCCAAGAGTTACATGAAAAAGCAGTTAAGATAATAACATTCATCGATAATGCCATAGTAAGAACTGGGTACCTACTTCCTAATTCAATCGCAACTCGCAGAAAAAATTCTTATTCCCAAACCTGAAAAATCAAGGGTCCCTCAAGGCAGCGTTTTGGGTCTGCTTTTATATTTATTATTTACATCTGATCTACCCACATCACATAATACAGTCACTGCAACTGACGGCGCCGATTCCCCTTTACTAGCCTCACACTCAGTCCCCCGAATGGCATCGCAAATTCTTCAAACAAATCTTGACAATTTACATAAATGGTTAAAAATGTGGCGTATTAAAGTCAACAAAGGCAAATCTAATCATGTCACCTTCACAAATAGATGGAGAAACTATCCCCATGTTACTTTAAATGGTCAAGAAATACCATCCAAATATCTTGGAATCCATATAGATGGAAGACATTCCTGGAAGAAACATATCTTCATAAAAAGAAAACAGCTTGGAATAAAACTTAGACAATTATATTTAATAATTAGAAGTAAATCCCAACTGTCTCTCGAGAATATGGTATTGGGTTACAAAGTTGTACTCAAACCCATTTGGACATATGGAATTCAGCATCTTCCTCAAATATCGACATCATTGAGAGGTTCCAATACGGATGACAACAGGTGCCTAATAATATCATTGCACGTGATATTCAAGTTCCCTCGGTCAAATAAGAAATTAAAGTGTTTAGTGAAAAATACATCAAAAGACTAGAGTATCATCTCAATAGCCTCGCCAAAAATCTCGTGACTGAACCAATTATCAGACGCAGACTTAGAAGGTTCACCCCGTATGACCTCACAAACAGATTCTACTATAGATATTTTGTACCCTAATATTTTAGTTAATTGACACTTTTAAACAACAACTATATTTTATCTTTACTTCACAATTTTAACCTATATGTTTTTATTAACTCATATCTTGTCTTAGGCCATAAGCATTTTATGCAACAAATTAAATAATTAGGGGCAAAACCACAGGGTTTTGACCCCACAAGCCCATTTTCTATATACACAACATTTACTTATTGTAGATTGTAAATTAACTGGGAATTAAAAAAAAGTTTATTCTATATTACTTCCCTAAAACTACCATTTCGTATGGAGCCTAGGGAGTGTGGAAGTCGTGACGTCATTTATTGGTCATTTAGTTGACGTCTTCCAATGGTGTTGTAGGTCTTCCAAAATGATGTCTTTTATAGATCATTTTTCAGACGTCAGTATAACGTCCTGCTGATGACGTCTTATGGCTGTAACATTTTAGTTTGATAACATACCTTAAAAAAGTTGAACATGGAGTTGGTTGTTACCTTGTATGAACCTGTCCTGGTTCATTTATACTAACCAACCTCATGGCGAGTGAAAGATTTTGTTCTTAAAATCCCGATAATTGATCAAGGTTAAGTAAAAAACAAATATGCAAACTTTAATAATATCACGTCCAAACTTAAATACACTTATTTTAAAAACGTAAAATTGCCGACTGAACCCTCCTTGAGATAAATGAATCCAGGTGCTACAGTACCCAATCTCCCCTACATGTTATCGCTTTTTTATAGCATATTTTTACCACAGATTCCACCATCCATTTGATTGCGAGAAATGAGAAATTTGACAAATTGTTTCAATTCAGTTTGAAATTGTGGACAGGAATTCCAAATATGGTACCAAATTATTTTAATTTGGTGAAAATCGTCTTTGCTGTCAGAGAGGCAGCAAGATTAAAATTGTTATAGTACCTCGGAAAATAAATACCAATGTTAAGTTTAAAAAAATCTTTACTAATTTTTTTTTCATGCCCGTTACGGAAAAGGTTCTTTAACAAAGGAGGGTATCATTTTAAATGGGTGTTTTGGGTTTCTCATGAAAACAATTTTTATGTTTCAAAAACTTGAAAATCAAAGAGAGGAAAATGCCAATTTGTTTTTATATTAAAACTATGAGCTTAAAATGAATTTCCATTGTGTGAAATTCTAAATTACCTGATATTTAGGGTGTATACGCGACGGCTAAAATTATTAATAAATTAAACATATTTAATGCAAGAAATCTCTTCGAAATGGAAAAAAATAAATCACTAATATTTTTAAAACTATTACATCTGCCTGAAATGGCCCGAATATTTAACAATTGTTAACTGAAAAATCCAAGAACTGGAGAAGTTTGACATTTATTATTAAAAACTCAGTTGTTAAGCCAATTTGTAAATATGGCATCAACGCATGTCTTAACACAGAACCACAGTATAGGAAACAAGAAGAATAAGCATTCGTAATTAGAAATAAATATTTCTCCAAATAGATGTAAATATTTTTTTAGGTTATACCTTAAACCTAAACAACGTTTAAATAAGGAAATCCAGAACACGTGACCAAATATCATCAAAAATGGCCGCTGGTAGACACACAAATTGTATTGAACTACATTTTGCATGTGTTTTATGTTTATTTGATGTATTTTGTGCTTTTAGAAAGAGTTTGAAATAAAAATAATTGCTGTTTCAAATAATAATCAAATAAGAAAAAAAGATAACACCTTCTAACATTCATGAGAGTATAAATAAATACATATACAATACTCCTGGAATTGATGTAAAACTGGAGAAGATGCATGACTTTCCATCATCAGTGACTGCTTTACTGCTTTCCACATATACTTATATTTGGTCCTCACACATAGTTTTTACACCAAAGAACAAGTCAAGGTCTACAAGAGTTTGTCAGCATATAAATATTTTTCCTGGTTTTTGAGAGATCATTCCGTTCTGGTTTATGTGGAAAATGTACTTCACTAGGTATTCTATAAAATCTAACAGTTTCACGACCTCTTCGACTCCCACAATTGACTATAGAACAAGTAGTGTGCATGTTTAGTTCTTTCTAACAAACAATATTTTTTCCTTACACTTTCACTTCATTAAATATCGATAATGTATCCCGAGTAGTTAGTCACACAACTATTCTAAATTAAAATGTCCGTTTTAAGCTCCAATCGTTTCATATGTTAAAGTAAACTGCTCTTTTCATGTTAACTACGTGAAAAACATGGGTTTGTGTGCCTACCAGCGGCCATCTTGAATTTCATCTGACAGCATCTTGGATTGCATGGTCTATAGATGATAATATATGTCAATTTAATTACCCCTTGTACTAAACATTTCTACAGTTCACTTTTGAACAATTTTTGCGGATGGAGCAGCAACGGTAAATGAAAAGTGATCCAGATCGGATATATTCCGATTATTTTACAAATAAAACTGTATATGAAGTAATCTAGATCAGAAGTGAACTGATCCGACTGCAAATAAAATTCAGCTACTATAGTAGTCTTATACTGTGGCAGAAATAACCTTTTTATTATTATTCTGACAGATACCTTGTAACGTCAAATAAAATATTACCAACACATTTTTTAAAAGCTTTATTCAAATATTTAACAATAATAATTTTTTAATTTAACGTGAAAAGTATAGTTAGTATTGTTTGAAATATTAAAACTTCGGAATTTTAAATTAGAGGAAATGCTATTCAAATTAATACCTTTTGCTCTTCCATCCATGTGATGAACTTGTCGTATTCTTTTTTATAAGCTTCTTCCGATTTTTGCTGTATTAACCGCGATTCAATGTTAGAACTTATTTTTAAGCAATATACAACCAATAACAACTGTGGTGACAACAATAAATCTTATGTGACAGATGGCAAATTAATTTTTGTATTTATCATTCGATGACAACTGATGACATCACGAATTCAACCATTTTACATTATTAGTTCTTTATTTCCATTTTTTGTAGTAATAATACCAGTATTTATATGATTTTAAAGTGTAACAATTAAAAAATAGTATTCGTGGATAACTGTGGTCTATTTCGAGCACTCCTGTATACTATTATGCTAAATGACAGCCGGTCGCCATGTTGCCAAATCCTCCTTGTCAGTCCTTGTGATTTTGTCGAAAAATAGATTTCAAAATTAAAAAAAAGTATGTTCCGGGACGTTTTAAAGAAAAAAAATTTGGGAAATTCATTTTTTTTTAATTATCTTTTAGTGAGAAACATTTCGTACGGGGTCGCAAAAAACCCAAAAAACGATACCCTCCTTTACTCGATATTATTGACAATTACGTACTAAATTTTTAATCTCGGTTTATAGTTCTAACCACCAAACAGCTGATATGAAATATTTTTAAAAATCCTATATTTTATCGAAAATCCACATACTTTGAGCTTTTGTTTTATTTAAACATCCTGTAGAAGGAAACGATATCTTTCTATTTTTATTTTTAATATTGTCCGAAGAAGTAGCCGTAACAGAATAAACGCCTTCCTAACATAAAATCATCGTTCGGATATCGATTGAGCGACGTGACGGAGAAGTGTTTTGACGAGATATTTATCCATGCTCACCGGAAGCGCGGAAATCGCATAAATAGGCGGAGGCGAGCGGGCGGAAGAGACCGTTGAAGAGCACTGCAAACTCGAGAGAGGTAGCTAGATAAATATTGGGGGAAAAAGAGCAGATTATTTTCATCTTCCTATTTACATTTCATAATAATAAAAAACCCACCTGCTGGCGTAATTCCTTGAAAGGTTTCTCCTCGGGAAAAATGTTTATTTCTCGTCTGAGCACTTTGAAAAGCTTTTATTCAATGAAACGTATCTAACGTTTAAAGACTATTGATAGAAAATAAATAAATCGACGATACGATTATATTTTAAAATAGTTTATTTTTATTAGTATTATTAATATTTATTATAAACTTTTTTTAATATGAAGACTTTTAGGATCACTACTTAATAAACAGATTTAATAATTAATTGTAGTATAATACTAAAATATGCTAGTTGGTTATACAGTGAAATTACATAAAAGTAGATAGTCGACGTTCGTCCGACCTAACATATAGGGAATTCAACGTGTTAGAGTGAGAGGTATAGGAAATTTAAAGCGCTATGATGTCACAATGCAACCGGTCTTCAGGTCCCTCAAGTGTATCAGGTCCGACAGTACCACCAGCGGGTGCTGCCAGAGCAGAAGGAAATGACAGACCTGAAGTACTACGCAACCGCGTCAGGTCTGACAGCTCCATCAAAGGTTACTGTCGGACCTGACGCACCTGAGGGACCTAAAGACCAGTTGCGTAGTGACGTCATAGCGCTCTCAATTTCCTATACTTGTCACTCTCACGTTTATAGAATTTAGTAGAATTTAGTAAAATTTAGTAGAATTTAGTAGAATTTAGTAGAATTTAGTAGAATTTAATAGAATTTAGTAGAATTTAGTAGAATTTAGTAGAATTTAGTAGAATTTAGTAGAATTTAGTAGAATTTAGTAGAATTTAGTAGAATTTAGTAGAATTTAGTAGAATTTAGTAGAATTTAGTAGAATTTAGTAGAATTTAGTTGAATTTAGTAGAATTTAGTAGAATTTAGTAGAATTTAGTAGAATTTAGTAGAATTTAGTAGAATTTAGTAGAATTTAGTAGAATTTAGTAGAATTTAGTAGAATTTAGTAGAATTTAGTAGAATTTAGTAGAATTTAGTAGAATTTAGTAGAATTTAGTAGAATTTAGTAGAATTTAGTAGAATTTAGTAGAATTTAGTAGAATTTAGTAGAATTTAGTAGAATTTAGTAGAATTTAGTAGAATTTAGTAGAATTTAGTAGAATTTAGTAGAATTTAGTAGAATTTAGTAGAATTTAGTAGAATTTAGTAGAATTTAGTAGAATTTAGTAGAATTTAGTAGAATTTAGTAGAATTTAGTAGAATTTAGTAGAATTTAGTAGAATTTAGTAGAATTTAGTAGAATTTAGTAGAATTTAGTAGAATTTAGTAGAATTCGAGCCAAGTATCTAACACTGAAATTTTTAAATTTCACTGCAAGATACGAGGCACGAATCTACGTTGGCTCTAGCATCTAAACAGCCTTAAATGAATACGACCGATAGCCAAGGATCTGTGCCACCGAGACCGGTATCTACTCATAAATTATATTAAACTAGTAATGGAGCAGATCCCGCTTCAAGGTCATATTTACGTGTCCATGTTTTTTTTCTATGCAAAAATGAAAGAATTTGCTCGTTTTCCTTAACTAATTAAATAGCTATATCAAAAAATTTAGTTAGATCCTCTTTGAACTGATAGAAATTACATGCAAAAACCCAAAGACTTTATTAAATTTAGTTTGTGACTGTATGAGCGGACGAACTAGCTTGCTTACTTGCTTGTTTGCTTGCTCGCTTAACAGATAGTGATTTTTGGCACACAACCGATTTGTATGCACTTTTTGCAAATAATAGATAAATACCGACGCAAACTTTGTATTCGGTAAAAGTAAGCATTTTTGTAGGATAATGTAAAAATGTCGTTTTTCTACAAAACTGAAATTCACAAGTGATGGATATATATTAATTTATTTTATAAAATGAATGTCAGGCATAAAACTTAATAATAAAAAAGAAATTGTGCAAAAGTATTTTGTCAAAATAATATTGTGCACATCCTATGGGAGTCTTTTAATATCTACATGTATTTCAATTATAAGAAAATAAAGCTTGTTGTACTAGTTTTGAATCACTGTTCCATATATCGAAATGCACCTATTGTAATCGATTCAATGGTGGGACTCAGACCCGGGAATAGGGCGCTGGCAAAAAAATATATCGGTATGTACTTATTTGAAAATATTGAAACAAGTAATTACTCTTTTTTCATATCCTGTTTATTATAAAATTAAATGCCAAAAATAAAGTGGTTAACTTATTTTATACTTAATAAAGACATATTTTTTGGTATTAGAAAAAATATTGTATGCAACTAGCGTGTAAAGTGCCTTTTTTTTACTCATGTGATAAAATTCACATTCGTGAAAAAAGTATCACTTTACACATAATAAAAATTATGCTTTTATGAGTTAATTTTTTATCTAATCAAAGCGCTTTCTAATTTAAAAAAAATAGTTTTCCAATTAAATTAAAATGAAAAATGTAATTTCCGTTGTATAAACCGAAACCCTGCTCGAATAATAAATAAAACAACATCAATATGTTCTAGTTAAAAAATATATAACTCACGTAAACAATCCATTAGGTACCTGGTTACGTTTCCATTCCAAGTGGTTTGCCATTTTGAATTCGAATATGAATGAAAAGAGATATGTGAAACAGACGAAATCGTTTATCAATATATTTGATACAAATTTGTAAAATGAAAATGTAAGGAGATAAACATTTTTTTTAAATAATATATATGGACTTTGGCAAAATAAGAAAAATAATAATAAAAATCACCTTACTGTAGTAGATATGTATATGAGAAACAACTTGAACTATTTTTCTGAAAAAATGGGTTGCCGGAAATCTGAATAAAATCAATAGGTCGAAATTATTTGATCAACCTTCATTTGATCGACAATCAATTGATCGAAAAATAAAACGACCGAAAAATCGAAAATCAATTAAACGAAATTGCACTTGATCGAACATATTTTATTTGATTCAAAAACAATAATTATTTCACTAATAAAAAATAGAATTATTTCATGCTTTTGATATCTTTGAAGTTCTTTTTCTTGACTGCAATATCACCGGTAGCCAATTTTATGATTTTCAACTCTGTAAAAGATTGCTCTTTCTTAAGTCCATCAATAAAGTTCCAAAATGATGGTTCCTTCGCATTTATTTGTCTCTGAAATCCTGAATGTCATCCCTCAATAGATTTATTTGTCAATTTGGCAGAATATTCTTAAATTCAATACTCTAGAAATAGTTCCACATTTATTGTGCAAAAAGTGGCTTTATAATATTTCTAACATTAAAATATCTTTTAAAACCCAAAATACCACAAAAAGTCTACTTTCAAAAACTAAAGACAAGTAGCTAAGTTATCTAGGAGTGGTATCTATAAACAAGAATGCAATTCTTGTCGATCTACCTATATTGGCAGGATCATACACCTTTTGGGAGTTAATATTAAAGAACATTTATCTGGAACAGATTTTATTTATATTTATTTGTTCAAACTTTAGTTCAGTACTTATTAAACTTATTTAAAATTTTTTAAAATGTTTGTTAACTTAATTATTTGTTTATTTGAACTATTTTATACTCTAGCCCAAGCGATATGGACGTTACTCTGGCAGCAATTGCCCTTTGGCCGTGTAAATCCGGTTTTAGAATAAGGTTCTCCAGCTGACAGCTGTTTCCTAAGAAGCGAATAAATGTATCTTTTCCCAGCTTTGTTTATGTCTCATTTTTAAATATGCTTTTTTCTTTAGTTCTTTTTACTTCGTTTTTACACTTATTTTTAACTAGACTTGACTTTGTCAAAATCTAGATATTTTAAACACCTTCTGGCTTTAGCCCTTCGCTCTAACTCTCAAATTTTTTTTCGTTATTCAACAGCTTCCCATCTAAATAGGGTTTGGGGTCTAGTCCAGTTGGTATGGATCATACCAGGATCCAGAAACCAAGCTTATACTTACAATTTGTCTGGAAAGTCTAACTTTCGCGTTCTCTGGCCATTACCCATTATTTGTTTTACAGTTGTTGGCACTACATCCAGTTCTTCTTTTACTATTATCTGTCGTTTTTAAGCCATTTTACCAGAGGGTTTTCTAACTTCTTAAGTAACGATGTTCTTTAAAGAATAATTATTGTTATTTGAATTTATTTTTAAATCTTTAAAATGTTCTGTAACCCTTGGACTGTTAAACCATTTCAAGAATTGTTTTTTAATATCTTGACTTGTTAATGTAACGTTACACTGATATCTTCTCAATTTGTATTTTTTCTGGGAGGCATTCCCCTCTTGACGTAAGTTCACCTTATTTTATAGGTATTACATGTAACAAACCATTTTAGAACCATTTTGACCAAATCTGATTAAAATTGTCTTTAAGTTTTACACATTGATGTACTTTTTGTATCATATTTACCCTTTAGTCCGAGTAATTGAAGTTTTATATACTTGGCTGAAATAAAAATAATATTCTTTGTGATTTATTCCCGGAAAAACCACACTGATGACATTCTCAATTGAGTTCTCGAATTCTATCATTATTGACGATAGCTTAGGACTGATAATCAAATTTTTTATTACCTCTAGCATTCTTATATATTGTACTTTCTAATTTATTTGGTAAAAGAGCATAAACGCATGATAAGTCTCGTCAATTTCAGCAGGGATGGAATATAATTCATAAAATTAGGAAGGAACAGTCTGAAATGTACAACCCATCAGCCATATCTATAATTCTGACAATATTTGTAGATTTATTGATGTGGGAAATATTAAAATTTGGTCTGGATTCTTTCCAGAATCATATGCCAAGAACTGTATCTCCTTAGTGGTGATTTTATATTCTGCTGGAATAATCAGTTCTTTAAATTAATTCCGAAGATGCTTCTAATTATTCCTTTCATGTTCTCTAATGAACGTAAGAGATTACAAGCATTTTCACTCAATTCGCTGGAAGCATGCGAGATAATTGCTTTTGGCGCTTCTTTAGATGTGGAGGCTAACTCTCTTATTTCTTGATGAGCTTGTCTTGTTTTTGATCTTCCTGTATGCGTGTGGTCTCCTGGTTTCTCAAAAATTCAATTCTTTCTTATATCTCTCGTTCTACATGCTAAACTCTTGCACTCTTCACATTACCAACATATCGTGACGTCGCGTTGGTATTCTTTGATATAAAATATCCATCCGCTATTAGTTTTTTCTTTCCAAATTGACCATTTATGAATAACATTTTCTGAATACTGCAAGCAACCTTGTCTGTAAACGTGACTATGATACCAATTCTAGCATGGTATGTTTATTACTAAAGTTATATCCTCATATTTGAATCATTCATATCAATGAATTCTTAGAATCTATACAAGGGGTTTGAATATTATGAGCCAATTATTCGATTCAAATGTATTTTGATCAACTGCAATTTCGTTCAATTGGATTTTAGATGGAATGATTTTTCAGTCATTTGATTTTTCGATCAATTGATTTTCGATCAAATAAAGTTCGATCAAATGATTTCGATCAAGTAGTTTTCAATCAGATTTCCGACTTCCAAAAAAATGTATACCTATGAAAGTTTACGTAAGAACTCCTTTCAGCTGAAATATTTTTAATTATCTGCAATTTCAAATTATACCGGAAATAAATAACTATTTAGTAATTTTAAATGAAATGCTCTATATATTATTGCATTTTTTAAATAGTCGATATATTTCAATTCAACCTTATAAGATTATTACTCAGTAGATAGAACGTTCTTTAACTTTAACGGTTCTGTAACTAATGACAATGACGTTTAGATTGTGACAATTATACAAGAAATCAACTTGTAAAGTTTAATTCTAAACGTCATTGCCTTTACTTATTGAGTCTTTAAAGTTACTGACAGAAAGTGTGCCTTTTTTTACTTATTTAATTTTTTTGGAAATTTTTGGCAGATTCACAAATAAATATATTTTTAGAAATTCAAGCAAATCAGGATAAATATTTTCATGCATTGTGCGAATATAACTTATAGCTCTTTAAATATTTGTAAAAGCATCAAAACATTTTTATATTGTGCTAAGAAATTAGTGTCAAAAGACCCCGCACTTTTTAAATGGCAAATGGGTGAACTATGTTGCTAATTGATCATAGACATACACAAAGAAAACTCTGCTTACAAAGTCAAGCTTTCGCTAATGTTTATTAGCTCCTTGAATTTAATCTCTTTCCTGATTCCCTTTGTGAAGAGGTACGTAGACGATCTCATCTTAGCCTTGCCTGTGGGGCAAATTGATAACGTTCTTTCTGTGTCCAAAATTTATTCAAATCTGCAATTTACTGTAGAACCGGAATCTGATAGATGTCTTCCGTTCCTGGATATATTTTTATACAGAGAACCCAGCAGCAGGTTGTGCCCATCTTGTTACAGGAAACGAATGTATAGCAATAGATTTATAATTTTTTATTCATACCATCCAGTTATCATTAAAATCAACCGCGCATCACCGCCCTTAAAACCAGAGTCGAGAAACTCTAACACCCCTCCTATGGGCAAGAATGTCTAAATCAGCTTCGAACAATCCTTTTTCGGAATTCTTATTCCCGGAACTCAGTCACTAAATTACTTTTCAATAATTTTCACATCTCCTCCGTATCTACTTTGAGTCAAAAATGAATCCGCCCTAGTCCTCTTCCCCATCAAGGCGAACCCTCCTACAGAACCGTCCCTTTTATAGGTAAGATGTCTAGAAGTGGTATCTATACTCATTACCAGAATATCAAACATTTATAAGGATTGTTAACTTCAAGTTTGTACAAAAACATATTAAATATCTATCTCTCTTACATTCCAAAATGAAACATTAAGTGGATACTCTGCAAAAGTCAAACGTAGTCTATTGCCTTCCTTGTCAATCATGCAATTTGAAATACATTGGAAAAACTTGCAGGAACCTCTTTGGTCGAATTGTCTCTCATAGGAGTGATATCAAGAAATAGCTTTCGATCAAGCTCAGATTCTATCAACGGAACGTAACTCCTCTAAGAGATAATTAAAAGAGATGTTATACATAATGAAAGAGGAAAACTCCATGAATAAAAGAACAGATATCAGTTAACTTAAGTGTTATTTGCAGCTTCGTTTTCTCCCTTATCTACAACAAGAATGTCATAAAGCTTACCTCAACGTCATTTGGTAACTAACGGTCAGCGAATACCGATTTTGAAAAAACTTGGATAGTTGCAGACTCCTTTTGATTTCCTTCTTCTTTGCTATCTGTTATTTTCACCACAATTTCCTTCTAGTTAATATTTCGGTCCAAAATTTCCCATTTTTGAAAATCTCCGCCTATCTGTCATTCTTTTCTTTTTTTTTCAATTATCTTCGAGGCGACTAGTCAATAGTTTTTCACTTAGGCCAATTTAGCACTTCTTCTTTCTCGTATTCCAGATAATGGTTAGGCTACAACAAAACAATGTTTTAAATTAATTTATCGTATTTTGTTCGTCTAGGCAATGTTTCAAAGCATTGTTAATTAGCACTGGGTACTATGTTACCTCTGTTGTTAATGTCCTATCAGCTTTGTTTTAATGAAGTTTTTTTTTAACAATACACAACTAACATCAAGTTTAGTAAGTTTTTATGATATTTTGTATCCATTATTGAAAGCTTGACTTTGTAAGCAAAGAGTTTTCGTTTGTATACCACATCCTCAAAACTATATTTATATATGTATGTATGTATGTATGTATGTATGTATGTATGTATAGACATTCCGTTCCGGCACTATAGAGGTCGCAATTTTTGTCCAATCGACACCAATTTGGTACAAAAATTCTTTGGGGTAGTAATTCATTGCATATTAACTCTTAGGAGGTGGAAATTGAAGGAGGTTGAAATTTTAAAAAAAATGATACCTCCTCCATTTTTTAAGATATTGAAGCAGGTCATTAGACTTTTTTCATGTCCTATTTATTATAAAATTAATTGTGTGGTGAAAAAGGATAAAAAAAGTTTGAAATTTAGACAACAGAAATCTACCTTCACCTATCGAACCTACCGGCAGGAATTTTTTTAATGGTGACCCTCTTTTTTCTGAAAAGTAAGGGAATACTGTTATTATATATAAATAAGTGGTTTTTGCAGAAAATTTGAAAAACTGAATTTTTGAAATTTCTTTCTGAAGCCGATTCGATAAATATTTAAATATTGTATGTATTTAAAAGTATTTGGGTCTTTTACTCCTGAATTTTTATAATTATTCTGAAACATTAAATTCAAGAATCGATGCGTGTTTTGCGTTCGAGTTCCCAAAAAAACATTATTATTAAAAATATCCAATTATAATTCTATTTTATTAGCAAATTGTACAAAACAAGATCTACGCCCTCTCTTATTTTTATAATTTTCTTTTATATAATTAATTCGATAATAAAAAATAAAAGCACCACCACTGGGAAAACTTCTTCGTTTTCTACTTGTTTCGTCTCATCAGCCATCGCTTTAGGGAAAGCCGTTTTCATTTATACAAAACAGAATAAAAAAGAAAACTGTAACCCGGTAAGGCGACAGACGCACGCGAAATTGGATGCTCAAACAAACCGATTTTGAAAGAATTATGAAACATACATTTTCCTTTTAGCGCTTCTAAAACGGGCAAAGGGAAGAGGAATTGAGGTCACTCGTGTCTTTGCCAGATTTAGTGTGTTGCCAAAATGTGGGTCGTTCACACGCGACCCGTGGGGTTGTTTACTCTTGGAATTCTGCCCGCGAAATTACGTGGAAAGAAATTACTTTGCTATTCAGCAGCCGAAACCGTCCTCCGAAATTACGTGATATATTGTTGTTATTATTAGGAGGATATATGAGTGTTTTGGTTACATTCTGACAGGAGAACAAAGATGTAAAAAATATCAAGGACATCCAAAATTTTTTTATGAGAAAATTAGTTTTACTCCTAATAAAATTATCCTAAATACTTACTATTATATATTTACTAGGTCCTACTTATAAAATAAACTTCACATTGAAAAAAAATTGTGTTACAACAAGATACTTGATTTTGATACATACAGGGTGTCCTTGAAAGGAATAGTAAGCAGCATGATCTAAGGGATAAGAGAAGCGTTATTTTGATAGATTGATGTTTTTTATGGTTCATTTAACGTCAGAACGTCCGCGGACCAAAATAAAACGTTTTATAAACGTTTCTGCAGGAACGTTTTTAAAATGGAGATAAAGAAATGTCCAAAATATGTCGACAAAACATCCGGACTCATAAATTAAAAACTAAACGTTTTGCACACTACAGGACCATAAAAAACACTCCTAAACCTTTTTTGAACGTCCATGTCAGAATGTTTTTAATAAAATCACAATAGGGACGTATTTAAAACCTTTTATTTGAGTCGTTTTTAAATACACCTTTAAAAACGTCCAAAAAGTATGTTTTCAGAAAAAGTCAAAAGTTACGTTTTTTAAACCTTTTTGTAAGTTGGTTTTATAACCACTGAACGTTGAAAATGGCGTTATGTTTTTAGGTCCACAAAGTATTTTGAGAAAGAAAGTTTAAACGTTTTCTTGGGGACGTTTGTAAACACTTTATAAAAACGTTTAATTTATGCCCTAAAAAGTATTTTTTTTTTGAAAAAGTCGGAAAGTTACGTTTTTTAAACATTTTTGTAACATTTTTGTAAGTCGTTTTTATACCCGCTGTAAAAAACCTCCAAAAGACGTGTTTTTAGGTCCGCAAAAGAATAAGTGGACGTTCTAAAATATGTCCAAAAAAACGTCTTTTGTCGAACAATCCATTTAGTCCGATTTGAAACGTTTTTAAAACGTCTTTTTTCAACGTCTATATGACGTTAGAAGTTGTGACATTTGCACTAGAGAAAAACGTCTTATACAGGTTCTCGGGTACTTTAACGAACGTTTTTAAAACGTCCTGACGGTCGTTCGTGTACATTTTTAAGACGTTTTTTAAACGTCTCTGTGCTATTAAGAATATCCAGTCAGTCCTTAAAAAAGTACAAATAGTAGAAGTACAGTCCAAACTATTATTGGATTTGAAATATTCTCCATGTCCTGGTAACTCTTTAATGAGTGCCTGGTCAGAAAGGAATGTTGGAGACCGAGAAAACAGATCTTTGGCCAGAAAGAGCGTCGACTCCAAATCACATGTGGTTAAAGGGTTGCTGGTAAAACCAGTGCATAGAGAACATCATAAGCTATTGTTGAAACTTTCTGGGTTCAGGGCAGTTCAAATTTTTATAGAATTCCCATCTATCAGCAGACAAAAACAATTGATAAACCTCAACAGGAAAGAACTCAATACCGTAATAGGACTCTTCTCAGTACACTGCGGTCTTAGAAGACACCTAAACAAGCCCCGAACAGGAGTTACTTAATTCAAAAAATAGTAAAAAAATATCAAACAGCGGAAAAAGTCGTTTACTTCGTTAATTGATTAAAACTCAATTTGGACATTAAAAGTTCCTTTATTATATTATACTGGTTGGCGGTAGCAAATACACTAAATTAGAAAATTAATATTAAGAAACATGATTGCTAGACCGCTTGAGGAGACGAAATCATGCGGTGTCGGAAAATCATATATGTAATGATACTTGGTAATCCACAAATCCCCGTTAAGTTTTGTACGTGTTCTATGAACAACAAAACGTTCTTTTATTTTCTCTAACTAGTCTGCCATTAGCCCGTTCTTGAAATGGTCCCGTGCGTCCGCCCGTGCTTTTATGTGCTCGAGATAAGTGAGATTTACTTCGAGTAGTTTAGTTTTTTATCACTTAAAATTCTCTCGTGTTTTAAAATGGCGCTTACGGAGACTTTGCCATTTACATATGTAATTATTTCTTCAAATGAGTTTGATAATTAATAGTTTTTTTTTAAGGGACTGATACTTTATTTTTTAGGCCAGTACAGGGTGTCCCAAATTGGTGTGTTTTGTAGGGTATCTCGTAAACTAGAAGAGATAGAAAAAAAGCAGTTAATATGTTATGACTTCTTTTTTGTTAAAGTAACGATAGTTCAGGGGATCAGGAGACAAGGCAGATTAGGCTTTAACGTTAGTTGTTTTGTCAAACATCGTAAATTAGTTTATCATGTATTTGATGATAAACTATTTGCTGCTGGATATATAGATATCTTAGAAATAAATTTACACCAAATTTTGGAGGAAAAAGTGTTGGCTGATAGGGACACATTTTGGTTCCAACAAAATGGAGCACCTGCCCATAATGCTCTATTCGTTGGAGATTATTTAAACGAACAATTTTCTAAACGGTGGATTGGTACTTATAGGCCGGTTATTTAGCCCTCTCGTTCTCCGGAAGTAAATCCTTGTGATTTTTTTATTTAGGGATTTTAAAAAAAGAATACAAGATTAACTTCGAGAGTAGGGAAGATTTATTACAAAATATTCATGCCGCATTTAGAAAAATAAAGCCAGTGCACATTCTAAATTGTGTAAGATCATTAAGAAAGAGGTGTCAATTATTATTATAACAAAACGGAGTGCATTTTAAACATTTAATGTAATTTTCACATTCTAATAAAATTAGTTATAGGTAGATTAGTTGTTACAATGTTTATTGTTGTTTCATAAGTTTACTGTTTTTATTTTTTTAATCTGATTTTTTTTGTTAATTATAATTTTGATAAATAAAATTGTCACACATCAGTATCCTTATAATAAAATAATAAATTTCGTTACTGACTGTTCAATTTTTTAAGGGTCTATCACCTGATAACATCGATAAATGGTTTATTTGCACTGTAGCTCCAACCACTGAAAATAAATATATAATATGTGATATCAGGTGAATGAGAATTAAAAAAGGAAAGAAAAAACGTCAAAATATACAGGGTGTCCCATTAAAAAAAAGTTTGCAATATATTTCCTTAGTGAGACCCCCTAAAAAATTTTTTGTGCACCACTAAACTCTTCAATATTATATCTATCAAAAGTTTTTTCATAATTAAGAAGTTATAGAACCTAGTAGTTTTCGACAGTTTTCAATAATCGGCCTGTATCTTCCAAATACAGAGAGCTACTAAAGATTTAATTAGGCTATCGTTACTTTAACAAAAAAAGAAGTCATACCATCTTAACTGCTTTTTTCTATCTCTTCTAGTTTACGAGATACCCTACAAAACACACCAATTTGGAACACCCTGTACAATAGTATATTATATAATGTAACCGTTTGACTAATATTGATTTGAAAGCCACCTTTATCTTTTTGTAAATGTTATCGTTTCATTCCCGTCGCCTTTACTTAAGAGACGGTATATCGCTTTAGATATTAGTCAGAAATAAAACATATCAATTTCTCGATTACGGCAATCCGATTTGCTGAGATGGATCTGAAGCGCCTTTGCCTGCCAGTTTGCCAGATCTCAAGACGTATTGGGAATTGTTTTTCATATTTATAGCTCGCTGAGATCGGCTTCGAAACAAGTTATTGTTTTCAATATCTTGGGAGCTTTTTTTTCTTTTCTCTTATTATATTTTTCTTGAGGTTTTCGCTTTGAAATTCTTAGAAATATGTCAGTCATGTAATAATTGTGTTGTTTCTTATAGATCAGGAAATGATGAATTGAATTTTAAAATATGTCATGGAAAAATTTCACTTCCATATTACCTAATATAAATTTTGTGTCAGTTTGAAACCAGAACGGTTCTATTACCATTAAAAATTCTACGCAAAAAATATAGTAATATGAAAATTGTATGGATATTTCATTAAAACACCAATAGCTTCATTAAAAACAACACTCAGTTCAGTTTCGGTATAAACTTGAAGGCAGCCAACACATAAAAACTTCAAAATTACTCTGGAGAACAGTGCACGAAGTCCAAAATCGCCTAATCCGACTTAGAAATTCAGAAAGTTTTGGAACGTGTTCTCGTCCTAACTTTGTAAAACGATCACATGGAGAAGCAAACATTTACATATAAATGGGACCCGTTTTCAGTTAGCGTTAATAATTGCAAAAATTTCATATTCTCAGGTAGATTTATTTACATTACAAACAAATAATATTTTAGGTTAGAATTCATGTAATGAAAGTGCACTATTCTTTTAACGATCGTATTCCCCAAGCCACCTCTTTCGTCATCGCGAGGCATTTGTCAAAGCTGCGTAGAGAATATATCCACCGGAGAGGCGAAAAAAGAAATATTCAGGTCACAAAGAATTGCCACCTAGGGGCATTACGTCAATGTAGGGCCCCCGTGCACCGAACGAACGTTATCGTGAAGACAACGCGATCTCGGGTCAGTCATCATCTTAGTGTCTTCGCCACTAGGGAATCTTAGAACGTGATAGTACGGTTAAAGTAGATACTGATGATGAGGGTTGTCATGTCGACAATTTTGCCAATAGAATCCTAATCAAATGATTTTGTATAATTAATACAAAATTAGAGTTAAATTATCCACTTTTTTGTATGTTGATCTTTTGCTAGTGTATAAATTAAACAATATTATTTTTCTACAATCGTGCAAAAATTTTCTGCACTATCTACTGCATTTTAACTTTTTGCACTAGTGCAAAAAGTACGCAAAAAATTAAAAAAATCAGTGGAAATGAAGTTTGTCCATCAGTGACCATAGTTAATTGCTCTAACTGCGATATTAAAGTTGAAATTCAGTCAAAAATATAAATAGTTTTATGAAAATAACGTTAATAATATTTCTTGTTTTGTAAAATAATCCTGAATAAAAAAATTTAATTGTCCTGCAGAAAAAATGTTGTGTGCAACATGTGCAACAAATATACACTTTTTGCACTTGTTACACAAATAAGTATTTGTTCTTTCTTAAAATGAAAAAAAAAAAAATTAAAAAATTCACAGAGGGGATAATTTTTTTTACCTGTACTTCAACAGTCCCATAAATTATTCAAATGAAATATTACTTATCCAATAGAAGAACAATAACAATAACACTAAACGAAACGACAAAAGCATAAGAAAAACGACTATGAAGAAAACTTAAATAAAAAGAAATCAGAAGGGAATCAGACAGAAACGACAGACAAAAATCTGAAGAAGCAAAGAAAACAAAAGAAGAAGCAATGAGAATAAACAAAGGGAATAAAACCAAACAAAAAATAAAACGAAAAAGCCAAAGAAATAACATAAGAAGAAACACAAATGAATACATCCGCTCCCCAGGAGATGAGATTAGAAAATCCGTACTTGTGGTCCAAACTTAGCAGATATTCGACAAAAGGGGGGTAACCAAGGTCCGGCCGTCTATAGAAAAGACACAAAAGGACTGAAACTACAGCCCAAAACTACAGGAAGCTAGTCTAGGAGCCACCAGGGAAGCAATGGCATACACACAAGATTGACGAAGAAAAGGCCAAAAACGTAGTGATTAAAGGATTAATGAAAACTTTCATAATTCAAGACATAAAAGCTACACTAAATGAAGCAGGACTCAACCCCAAATCCATCAGTCATTTAATAAGCAGATATGGAGCAAAAAATTGGTAACAATATTCATAGCAGTGGCGGCTCCTCGAAGGAGGCTAAGGAGGCTAAGGAGGCTCGGCCTCCTCACTAATTTATTAATAGCACCAGAAATATTTTGTCGATTATTCTTCATTTTATTTCCTGTTTCTCTAATAATTTTTTAAATTTTACAATTAATTCCCCGTTCTCAGCAGTTATTTTTGAATCTGACAACAGTGCCCTGAGGCTAGATTCTGCAAACTCTGTATATATCTATTTATTTATTTATTTATTTATTATTAATACACATTCTTCCTTACACACAGGACATTATGCCTCGTAAGTTTTCTTTTATTCACTTACCATTTAGTTATGTGTAAATGTTTTATTTATACTTATGTTTTTATGTGAATAAATTACTATTACTATTACTATCTCAAACCCTAAACACGTGTTGATCAACACAGTTGCCGTTTTTCGACCAATCTAATTTCTAAGTACCCTAAAAGATAGTTGAAATAGCAACACTCTCGGTAGACTAGCCTCAAGTCTGACGACACGACAGCCTTTTTTCAGTACAGTAGAAGAGACGGTCGTATCCAACACATGCATTTTGCATTGCGGGGGTCACCATTCCTGTCACGTCGGCATCGGTGGATAGATCATTTTTTACTCTCAAATAAATTAAAACTTATGCGAAATACAACAGGACAAAATAAATTATACAATATTAGTTTAATATCTATTGAAAAAAATTGAGTAATACACTTAAAGAAAATGAAACATATGATTATATTATTGTAGAATTCCCTTAATATATAAAAAAAAAACAAAATATGAAAAATTCTAAAAAAAAAAATATTAAAAAACCAAAAAGAAAATAAAAAACAAAAAATTTCTTTTCAAGAGAACCTCTATACCTCCACATTGGTTCTTGCTGGACAACAATTATTTTGTCACTGAAGTAGCTGGTACAGCCGGTGCGCAAAGGTTAAATTAGTATAAGTATGAGTATATTTTAACAAAAACGTTTTATGTCCAGCCTACCCTCTTAAAAAGTTCACGAGCAGCCACTGATTCGCAGTGGAGACAGAAGAGTAAGACGAATCAAAATACAAGGAAATAAAATCAATCCTTTACATGAGGGTCGAAGTCGAGGACCTCAAAAACCAAAAGCCGTAATCCAGTGATACAAGTGCCAAGAGTTCCACCACGGATAATCTATACGTGCCAAATCCTCTCAAGAACACAGAGCCAATAAATGCCCCCTAGTATGAGAAAAGAGACACCCACTTGCGCCAACTGCAATGGAGGATACGCAGCCAGCTATAGAGGCAAAGCAGTGTCAAGGGAACAAAGGGCCCTATAAATGCAAGCTACTATCTGAGGACCAGTGGTAGGAAATTTCCACAACAAGAACAACATCAATAATAAGCTACTGCAACGTAGCGAAAGGACAAACACAGCAATATCAAGCAAATATGCTGCACATCATGCAGCAACAAATGCAATATCAACAAAAATTTAGCCAAATCATGCATATGAGCGTAAAACCAGCGTTAAAATGCCCCCTCAACTTCTGTTGAAAAGAGAAACGAACTAAGCCTAATATTAGAGAGATAAAAAATGGATATTATGGTGGCACAAGAGACACAATTGACGGATAGCAACAGGCTTAGATTCCTAAACTACAAAACTCTTAGAAACGACGTAAGAGCCAACGCGGGATTAACCGCTCTACTAGTGCTAACAGGAATTGGCCACTATCCGAAGCCACATCCGGACGGAATGATGTCCCTGGAATCTAAGACGATAGTAGTGAACACAGCCTTCCGAGACTTACCAATTACATCTAATTACTTAAGACCAACAGACCAACTATATAATGAGGACTTCCTAATAGAAAAAAGATAATCATGATTAGAGATCACAACCTTAAGGGTATAATAGCACCTCAGTAAAATTTGAAATCGAAAATCCTTTTCTAAAATAGCTGAAATTTTAAATGTATATATTGGAGGAAGTTATCGATTGCTTCCGATTTTTTTTTTCTTAAAAGTACTTTTTGTTAGAGAGAAAAAAATTCGCCGACCTCATAAAATTGGAATTTTGACAATTAAATATGACCTGACCTAGATAATGTCACAATAAATATGTTGTAAAAATTTTGTTTCTTAATATCAAACCGTTGTCTAAATAACATTTTTCAAAATTTTTTATTTATATAGATTATATCCTAGTAGCAACTTCACTCTGTACACTTGGGAGAAGGACAACGGTTTGATAATAAGAAACAAAATTTTTACAGCATATTCATTTTGACATTATCTAGGTCAGGTCATATCTATTTTTCAAAATTCCAATTTTTTGAGGAAACAGAATTTTTTTCTCTTTAGCAAAAAGTACTTTTAAGAAAAAAAAAATCGGAAGTAATCGATAACTTCCTCCAATATATACATTTAAAATTTCAGCCATTTTACAAAAGGATTTTCGATTTCAAATTTAACTGAGGTGCTATTATACCCTTAAGTCGTCAAACTGGAAGAGCATAAACACTAACAGAAATTGAAGAAGCCTGATTAATATAGCCAAGCAAGATCCAAAACTGCGAATAATAGGACTGCATACACAAATATACTTTCCATGCGCCTTAAGAGGTGCTCCGAACGTACTAGATATAGCTATGATGAAAAACATCGATGTTCCATACGAAATAACAAACGAGGAAGAAGGACATAAACATGAACCAATAATCATCAAACTAGGAGATGGTAGAGAATTGCAATGTATTAGCACCTATCCCAACAATTAATGTGTCACAAGTAACGACGACAGCGTAGAACATCTAACAACTATATTACAACCCAAATGACCTGAGGATCTTTCGGAAGTAACAGGTAAATGTGGTATATGCTTTCCGGCTTTAAACATAGTAAAGTAGAAGTTTAAAGCTGGACGGTATGGGTTCAGAAAAAAATTAATATGTATTTTAAAAATAAAACATATTGAAAAGGATATTGAAATTTAAATATTATTTATGACGCTGTCTTTAATTTTTTTAACTTTATTTTTCAATTATTTGGTCTAAAGAACCTCGCAGTTTTTAAAGGGAAATTGGGTTTCACTCAATCTCGCTCAAACCTAGTGAAAAATGTCAGTCAAAACGTCCTGATCAAATTTCTCCATAGGCCCAAACAAAAATAATGAAAGAATATCATGATATCGGCCGAGGGTGGAGAGTTTTTAATAGCCAAAAGGCAATAATGATATGATTGTACATATATATTCTCATATGTATGTGCCCTACAACCCACAATACATACATAATAGTTTGGAAGTCGGTTTTTTTAAGTGGACCTTCGCCAATAGTCCTAAACGCTAATGTTTGCAATACTTTTATTTCACAATCTCCCGCACGATATCTAATAATATTGTTGGTGGTCAGTTGATGTGAACTTGATGACGCGCGAAACCGAGGTACCAGATAATGGCAGTTACGTGACAACAAGTACCGAGTGTTCTCGTCCCAGACTGACATGTGAAATATGTACTAATAATTGGGGAACCCTCATTCTCTGGAATATCTCGATCAAAACTAATCCAAAATTGGTGTCTGACAGCGTTTCTGTACCTTGAAAAAATTCTGACCCGGATAAGTCCCTCTTCGTGATCTCTGTTCAATTGGAATTCAGCTGCTCGCTCATCGATGCCATTGTAGTGGATGTACGATGGGGCAAGATTTACTTGAAAGACACTCTAAGTCAATTCTCGCAAAGAAGCGTAAGGTCTTAAACATTCAATCTCAAACATTCAGGATCGTTATTTATTGCATCAAATTCTTGAATGATGGAAACATTGCAATGTAAGCAAATGCGGCTATTTCCTCCGACCAGCCTTATTTGGACGAGCAATCGCCACTTCTCTTTTCTGGACAGCTTCTGGAAAATAATCCGCGCGAGTGTCCGTATTGGCCGGACACTCGCGCGGATTATTTTCCACAAACAAAACAGTTATTTCGCACACGGTACATTATTTACTACGGCCCGCCAATATTTCACCTTTGGTGAAGTATGGCAAACCGCAGTATTGAAATCGTGCAAAAATCTCAAAAATCCTTTTTGCTCCAAATGACTTAAAATGTTATGAAACGTGGAAAAAATTTTCCGCGATAAAAAAAGTCTGACTGTGTGGATGTGTGGATGTCTGTGCGAACGATAACTCGAGAACGGTACTGCCGATACGGAAAATTCTTTTGGCTATCGAATTATATTAAAAAAATAAAGGCTCTATCAGAAGATGAGCAATTTCGGGTCTGAGGATCCCGGTCCCGCCTACCAAGTGAAACTTCTATTCGAGATATCTCGATAAGGAAAGCAAATTTGCCGATACTGATTTGTATTAAGATGTTGTGTAAGTCAAGATGCGTTGATTGATATCCATATCGCAACCAGTTCTTTGAAAAAAAAATTATTGAAAAAATTCCGATTTTCCGCTGTTGGTATTGTTTCCTTATGTGACAATGATAGTTCATTATTTTTATAATAATTGGTTGGCAATTAATTTGACACATTAAGTTCGTATCATCTGTCACTTATCACCAAAGACAATTGACAGGTTGACATGAATTTTTTAACCGGTTTCAGAATCTAGAGTGGTCCACTGAAGAGGACGGATTCAGTCGAAAATATCTCGAAATCCTTGCATTATTTTTTTGTGCCCATGGAGACATTTGATCACGACGATTTGACTGACATTTTTCACTAAATTTGAGCGAGATTCAGTGAAACCCAATTCCCCTTTAAAAACTGCGGGGTTTTTTAGAAACTAAATAATCACAATATTCGACATGAATATGTCTGGTCCTTCCCTTACCTTTGAGCCATTAAAAAATAACGCCCTTAATTCTTAAACACTATATTAGTATTTATGATATGTATTGCATGACTGTTGGAATTCTATCCTGCATCGGATCTAATTCAGTTATAGATCCCAAGCAGAATATGATAGGAGGTCGCTAGAGGAGGAATATATGTGTGGATCTGATGTAATCATTGCATTAACATAATCTTCGCTAGCGAACCGCAACATAAATTTGGAGCAGCATAAACCAGATTTGCACGTTTGACCAAGCAAGGTTATTATTCATGCCGAAATTTTTAATTCGATTTTGTTTTTCATTAATTTTGAATATATTATTACAAGAGTTTATTCAAAATGGTGTCAATAACAATGTTTTTCCACTACTAGTATTAGAAGATGTCATTATCTATGCTGTGTTCGAGTCGAGAAGTTAAATTTTTCTCCTAGAAGTAGATAATTTTTGATTATTTACTACTAGTAGATAATGAAAATAATTGAAGACTAAACGTGATGTCAGAGGTAGGCGATCTTATTAAATCTTTCAAATTAATTATACGCAACTGTCATTGCATTTGTTAAAACAGTTTTTTTAAATTATTACAAAAAATTTGACAGCAAATAAGCACTTTCCATTGAATTTCTATCATTTAAAGTGAATTTTCGACCTAAGCAGATAAAATAGAGGTAAGTAATTCTTTATCAGATATATTTTCGTTTGAAATAGTTTAAGGTTATGTAATAAATGTTTTGATATTAATTAGTGCTACTTATGCAATAATACCTATTCTAAAAATAACCTAAAACTCAATTTATTTGAGATACTCCCAAAGAAAAGAGTCTTGTTTGACACTGAGATATTTTTCATGTTTCAACTTGTGAAAATAAAGAAAATATTAATAATTAAATAGAAAATTCAGTACTAGCTAGCACTATGGGTACCAAAAAATGTCTGACGGGACACAATTTGAAGAGTTTTGCAGTTTTACGAATTATCAGGATGTTTGTTGCGTAAAATAAATGGCAAAAGATTATAAAGATTTTTGTCCAAAAATTGTATAAGGAAAATATTTCACCGAATTTGATCGTTCTTTTCATCCCCTTTAAGGATATTTAGTTCAAAAGTGCAAGAGAGCCAAAAAATGCATATAAGAAACTGCTGCAAAAGGAACCTGACAGAAGAAAACAAAGTTTTTCAGCAGATTTTGACAATTTTTTTTTGTAGACTAATTAGAGGTCAGAGAATACGAAAATGTAAAGAAATAAGTTTTGAAACCATCACCAAAGCATTATTGCACAATTTTTTTTCACAGCCAAATATAAATCTAATAAGAAATACGAAAATTGACAAAAACTGCTTGAACAAATATCAAAATAAAGTATGATTTATTTAAAACATTTGCAAAACATATTCTTCCTACGCCATTTTATTTTTTGCTTTATTTTTCTTCGTCTTGTTTGTTCAACTTGAACCTAATCGAATATTCAGGCACTAACCTAACCTAACCTTATTATTGGAGAGGGGGGTCTTCTGCCCTTCCCAATTTTCTCTCTTTAATGTAAACCAAACAGTATTTTTATTTAAAATAAATCGGTCAAGTGCGTGTCGGACTTCGCACATTTAGGGTTCCGTACCAAATGTAGAATATAAGCCAGCTGTGCAGAGCAGGATTCTTAAAAAAAAGACTTTAAAATTTTAATCGTACTAATAAGTCAAAAATACTTGGTAAAAAGATTTAAAGAAGTGAAAATAAAAATAAACTGGTGCATGTGTGTTCGATGAAGAAAAAAAATTATGAATATCACAATCCGCATATATACTTAGATATTTTAACAAATTTTGAAATGCAACGAACGAATTTGTTAATGTCAAATTAAATTTTAAATTAATTCTGGAAGAATGAGAATTAATAAAAAATCAAAAAAAGAATTTTTTAATTTTTTTTGAAAAATCGATTTTCATTTCCGGAAAAAACTTTATAATTGTAATCCAGGGAATTAGGGTAGTATATAAAAAATCGGTTGTGTCACCCCAAAACTTTTCCGACCAGTATCCACGAAAACTTTTTCAGATATTTAATGTTTTTTTTTATTTTTGACAGGTGACAGTTGGAAAAATAATTTTGACTCTTCTGAATAGAGTTTTTTAAGGGCTTTCATATTGCAAGTCAAATTCCGTTTACATATGGCACCTGTCATTTTTTGATAGTGACACTTCCGTTTGACAGATGTCATACAAAAACTAATGGGTTCTTTCGACGGGTAACCCAAATCCATATACTAAATTTCAGCTCAATCGAATTAAACGTGTGGCATCTATCGTGGAAGAATACACACAGACAGACAGACAGACAGACAGGCTTCCATCTGGAAATGGTCTTAATCATCTCAGGTGACCTCAAAATGGATATTTCCATCTTTATCTCGAAAATTTTTTTGAGCTCAATCACAATACTTTCCCTTCTCGGAGGTGGGTCGTGAAAGTAAAGTCATCAAAATCGAAGCAACCAAAATTTTACGAAACAAAGATAAATTACGAATTTTCATAGATAACAACGCAGAAATAAATAAATAATAATAACTTTTAGTATTAGGATATTAAAGAAATAAAAATATTTTGGCTGGGTATTCAATTAGGTACAAGAAAATCATAAAAATCAGATTTTACGAGAAGATAAGTTACAAAAAAATTGTGCAAGAATGGTTTGGTGATAGTTTTAAAAACTCATAACTTTTTTTTGGTAAGAGACCGATAAGTTTTTTTATATTTATGTTAGGTGACCTCAAATTAATTAGTCTAAAAAAAGAATTTGTGCGTTCGGGGGACCCCCGTCAAGTACGAAGTTTCTTACGTCCCCATTTCTGTTCATTTTTTTCCCTTTTCTACCATTCCTCTCTATTTTTCCAGTTTTTCATAATTTCTTATTGTTCCCTATATTTTCCTATTTTTGCCTACTTTTTTACCATAGTTTTTTCTTTTATTCCCTATTTGTCAATATTTTGCCTCTTTTCTCTATTTTTTCCCTATTTTTTATTATTTTCCCCCTTATTTTTATCTATTTTTACCTATTTGTATCTATGTTTCACTATTTTTTGTATTTTACCTATTAATTTCTAGTTTCCCTATATGTGTCCCTATTTTTGCCTATTTCCTATTTTTACCTATTTTTCATTATTTTTCCTATTTTCTTAATTTTTCCTGTTTTTCATTATATTTTCACAGTTTTTCCATGATGACACTGTTTTTATTTATTTTACTTTCTTTTTATCCATTTTTCCCTATTTTTCACCATTATTCTTATTTCCCAAAATTTTTCCTATTTTTCATTGTTTTATCTTGTTTTACACCATTTTTCCCTCTTTTTCCCTGATTTTTTCCCGAATTTTCCCCGTTTTTGCTATTTTTTCCCAATTTTTTCATTATTTTTCACTACGGCAGAAAATAATTTGTATAATGAAATAAAGTTCTTCCATTTTTCGTTTAATAGTTTTGTCTTATAAAATTCAGCACATTACATTCGAAGTTTAGAAACCAAAAATATTATCGGGAAAATAAAAAATTTTATTCGCTTATAAACGAAGTCTTGTTAACCTCAATCATATTTTCGCAAAAATCAATAATAACAAAGTTTTCCACATGGTACAAACTTTTTGAAACACACTGTATATACTGTAATAAACAGTTAAATAAAATTGAAGTTGCTATTCTAGAAAACAATAATTCAATATAATGTAATTTTTTATTTTTTTAAACCGTAACGAAAATATTTTAAATTAACAAAAAATCAATTTCCTTTTTCGTCTCTAAAGCTTTAAATATCTATATTAACTTAAATTTTTAATTTAAATGTAGAAATTACTCGAAAAAATATCGTCGTCGCTTATATTATTGTAGTTGATTTATTGTCAAAATACATTAATAAATAAATTATAGGTAATAAGTAGTTTAAAAATGCCTAAAAAATATTTGGAATTACTAACACACTGCATGTATTAGTTTTAATGACGTACAAATAATATTTGAGTTTGTTAAATACTGTACTAATGTTAAAATTGTAAATTATAAATGAAATTTAAAAAAAAACCTTTGTTAACATCATCATAGCTATACTGCTTTTAGCAAACCCTAACCGTGTTTTTAGTACAGTGAAGTTATATTATTTAAGAAAAATAATTACTTACTTTTATACATGATCTGCTAACACCAATTTCCAAGTCTTGAATTGAACTAACACTATATTATTTATGTCATTCATAAACTACCGAAATGATTTTTTTCTTTAGTTATAAATCCGATTTTTAATCACAAAAACATTTCCACGGTTTCATTCACGTTCGAACTTGTAAAAATCTCGGCTTGAAAGAAAGCGTCACTTATTAAAAAAAAACTTTGACATTTCTAAATATTACATCAAGGCACAGAACGTAGGATTAACCAGAAGCGAAAGCTTGCGTCGGCACCTTTGATGTAGTGGGGTCAAAATCTGGTGACCTTGCACCACTTGCAGATACTCTGAAAAAACTAAGACACTTGATAATACGCTAAATATAAACTAACACGTCTAAAATCGTACTTGACATAATTTTACGTCTAAAATTGTACTTGATATTGTTAGAATATTGTTTCTATGGTTGCAAACCTGTCTTTTATATCAATGCTTTTGTTTCATGTCATTGGTAAAATGTTAGTAGTCTGTTTTAGTTTTTAATCTACGGTCAAGTCGTAAGTTGTCAGTTGTCAGTTGAGTTAATGATGATTGTTGAGCCACGTTTATTTTAATGTACTTTCTCAAATTAGTTATATGACTTATATTAAATAATATTAAAAACTCTTTTACTCTTTTTCCACTTTAATAACCTAACATTGCTTATGGGCCCAGAGGAGAGCAAAAAAGCCAGTTGAAAATAAACATGGTATTGTACCATTCAATGGTAATGGATTTGATAATTGGAAGTTTCGGTTGAAATCAGTAATAAAAGCGATGGATCTAAGTGATGTGATGAAGAATGTACCAGCTTCTAATAGAGACGATGATTGGCACAAAAAGAATAACAAGGCATGTATGGTTATAATTCAGAGTGTTGCAGATTCGCATTTAGAATACATTAAAGAGATTGAAGTAGCAAATGAGATGATAGATAAGTTGGAAAACATTTTTAATAAAAAAGGTACGTGTTCTAAATTTTATCTATTAAAAGAGTTAATTAACTTAAAATATAAATGTGAAGCAGATATGCAGGAGCACTGCAGTAAATGTGATAGAATCTTTAGAGAGTTAAAAGATTTGGGAAGTGATTTTGATGAATCGGACATTTCCTGCTTCTTGCTATTGTCAATGCCCCCAGAATTTGAAAATGTAGTTACTGCTATTAGAACACTATCTGAGACTGATTTGAAAATGGAATTTGTGAAAAGTCGTCTGTTAGAATTTCACGTTAATAAAAATTCTAATAAAGTTAATAACAATGCCCCATCATCATTTGCTGTATCACAAAAGGTTGTGAAATATTTTAAATGTGGAAAACTAGAAAAAAGTGTATGTGGGGTTAAATGTTTTATTTGTCATAAATTCGGCCATAAGTCCAGATATTGTACCCAAAACAAAAGGGATGGAAACCAAACAATCAACCATTAAATTTCTTGACAGTTGGTTGACGCATCAAAAATTTATTTAGTTTCTATACATAACTTTCGTTCTGAATTTAGAAGACTATCTTTGTTTAATCCACATTGATTTAAGACTTGTCAAATTATCCCGTTAATTCGGAGGCAAAACAGACGAACGAATCGCTTTGACTTATACCCCACTTGTAGAGGGGGTGGCCACGCATGCGCATAAAAAAATGATTTGTCAAAAGGTCTTACATTCGCTTCTGGTTGATCCTATGTTTTGTGATCAAGGTGAATGTCATGGCATGCTAAATGGAAAGAAATCTATTAGCCACATATATGTAGAGTTTGTTTAACCAAAGAATACCTATCGATAAAGAAGCGAAGGCTACGGTATTTGCGTGGACCGAAATTTGTACGCGCATGTGCGACTTATATTAGTTATACGTCAACGTTAATTCTGTTTAAAGGTGCAATATTTTTGAATAAAATGCGGATTGTTTGTTCATTTGCTTTATTTTATATTATTTTATTGTAAATATTACTTTGTTCTCTAAACATATATATAAAATGAATTTAAATGCATGTTTGTCAGTATCCGAGCGGATATATCAAAAGCGGGGTAAAAGGAGTGATAAGAGTAACGAAGCCGAACGCAGATATTATATTAGTTATCCGTCACCTGTCAGCAACATTTTTGCCCTTTAAACATCAAAGAAATTTCGCCGGCCTAACCTAACCTAACCTAGGGTGGGCAAAAATACAAAAAAAAAAATTATGAAAATTATTTATGAAAAATTATACATTACTGAATGTAATAAACAAATTAAATGGAATTACGTAGTTATGCAATTAATGTGATACACTACCAAAAACAAACAAACGAAAATTTACAATAAATGTTCAAATTGTTCTCCATTGACCATTATACAATGACTGAACCGGGCATTACTTTCATCTCTAACATTCTGTAGCATAGCGGGTGTTATGTTCTGTATTTCTTGTCTAATTCGGTCTTGTAGTTGAGGGATATTTCCAGGTCTATTGAAGTAGAATTTAGATGTTTGATCACTCAACAAATTACTATAAGTCATGGTTATACACTCTCCTTGCAAAGTGTACAATATAAGTGGAAAAGTCTAATAAGAAGCTACACAAAAGCAAAAGATAACAAAAACATATCTGGCCGCGGACCAACAAGATTTTTATTTTTTGATGCACTTGATAAAATTTTGGGAGAAAAAACCTACAAATGCGTGTAACCACTCTATTAATTCGTCAGAGAAACCAGTTTCTATTCGAAATTCTTCAGATAAATCAGCAGAGGCTGAGACAAATGATATAAATGACCCATCCACCAACAGTTATGTAGAAAATATTGCACCTACTGTTAAAAATAAAACCGGTATTCATATATTGAAAAAAAAATACTTGGAAATCAAAAAAAAAAGAATATAAAAAGAAATATTTACGACATAAAGAAAAGATAGCCATTGAAAAAGAACGATTTGAAATAGACAAATGAAAAATGAACCTTTTGGAAAAATTAATAAACAAATATTCCTAATATTTAATATATTTTTGTTTTTTAGAATAAAGGACTTTTATTATTTTTAAACAGTTTATTTATTAAAAAGTTTATTATAAACATCTTCTTGTCTACAGTTGTTTCTAACTGCACATCTAAATCCCTTCTAGAACAGCTTGTAATAGATGGTTGGTTGAAATCTTCATTTTCAGTGTCTGAAGTATCTCCATTATCTAAACAAATATGCAGCCATTATTAGTTGACTACAAAATTCTATATCAATAGTATAGTCCTCGAAGTCACCTAAACATGCCATTTAGGAGACCAGAACTGTGTTCTACTATAACTCTAGTAGAAGATAAAACTTAATTAAATTGTTTTTGATATTCAGTCAAAAAAATATTATTGGGGTAAGCTGAAATAGCAAGTATAAAATAATTGCCAATCAAATCAGGATTTTCACATATTTTTTCTTAAATACTTGATTTTATTAACAATCTGGCATCATGTCTGGGTTCCCCATAAAATACATCTATAATTTTTTTGGAACTATTTGCAATGCCTTGCATGAGCAAACTGGCTTTAGAATTTCTATATGGCTTTCATCAATAGCCACAATAACATTTTCTAGTCCTTTTACACTTTCGAATCTATTTTGAATATCAATTTGTTCCTCTTTAGTAGGCCAATGGATTACTCGAAATCTTATTGAGTTTAAAAATTTTACCACTCTTCTGATACACCTCTATGCAGAACTCTGTAACATTGAACCTGTCGGATATCTGCCGAAATGTTTCACGATTGCTTAAATACCATACACACATCAAGAATGTCTTTTTTGGTATGATTATTTCTCTACCTTCTACATGTTTGGGAGGAAATTCGGACTCTTGAAAATATTTAATTACTTTATATGCTGTGTTTTGATTTAATCTAAAATGTTTTTTAAACAGATCTTCTGTGTATTTTGGCACAACGTTTTCAACAAAGTTTTCAATTCTAAAGTGATTTTGACTATTAGTGTTGGGTTCTTCATCTGAAGACAGTGATGAAGATGAACTAGACTCCGAGGATAAAGGCTTGTAGGTCGCCATGAGTTCCTAAATAAAAGTTATAATTTTTTTAATAGAATATACATAAATTATTTTAACGTAACTTACATTCAAAATAAATTCGTCCTTATGATCCATTTTTACAAAGTAAAGAAACAAATTATTCAAATTGTGGCTCATCAGGGTTTGGAATCGTTCCTTTCGGTGCAACTTCGAGCAATACGAGTTAAGCTCGCATGACATGGAGCAATGCAACCTGCAAGAAATTGCAGCAAGTTCTTGTAAGGTCAAAGTATTGCCGATGTTGAATCTTGCATGTTGTTTGACATTATGCAAGTCTCTTGCCATTGCAACATGGCTGCCACCCCCCCCCCCCCCCCCAAACGGTTGTTATTGAACCGCTACCGTTGCCGGCTTCATAAATTATTTTAAAGGACCGATACAGCGGTTCAATAGCAATTTTCTAATCTCAAAAAATATGAAAAAAACAATTAAAATAAAAATGACAATCCTGAATGACAAGTGAAGTGACATTTGGTGAGTTGGTAAACCAAAAGTAACTAGATTTCTCCCTAGAATTGCAACTTTCAGGCAATAGAAATCGCACCAAACCAATAAAGTTGCAACCGGAGCAAGATCTTGCAAAAGTCGATCAGCAGGGCTTTAACTTCGCATACCTTTGATCAAGACAAATTGCGTCTTGCATGGCGTTGCAGGTTGCATTGCTCCATCTCATGCGAACTTTAAAGGTCTCATCACTTTGAACACACAAAAGGAATATTATACTCATGGACATATGCCCAGCAGTGAGAATTGTGCTATTTCGAAAGAAAGAGATGGTTCGGTCAATCTCTATCTCTCTCAATGAACTATATGTACGTAGCATACAGTTCATTGATCGTACAGTTGGGATGTTAAGGTAGGTGTCCACAACGAAATCAAAATGTCATAAAAATTTTATTTCATGAGACATTTAGTTCATGACCGTTTTTAACAATAGAGAATTTCTTCACTGGCAAGTTTTCGCGAAAGCTTGAAATTTTTGCTTCATGAGATACAGTGTACTATATTTTGCTGTTTCCATGGTGATTTAATTGTTCGTGCGTATTTAGAAGCGATGGTTACAAAAAAAGATTGAAGAAACTTAATATCCTCCTGAACAAAAAGATCTAATAAGTTTTGGGTACGCGATTGGATTAAACAAAGAGAAAAACATAAATTAATAAATCTCAGTGAAGGTAACAAATGGTTACTTGGAGGTATGTACATACTTGGTAATGAAAATTTGAAGAAATTGTTTTATTTATTAAATGTCAAGCGCTTTCGGCCAGTGACTGGCCATCTTCGGGACAACTAAAATTAACAGTAGAAGAATTTAGCAAAAATGCGAATAAAAAATGTCTTAAAATACTTAAACATTAATGAAGCCCCAAACGAACAATTTGTATAGCTTTTATTGCATAAATCGGGCCATGGCCTCAAAGTTACTTTTCTATAAGATAACATTGAGGATAATTAAAAAATAAGTTCTTGAAATTTTTTCATTAATTTGAAATTTTTCGAAGGTTGTACCATGCGGTGTAAAGTGAAAGTGAGGTTAATGTATATAGATCCAAGGAAAAATTAAGTAAAGTTTAAAAACATTTTTAGAAGAGAGAAAAAAGAAGAAAATGACAAATAGATGTTCAACATGAAGGTGGTATATTATGAGAAAAAGAAGAAGAATTGAAAATAAGTAAGTGGCTAGCTAAACTATGGAGTTGTACTTAAGATTAAAGTGTTTACACAAGTAGAAGAAGGATTGTCTATCTCCCGAAAAATCTTAAGATCCCCTAAAAGGTCGAGTTTAAAGTTACAATCAAAAATTTTATGCAAAATTTTGACATTATCAGAAGGGGTGAATTTATGATTATTAAATTTTAAATGATGTTCAAATGTGCGCTTATCAGGATATCTAATACGTTCTTTGATACTTTTCCCAAGATAAGTGGAATTACAGTCAACACAAGATAATTTGTAAATGCCACTTTTTTTAAGTGCAGGTAGCTAATCTTTGGTATGGCTGAGGAAGGATTTGATCGAGAAATCATTTTTGAAAGAAATTTTCAAATTGTCATAATTGCAAAACGCTAGAAATATTTAATTCCAATAGGTTATCCATTATCTCGAATGTGGTTGATGAATGATGAGGTAATAAAATTCAAAATCAAATACCACATTTTTATAAAACAAGCTGTTAAGCGAACATAGAGGGGGAAACGGTAACTAGTTTCGGCAAAATTAAACAAAATTAAGAACCAGTGCTTAACGATTGGTCGGTGGCAACAAAATAAAATTAAATTAGTTAACTGCTTAGGAAGCGTGTGAGCGTATGTGTATGAGGGATATAATTAAAGTGGTAAGGAATATAGTTAATTAGGTTTAAAAATAAAGTAATTTTAATGAAATAGATAATAATTCTTAGAAGAAAGGTAGTGTGGACCCAACAAAGTGTGGGTAACACTAAATGGAAAGAGGTTATCTAACAGGATATGACCTGAATGGAAGAGTAAAAAGCAGGTCCCAGGTTATGCCAGGTCATACCCGGTAAGCTGAAGGTACAGTAGGTAGCATAATGGCAATAATGCAGGGAGAAATATTTATATTAACAGAAAGGGTAGCTGAGTGTTACGTTTTAATAATGATTATGGTGAAAATCAAATCATTATTTATGGCTTATTGTTTTAGAACATTGACTTCTTTATTGAAATTAGAGGGAAAGAGCGGAACGGTAAGTAATCTATGTGCATAAGAATAAATGGCTGACATCTTGTGTTGGAAGGAATGGTTAGATTGAAAATTTATAAGATGGTCAGTTTGAGTGGGTTTTCTGTGAATGTTGAAAGCAAGTTTATTGTTGACTAAATTGACAGTTAGATCTAAAAAATTAAGACTTTTTCAAATTCAATTTCAACAGTGAAAAAATTATTTTAATGTAAGTTGTTAATATTTTGCAGAAGAGAGTCTATATCAGAAAGATTACCATTAAATATGACAAAGATGTCAGCTACGTATCGATACCAATGTAAGATGAATTTTTGATTTAAATAGGTTAAAATGTTTGTTTGTCCTAGATGATCAAGGAAGAGATCGGCCATAAGGCAGGTAAGAGAGTTACCCATGCCGTTGGATTGCTAATAAATCTTATAGTTAAAAGAGAAAAATTATGATCAAGGCAAAATTTTAAGAAGTTCTAAGATAATATTAATAGTGGAAATGTTAATGTTATTTTTGCTTGAAAGAGATTCTACAATTTTAATTGATTCAATTCTAGGGACATTAGTAAAAATGTTAGAAACATCAGAAGAAGTTAATTTAACATTATTTGGAAGGACAACTTCTTTTATTCTATTAATAAAGTCAAGTGAATTGATGACATTGTATTTAGGTTTATAATTTAGAAGTTGATTCAAAAAGTTGTTAAGAAATTTAGCTATACAAGATGCAGTATAATTAAAAAAAACTAACCACTGGCCTCATAGAAAAATCAATTTTGTGTATCTTAGGCAAACCGTATAGACGTGGAATATAGGGATTCTTTAGTAAGAAAAAGGAAGGGTTAAGTTTAAATTAGAAAAAAAATCCTTGAATTTATATTAAGTCTTTTTAAGGTCTTTGTTATATTTATTGTAAGGGTTAGAATTGAGGATAATGAAATTATTGTTATATAAGAATGATTCGGTTTTCTGAATATAATTGTCTTTGAACATTGTGACTGAACAATTTCCTTTGTCAGCTTTCGTAATAATTAAATTAAAAAAACGATTTTGTTTTTACTGTTTTTTTAATAAAGTTAAATGTTTTAAAACTTTATGGTTATTTGAAATGGATTGGTTAAAATGAAGATATTTGTTCAGAATGTTAAGACAATGGGATTTTAAAGAATTAAGATTTTGTTTTTACTGTTTTTTTAATAAAGTTAAATGTTTTAAAACTTTATGGTTATTTGAAATGGATTGGTTAAAATGAAGATATTTGTTCAGAATGTTAAGACAATGGGATTTTAAAGAATTAAGATTTTGTTTTTACTGTTTTTTTAATAAAGTTAAATGTTTTAAAACTTTATGGTTATTTGAAATGGATTGGTTAAAATGAAGATATTTGTTCAGAATGTTAAGACAATGGGATTTTAAAGAATTAACACTGTCTAGGTTTTTTAAAAAATGATTAATTATAAAATCAATGCCAATGGAGAGTTCTTCAGTTAATTTCTTGTTGATGTTAGGTGTGACGGAGAATTTAAGAAAAAGAAAAACTAAATTAAGTTCTTCGGTATCAAAGAAAACATCAGTTAAGTTCTTAATCCTTTCATGAAATTTATGAGAGAATATAATTTTGTTTTCCCTTCTATACAAGGGTTATGAATATTATTTTTGAGAAAATACGAATCTACATTTTTGTGAAAATACGAATCTACGTTTTTTATTCTTAATAAATAATATATTTGAAAAAATAGAAATAGAGGATCAGGAATGTTACAAGAATTTTCTCAGGATGTCTGCGGCCAGTTTTCAGTATTTACTTAACCGCTTTTAGTTTTTCCATTTTCTATTTATTGTATCGTTAACTTCTTGACCAGATATTTCCATAGCATTTGAAATAGCATCAATGGAGGTTGTTCTAGCATTCTGGTTTTTATATTGATCTAATGAGCAATCCCATAAATTAATTTTGGTATCATTTCTAGGGACCTATTGACACTACACGCTTTTCTTTTATTACTTTTTTAATTATTTTATTCATTTTTAGAATATAGCTATATTGTAAATACACACGCTAGCGATTTTATTTCAGAGACAACACCAAAACTCACGTGCAGCAAGTGAAACAAGCAACTAACCACAAGGGTGAAGTAAATGCAACGACTACGAACCCCCCCTTGAGCCGTTTTTCCGCATAGACATTTTTTGCCCACATGTTGAAACGTTGTCGACTATTCTTATATTTTTCTTGTCGTATTTAAGACTGACAAAAAAAGTTCCCTGACATAATTGGAAAATTGAACTGGTAATTTTTTTAACATTTTCGAAGTATTAATAAATGCTTTTCATAGTATCTTCTCATGTACAGCAAAAAAGTTTGACTTTGATATTTTTCGATATTCCCCCTTGTTTCCGATATTTTATTTCAGCAATTTTCCGGAAAATACTTCAAATAAGACTTGTTGATCTATTTAATTCTTACATGTACGTATTTTTTATTGAATAGCTTTCACAGTATCGTAGATATAGATTTTTTAAATAATGACATTTTTCTGAAAAACAAGCCGGGAAAACCCACAAGGAATTTTACGATTAATACCATTTGCAATATGCTTCGTAACAGTAGGGGAACGTGGGGTAGAACGGGGTAGCGGGGTGGAACGGGGTACCGTTTCTAAAAGCGATATTACTTTATGTTAGCGCTGTACCATAATGAATACTTGGAAGTCACACCCTTCCCCCAATCATTGCATCGGCGCTGGTCAAGATTCTCGCTTAGCAGGTACGTTAGTCTGAGTTTATGCTTAAGAGCATGATTTACTTGACGAACAGATACACCTGAGGGGCAACGGTGTGGTGGGAAGAAGCATATTTTATGATAGGGGGCGTGTCTTATCCCTTTTGACCACGTTTCTCGGTCTCTACCAGGGTAGCTATAAAAGTTGGTGGAATTGTATCGACTGGATTTATCACAATAGTTACATTTTTACGATAGTTTTGGCTTTAATATAAATAAGTAAATTAAATACATAAAATATTTATTTATAAAAATAAATTTATACAATAAATTAATTATGAATGATAATTTTTACAAGATTTTGAGCCATAATTAATCACATGTTTGGCTATAACTTCTACAAATATTATTTTAAAATTAGGAAATAATTCAAACACATAGTACTTTTTACTCTTTCGGATCCTCTATTAGGGTACACATCGTTTGGTCCGGTAAACCCCTAATAAAATAAAGGTAGTAATGATTGTTTACCTAATGAATAATTGGGTCGTCCGGAGGGCTCGATATTACATTTATCTTTGGGTCAAAATGTGTTTTTCAGAAAATAGGATTATTTTATTTAAAATTGTATTACGTACGTACTTTCTGTTTTGAAAATTATCAATGCGAGACATATATACAAATTCAGAATATTTGTAAACAAAAAATCTCGAATTCTGAAACCCAAAACGGGCAAATTATTTAATAAAAAATTAGGCAATTAGATAATAATGAAATACATTTATTGCACTATGTAAAATTGAGTTCCGAATATAATAGTTTTATGTAGTTACTTATAATAATGTTATCTAATTTTGTATTTGTGTCTCATTTAAAATATTTTTAAAGTTATTAAAAATATTTAGTGAATTAGTATTTTCTTTAATATTGATGAAATTTTAAAAAATTCCCTTTAATAATTGTTAATTCTTTTTCTTTGGTTATCTCCAGTTCATCAAGCAGGTATTAAGTCTTATAATATTTTCACTATTATTGTCCATAATTACAAAAAACAAAAATTAATCAGTTAATTTTTATGAAAATTTTTTGGCAGTTCTAACAACTAATCAAATTTTGTCATTTTGTGTCATATGAAACAATTTCACCGAATCATGTCAACATTACACTGAGAATTTCATAAATTTATTTTCAACCAATTAGAAGGCTCCTTTTTGTTTACGTTGCTTATAGCAACGGGAGACTATCGCGATAATTTTGTTAGTTCCTATTAACTTAATGGAATTAATAAGTGATAATTTTTCTGTGAAAAATGAAGCGCCTTATATTTATTTGCAAAAGTCACTCAGAATAAACATTTTGTTGCTAACTTATAATTTTTATTGATACGAACCAATTGCTTTACATATCGAACACCGGGGCTAAAAGAAGACCCAAAAAACGTATTATCAATTTCTCCTCATTTGTACAATTAATGTCCGTCACATTTTAGTAACAAAAAAGTGTTACATAACGTGAAAGTAAAATTTTCTTGTGAAAATTCATATTTCTCCATAGTAACAAATAATGGGATCATAAAATCTTCAGTTATACATATAATGGTATTATAGGTATTTCCGTTTTTGTTTATAAACAATTAAAATGTGAAAGGAATTTAAAAATGAAACATAAGCTTCGAATAGAAATTGGGGTCTGTTTAAAATGCACGAAGCGAATTAGGGGGTAGTTTGAATTTATTTTAAAATGCATTTTTATGAAAAATTACTTGTTATCAAAGTTGTAGAACATAAAATTTCCTACAAATTTTGTTTTTACTTTTTCGAATTTCGCCGCTAGTTTTTATTTTAATTTTTAAATAACTTTTATGTTATTAAATTAATTTTTTAGTTAAATTTTAAATTAAAAAAATATTCGTAGAAGTTATATATCCAAAAATGTAAATAGTTAAAAAACTCAAAGATAAGGGTAATTATTGATAAAAAATTTGATTTTTTTAATTTTTTTTAAACTAACTTTATTAATGTACCTAAAAACTAAAATAATTGATTAAATAATTACTCTACTAGGAGTGTTCGGAAAGTTGGGTGGGATCACCCCCTCTTTATTATTTTTAATCTGATTTTTATTGTCTGCGGTTGATGTGAACGCATCTTCTAGTCCGTGCAGGTATGAAAAAAAGTTACCGCATCTCCCACTAACCGCATCTCGGAATGGCCTCATCTCACACGACCACTATTTTTTTTTTGTAATTAAATCCGTTGATTTAATAAATATTTTTACACTTACTTTTTTTATCCAGCAAATCCTATTTCGTTTTGATAATCGCTTTGACGATGTGAATAAACGAGTTTTTAGTCTTTTACGGGGCATTTTTAAATATCCTAATTGATATTAATAATAGTCCCTTCACTTCACGAGAACAATAATTAATAGTTGAAGAATCGAAATAATCAGAACACTAAAATCACCACACTTATCTCTAAGAAAGATCAAACTAATAACAAAATGTGTCAAAAACAGTCTAACTTAAACTTTTATCCCCAAAGTAAGTACCGACAAAATATAACACCCCCACCACCACTGATTTTTGCTGACAAAGTTCTTTGCATTCAAAACATACCGATTGTTGGTAATTAAACCGTCAAATGATGCCGATATGCCAATGTTGGGTAGCTAGAATATATCTTATTATTTTTTACTACTTATTAACCGTGCGATGTGTAAAAGTACCAATACATTTGTAAATTAAATCTCAATTTTAACTTACTAAATTAATTAATTAAATACTTATTATATGTTGTTAAACTCCTGTAAAATTTTAAAAATGATGAGTAAAATTAGTTTTATTGTAATTTTCATGTTGAAAATTGTAGTTCATAAAAACAAAAATTGTCATCCAAATAATAAAATTATTTTGATTAATTAAAAGAAAAATATTGTCCGAAAAATTATAAACTCTATAATTAAGTTTAAATTTATTTCATACTGTTTACCCTCGTAAAACTCTGCTAACAAGAGAATTTATTTTATTTCAATTTACAAGCTGTGTTCCCTAAATTCTAACGGTGGCGCCACTTCCTTGGAGCAAAATCTTCAGTTGCAAGGGTTTCGCTTTACTCGTCCTATACGTTTGTTTTTTATTTTTAATGAATGAAAAAAATATAGGTGTATTGGAGAAGATCTAATCTGTGCTCCTCTGCAGCTACTTTTTGAATATTTTACTTCGTTTTTTGTAAAAAAAATTTAGAAAAATGTCTAAAATGAACAATTTTTGGATTTTTTTTGAAAAAAAATGAAGCCAAATTTTCAAAATGTAGCTGCAGAGGAGCACAGATTAGATCTTCTCCAATACAAATATATTTTTTTCTTTCACTAAAAATAAAAAACAAACGTGTAGGACGAGTAAAGCGAAACCCTTGCACATACTATTTTGTCGCAAGGTAAATCCTCCTCTTAATGTTGTGTGTTTGTATGTGTTCGCTGCAAATATTAGTTGTTTTCAATGCACGGTAAGTACTTTACAATAAATGTTACGAGGTAAAGTATTTAACTGACTGAAAAGGATGACTTTTAGCTATATTATTGTCCAATAAAATTTGCTTTAATGGTTTTTTTGAACGTATATTTTTACAATTGAAAAAAAATGGCGGTTCGGTCAGAATGGGGTACCAAAATGAGGGGCAGAATGGGGTTCCGCCCCATGTTTTGAAAAAATCATTTGAATAAGTACCTTTTTTTAGATGCCCCGAGTATACAAAATAAAAACCACTAGACAAAGTTGGTCTACAGAGAGAATGGAGCAAGCTGTCGAGGCGGTTGTCAATCGAGAAATGGGATACAAAAAAGCTGCCCAACAGTTTAATCTACGGGAGACGACTTTAGAAAGATATGTGGCTAATAAGAAGAGAGATGAAGACAATTTCGAGGTTGATAAGAGTTCGGGAAAGTTCAGATGTGTTTTTACACAGTTACAAGAAAAGGAATTAGAAGACTACTTGATAAACATGGAAGCCCGATTGTTTGGGTTAACATTAACGGATTTGAGAAAATTGGCCTACCAACTTGCCGTTCTAAACAACTGTAGTGAAAGATTCAAGTCCGAAAACCATCTCGCTGGGATAGACTAATTTATGATTTTCCCTAAAGAACGCAAAGATCGTTTTTTAATTTTCTATAAAGAAGACAAAAATTTTTATTTATTACATTTTCTCAATAGAAGAAACTAGTCCCGAACCTTTTTCTTTTGTCCAAGAAAAGTAATTTTCTGCACCTTCTCGCGGTAAACTTTTCTATTCGCTAAACCCATTAACACATTTTTGTTGTTGTTCTTGATCACACGTTTTTTCTGATTCAGCGTTCTACTTTATGATTTTTATTTTACATACTTGGAATCTTAGTGACATCAGTATGTTCCAGAAGTCACGTTTATTATTTCATAAGATGTGACAAAATTTAAATTTTACCAGTTCGCAAATTTTTGATAATGCTTTTTGAAATTTTACCATGGTTAAATAGAAAAAAATAAATATTATAGCGGCTGCCCCATCTACAATTTCAGCGCGATTTTACGTGTTTTCTTTATCAGGTTATTACAAGATTCATAATCTTGCAAATAAATTAGAACTTTTAATAATAGAATAATAAATTACGAAAAAAATAATAAGCAAATTTTTATTTTTGGAATAAACAACAATAATCAATAAGCCTTCAAAAGGATTACAATATTCTACCTACCGAGGTCCGCTAATAGATGCAATATAAGAAGAAAGATTCCGGGGAGAGTTTGGTAAAAAAAAAGATATTATATTATTATGGATCAAATAAATCGAACACTATTAATTTTTTAAACTATATAAATTTTGCTACCATATAGAATAGTTTGTGCGCTTGCGTTATATAGAGAATATTTGACTTTTAAGTATTTAAAATCATCCTATATATCTAAAGGAAACATTATATTAATTGAAATACTATTATCATAGTCTAAATTTCTAGAATATATAGTTACAGTCCCGAGGAAGCGAAAATTGTGACGTGCGTGTTATCTCGACGTTAACTAAATTACTAATCCTGCAGATTTTCCGAACCTAACAGGAGAAGATGATGGATCCATCTAAGTATAACGCTATTTCCTTTCGGCTTTCGGAGACACGAGTAAATATCGTCTCGGTTTACTCATACGCCGTTAGTAAATATTGATAGCTTATAATGTAACTTCCTTCCCAGCAGAATGCATTGCAATTTGTATCAATTTCTGACTAGAGGAGATGCTTTAAGCTTTCCACAATGCAGGTATCCTTCATCAAATATATATTTTATTTTTAAAAGGTAGCGTAAATATTAATAATAAATCACTTATTGTCTACAATAAATGATTTTTTTGGCTATATAATAATAATTTTTTTTTGTTTAAATGAAACACAAGCAAGTTTATCATCGGTATCAATAAGTAATTTTTATAACCTTTCAAATGAAGTGTTACATGACCCCCTTGCTATTTAAAAAAATTGAAAGCGTGGCTGTCACTTGAATGGAGTTCATCTAAATACTCAAATTTTTATACCATTAGATGCCCGGATAAGTGTAAAAATAACGTGTTCGAACATTTTTTTACTCTTTAAAATAAACTAGTTGAAAGGGGAGAATTAATCCTTTCGCTGTATAATATAAATTGCAAACTATATTAAAAAAATATGAAATTTTTATAAAATCTACTGCAGAAATTTCTAAAACTGTACTCAAGGTATGATGATGTCTCCACTTCTTTGGTCGCTCTTGGTCGACCCCCGTCTGAACAGACTCTCCCAGCTGGGAGTGGATTTTCAATGCTAGGCCGATGACATTTTAATGATGGTTAGAGGTTTGTTTGAATATATTATATACAATATCCTTCGCCTACAGTTGGTTTGCGGAGGATCAAACGTCTGTGAACCCCCACAAAACGGTAGTAGTTCCTTTTACAAAGAGGAGGAAGCTTGATAAGCTACGTTATCCAATTTTATAAGGCGTAACAATTCAGTTTGCGAAGGAGGTAGAAAAAATTACTAGTGATTATCCTAATAGAAAACTTATGGAAAGAACAATCAATAAAGCCAGGTATCCCTCTGGAATATTAGAAGGGTATGCGGCAGTAGCCTGGTGGACTTCAGAGAATAGCTTGTGTGGCCATTACAGGCGCCATATCAACTACCCCGACAGCGGCAATGGAAATAACTCTAAGTCTTACTCCTCTCCGTGAAGAAGGCCGGAATGACATTCTATGAGTAGTGTTTTTTGCTAGTCAAATGGAAGGGGAGAGGCTATGGGACCACTCTGGGCTGCTGCGAGAGATGAGTACTCACAACATTCTCAGAATGGTTTCAGATGTGCTCTTCTCCAAAACTCACATATAGAAATCCGTTAACGTCCTTCTTCCGAGGTGAGACAAATGGGAAAAAGGGGGGAGATCCTTTTTCCAGGGACAGCTTATGTACTGTACACAGATGGTTCAAAGACCGCAAGTGGGCTTCTGCTGGCCGCCGTGGAAGGGCCAGCTAATGCTCCACTCATATCGATCATATCACCTACTCGTAAAATATTCTCAACCATTGCTTGTGATGTAACCGTAAATATAAAAAATTACCTTTATCTTATCATCGTGTTCCTGCAAATCTTCCAAACTACAGCCAATCATTCAGGCTCCGGTTTCTGACAATGCACTGAGTCACTAAAAGCGAATATTTCAGTTATAAATATTACTCTGGATCTTCTCTGGCACCATGCGGTTTGATACCTCGCAGACGGATCGATTGATGCCAGGCGGAAAAACCCTCCAGAAAACACCTTAATCTTCCAGCGGCCTTAAATTGTACAGTAGCGGTAAACTCACGCGAGAGTACTAGCGTAATAATGATTCTATTTAAATTTTGATTTGGTAGGCCTGGAAAGATACAGCCGAAGGAAAAACCACAGAAATTTTTAAAGCTGCCTGGCTGTCCGACAAAATGTAAATATTTTTGTTTGACAAGAGGATGATTTGCCAACTCTCTTGCACACAATTATATCGCAAAGACTTCCGTCTAAAATATGGTAGCATACTTGCCGACGCTTAGTGTGATGTCAACTATATCAAAACATGCTGACCCATATGGAAAAAGTAGGAAAAAGTGAGAAAATAAAAGTTTGTTATTGGAGAAAAGGATATCGTCCCTAAAAGTTAAAGCAGCTACCTGGGGAATCATTTTCGATGTCCTCGGGTTTTTTTACCCTTAATGCGGGTTCTCATTAGTCGATTTTATAGATCAATATCATTGAATCTATGCCATTGAAATGCATTAGTCTAATGTGAACATCCATTCAACGATATTGCTCAATAATTTTGCGTTTCAATAAAAGTGAAAGGCATTTCGACTTTTGATAGATCAACGGGACATATTTAATGTAGGTAAACAATGCTTGGCCTTATGAACAAGCATTCAGCCGCGTTCTGTGTGTGTTTTTTGAGGTTAGTTTTGTAATTGTTTGGTAGTCGGTACTGTGCACGCAGAGATGGAAAGAATCTTAAAACTACTTGTAGTCTTGAACGGTCAATTTGTTTATACCTATGACGAAACATTCTATTTGGTAATATTCTGCGATGTTGAAGAATATCGTCACCACTAAAGAAAACTACACTTTCATCAGGAGTCGATGATAAACTAAATATTATACCTACGATCTAGTTATTTATACCTACCACCTTCACGCATGAATGCGATTCGGCGCGAAGTGCGGAGGCTTTATCCAATCATTTGAAAAAAGCCCGCCAACCTTATATAATTAAACTGTAAAGTGGAATAAGTCCTTTATCTTTATTTAAACTATTTTAACATTTAATTATTTCAACACTTTCAAATACATTCAACAACCTTTTGTTGGGTATATTTTAAATTAATTTTACATTATCAGCACTAATTTTATGATTATGATAAAAAGCATGTTCAGCAACAGAAGATTTCTCTGTGCGACCGTATTTCAAATGTGCCATGTGCTCTTTAAACCTATCTGTGACTTCCCATTGGTAGAATTTCTCCAATATGTTCTTTATCGATTTTTTCGTGTATATTTAATTCATCTCGTCTAACAGGATTTTTAATTAAATCATTTATTACATTAAACATTAATTTTTTTTTCATTTCTATTTTATTATTTTTTTTTTTGGTTATTTCTGTTATATTATTCTAGAATAATCTCCTCCATTTCCACTTTGGCTAAAACCCAAGAGATTCTAAACATAGATTCTTTGGAAATGTGACTATCGTTTTTTGTTGCATTTTGTAATGTTATGTAGGTACACCCTATATTAAAATAGAAAAAGTATCAGAATTAGTAGTACTTACTCCTAGTTTGTGTTAGCGTTACCTTCATTGGTTGAATTATTATATGGAAATAGCAAAAGAAACAGTTTTAATATGGAATAATGAAAATAAGAAGGGTTTTAATATTATTGAGTAAATTGTAAATTAATACGGAGAGGGCTTAAAGCATTTGGTTTGGAAATGTCACTGTAATGGGAAAGAGAACGTTCCTTGTCAAGTGGAAGTGTCTTTCTTGGTAAGTGGGGTTAGAAATTTTGAAAAATGGTAAAAATTAAGTAGGCAAAAATTGTAAAAAAAAAATTGAATTCGAAAGAATCAATAAAAAAATTGTCAAATTTCCTTTTGACAAATATTTTTTTTAAATTAGTCAAACGAAATGAATTTCAGGTTTTTATGAGTTCAATATTATATATTTGAAGAAATATAGAATTTTACATTTAAGGTAAGCCTATTATTATTATAAAAAAAATTATATATTACTGGAAGCTCAGTTAGTAGATAAAAAATAAAGGAAGGTGAGACAGACAGCTACAGTAAAATTCAGACAGGGACAAAATTTAGATACGAGAAGATTTGAATTATAATAGCAAAAGGGAAAATGGAAGATTAAAAATGTAATAAATGGAAATATGTAATTAAATAAAAAGTGAAGCCGCCGCCGGAAGAAATAAGAATTGTATTTTTTTTATTTTTGTAAAAATATTTTTAGTTTTGTGAACCCAGTCCAAGTGAGAGCTACATGATAAGGAGTGGAAATTCATAGATACCATGGGTTTCCAAAACAAAAGATATCATCTTGATAAATCTCTTTCTCATACAATTTTAAAAATATTCCCAACCATTTCATGTGATGTAACCGTAAAAAAAGTACTTTTCTTTTTTACAAGACTACAGTAAAAATACTTTTGGTATGTTCGCAATAAAATTTCATAATAAACGGTCACTTCTGAATGAAAAAGAAACTTCGAGAAGAATAAAAAAGAGGCAAAAGCATTTCCATTCTGCAGGAATCACGACTATTTCATTTGTAGTAAGCCATGGCTTTACCGTCGTGCCTGTCCCGCTTCTATAATTGCAGATATTGATATTATGACCGTTTCGGAATCGACTGAAGGAAATAGAAAGCCCTAAATTTCGTTTTGAAAGGGACATTCTGGAATTTATTTTCGACTACCGGCTTCGATAAATTCTCTCATAGTGTTTGAACTGGATAAAAACCAATCGATAAATAAGAAATAACATATAATTTATCTTTCCTGCAAGATATATTTGGTTTTTGTTTTGTTTTCGCAGATTTTTCTCAGGATATCAATGGATAAATCATCTAGAATGAGGGTCGTTTATAGAAAATAGTTGCTGAAAGAAAATGCCAACTTAAAATAAATAAAGTTTTAAAAAAATATAGGTTCCAACCAACATATTTTTTTCCATATATCGGTCTGTATGTGGATTTTTTTTTTAATTTTGAAATTTTAATTTGAAATTCCGATTCTACATGTTATTAAAAAGTCTTAGCAATCAAAAGTTATAGAATTTCTGATTTTTCATTCTTATTGTTATTTTTGGTTTGGTTTTAGATTTGATAAACAAAAAAATTGTGTCATAAAAAGTTAGTGTTTATTGTGGAATATTTTATAACCAATAATAACAAATTACTTGAATTGTTAACTACAGCTGATATGTACTTAAACGCATTTTTTAATAGTGTTCATTATTTTTCTTATCTTAGAACTTAAAAGTTTAAGTTATTAAAATACAGGTTGTTTCGAAGAAATATAATTGATATATTTAATTTTCAAACTAAAAACATTTTTATTGGAACTACTGGAACTAAGTTTGATTATTATGTTTATTTTTACATGGTCGGTAGAATCGTAGATTGGATAGATTGGATAAATATTGAAATTATTGCAATTTTATAATGGAAAAATAGGAAAAAATACTGAAAAAATGGAGAATTCTAGAAACGCTCAAACGGTTGTGCACCATTTCGGGACATCGACCCATCGAGCGAACACTTTTTATGCTGTGAAGCATTGGCGCTACTTAGGCTACTTGTGTGATCCTGGCCAAACTTCTCAAATACATGTAGAACACTATTATACATGATCTGACGTAATTTTTTTTTAATTTGCACTGTAAAAAAGTTTATCCCTTGAGGACTTGATTTTTATGGATTGTGTGGGGCGGGTACTGGAATGGCTTGCGCGATACTGGCCAAATTTTTCACATACATGTAGGGGAATATTATACATGATGTGAAGTAGAAAAAGTTCTAAAAATTTCAATTGGAAAAAAGTTTTCCCATGCAAACCACTTTAATTTGTTTGACTGGTACCGGAAGTGCCGGTCCGATCCTGCTCAAATGCAATAGGGTTCTTCCTTGGATAAACCTAGCTCGATGAAGTGAAAACCGGAACTCGATCGGAGCTTCTGTTCAAAAGTTACAGTGTTTACATCCAGACAGACGTCCGTACAGGATTTTTTTGCTTTTTGTGGAATCAGGGCGCTCAAAATCGTCGAGAAAAGTGATAAAAAGTGGGGGTAAAATATTTTTTTCGCCATCATGAAACTAATACTGAGGCTGTTGGCCTCAGTAAAATAAGGAAAATTATGGAAAAATGAGGAAAGTATAGAAAACAGGGAAAAATAGGAAAAAATAAAGTAAAATAGGGAAAAATAAAGTGAAATAGGGAAAAATAAAGTGAAATACGGAAAATATAGCAAAATAGTTACAAATAGGGAAAATAAAGAAAATTGATAAAATAAAGAAAAATACGGAAAATAAAGAAAAAATAATGAAAAACAGGAAAAATTAGAAAAAACTGGGACAAATATGTAATTTGGGTAAATAGGGAAAAATAAGGAAAATAGGAAAAAATATGGAAAACTGCAGAGAAGAGAAGAAAATAAAGAAAAATGGGAAAATATAATTTAACCATTTCTCTTTGTAAATTTTCTATTTTTTTTGTTTATTCTGTCTCGTTTACACTGTTCCTTACTTTTTCTTCTAATTCTGTAGCAATTTGATCTATTTTGTCTTGCATTATCATGAATTGCTTTACAATAATTATATACGTTTTTCCATATCTTACATCATTTCTTATAACATTTTTAACATATTTAATTTCAATTGTTCTCCTACTTCCATTGGCACAATTTTCTTTCCCCTTCGTAATGATTATTCTATCACAGTTAATATTACTACACCTCCCCTTTCACTATGTAATATGTATATTTTTCGAATTAAGGTATCTGGTGTATTTGATTGTTTTCTTTTTAGTTATTTTCCTATTTTATGATCCCCAGCACTAGTTTATTTAAATAATATAATCACAAACCAACAATTTTGGATTAAATTAGTTATTAGGTAAGCCTCATGTTGTGGACGCCATTTGAAGCTAAACGCCTTGCATTATAATAAATTTATAAAAGTAGATTAATAACATAATAAATTTAACAGTTTTAGGATTAAAAAATATTAAAGAAAAGGAAAAATGGAGAGAGATAGATAATAAAACACGTTTAGAGTTGAAAAAATAACATAAGTAACTTCGTTCCTAACAGAGATCCCCCGACGGTGAAAAATTTATTAAACACTTGAATTTTGGCTATGTTAAATTAAACTCTTAAATATTAAAGAATTATCAAAATTTTAAATTGGCAACTGACAAGAGCTGAACTAAGTCATGATTAAGAGGCTAAATTTAATGCAAAAATTATTATTTTATAAGGTTTGGAAGTAAACAATAAAATAAAAATAAAACCATTAATCATTATATTAAATATTGATTTGTTGCTGCATCAAGCTTAAATATTTCCCTCCACACTTTCATCCTATCAGACTCCGGATTAGTATGTGCAGTAAGTTCAGTCCCTATATCTAAGAAATGAGTCTCTTCTTTATTCACAGGTTTCCATTCAACATTTAAATCAGTTCCTTTTGGCGTTGGATTACTAATTCTAGCAAAATTTGTCCATAATTTTACAAATCTTCTCACAGCCTTCATTTCAACTTCACCTCTTTGCAAAAACTGAGCTACATCAGGCATGTTAAAGAGGTAACCTAAATCGTCAGCATGGCAAGCTCCTAAACATGAATAGAAAAAGTTAGTTTTAAGTCTATAAATGAACATTTTAAATTACCTTTTTCTGTAAGCATGCAAATTTTTTTTAGATAATTCATATCAGCATCCAATGACATTCTATATAAGTATACCGGTTCTGAAGAGGTTTTAGCATGTAATTTTGCAGCAGCAATTATTCCTGTTATGAATTGAATATCACTGTCCAACTAAAATAATAAATAATAATGTCTTAAGTCGATTTCGATATTTTAGGTACTGATTATAAGACAAATTTCATATATTCCGCTAATCAAAAACAAGCAAAATGAATCAATTTAATCTATAATAAAAGCAAGTAATTACTAGATTAATAATAAATTATTTATTATGCATCTACTTAAAATTCATGTAATTCTTTATATAAATACAAGCGCGGCCCTATACTATCAGCCGATATCATATATAATTTAAAAAATACAATTATTACTTACCAAGCACTTTTCTGTATCATACGGTGGCTGCAAGTAGAGCTCTGTTATTTTTTTCTCGATGATCAATCTAGTAGGATCAGATTTTTCTAAACTCGTTACAAAACTAATAGATTTATCCAGATCTAACTTTTTTTCAGGTTCTGGTATTTTTTTTCCTAAATTAGACCTTTTCCTCATGCACTCAAAAAGCAAGCCTTCTCTGTCACAGTAACCCATTAAAATTGGAACCTTATTGTACTGACCAGATAATAAAAGTTCTGCAGGTTTAGAAGTAATAATGGCAGTTTCATTTGGTTCTTCTATATTTGGACCGATAAATTTTGGTGCTCCTCCAACCTTAACAACAACAACAATAAAATTATATATATTAAAAATGTATTAATTTTAAATAGTTTTGAAAATAAAAAACATCTGAAGCATTATTTTTACTCTCGTGTGATATTCGAAAAAAGATTGTGCAGATGGATTTGGAAATTTTCTGTCGTAATTTCCGGTATGAAGGAGGTCATTTTTCAAAAGTTTTTACGGAATAATATTTTCATTTATCAAAACCTTTCAAATAAGCTATCAAACACTTCGATCACATTAGTTGTTTTCGAGTGGGACTAAATACTAAATTCACAAAAGTGGGCGTGGCACCTTTACTATGGGATTTGTAGCGAAATGATTACTTAAACATTTAATTCTTTTAAGTGCCTTATTATATGCTGTATGGTCAAATTTAAAATACTAAGGAAAAACCCCTTTTTTGTAGTGAATTGATAACCCTGTATTACGCCAGATAAAAACAACTAAAAAACTTTCAATAACACATATTGGAATGCAAAAGATACTTTCTCTAATTTCTTTATTTATTTTTACTTACAGGATAAACTTTTTGCTGATATTCCAACAACTTTTGAGCAGGCAATTTCTGCAATACTTCCAAAGCATCTTTTTCATTTTCCACGCCTGCTTCCACAGATTTTGCGAACTCAATTGCTTTGTAATCGCATAAAGCCCATGGATTTAAAACACAGCCACTTTGTAGAATAGCTTTGTGAAATAATCCTTTCGAAGATTCAGACATCACGTGATTGTGGACACTGACGCTTCCAGCGCTTTCTCCAAATAAAGTGACGTTATCTGGATCCCCGTTAAAGTTTTTAATATTTTTCTGGACCCATTTTAGAGCGAGTTGTTGATCTTTTAGTCCCGCATTTCCGGTTACTCCCAATGAAGGATCGTCTAGGTGCAGAAAACCTAAGAATCCCACACGATAATTGCACGAAACTAAGACTATATCTTCGGTTAGTAAAAACTCAGGACCATACCGGGCGGTTGAGTTGGTGCCATTGATGAAAGCTCCCCCGTAAATATTAACCATCACTGGTTTTAGCTTGGATTCCTCGCTAGGTAGCTATGTTTAAGTTAATTAGTATATTTATTATTTGGAATTTTATAACTTACTGTTTTTGTGAAAACATGAAGATTAAGGCAATCTTCATCACCTACAATCATGTTTTTCATTTGATCATATTGCATACACATATTACCTTCTTGGGTTGCATCTTTTATTCCTTGCCAAGGTACGGCTGGTTCAGGTGCCTAAAAAATAGATATTTTTTTAAGTAAATATTCACTCTGTATATTTGATAACACAAATAATTCGATTGCACATTAATTATTAGATAATAAGAAGCGATAAAGCTATTAATGATACTGTTTCATGTTTGCATTATTTCGTACGTGAAATAAGTAAATAAACATTACCTTGAATCTTAATTTTCCAACAGGTGCTTTAGCAAACGGTATATTTAAAAACGAGTGAAACTTTTCACCATCAAGATTTATTTTTTGGATTCCTTTGATTTTTCCATCGGAAATTGTTACAATTGGAGCCGCCATAATAAGTACGGTTGGAGCAATAAATGATTACATATCAGAAAGGTTCGTTAATTACTTCTAAATAAAATTATCTATAAAGATATGCTAAAACCTTATAACTTAATAGATATAAACACTTCATTGTGGTGATACGGCAAAATATTTTAGTTAATTGCTAAGAATAATAAATTTGAATAACTAAATACAGATAACAAAATAAAATAGATAAAATGTAAAATAGGTTATTTATTTAACTTAATTCAAGTTTAACCCAAATCGGAATACTTATTTATCTTAATATTTCTATTCCTGTATCAATTTTCATACTGTACTCAATTATTCCATAATTATTTTTTATATTTTTCCTGGTTAACCAATATTTCTCTCTTCATCTCTTGTACCATTTTATTTTGAATATCTTTGATTCTATATTTAAAATGATTCACGCAAAATTTTATTTACATTTCCTTTATAATAATTTTACATTTATGTTCCATTTTCAAGCCTTCTTGTATATTGACTCACGTATCTATTTGGAAATACGCGATTAGCTCTTGACCGTAGAGGACGTTCATCGAATACATAAAATCGTTCGAATTTTAAGAGATAAGAAACTAGTATATTTGCTTTGTTTTCATTAAATAAAATAGTCTAGTCAATGTGAAATAAAAACGATTTATAAAAGTAAAGGAAAATGTAATAATGTTTCGAACAGGGAATAGATCAGGATAAAGTGGTATACAATATGCTACAATGCAGCTTCTAAATGTAATGCAAAAAACCAGCCAACAAATATAATACATCCTTATTACCAAGTAAGCCAAATAAATATTCAAGTTTCACCAGAGTGTTCAAATCAACAAACAATTAACCAAAAGATACCTTTTGATATTTACGAACAACAATATCAAGTGCAGCCAGTGTTACGCTCCTTTCACATTATACGATTTGGCTTGTCCGATTAAAAATCGTACATTAAAATATTTTCAGTCGACTGAAGAAGAGCATGGCCCCATTCACATTACACGATTTCAACCCGGCACGATTTTTAATCGTGTTGACAGCCGTCCAGTGGCACTGGAATCGTACGTTTATTTATCGTCCGTCTCACGCTCCTTTCACATTATACGATTTGGCTCGTCTGATTAAAAAACGTACGATTTTACATTATACGATTTTTTGCCTTACGATTTTTCTTGTTTAAATACTAATTTAATAATAAATATTATATTAGAATACCTTGTTGTTTATGATGAAACTCTCTCTCTCTCTTATCTTTGGGTTGGGTTCCTTTTATAAAAAATAATAAATATTACAAACAAAAAAAAAGTATAATTTTGGGCGCCTAAACAAAATTCTTTCTTCGGTTCTTCCTTTTTTTTATTCTAAATCCTGTCTACTTTTTCTTCACCCCTCCAACAAATCTAACTTCAAACCTTGCAACACTATTCCTTCTTCTAACGAGCTTCGTCTATTTATCTCTTAAATCTTTAACCTATGGGCTGCAAACTCGTTTTCGGATTGTATTCTTCTATATTCTTTCCATATTCCTCATTATTACTGTATATTCTCGAAAATTCCTCTTTATAATTGTTAATTTATATTAAAATTTCTTCTTTAGATTAATTAAAGTATAACTGTTTTAAATTTTTTTTTTTAATTTTTTATTCCATCTACTCATACAAACCATTCCATATACATATTTTTTTTAAATTATAATAATGACAACTTTTAAAAAAATTGTTTGACAACCTATTATCTTTTTTTTATCTTTTTTTGTCCTCAACCTTTTGTTTTTTATCTCACTAGATTTTTTTTTAATTTAATGAATTTCAAATACTAAGATTTTTTTTTAATTTGTACAACAATTGTTTCAATATTATAAAAGAACTTATTATAAAATTAAAAAAAAATCATCTAACCCAAAACACACTTAACAAATCTTAAACACATTTAAACACATCTATACGCACGTTAAACTTCATATCATAACCTTTTTTTCAACTGTCATACTTACATTTGACAATCATTTTATGCCTTTTAATCTCCGTCAACCAAAATACATATAAAACAGAACTAAAACTACACATATAAAAAAAAAACATTTCAATATATTCAATATGCATTTTTCTCTGTATCACTAATCTCATTAAAATCTGATTTTAGTGCCAAATAAACTTCCCTCCAAGCATTCCCTGTCGCGATTCGGTCTTTGTAAATGTCTAAAGTTTTGTCCCACAATACAGATTTGGCTTCAATAAGCGAAATTAAAACTTCAACTTCAATTTCTTAGATTTAATCAATAATAAACCAAAAATATCAAAAAGCAATAAAACAAATCGATAAGAAGTACTATATATGTACATTCCAAAGTAGCTAGCGGACGACTAAAAAACGTATAATGTAAAAGCGCTCATTTAGTTATATATAGCACTGAGACAGCCGGACGATAAATAAACGTACGATTCCATACTCTAACGTATGATTTTTAATCGGATAAGCCAAATCGTATAATGTGAAAGGAGCGTTAGCCCAACAAACCAACTTTTCTCACTCTACATAAAACTCGCAAGCGAACTTTAACAACAACCCACAAACATTTAGTGAAGATTAATTAATGTCAAATGAAGAAGATGAAGACTTACAGAGTAACAAAACACCCATGGCAAACAATAGGAACTTATAAAAAGGTTTAAACGTTTCAAATGAAAAAGAACCACAAATTATACTTTCAAATAGGTTTCAGTCACTTCCACAGGAAAATATTACCGTAAGTGAAACGAATAAAGATCAAAATGTTAGAAAATTTAGCGAAAGCAGTAGAAGAAGAAACTTAAGCCTTAACAAACGATGCAATAAAAGTTTTCACACAGTCACCTGAATCCTACAGAAAGTTAATACAACATATACGGGATGAAAACATTGTCCACCACACCTACTAGTTAATAGAAGAGAGCAGTAGTCTGAGATATACATCATTCCATACAAATAGCTGAAATAAAAACAGAAATCGAAAAAAAGGGTCATAAGGTAAGGAATATTACAAACGTCAGACACAAAATGAGCTAGAAACCATTGTCTTTATTTTTTGTTGATCTCGAGCCTCAAAATATACCACAATGTACACGATGTGAAGACTTTGGACACACTAAAACGTACTGTGCAAAACCATATAATTGCGTAAAATGTGCTGGATCACACCGATACAAAGGACTATAATAAACCAAAAATTACACCAGCAACTTGCACTCACTATAACGGAGACAATTCTTCAAAGTATAGAAGATGTTCTGTTTATCGCGATCTACTAAATGCCAGATACAACGAAAAATAAAAACAAAGCACCACTAAGAAACTTGTCAACAACCCTAATGTATCTGCCTACAAAACAGCAAGCTCATAATTTCAATAGAGTCAATTATAGAGATGCTGCCGCTGGAAACATAAATGCAAATAACATTAACAATGTCAATATTAATAGTAACAACGACTTAGCTGATAAAATATGTAACAAAGTAACTTTTTCCGTAAAAATATTTAAATAAAATCGAATATGGCACTGAACGACAATTAAGTTCGAATATAAGGTCAGATGTAACAGTGCTAACCCCGCCGAAAGATGGAGGCACTCGCGTACTTGTTTCGCATACCCAGCCGACCTTATGTGTGTGACCGTCAATATTGGAGTGGTAGCACAGAACATAGGATCAACCAGAAGCGAATGTAAGGTCTTTTGACAAATCGTATTTTCTATGCGCATGCGTGGCCACTCCCTCTACAAGAGGTGCATAAGTCAAAGCGATTCGTTCCTATGTTTTGCCTCCGAATTAACAGGATAATTTGACAAGTGTTAAATAAATTTTCGAAGAAAAAAACTCTAATAAGACGTTTTTGTCCGTCCGTCTGTCCGTTCGTCCGTCCGTCTGTTAGCCTGATTCAACTCGACAACAGTGAGAGATGCAGTCAAACGTACAACGACAATCGATTCAACATCTTTAAAAAAGGCGAAAATGATTTTAATCTTTGACTTATTTTTACTTTCCCGCTACTTATACCATATATACTGTAGTATATAAAAATTTATTTTCGTAACAATAAATTTTCGAAAGCTCGAAATTACGGCAAAAATACTGCCGTTTTTCACTTGTTTTTTATACTTTTAGACATTTTATAATTTTAACTTTTTTTTGCGTAAATGTGTCTCGTCGGGGAGGAACTCATTATATATTTCGTGGATGTTTTTCAAAAACCGGAGCCAAAGAAAATATGTTCACCTTCGTTAATGTTCCGCTTGTTAAAAAATAATATAATTAAATGCCTTCGTTTTTCATAAAACTTTTTTCTAGTTTAAAAATAAGAATATGCTTTTAATGAATTTTATTCTGTTTACTCCAATAATCTACAACCTTTGGTACCTGATCAGCAAATTGTAGTTATTCTGTTTTATTTTGGTTTATTAACATTACAGTTATTTTTACTTACTTAACTGTTAAACTATAATTAATAGCTGATTGGATTCCCGTTAGTGTTTTTTGTTTAGATGCATTTTTTATTACTGAAAATAAAAAAATATTATATTGAGTTCTGTTTTAAACCATTTAGTTACTGACTCATTTCAAAATAAAATAAAATAGAAAAATCATAAAAGCTACAGCCCTAGTTTAACAACTTGTACTTGTATTACATACAAAATAACGGTTGTAATCAAGTACAATTTTAGACGTAAAGGTATGTCAAGTACGATTTTAGACGTGTTAGTTTTTTTTGTGTAATTTCGTGTAAGTATCTTAGTTTTTCAGAGTATCTGTAAGTGGTGCAAAATCACCAGATTTTGATCCCACTACATCAAACGTGCCGACGCTGTTTTTCGCTTCTGGTTGATTCTGTGTGCTGTAGTGGCAGTCCGAGTTCCAGTGGCAGTCCCTCGACCTTTAGAGACCTGTCAAGCTGAAGGGAGCGAAGAAAATTGCAATTGTGCCGAAGTCCAGAACCCTCATCCGACCACCGCGCCAGCCCTTAATACGTGCCTGCACCGCCCGAGAAAAGAACCGGTGCACACCTTTTTCCTCACCGGAGTTGGTATTGAATAAACAGTTATTTTTTACTTAATGATTTTTATTTGTGATACCAGCAGCAATTACTCAGTTACATAACCCAGTAGGGTAAAATGTATAAAAAGCCTGGTGTTTCTACTTATATCTATAAAAGTTTGTGTCAAACTTGGAGATTTCTACCTACTTGATTTTGATTAATTTTGAGAGTTTCAGACTAGAAATTTCAGATGGCGCATACATCGCTCATAGTAAACTATAATTACAGATCACACAGTGCTTATTTATATGAATACAGATGAACGCTCGAATCTGCAGCTTTACACTCTCCACACAAAATACAGAACGGCCCCATTTGACGAAAAGTATCCTTATACACTATTTAGAATAGAAATCTTCCTTATGAACTAACTACTGGACTAAATGTAACTACACTAAAATAACGAAGAACTGATGAACGAAACTATAATAAAAACTCCGATCAATATATTATTGAAAGGTAAAATTTGCAATTTCAAAACAGACCAATTATAGAAAATACACTGACAGAAAATAATTTATTTGACATCTCATCTGGTTTAAGTGATATGTAACAAACAGCGAGGACTCGAACAATTCTAAACAGAGCCATTTTACAGAATTCTGATAAGTTCTATTGAACTCAACAGATGGTACTCCCAAAAAGTTCTAAACAAAATTGAATCAGTAGATACACCAGGGTTTTTACTTACAGTAGGGTAAGTAAAGACCGTCATTCTGGCCGCTAAGGGTGTGGTCGATGCCATACGACCCCTGAAGTATTTTTTCTCCATTGACGCTGCCCGTGCAAGTGGCCTTCACACTATAAATATAAGGTGGCGCCCGAGGTCATCCGAAACCTGGACTAAGGCGCTAAAAGACCGCTTGACGACGCAAAGAGCATTGCAACTTTCAAATTTGCAGAACGAATTCAAAAGTATGTTTTCTCAAAATCAAAATAGCATGATTCTAACGATGTACACTTATTAACAAAACAAAAAAATATTTTTCAAGTCAATAAGAATTGCAGCTTTGAATACTAATGGCATTTGAAACCATATGTTAGAGATCTCACTATTTTTAAAAACTAATAATATTGATATTCTTTTAATTTCACAAAAAACGGTTATTTTTCACTTTGTAAATTTTCTATTTTTCTTATTCTGACAATCATTTCTACATATTTCTTTTACTTTTGTAATGATTCTATTATTATTATTTTATTTTCACATTATTTTTATGTATTTTCTTAGTAGGTTTATCCGATTTATTATTATTTTTATCCATTTTCTTTCCCATATCTTGCGTCATGTGTTAAAAAAATACATTTCATTAAATCGTATTTTTTATCCTTGAAATTTTCACCTTCCAAAATTTTGACATAGATCGTATTAAAGATCATTCAATTTTCATTCCGTCTGTATTTTCAGTATACGTTATCGAAAAAGAAATGAATTGAAAATTTCAACTTCAATTGTAACTGACGTTTCAACGATGTAACTTTATTCCGTATTTCAGGCCCATCAATTTTGTTCTTTTTTATTAAAAAGGTAAACGTCGCATGCAGTAAGTGGGGTGATATGTTTTTATACTTTTATTTTTAGTCTCTTCAATTCTTTTCAAAAATCATCAAAGAACGGCATCAGTCAGGCTAGCATAAAATTTCACAGGCTACTTCCTTCCTGTCGTAATAGTTGGCCGTGAAAAATGAACTGCAAATGCAGGTTCGGACTGTCAAAAAATGTTGCAATATTAAAAGTTAGAATCCAATCTTATATCTTCAAGTAATATGTTAAAATTACTCTTAATTTCTTGTAGATATTGATCCAGTCATTTATCAATTTTTTAAATTTCCCCCTAAACCATTTATAAACGACTTCTGTACGCCAACGTGTTAAACAAAAAGTTGGTTTAAGCTAACAAATGTTGGGATTTAAAAATTCTCGGTAGGTAATTTATTGTAAAGGCGTGTGGGTTTATTAAAGTTAAGATACCTGGATCGTAAATTTCTGGAAGGAAGGGGATTAAAACGCAGATAACTGAACAAACTTTGAATATCGAGGTATTTGCACTTAATCTTGTGGGTGGACAGTCCAATGTTAATAAATTACGTTTTGGCAAAACGTATCGACGTTTCGAAACGTCGACGCGAAATAGGCGGGAATCGAACAACCGTCCATTTATTATTGTCTCTTGAAGCGGGATGTTCAAGTGAATTAAGGAAATACAGTGTGTTGAATACAATTTATTCATTATATATAATATCAAATTCGTTCAAGGTTATAATTCATATTATGAAAAATACTTTATCGAATTAAAGACTTATGGAGTTACCATAGTGACCCTATTAGACTTTTCTCTGTAAACTAAAAACTATATTCCAGGTTATTATTTGTTAACGCAAATAAGTAACTAGTAATCGGATAAGGCCGATTCTGGAATCGGATAAAAATCTTTTAACACATCAAAAATATGATCACAAATTTTATTTTTTTCATACCTGAAATAACGGTAAAATTACGGATAGTTTTGTTTAATTTAATTTGAAAATGTATACCGAGTGGACCAATACATACTCCGAATATGATACAAACCCCTCAAGTGCCCATTTTTTGTTGTTTAAAACATAGAAAATATTTTAATTAACTAACAAATGATAAAAAGAAACTAAATTTAAATATATATAAATAATCGAGCAACATACATACGAATTATTTGAAAAAACTAAAAAATACCTACTACCTATACAATGTAGATATAAAAACGATCATACAGGTAACTTTGGATGAATGATGGGATCTAAGGAAAACACTGAAACTATACATAATAATAATAATAATAATAATAATAATAATAATAATAATAATAATAATAATAGTAATAAGAAATGCCTTTATTTACACTCCTTACAATGTGTCTTTTAAGAGCGAGATTTAGCCTATGGCTACTCTTACATCTAACCCTTTGACAAACATTTATAGGAACATTTACATATGATTATAATATAAAAGAATTACTGGCTTTCCAAAAGTTTTAGTTTTAATTGTTTTTTAAACACAGTTGAAGACTGAATATTCTTTAATACTATTGGTAGAGCATTGTACAGATTTACCGCATTAAAAGTGAAGCTTCGTCTTTGTGTTTCTTATATTGCTGTTGTGAAGCATTGTTCTATATATTAGTTTATTGCTGAGGTAAGGGGGAGAATCATTATTGACTATTTTATGTACTAAGGTCAGCAACAGGTATTTAAACATCATCTTCTAAGATGTCTTCCGCAACTCTACGACGCAATCCGAATCGAATCTGCGACTTCCAACATCGCACTTCTCCAGAATAAAGTCTTGAAACTGGATTTAAGAAACTACAAGGAAGACACTCTCAAGTGGGAATATTTTCCTAAAATGTTCCCATAAAGAATTATTAAAATTACTTATTTAAATATCGCCTTGTACAATTGATTAGTTAATTGTGGATAAATTTCACTGAAATATTATTCAGAATTTATAAAACAAAATATATTTCTTTTAAATTAAAAATATTCATCATTCGATTTACACTTTTGGCCAGTCACAGTATTTTTTAACATTCTGTAATCTAAAAAAAGATTTAATCTTAAATATCATTTCTTGTCGTTCAGAATTTGCTTCAGAGACGTGTGCAAAAAGTACAGCTAGTAAAAATTAATTTACTCAATCCTACTGTTACTAAGGACATATATGTCTCTCTCTCTCTATAATATTAACAAGAGCTACAAGTGCAGATGTAGCTCTGATCATTAGACGAGTCGATTTTAAAGCCAGAAAATAAATATCCATTACAAACCCCCACTTGCAATAAACTTTAGGTGCGCGAATTTATGTAGTTGTGGAATCATTAGCTTCTAGATCGTCTAGCAGAATAGTTGTCTGCCAATGAGAGCTTTTCAATGTAAAATGCGGGTAATGCACCCTGAAATTATAAAAGTAGATTTTAGTAGGTTTTAAATGTATTAAAATTGTGAATAATATTTTTATTGTGATAGTGAGTGAGAGCAGTAGTTGCTCTATAAAAATAATTAATAGTAAAAATGTATAATTGAGGATTTTGTTTTTAATAATAAACGGGTGAAGAAATAGCCCTTACAGTCCAAGTTAATTTTGCTTGTTTTATTCAAGTTAATGTAACTGATTGAAAAGCAGTTAGAAGTTATTTAAAATAATAATTGATCAGTTTTCTAACTGATCTGGTCCTTCGATAATTAATCGATGTTAACACGTCGCCGTAGTAAATTATTTCAAGCTTATTTCGATTCTTAATCATATTTGTTCACATTGATTCACTGAACATGTTTGTTTAGTTAATGTAGAAACATGTTGGAACTGCACAAGGCTAATACATGAATCGTAGAGTAACAATAGTATATATAAATAAGAACAGGTATTGTACCGGAGGAAGTCAGTCAAGAAAGTCTTTAGTCTCTACTCTTCGCTTGAGACTTTCGCCTATTGGCTGTAGGCATTCTGCCGACAGTTTGAATAAGCGACCCTAGTAATATGTCTCCTTAAAATATTGGTTAGTGATATGTGTTAAGTTAGGATGGTAAGAATATTTATTTGTATATATTAGTTAGGTATTTATTTGAGCTTTTGGTCTATTGATTTATTGTTGTTAAAGTTCATTGCATAGCCTTTCAGTTGCACGTCATACGGCATCTATCTCACTTTCCATTTCTTATTGTAGATTTCATCCGGCAAGTGATCCTTGTTGTCTTACAATAACTAATTTTAGGAATTTATTTAATAATGATAATAAATATCAATTAAAAATACATTTTGTTTTATTTTGTAATGTTTTGATATCACAATTCTTAGTAATTACAAAGCCTTTTCCTATTTGGCTGAATACGATCCTGACAACTGTCAACATTTTGTAGAGTCGCCATCAAATGCCATGTAGTAATCAAAGACATGCTGAAAACATGATATGACGTCATATTTTTTGACGTGCAACTGAAAGGCTATGCAATGAACTTTATGTATTTTATTATTAATTATATATTTATTTTTCTATCTTCTATGTAATATATCCACCCCACATATATATCGACACAGTACGTTGAGAGAGTAATGTACAGCTCCAACAAACACGCCATGGAAACACTCGATACCAAATGGACAGTTGATAGGAACCGAAGAGCACTCAAAAGAAGACCACTCAAGAAATTACCGCAACCAAACCTCAGGATTTTTAAAGAAACTAAAGATCTTCCAGACAAGCTCTTAGATCTCATGGAGGACGCAGCTCTGTACATTAGACCAGCTCGCCCTCTACCGACGTCCATGGATGCCTCTCTCTCTAAACATCAACTTAATAACTTAGGTGAGTGTAGCAGGTATACCCCTGACTCTACATGCAGAGCGATCACTACACTACCTCACGCGTAGAACCTAGCATGAGGTGCCTATAAAAGGCCCCGCTTCCACAACTCAGGACAATAGTTGACGTTTACCAGAACGATCTAACCATTCTGGTCAATGATCATATCGAATATCGGCTTTGTAAATATATTTTTTTGAGAAATTCCTGTTTTCTTTTTGAGATCGTTGACTCCACTTTTACACAACATAGCAGCTACTTGTTTTCTGAAAATTGCTAGCTTGATATACTTTGCAAGTGACTGCTGTTTATTTATTCTTCTTGATATCAAATAGCTATTTGTTTTAGTCATGTCTATCAAATTGTGCAAAACTCTACTGGTTCACTTATTTGTATTCATAGGTCATTGGTATTTATTAAGTACATGGTTTAATTTCCCTGATTGATATAGGGATGTCAATCGATTGGTATGGTCTTTCTCCACGACCATTACTGAATGTATGAATTCTGAAATCATTTTTAATAATAGAATGTAAACATCTATTATGGTTGACTGGATTTTCTGTCGAGGCTAATACTGTGGCGCCGAAAGGAGACTAAGAATATATCTTCTAAAATTGAGAGGTGGCTAACTTGTTTCGCAGCAAAGGCTTTCAGTCGGGCTTATGAAAAATGCATCTAGGGCAATTCTAGGTGATGTGTTGTGGATTATGTCTAATTCTTTTTAGCTGAACTATTATGTACAGTGTGTCTGAAAAAGTTGGCAACAAATGGGAAACTTTTTTATTATTAAGTTTAGGAAAAAACGTCATTCTTCATAAAAAGTTCTGCAAGGCCTAAAACCCAATATACGATAATCAGATATCGAAATTTTCCAATCGTATACGAGGTTTGTCAAAAAGTATGAATTTTGCTCAAGAGTAAAGTACCTTTATTTTCGACAATATCTAAAATTGTTATTAAGAAAAGTTGATTAGAATTGAAAACTACGTTTAAATGTCTAATTGTCTAATTACAGCTATCTACGATGAAAACCAGGTTTTATTATTTTTTACAATTTCTTTAAGATCGAAAATGAACAAAAACTAGGTATCTAAATTATTGACCTGTGCAAAACAAAGTCAATATTTATAGCAAAATTTGCAATGAGAAAATGAGTGGTGTAATCAGTAAGTGCACATGAACATAATTTTTAATTTCTATCGATATCTTGAAATTAAATTTGAAGCACTTTTCTCTTATTGATTATAATGTGGTGTAGAATACTAGTAAACAATAATCAGGAATAAAATTTGCATTTAGTGATGTACAGGGAAAATCAAAAATTTCGATTGAAGTCGAAGACTAAAGTGCTTTTAAATTTTATTTCAAGATATCGATAGAAATTAAAAATTATGTTCAAGTGCACTTAATGATTACACCACTCATTTTCCCATTGCAAATTTGCTTACTGACAACTTGATTTTGTACAGGTCAATAATTTAGATACCTAGTTTTTGGTCATTTTCGATCTTAAAGAAATTGTAAAAAATAATAAAACCTGGTTTTCATCGTAGATAGCTGTAATTAGACATTTAAACGTAGTTTTCAATTCTAATCAACTTTTCTTAATAACAATTTTAGATATTGTCGAAAATAAAGTTACTTTACTCTTGAGCAAAATTCATACTTTTTGACAAACCTCGTATACGATTGGAAAATTTCGATATTTGATTATCGTGTATTGGGTTTTAGGCCTTGCAGAACTTTTTATAAAGAATGACGTTTTTTCCTAAACTTAATAATAAAAAAGTTTCCCATTTGTTGCCAACTTTTTCAGACACACTGTATATACAGTAGTACCATAGTCAATCTTTGAGTGGATTAACGATGTATGTACTTGCAGTAGAATATCAGTATACGAACCCCATGATTTATTAGCTAACGACTAAGGATATTAATACCTTGTTGACAAGATTTTTTATGTGAGTCTTCCTAATTCAACTACAAATGGAATCTATAAACTCATACAAAATTAATAAAATATAAAACAAAAAGATGCTATTTATGTTTATTCCAAGAAAAGCATACTGGCACTAAAAAAAACACGAAAAAACACCCAAAAAATTAATTAAATATAAAATAGAAAACTACGTTAAATATTTATTATATCTACACCCTCTTCTTGGATATTACGAGACTTTAAAATCCAAAACCAAAATTATTACTACATTTGTGTAGGAAACGACGGCTGCTGAAATTTTTTGCAGAAATCTCCCTATACTAGCTCGTATTTACCATTCCTACGTATTGACTGGGTCCGTACAAACCAATTTTGGAGGGCTCAATTAAAATGACCGCTTTTTGCTCTTCTTATACTTTGAGTTTGTCTATGTACCTATTTTTTTAAAAATTCGGCACTATGTTATAAACGAGTGAAAATTTTTTATAACAAGTTTTTTTTGAGGCGAATGGATGGCTTATTTTTTTCTGTGGAATTTTGACAGATAATAATCTATTTTTTATGACTAGTCTTTGATTTATATACTTTCCTGCAATTTAGTGCTTGTTAAATTTTTACTTACCAATTACAGTACATCATTTAGGCAAGGTAAAATAGCTATTTGTGTATTAAGAGCGGAAAGTGATACTTTGCCGCTTGAGGCAGAGAGTTGCCCGCGCGATGCGTAGCGGAGCGCGGGCAATCTGCCGAAAGCGGCAAAGCACTTTCTGCTCGAATTGCACACAAGATTTTTTCTACGATCACATTATTTTTAGACAAATAATTAAAAAAAAAACATGAAAAATACACTTTTTCATATTTATCTCTGGATTTAGTCGGCAGAAGATTCAGAGAAATATTTTTAGCAAAATTTGCTACATCTGGAGGTGTGCTTGAAAATTCACATTCACTCTCACTCTCCATTTTTCGAATAGCTTTTTCATAAACTAAAAATGAAATAATGACGTTTCATTTAATTTCATAGTCTACTATTTGTACAAAATAGTAAGTAGGCACTTAAATTTGCAATCACTATTGCATATAGGTGTACCTAGGTGTATCTAGGTGTACCTTCTGACTGTTTAATTTTTACTAGATAAATTTTATAAAATAAAGTTTAATTTCGTTCGAAATATCTTCAAATATTAATATTTCAACTAAAATATTCAGACTGCCCTACATTTTGTTTTAATATACCTATTATTTACTACCTTTCTTTAGTTTATTGTAAATGAAAACAGGCAAGCGGAAAAGTACGCGCTAGAGCGACAATAATGTCAAATTATTACAGATCACGGAAAACATCAACTTTGCGGTTAGATTTGAGTGTGCAAAAGCCTACTTTGGGTAGTGATCGTAGGAAAATACATTTTATGTAATCTCTTAAAAGCATAACGCAAAAAGCACTAATTGGGTGTCAAAACGTATAGAATTCCGTTATGCATTTCCTTTTCCGTGCTTCAATTAAGCAAAGAGAGAGCAACATCGATTTGGTCGTGCATCGAGAGAAACGATGCCACTTTGTAGTGAAATAATCTGAATTAATGCTGACGACAGGGATGCGATGTCATGGCCGCTTTTCCCGCGACATCCTCGCTGACATTCGCGTCAATATAATCCTTTAATACTGAAAATCAAATTTTTTACGTTTTTAAAGCATAGTATATATTTTAACGAAACAAAGGTCTATTTTGCCTTTTTTTTAATTAAAAAAATTCTTATGACTAATATTGCAGATAAAACCGAGGAAGTTTAAAATTAGGATAATTGTCAAATTAAATGTAAAAACTGTCTCAAAAATCAATGCACGTCTCAATAATACATGAAAGGCAAGCGACTGGGTCATAAAAATTCAAATAGACCAAAGTCGCCACCCTTTCTTATTGAGAAAACATGAGAATTCCGCAATATATCTCCATTAAATGAAATTTGTATACAAGTGGAGAAACCGACAGAGTTTCGTTTGAATATTTGACAAAAAAAAAGCTAAAATGGATGGACAGATTGGAATCCCCTTTTTGTAGGGGTGACTCACTCATTTATTTGGCGCAGTCAATAGAATTACTTGAAAAATAAAATAAAAAAAATAAAAAAAGTATCGCAAAAGCTAGAAAAACGTTTATGTTAATTAGCTCATAATTATAAAAATTAGACTTTAGGAATTTAGCGTTAATTAAAAACAGTTTTTGCAAATTTTCATCCCATATTGCTACTGTCGACAAGTTCGTAATTGGGTCGGATAAATGGTATTACAAGTAATTACCGCGTTTAAATTTAAATTCGTCCCGTCAACGAAACACAACTGTTCAACGAGCCAGAAGAGAAACGGATAAAGCATAATTTTCGCTCATTAAACATTGCAAATCAACAACTTCGACCGAGACGCAGAGTAACACGCAAACCGACATTTCTGCCTACCACTTCAATATCGGTTTATGCAGAAAATCATCGTCCAAACCCGCATTATTAAAAAAAAATCAGATCTGAGCTTTAGTACAAAAAAATCGTTTTCTGAAAAATATATGTAAGCACAGATTTTTCTTTACCAAAATGAGTTTTAGAAATTAGTTTGTAGTAGCAATTGAGATACGTTGTCAATGTTTTTAAAGAATCATGGAAAAAAATGAATGGATTGAGTTTTATTAAATATTATATTATGGTCTGTGTTACAAACTCAGAATTCTTCTGTGACGAATGACAATTTTTCAGTCCCTGTCTGAGTTCATTCTGAAAGATCTCTTAATTGCAGGTTCGTGTGTTATAATAGTCACCTAAAGTTTCTATTTCCTGATTGAACAGAATGTACCAATGATCGGAGAGTGATAATTTTCTGAAGACTTGTCCAATCCCCAAGCATGCCTTAATGACCTCCCTTTGAAGAGTTGTTGCAAAATTTGCATTATTCCCGTTATTCGCTACTTCTAGTCTGCTTGAAGTGATAACTTATAGAATATTATTGCCCTTTTTTAATAATATGATGAGCTACTAACTAGTCAGTTCACTTTTCTCTTTAGTTAGGTATATAACAGATCCAGAAATATTTTATTTCTTCCTATATAATTGTAAGAATAGTGTTACTAGGTCTTTTGTACAAACCCCCATAATGGTCACACATTCAAGATTTTCTTTACAATGATACATGTTCTAGGGTATTCAGATCAATATCTTGTTTTATTATAATCATTGTAGGACACTAATGCAGGAAACAAAAAGAGTTACCTTTAAGAAAAATAATTAAGGTAAGACATCACTGCCAAAAAGTGATGTATATTTGATTGGATTACCTTCATTTTTTTTAAAGCTACCTTTCGTTTTTCCTACTCTAGTGTCCTCTTTCTTCTTTTACATCCGTCACGGTGAGTCTCCTAGAGAGGTCCTCCTCGTCTGTATTACATCTCCAAGGTCTATGACGTAGGGTAGGGTTAAGCTCCCGTTTCTAAATTTAGCTTGGGAGAAACTAGATGCAGGTTATCAATTACATATTTCTTCTGTACAGATCGAACATACCATCCAGAACTGATGGAAGTGTATCTATATACCTTTGCGATTAAATTACCTAAAAACGTTTCTGTTACCTCTTCCAGTTGGGAAATACCTGGCACCGACATTTTGGTATTAAATATTTATAAATATTCTGTCGGTATTAATCTAGCTTCCATTTACAGACCCGGTGACTGCAGTAATGCCTCTACAAATCTTCTGATTAAAATCTCGATACTCTTTCAAACTTTAAAAATGTTATAGTTATGGGTAATTTTGACTTTCTTGATATTTCCTGGCCTATTACTGCTATCGCAGATTCAACTATAATATCTAACACTTTTGCACATTGTATCGACGACTCTAAGTTACTTCAATAAACAAGTACTAATGCTCACCCGTCAACCCTGGATCTAATTTTTACGAATGACAACAACTTATGAATGAGGTTCAGTACCTCTTCCTAATGGGTATATTTGATCATATAGTATTAATCGCCCAAATTCAAATACAATTTCACAACAACAGTCGGAACTATGAGGATTTCAGGATGAAACTTCAACTGTGTTACATCTGACTTAAGAAAAATTAACTTTGATGTTTTAAACCCCTTAAATAACGCGAACGATTTGTGGTATGCCTTTTGGCAAATATTAACTGAAAAAATCTGCAAAAATTCGTTCAAAATTTTTTGTAGAAAACCCCGTTGAAGCATTGCAAATTCGGATAATCATAAAAAGCTAAACAAACATGTCCGATTAACTTTATGCTCCAAAGTACCTCACCTACAACAACTTGATGGTACTATTTGTTCCTACTGAAACCTTGGTAAGTATATTCACATATATCTTCATAAATGAACCTCTCGAGACCCCTTTAGTAGACATAATAACTAATCGTATACAAGACAGCCTCACAGTCAGGTTTAACGCCTGGGCAGTAAAAGAAAAACTGATTTGCCTCAAAATTAACTCATCACCTGGAATCTATGGTTTAAGTTCATTTTTTCTAAAAAAGTTTGCTGACGTACTTTGTGCTCCTCTTTGCAGCATGATGAGTCGGTCTCTCAAAACGTCGACGGTACCTGATTTGTGAAAAGTAGCCTCTGAGACTTCAGTTTACAAAAAATGTGACAAAATGGATCCAGCTAATTATCTCTCCTATAAGTTTGTTCTCTCTTCCATCCAAGATCATGGAAAGTATCTTAGCTGATGCAATATCTGACTGTCTCACAAATTATCATATAGTACCAGCAGAACAACACGGATTTGTTGCAGGATGATCAACTACCACAAATCTACTGGACTCTTTCTCTTGATGATAAATTACGAACAGATATAATATATCTCGACTTTACCAAAGCCTTTGATAAAGTTCCATTTGTAAGGTTACAGCACAAGCTTGAATCATTTGGTATTCGTGGGAAACTACTGCTATGAATTGAAAATTACTTTTCCAAAAGAAAATTCCGTGTCAGGGTATGTCAATCTTACTTATCTCAAAGTATAGTGATAAGTGGAGTTATTCAGGGGTCAATTCTCGGCCCACTTCTCTTCATAGCTTACACTAGTGACTTATCTTTTTATATTCAGTGCAAAAAAAGCCTTTTATGCTGAAGATATCAATATTTACGGTAATCCTTTTCTTGATCATAATACTATACAAACAGATATGGACTCTATAAGTAAATGGTGCTCGAGCTGGTTGCTACACTTAAACGTAGATAAATATGTGGTTTTGCACCTTGGCAAGAATAATCCGCGGTTGTAGTACTTACTTCACGGTCAGCTTCTTAAGTCAGTTTCAGCTTATGTAGAGTTACATCAGTTTAACATAGTCCGAACATATCTTAAAAACCTGTAAATGTGCTAACTCAGTGATATATCTTCTTCAAAACTCTTTCTCACAGATCTCTTTTCATTCATCCGCAAAGCTGTATAAAACATATGTTGGACCACTGCTTGAATACGCGGGTATTGTGTGGTATCCGGTTCTCATTCGTGACCAAAACTTATTAGAAAATGTTCAGCGTCGACCTACAAGAATATCCTCTGGTGTTATAAACGGATAACTTACAGTGCTTTGCAGACCGCCGCCTATGTGGAGATTTAATCCTCACCTTCCGAGTGATCAAATTTAATTACGGAAACCTCAGGGAGGTGTTTCTACTAAATACCGATTCCAGTCTTCGAGAACAGGAACTAAAATTAAAAAAGAATAACTTTAAATAAAGACAAACGTTTATCACCAATCGAGTTTTTAACTTCTGGAACGAAGTGAAGATAGTCAGAGCATGATCAGTTAACATCTTTCAAAACAACATCGATGAACAAATATTCCGTTAATTTGTAATTTTCCAACTCTTTACCTCACATATATGTCATGTTTACTATATACATTTTATATTTAGTCTGTCATAGGCTTAGTGCTCAGCCTTTATTGATATGTAATAATAATAATCTTGAACAGTGCAGTCCTTAATAGAACCTCTGCTCTGATATTAAATTAATATTGGTCTAGTCCATTAGTACATTAACCACCTTAAATGTTTTTTACCTTGATGCCGCTGCTTTAGTTTTATTTGATACCGCATTTAATGTGGTACTGGTTTAAAATAGTTCCCAGTTCGTGTTGAAATTGCAAAGTGGGATAGAGAGTTCCTTCCAGATTATATTCTGACTAATGGTAGTTACAATTAGGGTATTAGTTGGCGAATTGGCTCAGTAGTCGATATGAAACTTAAATTATTTAATTTTAAGGCATTTAATAAGTCTGGAACCCGACGCTTCGCATTCCCGTCAACATCTGCAATGTAATGTGATCTTAGATGCACTAGATAATCTTGATATACTTTTGGAATCTAGAGCGCGGTAATAGACACAGATCAGGGAAAGATTTCAAATTTTAGTATAGTGCTTTCGATTTTATTTTTGATATACGGATCTAAGATATAATGCTTTAAAGCTGATATCATACTAATGGTTGGCTATCAGGGTGGTTTGCAAAGTAAATATCGTACTGTGGCATTTTACTGAAGTTTCGTTCCATTGAATGATTATCTGAAATTAGCAGTATTTAAATTTTGTTCACCTTTACTGATATTGCAATTTATTTTATATAATTGGAAAGGCTATTGGCATCACATTCATTAATTTTTAATGGCGAAGATATTATTGTGTTAGTTTGTTTATAAATGTGACTCAGTAGTTGAAAGAAAATAGGTTTTAATTTTGTAACGATATTATTTAGTATTTCTGTTATATCGCGATTACTATTCTTTGCGTACCTGATATGGCTTTTACCTACTTAGATTCTGGGCAAGAGTCTATTATGACCTCTTTTGGCAGGTCAATTTTTAATAAAATTATAAATCAATAAAGCAAATAATAACGAACAAATATTCACACTAAAATGCTACCAATGTCATATAAAACTTGTTTTAATTGTATGTATTTGTGCGTATAAATCGATAATATTGCAAATACATTTGCTATAGAAAAATACAAACAGTCTGTTATTCACGTAACGAATAATATCGCTATTTGTTAATTAATCAATAATTAATAAATTTTGTAAAGCTGAAACTACTAATCAGTTTGTAAATAAAAATTAACAATTACTAAATTAACAATACATTGGACATGGGCGTCAATTTTGAACCAGTATTTGTTAATATTTATTAATTAATAAATAATAAACTGAATATCAGTAGTCAAACTAAATCATAATGTTGATTTACTACTTAATTGTGTTTAAGGGGGAGGATCTCGCGTTGATATAGTTTGTAATATAGCGGTCGATTGGGGGTAGTTCTTGGTGACCAAAAATGCGATTTCTGTATTGTATTGGTGCGCGGACTAAGAGAGAACAAAAAAGGTGTCACGAAAAGTTTCAAAACTTGGTCCGCGTCGCTGGAAAATGAAAGATTTAAAATTTGGCCATTTTGGTAACCATATCTTGTTAATTGGGTTATAAATTAATAAAAATATCTTTTAAGCGCCCCTTATCTCTCTCACACACACACACACCTTGTACTAACCCGGTGCCTTCAAGCTTCTACCGATGGGATAAAAGCCCGAGAGCCCTGCTGTCCTACCCTATATTCGTCCGATAGATCATCAGTAATCGATCACCTATTTGCTTAACTTTTCATTGGGTGGTGTATATTTCAAGCAGGCCTATTTTTTGTGTAGAGTAGCTGTGCTAATCACCTTGCTCCCTTATCGCCTGTTTGTGTGCATTCTCGTGTGTGTGCTTTCTCCTTACTTTGAGAAGTTTTGGATAAGATCTTTGCACTCGAGCCAATTCCAAACATTCAAAAATCAGAGGTCCGTCAGTAGATCACTTGTAATATTTATCTTGTGATTTCTGATAGTTGTCATCGTCCGTATTTCTGTCAAATATTTGCTGTCTTTTTTTGTCCTTCCATTTTTTTGCACCTGAAACATAAGAATAGTTGATGTTTTTGGGGCCTTTCGACAAATTTCGGGGTGTTCTTTGGTCTTCATACAAGTTTCTAGCTCGTTCTTTCATGGTATCGAGTAAAGGTTTTTGCTCGAACTCTGAATAGTTGTCTGTGATATACCATGTAGCACTTATAACATTTCTTACCCGTTTGTGTTGGAGGGACGGTAGTCTTTGTTTGTTTGTTTTGCATATATGTCCCCAGACTGCTAAGGGATATGTTATCGTCGGTATTATTACGGAGTTTATTATCCTTAGCTTATTTTTTACCAGTGGTTGTTTTTTTGGATCCAACGAGACCTCTAAGGTGATCTGTCATTCTCTTTACTTTGTTTATTATTGATCTTGTATGCTCTGTGAAGGTTAGTCCACTGTCCATAATTATACCCAAATACTTTGCTTTGTTTGTCCATCTGATTCTGTCTTCTTCTATTTGGATTTCTGCAGTTTGTAAATCTCTTCTTTTTTGAATAAGACTGTTGTTTGTGTTAATTTTAATTTTCCATCATTCGCACCATTATTCGATGTTTATGGCGGATTCTTGTGGTATTCTAATTATCATCATTGGATGTGTGCTTCGGGCAGTCATTAACGTGTCATCTGCATATAACACTAGCACGGTAGTATCTGTTTTTGAGATGTCAGTGATGTAGATATTGTACAGTTGCGATTTGAAGGGGAGGGCGCTCTTTTATTTAGCAAAAGGGATTTTTGTTAGTTTATAACCCAATTAACAAGATGTGGATACAAAAAAGGACAAATTTTACATCCTCCGTTTTCTAGTGACTTTAAAAGTTTTGAAAATTTTCGCCATCCCTTTTTGCCCCCATTTGCGATGCATTTTTGTGATCCTGTGGCCCAGAGAACCCATTTCTATTACTTTCTGCATTTTCTTCCTTGACGGGTTTGACCACTTTCGGTTGCGCGTCCTCTACGATGCAGCAACTGCGTATAGGGGTGTTTCATTGTGGGTGGGTCACACGTTAACTGTGGATAAAGGTTACCGAGGAGGATTCAAAGAACCCATACAATATACCCATACAATTAAATAATTTCAAGAATTAACTGACCTTAAATAAAGTCATAAAAAGAGTTGATCAGGGGCACACATATGTATTAACTTGGAGAGGAGCGTACTACTATGTGTAAAAGTAAAGACAAGTTTAAAATTGCTTTTAATAAGATCGGCTTAGTGCTTTTGGTCAATCAGAGCCTTCCTAAAAGGTTGTTACATGTAATATTATTAAAATTATAAAAAAAAAGATGAACTTCCGTCAGAAAGGGGGATACCTCCCAACAAAAATCACACAATTAGAGACGACGTCAGTTTTTTATTGGGAGATATCTCCTTTGTGACGTAAGTTCACCTTTTTTTTGTAATTTTAGCTAAGCGCTAAACCGATCTAATTAAAAGCAAGTTTACTAAATACGCAAAAAACGACTAATTGTGTACATACTTAAGTTTGACAAAGTATTAAAATATTATATCATTTAATAAAAATAATTTAAAAAAAAATAATCAAGTGAAAAATAAAAATAAATATTGAGTTTGCCAATTTAGAAAAAAAATATTTTTTGAATTGTACAAATTAAAAAATATATACAGTTTTGGATGTTTTAATATTAAATATTAATAACAAATTAATGGATTGTTATAATATTATTAATGGATTGCTAATATAAAAATAAATAAATAAAATAATATATAAAGGGTGAACCCATATTATTAAATCTATAAAGGATATAAAGAACATAAAAAATTTGAAACTGGAAAGGTACAATAGCAACTAAAGACACATTAGAAACCAGAGAAAGATAAGAAAGCAGCATAGTAGAAGACTAGTTACACAAATAACTAATCAAAGATATATATATTAAATATTTAGAACTATTTATACATTATATTTTTACTTTTATTTTGCATTCTATAAAATATTTTAGAATAGTAAAAGCTTTCATTATTACATATTTAGCCAAGTAGCCAATTTTTAATAAACATTATTGTTTTGTGTGGAAAAAAATGGTAAATATAAAACAAAATGTTAATGTCGGTAGATATCATCCCCGATATCAGATTTGGACAAAATAAAACACAAACAAAGAGAAAAATAGTGGACTCGTTCAGACCAGCGACATCATTCAAACAAAATACATTTAAACTCCAATGACGTGTAACTGCATCGTAGATAACCATGAGCATTATATTCGCTGTTATGTATTGATATTGATTTCCCATTTCATTTATATATTCAGCTCGTTTGACTAATTTGCCGCCGAATCTCGCTCTATGTGTATGCAATTTATATTTCTATAGATAGCTACAGAAAATCAATCGAGACCAATAGGTAAATGATGAAATACAGGGATATTTACATTGTAGCAACCAATCGTGTTTGGTTTTGGAAGGGGAACTCGCTTTCATTTGATTCAGGTAAAATAATTAGAAAATTCGCGGTCGCGCTAATTGGAAAAATATGAAAACAAACGACTTGTACGGCTTAGCATTGCCATTTTTTACAACAAATTAACGTAGGTAAATAAGTTATAAGAAAAAGTAATAAAGTAACAAAAATAATCTAAATTTGTACAAAGAAAAATTTAACAAATGAAAAAATTGGTCTCCAGGTAATATTGGAAATAATTTTTGTTTATCAGACAAAATTCATTAAAAGAAAAACTTTGTGCAACTTATTTAATAACCCGAAGTTGTTTGGAAACTAGAACTGAAAGAAGAGAAGTTAATATAACAAAGTATTTCGTAATATTTTCAATAGAAGTAAAGTGTTTTCTTGGCACAAATAGTAAATCAGAGGGCAAAAACAATTAGGAAAGTCCCGACATAGAATCAAAGTTATTCCTGCGATTTCTCGTACGGAACGGGAGAGAAAATAAATTTGTCATTGTCCCGTTTGTTTGTTATTTTTTGGGGAACGAGATGAAAGGATTTTCTTTGGCAGTTCTGAAGTTGTACCCGTTTTGAGGAAAGTTCAGCGGGTTGTAGGAATGAAGCTGAAGCTGACGTGCTGACTGTGCTGATTGCTAACTTCCGGACACGAACGGAGAAATAAAAAAAAGGAGGGTAAAGAGAAAATTTGATTTATCGGTCTTGCCGGTTCGTAGATTTTGAAATAGTATCTAGAGGAGGATTTGTTACAATTCTACTTAAAGTGGGCTATAAAACGAAATTCACACAGAGCGTATTTGTTGAATACGAAAATTTAACCAATATTTTTTGATACTTTTTGGTGTTCCCTATATAAAACAAGCAGAGATATATTCCAAAAATTACCTGTACTGTAAATAAGATAAAACAAACAAAAATTAAATAGCTAATAACAAAATACTCTAAACTTCCATTTTAACTTGAATTGGGAGTTTGGAACCTTCGGTTTTTAACAGTGTTGAAGAATATCGTCACCATTAACCAAAACTACACCTTTTTAACACTCTACGTACATTTCGCTAACCATGTTAACATCATCAGGAGTTGATGATAAACTGTGTCGATATTATATTCTTAAACATTCTAGTATAACGAATTAATATAGAATTTTTATATCGTTTATAAAGTGTCATTTTTGAGACATAAATGAAAAATAACATAAACAAATAAATAATAAACAACAAAAATTGTCATAAATTTTTGACGATGCGCTTGTGTGTATAAGGTGAAATTGTCATTTCGGGTGACGATGCACGTTTCCCTTAAGACATCGACAGGGCGGGATAAATCGTCGCCTTAGACTTACACCGGTCGTGAATACAGAAAGTCTTTCAAGTAGAGCCAACCGAAAAGACATTATATAAATCAATGTCGACCAAAGAATACGAGACATCTACAGGGTGTCCATATAATATTGAGAATTTTTAAACCGTTAAATATATTACTAACATAGTAAAATAGGAAAAAGTCAAATTCAAAGTGACATACTCTTAATTGGCACCTTCTCAGTTAGGGACTTTCCCATTTTCAGGTAAAATAATTCCTAAGTTGGCATCTTAAAATAAATTCTCACTTGGATAAGGATTTTTCTTTTATCAGGTAAAATTATCCACCTGCTATTATTGCAGTAGATATGGAATATACGAAGTCCTATATTGTAATAAAGACTAAAGAAACACAGAGAAATTAAAAATAAAATAAGGAAAAAGTAAATATATGTAGATTGAACCAAATATAAAATTTTCATCGCGAATTAAATAAAAGTTTGAACACCTGGTATTAAGCGAAAATAAATTAGACCAAAGAAATAAAACAAAGATGGCAAAATTTCAAGATGTAACTAAATACAACGGAAGTAGGGTATTACAAAAATCATAATATTTCCACAAAAAATTACCATAAAGACACGTACAAACACTTAGCTAAAAAAATATCTAACTCAAGATACTCCAACATGTGAGACAAAAACAGAATCCTATTACGCGACGAATGACGAATGGTGGTAGCCAATCAAAGTAGCGAAAAAAAATAGTACCTCCAATCAGCGAGCGGAACGTCACTAATGAACTTTTTAGTACGACACCACCGAGTGTCACCTGGTCGTCGCGACGTGGTTACAAGGGACAAGAAGAGGAAAAATACCTACAGTTAAAATCTTAATCCCAGCGGGCGAAGTACTCAACGAGAAAAAACATTTTTGATTAAGCTAATGACGTTCAGAAATCAGAAAATAATATGCGAGTAAATAATACCGTGAAAATAAAATTAAGTTATCCAAAAAATAATAGTGGACAAAAACCAAACTAATAATAATTGTAGTAACAAAAATAAGTCCGCCAGCTAGTCTCTGGTCGAAACACAGATCTAATAAAACAAGCCTTTAAATATCCCAGACAAAAATTCCCGTTTACAGGGAGGAATTATGAAGCTACATTCCGTTTCTAGTGTGAAGGCCAGTTGCACAGTGCACTATCAGTGGAGAAAAAATACTCCGCAGGGGGTCGTTGTGGCATCAACAAAATCAGAAGGGCGGTCTTTACTTGCAGTACTGGGTTGAGTACCTAATTTGTTGTTCTGTGTCTTTCATCTTTTATAACGTCATTTTCGATCCACTGGTCAATAAAGTAATTATTAAAAATTTTTGTCTTGTCGCAGCCCGGTGTATTTTCCATGATATGTAACCAACTATCGTCTTAACTTTTTGCACACATTTCTTCTTTTCCCTTATAGTTAAGTCTTCTTTTCCCTTATAGTTAAGTCTTATTTCTTGCACTTTTCGCTATAAACACTGGTTGAAGTAAAAGTTACAATCTGTAAGCTTCGAAGTCGATTTTAAAAATTTTCGGTACCCACTGAAATTTTTGTTTTGAATTAATTGAAACAACAGTTTGTAGGTTTATTGATGGTCGGTAATCCTCCTAATCGCACTCTAAAGTAGAAGGGGTCAGTAAGGAACCCAAGGATTCAAGAAAGATATCAAAATAATAAGAATATTTTTAGGTGTAACAGGTAAAGTGTCCAAGTAAAAAGTCCACGATTTTTATTTGTTATTTCATTATTAAACTGGTTAAATTATGTTTATACCAGCTCATGTAAATAAAAAGGAAATCTAATAACATTGTTTTATTTGTTCATTTAAACTTACATTTACTGGTTGTTTTTAATTTATTACTTATAAGAATCATGTAATTTAATTTAATTTCAAAATTAGATTTGATGTCATGTAATTAATATAGTCAATAGTTTATGAGATTCTGTTGAATTTTTATTATTTCTGGTATTTTATAGTTCGGGCGATAGACCGATAGTCACTCTAGACCGTTGAAAGCAGTAGATCAAAAACTGGAAACGTTTGGAGTGTAGGAGTATACAAGTGTTGTCTTGTATACACATAGAGCTACTTACCTTTATAATTGAATATGAGTACGCAGACGGCGCTACTAGTTACAAACCAATCAGTAACGCGTAAGTAACCAGTTCCAGAAAACCGAACATGCCGGGTCGCTAGGATTTGAATCTGTTGTCTTTTAGATATTTATTGTATTGTTAATATGAGCGACCAAGAAATTAATTTCAAATTAGTGGGACAAGTTGAAAAATTCCCGTATTGTAAATTATCAAGCTTCCTGGATATTTCTTAAATACTTACGGGAGATCAAAATAGAAGTTCTTCACCACACCAACTAAGCCAGATCATCAAACCGACACCACACCAGAAGGTTTAAAAATGTTTCTCCTCAGCCTTTTACCTGATCTTCTGAAAATGTCTGATGAAAAAGTACGAAAGTTTGAGCGCACGACATTACATACTGTTGATGGCATTCTGTCAACCCAACAAGTTCCACACTCATATTCATTGTTATCAACACCTTCATCCTACTCTAACGTTCAAGCTCAACATGACATTGAAACAGAAGTGGTTCGACAGTCTGTAGTTACACCAATACTTACCGAAGTCGAACTGAGATAGCTGACCACAGAAGCAGGAAGCGAAATAGTTTCTAGTGGTGCCGTTGCACAATGCACATAAGTACTACTTTGATTTCAAATAATAATGTATATACATTAAATAACCAGTAATTTTTAAAAACCTATTTTAACCTAACCCAACCAGTTTTTATTTAACTAAATAGTTGAATATATTAATCTGCTTTTGGTGTTAAAAAATAAATATCATTATTTTACCTGAGGGCAATTAATATCCGTTCCTCTGTATCCACGTATTCCCTCATGTTTGTATTTTTTTAATGTAGTTGCGGAGAAATCAATTTTACTAATAATGAATAACTATCTTCAGATATTCAATAGAAATATATAAATTTTGCATCCGGAAGTTGGAGTTCTTTTGCAGTAACAAATAATCGGCGGTTGAAATTTTTTCAAGACAGAGATGAACCCAAAACCAAAGACTAGTAATTTAATAAGAACGGACCCTTACATTAACCTTTGTAAAAACACCCTCATGGACCTTAAGTACTAATTATGTAAATCCTAAAATTGTTGTATTAAAAATAGTATAACAGATCCTCTTATATATTCCCGAAAAGAACTGACATTACTTCAAGTCGACCATTATAATGTTGTCATCGCAACAGAAAATATATTCATTATTTTGTTGAACAAATACTACGTACCAATATTTAACCGAAACATAGGCGTACACTCATGAATGTTAATTAAAAACTGCTGTCGACCGAACGACCGTACAACAAAACAAATACCACATGTTTATATGTTTTGTGACCCTAAGGGCACAAATTATTTCATCAGAAATCCCTCCGTTTTATCTACGTCAATGGTTCTGGATTCGGAACGACACTGATAAAGTAATATTTGACATTTTCTGTTTTCATCGTCTGACTGTCTCATCTCATTATACTTAATCTTTGCCAAAACCTTCTTGTTGTATTTATTCATTAGCATCTGTATCTATTAATGTTGTGCCTTCCATAACTGACTAACCTAGATTGAACTGACGACCAGTGTTGTCGAACTAGTCCAGAAAATAGTAGTAGTAGGAGATTGAAAGTGGAGTAGATTCATACCAAATCCAGAGTTTAGAGAGCATATTCAGTCCACTTTTTTTACGCATGCACCATTAGAGGTCCTTCTTCAGGGTCATTTCATTTAATATGTTAAGATAAAATAATCCTGTTCCCTGATACTGTCACAGACAATTTCTATCAGAATCACGCGAATCAATTCGATGTTTTTGGTCACCATTTTTGTCACCATTAGATAAGAGTTGTTTTCATTGGTCGTATATCTTTCGTCTTACTCTTCTGTCAAAATTATGTACGCAACTAGATGTAAAACTGAAATAAAAGCGAGTCAATCATTTTGATTTTCGATTTAGATTATTTTTTGTGGTAATGGATTTATAAAATAAGTTGTTAAAATTGAAAAACTATGAAATATTTGATTCCAATAGATTATCCATTATCTCAAATGTGGTCGAACGATGAGGTAATAAAACTCAAAATCTAGTACCACATAAAATGTATTTCATCGAAGTTGAAAAATTAAAAGGGAACGGCAACTAGTTTCGCCATGACTGCCATCTTCAGGCCTATAATACAAGTGTCAGTGAAAAAACAATTACAGTAGTTTATAAATGAACAAATATGATTAAGAATCAATATGAGTTTTGAATTATTTACTACGGCAGACAGCGTGTCAACGCTGCTTAAAATTTTCGAAGGACCACCTTAATACAGAGTATAAGGAATTAGTGTTAGAATCCGTTTCAATAGTAAAGAACCCATTTGCGTCATAGATAACTCGATGTGCAGAAACACAATTTTAACTTGTTTACTTTCGTCGCTTAGCGACGGTGATGTCAGTGGCGCGCGGATAATTAGCTGCAATAATGTAATTTTAATTTTTTTATTTATTATTTTTTTACGTCCTAATTTAGGTATTAATAAATTAATATTTCGTCCACCTATATGACTCCGGCACCTTCTAAATGATTTGTTATTCTAACTTTTATGACCACCTTGCAGTTTCTGATAATAAAAACAATATATAGATCGGCAAATCCCTTACGATTTTTAGTTTAGGACTACTATTCGACGGGTTGATTTTTTTTATATTTCGGATTTGTCATTTAAGTACGTTAACTTTTCTTTTCTTCATTGTACGATTGTTTTTGTTTAATTCGAAAAATATTTTACATCACACATTCACACAATAAATAATCATAGGTAAAGAAGTAAAATCATTTTATTTATACACCATTTTTGATAATTAAACAATAATTTAGACAATCTTATTCTTTTTAGTAGGTATGTATTTATCTTAATTCGTGGTAATAATATTAAAATCGCCACGTCACTGGAACTTGCAATTTTCATTATGGCTGTTGTTATGACGTCACGTTCGCGCATCTAACCGTGACGCAAATGGGTTCTTTACTATTGAAACGGATTCTACCACAAAATAAATCAAATTATTTAAGTGAACTGTAAGGGCTATTTACCCATTTATTAGAAAACCAAAATTATTAATTATTACATTTTATTACATTATTATTATTAGAGCAACTGCTCTGGTTAGGTTAGGTTAATATTCATGACAGCAAAATAGATTTCTGAGAGAAAAATAAGAAAAACTAGAAGACGTTCGTAAAATAATTGCTTTGGCAACCCTGCCGAAAACTCCAATCACTTCTGAGTAGCCCCCGTGTGCAGAATTGCGCCACTTTCGTGTTAATAACTGGTTAGTAACTTGAGTCATAAACAAATTTAGTTCCTTTCCGGTAGCTCCATGTGCAGAGGCCCTTAGAGTTACAGTAAAGTAAGTCTCTAAAGGCTCTCGACTCAAAATTTGTTCGAGTATCTGAAATAATAACAAAGTTATTGGGGTGAAACTTTTATGTTGACCATCACTTCAAAGTTTATTATTTTTTGTTTGTTTTTCGTTTAAATACGTTTTGTAAATGACTTTTTGTATTTTCTGATTAAATTCAATATTATGCTAAACTAGTTATTCCAATATTTTACCCTTTCAGATAAAAAAACCTGGGCTATTTGTCTAACTGCTCTAATCCTCTTCTGTCGTTTTTTCCTGTTCAATAACAATTCAAATCCGCCTAAAAATCCAAATTTCAACCACGAGTGAAAAATTGTAAATCTGTTTCGCTCAACCTTAATTTTTAACGGATTATTCTTCACACCAGATTCGTGTACCCATTGACGAAAGCGAGACCTATTTTGATATATTATACTAGGTAAACAATTCTTAAACTTCTACATGAATTATGAATATATAAATATTTTCCAAAAAATTTACTTGTGGCGATAACAACTATTCAAAAACCGCTCATTAATTTAATACGAAATTTATTGTTAATATTAAATAAAGCGAAAATCGTCAATTTTGGTTTTTCCCAAATATCTCGAAAACCGGACCTGATATTGTAATTTAGAAAAAACCAATCAATTAGTCTTGAAAATACCCTTTATAGACATATGGCGGTCACGACTATATTCGATACATGTAGGCCCTAATGAGGTTTAAACAATTTTTTAATACTAATGAAAATAAAAGATCCAGAGGCAAAAGTGAAACCTATCACCGAATATAGTTTCCAATAAGTTTATTTATGATACCTCTTCAAACCTGGATATTTATATGTCAGCAATTAAAATTGAGCGACCATCCTTCCAATCGCACCATTAATCAGGTTCGGTTTTCATTGGTTAAAATAATGAAGGGATTAGTTAGAGTGATTCCTTCCAATCAGAGTCCGACATACATATGGTTCATTAAATATAAATGGTAATAACTAAGCAGTTAGTGTCAGAGGCCGCAGACTGACATCCAATTGATTAACTCGTCAATCACAGACCGCAGCTAAACCATCGCAGTCGACTGTGACTCAAATTTATATCAAAAGCTCCCTTGATGTTGCCCAACGGTTCGACGACCTGGCATTAATGATTTCGTTTTATTTTAACAAGTTGTTTATTTTTTTTAGTATCATGGATAAAAAATATCTCCAATAGGAGTCTTTCATTTATTGTTATTTTATTAATAAATGAGGATAACAAGTTGTCGTTAATTATACTCATTAGAATGCTCATTATATTTTAATAAAATTTAAAAAAACTTTTCTCACTGAGCCAATACTTTTGTTTTTAATTTTTGAGTACACAAAGTATTAGGGGAAGTTGGGGAATATCGACCACCTAAGCAAACGGATTTAGAAAGAACGAAATGTATATTTTCTATTCGATAACATTAATAGAACATTAATAAAGGTAATAACGTATAAAAAAACTAAAAACTGTTAAATAAACATAAGCAAATAAACATATTTTAGATGTACTACATGGTCGATATTAACCGCACTCATAAAGGTAATATAGACCACTACTTCGGTTAATATCGATCAAGTAGTTGAACAATATTCGCAGAAGTAAACGGCAGCTGTTGCAGAAGATGTGCACTCTGCATATTCCCAATATCCACACTTCCGACATCTCCACCATATATCTTTATTCCTGTCAAATTCATCACATACGGAACATTTTTCGCCTTCATCGCTTTTAACTTCTTTTGTTTGCATCGTTCTGTAGAAGCTGAAATTTTTCATTTAACAGTCAAGGATTTGTTATTTTTCGGTTCAACACTCTTATCTTCATCATCTGTGGCTTCAGTGTCAAAAACTTCTTCCAAGTCGCTTTCAGAATCACTAGAAGATGTTAAAAGTGATTCCTTGTAAGACCATTTAAGTTTACAAACTATATTTCGGATTTATTTAGATGCACTACACGGAGGTGTAGTATCAGTAGTAATACCCCTAGGGCCTTGATAATACCGAGATAATTTTGTCATAGAGAATGCTGAAAGCGTGTTGCTTGAACGCTTGAACGATTCTCTATGACAAAATTTTGAGGATTTATCAAGGCCCGAGGGGTAATCGATAAGATAATTTTTTACTTTGTAGATTTCAAAAAATTGGTTGTCAATCTGACGTTTAATATTTACTCATTTTTATTTAACAAAACTAAAAACTACAGGTATTAAAAGTACAAAACTCGAGAAATATTTTCCATATATATTTTTTTGATTTGGTTGTATTTTTTGGTATATTACTTGATATAATATCATTAATTGCATCGTCAGATGCATTACCAAATCTTAGCGACATTTTTAAACTAGTTGTCAGTTTGACGTTTAATTAATTTTTAATCAAAAACTTGACTTGTTGAAAACACCAAACTGAAAACACCACATGTAGGGTGTTATCGCTGTAATCCATAGCTGATTGGATGAAATTTGACACATGACTCTAAATTAAGTAATTTGATTGGTTACTATAGTTAGTAAAAAATTATCAAGGAAATTATTTGGTTTTGGTTCCTGGTGATGATATATATTGTTCAACAATATCTTAAACACGTAAAATGACTTCGTATCTGTAAGAATCATGCACGTAGTGGGTAAAATCGACCAATCTGACGGGGTATATCGATCAGTGTGGTCGATTTTGCCAGATTGTAACATTGAATAGAAAATATTTGGATCTTCACTTAATCTTACATTAAAAGGGTATGTAAATAGGTGTGAATGGTTCAATATACATCTATATTCATATCACATTAAAATATTTAACCAAATAGACAAAGATAACATACCTTTCAAAAAGACTAGTAAAAATTATAAAATTTTCACATAAAATAAAAATTAGGAACACACAATCAAACCACTCAGCTTTATATACTAAAGACTGAGTTTATGGGTAGGTTCTACTACTTGTTTTGACCTTATAGCATATACCAGAAGTTCTGCTTACGTTTCTGTTATCATAAAAATACCCCGGTCGATATTAGCCGCAGGTCGATAATCCCCGGCTTTCCCCTACGCAATTTTTTTCAATTGATTTTCTTTGACAATTTATATTGTACATCCTATCAGATTTATCTATGACTTCTGAACCGCAGCCAATAAATAATTTAATTTTTTTTTGACATAATTAACACGACTCTTCCTGTTTCAATATAATAAATCGATATCAGAATATTTTCTTTAATTAGTGCCTCTTCATTATCACTTTCTTAATAATCAAGATCGCTTAAGGGGTCTTTTAATACTAACAACTTTATAACGGATATGTCTATTCTTTTACCCCTTTATTTCGAGGGGGCAGAATATTCAGTTGCTACCACTTTATTTTCTTTTAAAAAAAGTCTTTGAAAATCTTGAACCAAATCGTTTCTGCAGATTCTTCTGGTTTTGTGGAAGAACTTTTTTCAATAAGTACATAATTTTGGTTTACCTAAGGGTAAAATACCATAGACTTTAAGACCACTTTTAAAAATTGTTTTTGAAACTGTCCCAATTTTCGCGATTTCCTGTTGTCAAAAATACTATAGTTTTTCATTGGTGGTGAAAAATAAGCAATATATAACGGCTGCAGTGAGATAACCCCAATCAAATTTATAGAATTATTCCAAAAATATTTAGTTTTCAAACCTTCTTTCTGAAATATACATAACATAAGCTAGCAGTTTAATTAGAGCAATTAATTTTTTTCTTAAATTATTTTAATTATATTAAGTATAATCAGGTACCTGAGATAAGCAAAGTATATTAACTGCAATTAATACTAATGGCAATTTTGCATTTCGCACAAGATCGGCTGTAATCGTCGAAACATCAAGAACATTTGTAAGTTGGCGTCATTTATGTTTGAGATTCGGGTAATGACTTGTCAGCGTCAGGTATAACAAAAATTATAATAAAATCACCGTGCATTGCGCTGACAGCCACGAGCCACAAGTCCGCGGAACTGGCAAGTCGCGGTATTTGGTTATGTTTATAGTGACTAGTGACAAGTTTTATTAGTTTTGGAATTTGAAGTAGTTCTCATAGAATGGGGAAATTACAGGACTGCTTTAGAGATAAGTTTTACAAATTAATCATATATCTATACGATATTCTTTAATTATTTTTATTTTGGATAAACAAAATGTTTATTTTAAATACGTAGATTTGAATAGAATACATCCTTATTTTGCATTTTGTGTTTTGTTCGAACAAATTGGAACTTTCAACATTTAAGATACGAAGAGTAAATATTTTTATGCTTCGTAAAAGATTTTTATAAAGTAAAAATAAAACATTTGGCCAGTTACATTTATATTAACATGAAAATCATATTTTATATGTTGACCCTCGGAAAAATAATATAACAATTTAAAAATTACCAAAAAAATCATGAATATATATGATATATCTAGTATTTTCCTATATTTTTTACAAAATCGCCAATGTGGTTTTCAAAAAAATCAAAAAAACACTTTTCTCCCAAGTATAAAGGTAAAGAAGTACTTTCTCGATATAAAGATTTTTTAAATCATTTCTAAATCTTTTATTTCTTTGTATTTATATAAATCTTGTTGAAATCTATTTGAAAGAATTAATTTACAAGTATTTAATAAAAAAATATATGACTTAGTTAGCTTGATTTAAGAATAAATCGAATAAAACAGTAATATTATTTCAAATTCCCGGGCTTGATATATTTGTCTTCGGTTTGCCTTCTAGCTGAGACACAGGAACTTTTTAAGACACTTAGGCTACGTAAACACAGATGCCACTAATGGTTAGTCAATGGACTGTTCGACGTTGCCAGTTCAATGTTATTACTTTATTACTTAGACTTTCATGAACTATTTTAACTTCCACCTTTAAAACGTAAAAATTAATTAAAACTTTGAAGTCGAAATTTTAGACGATACAAATTAACACTTTATTTGCACAAACTATAAATTGAGGAAAGTAAAAATATTTAAAAAAATTATTTCATTATTTTTTAATATTTTTTGCAGCTCATATCTGATAAAACTAAGAATAGCGATTAGGATTAAAATCGTGGAGGGCCAAATATTTTATTGAAAGGGCATAGGCTCAAGGGGCTCAAATATTTTTATAAAAACAAACTTAAATATTGGCAGGCGTAAGAGGTAAAAGCAACAAATATTTTTACTACATATGTTTACATGAGCAAGCTAAAAATATAAAAGGCCCAAATATTTTACGTAGATAGGTTTAAAGGTTAAAAACGTCAAGCACATTTACATGAAGGCGTAAGGGTTAAAAAGACTATTATTACATGAGTATGCTTAAGTAACAAAGTAGTCAAATATTTTACCACAGGCGGGCATAAGGAGTATATATTTCGTTTGAGAAAACTTCTGTGTTAGCGAAACACGTCACGAATGTATATTGAACTTAGTTCAAATATATAATGAAGATTTAAACAAATTAAATTGTTTTACTTCATCGTTTTTTTTTGCTTTATAAATAATAGGTTTCTCCTCTACTTTTTTACACCGTATATGATAATAAAGTGTCAGAATTGGGCACACTCAGGTAACTCCGTCTCAATCGATACTTAACCGAAAATGTAAAATTATCAGTTGAAGATTAGGGCTTATTCTCAAAGTTGATTTAAAAAAATGTCTAATTCTGGATTATAATGAAATTATCTGAAAAAATGTAAGTAATATCAAAAAAATTTTCAAGGAGTCAAAATCCTATTTATTTTTAAATGAGCATCTAAAAAATAAGACCTGATAAGTTTATTCATTGGAATATGTCAAAACGATTTTTTACTTTGAATAATTTCTTAATTCCATATTTCGTTCACGTCTACTATTCACGAGTCCTAACTCCATAATGGTTCATTTCATCATATTCAATGCTTTAAAGGTAACAACTCACAAAAACAACAACACTGTTAGATAAAAAATTCTAATTATATGAAATTTAAACGTGGCAATACCGAACGAGAATATTTCTTTTAGCACACCATCTAGTGAGCATTAGCGAGTTTCAAGTCTAGAAGTTATGTCAACAGTATTCTGTATAACTAAGAGTTAAACGACATTTCTAGTACACTGAAATAGATGGAGTACATAAAAAACTAGTACAACCTCATGATCATTAATTTCGAAACCAAAATTTGTTTTTCGTAAATGCTCCTCTTTTGTTTCTTTAAGAAGGCTGTTTATAGCAGACACATTTGGCTCGCCTTGGTCATACACTGTAGCCAGTACATTTAACCCAATTTTTAGGAATTCTTCTATTACTCTCCTCAGTGTGTATTTAATAACAACTTTGTTGGCCCAATCAGCGCACCCAAGCGGGTGATCATCCAAGTTTTGAAAATCTGGCGCGAAACAGTTTGTACACTTTCTAGGTGTTCCTTTATACCACGTCACAACTGGTGAGATAAGAGGTAAAGTCTTCTGGCCCTATCTGTCTATAGCTCTACCAACGCAGAGCCTTACATTGGAATATAACGTGGGTAACTGTAACTATTTCATGTACTTATTCCTGATGTTCCAGTTTTGCTGGATTTCATTATCTTGCCAACTCTTTTGCAAACTATTTTTCCGGGATCATCATTAAATTTGTTTTGTCGCAGTTGATAATATTTTCCGGCGGTACACTTTCTTAGTTATCTGTAGACATTTGTAAAACTATTCGGTTCCTAGAAAATTCTCTTTCAATTGTTGTATCCCAATACATCTTATTTCCCAGAGGGTCTTAACTATCACTTTTATATCTATCGTCTAATTGGAAAACTGTGGTTATTCCTTCCACCAATATTTTTTCATAAGTTTTGATTTTTAAAGAAATTTGAGTAATTTTATGGTCCACTTTTTACAAAATTGAATTCAAAAATAAATTCAGATGACAATAAAAAGTAAACAAAAAGTATTTTCAACACCTCTTGTATAAATCTAGAAAGATCTCCACCTAAAATGACAGATGGCCTAAAAACTGTGCGGCACATCAGCTTCTATCTGTGGAAAAAAAAGAAACGGCTGCGACTCACAATGAGCCTTGTTACGTCTGGAATAAATGAACAAAACAAACGTTTGTTAGTAATTTGAATAAAAAGAGTCGGTCGCGTAGCGTCGAGTAGCCATATTTGCATATTCAAATGTTGTGGTCGTCGCAATTACGTCATAATTGAAACGACAAAAAGAGACAACGTGGGCGGTAATTGATCGTTACTAACTGAGGAAGGTATAGAGTAGGGGGAAAACGATTTAATGGAAAAAAATCGATGTTGTTTAATGAAACTGACTGTAAATCAAAATTATATTTATTTAATGTACGCAAACAATAAGAGAAAATAAATTATATACTTGATTTAGGGTCTTATTTACGTATTTACGGTACGGATCCTTGGTATGGAATGAAATCTTCAAAGGTCATTTTTACTGCGCAGCAATTTAAAAATTAGTGTCCTGTTTAGGGGAGACCGGGGCTATGAGGTCACCCGGTGTCATCCCTATAATATCAAAAGACCCGGGTTAATATGCGTCAATCCTAATGCTGCCGTCTTCAATAAGCATGGACTGACCATTGTTGTGTAAAACATGGTTATGTTAACTCCAGTGGTTTTATGGACGAAATTTCAAAATATCATGTTTCTGTCTAATGTTTGGTCTGTACAAAAGTAAGTATAAAATATATTTGCTTTGATATATGAAAGCGAGCATTTTTGTGCGAAATAAATACTAATTTAGGTATAGTTTATCGTGGAATTGGTTATTCCGAAAGGTGATATCGATTATGTTATTATGGTGTTTATAAATACAAAAGTAATGGGGCAATGAGGACAGGGGAAGATGAAGGGGAGATTGACGATGAAGGGCTAAAGGATCCAGAAACGTCCTGTATTTAAGTTACTTTTAAATTCGGTAATAATTAAAATATTTAAATAAAATCGCGCACGTCACTGGATTAGAATTAACTTCGAATATAAGGCCAGTCGTAAGTTATAACAACCGCCGAAAGATGGAGTCAATACGTCTACTTTGTCTTGCATGCGGAATTTGATAAGAGAGATTATAAACTGAAATAAATGAATTAACCTGTGTATTATAATTTATTTTATTAAAAGAAGTCTTGACTATCTAAAACTAGCCTTTGTATTAAAAAAAAAGAAATAACTTTCATTTATGCCGTAAAAAAAATAAAAAATAAGATACCCTCAGGAATCGAACCCGTATCTTCTATATGCAACGCACACACGTTAATATTCGACCACATCATATCAAAATGATGAATAATCAAATTTTCAAGTTAACGTACAACTATTAGGCAGTCGGACCGTGCGCATGCCGAAGCTCGGGAGACGAAGTTGACGCTGGCACTCTAGACTTTTCTTGGCACTCCCAATTGGAGCAGCAGTGGTAGTTCGAGTTCCAGTGGCAGTCTCTCGACCTTTAGGGACAGGTCAAGCTGAAGGGAGAGAAGCCAATTCTAATTGTACCGGAGTCCAGAACCGTCATCTGGCCACGCCAACCCGGACTACGTGCCTGTACAGTTCGAGAAAGAACCACATTACACACCTTTGTTCCGGATTTGGGTAATTAAATAAATGGTTTTTATTGACTTTCTGACTTTTAATTTAATTGGATCATTGTGAGATTTGGCAGCAAATAACCAGCTACTCAACCTAGAAGGGCAAGTAAAGTCCGGTTTTCTGGTCGCTAACGCCTTGGTCGATACCATAAGGACCCCTGGAGTATTTTTTCTCCACTGTTATTAAAGTTCGTGAAATATTCTTTTAAATACCATGCGTGCTTTAAAATTAACCGGATAATTTTAAAGCACTAGTGGTATTACTATTGAAAAGTTTTTATTATATCAAATGTCAAATGAGACCTTCAAGAAATGTTTGTTGTTGAATTTAAAAGAGCTGTTCCCATTGAACAGTAAGAAAATTTGAGCTGTCCGTGAAACTTTTCACCGCAAATGTTCAAACTGCCTTTCTTCAACATCAACACATTCACCGAATCCATCAATAACACTTCGACAAATTTTTTCACATAGTACGGGACTAAAGATTTCAAAGGCGTGTTCAATTTGGGCTTCTAATAGTTGAATGTCATTTAGCAGTTCTACGTACACCAAGTCGTGAATAATTTCCCATACAGAGAAGTCGCAAGGTGTGAGATCAGGCGATCTTGGCGGCCAAGCTATCCATCCTGCTCTTCCGATCAAACGTTCATAAAATGCGTCATTTAGGAAGTTCCGCACCATGTGCTGAAAGATAATTGTTCACATTTAAGAGAAATCGTCGGCAATAAATGATCTCGCAGAAGTTTTAAATATCTTCGCACGGTTAAATTTTCATTGAAGAAAAAGGGATCAATAATACCGCCTGACCAAATACCGCACCATACATTGATACCTGCACTTCTTCTAGTGCCCTTTTTCATTGCAGCGTGAGGATTCTCGTCAGCATAATACATACAATTGTGTCGGAATTGCACTCGCTTAAAATAATCCTCTTCTTTTAATTGGTGTATTAGGCCTCGGTTTCTGACAGCGAAGACCAATCTCCTTCAAAATCCGTCGCAGAGACCTGCAATATTTGTTTGTCTGGATGCCATATATTAAGGGCTCCTCAAGATATAAATCGTGCACCTCCACAACATTTTTCAAAGTTAAAACATTTCTGCGGTGGACACTTGCTAACTTGTTACAATTTCCTATGTATCCAGTTCTTTCTAATTTAGCGACCATTTTCTCTATTGTCATTCTATGAGGAGCTGATCTTTCAAATTCAAGAAAAAACATTTCTTGAAGCTCTCGAATCATAGCCCTTACTTAATGAATGATGATTTCTCGACTGTTGACATAATAAAAAGTTTTCACTATAAATCCTCTTTGCACCATAGTTAATTGCATCATATAGGTAGCTACTATTGTCACTAAAATATCTACTTGACGTGTAAGGCAACTCGAGAAATTTTGACAAAATTTGACTTAGAAAAATTACTGGCGCCTTATTTTTGCCCTGCTCTGTAGATATAGAGAGCAGTTTTGACTGTGCTTAACTGACAAAACGTCGTGGGACATCCTACACCAAACTTTTTTTTGTAGAGAATAGATTTAAATTCTTATGCAAAAATGTAAATTTATGTACTTTGTTTTAAAAAAAATATATTACAAATGCTAATTAACCAATTCTGATTTCATTCAGATAGAAAAAAACTAACATTCTCCATCCCCATATGTAGTGCTGTAATTGGAAAAACAAAAACTGAGAAGCACAGAAAATATATTATCCGAGGTTACAAGGGTATCAACGGTACATGCAGATTGTGTTTTACAATTATAACATGCAAATGCATAATGTACTTTTAGATAAAATATGAGATAGTGGCATGTAGTAACGTAACGGATAGAGTGCGGTTTGTAAAGCAGGCACGAATCGCCCATTTAAACCACCATTATATTGTACGTATGCCAGAAATGGTTGTTGTACCTGTTGGTTATTATATAGCAGCTTTTTGTTTGACCTATATTTCAATAAAAATTGATCAGCTGACAGAATAGAAACATCTATCTCTAAAAAACATATTCAATCTTAAATTTTTAACTAAAATGTTCGTTTGCAACCATCTGTTGTTTTTTAATTTTAACTCATTATAAAACTATTCAGTTCTTTAAATAGATGTATCTTCTGACGATGTGGGTTCTCCATTGTTATTTTAGAATTCAACCTCGAAACAATGTAGCTTTTAACGCAAACAATTCAACAGCACTTAAACTAGGTTAATATTGAAATTATCCACTAGGCCAGAGCTCCAATATTGATTGGACCATTAAAACATTAATTTTCATCTGCAATATCCCAGAGAAGTCAGATAGGAATTTTTAATAACTTTTTAATCCAACTAAAGCAACGAATAATTTAATATAAATTTTATTAAATAAATATTATTCTCATATGTAAGTTTAATTTTATTACTGTCTATATATTTTTAGGACAAAGTATAAAGAAATATTTTCATAGCTTTTCTTACATTATATAAATCTACGCCTGTGGCATCTGATGAAGTGAAAATTATTTCGTTCTGGTACGACGAAGTATATTTATAATTTAACCTCTCTCTGTTGTTCGAGTTTTTAAAGTAGTCAGCCAAGAAAATATGAAAACTTTTAATAATCCATCAGGCTACCCTCCGTACAGTATCTTGAAACTTCAGGACAACTTATATTGTTGTTACAACTTCTCGACAGTATTCTAACAGGACTTTAATGACTATTTCGTATCAGTTGCGGAGCCACTTCACCGTGAACAACTCCTTTGATGAATTTAAATCATAAAGGGTGAAGGGCTGTATCAAATTTAAAACAAGTTTAGTTAATATAACTTAATTTAGATATGATTATTATATTTTATTTATTTAATATATTTTAGAGAAAATCTGATTCAGCGTCACACATTATTGTTCCACACACGTGTATGGTGAAAATTCACCAGGATTTAACGAAAATAATTCTTAATCATTAATGTTAATATTTTCCATAATAATATATTTAAGACAATAAAAACTTACTAAAAAAATTAATGTAATTATTATAGTAACGTATTTGTTTAAAATAGCGTCTGTTATTAACTTACTTCAGAGAAGTAAGTTATTGATATCATTCTCTGTTAGTGTGTGTCTGTGTGTTTGTGTGTCTGTCTGTGAGAGCTTCACTGCCGTTCCATTGGACCGACTTGCTTCAAACTTGATATATAGATACTTCAGGGCCATACCTCGGTCGAGTTTAAATTTGAGCCATGTAGGTCAAAGTGGACCGACGATATATCGGTCACAAGGTCACATGCATTTCACATTTCAAAAAGGGGGTGACAAGGACACATGCATTTCAAATGACAACTTTTTGGAACCCAGTTCCTTTACGCGAAAATAGGAAAAAATAGGAAAAAATTGGAAATAGTAAGAAAAAACAAGAAAAAATGGAGAAAAAGTAAAAACAGAAAAAAAAGGAGGGAAAACAGGCAAAAATAGAAAAAAATATGGGCAAATGGGAAAAAATAGGGAAAAATAAAAAACAGAATATCGAAAGACAAAAATTAACATAAGGAACTTATTTCATATCGGGGGTCATCATAACTACACAGTACACTGAAGTCAGTTTTCCTTCTAGTTATTATTGACTTTACCCTTTACCGAAATTATACGAGAATTTTCACCCGCAATACACTAAAACGAGAAAGACACTTGCTAGATGTGTTCTGACGATTTTCTAATCCTTGGCGACCTAGATCTGAACATGACCTATCTCAACTTCAGTGGCGTACGCCTGATTTTCAAAATGTATTTACTCTTTTAATTTTTTTTATAAATAATATTTTTGTATATTCTTAGAAAGTCTAAAGATTACTTTTTTTTAATTATTATTTTCTTTTATTTACTATTCACTCTTTCTCAGTATCAGTTCAATCCAAAATTTTTAAATATTTAAGAAAATTAAATATCTTTACCATTCCTTTAATAACAATCAAAAAATAAACACTAGAGGGAAATAATTACAATATAAAATTTTGTGTTAAAATTTTGATCATAAAAGTTTTTTGTTAACATAAAATGAACCAAAATATAAAAAAATTATCTTACACAACTCCAATTTTCTTAAATTTTGTTACATTTTTCTTCCTCAAATTAATTTTTATATATTTTCTTTTTCCAGAATTATTACTATTCTTCAGGTTCCATTCCAAAATTAAATTTTCAATCATATTATTTTTTTTACAACTTCGAAACTTTATCCATTTTTTTCAATATTTATTTTTTTTGTTAAGTAATATATTTTTTTATATTTTTCTTTTTAACTTTCTTTTAAAATTCCATTCAAAATCTTTTTTAGTGAATAATAAACAAACCAAACAAAAAAAATACTTTTTACACCAACCTTGCCTATTTTTAAATAAAATAAAATCCATACTCCGAACAACATGCACACACAAACCATAAATTTCCTCTCATAACCTTATTTTTATTTCTCTTATACGTATGACAATCACTTCCCACCAATACTCAGTAAGTCGCCCCGGAGCGCCACAGTAAATAATAATAATAATAGCCGTACCTTCCCCGCACAAGCTATTGGCTTCTAGGGTTCATTATTATTCAATCATTCAAAACAGCACCAAAGCCATGCATAAGAACAAACCATCTTAGTATGTATATTTCGATAACACACTGTATATACAGTGTGTCTACTTATTAAGTCGGCACCATGTGGGAAATTTTTGTATTAATAATTTTATGCAAAAAAGTCATAAATAGTTGTGCATGGTCTAAAACCTAAAATACCATCATCAGGTATCAATTTTTTTAGTCGTATACGAGGTATGTCAAAAAATATGATTTATGAATGTGAAATGTGCAAATAAAATAGCGTAGAATGGGGTTGGCTTGATAAAATGTTTCTGCACAGATTGCGAGCTTAATATGCAACTTTAAAGCAAACTAAAAATAGTCAGCATAACTTTGGACCCTAAAGAACGTAATGATACATTGAACTTTTTTTTATTTATTATGGTTTTCGAAAAAAAAATATATTAAAGGTCATTTTTCAAGCCACCCCATAGTGGGGTGATTTGAAAGTGACTGTTAATCGACGTATAATTCAAGTTGGAGCGTATATTAAGTGAAATGAAACGAAAATTTAAAAAACAATTTGTTACAATTTTGGAAAAAAACGCTGGATTTTATAAAAAAAACAATACTTTTTATTTTAGAAAATATTTATTTTAGCAATACAAATACTATTTGTATTAGAAGGTGAAAAATAAACAAAAAAGTAACAATTAATATGTACCTATATACTCATTAAATAAACAAAAAACATTCTTTAGTAATAGGATGAGTTGGTATATCCGTACCTATACACAAATTACAACTGAAGTCCTGAGAACTTCAAGGCTCCTCTTCTTAAAACTATTATTTTCTTATAATTTTGCTTTTCTCTACCAATGACTCTTTTTCAATTGGTGGAAAAACACATGTATTTTCTATTTTTGAATGCAGTCTTAAATACAAGCCGACAAAGGAATCGTTTTGTATTGCAACAATTTGTGCTATAAATTTCTTGGAAATATTCTTTGCAGATTTGAGTTCGACTATAACAAAATCGTTCTCGTGGTATTCACTATACAATATTGCTTTTTCATATTGTTCACTCTTTCTATTTTCTTCGTACTTTTCAGTCCTTGTTTTTTTTCGTAATCTTCAGTCTTATCATTCCCTTCATACTTTTCGGTCTTCTTATTTTTATCTCTGGTATCTTGAATTTCTTCGTCGCTTGTTGTTCCATCCAGTGGCGGCTCCTCGAAGGAGGCCAAGGAGGCTCAGCCTCCTCACCAATTTATCCAGCAAATACCACCAGAAATATTTTGTTTATCATTCTTCATTTTATTTCCTGTTCCTCTAATAATTTTTTAAATTTTACGATTAATTTCCCGTTCTCAGTAATTATTTTTGAATCTGACAACAGAGCCCTGAGGCTAGACTCATCAACTCTGTGTATATCTTAAACTCTAAACCGTGTTGCTCAACACAGTTGCCGTTTTTCGACTAGTCCAATTGCTAAACACCGTAAAAAATAGCTGAAATGACAACACCCTTCGTAGGCTAGCCTCTAGCTTGTCACCGTAAAATAATCATTTTACTGTGCTGTCCGCTGTCGCCTGCCTTTTTTCGTTTTTTCAGTTCAGTACGGACGGTGGTACCCGACACATGTTGGTTGTGTGGGTCACCATTCCTATCACGTCGATGGAGAGATCATTTTCTATTCTCAAACGAATTAAAATCGTTTATACAATGTTGGTTTAATATCTATTAAAAAACAAAATGATACATTTTATGATAATATTATTGATCATTTTTCGCAAACTAAAGACCATAAAATTACGTTAATATATAAAAAAAGTTAATAAAATTAAGAAAAAAAAACAACATGAAAAATGACAAAAAAAGGAAATATATTAAAAGTAAAAAAAAAATATAAAACAAAATATGAAGAAAAAAATTTTTTGGTAAGAGAAGGTTAAATTAATTGGCTGAAGAGTATATTTTTATAAAAACGTTTTATGTCCAGCCTCCTCTCTCAAAAAGTTTCTGATCCACTCTCACTGAAACGTCCCGTCCATGAATGTAGCTACGGACGTACTTGGAAATGTCACGGAACATCCCAGGCCAGTAATAGCGGGCCGCAATTCTTGCGATCATCTTGGCAATGCCCATGTGGCCAGCTATTGGTTCGTCGTGCATTTCTTTTAGCACATTGAGGTCACTAGAGCCCCAGAAATGACGGTACAAATAGTCGTCTTGGATACAGTAGTCAGGAAAAGCATCAGGATTTTGTCGGACTTCCTTTATTTTTCTTGTACCAGGGACATTCGGTAAATGGTTCTATGGCAGCTAGTTCCTCGGTATGTTCCCCGATCTCTCCTTGCGGTTCTTGGGACAAAGCATCGGCTATTTTATTTAGTCCACCGTGTCGGTACTTAACTTCAAAGTCATACTGTTGTATGAACATACTCCAACGGGCAAGGCGGTCTGTGAGGCTCGCACATTTTTATCAATATCGAAACTTATTATAAGGAAATGTTGATTCGAATTGAAAACTACGTTTAGATATGCAGTCAAAGTTGTAACATTTTAATGTTGCGCTTTGCATTATTAATTTTGTTCCGTCCGATTCAGTGGCCTGACGCCATCTCTCCTAACTAGTATACGAGAGGAGATTGTAAACAAAGCGACATACCACTCTTCTTTATTTTCGTTATTATTTATTATAGTCCAAGAAACAGGTACTTTTTTCTGCAATGTTCTATAGATCAAATGACCCCGCACGGAACATACGGTAAATGGCCCTCGGTTAAAATGTTTGATACTCGGGGATATTATCTAAATATCGATGCTGATAAAAAGTTTTCACGGGTGCGATGTCCGAAAACGTCAATCTCTTTTGCGTAAAATTTATCGCTTCTACCTCCAAGCCAATAAGATGCGACACGACACCACTCTTATCAGCAGGTTCAAACTTGACTTGAATTCTATCATGAACCAGATAAATGACATTGGAAGCGATCGCCAAACGGACTTGAACCCATTCGAACTACAAAAAAAAATTGTCAAAGCCAAAAATCAGGATTAAAATGCTCGGTTATTTGTTCCAATTTAGTGGACAAACATGTGACAATTTGCCAAATATATTTGGTGATATCGAAAACCAAATCGATGATTTACGTCAATTTTGATTTATCTCAGGTGACACCCCTGAACATGTTCCAACAATAAAAGTTGATCTGTAGAAGATTGCAGAAAAAAAGTACCTGGTTCTTGAACTATTTGTAGTACGGCGCTTTGATTCTGCGGATACGAGACGTCACATGCACCACAATCAAGCAGCAACTTTAATATTATATTTATCATTTTTTTTACCGATTTATTAGTTTTTGTCTATGTTTTAGTTAGTTAAATGTAAAAACATATTATATTATTACTACCATGAAACTTCTCCATTGTCAAAAATAAAGGTCATTTTTCGATACACCTTGTATACAACTAAAAAAATTTGATATCTGATGATTGTAGACCGTGCACAACTTTTTATGAAGAATATTTTTTTTTATAAAACTAATAATAAAAAAGTTTCCCCATATGGTGCCAACTTAAGTAGACACACTGTATAATTATTTATAACACTATAAAAAAATGACTAAACGTTGTAAATACTTTTTCAAATAGTCGGTTTAGTTAATACGACCATAAATTTTATTACAGGTGTAATCTACTTCTATGGATAAACTCCGCATTATCAGTTTTATCAGTTAAGCTATTTAACACAAGAGCTTAGAGTGCATAAACAAGCGAGCATTACGAGGAGTAATCTCAAATTTCGTCGGATTTTCAATCAAAATATTAAGTAGTTTTTTTTAAACAATTAACCAAAAAAAAATGAAATAACTTTATGATATGCATGGCGTCTGATATAAGACGATTATAGATTCCATTTTTTTTCTAATTAAAAATGAATTTTTTTTTGTTGAAAATAGCAAATTATCGGTAAAAAGCATATACTATAAATCAATAAAAACCTGATGTGGCGAGCACATGACCTCTCAATCAAAAATTAACATGGTAACACAAATAAGTATGAAAAAATTGACTTTTTAGTAAATCTGGCAACAATGGAAAAATATTTGAAAATTTTAATGATACCTAAATAAACCATAATGCATATACAAAATATATGTGTAAAACTTTATTGCCATCTTGTTTAGAAATGACGTCATCACTCATAACAACTGCCACTTCCGGTTGTCCCATTAACTCCAAAATCTAATCAGATCTAATCTAATGTATCAGAATGTTCTACGCAAAAATTTCAAAAATTTTAATTAAGTAGTTTTTGAGTTATCGTTACTACAATATCCATCCATCCATCTCTTCTCTGAAGGTCGAGAGGTAAAAATAAAAAATAGATAATCTCGTTGAAATTGTCATTGTCAAGATATTATTTTAAATATGTGTAGTGTATGGTCTACTTCAGTTAAAATCTAAAGCAGTTCGTATACTACAACTTTAAAAATTATTATTTTGCGAAAAATTAAAGAATCTCAAATGTACAACTCAATGGCATTCTCTAATTAGCTGATTATCGCTAAATTCTTACACTCCCACTTGTACTCGGACTTTAATAGGCGATTTTGAACTTATGGGTGAGGTTAAATTCATTTATTCCCTATCCCTAAAAACGTTACTCAAAAAACAGGGTTCTTTTGGGATCATAATAATAATAATATTACTCGCACTACATTTAACCTCCTAACGAGTGAACCCCAGAAGCCAAAGGCTTGTGAAGGGAACGGACGGCTATTATTATTATTTGTCGTGACGCATATCAATGTGTGTGTTAGGAGGACGGGCAATGTCTGTCTATTGGATTGTAGGGTATCGGCTGTGACCAAAAACGATTAGTCGCCCGTCCGACTATTTTCTGTCGCAGTAGGTTCTGTGGCAGTTGCATGATATTTCTTGGTGGTTGATGCCTCTACTATACTTATGTATTTTAACGTGCGACGATCAAGTATTATCTCCCCCAAACTTAAATCTTAATTATTCATTAAATCCGTTGCAGCAACCTTCAATCTCCGAATTTAGATTCCAACTTCAACACTCAATGTGATTACCATTTTAATAATGTATTGTAAGTAATGACAGTTAATAGTTTCTACAGACTAGCGTCGGTCCATTTATGTAATATTGGTTGAGTCGTGAGAAGCGATACGCCCTCTGGTATTGATATTAGAAATCAGCGTAATGTCCATGACAACCACGTCGAAACCAATGGCTTTAAATATTTGTTTAAAATACGTTTAAAATTATCCTGTTGTGGGTTTTACAAGTACTTGCCGTCGTTGCCAAATATACAGGTGACTCACAAGGAACTATACATATTTCTAGCATAAGCAGACTGGCGTCTAGGGAAATGAAATCTATTCAAAATCGTTGGTGCACGCATTCAGCTTTGTTATTTTTTTAATTTAAGTTTATTTTTATTTTATTAAAAGAAGTCTTGATCTGAATCTAACACGTGTATTTTAATTTATTTTATTAAAAGAGGTCTTGTCTATCTAAATCTATCCTGTGCATTAAAAAAAAGAAGAAAATATATAACACTATTTATATTTATTTTAGTACAAGAAGTCTTGACTATCTAAATCTAGCCTGTGTATTTAAAAAAAAATAAAATATAACTTCCATTTAAATTAAAAATATATATCAGGATTCGAACCTTGAACTTTCATATGTAACGCTCTACCACTGGACCACACCGTTCACAGTAATGAATAATCAAACTTTCAAGTTAACGCGCGTACAATAACAGCCGATTAGGGCGAAACGAATAATACGCAAGCGTGCACCAAGGATTCAGAATAAGCAGAAGCACCATACAGGATTATCAAATGACCGTTAAAAAATGTCTTCTTCTTTTCTTTATTTATTTACAAAGTGGATTATGGATCTTGACCAAAATTATGTTTGGTAATATCTTTCAATAATTCAGTCGATTCAGTCTGACGTATTCAGAATAAAAAAATTCCAGGGCCGGCTACGCCACAATTTGTGGGACTGTTTCATATCCAATATTTCACCCTGGGTGTTTGAAATTTTTGTTACTCTTGCCTTACATTTTTAATTAAAGATTTATTTTAAAGTCAAATTGAAAATTGGCAATAATGAAATATAATAATAATATTTAGTAATTATAAAGAAATTTTTAAAATAAACAATAACCATGCACACTGTGTTCCAGTATAGTCAATACCAGTATACCAGTATTTGAATCAATTTACAGGACCGGATTTAAAATTCTGGAATATCTTGTTCATCTCAAACATTCACACTATATGTAACATTTTCCACCCGCGCTGAACTGAAATCAGATAAAAAATGTTTGTATTTACCTAGTTTTCTCATTTGTTTGAGGGAAATTCATGTACAATTATTTTAATCGGAATGAAATGAACAAGCCCATGAAATGTTTACTCATAACTTAAGAAATAAAAGAGTTTTAACAGTGCGGAACAAAGGAAAAAACAATTTAATAAACGGTAAAACAGATGGTACAATCTATAATAACGAACATCAGTGCATTGCGTATGCAGATGACTTGACAGTATTGGCAAAATCAAAGAATGAGCTAAAGAAAATTACAAAAACTCTCGCAGAACAAGCAAAAATTCTAATACTGCAGATGAATCAAGAAAAAACAAAATGAATTTATTTATTTGGGAGTACTAATATCTAGCAATATCCACGAAGAACAAGAAATTAAGTCAAGAATTACAAAAGTCAACAGAAAAATTGGAATGCTCCAGTTACTAATTAAATGAAAATACTGTTCAAGAAAAATGAAAATAAGAATGCCATGATAAAACCCACTCTGACATACGAAAGTGAAACATGGATCCTAACAAAAAACAGGAAGAAAATCTGGAGCGCTGGGAACGTAAAATGCTGAGAGCAATCCTTAGAGGAATAAAAACACCTGAAGGATGGAGAATGAGAACAAATATACATGTTATATGGAGAATCAAAGATAACATCAAGGATAAAAACACGAAATTCTAAAGATAAAACTGAGAATAAAGAAGGAGGAAAATAACTGCCCTGTGTCTAAAAGGCCTGTAGAGCATATATATTTTAACTTTTCTTGTCGAATGTTTCATCATGTAATGTACTTTCTGATTATCAATGGGTCATTTCTGACAATATTACAGTGAATAATTTTATCAAAGAGCTGTTGCCGCGTATTTTATATTTTCTGCGAAGACCAGCTCTTTTAATCACCCCCAAATGTAATAATAAACTGGGTGATTGTCTGGGGATCTTGGTGCCCATGAAATAGGACCCCCGCGGCCTATCCATCAGTTTCCATAAATGGTATATGTTTCCATAAATGGCGTACAGCAAAATAATTACGCATGATGTTCCCTCAAACAAATGATAAAACTGGTTTAATACAAATATTTTTTATCTGATTTGGGTGGAAAAAGTTACATACTAGGGCTGATTTTTGACATTAACCAGATATGCCAGATTTTAAATCCGGCCTGTAAATTGATTTAAATTTTGGTATTTACTATTATAGAGCACAATGTTTGTCGTTAATTTTTATAACGATTTCCTTATAATTACTAAACATTATTATACAGGATTTCTAAAATTGGAAGGGATAGCATTGCTATATCAGAAACCATAAGAGATACAGATGCATGGGATAAGTTAACTAGTTTTGGAGAACATTACATTGGTCAAAAAAAATTACAGGGATTTTCGCCCTTCTCGAGTTATACAGGGGAAACTAAAAATGCTATTTTTGGGTTTTTACGCATAGAATTTTTATTTCAAAAAATATCAAAAAATAGAAAAGGAAAGTTTTATTACATCTCAAATTTGCTACAAGAGTTTACTAATAAATCTTCGATACGAAGTTTCGTGTCTTAATTAACGGCCACCATGAAGTTATTTTTTTTAACACGGACCTGTCTTTTTTATTACAAAAAATGATAAACCGTTAAAATTCAAATTTAGTAATATATCACACTTGTCGTTTTATCTCAAATAACTAAGATCATCAGTGACAATAATTTTTAATTACGGTCCCGTCGTAGTCCTTTTGTAAAAAATGAAATCAGAAAAGATCTTATTGGGTGGAGAAGAAAACTAGAAAGACCGCTAATGATTTTGCTTAAAATTTTGTATGTAATCAGTCAACTCTTTAACTCTATCTTGTTTCAGTTTCAGAGAGGAGACATTTTCCAGAGCGATGTAATGGGGTTTTGCTGGAGGAAGTTTTATATGTATTTTGTGCGAGAGGAATATTGCGGGAATGGGACGTTTCGGCGTAGCCGTTTGGACGTCGGCCATTTAGGCGGCGGCCATTTCGGCGTTGGAAGTTTTGGCAAACTTAACAATATATAAAATGTCTATATACTATTACAAAAGTATATATATATATATTTAACATATTAAACTTATTTACGAAATTACATATTGTAGTTATGAGCAAGTTCTCTTAGATATTCTAAAATATACCCGTTTACTTCAAAATTTTGAACAAGCCGTAAAATGCGTTCATTTGCATCCCTGCATTTTTTTAACTTCAATGGTGGGAGATTGCCTGCCACAAATTGCTCTGTCAAGTTTCAGCTCAATCTGATTATTTAGACAAAGTTAAACAAAACCCAGTAGGTGTGAACCCAATGGGGTCACTGTGATTAAAAAACTCGCCCCGGTATACGGTGGCCGAGGTCTACGTGGCCTTTTCTTTATGAATCTTCCAAGTTTCAACTCAATCAGAGAAAGTTGAAAAACCCAGTGGGTGTAGTTGAAAAGTCCAGTGGGCGTCGACCCAATAGGGTTGCGGTAACCCAAAAACTGGCCCTGGTCCACGTCGCCAAGTTCTGCGTAACCTTTTCCCTATGCTTTTGAAAAGTTTCAGGTCAATCTGATTATTTCAAAGAAAGAAAAATCCAGTCAGCCAATTTTCGGCTCAATCTAAATGTGTCAGAAAAAATCGAAGAGCCCAAATCTTTCACTAAACCGGATACCGTCATTTGTTTTGATATACAAAAGAACATTATCTAACAATTTCACAATTTCGATAAAAAAGATGCATTATCTGTTAAATTTAAAAAAATATCAAAATAATAAAAATTAAACAAGCAGAAATTAACCGACCCGCGTCGTAATTAAAAAATATTGATTTAAAGACAAAGTCAGTTACGAAACTAAATTTAAGTATAATTAATTTTTAATAGCTATGTACCTAGTAATACTTTAAATTTATTGGTTGAATATTTGTAGTTATTTCCTAAATTAAATTATTCGTTATTCTTATTTTCACCTTTTTTGCATAAGATAATACCCAGGTATGTATTAATAAATTATTGATAATGTTGATTATTTATCATACGTCATAAAATCTGTAATGTATGATACATCACTGAATTTTTCTTTAAATTTTTTATCAACATCTTTTAATCACGACGCAGGTCGATTATTTTTATCCTTGTTTAATTTCTACTAATTTTATATTTTTCGTTGTTTCGCTGAAAATCAAACTTTTTTATCGAAATTGTTAGGTAATAAAACGAATTTACCAAATAATTACGACAGGACGGTCTATAAATTTTTGTTATAAAAAAGGAAAGTATTTAAAAAATATAACTTGATGGAGCCCCTTAAGACATGAAACATCGTATCAAAGATTTATTAGTACACTTTTGTAGGAAATTTGCGATATAATAAAACTTTCCTGTTCTATTTTGTGATATATTTTTAAATAAAAATTCTATGCGTAAAAAAACCCAAAAATAGCATTTTTAGTTTTCCCTGTATAACTCGAGATGGGCGAAAGTCTTTGTAGATTTTTTCGACCAAACTAGTTTGTTACCATTTAACCGCCTGTCTATCTCTTACGGTTTCTGATATAGCAATGTAATCCCTTCCAATTTTAGACATCCTGTATAGTAAGATATTTCATTATTGCTATACAGGGTGAAGTATTGGATATGAAGCAATCCCACAAATTTTCGTGAAGGCGGCCCTGGAATTATTTTTTATTCCGAACATGTCAGTAGTTGTTAGACACCAATACACACTTTTACCAAAAAAAAATGAGACAAATCGACTTAAATCATTGAAAAATATGACCAAACATCGGTTTGGTCAAGATCCATAATCCACCCTATATATTAATAAAAAAAGAAGACATTTTTAATGGTCATTTGATAATCCTCTAAGGTGCCTCTGCTTTTGTTAGAAGTATGTACAGTTCCTCGTGACTCACCCTGTATATTCGAATTACTAATAGCCGGTAATCCTCAACTTCTAAATATGTGCATTAATTAAATAGTTTCCTTATGCTACATTAAAATAATTTACTAAATTTAGAATAGCCCTGGTAACTTAAAGACCTATTTTCTGCGAACGAACCTACTATGTTTTATCTAACATAATCGATATATTCTGAGTAGTAAGTAAGGAGATGATCTCTAGATATACTAGAACTGTGAGAGTTGAGTCTAAAATTAAACATAATTAAACATGGACGGCGAGAGTGTTATCGCGATCTTGATAGTTTACATGATATGCAGTTTAGTGTACGCTGCTTTTAATGTTATCGTTAATTACTTTACGTTGAGAAAACTAGGAAGCGAGAATGGTTCGACTAAGTACTTTGCATTCAATTCTTTGAGCACGGCTTTAACGATTAGATGTGTTTTTGAAGATTACGAGGATAAAATTAAGAAGTTGTGCGAGAAAAGGAAGCAAGTGAGAATTCTAGAGCCTAATGAAGTAAAAACTATTGATCATATTTACGAAGATTTTGATGATTATTATAAACCATATAATAGTGTGTATAATTCATAATAGGTTATAACTTATCTAAGTTTCATATAAATCTAGATCTATGTTTTAAATAACATTTTTTTTCATTATTTTTAACCTTTTACTTATATTAGTTGCTGTTGATTATTTAGTGACATAGAGATGTAGTTAACAACGAGATCTTGTTTGATTCAATCGATTCTATTATAACCAAGGGTTCTAATGGGAACAAAAGCAGCACTAGAATAACAAAAGACCTCGTTGTGAATATTTAACTTTTTGTTATTCAAAGGGAACATAACGATTTAAAATTTTCATTTTAAAATGTAATAATAATCGAAACATCAAATATACCAACTTTAACACATGAAATATAAACTCAACGGAGGTTCAAAGGTAAATGTTGAATTTCTTTCGGTTTTTGGAATAGTCAATCTGAACTTTGATATAAACAGATTGAAAATTTTTCGCGATTTTTCGCTTTTAAATAAAATTAGCAGAATCAAAGAGACATAGATTGCAAAAAATAGATATGTCCTTCTCTATCTGCATTATTTTTAAAGAAAACCGAATTTTTGAATTTTTTAAAAATAACAAGGGTGTAAGTTATACATATTTTGCAAATTAAAATGTTTATGTAACTTTAGAATGAATGCATATTAATGTACAATTTTATTAAATATAATTATCAGATAATATGGGTCAATTACCAATAAATTAAGTCTTATTATGTCCTTTCAGATGCTTTTTTAAACTCCCAGAATCATAGAATCCTCTAGAACACACGGAACAATAAAATGGAGTCTCTCCAGTATGAATTCTAACATGCGCTTTTAAATTCCCATTCTGAGTAAAACTTTTCCCGCAGCAAGTACATTTGTAAGGTTTTTCACCGGTATGGATCAATTCGTGTCTTTTCAGATGAGTTTTTTGCTTAAAATTCTTTTCACAACTCGTGCATTTGTATAACCGTTCTCCTAAAAACAAAACAAAACATAAAACATCTATATATTAATAGGTAAAGAAAAAAATTCGGACCCATTTTTAAGCATATTGCAGGAACGGAGGAGTTTAAGATTTTGCATAGTTAGAGGAGCAGTGCAGAAAGCTAAAATTAATATATAATTATGTGTTACAATCTGACCAAAATAAGTTGAACCGCGATATGCGCAGTGACTTTACGGAGAGGGGATTCGCAAATTTGAAATTTGGACAGACACTTGTAACGGTACGACTGGTTTGTTAAGCTATGTTGCCATATCTAGTGAATTCCTCGTAAAGTAAAGATTTCTTATAACATAAACAAGGAGAATTTATTTTAAAATCTGTGTTATGAATTAAACATAAAGTAATTGTTTTTATTCCTTTATATATTGTATGCTAGGAATAATTTGTTAGATAGTCACAATAATATTTACGTAAACAAGTAGAGCTTTCTAATAAATGAGTATTTAATTTAATCTGCTTATCTATTTAATTCATAGAAGGGTCACTAAACTATATTGTATATTGGGAATAATTTGTTAAATATTCCCAATAAAATTTAGGTAGATAAGTAGAACTTTCTAATAAATCCTCTTTACACTTGATAAACTGACACCTACAAAAAAATTAAATCTGTACCGGGTGGGCAAATTTGAACGGCTTTAGAAAAAAATTTTTTTAACAAAAGTGGCCACGAGAAAAACCTGGAAATTATTTATAGAATTGTAGGTCCACCGCTAGAGGCCGTTATTGAATAAAAAATATTTAAAAAGCCAAATTTTACAAAATTTGACCCATTAATAAGCTTAAAAAAAACTATTACCGTATTCTTCAAAAAATTATGCGTATATTTGATAATACAAGTTGTGGTCTAACTATCTAAATAAGAGGTAGGGGAGAGTGGGAACTTTGTTATGAAAAATCGACCATAACTCCGATTCTACTTAACCGATCTTTGCAAATTAAGTCTTGATAAAAAGAGCTCTATTCCACCAGTATATGTGTTATATTCTCAACTCCACTTCGTAAGTAACGTTCACGTTAGAGGGCGTTATTCAAAAGTTTTTTAGAATTATTCTTCTCTTTGGAAAATGTTTAATGGAAACATGTAGTTTTAACAATTGAATATAAAAGTAGATGAAATTAGTAATATAATGGCGAAAACTACATGTTGATATCTTTTCCTATCCCGAGATATCTTAATAAATGTGTAAATGTTGGGAATTTTTTTGTCAACCGTCAATTAAACTAGTTAGCCTCGACGGAAATAAACAAATTTAGTCTTATTAAAAAGGCTTTACATTGGCCCATCTGCAGTAATTAAAAATATTATCGTAATAATGTTACCGTTATCGCTAAAGGGCGTTAACTATAAGATAATTCTTATCAATTTTTTATTATAGAATCATATAATAGGACCAATAATGTTTGACATATCGTATAAATCATAGCCTACTTGATTTCATCTGTCAATTGATTACCTACTGTAAATGTTAAGATATACCGAATATGGTGTTATTCCATAACAGACATTTTTCTTTCCGTTTATAATAATATTCATTTAATCGAAATTATTTAGGCAGAATTCTACCTCTAATTATTTTTTATTGTAGGTACGCCAAATAAAAAATTGATACGAATTACTTTATAGTTAACGCCCTTCAGCGAGGACGGTAACATTATTATGACAATATTTTTAATTACTGCAGATGGTCCAATGTAAAGCCTTTCTGACAAGACTAAATTTGTTTATTTCCATTGAAGCTAACTAATCTAATTGAAGGTTGACAAAAAATTCCCAACATTTACAAATTTCTTAAGATATCTAGGGATAGGAAAAAGATATCGACATATAGTTTCCGTCATTACATTCCTAATTTCGTCTACTTTTATATTCTGTTATTAAAACTGCATGTTTCCATTCATATTTTTCAAAGAGAACTAGATTTCTAAAAAACTTTGTATAACACCCTCTAACGTGCCCGTTACTTACTATGTGGAGTTGAGAATATAACCATTATACTGGTGGAAAACAGCTCTTTTTAACAAGACTAAATTTGCAAAGATCGGTTAAGTAGACTCGGAGTTATGGTCGTTTTTTTCATAACAAAGTTCCCACTCTCCCCTACCAATTATTTGGATAGTTAGACCAAAACTTGTATTATGAAATATACGCATAATTTTTTGAAGAATACTGTAATCGTTTTTGTTATGCTTCTTATTTTGTCAAATTTTGTAAAATTTGGCTTTTTAAATATGTTCTATTCCATAACGCCCTCTAGCGGTGGACGTACAATTCTATAAATAATTTCCAGGTTTTTCTCGTGGGCACTTTTGCTACACATTTTTTTTCCAAAGCTGTACTACAATCCGATCCGAAGATATGGCCGACGGCCGTTCTTATTTGCCAAACCCGGTACAATAATGCCTTCTTTAATTTAATCTTGATAATTCCATGCAAATTAAATTAAATTAGAAAAAAATATATCTCGATTTGGTAATATTTCGGAATAAGAAATACTTAAAGAAATAGAAATTTATTATTATTTAAATTATATCATAATTTAAATATTGTTTATTCATTGAATTGTCTTAACAAAATTTCTGCTTAGATATTTAAGCATCCATATTTATCTATTTAAAAAACTGCTAGTAATATAAATATTTTTTTATAATTATCTGTTAAAACAGCAACTCGATCTTGTACTTTTTGTAAATTAATTGTTAATTTTCCATTTTAAGCATCTTTTTCCATATATTTGAATACATTATATATAATTTCACGAGCAATGTTTTATTTTTCAATTTGGAATTCATGTTATCGACATCACATGAAATTTTTACAAAGCGAGTAGTTTTAATGCTCCGTGATAGGGTAGGTGGGGTAAAACTACTGCGCACTCATGATTCATAGCTCAACTTATTTTGGTTAGATTGTACAAATAAATTCAAAATAAATTAAATATAATATTATATTCATGTTTATCTCACAAATTAGACTATTTTTATTATAGATACGATAGAGGAGTGGGCTAAAGGACAGAAATAGTGAACAATCTAAACAGTCAGGAATTTCTGGGTTTCCAGTGTCGGCAAAATGTGTTGACACATCTGTATGAATAGATGTAAACACTTATTACTGTTTTAGCTTTTCTGAATTTGGTATCTTGCTTGCTTACAATAGGACCAATTTTACAAACAAGCTTTTCGAAATCAGCTGGTTTCATTCTCACAAAATTTGAAAACTGCGATGGATCCTCAATAGCGGCCATTAATTGACTGTGTATAAGCACCTAAGTTTTCACGTCTCAAAATCCAATCTCAAACCCAAACGGAACACTTTTTCTTTTTTTTTTCTGTATCTCGAGAATAATCACACTGGCTGCAATTTTTCGTTTTGATACTTTCATAATGGCATGAACGTACAAAGTTAACTAAAAGAGTGTGTATGACACTAGTATATTTGGCACATATGTAAATGGTTCGTATATTTATTGTATGCTGTCTCATGTCACACATATCTATGACATAAATTTATACTAATTTCTATCAGAATGTAAACAGTCAAAGCGATTTTATATCAGACACTTGACATATATGTCCAGATATAAATGTCAGATGTAAACGTACCTTAAGGGGCTAATATTAAAATGTCAAGACTCTCGAAGGCGTGGGTTCAAATCCTAATTTTTGTTTTAGAAATTTTATTTTTGAAGTGAAAACTTCTCTAGGCACGTTGGACAATTTTTGGATAGGCAAAAATTAGAAAAAAAAAATAGAAAAATGTTGAAAATAGAAACAAATAGGAACAAATGAGGAAAAATGGGAAAATAGAGGAAAACAGTTAAAAACAAGAAACAGGAAAAAACAGGAAAAAACAGTAAAAACATAAAAGTAAGAAAAACAGGAAAAATGGGAAACAATAGAAAATAGGAAAATGTAGAGAAATGGGAAAAATTGGAAAAATAGAAAAATGAGAAAAAATAGGAAAAAGTAAAAAAAATAGAGAAAAATAGGAAAAATTAGTAAAAGCAAGCAAAAATGGCAGAAAAAAAAGGAAAAAAATAGGGAAATATAAGCAAAAATATGAAATATGGGGGGAATTAAAAAAATGGGAAAATAGAGTAAAATATGAAACAATAGAGAGAAACAGGAAAATGGGAAAAACAGGAGAAATAGAAAAAATAGGAACAAATAAAGAAAAAAAAGGAAAAAATTGGGAAAAACATGAACACATTTAATAATCAATACGTGCTTATTAGTTGTGGTCCCACTTCAATATCTATTAGCTTTAAATGATATGATTTTTCAATTTTCTTAACATTAACCGCCATTTTCTCGGTAACGGTTCGTTCGACATCAATCTAAAACACTTTACTGACATACATTTTCGTACTAAACAAGAATATGTAGTCAAGATTTGAAATATCTTGATGCTACACAGGAAAAAATAAATAAAAATAGAGACAAATATGAAAAAAACAGAGACATAAACTTTTCGACCACTGGGCGACCAAGTAATCATAAATTTGCAAATTAAGCAATAAATTAAATATTATGGAAACCAATATACATTTAAAATTTAGCAGTGAGTATATTTCATATTTATATCTATATTCTCTTGACATAATATGTATTTCCCTTCAGTTGCTGAAAGTATTAATTTGGTACACTTGAAGATAATTGAAAAATGTAGAACAGCAATTAAGTTTAAATTTTAACTGAATTTAATATTGAACAAAATGCCAAAATTAATCGACTAGAATTGGTATGCAGGAATCTTATATAATTTTGCATAAAAATAATGATTTATTCCCAATAAATACATGTTTTTAAGAAAATTTCTTGTAGAAAATATTAATTAACAAATAATTAATAATGAAGAATAAAGAAACTCAAAGTCATACCGCAAATATTTAATATAAAGACATATAAATGTCTAGGTAGCATGTTTGGGACTACAAAAAGACCATCTTCAGGCCTATAAACAAAACAATATTAAGAAACATCACTAATGAAATATATAAAAAATTACTTACAAAATATGTGTATGATTGGATCCAATAAAAACAAACCGTAAATTAGTTAAATTGAGGTATAAAACATTAAAATAATTTTTTTATAAAAAAAATAAATATAACTAAATAACTCCATTGGAGTTATTTACATTAATACAATTTACATTTGAAGATTAATTGATATGACAGGAGACCAAAAGAATAAAGAAGACAAGATATCAGACAAATACAAAATTCATTCTTATAAGTAAGAGGCCTTAGAGATTTAGGACAGGTTGATAAAAAAGAACCAAACTAGATCTAATACAAGTGACCAAAATAAACAAAATAATATTAAAATTAAATTAAAAATTAAAATTGTAACTTTAAAAATAAATAATTATCTGAAGGATGTAATTGTTCATTTAAACATGTAAAATTAGAGTCTGATAAAGCTTCTTTTAATTTCAAACATTTCCAAAAGATTGAGTTTATGACTTTCATCACATTGGTGAAGTAATGACACATTATAATTAGAATGTGGTAATGATCATTATAATTAGAACATGAATGTCTAGTATCTAGAATATGATTAGCAAAAGCAGAAGGAGTATTGTTAATATTTGATATCCAAAATTTATCGATATGTTTAATATGTACTTTAATACGAGTTTCCAATCTACGTCCTGTTTCATCAAGATAAAGGGCATTGTAATCAGAACAAGAAATACGATAAACCCCTGAATAATGTAAAAAGGGAACTATGTCTTTTGAATTTACTAAAGAACTTGATATGGAAAACGTAGGTTTAAAGGCTATATGAAAGTCATGTTTGCGAAAAATCTTGGGAAATTTAATAAGAAATATTACCAAAGTATGGTATGGAACCAAGGAACGAAGTCGAAGAAATGGAGGAGGAAGCTATTGTAACATTAAAAGTTAATTTATATTCGTAAAAAAAAAATTTAAACAAATTTTTTGAACGTTTTCTACTTAAAGGATTATTATTTACCGCTAATTGTTTAATGATATTAATTTCGTGAGTGAAAGCAAATTCAGATAAAAGAATGAAGAAAGCTTTATGGAAAAAAGAATTAAAATATACTATTTTATGACTAAAAGGGTGATTGGAATGAAAATTAATTAAAGTATCTGTTGTAATCGGTTTCCGGTAAATTTCAAATACAAAGTGATTATTACAAAGGTTTTTATGAACTAAAAAATCTAAAAAAGGAAGTTTCGAATGGGTTTCAAATTCAATAGTGAATTTTATTCTAGGATGAATAGAATTAATATAGTCTAAGCATGATAGTCTTGACAGTCTTGAAAAAGTAAAATACAGTCATCAATGTATCTATAGCAGAATATTATTTTATTTTATCTTTATAATCTTTGTGAGAAAGAAAAGATTTTTCAAAATTATTCATAAAAATTTCTGCTAGAAGGGGTGATAAATTAGAGCCCATAGCTAGTCCAAACTGGTGTCTATAAAATTTATTATTAAATTTGAAAAAGTTTTGATCCAAGGCAATACCTAATAAAGAACATAGATCTAAAACAATGTGTGATTGAATATTGTTAGAAAAAAAGTAAATTTCTGAATAATCTAATGCGTTCAGAAGAAGATTAATGACATCTAAAGAAATTAAATGAGAATTAGGAGGAATTATAAATGAAAATTAGGAGGAATTATAAATGAAAATTAGGAGGAATTATAAATGAGAATTAGGAGGAATTATAAATGAGAATTAGGAGGAATTATAATATTAAATAATTTGTTGGAAAGTTCAATTGAATTTTTAATAAAAAATTCATTGATAAAGCCAGTAGTTTCTCTAACAACTGAATTAAGAAAAAGAAGAATGTTTAGAAACTGGAGAATTACAAAATCTAGCCGCTGGTGTAATAGGAATGTTAGATTTGTGAATTTTTGGTAGACTTTCAAAAAAGGAGTAGTAGGATTCAAAGGACAAAGAGAATTAATGGGAAAATTGAAATGATGTGCAATGGTATGAGAAAAATTCTTTAGAAGAGATTTTAAATTATGATGGAATGAAATAATAGGATCTACATTGATAGTAATAAATGATGAATTGTTATTCAATAAGGAAGTTATCTAGGATGACAATAATGCAATTACCTTTATCTGCCTTTATCTGCCTTAGTAACAAATGCAAATCATCATCTAAAATTTGGAAAGTAGAATTAAATTTGTTCAAAACAAAAGTAAATTCAGCTCTAATAGATTCCTTGTTTGGAATATTAGATCTTGACAAAATATTCTCTATTTCAAATGAAGTAAGCCACACATTTTTTGAGAAGTTTTCATTAAGCTCGCATGCGCAATGCAACCTGTAACGCCATGCAAGACGCAATTTGTCTTGATCAAAGGCATGCGCAGTTAAAGCCCCTTTTCAAGAGCTTGCAATTGCAACTTTATCGGTTTGGTGCAATTTCTATTGCCTGAAAGTTGCAATTCTAGGGAGAAATCTAGTTACTTTTGGTTTACCAACTTGGTTTTGATATTTTCATTGTTAAACAGATCGACAAAATATTCAAGAGAAACAAAAAATATTTTCTGAGGTTAGAAAATTGCTATTGAACCACCGTATCGGTCCTTTAAAATAATTTATGAAGCCGGCGGCGGTAGCGGTTCAATAACAACCGCTTTTGGGGCTGGTTGACAGCCATGTTGCAATGGCAAGAGACTTGCATAATGTCAAACAACATACAAGATTCAACATCGGCAATGCTTTGACCTTGTAAGAACTTGCTGCAATTTCTTGCAGCTTGCATTGCTCCATGTCATGCGAGCTTTAAAAGTATCGTATTTAAGACCATTTTGTAAAATATTAATTTATGAATTATTGAAAAGAGCGTTACTTAAATTCAAAACTCTAGCATGATAAGGGAAATATGAAAATTTAGTGTTATTCGAAAAGTTATGTGTGGTTTTTCTATTTCTTAACAATGAGAGTTTAGATTGAAGATTAAAACAATTATCATTTCGTGTGTCTGATTCCCAATCACGTATATCTCTGTCCAAAATATTGAATTCAATATATAGAACAAAACATGTTGCCTTGACTGTCGTTATATTAAATATTTGTGGTATGACTTTGAGTTTCATTATTCTTCATAGAATATTATGTCACATTTGAGTAAGTATGGATAATATTTTGTTTTTAAATAATTAATAACTAACCTGTATGAATAATTAAATGTGTGGCATAAGTAGTAGCTTGTCTGAACTTTTTCCCACACTGTTTGCACTCATAAGGCTTGTCTCCAGAATGAATTTTCAAGTGAGCATCCAAATACCCTTTTCGAAAAAATTCCTTTCCACAAATCGTACATAAAAATTCCTTTTTTCCATTATGTATGACCATATGGCTTTGTAAGACATACTTTGAAGAGAATATTTTGTTACAGATTATACAAGAAAAAGTAGATAAATGTTGTTTTTTAATTTTATGTTCTTGAAGGTGTTGTCGGTATTCTAACTGACTGGTAAAGGCTTTGCGACACTGTCTACATGAGAAATATATTAGACTGTCTGGAACTTCAAATGAATGGGTTTTTAGGTGATGTTTTTTTCTTTCAAGTCTTGAAAATTCTGCAAATCAAATCTGATATAGTTATTTACACATATTATTATAAGAAAAAAAATAGATCATAAAATTAACCATAGTTACTGAGGATTAAGAGTAAAAGTTGGTTGATGGTTTTATGAAATGCAGTAATAAAAATTTGAAACAAAGTCAAAAAATAGATTTTTGAAATTTGATTTTGAACCGAAAAATTGAAATTTTAGGAAGATTTTATGCACAAATATATAAGACTGAATAGAGTTTAGTTAACTGATTTTGTTTATTTTTATGGTAACATATTTTTAAAATTAGTTTTATTCTTTATTATTTAAATAAGTTATATTTACCATTTCCACAAATTTCACACTTAAATGGCTTTATTCCTTGATGGACAGTTTTATCATGTCTTACAAGATTTTGTAAAAATTTAAACTCTTTTCCACAAATTTTACATAAAAACGGCAACTCTTTGGAATGCTCAGCCTTCATATGTGCCTTTATTTTATACTGAAAGTTAAATTGTTTCTTACAATGTAAACATTTAAATTTTTTATCCCTACAAGTATCATTTTCATCAAAATGTTTAGATAATTCATCAAGGGATTTAAATATTTTATTACAATACTGGCAACATGTATTATCATTCTTTAAACTATCAAAAATCTTTATTTCCTCTGGCTCATCATCATTATTGTCATTTTCTGGCATATAACAAGCTAGTTCTTCTTTAACAGGTAAAAGAAATCTCAGGTGTGAGTCAACTAATTTTGTGGTTACCACAAAGCTTTCAATTTCTTGTATTTTATTTGTGCAGCATTTGCATATATTTCTGGGCATGTTATCATGTAGCTGAAACTATAACTCGAAGCTGAGTTTTTAAACAATCAAAGCTTAAAAGGATTTTATACTAGTACCTCAATATTTGTTATTTTTTTCAAAGTATTTTGCTGAAATTCTTCATAGGGTTTCAAATCTTCTCTCGCCAAGCATAGACGACAAATAGATGGAAAATCTGACACAGATACATTTACTAACAGCTTTTCGTCCATCATTTAATTACCTGTTTTAAACTTATCAAAATATTTAAATTGTTATCAAAAAGAGATTAACAAAATAAAACAAATAAAGTTAGGTTAAAAGCAAGCTGTCAAAAAATTCATCTTTATAGCAGTGTTGCCAATAGTAAAATGATTTTACCCTTTATTCAGAATCCTTGCTTAAGGCGGTCATATACGCTCCGGTTCGCCTGCACAGTTTTGCCGTATGAGTTTGCACGCACAGTTTTTTATGTCACCACACACGCACGACAAATCTATAGAGTCAAATAAAAAATGTCATATTTGGGTTTCGTAGCACTTGAAAAAGGCGTAACATAAGAACTGGTTGTTAAAGGAGGCATGTATTTACGCACACAATCTTTTTAAATGAATTAAGATTTGAGCCGACAGATTATCTCAATTATTAGCGAATCGATGTAGCTACTTAAATATTATTTCAATGGTAATGCTTTGAATTGAGAAGCAGGAACGGTTATGCGGAAATATATAGTTTGGCATAGTCTTGTTTCATCCCCTTATCATAAATTTTTAATTATTCTCTTTTGAGAACGTTTAGACATTTCTAATTAAATAAGTAGGTAATTATTTTAAATAAAAAACGCAAAACAAAAAGAGGATTAATGTAATACAAAATTAACCTTCAATTTTGAAACCTCACTTTATTTTAGATGAAAAACAAAAAATGACCATTGCGCAGCCATATGCGCAACTCTGGTGCCGGCCAAAATATGTTTTTTGGCTCTTTCTTTGTATTTATTCATTTTAATACTTCTTTAATAATAATGAGACACGCCTATATGTATTGTAAGGTGAATACTATTTGACAGAATTGACATTTTTCTTTTTACACGTAAATATATTTACATTTTTCTTTTTACACGTAAATATATTTACGTGTAAAAAGAAAAATGTCAATTCTGTCAAATAGTATTCACCTTACACATGTCTGAATACAGACAACGCTATTAGTAAATAGTCTAAGCGTTGTACAGACAACGGTCTAAGGTATTCACGCCACAGTACATATATTCTATCAGTAAGGCGACGGCGACTCTTAGGCGGTCCGTTTGAGCTTTTTAGACACAGAAATTTAATCTTGACGCCATTTTTCCCGTACTGTTTTTCAGTGTTGTCAAATGTAGCACAATTGTGAAAAAAGTGGCACCAGCGGATGTATGTTCGCGTATTTGAATCAAACAGTAAGAGATCGTCGTGCAACCTAATTCCCCTTTAATTACCAAACTAATCTACATGCTACATCTAGTAGCCCTATATGATTTAAGATAATACTCTTCACATTCCTAGGGTAAATAATTTAGGGCGCTGTTAAAAAGTTACATGCTTTGCCATCTAGTGTTGTACAATGGAAGATATTAAAAACATTCCGAAGATGTCTACCCAGTAAAATAATAGTCTGGCAAAATTATTGTTAAATAATGGTAATCCTAACTGACGGAATCTTCACTTTAACATGTGGAATGATAAATGTGTTGGTTCTAAGCTAATTTAACTTTAAGGTGCACATCACTTGCCAGACTGACTAAAAGACAGCATTAAAAATTTTTACTTTGCGTTTTGGTTCAGTTATTTCCCGTATAGATGTCGCACATAGAATGTAATTAAAAATATGATTATAGGTATGATATTTAAACCAATGTGTTTTCCCGTAGAATGCGCTCAACTTTTTGCGATATACCGCAAAAGTTGACGTTGCACCAACTTCTTGCGATTAATTTCATGCTCTCTTTTTCTATTAGAAAGTGATGTTCGAAATTGTTAGGTTATGTCAATGATAAACATGATGAATAGTTTTGATACAAATAATATAATAATAATACTCGCCCTACATTTCACCCCCTTACGAGTGAACCCCAGAAGCCAATGGCTTGTGCGGGGAAGGGACGGCTATTATTATTATTTGCCGTGGCGCTCCGGGGCGACTTACTGAGGATTGATGGCGCCATTTGGCTATAGGCGCAGGAAAACCCGGAAAACCTACACCACCATCATCGGCACAGTGACACAGGGGGATTGAAAAAAGATATGGAAGAGAACAAAGAGGTAAGTTCATTTTATATTGATGATGAAATAAAATATCTATTAATTATGTATGTACTAGGTTATATATTGGATTGGATTTATTTTGCTTTTCATAACTAGCCATTTCGTTTAATAGAATCGCAGTACTTAACATGACCATGGATTTTTGTTTTCGCAAATTCCAGGAGTATTGCTCATGGCTCTGATAGGTATCCATGTTCCTATATTTAATTATTAAAGTTAGAATCCAGAAAAATACACAAACCTCTAAAATCAAATGTACAAGAAAATGCAAGATGGCACTGTCACTAGTGTCACCAAAATGTCAAATGCATTGAATACCATTCAATTAAAACGAAAATAACCAAAATTATTGGCTTAAATTTCGTCGCTCATGGAAATTAAGCATTTTTGCGATAAAATAAAATTGCGGTATGTCGCAAAAAAAATGCGATATATCGCTCATGGGGCCTCACCTTAAGACTTAAACATGTGTGTTCTATTTCTATTAGAATAAAAATTATACACTGCAAGTGATTTTAAACTCTGTCACAAATATATATTCGTATTACCACATCATAATTAAAATATAGAGTTTAAATGCCTATAGGGAAAAAATCACGGATGGGGCGACATCTATCTTGGACCGTTTGAACGATTCTAGGTGTGATGAGCGTTTGTTTATATGGGTGAAAAGTGAACTTTTTATGTTATTTTAAACCATTTCTGCCTCAAAAGTGATATATTTGGATGATATTTTGTGAAGAATTGTTGTTAATAAATCATACCATATGCAAATGCAAAGAATTGATATGGAGATAAGATCACGAAAAATGGGCACAATAATCCAGAATTTAAGAAATTGATGTGTCCACTTTTACTGCCATTACTTGTTAAAAATTTATAACACAAATCCACCAGCGATTCAACGACAATAATACTAAAACTCCACATACTTACAAACGTTTTGATCCATTTGAAAAAAATTAAAATCAACTGAAATCTCTGAGAACACTCTTCTTCTTTTATGTTTATTAGCTTTCTGACCAAATATGACCTCATGAAAACTAATAGCGTTTTTCACTGGTTGCACTTTTGTGCACTGAGTGTAAGTTGAATGTTCCACTGGTCATTTTAGAGTAAAATATTTTTGGAGCGCCTATTTCACTGGTCAGCTGTCAATCATAGCGGGTGAACTGAGGCAAAATTTTATGCACTAAATGAACAGAAGGGTTTGGGCAAGTGCAAAAAAATAAATGACGTTTTAGGTTATGATAATTGTCCATATGTTGCGAACGGTTAAAGAAAAAGTAGATTTTATGTATTTTCTGGAAGAAAAGATCGAATTTTAAAATAGAATTTGTTCATTTTTATTATAAAAAATGTAGATCCTCAATATCAAAAAAATATTACTAACTCTAACCTTACTTTATTTCAATGACAAATACGCTATAAGTATTTTCAATAGATCAAATGACGAAATATTTGTTGTTCACATCTTAATCCGACAATTTGTCATTTTGCAGTGCCATCTCGCGATAAGTGATTTTCTCTATTTACCTACTAAATCGTAAGTAAAAGAGAAGAAGAACTGTCGAAGTCGAGTTATAAAAAACGAAGACAAACAATTCTAACCTAGTTTATGATCTACAATTTTAATTTTTAAATTTAAGATAAACTGTATGAAAGTAATTTGAAAAATGTTCTTCGGCAGACTTACCCAAGTATTACTATCAGAGAACTTTTTAAATATAAATAATCAGAGTCGGTGTTTAGCAAGATGGGTAAATCGTACACCTGCTAAAGTAATTCCTAGTGAAGAATATGACGAGGAGGCAGACGCTAAAATAGAAAGAAAACCACCAGTGGAATGGAACCAAAACCATTTTCAAGATAAAGTACATATCAAATATAATTTAAAACCTCTTACTATAAGCAAAAGTAATAAAACACCAAAAATAACGATGGATATGTTAGAAACAACTATAGACGAAGAAGGGAATTTTATCTATACAAAAATGAATAATAACGATACGCGAATAACTACAATTCTTATAGATCTGAAATCAAATTTGGAACGGGGTAAAAAAGGTCTTATTCTTCTCGAAGGAAAGCGATTAATTAAAGACGCTCTTGATGCTAACTGTAAACTTGAATATATATTATTCAGTAGATTCAAGGAACTAGACTATCTAAAATCATCAATTCCCAAAATTGGAGCAAAATTATACAAAATGCCTTATAAAGAAATACAAATGTGGTCAACCTTAACAACCAGTCCAGGAATAATGGGCATTTTTAAAATCCCTGACATTGAATCCTACATACCTCCTAAAGAAGTTCTTCCTTTAACAATCATATGTGACAATATTCGAGAAGCTGATAATTTAGGAGCAGTTTTAAGGACATGTAGTGGAGTTGGATGTAAAGAAATCTTGCTTTCCAAGGGATGTGTGAATGTTTGGGACTCCAAAGTCCTTCGAAGCGCTTGCGGAGCACACTTTAAACTAAAAATTAAAAATAAGTTTGAATGGAATACATTTGATGAACTTATTTCTTCAGAAAGCAACATTTTCATTGCTGATAATAAAGTAATTTCATTAGATAGTAGTGAGACAAGTGATACAATGGCTTTGAGTAATTTGATTAGTTCGATTCCTGTTGTTCCTTATTATGGAGTGGATTTTAATCGTGGGAAAGATAATGTGTTAATTGTCGGTGGTGAAACTGAAGGAATTAGTCAAGAATCATATAAATTAGCATCTAAATTAAATGGGACTAGGTTAAATATTCCTTTGGGAAATAAAATTGATAGTTTAAATGTTGGTACTGCTTTAGGTATAATTGTTTTTGAAATAAAAAGACAGTATTTAACTGCAAGAGGTAATACAGAAGAATAAGAAAATTAAATGTTTGTTTTTTTTTAATAAAATCCTAATCGTAAATAAGTTAGAGTATGGTTATAATTTTAGTTTTAATCCAATATTTTTATGTTTTAAAAATTATTAGAAAGAATAAGAATTACAATTAAACTACAATAAAAACTGATCTTTGAATTTTCATTTTGTTTTATCAAATTAAGATGAGGCTGCCTATTTAACTAATATTTAACTATTAAACGTTTTTAGTCATTTTAAATATTTTCTAGCTATTTTCGGCTGGTTTGATGAACTATTTCTTGAAAATTAATAAAATATTTTAAAATAATTTTTCATAATTTTAAAGAACTATTTTCTATTCTTTTTAAATAATTTTAACTACGAATAAACATTTTTGGTAATTTTAAATATTTTGTTATTTTCGGTTGGTTTGAACTAGTTTTGAAAATTAATAAACAATTTTAAAATAGTTTTCAGTCATTTTAAAAGTTTTAACTAATTTCGTATAGTTTTAATTATCAATAAACGTTTTTGGCCATTTTAAATATTTTCTAGCTCTTTTCGGCTTGTTTGAACTATTTTTGAAAATTAATAAATGAAATTTTAAAATAGTTTTTAGCAATTTTAAAGGTTTTAACTATTTTCGACTGGTTTTAAATAATTTTTAACTATTGATAAACGTTTTTGGTCATTTTAAATATTTTTAGCTATTTTCTGTTGGTTTGAACTATTTTTGAAAATTAATAAAAAATTTTAAAATAGTTTTCGGTCATTTTAAAAGTTTTAACTAATTGTGGATAGCTTTTAATTATTAATAAACGTTTTTGGTATTTTCTAGCTACTTTCGGCTGGTTTGAACTATTTTTGAAAATTAATAAATGATGTTTTAAAATAGTTTGTGGTAATTTTAAAGGTTTTAACTATTTTCGACTGGTTTTAAATAATTTTAACTATTAATAAACGTTTTTGATAATTTTAAATATCTTTTTTGAACTATTTTTGAAAATTAATAAACAATTTTAAAATAGTTTTCGGTCATTTTAAAAGTTTTAACTAATTTCGGATAGTTTTAAATATTAATAAACGTTTTTGGTCATTTTAAATATTTTCTATTTTCGGCTGGTTTGAACTATGTTTGAAAATTAATAAATGATTTTAAAATAGTTTTTGCTCATTTTAAAAGTTTTAACTATTTTCAGCTGGTTTTAAATAATTTTAACTATATTAAACGTTTTTGGTAATTTTACATATTTTTAGCTATTTTCGGTCAGTTAGAACTATTTTTGAAATTTAATAAACGTTTTTACAATAGTTTTTGGTAATTTTAAAGGTTTTAACTATTCTCGGCCGGTTTTAATTGATTTTAAATATTAATAAATGTTTTTGGTAATTTTAAGTAGTTTTTAGTTATTTTCGGCTGGTTTGAAGTAGTTTAGAAAATAAATAATTGTTTTTAAAGTAGTTTTCGGTAATTTTAAAGCGTTAATTATTTAATTATTTTCGGTTGATATTACTAATTTTTAACTATAAATAAATGTTTTTGGTAATTTTAAGTAGTTTATTAGTTATTTTCGGTTGGTTTGAAATATTTTTGAAAATTAATAAACAATTAATAAAGTAGTTTTCGGTCATTAATTAAGTGTTAAGTTGCGCGTGGAATCAGATTGGAATTTTAACTATAAGATTATTAAACCTCTATGGCCTCACGTTACTTTCAAGAAACATACAAATTAGAGTTTTATATACAATTCTAATTTTAATGTCTTGGTAGCCCAATAATGTATCTCGCAAGTGACAATATTTTAACGCATTCCATACACTATAACAACAAGAGACAAAACCGACCATCAAGTAATAAAATAACAAATGTGAGTATTATTTCAAAATATAAATATATTAAAAATGGTTCCATAAAAAAAAGATATAAAGGAAACAAAAACAAAAAAGAAAAATCCGATATTAAATTGAATATTTGGTAGGTACCAGAACTTTATGACCTACTGAGACATGGAAAGGACAGTTACTGAATCGGAGAACAGTCAGATTGAATCGTATGGAAGGGTGTACCTTTTCTGTAGACAAAGAAATATCGAAAAAAGGAAGAGGTACTATGGAATAAAGTGGTATTACAATCAGCCCGATCATTTACCAAGCTCATTTATCGGACCTAATAAAGTTACTACGGCAAAAAGATGGCCTAAATTGATATTTCATGTCCAAATGCAGTTGTACAATATAATCAATTCATGGGAGGTGTTAATCTAATAGATTCTCTAATTTCTTTATATCGAACAACCATTAGAAGCAAAAAGTGGTACCATAAAATCTACTTTCATCTTATGCGAACGCATGGCCCCTTTACAGACGCTTCTGTAAATTGTGTAATACTGCTAGCAAGCATCAAATGAGTCTGCTGCAGTTCAAAACTGATTTAGCTCACACATTGTGCACGATAGGAGAGCATATAACCGATAAGCCGAAAGGAGGACGTCCCACTGGATCCCCGTATTCAGTAAGAGATTGAAAATAAGAACCACAAAGGTAAGATTACTGATGAAATGCCCACTGAAGATAGTAGAAAAGACAAAACTGCACATTGGCCTACTTCTAGTGAAGTAAGCGGGACAGATGTATAAGAAAGTTGTTTGTTGTAAGTGTACTCAATATTTATGTTTCACACCAACATTCCAACTGCTTTATGAACTATATTAAGGGATGACTTTTTTATATTATATTATAAGTTACTTACGTTAATAAACACTATTTAAACAGTGTAACAGTAGTTTATTTTTTTTATTTCAACTTTTACAAAACCGGGCCATAGAGAGGGTTAATGTGGTTGAAATAAAAATGGTTTGCCACTTTTAATTAAAACCCTTTGAATATGTGTTCAAGCTTTTTAAAATGCTTATTTTATTATTTACAGTTTGTGTAATAGCTGTTTAAATAAGTAAATATTGTATTGTTGATTTTTTATTAAAAAAGTAATAATAATTATAAACACAATTTACAGTCAATATTTAAATAACGAAACATTTTGAAATGTCACAATATATAAAAAATATAATTAATAAACTTGTCTCCGCAAAGTTTAATTAATGTAGGATTAATAGTTTATAAAAATAGTTTTTATCAGCAAATTTTTCTACTGTATATATAATTCTGAGGTTTTAAATAGTAAAAATATGTTTATCGATTTTTAAAGTGATTGCTGAGTTTTCTATAAAAAATATTTTACAAAAATTCTAAAACTATTAATAAATACTTTACAAAAAATATATATTATTCACAAATAACAATTAAAATACTTCTTTCCTAAAACTAAAACCGAATTGATCACATTTTAATCTTAATATCCTCGCAAGCTGCGGCGGACCACAGTAGAATATGGTAACTTTTCCTTTTTTCTGATCTATAATCTGCTTAAAAACTTTATCCCAGTTTGGACGACCTGCGTTTGTGCGGGTTTTCAACCCTGTTATCAAATCTCGTTTTTCCTAAAACAAAAAAGTATTAATAATATTTCATGGGATAATAGCAATAATGGTTAAATGTATAAAATTTTGATCCAAACGTAATTACCATTACTTATTAAATGATTGATGGCATTATTAAACGATCTATAGGATTTAAAAAATACCTTTTCGTGTAAGAGATCCAGTGCTAGTTGTAGTCCTACAGCCTTCATATCAGTTTTTTGTAAGGCACTAGTTATGTACATGTGCATCTCTAAAAATCTCTCCATTGCACCTCCAAGCTCTGCCTGTTCGATTTCTAATTGAGATAGCAAATTGACGAACCATTCAAACGATCTCTGGTCTCTGTTAATCCAGAAGAAATCGACCTAAACATTAAAAAAATTGTCATTAAATAAAAAATAAAGGAGGTAAAGGTTTCGTTAAATGACCGTTATAAAAACATTTTCCTTTATATAGTACCAAAAGAAAGTGCATTCGTATTTCTATTTAAAAATACTGCTTAAAGATACCAATAATATGTATCTGGACAAATACATTTTTCCTGTATAACTTACAACAATAATATTTTGATGAGTAGTATGAAAACCCTGTTTATTGCTCAAATTTGGTTGATTAAATGAAAATTTTCTCGGCCAAGTTTGCTAAATATTTTACCTTAAAAGATATTGGATGATGTTCTATATTGTTTTTTTTTTTCGAATTTCAAGAAAGTGAAACAGTTGAAGCGTACACAGGAAAGTTTACAAGAAATTTGATTATTTTTACAGAACTGGAGGCTGCGTTTAATTTTTATTAATAAACGGAAATATTTCAAAGATTTTGGTTTTAAAAATTAAATAAAATAAATATAAAAACATTCTTTGTTTATCACTGTTACTTCCAAATGTCTACACCATAAAAGAAGTATTAGTTATCTTCTACAAGAAAATGTCCAAGATTTCCCTTTATCGGAATAGAATAATATTAAAAAATAAATATGAACTGACCTTTCGTAGATTCATTACAGTAGCTGGTATATCGCTTGCCCAGGAAAACTTGCATTTAGGACAGCTATGTCTGGCTTTCCAATATCTATGCATGATAGACTGTAGAATCGATGCGAATGGAGTAACTCCGATACCAGTGGCTATGAGAACTGCATGTTGTGCTCTAAAAATGTGGCTAGAGGGAGCTCCATATGGACCATCCAAATATATCTAGATGTACAAATTTAATATATATTTTCAGAATACGGTTAAATTGTTAACAAAAATCGCATTTACAAAAGCTTTGTTAAAATAAAATTCATGCTGAGTGAGTATAAAACATATTTATTATTCTTATTATCCACAACAACAAAGATCACCTCTGTCCCTTCCATGTCTAAGATTTCAATACGAATATCATCATTCTTTGTAGATTTAGATCTCTTAATACAAAAAATATCATTATAATTACTAATAATTAATAAATAATTTATTACTCACTTCTAAAGGCTTCCCAACAGGATAATTCATAGGTTTCAAAGACACCAAATTTGGTGTAAATCGAGAATCTGTAAATTTTGGCATAGCTTGTCCTTCTTCAGCTACTCTTTCTGGACTAAATGTAAAACTTTTTTGACTAATTTGACGAACTAGAACAAAACACATTAAATTTTCCATTTTATACTCTTTATAAATACTTACCCATACTTCCGATGCTTCCTATCGAGCTGCTCGATTGCTTTTTTTCGCAATTTTCCAAGCTAGGCGTTTTGAAAGCTATAATGGTCGGTTTGTTTCTCATATATCTGAAACTTTGAGCCAAACTTTTATTTTGTGGACTGAGATAAGCCAATCCTAAAGATTTCAACCTGGCTCTTTTAATTTGGCACTCGTTGAAGCTTTTTTCTGATTCCGATCTCATATATTCTCTTAAACTATAAAAAAAATACAATTTATAGAAAATTTTAAAAATTGCGATTGGTAAAAATACTTACACCATCATTCTTTCTCGTTTTTTCGCTTTAGTTTGCATATCCGGCATGGATAGTGATTTTTCTAATGGAGCTTTATGGGTAAATAGGAATCTTTGTAGCCTATTTTCCGGTGATAATCTTCTTGGTCTGTTTGGTAGATCTGTAAACAATAATAGTTCATACAGAACTAATTTTTTACAGGGATGTCCAAGTATGAAATTGGCATTGAAATATAGTTTAATTATCAAAAAAAAAAACTTGATACAATAGTGGAAAAACTACTTACCTGAAGTGCTACACGTAGCTCTATTAGCAAGCTCAATGTCACAGTTAACATTTTTATTAGACTCATCGTTTTGAAAAGTCCCATTTGTAAATCCAACCAATTGTACTCCGGTTTTTTTATTTGGATCAGAATTGGATAAAGTTCTTGTAATAGTGGCATGTAACTTCTTTAAAGGACTTTGATTGTTATTGTGAATGCTACCATTCGATAGTCTTTTTTCGGTTGCTGGGGGTGACGAAGGAGGTATTTCACCGTTGTGCAGTTTTTCTTGTTCTTTTTCGAAGTATTCGTAGAGTCTGTTTGTCCATTGTCCAACGCCTCTTATGTGAAGCCACATGTAATCTAAAACAAAATTAGTTTAAGGAATCTCTATCAGAATCATTCAGACAAAATCACTTCAAAATGTTCTCTTAAGCATAATCCCTTTCTTACATCAAACAGGACAATCTATAATTTCGTTATCGCGATTTGGGTAAATATAATGTTCTTGGCACACATTGTGATTCGAAATAAAATTAAATACCTGCCGTTATGTACAGTTGTGTCTTTGTTCAAAAATTGTTTGAGTGTCTAGCTGGACTAAACCTATGTCAGATTTTAGCAGAAAGTCACATTATCAATTGTTCGAAAAGAAAATGAGCAAAAGAACTTGGTATACCAGGCCATGATGCACTCACATAGGAATAGTTTTTTTTCAAGTTAAGTAATATTAATTATTGCTCACAATTAATTTATCTTTAAAATAAATTTTGGTACCTAAATGCTAAATTTTAAACAGTTACACTTTTTTATACAAATTATTATAAAGTGATCGTTAAATAATTTTTGGACTTTTTTTGTGGTTTTGATCATTGTCATTCAGCCAGTCACTTAATGAATAAACTGTTATGCACTTTGCAAATTAAGTTATTTAAATAACAACGACAATAAAACTAATCTATTTCAACAAACAAGACAATGTAAAGAGACAATGCTTTTAAAGGAAAATAAACAGGGACCCATCAGGACATTTTTTTAGGCACACAAGAAATAGGCCACGGTGTGGGTGAGGTAGTATAACAGTAGGTATGCTTTTGAAAAAAAAATCTATCAAACATTAAAAATTTTCTTTTTTAGCTAAAGCCAAAATTGATAGTAAGTTAAACGGAGCACTTGTATTTGAGTTGAAAAGATTTTTGTATAATTCATTTGACAGATTATGATACTTGGTACATTCAAAGAATCTGTGATCTATATGAGAGGTAAATTTAAACTGCTGGTACCAATATTCTGTGGGTATGGTCGGGTGTAACATTGTGTATCTTGTTAGGTTAGTGAAAGAAAATTCACTCCACGAATACGACCACCTTGAATGTAATTTGGTTTTGAGAGTAACACAGTAATCGCTCACGCATAAATCGTAGTCTAGATGCGGATTACCAACACAAATATTATCTTTAGCAAGTTAATCGACATGTTTCATTTTCTGCAATGCTTAAATGTGCTTTAATCCATAAATACCGAATTTGTGTGCCAGTTAGAGATAATTCTACGACAAGTTCATTAATTTGAATGATATATGGGCTACTGTTAACAGTTGGAAGTTTCGTATCTTCCAAGGCTTTTAGAGCAGAAAGAGAGTCAGAAACTAACGCTGCATTACATTGATTACATGCTCTAATATATAGTAAAGCTTTATATATAACTACAGCTTCAGCGCCAAAAATAGAGAAGTATGTAGGCTGTGCGATTTTTCTATATTGCTAGATGGAATATAAGAATCAAACTTGTTCCAGACGAGGTATTGGAAGCGTCAATATATATGATTAGGGCATTATCCCAATTAGAGAGAAATGACCTCAGTATATTTTTAGATATGCGTATATCAATGTTATAATAGATATGGATGAATAATATGAATTGTCTCAAGAAACAAAGTTGTGTCAGGTCATCAAGTTGGACAACTGTCTTTGGTATTGTTGGAAACCAATGCACAGTGGTGCGGAATTTTTTAATTTCCAATATTTGTTAACAAGATCAAATACATGTAGATGAGTAATATTTTCAAAAAGTTGTGTTTTGAAGGCCTATATTTGTAAGAAATATCTCGCTAAAATATATTCGTCGATACTGAAGTGCTTCTACATGGAGAGGATTAATTGGTGTCGATCTTTTGACTTGTTTTAATAAATTGTTAAAATTATATCTTCTTGTTTATTTTCCTGTAGAAAATGGAATTTGAGTTTTACTGAGAAAGTATTTGCTTGTTATTTTCATTTCGGTTTTCCTCCAATTTCATAAAAAAAACAGTAATTGGAAGGAACTGGTGGAACAGACACAATTGCTCTTAACATTTCCATTTTTACTCAAAATTTGTATCCAATTTTGAATAATCCGGAAAATACCATATAGGTGAAGTGGAAAAAGCTACCCTTTAGGCTTTCAATCGGAGCGCATTGATCATGCCTCTCCTATAATCACTTGTAACAGTCCAAACTCTTCAGAGCTCAAAGAAGCCGTACATATATCGGATCTGATTTGCCATACAATAGGACATAAAACAAAGGTTTCTGTTTTGATCCATATGTGGTATATAATTAATAAAACAATAGTCGTACCATTTCTATAACAATTATCACTACTTGCTGCCCTCTGGTTGGTTGGTTTGACTGTATCATCTGTACCATCGGTTTATTGTATTATCCTGTTAATCTGTTAGTCCGTGAAGACATCAGTGATCTTGTTAATGTTTAAGAGCATCTTCACCATGTTACACAAGATAGGAGGAAGGGTTTTCTGGCCCTATCTGTTTATATCTCCACCAGCGCAGAGCCTTACATTCGAATATTACGTGGGTGGCTGTTTCATCTTCATTGTCACACAATCTGCATATATGATCAGCTTGGAAAATCCCCGTTGTGTGAAGGTGTTTTCTCAGGCTACAATGTCCAGTTATAGTTAAAGGATTTTTTAAGTGAGTTTTGATAAATGTTGTTTTATCATGAGCTTGCTGTGTTTAAGCTTCGGAAGTAACTGCATGCCAGTATGTTAGGTGTTGTTTATGCACCAATTGGTTAATTGTAGTTCTTACCGAAGTTTTGGTTATACCAAGTAGCGGTTCGGGCAAGTGAATCTGGTTGCCGATCCTTCTCGTGCAAGGACGTCTGCTTTTTCGTTAACCTCAATACCTTTTTGTCCTGATATCCACCTAAGGGTTACCTTATTAGCGGCACTTAGGTTTTTGAGGTTTTCTAAGCATTACCAGACAAGTTTGCATTTTACTTGACAACTGTCGTGATGGTGAATTGTTGTTGATGGTGAATTACTGATGATGAATTGTTAGCGTTGGTTTGTAAATTTGTACAATCGAAACTTTGTTTTTGTCTTGTTTTTGTTGTGTGGTTGTATGTCTGTTTGTTATCTGTCTAAGCCTTTAGATACTGACCAGTTTATGTTCTGTTATCCTTTTAGTTGGTTTAGCGATGTCATTGAAATAAAGAGAATCTGTTTGTCTGTAAATACCTGTATTAAGTCATATATTATGAATTTTGTACCACGTTTCTCTGTCGAAATAATTATTAAATATTGAAGAGATTTTTTTGCCGAGAAATTTTGAAGCAATTATTTGATCAAAAGGGATTTTATCATATTACAAAGTTGTGGTATACCTTCTTGCTCAGGAGCACTACTAATAGTAAATGGATGCCATTCGTAAGTCGCTATAACGGGAATATTTACAAAAATGTAGTCACCAGGATGGAAATCAAAGTTAACTGGTCTTTTAATAACCAAATGAGTAACTTTTGAAGGCAACAGTAATCCGGAACTAATGTAGGTTTTTCCTCTTTCAGTAACAATAAATAGAGATCTGTAAGCCCTCTCCAGGCCATATGCTATACCAGGAATGATAAACCATTTCCAAAAATTCGGACCGTGGAGAATCAGCAAAATCCAAAACGGCACGTACATTAGGTGAGTGTAATAAAAAATCTAAAAATGGGGAAAAAAGTTAAAACGAAATTAAATAATATTGTATTGATACCTCGAAACAGCCTCCTCTTCGTACAAATGCCTGGGAACTTATAACAATCGCAATCAGTATCACTAAAAGCGCTATGCCAGTTGGATTTGCTACACCATCTATCAAACCAAATAAACCAGGCGTGCTGGTAAACAACCACTGACTTGTTGTAAAATTTCTTTCGTTTATTCTTGGATCATTCACAACTATCAAGCCTAAAAGAATTAACCCAATATATAGAAATTTTTCGAAGCATTTTACAGGTTGTTATTTTTACAAAAATAACTAAATTTTTGCAAAAATATATACCAGAGGAAAAGGAATAAAAAATAGTTACTTACTGAAATTACAAACATGCATAATGGTGTGAAATATGCTGTATCCAAAAACAAACATTCCAGTAAGTTTGTGAAAATAAATGTGTTGGTCTAGGGGAAGCACAGAACTATATCCTCTTGTTCTTAAAAATGTTATACACTGTCTTAACATTAGCACTAATATAAAGGTACAATTAAAATTAAGACACTGTCCTACAAAAAAACAGAAAAATGCGATTATGTATTACAAAAAATAATGTTGTTTTTGTGTATTACCACATGCTCTGGCAAAAATTGTATACCAATTTGATTCTGAATATTCAACCGCCCTAGATATAAACAAAGCAGCATTGACTAGAAGAAATCCTGCTAAAAATGCTAAATATACGTAATTGTTCTTCACGTATGGAATAGTAAAATAGTATGGACGATAGTTGATGATTTTCTTAAAAAAAGAAGAATGTTTCTTATTGGGCTTAGGTGGAACCAACCAACGATCAATACTAAAAAAAGAAACTTAGAATACACAATATTTTGAAATAAAAATTACCTTATTGATAAATTTTCTAAAAGTCCACCGTGTTTTTGTAACTGATTTTTTAATGCTTCATATGTTATTGCTCCTCTGTTATTTGTATCAGCATCTTCAAACATAGCCATTGTAAGATCACCTATTTGTTCTTCGCTAAATTGCATACCATTTTCTTCCATACACGCTCTAATTACGTGCTGAAGTTCTTTGTGTTGGATCAAACCATCACCTAAACAAAATACACTTTGTACGAAATTTAGTATGAACTCAGAAATAAATAATATTACTTAATATAGATTGTGTCTTAAAAAAATTGCATCATATAGAACACTTTTTTTACTCTTGATAATAATAACGTTGTTACAGGGATTAAACAATATGAAAACTAAAAATATAAAGACAAAAATGAATTTTATATATCCGATATCAAAAAAAATTAATAATATGTAAAAATTAACTTAAAACCATTGGAAAGGTAATAAAAAATACTATAAGAGGGAATTTTTGAAAATTTTTTATTAATAATTGTGACCGTGAGAAAAGGGAGAGATCAAAGTTGGGGAAATTAAAAAATCTGTATAATTGTGGTTTCTACCTATTCTCACATTCACAATTTTTTATCTAAAATTTTGTAGAATACCTAGAATATTTTTCCTCTTTCAATCTACATTTAGTACGTCTTTATAATGTTGATAGTTCTTTTGTTAAAAGAATTAAACATTATGAAAACTAAAAATTTAAAGACAAAAAATGGTTTTATATCCCATAACACAAAAACTAAAAAATGATTTGAAATAAACTTAATACCATTGAAAAGGGACTAAAAAATACTATGAGTGAGAATTTTTTCAAAAATTTTTGATGAATAATTGTGACATTGAGTAAAGGGAGAGACAAAAGTAGGGGACATAAAAAAATCCTTATAATTATGATCCATCCCTATTCTTACGACTACAATGTTTTATCTAAAATTTTGAAAAAAATCGGTTAAATAGAATATTTCTTTTTCTGTCCATCAACGTTTAGTATGTTTTAATAACGTCGATAGTTTTTTGTTACAGGGGTTAAACATTATAAAAACTCGAAATTTAACTTCATATATTGTTTCTAATGCTAGAAAGAATATGAGTTATCCGTAGAATTACAATTTTACAGTTATCCATCATTTATTACCATTGATTGTTAAACATAAGCGTACATATAAATTTTTTTATAGGATATTAATTTTTTTATGTTTTTAATCCTCTTTATTATTGGCCCGATTTTCAAAAAAAATGTAATTTGATTTGTGACAAACGAATATAATACTTTAAGATAAACCTTAGGTAGCAGCAATGACAAAAGGACACTATCGTCCAACTTCGTTATTAATGGTTATTTTTTAATTTAATCATTTTACATTGTTCGGACTTTTTTCTTATATTTACAACAGATCAACAGATTTGACTTAAAAAGCCCGACTTGTATTAATATATCCTACTAAAACTGCCTTTTAAATCCCATAACAAGAAAATAAAAGATATATTAAAATAAACTTAACAGTATTAAAAAGAGAATAAAAAATACTATAAGTGGGAATTTTTTCAAAATTTTTAAGCAAAAAATGTGAACTTGAGAAAAGGGAGAGATCAAAGTAGGGGAATTTAAAAAATCTTTAAAGTTGTGGTCTCTCCCTATTCTCACAATCACAATTTTTTATCTAAAATTTAAAAAAATCTCGCGTTTATAGAATATTTTTTCTCCTTTTTAACTGCATTTAGCGCGTTTTAATAACGTCGATAGTTTTTTTGTTACAGAGGTTAAATAGTATTAAACCTAAAAATTTAAAGACAAAAATATATTTTATATCCCATAATAAAAAAATAAATATTATATTAAAACAAAATTAATATCATTAAAAAGAGAATAAAAAATACTATAAGTAAATTTTTTAGCAAGAATTGCGACTTTGAGAATTCGATTACTATAACAAGGTGAAAAGAACAGCTACAGTCCAGTAGGGTTTAGCAGTTATGCCACTGCCTCTGTCTAACAACAAAGCAAGCACCGCGGCTAATAAGTATAAATCACCATGTATATACGGGGCAATACACAACTTACATAAACCAACAACACACAACGGTGGACAAGTGGGTGTCGGTTATAAATAACAACGACCAAACACAACTTTAGATCTAGAAATTATTATATAATATGATTGAATTCAATACAAAACTAACTATATGTACGGGGTTTTCCAAACACCAAGTATTTTAGCCTCATCAGCCTTAAATCACTCAGCTTCGCCTCAGTCAGCTCAGCTGTAATAGTATTTGTCTCAATATTAGTATATAACATATTATTGGTAAAGGAACAGGAAGAAAACGGGCACGAAAATCCTCCATTTTGGAAAAAATGACTTAGTCATGAGATTTGGCAATAATGCAATTATTTACTTAACCCATACATACAATATTGGTACCAGTAATTCTTGGTAATCTTCCTGCTTAATGACAATTTTCCTGCTTTTTAAAGATTTATAATAAACTGATTCTTGAGCTACATAGTTAACTTTACTCACTGAAGGAAAGTGCCTTTGATATACATAATCAAATCTAAACTAGAAAATGTAGTTGGTGCAGCAGCTCGTTTGCTTCAAAAATGTTTAATCTCTACACTTACTCAGTGCCATATGAATAACACCACCATTAATATCGTCATTTATGGTTTTGCTTACTATTTTTAATTTATGACAAGTGTAAGTTTTATAATTCAGAACATTTTCTATGTGTCATGAGGTTATTTCTTTTTCTGTTTTTTGCAACCATGTTCCTTTTCTATTGTTTTTACTTTTTGCTTCACTTTCTTCTTATTTTTTTTTCTCTTACCGGTAGTCAATTTTCTTTTAGATTTAGATGGTTTGTCATCATCAAAATAATCTAAGTCATCTTATTTATTTTATCTTCATTTGATTGATTTCAATTCTATAAGAGCGTATCGTTAATGTTACATCACGAAAGATTTCATTTTTTTATTATTTCTAGAAAGTCTTAAGAGTGCAGCTCAAATTTCCATTGAAAATTCTAATACAATGTTCACAATATGAGGTGTCGCGATCTTTTATATTGAATTTGGTAGATTTTTATGATGGCAAACTTTTTTCTGCATGAAAAATCGATTATCTTGGGCATTTCCCAAATATTGGAGTTCTAAATATTATATTTTTCACCAGCAGACTATGTATAAGTATAAATTATTTTGGGGAAAGCTATCTCAGATCATCACTTATTGGTAAAGTGTTCTATGGTTAATACTTGTGTGGGTCTATGGGTTTAGGAAAACGCTATAAATAATATACCTAAATACTGCAGTGTAATAGCAGATCTTAGCTCACAGACATCAACATCAACCCAAAATAATAAATTATTAAAAGCTTCTCAAGATAATGACGAATAAAATAAATCAGTAAAAATGCTGTTTTAATAAATACAGGTTAAACTAAAAAATCCTGTTATTGATTATTATAATTCGGTCTCTACGATTAGGATATATAAATAAATACTTACCATCTAAATCATAAACTTTGAATAAAAAACGGATTTTATCATCTGGCGATTGGCCGGCGAACTGGTGCATGGCATCCAAAAATTCTTGTAATGAAATTGATCCTGAATTATCTTTGTCGAAAATTTGGAAAACTCTGTCGGTGAAAAACGGCTGGAAAATAACATTAGAAACATCAGATGATATATTTAGTATATAATTTAGTTTCCAACTTATTTTGATATTTTATGCATTAGCTTCAAAATTAAAATATACAGTATAATGTCATCAATTTATATTCTGATTTAAATAAAGGGAGTTAGAGTTCAGGCTAACTTCAAGCTATTACATTGATCTTTTATTAGAATTGCAGTTGAATACGCTTAGTTACAGAATCCAGAAAATTATGCAAATTTCGGATTGATGGATATTTTTACATTTGTGACAAACATTTTTAAATTATTTTGAAATATACAGGGTGTGTCATGATGTTAGACCATATGTTGTTTTTTAAGTAAAATACCCTGTATATCATTTTAGTTTAGTTTTTGTAGAAAAAAGTTAATTTACTTTTTGAGTGCTTTAAATTCCATTTGTATACAGGGTGGCGAAAATTTAATTGAAGACTATCAAGATTTCGTAAACCCGTTACAGATGCTAAGTTGATTAAATGGGAAAGAGATACGAATTTTCAAGCCGATTTGATTTGGTTTGTTAATATTTGTAGAAAACCGAAATTGACGATTTTGGTTTTTAGAGTTTTCGAAAAAATAGTTATTTATGCAACAAGTGAATATGAATTTTGTCGCACGAGCCAAAGGCGAGTGCAACAATCACTCGAGTGAAAAAAGTCACTTTACACAGTAGTTGCATACAATATTTTTTCTACTACCAAAATACTGTAGTACAAAAAACTATTAGACAACGTCTATTAACCTGATTCAACTCGAGAACGATGAGAGACATAGTGACAAACGTACAACAACAATCGACTCAGCATCATTAAAAAACTCTAAAATGATATTAATCTTTGACCTACTTTTACTTTCCCGCTACTTATACCATATGGTACCTCGATAACTGCGCCCCGGATAAATGCGCCCCGACAAATGCGCTCCCAGACATATGCGCCCTAATAATAAAAATTGCATCATTTTAAGTTTATATTTTTAAAATCTTATTTTTACGATATTTAATATTGACTATACTACGAAAATTAATATTTTTGATAGATTCTAAAGTTAATTTTTAATCATTAATAAATTATTTCATCAAATATATGAACATTCCTATTAGTTTTTTTATATTAATGAATTATAATATTTAGATATTCTTAACAAACTAGTACTTAAATATAATTATAACTAACGGTCAACAAATAGCTGTATTATAATTCTAAATTAAACGAAAATCCACGCAAACAATTTCATTTTCATTTAATTTTAATAATTTTATATTTTATTGTTGGGGAGCATATGTCGGGAGGCGATTTTGTAGCGGGGCGTTTGTCGGGGCGCATTTGTCGGGGCGCATTTGACGGGTCACCATAATACCATATATAAATACTATAGTAAACAGGTTTGGCCAATGTTTTACGGAACATAGTCCTGACGCACAATAAACGACATGCGAGGAGTAGGGACAAAATATTTTGGTAAACGCCTTTTTTAAATGTATAAGTAATTTACCGTAATGTTAATTAAAAATGAAAAATTTAAAATAATTAATAAATTTACAAAAGGTAATATAAAAATAATTTGTTAAAAAAATACAAACTACCCCAAACTTAAATTATTCAAATGGCACAATATACATTTTTCTTTTGACTTATGAAGTGTAATTAATTCTAACTTCAACGATTTGCAATACGTCAAAAAATTTATTGAAAACAAAATAAAAGCTGCTTAAAATGTTTACCATTATTATTCATACATGCTTTAAAGCGCCTTATCAGTTTCCTCGTACAAGATTTCCTAATCATTTCCTCCCTTATTGTGTTACAGGCGTGTACAATCTTCTCTCGTAAGTCGTTCAAGTCGATTGATCTAGTTTCATACACTACTTTTTTCAAATAAATCCATAAGAAAAATCTAATGGTGTCAAATCTGGCGAACGTGCAGGCCACAGAATAGGACCTCCGTTTCCTATCCATCAATCTGGACTATTTTGATCCAGGTATTCGGTTACAATGTGGTTGTTACCACCACATGAGTTGTCTTTCTTGATATATCATGCAGCAGTCCCTGAAGTTCATTTTGCATAAATTGTAAATATCTTTGCCCAGTCAGTGTGTTTTGATAAACATAAGGACCTGTCTAACGTCCATTGAACAACGCACACCAAACATTGGAACTCCATATGGTTTGGAACTTGGTTTCTCTCATCCAATGAGGATTCTCACGTGACCAATAATGCATGTTGCGCCGATTCACTGTACATTATTGTGAAATATTGATTCGTCACTCCACATGATCCGGTCCAATAAATTTTGATTATCTTCAATCAACACTACAATAAAAATTGTCTTCTTTCAAAATCATCAGGTAGAAGCACCTGGTGCACGTGTATTTTGAAAGGATGATAACTGTGTTTTTTTAATTCCGTGCACAGAGCTAGTACTCGAGTAGAAATGTGCGGGTGAGCCTCCATGTAGGCCAGTACATTAATCCTAATTTCCTCAGTTCGTGCTGGTACGTTGGATGTGCTTACCTTTACGTGAAAATATTCCTGTTCTCATTTTGTTCTCAACATAAAAAAATGTGGAATGATTAGGCAGTCGCCGATTGGGAAAACGCTGCTAGTATAATCCTACGGCAGCACGAGAATTTTTCAGGCACTCACCAAAAATTCACAACATATCAACATACTTATTTGGAGTAAACGTAAAAGGCATTTTCTTGATTGAAGGTACAAGCCGATTGAAAGAATCGTACAAGAAAGGCACCGTCTAACACATTGACAGTTTTTATCACTTGATTCGAATGAAGTATACTGTGAGCCAAAAATGTATACAGTAAATTATTCATCACCAAATGTTTACTTCGAAGTTTATAATTTTGTGAGTTTGATATCTGTCAAAATATGTGTGGTACATTGTTGAAGTTAGAATTCATCGCACGTCACAAGTCAAAAGAAAATTGTACAGGGTGCCATTTAAATAATTGAAGTTGGGGGGTGGTTTCTCAGGGATAGTTTTACAGAAGTTAAATTTGATAGAACACCTTCAAAGATATATAAGTTTAAAATAAGTATAATTTTTTTCATTTTATTTTAACCAGCATAACCGAGATATTGGCTGTACGAAAATATTCAGGAATTTGTTTTCGTGACTTTAAATTTGTGAAAACTCAAAAAATTACGGAAAATATATTACCGGTTTTCACTTGTTTTTTATTTAATTTTTAAAGATAGAAAAAACTTGAATTAAGGAAAAATACCGCTTAAAACATTTTGTCTTTGAAGAGCCACCCTAATTTTTTGTCCAGATTTGACCATTTGTGGGCATTAATTATGTAAATTGTACTACATTCAAATTAATAATATTAATGAATTACTATAAAAAATAAAAAATTCGGATTGAGAGTATTTTGACTTAATATTCAGTCAGTCCCATAATTATAAAGTTTTTGGTTCAACGAAAACTTTTGTTACTGTTTATTTTTCTAATATCTTTTTCTAATCCTGTACTTTCTAATATTTGAGACGAATTTTAGAATTTCTTAAAGAAATACTAATACACTAAAAGCGTACTTACATTTTTTGATAAAACGATACTTTTAAAATCTTCCTTTTTAATTTCTTTTCCATCTCCAACGGTTTGCCTGAAGAGTAGTTCGAGACGATCTAAGCTGCCTTGATCGAAACCAGTGCGAGGCCTAAAATGTAAATAAATAAATAGATAAAAATCGTCAAAAATGCAAAAGCTTAAAACATAATAAAAATAAAATATTTTAAGTTTACCTTGAATTCGTTATGGAACTTAAAAATTCCATTATAGCTTCAGACGAGATGACTCCAGAATTTTCCTCATCTATAAGTCGGAACAACTTATCTACAATCTAAATAGGAAAAAATATATAAATATCGATAATCTTAATAAATACGATCTATTTGAACTCACTCCTTTAGTTAAGAATATCAAACAAAATTGTTCAAGATAAATTGGTTTATCTCCGCACAGACAATAGGCAACACTCTCTAGCTGTTCTGCAAAGTCGATTTGGCTTTCATTTCTATAAACAATCAAAAAAATAATAAATAAAAACTAATAATAAACCGATATATTTCGTACTCCAAACTAACATCTTATTTATATTAAGCCGGTTCCACACTTATAAATATTTTTGCCGGACACAAGAATTTGATCTAGAATCTCGTCGGTTCTTTGACGTAAAAATTTGCTTTCGTCGAAAAATTTTTGTAAGTGTGGACCCGACTTAAAACTAATTTTTTACTCGCAGAGATAAAATAAAATAAAAACTCACATTAATCTCTGTTTCAGGAATTCTATCCATTCTTCCTGGGCTAACGACTGGTCGTGATCCTGGTCGAATAACTTGAATAGCTGTTCCAAAAGGTCCTGCAACGAAGTTATCGAATTATTTAAATGATCTCGGTTTATAAGTGTGGGAACATTTTTGAATTCACATTGAAACATTTTTTTGTCCTATTTGAATTCATTTTAAATATCGAGTGTCCCACTTAACATTTCAGGGTTTTGACCGCTTATTGCTCACATAGTTTTGGGAATAGAAACTTGCCATTTTCACCAGTTTTATTGAAATTTATAAAACTTTTTTCTCAATAGTGGGATCTTTTATCGTACTTCCGGTTTAACCGGAAATTAACATTTTTAAGGATAGTGTAATTTTGTTATTTTAAATAGAACAACCTATATATTTTTTAGCCTAACATAAAGCTCATAAAAACGGTTTGATCCGCATAAATGATTATTATTTTTATTATTTTTAATTATTACATTGGGATATCTAATAAAGATCTAAAAAATGCGAGCCGATTCTTAATGCTGCAAAATTGCATACAAAAGCCCAAGAGTTGATTTATTAAAACGTTCATAGAGGTTTGATAGAATCAATAAAGTTTAAAACAGGTTAAAGATGTGTTACGCCTACGATTCAGGCCTTGTAACTTTCAGTAAATTGAAATTTATTGGCTTTTCTATACATTAAGTTCTATGAAAAATGGATTAATATATATGGCAGGCTTGTCAAGATAAAAATCTTTACAAACCATAACGTGTCGAAGTTGTTAGAATGATTGTTGCATGGTATTTTAAAGCCAAATTATGTCAGTACAAATAAAAAAATATCTAACATTAATCTAGACTAATTTAGAACAAATGCTTATACGAGGTGTTCCAAATTTGTAATTTTTAATAATATCCTAAAAATTAATTTATTCTTTATAGGAAGACTATAAATTGTAATACTTTTCCTCATTGAGTATAATATTTTATTATAACCATGATCTTTTCTTTGTAAATTGATTGCAAAATGATCGACAAATAATAAATAATAAAATTGCTCCATTTTTATTTTTCTTGTCATATTCAATTTAAGCCGCTTCAAGAGCTGTGAGTGCATGAAAATGGCGATTTAGGTTGGATTTGAATCGCTGTACTCCCGGGAAATACGATTTCAGGAAGGTCATTCCAGAGTGTTGCTTTAATTTCAGTTTTACATCTATTCAGAGGCGGACTGATACTATGGTGATTTGTAATTGGGGCCCATATTCTCAATTTAATTAGAGCGGTAAAATATAAAAAAACACAGTTTCATATTTTTATTATTTTTTTATGCAATGCATATAATTTTGGAATATTTTTTTCTGTAGTAAGATGACAAACGGGCCATCAGAAAACTTGCCTGTGGCCATCACCACCGCGCCATAATGGCCAGTCCCCCACTGCATCTAATCTCATTTTAAGATACTTGGGTGTATTTTCGCATGTGTATTAATGTTTTATTGTAGGTAGATGTGTAATTATCTTCGTGAAATTTACATACATTATTTTAAGCTAATTACGAAGTAGTATTTCATATCTCATATAGTATACCACAGTCCATTTGTAGTTTATATTTAGATATGTCTAGAGTATGTCCTATTGCCAAGAGTATAATCAGTAGTAAAATCACAAGAGCATCGAAAATAATCGATTATACGTCCAACTTTACGAGACTTATTTTTGCGAAACACCAAGAGAGCGCAGCTCCAGTGGTGTTTAAAAAAAATAAGTCAAGTGAGAAGGACAGTATAAATATTATTTTCGTTTTCTCGCGTGGAATTCTGTACGCGAAATATAACGAATTATATTGTTGATGTTTGCTTATTATAAACATGAAAAATTATTTTAATATGTCAAATTTGTCAAGATGAAAGGATGCGAATCACCAAAAACGATTATACCACATCGTGAAGGGTATATTCACTTATCTATACATGGTAACTAAGTAGAAATTGCAACTGCTATTGGTTAAATTTATGATGAGTTATACAATCGGTAAAATTAGGACAAGTAGAGTTCTAAAATACTACCCTGTAGCACACCTTTATGGGTTTCATTGATATGGGAGTAATCGTTTTTTTATGTAATTCGAAATAATCTGTTAGAAATATATGGTTTTCGCAGTATTGTATTAAGTTTATTGACAACACTTTGTCGATAGATTTAAGCGACGTGGAGAAATTTAGTAGGCCCATTTCTTTTAAGAATATTAGTAACATGATGCACTTATATTGATGGTAGAATGCTTTTGTCCAAAACCAAGCTAATAATTTAATTTTATTTTTTTTTCTATGACTGATATTAACCATTTAATCAACAGCTTTAAAAAAAATGATGAAAGCAGCAATTCTACATTTCACATGTTGATGGGTATACTATTTTGACTTTTCAGATCAATCGGAAGATGTAATAAAACCAAAAGAAACAAGAGAAAATAACATAAAATTAGTAAAGAAAATAACTGTACATTAAATCAAATAACAAAAAAAAAATTTTTAGATTAAAGCAAATATATCAATTTTAAATGAAATAAATCAAACAAAAATAAATTAGGTCACAAAGTAAAAAGCCACGCGCGACTGGATGGCGCCATTCGATATCAACCGGACGTGGAAAGAATCCTTTGTTTCGTAATAATACTCAAATGTCGAAATTCTAAAAACATAGTACTGTAACCGAGTTTTAGACACGAAGTCCAACGGTTGCAATAATTTTCGCTGAGTTCACAAAAACTTCATACGAAACGAGGCCAAAAAGAACCCGGCCAATAGAAACAGCGGAAAAGACATGGTACCACGTCCCAGGAGGCGGCGATGGTGCTGGCGGCGATCAGAGGTGGGACGACGACAAAAAAAAAACACCAGTAGTCACTAGCGAGCCGCGATCGCGAGAACTTTCCTTCGGGTCAGAACCGGGGTTGAGCACTTTGGTCGTTGTTAAAAAAATAAAAAAGAAGAAATTGTTTCACGGTTAAGGAAACCGGGAGTTCGAATAAAATAGCCGAGCAGGCGGTCTCATGTTATTATTTTTTTTTTTGGAAAGTTAAGTTTCAGTGGTGAATAAAGAGTTAAAAGGGTTAATAGTTATTACCGGTCGATTTCTGTCGAAACCAGGAGTCAGTCCACCCATCGTGTTACCAAGACAATCCCAGGAACGGATTAGGCGTAAGATTCGTCCCCGGTAAGCGAGAAATTACACTTTACTAACAAAAACGTACATTTTGGTTTTTTTTTATATACATATATATCGTTAGAGTACCTTCAGTAGCGAGGGAGAACTCTCTTGTTTCTTTGGCTTTAAGTAGACATTGTAGAGAAATTCAAATAGGGGCGTGTGCCTCCCCTTTCATTTTAGTAAGTTAAGAGGGAGTTAATCTACTCGGTACTGGGTATAGTTTTATTGTATATGTTTGGGTTGTAGCCGTTAAATAGTCAATTTGTCAGAATTTAAGACTTAGTAGTTTTTTTGTTAAATCAGTTTTTATTTATACAAATAACGTACTATTTTCTTTGCACTTAAGTCTCAATTAATTTTTTTTTGTTTTGTTGATCATATAAATTTTGTCACATGTTTTACCTTATTTATTTTTTTTTAATAAACCACAGTAAAATTTCACTACGTAGTTTTATATGACCATCCTGAAAAGGGGGGGGGGGAATTAGTTGACTAAGATAAGGAGAATCAGAACGAATCAGATATAGGTAAATCAATATTTTGATGACTAAAAGCTTTAAGTGATAGAATAACTTCTTCCCCATAACCTGCCCCTGTCTGTAAGACCAAAGACTCTCCCTCAGCGAGAGCACGAACCACCCTTTCGACTGAGAGGCGGCCGTTTCCAGTCTAGACAGTTCTACCTGGAATACAACCCCTTTCAGCGCCTTGACCGGTGCTCAGAGCCGTAATTTTCTCTCCCAGGAGAGTGGTGACATCACGCTGCCGTTTACAAGTTTGTCTTGTAGGACAAACCCCCTCGCTAATCAGCTTTAGAGAATAATCTAAGGTTCACCAGTTAAATTTTCCCTTAGAAGTTATCACCCTGGTGAATGGGTGAGTGTTTTTTTTTTTTTGGGGATATTACACTGGTGACCAACCGTTTATTACACTGGTGACAGCGGTTTTCGGATTTTTTTTCTCTACCATATATCTTATAGACAGGACAGTAATTTGACAAACGGACCTTTTGTTTAATAATAAATAAATTAATACAAGAGAAGAGAATTTTATGAGGAAAATTTTTTTTTTAATTTTGCTATAATAGGGGGCAATCCTGACTAATTCTCATTATAAAATAATGAATTAAAGAATTATCCAAATCAAGAAAAGAAAAGAATTTTTTTTTAGTTTTGTTGAAAAATTCCAAGTAGGACCCTGGAATTAACGGAGGTTAATAACTACAACAATTTGCTAAGTAATGTAATTTTACTAGAACAATAATTATAGGCAGTATACTGGAAAAATAAAAATGCGTTTAACTAATCGTATTTAATTACGAAGGTCAACAAAACTCGAGAAAGGAAATGCGGAATAACAGTAAATTTTTTTAAGTTGCAAAATCAAGATAAATAAAAATAATTTTGGTCAAAAGACACCCAATGGTTTAGAGTTTTTTTTGTACTACGAGTTGCATAGATTTACTGGAAAATAACGATAAATTTATTGCGAATAAATTCCCATTCAGACAAATGAAATAAGCATAGGCGTGCCAATATTTTTTTTTAGTATTAATAATCAATTTAAATCCATATAAATACATAGGCCGACCAATATTTTTTTTTGATTTACAAGAACTAATTTTGGACGAACATACAGAATAAACAATTTTTTTTTTTAAATTGATCAAAACCACACAGAGGTGTGCCAGAATTTTTCTTTCTTTTTGCTTCCATAGGATTGGATACTATTTTTTTGGAAAATATACACACATAGGCGTTCGCAATTTTTTTTTCCTTTTTATTTTTTTCTCTCTTTCACGTTTTGTCGTGAGTTTTTTTTCATTCGACTTTAACTTTGGATATCCAAGCAGAGGCGTCCCATAAGTTTTTTTTGGAGAACCAGGATTTTTAATTTTTTTTTTAGGAAACCATAGGGCGAGTTCAAGGAGCTTCGACTGTAATTTTTTTTTTTTTTTGGGTTTTGCTTTTCAGGCGAAATAATCAATTAAGGTGAATAAACCTAGGCACAGAGGCGCACCAAGCAGGGAAAAGGAACAAGGAGTTAAACGTTGATTTTGAGATTCGATCTCGATATCCTTTTGTTGTAACACACAGGAAAGCATAGGCGTAGCTCAACAAAGAATAGTTACAAAAATATAGTAATTAAATATTATAGAAGGAACTCAGGATCGGTTAGTCAAGCAGAGGCGTGCGAATAATTTTTTTTTTTTGGGGATTCGATTTCGATCATTTTTGGGGTTTTTAATATTGATTTTTTTTTGGGGGGAATTTTAATTTTGATCGAAGATTTGTGTTGTTGGTAAACAGACAGGATTCCTTTTACCCAAACCCAGTTCTTTTGTTTCAGAAAGATCGTCGAAAGGTAGGATATTTTTTTTTACTTTTGATAACATTAAAAAAAAAACCAAAATGTCTCTTACTAACGATCCAACAGGTAATGCAGCAGCTAGTGGACCAGCAGGTGCAATGGTAGTTCAGCTACCCCCTCAACCCTTAGGGGTTATTGCGGCAACTTTAGCAGACTTTAATGGAAAAGAAGTCGCTAGATATTTTGAAAAATTAGAACAGCGTGCGGAACTTGATAATTGGTCGCAAGGCGACACTTTAAAATTATTAAAATTTAAATTAACAGGTGCGGCATATCAATTTTTTAAATCGGATCCATTTTTGGACAAAGCGAGTTATGCGGAAATTAAAGAAAAGTTTCTGCGTAAATTTACGCAAAAACGATTACCAGGTGATAGTTTATTACAGTTAAGTGGGTGTTACCAAAGACATGACGAAAAAGTAGAGGACTTTGCTACAAGGTTGCGCCTTCTTGCGGCCAAAACGTTAGAAGATGATTTAGCGGATGCAACACCAGGCGAACATGCCGGAATAAAGAAGAAAAATAAGGATCTTCTACTAAACCAATTCAAAATGGGGCTGCGTAAGGACCTCATGAAAGAAACTGGAGTACTTCTATTAAAGGAGCCGAATTTAACGTTAGAAAAAGCGGAGGAAATCGTATGCCTTCAGGAAATGAACTACATGATGCTCCAAGGGAGATCAAATTCAGCCAGAGTGGCGTTTATGGAGGAAGAAAAAAGATGCTACAACTGCAACAGAACAGGTCACAGAACCAGAGATTGCAGGAGCAGGACAAATAGATCAACGAACCAAGAAAAAGAATGCTTCAAATGTGGGAAGCAAGGACATTGGGCAAAAGATTGTCGCTCCAGTCCAAATGTTGATATAAGAAAAGAATGTTGCAAATGTGGAAGAATGGGCCATCAAACAAAGGATTGCTGGTCAAACCAAAAGCAAACACCAATAGAAGAGTGTTTCAACTGTGGAAGAATGGGCCACTGGGCAAAAGACTGCTGGTCAGGACAAAAGGGAAAAAGTTCAAAGGAGGACTGGAATAAGGGTAATGAAAAACCCAAGAGAGACCAAAGCAGAAATATATATCAGAATTCAAGACCAAACAACAATGGTTACAAGGGAAATGGCTACAATGGAGGAAACTACCAAGGAGCCAGACCACAAGAATATCAGAGAAACAGACCAAGTTCACCAGCTTCATCCTACCCGAATCAAAGAAGGGACAAGGGATACAGTGAAAACAAAGGCAATTATTTAAACTAAATCGGGCCTACGAAAAACCCCGTTCAAAAGGCCAAAGGGATAATATTAAAAGGGGAACCAAAACCAATATTTACAATATTATAGACGATGACCCAGGCCAGGTACCTTATGTCGTAACCCTCAGAATAAATGGAGCCAGGCGCTCATGTATGCTGGATACAGGAGGCTCATATTCTCTGATCAAAGAATCATTGATTCCTAGAGATCACATTGACCCATCCATATTAGACACGTTATGTTTAAGAGGTATAACAGGACATGAAATTAAAATGTACGGAACATCCACCGTAAAAGTTCAACCAGAGAACAAAACAAACAATGCCAGAACTCAACTAATAGTATGCGAAGACCATATGTTAGGAGAAGTATCAGTGCTATTAGGAAGAGACTTCCTAGCACAACAGAAAGCAATCATCTCCTATGAAGAAGAACCAGAGCTTATATTATGGGGTCAAAGAATACCAATGAGAACAACAGGAGAAATAATGGAAGTAATGACAGTAATCGGGCATAAACCAAAACCAGAAAAGGCACAAAAAGAATGGCAACAATGGGTACAAAGGGTACAAAAATTTATGACAGAAAAACAGCAAGTGAAGACTATTAACAAGATCCAGAACGAGGACAAACATAAACCAAAGCAAATGCAAAGCATCAAAGAATGGAAAGAATGGCTACAGATAGTCAAAAACTTTATGGCAAAAGACAAGAGCACGAAGGCTACGCAGAAAAAAGCAAAAGTACAACAGGTAGTAAAGGAAAAGAAGGAAGATAAAGGAAATGAAAATAAGACCAAGAAACAAAAATCGAAACAACCACCGGGAAAACAAAACGTCCCCATAGAAACACAAAAAGGAACCAAATCGAAAGAAATATCACTAACAAAATCAGAAATCGTCTTAGAAGAAGAACTGCTGATTCCAGCAAGAACAGAAGTGTGTACAATGGGAAAAATGAAGAAAACAATGGAAGGCAAAAGCATAGTATGTGAACCACTAGAATCTGGCATACCATTCATACGTATGGCAAATTCCATAACACAAAATAAGAAAGTGGTACCAATCAAAATAATAAATGCTTCATTTAGCGATATTACGCTGAAAAAAGGTGAAAGAATTGGCCAGGCTTGCCAATGCATAGAGGAACCAAAGAAAAAGCTAGAAAAAATAGCAAAATTCGACTACAGCAATAATAAATGGATTGAAGAAGGCTTTGACCTATCACATATATCCAAAGAAGGACAAGGAGAGCTAACTAAATTGCTAAGAAAATACCACTACCTATTCAAAGATGACGACGAAATCCTCACAAGCACCACCAAAGTAAAACATAGCATAACCATCGAACCAGGAACACAACCCATTTGCAAAGCACCATACAGAATACCATATCAGCAAAGAGAGGTATTGAAACAAGAAATTGATAGGCTACTAGAAGCCCAAGTGATAAAACCATCATCAAGTCCTTGGTCAGCACCAGTAGTGCTAGTGGTAAAAAAGAAACCAGATGGTACAGAAAAAGTTAGGATGTGTATCGACTACAGAGGACTAAATGCAGTAACCAAGAAAGAATACTATCCGTTGCCAAATATTACCGATTTACTCCAAGGATACCAAGCAGAAGATAAAACGCTTTTTTCAGTTATCGACGTAGCAGAAGCCTACCACCAAGTAGACATGGAAGAGAAAGATATACCACTAACAGGATTTAGCACATACCACGGCCACTTTGAATATACAAAAATGCCATTTGGACTGGTTAATGCACCAGCCACATTTCAAAGGTTCATGAATGTAACATTGGCAGGATTAACAGGAATAAGCTGTATGGTCTATTTAGACGACATCATAATCTTCAACTACCTAGGAGAAAAGGATCACATCAAAAAACTCGAAAGCATACTAGAAAGACTAAGCAGTGCAAATATTAAGCTGAAACCAAAAAAATGTAACTTCATGCTTCAAAAAGTCAAGTATTTGGGACATATAGTTACCCAAGAAGGGATTTCACCAGATCCAGAAACCATAGAGGCAGTACAGAAATACCCTCTACCAAAGAACGTGAAAGGAGTACGAGGGTTCCTAGGATTAGTCAACTGGTACAGAAAATTTGTGCCAAATATAACCGAAATAGCAGCACCTTTGGTAGAACTAACCAAGAATGACGTGGAATTTAAAATAACAGAAGAAGTCATAAAAGCAATAGACACTCTAAAAGGGATTCTGACCTCAGAAAAGCTACTAATTTTCCCAGACTTTACGAAACCATTTATTTTATCAACAGATGCATCAGGCATCGGAGTAGGTGCAATATTGAGCCAAATAAGAGAAGGCAAAGAAAAACCAATAGCATATGCAAGCAGGAAGCTAAATAGAGCAGAGTTGAACTACTCCACTACGGAAAAAGAATTACTGGCAATAATATTCGGCGTAAAAACATTTAGGTGTTACCTCTACGGAAAAAGGTTCACCATCATCACAGACCACAGACCACTAAAATGGGTCTTATCACTAAAAGAACCTAGTTCCAGACTTACAAGATGGGCTTTAACTCTGGCAGAATACGACTTCGAAGTCATTCATAGACCAGGAAGAAAACATGGCAACGCAGACGCGTTAAGTCGAATGTATGATCCAACAAATAACTACATCAATGTTGACTATGAAGAATACCTAGAATATAAGAAACATAATACCCTGCCAATATCAAATAAGGCAATCGTAAAAGAATTGAACCCATTAGCAACGCCTGATGAGCAATCACTAGCGATATTCCTGCCAAGAAAAGGCCAAATGAAAGATAATATTATAACAAAGATAAAGGAAATATTAGGAAAGCCAGAAATACCAAAAGACCAGGAAATAGGAAGCATAATGGAATGGAGTGTGCCAAACAAACGCTTATACTATATAATAGAGAAAGCACTTCCAGAGGACGAATCCTCTTATCAAAACGTTTGGGAATGTCTGAAAAATCTGAAAAACCAATGTGAATTGAACAAAGAAAAATCATTGGCACTCATACAAACCGAGGGCCAACTAAAAGGACTAAATTGGGAAGAAATCGGAAACATGAGCAAATTTATATTCTACAACTCCAATGTAAAATTGGAAATACTAAAAGGAAAAATAACAAGCAAAGAGCAAGCAAAGGTAAATGCCATTAAGGAAGAAGACCAATGGGAACCAATATGGGACAAAGAATCGGTAAGAAAGGAACAAAAGAAGGATACCTTCTGCAACACACTAATAGAACAATTAGAAGAAGAGAACGAAGACGCATCTAAAAGTTATTACTTGGACACTGAGGGAATAATATACCAAAAGGGTAAAAGAGAAGATAAATTGGTCGTGCCAAAAATATTAATTAAGAAAGTACTGGAAGACTTTCACGATACACCGCTATACTGTCATCAAGGACAACAGAAAACAATAGACGCCATCTCAAGAAGATTTTATTGGCCAACTCTAAGAGCAGATGTGACAAAATATTGTCAAAAATGCGACTCATGCAACAGAAGGAAAACTTCCCCACATTTCAAGAAAGCACCTCTGCAGAAATTTACAGCAGTAACAAGACCGTGGGAAATCACTTCAATGGACATAGTCGGACCATTAGTAACATCCGACAAAGGAAATAAGTATTTGCTAACATTTCAGGACCATTTAACAAAATATTGCGAGGCAATACCACTACCAGACCAAAAGGCTGCAACCATTGCAAGAGCGTTCGTAGAAGAAATAGTGTGCAGACACGGCACACCAAAAAAGCTTCTTACAGATAGAGGAAGCAATTTTATGTCAGAAGTAATGAAAGAAGTCTGTGGAATCCTCAAGATAAAGAGATTACACACAGCCAGTTATGCACCGACCACTAACGGGCAAATCGAGCGGATGCACAGAGTTTTGAAAGACATGCTCTCTCATTACCTGTCACGAGACCAAAGAGATTGGGATCAGTGGATACCATATGTACTAATGGCCTATAGAGGAAGTACACACACATCCACAGGGTACAGTCCCTACTACCTGTTACACGGTAGAGAACAGACTCTACCAATTGATCACTTCATAGAACCAAAAAGAGTCAGATACGACATAGAAGAAAATTATGCAGCTGAATTAGAAGCTAGATTGGCACAAGTATATGGAAAAACACAAGCAAATTTAGACAAGGCTAGGGAAGCCAGAATAAAAAGATATAATGAAAAAACGGAATTCAGGGAATTCGAAGAAGGTGATAAAGTGTACCTTAGGGATTTAAGCACTACGAAAGGAATTTCAAAAAAGTTACAGAAAAAATGGATTGGGCCATTCGAAATACGAAGTAAAGTTGGACCGGTAACGTACCGAGTCGCAACGGCAAATGGAAAAAATGAGCAAGTAGTGCATATAAATAGGCTCAAAAGATATTACGAAGATGAAGAAGAGGAACTCATCACCGAAGATGATGAAGAAATAGTTGACCACAAGGAAAACAAAGAAAAAGAGAATGAAGAGGATGAAAATGAGGTAGATCCAGCAAAAGTAGCTGCATTACCACTATGGGGAAAAATAGAGACCCCGGAACCACAGCGTCCCAAGAAAAAACCGAGAAGAAGGTTAAGGAGCAATATCGAAGGGATACCACTGAGAAGGTCAGAAAGAATACGAAGACGTCCTTCAAGTCTGTCAGATTTTGTATGTTGTATAAGAGAGTATGAAAAGCCAACAAGGTGCAACCAATGTAGCAAAGTCAAAACAAGTTATGCAACCAAGTCAAGGTACCGACCAAGGGGTCATAGAAAGAGTCTTGCAAAAGAAGAACCAGAGGTATATTATGATGCACAAGGCTATTGGGCGTAAAAAGTACGCAAGGTGAGAACAATCGCGTCACCCGCGCAGAACGAAAATCTGTAGCATAAGACAAACGATTGAGTGGCATGGGCTACGATGTAGTCACTGTCTCTGTAATAAGTAGTTGTATTTTGGTTTACCCCAGTGGTAACCAAAAGTTACAAAAGATAACAACTGATACATAGTTACCAGTTAGTTCAAGGAATGAAGATAGTACTCATGGAGGTGTATTACAAAACAATTAGGACATCGGTATAGGGGGATGGCCACTCTCCATATCCATGACACCAATTGAGACCATAGACTTAAAATAGTCGTGCTCTTTTACATTTCCATGCAAAGGAACGGGATGTCACTCGAGTAGTGAGGGAAAGGTACTATAGGCGTCAATCCGTATGGGTCGTCACCAATAAAGGCCAGTAATCTTAGGATTGCGGCCACATTTTTTTTTTGATATGTGTCACGCGCACAGTTGTGTCCGTGACACCGATGATTAGCATAAACCACGTATGGTTATCAAACTGGATATCTCTGGGGATCTTTGGCATAATTTTCGTATGGGAAACAAGCCTTGGGCAAGTATCAGCACGAGTCCAATTTTATATCCAATCAGCTTCACTGGGGGATATTTTATTCCAATCGCGGATTTCAAAATTCCAGTGCATACTGCATGCACTGAGGAGATAAGTGAAGGTCTGATAACCTTGGCTCGAGTGGGGAGCTCGAGACCACCAAAACTGTCTTAAGTGAATAGTTACCCTAGGCTATTTTTTTACCAGGGCGGTTCAAGAGTGTTCTCAGGGAAAAGTCCGCTGGAAAATATCAGGGGACATTTCGCTGTGTTGGACGCTCGAGTTATCCAGTAAAGCCCGATGAGCATTATATAAGTTGATCGTGCCGACAACACGACAAGGGGGCGGTATGGGTAGATTTAGGTATTTTACAGTATAATTAAACCTAGCGTAGAACAAATGTCTAACTGAAGGTTAGGAACCAGAAAGCAAAGAATATAAAGAATATATTCAAAAAATATGAATCAAAGAATGTTGTAAATAAACATATAAATAAATCCGAGCGGAAAGTTTCGCCAAATTAAATAATTATCAGTAGAATACTGGGCTAATAAATATTGGGAATAGCATAAAGCTTAGCTAGATATTATCGGTAGTATGACGTTTAGTGTCAGATAAATAGAATAGGGGTAATTAGTAACATTGAAAGTTACAAAATATGGGGATAATATTAGTTTAACTTACAATCGATTTATAAGAGTGAAAAATCGGGAATAATTTTATATATAAGGATATTTTTTTTAGTGGATGCATGTTCTAATTATTATTGCCAAAAAGGGGGCAAAATATGAAAAAAAAAAAAAATACAAGTTACAACTACATAGATAATCAAATGACCTTTCAGTAGCTTAAATTCTGAACCAGCAATACATATAATTAAAAAAAAAAAAAAAAAAATTTATTCTCTTTCATTAGAAAACTTAAAACAAGGGACAAATAATATACAAAATAATTACATACGTAACTGCTGATCAGTACGCGTGGGTACAATAAATAAAGTAATTTGCAAACAAAGTCAAAAAGAATTAGGAACCAGGCCAGGACTTCACAGGCGGACAATTGAGCGTGTGAAACTAAGAGTATATATGGTACGAATGAAGTGAGAAAGAAGTTTATCGTTCAAGCGAATAATAGAGTAAAGTTAACTATCTCTAGGAAATAAGCAATAAGTTAGACTATAAAAGTCATTAATATTAAAGCAATTAAAAAAAAAAAAAAAATAAATAGAGATATTTAACTACGCGTGACTGTAGGGGACGCCCAAGTTGAAAAAGTGACAAATAAGTATGAGTGAAAAATGTAAATTGAACGATAAGCTTACGATAAAATGAGGTCTACGGCCAAGAATTTTTTTTTTCTCTTACATTCCCATAATGAATTACAAAATCGCAGCAACAAAAATCACGAATATAAGTAGAAATAATAAACCGCTTAAAAGAGACACAGAATAAATTTTTAAATTTTGAATGGCAGTAAACTGAGGGAAGCATAACAGTAACAAATAAAATATGTGAACCAAAATCTGAAAGTAAATAATAATAAAGTCAAAGAATAAGTAGTTAGATAGGGAATCAACTACAATAATAAAACCAGATAGAGTAGAAATGTCTGAAATGCCTGATTAAAATAACACAGTGTAAACTTGAGTGTAAACATAATTAAGAAAGTCAGAAAGGAACGAATGCTAGATAGAACGAAGAGATAAAAAGAAAAGGTAAGAAAAATCAATTAAAGCATGAAAAAAAAAAAAAATAAAAATTTAACCAGTAAGCAGTAAAATAGGAGAATAAAAGTACAAATGGGTTCAGTAAAGATAATGATAATGGAATATGTGAAGCATGGGAGAGAAAGGTCATAAGAGAAAAGTAGGTAAGATGTGAGTGGATGCAACCACGAAAGAGAGAAAATTAATGAAGTTTTACAAGCATCATTGGGGTATATAATGTAAATAAAAGTGTATCTAAATGTTAATATTAAGAGACAATGTAAATCAATGCATAAACGGTCAGGAAATAAGACGATATAATAATCAATTTTTTTTTTTCGGTTATCCATTTTCAAATGGAATAACTATAGGAAAAAAAACACGTAAAGGAATCAAAGGCTGCTGTATTATGCAATGATAATTCAATAATATTTGTTAGTAAGTAAAAACTATATAAACGTTTAAAAATAAAACAAGTGCGGAATTACGACTTAAAAAAATAATAATTGTTCTAGAACTCTAACGGACAAACAAGAAAGAAGAGAGAACAAACGAAGAATGGAGAGGTCACACCAATGGACACTCTACATAACTACCCTTGCGTTAACCCTAACCATGCTTACCAGTACAAAAGGATTCATCGCATATGATTGCTCAGACACTAAAGTCAATGTGTCAGCAATCTCCCTTAAAGACATTAAACAATGTTCACCGCCCGGTGTATCGTATGACAGTGTCAACGTGACAGTCCAAGTGATACAACGAAATGAATTTAGTAGGCAGAAAGTATGTACGTGCCTAATAGATATTACAAGACTTATGTTTTATTGTGGCATGCACAGCCACACATCAGTAGTAGACGGAGGCCTAGACAACTACATTGAGAGGTTGGGAGCAGAAGAATGCCGAAACCTACATAGATACAAAACGCTTCAATTATACCAAAAGACAATTGGAAATATAATAATGAATGGAACTACAACCGCCTCAGTGACACTACATGGACACATAGAGGACAACGGAGCCTGCAAAGGTGTAGAATACCAGGAGAATGGACGAACATGGAGAGATGTCATAGTCATAGCTTCAGTGAAAATACAAGCTTACGACTACCTAACATCAGTGAGCCTAGACGACAACGAAATACATTTGAAGGGAGGAGTAACCTGCCCATTCATCCCAGGATACTGTTTCGACTCATCTTTAGGGGAAACCACATGGGACAGATACGAACCACCAACATGCGAAAATCATTTAAGTCAAATATACAAAGGAATAGGTGAAAAGATCACCAACAAGCAATCAAAAGAGGAAGTGATAGTAGTAGAACAAGAAGCCAAATTGTTCGCACTCACTCTCCGAAAACGAACAATCATCTGTGGAATAGAGACCTGGCAAACAGAACACCCCAGAATACTAATCATTTTCGTGGGCCAAAACAAGGGAATACAACCCGAAATGCCATTACTACCACAAAACATAGATTTGACAAGCTACGTAAACAGCAAGTTCTTGTATACAGAACAGGCGTACGAAAGACAAATAGAAAAATTATACATAGACACAGTACACAGGAGATGCCTGATGAAGAGAGAAATACTGAAAAATCGACTACTTATGGCACCATCACTACCGAATGCAGTAAGCCAAGTAATGCAACATACTCCAGGGTATACCGGACGAGTATTGGGAGAAGTACTGTATATAATGCAATGTATTCCAAAATCAGTGAGCATCAGAAGGACAAACAAATGCTACCACGAGTTACCAATTACAATTGCAAACCAATCAAAATTCATGGCACCTATAACAAGAATAATCCAGGACTATGCAGAAGAAATTGACTGCAACAATTTAATTCCACCATTATACTTTATTGACGACCAATGGATTGGACTCAATCCGATCCCTACCAAAGCAACCCCACCTAGAGAAGTTTCAGCTGAAACAGAGGAGCTTATGAAATTGATACCTTTACAACCAGTAGGAACAGAAGGGCTGTACACAGAACAAGAAATAAAAGATGCCCAAAGAATTTTAACATTCGGCGCTGAAAGAAAAGCCGTAGAAAACATAATAACAAGACGAACTGCAGGTCTAGCAGCATCAGGGCAAGGATATACCATAACAAACATGTTCATAGAGGACGAGATGAAACAATTCGCTCACTCCACCATAAAACATATATGGGGCTGGTTTTCAGACATAGGAATATTTATGAGCGGATTCATAGGTTTCTACTTTATATACAAAATAATACAGTACATAGGCAGCATCATAATAAATAGTCTAAGAATATACCAAACCATGGGGTGCGGAGTTGCGATACTAGCCAGCATATGGACAAGCCTAACATCATGGGTCCTACACCAAGATAACAGAAAACGCAATAAGAAGGAAGACATAAGATTGACAGAACAAATCACGAGCGATAACGAGGCAGAAACTGAGGGGAACCTACCACAATCTCCACATTGGACGGTATCCCAGGAGAAGATAACCGAAGCATAAAACAAAACACCAAGGATCAAAGAGCAACTGCACACTGACACTAACGATACCCGATCCAAATAACATTATAGTCGACCTCACAAAACTCACCAAGCCAATAAGCAATTCTATTGAAAGGAGTAATCCTTTCCAGTCCACTTCATATGCAAAGTAATAATGCATCCAGCCCTCCATAACAAAAGTAAATATATTCAGTCCCTGTCCCCAATTCAAATAAAAAAAACAAAAAAAAAAATAGGCCTAATGCCTGATCCAGTATCCTGCCCAAGGATTACCAGTATACAGAAGAGAAGAAGGGTTATACCAGGCAGCCAAAAACGAAGGGTTAGTTATAGACAGTTGTGCGGGAGTGTCGAAAACAAAGCTTATAGTGCGCGAAGTGCGAACGGAGTGATCGGAACTCCTCTAACCGAAGTAACACATGTCTTGTTTGTAAGACAAATAACCACAATGTAAAAATATTGTATACGTAAGCTTAAGTTAGTTAGGATGGGGGGATGTGTAAAAGGTATTGGACAGGTAAGTCCAATACTTTTTCAAAGGGGATGGCAATGTAATAAAACCAAAAGAAACAAGAGAAAATAACATAAAATTAGTAAAGAAAATAACTGTACATTAAATCAAATAACAAAAAAAAAATTTTTAGATTAAAGCAAATATATCAATTTTAAATGAAATAAATCAAACAAAAATAAATTAGGTCACAAAGTAAAAAGCCACGCGCGACTGGATGGCGCCATTCGATATCAACCGGACGTGGAAAGAATCCTTTGTTTCGTAATAATACTCAAATGTCGAAATTCTAAAAACATAGTACTGTAACCGAGTTTTAGACACGAAGTCCAACGGTTGCAATAATTTTCGCTGAGTTCACAAAAACTTCATACGAAACGAGGCCAAAAAGAACCCGGCCAATAGAAACAGCGGAAAAGACATGGTACCACGTCCCAGGAGGCGGCGATGGTGCTGGCGGCGATCAGAGGTGGGACGACGACAAAAAAAAAAACACCAGTAGTCACTAGCGAGCCGCGATCGCGAGAACTTTCCTTCGGGTCAGAACCGGGGTTGAGCACTTTGGTCGTTGTTAAAAAAATAAAAAAGAAGAAATTGTTTCACGGTTAAGGAAACCGGGAGTTCGAATAAAATAGCCGAGCAGGCGGTCTCATGTTATTATTTTTTTTTTTGGAAAGTTAAGTTTCAGTGGTGAATAAAGAGTTAAAAGGGTTAATAGTTATTACCGGTCGATTTCTGTCGAAACCAGGAGTCAGTCCACCCATCGTGTTACCAAGACAATCCCAGGAACGGATTAGGCGTAAGATTCGTCCCCGGTAAGCGAGAAATTACACTTTACTAACAAAAACGTACATTTTGGTTTTTTTTTATATACATATATATCGTTAGAGTACCTTCAGTAGCGAGGGAGAACTCTCTTGTTTCTTTGGCTTTAAGTAGACATTGTAGAGAAATTCAAATAGGGGCGTGTGCCTCCCCTTTCATTTTAGTAAGTTAAGAGGGAGTTAATCTACTCGGTACTGGGTATAGTTTTATTGTATATGTTTGGGTTGTAGCCGTTAAATAGTCAATTTGTCAGAATTTAAGACTTAGTAGTTTTTTTGTTAAATCAGTTTTTATTTATACAAATAACGTACTATTTTCTTTGCACTTAAGTCTCAATTAATTTTTTTTTGTTTTGTTGATCATATAAATTTTGTCACATGTTTTACCTTATTTATTTTTTTTTAATAAACCACAGTAAAATTTCACTACGTAGTTTTATATGACCATCCTGAAAAGGGGGGGGGGGAATTAGTTGACTAAGATAAGGAGAATCAGAACGAATCAGATATAGGTAAATCAATATTTTGATGACTAAAAGCTTTAAGTGATAGAATAACTTCTTCCCCATAACCTGCCCCTGTCTGTAAGACCAAAGACTCTCCCTCAGCGAGAGCACGAACCACCCTTTCGACTGAGAGGCGGCCGTTTCCAGTCTAGACAGTTCTACCTGGAATACAACCCCTTTCAGCGCCTTGACCGGTGCTCAGAGCCGTAATTTTCTCTCCCAGGAGAGTGGTGACATCACGCTGCCGTTTACAAGTTTGTCTTGTAGGACAAACCCCCTCGCTAATCAGCTTTAGAGAATAATCTAAGGTTCACCAGTTAAATTTTCCCTTAGAAGTTATCACCCTGGTGAATGGGTGAGTGTTTTTTTTTTTTTGGGGATATTACACTGGTGACCAACCGTTTATTACAAAGAGCTGAACATCCCCTAGACACAATAAAATTTTGCTATTAGTATTAGCAAGAGAGCGTTATCTATGCCCTTGGGTACAAGTGAGAGCATAAGATGGTTCTATAAGTTATTCATAATTTTTTTTTATAATTACTCAGCAATATTCTAGTGACTAATTATAGAATTAATAAAAATGCAATAGATGTGGCAAGATAAGAGTTTAAAGAGTTCGATTATTAATTTTACAAATTTTTATTTAATTATGTTTAATTTAAGCTTGAATCTCGCAAATAAAACTGGTCACTGGGAGGGCTATCGGCAAAAACCCTAAGGTGCTTCAATAATTCCATTAAAGTGACAAAGAGAAAGTCGCGGTGGAAGTACTCCACAACATTTTATCCAAAGATTCTATAAAAATGCAAATGGCGGATATAGACATACAGGAAAAGAAACCCTCAATGTATTAATGAGATGCTACTTTACTGAATGCGTTGAAACTAAAATAAATGAAGACTTGAAAGGCAACCTAAAAGTGGGTACCACCCACAGAGGAGGATTGGATATTTGTAAAGCAAGTCATCACCTACGACAAGGTAATATGGGCTATTAGTTTATTTGACCCCTGTAAATTTCCAGGTGTTGATAATATTTAACCTGTCCTGCTAGAGCAGGGTATAGAAATCCTAGCACTACTTCTACTTTAGTGAAAGTTAGGGTATATCCCTAAATATCTGGAGAAAAGTTAGAAAAACCAACTATGAATTAGTTAAGTCTTTTAGACCCATTAGCATGACATCATTCGTTCTTAAATCAATGGAAAACGATTGTGGTAGGCATAGAACATCCACTGTACCGAAATCAATATGCCTACCAAAATGTCAAATCATGCAAATCAGCCTTACATCAGCTGATTAAAAAAATTGAAGCAACCCTTGATAACCAAGGAATAGAATTAACAACATTCCTTGATATTCAAGGAACTTTCGATAACACTTCATTCAAGTCAATGATATCAGGTTTAAAAGACCGAGAAACCAAACCCTCTATTACCCGATTGATAAAAGCACGCATGCTCAGGCTACTTTATACGATGAAGCTGTGGAGATGTCTATCAGGAAAGAATGCCCACAATTTTATCCCCCTTTTATGGAATATTGTAGTAGATAACCTCAGACGACTGAATGAAGCTGGCATATATGCACAAGGCTACTACTCAAATGGGAACATATGAACACATATGTAGAAATTACACAAAAGCTCTGTATATGATATGAGGGAAAACGGTTTTGGTCACTTTCACAAAAAGCGCAAAATTGGAACCTTTAAAATATCCAAAAACTTTGATAATAAAATCACAATAAGCTGAGTTCAAATACTTATGTATAACACTGGACTTTAAGCTAACATAAAACGTTCATTTAATCAGCACGATTGATAAAGCTAAAACCATCATCATGATGGCAAGATGATCATTCGGCAAAACATGGGGCTGGAATCCAACATGAACAACTGGTTATACACAATGGCAGTTCGACCCATAGTTACATATGGAGCTGGTTGTTGAACAATTAACAGCGAAAGCCAATCTACAAAGACTGGCATATTTGGGAACACTGGGAGCACTTAGCAGTACATCTACAGCGGATATGGAAAATCTTAAATCTTCCTCAGTCGGACATACTCATCAAGGGAGAAGCCAGAATGGCAGTATACAGTATTCCTAAATATACAGGAAACTGGTGAAATTATTCTAACGGACATGGGAGGATTTCCAACTTGACTGATAATCCAATCCTTCAGATGACCGCTGATAGAATGACTCCAAAATAACATTCCGAAAAACCATTTTCAGTCGACTTGAGTACGAGTCAGGAATGAGTTAAAGGAGAGCCCTCGGAGATGAAAGGAAGCATTACGTGATACACTTGAAAATCAAAAGTTGTAGTAGCGCAGGGATATGGAGTAAAATCAAGGAAAAACAGCAGTCTAAACCTTGGAAAACATGCAATAGTATTCCAATCTGAAATTCAATCCATTTCAATGTACGTAGTCGAGAATATAGACAGGGAATACAAAGGTAAATCCATATCTATTAGTCAAGCAGCGATAAAGGCACTGAAATCGCAGCAATACAATTACAAATAGGACTGCCTACAGTCACCTTAGAAAAGAACCATTGTTTGGGTACCATTGCATAGTGGGGTAGAAGGCAATGAAAAATCTGATAATCTCGCAAGGAAGGGAACAGAAGACACCTTTATGGGATCCGAACCAGTATGTAGAATTCCATATGCACTCTGGTTGGTTAAAATATCAAAGAAACAGCATACTAACCAGTGGAAACAATTACATGGTAAAAGAGTTATAAAAAAACCTTCTCGTAACTTAACAAATGACCTATTTACAGCCAATATTTGACAAATGACAGAAGTTGTCAGTTTGATAACACAAACTACGAACACACTTACAGGAAAAGGGCACTGCATTATGGAATCACTAACTGCAGAATGTTTGATATGGCAGAAGAAACTCAAGGACATTTAATGTTTGACTGTGACGCAGTGGTGCAAAGCAGAAGAGAAATTTAAGGTATAACAAATGCACAAGATGGCCTGACAGCAAAAATCTGGTTCAGAGAATCCTCAAGTTTACCTAAGCTTTAGGATTCAGTATAATGAACTAAGAGACTCTGCAAGAGGGAGCACAATGACCGAGTGGAAAAGAAATAAAGCCCCTTCTAATTTCAGTTAAATAAAAAAATACGCTTGATAATGATAATCTTTGATCATAAAAAATTATTGAAGTAATTTAAAAAAAAAATCTCCATAAATTATGAAAATTATACGGGGTGGAGATAAATTGACATTAAAACTTAAAAATATTAAAACAAATTTATATGTTTTCGATTCACCCTGTAGGTACGCAAAAATTGAATTGCGATTTATGACACCAACCTTTCTCCTCTCGATAAAATCATAATAATTGTTCGCGAAACAAAACCAGTAGGTGGTCTCTGTTAAAAAAAAATTGAAGATTCGTATCGCCGATGTTCTTCACGCCGGTTTGATTAAATAATAAAAACCGAGATTCAGAAGAACGTACAGGTTGTTATAGTACCGCCCACGATATTAAAATTAGTACGGAAAATAATAAATAATTATTCAAATATAAAATTAGAGAACGTAAATATTTTTTAAATGGCTACAGCATGTAACACACCAAATTGAATACTAAGATGACTTTAAGTTTCATTGATTAATTGCGTCAAAGTTTCATGTTCTCAAAATTAAATTATTAAATTTGTTCAACATAATGTAGTACCGACCATAAATTTTGTGGTTAGCAATTACGTCTGGACTCCATCGGTTAATACTTTCACCGACTTTATTGGACGCCCTCCACACATATTCTGGTCACGTAAGAACCACCACAGGGCGTCTAGGTACCGCTGTGTGGTACCTCGCTACCACTCCAGCGATGCTTATATAATCTCGTCCGGTACGGCGATGGTCAGTTCTGAAAGCGACTCAGCAGGTAAAGGTATAAGACATTTGCAGGAAACCGTTACGTACAATTTTTAAGAAGTTCCTCCACATTTAGTCCTAAAGGCAAATTGTTTTTATTTTTATTATAGATTATCGCTATTAATAGAAGTATGAAACAGATCGGACTGGACTTAAAAATGTGTCAATAAATTTAATCAAATTAAAAACAATAGACACGTTTATAAAAATTAAAATATTTATAAAAACAAGTGTGGAACCGCTTACATTAAAGTAAATAAAATTTAAAAAAGGAATGCACTGGTCCCAGATATTTAAACAAAAAAAAAATTGTTTGAATAACTCAAATAATAACAAAGATACGGGGTTCCACATTTCTCTACGTTACATAAAAATTAGAGTAATTTTTTAACAGATTCGTAAATTATATTTATTAAGTGATAATAAAATTCGTCCTGGGGAGCGAGTGACCTCTCCGCTACTATATTAATTGCTGGTATATAATCGATTTCCATTATTGACTTATCTGGAAGATTACAAAACAGTTACTACAGTTTTCATGTAGTAAACAATTAATCTTAATACCATTTGCCTACACGATTCTTGTACCTTAACAGAAGAAAGTTTTATTCGACCTTGCCACAGATAAAGAACCGAATTAAATATTCATTGAAATAGAAATACAAGATCTTTAAAGTGGAAACTTGTGATATACAGTTGGAATGTTTGTTTATTTAACGTTCATTTCACTAATAGATTCTGATGTATTACAATGTCGTATTCCTCTCAAGTGTGGGATTAAATGCAAAAAATATCGTAACTCGTTCTTAGAGTTTGTTTACCTATTTCATGTTAGTTAATTTTTTATCAAGGCTTAATCAAGATTTCATAATTTATTATTCAAAATTAAAAAATAATAGAGTTTACAATATAAATATATATAGGTTGGATCAGAAACATTCTGCAAATTAAAGAATTAAACTCGGTTTCTAACAAAAAATTATTTTAGTCTACTTTCAAATCAATAAATAACTATAATTGTGTTCACTATACGTAAAGTAGGTAATTTATTCAGAACATAAAAAAAACATATTTACTTTACGACTCAAATACTGATAAGAAATACTTTTCCTCCGAAGAGCTGTGAGACCTTGTCAGGGTGGAGGGGCTCAGAAACTGCGATGATTCTAGAGCGACGCCGGCTGGAGCTTCATACTCTTGCAGGGTTATTCTAGTAAGGAACTATAAAACAGGCTATATGTATAGTATACTAAACATTTAGACCATAAATTATAGTCCAACCAAATTCCACTATTTTAAGAAGGACTATAAATTTAATCGGCTACAAGTAGAGTACTAGAAAAGTAGTCTGTGGGATTTGGCAACGTTGTTTTCAATGAACAAATATAAGAAGAATTTTGTTTCTGCATTTTGCTCATGAAGTTAAAGTCTAATGCTTGTGGAAAAAGAAAAATTTACTTATTTTTTAATAATGGAATCAAAAAGATACATACACAGATGCACAGAAATACAATTAAACTATCTATTGGACTACATGTCCCAACACCACTGTTTTAGGCATCGGCTCTCAGTAGTCTGACTTACTGGCAGAAATAATCCTTGCCCAAGAACTCTATAATTTCTATATCCCAGAAATCTTACGGTGATGAGTACCTATATAATAAAAGTTACTTTTACCTCAAAACGATTCTTTTAAATTTTTTCATTAAAAGGTGAAAAGTAACGGATAACGTAACACCATTTAGTTGTTAATAAACTTTACCTGTATAACTTTAGACCTTATATATTTATATTCCCTTTTTGTATTTGTGTGTTTTATTAAACTTTGCTAGTATCTAAGCATTGTTAAATATATTCATTATTACAGAAGAAATTAATATCTACTTTATTTCAGGTGAGATGCCATCTATTCAGGCAGGCAAACGTTGTTCCCGTTGCCTATTAATAAGGTTAATAAGGTTAGGTTTTATAAAAATATAATCATTGAGTTCAAAGGAATTTGAAGCATCCCTTAACCTTCTTTTTTCTGAAGAAAATTCCCTATTTAGTCGTCTTTCTTCTTGACGACGTAACAAAATTACTCTCACTCCAAGGAAAGCCATAATTAACCTTTTTAATTAAAGATTTATTAATGTTGTAGTTTGTGTTGCCGAATAATAACGACACCAGTGTAGAAATTAGAACTTTCTGTTAATATTGAATTTAAAAAAAAAAAAATTTGGTTAGGGTGGAAGACTGTGCTACTGTCTATAATATTATACAGATTTTAAAAACTTAAGGAGAAAATATTTTGCATTGCTGTCGCTATTATTTGACTTCACAAACTACAGCCATTGATTAATTCTACATTACCTTATTTTTTACTGACGATTATGCATATATAAAAGTTTCTTTTATACTTCATTCTTGCTATTTTATAAATTGTCAATAGTAATACCACTAGTATTTAAAAGAATATTTCACGAACTTTAATAACTAAAACTTTAATGCTCACAAAAGGACAAAACTTCCTCCATATATATGCCTTATTCTTTGCGGTATTTTTTGGCTCAGTTAATAGAATGTTATTTTCGATTTCCTCATCAGAAATAACTCCAAAATGATTCATTTTGATGTGAATAAATTTGTCAACAAAGTGACACCACTGACAGATATTTTAATTGCCATACTGGGTTGCCATGACGACGTGGTCTTTTCGTTTTCGTCTTTTCGATTTCGTCTTATCGATTTTGTATATCCGCTGTAAGTTTACGAAAATACCACTGTCCTTATGGGATTTTTTATGCGTGAGTGGAATATTCACATTAATTTTTATTCACAACTGACATCAAATACGTACCGATAAAATAAACAAAAGTAGGTTATGTGTGCTTCTAGAATACTAAAATTTTTAATAGGCACCTCATTTGGTGCTTATAAGAATAGAATACATTATTGTCCTCATATGTAGACTGCTAGGGATGCTAGAATTCGAAAAAGCTACAACTCCGCTTTAAAGTTAGCACAACACAAAGTTCAAGTCCAAAATCCAATTTGTAGTCGGGCTATTTTAGTAGAATAACCCAGCTGGTAGGTCTACTCTTGTTGGTAAGGTCTTAATATGAGCAGCGAAGCCAAGGACAGCTCTAGGAGAAATCTATTTAAAAAACTCGTAACCTAAGGTGTTATTCGAACCGTGCTAATAGATGAATGGCCACGCGACAGATGGTAACAAACGGTGTACTCCGGATACCTGGCGCCCTCCGGTTATCTGGTGCCCTCTGGTTATCTGGACCCCTCCGGTTTCAAAGAACATTGCTGCAGTAAGGGAGCACTGCTGCAGTTTACTTCTTTTCTGCCCAACTCGTGAGATCCAAAATTAATAACCACTAAAATAAAAATCTTGCTAGGGGACCACCTATAAATCCCCCCAACCTCATTAAGCATGGCCTTGGTTCCTGCTTATGAAAAAAGATAATAGAAATTTCTCGAACGATAATCCTATTTCAATGTCGAAAAGTCCTTATGAAATAATTATGAAATGTCAAAAATATAAGAAAAATCAACTCGTTATACATATAAACTACATCAAAGGTATAAAATGAAAGAATACTAGGTACAACTAGGTTTTTCAATTTTAGTGTATCAGTTGAACCGCATATATAGGACTTTAAATACAAATAAAGGTGTAATATATAGCAAAGACCTCCTTAACTGCAGTGTAGAATAAATCTTAGCAAAAGGAAAGAACCGAAACATATTGGAAGTAAAAAGAATCTAAACAAAAGACAACAACGGAACATTTGTTGATACATCCGCCCATATATTAATTTTCAATATTTTATCTTTTTAAAATTAGCCCATATATTCCGGCCCCGATGTCAAAAATTTGGACACACTTCAACTAAACGTAACAAACCAGTTCCATGAGGGAGAACCATGCAAAACCCTCATCAAGTGCTTAAACTGTGCAGGAAACCATACTGCGCGATCGAAATTATGTCCAAAATACAAAGAAGAAGCAACTATCCAAAATATACGAACTACTGAAAAGATATCTTACAATTAAACCAGACGTAAAATAATTATCGCTTACTCTTACCAACAATATACCTTACTCTCAAGCCGCACAAACCACAGCGACAAATAATCTAATCCAACACCTATCATTACTAAAGTAATTACATCCGTTATTAGCAACCTATTTAACAATTAATCAAACTAAAACATAAACCTAAATACAAACAACAGTAATAGGTCAAACTACTACACATAACTCATCAAACTTACAAAACCCCTCAGTCCACCAAACCTAAACAGCAACATACTCCAAAATAATTGCACCTAACCCACCCATCCTCCAAATTTTCGTTACCCCTCAATCAAAAAGCTTTCCAACTGAAACTTTATATCATCCTGACCAATTCTTGACAGCCGATGAACCAGTTCCCTTAGAAAAAAGGAGAAGAAAGAGGAGATCACTCGCCTGACGACTTCTTAACAAGTCAAGCTTCTAAGAAAAAAAAAAACGAAAAAAGGTTGGATGACCGAACAAGGAGCTTTTCCTGTTCAGCCATCCAACCTTTCATCACCACTCATTCCAAGAAATTTCAAATGGAACAAAAACGGAAAACGACAACCAACAAATGACTCAAAATGACTCCGAATGAAAATATAATTCAATGGAATTGCAACGGCTGTATATCCTATATTAGTGAAATACAATTAATTAAAAACAAATATTCACCTTTCGCTTTCGTTTTAAAAGAAACTCACCTAAAAGCTAATCAACCCTTTAACTTACAAGGATAATAATTTTCAAGCCATTACCAGACAAATTAAATCTCCCATTAATATCAAGAGTTGCAACCTTTACCTACCAAATAACAATTGGAAACATTACAAAATCAATCATTGTAATATAGAAGAAAAAATATGCCTCCATAATACATGTAAACCCACGTACTTTAACGCACGGTATAATAATTTCTCTGAAATTGACCTCAGCTAATGATCACACCATCTAACGCCTAGACTATCTTGGGACACCCTAGATGATCTTCATTCCAGCGATAATTTTCCCATAATTATCACCACTAGTATTCCTAAAATCATACACACTGTCGCGGAACAAAAACTAACAGAGCTATTCCATGGTGGAACAACGAAATTCAATTAGCTATCTGCTCTAAAACGAAAAAAGGATATAATCACCTAAAGAAGCAACCAACTATAGAAAACCTAATAGCTTTTAAGAAATCTTGAGCACTGGCCCGCAAACTTATTTTTCACGTTTTTTTACTATTAACTTCAAAATTGTATTCTTTTTAACTATTATATTATAGTTTGAACTGTACATATAAAAACGTAATCAAGTCTGTCCATCATATAAGATGTCTAAAAACCCTGGTGTTTCTACTTATATTATATCCCTAAGAGTTTGGGACCAACTGGGTGATTTTTACCTACTTAATTTTGTCTAATTTTGAGAGATTACAAGAGTTTCAGATTATTAATTACAGATGGCATATACATCGCTCATAGTAAACTCTAATCACGGATCACATAGGGTGTATTTATATCCTGTTCCTTGAGGTTAACTGAAATTGTTAATAGAGTATGCAAGTGTTGTCGTCACATATTGGATAGGTCTAGTACAAAACCAGTTACGCCCACAAAATATATATAACGTGGATGAGACAGGTGTCACAACCGTACAAAAACCAACTAATGTCGTGACTCTTAAAGGAAGAAAACAAGTGGGTTCTGTTACATCGGCTGAATGAGGCACATTTTTAACTGTTTGTGTAGCAGTTAATACAATTGGCAAAACAATACCTCCGATGTTCCTATTTCCTCGTAAAAAAATCAAGACTTGTTCATTAGAGATGCACCTACTGGTTCAATATGCGAGGCCAGTGGGACGGGATGGATGCAGGATGGGACCTTTCTCACGTCTACTAAGTATTTTGCGACACATGCCAAACCAATTGTTAATAACAAAGTGCTTCTATTTCTTCAATGGAATAATACATGTATCATTTCCGCTCCACACTTCACATGAACTGCAACCGTTAGACTCATTCATGGAAGCCTGGATGAAAAGCCATGCTAGTCAGACGATGACTATTAAGGGATTCGTGGTTACCGGCATATGCCAATTTTTCAAGAATTCGAATTCGCTCCTGCATCGATTACAGACAGACCTTTACCTGAAAATGACATTGTTTAAGGTGGGGAAATGAACCAGGAAAGGCCGACACAAGAAATTGTTCTTTCAACTAACGGAATAGACGTCCAAGAACCAGGTCCTTCGACTGACAAAGAGCCTACAAACCACAACTCTGTGGTGGACCAAAACAGCTGAACAAAGAAAGGAAACCAATTCAATTGACGTCAAAATAATCTGAGCTCAGCGGAAGATATACTGGAAGCTATATGTCTATTACCCAGGTAGCAGAGTGACGTGTTAAAGACGTTGAAAATTGGTCATTATTTACGTATATGAATGACGTGGAAAACACGTGATATACAGGGTCATAAGTCACAGACCAATGACGTCTTTTTTTACGTAAAAATTACGTTTTTTTTTACGTATTTAAAACATATAATTAAACATCCATTTTAGATTAAAAAATTGTATTTTTTTACTGTAAAAAACAAAATATCCTCGGAATTCATAAAAGAAATAATTACACAAATTATATTCAAATACAGGATGTCCAACAGTAGTTGACGATTTTTAAACTAAAATAACTTCGAATAAGATACGATAAAAGAGCAGTTTTGTCTGAATGCATTTTTTCCCGTTCCCACTATATTTTTCATTAAACACATGCACACGGAGTATCCCATGTAAAAATAAAAATTCGCAATGATTTCCGCTCTGTTTAACTGGAAGGACAAGTTACTTAAATTCATTTTTAGATTATAAAAGACGATTAGGTAGTCAAAACGGCACTCTTTCGAAGGTATTTATTAAACTAAAAATATAATAACATGTTGAGTTTTACTGAGAAGCTACAGGGGGGTAGCCACTAAGAATGAACCACCACTAGTCCTCCTCCATCTTCTTCGACAAAGTCTATCACTTTTTACATTATTATTAGTCCTGTTAAGAGATCGTGTTACGGGCTAAAATTTTTAGGCATTAAAATCTTAGGCCAAATTTTAAGTCTCCTAATAGAGTAATGTATTCCCAATTTATTTATAAAAAGGATACTACAAACCTTGTTTTAATAATAATCTCACTATTGTTTACTTAATTCTTCTTTTAATTAATTTTTCTACTTAAAGATGCCAACCCACTAACCAGATTTGGTACATATTGACTTAAAAAGGTTAAAGGCCTTTCTTGAATGTGACATTTGATGGATTGAATTCCTTCCTTTCTTTTCTCTTCCTTTTTTGGTGATAAGATGATTGTATCATGTGCTAATAAAATCAACCGGTAACAGATTTAAATGCCTAAAAAAGAAATAAATGGTTAAAGTGTTTCTTAAATTGTATGGTAGAATACTGCACATCTTTTAAGGTGGATATATGAAACACTAAGCTGTAGGAAATCACTCGTAAGGTCATCCAACGTCCTGGGTAAGTTTTTATGTCTAACTTATGCTCGCTTTCTGTAACTGTTCTCTCCAACGTTGTATATATGTATATATTTTCTCTTCTAGACCCTCTTTTGTTACCCTTACATCAAGAAGGGGGCACAACAAGAACTTAATGATTTGAGCGTTCCCAATAAGCGCTACCATTTTGCTGTCTCATCGGTTTTATGTTTGCTCGTTCTATGCTTTTCTGCTTTACCACTGCTTTTTGGCTAACTTAAGACAAGATATAATCCATTCAAAGCCGCCTTCCTTCCATTTTTGATCCGGTAAACTATTGATAAGTGATAGGGGCGTAGAGGACATCATACTAGTTCTAGAGTCTACTAACTAACAAGTAAGATCTTTCCATTTACTGAACTGTCTTCAAGTACTGAAAATAAAAGAAGCTAAATTATATGAATGACATTAGTCTTAGGGCTTACCTGGTTTTTAACTTTAAATTGTCGATAGTGTTTAGTATATTTGATAAACAGCTCATATTCATTATAGATCGTAACTTGGTATCAAATAAATTATTGTAAATCAAGAGCACGAGACTCCTATTGAACCTAAAAAGTAGGGTTAGAATTCTGAAAACGATTTATAACTTAATTAATTTGTATATTATATTAAACAGTAATAATAGATTTACCTGTGAACGATTAGTACTAATTGGCCAAGCATATTTGTAATAAATATTTCACTCGCACACGTGCACCCCATTTTAAAATATTTCATCATATAAATTTGACAGAACAATATTTTCTGACCTGTGTTTACTACTCCAGCAGCCGTGGATAAAAAGTACTGTTTTATTTTTTTTTGTTCATCATATTTACTTTTTTTTACAACAAAACACGACAATTGCGCCGAAGCTTCGATACAAGCCAAGCAAAGGTGGACGCAGTGTTGCCAACGTCAAACGTCTAGTCTAAAATTATTGGAATATGACCATAAAATTATAAGATTCCAGGATAAACTATCAGAAAAAAATTGATATATTGATTTATTTGAAATTTTTATCTCTATCTAGATTAGCTACATTATAGGTTATCATTATCGATTTATCAGTTCGTAAGCAAGATTAAGAAAAATTAAGTTAGATTTCGATAATTATCAGGCCACTGGCAACACTGGGCCACTGATGTTTGCACCGCAAAAACCGTGATTTCTAATAAATTTCATTAGGAATTTATAAAGTCCTGTTTTCGTTATTGTCTATGTAATAATAATTGTTGGTTACATTTTAGTTTATTTTCTAATATATTATTCAATACATGGTTAAGGCTACGATTTCGCACGAAATCTTTCCGAGTAAAAATAACTTTTTTGTTTTAATTTTATTGGTAATGTTGGTGTGCACTGACTAGGTATAAACAAATTTCTAAAAAATACGATTTTATATATTTATTCGAAAACTAATACCAAAATTCGACGAATATATTACGTTTTTTTATGACGTCTTAAAAACGTCCACCTAACAACGTTTTTTTCACGTCATGTTTTGGCCCAAATTACGTCAGTTGACGAGAATACACCAATTTTCAACGTCTTTAACACGTCACTCTGCTACCTGGGTACCAAAGGCGACTTTTAACACAGATTCAAAGAGAAAAGGTAGAACACGTGGAAAAACAGCGATCTTAATAGAAACACCTGAAAAAAACGAATTGCTAGAGTTATACAACAAAAAGCAAGAAAAAGAGAGGAAAAAGAAACCGAAGTTAGTTAAGAAAAATTTAATACCAGAAAAACAAACAAGCAGCTCGACGTTGAATGTTCTTCATCATATAAAGATTGTGTTTGTCCATACTGTCTTGAACCGTATTCAAACAACAAAAAAGGAGAATTTTGGATTTAGTGCCATGGATGTAAGAAGTAGGCTCACGAGGTTTGTGCCCATGGATGACTTATACTTTTTCTGCGTTAACTACGAAGAAGATGAGTAGATGCAATTTTAAGAATGTATTGATGGTTTTTTGTTTTGTTTTATTCACGAAAATGTACCTGTAGACATGTTCAATTGTACCAAAAACATTATGCACATTTTTTTTTAAAGCTGATGTTATACATTTTTTCTTCGTAATAATACATGGACTATTTCTTAGATTAAGGTTCATTCTATAACAAAATATTACATAAAAATTAGTTATACCCTTTTAACGTATTATTTGTATTCTTTTATAGAAGAACTGATGGTCAGTATCAAAAGATTTTAAATTGAATATCCAATTACTTCTTATTTACAGTGTTGGTAACACCGACAGGTAAATCGGTCGTAAACGTATCAAAGCTTGTAGTTTTTACGGGGTAATTTTACGTTGGCCCATTGAAATGTCAATTAAAATTTTCGTGAAAGGATGTGGTGTGTCTAAAGGCTAATAAAAAAAATACAAACTACATAGTTGGTTCGTTATAGGCGTAGAAATATTTTAAAGGAACTCATTATTATTGAGATATTAATAAAATTTATTAACATATTAGAGAAAGTTATTATTTTTTAATATTCAAAAATGTATATAGTAGTTGTCAAATTATTTGCCATAATCTTTATAATTGGCTGTGGGTATTACTAAATTTTATTAAACTTTTTCTTAAATCTGCTTGTTTAAAAAATGTATCTCGTATTTATTTTTAATTATCTAGTATGTATTCTAATTTTTAATTGGAATAAATATTACGTAAAGTAATTTGACTGCTACTATAAAATTATGATTACTAATGATTAATGATCCATTCATAATATCTATTTATTATCTGAGACAATCTTATAAGATTTTTGTCTAGGTGTTACATTTTAATTTGTTAACGTGTAATATTTAAATAGATCAGTTAATTTTTTTCTTAACATACACAAAAATTTTGCTGCTATTATGATGATAAAAAAACATCAGAATAATGACGAAATAAAGAATACCATCCGGAGTAGTTACCAATCCTTAAATTAATATATTCACTGCTCATATATCGTGATATTTCTTCTATTGCTTAAGCGTTACAAATTTCAAGGATTTTTATAATTACTATCTTCGTGTGTCATATTTTAATTCTTACCGTAGCATCACTAATAAAACAATTAAATGCACGCGACAAATGTGTTATTATAAATCTATTGCAGCAGAACAAATGAACCAAAAGTGGGTCAAGTACGTTAATTAGTTTGAAATTAATAATTCAGGGTTAAAAAAATATCTTTTTATTAAATTACTGTGTAATCTATAATATTGAAATTTATTATCTCAAAATATGTGAAACATCTTAATATTGAAAGTAATGTAATTTTTCATATCGCTTCACCGCAAACAATTATTTCAAATATGTCTTCGCTTATGGTGCAAGATAAACATTTCCTTCTTCAACAAGTCGTAAATAAATTTCTTCCTTATTTAAATCTTTATAAATATCTTCAATAACACAAGAAATGACTCGTGACCAGAAAGCGTTTTATCAGATTCCAACAGGTATGCATATTTTACAAAACGGTTAATTTACAATAGCATCTAAGTTTTACGAATTTTCAAATATAAGAATTGAAAAGTAACCATCTTGAAATATTTGACAATTTTTCACATTTTAATTTATGTTTGTATATATGACATTATGTGATGATTATCACAGTGGGAAAAAGTGGTACAATAATGGGAAAAAGGGCGATAATTGGAGTAAAAAACCAAAGTGGGTAAAAGGGGAGAAAATAATGTATAAATATCCAAATTTGTCACACAAAAACTGTTCTGAAATAAACTTATCTGCGTCAAACTTGTGTGTCATCTTTAATAATCTTTCTCTACACTAAGAAAAATGGTATTAAAATAGCTAGAATTATGATAATTTTCTATGGGGATAAATTGGTTTCTTTAATTTTTCTATTTTGTGATATATTTCATTTTCATCTGAATTTAAAGGAACCCGTACATTTCTTTATGGAAGTTGTACTATACTATACGATAAAGCAGTGGATGCAAAGGTTTCGTAGTCCCTAACTTTTAAAGTTTAGTTTTTATTATTAGTGGATTAAAAAATTTGTACGTGTTGGTAAAGATCTGATCTATGTTCCTTACCCCTCGCCATTTCGAAATTTGATATGGTTTTTTCAAAAAAAAATCGCAAAATTCCATGTTTTTTGACTATTTTCACATTTTTTTTTAGAAAAGATCCAAATCAAATTTCGAAATGGCGAGGGGTAAGGAACATAGATCAGATCTTTACCAACACGTACAAATTTTTTCATTCGTTAATTATAAAAAATAAACTTTAAATGTTAGGGACTACGAACCCCTTACATTACAACATTTTATATCTGGAGAGTGGCGCCGCTATCAGAATTCAAAGGAATTAATCATTTATGAATAGAGATGAAATTCATTTACTTTTTACAATGTTTACGAGGGTAAAGAATTATAATTTTCGTGAAAAATTAAATTATTATTATTTCATATCGTACATAGGAAAGAAAAAAAATCAGGAAACCTCAAAATAATAAAAATAAATGTAATATATGACCAAACATTTACGTTTGAATTTAGCTGGAAACCGATGAAAACAATTTTTATATTTGTTTTGGTCAATTTTTTGCTGCACACACAATTCTACTTTTACTTGTCATAAATAAATGAAAAAGAAAATTATTGCAATGTGATCACAATGAAGAATATAATTATGAAAAGAGCGTAGGTATATTCAGCACAGCGGCGACACTGCAATTTAATAAAACTTGCCAATACAAAATATTATCTTGCCTGAAATAGTTTTTGGACGGGCGCTCCGTTAATATTAAAGCTAGGAAGCTTTTGGCCTACCCCATCGAGTGAGGTATCGTTAAATAGAGCTCATTGAGTAGATAAAAAGCATATTTTTTGTTTTAAAAAATATTGCAAAATGTAGGCATGAGAAGCTGCCAAAGTCAGCATTTTTTACAAAATTTTGTTCCGAAGAATTTTTTTACTTTCCATTGACCTATAAGTTTGAAATTTGTTGATAATGTTTATTGTTTCGTATATTTTACCAACAAATGCCAATATATTAATAAATATGATTTTTTCATTACCATTCCCTCATTTTTAGGGTTCCGCACCTTCGTATATATGCGAATTGTGATATTCGATATTTTATTATTTTTATGTGTGTAATCGTATTAGTTTTATTAAAAAAATCATTCTAAGTATATATGCGGATTGTGATATTCGATATTTTATTATCTATATCTGTGTTATTATTCATTTTGTTAAAAAATGCATTTTTCGTCTCATATGCGCCAGGTTATTTTTATTTTCTCTTCTTTAAATCTTTAATTCTTTTTAATATTTTCTTAAACCTAATCTTTTTAATATTTTCTTAAACCTAAAAAAACGAAATTCGTGTGTTCGAGCCCCACGTTGGGCGCCAACTTGTGAAACGCTAATTTTTTATTCGTTGAGAAAAGTGATTTAGCAATAAATGTGATTTAAGCTCAATTCTTTTTATTATGAGTTCGTTCCACGAATAGAATTTGAATATATCGAAAAGTGAAATTTTAAGAGGAAGTTGTACTTACTATAAAGCAGTGGATGCAAAGGTTTCGTAGTCCCTAACTTTTAAAGTTTAATTTTTATTATTAGTGCATTAAAAAATTTGTACGTATTAGTAAAGATCTGATCTATGTTCCTTACCACTCACCTTTACGAAATTTGATTTAGATTTTTCAAAAAAAAATCGCAAAATTCTACGTTTTTTACTATTTTCACATTTTTTTTTAGAAAAGATCCAAATCAAATTTCGAAAAATTGAAGGGTAAGGAACATAGATCAGACCTTTACCAATACGTACAATTTTTTTTATCCGTTAATAATAAAAAATAAACTTTAAAAGTTAGGGACTACGAAACCCTTACATATTACAACATTTTATATCTGGAGAGTGGCGCCGCTATCAGAATTCAAAGGAATTAATCATTTATGAATAGAGATGAAATTCGTTTACTTGCCAATGCCCCTATTAAGAGGTGCCAATACAAAAATGTTATCTTGCCTGAAATAGTTTTTGGACGGGCGCTCCGTTAATATTAAAGCTAGGAAGCTGCGGTTTTCACTAATTGATTCTGTATTTAGTTGTTGAGAGCGCATTTGTGGAATATTTTTAGAATTATTTTTAGTAACAGTGATACGACTATCAACTTTTTCTCTAGATAAATTTGAAAAAGTAGAACAGATGCGCTCTTCTGATAAATATTTTCGTTGGGTAATTCTCTAAATGGCAACAAAGCAAGTCACGTGGCCTCTTCCACTTTCCGTGTGTCGAAAAATAAAACAGTTTTATACTAAATACTAGCTGAATACCTGTACGAGCATGCTTTACTTGATTTTTTCAAAATTTTCCAATTTTTCCTGTTCTTTTCTATTTTTTTATTTTGCATTATTTTTTTTCAAAGATCTCATCTTGAATTTTTTTTCCAATTTGTTCCCATTTTCCTCTATTTTTCCTATATTACCCTGTTTTACTCTATCGTTTCCATATTTTTCACTATTTCGACACATTTGTTACCATTTGTTCCTATTTATTCCCACATTTTTCCATATTTTTCCGAATTTTTCCTATTACTTCTTATTTTATTTGCGCTATTTTTACTTTTTTTTCCTAATTTTTCCCTATTTTTCCATATTTTAACCTTTTCCCTATTTGTCTCTATTTCGCTCTACTCTTTCCTATTTTTCTCTATTTTGCCCCATTTTTCGATATTTTAACATTTTCCCAATTTTTCCCTATTTCTCTCCATGTTTATCTGTTTTTACATAGTATTTTGATTTTTTCCTATTTTCTCCTTTTTTCCTATTTTTTTCAATTTTGTCCAATTTTTTCGTATTTTTTTCTCATTTTTACCTCTCGCCCTTCAGGTAAGAGAGGTATAGGAATCATGCTAAAAATTGGGTAGTGAGTTTTCAATGAATAAACACGTTTTAGGGTCCCTAGAATACGATTTTAATATTTTCGCGATGATGTCTGTGTGTGTGTGTGTGTGTTATTGTGTGTGTGTGTTTGGATGGATGTTGTAGTAACGATAACTCAAAAACTACTGAATAAAAAAATTTGAAATTTTGCATACAGGATTCTGATACCCTAGATTAGATCTGATTAGATTTTGGTGCCAATCGCACAACCGGAAGTGGCAGTTGCTATGGGTGATGACGCCATTATTATACAAAACGGCAATAAAGTTTTACACATATATTTTGTATACCCTATAGTTTATTTTCATCTCATTAAAATTTTCGAAACTTTTGCCATTGTTGCCAGATTTACATAAATATAATTTTTTTTCATACTTTTTTGTGTCAACCTGTAAATTTTTGATTCAAAAATGGCGAGAGGTCATGTGCTGGCCACATCAGATTTTTTTCTATTTTTTTCCCATTTTTTCTATTTTTACCTTTCTCCTCTTATTTTATTTTTCTTATTTTTTTCACATTTTTTTCGTGTTTTTTCCCATTTTACCCTTATTTACTCTATTTTTCACCATTTTTCTCTGTTTTCCCCGTTTTGTCCCATTTTGCCTGTTTTACCCAATAATAATAATTTTTAGCAAATTAATTTACTTTTTACTATTTTTCCGTTTTGCCTTAATTTTTACTATTTTCCTCATTTTGCCTCATTTTCCCGTTTTCCCTATTTTTCTCCATTTTTCATATTTCCCCCATTTTGCCCTATTTTTTCGTACATATGTCTATTTTCCCTATTTTGCCGTATTTCTTCATATTTTTCGCTATTTTTTTTTTCATGTTTTTCCCTTTTTTTCTCTATTTTGCTTGTTTCTCTATTTTGCCGTAATTTTCCTACTTTTCACTAATTTTCCATATTTTATCCTACTTTTGAATAAAAGAGATAATGAAAGATAAAAAGTCACAAATGAATTTAATTTAAAAATCTCCTCATACCTACAGTAAAAGAAAAGTTGAAAAATAGTCTCTGCGCATGTGCACGACATTTTATTGCAATATCCTTATGTTTCTTATCTTCTATATGCCAAAAATTTTGTTAAAGTTAAAACCAGTTAACTTAAAAAAATTGCAAAATAGCTTTTTCTCATGAGCAATTTTTGTACATAAATATTATGGTAGAAGAAAAAATATTGTATGTAACTAGTGTGTAAAGTGCCTTTTTCGCTCATGTGATTGTCAAACAAAATTCACATTCGTGAAAAAAGTATCACTATTACGCACTTGTTGCATAAATAACTATTTTATACTCCTATTTAATGATTCGCTAATTAAAAGATTAAATTCTGTTTCATAAATTTTATTATGATAGTGATTTTCACTATGATAAATTAACTCCTATATAAAATGTGTCCTTTTTACAGCCATAAAAACGCCTGTTCCTTATAATCAGACTACATGTAGTAGCCGCGCGTCGGTACGTCACTTTTATGTTTATTCCTGTAAGTTATAATTATAATTTTGTAGGGTAAATAATAAAATAATAAAAATAATTTAAAAAATGATAATAATTCTAAAAAAAAAAAATAATAATCAAATAATTTATTTGTATCAATAAAGATACTTTTTTAACCAATAGAATATAATTATTTTTAGGTAAGTTGACAGTTATTTTGACAACTGTCAAAATATTTTAAATTTTTTAAAAGTTAATAACAAAAAGATTAATTAATTAATATATTGTAAAAAAGTTCCTTTTCATTTAAGATAATTAATATATAATGGGAGTAGAAAAAATAGAACAGAGTATGGCCATTATTACAGTCGCACATATTATATACGAAACTCGCCAACGGTTCGCTACCTATCCTACAACTTGCTGTTATTTTTTGTTATTTTATAATTCCACCAACGGTACCGCCATAAAGAATTTAGACTCCCCCTCGTAAGTGTTCGACATAGATCAACACCTGGACAAAAGTAATAAACTTCGGTCTAGGAACGGATTGACGACCAAGTAATAATGTATTCGTAGTATTTAGGACACGCCTATCAGTAGCGAATAATATACCTCCCCTTCACCCGACGCCCCGCAGGTCTTTCTGTTTGTCATGTATCACTTCCTCTTAATGAAATTCGCTGGGAAAATGTTCTCATGGTCACAAGGTCGGAAAATGGATAGTCGATTCTTCGAGATTACAGTTAACAGTGCTACTGATATCAAATTCGAATTAAGTGGCATGAGATTTAGATATGCAGACTCGAAAAACCCCAGCATAAATTTAGCAAAAACACATTACGTTTAGTGAAAAAATCTCGAAGAATCGACTATTTCTTCGAGATTTTTTCACTAAACGTAATGTGTTTTTGCTAAATTTATGCTGGGGTTTTTCGAGTCTGCATATCTAAATCTCATGCCACTTAATTCGAATTTGATATCAGTAGCACTGTTAACTCGCTTTATTTATTAGAATAGGAGTATCAGCATATAAAAAAGGGTCGCTAATTTTAAATCGGGTATCAGAAGTTGGCGGGTTATGAATGCCTATTTATTTAGTAAACTGTAAAGGTGCGTTTCCACCAAAAAACAATTACAAGCAAACATTGGCAAATATTTGGAAATGTTTATTCGGTTCTGTTGGTCTAGTTGAAAAAAAAAACAAAAATTCGCGAATAACAGTGGGTTTGTGATCATTTGTCAATGATCCATACTAATTGTAGAAAATGGCTCCACGAAAAAAAAGCTATTATAAATGCCATATTTTTGATTTTAGTTTGTACATATCAATTAACTGCAAGCACATCTCATTATCCCACTCCATGATTTTTTAATTAAAACATTTAAATTCCATGCCTACTGCTAAAAAGTAAATAAACTACTGAAAATACGTTTCCACTAAGCGCGCACAAACAAAAAATCTCTTTGAGGTACCGACAGCAGCCGGAACGCCGCTGTTCGTTTGCAACTGCTCGCATATCTTTACAAACATTCTTAATTTCATATCCACCAGGCCTATAAATTTGTTTGCAAACATTTGCCTCCTTCTAGTGCTTAGTCGTTGAGGATGTCTCAGTCATTAGAGCACCTCATCCAGAAATATTCTAGGTATTGTGCCCTTAGGTTTTGCAAAGCAGTGCATTCAGAGAGTATGTGGATTGATTTTTCAACTTCTAAGTCACAAAATCTGCATTTTCTTTGTTCGGCTAGTCCAAGCTTCTTAAAATGTCCTCTCAGCCGGAAATGCCCTGTTAGAACTCCTGTTAATATGCGAAGCTTGTTTTTACTCAGGTTGATTCTGTAAACCTCTTCTGGTTATAGTTTCCCAGACGGACTTTCGCTTGTCTCATTTCGTGTAGACTGCTCCAGTTGTTGGATTATTTTATTTCCACTTCTCTTTTTAATTCTTTCAGTATCACGCTGTTCCTGATAATACCATAAAAGGGTTCAGTCCCCAGAAATGGTGTTTCAGTCGCTTTTCTTTCGAGTTTATCTGCTATTTCGTTACCGTCTTCTCCGGTATGCCCCGGAACCTATAGGAGGGTGACTGTTTTATTCTTGCCTAGCTCATTTAGTTTTTCTAAGCATTCCTTTTTGATGACTGCTTGATTATCGGACATAATGACAATATCTTGCCTGTGGAATTTCTTTTCAACGTTGAGCTGTACACACTTTTCAATATCGTATATTTCTGCTTGAAAAATACTTGGTGATTTGCCCAAGCTAGGGAAGCATCTGGTACCAGGACCATATAGTCATATGTCAGTGCAATCTGCTGCCGTGGATCCATCCGTGTACCATTTAATGGCATTTATGTTGAGGCTATCAATTTTTGTCCTCGCCCCGTTTACTTTTTCTACTGGGCTTTGTGCTCAATTCCTTCACAAAGCTATATTTTTTTTGGTATCTCGTCCTAAAACGTCCCAGATGTGTCCGTCTCCGATACGGATATCGGGTTTACTTCTAGTGATTCCCTCTAGCATCATCCTGCATGTTGTCCTTTTGCCACATTCTCCATTTGTATGTGCAGAGGTGTGAGGTTTAGGATTACCTTCATTGCAGCAAATGTAAGAGTTTCTAACCTCCTATTAGTTAATTTGATTTTGCGTGCGTAGGTAAAAAAGAGTGGATCCAATACTAGACAAGAACGATCAATAGCATGAATATCAAGCAATTTTTACAAGATACAGAGCGTCATCAACAATTTTTAGCGACTCGCTCGCGATCTTTTTGCAACTGCTATAAAAATGCATACATGACCAGAGTTGCCATATATAAATTTCGAGCCGAAATGAATACTCTGTGATAATAAAAAAAGTGAGTAGATTTGAAAGTCCAACAAAAGTGGCGCTGGACAATTGACAGCTGCCGGTAGCTGTATCAAAATTTTTTACTTCCCCACTTCCTCACTTTTCCCACTTTTTCCACATTCCCCTGTTCCTCACTTTTCCCACTTTTTTCTACATTCCCCTTTTTTCTCAACTTTCCCCTCTTTTTTCATTATAAGATTAAGTGCCAGAGTTTTCTTGGATGAATTTGGAAGATTTGCAAGCTTTGACTTTCGATGTATATCATTTGGTTATATCCAGGATAAAACAAGGCGAGATAGCGATAAAGAATTTCAAATCGAGCAACTACGCAATGAGGCACCTGTCAGTGTCTATTACAGGTTTAGATGAGCTGCAGTACATCGAGTACTGATGTCATACATTCCCCATTACAAGATGACGATGAGGGCATCATAGGATATTATTGTATGTGTCAATCAGAGATCAGGACTCTTGGAACGTGTGCGCATGTAGCTCGGTTACACATCCCAAAAATAAGAGATTAGGGGACTCACGATAATAAAACAAAAAAAACACCTTGTATACAACCTGATAATTCTGTTCTAGAACGAAAGGTGATTTGATACAACTATTGATAGATGTCAATTGGCAACTGCCACTCTTTTCGTATTGCTGGCCCCTTCCGGTATCCAATGCAAGCTATCAACTGTCGAATGCTACATTCGACATCAGATTCTAATTCAGTGACTCAAAAAATCCCAGTAGAAAACTACCCAAGACCCGTTGAATGAACCATAGCTCTTAGTGAAACCCCCCCCCCCGCATATCTTTGAAAAAATTATTGTTCTAGGTTTAATTATATTTCCAAATTTTATTTCTTAAACAATTATTTAATCGTCTGGGTATTTTTTAAATTAACTTTTTTTTGAAGAATGAAATTTATGGGGTGGAGCAAGGTGGGGTAGATAAATGGAGCACCATAGCTACCCCGAGGTTGCTCCATCCTTAAATTTTTATAAATTTCGTTCTATGATATCTAAAAATATTTTTTTCTACAAGCGTGCGGAAAGTTGTACTTTTCCGCACTGATTTTATAAATGCTAAAATGATTATTATTATTATTATTAAAATTAATTCTTGCTTGGTTACTATGATTACTTTCAGCCTAGTGTGTTATTTATTAAGAAGCACTAAGAAAATTTTTGTTTAATGAGAAAAAAATATTTTTGCTAAAATTTTTTTTTAATTCTAGGCGCTTGTAGGAAAATATTGTTCCTAACACTTGCAGAAAGTATCTTTTCCCCACTTAATTGCATGCCCGAACTCCGCTTCGCGTCGTTCGGGCAACTGCAATTGCGCGCGGAAAAGGATAACTTTCCGCACTTGTTAGGAAAATAACTATTTCCTCCTACCCCTATAGAAAGTACATATTTTTCTCCCTTACATCAGGGAGGAAACTCATACTTCTCTTTCTAGAGAGGAAAAGTACTTTTCCTCCCCCTCATTTTAAGTATATTAAAGTGATGAAACCTGTGAATTTATTATATTCAAATTGTTTCCGTAACTTCTAAAACATCTTGTATATTCTGGTAAAAATTAAACATGAATGTTACTTCAAAGTTAGGTTTTTAAATAAAAATTTTAATTTCAGGGTTATTGATACGTTTTTGAATTAAGAATAAGAAAAACATAGTACTAATTATTGATTGACTTTCAGAATGCAAAATCGCTGCATTTATTAAATTTAATTGAATTTTTGAAAAATGGAGAGCAACTCAAGTGACTTTCAATTTCCAAATACTTTCCTAATATAGCGTCATTAACTTTACTATCACAAAAATCTAAAGACAGGCAGTAAACTATATCCTGCGTAGGAAAAGTGGCACTTTCCTCTATAGTAATAAAAATAGCTATTTTTTCAATTTTTTCAATTACTCCTATTTTTAGATTAATTTCCTTCCCCTGTTTTTTAACTATAACATTTTTGCGTTACATTCATAAGTTAAATTTGTACATGGCCTGAAGATGGATTATTAGCCTAAACTAGTAGCCTAAATAATTATTTGTATTATTTTTGGTTGATTAAATTAATGTAACAATGCATATTTAATAAATTATTGTTAGCTATAACTTCATCAAAATAATCATGAAAGTCATATAACTTAAAAATTAATAAAATATTCTCTATTAAATTCTGAAAATTACGGTTTTAAAGAGATTTTGATAAGACATTTATATTTTTAATATAGTTTTTAACATTTTAAATCCAATAATCCATATCTTAAATGTGACCCACAAATATATAATTAAAAGTTGGTTGGTAAGACGACTAGTTTCGCCTAAATAGCCATCATCATGGTTGAAAATTTTAATTCAAAATTTTTATTTATTATTTACGTTACTGCATTCTACACTAAGAAAAATGTTACTTTGGAATAATATTTTTTTTTACTTTTAATGCTTTACTATTTTTTTCATAAACATATTTCTCCATATTCACTGTAATTTAAATAACACTATACATATATCTAAAGAACATAGCTTGAGTCACATTGAATTTGAATAAATATTTCCGTGACGAAATTGTCACCTGATTCATAAAATTAACATTGACACACTTTCAAAGTACTGGGTAGGTATCAAATAAAAAATAATCGCTATGGTTTTGAAGTTTATGAGTTCACCAAATACTAAAAATGACGTCATACATTGATATTTTTACTAAATTAAATTTCGTAATATTCACGAAAGATATATATAAAGTTATCTATTGTTTTTGTCGCTCTTGGATGTTAGAAGAGGAAAAGAATCAGTATGTAGAAAATTTTGCATTTGGTTTTTTGGTTTATTTCGCTTGGTTTACCTAATATACTAATACTTATATTAGAACATATTGTTCATTTTTTAGTTCCAAATTATAGATTCCAGGTTTTCGGAGAGTAATATAACCTTTTTATTTTTTATACCTACCCTATATCAACTACAGGGTGTTTCAGAAATAGGGGATCAAACTACTAGGAATTATTCAGTGCAACGAAAGAATACATTGGGGTATGAGAACCCATGTCCGGCTATGACGCTTAAAAACTCTAATGTATATACAAAAATATGTTTTATTGAGTTAATAAATTTTATTACGTTTTGTTTGTCTAAAATATTAATAACTCTAGTCCAAAAGGTTATCCATGTTCTCTAATGTGGTCAACCGATGAGGTAATAAAACTCGACGTCAAAGTACCACAATTGATTTGCTGATATAATTTAAAGTTGAAAGCTCGACTAGTTTCGGCAAAATTTTGCCATCATCAGGCCAAAAACGACTACTGTCAGTAAACTTAAAGAAATTAGAAACAACGTTTGTAATCTTACCAATGTATTCATGTGGTTCTTTTTTGTTAAAATGAAATTAAATTAATTGGTGATAAATGACGTAATACGTAACGATACTTGTATTAAAATGAATAAACGAAAGTGGTTGAATTTGATACTTAAAAAGTAGAAAGGGGGTTGACAATATATCCTAACTTGGACATCGTGTGAGAAAAAGGAAACGGAGAGAAAGGAGTTCTCCAATCATACAGTAACCAAAGAAGGATTTTTGGTAAACGGGATATTGTTAAATATACAACATTTTTAGCAAACGTGTAAGGGCCAAATGCTTAGCCGGTTTTAGGATGGGTTCCGGAACCAGACGTCGGGTAGGAAATGACTTGGTAAAAGTTAATAATAATAACCTAACCCTAATAAAATAAAATTAACCCTACTAGTAATTTTGAAATAGTCTTAATCTAAAGACACTGCAGTAATTATCCAAAAGTCCTCATTGAACTTGAAATGTATACTTTAAAGGTTAAATGTTTATCTTAACCAAGACCGATAACAAAAATTCTTGATGGTTAGTTTGCTACGTTTACTCTTTAGTTGTGCACATTTTGAAAAGTTCGCAAAGTAATCGGTCTTTATGAAGGATTATACAAATGAAAAACTCATAGATATATATTTGGCACATGGAGCAACAAATTTCAATGCAAAAGCTGCTGAACGGATGTATCAAGAATGCTCTCCTGAAAAGCAACATCCTGAGTACAAAAAATTTCATTGACGACTTACCGAGACTGGCACTTTAAAACCTAACATGCGCAATACTGATGGCAGAGAGAACAATAAGAACGGTCCATTTTAAGGAAGAGGTTCTCCGCTGAATTGTAAATGAACCTTCAACTAGTACTTGTCACGTTGCGCAGGATATGGGTGCAAGTCCGTGCAAGACCGAGACTGGCATTTTAAAACTTAATATGCATGATACTGATGCAGAGAGAACAGTAAGAACGGTCCATTTTAAGGAAGAGGTTCTTCGCCGAATTGCAGATGAACCTTCAACCAGTACTCGTCAAGTTGCGCAGGATATGGGTTCAAGTCATGCTACCATTTGGCGGGTTATAATTGTCATGTTGCGCAGGATATGGGTGCAAGTCCGTACAAGACAAAGACTGGTACTTTAAAACCTAACAAGCATGATACTGATGCAGAGAGAACAATAAGAACGGTCCACTTTAAGGAAGAGGTTCTTCGCTGAATTGCAGATGAACCTTCAACTAGTACTCATCAAGTTGCGTAGGATATGGTTGCAAGTCCGTGAGAGACCGAGACTGGCATTTTAAAACCTAATATGCATGATACTGATGTAGAGAGAACAGTAAGAACGGTCCATTTTAAGGAAGAGGTTCTTCGCAGTAATTCAATTAGTACTCGTCAACGTGCGCAGGATATGGGTGCAAGTCCGTGCAAGGCAGAGACTGGTACTTTAAAACCCAACATGAACGATACTGATGCAGAGAGAACAGGAAGAACGGTCCATTTTAAGGACGAGGTTCTTCGCTGAATTACAGATGAACCTTCAACTAGTATTCGTCAAGTTGCACAGGATATGGGTTCAAGTCATGCTTCCGTTTGGTGAGTTATACACTAGCAACAATTTTACACATACCATTTACAAAAAGTGCAAGCTTTGACTCCAACCAATTATCAGCCAAGACTTCAGTTTTGTCAGCGGCTCCTTCATCAGATTATAGAGCAGCCTGATTTTTTACGTTTGATGTTATAAATGGATGAAGCCAGTTTCACACCAGATGATATATTCAACAGTAGGAACAGCCATGTTTTGGGCCCAAGAAAAACCACACGCGATATTTGTCGGAAGTCACCAGCATAGTTATTCTGTTAATGTGTGGGACGGTACTGTTTTGATGACCATTTGGTTGGGCCATCTAATCATTGAACTGGTCCTATGTACAGACGTTTTCTACAAGATGTCCTAAAAGAACTTCCTAAAAACGTCCCATTAAACGTTCAACAGCAAATGTGGTTGCAGCATGACACACTTTTCTGTTAAAATCCGTCAGTATTTAGACCATTATTTCGGACAACATTGGATTTTTAGAGGTGGTCAAGTTAGCCTTAAGGAGACGTTACTCAAATGTCTTCTTTCGTTGCACTGAATCCCATACTTCTGTAATACCGTGTATAATATTTTATTTTTTCTTCTCTTTACGGCAAGAAATTAAATTATTTTTGATTAAATTGAAAAAATCGTTTTTCTGAAATAATCTAGAAATTAGTTTAAACTTAAAAAAAAATTGGCTGTAAGTTGGAACCAAAGGGGAAACTTTTTTATTATAAATTTTAGGAAAAAAACTTATTCTTCATAAAAACTTCTGCATGTTTTAAAATATAAAATACAATCACCAGATATCAGTTTTTTCCAGTAGTATACGAGGTTTGTCAAGAAATATGAATTTTACTCAAGAGTAAAGTACCTTTAAATTTGACAACATCGAAAAATACATTGAAAAAATAGGTTTTGTGCTTGTTTAATATCGATTCTATTTTGAATGAACATTTATTTCGTGTGATTAAAAAAGTCATGATAAGCTTTTCGATTCTTAATGTTTTCTAACAGTTTTGCAATTTAAACATGTAACTACAGTAAAATTTGCATTGTTATTATAACTAGAAATACATTTAAACAATTTTTGAACTTAGTTTTTAGTTCTGATCAATTTTTTTAAATATCATTTTTCGATGTTGTCAAATTTAAAGGTACTTTACTTTTGAGTAAAAATCATATTTTTTGACAAACCTCGTATACTACTGGAAAAAATTGATGTATGATGATTGTATTTTAGATTTTAGAACATTCAGAACTTTTTATGAAGAATAACTTACTGAGACATACTGTATGTAATATAACTAACGAGTTTTTTCCTAAATATAATGTTTTATTTAAAAATTAATTATTTATGCAACAAGTAACAAATTAAGTAAGAACTTAATGAAATTTTATTTATTACATCCTTTTCCTTCTGCTTAAATAACATCTCGGATAATTAACCCAATTATAGTCGTTTTATTCAAATTTAATAAATATTTTTTGTATTCAGATAATTTTGAAGTACAATTTTATAATAACCTTTACAGTTTGAGACATCGTGAATAATAATTTTAATAACAGTTTAAATTCTTCTTAAATTGAATTTGACCATCATATATTCAGGTAAACTATATAATTTTATTAAATACTCTAGTTAAGTCAAGTAAAACCGGCTTCATATACTTTCTTTCAAATAATTTATAATTTTATATAAAAACATTTTGAATAGCGGCAATTTTTTGTTATCAAAAGTTGATGACTGGTCCATATGAGGATTGACAGCATGAGGTGAGATACGGATCAGTAATATCTTCATCTTCCGGATATTACGGTCCGCATCTTCGCATTTATCAGATCATTAATTCAACACAAGCACAAGTGAACGAGAGCTGTAAAACGAGTCTTTAAAACAAAGCCCAACAAGATGAATTTTTATTTTTTTTTTATTAAAAAAACTTCACACACTCACAAGGTGCCAATATTTAATTATAATTGCCTCATATTTTTTTATTACATACAATAAGTTATCTACATCTCATCAAAGGAGGGTCTCTTACGCCAGTTTTCGGCCTAATTTATTTTTAGTAAAATACAATAGTTATTTATGCAACAAGCGTGTAAAGTGATACTTTTTTCACGAATGTGAATTTTGTCGCACGAACCAAAGGCAAGTGCGACAATCAGATGAGTGATAAAAGGCACTTTACACACTAAATGCATATTTTTCTACTATCTAAAAATATGTAGTTATTAAGTAAAAAATAAACATTTTACTTTACGCACTAGCAGAGCTGGGGCGTTCCTAACAAAGAAGTAACGCGTTACTTTACCGTTACTTTTGCTAAAAAGTAACGCGTTAGATAAACGTTACCGTTACTTTTTTAAAAAGTAACGATTTATTCGTAACTTTAAAAAGTAACGAAGTTACAATAACGGGTTACTTTTTTATATATTCTTCTTGTTCCATGTCTTCTCGTTCTTTTATTGCCCATCTTACCATTTATCGGCGTTATTATCGCAAGTACAAAAAAAATTCAAATAAAAGTTGTATGATTAAGTTTGATTTTTTAAATTGCTATCCAGAACGCAGTAGCGCACGAAATCGACCGGGTACAAAAAAATAATAAAAACATTATTTCACATTAAACAGCAGTAACAAAACAGTAAAAACCTTAGTTTTAGCGTAACTTTTTAGTAACGTGTTACTTTTGCAGTAACGCGTTACTGTAACGATTTAACGATTTTGCGTTACTTTTACAAAGTGAAGCAATTACCGTTACTTTTCTCCCACTTTAAAAAGTAACGAAATTACTAGTAAAGCGTTACATTTAGTAACGTTTTAGTGCGTAAAATGAAATACTAGTGCGTAAAATACTTTACTTTACGCACTAGTATTTCATTTCACGCACTAGTATTTCATTTTACGAACTAGTATTTCATTTTACGCACTAGTATTTCATTTTACGCACTAGGAGTAAAGTTAAACTTTACGCACGACAAAGTATGGGTAAAGTTACACACGGTAGTAGATAAAACATTTTTTTTTCTATCTATAGACAATATTAAAACGATTCTGTCCTAAACGCGAGGTATAAATATCCTTTCCCCTCTTCAGGCAACAACCATATTTTTATGCAAAAGTTAAATCTGTACCACCTCCCTTCTATGATATATTATCCTCCTCTTTAACCCACCCCCGCCCGTAACTATAAACTACAAAAGCATAAGGCATTAACATATTTATGACCAACGGTAAGGTTAACCACAATTTAATTATGCAAGTTATATCCGTACTCGTTCCTTACTTTAAAATGGCCTCCTCCCTCTTCTTTCTATCCTCCCCCCATGTTTCCATGCATCATTATGTAATATCTGTACCACCTCCCTACTTTAAAATATACATACATAATTTTTTTTGCCACTGAGAGCTGTTAGATCTCATAGATACGTTGGGCTTACAAAATATCAATGGCTGAGGCTCTAGGATATTTCCATGTAACGGTTTTTTTTTAAATTTTTGAAATTCTATATACGCTCTCCCCCACCGATGATCGGGAATATATTATGCAACATTTTTTTCTTTTTATCATTTAAGCTTCGAAATCTAATAGGTCTTCACGACGCTCGAGTAAATTCCCATTTATCATCGTGGCCTCGCCTACTATAATGGAACGGTTTATAATAGCAATCAAATATAGTGGAAACTCCAAATAGGGGCCCTATGATAGCTGAAAATAAGCAAATCCGTAACGCAGAAAATATAATAAAACTGCACTTGATGTAGTAGAAAAAATCGAAGAGAGTCCAATCATGGACTGTAACAGAAAAGGAGCTCAATAAAAGCTTCTGATGGCAAGAAAACCAAACTTTTGATATTAACTATACCGAACAGATAAATAAGTTGCATATACTGAGTGAAAATGGTGGTCGGAAGTGAGTTAACAAGTGACTGATGGAGAAAGTAATAAAAATGGTAATAGAAATAGTGGGATGTAGGAAGGGATAGAAGGTAGGAATCAGCTGTACAAAAACTAATGTTAGTATTGACAAAATCAAAAAGTATAAGTAGGCTGGCAAATTCAAAACATAGAAAAATTTTACTTGATTGTCACTTGTCAGTTTCTTCTCCTTAGTTTGTATTTCGATACGCATGATGGCTATAAGCCTACTGAGATTGTTTCAAGCTTTTTACCCCCCTTTATTAATTATTTCATTCCGAGTCCTTTTAGGATTATGCGTGACTTGCGCTGTATGATACTCCTTCGCCCCTTCATAGAGCGTCTCATTTACGATGGGGTTTAGATTTTCCCTAAACTGGAGATTTATTTTTGGAAGTTTTCTTTTTTACTATATCATATTTTATTAATATTTAATATTGATCAAAAGTGTACCGCCTATGGTTTATGGTTATTTTATTGTCTTGGCCATCAACTTTTACTATTAATCGAAAATAGATAGATTTCACTTTATAACTAACATATTTTTTTCTGTTATTTTTATACAGTTAAGATTTCTTCTTGTATATAAGTGTTGAATAACCACTTGTTAACAAAACAGAAGCTTTTTTAATACAAATTAAAATAAACAATTTGACAAACATCACTTATGCATTGAAGAAAGCAACCTTCAATAACCAAACTAATTATTATCTTCATTTGTTGGGCCTAGTCTTATAAGGTAGCATAACTCTTTCAAAAGAATATGACAAGTCATAATACTTGATGGAAAAGATGGATACGGAGATAAAGGTTAGATTGATAGGTATCTAGTTTGTTAAGATGAAGACAATCAAGATCGACGGCTTCAGTTATGTAAAAATTTAATAGTAAAACTGACCAATAATGCAGCTTCACTTAAGTTTATTTAAATTCTTATCAACGCAATAGTCATCCAAATTATTTTAGTAAAAATATGTTAAAAAAAGTAAAGTAAATTATATTTTTTAAACGAAAAAGTCAATTGCAACTAATTAAAAGCTATGAAAAGAAAATTTTACACAAACTAAATTTTTTACTTTCCTGCTACTTATACCAACTACATTATGGTATATACGTGTGTCCCAAATAGTTTGCACCATATAGAAAACTTTTTTATTATTGCTTTTTAAGAAAAAAATATTCTTGATAAAAGATGCTTCTCTTCTTAGTTTTTTTAAGGATTATTTCATAAACTAGTTATAAATTAATTAGGCCTAAAAATTGACATAGGTATAAGTTATGACTTTCCTGTCATAATATATGCAATAAATATTTTACCTAAAATTATTTTACTAGCGTCAATAAAAAAAATACTAAATTTTTTTGGCCTGTAAACATGAATGGTTCTAATAAAAAATAAATATTTCACTGAATTATTAATACTAAATTGTAAAATGTTGATTTTGGTAGCACTCCATAATTTTTACTGGTTTAATCATTACGGGCTTCTCCATTCAACTTATGCAAATCAGTTCATATAAAAAACTCCTTTGACATGTTTATTCACATGTTCAGTGGCTCTGAATATCTCGAATACGTAAAGATATATGGTTTTGATTTGAGTATCGTAAAAGATGTAAATATAAACAAATTTGCTACTCGATTTATTTCTGCTCAAATAAATTAAAGATATTTACTGTTTGCCATTAATTTAGAAAAAACATATCAGGCTAAAATTTGCGCAAAAGGGTATAACCAAATAAACACACCATTAAAATATCAGATATTTTATATAAGTTGCAAGGGGGTTTATTCATTTTTTAAATTCGTTCTATGATTTCGATTCAAATTTTATTTAAAAAAAAAAATAAATCAAGACAATAAATAGAGAATTAAAATGTTAATTTCTGCAATATGCGAGTCGGATTATACATTTTTGTGGTAAAAGAAGATTTTAAGAATTTTGCATCAAACTTTCATTTGAAATCTTGATTATTACTAATAAACAAGTGAATGTAACATGTTAATTTCTACATTATTTCTACAAATCTATACAATGTTTTGTAGTAAAAACATTCTAAGATTTTATCATCAAATTTATATTTTATGTGTTTAGTAATTGCAGCAATTAATTATGTATATTACCTGTCTAACTCTGTTAATTAATGAGATACAGTGTGGTTTTCGTTTATAGCTAAAAATTTTTTGGTTCAAATATTGTGGTTATAGAGTTTCTTTATATGTAAAAATGTTTGTGTTCAAATATTCTTACAAATTTTTGATGGTAGGTAATAATTTTTTTTTCAGGGCAAATTAGGAATATTTTGTTAAAATATGATTGACACTTAGGAAATTACAACACGCAAAATAGCACGATTTTGGTTTACCTTTTGTTAACTTGTTTTTTTTGTGGTATTGATTTTTATGATCAAAATCATTATATAACTCAATGTCTTAATATGGTACAATATTCTTGTATAATTTCTATAATCCGTTAAAAATCGTATAGAATTATTTATAAATTCATATTTATTAGTTAATATAAAAAACAATTATTTTAAATAATCTACACTCGTTAATAACTATAATAAACGTTTAAAATTATCATTTTTTTTATAAAATGTTTCACACAATGCTTTATGGTCTAAAATTATCTAAAATAGTCTAAAATATTACCAACTATCTCACAAAATTTTAAAAAATATCTACAATCTTCTAAAAGATGTTTAAAATAGTCTACAATTGTCTATCCTTAAAAATCATATAAAATGATCTAAACGCAAATTCTACAGCTATTGTCATAAAAGTTCTATAAAATTAAAAAAAAATATCTAAAATATTTCCCTCAAAACTTGTCTAAAATTTATAGGAAATGGTCTAAGGATCCTTTACAAAAAAAATTCTAAAATAATCTAAACTTATAAAAAATACAGATTATTTTAAAAATTCATGACCTTTTGAAAGTTGTCTAAAATCATAGTTTTTTTAATAAATAATTTGTGAAATGTCGTTAATCAGGACTTGGTACATCCCTGGGACATACCAGAAAGATATACCTTGAACAAATATGATTACGAATCGATAAGTGTTTGGAATAATTTACTACGGCAGTCAACGTGTTATCTTCGACAAAAGATCGAAGGACCAACCAATAAGGAATTGGATTTTAATTATTCTTAATATGTACCTGCGGGTCACACCGTCACATTAACACAAATAAAAACAAGTATATTGAAGTTAACTCTAAGGGTTATTTTCTTACCTATTTATTTGTAATAAAGATAAATTGTAAAATGTACACTATAAAAAATTATCAACTTAATTGTTGTTACTAACTTTTACTGTATAAACTAATTACATTAAGTTGTGAAATCTCAAAACACGGCTAAAATTATTAATAAAGAAATCTCTTTAAAATAAAAAAAAAATACGTAGAATAAATCACTAATATTTTTAAAACTATTACATCCGTCTAAAAAAGCCTAAATATTTAATAATTGTTAACTGAAAAATCTAAGAACTGGAAAAGTTTGACATTTATTATTAATATCCAAGTTGTTCAACCAATTTTTAAATATGGCAACATCGCATGTCTTAACACAGAACCACAGTAGCTCCTATATGAGGTGGAGCTTTTTGGAGACAAATACTCATGATTGTGCGCATGCGTCGTTAATGTTAGATTAGGTTTTTTCTGATTATTTAGAATACAAAAAAAAACTATTATTTGGATTAAACGGGGGTTAATCAGTAATACAAAATTGCATTTATTTTGCATTTCATCAAAAAAAAAATTTTTATGGAATATTTGTTTCCCAATAGCTTCCACTACTATGAGCCTTATACTGTGACAGAAACAGCTCCTCTTACTATAAGCTGTGACAGAACTAGGACTTTTATGTTTATTACCCGTATTGATAAGCAAAGACCAGGATTTAGCAGATTTTTTTACGATCAAACGTTTAATTTCAAATATTTAATATTTTTGAGACGTCTTAAGGTAGATCAGTTTAAGAAATAAGCGACAGATGGCGCCAGTCGTCAATTTAAGTTTGAATTATCTATTTAAGCAAAGATGGCGTTAAAATCGAAGTTATTTATTTAATTATATGCTTACCTTTTGCTACAAAATGCCCTATAATTATTGTGTCGCAATGTTCAAGAATAGTATTTTTAATAGTGATTCAAAAACTAGAATAAAAACGTAATTTCGACGCTAACTTCCCCTTGGTTATTTCTGGTATTGAGGTGTAGTATTACCGGTACTACAGAGAAAACTGTTGACTGTAAACCGAATTTAAATAAATCCGAGTGGCACCATCTTTCTCATATTTGTTTAACTGATCTACCTTAAGTGACAGATTTTTTTTAATTATAGGTTGAATATAGGTTTAAAAAATAATAAAAAATAAGGGTTAAATTTTTATTACTCAGGTTTTTAATGGTCCATTAGCGTAAAATCAAGCAAGAAGTTTAAATGTTAATCTTTTTATTGATCTAAATAGGATTACACTATAACGTCAAATAAAATATTACTAACACATTTTTTAAAAGCTTTATTCAAATATTTATCAATCTTAATTTTTTAAATTAACGTGACAAGTATAGTTAGTATTGTTTGAAATATTGAAACTTCGATATTTTAAATCAGATGAAATGCCATTTAAATTAATACCTTTTGCTCTTCCATCCATCTGATAGTGTCTTCTGATTTTTGCTGTATTAACCGCAATTCTGCTTTATTATTTTAGGTATCAATGTTAGAACTTATTTTTAAGTAATATACAACCCGTAACAACTGTGGTGACAACAATAAATCTTATGTGATAGATTGCAAATTAATTTTTGTATTTGTCATTTCGATGACAGCTGATGACATCACTAATTCAACCATTTTACATTATTGGTTCTTTATTTCCATTTTTTGTAGTAATAATACCAGTATTTATGATTTTAAAGTGTACCAATAAAAAAAAAATTGCAGAAAGTATTCGTGGATAACTGGTCTTTAAAACACTTGACCTATTTCGAGAAAAATCGCGCGTGTTCTATTAAATGACTGCTGGCCGCCATGTTGCCAAATCCTCCTTGTCAGTCCTTGTGATTTCAATTTTCGAAATTAAAAAAAAGTATGTTCCGGGGCGTTTTAAAGAAAAAAAATTTGGGAAATCTATTTTTTTTTAATATCTTTTAGTGAGAAAAATTTCGTACGGGGTCGCAAAAAACCGAAAAAACGATACCCTCCTTTATCCATTCCTTATGCACCCTTTTTGGTGGAAAGTAGATGTATCTGGAACATCCCTAGTACATACTATGTCCCGATAAAGGATATCGTATGTATGTAGAAGTATCCAGACATGAAAATACGGCTTAAGAATATTATTAGTTTGGCGAATACAGCCTTTCTTCTATTTAAAGAATGCAATTGGCGAAGTCAGGATTATCATGTGTAGGTCTCAGTTCATTGAATCTCTTTATTGATTTATATTTTCTGCATCACTTATTGATCAAACAGGAGAAAAACTGATCAAAATGTAAATGAAACTGAAACTAGGTAGTTTTCATGTAAAGAGAAAGCTGTACGACGTGAGTTATGTTCTGTAGTTAGGTAAACTTTAGAAACAATTGAACATCTTTGATTCATTCTGATATACTAATTAAATCAAAGCTGGGCCATTTTTAGAACCTGAGCTATCTTCTGAAGCTGAGTCATCATATAGAGCTGGGCAATTTTGTCGAACAGGGACATTATCAAGAGTTGGGCCGTTTGACTCATTCTGATATGAAAATAACATTGAAGCTTGAATATCTGATTGAACTGATATGAATAAGAATCGATAAATGTTTGGAAAAATTATTATGGCAGTCGACGTCTTAACATTGACCAATTAATCAAAGGACCAAACAGTATTAACACTGTGAAATTATTATTAATTTATGCAACTGCGTTTCATTCAGTTAATATCAAAGAAAACAAGTATACTGAAGTGAACTTTAAGTGTCATTTTTTCACCCATTTATTAATTATAAAAAGAAATATATATGCTATAAATGCTCAGGGTAATTCACTGATGTCACTCACCATTCACTTTATGAAATAATTATTTACAATAATCTTGTGAAATCTCAGAAACATAAATGTGCCTACAGTAAGAAATGTTTGCTGTAGTCACTGGTAACTTAGGCACACCCGTAGCTGGCTTACGTTGCGACTGACTTCTACCAAAGTAAAAGATGCAATGCCGTGTTTGAACGATTCTCATTGGTTCAAATTTAGTGGTGCGATTTTTGTCTGTCTATTTAACCCCTCACAAAAATAGAATTTTGTCTCACAAAAGATTGAATACATATTTGCAGTTTCTAAAAACGTAGTTGCTAAATATTGGATATGATTTTAAATATTTAGTTTTGAATTATTTTAAGTATATATACATGTAAAAAGGGATAAATTCTGGATATTTTTTCAGCGAAATTTATGCACTGAAGATGGGTCATTTTCGGGAGCAGGGACTTATTCAAGAGTTGGGCCATTATTATAAGTTAGATCATCGTTAGAAGCTGGATAATTTTTTTCTGTCTGTAGTTCCTTACTCTTCCTATATCATTGACTTATTATGAATACAAACCTGAATAATTATTTATCTACAGTCCAACTATTCATTAAAAATAAAAAAAATATTTCAGCTCATAACACAAAATTTAAAAAATAAGATGAGGTAGTCAATGACAGTCGAATTTCAGACACATTTTTCACGCAAACGTCGTGGAAGTTATTATACATTTTTGGTCATTCAGATGACTAAACTTTAATTTAGTTGACTACCCATCTATAGAAACCTTTAAAATAGCAAATTTTTGCAATTAATTAAAAAATGTGTCACCTATTTGAAAAAGAAATTTCTACTCACAATTTTCAATTTAAATGATTATGAAACAGGATAATCCGGAATCTGTTTAAATTTATCATTGCATATTGTCACTTATTTCAAGCATTTTAAAAAATTTTAACAGTGTTTTGTAAGAAATTCAACTAAATTAAATTCAATGTAGTTTTTTTTATTTGCTAGATAAAGTACCAAAAATAAAATTTTAACAAAATTTGAACGAACATTTTTGCCTATATTGAACTAATCACAAATAAAATACTTGAACAATTTAATATTTTCCGTACCACCTCAGTGTCATCTCTTTATACTCTTTGTAATATAACAACCTAAGAATTTTTTTTCTTTTTTTTATGTAATGCAAGTACTCTCAATAAGGTCACATAAAATTTATTTTATTTTAATATAACTTTATTCAGTCAAATAAACCATCCAATTAATTAGCAGCAAAAAGTAGGAAAATAAATTTGAACGCGAATAAAAAACAGTTAAGCTGTCGTCTAATCATAAATCTAGTAAGAATATCACCTTCTGGTGAAGAAATTGTTGCAATTGCTTATTCATCGTATGGCAGGTTGAAACGGAATAAAATGAGATCAAATCGCTAATGCCTTCTGTGCACGCCATTTCACAACAGTTATGACACTCATAATCTTGAAATACTCTAAGCATAGATATAGTTAATTCTCTAAATCCCTAATATATACATATTCATTTTTTTATTAATTAATATCAAAAATTATTAATTTCACTCTGTACTAATTTGGAATGTAAATATTTTGTTATTGAAATAAAACTCTCAATTCAGATCAAGTGATTTTAATAATTGCATTACACCTACTTTCTAAAATAAATAATCCAAAACAGGTTCTTTTCGCTTTAGAGTAACGGTTCTATTTTTCAAGTAGTGTCATTAGGAATGAAGTCGTAGGTGTTACTAACTCGAAAGAATTTAGTTTAGTTACATAAATATTTTTATTTAATTCATTCGGACTAGTTCAGTCTTTTCAATAAATTTATTATTTTTGAAATTGCCAACGTTTTGATAGTTAATTATTATTAATATAAAAATGAAGTATTGTGCGTTGAGTATTGTACTGAAAATTTATCTTTAATTCCGATATAGTATACTATTGAAATATTGGTAATCCAGTAAAAGTATTTTATTGTGATTTAATTTGGATGCTTATAAATAGGACATGGAATGAACTGTTCCTACCGATAAAGTCTTTAGAATTAATGAAGAATACACTGATTCTGACTTAAAAGGAATCAAAGCAGAAGTGCTACAGGGAAGTAAATAATTCTCGGTCCTATCGCCACTTTACAAGTATGATTTTCCTAGTAGAATATATTACTGTACTCAGCAAAGCTCATAAAGAAGTAACAAACAGGCTACAAATATCCAAGTACTAAATCAATACTAGGACAAAAAATGGTGAATGATGCTAAGGAAGCAAAATCACTTTATGTTAATTTTATTATCAAAAAGAGACCTATTAGAAAACATAGAACAAATTGACAAAAATGTTCAAAAAGAAATGGAAACAAATCCAGAGAATGAAGGAGATTAATCAAATTCCGATCAAGAAGATAAAAGAGAAGGCGTATAAGAAGAATTTGAAGGTGACGAAGGTAGACAAGTGGACTGTAAAGACATTCTGGAAGAGTGGTAGAAAAATCAGCAGAAAATGATGGTCCAGATATATTGTAAGTCACTTTAAAAATGAGTGAAAAATAATATTGAGAGTAGGAAAACAGATGTAAACATCACACAATTGATAACAGAAATAACGAAGGATATACAAATATGTCGAGAAGATATAAAGAAAAATAATAAAGAAATAAGAAGATAATTTAAAGAAGAAATTTTAAAGAAAACAGAAGATACCTTACAGAAAATAACATATGTAGATAATAAGAAACTCAAGTAAGAAAAGAAAAAAATCAGAAAAATTGATAAGAAATTAGAATATACATAAAATGAGAAGAGCAGAACGTGTAAAGAACATAGAAGAAAAATTGATAGTATTACACAAATAAATACGCATGTAGAAGAGAAAAAAAGGAAAAAAACTAAAAAGGAAGTTTATTAAGAGATCACAAGAAAGAGAAAAAGAAATTAAAAATATATTGAAATCCAATATCGAAGAGATAGAACAAATGGAAAAATAGATAAAAAGAAAAATGTAGAAGATTTATAAATTTTGGAACGAAAAATACAAAAAAATTGATAGAGAAGTTAAAAAATTGCATGCATGGGCAGTTTGAAGATGATAATTAAAGGTTTTCGGAATTTTGAATAAATAAAATTAATTATCGATACACATGTTAGTGGAATAAAAAGAGTGCTAGAATAAAATCCATAATAGAATGTAATATTTTTGGAGGGTTGACCAATAAGAAAAAGTTAGAGATATCCCATCTCAAAGAAAATATGAATGGAAGAAGGGTACAGTTATATAATGCCCATTCCTTACATTTATACAATATGGCATCGTACTTAGATCCTCCAATAAGTGAAAAATAATAATCAGTTATATACGGAGATACATTGGAACAAATAAATATTCAAGGAATAAGTAATATGAACCATTTGACAAGATATTTAATGACATTGGAACAAGGATTAGAAAATAATGAAACTGAAAATAAAGCAAACACTTATGGAAGAATTTTTAGAAACTAATAACCAAAGGAGACCACGGCATAACTGCTTGGAAACAAACAATTTCATTGATGCTGGCCGTGAAGGTCTATATTCTTACATTAGTCGACCCTACGAAGATGAGATGAAACTTACCATTCAGTCAAGAAACTATAAACCTTATGCAAGAAGAAAGCCCAAATGTTAAGATACCACACCAAAATTTCTACGTTTAAAATGGATTATAAAAAAGACACCACAGGCCAATGAATTTTCAAAAGAATAGAAAAAGCTTTACTAAGAGAGATAATCCACCAAACATAAAAGGAATTAGCAACAGCTGTTCAAAATACATTTAAAACTGGGTCACTTACTAGAATGGGAAGGTTGTAGTAAAAAGATAGATAGAATAACACTCAATTCTATGGAAACAACTCTACAGTTATTCAATGAGATAACAAAATCCAGACAAAACAACTCGAGACTCCAAAAACAGATTTGAAACAAACTTTTATCAATTTATCAAATCGACCACTCACGAATGATGAAATAAGCTTACCAACCAAAGGAGGAAACTTCAGCATAACTCCTCGGACAATATCTACTAAAGAGATCATTGCCAATTTAGAAACCGGAATTTGCAAACTACCTATTGATGTCAAGGAACTGAATCTGCAAGAATTCAAAGAAAAGCCAAACCACTAAAAAGTAATATTTCAAGAAGTGAAAATATAATAATTGTTTGCTATTAATTTGAAGTTTCCAGCAGACAAAGAAAATGCAACAGTCGTGATAAATACCTCGGACTACAAGAGCAAGCTTAATGATCTGATCAGACAAGACACTTACAGAAAATTACCGAAAGATCCAACAGATAAAATCTTAAAAAAATTACCAAACTGATAAAACAATCGGCATCACCACAGGAGACAAAGATGAAAATAAGCAGTATTGAAGCTCTACCACCTAGATTATATGGACTACCAAAAATTCACAAACATAATGTTCCTATCCAATATCAAGTGCCCTAGGATTACCAACTTACAACCTGGATAAGCATCTTTTGGAAATTTTGCAAACACACGTGAACAAAACAACATCGTACATCCGAGATTCTAAGCATTTCATCGAACATTTAAAGGTCCTAACGACATCCTAGTCAGCTTCGACGTCATCTTATTATTTACAAATGTGCCAGTCGTAGAAGTACATTGGGGATATTTTTTCAGAGCACATTAACCTTTTCCGACACTAGCTCAAAACAACATACATTCAGTGGAACCAAACATTCTATGAAAAAACTGACGAGTAGCCATGGGAAGTCCACTCAGTCTAGTTTTGACCAATTTATAGATGGAAAAATTTGAAAAAAGAACTATCCGCACTGCTCAAAAACAACCAAAACAATGTCTTGTAAATGACACATTTATAGTCTGGAGTCATGGAACAGAAGACCTGAAAAACTTCCTAAACCATCTGAACAGTTTTCATCCTAAAGTCCAGTTCACCATGGAAATAGAAGAAAATCGATAGGGTATACAGAAAGAAAACACACACTGATCGATAACTACAACATATATCAGATCCAAGCATAATCCAAAACAAAACCGGACTGTTAGTAATATTCTAGTAAACAGAGCGTTAAGGGTATGTAACCTAAGATATGTCAACGCTGAAATAAAACACCTGACAATAGTGCTACAGATATAGCATAAAAGCCATAACGCACTCAAGGGAGAAGAAAACCAATCCTGGTGAAAAACAATACCAAGGAAAAAGCACTATCTACAAACAAACAAAGAAAATAGGAGAGTATCTAAAAACAGCAAAAGACCGCAGAGATCCGCTGACGTCAGCAGGAGTATATAGAATTCCGTGAACTTGTCGAAAAGTATACGTAGGACAAACTAAGAGACGCATTAGCACGCGAATAACAGAACACAAACGAACACATGATCCTTTTTGAAAACACCGACCTAGTAGCAACATAAAGACATTACTCGACCATATTGAACTTAGAAGCAATAGAAATATACAAACACAAAGAGAATTTCAATTGAAAGAAAGAAACAACAATATTATTTAGGATCTGGTACTAACGAACGCTAAAATAAAACCGCCAAATACAAGTCGTGCCAGTGGTAGTCGAAAAGTTTGGAAGTAATAAAGAAAGAAGACAACAGCATAACAGTCAGGAAATAAACTATTTCACCCACGGAAGATATTGTAATTATGATCGAAGAGGAGCATACGATGAAGACCACAGAGAAAGATGATAAAGTCGAAATAATGGATATTATATTCAGGAAGGGAAATGGAAATTTCAATAATAGAACGTATAATAGAGATCGTGATAATTTTAGAAAGGAAGAAGGAAATAGAGACCTTTTGAAAGAACTCAAAGAAGGGAAACTAAACAAGAAAAAAATGTTCTAGTCAATTGTTTTAAAAAAAGCCTCATAAAGAAAACAATCAAAGAACAAACCAAGATTAAAATATAATACCTGTATTTATGAGCATCCAAAGGAGTTCACAAACTTAGAAAATAAAAATTTATTGAGATTAATTTACATACCCGAGTAAATTGGGAGATCAGTATTTAAAAATTTCAAACATACAACAAATGCTTCCAAATACGAAAAAAATGTACTTAAAATACTATTAAATAAAGAATCAAAAATTGAATTTTACGTGCACGATTTTAAAACAATTGTATTTTTTTTATATTAAAAATGTACCAAGTAATAAATTTTTCGGTGATAGTTGTTTCGTTTTATTTGCTCTGATCACACGCACGGATGCTCGGGTAGCAAAAATGCAGTGTAAGTTGACTTGTAAGCCTTTTAATAAAGATTGATTGCAAAATGTTATCGGATCGGTGGATCGGTTAAGGATCCGGCTTTCAGAAAACAAAAAAAAAATCGAATTTTATGTGGCAGAACGCGACTTTTTTATTTTGTTAGCGAGATATTTATATTAAGGAGAATTTAATGAGTAACGTACATGTAAGAATTTACAATGAAAAGTTCAGACTACGATACGCTGCTACTATTTATCACATTCTGGTACAGAATTATTTAATTTCGAGTCCAATTCAGTTAAATGTCATCCAGTGTCTGTTAGATTACCGAATGATAATTATAATTAATTATTTCTAATAGTTACATGATCACTTAGAACATTTAGAGATAAAAGTACTTAAGGAATACGCTTGAGATATATTAAGTCTTAATGGTTGACATTTTAAGATCAAAGATAATTGAAGTAGAAAAAACATTTAGAGTTTTAGTTGTACAGTCTATATAATAGGGATAATGACTAAAGTGTTCAGTTTCTATATAAAAAAAAACATTTTTAAATTAAAAATAATTAAATTCCTAATTGAATATATTTTTTAACACCCTACAAAAGTTCTATATCAAAATAACTTTATAGTCTTCTTTAAGGCACCACCTCTCAACGATAGCCTGTGATCATGTTTTTAAACTTCTCCACTAAGTATGAGTAGGTCATGTAACTTCAAGCGGTCTTTTGGCATCTTAGCCTAGGTTTCAGATCGTCTTGAGCGCCACATTCAGTTTAAAGTGTGAAGGCCATTTGCACAGGGCAGCGTCAGTGAAGAAAAAATAGTCTAGTGGTCGTTATGATATCGATAAGGCGTTATCGGCTAGAAGGGCGGGCTCTACTTGCCCTACTGGCCCTACCTTGATATTCGCTGCCAGAAATACTGGTATGTTAAAGTAAAATTCGTTAGAAATAAACATAAGTAACTTTTACTTGTAGCAAATAAACTCCGGCATGGAAGAAAAGGTGTGCAACACGGTTCTTTACCGGTGATCTATCGGACGGTATAGGTACTGTGACCTCTCACCCCCTGGCCTGTTTATCTCATGAAAAAGGCGAGAACAAAATAACAATCTGATGGCCATTTCGGTAAGAAACTTCCGTACTCAAATTTATCACAAAATATACCTGATCGTCTAGTATTGTTAAGTTAGGACCCACGTTGTGTTTAATAATCGTAGTAATAATAATAGCATTATTATTAATAATTGTAATAACCCCAGAAATTCTTTTAAAGTTTGGTGACAAGTTAATATAAATCAAAACACAAAAATTTCAAGAAATTATTTATTCATTAAGAAAATTTACTGAAGAATGATGGCGCCATTTGGCATAAAAGGTATAGGGAAAACCGGACAACCGGAAAACCTAACCACCATCATAATGAATGTGTTAATTAGAAATTAACCAATTGTGTTGAAACTAAATAAATTGTAATTATCCTATAAAAATTCCATCCAACGAATACCCACCCCTGGGACATTTATCAACGAATATGTACAAAAAGTTCTTAATAACTTTATGTCAATACCGTAAATATCATCAGATTATGTACACTGTCTCTCTCTCTGCATTATTAGCAATATTGCTCTTTTAATGGATATCTGCGATATCATCTTTTATTACTGTTGTTGGATATCATTGATATCATCTTTTGTATGGACAATCCTACTAGAATGCGACCGTATCAATACCAGCGATGCATCCCTTATGTTCAGACTGAATACTCGTTGGACCATAATTTAGAAAAAGATAATGCGATTGACACAGTACGCCTCTGCGTAACACTGACAATATATTTTAGAAAAATATATGATAAAAGTTGTTATTTAGGATGGTACAATTAACTGATAAATGATACCTCCCCCCCGCGAACCCACGAAAGATGGAAATCTTATAAGCTGTTTCAGTCGATACGTATTTAACCTTTGGCTCAGGGACTATAAGAAGTTGGCAAATTAAAATATGAAAATACTTATTCTGATTTATTTTTACGAAGGTAAAATAAATCCAACGAACTAAAGAAATTGTCGTTTACGATGAGAGATGTAATATTGTAATTTCTGCTAATGACGTTCGTAGTTTAATTTGTGAGAGAGGACTGGGTTTTGAAGAAGTAAAACCCAACTGTTTGTTGATAAACTATTGGCGTCGGCGTCGCGACGCTGAATGGATACAGGATCTTCGGTGACGTATTGGTAGTTTCAAATTTGATTTTTGACTGATCCTTCTCTGGGCTGTGAATCCCCTTTTTATGCCGAGTTATGACGTAAACATTTTACGTCATTATCTTGTGTGGTCCATTTCCTCTACGTTCTCAGGAATGTTATCTACTCTCGATATTTAGGCGTGAAAATAATTATTTTTTAATATTTCAACCTGATAATTGTAATTTAAATTGGGACGTTTCAAATGGTTCAAGTGTGTATCTTATCCATTTTAGAAACAGGTACTGACAGATGAATGTCTTTTGGGAAAAACAACTTGACTTTAACTAGATAATCAGAACACACTAAATATAATATGTTTTGATTATCTTTCTAAAATTCCTGTAAACAAACTTAATAAGACGAGACAAAATACCATTAGAAATTGCTAAAAAAATAAAAATAGTATACCGGGGGTTGGTTCGTCACAGTACAGGCACATGTTCTAGACGGTTCTGGTACAATTCAACTTTGCTTCGCTCCTTCAGCTTGACATATCTCTAAAGGTCGATAAACCGGTACTACAGCTGGATCTGGTTGTTGGCTCGAGCTTCTACTCGAACCGGGACTGCAACTGGAACTGATGAAGACGGATTAAATCATGGTATACGGTAAGAAGCACATACGCAAGTATCTCCATCTGCCTGGCAGAGGATTAACTCATACGACTGATTTTATATTCGAAGGAAGGTTGCCTTTACCATAATTTTAAGTTAATTGTAATACAGTCCCGTGTGCGTTATAATTAATATATTTTATTTATCACATATTAATTAATACTAATTAAAATAATAACGGTTATAAAGTACAGTCATCTACAGACCACTGAGTATAATATCTATTATTACAGAGTTGCTCCAAGAGCCAATTACCAAATCTCAGAGTTGTTCGGCAGCATGGCATGATTTGTATTTTTCTACATATGAAAACTACAAGGGAAAAAGGATAAATGTCACAAAAAGTGAGATTTGACACATCTCCAATTATCGATTTGGAAGAGATGTGACCAAGTGCATCCTCTATATTCACAGAATTTTTGCCCCAAGCTTTAACATAAAGAACGATTGTGCCTGAAAGTAATATTTCCGATGTTTTTAAAATTTAACTCTGGCTTTATTTCAACTAACTGGAATGTTACCTGTAGTCAGATTTTCGCTGAGTAGTTTACAAATTACCAGTATAATCAGTGTCATATCCTGCTCTAGAAAAGCTGAGTATAATTCAAACTAATTTTGACATGGGTTCCAACTTTGTTTACTAGTTTTCAACCCCTTTTTGAGACCATATGATGTAGTAGCAGAGTTTTCCGAATAGATTCTACATAATTTCCGTCCTGTCTCTGTATATTTGGGAATAATTGGATCCTTGGCAAGGACTTAGTGATTTCCGTAACGCATTTGGCATCATGACGCACTTTTACGAAAATTTTTAAATATAGAGTGGAAAGTTTCCCGTCTATTTTAAGTTTCCTTAATTGGGATATTTTCTGTTCATAATTCTAATTCATAATTTGCCAACGATTTAGTTTAAAGCTAGTAGCCTCCAAGTATGATCGTGATCAAGCATAATTTATTAATTATGGAGTTTCTGTTCCCAATATTTCTTCGCACATTCGCTGCCATTAGCGCTTATAAGCGTTTAGTTAGTTCTGCGCCAGTGCCTCTGACGCGTTTAAGCGTTTTGTACCTGTTATCACCAATATTGCTTCAATTGAGTTGAGTATAGTAGTCGGACATGGGCACGTTAAGAAAGATATTTTTAATTGAAAAGTAAAAGCAGTTTTGACTTTTTAATTTTTTTAAATAGTTTATAAATATGAATAGTGGTAGTGATAACGAAGGACCTTCAGTCTAAAAAAATGCGTCTCTCGAAATACCACAAATAAATAGAATCAGATTTACTAGAAATATTAGAATATGGTGACTGGGAGTTTGATGATGACAAGGCAGATTATGAATGATCAGAGGCGGAGTTAGGATCGGATTCAGGAAACAATAGTGGGCAAAAAAATAAGGCAAAAGATAACATTGTAATAGATGAAGATACTGTCGTTAAAAAAGAAAATTTCTGAGTTTTACCTCCTAAAAATACTGCTTTATTTCGTCTTTTGCTCACAGATGAGGTTTTATAATTATTATAGTAGAAGAAACTAATGAAAACGCTGATAATATATTTTTATTAGAATCTAAAAGACCGCAGTCGAGAATTTCTTTATGGAAGCAGCTCACAGTTAAAAAAATACTAATTCAAGATTATTGGAAGTGAGATCCGTTCTTTTATAATGAGGTAATTACTATCTGTATATTGAAAATTAATTACAAGATATTTATGAAAATTTTGCATATAAGGGTTTGTCGTTGTGCCATATCCAAAGAAAATATTTTCAATTTTTGGTCTATACAGGGTGCTCCGATCGTAACGACTAACTTTGTTATTTCAACTATTAAGGTGAACGTTTTTAAGCGTCGATGGCCGGTAGCTAAAATCATCTAAACCTAGTGCTCACGATGCTTATAAACGTCGAATTTTTTTTTAAATAATTTCTTTCATAACAACAATTGTCGATTAATATTTGAACAAATATGATTACGAATCGATATAAGTTTGGAATAATTTACTATGGTAGTCAACGTGTTGAACATTGACTAACTATCGAGGGACCAACCTTAATATACAGTATCAGGACTTAGTATATTATTACATTTTTTACATTTATAACTTTTATAGAGCAACTGTTCTCACTCAATATTACTGAATAAAAAATATTTACAATTTATTTACATTTGAAACGTCAGAAAATATATTATCATTCTAGGGTGCGGTTATCAACCGCTGCTTTTTTTATAATAATGTGTTCTGAAGCTTTTTTCATATTTAATGTGGCAAAAGATTTGTAAGTGGGAGTTGTAACGGTTTTTTTCTTTCTAGCATGAAAACCGACTCGTTCGGTGATCAGAGATACATCGGCGCTTGTCGCTCTTATTAATATTATAGCGCTTAGAAAGAGATGGGGATGGGGTTAATTATTTTTTACAATCTGTACTTTTGCACACGGCTCTAACATCAACTATGCATGAAAGGAATGATTAAATCTAAATTTCAATCTATTTTTAGATTATGGAATGCTACCATATACAGTACCGGCCAAAAGTATAAATTAAAAATGAATCTTAATAAATTTAAAGGAAACATAAATTTGTTTTTATGAATTCTGGATAATATTCCAGTGAAATTTATCCAATATTATTAATCAATGAAGCGACTACAATAAGGAATTAATCTCCGATGAAAGTCATCAATTAGAAATGGCAGCTAAAGTGTTTTCATGGCCCGCTTTTCATTTAAATAAAAGAATATTATAAATGATTCGAAAAGTTTATACTTAAAGTGATTCTTGTTTCACACTGTCAGGTGGTAATTGGCATGCAGCGTACAACCGTTAAAGAATATAAAACAACAAATGATCGTAGCTTGTAAAGGAAGCAATAAAAGTGTTACTAAACTCAGATTTATCTTTTTACAGAATACAAACATCTACATTACCCGCTTCTATTGGGAAAATAAAATAAACCTTTTTATATGAAATAAAAGTAAACCGTTTCAAACCTGCTTGTAAGCCGGTAACTTTAATTATCGCTGAATTAAAAGTAACCTCCGATCCAGCTCGAAATAATTACTCGGTCGCACTTGATTGAACGCACTGTTGATACGACAATTAATTTTTAATTTGACTTAACCAGACATTTGGTATGGAAATCTAGATTGTCTGTGTATATATTTTATTATCAATTGGTTTTTTTACCAAATTTTTTTAATTAAGAATTGATTCTAACTTAGTGAATTGTTTTTAAAATGTGTCAATATTTCAAAATTCATCAACTATTTTACGATCATCTTTTTTTATTAGCATCTATGATTCAGTCAATCCTATTCCTTAAAATTTCACTTTTTTTCTTTTGTACCTTTTATGCATCTTCTTTTCAAAATTTACTTCTTCTTTACATTTTCTTGTTCCTCTTAAGATTTTTTTATTGACTCTTATTTCTGTTTTGTTAAACATATCCTTCCAGTTCTTCCTGCTCATCCATTAATTCCACTACTTTTCACTCTTCAGAATCTTGTTCTATCATATTCTCTGTATTTGATTCCTCATTCAATATTTTCCTCATAATATTTTCTTAACAAGCTTCATATTCCTCATTTATTTATTTTAATTTCTGCATTTGTTCTTTTATTTCTCCCAAATTCTTACATTTCATCATTTTTTTCCATATCTTACCATTTTCATCAAATTTCTTTTCCATTTTTATAAAGTGTTTATCAATTTTTTTCTTCATATTTTTAAAGCTTTTATAAATTTTCTATTCCAATTTTCGTGGAGAGGGATTGTCCTGGAAGGATTGTCCGGCAAGGATTATCCTGGAATGATTTTCCGGGAAGCATTACTGGGCCTGATTATCCGGAAAGGATTATCTGGAAGGATTGTCTTGGAAAGAATTTTCCGGGAAGAATTATCGTGTCACGAGATATAGTGTGGTGACCCCGCTGAATCAAAACCTAGTTGAACGTAGGTTCGTTTTTTATTTGGAAAAATTTATTTATTGGAACTTTTGGTTGGTAGTTCACCGATTTAAATATGACTTGGTTGGTGTATTAGTTTAAGGGTCTTTCTGATATTAGTATTTCCAGGATAGATTCTTCATATTAAGAATGTCTTTGCGTGGATTGAATTCTTATTTTCATCTGATTTTAGGAAGTTGTCTATTATATCTATTTCTTTCTGTAAAAGTGTCGGTATCGGGTCCATTTGGGCGACGTTGGTTGGATGGTTGGTGGTGATATAGGTTAAATCGTTCCTGGATCCTTGATGGTTATACATTGATATATTGTCATCGCTCGGGATAAGTCTCCTGAGTTCGTTGATGTGTTCCTCAAAGATTTCTTTGGTGTGAATTTCAATTCTTGAAAGTTCGTCGGCATTCGTGTTTGCTTTGCTCTTTTTGTAGATTACTTTGTAGTCAAATTCTTCTGCTTTCAATCTCCATCTGACTGATTTAGAATTAAGGTCTTTCAGGGAGAATACCGATGGTAGGAAAGATTTTGAAATTTTTTACGAATAAGTACGGTGAGTTCGTTCTCGTTCAGTGTTCGAAAGGCGAATGTTTCCAATCGCATAGTTGCTGGCATCGGTAGTTAAATTGAATAGCTTTGAGACATCTGGGTTCTGAATCATTGGTTCGTTGGTCAGTAGATTCCTGTACATGTTGATGCATTTGAGGAAATCTGGGGTGTGTTCGTTTTTGGCATCTTTTTTGGGGAATTTGGTTAATGGTTTGGTTATCTTTACAAAATTCTTGATGGCCTAGGAATCTACGAATTTCTTTTATAGTCCTTGGAGTAGGGTAACCGATGATGGCTTGAATTTTAGCTATCTTCCGGTGTGACGATATGTCCCAGGAAACTACCTTCCTTTTTAAGAGCTCGCATTTTCTATTTAAATCTTCAGGCTGGTTTCTCAAAGACGTTGGAAAATTCATGGCAGGTTAACCATGTGTTCTTGAAGAAAACCGTGATATCATCCATGTAGACAAAGCATATTTCCCCTTGTCGTTCTTTTAGGATGTTTCCATTTCAATCTGATGAAATCCACTTGCCAGGTCAAATGTACTGGCAGCGACCGATTTTGTTGAGTATGTCCGTTATATTACGTATAAGATAACGGTCATCAATGTTCTTTTCGTTGATCTTATTTTATTCTACCACAATACATCATTTGACCTTTCCAGAGGAATCTGGCTTCTTAAAACGATCTAAATTGGCGAGGACCATGGTGATCGACTTGGTGATTCCTTGTTTCAGCATTCATGGTATTTCATTTTTTTACTTCTTGTTTGTGGACATGGGGGTGACGGTAGGATATTGTGAATACAGGAACTTCGTCTCGGGTTTTGATTTCGTGTTTTACTTGATTCGTGAATGTAAGAGGAAAGTCTGTTCGGTGAAAGACATCTGAGTATCTTTCACATAATCTTCGAATGTGATTGTATTCCTCAGGATTGAGGTAGTTAGTTGTTATGAGATCGTTAATGTCGATTTTTTGGTCCGTGAGTGATATTTAAAGAGGGTCTGATGCTGTGTTTTTCACTCCGTCCAGTCTAGTTGGTTACTGGTGTTTGTGAGCTTCGTTATTTCTGTGTCTTGAATGTTCTGCCTTGGTATTAGAATATTGCTCTTGGTTTTCTTGACTGGTAATCAGACACGAGGGTTTAAACAATGTTCTAGCTGTAGGGAGTAGAATTGTGTTATGTTGGTTTAGTAGTAGTCGATTGGGAGGATTAAGTGCTGGATAGATAATTTTGATTGGGGAAAGTCTAATTAAGCTTTCAGGAGTTTTAGGTTATCAAGCTCTAAGAGGCCATGGAAAGTTTTATGAAATTTAAAAAGATGGAATTTTAGTGTACCATTTGACAATCTTGTGCATAGTTTTGAAAAAATGACGAAATGATAAATGGTTCGTAATGGATAGAGACCTGATAATATTGGTCTACAACTTCGAAATTGAGGAAGGATTTGGTTGAACCATTGTCGATGAGGAGTTTCAGGGGAGGATTAGAGATAGATAAGTAAGGTAATTCTCTATTGTCGGCAAGGGTCTGTAGTTTCATTATGTTTCTGGGCCCGTCCTTGGATCCTCTTGAAAATGTTGTTCTTCGTATTGGTATTCTTGTGGATTATTCTCTTGACGGTTCTTCTGTTTCATATTCTTTACCATAGTAGACGTAAATGTTGTATTTGTAGCTCAGGCCGTGTAGTTCTTCGAAAGTAAATTTAGGTCTACTCTGTTGTCTGAAACTTCTTTGAGTGAGTTGATGATTTCTGAATTTAGCTGTCGTTGAAATGCTCATTGATGTTGGTTTTGTTAGTTGCGAAGGGCCTGGCCTAGGCCCCCAGTTGCTTTGTTGGTTAGGTTCCCTAAATGTTTAAGCTCTCATTCCGGAACTTGATGGATTGAAGTTAGGTCTTTGAGGTTTTTGAATGCCTTGAGTTTGGAAACCTTGTGTTGGTAGTCTAAATGTGGATTGTTGTGTTGAAAATCTTACGATTGGTTGTTGCCATTGAGGTGTTGATGCTCTCGTTTGAATCTGCCATGGAGAAAACGCAAGGAATCCTGGTTGCTAGGCTGGAGCCTTTTAGAATATTGGCCCAAGTTTGTTAGATGTTGGTGCTTGTGTTTGGATGAATTCTTTCTGCAAATATCTTAGGTTGTTCTCCTCTTGTATGTATTGCACTTCTACGGCGAGGATTGCAGGTCTCATTGCCCTAATTGTTGAACCAATATATTCTTTTAGTCCTGCCAGGTATGTTGTTAGTACCTGTTGTAGGAAGAATGCTTGTTTGCTAGCCCTAACTTATTTGTTTGCCGTGTGGATGTCGGTGTAGTTGGTGATAGTATTTAAGGTTCACATGTTTTTTTCGTTTGTTGATTGTCTCATGTTGACGAGTTCTCTGGTGAGGGAATTATCGTTTCGTTGGTATACAAAATTTTGAATCAGGGTGTCTTTCCAATGAGTGCATCCGTATATGGAGATTACTTCTTTAGCTCTCTCAGTTAGGTTGCTGGAAACACCATGCGTAAGGAAGTTGTTCTGGATGCATTCTAGATCTTCGGGATTGTAGTAGTGGTTCAGCAGGAGTGTGGTTTGATAAATTCGTACAGTTCGTTATGGTTTCAATCGAAGCTGAAAAAGGGCTACTGCCATGTTGTCGATGGTCGATTGGGATTGAATTTGTCGTCAAAACCGTTTAGTGTGAGCTGAATTGATTAATTACGCCGTGGTCTTCTGTATTTAAGTTGAATCCGGTGATACTTGGTATCCAAGTATCTCCTGATTATAACTGTGTCAGTGCTGTGTTCACTGGATGTAGACGAGTCTGTAATCAAATGCTTACAAGATAAAGGTGATCCAGTAGTACATTTCCTATATCTTGGTTACTCTGTAGATGTTTCTTGGTTATGGGGAAAATTAATTAAATTTTCCAAAACTAGATATTCTTTAAACCTCTTGGGCACGGACTTGAAAGTATTAAGACTTTTCCACTTTCCTACTGACTGCGCCAATTATGATTTTGTGGGACGAAGCTCACTTTTTAAAAACTTTATTTTTCAGCTTTTATTATAAAGAGTAACGAATATATAAAATTTTAGACTAACTATAATTAATTATAAACGACTATTTATATGAAAATTATTGCAAACTAATTGTAAACAAAAACAATGATAAACTGGTAACAGGAGAATCTCTGCGCGATTTTTCAAGACTACGGGCCGTTTCCGTCAGCGGAAGAAAGTCCGATTCGAAAAAATCGGAATTTTTCCAAATTTTTTTTTTCTTTTTGCAAAGCGTGCGTCTTGACTTACACAACTCCCTTAATAGAAATTAGAATCGACAAATTTGCTTTCCTTGTCGAGATATCTCGAATAGAAGTTTCACTTAGTGGGCGGGACAGGGATCCTCTGACCCAAAATTGCTCATCTTCTGATAGAACCTTTCTTTTTGAATAAAAACCGATGGCCGAAAGAATTTTTCGGATCGGCCGTACCGTTCTCGAGTTATCGTGCGCACAGACATCCACACATCCACACAGACAGACTTTTTTTTTCGCGGAAAATCAATTTTTTCCACGTTTCATGACGTTTTAAGTCATTTGAAGCAAAAAAAAATTTTGAGATTTTTGCACGATTTCAATACTACGGTTTGCCATACTTCACCAAAGGTGAAGTATTGGCAGGCCGTAGTAATATTGGACAGAATTTAAAAATTTGTAATTAATTAACCCTTAATTCCCTCGCAGATATTAAATATTTTATTGCATTTCAATAAATAAGTAAAATATAAACTATATATTAAATCTGTAAATAACTACACGAATATAAATAATTTTAATATTGCAAAATTCCAGGTTTATATATCAAACATCTTCATTTTTATTGACATTTTAATTTTCGGCAATTCACCGAATTCGAAACGCTCTGGTGTTTTTTTGAAACCACTGTTTATTAAAATAATACGCGTGAATATCTTCAGCTTGCTGGACCACCAAACTGGCGAACTTTTTATGAATTAATCAATTTTGGTCAAGAAAAAGGAGATGCGGGTTCCGATCACGCTGTGACTAACCATGAATAATCGATTTTAACGATTGGTAATTCTGCAGAATTGATATACTAAGATGTTGCGTCGATTTTATTTTTATCAATGAAAAGTAAAAAAACAAAGTGTTAAAAAATCAACAAAACATAAAGATTATGTGGTTAGGAGAAATGTTGGTAAAGGTATTAAATTTTCCAGTATTGGTTTAAAGTTTCATCTGCGTTTGTAAGAGGATTAAAATTTATATAAAAATGGTACTTACATTTATAATGGTATAACAAAGTTCTATGCAAATGATTTAATCATAAAAAATTATAATAATATAAGTCGTACGTACTAAATAATATGTTATTGATTTTCTTTTGGTCTTATTTATTTTATATGTTATTCTATGCATATATGCTTATCTTTTTTTCTGTTATCTAATGGAACGATGCTTGGGGCTTTGTTTCCATCACAATTTTTTTTTAAACTTGCAATGAAAGCGACGTTTGATTCTATCAAAGCCGATGCGATGCAAAATATGTGATGTGTTGCAGACAAGAACATGTCAACTGCGACGGACCTTGTCAAGAATTAGAACGGCTTTTCTATACCATAGCCGGGCATCAACGGTACCTTCGCACACTGTCTACGTTGCCTTGTATTTTAACCACTTCGTGAGAAGTTAATTTATTACGCTAGAGTGAGAAGCTTGACGTTCGATTAAATATACAGGATAGTCTTGTAGTATCCCAAGTATTTTCGACATTTTTAACAAGAACGATTTTTTGTTTATAGAGATTGTGAAATTTAGCCGAATTCACCATGTTGTTATATGACCCTTATTACCTGGCAAATTGATTTTACAAATAACATCAATGCCCTGTAAACCTGTAATTTTAAGGGAACAAAAAGATCATGTTAGTCACTGTTATTTCTGTTTAATTAAACTGAAGGGATGTTCTTATAAAATAAGATAAAAAATTGTATATCCTGATGTGTAATCAGTAACTAAACCTCTAATAAAGGAAAAAGATGAAGCATCGTAAAGTCGCGTCCAGAGTACGCCGATCAGCACAGTCTGCTTTTGACTTGTCCACATTACCTCAGTCAGTAATAATCAAATAAATGAACTCAGTACAACAAAAATGACAAGAATGAACATTTTATATAGATTTATCACATTTAGTAGTAGGTATGCTTTATGCCGAATTGGTTTCCTTTAATCCTTACCGACTTTATTCGGTTTGCGTTCGGTTCGGCCTGGCATGGTTCAGCAAAGCCAGGCGGCACGTCCACACTTGTTCCGCACCATTCGGCATATTCTGGACTGACCTCTCAGTCACAAGATTTTGATGTAAATGAAAATGAATTACATTTAATACATCAAGGTTAACAAAATTTGTCTAAAGCTGATTTCTTAGGTTCCAGATTTCAAAAATGGATTTTGCTCCATCCAAGTTTATAAGTACATATTGCAGTGATATGCAGGGTCTTATAGATTATGAGTATTCGCCAGATAAATGAAGTCTAATCATTATTGGTTCTTCAAATTATATTTAAAAGTAGTCTTTCATCTGTACCTTTAGAACATGGCATCCACATAAAATAAGTATAAACGTGCTCGAGAAAATTTATTAGAATATTGGTTGGTTTTCAACAAGGAAACACGAAATACTGGCGTTTTTTGTGCGAATAGGATATTAAAGTTAGAGGTCAACACTACATAAAAAAATCTGATGTGGCCAGCACATGACCTCTCGCCATTTTGGAATCAAAAATTTACAGGTTGATACAAAAAAGTATGAAAAAAAATTATATTTTTGTAAATCTGGCAACAATGGCAGAAGTTTAGAAAATTTTAATGAGATGAAAATAAACTGTAGGGTATACAAAATATATGTGTAAAACTTTATTGCCGTTTTCTATAATAATGGCGTCATCACCCATAGCAACTGCCACTTCCGGTTGTGCGATTGGTACCAAAATCTAATCAGATTTAATCTAGGGTATCAGAATCCTGTATGCAAAATTTAAAATTTTTTTATTTACTAGTTTTTGAGTTATCGTTACTGCAACATCCATCCAAACACACACACACACTAACACACACACACACACACACTAACACACACACACACACACTAACACACACACACACACACTAACACACACACACACAGACATCATCGCGAAAATATTAAAATCGTATTCTAGGGACCCCAAAACGTGTTTATCCATTGAAAACTCACTACCCAATTTTTAGCATGATTCCTATACCTCTCTTATCTGAAGGGCGAGAGGTAAAAATAATGAACAATGAGAACTAGTTTTGTTTCTGGAAAAAAGATTATTTCTGAAAACCAAACAATATGATTTTACTGCTTTTGAACATCAAATTAGGGCTGAACAAAGCTAAATTAAAAGAAACATTTTTGTAGGGGTGGATATAAGGAAAGTCATGATCAATATAAAAAGAAGAAAAATGCATGGCTTTCTTTTGTTAAAGTGGCTACATTTTTTTTGCAATACAATTTACAAACTGTAAGAAGATGATTACTATAGGATCATAAAGCCTTAGGTAGGCGGTCCAGTGAAACCGATTTCGACTGAACGCAGCATCGCAACCCATGTTCGAACTAGCCCGCACACGGGTGAATGATCCCATACTGAGAAATTAAAAGGAACCGCGTCCTTTGCCTCAGGTGACTTCGCGCGTGTACGGCCGTCTTCGGCCTAACACTCTCCAGCTCATTCCTTTGAACTTTCTTGTTCACAAAATATCATTTTGTACCACTTCATTTTATAGATTGTCCAAGAACTAAAACGACACCATCAGCATCCCCACTTTTCTAATTTTCCCTTTGTTCTTTCGTTTTACACTTCTCTAATTTTTAACGTAGCAGCCGGTTTAATTGTTGGATAAAGTTTATTCTTTTTGTTGTAAAGATATAGGCACCTATAACTTCATTTAATAAATATATTTTTACTAGAGATCGCAAACATAAACCGGAGTACACTGGCGAAAACCGGTTCCAGTGGACGAACGTTCGGCCGTGTTGCTGGTCGGCCGTCAAATGGGCCTCCACTGCCGAACTTTATTCGGCCGAACACGGTTCCAGTGGACGGGAAGCCTGAGGGAACGTACACAGTAGAGGTGGGATATACGCTTCTACCAGGGATGGTAGCTTACTTGCTTATAGAGGAGTATCTGGCCAGAATAAGAGGGGCACACATTGACGCTCTGCATCTCTTTGCTTAGTTGCTTGTTGTCATTCAATATGAAAGTACTTGATGAATGGTTGTTGTTCGAAAGTGGGGCTACTAAATGGTTTGTGTTATTTAATATTGACCGTGAGTTTACTGTTCATCCTGTGAACTTTGAAAGAGAAGATTACGGTGAGTTTCAGCATTTATACAAGGAGTTGAGAAACCGCCTTTGGTCATATCAATGATTTATTATCCCCTAAACTACAGAAGAATTGCTGTACTTCTCCCACCAATCCCATTACACAAGAAAAACGACTTGTTCTAACATTGCGTTATCTAGCCACTGGTGTGTCTTTCAGACATCTATCGTTTCCACTTAGGATGAGTGCCTCTACCGTAGGTAAAATCGTAAACGGAACTGTCGATGCTTTGAAGACGGTACTGCAACCTTTATATAGATGTCAACACCAACGGCAAAGGAATTTGAGAATATAACAAGTAATTTTGAACTAATATAAACTATCCTAATTGTATCGGGTGTATAGATGGAAAACATATGAAAATTATTGGGCCCCCAGATTCAGGCACAATGTTCTACAAACAACTATAAGCACTTCTTTTCTGTTATATTGGACGACGTGGCTGATAGCAACTATCGATTTAGTACTATAGACGTAGGAGGTTTTGGAAAGTAGAGTGACGGTGGAAGATTTCGTACATCCGATATCTATAAAATGCTTAAGAATAATATCGTACAGATTGCTACTGTCTTATTAAGCATTCCAAGTCCTCTGGGTTTACTTGGAGAAGATTCTCACCCTTTGATGACAAATCTCATGAAGACTTATAACCAACTTTTTTCAAATGAGAGGACTGGCATAGGGGTGACTGTAAATTGCGCAAGTGCTAGCCGCTCCACGTAGCGTTGATGTAAACAATCGAGGTAGCATTTATATTTCCACCCATCAAGAGGTAACCAGCCATGCTCCAATGTGCGCAGGTACATTGTCAACTATGGGAGGATTGGTACCTAGCAGTAAGCGAGTAAGCTACCATCCCGGCTAACAGCGTACATCTCCACTGTATACGTATATGTCTTTGAAGATTTATTTCCTTGATTCGCATCTGTACTTTCCCTGGACAAACACACAGAGATTCTATCAAGACGTCATAGCAATGGAAAAAGGTACAAATGAAAATGGTCATCGAAAATGCTTGCAGATTTATGATGCACATTAAAAGGATGGAGAAAGAAAATTCGTATCTCGTGCAGAATTGTTTTATTGTTCGAAAGGTGCTTTCGACTGTGATCAAAAATTTTTCAAACAAAAATGAAATTTAATATAAAATAACATAAAATTCTATAAATACATAACAGTAATTTAATAAAGTGTGATGGTTTCCATTATTTGATATGTACAATTGTAATTTAAAAAGTGATGGGCACTTATCTTCTTGAATAACCTTTGATGACAAAAAACAGTGATGATGGCTTTACAACCGAAAGTGCTTTGCGAAAAATAAAACAATTTTGCACGAAATACGAATTTTCTTTTCTCGTGTAAGCAACGTGCACAAATTCACAACCTAGGTAGGTGATTTTATATTAAAACGAGATTATCCGTTATAAGAGACGAGCAAAAGGAACAGGAAATGGTTGTTTAAATTTTTTTTTCAGTCACATATTTTAACTAATCTCATGCCAAAGTATGAAAAAAAAAACAGTTGCGAACCACGGCAAAAAATATTGTAATGAGGGCGGCCCTGTGTCTGATAGAATCTTGGTGACTCACGATTACCGCGCGAGAAATCCATCCACTATTCTGGAAACAATGTAAGATCAATCAAGCAATAAATAAGATAGAAAGAACCGGCAAGAGTTACTTGAATTTTGAATGTGTGTTATATAAATTAGTATATTTTGTTAGTCGTGTTGGATATGAATTAGACGATGTATTACTTAAATAAATCAGTGTTTAAATTCAAGCAAACCTAAAGTACAAAAATATTTTGTTTGTTGACCAGTGAAATCTGGCAAACAATAACGAATATAGACGCTGGTATTTTTTGACAAAGCTACAGAATATGTTTATCTTTATGTATTTATTTTACGTTACAAGACGCTAATGTCAGTTATATTTCCTCTCTGTATCCTATTCATTAACTAATTTCTGTTTGTTCTCTTTAATATTCTACAATATGTCTTCTCTTAATTGTATACTGTTTTTCTTTGTATTAATTTTTAGCTCTTTTCTTTCCGAACCCATGAATTTTCATTAGATTGGCAGGTATAATCACCCCCTAAATTTATGGACAAGAATTCGTTTTCACTCTCGCTCTTCTCACTCATGAAATCAGAATCAATCAGACCGACTTTCTTGCTATCGAGCTTACCAGTCAACGTTTAAAAAGTTGATTCAATTAATAAAAATCACTGCACCGCAACATATTATAAATCAGTTTCTCTCAAAGGAACGACAGCCACAGTAACGAAAGTATTTTTATGGGCGTCATAAAATATTGGAGTTTTTCCGAACGGGCAAAAATGTCGCTAGGTGGGTAAAAAAAACTATACGATTTATGATCCATTTTATGACGTTGTACAAGCCTTTTTACGGATTTTATTGATAAAAGAAATAATAGTTTTCTTTCATTTTCATCGCGTTTATCTTGTACGGTTTCTACTTGTTCCTGTATTGTGCACAAATGTGGAATACGTAGAAAAACTGTGGGAATTGTATCAATAATGTTTACCAAATATTTATAATATACGAAGACTTAATCATTACTTTGACCATATGTCTGGTAATTAATTAAAATTTTATAACCATGTTATTAGCATAACTGAAATAGTTATAATATACTTATTGGCAATATTTCAATAAGAAAAGCAAATACGATTAGTTATCTATAGAAGAAGTTGAGAACATAAATTTCCATACAGGACACCATTTAGACATATGGTAGGGTTATGCTCGCGTCTCATTAAGTGTAGCAATTAATTAAGTCTAAACAACTTGCGATTATGATAAACGATAATTATCGATACTCGTTCCAGCAACTGCTTAATGCATATTTTCCTTATTAATGATTTATATTTAAAGAGTCCGATCAATGGATGATGTAGGGTGTTGTGTTCTTGTTTTCGTGACCCTAAACCATAATACTTGAGATTGATTATGGTGGCCACCATGGAGTGCAGAAGAGAAATGTTGGTGCGAGATAATATAGCTAATGAAAGCACCGAGCATGCTTTGATGAATGTTATATTAATGTTGACCAGCAGAATTTAATCTTTGTTATTTTTTACAATTGTTCTGAAGATTAAATAGCTTAAGTTGAAAAATAAAAAAAACATATGGTATCATTAGTGGGAAGAAATAAACAGTAATTATATATTATTGATCGAGAAAAATAAATAGTAATTATGGATTGTTAACAGCATTATTGATTTACTAATTTTTTTTCTCACGTATTTATATACAATCAACTCATAATTACATAATTTTCTAAAATTTAATTGGTCTATACTGTTTCATTTTATAACTTAATTGTGTTTTTAAGAATTATTTTTTTATTCCATTGAAAAGTAAGATTATATACAAATACTGTACAGGGTTTTTTGTACAGAGAAAATAATAGTGATACTGAAGTGGTACCAACAATATCTATATGTCCAGGTCTCTCTTAATTATTTAGTTAAAGGGTGATATGAAAAGGTTGAAACATAAAAAAATAGTAGAAAAGTAAGGTAAAAAAATTGACGAAAAATTAGAAAAAAAGTCGGAAAAAATATTAAACTATAAATAAAACAGTAGAAACGTAGTGAACAAAAATGGGAAAAAATTGTTTTAAACATAAAAGAAAATAAAAGAGTGGGGAAAAATGGGTAAATTTTTACTGCATATTTTTTATCAAAAATTCCTTCATATCATGATATAGACGGGCAATCAATGACATCGTTTAATAACTTGTGCAAAAACAGAATACCTAGATAGCGTTATGGCAAGAGTTATTCGTCTATGTTATCCTCATCCTCAGTGGCGACTTGGTTTTGCTCAAGAGGCTCTACGTCGTCTTCATCTTTGTCCTCACAAAAGGCATGCTATTGAGGTAATTGTGTTGGCAGTGAGGGCACGCCTAAGAACAGTTCAACATCATCTTCAGTAGGACCTCTGGTGCTGGTAGATTTTCTGCTGTAATTGGCACTAGGGTATCTAGTACATATTTCCGTCTACACTCTTGAGGAGTAGCTTATTCTCATTGCTGTATTTGGTGGTTGGTGCGCCGAGAATGCTATTTGTAACCTCATCAATGACTGGAAGGAGTCCTGGTTGTGAGAGGGTCTCTTTAACGATTTAAAGACGTAAAGTTTAGTCCACACCAGACAACAAAGTGTTAGCAACATCGATATTTATGTTGCCAAACAACTTGTTACCAACAGATATAGTTGCAGCCACTGTCTGTGGATACATGTTATCAGTGATGTTGTGCACGTGGCAGCTGCTGCTGATATTTGTACTGCTCTTATTGTAATAGCTGACAATTTAAAAAAAAAGAAAAAGAATATATTGGTAAAGAGAATTTTTGAACATGGAATGTTCTATGGCGATGTTTGAACTACTATTAAGTGATGAAACTTCGTTCCACAATTTTGTCAGAGTGACGAAAACTGACTTTGAAAAAGCTCTTCGTTTGGTAGCTCCTCTAATATCAAGAAAGGATACGAATTTCCGCCATCATTATGTTTTGTGGTCACTCTCCGATATTTAGCTTCAGGTGAATCGTATATCAGTTTAATGTACCATTTGACATGGGAAAACACAGATACAAGCAACCGGCAACAAAACTCTTTAATGTATGCAGTGCAATATTGACGAGTATCCATCAACATGTTACTTGTTGACGGGATCCATAAACAGCAACATCATCGTCAACATGTTACCTGGTGCGGTCTTTAAGATTAGTGCAGTTAGCTCAGAAGCAGAAAACAGTATCCAAATTGGTAAGTCGCATGGTACGTTAGAAGAACAATTTTATTTTATTGGTTAGGTATACTGTGTACATTTTAAGAATGCCCTAGTACAAACAAGTTTATGAGGCAATCGATTTGTGAAAATAACATCAGTACTCCATATGCATCCATTTCACATTATTGTAAATGATATATTTCACAGTTTTGTTATGAATGATGAAAAAAATACAGACATTGTTGTTTAGATCAAAAGCAACTTTGTCAGATCGTACAACCTTCTGACATTTCTTACGGAATTCATCACAATAATTGTTGTTTTAATTTCAATTTTAATTCTAGAACAGATTATCGTCATGTGCGTCCAATAAAGTGGGTGTATATACCAGAAGAATGTTTGACGAGAGAACTGGTGAGTTTGTTTATGAAGATTATGCGGTTACGTGTCAGTTAAATCTTAATGACAAGCATTATTTAGATAAATAAACTGGAGACGCTTTATTCTGACAATGATTTTTCAGAAAATCAACCAAGCTGTTTTAAATGTGATTCTTTGGAGGAGAGTAGTTCGACGTAATAGTATGTCGCCGAGATACAAGCTGGATGATACAACTGAGGTGGTATCCAAAAAGAAAGCAAAAAAGGGACAAGGCAAGCGGTTAACGTGGGAAAGAAATAAATGGAAAAAAGCGAGAGCACATGGAAAGCAATATCACAGCATGGAAAGAAGTAAATCAAAAAATGTGGTTTACGTAAAAGGAATGCAAAAACGATTCAAGAAAGATGTAAGTGTACACATAATGAAACAAATAAGATATGTTGTACAATAGCTGATCGTCAACGATTAACCATCTTTTACTCGTTTTGTACAACATGAGTTAAGATCAAAGAAAAGTACCAGTAAATGCGTTGGTTCATACAATTCCGGACGTTAGTACAAGAGGACAAACTTAGACGGTATTAACGGTATTAAAATGGACAAAAACTCAAATAACCATGGCATACCACAAATCGTCCGTCGTTACTGCAAATAAGTAAAAAAAACACATAAAAAACTTTCTACATGAACTACCAAAAATGTCGGCACGCTACTGCCGCCAAAATACTAACAAACTGCACCTCGATGTGATACGTTCATGAAACAAGTACACAAAACCTTTTAAAACTATTGTTCAGAACACCATGTACCTACTATGGAAAAGGTTTTGTAATATGTACTATGTACTATGAATTACTCAATTATATCTACGTTCAGCCAAAAACTCAACTTCCTAAAATCCTGACGTCATAATTAAAAATCATTCCATTTAAAATGAAATAATTAATTTGTTTACGACAAAGTAAGCTTGGTGGCGGATTTCAATTAGATGCACTATGAAGTACTTAATTATATCTTCGTTCAGCCAAAAACCCAACTTCCTAAAGCCCTGGCATTATAATTAAAAAGGATTTAAAATTGGTTTATCCATATAATATTGGATTATTCCAGCCAAAAAAGAACCAATGTAATATCTTCTGTGCATATAAGAATAAAAATATTGAAGATACATATAAGAAGCATATTGCATCAAAAGTTCGAGCAAGGAAGGAAAAAGATTATGATAAAATTAGAGCTGTAAATGGTGATGTGCAAGCTGTACAGGTAGTATCGTATATAGTACATGAGCACAATACTTTAAGCAAAAATTAACATGCCACCAGTTCACTATTTACAATTTAAAAAATTCGAAAGTCATGTGCTACGTATGGCACGAAGGAGAAGGAGGAATGGACGACAATATCTTCGTTTCTTGTGTAATAGATTATTTGGAAACTGAAGTAGCAGAAAAGAATATTCCAATTTTTATTTATAGTGATAGATTTATAGAGAGAAAGAAAATAAATAAGGAGTTATACGTACCGGCGGATTTCGTCAAGCTTATTAAAGAAACAACCAATGGATCTTATGCATTCAACATGACTTCTTTAAAAATTATTCTTAGTTAATCTACAGGGTGTTTCATTATATTCTGATTGTTTTTAAAAGTTTATATCTTCCAAACGGTTCGAGAGAATGATACGCGGTTTTCATAGTTCGGTTTAAAACTACTTTAAATTTTGTTGTGACATATTGATATAAGTGGCCTACTTCCGGTTTACACGATATAAAAGTAACGTATTTTCAGAGGACAATAAATGTTATTTTTTAAATGGATCACCCTGTATATTAAGTAATATTCTAAAAGACACATATTTTTACTTTGTAATGGTACCTTACAGTTTAAATTCGGTACACAGAAAGCGAATTTTCAGAACTTTAACTGGAATATCGAAAACACGCCACTTTTAAAGCAGGTAAACCGGAAGTAGGCCATTTAATATGTCACAACAAAACTTAAAGTAATTTTAAACTGAATTGTGAAAACCGCATCTCATTATCTACAACAGTTTGGAAGATATGATCTTTTAAAGAACAGTCAGAATATAATGAAACACCCTGTATTATAAATCGATAAGACCAGGTTTCAAGAAAGGAGATCCATCTGTAACTGACATTAAATGTCTCAAATATTCTAAGGATTGTGCGTATTTCAAGATAAACTACGACGACAATAATTGGGAATCGTTACTACGACGTAGTCTGCAAAATGTCAACCCTAATAACATTACGAAATTATACAAAGGAAGTATGTAGATTGATAAAATTAAAACCATATATTCCATCTGACTATTATTCTTTTTACGATATGTTAAAGTTTGAATAACTGTATTCACAATGATGCCTAAATTGTTCATTTTGTTATGCCATTTAGGTATTAAACTGTTTTAATATAAGAAAATTATTAATGATATAATTTACCACTATTTGCAATAAACTCTCAACTCCCTATCTAAAATTAAAATGTTAACCGCAGCCGTAACTCCCTTACTATTTATTTTTTATTTTTAGAAATCGAAAAAAATTTTACTTTTGAGCCCGTGTGTTAATAACGACTTTCCGACAAACAAAAAATAAACATTTTTTTCTTTAGTTAGTTTAAAACGTTTTTTCGTTCTCAGAACTGTACAATTTGCCATTATGAGATTCAGTCAGAAACCAGTCGATAATATCAATAGGTCCTTTATAGAACTTTTACTTTATTCAAATAAGTATATATAATAAAACTGAAAGGACAAATTACTAATCATAATTTTTTGACATTCTAATGTTTCTGCGTAAAATTTAGTGCCTAATTACTATTTACGATTTTAAACGTTAATTTCTTCAAAATCATTACGCAAGACAAGCCTAAAAAGAATTAAATGCAAGTGATTGGTAAGCAGAATCGGGTTTTAATTGGTCGACATCGACATTCTACTGAAATGCAGTCGCCCTTCAATTCGCCCCAGTTCAACTTTTACGCATTTCATGCCGATAAATAAGTGTAACATAGTTGCAGTTAATAGCCAATAAAATTCGAATTGAATTTGTAAGGGAATGTTCTTAATTTTTATTTGATCGATAATAAAAATGTTAACACAGATGTAGGTCCTTAAATTTTTTTAAATAGTAGAATTTAATATAATTAAAAAAATTACTAAATAACTAATGGCTTGTGTTATCACCATAGATAAATAAAAGTTATCACCTATTTTACTGTTACATTAATATTCGCGACAGATACACACCGATACCTCTAGATCTTCCTAGATTAAAAATATGCGACTAAACAACAAACGGCAGCGTGTCAGTTGTTAGTTGTATTACATATAGTCCAGTCGACAGGCTGGAAAAAGTGGGGTTAGGTGGAAAAAGGTCGAAAGTTAATGAAACCTTCGGAAGGACCCAAATAAGATTTTTTCCTAGACGGGGGGGGGGGGTGTTATCAAACTTTTAGACAAATATGTTTGTCCGTTTCTACATTTTATATATTTTATTTCATTTTTTCGTTCTATTTGTTGGTATCCTGGGGGGTACTTACCCCCTTTGTTTAATTAACATTTTCTCAAGTTCTGGACCTCGAGAACCCTGTGCGAAAAGAAGAGGGGGAGAAAACTGCAAAATTTTCGACCATTCTCCGGTTTTTCCTCAACAACTTTTTCCCTTATGTACTACGGCAAAAGCATTCAGAGATATGTCGCCTCGAAAAAAGGATCATTGTTCAAAATTCGTTAAAAAATGCATAATTCCACCTTATTTCTTTCTGTTATACCAAAATTATAATGAAATGTTGTAATTATGGTTCCTAGTTACAATCACCAACTTTGGAAACCCCCACCCCACTTTCACAAAAGCTAATCTTCTCAGATGAAAGCCAACCATATTCACATCGTGTTAATATTGTTTCGTTTGTAGTAATATTTATTTCCTGTTTTTTCCGATATACAGGCATAAAGGGTAGTTGCTGATCATAAATCCCGAATCGTCAGGAAGGAATCAATTCAGTTAATCGTTGAGTCGTCGCTTCAAGAGAGCAAATTCGCGTGCTTTTCGGAGATGGCGTTTATATCTAGTTTATGAGTTGTATTTAGTTTGCAAAGGAAGAGTTGAAGCAGGGGAAAGCCAGAGAAGTTGCCAGACTTTTGGAATCCAATGTGAAAAGACAACATTCGGCTGATGAACAGTTCCTGTGTGGCTTGAGTGAAGTGAGAGACTGTACACCTTGCCAAACAAGGTATAACAATAAGAAATTGACTGCTGCCTTTGCACATCGTGGATATGATACATCCAAAGCTTCTTCTCCTGTATGTACCCGGCGATTACAAGTTCCAAAATTCGACTGTGTTTTTTTTAGAGGAAACTATCACTGATTATTTTAGTCCAAAATGTTATCCATAATCTCATTAAATATTTTAATGATTTAGATTGCCATTTTGAGTAATTTTTATTGAAAGTATTTAAATGAATATACATTTATGAAATCAGATAACATCTGATTATTTTATAATTTTGTCTTTGAAAGGAACTTATCTTCCCAGATAAATAAATTACCGACGTTCCTTGTATTTTAAATTTTCAGATTCAATTGTGGAAAATAAGCAGACCTCAGCTCGGCAGATTAATTGCTACAGGAACATCACGGATCCACAGAACCTTCTTAAATTCCACGAGGTGATCTTCAGGCCGTCTCCTGACGATTGGACTACGAAGTTGCCTTCTGGACACGACAGGGTAAATATATATGTTAAGTAGCATTGTGTTATTAATTTTCTGTGAGAGTACATACTTTATTGGGTCATATGTAGTTCGACGTCTGAAACACATTACCTGAGGTCAGCTTATGTTCCTATTATTTTTTATTTTTTTTTGAATTTTGCAGAGGCCAATTTAATTACCACCTGTACCCGACTCTAAGTGTCAGCACTAATTTGCTTGCTTTTACTTGTTATTGTTTAACTTTGTTATTAGGATATCAAATGTGGTATTAAGTAATTTATCCTTATCTTAATATCTTACCGTTGATATTACTTAGCCATCATTGAGATACCCATGTTTAATAATTTCCTTTGTACTAAATAGACATTGAGTTTTTCAACGAGCTGTGCAACTATCTCAGCGATTGCTTTAACGAACTGTTAATTTTGTAAATTTTACCGTAAATATCTTTCATTATTACCTTAGTAATATTGTAGAGTTTAACTTCACCTCATTAGGTTTATATACCTTTAGTATAACTTGTATATTTTTGTCTTAGAATTGCTTAAAAGTTAATCATAACATTTAGATTTCATAGTGCTGATACTTATCAACCCTAGCTAACCGTGTCTAATTATTTTAATTGTTTCTCATGCTATGGAACTATCTTGAGTCCCAAGTCCAGTGACGTTTATGATCTCCTGATTGTATTCCTACGCAGAGGGCTGAACAGACCATAACTCCCTCTTAGGTTAAGTGGTAACACAAGGACCCTACTATCCCTCAGGAACTGGCGAAGAATCAAGTACATAGAGCATCGGTAACATATATTTATTTAAATTTCAAATATTAAAATAATTGCTAACGGGGTTGAATAATAGAGGTTACTATAACTTTGAACTTTTAAGTAATTTTATTTCTCATTTGCATTTCATTTGATAGAACATAATATTTCGTTTGTAACACTTTATTACAAATTATTGTATATGCAATATATATTTTTTTGGAAGATTGCTTAACAATATTTTCTTAATAAATTGTATCACATTAACTACTGTCTTTTAGTACCACTGTGCTATATCGAACATTATATCTTATTGTTTGACGTAATTGCTTATTTGAAAAATTTAATAAATGAGGCTTTTACTTTATGAAGATCCATACTATATGATGAAATGAAACAATTTAATTTTTTTAAATCTTCATTATATTTATAATTATATTTATAATGAAGAGTTAAACAAATTAAATTGTTTCATTTGATCGTATAATTGCTTATTGCTTCATATTATATTTGTTTTCCTTGTTTTGTTAAGAGTTAAAATCAAAATATAGGTGTCGCTCAAATCTTAAGATAAAATTGTTTGTAATCTTTCCTAAAATACCATTAATAAACGACAACCAGTCTCTGAGAATATAGCCTGGAAGTGCTGGTTAATTACTTAATTAATTTTTTAACATCTGTTAATTTAACCAGGGCGAGTTTTCGTCATTTCACCCTTTTTTGTTCTCATAAAAAGGGTTAAGTGTCGTTACACCATGCAGGTGATATTTTTATAAATCGATGAATGCCAGTTTTACATTCAGCAACTGATTGAGCTGCTTGAAGAAGACATGAGCTCGTGTTTGGGCCTAGTCTTTCCATCTTACGGTATTAGGCAAATAGTTGCTAACCACTATCTAGAAAAGCCAGTGTCAAGGGAACCCCTAACCAACTCCATACTCCAAAAATTATTGGGGGGGACCAATATTTAATTAATGCCTAGGTTACATAAGAGGTAAGCTAAGTTGTTGTGTGTGACTGTGAACAGAAATAAATTGTAATTAATATTTAGATATTGAACCCCCAAATTTTTTTTTTGGGTGATGGTGGATGGAGTGAGAAGTTGTGCTTGGAGTATAGAGTAAGTCATAGCAGAAAACGGATTTCGCCCATCGCTGAGTGTTGACGAGTCCATGCATGTTGCATACATCGATGCAACCACACAGCAAAACTATGAATAACTTAATATTATGAATTACATTAATTTTTCCACGAAAGGACTACGTTCTTTTTAACCTGCCCTGGTATAATTATGTAGTGGGGAAAGGAGCGACATCGATCAGAAAAGTAACTAATATTATAACCAACATGATGTGAATATGGTTATTTTTCATCAGAGAAGAAAATTAGCTTTAGTGAATTGGGGTTGGGTAAGGCAAGGTTGGAGCTGGGTGGGTTGGGGATGTTCAAAGTTATTGATTGTAACTAGAAACCATAATTACAATAATATTTCATTATAATTCGGGTATAACAGAAGAAATAAGGTAGAATTGTGCATTTTTAACATTTTTAGCGAATTTTTGAAAAATGACACTTTTTTAGAAGCGCCATATCTTGATAACGAATTAACATAAAAAGATGTTAGAATAGCCGAAATTGTAGAAAATTTAACGCTTTACAAAAAATTATGGAAAAACTTTTACCATAGGACGTAAGGGAAAAAAATTATTGATGAAAACCTGAAGGAAGGTCGAAAATGTTGCAGTTTTAACCCTCCCTTCCCTTCGCACAGGGTCCTCGAGGTCCAAAACTTGAGAAAATATTAAATACTCATCTCCAAACAGCATCGAAATTTCATTAACTTCCGACCTTTTTATATCTGAAAATATCTGTCGACTGGACTAATAATATAGTTTGTCATTTCTAGCCTAGCTCCTCGCCTAACTCCCAATCAACTTGGGGAGAAAATAAAGCCGAAAGAAAAAAACACAAATTTTATTTACTACGAAAAAATATACGGGAACTGTACATCCAAATAAACTTAAGTTCTCTTTCTAATTGCAAGGAATTTAATATTGTTCAAAAATGGTCCGCATATGTTTCGTGGTTTACGGCCATAGCTGTCACAGTCAAACTTTATTGAACATTTTAATCACTTGCAAATATCTTGTACCATCTTAATCTTATATTCATCATTTCCACTTCATTTATACTGTGAGATGGCTATCAGCGTGCAAAAGGCATGTAATGGTACGCCCTCCCGTGAAGATAACAATCTACAAGGTGCTTTATCAGGATTAGGCCTACAATAGAACGTGACGTCTCTTTGAAGTACCGCCTGTTGTTAGTGGAAAATTAAGCATTACCATAACATTAACTTAAAAGTGTCAGAACATTGTTGGATGACTTAAGTCTATATTAATCTGGTTTTTATGATTAAACTAAAAGGATTCCATATCGAATTTTATATAAAATGGTTACTCAATTATATTTAGATCATACTATATAAATTCAATGAAGAAATTTATATTGCGCTGTATTTTAAGCGGAAAAAAAAAATCGTGGTTTTGCCTGGAACTAGATCTACTTGAACTATATTGTTGGTAAAACATAAATCATGTATCGAATACTATTTAGTTAGAACGAGACTATATTTCAGATGGATATCTAGTACATATGTTGTTGTCGATAGTATTTCTGCGTGGATAATAAGCCTCGGGGGACGTACCAAAGTCAAGTATATGCATGTGCGTGATTGTTAACCAACTAAAACCATTCATTTTGTTTTTTTTTTATTATGTTAATAACCAGAAAAAATAAATACTGTTTTAGTTCAGAGAATAATAGGTCAATCTGCTAGAATATTAATAATAATAATAATAATCTCTTTCCATTAAAATTACATACGGACACACAGACAATTATATGTTGATTAAAAACATTTTTTATTAAACGTATAAATATTTCTTGACCACCCTATGGATTACCAATTTATGCAAAAAGGCAGCAAAATACTGTACATTTCGAAAATATCGATAAGTCAGAGCACAGAGCTCGCTGAATACAATACATGGAATATTTCATAGTAATGATGTCAGTTCAAGACATGCGAAACCAATATACGTCCATCATTAAGGGCATTGCACTCACCAATGAGCAACTTTGGTTTTTTTTTTTTAAGGTAACGGCCTACCCTGACTGACGTTACAACTGCCTTTTAATGGGTTCAATTTGATAAACAAAGACGAAAGCGAAGGTTTTCAGCGCAAACCAATATTTAAATAAACAATTTATTTATAGTCTGATTTTTGTTTTGTTTAAAAAATTTACAAATTATAGTAGTTAATTTTCGTCTTGGTAGTGTTATTATTTTATCAGTTTTGTAACTTTTATTTCTGTATAAAGTATATTAAATGATGTTGGGCTTTTATTATACAAGGTGTCACCACACGACGTTACAGGATAGTTTAAAATTTGAAATTTGACGCACTAAACACACAAAATAAATATTTTTTTTCATTTACGTCTCCCATTTTGCCCTATCCAGTTTTTTATAAGCTTTGAATTTTTTTTATGTACTTAACATTGTTTTCTCTCCCCCGCTCCCTTTATTTAACTATTACATTTATGTGTTATACTATTATTTTACTAAATAAATTTTGTGTATAGCCTGAAAATTGCTTATTAGTTGAAACTAGTTGCCTGAATAATTTTTATTGGTACATGATATTGAGTTTCATTTCGTAAATAAGTTTTTTAATCACAAGCGAAATCTTTATTTAATTGTTTAACGGGTTTCTGCAACTTCAGAATTTTAAAAATTCGATATTTTTTTTTTGATATTTAGGAGACGTTAGAAATATGTTATGAAAATATTTTGCCGAATTCGACGTATTATAAAATTTATAGAGAGACACAAACATGGCCGAGCTCGGTCCTTTCATGGGCGGCGGTCGGGCTCACCTCCACCTTTCCTGATGAAAATTCTTTCTACAAAGGGTTTAATGAGTGATTAGTGGACTAGAATTAACTTCGAATATAAGGTCAGACATAACAGTCGTAACCCCCGCCGAAAGATGGAGTCACTCGCGTGCTTGTTCGCATACCCATCCAAGCTTATAGTACATCGTGGCCGGAGTCGACCTAGCGAGTTGCTGTGGCAGTCCCAATTGGAGTGGCAGTGGCAGTCTGATCTTTCAAGCAGAAGGGAGCGAAGCCCAAGCTCAATTACAATTGAAACCCGGAACCGTCCATCCCACCAGCCTACAAACCGTGCCTGTTCGATACATCACCGTTGCACACTTTTCCTCGTCGGATTTGGTTTGGTATCATAGTTTTTTTATACAGGGTGTTTCAGAATAAAGTACCGTAAATTAGGGACTATATAGATCTTGACGAATTATTAAGAAAATTCAAATAACATTTTTCTGTAAACCCCCCCGTTTCCATTCTACAGGGTGATAAAGTGAAAGTGAAAAATACATATTTTTTAAATATCTTTGCTTATAGTAGAAACATTAACTTGAAACTAGGTACATATTAGATGTTCAATAATACGGATTAGTATCACTTTATTTCGACAAATTATAATAATCCATTGGCGTAGAAACAGGAGGGTGATCAAATCATTTTGAGCTTAACTTTTTGCACACCCTGTATTTACTAAAAGTTAAAGCTCATAGTTATTCCTCATACGGTTTTCCACAGAAAAGGTAATCCTAGTTCATCTCTATAGAGCATTCCATTTTTGAGATATTTCAAATTTAATGCTACTTATAGGTACAACGCGATTTATTTAATAAATTAACTCCAAAAATAAAAAGTTTTATTTTACAAAATAGAAACTGATAACTGACTCAAATGAAATGTAGCCAAGTATTCAGCTAAAAATTTTGGAAAATAAAACTTTTTATTTTTGGAGTTAATTTATTAAATAAATCGCGTTGTATTAGTAGCACCCTCCTGTTTCTACGACAATTGATTATCCTAATTTGTCGAAATAAAGTGGTACTAATTCGTATTATTGAACATCTAATATGCACCTAGTTTTAAGTTAATGTTTCTACTCTAAGCAAAGATATTTAAAAAAATAGGTATTTTTCACTTTCACTTTATCACCCTGTAGAATGGAAACGGGGGGATTACAGAAAAATGTTATTTGAATTTTCTTAATAATTCGTCAAGATCTATATAGTCCCTAATTTACGGTACTCTATTCTGAAACACCCTGTATAATACAAGTCATTATCTATTGAATCTTATTTTTGTTTTTACTTTATCCCAGCTGTTAATACCCAGGTACTTAACCCTGTAGGGCAAGTAAAGACCTAAAGCCAAGAGTCTTGTAGATGCCATATGACGCCTGGAGTATTTTTCTCCACTGAAGCTGCCCGTGAAAGTGACTTTCATATTATAAACGGAAGGTAGCACCCAGGGCAATCTGAAACCTGATCTAAGTCAAAAGACCGCTTGATACTAATCTCTTACACCGCGACCTGTTCAGATCTATTGTGGTTGTCGCCTCGATTAGAGAACCTTATCTAGACTTGTCCTAGTTATTAGACTTTATAATTTAGTAAGTAGTTCTTTTGTGTAGCATTTTGCTTTAGGCTTTTTGTCGACGTATAGTAGAAACCTTAGCGTACACAGCCATTCACAGTAACAAAGTACTTTGATTTCTTCTTCTTATTCATAAAACCTGTTTCTATGTTCTGATTTAGTAGGTACTCTATGGCAATAGTCCTATGATGAACTATTTAGCCTGTCTCTGCTCTGGTGAGTTCTTCCACCACTCTTGAAACATATCTACCTTCCATCGAATGATGGATATCCTGACTATTGTCGTTGTAATGGTACAGAACCCTTCCGGTCCGATAAGAGATTGTGTTGTCTCGTTTATCTGCCCAGTTTATCTGCTTCTTCATTGCCTCGGTACCCCTCATATTCCGGTATCCAGCCTATTTTTAGTCTGTTTCGAGTACCAAACTCTGTTAGGGCCTCTAAGCAGTCACATACAAGTTTTGATTTAACTTGCATGGAGCATAATGCTTTTAATGCTGATTGAATGTCTGAGTATATGGCTACAGCTTTTGAGTTAACTTGCTGACTTAATATCTCTTTTGTACAATATTGTATAGCAATTAGTTCTATCTGAAACACTGTTGCGTGGTTGCCCTATGGTCAGTGAAATTTTTGTCTTTGTGTTAGCATTGTAAATACCAGCTCCAACTCCTTCGTTGGTTTTGAAACCATCTGTAAACCAGAACATTTCTGCTTGGATGGGATTTCCCACTTTCCAAACGCTTCGATCTGGTATGTGTACTTTAAAAGGATTGTCAAAGCTGTATTTAGGAAGAATTTCGTCTGATCTTTACTACTGGGGTCATTTTCTAAGTCTCTATGTAATATTTCATAGTCAGCACCATCTTAACTAATTATGGACTGTTGTCCATTTATTAGTCTACATGTGGCTTCTGCCTGTATGTGAATATGTAAGGGTGATGGGTTTAGAAAGACCTCTAATGCTGTCGTTGGAGTTGTCCACTGACACTTGAACAGCTTCAACCTGTTGTGTCTTGGACCACAGTACCACTGAGTCGTAGGATAACATGGGTCTTATGACCCTAGCCTACACCAATACCATCACCTTTGGTTGTAGCCCCTCGTTTGTCCACACATCCTATTTATGTTAAGACATGCTTGTGGCTTTGTGGACAATTTTTGAAGATAATTTTATGTAAGCCTATGGTCAAAGATCACTACCAGGTATTTTACCTCTTAGTAAATGGAATTCCAACTCCATTTACTATTAGATTTTTAAGTCCTAACAGTTTCCTTTACTTTGTAAAATTGACAACTGTGATTTTGTGAAATTTCATTTGTAGTTATTCCCTTTAACACCATTTTGTGAATGTTTCAATGTGATCTTAGTGGATCTTCCTCTGCCTACGATAGTTATATCATCAGCTTATCCTAAGCAATAAATTCATTTGGAGGTCATCTTTTGCAATAGGTTATCAACTAGGATTGCGCGTAGTAGTGGAGATAAGACTCCTCCTTGCGGACAACCCCTTACTGCTCTAAATATGAGTGTAAGGTCATCTATAATAGATATTATTATCCTATTTTCTAGACTGTTCTTTACCTACTGGCTTGATAAGGTCATGGAGCATATTAAGATCATGCAGGGCTAGAATTGTTGACTTTCTTCTTTGGTACGCGTATTGAAGTGCACTGAGAGGGTTCTCCTTTAGTATCTCGTCTCTTATGTATCTATCAATTAATCGTTCCAGTGTTTTTAATAAGGAAGATGACAGACTGATTAATCTGAGGGCTTTTGGTGTCATATCACATGTTTAGTTGGGTATATATGTGACTTTTACCATCTGCTAAGACTTAGGTGTGTCTCGCAGTGCTATGAAAGATTTAAAGATGCGATACAGATGTGGAATTAATATTTCCTGCCCCTTATGAAGTAGTATTGTAGATTCACTGTAAATTCTTTTATAAAACATGTCGCTATAGCCTGATCGAGGCTTTTCTTAAATAACGTTTGGTTCAATTTCTGCATATAGAGAAAAAAAAAAAAAAAGAAATATATTACAAAAATTTACAATTATATTAATTTATAAATATACTCTTGTAAAATATAATAACGGTTAAGTTATTCACAATAGCTACAAAAATAGGTAAAAAAACATTTTTGAAATAACGTCCACCATTTGCAGAAAATTCGAAATATTAAAGAACCCACCGGTCAGGCTATAGCTAACGTGTTAACAATTAAAAATATTGTCTATTTTTTTGTGTTAGATGAAATGGTGTCAGACCCCCTAAAATATTTTCTACTTTTTGAAACATTTTTTATTTTCTACTCTAATTTTTACGATCTAAAACTATTTTATCTTTTAATTATAAAAATACTGTTTAGTTCTTCTACTCAATCTTTTTTTTTGTGTATAATAAATTATATTTGACGATATAATTAAGTGGGCATCGTTATTCCCGTCATGTTATAAAATATAGTCAAAGTAAGTTATGCAGATAACAAAATCGGCATTATTAAGTTGTTTTTGAACTTGCACCGAAACCATTATAATTTTCTTAATAGTGTTGTTCCGTTATACTGAAAACAAAATTACTGATATTACGGTAATAAAAAACCTCCTAATGATAATTTCATAAAATTGCAAAATCACTGGATAATAATGATGGATGGATCGGACGTGGGTAGCTGACCAATGTATTTATTTTTAAAATATAGATTATTATTACCAAAAATTTCCAAAATTGCATGCTTAACCAAAGGGATATCATTTTAGATATCTGAAAAAATCCAATGTAAAATGCTTTTAATGGTTTTAAATATCTGGTGAGAAAGTAAAATTAAGATATGAACCAAAATAATGAGTAAAAATATGAAAATGTAGTTTTTTAGCTATAAGTATACGAAGTATGCGAAAATAGTACTTTAATAGTGCTCTTATTACAGGAATAGGTAAAATATATCATTTCAAAGAATACATTCTTACGAATTTAATAAAAATTTTAAACAAAAACCTACTTGCCAAGTTTTTCCTTATATTTGAATTAAATCTCTAATTAAAATTCGACAAATATCATATAGTAAAAGAACAATAAATAATGAAATATTGTCTCAAGTTCGAACAACAAAATTGTACATAATTCTCGTGTTCAATTTTGTTGTTAAATTTCACATCCGCTTTATTTTACAGCTGGCAAAGTATGTAATTTCGAGAATCTCGTATTTTGCCGTGTCAAAAACGATTTAGTAACTACATCTACAAACTTCATAAAAAAGACATAATGGGCTTACAAGTCGACTGTCGGCATATACTGAAGGATTTATTCGCAAATTGACTCATCAGTTTTTGGTACAGGTGCAAATAAGCGTATTAAAGTCTATTATTCAAGTTCAAGGTTTTTTTAAAAAAAAATCTGAAATTGTAAATCGCTACTAATTTCAATTGGCGAAATAAAATCGTATTATTTTATATCGATCCGGCAAAGTATCATGCAAAAAAAGTAATGTTTTGGGGGTATTATGAATTAACTTTAATTTAATAAAATATAAAATCTAATTACATATCAGATGTATAAATCTATTAAGACATCAATGAAGACATAAAGATCTAGTAATAACGCACTGATCGTACAATGTCTGTCATTAAATGCGATTTCATTAAGCACTAACATGATTTAATGTCGAATTTATCATTTTCCATTAGCATTATCATCAATAATTCAAAAAGACGTATTACTAGATGTTTTCTATATGCACTAGAAAGAGTGCTATAAATTACAGTAAGGCTCATCTAACTGCACAAAATATAATTAACACTAATTATAATATTTTATATGCATTTTGTTTAAAAATTTTGTCAATTCTTTACCATTTAAAACTTAAAACATAGACAAAGTATATTTTTTAGAAACAGAAAATGTGAACGACGATTTGGACGTGGTGCATGACGAGAAAAACTCCAATCATTGAATGATATAGTTCTTTTCATTTTTTTTGAGCGGTCACTGAAATAATAAAAGAAGTTTTTTCATTATACCATTTCTCTTAGTATTCACAAGAGTTTGTGCTTCTGATACAAGCTTGTGGCGTGTTTTGAAAAAAATGTAATTTCAAAAATATAAACAATAAGATTTTGAAACTATACACTCCGACAATTACCATACATCTTTCTAACTTATAAGAATCATCAGTGGTACTTTGTCGAAATGCATAGTTGCTCTATAAGGCATTATGATGGCGGATGGATTCCATCATCTACCGGCAGCAAGTTGTACTTGGTTAGTCGCTTTTACACAGGATTTGATCCCATTAAGTGACTAAGTCCGGTTGGTACCCATCAACCTACGATAGATGCCGTGACTATCTATCATTTTAATTGAAGATTTCTTTGCGAACAATCGAAGATTGTATCACAGCGAATATATTTTTTTAAGTAATACACGAAAAATTCCTTAATTCCTTTTTTGGAAGAATAACATTTATACTTTATTGTAATTAATTGAAATAATTTTTAGTTTTACTACAGTAAGTATTAAAAAAAATTGAAATAATTTCCCAATCAGCACAAAAAAAATGATAATGCATGTCTTTTTTTTAGGAAAAATAAGAAGTTTTTAAATCTGCAAATCCTAATAGGAGACATGTTGGAAATAACATCAGTATGAATCAGCCAGGAAATAATTCACAAATATATAACAAAAATAATACATGGATTCAGTAAAAATTAAAAATTTTGTTTTATAATTTGGTTTTGCAAATTCACAAGTGCACAAGCTATCCTAATTATATCAGCTGTGATACTTATTAAATTAAAGTTGACAACTGAATGTGGTTTTAATATAAAAAATTATCGAATTCTTATGACTCGTTCGATGTAAATTCTTATGCTGGTATTTTTTTTGGTTTCTCTAACATTTGTTTTCGCCAACTTACTTCCAGTAGAAACATTGGGAGGCCTCAATAGTTTGTAACGAAGTTACTTAATTACCGTGATAATTAAAATACTTAAATTATATCGCGCACGGCACTGAAATAGAATTAACTTAAAATCATGGGATAATGTCAGTCGTATCCAGTTGAACCTCAGCTCAGTCCGACGGATGGAGACACTCGCGTCCGTGCTTCTTAGTTCCAGTGGCAGCTACAGTACCCGTCCGTTCAGCGACCTTTAGAGATAGGTCAAGCTGAAGGAAGCGAAGCAGAAGTCGAACGCAAGCCGTGTTCCTGACAGAGGCCTGACCATTAGGACAGTATACAGTCCAGCAGACAACAGAAGACCGACCGCCGAGCATACTGACTGCGCCCTTCTGGTCGCCAAGGCATTGGCCGATACCATAACGGCCACTGGGGTATTTCTTCTTTACTGACGCTGCCAGTGCAAGTGACTTTCACACTATAAACGGAAGGTGACGCTCGAGGAAATCCGAAACCTGGACTAAGGCTCCAAAAAACTGCTTAACGGTGCAAGGAGCGTCAATAATTGCAAGATTTTTTGTAGTAGTAATTCTTCGATATGCTTTAATCCTCTATCTGCTAAAATACAGACACCAGGTAAATTAGTATCTTCAACCAAAAGTATATCACTTATTCTTCCCCCATAACCTGGAAAAATATAATTATTGACATGAAATCAAATATTTCAATGTGTTTGCTTTTTTATATTCAGACTATGTAGAGGCTTGATGCGCAGCTATCGAAGGCTTTTGTATTTCGATTGGAAGGTAATTTATAATGATATTCTTATTGTTATATTTACACCTGAATGCAATTGACAGATTCCATTTATAGTTTAACTGTTTACTTCTGGCGTGAATGATGACAAAAGATTAACATTTCTTGGTATATCATTTATGATGATTCTGCCACCATAAGAAAGATATCACCAAGTTCTGAAATTGTGGTGTTAAATCGAATTATTACGAAACATAATAAGATGGTCTCTCGTGTGACTGTTTCATTTCTCATTTATCACTTTTGAGAGTAGTCACGTGTCTAGCATAATTACGTAATCATTTGGCCTGAGTTGAAATAAGCGTTTTGGCGCCATATTACTCCTTTGAAAATCAAAGAAGATTTTTCTGGTGAAGTAGACGTTTATTTTCAGCAGAAAAATAAATCCACATGTATAATACGCTTACTATATATTTTCAATTTTAATCCAATACCCTATTGTCCGTCCCCTTGTTCAAGATATTTTATAATTCTTGTAATCATCAGTAAAAATAAACATGACCCTACTTAATAAAATCGTAAAGTACCGTTGATTGTCAAAACCTAAAAAAATAAGTATTCCACATTGTCGTACAAAAAGTACAGATCCGTATTAAAAAAAAGATGCTTATCCTATACAAGTAGGATCTGCATCGCACTAAAACTTCATAAGAAGTAAGAAGCAATACGAATTTTTTTGTTTATAAAACTCTTCGATATAATCCATCGTTATATGTATTGTAAGTAATTAAATAAATGACATCGATATAATTAACTGCATTAGTGATTTCGGACTTTTTGATGCTGCCGGTGACTCTCAGTTATCGACTTAATTAACGGTATTGCAAAAACCGACATTTTGGTAATTTAATGGAGCGCCAATCGAAATGTTCTTCAGATAAGTAGAACGACGAGATTCGATAATTAAGAATGTTTACGGGCGACTCTAAATTTTTTTCCCAGATTATTTTAGTGAAACAAATTGATGATTATTAGTATTGGTTTTTGTCGTTTTTGTCTTTACACTCGACCATTTTTATATTCGCAAAATAAAGAGGTCAATTTAAACTAAATGAGTTAGCTAAATCGATAAAGTAGAAAGCTTCTTTTGTTTTTCATAATTTCTCTTGTAGCCATTTATTTTTATCTAATTTTTGCTTTATTTTCTACCATCTTTAGCTTACAGACAATGTTAAAATCATTCTATTTGAAAACTAAATCTCAATATGATAAAGTATTGAAATTAAATAACAATAAACTTCAGATTATTTACTGCAAAACCATTAAAACTGTCATAGGTATATTAAATGTTTGCAGATATAAGTGGGCATATCAGCAAACATTTTGCTTAAAGCCTCTTCTTCATGAGTCACCGGTGCGTAAAGCGTAACTAATATGAATTAATCATAATAGAGTTTGTAACACTCGAGGAAGTGTATGTAAATAATTTGGCACGTTCTTGAATATTTGACTTATTTAGACGTATTACTACTAAAAAAGGAAAAGAAGAAATTTAAAATTAATCATTATTTTGATATTTTTGGATCAAAATACCCTAAGAAAAGTGAATTTCAACAATAATAAACTTTCAAACAATATTTTTCGATTTTCGTTTTTCCCCTCTGAAATTCCTACAAAATTTAAGTATTTTTTATTGTCGTTTAAACGGCGTTACGAACAATGTTATCTATTTTAAATTTGGTTTCTACGATGCTTTAAAAATAATTTAAAGCCAATAATTTATTGAATAGATGAGGCTTTATCGTTATTTTACCAACTATTACTTTCAATACAAACTAGATCATTTTTTTTGATCTTTTTGAATTAAGACAACCTTGGAAAAGTGGATAACAATAAAAATATTAAAATAAAAACCGATATTTTTCGATTCTGGTATTTTTAGTGTCGTTTAAATGGCGTAACGTTTGATTAAATCTATTTTATAGTTTTCTTGTTGTAACATTTTTATAATTCAACCTATTTGTAATAAAATATATAGGGAGATAATAAAAATAACACTTGTTTTACATATAGAAGATTATAGATAAGAAACGATAATTTTCACTTACTAAACATCGAATACAGTTTGTCACAATTATATAAGCGGTCACCTGGAGTGCTATAAGGTAGTTAATTGCTCTTATAGTTCGACGATTATCTTCATCATTTGAAGAAGTTGAAGAATGCAGATGTATAGCGGCGTGGGCAAAAGTAATTCTTACCAACCGATGCATGTCGAGATAAAACGGATACCAGTAGCAAGAACATAGAAGAATAACTATTCTGCTAAAGTGTTTCGTGTGATCTTAGACATATTTTGTTTAATAAGAAATAAAATACTTAATATATAGATATTCAGAGTGTTTCATAGGTAAACCGACATACGTTATCCGAAAATACAGGATACTTAGGTGATTCTAAAAAAACCCATATTTGATGGGGCTAAACCGCTAATAACTGAGTTACAGGGTGTTTTATCAATATTGGTCATTTTTCCTCACCTTCGTTTTTTTCGGAACCACACTGCACATTTATTTCATATTTAGCAAGCTTGTACTATTAGAACATTCAGCTTAAAAAAGTTATCAAAATTATTTTCACGATGAACAACACCCTTCCCTGTACATCAAAATTTTAGAATTGGTCTGGCCATTCGAAAATAACGGAAAAAGTTGAGTAGGAATTCATATTTTTTGATATTGCACATTTTATTCCACTACTAAAACATTAACTCAAACTTAAAAATTGTCGAATTCGTGCACTTTTGGTCAATATAGGAACCTTGTATAAGTGATCGTGTTCCTAGTTTTAAACAAAAACAAATATTATTTTTTGATGTAACTTTTTGAGTTTTACTTAAAAAAGAACTAATTGTTTCAATAATGCTAACTAATTTTCCAAACTTATTGATATTTTTCGAAGGTAAATACACTAAAATAAGTCCGCACCATATAGGAAAAAATATTTATTATTCATTTTAGAGGTTTCGAAGAAAAAACGAACAACAGGAATCAATTCAGCATAGTTAAAAAACCCCAAAAATTGATATTTATCTTTGATATATTTTTACTTTCCCGCTACTTATACCATATATACTGTATTATATAAGGTATATATTGAAACGAATTTCTACGATAATCTCAATTTTGGGGTGAGTTCTAAAGAAATAAAAAAAATAATAAACATTAAATAATTATAGACACAAAATTACTATAGTTTATTATTTCACTTCCTCCACTTCCTGCCCAGTCTCTTGCGCCAATATTTTTTTTCTATCTTCTCTCTACCTCGACTACTTCTTTTCACTACCTCCTCTTAACCCAATTCTTACGTGTTCTTATTGGTTTTTTTTAGTTGTTTTTTGATATTCTTATTACTCTTCCCCTTATAATAAAGCTTTTTTATAGTGTTAGTACACAATTCTATTGATTTTATTCCATATTTTTACACAGTTATTCTCTTATATAAACCTTTTGCTTACAAAATTTTCTATATCGTTTTAAATTGACAAATCTTATTTATTATTTTTTTTCAGCTGTCGTCTCTACTCAAAATAAATTTTTTCTTACTTGATTAATGAGTAATTTTTGACAAACTTGCCATTTCCTTTTTAATTATACTGCAAAAAAGTTACTTTTATATTCTTTCCAAAATTTAACTTTTCGATATGATAATAGAAATAAGATTTTTTTTTATACTCCACAATTGTTGACCTTAAATACTTTATATACCAATCAATCTCAATAAATGCTTTAAAATTAAACTTTTAACAATAAATTCAAAAGTCACAAAATATTTATGTTATTCAAACCTCTCAACGAATAAATAATAATTAACTTATATAAAATGACTCTTACAGGGTATTTCATTACAATATCTATATAGAAATTTATTTTCGTAACTTTAAATTTTCGAAAACTCGAAATTACAGCAAAAATATTGCCGTTTTTCACTTGTTTCATTAAATTGTTATTATGGCTTAACTCGTAATCACAGACGACTCACTAATAGAGATACACAATCACAGATGTATGGTCAATCTGATCACCCTTTTTACCTCTCGCCCTTCAGATAAGAGAGGTATAGGAATCATGCTAAAAATTGGGTAGTGAGTTTTCAATGAATAAATACGTTTTAGGGTCCCTAGAATACGATTTTAATATTTTCGCGATGATGCCTGTGTGTGTGTGTGTGTGTGTGTGTGTGTGTGTGTGTGTGTGTGTGTGTGTGTGTGTGTGTGTGTGTGTGTGTGTGTGTGTGTGTGTGTGTGTGTGTGTGTGTTTGGATGGATGTTGTAGTAACGATAACTCAAAAACTACTAAATAAAAAAATTTGAAATTTTGCATCGTGCATGGAACGTAATTGTGGTGTCAACTAAAATTTTGAAAGATGTAAATAGATATTTGAAAAATAAAAATTTGAATTTGATTCATTTAGTTTTACACCCCAAAATAAAAAATCTGATGTGGCCAGCACATGACCTCTCGCCATTTTTGAATCAAAAATTTACAGGTTGACACAAAAAAGTATGAAAAAAAATTATTTTTTTGTAAATCTGGCAACAATGGCAAAAGTTTCGAAAATTTTAATGAGATGAAAATAAACTATAGGCTATACAAAATATATGTGTAAAACTGTATTGCCGTTTTGTATAATAATGGCGTCATCACCCATAGCAACTGCCACTTCCGGTTGTGCGATTGGCACCAAAATCTAATCAGATCTAATCGAGGGTATCAGAATTCTGTATGCAAAATTTCAAATTTTTTTATTCAGTAGTTTTTGAGTTATCGTTACTACAACATCCATCCAAACACACAAACACACTAACACACACACACAGACATCATCGCGAAAATATTAAAATCGTATTCTAGGGGCCCTAAAACGTGTTTATCCATTGAAAACTCACTACCCAATTTTTAGCATGATTCCTATACCTCTCTTATCTGAAGGGCGAGAGGTAAAAATTTGAAATTTTGCATACAGGATTCTGATACCCTAGATTAGATCTGATTAGATTTTGGTGCCAATCGCACAACCGGAAGTGGCAGTTGCTATGGGTGATGACGCGATTATTATACAAAACGGCAATAAAGTTTTACACATATATTTTGTATACCCTATAGTTTACATTCATCTCATTAAAATTTTCGAAACTTTTGCCATTGTTGCCAGATTTACAAAAAAATAATTTTTTTTCATACTTTTTTGTGTCAACCTGTAAATTTTTGATTCAAAAATGGCGATTGGTCATATGCTGGCCACATCAGATTTTTTATATTTATGTTATTTAGGTTTCAAAACTAAATATATATTTTTTAATAGAAAACGAATACTTTATTGAATGTATTTATGTTAAATAATTATTAATTTGGCAGTAGTTTTATTTGTTAAAAAAATATTGAGTGGAAGGTGTAAAAAAACACTAAAGCTTTGGTTTCCTCGGAAGCAGTACCGTCTTCAAACGGCCGTCAAAATACGGTGGGTGACGTCACAAAAACTGAAAGATTTAAATGTCGCACTGTAATTATTTTGGATGCAAGGGAATCATAAGAAGAAGAAACAAGATATTCTGAATTATTGAAGAAACTCAGAAAAGAAGGTGCATATGAGGTTCTAGTTTGTCATCATCTATTTAATAATGAAAACAAGTTTAAGGGAGTATTTTCGCATGACACCGATGTTGTTTAATTGTGTTCTAAATCACATAATTACAGATTGTTGGCTATGGGTCATATTCGTTTATGGCTGTATAGATGCTAAGTGGGTTCGTGCCTGGTATCTTGCAGTGAAATTTTATTTTAAAATTTTCAGTGTTAGATACATGGCCGAATAGGTAAACCACTGGATAAATGTAACTAGAATATTATCCAGATATTACAAAACAAACTTATACTTCTTTTGAATTTAATAAGATTCATCTTTTGGTATATATTTTTGGCCAGGTCTGGTGTTAGACGGCAAACAAGAAACAAGAATTTTTTTATTTTTCTTTAGGGTACCAACATATGTAAGCTTCTTTGTTTTTAAATATTGCACTAACTGTAATGAAGAGAACCAGTTATCACTACTACTATTTCTATTTGTTTCATATATAGGTTTCGCCAAACGTATAACTGCTTGTGATGGAATAAACATTTTATTATCCTCTTCTGATAAATTAAGAGAGTCTGATCCTTAGCTATGGTAAAGGTAACCATTAAAAAAATATCCGGACCTTGCATCTGTCAATGTCATTAGTTTCAAACGGGTTTGTTGGGCATGTACATTCGGAACTTACTCCGCCCTCTAAAAGAAATCACTATCTGGTCAATGGACTTATCCAGTAGGAACGAATTTATTGGTTTTATATTAATGAATGAATAGCTTAAAGAACCTAGTTGCTTATGTTGATTTTAATTGTTCTTATAATATTCATTAATTATTAAAAATCAATAAAAAGTAATTAATATATTTTGAAAATGGCGCTGCTGTTTGACCAATAAGCAACGTTTTACTTTCTACAGCATTGCCAAGATTCTAGCTTTGTTCGTTTGTAGAAAAATTTGACATACTTCTTTCCTTCTTTTAATCATATAACAAATGAGAATGAGAGTTGCCAGTTTTATCGATATGACAACATAGCCAAATATAATGTGCTTCAATTGGGCCACGTCACAAGCCACTATAGCCCCGATATTCAAATTTTAAGAATTAATTACAGCCGCAGGATCGGTCTCAGAAGGGCTGGACCCGGTGCAATGTATTATGGTAGGCCAAAATTATAAAACGAAAATATAAAAAAAAATCACTGGATGAGTCCATTCATGTATTTTCGCCGATTGTAAACATATTTTGATATTTCTGCACAAAAGAATCAAAGAAAGCTGAAATATGAGTTATAGGATTTTGTCTTCGACGTTCTGTTCTGTCTTCAATATTATCAAATCAAAGATAATTAAGAAGTATAGCAAATCTGTTTACATTCATCACACAACGAAATATCTCACGTCCAGTACCGCCTGTCGTAAAAATTGATTGGATATCTTAGTGATGTGATTTGAATATGGCTGTGTAAAATAATAACCCGATTAAAGCTCTAAGTTCCATTACGTCAAGATCACGCATGTCGCTATTTGGTTTGCTATAATTTTGCCGTTCAATTCCAATCTTGATATTAGTCCATCTTATTATATCAGTCAACATTTCCTCTGTAAATTATAAATTCCAGTCATACTCAGGGGTACTCTTTTCTTCTTTGGAAAATTGTCCTCGATTTCCCGGACATTTCGAAACACCCTGTAAGTCAGTTATGAGGATGGTTAGTCCCATCAAATATCGGTTTTTTTGGAATATTGTATGTCGGTTTACCTATGAAACACCCGTATTATAACTTTAGCGTAGCACTTTGTGATTCTTTTAATTTTTTTCTTGTAAATTTCCATTTGACAGCAGAAATATCCTGTATAAGTTGAAAACCATTTATCATTATTTTCGATCTAATTTATATGGCAGGCGAACGTACACATGTTTCGATAATGGAGGTTGCAAATTAAATTACTCACATCGGAACCGAACAACTTCTCTGAAAATAATTAAATGCTTGACAAGAAAAAAAATGAGTGTACGGTGCAATCGTTTAAAAAATAAAAAAAAATAATTCGTTTGTGTCAATTACTATACCTTCATCAGGAAAATATATTTATTGGTGATGTAATTTAGATCGTCAAAATGAAGAAATTGAAAAAAAACATAGGTAAAGAAAGAACCACACAATTTATCGATGATTTAAACAAAATAAAAAAATCTGTAAAAATAATAAAATCATGGAAATCGAAAAGTATCTTACCAATACACAAAGCAGAAAACGAATCAAAGCCATTTGTAATGATCTCATATTATTGTGAAAAATCTCACATTTTGGGGTGGGTACTATGAGAAATAAAAAAATTATACACATTACAAATTAATTAAAAAAAATATTTTGTATATGTCCTGTTATTGCATTTTCCTCTTCTATCCCCTGTACAACTTTTACTTCTCTAGCTTGATTTATCAGTTTCTGTTACTTAACTTCTATAACTCTATACTTTTCTATAATTGCCTTTATTTCTTGTAAATTGTCTTCTTACATTTTATTTTTAAATTATATTAATTATATAATTAATCCATTGATATATAATTTTATTACTTTCCTTCCACATCTGTAGATATAATCTCTTTCTTTCTTAATAACATTCTTATAATATTTCTGTTTATTTTTCTCTTTCATACATTTCTTTTTCCCAAAATAATAAAAAATGTTCACCTACTTGATTAATTTAAAAAAAAATTTAATCACTTTTGTCTATTTCTTATCATTTACTTATTCTATGACCAAAATTTTCTGTTAAATAAATAATTCGCAAAATAAAATTAAATAATAATAATAAAAACAATAGGATAAGATTTCTTTATATTTCAAATTGTTGATTTATGATATCTCTTCCATATTTTATATACCAATTAATATCAATAAATTCTTTTTATTATAATATAAAACTATATCACCTAACACCGGGGATATATTATGATCTGAGAAGCTCAAACTGGGAAAAATTTAAAGAGGACTTAATAATTAACCTCAGTAATGTCAAAACAAAAATTAAAACTAGCACTGGCGTAGAGCTAGCATCTGGTCAATTCCAAGAATGCTATAATAAACTCTTACCAGGCAAACTGTTCTGAGGCAAGCCAAAACACCAGAAAAAATACAAACTGATGGAACAAAGAACTTAACAAGCTCAGAAGAAAACCGCACACTCTATTCAATAAAGCGAAAAGAACAGGTGTGTGAGAACAATATACTACCACACTGACAAAATATATCATAGAGATTCGTAAGGCTGAGAGACTCGTGGAGAAGGTTCTGTGAAGAGGTGGAAACAACCTCGAAATCAGCGCGGATACACAGAATCCTAGCCAAAGATCCGATCTATACATAAAAAAGACCGGACTGATAATACAGGGAAGCTTCAAGTGAAATTAAAGAAAATCAAACAATCCCTAACCCAGGAAACCAAAGAAGAAAAAGAAATTGGAAACAGGCAAACAAAGTCCGAACCCTCAGCAAAGTTAGCTGGGGAATAGACTCGTTTGAACTGTAAAAATCTCCCGGACCGGACGGCATTTCCCCAGGTTTCCTACGGCAGGGTAAGACACTGATGGTACACAAAAACCAGCATGCGTACCAAACTGGAAAATCCTGCGACACAGCACTCTATTAACTTGTCTCGAGGATAGAGGCAGCACAAAGGAAGGAAGAAATCGCTGTAGCAGAATTTCTGGACATAGAGCGTGCATTTGATCACACCTCTTTTAGATCAATGCCAGCAGCTGTAGCAAAGTGAGACGTAGACGATACCATATCCAGGTGGATACAAACCATGCTATGCCATCGGATAGCTGAAGCGTCATTGTTGGGTTAAACCATGGAGGTGTCATTCACCAAATAATGCCCACAAGGTGAGATTTTATCCCCTGTACTAGGGGATTTGGTAACTGACGAGCTGCTAGGACAGCATGACGAATTCTACACTTAGGGGTATGCAGGTGACGTACGCATACTTCTAGTGGGGAATTTTACAAAAACATTGTCTCAGACCTTATGCAACATGCACTGAGCATCGTGAAGAGATGGTGCCTTAAGGAATGCCTTAAAGTAAATCCTGCCGAAACGGCACTAATCCCCTTTACGAAAAATAAGAAGCTGGACAACCTCTGATTACCAAAGCTTTTTAATGCGCAATTACAAATAAGCCAGGATGTGAAGTATTTAGGTATAACACTAGATACAAAACTAACCTGGAAGAAGCACTTGCAAAAAAAATGAAATACATTGGAAAGTGGAACTAATGGCTACTAAAGTGCAGTGGGCACCAAATGGGAACTACATTCACGTATGATACAATGGCTGTACACTGCTGTGGTAAGGCCCATGATAACTTACAGTTCATTGGTGTGGTGGCCTAAAGTAAATCAAAAAAGGGCTATATTGGGGATTTCTAAACTCCAAAGACTGGCCTGTATTTGTATAACATGAGGGGCACTCCAATTGTGGATATGGAAACAATACTAAATCCCCCGCCACTTGATATTCGTAACAGAGCGGAGGTAAGAATATGGGCATTCAGATTGGTGTACAACGATAGCTGGTGTCCAAGTGACCAGGACATACCAGTGTAACAAAAATCATTACAAACTCGTTACTAGAAATGATAAGTTGTGAAATGATACCAAAAAATAACTTCACGAAACCATTCAACATGAATTTAACATAAGAAGGTGAAAATACATTCATCTGTCGAGAGGGAACACTGCTATGGTATACCGATGGATCCAAAACCGATAGTGGAACAGGTGCTGGGGATTTAGGCACCAGTTTTCCAAGCAGAGGTACATGCCATAAATTTATGTCTGAAGCAGAATATTGATAGGGGTTATAGAGGGAAAAAAATCGTCACTTACTCAGACAGTCAAGCAGCTCTACGAGCTCTAGCGAATCAGATCAAAACTGGTCTAGAACAATCTACAAACCCTAATTATTCTGGCAAACCAAAACAAGGTAACACTTAAATGAGTTCCTGAACACAAGGGGATAATAGGTAACGAATAAGCGGACGCTCTGACAAGAAAAGCTTCAGCAACCAAATTTACGGGTCCCGAGACGGTATTAGGTATTGCGAAATCCTCAGTACGACTCTGGCTGACTAGGTGAGCTGATAAAGAAGATCAGTCAAGCTGGAATCTCGTGGTGGGTCAAAAACACAGTAACTTCATGGTAAAAAAACCATAAAAAAACTGACTAACGATATTCTGCAGCTAAGCAGAAATCATGTCACGGGAAGAATAACTGTACATTGCTACCTTAGGGAACACCCACATAAATGGGCATCTACCAAGACGAACCCACCTGCAGATTACGTAATAAAGAGGAGGAAACAGCCTCTAACATTATACTAGAGTGTCAAGCACATAAGCTGGAGGTACAACCTCCTGGAGGCAGAAAACTCAATCAATCAATAACATCTAAATACTTTATCATAACATAAAAAAATTATGATATCAAACTTTTTTAGCATATAAAATTCAATAACTCCTACAGATTATTGCATTACAATACATTTTAATGGAAATTTACCACATTTAATTTTTTTCCGGAGCTAAATAATTTTTAAAGAAAAGTTGATTAAAAATGGTTCAGTAGTTTAAAAAAAATCAAAAATTATTGTATGAAATTTTCAAATTTTGTTTTTGTTTTTCAACAAAAACAGTTAATTTAAATTTTAGTTAAAAATCGAACACAATTTTAGAAATAATTGGCTTTTACCTTTTTCAAAATTGTTAACTTTAATTAAAAAAAATAATAATTGGCCAATTAAAGTCTTAACTAAGTATGTGCGTTAACGTTTAATTATTTACAATGATGTAATTATAACTTTTTTTAACTGTTGTTGTAATTTTCGGTATCTTAATTATACTCAAAGATAGTTTTAAACAGAGGTATAAATTTTAATAATTCATTTGTATGGAAACTATAAAGCAAAATGGAGAAATATTTATTGGGAATATTTCTTTTATATGGTTTGTTTGGTAGAATTTCTATTGCAGATTCAAGTGAGTATATAATGAAAAAAAGTATTTAAGCAGCAAAAGAGAGCCCGGTACTGACAAACCAAAGGTACATTATCACTAAACTAAATGTTAATTATACCAGTTTTCCAGGTAATATTATTATTTAGTAATATTTTTTTATTCTAAAAGTGGTGGGTCAGTATAAAAGTAGGACAAAATAAATTGGATAAATAAATGGGCACCACGTAGAAAATATCTCAAAAGCAAAAATTTTTTTTATTTGGATCTGGCAAAAGTTGGCTCATTTTTTACGAGTTCAAAACTTAGCAACACAAGCCGAAGATGAGGACTGCAATTCACATTTTTATTTTATGTTATTATTCAATGCTATGCAACAACTATCGTAAATTTACAGAAAATGTTTCCAGTTTTATATTTTAAGCAAGAACTAGATGACAAATAGACAAAAGAATATATTACAAGACTTTTAGTGTATATTATTATCCTATAATAAACGTATTACCTATTTTTTAGATCAATATAAACTGGAATATAGAGCAGGTGGTTTATTAGGAAATATAAAAAGTAAGGAACACATAAACTGGTGATAAAAATACATTTATTCAGTATTTCTATTTTTTAGATCTTACCGATGCATTGGGAAATGTAACCCACTATGTAGTAGCTTTAACAGATACAGTTAAACAAAAGAAATCTAAGGACGAAATAACAAAAGCTTTAGACGCACTAGGGTATTCTTTACATCATTTGACATGTTCAAAAGAACCAACAGGAAACATTCCATTCTTTGGTAGTAATTTTAAACCAGTGCTGGAAGATCTAGAAGAAGGAATTGATGGTTTGTCTGATACCAAGAAAATAATCTCACAAATATGCAATAAAGGTAAAAGTTTATATTTTATTATAGTATTGTTTCAATTTTTGTCTTTTCAATGGAAGAAGGTATATCGGTACATTAGGTTTACAAATTTGATTTAATCAAATAAACTCAACTTGTCAAATAAACATGCCTAAAAAATCTTGAGCGAAAAAATTATTATCACTAAACACCAAGAAGAATAAAGAGCACATTGTTAAAATCAAATGTATCAGTAGAAATATTAAATATTCACAGAACAACAGTAACTAGATTCAAATTAATGATCATATAAGCAATAATATTTAATTATAAATTGGATTGTATTTTGTTTCCTATTTTTTCGGTTTTATCCCGGTTTTTTCTATTTTTTCCTGTTTTCTCCTAGTTTAGGTAGATTTCCATATATGGAAGCTACCTATTGTAATCGATTCAATGGCGGGACCCAGATCGGGGAATAGGGGCGCTACACTGTTTATGACCCTCCATAAGAATAAGCAAAAAAATAGAAATTATCGATATACAGAACTGGTAATATTTTTAAGGAACATAGGGAATTTGTAATAAGAGGAAGAAAAATGTATTTATGCAAAGATTCAATGGAAATAAATAAGACGAAACATTGACTCCAGCCTATTCCACCACTCCGAGGGTAACGTGTTGATGAGAGCGATAAACTCTCAGGTCTCAGACTGTCCATGTATTTCCCCAATGTATTGTGCTTCTTGTCTGTTGCATGAAATTTTCTATGTCCCGCAAAATTTTGGCCAAATCTGTATACCTATATATAGGTAGCCTAGGCAGCAAGAATAAAGAAGAAAGTGTACTATTTGAAGGTTTTATTTCTAAGCTGTCGAGTATGCTTATACTCATCATCAGGGAAGCTGTAAGTGATGGGTGACAAAATAAGATTTTACAAAAACATACCCTTATTGATTGTAAAATCTCATTGTTTGTACCGTTTTTGTCACTCATCATTTACAGCTTCCCTGATGATGAGTATAAGCATACTCGAAAGCTTGGAAATAAAAACTTAACAGAGTATACTTTATTCTTTATTCTTGCTGCTTCCCATTACTCAGGTCGCAATTTTTGTCCTATCGATACCAAATTTTGTACAAAAATTATTTAAGGTGTAATTCGTTGCATTCTACTTCTACGGGGATGGAAAGTGGACGGGTTGAAATTTAAAAAAAATCTCCGCCATTTTTGAAAATATTGAAACATGCCATAAGACTTTTTCATCACCAAATTATTATAAAATTAATTTGGTTGCACATTTTTCGATCTAACCTTGATAGGTGAAAACTGGAGGTGGTAAAAATTTAAAAAATTCGTATCTTCGCCATTTTTCAAAAAATTGAAACATGTCATTAAACTTTTTCATGTTCTAATTATTATAAAATTAATTCTCTATCGTGGGGTGGGGAATGATGAAAATTATTAAATCTAGATAACCTTGACATGTCGACCATACCGACAGGAATTTTTTTCCCATTTTCTCGTATTTTTCCACATTTTCCCCATTTTCTCCTATTTTTCGCTATTTTTAATATTTTTCCCTACTTTATTCTAGTTTTTCTATTTTTCTATATTTTTATTTTTTTTTATTTTTCCCACATTTTCTCTACTTTTAATTATTTTTTCAGGTTTATTCCTCTTTTTTGTATTTTTTCCTATTTTTTCCTGTTTCTTCCTACTTTCCCCTATTTTTTTCTAGTCTTTTGGTATTTTTTTATATTTTTTTCCTATTTTTCCTATTTTCTCAAATTCTTCCTATTTTTTACAATTTTCCAATTTTCTCCTATTTCGCCCTATTGTTTCTTATTTTCTCCTGTTTTTCCTATTGTCTCCTATTTTCTCATATTTTCTCCTATTTTCTACGTATTTTCTCCTATTTTTTCCTATTTTTCCATCAAACGTGGCGTTCATATTGATTGCATTATAATCGATATTTGTCGTTTTCCTTTTTTCCTATTTTGGTTTTCCAGTATCAGCCAATCGGTTTGAAATGCTTCCATCGGATATTTTTGTTTGACATTGTCATACATTTGGGAATCGCCCGATTTATTTTTGTTGACTCCAAGTGAAAAGGGGCGAAGCTACACCCCTTGACACTCAAAATGAACCGATTCTGCATGGTGTTTTTTACTAGACATGGACCCTTCTCCTTTAAATATAGATATATCAAAATTTACATCCGCTAAAGTCAGTTATAATAAACACATAATGTTGTTCCGGAAAATAAAATTGAAAAAAACAAAATTTAAATTCTCAATGCAAATGCAATCTGTTACCACATTTTTAATATATAATTGCAAATTTAAATTAAGTTTATTGAGATCATTTTTGAGTTAAATTTGAAAAAAATAAGGAGAGTGTCTAGAGGTCCGTCTAGTCGCACCTGGTGAAAACCCATAAAAGGTCCGTCCGAGCTTTGGCATACGCACGGTCCGACTGCCTAATAGTTGAACGTTAACTTGACAGTTTGATTATTCATCACTATGATACGGTGTGGTCTAATGGAAGCGTGTGTGTGTTACATCATACAGAAGTTCCTGGTTCGATTCCAGAGGGAATTTTTTTTATTACGAAATAAATGGAAGTTATTTCCTTTTTTTTTAATACACAGGCTAGATTTAGATAGTAAAGTCTTCTTTCAATAAAATAAATTAAAATACACAGGTTAAATTTAATTATGCTGGGTCTCTAGACTCTTGTTTTATTTTTTCATCTTTTCTTATATTTATTTCAAACTAAATCCTAACAGCCGATTGATGGACCTTTTTTAATTAGACACGATATCCGTCAAGACGGACCTATTGGGTTTTCACCGGGTCCGACTAGATGGACCTTTAGACACTCAAATATAAAATAAAAAAATTTTGCTTTTTTTAACCATATGCAATTATTTCTTAGTTTATCTAATTTTATTCGCCACTGCTTTTTGGCTTTTCGATACGGTGAATTAATTATTAGACGAATTGATTTTCAATGATTTTTCTTGCGATGAATTTGCTATCAATAAATTGATTTCCGATGAACTTTAAAGCACTAATGAATCACCCTGTATATTTTACCCCATATTTATATAATTTCACATCATTTACTTTATGGCATATATTTTTTTAATAACTTTTTACTCTTTTTACAGAATGTACCAAAAAAAAATATCACGTCGATGTCAATGTGAAGGTATGCAAAATAGTTTTATACAGGGTGTTTCAGAATTCGACATGCAACGATTTATGGTGGATTCCTCTCATAAAATAAAAAATACCAAGATCAAAAATTCTTAGTTTTCAAAAGAGAAACATACGATCTTACTTGTGCATACCAGGTTCGAACGAAAGCATGAGCGTCTGGCCGGAGCTTTAGACTCCTCTCATAAAATAAAGAATATCGTAAGGAATAAATCCTTAAAAATCCTTAATTTTTAAAATACAGAGTGTTAATAAAAAAATGGTTTTTTCGTAGTAACCTTTTTAAAATTAAATATTTTTTAACCAAACTTTCCAACTGAGTTGCTAGACTTACAGCCTCAGCGTGAAGAGACATTCTTTTCAAAACCTATTACCAGTGGCGTTCCAGTTGGGTATGGCCGAATATTTTGCCCCCAATTTTCAAAATTGTTTTTGTTTTTCAATTGCTTGTTTAATTTAGTTAAAAAATGCATATGAATAAAATTAGTAGTTTTTGAGAAAAATTAGATGGAAGTGAGGCCTGTTGAGTATTTTAGTATAGTGCGCTCCAGCATTTTTGTCTCTTTTACTTCTTTTACCATAAATATTGTGTTTTATCTAAAATTAAATTTGCTAAAATGACTTGGACCAGAGAAAGCATTAACTAAAGGAAAATAAAAATAAACAAAAAATGCTAAAGCAGTCAGCATGCATCACTTCCATCTAATTTTTCTCAAAAACTATTAATTATATCCGTATCATATGTTATGCATTTTTTTCATTAAATTAAACAAGAAATTGAAAAACAAAAACAATTTTGAAAATTGGGGGCAAAATAATCGGCCATACCCAACTGAAACGCCACTGGTAAAAGGTTTTGAAAAAATGTCTCTTCTCAATGAAGGTGGTATGTCTAGTAATTCAGCTGGAAAGTTTAGTTAAAAAGTATTTAATTTTAAAAAGGTTACTATGAAATCACTGTTTTTTTATTAACACCTGTATTTCAAAAATTAAGGTTTTTTAAGAATTTATGAGAGGAGTCTAACATAAACCGTTGAACGTCTGCAACACCCTGTAAAAAACAGCAATGACATTTTTTTTTTTTTAATTTTAGGTAAATTTTTATGATGCAATAGCATACTGTAAGAAAAAAAATATGACATTGGTAGCGATAGCGTCAGAAGATGAACGGAAAGACGTCAAAGAGTATTTAGAAAAGATCTGTTAGTAAAACTGATTTAATAATTATATACCGAACCCATTTTGATCCAATAATATTTCTAAATATAGCAAAAGCGTTTTTTTTATTAAAATTTGTATTCTATATTTATAATTATTGATTAATTATTTTTGTTTTAGCTGGAGACAAACCAGGTAGATTTTGGTCTTCTGGAAGTAAATTAGGAAATGGCAAAACATGGAAATGGATTTCTACTGGCAAAGAAATTTCCGATTTGAATTGGGGAGAAGGTGAACCGAACGACTCAGGTGGAAAACAACAATGTATGGAATTGTACGTCAATTATTTCAAATCCGGAATTTACGATGATGTTGAATGTCATTACGAGTACCCTGCTGTTTGTAGTACGTGTGCTTAAGTATTGTAACACATTACTCTTAATAAATAATAAATCTTTATTTTGATTGAGATATAAGTTTTTATTAGAAACAGAATAGAACCAAAAATACATCGTACATCTGATATCATAAATATTTACAGTTCATTCGTTTCAAAATTAGAAACAATAACATTCTTGAGGTAATATACAAAAACATGAGTAATGGTTTATGTTGAATTAAAAATAGATTTTTGAATACAAAAATGTAAAGGATTAGTAAGAGTTTTCAAGAAATTTATTTTAATCAATAATATTTTTACTCTATTTCTTGGAGCGGCATTTTTCGTCTATTTTTAGTGCAAGTTCTAAACAATCACAAAAACGTACCCAAGTTATAACGTGATAAAAGTAAGTGAAAAAATTTAAAAAAATATATTGTTTATGTTCTTATAAAAAAGAAATTCGAGAATTGTTTTAAAATTGACATATTTTACACTTATAACCATCAAGATTTTATAATAAATAATGTAATAAATATTTAGTTAAGTATTTGTGTTTATTTTATATAAAAATAATTCATTCTTAAGCTCTCGGACTAAATTCATTCCCATTCGGGTCACTTCTCCCTGAGACAATATTATTTACCACTACTATAATCTAACTCAAGATGGTGTAGATTTTTTAAATGTACATATAACTTAATATGCAGACTTTAAAATTTTTATCCTGTACATTAAAATAAAAAAAATGATAATAACCTTAATGCTAAATAAAAGAATTTTAAATTAAAATTTTAATAGTAAAGTGGTCTGCCCAAAAATAAAAACCAAATCATTGAATTCAGTTTTTTGTGCTATTTCCAAATATGGAAACGAATTTTAAAAACTCAGATATGTAGGTTGGAAAAATGTAAGAATTTGTACAAAGCTTGACCTGAATTTCAGTACATTTTTATGAAAGATATGGAGTGCAAGTATAAAAAATCCACTGAATAATTTAAAAGGTATAAGTAAGGAAAAATAGGTACAACGCAATATTGGGGTTTTTAAGATATACCATATACATTTAACGTATGTCCGTTTCACAATGAATCACTCTGTATTACAGAACTAATTAAAAATATAAAAATTCTGTGGCAAACGGACAAACCAAAGCCAAATCAATCCAAAAAACAACAAAATAGTACTGAGGTTTTGCAAAAACTTTCTTTTAATTTCTGGATTTCTCGCTTTAGTGTTTCATTCTCATTATTCAAAACTCTTACAGAAAGAAAGATGATACGTCCACAAAATGCAGTTACTCAACAAATACAACCAGGTATAACTTATGCGCAAATTGCTACACCAAATCACAATGAAACACCATTAGTAAATAATCAGCAAACTACAAATATAAATAAGCTCGAAGGCATGCTCACCAAAATTACAACATAAGTACCACATACCTAAGAACTGAAAACATTTTTGAGATATCTTAACAAAGATGTCGTGTTGATCTCTGAAACCCATTTTACTACTAGACACTACCTTTGTATACCAAAATATAAAATATATCATGATGATTAAAGAATACATCCAACCATACGAAAGAGAAAATACACCGAGGATTATCTGCAGGCTACCAGTGTCACTATTAAAGACGTATTAGATCTTCTAACTTTATCAGCAGTTTGCTGTTCACCCAAGCACAACAATAAAAAGGTACAATATGGAAAACTCTTTGAAATAATAGGTATACTGGGACTTCTAAAAAAATACTGACACATCCAAAAATTTATTAGGTATAAAAATTTACTGGGACTTATGAAAAATGATGTATAGAATTCTGAAAAATAACTGGGACTTTTAAAAAATGATGTATCGACTTCCAAAAAATAACTGGGACATTAAATGAATTACTTTGACTGCTAAAAAATTACTGACACATCCAAAAAATTACTGGGACTTCTAAAAATTTACTAGAACTTTTGAAAAATGATGTATAAACTTCCAAAAAATAACTGGGCCTTGAAAAATATTACTTTGACTTCTAAAAAATTATTGACATATCCAAAAAATTACTGGTACTTCTAAAAATTTACTGGGACTTCTGAAAAATGAAATACAGACTTTTAAAAAATAACTGGGACTTTTAAAAAAATACTGGGACTTCAAAAAAATTACTGACACATTCAAAAAATTACTAGGACTTCTAAAAATTTACTGAGACTTCTGAAAAATGATTGATAGGCTTCCAAAAAATAACTGGAACTTTTAAAAAAATTCTGGGACTTCTAAAAAAAAAATTAGGTAGGTGAGATTATAATGCCAAGCACTGAGTTTGGGAGGCAAGAATGGTAACTAAAGGTAGAGCATTACTAAAAATAATGAGCGAAACTAACTTAAAATAAATTTCAACAGGTGAGCCAACATTCTGGCCGACGGACGTAAATAAAATACCAAAGGCATTTACATCAAGAAATGTACCTCACGGAGCTTACATTGTACTCTGAAATTGTTGATAAAAAAAAGCAACCAATCCTGTGTAATCACAGAACTAATTGGGAACTATTCAGCGAAAAACTAAATGAAAAAAAATTATTAAACTGTCCATTAAAGATTGACTGGGATATTGAATCAACAGTAAATCTACTCATCAAAACCATCCGAGATAGCCTGGTATGCCACTCCAAACTTAATAATCACACAAACAAAGGAATAGTTACGTAATACTATCGACTAAAAGCTAGCAGAGAAACAACTGAGAAAAAAATCGGCTGTGTCACCCCAGAACTTTCCCTGCTCGGATTATTTTAATTACAAATTAAATTATGCAACAAATTTTAAAAAGCAATACGACAGTGAATACATCTACACAATTGATATTTTAATGTTTACAATTCCACTCATATGTAAATAATGCCATATACTAATACAAAAATGTCAGTTTGCTATCGGATAAACAGGAAGGAACAGAATTGCAACAATTATTCTTTCTAAATATTATTCTTCTACTTATTATTATTATATCTTATTATTGTTCTTTTAGTTTGTTAAATAAAGTTTAATTAAATTGAGTTTCCTATTCATGGAATTGTCTTACCAAATACCACGCGAGCTCAGATTTTGGGCAGGATATTTTTTAAGTTTCTTTCTCGTATTTATTTTCATTGAAAATTTAACTCGATCTATTTGATAAAATCACGAGACCGTTAGGTCTCGTAAAATTGCCAAAGAAAATAAATACTCGAAATGAAACATAAAAAATATCCGGCCAAATCTGAGCTCTAGTGGTATTACTCCCGATAAATTGATAATGACATAAGTGGGTGGGCGCATGCGCATATTATATAGCACAGTGCTACAATTAGGAACTCCTTAAAATCATGGGTTGAAAACTATCGGGAATTGTTTGCCTTCAAAATAAAAAAAAATTGAAAAAGCCTAAAAGTGTATATTTTTCGCCCATTGACGGCGAAACTATAGGGAATACGAAAAAAAGTTAAATACAAAAGTTGAAGGAAATTTGGTGCTCCATAATTTTGTAACAAAAAATTTTGCACCAAAGTGCATTGTTAGTCCTTAAAATTTATAAAAACTGCGAAAAACCTACATGCTTATTTTTTGCGCGCCCTTTAGTGGCGCAACTATGGTAATTCTGGAAAAAGTTTGATACAACAATTGTAGGAAATTTTATGCCCGAAAAATTTGTATTAGAACTTTTTGCACTAAATTGTGCTGTTTGTCCTTAATGTTAAAAAAAAGGAAAAAATCTTTCATGCGTATTCAATGTCAGTCTGGAGGACCTTCTACTGTACCAATTTAAACCAAAAACTAATGGTCGCATTCGAGGCAAACACCGACCCTTCAAACCATATTTCAGCTTGATTGGCCAAACAGTTTGGGGCAGTTATCGTAGAAGATTACACACAGACACACAGACAAGCCACGAAAATACTAAAAAGACCTGCACAACGTAATCCTCCGATCAAAGTTAACCAGAATAAACTGGCAAGAAATGACAAAGATAAAGCAGATGTGTTTGAAACTTACCTAGAACAAGTGTTTCAACCTCTCCCACCAACAGCAGCCAACGATGAATGAAATGAAATAGGACAATTTCTAGAAATCTCGGAGGTAAAAGGAACCATCAGAACAGAAATTGACATAAAAAATGCATCCAGATTTGACTTAATTACTGGCATAATTTTAAAACCTGGAAAAATCCAAATGCACCAGCATCCTACAGACTTTTAAGTTTACTGCCCATACTATCTGAAGTCTTCGAACAAATATACATAAAGAGACTTTAATCTATTCTTAAAAAAACAAACGTTATACCGCAATATTAATTCGGCTTTCGAAACAAGCATGGAACGTACATCGCCTAATCAATAAAATAAATAGCGACTTCTAAGCTAAAAGATACTGTTCTGCTACTTTCTTGGACATCCCTGACAATTCGGCGACCCTCAAGGCAGCATCCTAGTTCCGGCATTATATTTAATCTACATAACAGATTACCCAATAATAAGTAAAACACTAGTAGCAACATTCGCCGATGACACTGCTATATTATCACCCACATTGATCCATTGTCTGCCTCAAGGACTTGCAAATCAATCTAAATGAGACTCAGATCTGGCAAAGAAAATGGCGAATAAAAGCAAATAAATTCAAGTCAGTTAATGTCACTTTCACTCTACGGAAGAAAACATGCCCTCCTGTCAAAATTAACGAAGTCGAACTTTCATAAGGGATCAGCAAATATCTAGGACCAGACTTGGATCGCAGATTTATATGACAGAAACACATTTTCACTAAGAGGAAGCAACTGGGACTTAAACTAAACCAAATCTACTGGATCATAGGCAGAATTCAACTTTGGAGTACAGCAAATAATTCCAACATAAAGATGCTGCAGATATTCCAGAACAGCTTGATGCTCATTATCGGAAAATATGTACCTAACAGTGTTATCACACGAGACGTCCAAATTATATCGTAACAGAGTGTTAGTGCACTGTATATAGTTTAGATAGGCGGTTATTCGAACAAATAAGTGAAGTGCAATGCCTCAAGAGAATTAATCCCTCAGACTTAACAAATAGACGCACCTAGTTGTAGACTATAACATTAAGTAATTACCTAGTTAACTAACTAGTTGATTTTTAGCATTTACCTACACATTAGGTTAAGTATCTAAATAGATTAGTATATTGGTACTACTCTACCCATGTCACACCAATAGCTCATTAGTTTAGGGTAGATTGCTATATGAATGAAGGTAAAAAAACTTTCCCGACGAGTATTCACGAATACTTTTCCAGATATTTAATGTTAAAGTTTCAAATTTTGACATTTTTTATTTTGACAGGTGATAGTTGGAGAAATAATTTTGACTGTTATTAATAGAGTTTTTCAAGGGCTTTCAAATGATATATTGTATGTCCAATTCCGTGATATATTGCATCTTTCATTTTTTGATAGTGACTCTCACGTTTGACAAATGTCATACAAAAACTAACGAGTTCCTGTAACGGGTAAGCCAAACCCATATACCAAATTTTAGCTCAATCAGATTAATACTTTTTAGTTGGCGAAATAACTTTGAATGTTTTTCAACGGCTTTCAAATTACATATTGCATATCCAATTCCGTGACATATTGCATCTGTCATTTTTTGATAATGACACTTCCGTTTGACAGATATCGTACAAAAACTAATGAGTTCTTCCGACTGGTAATCCATATACCAAATTTCAGCTCAATTGATTAAACGTGTGGCCTCTATCGTGGAATAATACATACACAGAGACAGATAGACATACAGACAGACAGACCTCTATCTGGAAATGGTCTTAATCGTCTCAGGGGACCCGAAAATGGAAATTTCCGTTTTTATCTCGAAATTTTTTTTTAAGCTCGTTCACAATACTTTCCCTTCTACGAGGTGGGTCGGGAAAGTAAAAATTACAATATTTTTATTTGAAGGTCCCTAGATTACTGCCTCCTTCGCCCGGTTTTATGTTTGTCTTTAACAGACATTCTGATTTAAACCTGATAGTTATTATGTACCTTTTATTAACTTACTTTAGAGTTGAGTCAGTTATTGAGATCATCTTGTTAGTGTGTCTAAAAATTTCATAAACAAATATAAAGCCGTCTTGGAGTTATAAAAAAAATCGGCTGAAATTTATCTATAATATAAATAAAAATAGTTGCGTAATATAATTACTTTATTTTAAATAGTTCTAATTTAAAAAATACCAAATAAGGATATAATATGTTTACAAATTTAAAACTTTATCTATTGATAAACATAAAACATTGAAAAGTCGATATATGTTATCAGTGGACAACAATATTTTATTACATAAACAAAATTATTTAATTATTGTATTTTGTATTGTTAAAAATAAATAGATTATGTTTATTTTTCTGAGCGAAAGTGACAATTTTTCCTTTGATATTATATACATAGTGTTTCATTGATCTTAAAAGGTGATAATCCTTGGATGATTTTATAAAAAATGTGTATATGAACATAGGTCTGCTTTATTTCTGAGATACAGGGTGTTGAAATTAAAAAAAAAATCAGTTTTTCCCGAATATCTTTAAAACTGCTTTTTTTAATTTTGGTAACCAAAAAATATGTTTTTTATTGTTAAAAATTTATAACCATTTTGAACAAAAAAATACCAAAATTAAATTAACTGTTCAAAACGTCTTCTTCCTGCAATTATGCATTATGGGATAATGAAAATTAATAAACCTTTATACTGGAAAAATGTATTTTTATGCGTATTTTGCAGGTACCAAAAATTTAACAAAAAAAAGAAAGCGATTTTAGGTATATTAGGGAAAAAATCTTTTGTTAAAGAACCCCGCACAGAATATATAGAAATGACTTGTTTAGCCTCTGTAGAGTGTTAAAAGTAATACTACTTTGGTAACTTGAATGATGATATAGATCTTTTTATTAAGGCACCCTATCGACGCGATAGATAACAATTAAAAAAAATGAATAAAGAAGTTTATAAATCAGATTGATTATAATATAAAGAAGGATTTTCAAGAAGTAGGGACGATTACATGGACGTGAAGAAGAAATAACAGATCGGAATAGAGAAGGGAAAGTTGTGCAAAAGATAGAATAGGAAAATGGAACCACAGGGCTATATAAAAAAAAATATTATTAGTTTTGTAATGTTTATTATTTTTTTAATGTTATAGAACCCAACCAAAAGATAAGATATTTAGTAAATCATTACAAATGACAGAGCAACGTGGGGCTTTCTAAATGTTAATATATCTAGAAAAAAAGTTGATAGTCGTATCACTTAAAAAAAAATTTAAAAAAGGTGCCACGGACGCGTTCTTGAGAATTAAATACAGAATCGATTGGTGAAAACCACAGCTTCATATCTTTAATATTAACGCAACGCCCGTCCAAAAGCCATTTCAAACAAGCAAGGTCCAATTTCTTAAAATTCTGTGCGGGGTTCTTGCAACACCCTGCATCTCAGAAAATAAAGCAGTTGCAGACCTAATGTTCATATAAAGAATTTTGACCTAAAATCATTTAAGGATTATCGCCCTTTAGAATCAACATTCAATTATGAAACACCCTGTATAGAGGGTGGTGAAAATTTATTTGAATACTATTAGGATTTCTTTAACCGTTATAGATATAAAGTTAAATGAGAAAAAATATGCATATTTTCAAGACGAACTGAAAGATTTTTTCAAAATTAAAATTTCAGGTCCGCTTTTCGAGATATTTGGGAAAAACCGAAATTAAGGATTTTCGTTTTATTTAATTAACACCTTAATTTTTAAATATAGAAAAAAATACAAATACAAAAATACCTCTGTTTTTTCAACTAAAGAATGAAGAAGTTACATGAGATCATTAACCTTACATAAGGAGCTTTTCCAATATGATTTAACTCCAATGGCACAACTACATTATTATTCTATACTTTTTTAACTATTAAATTAATGAAAACAAAAGAAAGTAAATAGATTTTAATATTTAATGTAATTTTGTTTCCAAAAAAAGTGTTTTTGTTTATGAAATATTTATCTCCATATTTATTTTTGGAGCCTAAGAAGTAATTGTTTCGATAAAACATTGAACTTTTTTACAAAACATTTAATCGTATAGGTGATAACCTTGCTTTATTTTGCCAAAGTATTGTTTATAACCTTTTGAATTAAATTTTGTGTTTTAGATTAAGATACATTTATAAAAGTATAAATTAAACCAACTTACGTATGATTTGGTATATTCAAACAAGATGAAGGTATATGTTTTAATATTAGTTATTTTTTGTGGTGTGTTTGGTACAAGTTGTTATGAACCAGAATCTGGTAGTAAGTATGATTAAAATTACTAAAAATATGTTTTAACTAAATTTAAAGTGATTTTTAATAGAAAATCTTTAAATTTACGGAGATTTTCAGAAATAGGGTTACAGCTAAATACAATTGCCACGATTTAAAAAAAAATACATTCCTGTAAGCGTATAAAACACAGATCGAAGAAATATCCTATTATTTTACTAGTACAACAATGATTTTTCATTATTGTACTAGTACAATAATGATGAAAAACGATAACAAAGCTGTGCTATGAGCGTTGTAATCGAGTAGGTAGAAACTGTCATTTCAATATTTATTTAATTTGACGTTTGTCAGTTTTGAAAATATCTTCTAGTTTTTGCTACATATAACTTGACTTATCTTTACGCTTGAAGAAAAAATGGTATATATTAGGTACTCGGAGAAGAAGGCTTCATTATTTGTGTTTCGCTCAGATTACACTGAGTCGGTATTAAGAAACAAAAATAAATAATTTATAAAATTTATACCTTTTAGATAATTTTAGTTTGATTATAATGAATTTTCACCAAATCATTTGCACCTAGGAAAGATAAAAAAATTAAAAATATAATAAAAATGGCGTCTTAAGTGACATTTGAAAGTCGATTTGTACGTGTTTGAAGTCGTAGAATCCAAATATGTAAATATGTACCGTATACTCCAAAAAGCTCTTTATAATCGACCAAAATTTTTTATAATTCTATTGACCCGTTTAAAAGTTATAGGGGTGGCCCATGACCCATTTACTTCCGGTATAGATTTGATATTGGGAAAATATTTTCAATATACTAATGATATTCTACAAAAATATGATATCTAAATAATTAAAGAATATTGGTCAGATATTGATATTCAGTAATTATAACATATTGAATTTCCAGATAACATCGATATTGGACAAATATTTTTAATCTTCTAATATGGGAAAATAATACGATTATTACATAATAAAATAATATTGAGGTAATAAAACTATAAGTCAAAGTACCACAAATAATTTATTAAAGTTGAAAGTTAAAAGGGCGACTAGTTTCAGCAAAACTTCGTCATCATCGGACCAAAGTACTCATGGGGGGTATCTTTCCAAAAAGAAAGTCAATTAAATTTAAATTAACTGGTCATAATGACACAAAATGTATTGGTTAAATTATGGAGCGTATAGAAGGAGGGCAATCTCTAATGGACAACACGTTTAAAATGTGGTCAACATTTTATACGCAACTAATGGTACATAAAATAAACGACGTGGCGCTGACGATCGTATGTTGAAAAACTGTTTGTAGATTGATTAGATCCATAGTCTCAAATAACGTTTTTTATTTAATGAGCCACCCAATTTTTATAAAATACATATCTTTTAAAAGTTTACGTAATGAATTAAAATTATTATTTGAAAAAAATCAAAGGAAATGTTAAAACTGTCATCAACAGTCGATTAACAGCGCCACCGACTGGCTCCCAAAATCGGGCCACTTTTTCTAACGTTGAGATGTGTGTCCTTCTATACCCTCCATAGATTAAATCAATAAACGAATTAAACTAAGTGGTACAAAGTATAATGGTTTTGTGGATGGTTCTCAAATTTATCGTTGGTCATCTATGTTTTATTTTGCGGCCAAGCACACGGCTATATTCGTCAAGAAAGATGAACTTCTAACGATATCCTGTCTACTGGAATCCTTCCTCTGGTTCTTTCTTCTCACATGATGTCCAAGTTAGGATATAATGTTACTTTCATTTCCTCCTTTTTTAATTAATAAAATAACCACCGACTTTTTTATTTCGTTTATTCATTTAACAATACATAATGTGTCTTTATGACCAGTTAATTTAAAAATTTAAATTCTAAAAAACTAGTCGTTCTTTCAACTTTCAACTTTAATAAATTATTTGTGGTATTTTGATTACCTCATCGGTTGACCACATTAGAGAACATGGATAACCTTTTGGTCGAACATTTATATTCAATAATAATTATAATATATTGAATTTCCATATACAATCAATATTGGATAAACATTTTTTTACAACCACTATGCAAAAAACACGCTTTTCTACAAAAATTTTTATACGCAAAGCAGGCCTTTTCTTAATTTTTACTTTCTCGACCCATCCAATGGAAAGTATCGTGAACGAACAAAAAAATTTGAGATAACGCAGGAAATATCCATTTTGAAGTACCCCGAGAAGATTGAAGTATGGTCTGTCTGTGTGTCTGTGTGTAATCTTTCACGATAATTGCCGAACCGTTTGACCAATCAAGCTGATATTTTTTATGAAGAGTACCTCGAATGCGACGGTGTGAATTAGTAGAGCAGAAGGTCCTCAAGGCCGACATTGATTGAATAGAGATGTAAGATTTTTTGCCATTTTTAAATTTTAGGGACACGCAATACACTTGAGTGCAAAATGTTTATATTACACTTTTTCCGGAATTTCCAAAAAGTTGCGTCACTAGAGGGCGCGCAAAAAATGTTCATGTAGGTTTTCCGTAGTTTTTTCAAATTTTGAGGACAAAAAATGCATTTTTGTGCAAACATTTTTAATGCAAAGTTGTATAGAACCAAATTTCCTTTAACTTTTATTTTTAACACTTTTTCGAATTCCCCATAGTTTCGCCGGTAGAGGGCGAAAAATATACTCATTTAGGTTTTTTTGCCTTTTTTTTATTTTGAAGACAAACAATAGGCTTGAGTGCAAAATGTTCTAGAGCAAAATTGTAGAGCATAAAATTCCCTACAACTTTTGTATTATACTTTTTCCAGAATTTCCAATAGTTTTCACCCATGATTTTAGGATATCCTAATTGTAGCAGTGTGCTATATATTGCCCGCATGCGCCTGATTATGTCATATGAATATTGAAATATCAATTCGGTAGACGTATTCACCATTGGCTTGCTATTTAAAATTTGTTCCATAAATTAATGTAATGTTTAGTATTTTGTAATTAAAATAATCCTATTCTCTACAGCTGACCCGGGAAAATTCTGAGGTGACACAGCCGATTTTTTTGATATGCGTTGGAAAAGTAATAATTTAGAGTGCGAAAAGTACACTCTATGGCACTGTCAAACACAGCTATGGCCTGTCAACTTTTCTTGACAAGTTACTGTTTGTGGTTGTAGAAAAAATATTGTGTACAACTGTGTAGAAAAGCGTGTTTTGCATAGTGGTTGGGCCGGAATATGATGCTTAGATAATAAAATAATATTGGTAGGAAATTCTGATTCTCATAATATTGTAGTAAATAAATAGTTGCCCAATATGGAAAATTAATATTGAAATTCGATATCTCCCCACATCAAATATTTGGAGTTCTTTTCAATCAATATTTGGCCAAGTTTAAAATATTAACATAAAATTTTCAGATATTATTTTCAATCAAAAAAAAAATTTGTTTTATTCAAACATTATAATAAAAAAAAGATTATTAATTTATATTATTTAAACACAGCAACTATTTATTTTTAGGTTTAGTTGAACATACAATTAAAGGAATATTTAATGATATAGCAAGTAAGTACTAAAATTCACAAATAATTTAACGCATATATTTACGCGAAATTTCCTTTGTTTAGATGTTACTAACGCTTTCAGAAGCACAACAGATTCCGCTGTCGCTTTATTAAACATAATCAACGAGAAAAAATCTAGAGATGAAGTAACAAAAGAATTAAATGAACTAATTTTGTCCATAAATGAATTATTGTATTCAAAGGCACCAGCTTTAAGGATTCCACTGGTCGATCAAGATTTGAAATATATTTTGGAACAACTCGAAAGCGCTGTTAAAAATTTGCCTGACGCCAAGCAAATACTCTCACAAGCATGTAATACAGGTAAGTGTTAAAAATACTATTTTAGAAATGTTGGTAAACTATGCTACAAAAATGATCCCATTCAAGAAGTCTACGTTAAAAAGAATATTAGGATATCGTAAGAGTAGATTATTCTTCCCATGATATATCTTATTTGGTTTCTGGTTAGCTGTAGAATTTCACTCGTTATTGCTTTTGTTGGTATTTACTGGTTTTTTTTAACTCGGCACCTAATTGCAGCTTGATTGCAGTCCATAATATAACATCTGAAACGGATACAAGTGTTACCTGATTTTGGTAAACCAGAACTTTTAGGATTTGTAGATATTTTCAGATCAATTTGATCTAATTTTGTTACATGCTTAACTCTGTAGGATTGTCTAGTAGATGAGGATTTCCATAACTCTACAATATATATACTTAATTATGTTAATGTGTAGTATAATTTAGAGCATCTTGGTTTCTCACCATATATTCCGGCCCCTATTCCACTCTAAGTTTTATATTATACCAGTATAACATACTAATGTTCCATCTTGACGATTGGATTTTGCTTCACTTTCCCATTTGAACTGCGTGTGAAGTTATCTTTTAATGTCAATTCATCACTATTGTAGATGTTAATAGAACCTTCATTTACCTAAGTACGCTAAATTACTACTAAATCTTTAAAAACCTGAACTTAGGATAATCACAGGGCCCCCGACTGGTTATTGGTCGTTAGTGTATCATATATAGAAAATTGGCAAAGGTATCACTGATGTCAGCTACTTCCACGGTTGTTTCGTCCTCTACTCAGAACCTTCTTCACACGTCTCTCTTTTTCATTCAAATCTCTTTTGTTAATGTGGTGGTATATTGCTTCGAATTTCCTGTTCTTGTATCATTCCTGCTTACAAGCTCATCGGTCCACCAATTAATTTGTTTACTGGTGTTTTGTTTTATCTCAGCAAAGTTTATAACATAAGTTTATAATTGGTTTTTTTTTTTTTTTTTTTTTTTTTTTTTTTTTTTTTTTTTTTTTTTTTTTTTTTTTTTTTTTTTTTTTTTTTTAACAAGTTTATTATCAACTCCTGATGATGGTAACATAGTTAACGAAACGTACGTAAAGTGTTTTTAAAAGTGAAGTTTTGGTTAGTGGTGACGATATTCTTTAACATTGTTAAAAACCAAAGGTTTCAAATTCCTAATTCAAGTCTCTTTTGACGTTCGTTTTTTACGTCTCTTTTATCGTTTCTTTTGACATTTCTTTTGACGTTTCTCTGACGTTGCTTTTGAGGTTTCATTTGAGGTTTATTTTGAAATTTCTTTTGACTTCACTTTGGTTAATTATTAAATACCTATTAAATATCTACTAGTTTGTTCTTTTCGGTTCACGAAAATTTCGATTCACATTTATCTGTGATCCGAAATGTTTATTTCTTTAAACATCGTAAAAAAGTTGTAAGAAAACTTATGAGATACAATAGTTTTCAATTTATATATTTCATAATTAATTTTTATCCAGATTAAACGACTTTTATATCCATTAACTTTTTATATGAAAAAAAAATCGTAATGATTATTTACGTATTTTATAGAAGGTGCTAAAAAGACATACAACATCGATCTCAGTATTAAGGTAAGCAACATATTTTGTTTTAAACAGGTATTAAAAGGTATTTTTTTTGTATATTTAGAAAAGTTTTTATGCCGCAGCAGAGTACTGTAAGATAAACAAGATGGAATTGTTAACGATAGACTCACAAAATGAACTGGAAGACATCCGTAATCATTTAAAAACACTCATCAGTAAGTAAAATTGATACATTTATTAGTACATATAAAATGTAATTTATTTAACTTTGATCTAGATAGAGTAAAGTAACATTTAGGGTTTAGAATACCTAACTCTTATAATCACTTAATTACCGGGTAAGGAGGGTATCGTTTTAAATGGGTGTTTTGGGTTTCTCATAAAAACAATTTTTATGTTTCCAAAACTTGAAAATGAAAGAGAGGAAAATGAAAATTTGTTTTTATATTAAAACTATGAGCTTAAAATGAATTTCCATTGTGTGAAATTCTAAATTACCTGATATTTAGGGTGTATACGCGACGGCTAAAATTATTAATAAATTAAACATATTTAATGCAAGAAATCTCTTTGTAATGGAAAAAAATAAATCACTAATATTTTTAAAAATATTACATCTGCCTGAAATGGCTCTAATATTTAACAATTGTAAACTGAAAAATCTAAGAACTGGTGAAGTTTAACATTTATTATAAAAATCTCAGTTGTTAAGTCAATTTGTAAATATGGCAACAACGCATGTCTTAACACAGAACCACAGTATATGTAACAAGAAGAATAAGCATTCGTAATAAGAAATAAATATTTCTCCAAATAGATGTAAATATTTTTTTAGGTTATACCTTAAACCTAAACAACGTTTAAATAAGGCAATCCAGAACACGTGACCAAACATCATTTTGTATGTGTTTTATGTTTATTTGATGTATTTTGTGCTTTTTGAAAGTGTTTCAAATAAAAATAATTGCTGTTTCAAATAATAAGCAAATAAGAAAAAAAGATAACAGCTTATAACATACATAATGAGAGTATACAAAAATACATATACAATACTCCTGGAATTGATGTAAAACTCGAGAAGATGACTTTCCATCATCAGTGACTGCTTTACTACTTTCCACATAATCTAATATTTGGTCCTCACACATAGTTTTTACAGCAAAGAACAAGTCAAGGTCTACAAGAGTTTGTCAGCATATAAATATTTTTCATGGTTTTTGAGAGATCGTTCCGTTCTGGTTTATGTGAAAAATGTAGTTCACTAGGTATTCTATAAAATCTAACAGTTTCACGACCTCTTCGACTCCCACAATTGACTACAGAACAAGTAGTGTGCATGTTTAGTTCTTTCTAACAAACAATATTTTTTCTGTACATTTTCACTTCATTAAATATCAATAATGCATCCTGAGTAGTTAGTCACACAACTATTCTAAATTAAAATGTCCGTTTTAAGCTCCAATCGTTTCATATGTTAAAATAAACTGCTCTTTTCATGTTAACTACGTGAAAGACATGGGTTTGTGTGCCTACCAGCGGCCATCTTAAATTTCATCTGACAGCATCTTGGATTGGTCTATAGATGATAATATATGTCAATTTAATTACCCCTTGTACTTAACATTTCTATAGTTCACTTTTGAACAATTTTTGCGGGTGGAGCAGCATCGGTAAATGGGAAGTGATCCAGATCGGATAAATTCCGATTTTTTTACAAAGAAAACTTTATCTGAAGTAATCTAGATCAGAAGTGAACTGATCCGACTGCAAATAAAATTCAGCTACTATAGTAGTCTTATACTGTGGCAGAAATAACCTTTTTATTATTGTTCTGACAGGAGTACCTTGTAACGTCAAATAAAATATTACCAACACATTTTTTAAAAGCTTTATTCAAATATTTAACAATCTTAATTTCTTAATTTAACGTGAAAAGTATAGTTAGTATTGTTTGAAATATTAAAACTTCGGTATTTTAAATTAGAGGAAATGCTATTCAAATTAATACCTTTTGCTCTTCCATCCATGTGATGAACTTGTCGTATTCTTTTTTATAAGCTTCTTCCGATTTTTGCTGTATTAACCGCGATCCAATGTTAGAACTTATTTTTCTCCACGACTATTACTGAATGTATGAATTCTGAAATCATTTTTAATAATAGAATGTAAACATTCACCCTCTAGAGTCTGAATATTTATTCTATAATACTTGCCTCTTATGCATTTTGCATGTATTTTCATTCTTTATCAAGGTAAAGAATGGATTTTCTGTAATCGAAATAAACGATATGAGATTGCCCTGGATTTCAAAAGTGTCACTGTCAGATATAAAATGGCGACGGTAATAATTATTTTCAAACAAGTTTTAATTTAAACAAAATAATGAGTGAAAAATCAAGTGAAGTAGATATAGAATTTAATAATATCTGAAATTACAAATTATGAAAAAACACCAATGCACCAGATTTTAATATCGGTAAGTGTACCACAGCACTATAAATATTAATACAATGTAATACAAATATGCCAACAAATAACTTGTGTTCAGATTTAATTTAATTTTGATTTATACTTTTTGATCGTGGAGAAAATATAGTCTGTTACTGGGTCAGAACGAAAAAATTCGGCACTCGTGGTTCCTCACACTCGCTTTCGCTCGCGTTCGGAATTTTCCACTCTTGTCGAATTTTTCATTCTAACCTTGTTACATAATCTACTATTAACTTATGTGACAGATTGCAAATTAATTTTTGTATTTATCATTCGATGACATCACGAATTCAACCATTTTATGGATTTAAAGTGTAACAATAAAAAAAATGGAATTCGTGGATAACTGGTCTATTTCGAGCACTCCGGTATACTATTATGCTAAATGACAGCCGGTCGCCATGTTGCCAAATCCTCCTTGTCAGTCCTTGTGATTTTGTCAAAAAATATATTTCAAAATTAAAAAAAAGTATGTTCCGGGACGTTTTAAAGAAAAAAAATTTGGGAAATTCATTTTTTTTTAAATATCTTTTAGTGAGAAAAATTTCGTACGGGGTCGCAAAAAACCCAAAAAACGATACCCTCCTTTGTCGTTTTTAACTCAATAATAAATTTGAAAAATTAAGATATAAAGGAAGCTTTTTTGGAAAATTCTAATAAAATAAACAATCAAATTTAATCTAAATGTACAATGCAGTTCAAAATAATTGAAATTTTTTTGTCCATAAGCGACAAATCAGCCTGTAATGATAGAAGTTAGACTTAGACACGTCTCTGAATTCTGATTACTACAGTGTACCCTGAAACACCCTATATAAAGTAACTGGTTATAAATAGCTTAGTATCGAAAAGAGACTTAAACATTGTAAATGTAGTAGTTTTGATAATACTTGCCAATAGTATCATATGACTTAATAATGATTGATGGCATTCTAATTTTTTTTAGGTGGCAGCACAATAGAGAGATTTTGGACTTCCGGAAACATGTTAGGAAATAGAAACACCTGGAAATGGCTTACGAATGGAGAAGAAATTTCTGTTTTTGATTGGGGAGAAAATGAACCAAATAACGCAGGAGGAAAACAACATTGTTTGGAATTGTACTTTAATTATTACAAAAAAGGAATGTACGACGACGTGGATTGTGATAGCAAGTATATTCCTATTTGTGTATCTATATAAAATTTGTAATGTTAGTTGATGTAAATAAATAAATGTTGTTTATTAGTCAAGATATTTTTATTGAATTCAAAACCCAAAATAGTATATTGTTTTACGAGTGGCATTTTTTGAAGCGAGAGAACAATTTACCAGCCTTGGCTGTGCCTCGGCTGGTAATGTTTATTACAAGTGACAATTTTTCCTTTGGTATTATATACAGAGTGTTTCACTAATCCTAAAGGGCGATAATACTTGGATGATTTTAAGAAAAATTGTGTATATGAACATAGGTCTGCTTTATTTCTGAGATACAGGGTGATGACATTTAAAAAAATGAGTTTTTCCCAAATATCTCTAAAACTGCTTTTTTTTTGTTGTGGTACGCAAAAATGTGTTTTTTATTATTAAAAATTTATAACCATTTTGAACAAAAAAAACAAATTAAATTAATTGTTAAAATGTCCTCCCCCTGCAAATATGGAATATGGGACAATAAAAATTAATAAACCTGCCTGGTATCTTGGAAAAAATGTTTTTCATGCGTATTTTGTATGTGCATTAACATTTGACAAAGATATTAGGGAAAAAGTTTTTGTTAAAAACCCCGCACAGAATGTTAAGAAATCGGTGGAAGTAAATGAAAATTTTATATGTTATTTGCGTTACTAAAAGTAAAAAAATTGTGAAGTTTAAATTTTCCGCTATGACTTGTTTAGTCTCTTTAAAGTGTTAAATGATACTAAGTTTATATCTATTTGTATTTCTATGCAGAAACAACAAAAAAACGCTGAAGAAATAAACCGCATCTACAAAATAAATGTAATTAATAAAAAACGTTTAGTACTATTATACAGCATGTTTCATTTATATGGAAAAAATAGATTACTTTTGATCTTCAAATATCGATATAAATACATCAGCCTGTACAGTTAAAAAAATGTTTATCACCGTATTTATTTTTATAGCCTAAGAACCAATTTTTTCGATAAAACAGTGACCTATTTTACATTTAATCGTATAGGTGATAACCTTGCTATATTTTGACAAATTATTGTTTATAACCTTTTTATGTAATTTTAGATACATTAATAAAAGTATAAATTAAACTAACCTACATGTGATTTGATATATTCAAACAAGATGAAGGTATATATTTTAATATTAGTTATTTTTTGTGGTGTGTTTGGTATAAGTTGTTATGAACCAGAATCTGGTAGTAAGTATAATTAAAATTACCAAAAATATGTTTTAACTAAATTTAAAGAGATTTTTAATAGAACATCTTTAAATTTAGGTAGCTTTTTAGAAATTGGGCACCGGTTTAATAAAATTGCCCCGATATAAAAAAATATTTAAAAAAATTTTCAGATGAGGAAAATTTTTATACTCAACCCTTTTTCTATATATCCTTAGCTATTTGACATCATTCATAATTATAGTTCTGTTCGGACAATTGTAACATAATTTTACACCCGAACAAATTATATCGATTCTGACCTAAAGTTTTTGTTATTAAAACATTATAATAAACTTAAGAAAAGACTATTAGTTTATATTATTTAAACACAGCAAATATTTAATTCTTTTAGGTTTCGTTGAACATACAATCAAACTAATATTTAATGACATAGCAAGTAAGTACCAAATAACACAAATAATGTAATACATATATTTATGCGAAATTTTTGTTTAGATGTCACTAACGCTTTCAGAAGCACAACAGATTCCGCTGTCGCTTTATTAAATACATTCATCGGGAAGAAATCTAAAGATGAAGTAATAACAGAATTAAATAAACTAATTTTGTCCATAAAAGAATTGTTGTATTCAAAGGCACCAGCTTTAAGGATTCCACTTGTCGATCAAGATTTGAAATATATTTTGGAACAACTCGAAAGTGCTGTTACAAATTTGCCTGACGCCCAGCAAATACTTTCACAAGCATGTAATACAGGTAAGTGGTAATTAATACTTTATTTTAGAATTATGGTAAACTATACAACAAAACTGATCCATTTTTAAAAGTCTACTTTTAAAAGGATATTAAAATATCGACAAAGTAGATTATTCCTCCCATCACATACCTTATTTCACTTACCATTGTTTTTTTGGCATTTATTGTTTTTTTTTTTGGCTAGGTATCCTTTAAGCTCTAGAACCGCTCTAAGTATTACCTTATTTTGGTACACCAGAACATTTAGGCTTTGCAGATATTTTCAGATCAATTTGATACAATTTTATTACATGCTTATTTCTGTAAGATTGTCTAGTAGATTAGGATTGTTTTCCTTAATTATACAGTATGTAGTTACTGATGTTGCTGCGTTTTCCCCAGTTGTGCTTAAGGCATCTTGGTTCTTTCATCATATATTTCAACACCTATTCCACTATCAATTTTATATTCATCCGTATAACATACTAATGTTCCATCTTGACAGTTGGATGTTACTTAACTTTTCGATTTGAAGTAAGTGTTAAAGGGTTTTGTAAAGTTATTTTTTAATATCAATTCATAATCACTGAATATGTTAATACAACTTTCATTCACTGAAGTTCTCTAAATTACTTCAAAATCTTTAAAAATCTGAACTTAGGATAATTACAGGGCTCCTAACTAGTTACTGCTTCTTAATGCATATACAAAATGGGCAAAGTGATTCTACTCCAATTTAAGAATGTGGAGTAGATGTCGTCTGGTCTGATTTAAATAATTCTATTGTCCTCCCAATTTTTCCTGTAAAATTCAGTGTCTTTTGATATTGATTTATATCATGGCTATGATTCTGTATAATCAAGCTACTTCCGAGGTTGTTTTTTCCTCTACGCAGAACCTTGCTCATGAGTCTTTCTTTTCGATTCAAATCTCTTTTATCCATGTGTGGTTGTATATTGTTTACAATTTTCTGTTCTTGTATCATTCCTTAGTTTTAAAAGCTCATGGATTCACCATTTAATGTGTTTACTGGTGTTTTGTTTTATCTCAAGAAAGTTTTCGTAAGATAAGTTTATAATAGGGTATATTGGACCATGTAATAAAAATCTAAAAATAGGTATTTATGTTAGATTTTATAAAAAGAAATGAGGAATATTGATTTCTATTCATACAAATACAATGTTAATTTAAAAATACACTTTTAAGAATCATTTTTTTAAACCTGTTCTTCAAATATTAAAAACGCTATCCTCCATATTGGGTTCCGACGTGACGTCACTTCGTTAGTAGACAAGATTGATTGTTGTTGTACTGTGTATTAATTTAAATTTTTTTCGAGTTATTATCACGTTTGTAGACTTTTATCCCGTATTTTATTGCAATCTCATCATAGAAGACGGTTTCGTATAAGCAGAAAATACTTATTATATAACAATCTATATTACAGTGTGCATAATTCTCCATTTCGTTTTTTACCTAAAACACGCAATACTCATTAGATTTTCTATCACTATCATAACATAACCTATAAATGAAATATAAAATTTGATTTTGCGATATCATCATGAAGTTTTATTTTCTTAATACGATAGTTATTACAGAGTTATTACGCTTGTTGTAACGCGTATTTACATCAAAGTGATCATCACAGAAATTATGCCTAGTATTTGTGGACAATAACTTTGAATCCTTTTTGCCAGTTATAACCAAGTGTTTCTAATGTTGATATTAGTTGGCATTTGAACCCAAAACTTTCCTCATTGATAACTTCCAAAAATATTTGTATTCTTAAGCAAAGACTTACTAACAGAGTGACGTCACGAGCCGAGTCAGCATCGCGGCTAGCGTTTTCTCGCGAAAATGTATAATGATAAATTCAAAGTCGTTTTTATGGCACTATTCGGTTTCAAATTTTTTTTATAAAAATTATAGTGGTTCATTATCACTTTAGGATTGATTTAAAGTACTTTTCAAAAAAGGGTGTAATGCCAACTATACTTCAGTATTGGTTTTATCGTTTCTTTTGATGTTTCTATTCACGTTTATTTTGACGTTTGTTTTGACTTTTAATTTGAATTTTTTTACGTTACTTAGATTAATTATTAAATCCTTATTAAACATGTACCGGTTTATACTTTTTGGATCACAATAGAAAGCTGGTGTGTCCCATACTTTGAAGATTTCGATGGATATGTATCTTTGATCCGAAATGTTTATATCTTTAAAAATTGTAATAAATTTGTGAGAAACTTTTTAAGATAATTTAAATTTATTGATTTGTTTTATATTTTTTTTAATTCAAATAGCCTATGTTACGAATTCACGAATTTATATGCAATTTAAAACTGCATTTTTTAAACATTTGATAATTAATTTTTAACCAGATTAAATGACTCTTATATCGTAACTAACTTTTTATGTGAAAAAAATCGTAATGATTATTTATGTATTTCACAGAAGAAGGTGGCAAAAAGACATATAACGTCGATCTCAGTGTTAAGGTAAGCAACATATTTTGTTTTGAACACGTATTAATAGGTATTTTTTTGTATTTTTAGAAAAACTTTTTTGCCGCGGCAGAGTACTGTAAGATGCAGAAGATGGAGTTGGTAACGATAGAATCAGAAAATGAACTGGAAAACGTTCGGAACCATTTAAAAAAAATCATAATCAGTCAGTAAAATTGATTTATTACTATATATAAAATTTAATTTATTTAACTTTGATCTAGATAGAGTAATCTGACACGTAGGGTTCAAAATACTCTTATAATTACTTTTATATAGGGTAGTTTATCGATTTTAATTCATTAATAGATTTTAAAAATTAAGATATAAGGGAAGTTGTTCTGGAAAATTTAAATAAAATAAAAACCAAATTTTATCGAAATGTTCAATGTGGTTTACAATATTTGAAAGCAAAGATTTTTGCCACTAATTAAAAGAATTAGACCTAGGTATGTTAACACTGAATTTTGATTACTACAGTCTACCCTGAAACACCCTATATAAAGTAACAGTGCATTAAGTTTTATTAAAACATGTCACAACTGATAATAAATAGCTACGTAACATGCGCTGAAAATGAAACCTTAGTAGCGAAGAGAGATTTGAACATTGTGAATGTAATAATTAGTTCAATATGTGCCAATAGTGTCATATGACTTAATACTGATTAATAGCATTATATATTTTTTAGGTGGAGGCACAGTAGAGAGATTTTGGACTTCCGGAAACAATTTAGGAAATAAAAGCACATGGAAATGGCTTACGAATGGGAAAGACATTTCTGTTTTTAATTGGGGAAAAGGTGAACCAAATAATGAAGGAGGAAATCAAAATTGTTTGGGATTGTACTATAATTATTACATAAACGAAATGTACGACGACGTGGGTTGTGATGATGAGTATATTCCTATTTGTGAATATATATAAAAATTGTGATGTAAGTAAATAAATGTTGTTTATAAGTCAAAATATTTTTTTCCACTACTAGTATTAGAAGATGTCATTATGTATGCTGCGTTCGAGTCGAGAAGTTAAATTTCTCTCCTACAAGTAAATAATTTTTGATTATCTACTAGTAGTAGATAATAAAAACAATTGAAGACTAAACGTGATGTCAGAGGTAGACGATCTTAGGAAATCTGTCAAATTAATTATACGCAACTGTCATTGCGTTTATCAAAAGCGTTTTTTTTTGAATTATAATAAAAAATTTAAGCTAAAAATCAATTAAATAGGTTTTCTAATATAAGGGTCAAATGAAATGAATTCTTCATGTTTTCATCGCTACTTGAAAGTTTTCAAATTCACAGTGCAATTAACATAATGAAATGTCAATTTAATTTATTGAATATTCTCATTCAATTGTTTTCACAAACTGCTTCTCTGCCATTAAATTATTTTCAAATACATACCCAAAAAAAAACCAAGAAATATCATTGTAAAAATGATTAAATGTTCTAGTAGTGGAAAAAACAGTATATAAACCACGTTCGAGAAAATTTTTCTCAGCCTCGCAACTTATTATCCCTCGATGCTTCGCATCTCGGGATAATAATAATGCTCGGCTGAGAAAAATTACTTCTAGACCTTGGTGTATAATATACTATTATTGAATTTAAAACTTTAAACCTCTGTAATAATTTTTCGTAATACAATTGCTTTGTTTAGGTATAGATATAGAATTCAATAAAGAAATTTTTTAAAGTTCGTCAAATGTAATGTCTGGTAACTCCTATATTTACTACTTTATTTTCGATATGAGTTATACTTTAACTTTAATGTACCGGGTGGGCAAATAAGAACGGCCGTCGGCCATATCTTCGGATCGGATTGTAGTACAGCTTTGGAAAAAAATTTTTTATAACAAAAGTGGCCACGAGAAAAACCTGGAAATTACTTATAAAATTGTAGGTCTACCGCTAGAGGCCGTTAATGAATAATAAAAATTTAAAATGCCAAATTTTACAAAATTTGACAAAACAAGAAGCATAGAAAAACGATTACCGTATTCTTCAAAAAAGTATGCGTACATTTGATAATACAAGTTTTGGTCTAACTATCCAAATAACTGGCAGGGGAGAGTGGGAACTTTGTTATAAAAAAATGACCATAACTCCGATTCTACTTAACCGATCTATGCAAATTTAGTCTTGTTAAAAAGAGCTCTTATATTCTCATGTCCACTTAGTAAGTAACGTGCACGTTAGAGGGCGTTATTTAAAGTTTTTTAGAATTCTAGTTCTCTTTGGAAAATATTAAATGGAAAAATGCAGTTTTAATACCAGATTATAAAAGTAGATGAAATTAGGAACGTCCTGGCGAAAACTACATGTCGATATCTTTTTTCTATCCCGAGATATCTTAAGAAATTTGTAAATGTTGGGAATTTTTTGTCAACCTTCAAGTAGATTAGTTAGCCTCAACGGAAATAAACAAATTTAGTCTTGTCAGAAAGGCATTACATTGGTCTATGTGCAGTAATTAAAAATATTGTCATAATAATGTTACCGTCCTCTCTAAAGGGCATTACCTATAAAGTAATTATTATCAATTTTTTATTTGGTGTATCTACAATAAAATATAATTAAAGGTAGAATTCTGCCTAAATAATTTCAATTAAATGAATATTATTATAAACTGAAAGAAAAATGTCTCTTATGGAAAGTGCTCAAGAATAACCATTTTCGGTATATCTTAACACTTACAATATAAATCAAGTATAGGCTATGATATATAAGCTAATGCTACATATTATGGCAGGTAATGAATTAACAGATGGAATCAAGTAGGCTATGATTTATACGATATGTCAAACATTATTTGTCCTGTTATATGTTTCTATAACGAAAAATTGATAAGAATTACCTTATAGGCAACGTCAGCGAGGACGGTAACAATATTATTATAATATTTTTAATTACTACAGATAGGCCAAAGTAAAGCCTTTTTAACAAGACTAAATTTGTTTATTTCCATTGAGGCTAACTAATCTAATTGAAGGTTGACAAAAAAATTCCCAACATTTACACATTTATTAAGATATCTCGGGATAGGAAAAAGATATAAACATGTAGTTTTTACCATTATGTAAATAATTTTGTCTACTTTTATATTAAATTATTAAAACTACATGTTTCCATTTGAAATTTTCCAAAGAGAATAAGATTTTTAAAAAACGTTAAATAACGCCCTATAACGTGCACGTTACTTACTAAATGGAGTATAGAATATGACCATTACACTGGGGAAAAGAGCTCTTTTTAACAAGACTAAATTTGCAAAGATCGGTTAAATAGAATCGGAGTTATTGTCGGTTTATCATAACAAAGTTCCCACTCTCCCCTACCACTTATTTGGATAGTTAGACCAAAACTTGCATTATCAAATATAAGCATCATTATAAAAATTTTTTTTCCAAAGCTATACTACAATCCGATCCAAAGATATGGCCGACGGCCGTTCTTATTTGCCCACCCGGTACTTTTTAATAGCAGTTCCATACAATATACATAAAAAATATATCTATTAATTAAAATATAAGCAATATACTTCACACACCAGAGCGTAAAAGATTTACTTTACTGACTAGTGCGTAAAATGAAATACTTTACGCTATGGACAGTAAGTACTTTATGTCCGGTAGTACAAAAATAGTTATTTATGCAACAAGTGTGTAAAGTGATACTTTTTTCACGAATGTGAATGTTGTCGCACGAGCCAAAGGCGAGTGCGACAATCACATAAGTGGAAAAAGGCACTTTACACACTAGTCGGATACAATATTTTTTCTACTACCATAATTTTTATGTACAAAAATAGATTTCGCATGCAAGAGGTTAACAAGCTATTTTCCAAAATCTTGAAGTTAACCAGTTGATTTCTGGCACATAGAACCTTGGCAAGATAAGAAACATAAGAATATTGCAAAAATGTGTTGCACATGTAAAAACGTTATTTTGAAAATTTTATTTAACTTTACGCACTAGTGAAAAAAAGTATGGTATGTTTCTAAGAACTCATTTTTTTTAAATTTCTTTTATTAAAATAATTTATTAGTATATGTATAAGTCACTTAACTCCTATGTGAGTATTTTTTGATCCTTCTGTATATTTATTCTTATTTCGTTTCTTTCATTAGAACAAATTGTTTCTTTCTGTAATTTTTTTAATAAATTTTTGCTTTTATTAGTAAAATTCCTTCTCTTAATTATCATTTAAAAGATTGGTTTTTCAAAAAATATTTTTATAAAAAAATTACCTTTCCGTTTTTATTTCTCACCTTTCATCTGTTTTTTCCCAAAAAAATTGTTTCTTACTTGATTAATTTACAAAAATTTTTTTTTATGTTTTAACCATTAAATTATAAAATTCAATAATTTATACAAATTATTTCTTTACAATATTAGTTATTTATACACCACGTGAGTTAAATGAATTTCCTCCGAGCGAATAAAAATTAATTAACTCACGAGCGTATACAATATTTTATCCAATTTTGCCCTTTTTCGTTCAAAAAATTATTTTTTTTTTATTAAATTTTGTATTCACCTTCTATTTTTGACGATGTGATTAACTAAGTGGTCTGTGCAATTCATATTAACACTGGTTCTCAGGCGTTGCTAGGGGTTGTTTATTAATAATTGTAATTTTTATTTTGATTGTAAAAAATTATCATGCATATAGATAGTTTATGTGTTTAAATCACTAGTGATTTAAAAAATCTTTAATTCACTAGTGAATAAAACTTTATTTGTTACTGTTGTTATGGCGTTAATAATAACATTTTAAGATGTCAAAATTGGATAAATCATTTTATTTCTATTCAGTATCGTGTAATACGGGTACAAACTTAATATGTAGATTTTAAAAATTTAATACACTATATTAAAATAAAAAATAATTAATAAGAACCTTAATACTTGCTCAAACAAAAGAATTTAAAATTAAAATTTTAATAGTCAATCCAAAAATAAAATCCTCATCATTGAATTCAGTTTTGTGCTCTTTCCAAATATGGAGACGAATTTTAAGGATGGAAAAATGTAAGAATATGCTTATCTTTTTACTCAGCGTTAGAATGACAGTGGAGTAATCAGAATCTAAATGAAAACTTTCTTTAATGAGTAATAGAAAAATCAAAAATTCTGGAATTATATTTTGATCCGTAGAAGTAGATGTTACCAAGTTCGTTTAAGACTTTGTCTTAACTACTTACCTTTGTTCGTTGTCAGTCTTAATCCACATTCTATGATTATTCTTTACCTGGAAGTAAAAAAAAAATTTTTAGTCAAATTCTGAAGTGACATTGGGGAGGAGAATAAATAGCACCTAACTTCAAGTTACATTTAATAGTCTAGTACAGTTCTATTGTACAGTTACACTTCAGGGCTATTAAGATGATATTCTTCAAAGTGATTTGTTGAATTCTTAATTTTTAACATGACTTTTAACTTGATTGATATCGGATGTTGAGGAATTTTTCAAACTTAAGTCTTATTTTCAGTGCTATTTCTGGCTTTGAATAGACCATTTGTAACACTGACTTGATTGATTATATTCATTATGTTTTACAGTATTTTCATCAGTGTTCGCAGCTTGAGCATATGAGATTTAACTAATATTGTTGGAAACTAAATATTTTGGTTAATTCGTTTGTTTCTTAGATTTAGTCGATCGGTAAAGTAGAATCGGAGTTATGGTCGTTTTTTTATAACAAAGTTCTGACTCTCCCCTATCTCTTATTTGAATAGTTTGACTGATACTTGTATTATCAAATATACGCATATTTTTTTAAGAAGCTGTACTACAATCAGATCCGAAGATATAGCCCACAGCCGTTCTTATTTGCCCACCCGGTATAATACAATATATTTTTATTAAATTAGTCGAGGCAAAAAAGCACTAAAAAGGCCAAAGCTAGGAAATGTTTTAGGATTGGACCGATCGGAATGCGGTTTTTTGCATTCGCTTCCAAATATTTTTATAGCATTTGTACCTAATAAATACCTACTAAGAACCGGAAGTTGCATTGCTGCAGCCAAAAATGCATTCAAAAATGCATTATTTAAGAGGTCTTTTGGCAAATTGAATAACTTTGTAAATAAGAGTCAGAATTAGCCCAAGTCGGGTACCCAGGGGTTCTTGAGGTTGCTGATCACGATTATGATGTTAAAATTGACCCCCGAATACCTGGGGCTCAGGAACGTCGACGAACGTCATCTCCGTGGGACTCTCCCGAAATTCATGCGAGGAAGGAGAGAAACTCGGCGCCCGGGGATCGCTGAATTCAAATATGGCATCGGCGAACACCCCACGGACATCTGGTGCGGCCTAGCCTGGCCCTGATGAACGTCGTTTGGGGGGATTTTCCAGACACAATCCAAAAAGACGAACCGAAAATCGTCTCATAATTTCATACATTCATTCAAGTGTAACTGTCCCCTGGGGCCCTCGAAAAAGGTCATACAGTCCTGTAAAAATGACGAAAATAATCTCCGGCTGGATCTCCGAACTTTGCCGAGCGGCCTTCCACTTCTCTCCCAACGCTCACAACGCTTTTGTGTAAGTATGCAGGTATACACAGATATTTTCCCATTCATAGGAATGACATCAATGTCGAGATAAAAGTTCCGGTGCACCACGTGTTGTGAGGGTAGTTTTCGGCGTGAAATTTGGATAAAGCGCCCCGAAAAAACCCCGGTTCGTCTTTTTCAATTGTGTCTGGAAAACCCTCGGGGATGATGTTCAGGGCCATGTTAGGGTGCACCAGGTGTCCGTGAAGTGTTCGCCGATGCCATATTTGAATTCAGCGACCCAAAAATCCCCTATAACGATTTTCGGTTGGTCTTTTTCAATTATGTCTGGAAAACCCTCGGGGATGATGTTCAGGACCATGTATGTTAGGGTGTACCAGGTGTCCGTGGGGTGTTCGCCGATGCTATATTTGAATTCAGTGACCCAAAAAACGCCCCCATAACGATTTTCGGTTCGTTTTTATCGATATTTTCTGGAAAATTCTCGAAGATGACGTTCAGGGCGTGGTTAGGGCGCATCAGGTGTCCCTAGGGTGTTCGCCGATGGCATATTTGAATTCAGCGACCCCGGGAGCCGAGTTTCTCTCCTTCCTCGCATGAATGTCGGGAGTGTCCCACGGAGATGACGTTCGTCGGCGTTCCTGAGCTCCAGGTGTTCGGGGGGTCAATTTGGATATCATAATCGCGATCAGTGACCTCAAAAACCCCTGGGTAACCGACCAATTCTGACTCTTATTTACAAAGTTATTAAATTTGCCAAAAAGGCCTCTCAAACAACGCATTTTTTGAATGCATTTTTGGCTGCAGCAATGAAACTTCCGGTGCTTAGTAGGTATCAATTAGGTACTAATGGTATAAATAATTTTTGGAAGCGAATGCAAAAACAGCATTCCGATCCGTCCAATCCTAAAAGATTTCCTAACATAATGCTTCATTGCCTAGTCTAAATATGTATATATTATTTCGTTTGGACTTCAACCGATGTTACGCGCCAACTTGGACGAATTTGGGACGGCTGAATGTCTAACATTCGTAATTTTTAAATCAGTAGGCCTATAGATATTGAGAAAGTTTAATCTGCTTCCAGAAATTTATCTATAAATAAAAAATAGTTCTGTAATACTAATACTTTACTTTAAATAGTTCTAATATAAAAAATTGAAATATTATGTTTACAAATTTGAAAGCTTATCTAGTGATAAATATAAATTCTTGAAAAAAATAATAAAATAAGTCAAAATATTATTAAATTAAAAGTACTATAATCCTTGGATGATTTTAAGAAAAATTGTGTATATGGACATAGGTTTGCTTTATTTCTAAGAACCTGTTTGAAATTTAAAAAAATATCTCTAAAACTGCTTTTTTCATTTTGGTACAAGCAACGTAGGCAAAAATATATTTTTTATTATTAAAAATGTACAACCATATTGAACAAAAAATGCCCAAATTAAATAATCTATTCCAAATGTCCTCCTCCTGCAAATATGCAGTATGGGACAAAATTAATAAACCTGCCTGGTATGCAGTGAAATTTTAATTTAAACATTTTATAGTGTTAGATACTTGGCTCTGATAGGTAAAACCACATTAAATATTAATTTAATTAATGTCTAATGGAGAGTCTTGATTTTTCAATCCCCCTGTGTCACCCTGCCGATGATGGTGAAGTTTTTCGGGCTTTTCTACATCTATAGCTAAATGGCGCCATCACTAATCAGTAAGTCGCCCTGGAGCACCACGGCAAATAATAATAAAAGCCGTCCCGCACAAGCCTTTGACTTCTGGGGTTTATTGGTGCTTTTGACTTTAGGGTTCGTTCGTAAGGAAATGAAAGGTAGGAGAAGTATTATTATTATTATTATGGAAAAAATTAATTTTTATGCGTATTTTGCACGTATCAAAATTTGACAAAAAAAGTGGTTTTAGTGTTTTAGAGATATTAGAGAAAAATATTTTGTTAAATTTTGTACACTTTGTATCTCAGAAATAAAATGGTTGCTGACCTAATGTTCAGATAAAGACTTTTAATGAATAATAAAAAAACTCTTAAGTCATATTTTATATAAAGTTCTAAAACAAAGTTCAACAACAACAAAATTAGAAAAGTTAGATATGCAACAGAAACAAAAATTATAATTACTTACAAGTATCGCAAGTAGAACATAACCAGTAAAGTTCAAAGACAATAGTATAAAAAATTGGACAAGCAGAATTAAAATTTCTAAATTATTTGTAAAATTGAGAGTTACATTATAAAAACTCCATACTGGAGGATTTAATGTAAAATAACATCAAAGTGCACCCTTGATGCATTGCAATAATAAAAAAAGATTAAATAAATTAATATATGTACCATGCAGCAAATGGCTGAAAAATAATGACAACTTAAGTGACAATTGAATTTGAAGTGACAGACAATAAGAAAAGAAGACAAAAAATTAAGTAAAAGGGACCAGATCACGAGTAGAACGTATAATAATAGTAAGAAATCAGATATTAATAATGAAAGAGAAGAATTATAACCTATTTTGGCTTAAGGATTATCATAACGAGTGGCATCTTGACTATCGATAAGCCCATAAGTTATTTCATGAAACGTGTTGTCAAATATTAATTTCACGAGCCCGCAGGACTTATGGGATTATCGATAGACACGATACCACGAGTTGTATTCAATAGATTATATCAAAAATTAATGACATTTTAAAAATTTGACAGCTCACTAATTTAGATTTACAGTACAAAAGCAATGACAAATATGACAGCATACCCACTAGATTTTTAGCATTAAAAGTACAAAGTGTGATTATCAGTTATTAGTCAGTATATGGTGAATGATTATCGATTATTAATCAAGTAACAATATGGGACATTATTACATTATTTGTCAGTAGATAGAACGTCCTTTAACTTTAACGGTTCTGTAACTAACGACAATGACGTTTAGATTGTGACAATATAAGAAATCAACTTGTTAAATTTTATTCTAAACGTCATCGCCTTTAGTTATTGAATCTTTGAAGTTAAAGGACGTTCTATCTACTGACAGTATGAGTGATATAATCACAAGAATCTCGAACAAGGAATGATTTGGCTAACAATGTTTTTAAATGAAATGATTTGGCTGACAGCTGACAAGCACACGACAAGCGGGAAATTAAATTTAAGTATCATTTTCACATTTCTCATTATATTAAACAAAAATATCAAAAGTTATGATTTTAAATATTTCGTAACTATCAGAATTAACTTTCCACAGAGTAGTTTTATTTCGAATGAATGTTCTTGACAAGATGATTCCGAAACAGCTCATTATTTAAAAAATTGGCCTGCTAAGTTTCATAAGGCCACACAATCTTTGCTTACTCTGGTCTTCATTATTTACATGAGTGAATCGAAAAATCTTTAAATGCCTTCCTAAAGTTATCTTAAAAGAATATAATTTTCCACAAGAGTTACACTCCTCTGTATTGATTAGATTGTTTGACAAACGCTCTGTCATGATTTTTACGTCAGTGAACATAGGATTTTAGATATTGTACGATAGGAAAAGAAAAAGCAATTTTAAATGTATCATCGGCAATGACAAAAAAAAAACGTTTACAACGAGACGACACAAGCTTCTTTCTTCTGTAAAAACTAGAGACAAAAGAAACAATAAGCTAGTTACCAGAGTTGGAGCGTTACTAAAAAAGAAGTAACGCGTTACTTTACCGTTACTTTTGCTAAAAAGTAATGCTTTAGATAAACGTTACCTTTACTTTTTTAAAACGTAACGATTTAGTCATTACTTTCCAAAAACAACGCGTTACTTTTAAAGTAACGAAGTTACAATGACGCGTTATTTTTCTATATATTCTTCTTGTTCCGTGTCTTCTCGTTCTTTTATTGTCCATCTCACCATTTATCGCTGTTATTATTTCACATCTAAAAGAAATTTTTCAAATAAAAGTTGTATGATTAAGCTTGATTTTTTAAAATGCTATCCGGAACACAGTGGCGCGCGAAATCGACGGATTACAAAAAAATAATAAAAACATTATTTTTAATTAAACAGTAGTACAAAACAGAAAAACCTTAGTTTTAAAGTAACGCGTTACTTTTTAGTAACGCGTTAGTTTTGCAGTAACGCGTTACTGTAACGAAGTAACGCTTTCGCGCTGCATTTACAAAGTAACACAATTGCCGTTACTTTTCGCCCACTTTAAAATGTAACGAAATTACTAGTAATGCGTTACATTTAGTAACGCGTTACTGAAAAGTAACGTTTAAGTTTCGTTACTCCCAGCTCTGCTAATTACTAATAAAATTCTTTGAGGGTATTTCTGAAATCCAACTGATGAATTGAACCCGATTTATATTATTTATCCATGAACGGAACAAATACAAAAATCATATTTATAAATGGAAATTTGGCAACGCTGTCAGCCAAATCATTCCTCTCTCGAGATTCTTATGGATTATCGCCCTTTAGAACCAGCATTCAATTATGATAATTTCGTTAATGGTTTTAGACACAAAGTTGGTTAAACGAGAAAAATCTGCATATTTTCAAGTTGGATTGAATGATTTTTTCAAAATTAAAATTTCAGGTGTGGTTTTCGAGAAATTTGGAAAATACCGAAATTAAGGGTTTTTAAATTTAGAGAAAAATACAAATACAAAAATACCTCTGTTTTTTGCAACTAAAGGATGAATGAGTTATATGAGATCATTTAGTTTACATAAGATAAGGAGCTTTTCCAACAATATGATTTAATTCCAAAGGCACAAATACATTATTATTCAATATGTTTTTAACAATTAAATTAATGAAAACAAGATAAAGTAAATAATTATTTTAATTTTGTTAAAAAAAAGTGTTTTCGGTTATGAAATCCATATCTCTGTATTTGTTTTGAGCCTAACATTTACATAATATTTAATCGTATGCTATATTTTTATAAAGTATTGTTTATACATTTTTTAATTAATTTTAAATGTTTTTTATATTAAGATGCATTTATAGAAGTATAAATTAAACCAACTTACATGTGAGTTGGTATATTTAAACAAGATGAAGCTATATATTTTAGTATTAGTTATTTTTTGTGTTGTGTTTGGTACAAGTTGTTATAAACCAGAATCTGGTAGTAAGTATGATTAAAATGGCTAAAAATATGTTTTAATATAAAATATTAACAAGGGAGATTTTCAATAATTGGCAAACGTTTAAAGAAAACTGCCCCGATTTAAAAAAAATTCAGATTGTGGAAAATTAAACAAAAAATATGGGTTGTGGCTAACATAGCACTTTCCTACTATTTATGTGTACAATTTTATTCTTTTAGGAACTAGATTATATTTACATTAGAGACAAAAGAAATATTTCATTTTTTACTTTAATTTAAAAAATCCATTTACCCATGGTCCCTTTACACCCGGTATACCACCTCGAATTTCGAACTTTGAAATCTGGTCACCTAATTCGAATTAAAAAAAATAAGAAAATATGGAAATGAGGAATACATACAATGCAATTTTTTTATTAATCGCAAGTGGATTTCTTACATTTTAAACCCTTTCGATATATTTTTGTAGATTAGTTCTGAAATAATCATTTCATGATAAAACTTTTGTAACTAACAAATAATCTCCACGTAAGTAAAGACTTCTGGTACTGAAAAAATTCATTACGATATAAATGAAACTGAGGTTATTTATTTGGAGAAAAAAAAAACTGCTGTCGGTAAGGGTCGACAAGTGAAGGTAATAATTTATTGATCACATTATATTTATTTTTCTACCTTATGATTAAATTGTATAATAACATTAAATAAACACAGCTGAAGAAGACAGTTTTGAGTGACCCTGTATAAAAGTAACCTCAGAACACCTAATATTCAAATCAAATCATATTTAATTATTTTGAGTTTGTTCAAAGATTTACATAAAAATCCTAATATTAGCTAGTAGAAAAAAAATCACCTGTATACGGAGTCTTACAACATTTCGTTACAACTCGTATCGACAATATTATTACTACAATCCTTAACTTTTAGTAAGAAACTATCGCCACATTAAGATAAGTAACAACCCTGCCTCCGTATGTTCACCCTGTATCTCAAAAATTGTTTATTAGATCTCGTTGAGCCCATGGAAACATTTACTAAATTTTCAGCCAATTCGACTAAGACTCTTTTCCCATAAGAACCGTGCAGGGTACTTTCCACCCCCTCCAGTTTCCACTCCCTTAGAGGTAGAATATCTACACATACATACAAACATACATATGTATATCTATATGTATATACTCATAATTTTTTTGCTGATTTTTATTCTCCAATTCACAAACGGCGGAGCGCCCCTATTCCAGGATCTGGGTCCCGTCATTGAATCGATTACAATAGGTAGATTCCTTATATGGCGAGTTTATTGATGTCATAAAAATCATCTACCTGATGTCACTCATACTCCAAGTTTATTCAAAATTAAAACCCGGCGGTCGTAACATCTGGTAATTAAGCAAGTGTTATTGTAGGATAATAAACATTTAATTTTTTACGCAGAAAGTACATTTAATCGCCATCTATCGAACATTTAGTTAATTATTAGTTTTTGTTATGACAATCATGGGATACTAAATTAGTACTTAAAACATTTTGATAAAAAAAGATTTTTATTTTATATTATTTAAACATAACAAATATTTATTTTTTTTAGGTTTAGTTGAACATACAATCAAAGGAATATTTAATGATATAGCAAGTAAGTACTAAAATTCACAAATAATTTAACGCATATATTTACGCGAAATTTCCTTTGTTTAGATGTTACTAACGCTTTCAGAAGCACAACAGATTCCGCTGTCGCTTTGTTAAACATAATCAACGGGAAAAAATCTAGAGATGAAGTAACAAAAGAATTAAATGAACTAATTTTGTCCATAAATGAATTATTGTATTCAAAGGCACAAGCTTTAAGGATTCCACTGGTCGATCAAGATTTAAAATATATTTTGGAACATCTGGAAAGTGCTGTTAAAAATTTGCCTGACGCCAAGCAAATACTCTCACAAGCATGTAATACAGGTAAGTGTTAAATAATACTTTATTTAAGAATTATGGTAAACTATACTACAAAAATGATTCAATTCAAGTTTACTTTTAAAAGGATATTAGGATATGGACAAAATAGATTATTCCTTCCATGACATACCTTATTTGTTTTCTGGTTTGCTATGTAATTTCACTCGTCATTACTTTTGTTGGCATTTACTGTTTTTTTTTTTGACGTGGTACCTACTTGCAGCGTGACTGCAGTCCATCCCTGTATGCCCTGGAAACCATATAATTGTTACCTTATTTTTTTAAACCAGACCTTTTAGGGTTTGCAGATATTTTCAGATCAATTTGATCCAATTTTATTACATACTTAACTCTGTACAGTTGATTCATAGATAGGAATTGTTTTGTATAACTCTACAGTATTAGGCAAGGAAACAAAGCACTCAACTTCCAAAATTTGATGTGAAAGTCGGATTGAAATGGGGTTTTTTGCATTTGCTCCCTAAAATCGTCTAAAATGCATTCGGAAAAATGTATTTTCTTAAGGAACTTAGAAAAAAAATATAATATGGTTCAGAATACCTGAAATGGACTCAAATCCGGTTCGCGGGGGTTTTCGAGGTCGTTGATCCTGAATATGACCCACAAATGTATCCATTGCCGACTTGGAGCTTAAGATTGCTCACGAACGTCGTCTCCGACACCTAGACATCGGCATCATCCTCTAGAGTTTTTCTTTAACATTCGAGCAAACGAACCGAAAATCATCTTATAATTCATGGATGTGAGTCCCGGGCCCCCCGAAAAACCTAATCCGGTCCTATGCAGCTCGAGTCATATATATAGATTTCCCGAGTGGTGAATAGAGCGATAAGAATGATGAGGTAATCTCCGACAAGATCTCCGAACAGATGAAAATGATATTTAGCACAATATTTTCAAATTTAAGTTAAAAGTTGATTAGATTAGGTTACATTTGAGTTAGGTTATTTTTTAAGTTGAGTTAAATTGAAGTTAAGAGTTAAGTAAATAATAAATAATTTTCATTCCCTCTGTTTTTACCTTGCGTACTTTAAATAAGATCAACAATTTGAAACAGTTATTGGATTATTAATTACAGTCTCAAATTTAATGAAAATTCAGCTTCTATTGATATTCCTGGAGATGAAGTCGATGTTCTGGTGCACCAGGTTCCCGGGGTGCCATCGCCGATATCAGATTCAAGAAGAGCGTCCCAAAAATCATCCCTGATACGATTTTGATTTTCAGTTTGTTTTAGAAAATGCTACTGGGAAACTTCCGAGAAAATCCCCGGGAATCTATTTTGAGTTTTTCTTCTTTAAACATTGTAATAAACTTGTGAGAAGCAATAATATACTTTTTAGGATAATTTAAATTTACTGATTTGCTATAGTTTATATTTTTTTAATTCAAATGGCCTAATTGATGGATACGAAAGTATTTAATTTATACAGGGTGAGTCATGAGGAACTGTACATACTCCTAACTCGTATTGAGGCCCCTATGGGAAATATCAAATGACTATTAACAGGTGTCTCCTCCCATTGTTTAATAATATACAGGGGGAGTTGTGAATTTGGACTGAAATTTTTTTGCTCATAAATTTTGAACAGTAAGTTCGATTTGTCTCATATTTTGGTAAAACGTTACACTACTACCACCTAATTAACTGATTTATTCACGCCAGAAAAAAATCAGGTCCGGTCTTAAAAAAATTCACCCTGTATATGGTTTTTGAAAACTGTAATAAGTGTTTTACAAAGTACACAAATAGACAACAAAAATGGCGTATTTAATTTTTTCCCCACACGATTACTCAAATTTTAATAAAAACAATAAATTGAAACTTTAACAAAATTAATCATAGATTTAAAAAAATATATGGTTTTTCTTGCAAAAATTTAATTTTGGTACAAAAATTTAATTTTTAATTACTAGTACCACCACAACTAGTACTATATTTTTAATAATAGAACCGTTTTAGTTAATTTCCAGAATATACGGTTCATTTTGCTAAACTTTTAATTTCCGGTCAAATTTGATGTTTTTATTAGAAATTGAGTAATTGTGTTTGGGAAGAAAATAAATACGCTATTTGTGTACTTATTACAGTTTTCAAAAACCATATGCAGGGTGAAATATTTTATGTGAAAAAAAAAACGAACTAACACCGGACCTGATTTTTTTTGACGTGAATAAATCAGTTAAGTAGGTGGTAGTGGTGTAACGTTTTACCAAAATATGTGACAAATCAAACTTACCGTTCAAAAGTTATGACAAAAAGAAATTTCAGTCAAAATTTACAACTCCCTCTACATATTATTAAACAATAGGAGCAGACACTTTTTAATGGCCATTTGATATTCCCCATAGGAACGTCAATAAGAGGTAGGAGTATGTACATTTTATTATGACTCACCCTGTATGCAATATAATACTGCACTTAATAATTAATTTTTATCCTGATTAAACGACTTTTATGTCGCTATCTTAACTTTTTATATGAATAAAATCATAATGATATTTTTATGTATTTTACAGAAAAGACATACAACGTCGATCTCAGTGTAAAGGTAAGCAATGTATTTTGTTTTAAACATCTATTAACAGGTATTTTTTTGTGTTTATAGAAAAATTTTGTTGAAGCGGCAGAGTACTGTAGGGTACAGAAGATGGAGTTGTTAACGATAGACTCACAAAACGAACTGGAAGATATCCGGAACCATTTAAAAAAACTCTGTAAGTAAAATTGATACATTTTTATATATAAAATTTAGTTTATTTAACGTTGATCTAAATAGAGTTAGATCACACTTAAATATTGTTCAAAATAGCTAACTCTTCTAATTACTTATTAATAGATTTCAAAAATTAAGATATAAAGAAGTTATTTTTGGACAATTTAAATTAAATAAATACTTAACCAAATTTTATCTAAATCTACAATGTAGTTTAAAATAATTGAAAGCAAAGATTTTTGCCTATAAACGACAAATCAGCCTGTAATTAGTTAAACCAAGACAAGTTGTCACTGAATTCTGATTACTACAGTCTACCCTGAAACACCCTATATAAAGTAAAAGTGGATGAAGTTTTGAAACGTTTTATTAAAACATGTCACAACTGGCAATAAACAACTTAGTAGCGGAGAGTCATATGACCTAATGATTGATGGCATTATAATTTTTTTTAGGTGGAAACACAGTAGAGAGATTTTGGACTTCTGGAAACAATTTAGGAAATAAAAGCACCTGGAAATGGCTTACGAATGGAAAAGAAATTTCTGTTTTTGATTGGGGAGAAGGTGAACCAAATAATGCAGGAGGAAAACAAAATTGTTTGGAATTGTACTTTAATTATTACAAAAAAGGAATGTACGACGATGTGGATTGTGGTGATGAGTATATTCCTATTTGTGTATCCGTATAAAAGTACTAATGTTAGTTGATGTAAGTAAATAAATGTTGTTTATTAGTCAAGATATTTTTTTAATTCAAAAACCAAACAGATTTTATATCTGTTTACGCATTTAAGCCTTTTCGGAAACTTACTAGGGTTGACAAAATTAACTTTAGGTCAGATAGAAACGCTAGAGATACCACATACGATTTTTATAATACAGATTATAAATCTTCGTACTGTGCATAGCGATATGACAATAGGGCAGTAGTCGATGATCGGGAAATCTCCTCCAACAATCACATTTAAGAATAGCAACGAACACGCAAGAATGCCAAGTTTCTATAAGACATGAATTCTCTGTTACGCCGTTACAATCATTAATAAGCAAGACAACAAATCACAGAAAATCAATATTCAGGTGTCATAATTTTCAGAATGATTTACGATGTTTGTTTTTCGCGGGACGGATTTCCCTATATAGGGTGAAATGGCATATATTTGTTCACTTATATTGAGGTGGTATTATGAAAGCCAATAAGGACTACATTTTCAACAAATTTTTAATTATAAAGGGCTCCAAATAAAAGTGAAATACCAAAGTTATGTTTTGTGAAATGGAATACCCTATATTTTTTTTATATATTTATAATACCCGACTTGAGGGTTACACTGTTTGTAGAAAAGTTATGGTCAATTTTTCCAAGAAGTGGTTTTACGATAGCAACAAACCCTTAGAAACTACTGTTTAACAGATTTATAACCCATTTTATTTATTAGCAAAGACCGGCTATTGCCAACTTACCAAAATTTTCATGCATAAGGCGAATTTTTATATTTAACGTGTATTTTATCATTGGTGGAACTAATTAATTATAATATAACACTAATACACTTATATCTATATATTTACAAAAAAAATACACAAAGCGTCACTTACTAAAATTTTGCTGGAATAACGAGAACATTTTTATAGTAAGGCTAAGAAAGAATTTTAGAAAATAAATGTGACAACCTCGATTGATTTCAGCCTCCTCAAACTGAGAATGGAAAAACTATACACCTATGTTATAAAATGAATTGTTTTGAAGGTATCGACAATCGGCATTTTTTCAACTCTAAATGATTGCTACGGCCAATCGACATAAAATCGAATAAAACGGGTTACATGTCCCTATCTTAACTTGTTCAGTTCTACTTGGTAAAATAAGAATAAAATGTATACAGGGTGATCAAAATTTGGGTACCTTTGATCACCCTGTATACATTTTGTTCTTATGCGTCTAAGTAGAACTCAAAATGTTAAGATAAGGGCATGTAGGCCGTTTTATCCGATTTTATGTCGTTTGGCCGTAGCAATCATTTAAAGTTGAAAAAATGTGATTTTCAATTGCCTATAACTTCAAAACTAATAATTTTATAATATAAATGTAATACATTTTTGATTTCACCTTCTCAAGAGTCTAAAAATGTAAAAAATTACAGTGTTCCATTTAAAAAAAAATATAACCTTCATATGTTTTACTTTCCTGTAGCACCCTGTATATTTATAAATATTTTTAAAATGTAGTCCTTATTGACTTACATAATACCACTACAATAGAAGATTACGAATATATTCCATTTCGCCATAAAATTCCCTGGCGTTGGTCGTGATTTACCCTGTATAAAGCAGAAATATTTACTAGCTGCACCACAATGTAGGAAAATGACTGAAAAATTTGGAAAAGATTAATTCTACTAAAAGTATGAAACAAATCAAGTGTAACGGTAAAAATAAACATAAACTAGAAAAATAAATTTATTTTCCGTAAATAATTCAGCAAATATAAATTAAATATGAAGAGATTAAAATTAAAGTTGAAAACTTTGAAATTTTATTATACAGGGTGTTTCATTGGTAAACGGACATACGTGAAGGGTGGATAAAGGTCATCGATGTGGTTCTAAATAACATATATGTAATTGGTCTTGCAATCTTTATAACGGAGATACAGGGCGTTTTATGAATTTCGCCTAATTATTTAATGAGCACACTTTGACAAATCGATCAACACATTAACCGTTGAATAAATCCAGGTCCGGCTTCAAGAAAAATTAACAATTTCTTGTACCCCCAAAACAACACCCTGTATATCAAAATTTTTAAAATTTGTTTATAGTTTTAAAAAGGCAATAAAAAAATGGAGTCAATCTGTATAGTTTTTAATCTTGCAAAAGTAATTGAATTTCAAATGTCGTCGATAGTTTCTGCATGTTTCTGGTTACTCATTTGTTTTCGAAATTTCTTCTATTAAACGTATTTATAAACAGTTAAATATATTTAAACAATATCTGGCTTGAGATTTTTTTAACGCAAAACAATAATTTAAAACATATTATTTTTGATTCAGAAGACGATTAAGAAAATTTATAAAAAATCACTTTTTCTAGGATAAAAACCCATTTATAAGATTTATGCGTCTTTCTTTTAGACGACGACTTATAGTAAATATTATATCTCTTTGAATCACATTTTAATACATTTTGTTTTAACGGTGAAAAATTATTGTTTTTTGGTCCACTTACTGTAGTAAATATTACTATTAAAATGTTGGAGCGTGACATAAGTACCCATTTTTTCCGATGAACAATTCAATTTAATGATTCAACTAAATTTTTTTCTAACATTTAATCGTTTAATCGCCTTATTTTTATTTTATTTTACAATTATTAGTATATTAATGATAATTAATTTCAGTTGTATATAAAACTATAAATTAAAAAAACCCACATTTATGTGGGAACATTTAAACAAGATGGAGATGTACTTTTTGGTAATGGTTATTGTTTTTAATGTGTTTGGTACATGTTTTTCTAAGCCTGGATGTAAGTAATATTAGAAGTAGTAATATGGTACCTACAAGTTGCATATTTTAGGTAGTAGTGTGAAATTTTGGAATAATAATGCAATAGTTTTTCTAACGAATAATTCTATATTATATTTTTTAAACAGGAATAAAGATGACGTCTATCAACTTGACAAGACAACTTCGGAAAATTACAACCGTATCTTATGAGTAATTTGCCGCTTTTTTGCCGTTAATTAGTTGTGGAAAAATAAATTTTGCCGCCCTTTTATTTTATTATAAATTAAACATCTTGCTAACTTGATATCAAGTTAGCAAGACAACTGCGTAAATAATGACGATATCAAAAAACTAAAAGCTGGAGAATTTGCCGCTTTTTTGCCATTAATTCGTTGTGGAAAAATAAAATTTGGCGCTCTTTTTTTATTAAAAATTACTTACTAATTTAATATCAAGTTAGCAATACATCTGCGTAATTAATGACGATATAAAAAATCTTAAAGCTGGAGAATTTGCCGCTTTTTGCAGTTAATTAGTCGTGGGGAAAAAATTGCCTCTTTTTTTATTAAAAATTAAACATCTCGCTAACTTGATTAAAGTTAGCGACAAGTTATCGAGACAACTGTGTAAATAATGACGATATCAAAAAACTGAAAGCAGGAGTATTTGCAGCGTTAAAAATCTTTTAAACTCATAAAAATGAGACACTACATAAAATTGTATACTAAAAACCGGATTGTGGGAGTGTCAAAAAATTTTTAATCAAAAATTGAATCTTCACATTCCTCTGACGTATAGTAGCACAAATTGTCATAAAAATCTATAAAAATGGAGAAAATTTTTTCGCAGAAACAAGAGTTGTACAAAAATTTTTCATAAGGCTTGAATGATATATTTATTCAAACATATATTCCGATTAAAAATAATCACTCATTTAAGAAAAAAATTTTTTTGTAAAATTTTAAGTTGCTTTATAAAAAACCTGGAAATAAAAAACAGGCGACAAATTTTTTGTTTTCACCATTATTTAGCTGCAAATTGTCCAGCTTTTAGTTTTTTGATATCGTCATTTATACAGTTGTCTCGCTAACTTGATATCAAGTTAGCGAGATGTTTAATTTTTAATAAATAAAGAGGCAAATTTTTTTTTCCACAACTAATTAACGGCAAAAAGCAAATTCTCCAGCTTTTAGTTGTTTGATATCGTCGTTGTTTACGCAGTTGTCTTGCTAACTTGATTTCAAGTAAGCGAGATATTTTAATAAAAACAGCGGCAAATTTTTTTCGACAATTAATTAGCAGGAAAAAAGCTTCAAATTCTCCAGCTTTTATTTTATTGATATCGTCATTATTTACACAGTTGTCTCGATAACTTTCGCTAACTTTATTCAAGTTAGCGAGATGTTTAATTTTTAATAAAAAAAAGAGCGGCAAAATTTATTTTTCTACAACTAATTAATGGCAAAAATGCGGCAAATTACTTTGATATCGTCATTATTTATACAGTTGTCTTGCTAACTTAATATCAAGTTAGCAAGATGTTTAATTTTTAATAAAATAAGAGAGCGGCAAAATTTATTTGTTCACAACTAATTAACGGCAAAAATGCGGCAAATTACTAATAAGATACGGTTATAATTTTCCAAAGTTGTCTTGCTAAGTTGATAGACGTATAAAGATGCGTATTTTCAAAATGAATCGAAATTAAAATATTAGGTCCGATTTTCGATAGATTTGGGAAAAACCGAAATTGACGATTTCATTTTATTTAAATAACACCTTAATTTTGAAAGATATAAAAAACTTTATAATTCTTTTTTATTGAAGGCCGAATATCGCTTAATATAGCGTATCCAATTTTTTAAACAACGTTTCGTCTTTGAAGGGCCACCCTCTCATATATATTTTAAACACGGACCTGTACCTTTTATTTAATTTTTGAAATCTCCATTCTTCTCTATGTAACCATGTAGAATACTTAATTTTGTTATTAAGTTTAGATAATGAACAAACAATACTTTGGGAACTTTCTAATTACGGTTCTGATCAATTTTCACTGTATTTATAATTATGTAAATAAAATAATTTCTTATTTTTTTTTAGCTTTTTTTGAGATATTCCAATCGCATATACCACGTAAGTACCAAGATTCTCAAATAAATTAACATCTTAGCTGCCGATATGCACAGACATATTCAGTATTTTCTATGTTACTAGAGCTTTGAGTACAGAACAGGTATAATATGTTCGGAAATATAGTAGGTTGTTAAGCATAGGGATTTTTCTAGTAGTGACATGTCGTAAACTCGGTTGGGAGTTAGTGTAAAGAAAAACTTACAATAATATTGTTAACTCAAATCAGTTCAAAAGCTGCCATAAATTATATATTGAAATAGTAATTCAGTATTGGATGAAGGGTGAATTACATTTCTCACCCGGAGAACTCCTTCTCATTGGGCTGGGTTCAACAGCGCCTAAATAAATGAAAAATACAGGATATAATGAAAATTAACAAAATTAATGATCTTCTTCTTTTTCTTCCTTTGCTACTTCTTCAGCTCTTCTAATACTTTTTTTTCTCCGCACCTTTTTACTTCTGCTTCTTATTCACTTTTGAAATTGTTTGTTAGCCTCTTTTTAATAATCATCTTTGTTCCTGACATGAATTAACAATCGATGAAACTCAAGAAGATACTACACCAGTCATCAGGATATAAACCACTATGATTCAGAGGCTTGGTACGTGGGATATACCGGTTGTCCATAATAGAGGTGGATTTTCTTGAATTTGGTGGAGAAATTCGTCAAGGCCTAAATCTTCTAATGGTATATTGGGATTTAAAATTGGTAGTGAATCGTTAGTAAACTGGATATCGGGAAGTAGGATTGGCAGACTTTTTATTAATGAATTTTGATTAATTATTATTTTTGTCGAAGATTTGACTTGGCACCCAATTGGTATTTCGATTAAATACGTCCCTTTTAAATTTAAAGTTTCTTGCTGATTTTTACATTTGAAATTGAATGTTTCTACCAATTATTTGTGTTTCCTAGTTGGTTTAGCTTCGGTTCTTCCAAATTGAACTGTAAGTGCTTGCATTGGGATGAGTTTTTCATTTCTAGCACAAGTAGTTCGCAAGGATTGTTTCTTTCAATATTTGTTGGTCACAAATAAAGTTTTGTGGTGAAATGTCGGTGCAAATATCGTTTCGAAAAGTATAATGCAATTGACTCTTTACTAAAAAATTATTTTGCGGAATAATAGCCTTAAACTGACTCTTATACGGGACAGGTACTGAATACAAGTGGTAAATATTAAAAATATCTGAATACATTACTGGAATGTGAAGGATATAGGTTATTTTATTTTTGTAAACGTAACTTTCGATTTTTATTGTAGATTCGTAGAAATATGTATTCTCTTGAGTTATGTCAAAAGGAAGTTGTGATTTTGGTATTTTATTCTCTAGAATTAATAGTTCTAAATATAAATCTGTTGATTTCGTGATACTTGGATGCATAACTTTGAATTTTCTAAATGACAAAGAGTTTTCTATATCTTGTAGAATAGAATTAATAATTTCAAACATATTGATTATTTGATTTAAAATATCTGTTACAAAAAGAGAATTTTCTCTATTAAACATTGTTGCTATTTGGATTATTTTAGATTATAATAACTTTTCATTAATACAGATTTTCTGAATAGTTTTATTAAAAGTTTTTATAGTGTTAATAGAAAGTGAATTTTCTTTGTCTATTGCGGAAGCCAATTGGTTTTGATTTTTTTGAAGGTTACTTATTAAATTTTCATATCGTTCGCCATCTGCAGCGTCTAAATTACCAGAGATACATTTAAAGATAGATCCTAAACCATTAATAAGTCCTCTTTTAACGCGCCCTGCTTGTGGCAGTATATTTTTTAATTTTTCTTCCACTTTATTTTCGGTAAATTCCAACATTTTTAAATAATTCGATATGTCCAAATAATTAGGCTGACTAGTGTTTGTTACTCTTAAAAAGTACTCTGATTGTGCATGTAATTTGTTGATTTCTAATAGTAGCGGATTTAAATCGTAAAAATGTATTATTTTGTGAGAATATTCCTCAATTTTTGCTGTGCCTAATTTAAGTGGTATCATTCCAAGATTATTGTCCAAATTTCTAAAGGAGATTTGTTCCCGAAGTCCAAGTGTGACGGCGAACCTGTAAAATAATTATTATTTATAGTTTAGATTTGAATGAGTAAGTCATTTTATGTGGTCGTTTAAGGTTGTCCATATGGATTATTTCTTGCAAACTAGTACTTAAATTTACCACCCTTGTTTACGTTTGTTTTCTCTGTTGGTTTTGTGAATTTATTCGCGATTTTTTATCTTGTGTGATCTCTTATGTATGTCTCGTCGCCGACTTTAAATAAATTTGATGAATCGCGGTTTTCGTTTATTTTATTTATAACTTATTCTTTTTGTGCCTGTATAGTCTCGTTAATTTTTGAATACATTTCTCGCATTATGTCTTTGTGTTCATGTATATAATTACTAGTTAAAATCGTGTCAATATTTAGATTAAAAGGATTTTCTGTACTCAAATGACCATTAATAACATCAATAGGTTTTAATTTTGTAGAAGAATGTATAGTATAATTATATTCAAAAATGGCGTATTTTATTTTTATTTGAATAGGAGTTTTGAGAAATCCGCGACTATTAAGAATTCTGATATGTTCATTAAAGGTAGAATGTAATCTTTCAACAGGAGAGTTTGATTGGGGATTATACGGAGAACAAAAATGTATTTGTATTTTATGTAAAGCTAGTAATTCGGTAATTAAGGAATTTTTAAATTCGGTTCCATTATCGGTTACTATTTGATTTGGAACACCGTGGTGTGAAAAGAATGTAATAAGGTGATTTGTTATTTCTGTTGATTCGAGTGCCGTTAAATAGTCAAAAACTTTGCATTTTCTACAGTATTCACATGTATATGAATAATTTCAAAAGGCTTTATTGCCGTAGGTGTAGTGTTCATAAGTATTTTAACTGGGTTTCTTTCATATTTACTCATTTGGCAAATTTCGCAGTTATTAATGTATGTTTGGACAGATTCTTTTTGATTTGGCCAATAATAAATACCTTTTATTTTATTTAAAGTTTCTTCTATTCCTCTATGATTACTTTTTCCTTCGTGGTATAGTTTAATTGTTTCCGGTACGAGGTTCGATATTAATGATATTAGTGTTAATATTTTTTTTTAGTTTTTGAAAATTTAATTTAATTTTGGCATGTGGAGTAATTAAAAATCCACTGTCAAAATTTAAAGCTGCTTTTAATTTTTTAAGATTGTCAATACCAATTAAACCATTAAAAATATTGTGAAATTTGAACAAATAAAATTTAAGATATTTTTGTTCTTCTAATTGCAATATTTTAGATGCTGAAATTTTTACGCTATATTTGTGAGTTGATTTCTGAAAAACTTTTGATACAATAAATGGATCAGATTCTATCAAATTTGGAAATAATCCTTGTGCAATATCAGGGTCTAAAAATAATTTCGTAGAACCAGAGTCGATAAGAAACTTATGATTAAATTCTGGGAAAATAATATAAGCTAGTTCACTACAATATACATTATATATAGAAATAGTCAAGGGGCTATTGATTATTATTAGTAGAAGTTTCACTTTCACTTTCACTTTCTACTTCTACACTATTCATACCTATGTTCAGTTTCAGTGTTATATAATTCCTCTGAAACAAAATTAGGTTGCGGTCTATAATTTGAAGGACCAGCTTGTGAGTAATTATTATTTCTATAATTATTAAAGTTATTTCCCATTGACTGGGTATTTGGTTTTCCAATAAAGTTTGTGGAAACACTCATTGGCGTCGGTTTTGGGAATGATCTGTTTGAATTAGGTCTAAATACGTTTTCTTTTGGTGGCTGTCGAAAAAAGAATTTTTGTGGAGGCATGTTTTGCCTTGGTTGCATTTGAATTGGTTGAGACGAAAAGTTAGAATTAAATTTCCTGAAATTTGAATTTTGTCCAAAATTATTGGATGAAGCATTAAAATTTGGATTAAACGGATTTTGTTGCTTGGGCCTATTTTGTACATTATTTGGCTTTTGAAAAATTTTATTCGTATGTTTTTGAAAGTAATGCGTATTTTCCTCTTCCATAACAAATTGTAAAGCTTCAGTTAATGTGTCTCATACAACGAATTGTAGTACCTAAACGTTCTTTAAGACCACAAAGGAACGTTTTTAAAGCGAAATCATTGTATAAGGTGTTCTTCAAGTTTTTCGAAGCCTGTTCGTTTTCGTGAATTTCTACATGACTACAAAGCAAATTTAAAATGTTTAATATTCTATCATAAAAAGCTTGTGCTCTTTCACTTAGAAATTGTCTCATAATTACTAAAACCCGATTTAAACAAGTTTCATCTCTTTGATCGTACATTTTTTAAATCATCCCAAGTGACAACATTTTGAATCTTTACCACAGTTCTAGCGTTACCTACTAATTTACTAACAATTGATTGAATCAAATAAACATTATGGAAACTATTAGGATTGTCTTTATCATAAAAGTTATTAACAAGACTATCACAAACCGATAAAAATCTATTTAAATCATTCGCTTTAGCGTCGAATTGTAGAATGCAATTTAAATATTCTGATTTTAAGTTAGCCGCCATACTATTGGTTGAATTAGAATTATTATTAAGTTTTTCTTTTGGGCTAGATTTAACAATTTGAGAGTCAGTTAAAGGTAAATTTGAATTCAAATTGTGTAATCCTTTGACTACATCATCATCTGATTGAGTCATACATTGCAATTGCACTTACAGTAATAAAACGACTTGAAGCATTCCAACTATGAGGTGAAAGTCTGGGTCAGCGATTCTGTCCTCTCCAAAGCTTGTCTTTCCTCGTAGAATTGAATAATGTAGATCCAATTGCCAAATTTCTGTATCACCGATGATAGGTATCCTTATAATTGAACTTCACTAACTTTTGCCGGTACTGAGTTCGCTCGATAAAATTCGGTATTCGGTTGATCGTTGCACGAAAACTAATCTGTTCGATACAAATCAATCCCGAATATCCTACTGACTGCGCCAATTAACAATCGATGAAACTCAGGTCTGTTTTTAAAAACAAATTATTTTTATAAATTTCTAATTTTCTACAATAAATGCGTTTGAATATGAATAGAGATAATTTATGACTGACTGCCCCTTACTTGAAATCATCCTTGTCGGCAACTTGCAAGGACAGCAGTTTTAGTATCACTTTTTTATACTTTTAATTACTTTTATTTCTTCATTCAATAACCATTCTTCTTTATACATAAAACATTTCTTTATAAATATAATATTAAATTTCATAGAATTATTTCCTTTTTTGATTTTTTCAAATTTTGTCAACCTTCTATCTTTTTGATTTATTATAAATCATCTACAATTTTTTTTTAAACAAACTTTCACATACTTTTTTTTTATATATAATTTAAACTGTAATTTCGATTGACACCAACCCAATGACAAATCATTTAACCTGCTAAGAAACGACATCCAACCTGTCAGAAGGAATTTTATACTTCAAATGGCTGAAGCCCTATTCATATTACAAAAATTAGTTTATATTCTTAATATCATATTTACTAAAATCTGTTTTGAATTCACATTTTTCTTTTTTATGTTACAAACGAGGAAAAATTGTTAATTTTATTTCCAATTCCTATCCATTTTCTTTTATTTAAAACAATCCCTACTTACTATTATATTTTGTATCTTTTGTATCCTATACAGGGTATAACAAATTTCAGAACAATATATTATTGAAGATATTAAAGTATGTCTTATTATAGCTACGAACTTTTCTTTATTAAAAGGACTATATTTCCGAACAGACTTTACTAAAAAACCTTTATGTATTTACTTTTACATAATAAAAATAAATAATTCAAGTTAAATACTTTTATTATTTAATTCGTAATAAACCATATATTAGTAACATTTAAGTCGGATTTTAATTTGTAGAACTTCCTTTCCATCATTTTGAGCTTCCACCTGAGCTTCAACCTGAGCAGCAACCTGAGCATCAACAAGAGTATCAACCAGAGTATCAACCAGAGCATTATCCAGTGCATCTCCCTGAACATCATATAGAAATACCAGGTGAGTCTATGACAGTTATAACACAAACTAAAGGAAAACTCTTGTCACAGTAAAATTTAATATGGCAATAAATATTCCAGGGTACCATTTATTTGATATATATTTTCTAACAGAAGTTATGCTGCACTTTAAAGAGTTTCTATTCATCGTGAAACCCCCCTCAAATAGGCGAATATGCCATTCATTATTTTTGTAACTTCATTTTAACTTATTGAAGGTACGACTGTCACCTGAAGGGTGAACACGCGGGGGTCGAAATTTTTATGCCATATGATGGTTTTAAAAATCATCAACCTGTCCCATCATTTTTCTAAAATAGACTATAACTTATTCTAGCGCACTTTGTTTTTATTTTAAATGACTTTAATGCTAAATAATGCTTTCTTGCAGGAAGTAAGAAGACATATCACGTCGACTTGAGCGTCAAGGTAACCAAACTGTTTTGTTTTAAACAGATAAGAACTGGTTTCTTTTTTATCTTTAGGTTAGTTTCTTTGGTGCAGTAGAGTACTGTCATTCAAAGGAAATGGAACTTTTAGCTATAGAATCAGAAAAAGAACTGGAAGCAGTTCAGGAGTATGTAAACAATAACTGTAAGTAAAATTTGTTTACTTATAACTATGTAACAACTTTAAATTATCAATTGTTTATGACAACAGCTCCACAGTAAACAAGGCTATGTAATTGATACTACAGGGTTTCGTGACACGACAATCTGTCCCGGAAAATTCTTATTCTAACAATCCTTCTCCATAAAAAAAATAGTGGGGAAGGTTAACAACTATGATTAAGAATCGATAAATATTTGAAAAGGTTACTATGGCAGTCTATGTGTTAACATAGACTAATTTTTCGAAGGACCAAAGCACTTGGGCTATTTTTATTCCCCTTAATTAATATTAAGACGTTCATTATTTTTACTTTGACAATGATCAAGTTAATTGTTATCACTATATAACTCATAACAGTACTTTGTGAAATCTCAGAAAATGTTTGCTGAATGATATGATCAAAAAAGCGCGCTCGCAGTCATTTTAACGAATAACTTAATAACTTTATGATCAACTGAAAGGCTAATTATGCTACTAATCACTTTGAGAGTTAATAAAACAGAGATAATTTTGGTCGGGTAACTTTTTCACAAAACACATAAAAGCCAGGCGAACGAGCGAACGATGCGTATATAGATAAGTTGGCTTAATTTGATTGGATGAAAATTCATCATGTGATTTTTTGTAACGGTCTTGAGTCAACTTGCATATTGGATGTTTCTAGGAATTTTAATGACGTAGATATGCAAGTTATGACATACAGAAAAGTATTTTAGTATATTTTCTTTATTATAGGTCGTAATAGGTTGATTTGAATTTAAAATTTTAATTGTTAATATGATTTAGATATTTATAATATTATTGTGATTTTAAGAACACAAGACTAGGATTTGTATATTCTGGAGAATTTTTCTGTAATAATATCACAAGAGAGTGAGAATAAATTGAAAATAATTCGACAGATTTTAGAAAACTTGTTGCCAAATGGCAAAAAGTTTGAGAAAATGACTGGAGAATTATTATCTAATTTATCTAACTCTCATGTGGTATTCGATAGATTATTTTTTGACGTTACAGTCAAAATGTCAAATGAAGAAAATACATTGTCATGTGGTTGTCATTCAATAAAAACAATGTACGTCGAATTATTCTCGCTGAAATAATGTAAGTAGATTATTCCCACTATAATAATGTTTTGATTGGCTAGAACGTATATGAATTACTGAAATTGAAAATTTCTATTGGTTTCGAGAAACGTCAAAAAACAATCAGTGAAATTTATCCAGAAGGATTGCCGTAGTACAGGATTCTTGTAGGAATGGATTGTCGTGGGAAAGTGGCTAGGAAAAATTGTAACTGGAAAGAATTGTCATGGGAAAGAATTATTCGGGAAGGATTGTTTTACCTGTTTTGACTAAAAATATAGTAACTTGTAAAATTGAATATACAGGGGGAACCCAATAAAATATACCTACAATTTTCTTAATAAGATATATATTTTTTCAATATTGAAGCTCTCTATTTCCCGTACTAATTACAAACCGAAAATAGTACATTATTTATCTAGTAGTAAAAGCGATACATTCGCGGATCACAATGTAAATTATAGGCCGAGGCGTTAAGCCGAGGCCAACAAGCATTGGAGTCTGGGTATGTGCTTTTACTACGAGGTACACATACTATTTTTTCTGAAATCGCAATTATCATTATCATAAATTAAGGATTTTTTATAAATGCATAATAATTTTTGATTACTATCTTACTGTCTATAAAATCATTTCCTTGACAACCACTGTTCGATTATTGTTATGACAAAAGTCAGAGATTCACTGCTTATACGCCGGCAAAAACTTTTCCGGACTCTTGTCGTCCGGGAAAGTTCATTGCTTAGCAACGGGCTAAAATACTAGAATAGCCTAGAATTGGCTCCGAGAAAGTAGGTTTTCTTGAGTGATTTCAGAAAAAAATAATTGACATATGGTACAATTGCCTCAAAGAACAAAATGAACAATTTATTATTTTAATTTTATGGGAATTAAATCTAAATACTGATAATTGATGGTTTATCATCAACTGTTTTAGGTGAAGGCAATGTATTGAGTTATTGGACTTCTGGAAGCAAGTTAGGAGATTGCGAAACCTGGAAATGGCTTACCACTGGACAAGAAATCGAAGTTTTTTGTTGGGGAACAGGTGAACCAAACAATCTAGGACAAGAACAATATTGCATAAAATTAGCCGTCAATTACTTCAGTCATGGACTTTACGCTGATATTAATTGTAAGGAATCTTTGATTCCTATTTGTCAATGTATTCAACAATTTTAAAAAATAATGCCAATTAATATCTGTATAAATAAATGTTATTTTGTTCATTGAATTACTCCTTTTAAGAGACCCGAACACCACGTGACTTGCTTGGTTGCTGTTTGAGAATTACCCAAGCAAAATATGCTTGTATTCTAATAAATTTGGTGTAAAAATGATTTTTTTTTTTATTCTCTGATTAATGTTATAAAATTCTACCATCTAGTCCAATTTTTTCGGTGCAGAACAGAGTAGAACGCCATAAAATATAATTATTCGTTTTGCGGCGAGATCTCGCCTAATATAGCAACTAAAAAGAGAAAGATAATAAAAAACGCCACAGACGCGGTCTAAGGAATTAAATACAGAAGCGATTGGTGAAAACCGTAGCTTCCTATCTTTAATATTAGGGGAGAGCTTGTCCAAAACTATTTCAGGCAAGATAGACAGTTCTTCAATTTAATAGAACGATAATTATATTCTTTAGATTGAATCTAGTTAAAATTGGAATATGATCCTATGGATTTATTTATATTGTTTGTTAGACATGAAAAGCTATTCAGTAGTTTTATTAGATCAGATTAATTCAATAATTTGTGTACCATTAAAATATTCACATTTTTTATTATATTTCTTCAACGGCTATGTGTTAAACTTATATGTATGATTTGTTTACCATCGAGTGTTCTACTTATTGTTTTATATATTTTATTATGTATACTAAAATATCTAAAAACCCTGGTGTATCTACTGATTAGATTTTATTTCGAACTTTTTGGGAGTACCACCTGTTGCTTTCAATAGAACTTTCCAGAATTCTGTAAGATGGCGCTGTTTAGAATTGTCCTCGCTGAGTTTGTCACATTTTTTTTTGCTCGACAGTGGAAAGCTGCAGATTCGAGCATTCTTCTGTATTCAGTACCAGATTATAAATTCACCCTGTGTGATCTCTTTATATAGTTTACTATGAGCGATATATGCACCATCTAAAATTTCTAATGTGAAACACTAGTAATTCCAAGTTCCAGCAGGAACTAGAATTAGTTCATTTAAAAGTTACAACAGGTTATGGGCCCAGATTCCAAGTAACTAAAAGTATTGGAATTATAAAAAAACAAAATAATAATAATATTAAGCTGACTTTGTAAGTGTGATTGTCACATGGAATACGAAAATTTACGCAATGTGAAAACAAACTTTTTTTAATTGACGGATTTCATTGCAAAACATGTAAGCAAAATTGAGTCCATATCTCAAGCATTAAATGATGCTGGTGAATAAGTTAGATATAGATAAAATAGCGAAGATGCTAGGAAGTTTGCCTACAAAATATGGATCTTTTACCACTACTTGGGATTCATATGATGAAACAAAACTTTTGAAAATTTAATGTCTAGATTGTTAAAAAAAAAAATTAATTAACACAACAAGAACAAGAAGCGACAGCTTTTGCAGACATGAAACGATCTAGTAGTAATGAAAGAAACACAAAAAGAAAACAAATTGACGAAATAAAATTAGTTTTTTTTGCCATTTGAAAGGACATATCAAGAGTGAATGTCGCGTAAGAGCAAAATCAAACTAAAGCTCAAGGATCTTGTATTGACGAAGAAATATTTGGATCAGAAAAAAGAACTGAAGATATATGGTTAGCAGATAACGGTGCCTCAAAACATGATTTTTCATTATAATTGGTTTGGAAAATTTAAACAATTTAATCCCACTGTTCCATTTCAAATAGGAGATTCTTCTCTATTCTTTAAACTAAAAGTACAGAAACAGCTTAAATTATATAAGTTGTTAATGGCAACGAAGAAAAGAGATCATTGGAACATACATTATTTGCTCCTAAATTGGGAAAAAATTTGTTTTCAGTGAGAACCGTAACAGCTAAAAATTTTGTGATACTAACTTTTTTTAAATCGCCGCGCCTATAGTCGTCACCTCTCTGCTGAGGGCGCTCTATAGAAATATAACCGGTTGATTTTTTTTCGGTGTAATATTTATTCAGTATTTTTTTAAGCACTTGCAATAAATCTGGGTATCTAATAGAATGTATTGTCTTTGATTTACGTAGTTTAGCCGTTTAATAGCTAAATCTAATTTGGAATCAAGAACAGGATACAACGGCTTGGCGCCCATTTATTTTCGAACAATCTTTAACCCACTCCAATCTCCACTACAGAATGACACCAAAGGCTTAACGGTTGAGATCGACAACCCATACACTGACACCCCGGGTTTGAAAAATTAAAAATAGAAGTCAAGTGGTACCTGTAGGACTCAAATAGTTGAACCAAGTTTATCTCATGTCTTTTGAAATGCCTGAATTTTCACAAAGTAACCCTGTACTTTTTGATGCTCTCTTGGGGCATACAAGAATGGAACATGTTAATTTTAAGACATTGAAAGAAATGTCAAATGCAGGTTATGTTCTCAAATTAAACATCAAAGATGACATTTTTTGTGAATCTTGTCTATGGTAAGGAAACCATTTTATAATACATCAATGGTGCATTCGAGATGATGCTTCTTTCACTCCGAGTTAACTCCATTTGTGGTTTCGTGTTCGATTTGAAGATCGGTGTAAGCCGCGGTAGCATTCAAGTTGGACTATGGTGAACAATAAGAGCAATCTCTTTTCAGTCTGGACCTTCGGATAGGGTAATTGGAGCTTTCTATGATTGTCAAAATCTTAACCTTAAAATTAATAGACCTATCCAAGATGCTGTCAGATTAAATTCAAAATGGCCGCTGGTAGACACACAAATCCACGTCTTTCATGTAGTTAACATGAATAGAGCAGTTTAATTGCAGTTTATTTTAAAATATAAAACGATTGGAGCTTAAAACGGACATTTTAATTTAGAATACTTGTGTGACTGACTACTCGGGATGCATTATCGATATTTAATAAAGTGACAGTGTACATAAACAATAGTGTTTATAGAAACTATAAAACATGCATACTACTTGTTCTGAAGTCAATTGTAGGAGTCGAAGAGGTCGGAAATTGTTAGATTTTATAGAATACCTAGTGAACTATATTTTTCACACAAACCAGAACAGAATTATCTCTCAAAAACAAGGAAAAATATTTATATGCTGACAAACACTTGTACACGCTTATTCTTTAGTGTAAAAACTTTGTGAATGAACCAAATATTTGAAAATTTGGAAAGCAGTCACTGATGGAAAGTCATCTTCTCGAGTATTATATTTCTGTTTTTTAATTTGCTTATCATCCCTGTTATGTAATTATTGGGTGTAAACCTGTTTGAATACTAATAAATAATAATAAAAACATTCATGAGTGTGAAAAGATTATTTGTTTTCTTATTTTCAGTATGTGTTTTATTGTGTTATACCTGTTAACGTTAATTTAATTTGCTTATCACATCTGTTCTATAATTGTGTGTGTGTGTGAATTTGCGGCTGGATTTTTATATTTTGTATCATAAAACTTCGTCGGTGTTCTACTTGTCTGGTGCAAAATGTGCCTAAAACGGTAATAAAATTACATGTGGATTTTCTCGAATGAGGTTAAGTTTGTCAGTGTCAATGTTAAACTTGGAGTAACATTATCAGTGTTAATGTTATCCTCAGTTTAAGATTATCAGTGTCAATCTTAAACATGACCTCACATGATAAAAATTTTTTATTTTAATTTTTAAATTCCATCTGCCTGAAGAAACACTAATCCTAATGCGAGAAAATATAAAAATTATTCTTATTCTGAAGATGGTATGACGGCAGCTATAGAAGCAGTACAAAGCGGAAGAATGAGTACAAAACGAGCTGCTATATGTTATGGAATAAATCGTACTTCTCTCATTAAAGGAATCAAATGTAAAAAAATTGGACGACCAACTGTTTTAAATCGCCAAGAAGAAGAATTATTGGTTCATACCCTTTTGAAATTGGCCGATTGGGGATATGGTTTCGATCGCCAGCAATTGCGCCAATGTGCCCAGGATTTCCTGAAAAAACTAGGCTAAATCCATTTCGAGATGGATTACCAGGTGTTGATTGGTGTATTGCTTTTGAAAAGAAATGGAAACAAGAAATGAGCAGATGCGTTACACAAAATTTGAAAAAAAAACGTGCGTTAGCTGGAACGCATGATGTTATCTTACATTTTCATAACAAAATTAAGGAACTACCTAATAGAGAACCACGATTTAGGAAATAAACCACAAAATATCTTCAACTGTTTTGGAACAGGATTTCAAACAGACACAGGAACTAAAAATGTGTTATGTAAGCGTGGTACCAGAAATCCTATAAAATAGTTGGTGTCGGTCACAAAATCAACGTACATATTGGGAATTCCTTCCGGTTTTTATTAATTACAAGGGCCTGCACTTGTACTCTACTTGGCGTAATGTAATTGTAGATATAACTGCTCACCATCATGTTGGATGGAAGCTCCACAATTCTGGGATTGGTTTGTTAATTGTTTCAAACCAGGCACGACCGAATTGGAAGGAAAAAAAATATTAATATTAGACTGTCATAATTCTCATATTTCAATAGATTTAATAGATATGGCTGCTGAAAATAATATTGAAATTAAATGTCCTCCCGCTCACATTTTACACATTGTACAACCCTTTGACGTCAGCGTATTTATGTCCCGAATTCCGCTCACGCTCCCGTTCCCGCAGTCCCACATTGGTTTGAGTAGACCTTAACAAGCGAACAGGTTCAAGAAAGACAAAAAATAGTATACCCCTATTTCAGTGTATAAATAGCTTTAAAAAAAAACAAATTATAAGTAGGTACTAACTAAGATGTCTAAAAACCCTGGTGCATCCACTGATTAGATTTTGTTTCGAACTCTTTAGGAATACCACCTGTTGCGTTCAATAGAACTTACCAGAATTTTGTAAGATGGCGCCATTTAGAATTGTTCGTGCCCTAGCTTAGTCTGTCACAGCTCACTTAAAGCAGATGGGATGTCAAATAAATTATTTTCTGTCAATGTCAATGCGGATTTTTTTATGTATGTGGTATTAGTATTAGTTCATAAGGAATAGTTCTAAATAGTGTATAAGTATGGACACTTTTCGTCAAATGGGGCCGTAGTGTATTTTGTGTGGACAGTGTAAAGCTGCAGATTCGAGCATTCGTCTGTATTCAGTACCAGATTATAAATACACCCAGTGTGATCTGTGATTACAGTTTACTATGAACGATGTATGCGCCATCTAAAATTTTTAATCTGAAACTTTAGTAATCTCTCAAAAATCAGTCAAAATCAAGTAGGTAGAGATCTCCCAGTTTTGACCCAAACTTTTACAGGTATAAGTGGAAACACCACGATTTTTAGACATCATAGTACTAACTTATTTACAATGTCATTTAAAGAAAGTTTTGTCAATGTTTAATTTTTACCTTACCAATGAAATGTTTATAATTGTCAGATGTGAAATATAGAAAAATATAGTTTCGTTTTCATTATTATTCTAATTCCAAGTTCCAGCAGGAACTATAATTAGTTTATTTAGAAATTACAACACTATCTGTCAGTAGATAGAACGTTCATTAACTTTAACGATTCTGTAACTAATGACAATGACGTTTAGATTGTGACAATTGCACAAGAAATCAAATTGTAAAGTTTTATTCTAAACGTCATTGCCTTTACTTACTGAATCTTATGCAATGAAATACCAGTGCGTAAAATACAGTATTTTACGCACCAGTGCGTAAAGTACATTGCTTAATTTTTACATATTTTTTGGTACTAGAAAAACAATGTATGAAACTAGTATGTAAAGTGCCTTTTTTCACTCATGTGAGTGTGGCACCCCATTCGTAAAAAAATATCACTATACACACTTGTTGCATAAATAACTATTTACTTTAAAAAGCAATTTAAGAACAACAATTATTAAAAAAATTATATAATGTCAGGCTTATCTTACCTACTATCAAGAATGTTATTATGATTTTTTTTGAACAGTTATCTAAAGTAAATATTTTTCAATACTAAACTAATTGGCCAACTAAAACCTATTATTTTATTTGTTCCTTTAATTGCCCAATTATTTTAATTAGCAATCTTAACAATATTTAAAGGCAGTTTAAACTACAATGGCTCATATTTGTCAGGAAAAATGAAACCTTATTTTTTGGGAATAATTCTTTTCTGTGGGGTGTTTGGTAAAGGTTTTTCTGAACCGGAATCAGCATCTGGTAAGTACTTAATTACTAGAAGCTGGTAATTAGTTTTTTACTTTCTCCTTGATAGAAGTTTAAAAAAGGTTTCTTATTAATTTTTTTAATTTTATAACATTGAAATACCTAAAATGAAAATTGACAAACAAACCTAAATAAAAATATTTAATTAGCCGTATATTTTTTTTAATTTCTAAATATTTTTGTGTTTTAACATTTTTAATTTAATTTAAAAACAAAATTTTAAAATAAAATAAATTAAATTAATGTATAAAATTTTAAACTTAACATAATATCAAGATTTAACATATATTTAAAATAAATGCAAAAAATTAAGATTTTTTTTTGTTGATAATAATATTTTAAATACACTCTTTTATAATATTCAACCGATGATATTTTAAAAAATAGTGTACGATCTGCTTTAGTTAAAATTTAGAGTAGTCCACACAACAATTCATAAAATTAATAATTTTTTATTTGTTATTCTTTCTAATACGACTTTGATCATCTGTCAAGATTTTAGTGCTACTAACTGGTGTCATAATTATATTAATTACTTAAATACTATTATCGCTAGATAAAAATATTACAAATTTTAAACATATATTTTTTAAATACACTCTTTTATGTAGAAAATGTTTAACCGACGTTATTTTTAAAAGTACTGTACGATCTGATTTAGTTAAAATTTAAAGCAGTCCGTACACTATAACTTTTAAAAGTAATATCCCTATTTAAAAAAATAAAATCTGATCGTATGCTCAAAAATTGATAAAATATTCCGGATGCTTCTAACGGGCTACAGACCCGAAGATTTTCTTGAAATCGCCTCGAAGTTAACGTATGGCTGTCTAACAATGAAACACCCTGTATATAGAAACAACGAGTAAGTTAATGAATAATTTAGTAGAAAAATATTGGAAAATTTATAATATTAAAAATATATTTATGCATGACTTTTATTTTTTTCGAATGGCAGTAGAAAAATATTGGAAAATTTATAATATTATAAATATATTTATGCATGACTTTTATTTTTTTCGAATGGCAATGAAATTTACTACATATTAGAAATATAAAATACAAAGGTGTTCTATTTAAACAAGATTTTGTTCATGTTATTAGCAGAGCTGTGACTGACAAAAAGTGCTCGCGAGCACTAAGCAAAGCACTCAAAAAAGGCTTAAAAATTAGAGCACCAAAAATTAGAGCACCAAGCAATTTTACAATAAAGTGCTCGCAAGCTCTAAGCACTCTAAAAAAGTACTTTAAATTCAAGAGAACTAAGCACCAAGCACTTTTTGAATATTTTAATTATTGAAGTGAAAGTGTCTGACTTATTTATAAAAATGGAGTAAATCCATGGAGTAAATCTAACAAAACTGCCTAAAATTGGAATAGAGGAACCAATATCAAAAATATCAAAAATTTAAATTTAATTTTGTCCTTTTTAAATACAAAAACATTTTTTATTATTTTTGAATACATAAGAAATACAATATACGTAACCGACTTGTTTTCTAAAATTGGAGCGTGGACTAAATTAATGTGTTATGAAAATTGTATTTTAATATAATAATAAACGCAGCAACCTAACAGCATCCAAGTAGCTCAGCCATGGACAGACGGACAGACAGGCGGTTGTAGAGTTGATTTAGACCACTAAAAAAAGTAGGTGAATAAGCTAAGGTGACAAGCTATCGATTGACGAAAGCAGGTTCCAAAATTCGAAACCGTTCTCAAGTTATCCCTAAAGCAGACAGACAGACGGACGTATATGTAATTTTTTTTGGTCATAATTTCAATTTTACAAAATAGACAAAATAGTAAATATTTCTTTTCTAAAATTAAAAATGTTCATGACCGGTCTTAGTGCCTAGTGCTCTCGATATTTTTGGAGGGCTCGTGAGCCTTTTGTGGTGCTCCCGAGCCTTTTGGAGTACTCTGGAGCCTTTTCGAGTGCTCGCGAACTTTTTGAAGTGCCCGCGACCACTTTGACGGACACTCAGTTCTAAGCCCTTTGGTAAAGCGTTTTAGGCACTAAGTACTAAGCACCAATTTTAAAAAGTGCTCGTAAGCACTGTGTTTCTGAGCACAAAAGTGCTTAGAGTACTTAGCAAAACACTAAGCACAGTGCTTAGGTCAGCTCTGGTTATTAGAAAATCGCTCTATTTTGAACACTATAATTTTCAATTATTTGTCTAATTTTCACAATTAAAACTAGATTTTACTAGAATAATAACTAATTAAATATAATAAAAAATCTAATTATAAATTATTACCTACTTTTTAGATTCACTGATCGAGCCAGAAGAAAGAAAAAATGACTTATTTGCCGATATAAATAGTAAGTACCAATATTTACAAATAAATATACACGTTAGCTGCCGGTCGATTAATTCAGGATCTCTTTTGTTTAAGATGCTACACACGCTTTCAGAATGGTGACAGGTTTCCTTACTGGTTTGTTAGAGTCGGTCAAGGATGAGGAATCTAAGGATAAAGTAACAAAAAATTTAGACGACGTAATTGGTTCCGTAAAATATTTGACAGAATCAAAGGAACCTGCAGGACGGATTTCATTTGTTGGTCCAAGTTTAAAATCTATTATAACTAAACTCGAAGATGGAGTTAAAGGTTTGCCTGATGCCAAGCAAATAATCTCACAAGTATGTAGTATAAGTAAGTAATCATTACTATTTAGCAAGTATGGCGCCGAGTGGGTTCTCTACATAAGACTTGCTTAAATTAAAATACCAATTTTTCTTTGAGGGGGTAATTACCCCATTACACATTCCGTATTGATCTGAGTATGGGCAAATAAATACAATACCAAATGTTTTACCAAACAGACAAATCTTTAAATGATATTCATTTTTTATTTGTTAAATTTGAGTAAATAAATAGATTTCCAAAAACATTTTTAATTACTGTTTATATTCTTTCACAGATGGTGGTAAAAAGAGATACCACGTCGATCTTAATGTCAAGGTAAGTTAAATATTTTTTTATGCCACACTAGTGTACTTTGTGCCCAAAGACAAAAATTAGTTTTTGTTCAGCTTTAATAAATATATTGTTTTATTAAAATCAAAATAAATTTTCGAATTTTTTTAAAGCTAAATTTTCACATGTAATCTCCCTAGAGCATGAATTATTGCCGGAAATTTTTTGAGTACATATAAACGTCAAACAATTTCCAGTGTAATTTCATGCTCCTTTAGTCCAAGGAGGATAAAAATTTCAGGAATTTTTTTTTGTTGCTATGGTAACGATACAAAAACAGGCTTTTACTTGGTCGAAAATGTTAGGTGTGAAATTTTCTGTAGTAATATCACAAGAGAGTGAAAATAAATTGAAAATAACTCGACAGGATTTTAGAAAACTTGTTGCCAAATGGCAACAAGTTTGAGGAAATGTCTGAAGAATTATTACCCAATTTATCGAACTCTCATGGGATATTCGATAGATTATTTTTTGACGTTATGACAGACGCGTCAGATGAAGAAAATACGTTGTCATGTGGTTGTCATTCAATAAAAACAATGTACATTGAATTATTCTCACTGAAATAATGTAAGTAGATTATTCCCAATATAATAATGTTTTGATTGGCTAGAACGTATATGAATTACTGAAATTGAAAATTTCTATTGGTTTTGAGAAACGTCAAAAAATAATCGATGTAATAACGACTAGTATGATGCATGATTATTGTATTAAACTCGTCAATATACCTTTTACTCCAGGAGCCAGAGCAAAAAAGTAGGTTCATAATGCAATCTTCTACAGAAGCGATTTTATTATTGGAACATGTTCAGGGTTGGCCCTTGAAAGGAAATTCAAGTTGGCGTGACGAGGAGGGGGACGACTTTTTCTATATAAGACAAATGTTTTTATTTATAGCGCTCCAAACTCAGTCTTGCGCAGTGAAATAAAGTGCCACGGTTTTTAAACCTTTTTCCCGTAAAATTTATATTTTCAGAGCTATAGCTTTTCAAAACTTGCTTGAACCTCGTAAATTATTGGTAAAAATGTAAGTCGTGGTGCAGAAAAAACATTTCATAATGCATAATACGCATAATAATACCAATGATGATAATAATAATAATGGTAACAATGTGAAGGAAAAGGTGTAGAAAGGTACAAAAGAGCTCAATTAACACGTTGACTGCCAACTACGAGATAACTCGTAGATTGTGTTCTTTCCCAGGACGCCAACTACGAGTTATCTCGTATTGTTTACTTGCCATATCCTTGCAGCTACGATAAAATTTGTAGTAATAATATGGATAGACGGCTTCTGGGAAGAGAACAAAAAATCAATGCTGGCTTACATGAATAGAAAATTTATTAATACATCAACAGAAAATATAATTATAAAAAATTTATTCAAAATCAAGTGAAAGAATATTTTGCTTGGGTACGTATACGACATATACGACATGGCTTTGTCGGACGCTGTTTTTTACTTTCCCGACCCACCTCCTAGAAGGGAAAGCATTGTGAACGAGCTAAAAAAAAATTTCGAGATAAAAACGGAAATTTCCATTTTCGGGTCTCCTGAGACGATTAAGACCATTTCCAGATGGAAGTCTGTTTGTCTGTCTGCTATGTGTGTATTCTTCTACGATAGAGGCCACACGTTTAATCAGAAAAAAATCAATCTGATTGAGCTCAAATTTGGTATATGGGTTTGGGTTAGCCGTCGGAAGAACTCATTAGTTTTTGTATGACATTTGTCAAACGTAATTGTCACTATCCAAAAATGGCAGATGCAATATGTCACGGAATTGAACGTGCAATATGTCATTTGAAAGCACTTGAAAAACTCTATTCAGAACAGTCGAAATTATTTCTCCAACTGTCACCTGTCAACAACAAAAAATGTCAAATTTGAAACTTTAACATTAAATATCTGAAAACGTATTCGTGGATACTCGTCGGGAAAGTTTTGGGGCGACATAACCGATTTTTTCGGAAGGTGGCAGACTCTCTAAATAATAGAACTCTTGCAATCTAATTTTTTTCGAAACTGGTTGAATCTCTTCTCCAATCAACGCGAAGACGAATTCTTCTCTAATTTTTATCAGTTTTATTTTAGAAGTTACTTTTTGAAAAAAATTGTGCGCATTGTGTATATATATATATCTATAATATGTAGTGAAACCTTTTTGGGCCATCTAATAGTGTTTATTAGAGATGTGTAGTACGACACTATTTGATCTGATCGGTTAATGCCAGACATTCCTTTAATGTAATCTCGAATTATATTCGGTTTCATGCATGTTTGAAATGGTAAATACATCTCATTTGTCTTTCCATTTGCATACAGTAACAGGATCATTTTGTTGCCAAATATACTCCCCTTTTTTCAGTTTACGATTTACCACATCTCTGGGGTTTCCCTTTCTGTTATTTCGTAGGCTTCCACACACATAAGTTTTTCATGTATTTAGCAGTTTCGTAAAAGTAACAGAATATCATAAAAATTATCCATGTAAAAAGTGTATCCCTTATCTAGATAGTCCTCAAGTAAATGTAACACAAAATCAGTAGTGTGACCTACATTATAGTCAGTTTCCTCAGATTAGTAACAACTGGAATCGATTGCGATTCATATTTGAGCGCCAAAACTTTACATTATACAGCTTGTTTATGCTCCAGTAATGTTCAATTGATGGAAAAGGACAAGACCCCATTTGTAACAAAAGTCCAATAAAAACTTTCATCTCTGCACCACTAACATCTGTCCACTTTGATACCCTGTTAGATATTTTTATTGCTTTCCGTTTTGCAATTGCTTGCTCAGCATATAAATTAGTTTGTTCGACCAGTAATGCAAGAAACTCTTCCGAAAAAAATAAGTCCACCAGCGTTTGCACTGTAAAATTTGACGTATCCAATTTTACACCAACATTTTCTTGGAAAATAAATAATTCAGGATTTTGTTGAATGTCTGTCCACAAATTATCATGCGCATTTGATGTTTTTGCATCGTCATTATCATTAGGTTCGGGAACAGCTTCAGGTTCGGGAACAACTTCAGGTTCGGAGACGACTTCATTGTCACTATCACTTGAATTCTCAGAAGGTTCATAATCGCTATTCTCGTTACCATCCTCGCCAAAAATCTCGTCAAATTCTGAATCACTTAGATTAGCGTAGTACTGAAGTTTATTTAGACTCAGTGGTCTTTTCTTACTCATATTGGGTTCTTGATAATTTTATTATAACAATAATTATAAAACAAATACTCAATAAATGTGATGCACTCGACAATATCTGAGATACTACTGACGAATATGGACGCATAATATGCGCATCCACTTCTCTGATTCAGCTTTAACGAAGCGGCAGGTCTAAGCGTGTCTGTATACGGATTAACTCGAAGTTGGCTTCCGCCAAGAGATTTTTGTTACAGAAGCCAACTACAAGGCCTTTTTTTTCTAAAAAATACATTTTTTTTGCTTTTTGATGATGACCATGTGTAATTAGAGTTTTTAATAATATAATATGATTAAATCAAATTGTCATTTTAAACCGGAATTCTGAAAATTGCCGTGGCAGTAATGTGTGCAAATTAATGATTTAATATAAAAACGAATTCAAACATTTATTAATTTAAAAAACATTATCTACAAAAATGATATTTTTGTAGTGGGAGATATTTCACAAAACGTATTTTTTAAGATGGCGGCTGAAGTTCGCCCTCCCCCCCCCTCCCCATCCCACCAACTTTAACTTACCTTTCAGAGGACACTTCTGAACATGTAGCTCAGTCAGTAAACAAACAGTGATGCTGATTTGTGGAAAATTTCTCATTTTTATTTATTTTTACACATCGTTAGGTCATTATTGGAGGATAAGTATATTGTACAGCTGTGTATCGATATTTTTACTTTTTTGCTATATAAACAACAACAAAATTAGTAGCTCAGTTAGTCAGTAATCAACAGTGATGCCGATTTGACTGGAATTTCCCATTTTTGGGTATTTTGTAATCAACGGTGATGCCGATTGATGGGGAATTTCCCATTTTTGGGTATTCCTGCGCATCATTGGGTAATTATTAGAGGATAAGTATATTATACGGCTGTGTACCGTTAGTTTTACTTTCTCGCTACATATAAAGAAGAACAAAAAAATTATTATTGCGTATTTTGTACTTAATGCCCTCGCGTGCATTATGGCTGTCTAATAATAACAAACTTTTTCTTATTTTTAGGTAAACTTTATTTCTGCACTAGAATACTGTGAGGACAAGAAAATGGAGTCGTTAACTATAGAATCTCAGGACCAACTGGAAGAAGTTTACAAGTATCTAAAAAAAATCTGTTAGTATAATTTATATTTTTACTGTGTAACAACATTAATAATTTAACCTTCCAGTAGTAACGTCCGATAATTAGTCCGGGTAGACAATTTAATATTGATATTAGAGAACTACAGCGGGTAACGCACAGTATCTTTCTTATTATCAAATTCCTTACTTGTTCTTACTAGCCTGGTAGTAAAATTTGAATAATAGATTTTTAACTGTTTTTTGACAAGTTAAATTAAAAAATGACTCTTCTTCACCTTCTTCGTACAAAAAGAAAGAACCCAACACAGAATGTTAAGAAATTGATCATTGGCGGAAGTTAACGAAAATTTTATATGTTGTTTGTGTTACTAAAAGTAAAAAAAATGCTAAAGTTTTAATTTTCTGTTATGACTGGTTTAGTCTCTACAGAGTGTTATACTGTTTTGGTAACTTGAATGATACTAAGTTTAATTTATTTTTATTTCTGAGCTGAAACAACAAAAAAAAACAAAAAAAAATAAACCCAACCTATAAAATGAGTGTAACTAATAAAAAACGATTAGTACTGTAATATCTCATGAGTCTGATGAAGTTACTATGTAACGAAACTAGTCACTATTAAATTAATAACTTTTGTTATTATTTTTGTGGAAATCTTAAAACGTTGTTTTATTTATTTAAATTTAATAATGGATTTTCATCAAGTAAAAGCCGAGACAGTTAAACATTAAACTTTCTCTTGCAACGTTTGCAGAAATGGCAGATATGTATTTAATTCTGGATAAGTTTGGTCAGGCTAAAACAAGGTTTCAGATACTTATCTGTAATTCTGGCAGTCATAGGTGAATGCCAAGGGAATAATGGAACACACCAGATAGCTGATTATTTCTTTCCATTGATCGTCATTTACGGGAGACCGCAACTTGCTGGTAATAGTGGTTGTCCAAAAATGGATACAAACGATGAGGAGATTTTAGATTTGGTCGAAGAAAACCCTAGAAGCAGTACAAGGATAATAGCTGCTCAATTAGATGTTGATCACATGATGGTTTGGAGAGGATTGAAGGAACAGCAGCTTCATCCCTATCATTTAAGAATCGTTCAAGAATTACTAGATGAAGATTATCCTAAAAGATCACATTCTTTTAGGATAATCTTCATCTAGTAATGGTTCAAAACGGAAAACAACCGAAATATCAATTTGATTAATTATAACGCACACTTGTGGTCAGAAGGACATCCTCACGGTAAAAAGCATCATCGAAGTACTTTTAAGGTCAATGTTTGGGCAGGCATTGTGAATAAAAATTTAAAATGACCAGTATTTCTTCCAAATAATTTAAATGTTGCAAATTACTTGCAGTTCTTACAAAATGATTTACCAGAGTACTTGGAAGAGGTAAATTAAGGAATAATGCAAAATATGTGGTATTTACAAAATGGAGCTCCAGCGCATTTCAAATACGAGGTTGGGGAATATCTGTTCGGTCTGTACCCTGAACGTTGATGCACCTATTTCGTGGCCAGCCAGAAGTCCAGATCTTCACCATACTGACTTTTACCTATAGGATTTTATGAAAGAGGACGATAATTCTGTTGAAATAATCGACGAACAACAACTGATGCATCGAATCATTGAAAATGCAAATCGATTTCGTCAGAAGACAATGATCTTTCAAAAAATTCGGTTTTCCTTTTTAAAATGGTGCTGAAAGTGTATTCAGGAAAATGGAGGCCATTTTGAACATTTATTATAGTAAATACTATATATTTGTACATATTTTTATACCTGCGAATAACAGGAATACTTAGTTATAACTATTTGTTACTCAAAATTTTTGAAGAATAATGATAAAGAGGCCACATTTCGATAAAAACTGGCTTTTCGTAAAAGTTATAAGAGCAGGGACCCGGACCGGACCTTTTAGAACCGAAAACCGGACCGAAACCGAAATTTTTTTCTGGACCTGAAGCGTAACCGAACCCATATTTTCCTCCAAAGTTATTTTAGGTACCGAACCTGAACCCTTTAAAAATACCGGTTCTTTTTAAGTTCCTTGTCTTAAAATTTAAAGTTATAGATTTACTATATATTTTAAATTCATTTTTTTCTCATGTAGCACAGTCACGGAACCAGGAGTTTGATTGGGTGGGGGGCGATTTTGGGTCATTTTTAATAAAAAAAGGGGATATCCCCAGGGAAATTGCAATGCACATGCGTAACAGTGTTGGCTATAAAAAGTATAATATAGTTGTAAAAAGGGGGCAGTTTAATGAGTTTCATTTTTTATTTTCGTTAACTTTTACTTTCCCGACCCACCTCCTAGAAGGGAAAGTATTGTAAACGAGCAAAAAAAAATGTTCGATATAATAACGGAAATATCCATTTTCGGGTCCCCTGAGACGATTAAGACAATTTCCAGACGGAAGTCTGTCTGTCTGTCTGCGTGCATGTATGTGTGTGTGTATGTGTGTGTATGTATGTGTGTGTATTCTTCCACGATAGAAGCCACACGTTTAATCCGATTGAGCTGAAATTTGGTACGGTGGTTTGGGTTACCCGTCGGAAGAACTCATTAGTTTTTGTACGACATCTGTCAAACGGTAGTATCACTATCAAAAAACGACAGATGCAATATGTCACGGAATTCGACTTGCAATATGTCATTTAAAAGCCCTTGAAAAACTATATACAGAACAGTCAAAATTATTTCTCCAACTGTCACCTGTCAAAAATAAAAAAATGTCAAAATTTGAAACTTTAACATTAAATATCTGAAAAAATATTCGTGGATACTCGTTGGAAAAGTTTTTTGGCGACACAACCGATTTTTTTTAAAAAAATTACCTGTTTGGGGGAGATAGCGATCGCCCTTAAATTCGTGCTTATGACTAATCATTTTTTTGATTCAATGAATATTTGAATAGTCTGCAATGAAATAAGCTACGAATTTGCGACGTTGAGATTGCAAGTGTATAAAAAAAATTGTTTTGTCGAAAAATCCTTAGGACCGAGGAAACTGGACCGAACCGAACCGGACCAAAATAATTTTTACAAGAACTTGAACCGGACCGGAACCGAAATTTTTCAAATTACGTAGAACCCGAACCGGTCCGTAACTCTTATTTCATTTGATTCCGGGTCTCTGGATAAGAGGCAAAAAAATTTCAAAAATGAGTAATAAAGCAATGGTGTCACCAAATTAATTTAATTGTAATGCATAGAAAAGTTTTAGGGGGTTTTAGGGGTTCAAAGCCGGCCTAAAAATTTTTATAGGCTGTACGGATTTATTTGTTTTATATGAAAAAGATGCTCTTACGATAAGAAAGCCATGTATCCATTTTAATTATAAAATGTTAAACAGTTCATGAAATATTGGAAAAAATCGATTTTCATTCTGTACTTCCCAAAGGCCGTAACTTTTTTTTGTGCACATTTGCATTAAGGCAAGTTATATTCAATTGAGTTATTTTTGACACCAGAATATGTGGTTCAAATTATAACCTACCTTTTTTATGTACCCTATATATATTTAGTTATATTGGCATTAATTTTCATTAATAAATTTCATTGGGTTAAATTCGACTCAAAAACTGTCTTGATTATGCGAAAGAGTTGTGAAATATGTCAAAAATTGTTTACCTGTTAACTAGATTAGCTTCCTTTTCTCGAATAGAAAAAACTTTCTTCTTTAACTCCTTTAACTGAGCTATACGCCAGACAGAATACATTATTAAGGAAAACTAATTTAAGTATAAAACTGTCACATAAATCAATAAACGAGCATATAAAACTTGGCAGGTTAGATTCTCCATTACTATTGACAAACACTCTGTTGGATTACTTTCCCGTGATCTTCCCCATTTCAAAATCGCAATTTTTCAACTTTATGTGAATAATCCGGCCAAACAACATAAAATCGGATAAAACGGCTTACGTATTCCTATCTTCTTGATCTACTTGTTGGTATAAGAACAAAATGTATACAGGGTGATCAAAGTTTGCGTATTTTTGAAAACATTAATCATTTTAAAATAAATATAACACATCTTTATATTGAGATACACGGTATAAATAAAAATAATTTTAAATTGTACTCATATAGACCCTGTATGTGCCTGCAGTAAACATTTTTATACAATCTTACCGCTTTCCTTATAAATTCTGACACGACTGACACCCTGTATATTTCATTATAGGGTTTTAAAATGAAATTAACAAAATGTAATTATTTTTTAAACATTTATTTAACTATACGGAAGCTCAAAAGTGTTCTTTCTATCTAAATGCGACATCCTGTATGACAGTACTAAACGTTTTTTATTAGTTACACTTATCTTTTAATACTCTGTTTAAACTTTACAATTTTTTTACTTTTAGTAACACATTATGTACGGAATTCTTTGAAAAATAGGTTTTTAACTTTCTTTGTAATAAATTAAACAACAAAATTACCGTAAAAATGATAGATTGTCACGACATCTTTCGTAGGTTGATGGGTTCCAACCGGGCAAACCGCTACGTAGGATGAAACCCTCTAAAAACTACTAATCAAGTACAACTTGATGCCGGTAGATAATGGAACCCATCCACCATCATAATGCTTTAGGGGGAAGCGGGCACCTCGCATTGCGACAAAGTACCAAAAACTTACTCCCTCTGTTTTTGAAAATAATTACCATTTCTCTGCAGAAATCTGTTTAATATCTGTACTGAAAATTAATCTTAGACTCCAAACTGAAGGATTCTGGGAAATATCTGAAAACTTGGTCTCTTCAAAAAAGCATTTTAACTGATAACTGGTCCAGAAATGCGGTGAAATTTGAACATAACATAATTTAAAGCATTCTGTTACCCCTACTTGGAAATAAATAATAAATTTACTAATCCTGGGAAATTGGGATTATTGATGATTCATGGCATAATCATAAACCTCTTTTTTAGCGGGAGACGAAAAAGGCAGATTTTGGTCTTCTGGAAGCAAATTAGGTGATAAAAAAACATGGAAATGGCTTACAAATGGAAAAGAAATTTCTGTTTTTGATTGGGGAAATGGTGAACCAAACGGCAATGCTGATTGTTTAAGATTGTTTATCAATTATTACAATTCTGGATTTTATGATGACATTGACTGTTCTAGTATTGCTTCTCCAATTTGTGTATATACATAAAATGTATGAAATAATAAATTAATGTCAGTTATTCTTGTTACTTTATCATTAAAAATAGAAAGAATCAGAAATACATCGTTATTTTTTATTCAGCCTAAATATTTACAATGCGTTTAAAAGTTTAGAGACAATAACATTAATGATGGAATAAAGTTTGTGAGTAATGGTTTTTGTTAAATGAAAATAGATTTTTGACTCACATATACTGACACCAAAACAGTTTTTAAGAAAATTATTTCAATCAAAAATATTTTTATTTTTACTGAATTCTCTAACATAAAGATTGTACTAATCAATCAATATTATAAATAGATCGGAATCATCTAACCAGAAAAATCGTAATCATTGAAATATATTTTACACATCATTACACCAACATGTGGGTAATCGGTAAAGTAATAATCTTATCCTTAAAAGGCAAATTTGTAGAATTAATTTAATATAATTTATACTTAAACAGACGTCGTTCGGACGGGATCTTTTAATAGGTTCAAATACCTCCTTGGTGAACGTATTCTAAGATATCAACACTATCGACTCGATTTCATTACATATCAAATCTTTCAAAATCCCCATTAAAATAGTAGATATAACTTTCATTTAATATTAATACAAAGTCATTGTCATAAAAAATTATTAATTATCCTAATTAATAAGTCTAAAAGGATAAGAACATTTCGAAACAAAAATATTTTGTTACAGATTCAAAAAAAAATTGTTTTTATGTTCCAATATACAAAGTATCCATGATCAACTTTTTTGACCGAAATTCTTACCTCAAGGTGAGGCCAATCTTATTTTTTTGGCTCACAGTTTCCAATCTTTCCAGTCAAATTTAGAAAAAAAAATAAATAAAAAATTATTTAAATACCTGATATCGATGTCCGAAAACACTTATTTAACACACTCAAAAATTTCACAAAAAAAATGTCGGTACCAATGTTTAGGAACTTTACTAAAAATATGTTTGAAATAAACTAATTTTTAAATATTTTCCAACAAATTATAAATTACTGGTTGAACGAACTTAAATATTTATTACAATTTTTATATAATGTTACGTGACTCTAATAATAAATAATAATATATTAAACAATAGTAATAATTTAATCTATTAATAAACTATTTTATAAGGAAGACAAATAAAGCAATTTTATTCTCGGATACAATGTGTTAATAAAACGAAAAAAAAAACGAGAATGATTCATTCAATTGATAAGAAAGAAACTAGTGTCTGAGGTAGCACTCCCTGTGCGATTTTCATTCCAGATATAAAAATTTATATTCCAGTTGAATCTGATTACTATAAAAATAAACCCTAAGAAGTTCTTAAAATAATTATAAAATCAATCTTAACAATATTTATCCTACAAATTATGTTACTATTTTTAGGGTGTTATAATTTTACTCTATAAACGCATAGAATATAACCGGAAATACTTCATATTCGTAACTGGTTAGTCAGGGTTTGTCAAACCCCACCAAAAGTTAGAACGTTTGCTGCGCTGCACTGTGGCCCAAAGACCCCAAATTTTTGGCCAAAAGTAAATTTTTGTAGCTTTTTTATTTGATCAGATATAGTTTCGAAGACGGATTGAAAGTTCCGTATTTATAATTGTTTTTTAGATTTGTCAACACTGCATCAGCCAACACTTCTCGAAACTAAAGGAAGGTATCTGTTAAATGTTAAGTTAGTATGTAGTTGTCTACTGTATAGTCTAGTCAACAAGTGCTTTTTGTGCCAAACTTTTTTCTCCGCCTCCGAAAAATATAAACGAGGTGTCATTCGATTCGAAATAGCGTGTAGATGATTTTTGAAAAAATTCAAGACCCGCTTAAAAAAATTGCAAAATCTATAAACAATCAACTGAAAAATAAAAATGGGGTACGATTTTTTGCAAATATCTCAAAAAATATTTAACATTTTTAAATTTGAAAAATGATTCAAAAAGTGGAAAAAAATTAGCAAAAAAAACTATACCTCCCGGACCTGTAGGACCAATATTTATAATTTTTCCAGAGTGTTGAAAATACAGCCGAAAACGGGGACTTCAGCTAGCGGTAAGCGCTGTCCACTTTGGACATTTAATGAATAAATAATCCGCGGTCAAAAAAAATTTATCGCGATTTTTCTTTAAATTATGCATTAGTTAATTAACAATTTTTTCCTACTTGAACATAAACATTGTAAGTGCGATAATTGTTAAATAACAACTCTGAAATTGTTTTCCTTATTTCGACTTATTTTTGAAAAGAATTGTTATTTTTCACTTTTTTAATAACAATTTACTTAGGTCAAAAATTAAAAAGATTAATCATTGAAAAAAAAAATTTTTTTTTCATATTACCATTGATCCGGTTTTTTATGTCACATAAAAATGATTTTTAAAAATTTTTATTTTCTATTGATTACAAAATTGTTATAAACAAATGCGTTGTTTATAAGATAATTGAAATTTTTTTTTTTTGGAAACATGATCCTTGATGCAAATTATGATTTAAAAAAAAATCGTTCCTTAAAAAAATGTTTTTATTACTTAAAAACGTATTTGTTAAATAACAATTTTTTTCTACCATATACATAATTTTTCTCAAAAAATGACACATGGTTATTTTTGTTTCATTATGTACAAAAAGAAAAAAATTTATAGAAAAAATTTAATTGTTTATAACAAATTGTTTATTAAATAAAAAATGAAAATTTAAATAAAAACTTTTTTTTCAGTTATCAGAGAGTAAGATAAATTATGATTAAAAAAAATGGTTCCTTAATAATATGTGCAGAACAAAACTCTTCGAATTCATTTTCAGTTAAAAATGACCCTGATTAAGGAAAAGGTTTTAAATATTTCAACGGGCACCAAATCGTTTTAAGCTTGTCCCAGTTGTGGAGCCACTCCACTGTTTTTGGCAACCACAAATTTTAACTCCAAAGTTTTTGAGCCAAAAAGCATGGATAAGATTTTTTAAATGTGTACTGCATATTTCATACATAATAGAAAAATAAAAATGGCAAGTTAGGTGACAAGAAGATAAAAATGGATTAAAGTAAAGAAAAGTTCACATTCACCGTTTATTTTATCAAAAAATGGGATTAAATGTTGATAAAACCAAAGCAACTGGAAATGGTACTACCAGTGACGGCAACACTGCTTGTCGAGCAATTACGGATGGTAACATAAGCCTGATAAGAAATTTTTAAATAATTTTAGTTGTACCATCCTGTCAACTTTCATTGGATTTAGAAAAAATTCTAAAAATATTGTCATGAAACGGCTTATATTTATATGCAGAATTACTCATGGTATCCAATGCCAGCAACCATACGTAAAGTACTAGTGCACAGTAAACATATTCTTGAGCACTGCGTCTTGCCTGCAGGTTACTTTGGATAAAATGCAGCGGAATCTAGAAATAAGTTTTTCAAACACGACAGAGAGTTTCACGCAAGAAAGAGAGGTCGGATTAACAATCTAGAAGATGTTTTTAATCGAGCTATGGACACATCGTATCCATTTGTTTTAGTATTAGTCAAATGAAGCTTATACAACTGCAAAATAAATTGGAACTAACTGCTAAAATTATTTCATAGTCCAGCAGAGGCACACTGTCAGCCGTAAAATTTAGCTGTTTCAGGATCTGACGAAGATACTGATGATTCAGATGATTTTTATGAGAACGACGATGGTGATGTATGTAACAGAAGATTGTGAAAATGGATTCCGAATAAGTATTGCACACTTCAGTTAAAATAATTTTTCTATAGGTACATTATTTCGTTTAACAATAATAATAATGTTAACTTTTTAAACCCCATGTATTATATGTTATTGTTTTGGAAGTAAAATAAACGTGTTGAAGAGTTATTATAGTGGCAATGAAGGAGACGTTATTAACCCAGTCTTTCTTAGTGATCACGATAGTGAGTCGGAGCGACAAAAGATTTTACGGAAAAAACAAATGCATGTGGTCTGCTAAAGCTCGAAACCCAAACATTCACAAAAGGCAACATAACATAATTACGCATCTTCCAGGCATCATTTTTCCTGCCAAACAATTGGGAAAATATTGTACCCAGCTCTGCTCTTGGGAATTTTTATTTACTGAAGAAATATTGAACAAAATCATTCTCGAATAAACAAACAACAGGATTATTAAATGTACAGCATTTTTGGGGCTCTTGATATATGCTTCAATTTTCAAGTCAGTTCATGTAGATCTGTTTGCAACAGATGGGACCAGACGAGACATCTTTCATTGCATGATGTCTGTGAAACGAGTACTGGTTATTATCTCGTATCTTCGCTTTCATAATGCTTTGAACAAGGATGAACGAAAAAAAACTGATGCTACCGGTGCAATATCTTTACTGTATAAGACGTTGGTAAAAAACTGCCAAAAAGGTTATTGTATCAGCGAATATGCTTGCATAGATGAAATTCTTGATGGATTTCGAGGTAAATATACATACCGAACAAACCCCGCAAATACAGAATAAAAATTATGGTATTGAGTACCTTATGAACGCATATATTTCTTCTGACAATGAGAGCGATGCAAATACTCTTTCGGAAGTGGAAAAAAATATTGGCAAAACCTACTCAGTCTGTGATACGCTTTACTCATATTAGAGGGACAAACCGTAATGTGACGGCAGATAATTGGTTTTCATCTATACCGCTGGCACTGGAATTAAAGGTGATTAACGTATGTTGGTACATTAAGAAAAAATAAAGTAGAAATACCACGGAAGTTTCTTTATGGTTTTACTGATGACCTCACATTACTATCTTTCATACCAAAGCAAAATAAAGTTGTTCTTGCAATATCCTTCGTGCACCACTATAATTAAACTGATCCAGGAACTGGAAAACCGGAAATAATCTTATGTTATAATGGGACGAAAGGTGGCGTGGATGCTTTAGATGAAAACTGCACCATATAATCAACAAGTCGACGACGTAATCGTTGACCCCTGTCAATTTTCTATACTTTAATGAATATCAGTCTCGTGAATGGTTCTGTTATATTTTCTTGTTTCTACGCAAAAAAGAATTGTCTACATTAAGAACTCAACTAAACATAAGGTTGCTCAACAGTCATATGAGTTGCAATTAAACAATGCACGTATCGTCCAAAAACTCATTAGTACCAGAAACCAACAACTTCTGGAAAAATATGTTAGGTGTGGTAAATGTCCAAGAGGCAAAGATAGGAAGACAAGTTGTGTGGATTGTGCTCAAAAATATCTCAAAACAAACTATTTTGGAGTAAACTTATTGCAATATTTTGTGACATAAACTTTTTTCTTTAGTTGCATTTTTTTGTGATTAGAAACATTAGTTTCATTTGTCGGTATTTACTATAGCTTCAATTTTATATTTTTATTCCTGTTGTATAACTTTACGATGTCTAGCGTTACAAAAAAAAAATGTCAGTATTTTTTGTTTCTTATTTATTTTGAATATTTTTTTATATCATTAGACTTACACAAAACAATTAAAACATTTCTAGTAATATCTTTTCCAAACCCGCTTTTTTAAATGGGGTTTATTAAACCCCACCGCACCAGTTACGCCTCAAAAAAGGGACCTCACCAGCTACGTGTTAAAAATGCAGAAAAATATAACGCGAAAGAATATTCATTTATATTAAGGATTAAAAATATTACGATAAAGTGTTATGTTAATCACAACTCATAATTATTTATTGTTAAAGCAGACGAGTATGTAAAATAAAAAGTACCACTCCTTGGACACCATTAACTTCCCTATAATTAGATATGGACTTATACATACTCATAGATTATGATGAAATTTGAGTGCTCATTAACTTACTGGGTCGTTATAAAATAGACGAGCTGTAATTACAAGACACGGTAAGTCAGTCAGTAGCGTGGGCAGATGGTTTTCAAAGCGCTCTTGTTAAATTGGATAAATTAATTAGAAATAATCGATTTATTAAATAGAATGACAAAGTGGATGTGTTGTGAAATAATACAAGAAGATTGATAAGATCTATTTTATAATTTTGTTGAGTATATTATGTTGGCTTGTTGTACGATTCTCGGGATTGACGTTAATTGATGGTAACCCGAACATTTTTTTTTAGAGAGTAGTTGGTATAGAATTACCGAAAATGTAATTTAAGATTACTGATTTTTAAGGTTGGGTTTTGATTTAATTTGACGTTCGGCTACCTGTAGTGGACGAATATTACTACTGCTAAAAAATTATATAGTAAACAGATATTAAGATAATATCGGATTTTGTTTAATAATATACGACACAAGTGCCTAAAGGTAATTTTTTAGTGCTTCTTAGTATGACCTGTTCCGCGATTTTACTCATTGCTGGTAGTAAATGTATTGGTCTTTAGTTATATGGAAAGAGCGAATTCTGATTAGGTTTCCTTATCATTACGATATTTGCCTTTTTATAGTTTCTAAGAATTCTGTTTATAATTGTCGTCTACTGTTTTTTTGAGGAATGTTCTTTAGCTCTGTTGGAGATGTTGTCCCATCCTGGAACTTTCTTCACGTATGTGAAATTCATTATTTGTTTTAAGTCATCTCGTGATGTAAATCCTAGATTCCCTGGATCTTCTTCAAATATTTGGTTTTCCATTTCCTCTTCGACTTCTTCTTCTTCGAAATCCATGTCGTCGTCTTCATAGTAATTTAGCGTAAATTATCTTTACATGGTTCTTACGAAAGCATCTGCTTTGTATTTAGCACTATATACTATTTCATTCAATCTGATAGCTAGTTGATGTGGATATTCCAATGTTTGTCTCTACATATTTTTAATTGTTGTTTGACTTGTTCTCCAAGTCTGTTTGCTTTTCTTGTATCTCCTTGTATTCTACTCTTATGTGCCCTTTTTCTTTGTCTGTTTCGTTGTTTTATCAGTTCATTTAGATTGTCGGTGATGTTACCGAATCTCGTATAACTCTTTGATATAAATTCAGTCGAACTTTTGTTTAGTGCGCCTTGTAATATAGTTGTTAGGTATTCTACGCTATCCTAGATATATTGTGACACATTGATTGTTGGGACAGATCTTACAGTCTGCCCTGTAATACCCAATTTTTTCCAGTTAGTTTTTATTCTTTTAATAGGTTGTATCTCCTATACTGATGATTATTGGTTCGTGTTCATGTACTCCTTCTCCGTTTGTTATTTGATATGGAATGTCGATATTTTTCGTTATAGTTTAATCTAACATGTTTGGAGCACTCCAAGGCGGACGGTCTAGGCGGTCCTATTATTCGTAGTTCTTGCTCGTCTAGATTAGTGTCTTTTTCCATCAGAGAATAGCAAAGTTAAATATTTCCTGACGGTAAACCAAAAATATTACAACAACGCGTCGACAGAGAATACCATCAGTGCAGATACGTTCTGCCGTTTAACTTCCCATTAGGACTATCTAAATTAAATTATTTCCTAGCGGTGAAATGGAATGTCAATATTATAAAAGAAAACAAAAATATAATCTTTAAATATTGTCTCACCGGTCCTTATTCAATCGATCCCTCTGATCAGGCATCTCTCTGTCTGGTCGACTGAGCTTGGCTTGGCTTAGCTTATCTTGAGGAGAATGCATGGGGTCGGAGTATACGATACTGTTTGTTTCATGTGTAAAGACCATCTTCCGGTGCGAATATTTACTTTTACAACAACTTATCGCTTTTGTGTAGTTGAAAGAAGCTTGCCGTTTTTAGTAGAATTTTTGATTTCACGGTACATTTTGATTTTCCCTATTTTCAATCCATTGCCGATGTCAGGTAGTCGGACTCGTTAGAAAACCGAAGGTTGAGCATGCCAGGACCGTATAAGCTGGCATCGCAGCCGAGAATTCTTCCATTTAAAATGCATTGGGCTATGCTGCTTACATTGCATTCTAAATGTCGCTTTTACTATAGTAACAAATATTCAAATGAAATGTATCGCGGTTTAATATTTGTTACAAAATAAAAAATACGAAAAGACTGTAATATAGGTACAATATAGCCTTAGTTTCTCAAAAACGAGACATTTAAGAGTGTAAAGGCATACCATTCATAAGCATACCTAGAAAATTAAAATTATTCACGAGGATAATAGAGAATAAATTAGAAATTGGAAGAATAATCAAGTCAATATTTACAAATAAAATGATTAAAGTAAGAACATAATGATGAATCTACAAACAAATATAGTTTTAAAACTTCTGTTTTCACTTCTGATGATGATATAAAGTATAGCAAAGAAAATTGTAAAAATACAAAAATATGCTTTAGAAAAATGAAAACAGTAACATTACAAGAATTTCTCTTCGCTGATATAAGAACCTAAAGGCAAATGTTTGAAAAAACTACAACACAATTTAACAATATGTAGTGACGAGTTAAAAAATGCAAACATAGACAAAAGTAAAACAATGATAATTGTTATAAAGGCTAGCAGAAACAGGTAAGAAAACGAAAATAAGTTTTAGAAAAATAAAAACAATGACAGTACAAGAATTTTTGTCCCCTGTTCTTAATAACAGATACTGAACAAAAGTATAACACAATTCAACGATATACAGTGTGGAGCAAAATTTAAGAGAAAACTATTGGGATTTCGTAAACCGTTATATGTTATATATACAAAGTTGGTTTAAATCGGAAAAAGGATATGTATGTCAAGATGAATTGATTGGTTATTTCAAAATTCATATATTACATCCGGATATTTTAGAAAACCCAAAATTGATGATTTTCATTTTATTTTATTAACACCTTAATTAAGATAGAAAATTTTTTTTTACTTAATGTAAAATATCGCTTAATATAGCTTATCCAATTTTTTAAAACAACGATTCGTCTTTGAAAGGTCACCATCAACGTATCAAATATTTTTTTTAAATACTGTACTTTTTCTTTCATCTTTGCAATCTCCTTCTACCTTGGAATTTGGGACACCCTGTACTTTTAAAGTCACATTTTATGTAAATTTTCATATTCCTTTTTATAATTAGAAGCAGTTAATGTTCTAAAAAATAAACCGTTAAAATTATTTTTAATGTGTCTAAAATATTCATCAGTTATAAAGAATCACGATATCACGTTACTGTTATGTTATCCACAAGTTAATAAAACTTTAATGATTAGAGTTTAATAAACAGTATTTATTCTCGTCTTGTTCATCTCAAACGAAAATTTACCCTAATTAAAATGATATGTTACCGGCATCTGTTAACAAAAAACCACAGGGCAATTGAGATTATTTCGGAATTTTTGGTACAATGCTTAACTCTACTAATGAGAACAGGTTCTTCGTGAAGGATGACCAAAAACCGGAGATAAAACGATAAAAAGAACAATTTACCGAATTATTTTTAAAGTCACAAGGGTACCTCAATTAAAAAAATATATAACTAGAAAGCCTAAAATGTAAACAAGAAAATTTCGAAAAACCTAATTAAAGAACTGCACAGGGGATAAAAAAAAATTAATTGCTAATTGTTTGGATAGATTTAAGTCACTTCTGCCACTACTGATATAAAATTACATTGTAAAGAGGAATGTAACAAGATTAAAAGCAGAAATAATTTCTATCATAATATTCATTTAATTAATAAACAAGTACCTAAAGACATGGAAGAAAAAACTAGAGAAAAAATTCCAGAAAAAATCAAGTAATACGAGAAATAAAATGGAGAAAACTCAACAAACTAATACAAAAGAAATGGATATAACATCACCAATTTAAAAAAAAAGCCACCAACTGTAACGTTGGAAAATCCCTAGCTTTGGGCTAAACTCAGTATCTGCGTGGTAAAAAGAGGTATAAATGTTATCCCAATAATATATAGACAAAAACAAAGAGTTTTAAATTGCAATCAAAAATCATCGATGCCTGCAGAAAGCCAGCTAACTACCCAGAAGAGCAAAGATAAAGCGCAAAATCATCATTAAAGGGCTACTGCGGAAACATTCCTAGAACAAGACGTTGAAAATGCATTATAAGAAATAGAATTGAAGCCAAGTTACCCAGGTAAGGACCAGACACGGCGATAAATTGGTACTACCTTCCTTTAGACAAATAAAGAAATCAGTTGTCTATATCACATGAAAATGAAGATAGAATAGCCCAAGGGACAAAAAGGTGCCACCCACTGTTATAGATACCATGGATAATCTACATGCCATGGATAATCTACATTCCATAATACGATGAGATGTGTCAAATGCGCAAAAGAAGATAGACCACATGAGTGTCCATTGAAGAGAAAGGAAAACCCGATATACGCTCACTTTAATGGAGTAAAAACCTAAATGCCCTGGCAGAACACAACAAGATAACTCTTGAATGGGTACCTGGGCATGAGGGCATAGAAGAAAATGAAGAGGCAGATCGCCTGACTGGTAAAGTAGCCGAAAAACCTTTAATTGGACCTCAACCCACATGTAGTATTTCCTACCAACATGTAAGGGGTATGCTGGAAAAACAATTAAGGGACAAATACAGGGAATACTGGTTGGAACTTCCGGGACTAAGACAGTTCAAAACACTTATAGAAGATCCACCCAAGAGCAGGGACAATCTGCTACTATGCCTAAAAAGACGGGAACTCAAAACCGCACTAGGTGTCCTGACAGGACACTGCGATCTCAGAAGACACCTGAACCTCATAGGTGTATCGGAAGATTCCCTATGTAGGAAATGTGAGGAAGAGAACTCTTCATGTATTATACTATTGCCGGGCCCTGAACAGGGAAAGGGAATGGCACTTTGGGGTACAGTACCCTGAATCTAAAGAGATAGCGAAAGCTAACATCAGCACTATTCTTAACTTTGTCAATAGTTCTGGACTGATATGAAAAATGGAGGTTCACAATAGGCCTAGAGCCTCAGTTGAGGTGGGACCTCCCACGCCCGATTTAGGAAAAAAACTGTAATGAAGAGTCCCCAGCTAGAGACAGAGGATGTCCGGCAGTACCAAAGAGACAGCAACTAAAAACTGCAATAAGAGAACCATCCAAAGTGGCACCGAGGGAAATCCAAGCAACCAAGACAACACCTAAAGTGAACTAAAGCATTGTAGCAAAGGACCCCAGCGACCGAATAAAACACAATCTAATATGTTGAAAATGATCCAAGAACAAATGAAACACCAGCACCAATTTAACGGATTAATGAAAATGATGAGGCAAATTCTAGCCCAAAGTGCCCACAAATAAAATGCTCCAACAACGACTGAAGATAAGATCATGGAATCCAGGTGAAATAACCACAAAAGTAAACGAGCTAGGAATGATAATTGAAAGAGAGAGAAAAGACATTTTTGCACTTCAAGAAACACAGTTGACAGTAGATAAAACCCTAAGCTATACAAACTATGTTATACACATAAATTACAATAGAGGAAATGTAGGAGTAACAGAACTATTGACGAGAAATCACTATTACCTGGAGGAAAAGAATCAATCATAATAGGAGTCCTGAACTGTTAATAACCGAATTGGAATAGTGTAAAGAGAAATGGTATAAAATTAACAAACTTCGGTAGCCGAAGTAGAACCATCTAGGCAATACACTTAACACCAGGAAGAGGAGCTCCAAATGTGATATATTTAGCAATAATGAAAAATATCGACATACACTGATCAATGGAGAAGAAATATATGAACACGAACCTATAATCCTAAACCTAGGAAACAAGCTGCAATAAAAACAAAAATACACTAGAAAAAATTTAAAAGAATCGTAGGACTAATGATTGGACACATCTCAAGAATAATCATGTCACGGACACATTGACACAGAAGTCTAACAACTGAAGACAATATTGCAAGAATCAATAAGAAGAAGATCAACCGAAGTATACAGGATTCGAAACATTACCGAGAATCTAAATAACCTAGTCATGGGGTATTCCAAGGCTCTGACAAAACAGATATATACAACTACCTGCGAAGAAGATCATTTCAAGCCAAAATAGGAGATTCACGGTAAGACATTGGACAACGTGAAGCTGGAGCACAACAAGGGGAAGTACTCTCATCAACTGTACAACATCTATATAGCGGATGTCCCAAATACAGTGCTAGTACTCTACGATAATGACAAAGCTATAACCGCCTGAAGTTAATAAAGTTAATAATAAGTACCTTCGCTTCGCTACTTAATAATGATATGTTCTAATAATACTAGTAGTGGAAAAAGTTATATATGTTTCATAAACAAAACATCTGGGAATATTATTCTAGCATGTATCGAATTATTATTTTTTTTTTTCAATTTCTAATACAATTTCAAAAGGTAAATAATAATAATAATAATTATAATAGATAATATAATATATAAACATTACATATAAAAAAATACAAAATAAAATAATATGACTATATATACAGGATGGCGACAAACAAACATAAATGCACCAATTTAGTATTGAAGCAAGAAATAAAAATCAATAATAATGTAAAATCCATTATGATTAAGATTACAGCAATATTAAAGTGAACATTAAGCTTAAGTGAAATAAATAAAGAAAACATATACTAAGCTATTAAGATTACAAAGTAAGTGTTAGTGTATGCAGTTTATTTTATTTTTGATGAAAGAAAATGTTGACAAAAGATTAATTAGTATCAATTCAAAGTTCACAATAACTAATAATCCATGTATTTAAATAATTACCTATCAATCGAAAGGAATGACTTGCCATATCCTTTTCCGTTTAAAATGGTTATTGACCATTCATTTCCCATACGAGATCAATAATAAAAAACATATCGAACTATAAAGAAATTGATTAAAAATTGGTTTTTTATGGCTAGATCATTGCATATGTCTACTTTTCTAATTAAAATACTACGAAGAGAAAATTATAAGTGATTAATTATATATTGGACCGTACTTGTGCTTGTAATGATTAATAGTTGACTTATTTTAGACACTCCTTTTCGAGTATGATCGAGACACAAAAAAGAAATTCAAGTAGGAAGGCTTTAAAAAAATATGTGTCTAATCGGTGCCGTTCATTGGGTTTAACTATAGTGTAGAAGGTATGATATAAAAAATTATATTTTAGAAAGATTTTGCCAATTTTATCTCTTATTGTTCAGCACAGGGTTTAGTGTTTATGCCTTCCTTAAATTTTTAAACATATTTAATTAGTTAGCCGCGGCGTAATACGTGTTAGGTATTACTTTTTATTATTGAGTGCCATAGTAAATTATTTTTATATTGACCATTTTCGTAACAACTTTCAATGAAACCAGATAATCAGGATAAATATATTATTGCTTACCACTTGTCCATTAAACGTTTAATTAATTAAAATGAGAATATTTTCTCAGCGTGAGATTTTTGCGTCTATAATTGAGACTGAAAAATAGTTATCATGATTTAAGAGTATTTGGGTAGTTATAGATATTACTAGGTAATAGGATATTCACTAATTTATACACACTTGTGATTTCCTTAATATATTGATCCTAAGTGAAATTTCTCCTTTTTTTCTGTATTTTTTCGTGCAATCGTACGCGAAGTGATAGTCTTAAGAGCTAGCGAACCATTCGACTAACCCGTTTCCCACAAAGCTAAAAAAATTTTAAATGATGTTTTATTATCAGTCAATTAAGAAAATACCGTTCTGGCAGGCATCTTGCAGTTGCGTCATTATCCCTTAAATTTTTGAAAATGTAAAAATTTTTTTTTTTTAATTTACTCCCACAAGGCTACAATTTTAATATGTTATAATTTACATATGTTTAAGTGTAAAAAAAAATTGACAACCCATTTTGAAGGGTTGCAAGTATGTGCCAGACGATGGCAAAGTTGTCATCGGGGTAGTAATTCATAACCTGCTCCCACAAGGCTAAAATTTTGAGGATATGTTCTTTCATTTGTTTAAAAAGTATATGTAAGTAGCCAGAATATTCCAGCGGTTGCAAGAATCTGCCAGACGAGTATGCAGGATGTCTAAAATTGGAAGGAATAACATATATCAAAAACCGTAAGAGATACAGAGGCGGTTAAATGGGAAAAAGTTAACTATTTTGAAGAGTATTACATTAATCTAAAAAAATCTACAGGGACTTTCGCCCTTCTCAAGTTATACAGGAGAAACTAAAAATGATCTTTTGGTTTTTCACTCCCATAATTTTTATTTAAAAAAATATCAAAAACTAGAAGAGGAAAGTTTTGTCGTATCTCAAAGGAGGGTATCGTTTTTTGGGTTTTTTGCGACCCCGTACGAAATTTCTCTCACTAAAAGATATTTTAAAAAAAATGAATTTCTCAAATTTTTTTTTTTAACGTCCCGGAACATACTTTTTTTTAATTTTGAAATCTATTTTTTGACAAAATCACAAGGACTGACAAGGAGGATTTGGCAACATGGCGACCGGCTGTCATTTAGCATAATAGTATACCGGAGTGCTCGAAATAGACCAGTTATCCACGAATTCTATTTTTTTTTATTGTTACACTTTAAATCCATAAATACTGGTATTATTACTACAAAAAATGGAAATAAAGAACTAATAATGTAAAATGGTTGAATTCGTGATGTCATCAGTTGTCATCGAATGATAAATACAAAAATTAATTAGCAATCTGTCACATAAGATGTATTGTTGTCACCACAGTTGTTATTGGTTGTATATTGCTTAAAAATAAGTTCTAACATTGGATCGCGGTTAATACAGCAAAAATCGGAAGAAGCTTATAAAAAAGAATATGACAAGTTCATCACATGGATGGAAGAGCAAAAGGTATTAATTTGAATAGCATTTCCTCTAATTTAAAATACCGAAGTTTTAATATTTCAAACAATACTAACTATACTTTTCACGTTAAATTAAAAAATTAAGATTGTTAAATATTTGAATAAAGCTTTTAAAAAATGCGTTGGTAATATTTTATTTGACGTTACAAGGTACTCCTGTCAGAACAATAATAAAAAGGTTATTTCTGCCACAGTATAAGACTACTACAGTAGCTGAATTTTATTTGCAGTCGGATCAGTTCACTCCTGATCTAGATTACTTCAGATACAGTTTTCTTTGTAAAATAATCGGAATTTATCCGATCTGGATCACTTCCCATTTACCGATGCTGCTCCACCCGCAAAAATTGTTCAAAAGTGAACTATAGAAATGTTAAGTACAAGGGGTAATTAAATTGACATATATTATCATCTATAGACCAATCCAACATGCTGTCAGATGAAATTCAAGATGGCCGCTGGTAGGCACACAAACCGTTAAGTATAAGGTGTAATTAAATTGACATATATTATCATCTATAGACCAATCCAAGATGCTGTCAGATGAAATTCAAGATGGCCGCTGGTAGGCACACAAACCCATGTCTTTCACGTAGTTAACATGAAAAGAGCAGTTTATTTTAACATATGAAACGATTGGAGCTTAAAACGGACATTTTAATTTAGAATAGTTATGTGACTAACTACTCGGGATGCATTATTGATATTTAATGAAGTGAAAATGTACAGAAAAAATATTGTTTGTTAGAAAGAACTAAACATGCACACTACTTGTTCTGTAGTCAATTGTGGGAGTCGAAGAGGTCGTGAAACTGTTAGATTTTATAGAATACCTAGTGAACTACATTTTCCACATAAATCAGAACGGAATGATCTCTCAAAAACCATGAAAAATATTTATATGCTGATAAACTCTTGTAGACCTTGACTTGTTCTTTGCTGTAAAAACTATGTGTGAGGACCAAATATTAGATTATGTGGAAAGCAGTAAAGCAGTCACTGATGATGGAAAGTCATCTTCTCGAGTTTTACATCAATTCCAGGAGTATTGTATATGTATTTTTTTATACTCGCATTATGTATGTTATAAGCTGTTATCTTTTTTTCTTATTTGCTTATTATTGGAAACACACGGAAAAAAATGTATAGTAAACTGTATTAAAAATATAATAATCTTTAAAATATATTATCATTCCATATGGGATGATGACCTATGATAATAAAACTTAAAGTAATTTTATAATGACATTTCAGTATATTTTCTTTTAGAACTAAGTACTTTTTATCGTTAACGATATTACAAATCATTGATATGTTTAACAATAAATTTTCTATTAAATTTATTATTTTGGGTAATATAATTTATCAATATAGTATCATTAGGTTAATAATACTTGATACTTAAAGGTATACTCTTTTTATTAAGTGGTATAATATTGTCCAGTATACTTTATTATATTTAGGTAATAAAGTGTAATATTTTTTATATTGAACCGTATAACAGTTTTATACTGTGTTATAATATTTTTTAAATAAGTATTATTATACCTTTATAATAAATTTTATTATATTGTATTATAATTTCGGGACTATATACACTGCAATGCAGAATAACAGGCCAAAGAAAATTTGACCAAATTTCAATGTTGTCTCTGCATCGAAGCGCTCACCTCATTCTGTTGTTTTTTAACTTTAGTAACAAACAAATTACAAAATCATCAAAACGCAGGTGAGTGATTCGGGAGAAAACCAACTTTGAAATGAGGGCCAATTTTTAGTGGCCGGTATTTTGCAGAGCAGTTCAGAATAAATAAAACAAGTTTGTATATATTTCAAAATAATTTATTGCAGAAAACTAATATATTCCTACTCGAATATAAAATCTATCAACTATTCAACAAAACTATTAAACTAAAAACTATGATTTAGAAACAATTTTATTTGAAAAAAAAAACAATTGTAACAAAGTCGGTCACACATACAGAATTAATCAATATTTGTCACCTAAGTGAGTTCACATTTGAGTGTCCAGAATCAAATAAACTAAGCTTGAATTCAAAATTCTGTGAAATTATATCTCATGAAATTAAATTCGATTTGTGATGTGTAATAAAGTAAAGTAAAACAAGACAAAAAAATATTAGCAGTAATAATTACCTGATAATACAACACTATGTATTTTATGTTTTAGTTGCAACATTTAAAATCATTTAAATACTTACTGGTACATATAAAATAAACGAGTTTTGAACTTAAAATTTACTATATAGTACGATAGCTTTTTTCTCTCGAGGAGTACAAAATTGAAATCTACAAAAAAAAAAAATTATATGATAAAATTTCATACTAATTAATTATAGAGATAGGATTTTTACGCTAAAAAGAGAATTACCTAATTTTTGGTTTATTTTACATATTCAACATTATGACATAGTCCAACGACAAATATATCACAATGTTGGATGTACAAAAATACTATCAATGACGTCATTTATCTATAACCTAATAATTGTAACTGGATATTTCTTACCTATATCATCAAAATTGCTCAGTTTCATCTTTTCTTCTTCCATTACACCAAGAACAGTAGATAGAAATTGTGGCCATTTTTTATATAAATTGTTACTTATATTTGGATATTCATCAATAAAGTCATCTATCAGGAACTAGTATACATGACGTGGATGTTTTAACATGGAAAAGTTTTTAAAACACTCAAAAACAAATTTTTTAAAATATATTTTCTCTGCTAAAGCAGACATCTGTTACCTATAACTATACGGAGCCGACTGATTCAAGCGTGAACATGACAAAAATATATCTAAATTTTGATTGTGTAAACAGTATAACCTAGGGTAGTAAAATGTATTAATCGAAATAATTAACTTTATGATATGGTATTGATAATAATGAATCTGCTATTATTTGAGTATTTTAAACTTTATTACCATGGCGTTATAAAATATCACTTAAGGTAAATAGGTTATATACTTTAAAGACAAAATGTCATAAAACGATCAATTAATTATATTTTATAATCAAAACTACTACCAGCTTTTTAAGATAATAATTCTTAATAACTATTATTATAAGATTTATTATACATTCTCTTTTTTTCGTTTATGAGGAAAATATAATGATTGATAATATATGAGGATGATAAATCGAATAAAAATTGTCATACAAGGTATTACATATTTTTTATTATACAATATAATAGAGTAATTTTTTTCCGTGCAGCTATTATTTTTATTTCAAACACTTTCTAAAAGCACAAAATATATCAAATAAACATAAAACACATACAAAATGATGTTTGGTCATTTGTTCTGGATTGCCTTATTTAAACGTTGTTTAGGTTTAAGGTATAACCAAAAAAAAATATTTACATCTATTTGGAGAAATATTTATTTCTTATTACGAATGCTTATTCTTCTTGTTACATATACTGTGGTTCTGTGTTAAGACATGCGCTGTTGCCATATTTACAAATTGGCTTAACAACTGAGATTTTAATAATAAATGTCAAACTTCTCCAGTTCTTGGATTTTTCAGTTTACAATTGTTAAATATTAGAGCCATTTCAGGCAGATGTAATATTTTTAAAAATATTAGTGATTTATTTTTTTCCATTACAAAGAGATTTCTTGCATTAAATATGTTTAATTTATTAATAATTTTAGCCGTCGCGTATACACCCTAAATATCAGGTAATTTAGAATTTCACACAATGGAAATTAATTTTAAGCTCATAGTTTTAATATAAAAACAAATTTTCATTTTCCTCTCTTTGATTTTCAAGTTTTTGAAACATAAAAATTGTTTTTATGAGAAACCCAAAACAACCATTTAAAACGATACCCTCCTTTGCTATGAAACTGTACTAATAAATCTTTGATACGACGTTTAGTGTCCTTACGGCCACAGTGAAATAATATTTATTTAATATGGACCTGTATTTTATTACAAAAAAATAATAAACCGTTAAAATTCAAATTCAGTGATATATCACACTTGTCATTTTGATGACATTTTATCTGAAATAATTAAGATCATCAGTGACAATAATTTTGAATTACGGTCTTGTGGTAGTTTTTTTGTAAATTCGTTTTAAATTCATTAAAAATTACCTAATAATTTCGATAAAAAAGTTGCATTATCAGTGAACCAAAGAAAAGTATCAAAACAGAAATTAAACAAGCAAATATATAGAGAATTTAAAGACAAATTCAATGGTGTATCATACATTACATTTTCTACCACGTTTTACGTCTACAGTGTGTCTCAGTAAATTGGATCCGTTGGGAAACTTTTTATTATTAATTTTAGGAAAAAACATTATGAATTTTAGGAAAAAACTTATTCTTCATAAAAAGTTCTGCATGTTCTAAAATCTAAAATACAATCATCAGATATTAATTTTTTCCAGTAGTATACGATATGAATTTTACTTAGGTGTAAAGTACCTTTAAATTTGATAACAGCGAAAAATTTATTTAAAAAGTTGATCAGAACTAACAACTAAGTTCAAAGGATCTTCTTCAATAGCAAGAAAACTCTCTATTGATTATCTTCATTAGTGGTGGCTGGTTTGATACGCTCATGTTTAGAATAATTTATACACCCAGTTTCAACAAATCTAGTCAGGACCTTTCGAAATCTGGATGACTTCTATCTGGATATCGTTGAAACAATTCCTCTCTGATTCACCTAATATGAAAATTATTGTATTCGAATTAAGATTTAACCCGTAAATATTAGGTTAATTAAAAACAGTGACAGAGTCACAAACTAATGAATAACTAACTAACTAACGGTTGATTCACTACATCCTTTAGGTACTTACGTCTAGATCGGATTCTCCCCGAATGATGAAGATTTGGTATACATGCTCTAACTTTTCCGATGTTACATATTTCACAATGAAGAACGGATGATTCTGAGAGAAGGTTGTTGACTTCGGTTTTGGGTTTCAAATCTACACTACTGTCTACACTTCTATTAACATCAGTACAATCTACATTTCTATCCACACTACTCTTTACACTTCTCTCTTCTCCCTGATTTTGAGCTAGATGTCTGTTTGAAATTGTAACTTCTCTGCCGTTTTGAAGACGAACAAGCGAGTAAAATGGATTGGGTTGAACAAGTTGACCCTCATCTAACAAAGGGTCATATTTACTTTATCAGACGAGACGATTTACTAATAGTGGACCAGGTTGAAGCCATGATGGTACTGACTGACCATTTGCAGATTTTCTATGATGCGAAAACATTCTCTCATAAGGGGTCTCATTTATCGCAGTACATAATAGAGACTATATAGAATGTAAAGCCTGCATTAATACCAGTTCCCAGTATTTCAAGTCCAAGTTCTTGGTTCTTAAGGCCAACTGAACACACTTGAATATGATATTATTGTAACTTTCCGTTTGGCCAATACCTTTTGGGTCATATGGAGTTGTAAAGCTCGTAGTCACTCCTAGTTCCATTAGAAATTGCTGAACTTCGATCAATATGAAAGAGGTTCCTCGTTCTGAAGTGATATAATAAGGTAAATCAAAAGTCGCAAATAGATCAACCAAACACTTGTTTACTTTTTTTGAGCTTAGATCTGGGCGAGGGTATGCCAAAGGGAACCTTGAGAACTCATCTACTATAGTGAATATATAGCGATTTTTTGTATGTGTTGGTATCGGCCCTTTAAAATTTATTGATAATCTTAATATCGTCCATAGAATATGGTAAATTTTTTGAACGAACCCAGTGCGCAAGATGCGTTACAACAGGGTGACAATGTTTCATGAAGCTAAATCAGAAATTCAGTCCCACTGGTTCCCATAGTTGCCACTCTAGAAAGTGCATCGGACACCGTATTCTCGGTACCATGGTGGTAAATTATGTCAAAATTGAGATATGACAGTTCCAAAGGCCTACTAAGGATTTTCTCATTTTTAATTTTAGACGCATGTTTCTGATTAAATATGAAACTTTCAGATTTCTGGTCGGTTATTAGTTTAAAGGAGTGAGCAGTTAAAAAATGTCTCCATTTACGCAACGCTTCAACTATAGCATAGGCCTCCTTTTCGATAATTCAGTGACCTTTCTTAGAAGTAGTTAAAGTTCTTGCAAAGAATGCTACCGGGCGTCCATCTTGAGATAAGAATGCTGCTATGGTATGTTTTTTGGCATCTGTTTCAACCGTAAAAGGGATTTCTGAATCAATTGTAGCTGCAATATATTGTTTGTTAGCTATATATTTGGCATAATGGGCAAACATATCCATAAATCTTTTGAGGGTACTTGAGTATATGGTGCCGCTAAGTCTAGTAAAGGATTAAAACGTTCTGGATCGGGTCTGATTGTACCAATAGATATATGGCAGTCTAATAATTTTTTTCCTTGATACAAAAAAAAACACTCTTTTCTTCTTTTAAAGTCAGATTGTATTTAGAGGCGACATCAAGGAAAGTCGATAACTTTCTTTCTTGATCACTCCCACATATCATCCAGATACCCTATGACACCTTTAAGACGTTTTTTTAATAATAGAATGAATAACACGCTGGAAAGAAGCAACTCCGTTAGTTACTCTAAAGGGAAATCGTCGAAATTGATAAAGATTGCCAGATGCTTCGAAAGTAGTACAAGGTTTTTCGTTTTCAGCTATGGGTATTTGATGATATGCATTTTTCAGATGTATCTTGCTAAGCACTCTGTAATTGGATCCCTCTTTAACTACGTTCTCCACTGCAGGTAGTGGAAATGCATCTAATAACGTAAAACGATTTATTATCTGGAAATAGTCGATACACATACAATTTTTTATAGCGTTCATTGGACGTAACTATAACTTGAGCTCGCCATAATGACGACCTTTCCTCGATTACCCCCTCTTTAAATAACTTTGATACTTCTGTATCAATAAAAGTTAAATCTTTCGCGTTTTAATGGCACTAGGTTTGCAATCAGGAGTTATATAAGAAAATAGATGTTGAGGTTCAATGTCAGCCGCTGATAGTGTACATACTTTGAGAGCTGGTCTAGGTCCTCCAAAGTCTAGTTGCACTTGAGATTGATTCTTTAGAATACTATGACCATGTGCACATAAACCTTTTAGCACACGCAATTCCGCTTGATAATTGTTTTGCAATAACTTTATATTAACTTTACAGGTTCTAACAACCTTTAATTTTAAAAATGATGTAGCCATCATTACTTCTTATTGAAAGGGCTTAACATTAAGATTGTATTGTTCAACAAGACGGTTTTCTATGAAGCTATCTGTACTGTTTGTGTCAATCAGAGCATTCGCAGCATATCCATTGATGAGAATTGGTACAATAGCTTTTCCTAACCTCGATGCGGCTGAAAGTAAACATGACAAGGTTCCGAGTTCACTCAGACATAGAAGATTAGACTTCGACAGACTTTCACGAAATGACCTTTCTTACTTTAAGCTAGACATGTTGTATTTAAAGCCGGATACCTTTTGCGAGCATGCTGTTTGTTTTGATGAAGGTGGCAAAGCATTTAAATTCTTCGAAGGAATAGTGTTTGATTCACTTCTGTGGGCCGTGTTGTTAATATGTGCAAACTCTAGGGCTCTGGCTTGGTGGTGAGCATCATCAAGTTGAAGGGACCCGCTTTCTAGAAGCATTTGTCTTATAGAACTCGATGTCAAGCCAGCAATAAATGCATCTCTTATGCAGTCTTGCTCTTTTTGTTTTGCAGATACTGCTTTGAATCCACAATCTTTTGGTAGTAGTTTCAGCGTTTGTATATATTGATCAATAGTTTCACCAGGTTACTGTTCATGCTTAGCCAGTTAATGGAGCGCATATGTTTCGTTCTTTTGCTTGATAAAAATAGCATCTAGTCTAGAAATAGCCGTATCATATGTCTCTACATTTTTTATATGATTACATACAGACGCATAAAGGTGATTTACCAAGAGTTGATACTTAATTTCATTTAACAGATGTTCCGGTTACTGGTTCTCCCCAACGAAGCCAGTTGAAGAATCTTTAATAAAATTTTCAAAGGTTGTCTTCCAGTGTATTCATTGAGACGTTTTGGCCGAATCAGTGCTAGATGCTGGATCGATGTCAAACCTTTCAGGATACAAATATCTTTTCATGTTTTAATTTTGATTGAATAAATTGTAGTGGAATTAAGATTTAACCCGTAAATATTAGGCTTTATTCAATAAAAAATAGTGACAGTGTCACAAACTATTGACAGTAAACATGAATAATAAATGAATAACTAACTTACTAACGGTTGATTCACCATATTCATATCAATTAAATCAGTTTTTGAAAACAACATTCTGATGAAATTATATCCAAAATTCAACTTCACGATACAGCAACATTCACTAAAGATTCTAATTATGACATTTAAATATTTTGATTCTTGATTTGCCAGACTCTTGTTTTAAAAAAAAATGTTTTATTCGTTGCTCCTTGAAATGTCATTTTATATTAGAAGATTATGGCACAAATTTCGAGATATTTGAATTATTGTATATCGGTCTCGGTGGCACAGATCGTTGGCTATCGGTCATATTCATCTATGGCTGTTTATATGCTAGAGCCAACGTGGGTTCGTACATCGTATCTGGAAATGAAATTTTAATTTAAAATTTCAGTGTTAGCGCATTGAATATTAATTTCATTAATGTCTAATGCGGAGACTAGATTTTCAATCCCCCTGTGTCACTGATCCGATGATGGTGGTGTTGTAGGTTTTCCGGGTTTCCCTACATCTATAGCCAAATGGCGCCATCAATCCTCAGTAAGTAGCCCCGGAGCGCCACAGCAAATAATAATAATAGCCGTCCCTTCCCCGCATAAGCCATTGGCTTTCTGGGGTTCACTCGTAAGGGGGTGAAATGTAGGGCGAGTGAAATTATTATTATTAAATTATTATATTCCAGAATATACATTTTAATGTGAATAAAGATAATAACAGAAATATGGAACACCTTGCCACTGCTGATATACATTTTTAATCCCATGTAATTAAAATTTTTTCCAATTTTTTAAACACAAATTCCGGTTTTTATTTTTTTGATTTTATTTCATAATTACGATTATTCAGATTTTAAAATTTGTTTTTCTTTTCCAAATTTTATTTGAATAAATAATTTATATTGAAAACCTTTTAGTATATGCAACGAAAAGCACTAAAAATAAATAACTTTAAAATAATACACACCTAGTTATTAATAACAATATTTCCAATATCTCTGTCAGTGTAACTGATTACACCGAATCGTGTATAATAATAAATTAGCTGAGTGATTAGCATCAGCTACAAGAAGATGAATGTTTCCTTGAGTAATAACGATGGTACAATCATTATAAATATTTTTTTATTCGAGAACAACATCCATTTGCATATGCATCTGCCAAGTTTCATGGTGGGTAATGATCTCATCACTCTTAAAAGACTTAGATGGAATAAACACTATAATCAAATAATTATTTTGAAAATATCAAGGTTTGACTAAAATATGGAAAACGTGATTATTTACCACGAAAGAAGTTATAGACGATAATTTAAATATTTAATTGTGTATAAAAGCTTTTATTGGAAGTTTAATTAGAAGGATAAGTAACGATTTTTTTTTACTTTATTAGAAGAAATTAGACAGAAATTCTAATTTGCATAAAACAAATTTATTTTACATAAAGACAAACTATGGCAGTATAAAAATAAATAATTATCTGTGAAAATAAAGTGATAAAATTTCTCAGATCTGAACTATATGTCTAGTTTAGTCAAAAATTAAAACCAGTTAATACGGAGCAATATAATTAGCTTTTTTTATAAAGAATAACTTTTTGTTATGTAAGGTGCTAATTTGGAAACACATTAATCTATTTTTATTTTAGTCTTAAGATAATTTCTACATAATAAATATTTTAACAAGTCTCACATTTTCTAATAAAATTTTGTTTGGTGGCTTCGCTAAACAAAACGATAATGATTTATGACATAAAAATCCAATAATAAAACAAAAATAGAACTTTATTGATGAAACTGTAGTTGATAAAATGCTTTTTCCACGAAGTATAAGAAACAAAAAAAGAACCCGTTACGTATCGCAATAATTGCGGCAATTTCAATAATTGTTATTTAATAGCGAGGTTTCATTAGAAGATGACCATGTTTACTTCTAAAGTCGGATAACCACATTCCATATTTGAGCTTCTCATTCACCGAAAGAAGAAGTTTATCGACACTAAGACATTTATTTGGAAAAGATAATTAACTGGCTAAGCTGCGTCTAATATGGAGGCAATTACTATCAACAACACTGAGATATTTCCTAGCCATATCTCGGAACATGTTTTCTGTTGATGCTGATCATTTTTCATTGACATCCTTATGGCAGGTTCAATTTTAAATCAATTTACTTTGAATTCCTAAATCCAATATGTTTATTTTTATTTTGTAATAACTTGTTTACAGTTCTGTGTTAATACATATTTAATTATTACTGCCCCCAGTATACAGGGTGTGTCACGACGAGTTAAAACTATTTGTATTTATGAAAATTTTTATACAAGCATTTGTCGTTGTACCACATCTAAAGAAAATATTTTTAATTCTATAGAGAGTGTATTTATTACATTTTTAGATTCGCTTTGAGAAAGGCAAAAAATCGGATAAAACGGCTTACATGTCCCTATCTTAACTTTTTGAGTACCACTTGGTAGCATATGCTAAAAATGTATACAAGGTTATCAAAAGTATGCGAATTTTGATCACCCTGTATACATTTTGTTCTTTTGTCGCCAAGTAGAACTCAGGAAAATTTTGCAGAAAATGAACAATCTTTAATAAAAATTGTAAGGAGCAATGAGAACTATCTTCTGCATATAGAGTGTCCGATAAATCTGTGACTTATCAAGGTTATGTATTTTTAATTGAAAGACCACGTATTTATTACATTTTTAAATTCGTCCCAATAAGCTCCTTTTAAAAACCTATTACATATATATTACAAACTAAATATTTTTTAAGTTATAAAAAGTTAATCGCATTTTTCAAGTTTAAGTGATTGCTACACCCAAACGACATAAAGTCCAATCTTAACATTTTGAGTTCTGCTTGATGACATAAGAACAAAATGTATGTAGGGTGACCACATTTTGCGTATTTTTGACAACCTTGTATTCATTTTTCTCATATGCTACCAAGTATAAAATAAAAAGTTAAAGTAGAAATATGTAAGCCATTTTGTGAAGTAATAGTGCCTTTTTGCCCTGAAGTCTGTCTCAAAAACATTAAGCTTGAGCTACGTAAAAATATTAACATACAAGTATAAATCATTGACAGTATAGAGAATGTATTGTGGTTTGTTTAGCGAGAAAGCAAAAAATTATGGATTATAACATTGATTTTTGTTTAAGTATTAATTGTATGAATCAGGATGACGTTTTTTCCATAAAATTCTTTTGATAATAACGGAGATAGACATTAGTGCCTTTTTGAGGTTGATTTTTTATTTATTTATTCTACGTCATATTTATAACCGTTTATCCTCTTTAAATCTGACCACTAATAACGAAAATAGAATCAGATGTTAATTGAATAGTAACAAAGTTAGATGATTAACGTTCTTTTTTCACAAACTCCGAAGGAGTTAGGTCTTGAAATCTATTATTCTGTATGTGTGTGTGGGTGAGTATGTAACATCAAGATATTTCTTGTTTAGGACGAAAAAATATGTCAATAATAGTAGATTCTGTAACAAGGTTAGAATGAAAAATTCGACAAGAGTGGAAAATTCCGAACGCGAGCGAAAGCGAGTGTGAGGAACCACGAGTGTCGATTTTTTTTATTCTGACCGAGTAACAGACTATATTTTCTCCACGATCAAAAAGTAAAAATCAAAATTAAATTAAATCTGAACACAATTTATTTGTTGATATATTCGTATTATAATGTATTAATATTTATAGTGTTATGACATATTTGTATTACATTGTATTAATATTTATAGTGCTGTGGTACACTTACCGAAATTAAAATCTGGTGCATTGGTGTTTTTTCATAATTTGCAATTTCAGATATTAAATTCTCTATCTACTTCACTTGATTTTTCACTTATTATTTTGTTTAAATTAAAACTTGTTTGAAAATAATTATTATCGTCGCCATTTTGTATCTGACAGTGACACTTTGAAATCCTTGGTAATCAGAATATCCATTCTTTACCTTGATAAAGAATGAAAATATATGCAAAATGCATAAGAAGCAAGTGTTTTAGAATAAATATTCAGACTCTAGAGTGTGAATGTTTACATTCTATTATGACAAATGATCTCGGAATTCATACATTCAGTAATGGTCGTGGAGAAAGTATTTTTAGTTTTGATGTCGAACGAACCGTCAAAGTTAAAAAAAATATTAAAAAGTCATATCCTTTAAACAGTAATAGCACATGTTGATTATTAAATTAAAAAAGAAGCTTCACTGACAGGCAGATATATAGATTCCAAAACAGGATTTTGTGCGGTTCATGCTAGATTAGCATTCCCAAATGTTTTATGTATGTCTTCTAAGTCTCAGTTATAATACAGCACCGTTTGCCCTGTTTAAATCTTACTCTTAATAACTAAGTTAGACACTAATGCCTTTTTGTTTTTGGTTCTGCGCATGATTTTTCTTTAAGTGTTTTTTCTACGTTACAGTTCAAATATAGTACCGTTTTTCCCGTTTAAATCTGACCACTAATAATGAAGATATACGCTAATGCCCTTTTTGTATTGGTTCTATATATGATTTTTGTTTAATTATATATTCTAAGTCACATTTATACAGATTTATAATACAACGATGTTTATTTTTTTTAAATTCGACCATTAATACCGGTTATAGAAATTAGTGCTCTTTTGTCGTAGCGTGGCCTGATTTTTTGACACACCCCGTATATCTTTACGTCTCAATTCAAATATAGTACTGTTTTTCGCGTTTAATTTGGACCCATGAAGATAGACCATAATGCTCTTTTGTCATTGGATCTGCATATGATTTGTAACAATAATAACATTTATATACCATAATGCCCATTGCGTCGTTTTCCGAGTTCAATTTAGTCCAATAATAACGATGATAGACGTTAGTAACTTTTTGGCATTCAATTTGAGCCAATAATAACAAAGATATACTTGAATGCACATGGTGCCGTTTTCCGCGTTCAATTTAGACCAATAATAACGAGATAGACGTTAGTGCCTTTTTGGCATTGCTTCTGGGCATAATTTTGTTTACATATTTATTCTATGACAAATTTATAATATAGCTACGTTTATCTAGTTTAAATATGATCAGTAGTAACGGAGATATTCGTTAGTACTCTTTTTGGAGTTGCTACTACGCATGATTTTACATTATGTTTTTATTTTACGCCACATTTCAAATACAGCGCTGTTTTCAGATTTAAATTTGGATAAATAGTAAAATAGTAATGGAGATGGACGCTAGTGCTCTTTTGTCGTTGGCTATACGTTTGATTTTTCTTTATGTATTTATTGTAGGTCATATTTTAAACATAGCGCTGTTTTCCAAGTTCAATTTATGCCAATAGTAACGAAGATATATCGATGTAGCACTCTCTCCCTCTCTCTCTCTCTCTCTCTCTCTCTCTGACACGCTGAACCTCCGCATCCACTCACTTTAATACATTAATTCCGTATACCTGGGTCAGAAACGTTGTAGAGTATCTACTCACATTCAATGAATTGAAAGGTATTTTTTTTGGACCACCCTCAAATAGAACGTTAAATATATCTATATCTGTTGTTTACATTTGTGTTGTGCGAGTAAGGGGAATCCGCCATTTACAAGGTCCATCGCGTCCACAGAGCTAGAGCGAAATGCTCCTTCCTACTAACTATATATTCTTAGGCTTAGTCTAGAGGCGAAAACTGCGCTAGATGGGCCATGTAGGTTATTATTATGGTAGTTTCGAGGGGTCTACCGTCACAAAGATATTTTAAATACATAAAACATCTATTGAGCAGTTTACACATTTTTATTAAATAGCTAAGTTTCTAGATAAATTTGATAAACATTTTATAGAAAGTGCTATGCCTGTTTGGACATAACCTCTAACCACCTTACCTAAAAAATGTTCGATTTGTAAAACATATTAAATTACAAAAACTAAAACTTCCAAGATTAGATTACCTTCCTCTTTTTCTAATTTATACGAATAGTAGAGAAAATAATATTTTTGAATTAGATATATGGTAAGGAAGATGTAGCATTAGAGATAGAAGTTGTAGAAAACATAAATCCTAAATGTTTACATTAGGACTCATGTCGAACCTATGAACAGGCAAATTTAATTTACATAATATAATCGCATTTTACCATTTTATTATATTTAAAAATGTTTTTTGTTGTTGTAGAAGTGTCTAGTTTTTTAATATTTATAATACATTATTAAAAGTTTGTTCTTTTTAAAAACCTATAAGATGAGGATTATTTAAATTACATTTTTTTTAATTAATAACGATTAATAAAAGTTTGGTCCAAAAAAAATAAAGATCAATTTTTTTTATTCATGTTTGATAAGAAAACCGTGGATAAATTACGTGCTCTCATTTTTTAAAAAAATTTCTTAAAGGTAAGTGATAAGTACATATCAACGAACTGTTATAAATATTCATTGTCACTGAAAGTTGGATAATTAAGTAAAAAAAAATGATGAAAAAAATTAAAATATAATTTTTATATTTCAATGTCGAAATGTTACTACGCCTCTGAACCAATGACGTTAATGCATATTTATGAGTCCTAATCAGAATAAAAGGTACTTTTCGAGTGGAGATGTTGGGAACATCGGCTTTACATTGAATACCCATAAGTCTATCTCTTTCATGCTCTCTCTTACCTATCCTATCTTTATATGATTTGGATGTTTTTTGGTGGCTATGATGATTCACCTTGACGTAAGTGACATTTAAAAAAGTCAAATTATTTTTTATTAAGTACAATTTCAAGCCGAAATTTTGGGTGTCAAACGTGAATTAAACCGTAGAAATGTTTTTGTGATTAAAAATCGGTTTTATACCCAATAACTAAATTAAAAAATTGTTTCCGTAGTATACGAATGACATAAATAATCAAAATAGTGTTGGTTCAATTCAAGATTTGGAAATTGGTGTTAGCAGATCAGAAATAAAAGTAAGTAATTGTTTTTCTTAAATAATATTATAATTTCACTGTACTAAAAGCACTGTTAGACGCAGTAGCGTAGCTATGATGACATATTAAGTTAAGTTAGCAAAAGTTTCATTTATAATTTACAATTGTAAGTTATTTAAACCAATATAAAAAATGGTTTACGGAAAACCGATATTTTTAATATATTTTTAAACTATAATAAAAGAAATCAAAATCTAGTAGCACACAAATTTTATTTTAAAGGAACACATTGTTAAGTAGATGAGGAGAGAACGGCAATTAGTTTCGGCATAACTGCCATTATCTGGCCTATTATACACAGTGTCAGAAAGAAAAATATATAACATAGGTCTGAATTTAACAAATTAAGAGGCCCACACACCACGTGACTTTTGTGTTTGCCGGTTAGAGAATTACCCAAGGAAAATGTGCTTGTATTTTAATAAATTGGAAGTAAAATTCTTTTTAATATTTTCCAGTTTATCTTAAATAATCCTACTATCTAATCCAATTTTTTCTGCGCAGAACAGGGTAGAGCGCCATAAAACATAATTACTCGTATTTGGGCGAGAACTCGCCTAATATAGCAACTAAAAATATGCAGTTTTTTTCGTGATATTTAAAATATTTATGAGAAGAGCGCGTCTGTGCTACATTTTTCAAATTTGTCTAGAGAAAAAAGTTGATAGTTGTATCACTTTTACTAAAATTATTTAAAAAAAAGTGCCACAGACGCGCTCTAAATAATTAACTACAGAATCGATTGGTGAAAACCGCAGCTTCCTATCTTTAAGATTAACGGAGCGCTCGTCCAAAAATAATTTCATACAAGATAACATATGGTATTTGCGCCTCTTAAAGTAATATTTCAAATTGGTATGTTCTTTTCAGACCAAAAAAAAATAATATAGCCAATTTAGTCATAAAATACAAATCTTAAAAAGAAAACTTTAATTTCAGGGTAGGATCAATTCAAATCATTCTATTACAAAAAAAAAATTATAATCAATATTAATTCCTTAATAAAAAAAAATCATAACCGAATTCAATTTTATGATATACTATAATAATTTTCTTTTAATCAATTTTAACAAAAAAATTTAGATCTGTAATTCCTTTTTGTTTACAAAAGAATAATGCCTAAAAATAAAAAAATGACTTATCTTATTCCAAATATTTTCTGTTTCTTGTTTATAATAAGTTGAATTTTTAATAAGTCTTAAAAATTTCATTTCTTTCTATTTTATCTCCTGTTCATATTCAATTTCTATTTCCTATTCCCTTCCGTGACTCTTTCCTTTTACTCCTCCATTTTTTCCATTAAATGTTCATTCTTCTCCATTTATTATCCTTACATTTTTAGATTCCATATTTTATTACATAATTTCTTAATTTATATTATAATGAATTCATTTTGTATGAGTGAAGTTAATTTATTATTATTATTAGTATAAAGAAATTTGTATTATAAAATTATATTCGAAACTTTTTATAGTTGAATATAATGATTTAATTTAAAATAATTCTATTATAATCAACAAATTTTGATATTGAAGGAAAATTTTATGAAATGTTAATAGAAATAAAATTTGTTTTATAGTTAGAAAATTATTTAAAATTGAACTTTGAAAATTAAAAATAATTCCGTATATAAAAATTTTGGGATAAGTTTTAAGAATCAAGTAAGGGTTAATAAAAAAAAAGAAAGAAGGGTGAGATTGATTAGATACAAAAAATCATAATAATTTAGATTTTTGAAAAATGATGGAATTTTGAATGTAAAAAGAACAAAAAGGCTGAATTTATATGAATTAAATAAAAAAAATACTTATCATATAAGATATAGAAAAAAATTGGTTAAAAAGAAATATAGAAAAGAAATTGTTAAGAAGAAATATAGTTTGGGAGATAATGGTTACAAAGAATATATGAAGAAGAGGAACAACAATTAAGAACAAAAAAAATTAAGAAGTTAGAAGAGGTAGGAATATTGCTAAAAATGGGCAACAAAGTTTAGATAAGAGGAAGAAGAGTAAATTAAGATAACACATAAAATTAATTAAGTATTTATAATTTTTGTAAAATTTTATGATTTTTTTTATTTAGATCGGAACCCACTCCTAAAGTATCAAAAGTTTTAATTAATGATTATAATGCAGATCATTATAATATATATGATTTTTTTATATATTTTTAATAGGACTTATCAAAATTAATTCTCTTTCAAAATTTTTTATTTATCTCACAAAAGAAAATCGGCACCTACTTAATTTTAGTATTAAAAACAAAATAAAATCTATACTCAAACTATAATGTATACACATCCTAAATTTTATTTTATAACCTTATTTTTATTCTTGTCATACTTACATATGACAATTACTTATCACCTTTCATTTTTATTCAACCAGACAATACATAAAATAGCACCAAAATTATGACAATCAACTCACAGCCTAAACCAGAGATGATAAAGATGTGAAATTTTCAGGGCAGCTTCCTTTGGTAATGTAGGGGAGTACTAAGAGAGGAATTTTGAAAATTCGCCCTTTAACGGTTCAAAATTGAGGTCAAAATTCGGCAACAAATGTTGAACATCTCGAAATCTATAAATGATAGGCGCTTGAAAATTGGTACTTTGGTACGTAGCTTCTCCTAAAGAAATAAGTAAAAACGTCTTTCGGGATTTTTTTGTATTTTTTACCCCAGACGCAAACAGAAGATTTATAAATTTAACATATGTGGCATCGTAGCTTCTAAACGGATTAATCAATTTTAATTTAGTTTTTGTTTGAAAGGTGACTTGAACCAGAGTGTTATTAGCGATAATTCCAACTTTTTTTTTTGATTTTCCGCTTTTTCATACATCTATGGGTGGCTCTGCCCTGTGAAAGTGCCACTTTATGCACAATTGTGCTACATTTAACAACACTGATGAACGCAGTCATTTATAATTTCACACTACAGGATCGCTCGGCCGTGTGCTGTCCAGTTCGGACATACACGGCCGATGCTACCTTAAGACGGCTCATTGGCAATAAATGTTACTTTTTTCTTCTAGGTTTATGACATTGTAGCTATTAAGCAGTTATAGATATTTAAAAAAGTATTTATTAACAAAGTTTATTTAATATTTAAAAATCAGTAGTTTTTACGATAAGTTGGTTCACTTATTTATAAAATTAGGAAAAATATATACTGAGTTTTTTTTAAGAATAAACTATCCTAAAGTTGCCGTTATTAAATTTTATCGTTTTGGCTCTCAAGATTCTACAACAATGACTTAGATTTAAAGAAAAAAAATCAAAGTAGTTTATATATCAGAGGACAAAGAAATTGAATCAACCATATCAGTCTTCTCACTGCTTAATATAGCCAAGCTACAACAAGAAGAAGTTTTAAAATATTCCATTTCTACTAAATAGGCAGTTGTTTGGAATTAGCTATACTTTAATTATTCTTGTTTTATATTGTTCCCTTGTCTACCTTAATTGATCACTAGATAAAAAGCAAACCAGAACGGTAACTTTTACTAATTGAAATTACGCCGCTTTGAAAACGAAGCGAATCTGAAACAACGCATAGTTTTATAAAATTAAACATACTGTAAACAAAGATAATCGAACATTAATTTTATTGTTATTGCACCCTCGGGCGACCAACAGAGTTTGCTCAATCAAATAAAAAAATGCAAAAGCGATAATTAATGAAGCATTCTCCAAACCATTCATTAGGACGCGTATATATGCTCCATGAATCTTTTTAAATGCTCTATAATTATCATTAATTACACATTACACGTATGATATCATAAAAATGTCCATGGCCTTCTTTTCGTCGTGAATCGGCCAATCTATATCACATTTAGAAATTGTTATTTAAATTGATAAGATCTAAGATAAAAACAATTTGATCCTCAATATGCAACCAATATGATTTGATTGAAACGAAACGTTCCATTTCTATGTTTAATTTGCATAATTAAGAAATTTGTGTGTCCTAATTACTATTAAGTCTCAAATTGCTCAGATAATCAGTCAATTCTTTTTATCATTTAGTATTTTTTTTTTGATGTTTACCCTTTTGGTTATTATTAATTAGTTAATTACACAGCCCCACAAAAAAAAGTTCATACACAAGTGAGTGACATATGTATTCCCATGTATTTTTCGACGCTGAATCCGATCCCGAGCTCAGAATCCTGGACCCAAATCCGGAATTTCAGTTGGCCATAAACTTTTCGAGCACAAATCCGGCTTTAGCTCCAAAATTCAGCGTCGAATTCGCCATTTTCTGCCCCTGGGTCCAATTCCAGAAGTGTAGGCCCAATTCTGAGCTCGGGATCGGATTCAGCGTCGAAAAATACATGGGAATACATATGTCACTCTCTTGTGTATGAACCTTTTTTTTGTGGGACTGTGTTATTAATTAAAGTTGTTAAAAAGGATATTGAAGTATATGACAATTTTTTGAAATTTTTACAGCACATTATTTGCATACTAAAGAAAATTGTGGCAGAATTTAAACTTAATAATCCAGATAAAAAATGTCAAACTTACTGTTTCGTGACATATTATTACATTAATAATTATTTAATAGTATATTACTTTTTTATGTGTCCTTTTATTTGCAATCTGTAACGTTACAAATTATAGAGAGTTGAAGTGCTGTCATGACCGTTAACGTAAACGTACAAACTGACAGCTACGCATGCGTAATTTTTTATTATTCGCGTTTACGTCAAGAGCTTGCTTACGGGCGTACCTAATCTTCTGTATGCTTAGGTGTACTTTATAAATTCATGTATGTTAACCCAAAGCGCCGAAAGAATCATCGAATTATTCCGATAAGTCATGAACCTTTGTATTTGATATGTTATCAAGTATTAATCGCCCATAAAGCTGTGCTTGATTCCCCAAGGAATCTATGTTAAATACAAAAGTAAAATTGCATCAACCATGTCTGAATCCCCAAGAAGTTGGGCATCTTCCATCGTAGAAAAAATTAAATTAGGTAAAAAAGCATATTCAAAGATATACTGACCATAATTATATTCCTGCACATTCAGAAAATCGATTAAATCTAAATTATTTTTTCAATATATCACTGAAGATCGAAAACAAAAATCAATACAAAGCACATAATAGTAGATTCTGTAACAAGGTTAGAATGAAAAATTCGACACTAGTGGAAAATTCCGAACGCGAGCGTCAGCGAGCTTGAGGAACCACGAGTGTTTAATTTTTCCATTTTAACCGAGTAACAGACTATATTTTCTCAACGATCAAAAATTCTGAGTCAAAATTAAAATAAATCTGAACACAAGTTATTTGTTGACATAATTGTATTAATATTGCTAGTGTTATGGTATCGAAATTAAAATCTGGGCATTGGTGTTTTTCCATAATGTGCAATGTCAGATATTATTAAATTCGATATCTACTCCACTTGATTTTTCACTCATTATTTTGTTTAAATTAAAACTTGTTTGAAAATAAATATTACCGTCGCCATTTTATGTCTGACAGTGACACATTTGAAATCCATGGCAATCCATATCGTTTAGTTCGATTACAGAATATCCATTCTTTACCTTTATAAAGAATGAAAATGCATTCAAAATACATAAGAAGCAAGTGTTTTAGAATAAATATTCAGACTCTAGAGTGTGAATATTTACATTCTATTATTAAAAATGATTTCGGAATTCATACATTCAGTAATAGTCGTGGAGAAAAAAAATTATAATATAATATAATTATTATACTACATATTCTAAGGTTAGAAATCTTGAATAGACGTTGACGTATGACGTACGTACGTAGTACGCCGTACTTCAGCTTTGTTGTACAACAATCCGTAAACGTTATTTTTCGATCGTTAACGTCTACGTGAAGGTCTATGTATTGCAATTGCTTCAACTCTCATCAGCTTTTGTGCTAACGCGTTAGGATGATTTTCGATGCGGTAAGCATACTTCAGTGAGAAGAGGGATATTTCTTCTTTGACTGACTTCATTTGAAGGTCACTGGCAATAAAATTGTTGGAGAGATACCATGTCGCATTTACAAGGATTCTGAGTATTTCGATTCCGCTGGATTCCAGAACTCCATATGGGTTTTAGTTTGACTTTATACATATAGTAGAAGCTTGTTGTTAGTAGCTGGGATCTACGGCCTATTATCAATAGAGTTTTCTAAGTTTTATGCCTAATTGTAAGTATATGTGTTCTCCACGTAAGTCGTCGGTCCAGGTGAATTCCTAGATATTTTGAATTTTCTTTTTGTTTTAAAAGCTGCCAGTTTAAAGCCTCACTTGGATATGTTCCTCTTCATTGGCTATAGGTAGCATTGATTGATTTTGTTTCGTTCACCTTGATTCGCCAAGTTTTTAGCCACGCGGAAACAGCGTTCAGGTTGGTTAGCAGGATTTGGGAAGCAATAACAGGATCTTGATGAGATGCCAGGACAGCAGTGTTATCTGCACATGTTGCCGTAGTTATATTGGTGTTTATGGGAATATCCGCTGTGTATATAGGGTAGAGGATCAGGCCAAGTACACTTTCCTGTGGAACCCCTGACATTATTGGACGCCGAGTTGAGATTTTATCTTTAAATTCGACTTGGAAATGTCGGTCTTGCAAGTAAAATTTTGGGATGTATAGTACTCCATCGTGATGGACCTTGTCGAATGCCTGGGCGATGTCTAAGAAAGCTGCAGAGCAGTATTCTTTATCTTCAAAAGATTTGTATATTTTTTTGTAACTTGATGGACTTGCTCTATCGGCGCATGTTTCGCTCTAAATCCAAATTAATCGTTGGGTATTAATCGGCTGGCCTTCAGGATTGGTTCTATTTTCTCTAACAGTAATTTTTCCAAAAGTTTTGACATAGCGGGTAGTAAACTGATTGTCCTGTAAGATGTTGTTTCCTCCATTGGTTTTCTTGGCTTAGGGATTAGTATGACTTGTAGAGTATATTACTTAACGAGCAATAATGTAGGTCATAACTCACTCAGATTAAATTTGCAGCACAAGTCGCAGGCGAGTGCTGTATTTTATCAAGTGAGTTATGACCGTTATTTCAAGTTGAATACTATACTTTATCTGCAATTATAACAATAAATACTAAGATGTTAGTATAATAAAACTTTGTTCACAAAATATTAATTGACATTACAGAGTCACCTTGGTATTCAGTTCGTCAATAGTAAATTTCAAGAATCTTTTACGTATTGAAGATCGCCAATTTAATAATTTTAAAATCTTTAATTATACATTCCTTTCCAGTTGTTATAAAATCTTTGTAAAATTTCGGCACGAATGGAACGTATTTATCGACTCATTATAATGAGTTATTATAACTCACGCTATTTGTTTACGCATACTATTAATTGCTTAAAGTAGTTGAATAATTAATATATAACATAATAGGAGTAGATAAATATTATTATATCGATAATCAATTATATCCTTATTACAAAAAAAAAATAAGTTTCAAAAAAGTCCTGAGAAAACTAAATTATTGGTCTAAAAAATGGTACAAAAGCTATCAGGATTTATGAGCTAAAGTGGGAAAAGTGTCCTTATTCTCTAAACCAGTCAACTGTCGCATCGCTTAACTCTTCGTCTGACGCATACCAAGCAAGGAATGGTATAAACAAGGACGGAAGGCATGATGTGATCTCTTGCTAGCTTAAGAATCCGACACCAGTATACACAGGATTGCTTGGGAAAGTATTGTCCGGAAGGATTGTCTGAAGAAGGATTTTTGCGCGGAAGAATTGTCGTGGGGAAGGATTGTCTTGGAAATGATTATCGCAGGGAAGGATTGTAGTGGGAAGAAGTGTCTGGGGAAGAATTTTCCGAAAGGATTGTCCTATCATGCTAAAAATGCTTTCAAAATCAATCCACCAACATAAAAGTTTGTCGAAATAATAGGAAACTAAAAAAAATGAAAACAAAAAACAAATTATTTTTGTGTTTTTTACAAAAACATGCTATTTTATATTTTATACTTTATTTTTTTGACTAATTTTCTGATATTTAACTATAAAATCTATCATAGGAGTTTCTAAGTTTTGTTTTAACATTTTCTCTCTTCTCTTACACCTGGTATATAACTTCTTGAAAACGATATTTTCTTTTTCTATTCCACTAATTAAAAAGCAAAAAGCTTGTCACATTTTATTTGCTCTTTCTTAAACGGGGAATATAAGTTACGATACCACCGTAATTAAACCCGTAAATCAACGTTATTGTTAATAAACTAATTAATTTATGAGTTGGCTCGATTGGAATCGTTACGATTTTTTCTAATTAACAGTACTAAAGCTCGTTTAAAGCACACGAATAAACATGCTATTAAAGCTTCTTGTTAAAATATTATTGGCGATGCGCAATTTATCAAATCAACTATGAATGGTTCTTTGAATTTTAGTCAATCGGTTTATTTTTTGTTTGTTTTAAGTACCTATTGAATTAAAATTAAAACCATTCTGACTCCATCAAATTGATTTTAAATTAATCAATTTCTTTAAAAGTTTAAGAATGTAATGTGGCGGGGTTGGTTATAGGTTGACCATTGATTTATTATTTTAGTCGGCTTGCTAGCTTTCTTGCATATTTGCTTGTAGGTAGGTTTTTTTGCAGAAATGTGGAGAAATGCAATCATAAAGTGAATGACTCCTTGTGGCACCTGTGGATACGTTAATATTGCTGCTCAAAGTACAACGCTTTTAGCTAACGAAATAATACTCCAACAGTATTAACAAAGGCCAAGCTAAAGCGTAAGGCAACGTGCCGATAGCTGAATGGCTGCAGGACCTAAAATGCGGTTGCGAATGTTCCCCTGGGAAAACCTAGCGTCACTCCCTTGTAGTTCAGTCTTGCCCGGTCTGATCGAGAGAACCTATATTTCCACATCTACTCGTGTGACCACTATGGACAAAAAACACAAAAGCCAACCGAAGCTAAAGGACAACGGCCACCTCCCAACACCATAGGCTAGACACCAAAATCCACCTCCAGCATCAGAGGCTGGACGACGTAGTCCGTCTCAAATAACCAGACACCGCAGAGGCAAAAGAGATTGTGGTGCCAAAGCAAAGCAAAGAAGAAAGACGAAATTTGAAGCAAGTATCGCTACGACAGCTATCGCTGAGATTAGGCACATCATCCAAGGAATCAGCGCGAATAGGGAAAAAACCCAGTCCGAACTCTAAAGTTCTACCTGGGACAAGAAACAAATATGCTACTTAATACAAGCTATCTTAAAGTAGATATCATAGACAAGGGAATCCTTAAAGTAAAATAACTACCGAAAGGGTATTTCTTATCAAAAAGCACTGATGGGAGAGCTAAACAAAATAAATATGTTCGCCTCCTCTAGCAAAGATAAGCTACCAACGTTCAGGTACTGGAAATCATCAGAGTAACGTGCCACGACGACCTAACGTTGGACTGGCTAAATTACAATGTTCCAATACTAAGGACGTTTAATGGCGCAGCAGCCGTTGTGAGGGTGGATATGCTTTCACCAAAACCTCTCTGGGTCCCAGGCTAATCCCTATCTGACTTTGATAAGAAGTCCTTGTTCTAAGGCGACTTGGGAGCCAGAACCCACACTTACACGTGACAAAATAGTGGTGTCACGAATTGGACCAGCTCAGGAAAGTGGCAAGAAAATCTTTTAATAAGGGAAGGCTGTCAAAACACAAAGATGACTGGGACACATACAAATCTCACCTCAAAGAATACAAAAAGTTGTTAGACAAAACCAGATAAAGGCGTGTAGAATCTACTGTGACGAAATCGAAGATTTCCCGCAGACCAACACCGCAGTATCGATGCAAACCTCGAAGACAGCTCCAAATTTATGCTGTAAACACACAAATGTGGTTGACTTGATAGAGGAAGACGATTCGCAAGCTGCCAAACACATTGTAGACGAGGACAAAATCAGGTAGGGGATTTTCAACTTCACCCCATTCAAATCGCGAGGACCTGACGGTATCCTCATTGGGGCCAGGAAGAACTCATACCGCACCTGCTGGAAATACTCAGATCCTCCTTGACTCTGAGATATATCGTCAAAAAATGGAGAGAAGTAAATGTTGCTTTCATACTTAACCTGGATATTCCATCCCAAAAGCAAACCGACCAATTATTCTGGCATCTTTTTCCATGAAGATATTAAAAAAGCTATGTGAATAGTACATAAGAGATGTGGTCATTACTACAACATCCCAATCAACATGCATACACCCCAGCTGTCCACGTAGTAACGACCGGCAGGATGGAAAGAACTTCTTAAAACAAAACAAAACTTCGCAATAGATGTGAAGTACCTAGGTCTCACCTTTGACAGAAAGTTAACCTGGAATTCACACCTAGAAAACAGAGTCAAAGAAACATAGTTTGCTTATGAACAATTTCGTCCAACTGTGAGGCGTATCCGTGGTTTTCCCCCAGAGTCATCTCATGGACGTACACGGCCATCATAAGACCTATGCTAACGTATGGTGCGATCGTCTGGGGATCAAAAAACCAACAATAAACAACTACCCGCAAACTAGAACAAACTCGAAGAAGAGCATGTCTCAACATAACTGGAGCCATGGAAACACCACCAACCAGAAATAAGGAAGTCTTCCTCAGTTTCACCCGCCTTGATATTTTTACATGGAATGTCGCATTGACGACAATGATAAGATTCCGCTCAGTTGGAATAGAACCTGATGTAGGATCCGGAGATGTCGCTTCTGTTATCACAAAATATATGGAAGAGCTGGAAGTGGCAGGTATGGCTCATATTTACACCGATGGCTCCAAAAAAAAGAAGGTTCAGGGGGCGGTATATACTTCAAATCCTTAAACCTAAACATAAAACAGTGTCAGCGACAGTGTCAGCGTGGCTTAAACGGTGCTCACTGGTATCGTAATAGTAACAAAAGAAATCAACAGCAATAACATCACTGTAAAAATTATGCTCATTTATACACCAAGCAGGCAAACAATACTTACCCTAGACAGGCCACGAATTTGCACAATCTGTAAAATTATTAAATATGCCAGACTTTATAATTCTGTTAAAAAATAATAAAAATGATATTGATATAATCGGGGCCTATAGCCTTAAGCCTATCCATGTGTCACATATAAAATAATTAAGTTTTTTACCTGATTGTATGGCGAGAAAGTGAAAAAAACGGTTCATAGCTCTGTATGACACGAACCAAGCAGGCCGCACCAAAGAATCATAGTTATTTGAATATCGCGTACTTCCTGATTTAATTACTTTTTTTAATTCCTGTATTTCTATATCTTTGACAAAAATGTTTTTAGTCAACTTTTATTACAGTTTGTAATGATTCTCTAATTTTATATATCTTGAAAATACGCATACGCATTTACATCTCCATTTACAAGTTTTGTAATGCCCATAAATCTCATTCTGTTACCTGTCAGTGATAATTCAGTGACAATCCCGTGATTTATGCCACTAACATTTTTACTGGTATGTGTAGGTGGCGGTTGATGTCGTTTTTGTTCGCTTAATTGGGTTATTATTTTAAGAAAAGACATCCGAATTTGGTACTGAAATTCTAAACCTGATTTAAACGGCAAGATTGTAACGCACGACAAAGATAGATAGTAAATTATATCGATAAAACAAATATAATATTATGCAAAAATAAATACAAAAATGTATTGACCAACTACAGTTCTATTATTATTATTTCTAATTTAAATTAAATAGAAAATTTACAGATTTTTATCAAGAACCACTCCATATCACATACATGAGATTTCTATCAGTTCTTATGATACTATTAACCGTTTATTTTTCTTCTAGTCATGATTGAATGTAACGTGCTTAAACATCATGTTATTGACATGATCGTTTATCAAGCTTACTTCAGAGACTGCTTAGGAGTTTTTCATATAGAAAATATGTGTAATATAATATCAGTTATGCATTTTTATTTTTCCGCATTTATTACCAAATAAAATATGGTATAGAAGAAATAAATAATCAGTATTTAACTTTTACTACTACTTTAGTATGATAATCATAAATCTAATTTCCATAAAAATACAACTACACTTACTTTACCTTAATCGCTTTACCGGGTGATAATGAAATAAGGGAAAACTCGATATTTTTGATAAATTTGAAATTTTTAACGTTTATATTATATCATATAATTCTAAACTTGACCAAAAACATTTTTGTCTATAATATAGTTTCCAATAGAAAACACAGGAATTCAAAAAAATTATTAAAACAGGAAGTACGCGATATTCAAATAACTATTCGAATACTCTTTTTCTTAAGTATAAAGCCAAAGAAGTACTCTATTGATATCAACTATTTTTTGTGAAATAATTTATTTTGCTGAAATAAATATCCACAATGTTTTTAAAAATTTTTGAATTTACGGTTTTGGTCCAAAAGAAAAATGATTTTTTAAATAATTTCTAAATATTTTATTTCTTTGTATTTATATAAATTTTGTTTAAATATATTTGAAAGAATCGATTTACAAGTAGGTACATCCCGGGCTAGATTTATTTGTCTTTGGAGTGACCTCTAGTTGAGACACAGCCACTTTTTAAAATACTTCGGCTACGTAAACACAGATGCCACTAATGTTAAGTCAACGGACTGCTCGACGTTGCCGGTTAGATGTTATTACTTTATTGTAACATTAGAATCCGCTACATGTCTGTAATATAAAATTATTAGTTTAAAACTTGTGTATTTGTATGTGTATTGTATCTGAAAAAAAATTAATCTGATAAAATTTTGATTTTATTTATTTTATGAATTAAATAATAACTGAACTAGACTAAAACAAAACAAAAGTGGTATTTCGGATAAATTCTATACATTAATTACGATGATAGGTTGATATTTATGATAGATATTACAAATTTAAATTTTCTCCAATAAGTTTTTTTTGCCGTTAAAAAAATAAAAAACTTTAATGAGCAAAATTGCGATGATAATAGAAAGGTAGGTACTTACTTTTTAAGATGTAATCCTCTTTTTGACCTTTTCTTGGGAACAGGCGACATTTTAAAGGTAATAACTTACAAAAACAACACTATTAGGAAGTAAAACATAGAAAAAAAATCTACTTATATAAAATTTAAACGCAGCAATGCTGGATATCGAGAATTTGTCTTCGAGCATGCCATCTATGTGTTATGTCAACAGTATTCTGTACGACAAAAAGTTAAACGACCTGTCTCATAGAGCTCTCTTGCGTAGAAAAAACATATTAACTTTAGGTCAAGTTATGATAAAAATAGAACCCAAGAAAGGACCCTTCACTTTTCTTATGTAAAGTGGCGACCGGTCAAATTTTCTGAAACTTTGGTATGTTATTGTATTCGACCTAATAACCAAAAGCATCAATTGGTCCAACTCAAGCCTATGACTAGTTTTCCAACTTTTTTAACTTACGAGCTAATTTGGATTTCGGTTGCATACACATGTTTACTACATTACTACATTAGTATATACATACCTACAATTAACAGTATTTATATTTACAGCGTGATTCACAAATGTATTATGGTGGCTTTTTGAAAAATCTCACATTTCTACTGTGACGTCAGGTAAGCATATTTTCAAAAGGTACTCCTTAATATACTATTTTAATGAGAAAATATGACATAATACACTTTTTTAAAAGGTGTTTCATAGAGAGAACAATAACATATTTGTTTTATCATCAATTCAAAAACATCTACGTATGAAGTGCTTTTTGTTAAAGGTAATAAATAATAAAAATAAAATAAAAATGTCTTTATTAATAAATGCATAAAATTTGCACCTGGCAGGCGAAGATTATCTACAAACTACTCTTTAACTCTTCACCTATCAGGTGTAACTTTTATTCATAACAAAACTCCTGCGAAGAAAAAGGTGTGCAACGGTTCTTTTCTCGGACGGTACAGGCACGTTATCCGGGATGGCGTGGCGGTCGATGACGGTTCTGGATCCCGGTTATAATTGAACTTGGCTTCAGCTTGATCTGTCTCTAAAGGTCGCACTGTCACTGCTATTCCAATTGGGACGGCTACAGCAACTCGTACTTCGGGGACTTCGGGCCGCCACTGAAGCTATCTTGATCGACTCCGGCTGCCGTATACCATAAGGTCGGCTGGCTATGCGAAATAAAAACTTGAGTGACTCCATCTTTCGGCTTATATTTACAACTGGTACGACTGGCCTTATACTCGAAGCATCTCACATTTCCATAATTTTAAGTTAATTCTACTCCAGTGCCGTGTGCGATTTAGTTTATATATTTTAATTATTACGGAAAAAGTAACTTCGTTACACATAACTTAACCTATTCTATCATTGCAAAATTGCCTTTGTCTACTGCAGCTCTTAAAAGCTATTGTTGTAACAGGAAGAAAGTTTTTCAAATTGTGCTGAAATCTATTTTGAGAGCAATTCCAGTTTAAAAACTGGATGGTGTTAAATAGTCTTACGATCTTTTAAACATTGCAGAAGAGTGGTGGACCATGGTGAGAGTGTTATGTCTGATATTACATGTGCGAATGGCATTACTTAATATATTTTTCCAAACAGATATACAGGGCTCTTGGAATTGATTAACCGAAATAGAAAATTTATAAAATACAAATATTGCACGTTTTTAACCATTTCAGTTCAGAGAACTGATTTGAGATATGGTCAAATTTTCACCTCGGTGATCTTGGCTCCCGGCCGGCCAGCTCCAAGCTTAGACCGAGGTAATCTTGGCTCCCGGCCGGCCAACTCCAAGCGCCACTTTTTCCACCACGGTCAAACAACCGATTTGATTTGGGGTCTACTCATACAAATTTTCTCGTTTTATTAATTTGTTTAATAATAACATATATCTCCCCCAAAGGTCCAGCTCCAAGAATCTAAAAGTAAATTTTCGCAGCGGTCGAACAAATTTCAATAATTTTTTCGGGGGTTGAGAATAGGTTGAGAATAGGCGGCCACGAAGTTTGGTCCTTCGAAGTTCTGGATTTATGTTAACACGTTCACCGCTTAGTATTCTGAATACTAATATTCATAATTCGTTCAATGAAGAAGGATAATACTGTATTATCGCAATCATAATGTTTAAGTTTTGAACATAACAACTCAAGATCAATTAGATCAAAAGCTACTATCGTTTCTTCGTCTCTAAGTTTCAAAATATACCAGATTTATTTGTCTAAAGGTGCTCTACTTTGAGAGAAATATACAAAAATTGTTCATCACAAATATCATTTTTTTAGACTTCTAAACCCTAAAGGAAAAGTCTTATACTACAGCTCTGTCTGTCTGTCCGTCTGTCCGTATTTATAACTCAAAAACGAAAAGAGATAGAGACGGTTAATGGTAATAAACTCAGCATACATTGAATAGCTCCCAAATATATTTTCAGATTTTTATGACTTCCGGATTCAAAACTGGTCAAAAGATTTCGCTATGATTACTTTTTATACACAGTGAGCTTTAAAAAAATGCACTTTTCAACTTTAATACTAGAAAACTAGTCATACGATTGAGTTGGGCCCACTGACACTTTTGGTTAGGTTAGGTTTAGTACAAAAACATACCAAAGTTTCAGAAACCACATTACATAATGAAAGTGCAGGGTCCTTTATAATTATCTATTTTTAAATTATAAACACCATAAAACAAGATGAACAACATACAGGGTTAATAAAACATTTATAATAAAATTTCTATTTATAAATATAATTTGAAGTAAATAAAATATGATATTTTTTAAAAAAAATTACATTTTTATTTATTTTTGTTAATTATGACACTCTTATACTTTTTAAGGAATTGATTAATTTGAAATCAATCCGATGCAGATAAAATTTTTTGAATTTAAATTCAATAGATACTCAAAACTAAAAAAAAATTTAATCGATTTTATAAAAAATGCATAATTAGAAGAACCATTCATAGTTAATTTCATAGTTTGCGCTTCGCCAATAATATTTATCAAGAAACTTTAAAAGCATGTTTATTCGCTTTTGTTTTTCTGTATTTATTATAGCTCCCGTAAACGATAATCGCCCAGGACGCACGGAGTGAAGAGAATGGAATTTAGTACGAGCGCTTATGAATTATTTAATTTAATTTAAGTAATTATGTACTAAAATTTTATTGCATTATATTCATTCATTTCTGAAAGTCACAAGTTTTTATTGCTCAATTTCAAGTTAAAAAAAAACCAAAAATATTTTAATTCATTTAATAAATTTCAGCGTGATCTATGTATTAAAAAATGCGGCGTGCTTGATCTAAGGCTGAGAAGTGTGCAAAAGGTATTGGATCTATTGCGTTGCCAGTTCTTCACATGACGGATTAAATCAGATTATAAAAATATTGCGTTATACTGTATATTTCTCTTGAAGGTTATGCTAAACGACTAATTAGAACAGTTCAAATTGATGAATCTGATCCATTTGGCCGAGCCTGGCAAATTCTTATTGACAAATGTGATAAAAAACGATTACTAGTAACTAAACACATAAAAGGTTTATTTAATATTGATTCAATTCGTAAAGAAACTCTAAATGATTTTAAAATATTCATAGACAAAGTTGCCAGTAATATTACAGCAATAGAAAACACAAAAATATCTAAAGAAAATTTATGTGATGCTCTTTTAATTTACATAATCTCAAATAAATTAGATGATCGCACCATGCGAGACTGGAAAAGTGAAGATGTGAGTGAATTTCCCACTATAAAAGAATTTCTAGATTTTCTCAATGGCAGAATGGATCTTTTAGAAGATATAAATGACCACAAACTTAATTCTTCCAATCTTAACAAACAAGAGTCAATTAATAAATTTCATAACTTGAACCAAACATATTCACGTCCTGCACGTCCTTCATTACAAGTTCATACAACCTATAACAGAGGTAACTGTAATTTTTGTCATAAAGACCATTTAATATATTCATGCCATGAATTCCTCAAATTAGATGTATCAAGCAGACTTGCAGCTGTTGCAAAATTATCACTGTGTATGAATTGCCTTAGAGTCGGTCATGGTGTTGACACTTGCACTCTAGGCCCATGTAAAAAATGTAAATTAAAGCACAATTCACTGTTACACTTAGACATAACACTAGGTAATAGAATTCCCACCAACCAGGTCGTCCAACAGGGTGAACCTACTCACTCAACTTTTCTCGTAAATCCTTCTAATTAGCACCAAAAGAACCATCAAGTTTTGTTGTCTACCGTTACCTTTTTTATTTTAAATTCACATGGCGAAAAGATTCAATGTAGAGCAATCCTTGATATTGGGTCACAAATTAATTTATTAACGGAACAGTTTGCCAAAAACCTCCAATTACCATTGCCACCCACACACCTTTCTATTTCAGGTATAAACCAAACAGTCTCCAAAATAACAAAAAAATGCATATATTTTCTCTAAGTTCTCTGACTTTAACATTTCAACTACATGCCTATTACACAATGCAGCAATAGATAATTATAAGATTCCCGCCAACATCCAATTATCAGATGAAGAATTTCACATATCCCAAGAAATAGATGCTATTATTGGTTCTACATTATTTTGGAATCTTATCATTGAAGGTAAATGTACCTTAGGTAAAAATCTTCCCATACTACAAAATACTAAGCTAGGTTGGATTATAGCTGGACCTACCCCTATAGTCTCCGCCAATGTTTTATGCAATTTCACTCAGACAATGGCAGTACCTTTAAGGGTGCATGCAATTAACTGAAATTTCTTGCAGATTTTTTGCAAGAATTTCAAAATAAAAATCATACTTTTGCTACCAATTTAAATATATCCTGGAATTTTATTCCTCCTTACAGTAATAATTTTGGCGGACTATGGCAAGCAGCAGGGAAGCAAATGAAACATTTAAAGCGTGTTATGACAAATGTTTTATTAACTTATGAAGAATTGTCAACATTGTTATATCAAATAGAGGCTATCTTAAATTCTAGGACACTATATGCAATGTCCTCCAATCCAAACGATTTAGAACCTCTAACACTCTTCCATTTCATCATTCATCGTCCATTAACGTCATTACTAGAACCAGACTTACTACCTCTCAACACGTATCGACTCAACAATTACCAAAAGATACAGCAGCTCTATCAGCACTTCTGGACAAGATTTTCACTGGAGTACATTAGTCAGCTGCACCAATCTCATAAATGGACAAAGAACTCAGCACCTGTTGACCCTGGAACATTGGTATTAATCCAAGAGAAGAATCTACCCCCAGGCAAGTGGGCTATGGGACGAATTATAATCGTTTATCCTGGAAAGGACTCAGTTGTTCGAATAGCAGATGTCAAAACTTCCAACGGAATCATCAGAAGATCAACCCGTCATCTCCATCCAATTCCAATTACCTCTTAAGGATTATAGTGACTGTTGAAGTGCCTTCAACCCGGGAAGTATGTTGACTAAAATTCGTAACGTCAGATTTTATACTTATGCACTACGCGAGTGCATTTGGCAACAGTGCGAAAACCAACCCTCGATGTGCGCGAACGAGAGCGGGGGTGAGACACTAGCAAAAACCAGGACAATTAGAGACTATTAGAGGGAACATTGTATATCGTTTCTCGTTTCTATATAGTTAAATGTTACTGTTTTTGCTAGTGTCTCACCACCGCTCTCGTTCGCGCACATCGAGGGTTGGTTTTCGCACTCTTGCCAAATGCACTCGCGTAGTGCATAAGTATAAAATCTGACGTTACGAATTTTAGTCAACAGAAGTTACATTCTAGATAAGTTTTCATTTAGTATGGTTTGGTTTGCTTTTATTGCTTAAAACAGTTTGGCAACGTCTCGTGAAAATCGCTGTACATTTGTTGAAAGACTGAAATTGGTTTTAATTTTAATATTACGTTTGAGGTAGTTATGTGTCTTATGTACAAAATTGTTTTTTAAATTTTAAGATTACGTTTTTGGTATGTTGTAAGTATTTATTATATTGTGTATTAAAAGCGTTTATTGTACTGTGTTGTTTTAAAAGTGTTTATTACTTAATACACCGTATAATATCCACAATATACTGTCCCTGGACACCAGCAGCCAACGTGGCTCATTAGGTAATTTAACACAGCGAATCAATGGAATAAACTAAAAATATTATTGAGTATTTATACAATGAATTGAAACATTTTTGGTTTTTTTACATGAAATTGGGCAATAAAAACTTGTTACTTTCAGAAATTAATGAATGTGACTCAATAATTTTTTTGTAGTTCTATAATAAATAATGTACCTATTACATATATTATATTTAAATTAAATTAAATAATTCATAAGCGCTCTTACTAAATTCCATTCTCTTCACCCCGTACGTCCTGGACGAATATCATTTACGAGAACTATACCTCCGAGAGCGCATACATATATTTATAGTTAATTCAACGAATATACATAACTAAGCTTGTTATCGAAAATATAAATGGACCACTTCGCTTTGAACCAATTTCTCGCATTCCTTTTTAGAAACAAATAAAAAAACATTAATAACACCGCTAAGCCGGCCGCCTTTTGATTTCGTATCATTTTATTGAAATGCAATCAACACAAGTCGCGCAAATCGAAAGCAATAGCGGCATATCTTATACTTTCTTAATTAATTGAAGATTTAATGAACAGCCGTGAAATCTCGTAAATATCGTCGGAAAAGTATATCAATAGTTTGTAGTAAAATAACTTATATACAGGGTGGTGCATATTTAATTGGGATTTCGAAAACCGTCAGTGATACAAAGTTGATTAAATGGGAAAAGAGATATGTGTCTATTTTCAAAATGAATTTTGTCAAAATTAATCAGGACCGGTTTCCGAGATATTTTGTTTTATTTAACGAACACCTTAATTATCCCAGGGCTAATCTGAATTTTTGAGGCCAAAACACCGAAAAATGCTCTACAGGATTTTGATAGCCGGAATCGTTGTTAAAAATTATTACAAAAGGAAAAAACAAAAATGCACCCCTGTAAATGCAGCGGTTTCGAAAGGGGGTAGGTTTTAAGGGTTAAAAATCGTTTCTTGCAAGTTCCAGCGAGTATAACTTCAAATCCAAAAATAGTCTACAGTAAAGTTGTAAATAATAAATAAATCTACAATTTTGTTTCAATTGATTTTTCAACATAAATTCAAATTGATAATAGCGAAAAATGGTTTTTTTGAATATTGCGTTTTTATGTCAAATAAAAAGTCCAATATACTTAAAATTTTGTTAAAATGTATGTTTCGAAGTCCTTTAAATTTACTGATTTGCCGGAATTTCAAAGTTCAATAGTTCATGATATGATAATATTTTTCAAAAAAAAAAACAAAATTTTTTTAATCAAAAGAAATTTTTGATTTGTCACTTTTTCAGGGGCTCATTTTTTTCGTCTTAAATGAAACTTTAAAATGGAAAACAAAACTAAATACCTTTACATTTAAAAATCGTGTGAAAAAATGAGAAAAACCAAAAATAGCGATTTGTAAAAAAACGCAATGTGCTGAAATTCAAAAATAAAAGATGGAATGCTGTAATTAAGTAATTTTTTGATAATAATGAAAAATTTTTGTTTTTTTCAACAAACGTTAATATTTCATGAACTATTCAATTGTGAAATTCCGATCAAATCGGTAAATTTAAAGGATTTCAAAACATACATTTCATCAATATTTCAAGTATGTTGGAATTTTTATTGACAAAAAAACGGGTTTTCATCATTATTTCGGAAAATTTGAGGTTATGTTGAAAAATAGACTAAAACAAAATTCTAGATTTAATTTATTATCTAAAACTTTATGGACCATTTTTTGTTTGTAAGTCACATAATTCACCGGGAACTGCAAAAAAAATTTTCAGCCCTTAAAACTCATCCTCTTTTGAAACCACTACACATGTGTTTAAAAGTAGAAAAAAACTTTCTTACACCGTTTCATCTTTGATTTTCTTCGATTTTTTTCAATTTTTTCTGATTTTTCCCGGTTTTACCAATTCAAATTCAATTTTCAAATTCAGCTCGATTTATTGGTACTTACTTATATAAATACAAAAATATTTTATGACCAGGTTTATGATTTTTTTTATTCAGTTAGATTTTTTCGATGTTTCCTAGTTTTTTCGTTCTTTTCCGAGTTTTTACGATTTATTTTAATTCAAATTCAAAATTTCAAATGCAGAATAATTTATTTGGACAAAATAATTTTTTCTTATTTTTTTCTCGATTTTTTCCTATTTTTTTCCATTTCTGCAGATTTTTTTTTCAGTTTTTTTTTATTGAAATTCAAAATTGAAAATTAAGATTCATTTATTAGTACATAAGTACAAAAATTCTGATGTTTCGATTTTTCCGATTTTTTTATGACAAATTTTGTTTTCTTCAGATATTTCTGAGTTATTTCCGATTTTTATCATTTATTGGTACATATACATACAAAGAATTGTATGGTAATAGGGCCATTAGTCAAGTCAAATAAGATAAAAAATACATAAACGTGTATATAAATATTGAATTTATTCTGATTTTTTTTATATTTGTCGATTACAAAACAGAATTTTTTATTGGTACATAAATACAAGAACAAAATTAATGGCCAAATAACAAAAATATACACAAATTGGAATTATTCTAATTTTTTCTTATTTTTTTCTCGATGTTTTACAATTTTTTGTCGATTTCTTGGCATGTCTTGTGTTTCTTTTTTTCAGTTTTTTCGATTTAAATTCAAAATTGAAAATTAAAATTCATTTGTTAGTACATAAATATAAAAATATATATTTGAAATCAAACAAATAAGATTTTTCCTGATATTTCTATTTTCCGACTTTTTTTTACTTATTTTGTTTTTTCCGGTGTTTCTGAATTTTTTTCTAATTTTTTTATCTCTTTTTCGGTTTTATTCGTTTATTTCCGAGTTTTTGCGATTTTTTTTCGATTCAAATTCAAATTCATTTATTGGTACATATAAATACAAAAAATGTGCTTTGTATTTGACATAAATTTGCTCGTGTGCGCCAAAATTCTTGTTGATGTGAACTGTGCGCCGCATGTAAACTTACACAAATATTTTCGTGGCGAACAATGCACGCTATCCGCGATACAGTCAGTTTTCTAGCCAACTTCAAAGAGATTTGCGTCACACAGTAGTGTTAATGTGGACTTGATTTTAAGTACATCTGTCATTTTGCTTCACGCTTGACCTGCTCCGTATTTTTAAATAGCTATTTTTGAGATCATCACGTCTTATTTTTTAAAAAAGAAGTGTGCTATATCAGATTATCTACACCGCACAAAGAGAATGAATAATAAGAGAAATAAAGAAAGGCGTTACTGGACAACGAAGCTGTTTCTATATAGAACTTTAGCTACTGATGAGACAACGGCACAATTTTACAATTTTCTTTAGGTATTTCACTACTCCCGACACGTGTTGTTTAATATTTTATAGGTTAGGTACTTTTTTAGCAGACATTCTCTATATTTTGACTCACACCTGGATTCTACAGTTCAACGCACAAGATAAATATTTACGTGGGAAAATATGTGATTAAATATATATTTTCGCCACAAATATTTGTGTTGGAATTCAAAATACAACGGACACGCAAATTTTTATTGATGTGGATCCACCTTTAGACAAGTCAAATAAGATAAAAAATCTGATGTGGCCAGCACATGACCTCTCGCCATTTTTGAATCAAAAATTTACAGGTTGACACAAAAAAGTATGAAAAAAAATTATTTTTTTGTAAATCTGGCAACAATGGCAAAAGTTTCGAAAATTTTAATGAGATGAAAATAAACTATATGGTATACAAAATATATGTGTAAATCTTTATTGCCGTTTTGTATAATAATGGAGTCATTACCCATAGCAACTACCACTTCCGGTTGTGCGATTGGCACCAAAATCTAATCAGATCTAATCTAGGGTATCAGAATCCTGTATGCAAAATTTCAAATTTTTTTATTCAGTAGTTTTTGAGTTATCGTTACTACAACATCCATCCAAACACACACACACACACACTAACACACTAACACACACACACTAACACACACACACACACTAACACACACACACACTAACACACACACACACAGACATCATCGCGAAAATATTAAAATCGTATTCTAGGGACCCCAAAACGTGTTTATCAATTGAAAACTCACTACCCAATTTTTAGCATGATTCCTATACCTCTCTTATCTGAAGGGCGAGAGGTAAAAAACATACACAAACATGTACATAAATATTGGATTTATTTTAATTTTTTTCTATTTTTTCAGATTCAAATTCAAATTTTCTAAATCAGATTTATTTATTGGTACATACATAAATACAAACATGTTTTTTCTACTGCGTAAAGTTTAACTTCTTTTCACTAGTGCGTAAAGTAAAATAAAATTTTCAAAATAACTTTTTTACATGTGCAACACATTTTTTGCAATATCCTTATGTTTCTTAACTTGCCAAGGTTCTATGTGCCAGAAATCAACTGGTTAACTTCAATATTTTGGAAAATAGCTTGTTAACCTCTTGCATGCGAAATCTATTTTTGTACATAAAATTTATGGTAGTAGAAAAATATTGTATGCAACTAGTGTGTAAAGTGCCTTTTTTCACTCATGTGATTATCGCACTCGCCTTTGGCTCGTGCGACAACATTCACATTTGCGGAAAAAGTATCACTTTACACACTTATTGCATAAATAACTATTATGGCCAGAGGGCTATTGAACAATTCAAAAAAATATATACACACATTACATGGATTTATTCTTATTTTTACCTCTCGCCCTTCAGATAAGAGAGGTATAGGAATCATGCTAAAAATTGGGTAGTGAGTTTTCAATTGATAAACACGTTTTGGGGTCCCTAGAATACGATTTTAATATTTTCGCGATGATGTCTGTGTGTGTGTGTGTTAGTGTGTGTGTGTTAGTGTGTGTGTGTGTGTTAGTGTGTTAGTGTGTGTGTGTGTGTGTTTGGATGGATGTTGTAGTAACGATAACTCAAAAACTACTGAATAAAAAAATTTGAAATTTTGCATACAGGATTCTGATACCCTAGATTAGATCTGATTAGATTTTGGTGCCAATCGCACAACCGGAAGTGGTAGTTGCTATGGGTAATGACTCCATTATTATACAAAACGGCAATAAAGATTTACACATATATTTTGTATACCATATAGTTTATTTTCATCTCATTAAAATTTTCGAAACTTTTGCCATTGTTGCCAGATTTACAAAAAAATAATTTTTTTTCATACTTTTTTGTGTCAACCTGTAAATTTTTGATTCAAAAATGGCGAGAGGTCATGTGCTGGCCACATCAGATTTTTTTGGTTTGTTTTTTTCAAATTATTACAGGCAATGTATAAATGAAAATAATTTAAAATTGTGCCTAGAGTTTTTACACAATCTTACCGTTTTCCATATAAAGACCATTATAGAGATCAACAAAATATAAGTTTTTTTTAAACATTACGGGTTGATTTAATTATATCGATAGTTGAAGCTCAAAAGTAATCTGTTCTTTACATATATTTGAGTTTCAACTCGGAAATACAAATAAATTAAACTAAAGTATTCAAGTTACCAAAAGAGTATTACTTTTAACACTCTGTAGAAGCTTAACCAGTCACGGCAGCAAATTTAAAGTTTACCATTTTTTCCGGTTTTCACTTTTTTTTTAAATAAATCGCAGTTTTCTTTCAAATAACATGGTTTTACTTTATTTATATCTTTACTTTTCCGATGAACATTTTTATCAATTAATTTCAAAAGACAGTATTATTTTCTTACCTTATTTTGGAAAAGTTTCCTAAAACTTTCTCTTGTATATTTCTCCTCCTTAGCAATGATTTCATTAGAATGCCTCATATGAGCCATCCTCAATCTTTCTCTGAGATTTTCCTCCTCCATGCTGGACATAGGCACTAAAGATTTACGACGCTGAGCGAGACGCGCATCGACCGACGCTTTATCAGCGACACTACTGGCCGTCGCTGCATCAGATTTCGACGCCGACACTCCATTGTTTATATTTTCGACGAAGTCAATCTTTGATTGTTTTACAAGTTTGGCTACTTCGGGATTCTCTTTCTTTTCGTCTTCTTTTTTCGTACCGTTACAAGGAGATTCATCTTGTTTGCGTCTTGGTGGGATGACGTCGGGGACTTGAGGAGGGTTTTCGTTTGTTGAGAGTTGATCGGTGATTGGGGGAAGTTCAATTTTTGGTTGTGTCAAAGCCATTTTTCGCTTTCAAATACATTTAAAATTATAAATTTTTCTAATTTTGTATCACGCTTCGGTAATTAGTTCTGATAATTTTAATCCAGAATGAATCAATATTTAGATATAAATTTAATAAAGTTCCATTGAATTGCTCGCTCTTTATAAAATTATTTTTATGAATAATTCACGTATTGATAATAAATTGTAATCCTTGAAATATCCCATTAAGGAAATATAAAGTTTACTTAATTTTAGTAAAAATATGACACTAGAATAAAAATTTTACTTAATTTCTTAAAAAATATGTAAACTTGGTTAATCTTTAGAATAAAAAAAATATTATTTTGAAAAATGCTTTGAAACTTTTTCACTGTTGCCAGATTTCCTAAAAAATGTTTAAATCTATTTTTTTTTTATTTAATTATTTCTTATCTAATAACAAAATAGGAAATAAAAGTTTATAAAATGTCTTTACTTCAAATCTCTTATGATTTTTGTCTTCTACAGTAAATTACAAAAGAGAAAATTAAAAGATTAACTTGAAAAAAAATAAGTAAAGAATAATATATGAGGTTTTGCATTATTGCCAGATTTTTAAAAACTTTTTCATCACATGTTTTTGCAGTTTTTACCATCTGGAAAAAAATTAAAAAAAGACTAATTTAAATTTTAAAAAAATAATAATGAAACTTTTTCCTTGTCTACCAAAAGTCTACGTATCAAATAACTTATTAGAGATATAAAAAATATAATACCAAATTAAATAAAAAAAAAATAACAACTTAGGTTTAAATAAATATAATTTTTTTTAATAAAGAAGGGGTTATTTCAAGAATTTTTCAAATTTAAACTCGTCACTACAGCCATAAAATCCAAATTGCACTTAAAACTATAATTTGAATCCATTCAACGCATGCGTAAATTAAAACTAAATTCACTGTCATCCAGTCAACTTTTCAACACCAAATACTTCATAAACTTCAAAACTAAACTGATCGACTCGATTTTATCGATTTGGAATTTCGGAATTCCAGTGCCTCAAATTCGCACGTTAAGAATAGTTCATCAGCATCTATTCGAAGATGGACTAGCGTAAACCGTCATCGCAGTCAAAGAGATGAAGAGATCGCGCCGTTCACCAAGCGGGGTGGGATTCGAACCGCTGCTGGGTGTGATCTAAGTCGATCTGGTTGATCGTGATTTGTGTGATTTCAAGGATTTTAGGGGGTTGGAGATAATTCTTGAAGACCTAAAATATAGTATTTCAATTTAAATTAAGTTTCGCAATAATGAAAGTTTAAAGTCGGATTATTTTATAATTATTTACTGACAAATTAGTTGTTCAAAAATAATTTTATATTTATAAGAACCAAATGAAAATTGTAAAAGTTTTATTAATTCGTCTAAAATTGGTTTTATTCAACATACTTTTAGTAATATACACAGGGTGATCTTTAAGTATATGTCGAAAACTGAAGAATCCTAATTTCAAAAAAGCTCTGATTGGCGGTTTTTATGGTTTATTTAACATCAGAACATCCGAGGACCAAAATAAAACGTTTTATTAACGTTTCTGAAAGAATGTTTTTGAAAGGGAAATAAATAAACGTCCAAAATATGTCGACAAAACGTCCGAACTCATAAATTAAAAACAAAACGTTTTTTGCGTTACAGTACTCGAGACGATTTTAAATCGATTGGTAGATGTTTTTTTTGAGTCGTTTTTAAATCCACCCGTAAAAGCGTTTAAAAAACGTTTTGTTTAGGTCCTTAAAAGTATGTTTTCAGAAAAAGCCAGAAAGTTACTATTTTTTAACGTTTTAGTATGTCGTTTTTATAATCACTGCAAAAAACGTTGTGTTTTTATGTCCGCAAAAGTATATTTTGACTAAGAAAGTTTAAACGTTTCATTTCAGTCATTTTGAAATCACCGTTGAAAACTTTAGTCCAGTGGACGTTCTAAAATACGTCCAAATAAGTCTTTTGTCGAACCATTTATTTAGTACGTTTTGAAATGTTTTTAAAACGTCTTTTTTCGACATCTATATGACGTTAGAAGTTGTGACATTTGCACTAGAGATAAACGTCTTATAAACGTTATATGGTATTTTAACTAACGTTTTTAAAAGATCCGAACAGTTGGTCGTGTACATTTTAAAACGTTTTTAAACGTCTCTGTGCTATTAGGGAATGGGAAGTATAGCATAAAATAATTATACAGTTAATTTGCTGTTATTAATCTAAGTAATCGAGAGCAGGGGCGAAAGAGCCATGTAATTTACACACCTCAAACTTTTTGACACATGGCAAATTTAAGTTCCAGCACAACATTATATAAATGTTATTTTCCTATTCTTTTTTGATATTACATATTATATGGCTCTCGAAAAAACAGAAAAGAGGGAACCAGAAAGTAATATACAAGGTGGCGCAAATTAAAATTTTTTTTTGGCTTTTGGCTTTGAACAGGAGTTCTTTTCCCACACAAAGATATTTATTTTGTAAGCCATTTAATAATATGTCCATCTACATCTACACCAAATCATATTATTATGTACACTAGATTTTACTATTGTTCTGAATAATAAAGTCTTCCAGTAAATCATTAATTTCTTTCTCGTCGATTGCTAGAGGAACTGGAATATTCAGAAGTTGGTTGATATTATGTGCCTGTAATTTTTCCAATGAAGTATTTGTTTCAGCTTTATATTTTCTGCAGTTAAAGAATTTGTATTTTATATCATCAATTTCTTCTGGGCAAATTTCTGTATCAGTTAATCCGTTAAATAAGTGGACTGGAAAGCTTCCATGATTTATTTTTAATCTTGTTATTATTTCTACATAATTTTTTGATGTTTGGTACTGAAAAATATATGGGACCTTTTTCGGTAATTCTTTGTATATTGTATATTACTTGTTCTTTGATTGGGAACTTATGTCTTTCCACCAGGTTGCCCATTCCATACATACTTTTTTTTGAAAAGAGCAAATAGATCATGGTATATCGGGACCTCTCTAAAAATTCCTGTAGTTCTTGCTTCTTTAGCGATTAGATCCACTCTTTAATATCCTTGGCAAATTGGGATTTCGTAAACCCGTTATAGATACAATATTGATTAAATGGGAAAAGGGATGCGTCTTTTCAAGATGAATTAAATTGTTTTCCAAAATTAAAATATCAGGAGCAGTTTCCGAGATATTTGGGTAAAAACGAAATTAACGATTTTTTTTTGTTTTTAATTAACTCATTAGGTTTTTTTATTGAAGATCAAATATCAGTTAACTTGGCGTATTCAATTTTCTTAAATAACGTGTCGTCTTTTGAAGGGCCACTTTCCACTACTTTTTTTAATGTGCACCTGTTCCTGTATTATTTTATTTTTTTAATCCCACTTTTTCTTCTATCGACATGTGTTGAATACTTCAATTGCTCAAATTGTTCTCCCCCTTATATTTTATCATTCTTGTACTCATATTTTGAGGTTAAAAATGAGCAGGACCGTACTTAGAAAATTCCTAAACTACAGTTCATTTTCGAAACAATAAAAAATTAAGTGTTTTACATGGTTGGATAGAGAAAAAATGGGGATTTCAAATATGAAATAAAAGTAGAAGTCCATATTTAAAAAAAGAGGAAAGATTAAAATGTTGTTTTAAAAAATTGGATACGCTATAAACCGGTATTTGACCTTAACCCTTTACCGCATGATGTGTTTTTTTAAACAAAGAAACTGTATCAAATTTAAATTTTTATTGGTATAATTAGAGTAAGGTTAGAAAAAAATTTTTTTTAATAAATTAAGAAAATATTAATTGAAGTCATAATGGCTTTCCATGCCTTACAACTAAAATGTGTGTAAAAGGGTTCAACTCTATATGACTTGCAATGGCAGTTGAAGAACGAAAATCCGCAAAGCAGTTGCTGTCTTTGTTTAAATATATAAACATACTTTGCACTAAGAACAATAAATAAAAAATCTAAATGTACATTGGTTATAACATCTTAGAAGTTTTTCATTATGGAAAATGACCAACACCATATGTGTGGACCGAATTTAAGGGCCAATTCTATCGCATGATTGCCTGTTTTCTTGAATATTTTGGAAATGTATTTGTAACAGCCTCTGTTGGAGTTCCTTTATAATTGGTAGTTAGATTACCAGTAGTGCTTGATGACTGTCCCCGTTTCTTATGTAAATAATTCTTCCCTGATTTGCATATAAATGCTAAGCTGTACATTGTTTGAAAGAAAATAAGGATAAATATTCATTACTTTTGCGATACTATCAGAGCCATGCATTGTCAAATCATATCAATCAAATAAAAAAAAAATTCGTTTATAACATTTTCTGGAACGTAAATGGATTCTGGTAAGGAATCTAGTAAGTCAACTCTCCCCATATGTTGGTTGTAGGTATCTACTGCTTTATGGAAATTAACTTTTCTATATTCATTATCTTTCCCGAAATATCGTTTTTTACGTATTTCTGGAGAGCAGCCTATATATGTTAAGAGCATGGTAACTACCTTGTTGTCAAACCAATAGACACATGACACGTCTACCCCATCTATTTTGGCATCTGTTTCAGTCATACTACCACCACCAATTGGTTTTATTTCTTCTTCAGTTGTTGGAATTTCATAGTCAGTTAAACGATTTCGACTGACTGTTCCAAGTGCTAGCAAACCATTTTTTAGGTAAATAAACTAGACTGGTTATCGAAAAATATTTTATAGTTTTTGTGACGTGGCACAGTTTTGGTTAGGGTTGGTATAATGTTTCCACTAACTCCTAGATGTGGTGCATCATCCGGAATAGTATTGCTTTGCTTTCATGCAAAAATGTCGAAGTCATAACTAAAACCAGACACTCTACTAAGACCTAAATTTTTAAAACCCCTCTATTTGGGGTTCGTCAATTGTTAGATATTCCTCTTTAGGAATAAGCAACAGGTGTCTGCGAATTTTTTTTATTACTGGCTTTACTTTGAATAGTGTGTCCAGGTATTGTTTTATCTCTTTCCATCTGTTCGCAGGTAATTTTACGAGTGACATAAATATAGTAATTCCTAAAAAATGTTGTAGTTCTTGTCTTGTAACATTGGATGGATTATTTACATTATCCTGCACAGATTTTAAATTTGTTGCTCTGACCATTAGGTCCCAATAAATCATCAGAAAATAAAAACAGAAAGAAATCTATTGGACTCTCCAATGTATCTGTACATTATGGTAAATCCAGGGTGCCCAAAAAAGTGTAATCTTCTTCAACATATGATTTAAGTTTTTACTTTTTCCATTCTATTTCTTAGAATTTCCTGAAGAATTTCGTTTATTCATACGTCTCCTTTCAGCTGATCTTGACGTTGTTGTTTTAGGACTATCTGACTCAGAGGCAGGTGAGTCGTCTTCACCACTCCCATCACCATTAACATCTTCCAAGGAATCATCAGTATTGTCAGATTCAAGAATTACATCATTGCGTCGTCTCTTTCTAGTCGTAAGTAGTACCCCAATCGTTAATAAATTCATCACTACTAACATCTCCCTTACCGGAAATATTACTTGCGTTATAATTTTTTTAGGATCCGTCTGTAAAAATATTGACCTTGATTAAAATTTATCCAAATTGCATACAAAGCCAAATATCGCTATCGAAAAAAGTGACCACATTGGTCAACTTGCGTACGAAATCATATATGGCCAAATCATAAATCTTACCTTTGCAAATAAACTTCTTTAGATATTCATGAATCATGAAATAACACTTTTTATAGAAAAATAAAGTAACATATACAGTTAAAAAAATTATAGTAGAAAATTACTTGTGTCCAGGTAGGAGATGTTTGATGAGAAACTTCGGTCAATTTTAATCCTCATATCTCAACACGCACGTTAACAAAGTGAGGTTAACTTTGTAAAATGCGCAGTTGTCGGATAGATAAAAAAGAATAACATAGAAAACGATATTACTATATTTTACCAATTTGTTCATTAGCTTGGATAAATTTGAATTTAAGAAAAAAAATATTAAATTTAAGAATCCATACTTATGGAGTCCCATGCGATTAAGGGTTAAATAAAAAAGGTCTTTTCTTTTTTTAAAAATTAATGTGTTAATTAAATAAAACAAAATCGGTTTTTATAAAATTGCTCGGACCGGACGTGATATTTTAATCTTGAAAAATCTAATCAATTCGTCTTATACATCTTTTTTCTTTTTTTAACTTTATTTTCGTTCTAAATTATATCAGTACATACATCTAACGGACATTAATAAATGTATAGAACAGGTAACTATTTTTGAATTTATATTTGTATGAAGTAGTTTAAAAAGATGGCAGCACATACACCGTGTAAATATAGGCAACCCGTAATAACTTTTGAAGATTATCATGTGCCTTTTTGAAATTTATAGTACAATTTCTTTCGTTATAAATGCATATATCAGAACGGGTTTCCAAAATATTTCTATTCCTTTTTTTCAGTGTGAGAAATACTTGTCGCGAACTGTAAATAAAAACATCGCCAACTAATGCAGTACAGGTTTTGGCCGTAAGATACCACTACTTTGTATTTTTTACTTTAAAATAAGGATTGTAAAAGTTTATTAGACGGTTTTTATTGTAGACGTAGGTTTAAAAAACGTTCGAATACTGTAGCATGAAAACGTTTTTTTTTTTTAATGAGTTTGTTTGGACGTTTTTTCACATATTCTTTTCTTTTAAAAATTTTTGAAAGGTGGGTACTAATAGATGTGTTTTGCTGCATATATTTTTGCGACATGAAGGTGTTTTTTCGGTTTTGTTTATGACGTCACGACGCAAGAGAGTTTAAATAATTTGTGATGTATCGGATAAGGTTCGCATCGTGTTAAGAACATGCGGCATAAACTAGTGTTATCCTTGTTTAGTAGTCCGGTTGTCTGTCTATTATCTGTAGCTGTTGATGTACCCAATCCCGTAATCCGTAGAGTTTGTTTAACCATCCTCTGCCGTTACGTCATACATTGTCCAACTTGATCTCTCAATCATGAAATGGATGAGATGGAATTATCGGGTCATTAACAACTTATTCCTTAACTAATGTCGACGTAAATGTTATTTGTTACTTTAGACAGTTCAGTTAATTTTTCATTGTTAAAATACCTTCCCGGTAAAATGAGAAAGAGCAAAGTTTAATTTTGATGTTAATTAATTACTTTTCAAGAGAAAGAGATGCTGGAATACCGCTTTTATTGTTAAATACAGTCTACAACGTTTGGGTTCACCCCAAAAATATAATCGTTTAATACATTTTTTTCGCAATTTAATCACGATTTGATCATTCGTATTTTTTAATTCAGTCAAAAATCATGCTTATAGGGACGTTAAACACCCCCAATCTAGAAATTTGAAACAAATCAGTTAAATTACGGAGGTTTAAAGTTAAAAAAAAATACTGAATTATGTAAAAAGGTACGCAACGAATAAAGCAAAACACAATGGGCTACTTTTGTGATTTTTTTTTAAATTATTTTTAAATATATAAGGTCAAAATGTATTATCTACTCTGATTAATAATTTTAAATCTTAACGCTTTTGGGCCCTATTTTCTTATCTCGCGGGCTATGACGTACTACCTGTAACTCCTCCCCTTTTGTAGATTTATTTTGAAAGTGTCTCCTCGACCATATATTGTATTTGGTGGTACAAGTTAAATAATCGGTATATCAATTTTGAGTGGCTTTCGTTAAAAGTTAATAAGAACTAACATCCAAAAGCAGACGAATTTAGTTTAATGTGTGCTTTACTAACACACTTATCACATACTTAAACTGCAGGCTTACCTAGATTTAAATTTCGATTTTTATAATTGTGTGTCATAAAATAATCCACATTAGGTAGATTATTTGATGTATAGCTTTTATATATTCATTCTCCATTTTTCAGAACACTACCACAATCACAAATAAAAAATCACAATCGATATAACATAAAGATAAAGACGTAAACAAATTTTGGTTTCATAGACAGTTCTGTTTTCAAAGTGACGTTATATAAATATATATAAAGAGCCAATTAAAGCAAATCTCAGGTAGGACGTCATTATTTATTTTAATCTGCTATTTCTTAAAGAAAATGTAAATTTGTGCAAAGTTATTTAAGGTATCATATTAGTCATTTAATAAGTAATATCTATATATTATCATATATATTAGATTTAGTTATACAAAAGTAGCCCATTTTGGCATTATCAATTTATTCATACAAACACACCTTAACATGCGTCATTGAAAACAATCTTTAACGTATATTATATTTAAATTTTGAGGTTATGTGTAAAATGACATACAAATAATATATGACAAACGTAAAACAGCAAAATACGTCACCGTTTATGACATAACGGCAGAGCATGGTTAAACAAACTCTACCATAAGTCCAATGTAAAACACACTTTTTATTAAAACTTGATCCATTAAATTTTTTTACGAATTTTTTTAAACTCTTGACAGCATTAAAATTGCTGTTAACGTTCTTCGATGGCCATCAAAAACTAATCAGTTTTAAGTTAGAGACAAAACAAATTTTGGTGAAAAATTGGTTAAAATCGGTTCAGTAGTTTAAAAAAAAATCGCTATCGAAAAATTTGATACCATGCGAGATCGGGTTTTTACCTGAAAATAATACTTTCTCTTTATATTTACCTTATACAGGGTATTTTAGAATTCGGCGTTTAATGGTTATGGTAGACTTCTCTACCAGAATATCTAGGTCAGGAATAAATAATCTCTACATAGAGGATCTTAAAGTTAACAAAAAAATAGTAAATGGAATAATCTCTCATGCGATATGGATATCAATCGACGCGTCTTGACTTGTACAAGAAATCAGTATCGACAAATTTGCTTTGCTTATCGAGATATCTCGAATAGAAGTTTCTCATAGTAGGCGGAACCGGGATCCTCGGACCCGAAATTGCTCATCTTCTGATACAGCCTTTCTTTTTTGAATAAAAACCGATTATCGAAAGAATTTTCCGGATCGGCCGTACCGTTCTCGAGTTATCGTGCGCACAGACATCAACATATCCACACAGACAGGCTTTTTTTTTCGCGGAAAATCATTTTTTTCCACGTTTTATGACATTTTAGGTCATTTGGAGCAAAAAAATTTTTGAAATTTTTGCACGATTTCAATACTACGGTTTGCCATACTTCACCATAGGTGAAGTATTGGCGGGCCGTAATAAAACAGTTTTTTTATGGAAGACTAGGCTAACGACCGTTATTGTAAGAGACATTTTTTTCAAAGCCTTTTAACAGTGGCGTTCCAGTTGGATATGGCCGAATTATTGCCCCTAATTTTTTACGCCACTGAAAAAATTTTCAAAATTGTATTTTCTTCGTCCCTTAGGACCATCGCCACTGATTGGTATAGTTTTGATTTCATTAATTTACAAGTCCACTTATAGTTTCATTCGGACCAATAATTTCGATTGGATTAAAATAAATGGCAACCTAAAAAATTGAGTGATCCATAATTTTCAATGAATTTGTCCAATTTTTTTCTGGATTTTTCTATAGCTATTTGTTAAATGTTGTTCTTCAGCAGATTAGTCCAACAATATTTTTGTATTTTTTAAAAGAGTTGTAATTGAAGTACTATAAAAAATGGATTTAATTAACACTATACCAGGATGACAGTTAAATTAAAAAAATAAAAATAACTGTATTTATTTTAACCTAATAATTACACAATATTTAAAGTATATAAGATCCTTATGTTTATTTACGTATCTTGTACAGATATTTTACGATGAATATCTAAAAGCTTCTTAGCGCTACACAGGGGCGTATCAAAAGGTAAAGTTTGTTTGAATTTTTTGTAATCAACTACATAAGCTCCTTCTTCTTTTTCGTAATCGACGCAAGGTCTAAAACGGTGGCCCCACAATATATCAGAATTTGAATATGAAGTTCTGTTTTGAGATATCTGTCCTGTAATATTCGAGCTTCCTTCTGCTACTGCTATTATTTCGAACCTATAAAATTAATCAATTGATTTCAGCAATTTTGTTGTATAAATAATGCTTACCTTGATTGTAAGAAATCCAAGGGCCTAAAAGACCAGAGGGGGCTGTTTTCGTCGATAACGTGTTCTATTTCTAACGGAAAAATAAGGAGACCATGTGGTTCAATTTTCATTTGAATCATCTCAAATTCTGTATTGGGATATATGAGCTCCTTATCCATGAAATATAACGAGATGTATGTACCACACCATATTCTTTTTGTAAAATCGTTTATGCGAAAAACAAAACGCAGTTCGCCATCACGTATACAAATCTGAAAAACATACAATGTACCTACTTTAACGATATGGTAAAAACAAATGTACTAGTACTATATTTTGAACGATCACCCTTTACAAGGATTAAAATTTTTTGAATGATCGACAATAACAAAGTTTTTAAATGATGCAAACTTTTTGTATATTTACGGTTACTAAAAACGTATACTAACTACAGCTTTTTTGCTGAATAAAGAATAAGTAGTATTGGTCAGTGGTTTGGTGATTTTGACGTAAACAACACTAACTAAGACTCCTTGAATAGCAACACTAAGTAAAACTTCCAGCATCAACATCAACCAGCCAAAATTACATTGTTCCGTTGGATATCTGTATCCATATCCTATTGTTGTTATGGTTTCAGCACTAAGCAAAAAATAACCTAAAAAATAATTATAAATAACAATTAATAATTATTAAACAGTATAGACAGCAAATAAACATAACGCCATTTATATGTGATGAACATATTTATTTCTACTAGTTGTTAGTGGATTCATTCTCTTTGAGATGGTGTGGCCATCTTTGCAGTTGCTCGGTAGTACCGGGTCCTTACTTCAATGAAGGAGTTTCCTTCAGAAGTTTGCGAATACCGTGTCACCATCACATACAGATTACATTTAGTTTATTTGCTGTCTATACTGTTTTTTACTTAAGAATGGTATACCTAGTAGTGTTTTGGAAGTGAGATTTGAAAATTATCCATCTTCGGCAAATTGCCAATGATGAGTCCTTAAAGGACGAAACAACTGTCTGGTAAACGGCGGGATGCATAGTATTCAAAACACACATACACGTTAGAAATAGTAATGAAACTGCAAGTCGAGTACCACAAATTTTTATTATTAAATAGAAGAAAGGCGACTAGTTTCGGCGACGAGCCATCAACAACTCAGAGAAATTTATTAGAATTTATGATATTTATTGAAATGAATTATAAAATTTTGTAACAAGTAAATTGTCCCATATAAGATTATTAATTGTGTGCGTGCACTGGGGATAAAATAGGAAACGGGTAAAGGGAAGGTTGTGGTACAAGAGGGAAACTAAAATTAAAATTAAAACGAAAAGGGGAACATATTATCAGTAAAAGGATATTGTATCCAAAAGTTTTTGTGGAGTTAGATGTTGTAATATTAATTAGGTGATCCGAGACCTTGTGATAAAGGAAAATATAGGGAACTGTAAATTTAAAAGGTTATCCATCTCAAATGTGGTCTACTGATAATAATGAAACTTCATGTCGAGTACCACAAATTTTTATTATTAAACAGAAGAAAGGCGACTAGTTTCGGCGACAAGCCATCAACAAGCCAGATAAATTTATTAGAATATATGATATTTATTGAAATGAATTATACATGTACGACAAGTAAATTGTCCCGTATAAGAATATTAATTGTGTGCGAGCACTGGGGATAAAAGAGGAAACGGGTAAAGGGAAGGTTGTGGTACAAGAGGGAAAATAAAATTAAAATTAAAATGAATAGAGGAACATATTATCAGTAAACGGATATTCATATTTAAGTTAGCAATAACTTATTTATTTCTCAATTAATAATTATAGCTAAAAAACTAACCTGTTATGGTGTTAGTGTTAATGATACACGTATTGGTAGCATTAGAATCAAAATCTCCACTGGAAATTGCTATAACGTACCATAGTAGTCCAAAAATGAAATAGCAAACAAAATTTACTACAACGAGAGTTGTTAAAATCCATCTCCAACCAATTCCAAGAAGAGTATTACCAAGATCTTTAATGTAGGATATATTCTTGTTTGATAGTTGCGTCAGAAATGTATTTAGTTTTCCTGTTTTGCTAATTATCCTTATTAAATTGTAATTCCTCGATAAAGGTGATCTGATTTTTCTCCTATAAAAGACTTTATTTAACAACATTTTAACGCTTTACCCTATTCGGAAACATTGCCTAGTTTTATAATGCTGTTGTGAATTTTTAATACTTTCAATGCCGCCGACATGGCGCCCGTGACCATAACTTTATCTACGGGTTTCCACCAACATGCCTGCTCTGTCTTAGCTTCTAAGGATTATATTTTCTGGGGAAAATGCGGATATCGCAGGTAATAACTTGTTTGTCGTTCCGGACATTTAGTCTATGCATTGTAGTAATACAAGTTGCACGTGGTTTTTTATTTCTGTGAATCTGTTGGGAAAAGTTTGAACAAGTATCTGCTGAATTATTGAAATTACAAGTGTTTGGCTTCAATAAAACAATATATTAGATATAAAACATTATTTGACGACCATTTTGTTGGGTTTCTGTAAACCATCCACGTCGAAAAGATAAAAACCTGTTCTACTGACGAAGAGATCTGGAAGAAATAGATGATGAGTTCGAGTTAACTCAATCTAGTGATGAAGTATTATCAACTGATGAAGAAGAAATTAGGGCACCAAAGGCAGATTTCGTTGCTCCTCAAGAACAAATTCGGCCACAGACCATTCGTAGGAGTACCAGGTTTGAAAATTAATGTGGAAAATAAGGTGCCTGTTGAATATTTTAACATTTTGGTCACTAATGAGTTTTATTAATTAATTATAGCAAATACAAAGATATTACTAAAGCAGAATTCAAGCACTTTTTTCTGACTTTTAATTCACATGGGTAATACAAAACTCAACAGGGTTAATGATTGTTGGAAAACCAACGCATTACTTTAATTCAACAATGAAAGATGTGTTCTTCTTGAACAAAGAAATGTCAATCGATGAATCAATGGTTTTGTCGCGCGGGCAACTCTCTGCCTCAAGCGGCAAAGTATCACTTTCCGCTCTTAATACACAAATAGCTATTTTCGCCTACCTTATCTGAAAGTGAATCATATCAACCCTAAAAATATGGCCTAAAGTAATTTTTATTGTCCCTTGAGATGTAATAGTATATTACATAACGAGTGCGGAACGTAACGAGTGCATGAAATCCACTTTCCAACGAGTTTTGTACACTATTTTTCCTACGACCAACAATATTTTAAGAATAGTCTATTTGGTTTTCTCATATGACACGATTATTTCTGGTGATGTACATTCACATTCGCTATCACTATCAGCTTCCATTTTTTATGTAGGAAATCGAAACTTAAATTTTTTGTTTATTTGCTATAAAGTAGAATAATTTAAACTTTTAAAATATCTTTTATAAAAGTACCTAATTATTCTGTTCAGAATTCACAAAACATAGAAACAGTAATTTCTTTAAAATTTTGACATAAGCCTACTTTATTATATTTCACCTTTATAAAAAAATAACCTTAGCATCAAGTCAATTAAAAAAAATATTTTAAATAATTTTTATACATTTTTTACTTTAATAACTTGAAAAATTTGCAATTTTAAACCTAAAATTAATTTTGAATTACAAATTTAAGAATCGGGTTAGAAGATGTATGCAACACACAATACAAAAACGTCTTATGTGTTGCATACATTCGTTTACATTGAAGTTGTTTCATAATTCATATGGACACTTACATAACCTTAAAATAATATTTCAAAACATTTTAGTTATTAGGTGGTCGTAGGAAAATAACAAGCAACTATTAGATCAGTTTTAAAATGGTAAGTAAAATTTATTATGTATGTACATAAGTAGCATATTTCGTCCTGTTTTTAATAATTCATTCAAGTGTGCGTTATAATAACACGCAGCGCGCTATTATAACACACGACTGGTATGCGTCTATGTTGATATGAGACACTTTCCAAATATCAAAGCAGTTGTGCTATTTGTAGTTTTCATAGGTGGTCGTAGGAAAAAGTCATAACACCACATTTTTTGTAGTTTTTCACTACATCTAGAGATATTTAACTGTCACTTTGACGTTTCACATAATTTTTCATGAAACGTCAGTATAAATTAAAGTCTAAAATCAAGACAACAAATATGTAAAATGTAGGGCAGTCTGAATATTTTAGTTGAAATAGTAATATTTGAATATATTTCGAACCAAATTAAACTTTATTTTATAAAATTTATCTACTAAAAATATAACAGTCAGAAGGTACACCTAGATACACCTAGGTACACCTATATGCAATAGTGATTGCATATTTAAGTACCTACTTACTATTTTGTGCAAATAGTAGACTATGAAATTAATGAAACGTCATTATTTCATTTTGAGTTTATGAAAAGTGTATTTTTCATGTTTTTTTTTTTAATTATTTGTCTAAAAATAATGTGATCGTAGAAAAAATCTTGTGTGCAATTCGAGCAGAAAGTGCTTTGCCGCTTTCGGCAGATTGCCCGCGCCTCGCTACGCGTCGCGCGGGCAACTCTCTGCCTCAAGCGGCAAAGTATCACTTTCCGCTCTTAATACACAAATAGCTATTGTCCTCAATGTCCTGGAGAACCCGGATTGTGTTTAACGCCATGTTTCAGAGTTTACTACGAACAGTTATAGATATTATTCTACGTTTTCAATTTCTTTATTGTCATGAAGTTCAAATATATAGTTTAGAATTTCAGGTATTTTCATTAGTTTACAGAAAACATGTGTAGTGTAAAAAGACTAAAGTCATATTTAAAAATTTCATTAATAGAAAATAAGGAAAAAAGAAACTAGATACAAATAAAACAACCAACCACCCGGTATAAATTATTTTTATACCATCGGTATACAAAAAAAAATAGTTTACATGCAACTCTATAATGTAGGCAAAGGAAAAATAACTATGGTATAAACACATTTCTGCAACCGTAAAGGTGTCGAAATTAATAACAATATAGTGATAAAGTTTTGACACTGTCACGTAACGTAATGCAAATCAACAAAAAAATTGAATCAACAATAGTACGAAAAAACACAGCGAATCCTTTTTTGACACGAAAAAAATTGGTGGTCCGTTGGTCAAGAACCAAAAAAAAGGAAGATTCTGCCCATCGTATCGACGCGTGGCAGTTTGTTTTTTGTGAAAAAAAAGCAAAAAGTTTCGGTTAGATTCTGCCGAAGCAGAATTTATTTAATATTTAATAGTTCAATTTTGGGTTTTTTTTGTATAAATAATAAAAGGGAAAAGTCTCTAGTTTATTTACTGTAAATTTGTGTAATAAGAAATATTATTTTTGGGTTAAATTATAGGACTGAGTTTAAACCAGATATATGTATATTGAGACTTTAGTCTTTAAAATGTCATTATGCGAATGTATATTTTATAGGTGAAATTAAAATTTTGTGGCTCCAAAGAAATAGCCAACTTTGTGTGTTTCCTTTTGAACAAATGTCGAAGTCAGTATCCTTGTTTTTATATAGTTTAGTAGGTGCCAAAATTCGAATGTCAATCATTTTTTTTATTTTTAATCAGTCAAAGTCAAACTCTTTTACCTCATTTTTGTTAGATTGTTCAACTGTGTCCTTTAAATCTGTTATTTTTTTTAATTAATCAATCACGCTTAAAAATTCATTAGCGTCTTTTAATTTCTTCTACAAAAGGAGGGAACAGAAATGGGGAATGTAAAGGCTCAGAAGCCAGATAAAAGAATCAATAATATTTTTGAATAAGTAACTGATATTCATGTTATAAAAAAAACCTTCCTCGTCTCCTAATAGTGTTTGTAAGGTGAAGACTCTTTAACACCGCAAGAGCACGAACTGTCCTTTCGTCTGAAAAGTAGTCGTTACGTCCCCAGAGAGTTCAGAAAGGAAACACGTCCATTTTTCCAGAACCTTGGCTAACGCTCAAGGTCGTAACCTTTTTCTATCCTAGGAGAGTGCATGGTGACAGTAGCGCTGCCGTTACAGGTTTGTTATAGTTAAAGAAAATTGATGAAATAAAACAATTTAATTTGTTTAAATCTTCATGATTTGAACTAAGTTCAATATAGAACCGTGACGCGTTTCGCTAACACAGTAGCTTTCTCAAACGGGTGAAGGTATAATGAATAAATTTTTAATTTATACAGTGCATTAATAGGTTACTGATAAAAGCATTATAATCTAATTTACATTTGGTGCCTTGAACGCGGCTCTCATGTTCACTTTTTTTGCCAACATATTGAAAAAAAAATGGTTGTATATTATTCTATTTATTCAAACAAAACCACATAACATAGCATAAACATCAGATTTTAGTTATCATTTCATGGCACACAGATTAGCATCTCTATAGACGCATGTCAGTGAAAGTGTCAAAGACTTTAAATCTAAATGAATTTCAAATTGAAAATATTAACTAATAATTTGTTAGGTTAGATGAGAGTAACAGCTAATAAGATTTAACGTCAATACACAATTAAAATATGTATATTTTAGATCACAGTAGTGGCCCCATTTTGTGTTTTGATCTATCGCATCTTAGCAATTATTTTTTAATGAAAAATAAATTTCAAGGTATTTTTGCATTACAATTACGCAAAATCTATTGAGTAATTTATTTCAAAAAGTAACAAATAATGAAGAAGAAATTAGTTTGAAAAATGCTACTTCGGTATTAAATTTCTGACCCCAATATTCGATTTTATGTAATAACTAAATACCTGGTTTTTTGCTTCTTTAAAATCAACAATGGATTTGCTGGTACATTGCTGGTAGCATTTTCTTCCTCGGAACTATCGGAAAATTCATCGAAAACAACTGCAGTGTATTGATCAAGATTACTATCGTATTCTAACTCTTCAATCATAATAAAATAATAATATGCTGCTTTGGATTATTGAAGTAACTGCTTTCGCTACTATTGCCAATAATTAAATAGTAAATCTGTGATTAGATATAAGTATCTAATTACTTCCACAATCTTAAAAACAACACCTACTTGAGATAATATATCGTTTCATCAATGAATATAAACATTTTAATTGCTTTTTTACAAATTATTTATGAGACCTAGTCGAATGCTTTAATAAGGTCATAAATAAATTATGATGAGTTTAAAATAAATAAAAGTTCATTTATAAATAAGAAAACTAGCTGTATTTAAATTTCGAAATAATATAAACTTATACTAATTTATAATAAATTAAGGTTTGCATTCTTCTCGATCAGAATTTGCTGGCCAATCACATACATTGAGACCAATGTGGAAAACGGTACCTGGTTCACAATTGAAGAGTGTTGGTTTTCCATGATCACAACGGTAATACTGAAAAATTGAAAAAAAAAATAATCGATTACTAACACCATGCCATTCTTTGCAAATATTATTTATTGTGTAATTTTAAATTTTAAATTAATTAAGGAAAAAACGAATTAATTCGTTATGGCATGAATATATCTATTAAAATATTTAAAGATTTGACGTTGGTTTGTTTACAAAATGAGAAAAATTTCAGTACGTTCAAATGTCAAATATTCGACACTCAAATACAGCACATGATACCGTTTGCCCCACCTAAATCCGACTATTATTAATGAAGTTAGACGCCAATGCCTTTTTATCATTTCCACTGAGCATGATTTTTTTACGTATTTATTGTACGTCACATTTCAAATACAACCGGATTTTTTTTAATTGTAGCAATAGCAACGAAGATAGACGTTAGTGTCTGTTTAGAGTATCTGCTGCTCATAGTTTTTGTTCACGTATTAAATATATGATCCCTCTTTAATACAACAGATTTTTTTCATTACAATTTGACCACTAATTACGAATATAAACGCCAGTGCTCATTTTTCGTTGTCACTATACATACTTTTTGTTTACGTACTTATTCTGTGTCACATTTCAAATTTAGCGCCGATTTTTTCGTTCAATTTGGACCAATAATAACGGAGATAGGTGCTAGTGTCTCTTTATAATTTGATTTTTTTGCGTATTTATTCTATGTTACATTTATAATACAACAGAGCTCTTTTCATTCAATTCGAATCATTAATAGCCGAGATAGACGTTAGTGCCCATTTGTCATTGCCACTGTTCATGGTTTTTCATTAGGTATTTTTTTATATCACATTATTAAGATAGTTTCATTTGAAAAATATATGATTTAAATCGAATTGTAAGTTATCGTAATGATATTTTGGTAATTAAAGAACTTTTCAGAAAAGCAACCATGGTTTTGTTTACCAAAGTAATGGTAAGGTATCTGATTTGCCTAAAAAATTATAAAAAATATAAGGAACTTTATCATATTGATTATGGTAGTTATTGGAGATGTGACTTTTGTTATGTAGAAGAAATAAAAATTCAGTCTATTACCACAAATATTTAATGAAAAAGTTGAGAGTTGGCAACTAGTTTCGACATACTAATGCCATCATCAGACCTATAATAAATATGTTCAACATAAGTAACGTAAAAGAGGGATAACAATATAATTAACTTATCAAAGAATTTTAACATTAATCAGGAAAAATATTATTAGTAGAATTGAGTAATGTGCGCACTTAAATCTATTAATATGTTCCCTAAATAATGTTAAAATCCTTTGGTAAGTTAACTGTATTGTTTTTATGTCACTTATGTTGAATATTTGTATTATATTCCTGATGATGGCATTAGTATGCCGAAACTAGTTGCCAACTCTTAACTTTTTCATTAAACATTTGTGGTACTAGACATTGAATTTTTATTTCTTCATCGGTGGATCATATTGGAGATTATGGATAACTTTTTGTTTTTATGTAGGGCTATTTAATATATGTGAGTAACTTTCAAGTCCTCTTTAACAATTAAATCAATTCTGTTGGTTCTATTTCTGAAGGTGCAGTCCTTAGCACAAACAAAAAAAACTCGACATTTACGGTTATTGCAAGATTTCCCACACGACTGTCTCATACTTTTTAAAGGCAATTTTATGACGAAGAATTTGGAATTTGGTGGTCGAAAATAAATTAAGAAGAAAACGTAAAAAAACGGTACTTTAAAAAAAAATGTTACAGGCTACAGAGGATGTGAAAAACTCAGGAAACCTTTAATCACGTTGCCTTTGACCCATTCCAACAAACAAATTGCTCCTTTTTTATAAATCTCCTGTAATGTATTTTTTTGATCAAAATAATACTTAATTGTACCTTATTACAGTCTTTATGAGGTATAAAATCTCCTTCGCAGTCAGTTAAATTATCTGTATCATCTGGAATCGTTGCTGGAGTAACTGAGCTTGTCGAAACAGGCTTTGATGTTACTGAACTTGTTTCGGATGATGATGGTCTTGATGGAACAGTTGGTTTTGGAGTTGGTTTTGGAGTTGGTTTTGGAGTTGGTTTAGTTACTGGCGAATAAGAACCATCTGTTGGCGTAGTACTTTTTGGTCTATCCCATTCAGGCTAAAATATTTTAATCATAATAATAAAAATAATAAAAACACTAAAAATAATTTACCCTTGGTGTTGTGGATACATGTGGTTCAGGAACATCGTAAGAATCCATATTGGCGTGCAATATATGGATTAAAGTATTTTTGGGACCGCATAAACCATGAAAATCATCCATATCGATAGCCCATGTCATAGCTCCTGCATATCCTTTAGATTTTATCCAATCCATTTTGATTTGAATTGATATTAGATCTTCGTAACCAACCCACTGAGTTCCTAATATGTCCAAAATTAATGTTATAATTTTAAATTTTAAAAGTTATATTACCCTTATAGGCATATGGTACTTTGCCTTGCTCATCCCATTTTTTAGTCCATCCACCGTCTTCCTTTAAGAGTTCTGTACAAATCTATAATTAATAAATGAAAATTATATCTTATATTTATTATTGGTTAGTATTTTACCTCATAGTAAGCTAAAAATCCGGAAGCGTTCGTATAAGGTCCTGGAGCTCCACCACCAGCTTCTTTATTAATATAAGTACCAAGATCGTAATTAGAATTTCCTGCACTTAGCGTAAAAGTTCTTCCGTAAAAAGGTACACCAACAACAAGTTTCTTCGGGGAACAACCAGAATCTACCCACAATTGCAAACCATCATTCTACAAAAAATATAAACGAGATAATACTGATTACAAACATTAAGATTGTATGTACTTACTACGTTAAGTTTTTCGTAAGCCCATTGATCATGAGGCCTCTTGTAAAGTGGACTATGCGTATCAGCAAAACCTGCCCAATTACCTCTAAGATCGTATGACATTACGTGAATAGCATCGACCAAACTGAAAATAATATTCAGTTAATTATAAAAGTTATATAAGTCAATATGATTATAATGAAAAACAACTTTAGAAACTAGAAGATCACTGTAAATATTATCGGATGAAATTTAAAATTAGAAATAGCTTAAGACGCTAGTTTTCATGGGAAAGATCTTGATCATTATCTTTAATAAAATTCATACTGAAGGAACACTTTATCCAAATTACTTACTCACAAAGCTCCGGTACATAATACCCTTCTTGGAGCCTAAATTTAGCCATAGGAACAGCCATCGTAATTTCCCATCCTTTTCCTTCCTTATCGAAAGCTCTTCTAAGTTCTTCTACGAAGTAGAAGAACTTGTCTTTATCTGAAAAACTACCACCTCGATCAGCTGCACCAGGGTATTCCCAGTCCAGGTCAAAACCATCGAGGTTAAATTCATTTAGAAAATCTACAAAAAAAAAATCATGGATTTTGGTTGTGTGTACTACCAGTATAAGATAATAAGTTGATTTTTTAATGTTTAGTATTATATTTTGGTATTGAACTGAAAAAATAAATATTGTGACTTACCGACAACACTTTTGATAAAAATATCTCGTCTAGATTTGTCTGCTACCAAAGCGGAGTATTTGGAACCACCTTCTGCCCAGCCTCCAACTGCTACTTCTAATTTGACATTCGGATGTGTTTTCTTTATGTCGCTGAAGTTTTTGAATCCGCTTTGATCGAGATCCAGCTAAAATATGTAAATAGTTAGTTTCCTATTAATTATAATAGATAATTGTTATTACTTCGGGATCAATAACTAAAATGTTCCAAGTTTTGTCATCGACACCTATGAAGGAGTAGATGATGTGTGTACAGAGGTCTACTGGGACATCATCTAGGGCATATTTACCATCTCCTGGTCTGTAGATTGCCCAATTACTAAAGTAACATACTACTTTTGCTGGAGTTGCTTCTGTAAGAAATTTGACAAATACGTCCAAAAGGTTAACCATATTCTCAAATGTGAGCCACCAATGAAGAAATAAAAATCAAAGTCTAGTACCAAAATGATCTACTAATTTTGGTACTAGAGTTTTATTTCTTCTTTAAATTTTTAAATGACTGATAAAAAATGTAGTTCTTGTGATTATTTTAAAATGTCATAAAAAATATAAAAAATAAAAAAATAACAAATTTGAAAGTTCGTTTAAATTTAAAATGTAATTATAATTAAAGTAAAAATTAAAATCTCTTTCAAAGTGTCGAGCAAGCTAAAAAATTGGGTAACATAAGTGTGATTGAAAAATTGAATTAAAATTATCAAATATTTAAAAAAACAGTAAAAAACTTAAAAGTGAGAAAAATTTTATAGATTAATATTTTTGTAATTTTTAATGTTTCAAGAAAACTTTTTAATATTCTATATACATTTAAAATATTTCTTACCTAGGCTTTGAAAGCTTGCAACAAATACTAATAATATCACAGTTGAAATCATTCTGAAAAATAAATAAAATTAATACACAACTTTATTTTTGTTGCCCTTTTATAGGATCATTTTTTACATGTGTCATGGGTAATTTATTTCCGCTGAAATTAGTATTTTAGGAAAAGTTATATTTCATATTTACTTTTGTAGTAGATAAGATTTGATGATTTGATCTGTTTGTTTATGTATTTTAAATATATTTCAGATAAGATTTTAAAATTAATATATCGATATTGATTAAAAAAATCTTTGTACAATACGGAAATTGTACAATTTATTAATGTTATTATTATTGTAATTCTATCCTGCTACTTTTCTTAAATCTGTGTCCGATTATTTGCAAAGCAACATCTAGCCTGGGATTATTATCAGTAAATATATAAGTACTATTATCCAACAAACAAATAATCCAACTGTATCTAATAGATTCACCAACTGAAGCAGATTCCGTGAAATCATCCAAAGCAATTCAAACGTAGAACTTCCTCTAAAAACTCCGTCTGGTATAATTCATGCTGTAGAACGCCTTACCACAACCATCCATAGTGCACGATCCGAAATTAAGGAAAAATTGATCACCAGAAGCAAAAGAAAACTGAACGCAGCTATTCGCGAAATGAAAACCCTACTCAACGATTATAAAAATAATAGTATTAAAAATTATTTGAGGAAACTGCATCCGAAAATTCTGACTATTCACTTTGGAAGGCTACTAAGAAAATAAAGCGACCTCAAACATACAATCCTCCCATTCGTACATAAGATGGAAAATGGAAAAAAAGTAATTCAAAAGAAGCTAAATCTTTTACCGACCACCTGAAAACAGTATTTTAACCTCACCTGACCGAACATATTGACGATCCACAAACTGATCTGCTTGAAAATATTCTAAGCTGTTACAAATTTCCCAGATCATCAAAAAGTTGAATCACCCGGTTATGACTTAATAACAGCAAACATTTTATATAAACTATCCAGTGATGAACTGAAGCCTTTGACTTAAATTTGTAACTCCATAATAAGAACTGGACATTTCAATTCAGTAGAAAACAGCAATTTTAATCCTGGAAGCAGGTTAACCCACTGAAGAGATAACATCCTACAGGCCCATAACCATGCTACCTCTAATCTCCAAGCTTTTTCAGTCACTATTAAAAGAGAGACAAGAGCCAACATGCTTCCAGTTTAGTTTTAGAAGATAACATCGAATTGGTAAAAGAATCTCTATATTAAGCAAGTCTTTGATTGAGTCTGGCACCTTGGGTTGATGAACTAAGAAGGGTACTTATGTTTGCATCCTTAAATCTTACCTACAAGACCGCTAGTTACGAGTAAAATACCTGAACGAATTTTCATCCTTCCATCCCATTAATGCAGGTGCCCCTCAAGGAACTGTCCTTGGACCACTGCTATACCTCCTTTACTCTGCCGATTTCCCAACGTCGGGATATGACACTGTTGCTATTTTTGCTGATGACACAGCCATCTTAACCTCACATGCAGACGAAAATACAGCTTCTCATTAACTGCAGTCATACTTACTCTAAATCCAGTCTTAGCTGGTTAAATGGCGAATCAAAGTCAATGAAGGTAAATCAGTACATGTGACTTTCACGAATCATAAACAGACCTGCCCCCTGTTAGATTAAATAATATTCAAATCCATCAGCGAGAAGAGGTTAAGTATCTTTTCATCCATTTGGATCGTAGATTCGCATGGAGGAAGTACATTTTCACGAAGAGAAAGCAGCTCAGCTTAATATTGCACAAATACTAGTGGCTAATCGGTCCCAAATCAGAGTTACACTTAACTGATCTACAGAGTTATTTTCAAACCAGTTTGTATGGATTAGAAGTCTGGGGTTCAGTTTAGAACTTTAACTTTGAAATACTAGAAAGGTTTCAGGATCATCTTCTACGAACCATGGTTTGTCCCTAATAACATAAGAGAAACAGATCTCAAAGTACCAACAGTAAAAGTGAAAATCAGACAACAGCATATGAAATATTCTACGAGGGTAGAAGCTCATCCAAATCCTATCGTTATGGACCTTACATAATTAGTGCAACATAGACGCCTGAAACGTCATTAACCAGGTAACTCTCTGTCAGAACTGGGAGTAACTAAACTAAAACGTTACTTTTCAGTAACGCGTTACTAAATGTAACGCGTTACTAGTAATTTCGTTATTTTTTAAAGTGGGCGAAAAGTAACAGTAATTGCGTTTATTGGTAAAAAGTAATGAGTTACTAACAGACAATGCGTTACTTTAAAACTAAGGTTTTTCTTTTTTCCAGCCTGCTGTTAGTTCGTGAATTTTTTTTTATATATGCAGTAATAACGGTCATAAATGGTGAGATGGATAATAAAAGCGGGAAGATATGGAACAAGAAGAAGTTACGCGTTACTTTTTTTTAGTAACGAAGACGAATAAATCGTTACTACTTTTTTAAAAAAGTAACGGTAACGTTTATCTAACGCGTTACATTTTAGAAAAAGTAATGGACAGTATCGCGTTACTTCTTTTTTAGTAACGCTCCAACTCTGCTCTCTGTACAAGTTTAAGTCTAATTTTTGTAGACTAATACACGTTCGTACGGTTATATATAAAATATAACTAATGTAAATATAGGAATCAGTGTTTTCTACAAGTCTCATTATTAATATTTTATCCTGTGTCCGATTATTTTTTGAGTTTTTGGATTTTGATACGATTAATTAAAAATTAAGTATAAGTCTCCACATTTATAAGTTTTATTGTCACTTTGAATATATTTTAAATAAAAACATATAAGAAGGTTATTATTTGACCCACACATCAATAGAATAATTAATTACTTAATTTTTCTTTCTTTCTTCCATTTCCGTACAAATAATTAATTAATATTCTGAACGGTGTCACCAAATAATACAAATAAAATCAATTTGGAATATTAAAATCAAAACAAAGAAATAACAATTAACAATCTTTGAATTAAGTCAACGGAAATGAAACCCAACAACTATTATACAGTGTGTCTACTTAAGTTGGACTCATACGGGAAACTTTTTTATTATTGATTTTAGGAAAAAAGTTATTCGTTATAAAAAGTAGTGAATGGTCTACAACCTAAAATGCAACCATCAGATAATACATTTTTTTACCCGTATACGAGGGACGTCAAAAAATATAAATTTTGCTCAAGAGCAAAGTACCCTTATTTTAAAAAATATAGAAAAATGTTAATTAAAAGACTTGTTTAGAAATAATAGGTACGCACCAATATGAAATCACAGCCTCCTATCTGAAAAAAAAATTTTTTTCCAATTTTTTTCTTGGAGCAAAGTTTGAAGTGAACTGTTACGTATAAAATTAGTTTCTACACATTATTTTAAGCCAAAGCCGTTAACTTTGCTTCAAAAAATTGTGGAAACTAACTTTTTATGTAACAGTTTACTTTGAACTTTATTTCAAGAAAAAAATAGAAAAATATTGTTTTGACATAGGAGGCTGTGATTTCATATTTGTTCTTACATATTGTTTCTAAACAAGTTTTCCAAATAATATTTTTCTATATTTTTTAAAATAATGGTACTTTACTCCAACGGTTTAGCTGCTAGACCGGTGTGACAGACGGACGGACGGACGGACACGCGAGTGAGAGCAATAGGGTTCCGTTTCGACCATTTGGGGTACGGAACCCTAAAAAGCAACAATCAGAATCTACCAGACAATTATACGTCCAATAACATTATATGTATGTGAAACATGGACCATGATAAAAAGAAACGAAAGAAAGCTTGAAAGATAGAAGAGAGAAGTATGGAGAAAAATTTTTGGAAGAATCAAAAGAGCAGAAATGGAATGCAGAAGATGTACAAATAAAAAATAAAGAACCTATGTGGAAAACCGAAAATAACAAGAAAAATCCGAGCACAAAGAGAATGAAGGTCGGGTCATGTAACTAGAATGTCAGAGCAGAGATGTACGAAAAGAGTCCTAAGTAGACTAGCAATGACAGTTCTGGCCCACTCCTTATGAAAAATAACATGGGAAATTGCCAAGTTCCCTTCTGTCAATTTTTCAAGGACACTGCCTCTTCTGGACCACATCTTCTCGGACAACTTTTAACAGGTTTCGAACAGCTTTTAGCAGGTCTCAAGCAGCTTTTAACAGCTCTCGAACAGCTTTTATCAGGTCTCGAACAGCTTTTTATCAGGTTCAGTGAGCGATATGGTCCAGAACCTGCAGTATCCTTGAATGTGACAAAAATTAACAGAAGGGACCTTGGCGATTTCCCATGTTATTTTCCATAAGGAGTGGGCCAAAACTGTCATTGTTATTCTACTGTCCTATTCACAGCAGATAGTGGGAAAAGGAAAAGAGAACGACCAAAAAAAAGCGGTTGCAAGGAGTACAAAACGATCTGAAAGATGTAAATGTAAACGACTGGAGGAAGAGTGCCACAAATAGACTGAACTGGAAACAAGTAGTAGATAAAATAGAAGCCAAGGAGCTGCAGGATCTGTTTAGCTGACATATGGGGGTAGGAAAATAAAAACAAAACAATAATGAAGTATGAAGATGTGAATGAAATTAGAAAATTAATAAAAGATTGTAGGAACGTTAAAATGCAAAAGATAAAGAGAATATAAATATAATTTCAGATTTATGAAATATGGGCGGATAAGGAAAATATTTAATGTACAGAAATTGTATAAATATAAGTTGGGAGACAATGAATTTGTATGATTCGTTTTTAGATATAAGAAATTTAAAGGAATCAAAAATTTAGAATAAAAATACAAGAAATTTTTGTAAAAGTAATTACCAATATAATTTATTAAAAAATTATGTATCAGATAATTTATTAAAAAATTATGTATCAGGTGAATAAAAAAATTTTGGGTTTTGACATGGAAAATTCTTGTAAAGCATAAAATTATATCATATTTTATTTAGTATCGTTCTTTTTAAGCAATACTGGGGTGTGTGGAAAATTAAAATAGGAAGATATCCACTATAGTTTTGAAAAAGAATATCAAAGGAGAGATATTATTGATGGTCATGAAATTTAAAAATTGTAAAATGTTTTATTAATGAAATGTAACTCAAAATCTCTACCACAAAGAATTTAATAAAAATTCAAACGGCAACTAGTTTCGGCTATTTAGCCATCTACAGGTCAAATAATTATAGGTTAAAAAAATTGACATTTTTCCCTTAATCGGGAGAGAGCAGAGCGCAGTTATACATTACAATGCGTCATAGAAATTTTACGATAGAGGGAAGGAGAAAAGGTTTCATTAACTTAATTTATAATATTTAGGAAATTTAATATAAGATCTAAAAAATAAAATAAATTCATGCACCCTTTTCGCCTTCTCAAAATAAAAATTTGAAAAAACAAATAAAAAAAACAACGGGGAGATACCAGAAGCCCAGTAAAGATAAACCGCAGAGAAAAAGAGTAGAATAAAAATAAGATTTTTTTGTTTTAAATAAACTCATATCAGATTAAGATTATTTTTGGTTTGAAATTGATTTACAGTTATAGAAATTAACAGACTTTTTGATAATTTGACAATTTTGAATATAAAATTCATAGTTTTCAAAATAGGGGTTTCAATTTTTTTTATGTCATACTAGCTCCTTATTGTGTTTTATTGTGTTTTTATTGCTTAGTGCGGGCATAAAATGAACTTTATGGTCCGCGCAGGCATACAAACAAAATACAGTTTTTGGATACCTTTATATTGTGAATGCTGTGACATAAAAGTTTGTATGCATCGCGGCCATAAATAGGGTGTATGCGCTCGGGCGACTTATAAACCCTCGAGCCAGAGGCCCCCGGGTTTGTAAGATTGTCGTTCTAAGGGCATAAACATATATTTATAACCTTGGTACATAAATAACTATTAGACTTACTGTCAGTAGATAGAACGTCCTTTAACTTTAAAGATTCAATAACTAAAGGCGATGACGTTTAGAATAAAATTTAACAAGTTGATTTCTTATACAATTGTCACAATCTAAACGTCATTGTCGTTAGTTACAGAACCGTTAAAGTTAAAGGACGTTCTATCTACTGACAGTAAAAGTATTGTTTTAAGGACTACCAGACAACATTAAAATATTAATAAAAAAAATCACGGGTTAAATAACTCTTAAACATGAATTAAAAAAATTATTTATAGATAGATTAAATATAGTGTTGTTAGACCTACATATAAATATTATTTTTAGAAAAATTGTTAACAAAAATATATAAAATTAAATACTAATAAGAATTTAAGTAGTGTTCTATTTTTAACCTGTCTAACGTAATTTTCCAACTACAAAAAATCGATCAGGATAAGAAGAAACAATTAAATTTGTTAAAAAATATTTCTATCCAACTAACAAATAAGTAAGATTGTAATCAAGAAAAAAGTTTGTTTAAATAATACTAAGTTTCGACCCCTAACGATCATCATATAAAATTCAAAACAAAAATTTATAAAACTAAATTAGTATAAGTTTATTAAACTTTGATGATATTTGTTAATAAAAAATATTTATTTTTTATTATCCAATTAAAAGTATTTTTATACACACCTGTTTGGAGACACAATAAAGATTCACATAAAATCAGGTTGTTAACTTTTCAGTGTCACTCTAATAATATTATTTATTCTAAGCGCCTCTTTCTTTTATACTACCAAAGATGGTTGACACTTTTTTTCAGTAGCGTAGGTAAAGGAATCCCAAAATCTAGACTAACCTAGACTAATTATTACAAAAGCATAAAAAATACAGTGGAACTCCATCTTTAAGTAGGAATATGTGGAAAAATATTTACTTTAAAATTAAAATTTAAGTAGTATCGTACTAAATAGAGGGAGTCCCGTACTTCTGCGTCTAAGAAGAACTAATAGACGAAAAGTCCTAACCAATTAAAAGTGAAAAGTTTAAAAATAGATTTATTACTAGATTTTCGTTAATTACCAAATTTTTGATATTAAAAATCTAATAAGGTACTTGAAAAAATGAAAATAATTTTACAGAACTATGCAAACCAGGATAAACTCATTTTCAGTAACTGGAGAACTGCGAAAATGATTCTGCCTGAACGTCCGAATTGCATCCCGGGTGAATTAGGTAAATTTCAGAGCTATTTCAGAAACATTTCCTTTATTATCTATCCGTGGCTGTAAATTTCACTTGGGACAATCCTAGTTTAGAAAAATTCAAAGTGTTGACTTATTAGTCGAATATCAAAATAATTTAGATGAAATTTGTAAATTTTTGACGTACATGTTTGGTCTATCTTTCCTTAAGTCTAAAGATGTTGGAGAATTTTATACTTTTGGCTTGGCTGCAATTCAGCCAGAAAACGACAAGATGACTCAATTGTGAGACTACCTTAGCGAAAATTATTTAGATGATAAATCAAGGTTTTTACCACATTTTTGGCCGGAACATTCAGAAATTGTGCTAGACAGTCAATAATTTTACCTGAAATAGTTTTAATAATCTGCAGAATCTTTTTTCGAGGGGAGATGCAATTTGGATGGTATCTTTTCTTGGTCAGGTACAAATTAAATTTTTGGAATGCAACCCGGATGTCGAAAATTCTGCTATATCTGAATTCCACTAACGATAATGGACTTTCATTATGTTTATGTAATTTTTAAGAAGCTAAAATAATATTGCTAAAATCTAAATGGTATTTATTGTAGATGGTGTAAATCAAGTTAAGTGATATTTATGTCTGGATAATCAAAGATACGAAATAATTTTCTTAGTGCTAGAACTTTTTACCTCTCGCCCTTTAGATAAGAGAGGTATAGGAATCATGCTAAAAATTGGGTAGTGAGTTTTCAACGGATAAACACGTTTTAGGGTCCCTAGAATACGATTTTAATATTTTCGCGATGATGTCTGTGTGTGTGTGTGTGTGTGTGTGTGTGTGTGTGTGTGTGTGTGTGTGTGTGTGTGTGTGTGTGTGTGTGTGTGTGTGTGTGTGTGTGTGTGTGTGTGTGTGTGTGTGTGTGTGTGTGTGTGTGTGTGTGTGTGTGTGTGTGTGTGTGTGTGTGTGTGTGTGTGTGTGTGTGTGTGTGTGTGTGTGTGTGTGTGTGTGTGTGTGTGTGTGTGTGTGTGTGTGTGTGTGTGTGTGTGTGTGTGTGTGTGTGTGTGTGTGTGTGTGTGTGTGTGTGTGTGTGTGTGTGTGTGTGTGTGTGTGTGTGTGTGTGTGTGTGTGTGTGTGTGTGTGTGTGTGTGTGTGTGTGTGTGTGTGTGTGTGTGTGTGTGTGTGTGTGTGTGTGTGTGTGTGTGTGTGTGTGTGTGTGTGTGTGTGTGTGTGTGTGTGTGTGTGTGTGTGTGTGTGTGTGTGTGTGTGTGTGTGTGTGTGTGTGTGTGTGTGTGTGTGTGTGTGTGTGTGTGTGTGTGTGTGTGTGTGTGTGTGTGTGTGTGTGTGTGTGTGTGTGTGTGTGTGTGTGTGTGTGTGTGTGTGTGTGTGTGTGTGTGTGTGTGTGTGTGTGTGTGTGTGTGTGTGTGTGTGTGTGTGTGTGTGTGTGTGTGTGTGTGTGTGTGTGTGTGTGTGTGTGTGTGTGTGTGTGTGTGTGTGTGTGTGTGTGTGTGTGTGTGTGTGTGTGTGTGTGTGTGTGTGTGTGTGTGTGTGTGTGTGTGTGTGTGTGTGTGTGTGTGTGTGTGTGTGTGTGTGTGTGTGTGTGTGTGTGTGTGTGTGTGTGTGTGTGTGTGTGTGTGTGTGTGTGTGTGTGTGTGTGTGTGTGTGTGTGTGTGTGTGTGTGTGTGTGTGTGTGTGTGTGTGTGTGTGTGTGTGTGTGTGTGTGTGTGTGTGTGTGTGTGTGTGTGTGTGTGTGTGTGTGTGTGTGTGTGTGTGTGTGTGTGTGTGTGTGTGTGTGTGTGTGTGTGTGTGTGTGTGTGTGTGTGTGTGTGTGTGTGTGTGTGTGTGTGTGTGTGTGTGTGTGTGTGTGTGTGTGTGTGTGTGTGTGTGTGTGTGTGTGTGTGTGTGTGTGTGTGTGTGTGTGTGTGTGTGTGTGTGTGTGTGTGTGTGTGTGTGTGTGTTGTAGTAACGATAACTCAAAAACCACTGAATTAAAAAATTTGAAATTTTGCATACAGGATTCTGATACCCTAGATTAGATCTGATTAGATTTTGGTACCAATCGGACAACCGGAAGTGGCAGTTGCTATGGGTGATGACGCTATTACTCTACAAAACGGCAATAAAGTATTACACATTTATTTTGTATACTCTATAGTTTATTTTCGTATCATTAAATTTTTCAAAAGTTTTGCCATTGTTGCCAGATTTACAAAAAAGTAATTTTTTTTCATACTTTTTTGTGCTAACCTGTAAATTTTTGATTCAAAAATGGCGAGAGGTCATGTGTTGGCCACATCAGATTTTTCTGATTTCTAACGGTCAATTTTGGGAGCAATACCGAAATAAAACTTAGTTAAAGTTTGATTCTCATTGAGGTAATATTTATTTTATCTAGCGCGTAATCCTTGATGATTTTCTATCGAGATTTGGCGAATAAAGTAATTAATCTATTAATAATAAATATTTGTGTTTTAATCATCTTTGTTAATAATTATTCACTGTTTACTTCCTTATTTAATTTATAAATATAAAACCCTTACCAAGAAATTAATTAGAATAAGAAAAAAATTCCAAATACGGATGATTGGTTAATTGATTATCCTCAGGATTAAGGATAGGTGCATCAGTGAATTGTAGACCTATGAGTACCGTGCAGTAATGGTGATGAGTGTTGTATGTTGTCATGGCATGCTTTGCTATTGATGCTGAACAGAGCTGTCGCTAAACACTGTGCTTAGTGCTTTGCTAAGTACTCTAAGTAAGTTTGGGCTCGGGAGCACAGGGCTAACTAGCACTTTTTTTAAAGTATTTAGTGCTTAAAACACTTTACCTAAAGGGCTTAGTGATTAGTGGTCGTCAAAAATGCTCGCAAGCATTCGAAAAGTATCGCAGCCCTTTTGTGAACATTTTTAAACTCACGTTAGTAAATATTAGAATAATTTGAAAAAAAATATTTACTAAAATTATTGTGAAAAAATTGATTTGTGACAGAAAAATATTATGACAAAAAAATTACATCAAATATGATATACGCCTCGTGTAATAATTCTTACAAAAACATTTTATTGCATTAAAATAAAAGTTTCATAAGACATTAATTTAGTTCACACACCTATAAACCGTGTATTTTATAATTTTTTTTTGTTCTTATGTGCCCAAAAAAAAATCGGCTGTGTCACCCCCGAACTTTCCCGGCTCGGCTGTAGAGAATAGGATTATTTTAATTACAAAGCACTCAGAATTACATTAATTTACGGAATACATTTAAGATAACAAACCGATGGTGAATACGTCAACCTGCTGCTACAATTAGGATTTCCTAAAATTATTGGTGAGAACTATTGGGAATTCGGGAAAAAGTTTGATACAAAAATTGTTGGAAATTTTATGGTCTATAACTTTGCACTAGAATATTTTGCACTAAAGTGTGTTGTTTCTTTTCAAAATTTAAAAATGTATTTTTTACTCCCTTTAGGGCGAAATTCGAAAAAAAGTTGTAAATTTTATGTTCTACAACTTTGCAATAGAACATTTTGCACTAAAGCGTGTTGTTTGTCTTCAAATGGTATATTTTTTACACCCTTTAGAGCGAAATTCGAAAAAAAATTGGAAATTTTATGCTCTATAACTTTGCACTAAAACATTTTGCACTAAAGTGTGTTGTTTGTTTTCAAAATTTAAAAAGGTGTATTTTTTACTCCCTTTAGGGCGAAATTCGAAAAAAAGTTGGAAATTTTATGCTCTATAACTTTGCACTAGAACATTTTGCACTAAAGTGTGTTGTTTGTAAATTTAAAAATGGAGTATTTTTAACTCCTTCTAGGGCGAAATTCGAAAAAAAGTTAAATAGAAAAGTTGTAGGAAATTTTCTGCTCTACAACTTTGCACAGACTATTTTGCACTAAAGTGCATTGTTCGGCCTCAAAATAAAAAGAGCAAAAAAACTCTACATGTGTATATTTTTCGCCATCTAGCGGCGAAACTATATGGAATTCGAAAAAAAGTTAAATATAAAAAGATAAAGGAAAGTTGCTCTACAAATCTGCAGTAGAACATTTTGTTTCTCCTCAAAATTTGGAAAAACTGGAGATAACATAGATGCACATTTTTTAGCCCAACTATTGGAAATTCTAAAAAAAGTTGTAGGAAATTGTAGGAAATTTAATGTTCTATAAGTAATTTTGCATTGAAGTGTATTTTTTGTCCTTAAAATTTAAAAAAGCCAAAAAATCTTACAGGTGTATTTAAACAAAGTCGTACTTGAGGTCCTCGGACTGCACCCATTTTAACCAAAAACGAATGGTCACATTTGAGGCATACACTAACCCTTCATACTAAATTTCAGCTTAATTGCTCAAACTGTTAGGCAGCTATCGTGGATATTACACACAGACAGACCTTACTCTGGAAATGGTTTCTCAATCTTCTCCGGGGACTTCAAAATGGATATTTCAAAATCGATATCTTGTTTTTCAATTTAAAAAGTTCAGAAATAAATTAAAAATTTTGATGTTGGTAACAGTAAAATTTAATTTAAAATATGTGATTTAACAAATTATTAAAAGATTCGTTACATATACATTTCTTATGGAGATTAATCGGTGGTTATTTTGAATTACGATTAGTGATTTATTTTAATAAGCATTTTTCTATACAACATATATTTAAAATTTAATATTTTTTTTTGTAAAACAGTTTTTTATTGAGAGCTCTTCTATTTTATTTCATAAATTCGATAAACCAGATAGTTTTGTTGGACTCCATTTGTATAAATAAGACACTTTCATTTAAATAATTTAAATTTTCAAAAATTTCTTAGTACTTAGTGCTCGTGAATTTAAAGCATATTTCTAGAGTGCTTAGTGCTCGTAATTTTTAAGCACTTTTTTGATTGCTCAGTGCTTAGTGCTCGCGAGTACTTTTTGTCAGTACTCTTCACAGCACTGATGCTGAGTAATTATCAACCATCAAAAAATGTCGCCATTGAAATGCATGTGACCTTGTAACCCCTATATCTCCGGTCCACTTTCACTTACAAGGCTCAAATTTAAAGTCAACCGAGCTATGAAACAAATCTGTTTAGTGGAACTGCTATGAGAGCTTTCAGAGACAGACACACTAACAGGATGATTTCAATAATTACTAAGATGCTCGGAAGGAAGTTAATAATTTTGCGGGAACTCATATGTGCCTTGCTCGGCCTTTAGTCGATTTTATATAATACAAAAGTAGGCTTAAATTTATATCATCAACCGTTATAACAATATTGATGTTAAAATAAATTTAATATGAGGATTTTTATTATACAGTGTTTGCACCATATGAAAAACATTTTAGTATTGATTTATTTATTGTCACATTCGTTTATTAAAATACCTCGTACGACAATGGGACGTCTTATAAAACTTGTAATTTAATATTGTCTAAACTTTTTGAATATTTTCAATATTTTGATCTAATTATAAGCTTAGAGACCAAAATAGATTATTATATGTCAGAATTGTCAGTTTGTATCTAAACTTATACCTACCAGAAGATTGTTTTTTATATGTTAAAATTTTAATGAATTTCCCTGTTAAAACGGCATTAGTTTTGGTTTATTTAAACATATTTAAACAAATAATAATAAAATCTTTAAGAAATTAGTATCGCCTTTGTGACCTCCCACCCCCATGCTGTGTAAAGTTTTACTATTTGCAAGAAATTATTTACCCTTGTTATTTATTTAACAATGAATTTTATACTTTTTGTCCCTATGTCCTTTTTACCCCATAGCTGTGATGGTTTTTTTGTTTAGTTAGGAACCATGTTGTGTTCAATAATCGTATTAATAATAATTGCATCATTATTAATAATTGTAGTAACCTCAGAAAATCTTGTAAAGTTTGGTGACGAGTGAACATAAATCAAAAAATAAAAATCTCAAGAATATATTTATTCATTAAGAAATATTACTCTAGCGCTCGGGGCGTCATACTGAAGAATGATGGTGCCATTTGGCTTAAAAAGTTTAGGGAAAACCGGACAACCGGAAAACCTAACGACCATCATAATAAATATATTAATTATAAAGTAACCAATTGTGCTGACAATAAATAAATTAGAAATAAATTGTAAATAACCTTTCGGGAGCTTATAAAAGCTCCAACGATTACCCACTACAAAAAGTTCTTCATAACTTTAAATACCGTAAATGTCATCAGATGTGCACTGTCTCTCTCTGCATTATTGGCAAATACTTTTAGCTCTTTTATTATTGTTTGTTTTTGCATGGACAATCCTACTGAGTTACGGCCAGAAAAGTACCAGGCTGAATACTCGTTGAACCATAATTTAGAAATAAATAATAAGATTGACACAGTACAGCATTTAAACGGCTGGACCGATTCAGATGAAATTTTATATCAGATGAAATTTTATATCAGATGAAATTTTATATACATATTTAGGGTAGTAGGGTAACGATCTGTGTAGATTTTGGTATTAATCTGGCAACCGGAAGTGAAAGCTTTTGCCACTGCTGCCAGGTTTACCATAAAAGTCAATTTTTTCATATTTTTTAAATTGCCTAATTATGTATTTTTATAAAAAATTACAGGATATCCAAGTTGTAGAACATAACATTTTCTACACATTTTGTCATTACTGTTTTTTCGAATTCCGCATAGTTTCGCAGCTAGAGTGCGTTTTCACAAAATATATATACTGTTGCGCCTTTTTTAAGATTTTGAGCTGAAATTATGCATTTGTAGGAAAACTTACAGTAAATGAAAATTATAGAACATAAAATTTCTTACAAATTTTGTCTTTACTTTTTTTAGAATTTCGTTGGAGGACGTAAAAAAAATATATATATAGAGTTTTGCGCCCATTTTTTAGAGAAAATTGAAAATATCATTTAAAAAAGTTCTTTTGTCAGAAGAATAATTGATTAAACAATTACTTTACTAGGAGTGTTCGGAAAGTTGGGTGAGATTACTCCCCCTACTTATTTATATTAAAAATTAGTTTTTATAAGTTCAAAAAAAATATATTTAAATAACCCGCGCTAACAATGTAAGTAATGTGTTTATACTCCACGCCACTGGATATTTGTGTCATCGACCAGCAGGAAGATCATGTAAATAATAATAAAAAATACCATTATAAAAACGAAGAGGACAGCTTCAGCGATGCACCGCTGAAAGGAATGTTAATCCTTTTCAGACCTTAGGACTGTAGGTGCGGTTTTCAAATTAATGTCGACTAAGCATTTAAATAATTTCAAATATATTTAGATTATTTTTTAGATTAAAAATAAAACAGAATATTATCGCAGTAATATTTAACTAAATAGAATCAGAATCAATTTATGCAATAATTTTCTACGTTTATAAAAACACAAATATTTAGTTGCAACGAGATAAAGGTACACTACCGTATATTAAATTTGAAGATAAAGTTCTAAAATAAAATAGCGCGAAAGCGTTAAGAATAGCCCTTTTTTATTTGAAGCCATTTTGTCACTTAAACATAATCGTATAATGTATATCCGTAAGAAGAAAATATATTTTGGCTGATATAAGTTATACAGAGTGGCATTAAATTGTTAAAAGTTTAAAAGATCCATGCTATAATTTTCAACTTAAATTTGGACAATACCTTTTATACAGGGTGATTCATTTTGAAACGAACATACGTATCTGTGGATGGGAATTATACCAAGGTGATTTTTTTATGTTTGGGGATTGTGACCTCCATGTTTTGTATTGAAAAATACCCTGTATATTAAATTTTTAACGCGTTTCTGCATTTGGAAAGAACACCAAAAACTCATTTTGATAATGTGGTTATTTGAGAATTTTCGCTCTTTATATCCTCTAAAAAAATTGTCTCTTTTACCTATTGCTTTAAAAAGTGCACTATTTTCGCGGACACCCTGTATATCAATGTCTATATTAAACCATTTACTAATTCTTTGTAGTGTATTTTGTGTATATATGAATTTATTAAATACACATAAAATCATTCAACTCGTAAATATTTTCGATTGAAAAAAATTAATTTAATTTTACAGTTTGAATTTTAACGAAAAAAAATTGTATTACGGTAAATCGGTTATCTCTTTTTTATCTTCTTAGTGGGTGTGTCGATGCTGATTGTTTTGGAATGATTTGGATTTTTATTATGAATAACAAATAAGTGTATATGGATTCTTAATGCAGACTTACGGTTTGTGGTTCTTAAAATATTTAAATTTTTCCTTTGTTAACTAATTCAACGAATTTAATAAAAAAATGGGTTGTGGCCAACAACTTATTATCAGGCAATTGATGTTTAATATTTTATTATCTATACGCAAAAGTGTTTTTATAAAAAATAACGTTTAGTATTTTTCACTCCATATTGATTCATAAATAATTTCAGTAATTTTTAAAACATCCTCTTCCATCCACATCCTCTTATATTAATTTTAATACCCTAGTGGAAGTTTCAATTATTTTTAGTTCTTTTTAGTTACGGCTCGTTTGAGCTTGGTATGATAGATAAAAAGTATCCAATACAAAAAGTACACTCTAAGATAAAATAATTTTAGGTTTAAGAATGTTTATTTTATACTGAATTTAAGCTATAGAAAATTATGCTAAGGGACCCCCCGCACGGTTCTTATGGAAAAAGAGTCCCAGTCGAATTGGCTGAAAATTTAGTATAATGTAGTTTATGATGCCCTGATCAAAAGTCAGATTTAATGGACAGTTTTTGAGATACAAGATGTTAAACATGCGGAGGCAGTATTCCTTATCTTTAAAAAATAAATAGTTTGTAATAAAAAATTAAAGATAATAATTATAATAATAATATTGCCTATATGAGTTGTAATGAAAAGTTCTAAGACGCAGTCTACAGAGTGATTATTTTTCTACTAGCCAATTTTAAAATTTTTATGTAATTCTTTGAACAAACTCAGTCAAACTCAAAAAACCGTAGACTTGCAGACTAAGTAAATATCATCTTAAGTGTACAGGGTGTTATAGTATATTCTGTTTGTCTTGTTTTATTGATAATAAAGTCGGTGTTTGATTGATAAAAAAGTCGGTCATCATTTTTAATAATTCACCCTGTATATTATAACAAATTAATGTATCGCGAGTGTCTAGATTTAATCTAAAAAATGAAAATACTACGCACGGTGTTAGGATTAAATCAAAGATACTATTGAAAAAAAAATTTGCACAGTTGACGGTTAGTATTATTTAGTGCCTGAAAATTGTAATTAGTTTATTGTTTATAAAAACAGACTACCTACTTTAATAAAGAATAAGATGGCCCTAAAAAATAGAAATCTCTTAACTTGTTTTGTTTTGTGATGGACGATTTCGCCCACGTTTAATGACTAGAATAGATGGCAATGAGAATGCTGCGAAATGTGAAATATCTATCCGTAGAAGAGAAGAATTTTTGAGACCTCCTCTTGATGTAAATGCTCTTACGAAAATATGTACCAAATGCAATTAGTCAATCCGCAATGAAATATCTTAAAATTGGCTGGTAGAAAAAGAATACTGTAGACTGAGTCTTAGAACTTTTCATTACAACTCATATCGACAATGTTATTATTATAATTATTATCTTTAATTTTTTATAACAAACTATTTATTTTTTAAAGATAAGGAACAATACTGCCTCCGCATGTTTAACACCCTGTATCTCAAAAACTGTCCATTAGATCTCGTTGGGCCTCAGGAGACATTTGATCAGGGCATCATAAACTACATTATACTAAATTTTCAGCTAATTTGACTCAGTCTCTTTTTCCATAAGAACCGTGCAAGGTCCTTTCTCCACTTAATATGATGACGATTTAATTTATGAACATTAATTTTAATATACAGAAAAGATAATCTGACACCACATTTTTTTTAATTTATTTGTTTATTTATTTACGGAATCAACCCCAATACAAAAATTTAATATAACAATAATTTTAATTACATATAGTAAAGGTTTTAAACGGGACATAGGATCCGTTACTGGAAAGGATACTTACATTAAAAAATTATATTTCCGTCAAAATCTATTAAAACGTAGATCTAATAAAAGTTATTAAGAATATTTTATCTAAAAAAAACCGTTGTCGGCTTATAGGGTAAGTATTTGGTTTCAAAAAGGCAGCGAACGTGTTAATGTGCGTTCCATTCGGGAGTGCATACATACCATAATATGAATTGTGGAATGATGTTTCAAATAAATTCGAATTCCTTAGATTTCTAGTTGGTATATGAAATAAAATACTTCTCGAAAAGATCTGAGCAAACGATATTCCCATGTAACAATTTGAATACAAAATATAAAACAGCTCTAAGTATCCTAGTTAGCAGTAAACAAAGATATAATTCGTTTACAATTGGGTGATAGTTGTGGTCTTCAATTGGCATATTTAGTTTGACGTACAATACCTAAGAAACTTATTTCGCACTCTCTTAAACACCACTGAATGGACTTGGTATTGCGGTGACCATATAATATAAGTATATTTTAACTGAGGTACTACTAGAGATATATAAAGTCGTTTTAATATGGCAATATAGAATTCTGAGCAGTTTCCCAGTTTTAAACACAAGCAGTGAGAAGACTTAATTGAGTGTTCAATAAATTTTAACTGTTTATCCATAATGATTCCTAAATCTTTGATTAAAGTAACCTCAGGTAGTAACTGGTTTTAATGTGATATCTGGAATCGAATTTTTTACTTCCTTTGAAGAAACAAATTAAATGGCATTTATTTATTTCTAATTGTAAATTAATAAATGGACTGAATTACTCCTTTTGAACTTCAAACATAATTGTAAATTGTTCTTGTAACACCATTTCACTAACATATCAAGAACCTTTGGGATAAGGTCCTGGTCTTTAATTATAAAAAATCGGTCTAAACAACTTAAGTCCTTGGCAAATATTAAAAATTCGCAATTTTCATAGTATACATTATACGATTAATGAATATATTAAATAATAGTGGAGCTCAATGAGACCATTGAGGTACTCCAGAAGTAACATTAATTGACTTATATCCTCCTATTCTCTTAAACTAAGTAACCAGTTTTACAGGAAATCTAAATATTTCAAGTTTTTTTATTAAAATTACATGGTCTTCTCCATCAAATTCCTTAGTCTCTATAGACAGCATCCAGTTGCCATTTGGCTTCCAAAACTTTTAAAGTTTTTTGCCCAAAAATTCAAAAATGGTTGCTGATTTTTTGTGACAAAATCCATATTGGCAATAATTCTTTATAGTAAAAACTAACTTGATCATAAATTAAACTATCAAAAATTTTGGGTAAAGAGGACTGAATACACACTTCTATAATTCTTTATATTATCTCTGTCCGCAGACTTAAAAATTGGAGATATATAGTTTCCACAGTTCAGGAAAAATTTCGTATTTCAAAGATTGACTAAACAAAAGGTATCTTTAATAGGTGAAAGAGAAACCATACATTTTTTGATAAATGTGTCGGGAATGCCAATATTGTTCAAGAATATCTAAAAAACAATAAATAATGACAATAAAACTCTAAATATAAAAAAAAATAGACAAAGATAGTGTGATCTCGAAAAAAAAAACGGGTAAATAAAAAAAAATATAGGATAAAAATATATTTAATAAAATATTTCACACTTTATCTAAAATTTAAAAAATGCTACTATACTATATTAATGAAATTAATCAAATAAACACCATTTCAATCAAATTGACTTTCCTCAGATCCGTCAGATCCTTCCGAGTCATCATCTCCACTCTCAGTTTCTTCGCCTTTTTCTTCTTGCGATTCTTTCTCTGTCAGTAATCCTTTCTTTCCCTGAGCTTTTCTTTTCTCATCCGTAAGTTTTTTATAAAATTCTTTCTCAGCTTGCATTACAAATTTATCGATAAAGCGGCTATCGTCTGGGAATTCTTCATCTGGCACTGGCGCCCCGGAAGCAGCCGCTGGTATAGCATCTGCATCGAAAAAGAAAATTTAATAACAATTCAATTTTTGGAATCAGTGACAATCGGGTCAATTCTGTTTACAAATAGCAATATGGTTACAGAGAAGATATTGCTACCACAGCAAGATTTGAGAAATTGCCATTCTGATAACTGAATTCTGGCAATATGTTCTATAAATGTTAGACAGATCTTGTTATTTCATCTTGCTATCAAACCAACGTCGTTTTAATACTTGCTGTATCATAACATATAGAAGTGCTAACGATTATTTTAAATTGAGGTGATAATAGGTGGTGATTTTTACATTTTTTGTCGCCGAAAATAAATAAGGACCAACTTTATTTTCGTCCTAACTCGCTTAGTTTTGATGCTATAGGCCATAATAAACAAAAATAAAGTTGTTTTAAAGCACTTTAAAGCAGGCTCTTTGAGTTTTCTTAAAAAATACATTGGTTTTTTGTTATTTCACGTTGAAACTTTCAATTTTAGGTACAATATTCCCCACACTCGGGCTAAGGGAAAAGGACGGATGTGACTCACGTTTAAAAACTTATTATTATGGTTAGTGGTGAGACAAGAAATTGATTTATTAAACCTATATTTTTTTACTATTTTCCCATTTTGTATCTAATTCATTGGGTTCATTTCTACAAAAAAATACCATCAAATCCAACTCCTACGTGTTAGGTTAATTGTTAATAACGTATACTCTTTTTTCTCAAAACAATCGTACAGTACATAATAAACAAGTCCAAAATAGTGTTGTCAGATCAAAAAATCACTGTTTTGATAACAATATTGTTATCACAGAATTGAAAAATAATCTTGCTATAAACAGAATACAGAATATTGATAAATTTTATAACTATAACAATATGGGTCAATCAGAAATGTTTTAACAAGGTGCAAACAGATTCGACCCGTACATCATTGTAAAACGAAAACGAGATGGTTTGTTTGAAATTTTTTTTTTTAGTAATTTTAATACAGAGAAGCTTGTTTTTAGTAAAGAAACTTGAATATAAATCTTTCGTAACATAGCGTCAGAGAATAGTTTCTACAGAAAAGTTTTTATTGTAAAAGCGGGTTTTCTTCAGTAGAAAAAAAGTGCAACTCCAATAGGTTATTATAATAAAAATGCAAATATATCTCATAGTAAGCATATTTATGTATTATACATGTAGATTATTTTTCTTCTGGAACACCTACTCGATTATCTAAATCATTACGTCACTCCGCTAGACACGGGACTACTCTCAAAAGGGACAAATGAGAAATGAAACACTGAAGACTTTGCCAAAAATATCTGCCAAGATTTCCACTGCTAGCGAAATAATCTGCCATTTCTGGGGAATTGTAAGAGTTCAAATCAAAAAAATAACAAAAAGAAAAAGTTCTTTCAACAAAATAACAATTATACAAGGGAAAGATGTAAGAAAATAAATCGTGTATGAATAACTATTAGAAAGCCAAACTTTACTATGCCTTTTTCTTCTTTTCCTATGTAGGGCAAATAAATTCAAGACGATCGATTTTCTCCAATGATTATATTGAGAAGGTAATTATAATAATTACTGTTACAGTTCTCAGGTTATAAATCTGGTGGAATCGGCAAAAAATTGAACCAAAGTCAACTTATTCGCGTATTTTCAACAAAATTGGCGGCAAATTAACTTGAAATCATATCATCTCATAGAATAGATTTTCCGCATAGTGGAAACCCTTCTTAACAATGAAATTGAAAATATAAACTGACAACCAAATAAAGTTTTTCCACGGATTTAAATTTTTTAAAAGAATCTACTCATCTCTCTTTATTGTCGTTGTCCGGAGAGAAACAGACAATAAAAGACCTAACGAAGTGACGTCACACCAATCAGATGTCTGGCGACCGAATATTTGAATTTAAATTTCCGTTGCATTAAAAATAATTGTTTGAAGTTATTTTTTACATATGCTATCATCTTCTCAATATTATAATGTTGTTTATGTACACTGTCTAATACCCTATTATGGCCGTCTGCACACGGGTCGACTGGTTTGTTACTGTAATTGAAAACTGGTTTTAAATTAGTCAATCAACATAACCAGTTTGCAACCAAAACGAAGCATTATAACGAAGTTACTTTAATTTCCTTAATAATTAAAATATTTAAATAAAATCACGCACGGCACTGGAGTAGATTTAACTTAAAATTATGGGAAAAGCAATGTTCCTTGGAATATATGGTCAGTCGTAAACCCCCGCCATGTCCACACACAAGCCCGACGAGAGGGTGTTGAAGGCGGTACAAAATATCGGGGCATATGGGGACCTGCATCCAGCGCAGAAGTCAACTTATTATTTTATACAAATAAAAATTTACCCTTTCGGCTAATGTGATAAAATAACGCTGATTATGCATCTATATAACGACAACAACGATTATATACAATTAACTATTTACCATTGCCTGAGTCTGCACCTGGACCTTTAGGCCCCATACCGGGAAAACGATGACCATCTTCGGGATAGAAAAACATTAAATATATTGGTTATTTGGATGCGATGCACACAAAAAACAGTGTACTTTTTATTCCAAGCTTTCGAATATTGTTATATTCATCATCAGAGAGCTACAAATTATTTTTCGTTTTTTTTTTCAATTATCATATTTATATGCAAAGAATACTTACAAACTTAGTGAGAATGTATCGTCAATATTGGTAATATTTATATAAAATTAAGTAAAATTTGTAAAATGAGATCACTTAATTAAACATACATTATTTCTACACTAATTAGTTTAGAAATTTTTAAAATTTAAATTTAAATTTTTTTAAAAATTAGTTAATTATTCATGAAGAAACTTAGGTTAGTACCACATGTGAAGTGACAATGACAGTTAATGACTTTGACAATAATGACAATTGACAGGAAAATAGATGACAGTTCCACCACTAATGTTACGGAAAAGAAGAAAATTTTTAGTGGCCTGTTCCATTTGAGAAATCAAGTTAAGTTTTAGATACTTGTTTTTTAAAAAATTAATAAATTATTGTCTTCTTTTTCGGGACAGTAGGTGAAGAGCTTTATCTGTTTTGTATAACCATATATATAGATTTCTGAAATTGATAAAAAATTGAAATTTTGAATAATTTTGTCTAAAAATAGTAAATATGAAAAAGTTTTTTTCCCTAAATGTCCTATGTCATTCTTATGATTGGAGTTAGGGGTGTGTATAATATGAGCCATTTTCAGAAAATGAATTTTAGCAGGGGTTCTCTCGCGGTCTAGAACTTTGATATTATTGTAATCGGGTCTATGAAATGTACATTAGGGACATCACACCCAATCTTAAGATATTAACTGCCATGTGCACAGACTCTCCATAAAACACACACTTATGTAAGTTGTACTTTACTTTAAGTTATCCTTAAAACTGAATTTAACTGCACCATTTTAATAAATGTCAGGCTTAACAAGGGTTGAGATTATTGTTTTAAAGCCACTAGCTTGATGCTTTTTTGACAGAAATTTAGCTTTCTATCCGACATGACTGTCATAATTAGTGTCATTTTTTATTATATTTGTATTCATTGTCATTCCGTGTTTATTGGGAAGTTAAGACGGATTTCTACTGGGCGGAAAATCTGCAGGCGGATTTTCTGCATGCAATTCTATTGGCCGATATCGAATTAATTTTCGAAATTGACCAATAGAATTGGATAAAGAAAATCCGCCTGCAGATTATCCGCCAAATGGGAATTCGTCTTTAGAATATAAAATGAATATGGAGAAACCCAACATTTAATATTTTATATATTTCTTCGTTCTCTATCATATTTAAATCTATTTTTGTACTATGAATACACGGCTTTGTTTACAAAATTAGATATTAAAGTACACGTCGAGAAGTACATAAGAAACAAATAATGTAATTTTAAGGTTTTAGATTTCGTACCTTAAATTCAAAAGCCGAAGAGGCTTAATTTAAGTGCAACTTTAGATACTTTAAGGGACACTTTCAAGTTGGTGCAAAAGAACAACTGTCACTTAAAGTCAAACTTAGAGCTAAGGGAAGTCGGTGCACATGGCAGTAATAATATTAAAATTGCGAATAAAACTGTTCTCACTGGAAACAAGATTTTTTCCAATGTTAGGCTACACCCGGAAAGATGTGCTTTGGCAGAACATACACACAATATATCGATCACGTACTATATTTTGATATGGGAAATTTAAAAATGAACCCAACTCCCACCGATATAGAAGAAGCTTGAGAAAAGGACCTCTTAAATATACATACGAAGAATAGAGAAGTTGTTTCAAGAGACTGTTTAACGTGGAGTTCCATGAGGAAATCATTTTTTGTTTTCCTTGTCGGTTATTTAATAAATTACCAAATGACATATCTTTCCATTTTGTTAATTAAATGGTTGAGACCATGTAGATGGCTAGAAAAGATTATATAATAGAATACCTGAACATGAAAATAGCATCAGTCATCGCTTGTCATACCTAGAATGGCAAAGTAAAAAAAACCATATTTTTAATAAAAAAACTATTCACAGTCTGATCCTTAAATCTGTAGAAGAAGAAGAAAAAGAAAAGTGGAAACAACTATTACAAAAAATTTTTCATGTTAATTAATTTTTATCTGAAAGGGAACTGGCATTAAGAGAATCATCTCATTTACTGGCGAATCCAAAGAACGGCAATTTTCTTGGAATATTAGAGTTGCTAACAAATTATGATACATTATTAGAAGAATATTAAGAAGCTGTTAAGAGTTTTACAAGAAACTAAAAAGTGTTTGCAAGTTCGTTACCTTTTGGCTGACATCCAAAATGATTTTGTTATATATTGTGCTGAATACACCATGGAAAAATTTCAAAATAGAAGAAAAATATTCCATAATTATCGATGCTTTACATTTATTTTAGGATATGTCTGGATAAGTGAAAAAATTTGAAATTTGTTAATTGCAATAAAAAAACTGGAGAAACAATAGTTAATATGATTTTCAAATCTCCGGAAAAAGGCAATATCGGCATAAAAGATAGGAGCAATATGAGCGGACAATATCAGGACGAGCAGACTTTTTAAGTCGCACTGTAAATGTCACTGTAATACCTGTCATAGCAATTCTCTCAAGTTTTGTTAATTTTAGGAAGTTACCACTGTATCTCGCACCCGTTACACAAAAGATTACATATATCGAATACTCAACTTATTACTAATAATAACCAAATATTAATATTTTTGTTAAAAGAAAAAAAGACAAGTAAAAAATAAACACTAACCTGGTGTTACTTCCGCTTCCCCTTCTTCAGCTTGTGCCGCCTTATCCGCTTTATGCTTTAATTTCATTTCCCTGGTACGAGCTTCAAGTATTCTTTCCCTTCGATTTGACCTTTCTAATATAATAGTTACAGCCATCTTATCGTGTCTAGAAGCTACAGATAGATTTTTACTTAATTCGATTAAATATGTCGCGCCGTTTTGACAACCGACAGCTACGAACTTTCCGGATTCGTGGGTTTTTAAGCAAGTTAGTTTCTCGGAACAAATGTTGACCGATAAACTAGCGCGACTTAAATCTTGGGTGATATTCCAAACGTCTAAGATCCCATCGCTTCTTGTGGTAAAGAATACCGATAATTTTGTTGGGCTCCATGCTCCGTCAGTTAAAAGTGCTTTATTATATGGTGTCCAAATTATGGGGCTTTCGCGGCAATCTTCAGACCAAATTTTGGCAGTCCAATCGCCGACTGTCAAAAAATTTTTCAAAAATACAGGATTCCTTTGCAAAGCCAAAATTGGACCAAGATGTGCGTTTGGAATTTTTAACGCCATTTTCTCCATTGCTATTCTTCCCTTTCTATTCCCCATAATAATCTCCCCTTGCTCTGTACCAATCATATATCTAGTAGGAATCGTTGATTCGTACTCGAGAACAGAGACACCTGGAGCATTGCATAGGTGTTGATCTCTTTCTCTGGCATAATCAAGAATTAAAGTTTCCGTTGGCATAGTCAAATTTCTTGTATCCCACCATTTTACCATTCCATCAGTTGATGAGCTAAAGAATTCTGTATTTGTTTTTGAATGTATCCAAAGCACATTTTGTACTGGATCTAAAAAACTGTTTTCTCTTAAACTCATCGCTACCGGCTCAAGACTCTTTCTTAAATCCCAAACAGCTACATGCCCACCAAGATCTCCGCTAGCTAGACAGTTAAAATCTTTCATGTTATATTCCATACATGCTATTGGGAATTCTTCTTTTAAAATATGAAGTGGACGGTTACAATTCTCCACTTCCCAAATATAAGACGGGATAACCTTGTCTTTGTTGTACGTTTGGTAATCGAGCTTACAATGGGATACCGCTATTTTTGTTTGTCGGTCTGGTGACCATGAAATATGATTAGCAGGTTTCGTATGGTGACCAGCAGCTTGATATATGTTTACTGTCCGCGCCGAATTTGTTTCTCTTGATGGTACAGATGACATATCATCGAAATACTGCTGGTAGATGTTGATTGCGTTATTTTGTAATATACATTTTTCCATTTTTCCAAAAAGATTCTTCATAATAGGCGCGAAAAAATCTTCTTTCTCGATTCTCTTTCTATACCTTTTGGTCTGATCTTCATCAAGAAAATTTACATCTTTGGGCCAACCACCTTCCGTATGATTGGCTCCGGAGTTTTTAAAGCTTGCTCGCATTGTATTTACGTAATGTTCTGCAAAGACAGGACCTAATTGAGTTGATCGGGAGAAGGGATCTTTTGGGATAAATTGTTTGTATATTTTTTTGCTGGTGGGAAAATCGTCGATCAATTCTGGTCCTCTGTCCGAAAACAAACATTGTCTTCCCAATTCGCTTCTTTTCTTTTGGTACTGGAAGGCTACTTCCATAGTTACAATTTATTGATTAACCAGACTTGATGAAATGTCTGTCGCTGACAATTCTCCTGCCATATATATACGGAACGGGTTCATACTACTTTTTTTATATTGGCCTTTTATCTATTAGTAGTATTAACTTAAGGCACTTTAATTAAAATGACAGTAAAAAGAGATGAGAATTTTTAGGTTTGCTAGAGAAGATGGCAATAACATTTTACTCATATATTTTGTACACAAATATACTTTATTTTCGTTCTCTTAAGGCTGCGATTACAATAAAAATGGCGGTAAATTAATACATGCAAAATATGAGTCATTGCGAAGACAGTAATTTAAAAAAGTAAAAAGCTTGCATGACTTTTTTAAGTTGTTCTAAATAAAGCAAAGTTTGAGCTTTACTATGAACAATTTTCAATACAATACAATGCTAAATAAGTGGATAATTAATTTTTTAAAAACACCAAATTTATCGTGAATGGTTTTTTCGATGGCATTTAAATTCGTTTCATAATTCTGTAACTAAACTCCTTCATCGAATAGCTCATATATTACACAATCTTGATTTTACATGTTGTTGTCAAAAAATGATTATTAAAGCCAATTACTTTCTTTTACTGGAAATTCTTTAAATAATAACAAAATCGCCATTTTGTCACTAGATGATAGTTCACTGGTTTGACCGCCAGAGTTGACACTGAATTTTAGTAACTTTGTGTGATCGGAAGTTAGGACTTTCTTCTTTTATACTGAAATTGAGACTTTGCTTGTAACGCATTTTAGCCACTATAAAAAGCAGGGCTGTCAATTCTAATGCAAATTGGATTTAGGCTGCGATCTGCGATTACTACAAAAATCGCGGCAAAATAACACACGTAAAAATATCAGCCACTGCCAAGATAGTGATTTTAAAAAGTAAAAAGATTGGATAAGTTTTTAAAGTGGTTCTAAATGAAGCAAAGTTTGAGATTTACTCTAAATAATTTTTATTATAATACAATGCTAAATAAGTGGTCAATTGTTTTTTTTAACAACTTTATGGCAAATGATTTATTCAATGACATTTAAATTGGTTTCATAATTCTGTAACTAAACTCCTTCATCGAGTAACTGATATATTTAACAATGTTGCTTTTAAATGTTGTTATCAAAAAATAATTATTAAAGCCAGTGGCCAATTTTTACTGCAATTCTCATATTAAAAAACAAAAGATTATCCATACTCAAATATGGTAAAAATTATTCAAAGAATAATAATAATAAAAAACTTGCAGTTGTACCACTACGAGTTTTTTGTAATTCTTTATATTCTTATATTATTTGCAATTTTTTTTTATGTATGTGATTTGCAAGTGTATGGCGACTGGACTTATATTTTTATTATTTTTACTTTAACTTTATATCTTGAAAATGTTCATGATAAAAGTTTTAATGTTTAAAAAAAAATGAAGGTTTAATATTTTTTCAATAACTATATTATTAATACTAAAAAAAAATTAAATTTTTGAATAGAAAATAAAGTTCGTCGAGGTAAAAGATACCTTTATTTAATTTGTTGTATGTCATCTGTTGATAATCCCTTTAAGTATAGCCTAATCCTCGATCATAGAAGCGACGATGCCGGTTCTGCCGAGAAAAAGAATTCCCGTACACGAAATAAAACATATTTCTTTTCCTGTATTTTTGTTTTAAAAAAATAGAATAATTATTCCTGATTTAAAATATTTTTGAATTTCATTTATGGTATAAAATATGTTGTACATTTTTTACGGATTCATAATTTATTTCGAATTAATGCCAATATTTTTTCATTTATTTAATTTGGCAATGTTGCCTGGAAGACGAAATTCAGTACACACAAATATTAAAATTTACTAAAAATCTGCGGAGATGCACGTTTGCCAAGTCATAAGATAGTGGGTCAGAATATTTTTGTTCTGAAATGTACGAGGTGGTGTCGAGTTTTTAGTTGGATTGCTGTAGAATGTTTTTAACCACTAAATTAGTATGATAGCGTTATCTATGAATCTATAGAAGAATGCAATAAACTGATATTTTTATAGTTTTGGATTAATTAAACAAACCATATTTATAACAGTTTTATTATAAAAGATCAACCGGTTTAAATGTTACAAAAAGAATAATCATAACTTAACAATATCTAAATAAAAATATTACAAATTATAAACTAGAGTATTGCTGAATCGGCAATAAGATGTGTCGTCAGCAATACGAATCCAACACATTAGTACGGTTAAATATAATAAAATTAAATATATTAAATATTTGATTAATTGAATACATCACAAGAACGACGGTGTTTATCGCAGCCTTAACATATCTTTGTACAAACACTAGTTTGACTGAAAATTTTTGATTCGTATGTCTTATCGGAATATTTTCACGGGACTAAATATTATTTAGGTAAATTGAAAATGTCCTTGTATACATTACATAGGCGCTCCATCTATAATACAGTGTGGCTACTTTTTAATAGGGACAGTATTGTTATCTCGTAAACGGTTGACGCTAGTAGAAAGACGGTTAAATGGGGAAAAATGTGCGAAATATAAAAATAGACAAAACTATTTTTTGAAATCTAAAATATTCCTATTGGTTCCGGAGTTAAACGACATTATCCGAATTTGTGGAAAATCGTTTTTTTGCCAAAGCTCTGTTATTATACAAAATTTGGGATAACTTTATTAAAAGTTTTTGTTGTATTCTAACATCGTTATAAACTGAATTAGTTAAATTTTAAATCTGACGTTTTGTCTCTTCGGGGCCACCATCAACTTGATCTTTTTAAATACGGACCTGTCTATTTTATTTCATATTATTAAATCGCTTCGAATACTAAATTCAAAGATATATCACACTTGATTATTCCGTAACGTTTTTTCTTTTCGGGGCCACCATCAACTTTATTTTTTTAAATACGGACCTGTCTATTTTATTTAATATCATTAAATCGCTTCGAATACTAAATTCAACGATATAACTTGATTATTCCGTGACGTTTTGTCTCTTCGGGGCCACTATCAACTTTATCTTTTTAAATACGGATCTGTCTATTTTATTTAAAGTTATTAAATCGATTCGAATACCAAATTCAACGATAAAACTTGATTATTCCGTGACGTTTTGTCTCTTCGGGGCTATAGTCAACTGTATTTTTTAAATACGGACCTGTCTATTTTATTTAAATTCATTTCTGTGATTCTAAGTATACTACATTTAGATATGAGGAAATTCTATATAATTATTTATTTATTAAATATTACAATTGTTATGTTCTTGATTTATTAACTTGAACAATTTAAAGAACATGAAATAAAACACCCATTAATCTGAATGGGTTTTAATCAGACCAACTACAAATGAATACATCGAGAGTCAAAAATATACTGTCTTAACGACCGAACAACTAATTACCAAATTTTGAGTGGAAGGTTGTTTTGATACAACATATGCGGAAATTAATATTGAGCATATATTACAACAATAACTTAGTAATGCTCTAGGTCCAGAACCACTAGCAGCTGTATTGTTGTCTCCCCCTAAGAAAATACGTAAAACCACGTATAATCAAGTGTTATTATCGTTGAATGTAGTAGTCAAAGTGATTTAGTAATATTAAATAAAATAGACAGGTCCGTATTTAAAAAATAAAGTTGATGGTGGCCCCGAAAAGACAAAACGTTACGGAATAATCAAGTGTGATATATCGTTGAATTTAGTATTCGAAGCGATTTAATAATATGAAATAAAATAAACAGGTCCTTATCTAAAAAGATAAAGTTGATGGTGGCCCCGAGGAGACAAAACGTCAGATTCAAAATTTAACTATGGCAGTTTATAACGATGTTAGAATACAACAAAAACTTTTAATAAAGTTGTCCCAATTTTTGTATAATAACAGAGCTTTGGCGAAAAAATGATTTTCTATAAATTCGGATTTTGTCGTTTAACTCCGGAACCAATAGGAATATTTTAGGTTTCAAAAAATCGTTTTGTCTATTTTTATATTTCGCACATTTTTCCCCATTTAACCGTCTTTCTATCGTCTACCGTTTAAGAGCTAGCAATACTGTCCCTATTAAAAAGTAGCCACCCTGTATACCTACTCCTATAGTGGTTTCTTTTTATTTTAAATCAATTTTAACATTGTACAAAGATATCTATATATAATATTTTTAAGACCATGAAATTGCTCGATACTCGTTTAGATGGCGCCACAAGCTTCTCATTATGCTTAATATCGATTTTTTGTTTGATGTGACTTAGAATTTCCTGCTATGAATATTTAAACAATGAAACAATATTTCCGTTCGGTTTTATACTTAAACTGGAAAAAAATAACTACCACAGGTTGCATATAATGGAAAGTGATTACGGTTCTACATTATAGTCCAGTCAAAAAGTATTCTTTTTTTAAGTATTTAAATATTATTTTATTTAAAAATAAATCTTTAGATAAATAAAACAAAGTTTTATGATTTTCACAAAAATACATAACAAAAAGTTATTTAATGATACATATATAGTTATAAAACAACTTCATCAGAGTACCTAATATTATTTACAAATTAAATCAAAAATATATACTACGAAAACTTTGCTAAAAGGTATTTCAATAACATTACAATGGCTTAAAATATTTTTTAAATAACATTCGTTAGAGCTGTCAAAGGTTTAAAAATTTTAGGAAAATAATTTAACAGAATTTAAGAGTTTGGAGAAATTAATTACAAAAGTAAAAGTGGGTAAAATAATTATAATAACTAGGTAGAGAGGAAACTATAGATAGTACTGTAGGAAGGGACGAGACATATTAAAAAACATAAAGTAGTTGTAGTAACCTCAATAAGGCACAAGGTTCTAATGCAGGTACCGAAAGTCTATTAAGGAAACGGAGTAGATCGGCAAGGTGGTCAACGATATATAGCAATCCCAGTATGATTGTCGTCTCTTTTCAATTTAACAACGATTGTAAACTGTGTTATAAAAGATTCGGAGTTTTATTAGGTACCTTAATTCCAAATATTTTGGGATTTATCCCTGTTTGAGAATTTTCACATTTTTTATAATTTAATTACTCGGTTATTTACAGACATACATGATTTTTTCTTTTATGACTAAATAGAAAATTTTAAGGACGTTGCAATAAACTATTTAAAATTAATCGGCTGTGTCACCCCAGGACTTTCCCAGCTCGGCTGTAGAGAATACGATTATTTTAATTACTAAAAACTAAGCATTACATTAATTTATGGAACAAATTTTAACGGGATCCGGACAAATCGCCGAATGGACAAAACGCCGAATGGACAAATCACCGAAAGGCTGGTCAAAACGCTGAAAGTAGTCTTTGGACAAATCGCCGAAAGTGCTCAAAATACCGAAAATAAGTCTTTGGACAAATCGCCGAACGTGGACAAATTGCCGAATCCTGTAAAACGACGCTGCGTAGATCGGGTTTGTGGCGTCGAAGCCGAAATCACAATTTTAATTAAGATAGTCTGATCAAAATTTTAAACTTGATCAAAACGCCGAAATTGCCAAATTGCCGAATGGACAAATCGCCGAATGGACAAATCGCCGAATGGACAAATCGCCGAAAGGCTGGTCAAATTCTTTTACATAGTATTTTATAAAATGTAGGTGACAAATGAGATATTTAAAGATTACAGATATGCTTTAGAAACCAGTAACTGACAGTTAGTAGTTATGTCTATATATTGCATATTATATTAAAAATATATTTATCCACTTCAGTTGCTTATTATTGTGAGTTAAATAGGTCGCTTTCTAAAATGGCTTGTATGAAAAAATAAACCGTATTTGCCAGATTTATCAAAAGTTCATTTTTTTCATATTTTTTAAATTGCCAAAATTATGCATTTTTATGAAGAATTACGAATTTTTAAAGATGTAGAACATACAGTTCCGCATAGTTTCGCCGCTAGAGGGCGTAAAAGAAATATATTTATATAGACTTTTGCTCCTTATTTTTAGATTTATAGCCAAAATTATGGATTTTTCTGAAAAATTACAAGAAATCAAAATAGTATAACATAAAAATTTCTAAAGATTTTGTCGTTTCAAATTTCGCATAGTTTGACCGCTAGAGGGCGTGAAAGAAATATAGACTTTTTCGTTTTTTTAGATTTTGAGCCAAAATTTCGGATTTTTCTGAAAAATTGCAAGAAATCAAAATTGTAAACCATAAAATTTGCTACAAATTTTGTTTTTGCTTTTTTGAATTCCTCATAGTTTTGCCACCGGTCTTTATTTTAATTTGGAAATAATTTATTTTTTTGTAGTTAAAATTTAATATTAAAAATTTAAAAGAAATACTGTTAAATTTTGTATATAAAACTATATAATTGTGATTTTTTTCAAAATTTTATTACAAAAATAGTGAAATTTTTAAAAGAATAATTCAAAGAAATTTGAAATTTGATTACGATTTAAAAAAAAAACTGAATAACGTTGAAAATATTGAAGATATTAAAATGGGATTTTTACCACTCGAAAGGTATCATAAAACTTTAAATTTACAATGTGTTTTAGTTTCTTCGAATTTCAGATTCTAATTGTTATAACCAAAATATTTTTTTTCTTTTTTTTGTAATTATATTTAATCCAATATTATAAAACAAATGAAAAAAGTAAATAAAGTGTCTGAAAGGAATTAAAAAGTACTTAATGTGTCAATTATTTCATAATTTGAAAATAATATTTGTAGAAGTTATCCAATATTGTAAAAAGTTAAAAAAAAACAAAAAATGTATATGAATTTTTGACAAAAATTGTATATTTTACAAGACATGGAAATACTGGTTTTTTCATCAGTGAAAATTTGTCCACGAGAGAAGCGAGTGGGGCTATTTCACAAAAGAAAAAAACATATTTTATGTAGGAAATCTCTAAATATTTTAGATAGATTGGGCATCCCTGAAAACCCCATATCTAAAATTTTCAGATTTTAATTCCGCCTACTTCTGCTGTAACTTCTAATTAGCCCTCTAAAAGAATCACCCTCAACATATCAGTTACTGGATTTTAAACCATATCATCAATCTCTAAATATCACATTTATGTCATCCACATTTCATAAAATACTAAGTAAAAGTATTTCTACAAAAGACTTATTTTCGGACTATTTAACCAGCCTTTCGGCGATTTGTCCATTCGGCGATTTTTCTATTCGGCTATTTGTCCACTCGGCGATTAGTCCATTCGGCAAATTGTCCACGTTCGGCGATTTGTCCAAATAATAGTTTCGGCGTTTTGATCAAGTTGAATATTTTGATCAGAGTATATCTTGTGACTTCGGCTTTGACGCGACAAATCTGATCTATGCAGCGTCGTTTTATAGGATTCGGCAATTTGTCCACGTTCGGCGATTTGTCCATTCGGCATTTTGACCACTTTCGGCGATTTGTCCAATGACTACTTTCGGCGTTTTGACCAGCCTTTCGGCGATTCGTCCATTCGGCGTTTTGTCCATTCGGCGATTTGTCATAGACCCATTTTAACTCGCAAGCCAATGGTGAATACGTCTACCGAATTGATATTTCAATATTCATAATGACATAAACAGGCGCATGCGCACAATATATAGTACACTGCTACAATTAGGATATCCTAAAATGAAAAACATTCTGAATTAGGGACAAAGTTTGATACAAAAGTTGTAGCGAATTTTATGCTCTACAACTTTGAACAATGACATTTTAAACTAAAGCCCATTGTTTGTCTTCAAAATACAAAAGAAGGAAAAAAGCCTAAATTTGTATATTTTTCGCCCTCCAGCGTCGTAACTATGAGGAATTTGAAAAAACTTTAAGATAAAAGTTAAAGGAAATTTGGTTCTCTACAACTTTGCATCAAAAATTTTTGCACTAAAGTGAATTGTTTGTCCTAAACATTTGGAAAAACTACGGAAAATCTACATAAAAAAAGACAAAAAATCTTACATGTGTATTCAATCAATGTCGGTCTTGAGGATCTTCTACTATACCAATTTAAACCAAAAACTAATGGACGCATTCATGGCACACACCGACCCTTTATATCAAATTTCGGCTGGATTGGTCAAACGGTTCGGCAGTTACCGTGGAAGATTACACAGACACACAGACACACGGATACACGGACACACGGACACACGGACACACAGACACACAGACACACAGACACACAGACACACAGACACACAGACACACAGACACACAGACACACAGACACACAGACACACAGACAAACAGACACACAGATACACAGACATACAGACACACAGATACACAGACACACAGACAAACAGATACACAGATACACAGACACACAGACACACAGACAGACACAGAGACACACAGACAAACGGACACACAGACAAACGGACACACAGACACACAGACACACAGACACACAGACACACAGACACACAGACACACAGACACACAGACACACAGACACACAGACACACAGACATACAGACACACAGACACACAGACACACAGACACACAGACACACAGACACACAGACACACAGACACACAGACACACAGTCACACAGACACACAGACAGATCATACTCTGGAAATGGTTTCAACCTTCTTGGCGGACCTCAAAATGGATATTTCCATCGATATCTAGAATTTTTTTGCTCGTTCACTATACTTTCCCTTTGATGGGACCGGGAAAGTAAAAATCTAAACATTTTTGAAATTGTCGATTGTTGAGTACTCACAAAAGTTCTACTAAAATATCTTTATTTTTGATCACAAGAGTGGTCCTACTTTTTTATTAACGAAATATATGATTTTTTATTAACGTCATTTTCAATTTTTAATACCCATCATATTTCTTAACTGGACTTTGATTGATTTAGAATGTGATTTTTATTCATAATTAGTATTGCTTAGATTATATCACTTATAATGTAATAATTCCCTTTACTGTTACTTGATTAATAATCGATAATCGCCCACCATGTACTTGACTAATAACTGCTAATCACCCTTGGTATATTTAATGACAAAAAAATCTAGTAGGTAAGATGTCATCTTTGTCATTGCATTTGTACTGTAAATGTAAATTATTGAGCTGTCAATTTTTTAAAATGTCATTAATTCGTGATAAAATCTAATGAATACATCTCTTGGTATGGGGTCTATCGATAATCCCATAAGTTAATGCACTCAACGTGTTGTCAAATAATAATTTCACTCGTCCTGGTGAAATAACTAATGGGATTATCGATAGTCACGATGCCACTCGTTGTATTAGGTATATGATAATGTTGAATATCGTCACCACTAACAAGAAGTAAACTTTTTTACACAGTAACTAATGATTAACTAAATATTAAACTTGTCTTTTGTACTACAACTATTATCCTGAGTTGTGGAATAGGAAATATTTTATAGATACCTCAAGCTATATTCTACGCATGAGGTAGTTCAGGACTCACCCCTCCTCGGTAATTTGTCCGGGGATTGTTTATGTCACGGTTCTTAATGCACAGAGGTGCGTTCTCTATGAGATCTAGGAGCTCGTCGGGAAGATCTTTGACTTCTCGAACAATCCTGAGTGTTTGGTTAGGGCAGCTTCTTTAGAAGTCTTATTTTGGCTGCTCTTTGTTCCTATCAACTGTTCATTTGGTCCAGAGTGTTTCCTTGGCGTGGGTGGTAGAGCTGTCTATTCTTTTTCTGACATCTTCCTTGTAGTTCCTTTAGTTTGGAAGTAACTGGTATTATTAGTCGTATATGTCATAGAAGGGGGAATCTCCATGATAAGTAAGAGGATTTTCTGAGAATCGCCCTCTCGATTGCCATAATGGCTTGCAAGAGAGGAGGAGTCAGGTAGTATAAGTTTAGAGCTTTGTAGTCCAGTACTGGACGAATGAAGGTTTTGTAGGTGTGTAGTAGAGTTCGAGGGTTAGATCTCCCAAATTCTCCACCCAGAGCTCCGATGAGAAAGGCTCGTCTCCTACTCTGTCAAAAGTTTTTGGACTTCAGTCCGCCAATATAGAGTACGTGTAAAGCATACTCCTAATTAGGTAACTTCGTCTAAGGGAAGAGTCTCTCTCCTCAGAGCCTAAGGTTGATTTCATTGAGAGATTGATTGGTTTTTAGGATGTGGTTTGGATGTTTGGAGTAACCTTCCACGTCCTACACCTTTGGGAAGTTGCTGGGTTTTGGTCTTCAAAGCTCTTGTGGATGGGACTGTTGCAGAGATAGCAGTGTCAATAGCAGATACAATCCTTGAATAGATTCTCAAAGAGTTTACACTGAACATTCATCAGGGTTATAGGCCTGTATAGGTTTGTAGATGTTATGTCCTTGTGGGGTTTGGGGATTACGATAGTGTTAGATGTTTTCCAGCAAATAGGAAAATGGGAGCTGAGGGCAAGGATCAGGAGAATGGTAGCAGGAAGGTGCCTGACGTTTGATGTGGTCAGGATATGAGTTGTTCTCCTTTTAACAAGCCGGAGCTTTATCATCAGAGGTAAAGGAAGTGAGGATGGGGTCTTGGTTGAGGCGATTGGTTGTTAGGAGGATGTTTTGGAGGAGGCTATTTGTGTGAATTCGGAAACGAGGATTGCAGTTCGTTCTGAGGGTATATGGGTGTGTTTTTGAGGTAGCCTTTGAAAGCAGTGGCCTTATGCTCAGGGGTATGGTCGATTTACCCGTTTACCTATAGGTGGGAATGGGACTTGATCTTTTGATAAATTGAGTATTTGGAGTTTCCTGTAGAACCTGGAACCGTCCTTGTGGTCGAGGTTAGAGGTAATATCGATCCATTTTTCCTATATATGTGTATTTATCTTGGGTCTGATTAAGGCGTTTAACCGATTCCATTCGGTCGTGAGGACGGGTTCTTGCACGAACTGGAGATAGAGTTGGAGAGGATGTTGGGAGGATATTGTGGAGTTCGGATTTTGCTCTGTGTTAATTGTAACGTGTGGAATAGTAACATAAAAGATGGTGTTACTAGCGGAGTTTGTCAATTTACCGATGTCCATGTTGGAGTTGATAACGGGATCGGCTGGCAGGTTTTTAGTGATGGTTCGCTGAAAAATGGCCAATCTGCTTTTTTGTAATTTCGTGGTATTTGGTTGATCTTGTAGGCATGGGATTGAAGTGTGAAGGGTGAATGTGTTTTGGCTCTAATCGTGGAGGCTTTGTTCAATCAATCATTTGGGAAACACCCGCCAACCTTATCGAATTAAGCTCTAAAGTAGACTATATGGAATAGATCCTTTATCTTTTTTTCAACTATTTTTACATTTAATTATTTCTATACTTTCAAATGCATTCAATAATCTTTTATTTGGTACATTTTTAAGTAATTTTACCTTATCTACACTTAATTTATGATTAAGTGGAAAAGGATGTTCAGCAACAAAAAATGATCCCAACATAGTTAGCGAAATGTACGTAGAGTGGAAACAAAGTGTAGTTTTAGTTAGTGGTGACGATATTCTTCAACATTGTTGAAAACCAAAGATTCTAAATTCCCAATTAAACATTGCTTAGATATTCTAAATTATAAGAAATAATAATACACATGCAATTAGCAACTAAAAAATTGATATTCTTTTAGTAACAACCTAAAACATTTCCGTGACTATATACCTCTGCAGCTATATTTTTGTACGTTTTTTTTATAGCTAGTAACAACTTTCAAAATGAATGTATTTGACTAATCACTGAAATGATTAATGTTTCTAAAAAATAATTTCAGTTTTCAAATATCGAAACAAATAAATAAAATAATTTTGGTAATGTTTGTTTCATTCATGTTACAATGAATTTTGTAATAATATGTAATTTAGAAATGGACAAATATTGATCTATTTAATTTATACCAACACCGATTTTTAAGAGCGGAAGCTTATTCGGAAGCTCACCAACATAATAACTATTTCTCTCTCTCTTTTTTTTATGTCGCATAAAAATAGCGACAAAGAGTGGAAATAGTGACGTGTTATGACGTAGTCGGGCTCCGCAGACATTCGATCGATAAACCCCATACTAACCATCAGCGTAACGTTTCAATTTCCCTACATAAACTACCTATAATACAGTAATACAGATAACTCACATTTAAGTGCAGGGCTATTATTAGCGGAAGATCCTGCAAGCTGGTGTGGGCCAATTTTTTAGGATATTTAATTTTTCTCGGACGTCTTGGAGTTGTTTCGAATGATGTTATAGAATACATAGTGTGATTTGTCTCAAATTAAATTTTTTAAGAGGTCTGCATACCACATGACTTGCGTGATTGCCGTTTAGAGAATTACTAAACATAATTAGTCAATTTTGGACGAGATCTCGCCTAATACATCAACTAAAAATATGCGTTTTTTTCATGACATTTAAACTATTTATTAAAAACTCGCATCTGTGCTACTTTTTTTTAAATTTATCCAAAGAAAAAATGTTTTTTCATTCTCTATGTTATTGAACAGTTAAAAAATTTATGATCAGTTAGACCCTACAATTAATTTTCACCGAGTATTAAATTTTTGGGTTCATATGAAATCCCTAATGTATGACGATCACAGTGAAATTGACACAGGAAAGTAATTGCGAAATCAAATTTTTGCGGCAGGAATAATTTAAATAATCACGATATTATTGATGTTTGTTTGCTTGCGAATCGAGGCCATTTCGAACAATTTTTATAAATATTTGATGACATTTTTTTCTGTTTGTGTATATGGTTTTGATAGCGCACCTGATTAATTCAACCTATTTTTCCTGATTCTATTTAAATATTTTTATGTAAAAAAATTACAACAATATTTCATTAAAAATGTAATCAAATGATAATCCTTATTATACAACTCGGAAAAATTATAAAAATATATCTATTGAAATTTTTTAACATATTACATAAAAATATGACTTGAATACAATACACTACTTCCCGCAATTTATAATTAGTACTAATTTCATTTGTTTTATTTTTAACCACGTGTGGTCTCTATGTATAACATAATTTTTTAAAAAATAATTTTAACATTTTACGTAAAAAAAGTTTGAAAAAAAATAGGAAAAACAGTGCGTAAAAGGGAGAAAAATTAGTAATAGAAGAAACTTGCTTCGCTCGGTTACCCCACTCCACCCTTCTAAAAAAAAGAAGAAAAACCAAAAGGTGCAAAAGTTTATCTAACTTAAAGAAAAATTCGTAAATAATATTTAAATGAACAAAAAAAGTTTGTGCGATCGGGGGACCCATTATGTTATTTTTTAACTCGAGACGTGCTTTTATATCTCTTTCTCCCTCTATTTTGGTTTTTTACTATTTCTTTGTAGTTTCTTGTTTTTTATAATTTTTTTCTATTTGTCAGTATTATGTTTCTAGTTTTCCTATTTTCAATGTTTTTTTCTATTATTCATATATTTCTCCATTTTCTCTATTTTTGCCTCTCCTCACTATTTGTCATATTTTTCCTATTTGTATCTATTTTTCAATATTTTACAGATTTTTCCTACTTTTTCCTACTATCCCCTATATTTCATATTTGTCCCTATTTTTTCTATATTTTCCCATGTTTCCCCATTTGGCCTATTTTCTCCATATCTAGACTTTTTCCTATTTTTCATTATTTTTTCCAATTTTCCCCTATTTCCCCCATTTGTCCTTATTTGTATGTATTTTTTCCTATTTGTCTCTATTTTTCCTTATTTTCTGTATTTATTCCAATTTTTACCAATATTTCCAAATTTTTGACCTATTTTTCCTATTTTTCCCAATATTTTCCTCTTTTTTTATTTTTCTTTTTTTCTTTATTTTTCTCTATTTTTTTCTATTTTTTTCTATTTTTCCAAATTTATTCGTATCTTTCCTATTTTTCCAACTTTTTCTGATTTTTTCATTTTTTTCAATATTTTTTCCTAGTTCTTCACATTTTTCATTGTTTTTCTTTATTTTTCGAGATAAAGACGGAAATATCCATTTTGTGTTCACCTGAGATGATTAAGACCATTTCCAGATGGAAGTCGGTCTGTCTGTCTGTATGTATTCTTCCACGATAGAGGCCAAACGTTTAATCCGATTCAGCTGAAATTTGGTACATAGGGTTGGATTACCCGTTGGAAGAACCCATTAGTTTTTGTATAACATCTGTCAAACGGAAGTGTCATTGTCAAAAAAGGACAGATGCAATATGTCACGGAATTTGACTTGCAATATATCACTTGAAAGTCCTTGAAAAACTCTATTCAGAACAGTCAAAATTATTTCTCCAACTGTCACCTGTCAAAAATAAAAAAATGTCAAAATTTGAAACTTTAACATTAAATATCTGAAAAAGTATTCGTGGATACTCGTCAGGAAAGTTTTGAGGCGACACAACCGATTTTTTCGCTATTTTTCACTAGTTTTTCATATTTTCCCATATTATTTCCTATTTTTTCCCATTTTTACCCAGTCTTTTCCTATTTTTCATTTTTTTACATTTTACTTTATTTTCTCCTCTTTTTCTCCGTTTTTTCTATTTTTCCTATTTTCCCAATGTTTTTATCTATTTGTTCTTTATTTTTCACTATTTTTAGGCAATGTTTCATGTTTTTCTATGTTTTCCTGTTCTTCATTGTTTTTTCTCTATATCCCCTATTATTCTTTGTTTTTATCTATTTTTCCCTATTTTGCTTTATTTTTCCCGATTTTACTTTATTTTTCCCTTTTTCTTCACTATTTTTCCCTATTTTCCCAACTTTTCCTCATCTTTCTCTACTTTTCCCAATTTTCTCTATTTTCCCTATTATTTCTTATTTTCCCATTATAAAATTGCAATAGTTTCGTTGTACACGTCGGCGTCGCATTCAATATTCATCCAGCTATCCAATCTACGATTCTACCGACCATGCAAAAATAACCATAATAAGTGCAGTGCAACACATAAAATGTAAACTAAATTCTGACTTCAATTACTGAAAGTGTCCCCAAACTAGTAAAACCCTATTTGGGTTTTGATATCAAAAACAGAGAGAGAGTAAGTTTTGAAACTATAGACTCCGACCATTACCATACATGTTTCATCCTTATAGGAATCTTCAGTGGTACTTTGTCAGAATGCATAGTTTCAAAAACTACTTTGTATACCCGAAGTATTTCTATGTACTGTAAAATGATAGCTAGTCATGATATCTATCGTAGGTTGATGGGTTAAATCCGGTTGGAACCCATCAACCTACGATAGATAAGAAAGCCGTGCGTGAATCATCTGTATATGTTTTTGGATTAAAAACATTTGTCCTTAAGAAAGACAAACGTGGACATAAATTTTCTTCGAAAGCCATGATCGGAATGTTCGCTGGCTATTCAGAAATTAGAAAAGCGTTTAGGATATACGTTCCGAATCTAAAACGCGTCATAAGCGCAAAAGGCGTAAAGGTTGTCAAAAAGATGATTTATGATAGTTCAAATACCTCTTGAAATTGAGATTGAGAAATCGAGCGTAAACGCTAATAATGAACAAGTGCAATTCGATCATATAATTGAAAATGATGTTATCGATTACGTACCAAATGAAAACGCCAATGATGATTATGACAGTGAGGACACATCAAACGAAAACAATGAATATCTTTTTGAAGCGCCATCTAAGGGCATAGAACGAAATAATGATGAATTTGCTAATATATACTCTGGAAAAAACAAATAGTGATAGTGAAAATGAGGAAGATCAGTGGCATGAAAATCAAGGTTCGAGAATGAACCTTCGAGATAGATCTCAATTACAAACGCCAAAGAAGTTTGAAGACTATGTTTTAACGGCCATAGAGACAGAGAAGCCTTCAGATCCTCAATCATATAAAGAGGCTATATTAAGCAAAGACAAGTCTAAATGGCTTGAAGCTATGCACAGTGAGTTCACATCAATGAAAACCAAAATGGGAATTGACTGACTTGCCAAAAGGTAGAAAACCATTGCCGTGTAAATGGATATAGAAAGTGAAAATAAACCCCGATGGATCCATCGAACGATACAAGGCCAGACTAGTCGTAAAAGGTTTTCTCAAAAACCAGGCACAGACTACGAAAAAACGTTTATTCCAGTGGTGCGCCTAAGCACTGTATGAGCTATCTTAGGACTTGCTGCCCAAGAAAATTTTGTACTCCAACAGTTCGACGTTTCAACTGCGTTTTTGAATAGATCAGTCAAAGAAGACATATACATGGTACAGCCCGAAGACTACAAAGAGACACTCAGAAAGTGTGTAAATTAAAAAAGAGTCTTTACGGTTTGAAACAAGCGCTCTTGTGCTGGAACACATGCATATCGGACTACCTCACACAAACTGGTTTCAAGAGAAGCAATTTTGATTCTTGTCTTTATATAAAAAACATATCCTGGTCGCTCTATATGTTGATGGTGGGCTAGTAGCCTCAGCGAATGAAAATGCTGGTAGAGAGTTTGTTGAACAGCTTAAAGCTCGTTTCAAAATTGCAACCAAACCAGCGTCATACTTTCTTGCTATGGAAATTCGCAAAGGGAATGACGGAGTGATTGAAATAGATCAGAAAGCCTACATAAAAAAAATTTGGAGAGATATGGAATGATAAACTGTAAATCGGTTCCAACTCCTGCCGTTAAAGTTACACGTGAAGAACAGGAAGAAGAAAACGAACCTGATGACAGTAACTTTCCCTACAGGCAAGCTGTAGGTTTCTGGCCTATTTAATGGTCGCCACGAGACCTGATATATGTTTTGCAGTCAGTGTTGTGTCTAGACACTTGGAAAATCCTACAAAACTGGACGTGAAAAATGTTAAACGAATATTCAGATACCTCAAAGGAACTATTGAAATGGGTCTGATTTTCAAAAAGTCAGGAGAAGATATGCTATACGGATACAGTGACGCTGACTATGGTGGAGACAACACCATTGGACATTCCACTACAGGAATGATATTTATGTACCATGGTCCAATTATGTGGAAAAGCCAGAAGCAAAACAACGTGGCTATCTCGTCGACAGAAGCTGAGCTTATAGCCCTAACAGAAACTGCCAAAGAAGTGATTTGGCTCAAGGGAATACTCAAAGACATTAACAGACTAAGAGGAATTCCTGCCATCTACGTTGATAATGAGTCAGATATTAAACTAGCAGAGAACCCTCCATATGAATTTCATCGACGGACCAAGCATATAAAGTTAAAACACTTCTAAGAGGAATTCCTGCCATCTACGTTGATAATGAGTCAGATATTAAACTAGCAGATAACCCTCCATATGAATTTCATCGACGGACCAAGCATATAAAGTTAAAACACTTTTTTGTACACGAATGCGTAACAAACAAGGAACTCCAGATTAAACAAGTGCCAACGGAATTCCAGCTGGCAGATATATTCAACAAGCTTCTACATGGTCCGAGACTCCAGCAACTCAGCAAGAGAATTGGGCTTGAAAAAAAATATTTCGTTCCTAAAAAGTTCGGAGGATATGAAGACCGCAAGTCTTGGGCAAGTCTTGGTCTAGGACAGTAGGCTATGACAGGCATATAATTAGACTCTGTCATTGGTAGTCTTTTTAGTGTTTTGTCAATATGATGTTTTTAAAATAAGATAACGATTGTCATTGACAATTTATATTCGCTTAAAAGATAAAAGATGCTTCGTTTGTTATACAGAAAAACATATTTTATTTGTGTATTTGGAGCTTGCACTAGGTGAAGGCATTGAGCAGTTTATAAGACAAACCTTATAAACTTTACAATAGATAGTTTAGTTCCAATTTTTTTTTGAACTCATCAATTTTTTGTATGAGCTTTGCTTTTGCACGACTATCTGTCAGTAGATAGAACGTTCATTAACTTTAAAGATTTAATAAGTAAAGGTAATGACGGTTAGAATAAAACTTCACAAGTTCATGACTTGTACAATTGTCACAATCTAATTGTCATTGTCGTTAGTTACAGAACCTTTAAAGTTAATGAACGTTCTATCTACTGACAGTATATCTGTTAAATTATTGGGAATTTTGTAGTCTTCAGACGAAATGTGCTTCACAGGAAAATATATAATTATTGTGAACATGCCGAGGTCAGATTTTCACTCTTTTGGGGTGTTTTTAGTGAAGAAAGACCTAAAGAATGTCTTCTCTTTTGATATTTTCGATAATAATTTACAAGCCGTGCATATTTTAGCATAACTATCTGCTACAAAAATATTCTCTACATCAACACGACTATAACTTTGCAACATTACAATAACTTACAATCGATCCTTATAGTTCTTTTGTTCGTTATAAGGAATTTCGTCACCAAATAATAATTTCACACTTAAATTTCATCTTTCATCATGTCTTTGTTTTTTTGTTAAAGGTTATTTCGCAAATTTTATCTATTTTATGAAAATTCAAGATTTATAAAAAGGCAAAAAAACGTATTTTTAATCTATTTCCATAGCCGACCGAGAAGTTGATAGCCGATAGTCGTTCTAATTCTTAATCTGAATTTTTATCATGACCATCTGAGCTCGCGCTGTATAAAATATTTAGGGGCATATCTTTTTCGGAGTGTCCTAAATATTCTTCTTCGTTGCCCTCATCTTTATGTTGGAATTTCTTTTGAGTATACCAACATACTTCTGCAAGTAATGCATCCAGCTATTTTTCTTTGTATCGTTTTTCCATTGGCACGGTTGACCTGATGGAATCGCTCCCCTTGTTCGTCCGATTCGCTGGGCAATTGTTGTAAGAACTCATCAAGGTGATGGTGCATAAAAAGCAATTTTAATGTCATGGATGAATCTATTTTAATAAAAATACTTTTTTGTCGCGAACAGTTATATACCAATTCATTTTGCAACTCAGTTGGCGGTGTTAGGGTGCTAAATTTCGCCCTATATATAACTGTCACCGTATGCAAAAATTTGAGGTTAAGTATTTTGACATGATTACACAGGCTGCGTTGCCGCTATTGCCGAAAGATAAGTCAATTTATGAAATTCTTATAAATGAACTTTTTAGCTAAAATTATTCATTTGATTTTATATTAAACTAAACTAATGAATCAAATGCAAGAACTTATTCCAAAGGCGATTTAATTTTATCTACATTAAAATTAAAATATCCTATTTAACACATATTATTATTTATTTATTTAGTAAATTTAATAAGGCATGGAACTGGGAATGTTTAATAAGGTACGTAACTGAAAACGTGCGAATACTGGAAACTTGTAAAAACGACGGGTTAGATTGGAATTTGAAGTGTTCTTCCTAGGGTCTTATTTACATTCTAAAGGTAATTAGCAGAGAAAGGCCCGAATTTGAAAACAGGCGGACTTAACTTAATGAGCAGTTTACATTGCATATTTGAAGATATATGTAATACTCATATTTGCCCACCCTCATAAAGATGTACGCCCTTCCTTATACCCGAAATTTTCCTTAACGTGGTTTAATAGTTAAGAGTAAAAAATTCGTTATTCGTCTTTCATATTCATGTATTTTTCAAAAGTTGGTGGTTTTCCTTTTTTTAGGGTTCCGTACCCCAAAGGGTCGAAACGGAACCCTATTGCTCTCACTCGCGTGTCCATCCGTCCGTCCGTCCGTCTGTCACACCGGTCTAGCAGCTAAACCGTTCAAGCTAGAGTCTTCAAATTTTTACAGTATATGCGTCTTGTTGACCCAAAGCCATATAAATTATAAAAAAATATTTTTAAATGTTTTCAAGGGAAGCTCCCATACAGCTAAAGGGGGACGCTGAAAAAAATTTTGGCCTACTCCATCGAGCGAGGTATCGTTTAATAGAGCTCATTAAGTAGATAAAAGCCATATTTTTTGTTTGAAAAAATATTGCAAGATGTAGGCATGAGAATCCGCCAAAGTCAGTATTTTTTACAAAATTTTGTTCCGAAGTATTTTTTAACTTTCCATTGACCAATCAACTTGAAATTTGGTGATAATGTTTATTGTTACGTATATTTTACCACCAAATACCAATATATTAATAAATATAATTTTTTCATGAACATTCCCTCATTTTTAGGGTTCCGTACCTTGTATTTATGCGAATTGTGATATTCGATATTTTGTTATTTTTATATATGCAATCGTATTAGTTTTATTAAAAAACGCATTTTTCATTTTAAATTTTTTTTCTATCTTTGTCGGTTATGCTGATATTAACAAATTTGTTCGTTGCATTTCAAAATTTGTTAATATATCCAAGTATATATGCGGATTGTGATATTCACAATTTTTTTTTCTTCGTCGAACACACGTGAGCCAGGTTATTTTTCTTTTCACTTCTTTAAATCTTTTTACCAAGTATTTTTGACTTATTAGTTCGATTAAAATTCTAAAAAGACCTTTAAGAATCCTGCCTCTGCACAGCTGGCTTATATTCTATATTTGGTACGGAACCCTAAATGTGCGAACTTCGACACGCACTTGACCGATTTTTTGTTACATTGGAACGTATTGTCTTTTTCTTGTATAATAGACCGTAAAATCCGTGAACCCACCTAAAACAGAAAAAAAAATTACTTATGTATCAGACATTTTAAGAAGAATTGAAATTTTACCCCAAAACAGTTTGATACTCTTACTATATATATGCATTCTGCTGAATGGTAATCTTTCCGGAATTATTCTATACTGCAAGTATGCTTTTTCTGGTACTATTGTTTATAATTTTTGGCATGATAATTGTAAAGTAGTTGTCAACAATATATTCAAATAAATAGACAACATCTAAGAGAATGACATTTTAATCTGACACAAATCATCTTACCAACTGTTAAACATGTAACATAAAACTAAATCACAGCCAACTTAGTTGCAAAAAGAATTGGAATAGAGTATAGTAAATACGTACGGTTTTGTAAGTTATGGTACAAAATAGAATTTTTCAGTCTTTCTTCACTAAAACACCCCGAAAGAGTGAAAATCTGGCCACGATATGTTCACATTGTGTATTTTGGTGTGAGGAACATTTCTTCTCAGGACTGCATTGAGAAATTCCTAATAATTTACGAGATATAGCCATGCAAAAACAAAGCTCGAACAAAAAAATTAATGAGGTATCGATTACCCCGAAAATGCTAGACTGTGTAACTATTTACATTTTAAATTAATAATCGTTACTACAGAAGGAATAGTTACTTTTTCAACATCTCTATTTTGCGTTATGTTACAATTTCTAATTGTTACATCCAATAGTTTCAATAACCTGCAGGGATACAATATAATAATTCAGTATTACCGAATACATAAAAAAATAACTGAATACTCTTATTTTTATGTAAATTTGCTTCCTATTTTTATTTCAGCACAATAAAAAATACTGCTGCACTGCATCTTTCGTTATGAAAGGAGTATCTGAAAGAGTAAATAAGAATAATGAAATAATAATACTAAAAACATAAAATTAATAAATTACCTACAATTTTTCTTCATAAATTATTTTGGTATTGCGATTCAAATATTTTTTACAGACACGCGACTGCCTTGTTGGCATAAATTGCTATCAACAAAATTTTGTCGCAAGGAAATTTGTGGCCTTCTGTTGTTTCAGAGCAAAGACCGTAAAACTCCAAGTCAAATGCAAAATTCTGTATGTGTACCGCTGTCAGATGCATATAACTCGTAACTTGAAAGTAACGAATAATACGACAATGCAGTATATCACGATGGCTAGCACCTAAGATAACAATAGTGATTAACAAATTTATATCAAGAGTCGCAGACTAAATAATTTGTTATTTTTTTAAGGTAAACCAAATTATCAACACAAAGTTATACCACAATATAGTATAATAATAAAAATTAAAATAACTTATGTGTCGACATGTTTCGGCCTCATCGGGCCATTATAATTTTTTTTTAGTAGTGATCACTTGTTGCAATTATGTAAGTTCTTCTATACTCTTAAGTAATGTTACAATATCCTCAGTCTAATTTTTGTTTTTGGGCCTGATGATGGCCTAATGAAGCCGAAACATGTCACCGCTTAACCTATTTTGATTTTTGTTATTATATATTGTGGTATGACCTTATGTCTTATTCTTCTGTTATTTTTTTTAATAAAATATTTTAATTTTTATAAATTTTATTATATATGGAACTAAACGTAATCGTTGCTTCTTGTAACAAATACAAAATATTTCTTTGAGTTATAAAACAAAAGTTTTGTTTGCCGGGCAACACAATATCCATTCTTGACCTATCGAGAAAACTCGAGCGAATAATCTCCATTTATGATTCAACTAAATTATTGAGCATCCACCAGTGGAGCCGATTTATGGTTCAAAAATCGGTATTAAAATTTTTTATATGAATTTATGTTGCAACGTTGTGGAATATATTCCCACAATTATCAAAATAGTAAATTTAGCTGAGCACTAAGCACTAACCGCTTAAAAAAAGGGCTTAAAAATTACGAGCACTAAGCACTTTTACTGGAAAGTGCTCGCGAGTACTAAGCACTCTAAAAAAGAGCTTCAAATTCACAGGCACTAAGCACTAAGAACTTTTTGAAAAATTCAATTATTGAAGTGGAACTATCTGTTGGCTTATTTATAAAAGTGGAGTAAGTCAAACAAAACTACCTAGAGTTGGAATATAGAAATCAATACCAAAAATTTAAATTTATTTTTGAAATTTTTAAATATAAAAACAAAGCAATTGTTATTATTTTTGAAGACACGGTTCATAGGGACATAAGGACGCCCACTACGAAACAATTGCGTAGATCCTGAAATTCGTCCTACTCCGCACATAATGCGTGGCTTTACCTCATTCCAGCTACGATGAAGGGGTTGCGCAAATCTCAGAATTCGTCCTACTCCGCCCAAATAATGCGCCACTTTATCTCTTCTTAGTTGGCGCTTACTGTAATATCCAAGTATCCAAGTATCCAAGTAGCTCAGCTATGGACAGACGGACAGACAGGCGGTTGTGGAGTTGACTTAGGTCACTGAAAATAGTAGATGGGCGAGCAACGGTGACAAGCTATGTATGCTCGCGAGCACTTTTGACGAGCTCTAAGCACTTTTGACGAGCTCTAAGCACTAAGCCCTTTCTTAAAGTGTATTAAGCACTAAGCACCGATTTTAAAAGGTGCTCGTAAGCACTATGCTCCCGAGCTCAAAAGTGCTAAGAGTGCTTAGCAAAGCACTAAGCGCAGTGCTTAGGGACAGCTCTGTTATATTTACATTATAAACAACAAAAACATTGAAACCATTAAAAAAAAACAAAATATGAATTATACAAGAAGCCAAGAAAATTGCTATTTGGGAAACAAGAAAAATAAACTGTAGAATTAAAAATAATATTTAACAAAATAATAAATGATAAATAGAAATAAAACACATTATGTATTGTTTGAAACAATTATGAAATTCGGCAACTAGTTTCGGCTATGAAGCCATCTTCATGCCTAAACATACACTGTTCTCAAGATACGAGAGGAAAAAGTACAATATACAAATTTGCCTTATAAAATATTAAAATTACAAATTGAAAAGTAGCATAAAAGCTAATATAAACAGTTTTTATGCACTACCCATGATGGAATTATGGAATCCAAGAGTGATTAAAAAATTTTTAATATGGAATAAGAATCCAAGTGTAGTTGGAGTTTTTTATCTGGGTTGCAGTTTTTTCGGACTGCTGTTCCTGATCCCATGAGCCCCCACGTGGGGTTCCTATTGGGAAATTTTCCTTATCCAGAAAATTCCTAATTCTTCGTTCCTACTATAGTTCTAACCGCCCTCAATGGCAAAATTTGTTTCATATGTAACACTTTCATTTAGTTTATTTAATTTCATAGCTATTGAACCGATTGTTAATTTTTACTTACCTTTTCATGTAACCCCTACTTTTTCTCTTGCACCACACCCCTTCCATTCCCAGTAGCAGTACCCTTGATTTTAAGCATTATGCTTATTAAGGTATAATCTTAACATATTCCTATCAAACATGTATTTATTCTGGTGCTGAAGATGGCTTTTTAGCCGAAACTAGTTGCCTCCTATTTTATAATTAAATGTTATTGTGGTACATGATTTCGAGTTTCATTTATGAGTACGTAAAAATGACCCTTAACCTAACACATTATATACATTCCACTGCCATGGGGTGGGAATAGTGTTGACTTTTCTCGAGAAAACGTAATAAGTTTTCAATTTGAGTGCAATATCGAACCTGTAATGAACAATCTCGTCGAAATCGAGATTATCTTATCTTTAGTAGAATTAATTCTAACTACAAAAAACACAAATACTCTCTAGCCACCAAAAACCAAAATCGACCTATGTTTGTAAATATAGATCTTAATTAACCAAAATAAACTGGTAAATTGTCTTATCAGAAGACAAAGTCCTCGTGGTGAAAAACTGTCGAGATTGTTTCCACGTTACTTTTAAATTACTTTGTGTTCGAAAAGACTGTATTCGATACATTTTTCAAACATGTTGATAATTTTTGGCTATCAGACATCACTAATACTCCTTCTACCTTCGCTAATGATATTTTAGATACGAGATACTCCCGTACTAATTATACGGTTTCTTTACTTCACAAAAGCAGTAAAAGTTTCAAGCTCAATCTTCTTGAAATGTTAGAAATTAAAAGCCATATCTGATTCAAATTTCACTTGTTTAAATGAACAATTACATCCGTCTGATGGTTATTTATTTTTAAAGTTACAATTTTGACCTAATAATTTAATATTTTACGTCAATTCGTTAGATAGGTTCTTTTATCTTCATTCTTTTACTTAATTCATTATGGCCTCTTACCTATAACAACTTGTATTGCCTCTGTCTGATAACTAGTCTAGTTTTTCTTAGGTTCTTTGCTATATTAGTTCACTTCTAAATTCAATTGTCATTCTTGGATTTTACTTTGTAGTCAGCCATTAAGTGCATGGTAGTATTATACGCAGTACGTTTCTTTTTCAATAATTAATTTATTTTAAGTGCATCAGTGATGCACTTCGAGTGCATTTAACAGGAAAATGTTTTTTAAATAACTCCTATGGATTTATTTAAATATTACTTTAATTTCAAGTTGTTTTTTTTTAAATTTTAATTTTTACCATTGTAACATCATAACAATTTTTTAACTGTTTATTCAACGTTTTGGATCCAATTTGTTAGTAGCAAGTTGTCACAATGTCCTTTTTTATTATAGGCCTGATGATGGTCGTGTAGACCAAAACATGTCGCCTTTTCAGACTGTTTGTCTTTATTAAATAATAATTTTGTGGTATAACTTCGAGTTGTTTCATTCTTTACATTATTTAATTATTACTCATAAATCACTAGTTGGCCTACAGTAATAAAATATGGTTCACGACCAAATTCTGGGGTTCTTCTACAACTTTTTTTTTGTTTCAAGTGTCCCGAGAAATAGTATATTATTTAGAGAGCATATACTGATGGCTATTATTCACGAGAGTTATGTTTACGTCACGAGCCATTATATGCGATTTGAATACTATACTTTATCCAAGGCTATTAAATAATTATGACTAAAACTTCAATAATCCTTTATTTTTAAAAAAGTAGTACAAAATATTGTATTTCTGTATAATTAAGTAATTTAAAAAAACATTATATTTTTATTTATTAACCTTAATAGTAATGTATATCTGGATGTGTACAAGACATCTCATTTTCACTCTCTCTGTATTGTTAAGTTATTTTAATAAAATACTTTTTCTGCTCCTTTATTAGTAAATTGACATAGGACCTTAACCATGACCATGACGTGACTTTGTTGACATGACCTTGACATGACTTTGTTAATATGACCTCGACACGAAATTGAGATAACTTTGACTTCGACATTCACCTTGTGCTTGGCAAATTGGAACACATGCGTCCTTTAAACTTGTTGAGGGATGGGAGCATGAGGTGTATATAAAGCATTTGACGCAACTCATCATTATGTTCATATTGTTAGGTGTTTATTTTATATAGATAGGATAGTTAAATATTTAGAGGGTTTGGTTAGTTTTATATTTATTTATTTAATTGATATAACCCTTCATTTGTTTACTAAATCTGTATTACACATCTATCAACCTTTCTTTTTTTTGTCTTCTTCTTTTATTCCTCTTACCTATATAGGCCTTATCCAGGTTGGGATTTTGATTCAAAATTGACCATGAACAGACCCTTTTTTTGTAAATTTGTCTGTCCTCTGCCAATTCCTTCTTGTTTGCATGAGCAACTGATTTTGGAACATGTGCTCCTAAACTAAATTCTGCTCTAAAAAAAGAAGAAAATAATTAGTTTGTTACAATAAAAAGGTTATCAAGCAATACACCCCACTTGGTGGATCGAAATAACAAACTATCCTACTTTATGGCTATCCTCTATTCGGGGTGAGTTTATTAAAATAATTTTCCATTTTTCCGTATATTACAATTGGTTTTTGCAGATATTTTTTAGCTTTTTGCTTTTCGCTGCATGTTTTCTTAACTCTTAAATTCGCTGTACTTGATCAACGCCACCGCCTGTCTATCTACTGCACTTCATTAGTTTTTCATGGCGTGCACCAATTGCAGTACCTGAATTACCTATCGCTGGACGGTCAGACGCAGACCGACACTCCCCATTAATTATAGTTGGAATTAGAGGTCCTCAGAAGTACGTTCACCATAAAAATAATCTCAAGTAAGGACAATTTTATGCTTGCTGCTACGCATTCCCGCAGTATTATAGGCTTTTAAAATTGTAACACTTGCCGTTACATCTGCTGCTTTCTGTACACTTAAACAGTTTCATTTACCGGGATGCTAACAGACCAATAAAACATTAGCAGAAATTAGTGCTCATATCTCTTTTAGAAGTTAAACAAAAAAATATATAAATGATTATGTACATACCTTTTTTTGTAAACGATCAGTACTGATGGTATTAATTTTATTGTCAATATAAATAATATACTTTATCCACAGATTAACAACCTAATGTTCACGCTTTTCTTGAAAATACAATTCACTCCAACCCTTTAGTGGCAATTTTTAAATAAAAATAACCCCGTCCCATGATCCTGAGGGCAAATAATGCACTTTTTATCTTAACAACATCTGAATAATGAATATTGTTATTATTTAGTAAATTCATGTATAACGAACAAATAATATAGATTAGTCGTGGGCAAGAAAATTATAATATTGAACTGTGTTTTCATATTAATTGAATTAAAATAACATCATCTTGTTTAAACTACCCTTTACTAAATACAAATATAATGATTTAATGTTTTCTCAGTTTATAACTAAAATACAGTTTTTTGTGCCTACGCCTATGGTGAAGTGCTTCATGCTTTATGCCACATATCCCTTTGACTACCCTTTGTAGAAATTTCCTAGGCAAAGTGCAACTGGTCCATTTGTGAACCGCAAGCTGCTACGGGTGCGTTTTAATAAATTTCAACATGCAATTGCCAGCAATATTATTTAGGTGGGTTGCGCTCTTAATTATGTAAACTGGTTATATAAAAGGATATATTTTGTGGATTTTCTAAATGATTGTTTTTGGAACAAATTTATTTAAAATAGTGGGTTTTTTATTTATCTTTAGTGGTGTTATTTCCAAAACTGATCTTAAATGAAGTAAAAATTAATTATAATAATCCTTTCCAAAAAAAAAAAAATAACAATCTAAAAAAATTGAAAATTAAAATTAAAATAATAATAATTTGTTAGGTATCCATGACTGTAAAAATTGAAAACATACAAATTTACACACCTAAAATATTTAAATTTTCGATCACAAGAGTTGTCCTAATTTTTTATAATTGATAATAATATTCGTGGCGTCATTTACTTCATAGACTTGGGTTCGTGCAGATCATGGACGCTCAAAGGAAGACGTTGATAATTTCCGTGATTAGTCCACAACGCGCCATTAATTTCTTAATCCCTTTTAACTTTTTGAGCAGTTGCCACCGTAATAGCATAATTTGAGTTCAACTGTTCTAAAACTCATCGAAGACCTTAAAACTAATTCGACGCAGCTTCAATCCAAATTCCCATCGGGTTAAATTTATTTCTAGGGGCAATGATGTCTGGATGGAAATTAACGTTCGTTAGGTAATTTAAGAAGATTTTAAAAATCAAACTAAATATAAATAACCACAGTATTCACTTTAAATTTATTAGGTAATGTACATTAGTACACTGCGCGCCACCTGTTTTAATTTCAAATGAGGTATAGATCTATGTCGCGTTTAATTTTGGCGGTCTAGGACAATTGGTCGTCTCCGGTTACATACTGTCAATTCGCCGAGATAATTTGCCGCCAAGAGGAAATAAGAAGAAGTTATTGGAAAAGTAATAAATTGTGTTTAATATTTATTTATGTTTTAATAATTATTTATACCTGTTTTTTTTGTTTTATTAATTTTTTTCCAAAAATATCGTCAATTTTGAAAAGTTATTTTATTTCATCTTATTTCAAGATTTTCTCTGACACTCATCTATGTTTAAAAATAGGTTAGCGAACACTTAAACCATTTGAAAATTAATTTACGGCATCCCTACAATCCAAATATACAAAGATGAGGGGTTGATAATAATTCTTTTCAGTCGCAGATATATATGGCTCTTAGTTATGCTCCTGAAAAGTAATCATTTAATTTTAAAAATCGATCTATGCTTATCGTGTAACATCTCTTGAAGCTCTAAATTCAACGCCTCGACGCTAATGCAATGTATACCAGCGGCCCTGCAGACCCCTACCTCCATGCTAAACGAAGTCAATTATGACATTTGTTTTCATTATAAGTAAAATGACTTTCCTCGAGATCAGTAAAAAAATTGAGACAGAATTTCCAATATGTATTGTTATACAATATATAACCAAAAATTTTCCCAGACTGAGAAAGAGTATTGGGTATAATTTAAAAAAATCCGGAAAATCCAAAATTTTATGTTGTCTTTATTTTTTGAAAAGTATTTGGAAAAGAGCAAACATGTATGTTTTCTATTTTTTGCTTTAATATATCCCATTTAACCTTAGATAAATCCTTATTAAATTTGTGAAAATTAAAAGAAATAATTTTTGACGGTGGTGGCCAATCGTCAAATTCTCCCCTTTCCATTTGAACAAAACAATTATTATTCTGAAATAAATACGTGATATTAGTAATGAATTAGCACTGAATTTTTGTTGATTAAATTTTAGAAAATAGGCGCCACCCGTGTTAAATTATTTGATAAATGATTAGTAGGATTTACCGTTGCAAAATACTTTATTTATATTCCCAATATTCCCAATATTCCAGAATTATTCCCTAGAGGTAGGAGCAAAAGTTATGCCGCTGTATTTATTTGTTTATATATCACATTTGAGTGAAAAACACTCAGAGGGGCAAATGTGATACATAAGTTTGGGGCATTTGTGAAATTTTATTATAGATTTACTCCATTGTTTTAGATACATCAGGGTGCAAACTTATATTAAGAAAATGGGTGTAGATGACATTAAATATTCCAACAAAGCAATGACTTCAGCAATTACAGAAGTGATTGCAGAACGGAAAACCATATATGAGTCTTCTTGAATATAAGTTATATAACAATTTACAGCCGTAAAAGGAATTCGAGGAAAAAAAGAGAATAAAGGATGTTCAACAGATATTCCCATAACAGAAGAATTAAAGTTGGCCAATGCCTTGAATAACTTGGATAAAGTTGTTGGGAAGTTTGTAATTTAGAAGAAAATCACGACAAATTTCAGAAATGGAGTCTCAGGTGAGGACTGGTTTTTGAACTTCAAAAAACAGCAGAATATGAACTTCAATTTTTCATAAAATGTAGAATATTAATGTAAAAAAGGGTTGGGCTCATTCACAATCTTCATTTATTTTGACCTGTTGAAAAACACTATCATAGAACTTCAACTTCAAGTTACAAATAATTTGGAATCTGGATGAGAGCAGCCTGAGCTTAGACCATCAAAAATCTAAAGTGGTCGGCGCAATAAACAAACCATCATCAAGAACTATAAGTTCTCTCGGTAAAGAAAACACTACAATCTTGTTGAGTAAAGCGAATGGCGATAAAGCACCACTATTGATAATATACAAGGGAAAATACTTATGGGACCAGTGGCTCGTTTCTCCCATAACAGATTTTCTAGGTACCGTTTATGCTGCCAGTACGAAAGGCTGGATGGGGAGTTATATTTTCACAATTTACTTTCTAAAGACTTTAATTCCTGCAATTAGTTCAGAACGTCCTGTTTTATTAATTCTGATAGTCATTCAACCCATATAGGTTTACAAATACTTTAAATAGCAGTACAGAATGATATTACGATATTAAAGCTGCCCCCACACACCAGCCGGTTACTTCATCCTTTGGAGCTTTTTGTTTTCCGACCATTCAAATTGAAATGAGATACAAAACTCATCTCTTAGCAACGACAACATGTGGGCCAAAAAATATTTTCATAGTTCCTCTGTTCTACCTGAAAAGGTATTTCAAGTGAAGTTATCAAAGGAATAAAAATTCCATTCCAGAGGAAGTATTCCCACCAGTACCTCTGGAAAGATGGAATAATCGTAGTATCGATGTACACAACGCAGAACCCATAATGACGACAAACACTCTTGACAGAATTCCGATAACTGATTACACTACAGTGGCCACTGCATCTAAAGAAATATCGTCAGAAGCTGCTGTTACGACAAACACAATTGTTGATGGATACTTCATACATGATGATGATGTAGTAGCTAGTACATCTATAGATAAAACGAAAGAACCCAGTGAAAATAGATCTTTCGAAAATTTATTATTGGCCTTAATTCGTCAAGTACCTAAATCAGACCAACAAAATAAAATAAGAATATGTTTTAGTTCAGAATTATTGACTTGAGAAAAAACGATGAATCAACTTAAAGATCAAATTAAAAAAAGAAAACAAGGCAAGAACGAAAAGAATTAAAACCAGCAAAAAAATTAAAAGAAAGCTATGTTTCGTCAATCAGTGAAGATATGGAACCAGACTCTCCACCATATATGGAGTCTGACAACTCCGAAGAATTCTTGATAGAACTGAGCAATACCATGGATTGGATAAAATGAAGATGTTGACCAAACTGTGATTCCTAATTCTTTGGTTTTAGTTGAATACTTCACCAAAAAAACTACTAAGCATTTTGTGGGAATGGCGACCGAGGCATGTGACGACGGTTGAACAGTGAAATTTACTAGATTTTTGAAAAATACATTTTCATGGCCACATTTGAGAGCTATAATTTAGCATAATAGTAATGCTTTTCATGTGAATATCAAATTTTATATTGATATCCATGTTTTTTCTTAAATTCTTAATAACGTATGTACCAGATATAAAGTTTATTTTACGTTTCGTCGCTTGGACTGAAAAAAAGTCATAACTCTCTTGCATTGAGATATTTTAAATTTGTAAAAACCAGAAAAATCAATAAAACACAATTTTCATACATTTGTCCCATTCCATATTACTATATCATTCATAGGCAGATATATATCATTATCATGTTTATCACAAACATTGGGGTAAATGTGATACACTTGCGTCGTTTTAAAAATTAATCCAAATTATTTTCAAAAAAGGAGCGAGACGTCGTCAGTTCCGGAATCAATTAGGAACTATATTTCCATCATTGACGATTTAAAAAAAAATTGTTTCTTTGAAAGCTTCAGTATTTTCTTCGTGAAATATTCAAAAACTATATCCCGTTTACCCCATTTCAACTTATCTTAAAAATTTTGATGTACAAGGTGTTTTATGAGTACAATAAATTGTTAATTTTTCTTGAAGCCGGTCCTTGATTTCTCAAAATATTAATATGTCAATATATACCGGGTGGTTTGTAAATTATAGTTCATTAAATAAATAGTCAAAACTAGTGAAAGGAATAATCTCTGCGCGATTTTTCAAGACGTCAGCGGAAGAAAGTCCGATTCGAAAAAATCGGAATTTTTCCAATAATTTTTTTTTTCAACGAGTCGGATGTGATATGGATATCAATCGACGCGTCTTGACTTACACAACACCTTAAGAGAAATCAGTATCGACAAATTTGCTTTCGTTATCGAGATATCTCGAATAGAAGTTTCACTTAGTAGTCGGGACCGGGATCCACGGACCCGAAATTGCTCATCTTCTGATAGAGCCTTTCTTTTTATCGTGCATACAGACATTCACACATCCACACATCCATACATCCACACAGACAGACTTTTTTTTTTTCGCGGAAAATCAATTTTTTCCACGTTTTATGACATTTTAAGTCATTTGGAGCAAAAAAAATGTTTGAGATTTTTGCACGATTTCAATACTACGGTAGTAATTGATATTTCCGTTTTAAAGGTTGTAGGAACCATTTTATATAAGATATTTAGGACCTACTAGATGACCTCTATCTCTACCGTTATCGTATCTCCGTTTACCAATGAAACACCCTGTATATGGTAATTAAATTAAATGAAGCAGGTGACAGATTTTTTTTTCTAATTTTGACATATAAAGTGACACTTTTTAAAACTGACAGACGTTATCAAACGTTTTACTTTGTGTAACTAATTACATAAAGTCAAATATGTAACTGGTGACGAAAAATGGATTTCAAAATTAGTGACAAAAAGAATTCTATTACTTAACTGTTATAACACAAGATAAGGACATAACTTATAAATTAATTAATTATTATAAATATTGAAAACATAATTATTGCAATTATTTAAATTAATTTCCGACGACATACTTGTTTTATTGCTGGTACTTGCTGGTACTTGCTGGTACTTGCTGTTATTTGGGAGACGACGCACTTTGTATTAGATGTTTCACCAAATATTTGAGGCTTATTGAATGAAGTGACGGCAGCAAATAGACTAGATTTACGTTTTTACAGTTTTTATTAATTATATTTTATTTTTTTTTATTACTTCAAAATTAGAAAAAATCTTGTATGCAATAAGTTACGAAATGCAAAATTAGGCTTTTCGTAACTGGTTGCATAAATATCTATTAATTCAACATAAAATGTTATGTACGACACGTTGTCGTTTAAAATCAACATCATTAACACTAGTGATTAAAATAAATTGACAGATGTCAATAAATCAAATTCAAAAATTGCCCTAACAGCAGATGTTTCAATTTATTGTGGAATTAATTGTTTTTTTTCTACCAATACAATTGTTCAATTATAACGTTTGACAATACAAAGCAATAAAGGGAGATGCGTTATAACATTTTTTTTTATAAATTAAACACATTTATGCATCGAAGTGGTTTAATTCTAGAAGATTTTTTTATCTACTAGCAAAATACATTAAGGGGATATTTCCAAAATTTACGATTCGAGATTCGCGGTAGGTTCATGACAGACAGCAAACATTCTTTGAAATAGAGGAATCCCCTCCCATCGGTGTTTTTATTACAGATAATGTTACGGAAAATTTAAAATTTGATCCTCACTTGCTCCAGGGTATAGTTTATATTTTCATCATAGGCGTAGTAGGTAGATAAAGCATGAGAGACACAATCCATGAGGCATTATTCTCACCGCAATACATACTACATTGTTTTCCCATTTTTCGCCCTTATTAATGATTATTTTTACTCAAAATTATTTTTCAATAAAAGGAAAATCATGTTTCTAGTAATGTGCAACTTTTATGTTTTCAATGTGTTTTATTACATTTATTAATAAGAAGTTAAACATGCGCCTAAAATGTCTTATTTTAGAATTTGTATATTAAAAAAATTATAAAAAATCGTCAAAAAGCTCATTGCATATTACCAAAGGATAAGATAAAATGTTGTTATAAAAAGAAATAAGTTTATATCTTTCCTTTTCTCCTTAGAAAATGATTAAGAAATATTTTATCTAATATTTCTTAATCATTTTCTAAGGAGAAAAGGAAAGATATAAACTTATTTCTTTTTATAACAACATTTTATCTTATCCTTTGGTAATATGCAATGAGCTTTTTGACGATTTTTTATAACTTTTTTAATATACAAATTCTAAAATAAGACATTTTAGGCGCATGTTTAACTTCTTAATGCCCTAATTTTGCTTGTGTAAAAATCCCCTTAATTCGTAAAAAACATTGATCGTAATTTTTGGTTTAAGTCATGTTTTGATTATCATTTATTTTAATAAAATTGTGTGTTCGATTTACTTATTTTAAATGAAATGAAAATATTTAAAAATTTATAATTGATGTTTGTAGAAAAAATATTGCTTTACAAATATGTTAAAAGTATTATTATTTTATTCTAGAAGTGTTCACCTTGCTATCATTTTTTTACATCTCAAAACATACGCCATGTTTATGAAATATGACAAAAAATAATGACCTAATTTTTATTCAGATTCGTGTCTAATATAATTATATAAAATATTACTAGTTATTGATTATATTTGTTTATTTTATTTTTAAAGTAGTTAACTAAAAGCGCAATGAGGTCATTTCATGAACTCCTATTTGCAATAATAACAATGAGCAGTTCTCCCGCCTAAGGTGCAATATCAATCAAATTTTATCCGCATTAGGCAGCCCTTTAACCCTTAAGCACGCATTAAACTCGTCATATAAGGCCGCAAATAATATACCAGCAGTGTTAAAAGTTCTTCCACCTAGGCTACAGGTCCGGCGTCGTGTGCGCCTGTCCCATCGACGCCGAGCGTCGTTGCCATCCAGTCAACCGCGAGCCCTTCGCGATGTCGTTTCGTTTTCCAAGTTATCATCCGCTCAAATAGAGTTGATGTCGAGTCCCACACAGGAAGCGCCTCCATCGGCGTCCACCGGACATGACATCGGCGACGAGGAAGAGGTCCACTCGTCCCCCAAGTCCCGGAGGCCCGTCTCGTATCCTTGCGGTCCGGAGAGCAGCGTCGACCTCGACACGTATGACCCGCAGAAGAGGCACTCGCTGCCTTTGCCGAAGAACAAGACCCAGGTGAAACCGTTCACAAGGGAATCCTTGGAGAAGTTGCAGAAAAAGACTGTGCAACTGGTGCGGGAATACGGTTTCCAGCCGAGGAGGAAGTTGAGTGTCGAAGACGGGTCGCGATTACCGGCTAAGTTTGAACCTTTTCCCACCAAGCTCTATGGCAGGCCATTGGAGGAAATCGACAATTTCATTTATGATGAGGTGGGTGGCACGCATGCGTACAAACAAATTCAACGTTTTTACATATCTAACAAATAAATCGCGTAATCTAATAAATAATTCATTTAAAAATGAACTACAGATATTATCATGGTAGAAGAAGTACGATAAATTGACCTAAAGGATTTCCACATTTAATATTCTTGTATTTCTTAATATTACAACATAAATATGCAATAATTAAAAGAAAATCACCAACAAAGTCAAAATTTGGGGATTTCGTTTTGGATGTTATGAATATTATTTTTGGAAATATGATTAATTTAAAAAAAAAATATTTATAAAATCGAAGCAGGATCAAAACTATAAATTAAGAAGGATAAGTGAAAATACAAAATTTTAAATGGAATTTAAGAAAAAAAATTAATAATAATTTGAAATTTAATTTTTAATTTCGTACTTAGTCATCAATAAAAAAAAGATGACAATAAATTAACTTGTCAAGAAGAACTTAAGAAACAGGGTGTTCCATTTAAAAAAATATAACTATGGTGTAGATCTTTTTTTTTGAGACGCCCTGTAAAAAGTCCGACATTAAATGCGATTTATAGGGCCAAATCTGTATTCTGGAGATCTAGTACTAGGCACTCCAATAGTATTTTCCAATTTTGACTGGAACTTTTTTCAATGCAATTAGTGCGTGGTCCTTTTATTATTTTATACAAATAGACATTTTTAAAAATAGAAGGCTGCGAATTTTTAACTTTGACATAAATTTTAATTTTCATTACCATTTTAAAATATTCTGCGTTTAATAGTTATTAACGTAACAAGTGCCGAAAGTGACATTTTACGGAAAAAGTAGGAACATTCTAGACGAGCTATAGGAAGTCCTGGAAATCTGTGAGTCACGTAAAATCACTTTCAGATCATGTTACTTAGAATATTTTTCAGCAGCCGCTTATTCTTTAAAAATAATATAAGTGATATACAATTTTTTGAAAAGTGTTGTCAAAATATAAATCAAGTCAAAGGACTACGCACCGCATCAATGGGAAATTGACTTTCGGTAAATTTGCTCGAATTTTTTATATATTGTAGAAATCATGATACTGATCAAATATCTCCATTGCGCTTACGCTATAAATTTAACAGTTTAGATTATACAGGGTGCTGAAGTTAACTTTTCCAAAATTTCAAATCGCCATTGTGAAGAAACTATTTCGAATATACAAACCAAATCAATTATATTATATTATGCGTCGATTATTCATATAGCTGATAGAAATACGCTATAGAGTATAATAATTTCTGCACACATCAACGGTATACAGGGAGAGTCCAAAGATAGTAAATTTTTCAGTGTATTAAAAAAAATGAGCGGTGAAATTTCATACATTTACAGATAATTTACAGGATACCAATATCAATTCCGATTGATGATATTGGCACTGACATATACAAGTTGTTCAAAATCTTTTAGAAGATTTGTGTTAAATAAAACGTTTCCGTCATCGATAAAATGAATCTCAAGCATAACTGCTTCACGAAAATCATTACCAAAAGTCACTATTTTTTGATAGACCCTGTATATTTTGTGTATCTGCAAAGTGAACGATCGACTGTGCCACCGAATGATTCGGAATTTCAGGCATTTGGATATATCAATAGGCCGGACGGTTGCGGCTTCATGAGAAATAGAACATCTTGTTCATAATATATTAATCTGATTTAGGAGATACTAAAATCGTCAATCGGAATTGATATTGGTATCTTACAAAATATCTGTAATTGAATGAAATTCCATCGCTAAATTTTTTCTAAATCACTGAAATACTTGTTATTTTTGAGCTCAGCCTGTATACCGTTGGTGTGTGCAGTAATCATTATACTCTGTAGTATATTTGTATCGGCTATATGAATAATCGATGAATAGTTGACTTGGTTTGTATATTTAACAATGTATCCTCACAATTTCCAATTGAAATTTTGAAAAAGTTAATTTCAGCACCCTGTATAATCTAAACCGTTGAATTTAGAGTGTTAACGCAAGGGAGACATTTAATCAGCATCATGAGTTCTACAATATATCAAAAATTCAATCAAAAGCCAATTTTCCATTGAAATGCGGTACGTGGTTCCTAGAATCGCCTACGTAAATTTTACAAAAAATCGTCCAGAAAAGAAAAAAATCGATAAGATTTGTATAAAATTAAATTTTGGCTCTAATAAATCAAGGCGAAAGTTTGATTTTCGTGACGGCCACAGGAAAAAGTTTAAATCGGTACTTTTTATTTTCCCTGTATACCACCAAGTATTTTACAAATTATATTTTTGATTATTAATTTTCAAATCGTAAAGGACATTTTTTAGAAAAACAAAAATATATATAAGGGAGCTGATGTCTAATTAAAATTAATTGGTCTGTGTTTGATTGAGTCCTGGAAATTAAAAAAATAAAAATAAAATGAAGTTGAAATAAAGAAATTTTGTCAGGTTTGAATTACAAACAAAATGAAATATTTTAAATAAAATCAAAGTATTAAGAAAATAAATATAAAACTGTGATAAAATTCTAATAAACAACATATAATATAAAATAAAGGGATAAAAATAAGAATAGTTAAAAGATATATGAGAAAAATTGAGTAGTAGATATAGAAAACATAAAGGAGACAACAACTAAATAGATAAAAATGAGTTGTGGCCAACATAACACTTTTCCGCTATTTATGTGTATTATTTTATTTTTTAAGAAAGATTTATTAGAGTTTTAGTACTTCACCCGCTAACGCTAACGTTAACGCTTTTGGTTAGAATGTAGAATAACGGAATGTAAAAAAGAGAGTTTAAGCAAAGCCATTGCGTTTTTCTGCATTTTAGGTTATGTGATGTGTCAATTATGAAAGTTGATCAATGTATTTGAGTTAAGGGGACCCGTAAAACACCCCGCAATTTCAAAAAATTTACCGTATAACGCTATTTTTATTTTTACGCTATTTTTATTTTTACGCTATTTTTATTTTTACGTGAGCATGAGTTAGCGGGTTAGGTGCTAAAACTATTATTCGCTGGGTGCAGAGTGCATGGTGGGGACAACTGAAACGATCAAAGCGCTCGTAGTGGTCAAAATTTCGTGAAATCATTCTCTTGTCATAAGTAAACACGTCAAAATTAAATATAAAAATGGTTCATAACAGTTGTTGTGTTGTTAATTGCAAAAATAAAAGGAGAAATAGTAAGTGCAAATTTTACACATTTTCAAGGGGTAGTTGGAAATTAGAGAAAAGAAAGAACTGGATAAATGCAGTAATAAGAAAAAAGTAAGTAATATATAATCTACTTCTGTAGCATGCTTACTTAGACGAATGTGTGTTTTATTCTACAATTATTCGATGTGATTAAATAACTTCTGCCACTATGTCTCAATTCCTTCACATCTCTAACGTGACCAGCCGCGACAAATTGCTTCACTTTGTTCATCGTTTGGGGTTGAAACAATATTTGATGAGTAATTGACTCAAATCCGGTTTTATTGAATACTTACATTCATTGCCGCCTAAAAATTATTTAAAAAAAGTAAGATAAATTATTGTGACTCAAAATCTAGCAGATATTCAACGGTAATATACTAAGACGTTGATAAATAGTCGGCTATTTTTGTTGCGTCTAAATTTCGAGAATATTTTAATAGCAATTTGACGAGACATAATTTTGGCAGTAATAATCTGATTAAAGCCCGAGAGCTTTAGCTCGAAGGCTATAATCAATTGATTATTAATGCCAAAATTATGTCGAATCAAATTGTAAAGTATTCGAGATAATTTAAACAACAACAAAAATAGCAGTATTAATCAACGTCGTGCTATATTTATTAAGATTATTTCCCGTGAAAATTAAAATAATTGCGGATAAGTAAATTAGAACAAACATTATTAACAGAACACAAACATCAGGAATACAACTTAAATATTAATATGAAATTAAATCGAATACTAATTAAAGTTGAAAACACAAAAAACTGACAGAAACATTTGACGTTTTTATGTGACGTCTCTAGTGCGATAGCATATATATTGATATGGTTTTTTTAGTTATATGGGTAGTTTTAGTTCTGTTTTTGTATGTATTGTGGTTGACTTGAAAGGTGGAAGGTTATTGTCAAATGTAAGTTTGACAATGAAAATGAGGTTATAAAAAAAAGTTTAAGGTGCGTGTGAATGTATGTAAATGTGTTAAGATTTATTTAAGAATGTTTGTTAGAGGATTATTTTTCATTGAATTTAATAATGAGTTCACAACAATTGTGTTACAAGTAAAAGGAAAAATCTTAGTGTGTTTAGTCATTTAAATTTACAGATAAAAAAAAAATAAAAATATCTAGTTAGGGGGAGAAAAAAACAAAGGAAAGAAAAAATAATAAACAGTTTTTGGTTTTTTGATTAATAAGAAAATTAGAAATGTCAGAGATATGAAAAGTAGAATGAGATGTTTTAAAAAATGTATTATTATAAAGTAACTGAAGTTATAGTTTAGAAAAATCAATAAAATTCATATATAAGAAAAAGGTTTATTAATATAAAGGGAAGCATAACAAGAATACAAATAAAATATTAAAGAAGACAAATTGGCGTATAAGAAAACGAAGGGGTGCAGTGTGGATTAGACGGAGAGGCAGAGATGGGGGAAGACTTAAAAAAAATTATAGAAAACAGCAGAGTAAATTCAGTCGGAGAAGTATTAAGAAGGAAAAGTATATAGAATAGTAAAAAAGGAAGAACTGAAGAAAGAAGTATTGAAGGCGCCCAAAATTATAGTTTTTTTTTATTTATTTTTTGTAAAGTTTATTATTTTTTTTTTAAGGAACCGAACCCTAAAAGAGAATAAGAGTTGTCACAATAGCCAGTCTAAAATAATATATAATAATCCAATATCGCCAACGTCCTATCTTTGCCTGTAGAAACAAAGAGTTCCGACAGAAGGAGATGCAAGATCAGAATTGGGTGTCAACGCGCATGCCCATATGCATAAATTGCTTCGGCGTCGTGTCCCGTGGTGAAAAAGGAACGTAGAGAAAAGGAAAGTTAAGCAAACGTAGGCGACGCCTATGACTGTCCGAGGCTGCGTAAAAGAGAAACGTTCGTCTACACTCTACTATCGGCGACACACTTCTCTCTCAAGCAGGCGATATAGGAGTATTACATATATGTGCGATAGTCGCTGATATCAGGTCTAGTGCAATAGTTGATGATATTTGATTCCCATTGGTCGGAATTTTAAAAATTGTGACATTTCATTGGTTGATATTAATCAAGGAAAATAATCATAAATTTTTATTATTCTAGTTATCATGTATTATTTGTTTGGATGTCACTGATTAACCTAACCTAGGAATCATAGTTTTTGATATTTATTTACATATTTTATACTTATTTTGTTCATCACAACACGTTTTACTGAATTTTTTCTTTCAAAAATATAATCACATTTTTTATTCATATATGCTTATAAATTGTGACGAGATTTTTTTATAATGAATTTTTATTTTTATACACAACTTACATACTTCTCACAATTGTCGCGCTCCCTGCCAATAGCTTATTTTTTACCCCGCAAATGATTTTTACTAATAAAACATAAGAAATGTCTAGTGTTTGTCACTCTAATCTTGATTCACAAACAAATCCTTCCAATGATATTAAAAACACTATTTTATCTACGGATACAGATAATATTTTCGAACAAAAATCTGTATATTATAATTTACATGTTCCATCTCATGGTATTATGATCGCACCTTATAGACAATTAGACAGCTCATTGACAAATACTGTCACTTTCTTCTTCAAGCTAATATGAGCCTGTAGATAAATTTATTTGTTATGGAATTAATTAACAATGGCAGAGGTATGAAGATATATTCATTGCAGAAAAATATACCATAAGACCAATCTAAAAAACATTTTTTATTAAAGCTATTTGTTTTTTTTTTACGAATTTTTTAAAAGTTCGACAGAATTAATTACTGTTAAAGTTCCTCGATGGCCACCAAAAACTAATCAGTTCTAAGTTAGAACCAAAAAAATATTTAGTCAAGATGTGGTTAAATCGGTTTAGGGGTTTTTAAAAAATAGTTAATGAAAACTTTGATAACACACACACACACATACATACATACATACATTTTTCCAAAAATGGGTTTTTTAATTCCGGGGACCTAGAAAGGTAAAGAAAAGTCAAAATCTCGAGATCGGTTTTTTACTCTTATATATACTATGGTATATGTAGCGAGAAAATAAAAAAATCTAGACGAAGAGAGATAAGCAGTATCAAAAAAAAGAAGATTGAAATAGCCAGATGGAAAAAGCAACCAGATAAGGAGTAACAAGCAGAATCGAAGAAGAGAAAAGCAACCAGATAAGAAGTAACAAGCAGAATGGAAGAAGAAAAAAAGAAAGTAAGATTGTAAAACAAATATTATTTTAATCAGATCTACAAATAATTAAACATTTGTATCCAGCTCCATAATTTGGTCCATCAGCTGCCAAACCTCATACACATACACAGCAATAACATTGGAAGCTCTCAATAATCCGATGAGACATCTTTTTGTATCATTACTAACGTTTCTGTTTTTCTTAGAATTCGAGGTTGCCATTTAAATTGCATCTTAATCTCCTGTACTAATGATTGTATTTTGGGTAGACTTGTTAACTCCTTAACCAAGAATTCGACCTTAATACTCATCACTGTCTCTGTTTTTACCTCTTTTTAGTGAACTGCAATATATAATTTAAAACGAAAAGTTTTTAAATTTAAATAAAATATATTCAACATAAATTTAAACATTGGATTGAAAAATAATAGTGGTAATATATGACAATAATTTATTTCTAGGTTTTTAAACATTAGTTATTATCGAAATTGTCTAGAATCCAACAACAAATGATATTGTTGGAAATTTATATTATTTATATTAGCAAATCTGAATGAAATAATTGTTAAAAGCTCTTAATAAAAGTGAATTATTAGAAACAAATTTATTGTGTTTATTTCCGGAGATGATAGGCGAAAATATTAGTATTTTAGATATCCCTGCTTTGGCGAAACTACATTTAATTATTTTACTCTCGTATATATTTAGCAAATTAGCAATTTATCAGACATTAAAAAATACGATTATTTGGTAATTTTGCTTATAATCCTTTTAGAATTAAAACAAATAGGATAATATTGCGGGTTTCCATTAGCGCCTAATGAAATGAAATGAGAACGTACACCATGGCTTACTAAAAACAAAGAAATAAATTTAAACGCAACTCAAGAGATATCTGAATTTAAAAAAATCGGTTGTGTCGCCCCAAAACTTTCCCGACGAGTATCCACGAATACTTTTTCAGATATTTAATGTTAAATTTTCAAATTTTAACATTTTTTTATATTTGACAGGTGACAGTTAGAGAAATAATTGTGACTGTTCTAAATAGAGTTTTTCAACGGCTTTTAAATAACAGATTGCAAGTCGAATATTACATCTGTCATTTTTTGATAGTGACACTTCCGTTTTACAGATGTCGTAAAAAAACTAATGGGTTCTTCCGACGGGTAACCCAAACTCATATACCAAATTTTAGCTCAATCGGATTAAACGTGTGGTCTCTGTCGTGGAAGAATACACACAGACAGACAGACAGACAGACAGACAAACAGACTTCCATTTCCGTCCTCATGATAATTTTTCTCCAACAATCCTTTCCTACAACAATTATTTCTTACGATAAATCTTCGCCGTAGCTTATATTTTTCACATATGCTTACTTGAGCAATGCAATTACTATTTTTTTCTGAAATGCTGGAATCCGTGATAATCCTTCCCCGGATAATTCTTCCCCATGTTAATTCTTCCCCAATAATCCTTTTCTAGAACAATCCTGACCTACAACAATCCATTCTAACCATAAATCTTCCCCGTTGCTCATATTTTTCACATTCCTATGCTTACTCGAACAATGCAATGTAAACCAGACACTATTTTTATCTATTTAAAGAAAAGGACCAGACTTAATAATGCAAACCGGTCACTAATGTTATGTATTTTAAAAAAAAAGGACCAGACTGAGCAATGCAAACAAGTCACTATTTTTGTGTATTTAAATAAAATATTTAGGCATAAAAAAATAAGTTAAACGGTTTTATTGAAATAATGATAATCATCATTATAATGTACTAAAAGCTAAATTGCTATTTTTAGTACAAGTGAGCAAAGTGCATTATTTAATCACGAACCTCAATCAGGTGAATGATTAAATGCACTTTGCTTAAGTACATTGAGATATAATAATTATTATAATGGTTTTTAAACAAAATGGTATACAATATTTAATAATGTAAACAAATGACATATCCTCAAAAAAGGAAAACGGTTGTGCGTCTGTGACTGTCAATGAGGGAGAAGGTGCTGTACCTGGGACGCTTTTTACATTATCATATTTACACGATCTAATGAGCAATATATGTAAAGCCAACTTAAGTCTCAAAATTGACCATGCAGTTTGGCAGCTTTCCTGAGTGTTTAGCGATTTCCAACTTATTTCTTGTTATTGATATATTACATGAACACATAGGCGTACAAACGAACCTAGGTACAATGGGTCATTGTACCTGAGGACACAACCTGTTGTACCTTGGGACCAAATAAAAAATAGCACATAATCATTATTTATACTAAACATTTGTCAATACAAACATATTTGAACAATACAAACCTAAAGCTAACCTAAAATAATTATATTAAATGTAACTGGGAAGACGTAAATTTTTCATTGTCGACTGGACGAGCCTATCTGGAGGGGTTTTGGAAGTTACGCGACAATATCAGTTGGTTCAACATTACATTCGGTTTCGCCCTCAATATAAAATGTAAACTTTTCCTGTAAGCATGAGTACTGCTTTTTAAAATACTTGACGGAAAACTAGCTTCCTACTTTATTAATACTAGGATGTCTAAAAACCCTGGTGTATCCACTGATTAGATTTTGTTTCGAACTTTTTGGGAGTACCACCTGTTGCGTTCAATAGAACTTACCAGAAGTTTTTAAGATGGCGCTGTTTAGAATTGTTCCTGTCCTAGCTTAGTTTGTCACAGATCACTTAAAGCAGATGAGATGTCAAATAAATTGTTTTCTGTCAATGTCAATGCGGATTTTTTTATGTATGTGGTATTAGTATTTGTTCATAAGGAATAGGTCTAAATAGTGTGTAAGTATGGATACTTTTCGTTAAATGGAGCCGTACTGTATTTTGTGTGAACAGTGTAAAGCTGCAGATTCGAGCATTCGTCTGTATTCAGTACCAGATTATAAATACACCCTGTGCGATCTGTAATTACAGTTTACTATGAGCGATGTATGCGCCATCTAAAATTTTTATTCTGAAACTTTAGTAATCTCTCAAAAATCAGTCAAAATCAAGTAGGTAGAGATCTCCCAGTTTTGACCTAAACTTTTACAGGTATAAGTGGAAACACCATTTGTGATTTCAATATTTGTGATTTCAATATCTGAAATATGACGTGCGTTGAAGGTCGGAAGTTACATCAACAGATCGGCTATAACAGGATACACGAAAGATATACGAAAACCCAAGAGGAAGTCTTGGAGGAGGTTCTGCCAGAGTATATCAGATCTACCTGCTGGAACAAGACTCCACAAGATCCTGTCTAGAGATCTGAACCAAGAGGTAGGGGCGATAAAACGATCGGACGGCTATTTTAGAGATCCTCATGCGGAATTACTTTCCGGGTAGCCTGCTTCTGGAGGATCGCCCGCAACCCTTTCCACATCCACCTGGCCCGTCCATACGACCAGTTAAGGAAGACTCTAGTCTTTCTCCCCCTACAAATCACAAGGAGAAGTTGGTATTTTTCCTGCCCTGTTGCAAAACGGGACAGAAACTGTTTCATGTGAGCCTGGTGTGGAGCTATGGAAAGCGGGGAAGGTAAACAATTCACTGCCTTAATCCTTTAGACCGATCAGCCTTACATCGTTCGTACTAAAAACTCTAGAGAGAATTCTAGATAGGTATATTAGGGACGGGAACTACAGGGAAATACCCCTCAACCCCAGACAATATGCCTACCAGGTTGGAAAATCCACAGATTTGGCGCTAAACAACCTCGTAGAAATGATAGGCCACTCTTTACAGCATAAAGAGATTGCGGTGACAGCTTTCCTCGACATTAAAGAGGCGTTCAACAACGCCCTGCCTCAATCCCTTTACGGTGCACTGCTGCGAAGCGGAATAAGTAGACTAATCTGCAACTGGATCAAAGGCATGCTTGAAAATCCTTTTATTACATCATCACTACAAAAAGAGACTGTTAGATTTAGGACGGCTAAGGAGTGTCCTATTTGAAGAGATTATTTCTCATACCCTTCAGGAAACCCTTAACATCGTCTACAGGTGGTGTGAGGAGAAACAGATTTTTGTAAACCCCCACAAAATGGTAGTAGTTTCTTTTAAAACCAATGGTCACATTTGACGCAGTAACCTGCTGGACGAAGGGGCTCCAGCTTGTGTAACTATTACAGGCGCCACATGCCAACTACCCCGACAGAGGTAATGGAAAGATCTCTTGGTCCTACTCCTCTCCATATAGTATTGGAGCAGGGGGCCAGAATGACCTCCTACAGAGCTATGTTGGTGGCTAGTCAAATTGAGGGGGAGAGGCTATGAGACCAGTCTAGACTGCTGCGAGACATGAGTACTTACCACACTCTCGGAATGGTTTAGGATATGATCTTCCTCAGAACTCACATACAGAAGTCCTTTAACGTCCTTCTTCCGAGAAGAGACGAATGGGAAACAGGGGATATCCTCTTTCCAGGGACGGCTTATTTACTGTACACAGATAGTTCAAAGACTCCAAGTGGTGCTGGAGCAGGTGTGTACAGCAGAAAACTGAGAGTTGACATAACAGAAATCCTCGGCAAGTATGCTATTATCTTTCAGGCAGAGGTCTTCGCTCTAGAATTGTGTGCAAGATAGTTGTAAACCGTCCTCTTGTCAACAAAAACTATTAAATTTTAGCGGACAGCCAGGCAGCTTTAAAAGCACTGTGCTCCAACCGGCTGGACTCAAAGCTGGTGTGGAACTGCATCGAATCATTGAATCGCATTGCTACCAGTAACAGAATAACCCTACTCTGAGTACCTGGGCACAAAGGGGTGGTGGGCAATAAGAAAGCCGATACTTTTGCAAGAAAAAGTGCAGAATCCGAGTTTATCGGACCGGAACCATTCTTTGGCATAGCCAAAAGCAGTGTTAAAGAAACTATCTAGAAATGGGCCCAGAGGAAAAATCTCCAGCACTGGAAAGATATTCCTGGATTAGCTCACTCTAAGGCGTTCATAGTCAAACCCTCATATAGCACCTTATCGCAGATCCTAGAATGGAGTAGAAGTAATCTACGCATCCTAATTGGACTGCTTACTAGGCACTATCGTCTGCGTTACCATATGAAGAAGCTAGTTCTCAGTCAAACATGGGACTGTCAGTTCTGCAGTGTGGAAGACGAAACGGCGGAGAATATTTTATGCTCCTGTCCTGCCCTGGAAATGAATAGGCTGGTTTTGTACAGCTGGAGCCTACCGACTTCAAAAAATCTTCATCTAAATCAACCATAGATTTCGTGAGAAGTTGTGGATTGTATGGTGAATTATAGCCCATAGGGGTGAGCCATAATGGGCCAGTGGAGGGACGAGTAAACGCTCCACTCACATCAACATCCGAATCGTTATTACGGTCAGCATCATCCCATACCTCCCCTTTGTCAGATTTTCCTCGGAAGAAGTTTCTTCCAAGATTTTTACCTTACGCTTGACTGTTTTTACCCTTACTACATTACCTTTTTTTTCGTTTCTATAGCATTTTCTTTATCCTGTTTAATTTCATTTAACTTTGGTGTGTCTGTAAGAACGCGAGATTTACGGATATCTAATAGCGATAAAATTGCACCAGAAATATCATTTGTGTCAGATGTAGAGGGCATAGTAGATGCAGAGGATGTAAACGACGAATTTTGAAGGGGTAGTTCTGAAACGAAAGCATTAGATTCGGATTCTAAAGTAGACCTCTGAAAAAGTTGGATCTACCCTGTCGGTAACCACAGAAGACAGAAAGTCATGTTCATCAAAAATGTCACAATTTAGGAAAAGTTTAACTACTCAAAGCGAGTTGTATAAAACGCGTTTACCGTAAAACCCCGTTTAAGATTGTCAGTTTACCAAACGCCCAAAAATGAACGTTTATATTAGTTAACGATGCTATTATAACCTAAAACTCAATTAGCTGTCAAAAGGTTTAGGAACTACGATTTTTCAAGATTTTTATATTTTTTTCTATACTTAAAATGGATTTAACAGATGATGAAGATTTCAACGAGTTAATAAATCCACTTTACTGAGTGGAGTGAAGAGGAATTTAGGTGTAGGTTTCGGTTATCGAAAGCAATTGTACATATTCTGAATGAACTTTCTCCGGTATTAGTTTCGGTAACAGAGAGGTTAGTAGGTTTTTGGGTTATATCGAAAGAAGTTTTATTTAACAAAACATTTCTAGGAATAAAGCATTTATGGTATCTGTAAAAACTCTCCTAACGTTAAGATTTCTGACCACGGGCTCAATTTTATAAGTTGTTGGTGATTTTTGTGGCATTGATAAGTGTCTAATTGCTATTGCTAACCTTCGGCCATAATTTGTGTTAATACCACGCCTTATTTTTTTCTGGTTGTAAATGGCATCAGTCCTTCGCGCTCAATTTTATTGAAATATTTTTGACTATTTCAACAAGAAGCCTCTCTTCCTTGAGAGAAAAATTTGGAGACCTTGTTTTTTCTCTTTTATTTACTTTTACCGTTTTCGAAACCGGCAATATTCAGACTGCAGACCTTAGAGAAAGTATAAATACTGCAGACTTGCTGAGACAGCATATAATAGAACCAGTAGATACAGAAACAGACTATTTTTCTTTTTATTGTTAGGTTATATTCTTGATAGTTCAATGCCATTTGAACTATTTTTGCGTTGCCAACCTTATAAAAACAGCAGTTAACAAAACGGCTGCCAAAAAGTTTTATACAAGAGGTAGATTCTTGACTGATTAATTAAAATAAAACGACTGTAAACAAACTCCAGTTAATATAATTTTTATACAACCCGCCCTGTGTATGCAACGGAAACAGCAGTTAACCTGTTGGTTAAGGATCGGTTTTCTAACTAGTCGATTTCAGTTGGTTAACCGAGACATTCAATGACAGAGCCATAACATTTTTATAGTTTTGTTTAATTTTTGCCATGTTCTGTGTACTAAATTGATGATATTGAAAGTATTGACACTAAAAAATTAAAATACGAATATTTTATCGCCGCAGGTTATATCCCGAGAACTGCAAATTTAACCGGATAAACTGCGGCTAGCATTTTTTGAAAAATTTTGCTTAGAAAATGTTTGAGACTGAATAATCCACCATTAAAAGCCAGAGATTGAAGGTCGAGGGCTTTTTAGGTGGATTATTCAGTCGAAAACATTTGCTTCACAGCAAAATTTTGAAAAAAAATTGACTAGCCGCAGTTTATGGGGTTAAATTTACAGATCGAGGGGTATGTGTTAAGATTATTTCCCAAATTGGGAATGTAGTATTTACATTTTATCTTTATTCTTTATTAACATGCATATTTGTCGGCTTGAATGAAAAATGAATACAATTTTTACATTTTTGTCTTTATTTTTTATTAAAATTCATTAAATAAGACAAATCAATTTTATTAACTAACGGTTAGGTAGGAAGATACTTAATTATATTTAAAATCGGAACAATTAATAAAAAAATCTTTCAAGATATTTGCGAGATTTTCTGTTGACGTATTCTCATCTAAAACATACGACTTTGTGCCGCAAAATTCAATGAATTGGTTCCACACCGATTCACGCGTCTGTTTTTATTTCTTGGGATACTGTTCAAAATGATTTCATCGATTATTTCTAAATTTGTTTTACCGAAACTTTCCATTTTTAAAATAATCTGCGTCAAAAACGACATAAGTAAATTTATTATTATTTGACGTTTCAGGGCCTTCACTAAAAAATGTGTATTTAAACTTAAAATAGCTATTTGTGTATTAAGAGCGGAAAGTGATACTTTTCCGCTTGAGGCAGAGAGTTGTCCGCGCGACGCGTAGCGGAGCGCGGGCAATCTGCCGAAAGCGGCAAAGCACTTTCTGCTCGAATTTCACACAAGATTTTTTCTACGATCACATTATTTTTAGACAAATAATTTAAAAAAAAAACATGAAAAAATATTGTATTGTTTTTCATATTTATCTCTGGATTTAGTCGGCAGAAGATTCAGAGAAATATTTTTAGCAAAATCTGCTACATCTGGAGGTGTACTTGAAAATTCACATTCACTTTCACTCTCCATTTTTCAAATAGCTTTTTCATAAACTAAAAATGAAATATTGACGTTTCATTAATTTCATAGTCTACTATTTGCACAAAACAGTAAGTAGGTACTTAAATATGCAATCACTATTGCATATCGGTGTACCTAGGTGTATCTAGGTGTACCTTCTGACTTATATTTATACTAGATAAATTTTATAAACTAAAGTTTAATTTCGTTCGAAATATCTTTAAATATTAATATTTCAACTAAAATATTCAGACTGCCCTACATTTTGTTTTAATATACCTATTATTTACTACCTTTCTTTAGTTTATTGTAAATAAAAACAGGCGAGCGGAAAAGTACGCGCTAGAGCGACAATAATGTCAAATTATTACAGATCACGGAAAACATCAACTTTGCGGTTAGATTTGAGTGTGCAAAAGCCTACTTTGGATAGTGATCGTAGGAAAATGGTTTTGACATTTCTCTGCATTTCAGTAAACATGCATAATATGTCATTTTGAAATAAAAAAATTATAAGAAATCATTGCGAAAATAAGAATTTTGGCGTCTAGGAGTATAAATGATACCTGCAATAGACTATCTGAGTGGTTTTGAATTAATTTTTATCAGTTTGCGACATTATTTCAATATGTTTGGATCCAAAAGCTAGGTGGTGTTTAATCAAAGCTGTAGCAATATAATCACTTATCAATACAAGTCACGTGGTGCAATTTGGAGGTCTCTCATTGGTTTTATTTGTTACGAGGGAAATAATCAGAGATAAATAATTTTATTTTTGTTCTGATTCAAATATTTGCTTTTTAGAGAATCTGCTGAACGTAATGTTTCTCCAGAACTACTGTTGAACTCTATTGTTAACTGGTGCCAAATCATGTTTTTATTTCACTATCCGTTTTTTTATTTTCTAATATGCCTGAATATTTTTTAACCAGGGAAACTAATAGTCTTTCCTCTTTTGCGGAAAAGTTGCTTTCGCTTTTTTCTTTATCCCTAAAATTAAAAAAATTAATGTATTTACATGAAAAATGGTATTATATAATTACTTACCAAAGTTTTCAGCCATTATAAACTACCTAATTAATAACTAATGTCTGATATAATACAATAAAAATACAACTAAAAATAAAATTTTGCAATAAAAAACTAGTAATTTAAAAGAAAATAATACTAAACAATAACAAAATTGAATTATTTGAAATCAAGCCAAGACAGTAAACACGACAAGACAGATCAGGATAATGGCAAAATTATGTCAATCTATAACGTGAACTTAGGTTTCAGGTCTACCAACACTATAGAATTTATAGAGATCATGAGTTACGTGACTAGTGCTTAACAAGGTGCGCAACAACACAACGGCTGGTTAAAATTTAACCACTAGTTTGGTAATCAGTTATTTAACCATCTGCGATACAACTCGCCCTTAACCTAGCTGTTAAAATTAACTTAAACGTTACAGAATAGACCCCTATGAATGTAATTTTGTTTGGTATCTGCCAGTTCGCAATTTACCTTGCGTTTGCTCATGCGCAACCCATTTCGGAGATCATCGGGTCTCGTTCCCCACTTCTCTAATTTTTAATGTAGCGGTCGGTTTAGTAGTTGGATAATCTATTCTAAATTTGACCCAACAAATAGGGCACGCTAAATAAAATTGTTTAATAAAAACGACTAGACTGAGAAATTCAAACTAGTCACTATTTTTTAATTTTTAAAAAATGGACTTCTCTTCATAAATATACAAAAACTGGGAAATATCTAAAAGTCTATTCGAATGTGTCTTAGGGAAGGATTGTTTGGGGAAGGATTGTCGCGAGGTAGATTTGTCATGATAAAAGATTGTCTTGGGAAAATATTGTCGTGGGGATGGATTGACGTGGGAAAAGATTGTCGTCAGGATTGTCGTGAAAAGAATTGTTGTGGAGAAGGATTATCCGGGAAGGACTGTCTGGGGAAATTTTTTCCGATAAGGATTGTCGTGTCTCAGTATTAGTATGATTACCCGCCAAAAATAAACTTGGGTTCATGTAGAGTTATTTTATTTTAGAAGAAATGTGTTTCATAACATTTTATGTGTTAAACCGTACAAAATTCAAATTTATTTTGACCAAAGCAAAATATAATTTTGAAATATTTATCAGTTTCTACATTTTTAAACCTTGTATGTTAAATGAAATAATCGCAGTATTGAATGCATGAAAGTAGGTCATTTGTAAGGTCGATCCTTGTGGCATTCTGAAATTAGCCAGCGATATTTTGGATGCGTTTCCATTATGCGGACTTTTAAATAATCACAGCATTTTTGCATGTAGAAATGTTTTTTATAATATTTGTAGTAAAAAGTTACTATTTCTTCATTTAAAAGCATTTGTATATGTCTTTTACAATATTCTATCTACGTTCATTCTATAAGCTCGATCTTTCGTCTTTTGCAAGTTCATAATTCTTCTGATAACAAACAGTGAATAAAACATTCCGTGTAGCATCTAAAAAATGTAGCGATTCTCGCATTTTATTTCGGATCCATGCAGAAGACACGAGTGCACTCCGGAGACTTCTTTTCTAGAGTTTTAATTATTTCGCACAAATGGGTGGCAGTTGTACAAAAGAAAACCAAACAAAGCATTTTTGCAGTAGACGCGGCAATTTGAGACTCCTTATTAGAAACTCTAAAGAATGTATCTGCAGACAATCGTTTCTACAGAGATGATATAACTTTAGTTACTACTGTTCTATTTATCATTAAGAATTGCATTTAGCATTTTTAATTAATATTTGTAACTTTCTATAGTAATAAAAAAGTATAGACAATATTTTTTTTACTTTAATTTATGCTTTTTAAAATATTATTTAATCGAAAAATTGAAATTTCCATTGAAGTAGTTTGTATTTTAAGCGTTAAATTTCAAGCAATAAACTATACCCAATAATAACCGAAAGGATAGAAAAGTTTTAGGATTAGAAATTGATTGGATTGTCGCACCTAATAAATCTAATTTACAAAATAAAAATCAACCACCAAAAAAATAGAAACCGCAATCAAAGTGAATTAAAACATCACTCTTACCCTTTCTATATCCCAAAAGCAGTTTTCTTTTGTTTGATCCGCGTACCTCATTAAAAATTAGTATGGTCTGGGAGTTGTACTCCGTCTGAAAAGAAGTCTAATGGCATCTGCAATATCTTAATTGAATCCAATGGTCGGTCTTAAGAGAAAACATGAGAGAGTTATCGAAAAAGTTGTACGCTATATCCGCGAATTGATTTAATTATTTTCGCTGTCGAAAAATTCTTGTTCTTATTTCATTAAAACTTTTTGATAAGTGTGTTCAATTAAATATTATAGTAGGTTTATTATTTTTCATTCAGTGCCATCTATAAGCTATAAAGGGTTAAATGATAATGTAATTCCTTGGTTTTCCCCCATTTTTAATTTTCAGTTACATATACCTGTCCAATTTCAGACTGAAGCGATAGCGAGGGTGAGATAGCAAGTTACGGTTTTAACTAAATTTTCACTAAAAGTGATTAGTTTTTAAAGGTAATTGACACGATAAATGCAATTACACTGTTGAAGAAATTTTATTTGGCAAAAAAATTTTTATGATTATGTCTTGACAGCTAGTGCCTAACAAAGAAAAAAAATCGGCTGTGTCACCCCAGAACTTTTCCGGCTGGTCTGTGGAAAATAGGATTATTTTAATTAAAAAATACAAAATTCCTGAATGGGAAAGTAAAATGCTGAAAAAATGAAGTAAATTGCTAAAAAACAAAAATTTGGTAAATATTGTAAAAATGCGCAAAAATGATTAAAAGGAAAAACGACAAAATTAACTAAAATGGTTAAAAATGATAAAGAATTGTTAAATTTCAGCAAAAATTAAAACTATAATAAAAAAAGAGTGAAAATGGGCAAAAATCAAAAACACGATAAAAATCTTAATACAATTTGTAAAAATTGGCAAAGTGCAGAAAAAGACAAAGAGCAGAATGGTACCTAACAAAAGGAAAAAACGTCTAATAAAATGGTAAAACAAAAATCAACAAAAAGTCCAAAAATAGAAAAATAAGACAAAGTCATGGGAAAAAAGCAAAAAACGCTAAAAAAGGTCAGAAAAGAACAAAAAGAGTAAAAACTATTAAAAAAATCAAAAAATAAACGGCAAAAAGTGGTAAAAATGACAAAAAAAATGAAGGAAAAGCAAAAAAGGCAAAATAGAGACAAATAATGGCAAAAAAAGTTCAAAAAAGAGCAAAAAATCAAAAAAGCAATAAAGAGGGCAAAAAAAGAGGTAAAAAGGCCAACAACAGAAAAAAAGGTAAAAAAGCCAAAAAACCAAAAATAAATGGTACAAGAAGGAACACATTATATTAGGAAGAATAATACACAAAGTCGTACCACAAAATACAATCTTAGAAAATTTTTGAACGGCTACATATTTCGGCCTCATTGGGCCATCATCGAGCCTATAAACAAAAATTGCAATGGAGGATAGAACATTAATGGTTATTAATAAATAACAATAATTGTGAAGGTATAAAAATTAATTAGGAATATGTGGTAACGAAAATTAAACAATAATGAAAAGTAATTAAATAAAATAAATTGCACCAACTGTTAACAACATGGTTGGTGAAAATTGTGGTGACCTCATAAGTTTATATCAAAATGTATCCCTACGAATGCAGGTTGAAAAGTTAAGAAATAATTAATAAAATACCATGGTGTTAATAGACCAGATGGAAATAAAATTTCCTGGTTGACAATTGATATATTAAAAATGACAGCCAAAATTAAATTAAACTTGATAAAACAAAAGACGGATTGAGTACAGGCCACAGTCAACGTAGGGGCTGATAAACTATGTTAGATCTGGTAAAGAAGGAAAGAAGAAAAAGAAGAAAAAGATGAAAAAGATGAAAAAGAAGAAAAAGAAGAAAAAGAAGAAAAAGAAGAAAAAGAAGAAAAAGAAAAAAAAGAAAAAAAAGAAGAAAAAGAAGAAAAAGAAGAAAAAGAAGAAAAAGAAGAAAAAGAAGAAAAAGAAGAAAAAGAAGAAAAAGAAGAAAAAGAAGAAAAAGAAGAAAAAGAAGAAAAAGAAGAAAAAGAAGAAAAAGAAGAAAAAGAAGAAAAAGAAGAAAAAGAAGAAAAAGAAGAAAAAGAAGAAAAAGAAGAAAAAGAAGAAAAAGAAGAAAAAGATTAAAAAGAAGAAAAAGAAGAAAGAGAAGAAAAAGAAGGAAAACAAGAGAATTAACCTCTAACAGCAATCAATGTTAACGATTATCGATGAATAATAAAAAAAAAATAGAAAAAGGGAAAAGTTTAAAACCGTAAATTGAGGTATAAATAATTATCACTGGGCTGGATTTGTTCATTTAAACAAATTAAGTTGGTGTCAGAATATGCTTTTTTTATTTCGTACATGTCGAAGAGGTCTAGTTTGAAACTTTTTTTTGCAATTATGAATTAAAGAAAACTGACCATGAATGAAAGGATGTAATTAGCAAAGGCTGTAGGTGAGTTAGTGATGCCAGTATTTAAGAAATTAGTAATATGTCTTAAGTACATTCCCTTTCACGAGTATTTATTTTTCTTCCAGATAGACCTACATGAACTGCTTTGCAATCTGTACAGGAAATTTTGTAAACCCCTGATTTATATAAGGAAGGAACTGTGTCTTTTGTGTTGACTAATAGAGAAGAAATAGAGTGGGCTGACTTGAAAGATATTTTAATGTCATATCTGCGGAAAACTTTTGCGATATTATAATAAATGGGGCCAAGGAAAGGAATAGAACCTGAATAAATGATATCGAAATTGGGTGATAATGTGGAATTACGATATCCTAAAATCATATGGGAAAAAGTTTGATTAAAAAGTTGTAGTTAATTTTATGCTCTACAACTTTGAACGAGAACATTTTGCACTAAAGCGCATTGTTTGTCTTCAAAATAAAGAAAAAGATGAAAACTTATGTGTATATTTTTCTCCCTCTAGCGGCGAAATTATGGAGAATTCGAAAAAAATTTAAATGTTAAAAGAAATTTGGTACACCACAACTTTCTACTAAAAAATTTTGCACTAAAGTGCATTGTTTGTCTTAAAAATTTGGAAAACTACGGAAAAACTACATGAATATTTTTTTCGCGCTTTCTATTGGCGCAGATAATGAAAATTCTGGAAAAAGTTTGATTCAGAAATTGTAGGAAATTTTAAGCTCTAAAACTTTGCATTCCAACATTTTCCACTAAAGTGTATTGTTTGTCCTTAAAATTTAAAAAAAGGCAAAAAATCTTACATGTTCATTCAATCAATGTAGGTCTTGAAAACCTTCTGCTCTGCTAATTTGAACCAAAAACTAATGATCGCATTAGAGGCAAACACCAACCCATCGTACCAAATTTCAGCTTGATTGGTCGAACCGTTCGGCAGTTATCGGACTTTAGTCTGAAAATGGTTTCAATCTTTTTCGGGAACCTCACAATTCATATTTCCATCGATATCTCGAATTTTATTTTTTGCTTGTTCACTATACTTTCCTTTTGATGGGACCGGGAAAGTAAAATTGATATTAAAACAATTGCTAGGGAAAAGTAAATAAAAGATTTTTTTTTATAAGAGAATATAGTTTAAAAATAGTAAACACAATAATTAATAACACAGCATAAGTTACAAATCGTGATAGGCAATCCTTCCCGGAAAATTTATTCTCAGATAATGCTTCCCGGACAATCCTTTCCCAGGCAATCCTTCCGGGATAATCCTTTCCCACGACAAACCTTCTCCAAGACAATCCTTCCCAAGACAATCTTTCCTTAAGGGAATCTCTCTCCGCGACAATATCCCCAGATAATCTTTCCCCGGCAATTCTTCAAAGACAATCCTTTCCCAAATAATCTATCCCTAAGACAATTGCGAGAATTAAAACAGGTACTAAGGTATACTTTTTCGGTATTTCTCAATTTTTATAATTCTAGGAAGACTCAAGTCCTCTTAATACAGAAAAATAGTGACTCCGTATAGAGATTTAAAAAAAGTTATTAATGGTTTGCATTGCTCAGTTAATTTCTTTAAAAAAAAATTAAAATAGTAACTGGTTCACCTCTTAACCTCGCTCCGCACTTTACTTGTACGTTTTTTGACCATCAAGAGAGCTATTCAAGATGTTGTATAAAAGAGCTATTCGACTGAGCATAGGTGAGAAATATTATCATGGGCAAGTTTTGTGGTGGGGAAGATTTTTCGTAGGTAAAGGATTGTCGCGAGGAAGAATTGTCAGGAAAGAATAGTCCGGGAAAGATTATCTGGGGAATGATTTTCATAGTTTCATTGCAAACATCGTCCTTGCCTAAATAAATTAAATTTAGATATATTAAATATAATCCGCGTATCTTTTAACTTTGTTAAATGTGTTTCTTTTGAAAATATTAAAATAAAATTCAATTTAATTTAGATATGGCATTAATGACAAGGAAATTATTAGATAAAAGCATATAATAATCAGAATTTGAAAATAATAAATAGAAGTAATAATACAGATATTTTTTTTAAAATATTGAACCCACCCTGAGAAAAAATATACGAGGGCACATCAAAAATGAGAATAATAACACTTCCGATTTAATTTTTATGACCTAAAATTAAAAATTTATATAATCATTAAAATTACTTTCTTATTAATCTTGATAAAATAAACTTCATATTACAAAAGATAAACTGAGTTTTATAAACACACCTTGCTCTAATGACCCAACGACCCAGATAAATCCTTAGAACCATTTGATGAGTTGAAAGAAAGGAAGTAGAAAGCTAAGGAGCAGAAAATGTCGTGCAAGAACGCAAGGGCTTGCTCTTTATTCTTATCCAAACAATAACTTGATAAATTTGAATTTATTGTTCGAGGTTTCTTAATTAACGTCAGACATTAGTTCAGTTTGCTGTTTTTAAACTTTAAATTAAACTACTAGTATTTTTGAAAACATAATGGATTCGAATAACAATTTAATTATTCATCACTGTAAAAACATTAAATAAAGAAACTTCAGCATAACTCCTCGGACAATACCTATAGAAGAGATCATTGCCAATATAGAAGCCGAAATTGGAAAAGTACCTACTGATGTCTAGGAAGAGGTACAAAGGGAATCTCCAATAATTTTAAGAAAAGCCAAACCACTAAAAACAAATATTTCAAAAGACGAGAAGGCATCCATAAGAAGTCCGAATGGGGATGAAAATATTCTAATTATTTCAGCAGACAATGGAAAAGCAACATTCATCATAAACATCTCAGACTACAAGAGTAAGATTAATGATCTGGTCAATCAAGACACTTACAGAAAATTACCGAAAGATCCTAGAGAAGATTTTAGTAAAAACTAACAAACTGATAAAACAATCATCTTTACTACAGGAGACAAAGAAGAAAATGTACAATACTGAAGTTCTACCACATAGACTATATAGACTACCTAGGCCGTTTCTACACCAGAAATTTCCGAAAAGGAATTGGTAATCTAAAAAAATCCAGGAATATTGTAGAGTTCGATTCTAAATTTATAATTTTTATTTTTAATAGTTAATATTAAATTTCTGTGAATTCTAACTAATTATATTTTTTTCTTAGTAAAATATTCTTATTTAAATGCTCTTTAATATGTGATGGATTTTTCACTTTATTCAGTACAGTCCAAGTTAATTAATTTTTTGTTATTTTTAATTAAATTCTTTTTAAATAAACTCACAAATAAATCTAAAAAATCATGTAATCCTACTATTTTGTATCTCAATTTTTTAAAAAAAAAACCAAAAAATCTAAATTCAGATGTAGCCAAGCCATAGCCATATCTATTTTTCTTTACTTTGGCTTATCAAACTTGTCGATTATTAAAGTAAAATAAACCTAAACAAAATATGGCTGCCCCCATAACTGAATTTTCGATAATGGTAAAAAGGTATTTCTTTTTTTTTTTTTAAAATAATATAAAAACCAATTTTCAACTCTGTAACATGTTCGGTTGTACGATTTTTGAGATGTAATAAATGAAGTTACTAAAAAAGCACCCAACCTTCTTCACCCCCCGTAACTGGAGTTTTGAAAAAAAAATGATAAAATACGTGTTTGTTTATTTTTAAAAATAGCCTCAATACCAATTTTCAAGGTTGTAACATCCTCGGTGTGTGAGATACAGGTAATCTAATAAAAAGTTTTCCCGCCTTTTTCCCTACCTTATGGTTGCTGCAAGTTGCAAAGACATCTGACGTCTGCCATGGCTTTAGCCCCCATTTTTTTGTCTGCCATAGCTTAAATTGTTTTTCAATTAAAATAATAATATTTCATGTACCTCGTGTTATTTTTTTATTACCTTTTACGCCTTTTTGGAGCGCTCTGCCAGCATTTTAGCTCCTAACATTAAATTAAAATAATAATTCATGTACCTCGTGATATTTTTTTTATTACCTTTTACGCCTCTTTGGAGCTCTGTGCCAGCATGTTATCCCCTAGCAAATTGTCTGCCAATATCTTTCCGCTTTTCTTCAATATAAAAAAATGCTTTTTTCGTAATCAGAATCCGTGTACTTTATAAGTTTCTTTGTACCTAAATTTAACATATTTAAGCGCACGTCCCCGCCTTAGGTCCCATCCATGCGATGGCAGACAAACAAATTTATGTTCGGCTACAACAAATTTTTCTTTTTCAATGCAAATTATCCGTGTACCTTATGTATACATTTTTTATGTAGCCAGCTCTCCGTCTATTATGGAAATACACAAATTATTATAGGGAAAAGAATTATGTGCATCGAAGGTGATAAACGTTAACATTAAAATTCTAAGAACTATTTAACAGTCTGAGTTGTAAAAGATACTTTTTAAAGTATCTAGATACTTTTAAGGTACTTGAGGCAAAAGGTATCTTAAAATACTAAGTATCAAAGATACTTTTTTATGAAAGTATCTAAAGATATAAAATACCGGAAAAGTATTTATTACCTTAGATACCTTCAAGTATCCAAGATACTTTTAAGTATTTACGATACTTTTAAGCATCTAATTAAGAAACTTTTATGTATCTAAGATACTTTTGTAGTAACTAAGATACTTCGTGTGTTAAAAACAGATCATTTAACATATTTAAATTAAGTTAAAAACAACCGAAACATTGGCTGACATATGTTGATGAAACATTTGTAGTCTGGAGTCATATAACAGAAACCTAAACCACAGAAGATATACTCATACAGAAGCGAAGGTTCCTGATCCAGCGATGATCAAAATTTGAGTGTCAGTTGAAGTTTCTGCCGCTTGATACACCGGTAAAAAATTTCAAAATTTGTAAATTCGTCTGTTTAGACTTACGAATTTTGAACATTTTTCCATTGTATTGAGCTGCAGAAACTTTTGATCAACGTTACATCAAAAGAGCCGACCAGAACCTTCGCTTCTCTATTAGTTTATCTTCTGTATCTAAACGATTTAAAGAGTTTTCATCCTAAATTCCAGTTCACCATGGAAATGGAAGAAAGCAGACAAATTTCTTTCCTAGATGCATTAGTCAATCGAGAAGATAAAAAACTTATCGATACCACCTTCCAAAACAGAAACAGACTGTTATCAACACCTTAGTAAACAGGGTATTAAGGGTATGTGAACCAAGATACGTCAACGCTGAAATGAAAAACCTGACAACATTGCTACAAGCAACCGAATACAGCAAAGAAGCCAGGGAGAAGAAAAACAATCCTGGTAAAGAACAATACTAAAGTACTGTCTATCTACCGTACATAGAAGGTGTCACTGATCGGATTGGGAAAATCTTAAAGAAGAAGGAAATCAACACCATCTTCGAAGAAAATAGAAGAGTATCTAAAAACAGCAATAGACCACAGGGATCCCTTCAAATCAGCAGGAGTCTATAGAAGTCCGTGCACTTGTGGTAAAGTATACGTAGGACAACAAGATGCATTAGCACACGAATACCAGAACGCAAACGTAGCAGTCATTAGGACAAACCAAAATGTCAGCAGTCGCCGAGCACACCTCAGCATAACAGCCCGGAAACTCTTACAAATTTAACCATTGTTGATAAAGTTTACTATTAAAAAAAAAATTACATTAAGTTTATTATTCTCTAAGTGGTAAAATATTAAAAAAAATTAATTTTAAAATAGTTCCAAAGAACGAATTAATAGCTGTATTAGTTGACTTACCTGTATTAAATCTTAATTCCTGTAAAGATTTTCGCGAAAGCTAATACTGCACCACCTGCACTAGCCCTAAGCATAAATTTCCGGACCTTAAACATATACATGTAAAAATATATTTTTTAAATATACATAAATTAATGCAGATTGTTTATATTTTAATTACATAATTTTTTTCACTCAAGCGATTATCGAAATTTCCACTTGTAGAAAAATAAACACTTATTGTATAATTAGCTACAATGGGGTAACATCAGAAAAAATATAAATTTATTTACACTTGTTATAAAAGAAGAATATTTGAGTAAAAGAAAAATAAAATACTTTATAAAAAGTTTCTTATACAGCTTCATCTCTTATCAAAGAAAATAAAGACATGAAAAAGCCATAATCGATATACTTACACAAAAAGAAATAAAAAATTACCACCAAAAGTTGGAGCAGATTCCATTTCTATTGGCTTTCATTTTTCAACTTGCCGAGAATTTAAAAGCCTTTTAGAGTTAGTGGCAGTAAACTTGGCAAAACCTTCATATTCATCACAACTTTCATTACTTTATCGTAACTGCGAAAATTCTACATACGAATTTGAGTAAGAAGTTCGACTACAGGTAGCAGGTGGTTGGCCTTTGATGGCTTTTCTAGTATAAATTCATGAACTAACTTCGGTAATAATTTAATACCTGCATGTGCATTTTACTTCTTAAAATATTGATATTTTATTGTAAGTTTATATTAATTTATTTTAATACTAAAAATTAAAACGTTAAGGTATTTAATAATGAATGTTATATGATGAAGTAATTACATTTTCTCTCATACGCTCTCTCAAACGATATGATTTAAATTTAAATCCTTAATACATGAGGAAATGCACCTTCTTTGAATGCACCTCATCATCAGACTTTATATTTTTAGTACTAACATCTACCGCAATGAATAAAGGTGGAAATTCCTGCGGCACCGCGTCGCTTTAAATAAATAGATCAACAAGGTCCTCCAGAATATTTAACAAACTCGACACGACTTCCAAAGGATATTCGGAATACGCGCACTAAAACCCCGACGCCCATTTATTCGAAAAGTTGATTATAAGAGATTTGCGATTCTCTGTTTAACATTCCGGAAAGGGATAAGAAGGGAAAGATCCTTTTAAGTGAAGAAATTAGGAACGTGTTTCGAATTAATTTTAATTGAATATAAGGAAAATATTTAAACACAAAAATATTTTTAAAAAAATCTTAAATTATAGAGAAAAATGAAGTTAGGTTTTTTTATTCGTTTGACATTTATACTGGACATGGACATGTTTCGTTATTAATTTTCCACATAGTAACTGAAAAATTATTGACAAAAAAAATGACGATTTAATCTAAAAGATTTACCAATATAAAAATATAAAACTAATTATTTTTATCATAACTTTTGAATATACATTTTTTTGTTAAATTTAACTTATGTGACCTCATTTCAAGCTCACTTAAATCTTATCGCAAGATCATTTCAAAAGCATTGCAAGTACATGACAAGCTAAGTGCAAGTTAACTGCAATGAATTAGCATAATGAAGATCCAACATTATTACAATATGCAAGTTGATTACAACCTTATTGCAAGCTTATTTAAAGCTCATTGCAAGGTTATTGCTAGCTCATTGCCTTATTAAAATAGACATGTTGATTGATCATTTAAAACTCATTACAAATTTGTTTAAGGCTTATTGCAACATCATTTCAAGCTCATTTAAAGATGGTTGTAAGCTTATTTAAGCTGATAGCAAGCTTATTGCAAGCACATTTCAAGCTGGGTGTAAGCTAACTGCAAAAAATTTGCGCAATAAAGTTTCATCCTCATTTGCAATAGGCAAGTTTATTGTAACAGCATTTCAAACTCATTGCATGTTCAAGGCAATAAATTTTCACAATGAAGATCCAGCCTTATTGCAATATGCAAATTGGTTTTAACCTCATTGAAAGCTCATTGCAAGCTTATTGCTAACTCATTGCAAGATTATTGTTAGCTCATTGCAAAATCATTGCTAGCATATGACATGCTCATTGCAAGTTCACTGCAGTAAACTTGTCAATGAAGATGTAACCTCATTGCAATAGGCAAGTTGATTGCAACCTCGTTGAAAGTTAATTTAAAGCTCATTGCAATCTCATTTCAAGCTCGTTTAAAGTTCATTGTAGCTTATTTAACCTTATCGCAAAATCATTGCAAAATCATTTTAAGCAAGTTTTTTTTATTTAAACTATTGTTCTGAGTTGTGGAGGCGGTAATCTTTTATAGACACCTCACAGTAGGTTCTATACGTGAGGTAGTGCATGACTCATTCCTGGTCACTCAGGGGTATACCTGCTAAACCCTCCTCGGTAATTTATCCTGGTGTTGTTTTTGTTCCTATACGAGTAGTATTACTCCTTTTCAGGGATATAGTGGTTAGATGTTAATCTGAAATTATAGTGATTAGTAATGCTTAAGATAGTTGATTATATTATTATTCGTTCGATGCTGACGAGCCTCCTGGAAGAGGAGGTTCCTAACTCTATCAAGAGCTTTTTGGACTTTAGTTTACGAATTTAGGGTATACTCCCAAATAGGTAACTTAGTCCGAGGGCACGAGTCTCTCTCTCTCCAGAGCCTAAGATTGATATCATAGGAGTTTTTCAGGGTCTGACGTTTAAAATATCAGGACCTGTGACAGATTTTTTTCCATTTGACAAGCCAAGGCTATATCATCAGGGGTGACGGGATAGAGGATGGGGTCTTGCTTAAAGGGACGGTGGGTAATTAGGATTTTTTAGAGGAGGATATTTGTGCCTTTTGGAAACAGGGATTATGAGGGTGTCCTTGAATGCAGTGGGGTGTGAAGGATTCGTCCATTCACCTGGATGATTGAATGGTCTTTTAACCCTTAAGGGTCCGGAGATTGTTTCAGAACCTGAAACCGTACCTCAGGTTAAGGTCAGAGTTAAGCTTGATTCATCCGTAGCCTGATGAAGGCATTTAAACGATTCCATTCGGTTTTAAGGACGGGATTTCGAATTCTTATGAACTGGCGGTAGAGTTGGCATTTCCGCCAAATATTGGAGAGGATGTTGGGAGATACGTGTTTTTGCTCTATGTTAATGGTGGTTTGGGAACAGCAACATCAAGGGCCTAGAAGATGGTGTTGCTGATGAAGTTTGCTAAATTATCAATGTCCCTGTTGGAGTCCATATCGGGATATGCTGGCAAGTTTTCGGCGATGGTTCACTGGGCCATATAATTTTTTTTTCGTGTTGGATTGTTCTTGGTTGAATGGGATTAAATAGAGTGGTTTCTACTATAAGGTTTTGGTGATCAGAAGTTATAGAGGCATCAATAAAATATATATCTTCAACCTGACCTCTGTATCAATCTGTGAGTAGAATATGGTCTATGGTATAGCTTCCCTGGTCTGCATATGGGGGAGGTATTGGTGACCCGAAATATGGCAGATCAATCAGCAGATAGAATAGAAGAACATTGTTCGCATTGGAGGTATGATCACCAGACTGAGTATGTCTGGCATTCATATCTCCAAGGAGAACAGCTCTTGGGAGGTTTGATAAATATTCAAACAAGAAACTCGATAGAATTTGGACCTGTAGTTCATTTAGATTTTAGTGAAGTTACAGATAGCCGTTATTATTTAATATCAGTTTGCAAAGATTGTAAACCTTTGTTAAGACAAGGCGATACTGGCGAATGGAAAGGCATGTTCGAGAGCCCAAAGGGGCTGTTTGGGGGGTTACGGAAAAGACAAGAGCCGCTTATTTTACTGGAAAGGTATGGGACTCTATTTCTGGCGAAGAACTAGATTCCTTTCAACATAAAAACATCGCCAGGAGCGTCGACTTTTCCAAGGATTCCAGTCTCATGGTCTGGGCTAGTAAGGAGAAAATCGTGCGAATTTTTGATATCATTATGCACATGAAAAGCTCGCATACATCTATCCAATTCATGTAGGATCTAGGCATAAGTTACGGCATTTAATTTAGATTATGGTTTACTAAAAGTATATTCACAAATTAAATATTTAGTATTGATGTGCAATGTCTCTTAAACTTATTTGGTGTTTGGTAAATAATATAAGTTTAATAGTAGGCTAGTAATAGGCTGGTAATATGCTATTAATAGGTTACATTCGTTACTAATCCAATATGATAAAATAAGGCACAAAACTGTAAATTATTACTAATAGTAGATCTTATTAGCTTGTTACTAGCCCCTCATAAACGTGACCTACATCGGGTATATAGGCATATGCTAGGAAGGAACTGCTATTATTAATATTTCCTCTAGCGCTCCGGGCCGATTTGCTAATGATTAATAGCGCTATTTGGCTCTAGCTGTATTAAAACCGATAAAAACTCAATACCATTCAATATTTTTAAAGATTTACATAAATGTAGATTTAAACAATTAAAACTTGAAGCCCGTTCTGTTGCCAGGATTTATAGATTTTTTCAAAAGTTGAGATTGAAAAGTTTCTGTTGGACAATTTATGGTTTTTTTCAAAAGTTGAGATTAAAAAGTTTCTGTTGGTATTATATTTAATTATTATTTTATCTTTGGTGCATTCACCATTTATTTCCTTATATGACTTTAACCAATAATTTAATTTTACTTTACTGATTTATTTCGTGTATTGCGTGATATTTTTGTAACAAGAGGTCCAAAGGTGGTTGATTATCACTAACTTAATAAATACTATTTCACCTAATTTATCAACCATGGATTTATAGATACAAAATTATCAATTTAACAATACTTATCTAGTAACAACTAGTTTAATTTAGCACTTTCGAGATATTTATTATTACCGCTGTAGAAAATAAAGTACAACTTTACTTTATACGTATTGAATTTAAACAGTAAATGAATTTTTATTATAGAACTGTTTGACAAATTTCCATTAAATTAAACATATAATTTAAATAAATTTGTAGCTATTATGGAGCAATACGTTTACATAAAATGCTGTTTATAAATTACGTTAGATAAATTTAATCATTAATTATTAAATTTTATTAGGCGATTTATTGGTTTATTTCAATTTTAATATATATACTCATGGTAATTATTAGTTAATGGCAAAACTGATTTTAAATTGTGAATAAGGAGTAGATGGATTCCGGATTAGAAGAAAAGGTCACTTGGACTATCTGATTAAGAATAAAGTATCTTCCTACTTAGGCAAATACAATTTAACTAACTGGATTTTTATTGAATAGAGTAATCAAGAACAAGAAAAAAAAAGCTCAGAAAATTTAGCTCTTCAATTTTAATTTATATAAATAACAAAAACAATTTTTCTTTTCATTTCTGTTTTTATTAACGTCACCAGTGTTAATGGATGAAATTAAAAAAAGAACGCGTCTGGTATCGCTTTAAGCGGCGGGGTGGCATATTTTCAAATGACACTGAAATAATCCTGAACGCGTTAAAGCTAGGAAAACGTGCCAATTCAACGGAGTGGAAAATTTCGGACTGCCGTTAGAAGGTGATAATAAAATTGGTTGGAAACGCAAAAGGCATTAGTAGATTAGACCAGGTCCGATATACAGTATGCGTTTTTTGTAATCTAAAGAGAATGATTTTAGCAGCGTTTAATTGCATAAAAAAAGTATTATTGTTTAAAAAACCATTTTTTTTATTTATAATCTTGGTAAACCCCAGCAAAAAGCAAAACAAAACTTTGAGATCGATTTTTGTCTTTTCTCTCTTTTTACAAGTTTTTTCTTGAGACTGCAATGACACGGCGGCCATATTGATTACTTAGACCGACTGTAGGCCTATATGCAAATTTGAGGAAAGTGTTTTCCACTCAACTTTTTCGTGTTTGTTGGCAATTCATCAAAAAATCGGCCATGCAACAAAGTTTCGTTCGAAGCAGCAGCTCGATAAGACATCTTCGTTCATCCAGACGTTTATAGTAATGGAAAACAGTGATTACGATTTTTATGACCACTGTTTATTTACTTTTTGTGAAGTTGTTTTGGTTAATTGGGAGGTAACAAAATTTTCTTTCCGTGGTATATCAAAGTAGTAAATATTTTATTTTGACTGGTGGCGCAACTGACTTTGGGAAAGTTCTATTTCTGTATTTTATGACATGCTCACCTGTACAGGGATTTTTGTCGAGGAATATTGTTATTTTCCTTAGACACTTGTTCAACCCTAGATTTAAAAATGAAGGGTCACTTTTTATGTCCCTCCGAAATCTGACCTAAAAGATTCAACTAGGCAAGAAAAAAAAAGAATTATTCTTTTTATTCAACACGCAATTTTTATACGAGACAAGAATATAATGTAATACCTAAATAAAATTTTATAAAATAACAGTCAACTATAACCATACTATCAATTGTAACTCTAAATCTGATCACTTTGTGTCTTTTGCAATTTTTTTAATTAACCGTTTGCTCAAACACGCATACCCATCAAATCCAATAAAAAAATCATCGCTATGAGTATATTTTTCTACTCAATACGTTAAATCCTTGGTGTTTTTGTGACCTTAAAAGATTATTGACCATACTCTTTTTTTAATTATCGATTTGTACAACGGTTTCGTGACGTTCTGTGACGGCTTTACCTTATAGGTACGTATAAATCTGAAGTCCGCTATAAACGGAGATAAGCACGGGTGCTTGAAAAATTGAATTTTTACATGGATTTATATTTGACTGTTAGGCTTTATGGTGTGCAATATAAAGAGGAAAATAACCATTATGTCGGGTTATTAATATTTTTATAACCGGCTCTCTTTTCATCGTGTATTGTTCTATATTTTTTGTTTTCTTTCTTTGGAACAAACGTATTACCTGATAAATGAAACACACTGCTGATATATGGTTAAGATTCATTTTTACTGCAGCATACGTTAAAAGGATTTTTATTTATAAATAACAAGTACCCTTATGAAAAGGTCAGTATAAATTACAGGTATTTACCTCCATTTTTTTATTATTTAGATTTATTTAGTTCTTTTTACGTTACGAATAATTTAGACATAAAAAACTTAAACGTGGATATTGTAAAATACAGCCTAACGGCTCTAAAAGGAGTTCTTAATAAAATACATGAATAGTTATCTCACAAAACTGCCTAAACATTAATTCATTATATTATGAAACTCTTAAATCGAAAAACCGAAACTGTTCAGGTTATTGTTAGTTAATTGTACAATCTTTACCAATCACCTTTCGTGGAAATCAATCTTTCGCTCTAGTTGATAATCTACCCCAATACAATTTTTTTTTGGAAAATAGAACTTTTTGAGATATTTTTCTGCGTGTACGACAAAGTCCATAGTGGTGTTCTATTTATAGTAAATTTCTTTGGATGCGAGCAACACGCCGGTGGCTATATAGAATTTCCCTGAATTTCCACAATCACATGTTTGTATCCGGGCAATCGATACTTTTCCGTGACTAAATTCATTGAGAAGTTATTGATGTTGTGAAGGGTAAGGGTATGTAAACTAGCTGCCTGCTTTTCTAGTTATTATTAAGGACAATGGCGGCGCGCCGGTCGGAAATAGATTTTTTATTGTTTTTGTTGTACATCAAAATAAAGTGCTTTCATATTGATTTCAGAGCTTGGACAATATTTTGTTCTATATACAATCACGTTCAGGTTAAAATAATTAAGTTAGACATATATAAAATGCCAAATGTTTTAGTTTCTTTAAATATTTATTTAATAATATTCAATAGGATGATGATGAGCTTATAAGAAATAACGCTATTTTTTTCAAATCTAAGCAACAAAATTTTTCATTCCAGGTATATAGGTTCGATGTGAGTGAGGTGTTAGTTCGCCCGTCCACTGCGGCCTGCAGAGGCCTTTTGTGGCTCATCTCTACGGGCTATAATTTACCATACAATCCATACCTTCTCTTGAAGTCTTTGGTTGATTTATGTGAAGTCGGTATGTTCTATATACTGCAGAAGCGACAGTCCGATGTTTGACTCCGACCTAGCTCCTTCAGATGATAACTCAGACGACAGTGCCATATAAGCACTCCAATTAAGATACGTTGATCATTTCTACTCCATTCTAGGATCTGATATAGTGTGCTACCTGAGAGTTTGACTATGAACACCTTAGAGTGAGTTAATCCAGGACTCTCTAGTGTTGGAGAACTTTCCTGTCGGCTCATTCCAGATAGTGTGCTTTTGGCTATGCAAAAGAATCTTTCCGGTCCAATTAGCTCTGAATCTGCACCTTTTCTCGAAAAAAGTGTTGACTTTCTCGTTGCCGTACACCCCTTCGTGCCCAGGTATCCATACATAAGCCGTATTATTCAGCTCTTCTCGGAAGAAAGGCGTACATGCTAGTCCATAGACTAGCCGCCATAATATACTGGAGCCCCTTAATACACCAGGATAGTGCGCCATATGTGACCATTGATTTTATTACTAGTTAATAGAGCCAGTAAATCTGTTTAGGGTTTATTCCCCACGATTTGCCGCATACCCTTCTAATATTCAAAAGGGATGCCTTGGCTTGATTAATTGTTTTATCCAGATGGTAGTTCCAGGTAAGTTTTCTATCTGGAATAATCTTCAGATATTTTACCTCCTTCGCAAACGGAAGAATTACGCCTTAGCCGCCTTAAATCTTACACTTGTAGTGATGATGTCACAAAACGATTTTCAAGCATGCATTTGATCCAGTTGCAGATTAGTCTGCCTATTCCCCTCCGCAGCAGTGCAGCGTCAAGGGATTGAGGCAGGTCATTGTTGAACGCCCCTTCAATGTCGAGGAAAGCTGTCAGCGCAATTTTTTATGCTGTATAGAGTTGCATATCTTTCCTATGAGGTTATTTAGAGCCAAATCTGTGAATTTTATAACCTGGTAGGTATACTGTCTAGGGTTGAAGGAAACTTCCCTGCATTTCCCGGCTCTAATGTGCCTATCTAGAATTCTCTAAAGTCTTTTCAGGCTAATCGGTCTAAAATATTTAGACAGTGAATTGTTAACCTTTTCTGCTTTCCATACATATACGACCTTAGCAATCGACCAGCCCTGTGGTATGAAGCTTCGCATCAAGCTCGCCCGAAATCGTTTCACGGGAAAACGCACCAGTTTCTCTGTCCCGTTTTGCATGAAGGTAGGGAAAATACCATCTTCTCCTGGTGATTTGTATGGGGAGAAAAACTTCAACACCCATAAGATTAAGGGTGGAGTGACTAATTCAGATGCAAACCTCTGGTTTTCATTAACTGGCCGTGTAAATGAGCCAGGTAAAAGTGTTTCCACTTCCACCTGGTTGCTAGCGATCCTCCAGAAGCAGGCTACCCGGGAAGTGATTCCGCATGAGGATCTCTAACGTCTGCCTTTTGGAGTCTGCAAATGAGCCGTTCAGTCATTTTATCGACCGTTTAATATATATTGACACCTCAAATTTTCTGTGAAAATTCCAACATCTAATTTTCTATATTTTATGTTAAATAATATTAATAATAATAATATCTTTATTGCTCCTAAAAACATAGTTTTACAGCAAGGGTTTGACAAATAAATAAATAAACCTGTTTAGTTATTAAATTAAATGACTTACTAACTAAAAAAGAAAAAGAAAAAATATAAAGGAATAAAGTTTAAGTATATAACAGATTGAATAAGAAATTAAAGAAAAAAAAAGAGATAAGAAATTATTCATTTAATATGAATGAATAAAAAAATACATGAAAAAAATGAAAAAGTAAATTAAAGAGATAAAAAGAAATAAGAATATATTCATTTAATATGAATGCTCTAAGCTTCGAAATATTCCAGACCAACATAGCAATTGTCTTAGCTGCATTTAATGTAGTATTATCAAGAGATAGAGTAAAGGAGTTCAAATCAACAAGACAATCACTATTTTTCATTCTCCATGACATTATATATTGGATAGTCAAACAATATATGAAAAATAGACTCATTCTTATTAGAATTACAAACAGTACAAATTTCATTAGTATTTATTGAATATCGTACACCATTAAGAGTCAAATTTAATTTAAATTTATTACTTATCCTTAGCTGTGCTATGGTGCGATTCACCTGAATCGGCATCAGGGTAAGATAATTTTTTGGTAATTTTTCAGGAGTAAATGTTTGAAACAAATTTAAAAAGGAAGAACCTTATGCCAGTACCATATCCTCTTGAGCTTGTCATAAAACTTTGATAATAAAAGTTTCTTTTTATTCCTTAAAGATGTCCAGGTCACATCAGTCCAAATATCCATATCACCAATGAAGTCAAACTGTTTTTTTACTTGTAAGACCCAATTACATTTTTCAGAACAATTTAACAGACATCTCTGCTGAACAAAAAAAAAATTTGGAAGTCGAGAATCATGCAGTTTATGGTCATTTTAAATATTTTAAAACTCATCCTTCTTCTTTATTTTGTGTTTTTAGGGTTCTGTACTCCAAAAGGAAAAAAAAACAGAGCCAGTATTAAATCATACTTGCGTCCGTCTGTATTTCTATTAAAGATGGTTTTCTCTAAAATGACATTTTAAATGAACACGCAAATAATGGAAAATAATTTTTGAATAATGAAACATAAAACTAGTAATCTGATTCCAATATAAACAAAATGCTCATTAAGTATTGAATTACAGGATTATGCAGCATTTCTCGAGAACTGATAATCAGCTAAATTTTATAAAGATGGAAAGCTATGGAAAGCTTTCACATTCACAAGAGTTTTCCACAAAGCGAGAAAATTCATTAGCCCTTTCTTCGTATCTCCCTAGGGAATTAGAGGATACCGTGTCAAAAGCCGTAAAATGAGAATATAACTGATAACTATTAATGAAAGACAATCCGGACAACAAAATGTAATTAATGAATCGCGTTCATCCGTTAAGGGTATCCTTAGGAGATAAATTAAGCGTGAAAGGGACAGATCTGCGTTTAATACAGGGTGATTTATAGATAAATATGTATGTAATGGTGATTCCAAATGATATATGTCTCAGTCCTTTTATAAATGCATGTCAACAAAAATATTCATCACTTCAATCTACATAGCAAAGAGATTCTCACCACAAATTCAATAGGATGTAATAATATTTTTCGATTTCGCTCAATCTATGGAAAATAATTATTTCATCCCAAACGTGCAAAAGATTGCCACGGGAGATAACGTAAACAGAAATTTTCAAGGAAGGTAAAGTAATTTCCATAAAAATATCTATATACTTTATTCATATTTTATTTATATCCCACGAGGCTTATAATTTCATTTTCTCGTGTTATTTCCTTTAATAGTAGTCAAAGTTGGTACAAAATTATTAAAATATCAATATGAGTTTCCTCAGTGGGCAGTTCAACAATAATATAACCTCACGTTTTTTCGTTATTAACAGTTAGAATTGATCAAATAAAACCCATTGAGTTTAATTATCTACTGTAATTTGAGCTAGATTTTTAAATAAATTAATTTAAAAATTTAAATTTCTAATTATTTGAATATGCCGACATTACAATCGTGACGTCACTTATGTGCAATGAAGTTAACGTCAAGCCATTAACTGCAAATGTGTAAAGAAGAGAATACAAATGATTAACAGCTATTAAATCTCACTTATACAGACAAATATGGAGAAAACCATTATATGATAATTGGATAAATATGAAAACTTGGACCTATTCACTATGAATTCGCATTCAAAATCAAGAAAGATAAATAGATATTAGATTCCGCTGTCAGATAAAGAAAACGACGAATAATTTGCTGTTTGGTACATAAGTGCTGGGCACAAGCTTTCCTGATTAAGTGAAAGGTCGCGTCCGCGTCTGCTTACTGCATAGTTCACTGTCGCTGTTGTAGTTTGTACTCTGTAGAGCTGGTTGATGTTGATAATTTTCCGCGTTTATTTGTATTTGTAAAGATACGTAAACAAAGGTAAAAGTAAACACAATTAAAAACATATTGACCAAACGACACATTATAAGCAAACGTCATCTATATTTGAAAGCGTCAATTTTATTTAGAGAAACTGGCCCACGTTAATATTATACTGCAGCTATTGCACATAAGTGACGTAGGTGCACTACAAGTTGCATAGATGCAGTAATTTTTAAATATCAATTTTTTCATGTTAAATTAACAGAAAAACGACTTTTTCATAAAAAGAAATTAATTTTTTTCTCAAATAATGCAAAAAAAGATGGACTAATGTTTCAAGTTGAACTCCACATTGTCCAGGATCTGGTCACTTATATTTTTTTTATTTACATTAAAGGTCAACTGTCTTCCCTCATAAAATTTTGTTGTACTAGTCATTTAAAAATTAAAATATTACAACAATTGCTTCTCAACAATGTTCATTTTACGAAGGACTTAATAATGTAGCGGATCTGTTAATTAATCATTTTAATGAGGAAAATAATAAAAGAAAACGTCGAAAATGGGTAAGAGAGTGGATAGTAATAATAAACTTTCTAGACTTTTTTGAAGATAGTTGTAATTGTAGTTTTCTTAGTTGGCACCCCCTTGAATCACTACTAGCACGGCAAAAAGTAGGAGACCATCTTTCCACTTGTTCCAGTCACACTGTCTTCATTATTGCTTTCGAAATCACGCTCCTTTCACTCCGAGTTAACTCCATTTGCGGTTTCGTGTTCGATTTGAAGATCGGTGAAATTTGAGCTTTCTGTGATTGTCAAAATCTTAACCTTAAAATATTTTGATTTTGGTGTCGGAATAAATCATCTAAAAATAGGAAACAATTTGGTGAAAATAGTGAAAAAGATGAAAAAATTAGGCAAAACGATAATGAATACGAAAAAAATAGATAAAATAGAGAAAAGGAAAGAAAATAGAGAAAATGGGGAAAATAGGTAAAAATAGAAAATAATAGGGATAAACAGAAGAAAATAATAGGGATAAACAGAATAAAATAATACTCATAAACAGAAGAAAATAATAGAGATAAACAGGGAAAATATAAATAAATAGAAAAAATTGGAAAATAGTTACAAATGGGGGAAAAGTAGGGGAAATAGGAAAAAATAGAGAAAATAGGGCAAAATAGAGAAAAATAATTACAAATAGGGACAAATAGGGAAAGAATAGGAAAATTATAGAAAATAGCGAAATATGGAAAAATAGTGAAAAATAGGAAAAATAGGAAAAAAAGGGAAAATAGGAAAAAAACAGAAAATAATAGGAATAAATGGTGAAAAACAGGATAAATAAAAAGAAATGGGAAAAATTAGGAAAAATGGGGAAAAAGAGGGGAAATTGGGAAAAATATGTTAACATAGGGGAACTAATTCAAATAGATAAAAAGTAAGTGAAAATAGTAACAAATTGAGAAAAATGGGGAAAAATAGGGCAAAATAGGAAAGTGTATAGTAACATTAGTGGCAAATAGGGAAAAATAGCGGAAAATAAAGGAAAACGGGAAATAGGGAAAAATAAAAAATAATAGAAATAAAGGGGGAAATACAAAAAAAAATAATGAAAAACAGGAAAAATATGAAAAATTGGAAAAAATAGGAAAAAATAGAGCAAAATAGAGAAAAAACGGCAAAAATATGAAAAAATCAGAAAAATATAGAGAAAAGATATAGAGACAAATACGGACAATTGGAGAAAACCAGGAAAAATAATGAAAAAAGGGAAGTAGGAAAAATAAAGAAATTAAGAGAAAATAGGGAAAATGTAAAAAAATATTGAAAGACAGGAAAAAATAGGAAAAATAGGAAAAAATAGGGATACATTGGTTAAAAATAAGGAAAAATAAGGAGAAATAGTGAAAAATAAGGAAAATATGGGTAAATACAGCAAAATAGGTAAAAATAGAAAAAATAGGAAAAACAAGAAAGCTATAGGTACTAATATAGACTCCGTAGAAAAGCACGGGTATTCAACTAGTTAGCTATAAATTTTTTGTTTTTTTGTGGATATAATACGGACATGGAAGAAGGCAAACGTGGAATTTGTGGTCTTGAAGGACCGTTAGAAAATATTCAAGATTATTTTATGTGCTCACACATAGATATATTATATGCGGAAGATTACTTGAAAACAAATGCATTATTCGAAAATCAGAAATTCAAGATTTGATAAGTACACAATGTTACTAATAATTGTTTTTTAATAGATATTTATGGATTGCCTCCAGCTCTAGCAACAGATCTTCGAATCTAGTAGGAGCCATTCTGAAGTGAGAGAGAAATTGTTTATCAGAATAATTAGGAATAACTTCTTCATAGTCATTTTCTAATTTTATTTATTCTATCGACCCTATACTCTTCGTCTTCATCGTTGTAAAAAATAAACGAAATTACAAATTGTCTTTTACCATTCATTATGAAAATAACAATCATAGATAACAAATACCAGCACACAACCTAATAAAGAAAACTTAATAGATACCATATATTACTAGCGTCTAGATCCCAATTGCAACTCGAGTGCCCACCGCGGTTGCCAGGTTTAAGTGTTTCATTGACGAAAAGAAAAATATTTATTTTATTAAAAGAAGTCTTGATTATCTAAATCTACCTGTGTATTAAAAAAAAAATAAAAAAAAAATTCCTCGGGATTCGAACCAGGAAGTTTTATGTATAACGCATACACTCTAGCACTGGACCACTTCGTATCACAATAATATATTCAAACTTTCAAGTTAACGTACAAAACGATGGCAACAGCGGTGGGCACTCGAGTTGCAATTGGGATCCAGACGCTTCTCCATATATTGAGGTTATGTTATATTGTCATTTTCCTCATTGAAATATGTAAATCGATGTAAATGCACTACTCCTGCTGTGCTCACTCCATGGAGTTTAAACTCGACGGTAACACGTGTTGATACGCTGCGAGTGCTGCGCGCTCACACGAGCTAAGTCACTGGAGTAGTATAACTATACCTGTTCTGGAGCACTTCCATCTAGTCTCATAAAAGTAGCCGAAGAAGTAGCCACACCTATCCCAAGAGAATATTACACTAAGCTGAAAAGAGACTACCCCGAATTGTCATGAAACTACCCCAATTGGTCAAAATGAGCGCTCTTTTGTTAGACGAGACAGACAATAATGACCAGAAGCGGTAGTTGAAGAGGAGGATTTTTTGTTCCCCTCTGTATAATGCAAAACTCATCGCTTATCGCTTTATCGCCTCTTATTTTCCAAACAAGAGCTGTTTAAAGCTGTTCGAGACCTGTTTGAGACATGTTTGAAAGATATTGGAGACCTGTATGAGACCTGTTCTAAAGCGCTTCGAGACCTGTTTGAGACCTGTTTGAAATCTGTTCGAGTCCTATTTTAGACCTATTTAAAAGCTGTTCCAGACCTGTTTGAGACCTGTTCGAAAGCTGGTCGAGACCTATTGGTGTTGTTGTTTGTGAGATCGATAATGCAAAGAGGGGGCACAAAAAGTCCTCCTTTTCTACTACCACTTCTGGTCATTGTTATCGGTCTCGTCTGATAAAGGGCAAATATTATGACCAATTAGAGTAGTTTCCTGATAATTTGGGGTTGTTTTAGGGTAAACGAGCCTCCGCTAGTCTCTTCCCAGCTAAGGGTACTCTTCTCTTCGGATAGGGGAGGCTACTTCTATCGCTAGGTGGATGGAACTGGATCGAAGTGATCCAGAACCGGTATAGTTATTCTACTCACTGATTCCAGTCAGCTCGCATCGTGTCAACGTACCTTAAGTAACGAATCATAAGGATTTACCAGAACTAACACGAACTGAACTCAACGCTAAATCAGTTTCAACTGATTTCTTTGTTTGTTTTTTTCATTATTTATTATTATTTTCCTAAACTATGGGGGCGGAAATCTTTTATAAAGGCATTCACGCATGGTTCAATGCTGGCTAAACTCTCCTCCTATTTTTCTTCCGATTTGGTAAAGAACCCCAAGATCTTATTTTTTTAATGTAATTTACAATCTACTCATAGTACATACAAGGGTAATTGGTATTAAGGAAAGGTGACTTGAGCAGGTTCCATCTATAGCGATCGATCTCCGGAATTTTTATCTATCGAGATCTTCTGACTATAATCTTCTAAGTCTTCTTTGAACTGGTTGATTGGAGAGTTCGTTAATCAGTTGTTTACTATGATTACTTCTATTATGAATGGAATATCTAGGTGGTTGTGCAGCGTTTGGTTTTGCGACGACACTTCGGTCATTACGGGTCACTTTGGCGCCTTAGTCCAGGTTTTGGAATGCCTCGGGCGCCACCTTCCGTTTAGAGTGTGAAGGCCACTGCACGGGCAGCGTCAGTGGAGAAAGAAAATACTCCAGGGGTCGTTATGGTATCGACCAAAATCACTGGCGGCCAGAAGGGCGGTCTTTACGTGCCCTACTAGGTTTAAGTACCTGGGTATTAGCTGCTTAGATGTTAAAATAGAAACAAATAATAATAAATAAAGCTTTTATTTATTACCCAAAATCCGGCGGAGAAAAGGTGTGTAACGGACGATTGGCTTGGCGGCGTGGTGTAGTCGGACTGACGGTTCTGGACTCCGGTACAACTTGAACTTGGCTTCAGCTTGACCTATATCTAAAGGTCGACGGACTGCACTGCTGCTCCAATTGGGACGGCCACAGCAAGTCAGACTTCTGGCTGTCTCTGCAGCTGCCGACAACGGTTTGAATTGCCCTACTCGATACGAACTTCGGCATCTAAGAAGCAGAGACGAGAGTGTCTCCATCTGCCTGGCGACGGTTCAACTGCTGCGACTGGTCTTTTATTCACAATTTTAATTTAATTTTACTCCAGTGCCGTGCGCGATTTAATTTATCTATTTTAAATAATACGGAAAAAAGTAACTTTGTTACAGTTTGAAACATACCAATGGGCGGCGGTTATCACTCTGAGCACTTTTGATTAATATGTCTGGAGCACAACAAGTTTTTTCAGTTGCAAAAGCCAAACACAAATAGAATATGTTGCGACGGGACTTTAAAAAAACATTTTTACAAGCATCTGGTCTAACTAAAGCTGCTGATATGACGCGTGACCTTGAAATAAACAAAAATGACCGGAACGAACCGTAGCGTTCTCTTATGGGATTTATACATGTTAAAAGTGAGAAACTGTCATAGTTTATTTACTTTTAATTAAAAAATATTTAGAATGGGCCACTTAAAAGTAGCCCTTCACACCGTTATTTCAGTTAGGTATCGGAATTATTTTTGTTTGTTTAAAAGCTTGGAATAAATAATTTTTCTAATGGAAATGGAAATAACAGTAAATCACCATTTATTTATTTTTAAATAGAAACTTCTATTTTTTATTGTAAATTTGAATATCTGGCACATTTCTGGATAATAATCATGTATTAAAAAAATTTTTACAGCTGTAAAAATGGTTGCCATATTGAATAATATTATTTCGAAACATTCTAAACAATGGCGTATCTATATGCATTTTTATTATTCACATACAGCTTAAAATTCCACCCAATCTAACAATAAATATAAATCTAAATTTCATTTTAACAAACCTACGGTATATCATTAAACAACTTAAACCCAAACGTATTAAAACAAAATTATATAGTAAAATCCCGGAAATCGAAAATATCCTGTAACGGAATCGTCTCCGAAATCTCCGCTGATTCACTGACTTCGCGTTTCCTTATTTGCGCCGCGCTGTTTGCCTTTCCCCTATTAAAACTTAAGATTAATTTTCAAACTAGAGATTTTCGTCCCAGTGAGCCGAGTCGACGTAGTTATTGTTTTGTCTTAAATTAATTGGAGCGTTGAGGTAAACCCTCTAATTGATGGACTAACTGCACAAAATTCGCACAAAGTAGACGCTTAGATTTCGTCTAGTAAAAAGCACCGGCATTAAATTGGTATTTTTTAAAAAAAATACAACCTGATTTCGTCTAAATTAGATCAATAATTTTATAAAATATTACTCAGTATCATCTAGATAGAACTAAATTATTTTGTTACTTTTTGATTTAAATGTAGTTTTTCTTAATTGTCAACTATCAAAAAGTTAATAATAATAAAAGAGAGCCCATAGGGGATTTTGAGATTTACATAAGCATGGCAGTTTAACATATCGGGGATATCTTGTACCGGGTTGAGTATCTTCAGAAAATCTAAGCACTTTATATAGGGCCATGCGTGTAGGTCAACTGATCTGAATAGTAAAAAAAAATCGGCTGTGTCACCCCAGAACTTTCCCGGCTCGACCGTAGAGAATATGTTATTTATTATTATTATTTTCATTACAAAATACACATGGAACACATTAAAAACAGCGAGCCGATGGTGAATACGTCTACCGAATTGATATTTCAATGTTGATGACATAAGCTGGAAAATTATAAAGTGTATTTTTCTCGCCATCTAGAGGCGAAACTGTGAGGAATTTGATAAAAAGTTAAATATTAAAGTTAAAGAAAATTTGATGCTTTACAACTTTGAACCAGAAAATTTCGCACTAAATTGCATTGTTTGTCCTCAAAATCAAGAAAAACTAGAGAAAACCTACATGCACATTTTTTACGTGCCCTCTAGTGGCGCAACTATTGGAAATTCTGGTAAAAGTTTAGAACAAAAGTTGTAGAGAATTTTATTCTATAAAACTTTGTACTGAAACATTTTGCACTAAAGTGTATTGTTTGTCCTTAAAATTTAAAAAAAGTAAATAATTGTTACATGTGAATTTAATCAATGTCGTTCTTGGGGACCTTCTACTATACCAATTTAAACCAAAATCTAATGGTCGCATTCTAGGCACACACCGACCCTCCATACCAAATTTCAGCTTGATTGGTGAAACGGTTCGGCAGTTATCGTGGAAGATTACACACAGACACACAGACACAGATATTTCCATCGATATCTCGATTTTTTTTTTGCTCGTTCACCTAACTTTCCCTTTGATGGGTCCGGGAAAGTAAAAATATATAGATGAAAAGTGTGCAAACCTAATCTGATGATTTAAGGGAGTGGAGAGTCAGAAACTTATTTGGACATTCACGAGCGCGGTCAGTCAAAAAAATTCACTGCGTGCAGCTGGCTTGAAGCATGATTCCCTACTCCGCTACTCTCTCTCTCTCTTTCACTATGTCTCTATATGTCACTCTCTCACACCGTTCCCACCCTACTTTTCATCAGCAATTAGGCCATCACAGCTGATCACAGCACTCCTGGTATTATATGTATAATGCTCTGGCTTGTCTGTTGTGTTTTATGTTTTGAAAGCGATGAGTGATAATATTGTGAAGTGTGTTTTTTGTGTAGAAAATGCATTTCAAAAGATTGTTAAAACGTCTGAAACAATAAAAAGAGGCTGTGTCGCAACAGAACTTTCCCGGCTTGGCTGTAAAGAATGGATTTATTTTAATTACAAAATATTAAGCTTTACATTAATTTATAACATATTTAAAATAGAAAGCCGATGGTAAACACGTCAGCGAAATTCTTATTTCAATTAGGATCTTGGTGAAAACTATTTTAAAATTCGGGAAAAAGTTTGATTCAAAAGTTGTAGGGAATTTTATGCTCTATAACTTTGCAATAAGCATTTTGCGCAAAAGTGCATTTTTTGTCTTCAAAATTTAAAAAAGGCAAAATATTCTAGATCTGCATTTTTTTCGCCCTCTGGCGGCGGAACTGTGAGGAATTCGCAAAAAGTTAAATACAAACGTTGTAGAGAATTTTATGATCTGCAGCTTTACATAAAGTCCTCATTGTTGTTCTCAAAATCCGGAAAAAGTAAAAAAAACCAATATGCACATTTCCGCAGTTTCATATAAAAATTGTAGGAAGTTTACTGCACCAATTTAAAATAAAAACTAATGGTCGTATTCGAGGGGCACACCAACTGTTCACATAAAATTTGAGCTTGATTGGTCGATCGGGAATGTAAAATCATGAAATATTTTTTTCCAATTCGCCAAATTAGGAAAGTCCTTCCGAATATTCGTCAGATTATGGATCAGCGCGATCAAGACATTAAGTTGGACCATCTGTATGAAAATATCCGAATTGTCAGTGTTATGAATAGGAGCTTCGTTTGGGTTCACTTAACATCCCCAATGAGTATCTGACGAGCTCGAGTAAATATTTTCCCCAATTTTTATCCATTCTGTACGGTCGGCCCCACCATGCAAGCTGGCAGATTAACATACATCATTAGAGATATGTAGGGCATACACATTATCAATATCAATAGGTCTCCACGACGCACGAGTAAATCCCCGGTTAGCATCGTTATAAACTGGTAAAAGGAATAATCTCTGCGCGATTTTTCAAGACTACGGCCCGTTTCCGTCAGCGGAAAAAAGTCCGATTCGAAAAAATCGTAATTTTTCCAATAATTTTTTTCTTTAATTTTTTTTTCAACGAGCCCCATGCGATATGGATATCAATCGATGCGTCTTGACTTGTACAACAACTTAAAAGAAATCAGTATCGACAAATTTGCTTTGCTTATCGAGATATCTCGAATAGAAGTTTCACTTGGTAGGCGGGACCAGGATCTTCGGACCCGAAATAGTTCTTCTGATACAGCCTTCTTTTTTTGAATAAAAACTGATGGCCGAAAAAAAAATTGCTCATTGGCCGTACCATTCTCGAGTTATCGTGCGCACAGACATCCACACATCCACAGGGACAGACTTTTGTTTTTTCGTCAAAAATCAATTTTCTCCACGTTTGAGATTTTTGCACGATTTCAATACTAAGGTTTGCCCTACTTCACCGAAGTTGAAGTATGGGCGGGCCGTAGTAATAATAAATTAACATCACTTACGATATAGCAATATCTGTCAAAATACGAGTAAAAACCTTAAAAATATGATTAAATCCATCAAAAATGTTATTAGGCTTAATCTACACTATAATATATCAAACAATGACAATCCACTTTTTTTCCAATACACGCCTATCAAAACAAACTGTATCTGAAAATATTGTGTGTGGCAGTGTTTTCATTCAAAGTGTTCAAGAAAATGTGCTGACACACATGGTAAATTCTAAAGAATATGTCTGGAAACAATTTATATTGTTGAATAATCAGATGAATAACAAATAAGTATTGAAGAAATATCCGGAAATAAAATGTTTACTGTACTACGTTTTTAACTTCATAATTATTTAAAAATTTGTTTGTTTTATGCAACTTTCTTGATTTTAAAATTTAATAATTCTTTAATGAATTATTAAAAAACATAATAATTTCCTATATTTTTGTGTTATTTTACGCATAATTAAAAGTATATTGGTTATATTTTAATTGAAATATGCATACTGACTCTCCATTATTGGATTACAATAAACCCTTATTAGTTTATTGAACAGCATACATCCAAACAGATCGAGTTAATTACAGCTGGTTGATTTACTTTTAATGATAGCCCCGGCCCAGATGACACGTACATAAAAACAAGTGGGTTAATTAGTGGAAAATAGCAATTTTTTCCAGTAATTAGGAGCGCAATTACTTTTTGTTATTGTATATTGAACCGAATTAAACCAAAATTCACCTCAAAACAAATTATTTCTAGATGTTATTCCTGATTTTTCTAAAAATGTCTTTGAAAAAGTAATAACCGCTAGTTATCAGTGTAATAACCCAATAGTTGTATTTTTATTTTAACTTTATTTTATGACTTTTTTCACTCGTGTAATAATTGTGTGTATTTTTAAAAGGTTTTTATATTCAGGTTTTATAAATAATATTTCCAGTTACCTTTAAGAAACAACTAGTAGACTGGATGTCCTAACTATCCACTGAAGTCATTGAAATTAACGACTTTGGCAGAGAAACTATCACCACTCTCCAAGGAGAAAAAAATAGCAGCCTGAGCGTTAGTCAGCATGCAGCAGTGAGATTCTGAAATAAAAGTGGACTTGCAGAAATCTCTGGACTAGAACGGCCAATCTCCTCTCAACCAGCTAATAGGACAAAACTAAAGAAGGAGAAGCAGCTAATGCACAGAGAAAACGAGGCCAAGAACATTTTTTTCCTGACATTTATTTAATTATACCAACTACATTTTTTCTTACATCAGCATAATTTTCATAATAATAATCATAACATTCTAGAATAGAGACCCCATTAAACTATTGTAAGCTAACTGTTATCCTAAAAGTTAATTTCAATAAAAAAAATATACCTTAGGTAGCTAAACAAGTGAACAAACTTCCTACACCTTTCTTTGACTCTCTTGAAATATTTTTACTTATTCTAACTAAACAGTTCACTTGTTTTAAGTTAATATTTTTACAGACGTTTAAATTTAACGGTTGTCAGACTTATGAAAAAGATAATGACTGATTTGTATATAAAAACATTGCCAATTGTCATTAATAGTCGTTACTTTTGTTCTAACGAAAATTGTCGAACGATAACCGAAATAGGCAAACAGATATTTCAGGCTCGTTTGTTCGTCCAGGTTCTTCGAATATTTAAATAGGGAAAGACGGTTTTTGTGTTCGTTTTGTGAGTGAAAGTGGGCATTGGGCAAACAGGTGCTGTGACACGGAAGATTATAAAATTTTACTAGTACATTGGGATTTATTGGATTTAATTGTTCAGTTTGAAGGTAAGTTAACAAAATAAGAAAATTTAATATTATCGGTGGTAAATGAATAAAAGTATTACATCAGCTGTTTTTAATCAGGATTTCAGAAGAACTAAAAGTAAAAATATTAAAAGCTATCAGCTATTTCTTATAGGTTATTTGCACGATTTCTGAGTATTTAATATGTACCGGATGTCCATTATTTATATTTTCCACTATTGTAAGCTTATAACTTTTAAACGGAAGTACCTACATGAAAACATGCAGTTTTCATCGAAATGCTTTAAATTATTTCAAGTTTTATTTCACTCAATCAAAACTTTTATCGCTTCCTGCTTACAGAAAAATAAAAGGGCGGTTTTTTAAAGACGTTTTTGTTAACAATAATACTCAGTAATAGTTACATTTGCAGTATTAACCACAGTTTTTTTTTAGACCAGGGAATCATTGACGATAGTTTTAAAACTCCTCGATAATGAGACCATTAACAGCCTGATTATAAAAACTGGACCAAAACTCATATTTAAAAATAATTATTGGGAATACAGAGGTGATGGAAGTTGTGGAATAGTAATTACCAGGTAATTTTCTAAAGGTTTTTCACTTTTAACTATTGTATGTTGAATACCTGTAAAAATGCAATTAATATTTTAGTGAATAAATTTTTGAATACCTTTTGTATATTTAATACCCTGTCCATCTTTTAATCCAAAATAATTTTTGTTTCTGTTTTTTTTTTCAAAAGAGCTGCTAAAATAATCACCTGATTCAGGTTAAACCAAAGTGCTAAAGTAGAAAAAGTGTTTTTTGTGGTAGCTAAAGTGTTACCTAGAACAAGAATATTTTTTAGCTATAGTAAATTAATTTTTTTACTCCCTTAAGTTCCGGTTTTTCTTAAAACAACTGAATTGTTGACTTAGTATCGTCAAAACTTTCATTTACTTTAAGTGAAAATCAATAAAAATTAAGCTGTTCTAAGTTAATTTTATTGCTACCATTAGTAACGATATTTCCTACTATAATGGTAACCTGTTTTAGCAAAAACATTTACTTACTTTAAGTACTATAAATTCACTTACAGCAAGTTACCAGTTTCAGGAACTTTTTTTTTCTTGATTTAGGTATACTGTTTATTTGTCTCGTATTTAATACAGATTTTTACTTGGAGTAAGCGAATTTTCACTTACAGTTAGTGAATTTTTTTCTCCGTGTGGAACTGGAACGACCAATCTCCTCCAAACCAGCTAACCGGACAAAACTAAAGAAGGAGAAACAGCTAATGGAACTGTATCCCTATTTGGCACAAGAGCGTATAGCTAATGGAACTGTACTTCCTTATTGGGAAATGCCAGTTTGTTCGGTCAACTGGAAAAGAAGAACCAACCGTCACTAACCTACAATTTTATGTGTCAAAATAATTATTATTAAATTAAATTTTGAGTTTATATTGACCACCACCAAATAAATAAAAAATTAGATTTAAACAACTCGACACATAGTTTAAAAGTTTTCTTAATCATAAGTTTGTGCACACGCTCCTTTTTAATTATATAAAAAGACTGAACAGGGCAATTTAATACAGAAAGGAAACTTAACTAATTATGTGTAGTATTTAATTTTTTTAAGAAAGATTTATAATAGCTTATTTTTAACTCAGTTTGTAAAATTGTTTTTACAAACAAAACATAAGAAATATTTACTGTTTGTCACTCTAATTGTGATTCACAAACAAATCCTTCTAATAAAATTTGAAACAATATTTTATCCATGTACACTATCCGTAGTTTGCAGATAATATTTGAATTTAGATTACCCTTCTCGTAGCATTACTGAACGCACGTTATAGACAATTAGACAGCTCGTTGACAATAAATGTCACTTTCTTCTTCTAGGTAATATGACCTTTTATCTGTTAAGCACTTAGATAGTAAATACATTAATTTTGTTATCGAATTTATTAGTAAAAGTAAAGAGTATGAATATGATATCTTCATTGAAGAATAATTATCCGTAAGATCAATATAAAAAACTTTTTTTTAAAAAAAATTGATTTACACAATTTTTATTTACGAACTTTTTGACAGCATTAAAATTGCTAAACGTTTTTCGATGGCCACCAAAAACTAATTAGTTCTAAATTAGAATCAAAACAATTTTTGGTGAAACTTTGGTTAAAATCCATTCAGTAGTTTTTAAAAAATCGTTATCGAAAAATTTGATCACACACACACACGTACGTACATACATTAAATACATACATATATTTTTTCAAAATGGGTTGGGTTGTTCAGGGGACCTAGAAACATAAAGAAAAGTCATAATCTCGAGATTGGTTTTTTACCCGAAAAGAATAGTTACCTTATATACTATTGTATATATGGTATATGTAGCGGGAAAGTAAAAAATGTCCGGCTCGTAAGCCCACTACTGATGATAAAAATCGATTGTCTCGCCCAAAAACTTTCCCGACGAGCATCCAGAGACTTATAATTTTACAGATATTTAATGTTAAAATTTCAAACTTCAAACATTTTTAATTTTTGACAGGTAACAGGAGAAATAATTTTGACTGTTCTGAATAGAGTTTTTCAATGGTAAGATGTCTAAAAATCCTGGTGTTTCCACTTGTACCTGTAAAAGTTTGGGTCAAACTGGGAGATATCTACCTACTTCATTTTGACTAATTTTTGAGAGATTACTAAAGTTTCACATTAGAAATATCAGATGGCGCATACATGACTCATAAGGCGCGTTCGGATATTACATCAAATCGATCAGGGTGCTCGATATCGTTCGAATATTGAAAAACGAGGATATCGAGCTAAATCTACATCTTTCGAATATTACCTATGAGAGGACTTCGAGGCCGCTCGATCTTATCGGAGGTTTCAGATCGAGCAAGCAGATAAAATGGTCGTGCATGCGTCGTAGTCTTATTTTGTCTGTCATGATGTCATTAAACATGATTTATCTTCCCATAATAACAATCATTGCTGATGACTGAATTATTAGATTGATTTCATTCATCTCTTCAAAATAAAATACGTAATGTGTTATGTTATTAGTCACTTTTGCCAGTAATCCGTTCGTTTATTAAAGATTGCTCAAACATCACGTGACAACATATCCATCTGCTCTACTTACATGTTTCGAGGTAATATCCGAACGTGCCTATAGTAAACTGTAAACACAGATCACACAGAGTGTATTTATATTCTGGTACTGAATAAATTATAAAAATAAACCACCTATTGCCACTTTTCAGTTGTTTTCGCGCCATACCCTAAGTATTGAGTTTTAAAGTTAAAATTTGGGCGATTTCACTGAATTCGATTCCTACAGATGTCCCGAGTAAATTTGACAGTTATAGTCGAGAGCTTTCGAGTGCGATTTAGCATGCGAATCGCTCAAAACACCAACTCTATACGTAACGTCCCGAAATGACGAATTAGAATCGCCCTCCAGATGAATGCTCGAATCTGCAGCTTTATACTGTCCACATAAAATGTGACAAACTCAGCGAGGACTCCAACAATTCTAAAAAGCGCCATCTTACAGAATTCTGATAAGTTATATTAAACACAACAGGAGGTACTTTCAAAAAGTTCGAAACAAAATCGAATCAGTAGATCCACCAGGGTTTTTAGACATCTTATTCAAGGGTTTTCAATTGACATATTGCAAGTCAAATTCCTTGGCATATTGCTTGTGTCATTTTTTAACAGTGACACTTCCGTTTGACAGATGTACAAAAACTAATGGGTTCTTCCGACGAATATCCTAAACCCATATTACCAAATTTAAGCTCAATCGCATTAAAGGTATGTCCTCTATCGGGGAAAAATACAGACAGGTAGACAGACAGACACACACAGACAGACTTCCTTCTGGAAATGGTCTTAATCATCTCAGAGGACCTGAAAATAGATATTTCTATCTTTATCTCGAAATAGTATATTACATAACGAGTGAGGAAAGTGGCATTTTTCGCGCGAGTGGTAGTTCAGCACGAGCCGCGTAGCGTCGAGTGCGGAACGTAACGAGTGCATGAAATCCACTTTCCCACGAGTTTTGTACACTATTTTTCCTACGACCAACAATATTTTAAGAATAGTCTATTTGGTTTTCTCATATGACACGATTATTTCTGGTGGTGTACATTCACATTCGCTATCACTATCAACTGCCGTTTTTTATGTAAGAAATCGAAATTTAAATTTTTTGTTTATTTGCTATAGAGTAGAATAATTTAAACTTTAAAAATATCTATTATAAAAGTACCTAATTATTCTGTTCAGAATTCACAAAACATAGAAACAGTAATTTCTTTAAAATTTTGACATAAGCCTACTTTATTATATTTCACTTTTATAAAAAAAATTACCTTGGCACCAAGCCATTTAAAAAAAACATTTTAAATAATTTTTATACATTTTTTACTTTAATAACTTAAACCTAAAATGAATTTTGAATTACAAACTATTAATAAATTTAAGAATCGGGTATGCAATACACAATTCCCAAACGTCTTATGTGTTGCATACATTCGTTTACACTGAAGTTATTTCATAATTCATATGGACAGTTATAACCTTAAAATAATATTTCAAAACATTTTAGTTATTAGGTGGTCGTAGGAAAATAACAAGCAACTATTAGATCAGTTTTAAAATGGTAAGTAAAATTTATTATGTATGTACATCAGTACGTGCGTTATAATAACACGCAGCGCGGTATTATAACTCACGGCTGGTATGCGTGTATGTTGATATGAGACACTTTCCAAATATCAAAACAGTTGTGCTATTTGTAGTTTTCATAGGTGGTCGTAGGAAAATATTTTTTAGCTTGTTCACAATACATTCCCTTCTCGGAGGTGGGTTGGGAAAGCAAAAATGTTAATAAAACAACGGTTACAATTTTCCTCATTATCCCCGGGATTATAAAATACCCACAATTTGGTTGCGGTTATAGCCACGATAATATAAATTTAATTACAAAATATAATAGGTTGCAAAATGAGAAAGTAATTTCTTCAATGTGTCTGGCTTAAAATCAGCCCTATGTTTTTACTTAATGTAATCCCACTTATATGTACAAGATTAGGGAAAGAAATTTTCCTTATTGTCCCTACTGATAAAAATGTAAGAAACACGAGATTTTCCTTTCAATTACTTATAAAAAAAACAAACCAAAATTAAATCTGTCGTTGTGGACATGTACTCTTTTGTGCCTATACCAAGAGTAAGGTTAGCGAAACAGAAGTCAACAGTTAAATTAGTTTACCACGTAAAGCTCTGGAGACCTATTCCTGGTACCACACGTTTCAATTGACCGCTTGTTCGAAACGTGTGGTGTGAAAGCGTAGAACAGCAGCGTTGTGTATTCTAGAGAGCACACGTTTCGTTAATCATTTCGTGCGTGTGGCTGCACTTGGCAACGTTGCATTAATACTGTATTTGAACTATTTTAACCTTAGGTTTTAACGTCATGTCCACGAAATATGGTTATGTGTTATGATTTATTGTATAGTGTGACTTATTCATTTATTTAGCTTCAGCTATATAATAGATTGTGACATTCAATATGAAAGGTGCTGTTATCACAGACTCCCAAAAAAAACTCTAGTCGAGTATTTGTAGAGTAGACCTGATGTGGTTTAAGGGAAAATTTCGGCAAACTTAAGAGCCAAGCATGCTGAAAATACTTGGCAGGAAAAACTCAATCACTAATACCTTCATTGGAATAGTTAAATCAATCTGCCTTTGTGGTGCTGTCATATAAGGTGTTAAAAGTGCTACCAAATACTCAAAGAGATCCTTCGTTAATCTGAACATTTTACAGAAGTGGTTATTATTAAGTTCCCTTAAGGGATCAAGCACATTTCTTTCTGCAGGTGCATTATTGACATAATTATTTTCTGCATTTTTTAACCCTCCAGAGATTAAGATAGACTAATTCATTTATCGCTATGAAGAATTTGTTAGAAAACGAACGTCGCAAAACGGTCGAAATAGTCGAAGCGTGTGGTTTCGAGCGCTTGTTACAAAACGTGTGCTTTGCAAGCGTGTTACTTTTCATTCGTGTGGTCCAGAATACCGATTTCTGACTTCATTCGCTTCGAACGTGTGGCCTTCAAAAAACGTATGCTCAAGAATAGCACTCCTGGCCGGTAGCCCCTTCGAGGTAGCGTTGAATCGCCGCCTATGATTTAGGTTGTGTTAGCTTCCGCTTCGATCGTACATTTAATCTAAACAATTATTTTTTTTATATTCGACTTTTACCCTCACTGAAACTTAGAACGGAATTATTTATTCACTTATTTTTAATTATCACTGAATCGGTCGCAAGTTTAATTACTGCCCTCGACGACCGGTGCAACCCTTCAATCCGTAGAGCTTTATTCGCCGCGGATGAGTTCGAGACTGACTACATCATTTTTGCCCCCTCGACCCTCGTAACCCCGTGCTAATTTAGCTTTTTTTTGCTGAATTTTGAAACTTGTCTTAATGTTAAATATTTCATTTTCCACATACAGTATATCCGCTGCATTTAGTTATTGCATTTTATCCTAATTTTGTTTTATTTTCTTTGGACTGAATTCTTTTAACTTCTAAACTGTTATTTAATTCGATATGAAAATTTTATATTTGGATTAATATACACATATTTATTTGTTATCTTATTTTTACTTTCCGAACAACAGAGTTGTATAGAAGGAAAGTATTGCGATCATGATATTTTGACCATACCCAGATTTTAACGGATCTTTACGTTTTGAGGTCACCTGAATCCATTTATACCATTTTTAGCATGATGTCTGTCTGTGGGTGTGTGTGTGTGTCTGTGTGTGTGTCTGTGTGTGTGTCTGTGTGTGTGTGTGTGTGTGTGTGTGTGTGTGTGAACACGATAGCGTCTAAACGGCTGAACCGATTTAGATGAAATTTTATATACATATTTAGGGTAGCAAGGAGACGACCTGTATAGATTTTGGAGTTAATCGGACAACCGGAAGTGACAGTTGCTATAAGTGGTGACGTCATTACTAAACAAGATGGCAATAAAGTTTTACACATATATTTTCTATACGTTATAGTTTAATTTCGAATGATTAAAATTTTTAAAAACTTTTGCCATTGTTGCCAGATTTATCAAAAAGTATTTTTTTTTCATATTTTTCTTAAATAACCAAAATAATGCAATTTTATGAAAAATTACGGGATATGAAAGTTGTAGAACATAAAATTTTCTACACATTTTGTCATTACCGGTTTTTTGAATTCCTCATAGTATCGCCGCTAGAGGGCGTGAAAAAAATTTATATAGACATTTTTGTGACTTTTTTAGATTTTAAGACAAAATTATGGATTTTTATGAAAAATTACATGGGATCAAAATTGTAGAACATAAAATTTTCTATAAATTTTGTCTTAACTATTTTTTCAAGTTGCGCATAGTTTCGCCGCTAGTTTTTATTTTAATTTTTATCTTTATTAAATTATTATTTTTCAGTTAAATTTTTATATTAAAAAATATCTTTAAATTTGTAATAATTAATTTTATAATTGTAATTTTTTTCAAAATTTTATTACAAAAATTTTGGAATTTTTAAAAAATTGGCCAAGAAATTTAAGATTATATTACGATTTTAAACTAAATTGAATAACTTCAAAAATATTAAAGTTATTGAAATATGATTTTCACCATTCGAAAGATAATATAAAACTCTAAATTTTAAATGTATTTTAGTTTCTTAAAATTTAGAATTGTAATTATTCTATACAAAATTAAGAATTTTTTTAAAATTTTTTGTAATTTCGTTTTATCAATAAGTATAAAATAAATGAAAAAAGTAAATAGCATATCCAAAGAGAATCCAAAAGTACTATGTGTGTAAATTATTTCATAATTTTAATATAATATTTGTAAAAAAATTAAAACAATTCAATGGACCCATGAATTTTTGAAAAAAAATTTGATTTTTTTTTAGTTTTTTAAACTAACTTTATTAATGCATTTTGATCCAAAAAACCTAAAAAAAGGTATGTTTCCTATTTTGAATAAAATTGAATGAGATATTAATTATTTATTGATTTTAAAATTATTTAAAAATAGGTTTGATTTGTTTTAAGGTTAAAATTAATATTAAAAAATTTAAAAAAATTACCCTTAAATTTGTAGTAAAAAACTCTATAATTGTGATTTTTTTCAAAATTTTATTCAAAAAATTGTAGAATTTATATTTTTTTTTTTGAAATTTAATATAAGTTTAAAAAAAAATTGAATAACTTTAAAGATATTAAAGATATTAAAATGGGATTTATACCATTCGATAGGTAATATAATTAATGTATTTTGGTGCAGAAAAACTAAGATAATTGATTAAACAATTACTTTACTAGGAGTGTTCGGAAAGTTGGGTGGGATTAACCCCTCATTTTTGTTATCTTATTTTTTTATTTCTCCATAGTTTTTTAGCGTTTTTTACACTTAATCAGTTTATAGTGGTATGTAGAAAGATTTTAATATTCTAGTCTCAGTTATGAATTTATTTGTTAAAGGCTTAATTAATGATTTCTCTTCTTTACCCCAACGCTAAAAAAATAAAATAGAAACTTAAATATTTTGATAAAAAAATAATCGCCTAATTGTGCTTTCTCACGATTGGCCTAGTTTTTTTTCTTATTGTTTGGAAATAACTGATTGATTAGAAGGACAGCAACTGACGATTCAACTTTGAATACAGCTTTTGACGGCTAAATATGGCTTTTGTTTTCAGTTCACTTTTTGCTGAATAGCCATTTTACCGTGAATGAACCATTCGAGTGCAATGCTTTTAACATTTTTCAACTTTACACAATAGGGGATCATTTATTTTCTGATAGTTCCTATAGAATAATAATAAGATTGTCATAGAGATTATTTGGAAATTTAAAGTTTAACAGTAATATGAATCGTATAAAAAAATTAAATTTTTATGGACTAGATTAAGTTAGCTCTAAAATTAAATTTTATTGTCAATTATTAAAGCGAACATTAGGTGAGCTTTCTTTGTTGTGACTAGGATTAAAAATGTTGTCCGGAAAATTAAACTGCTTCGAGTGATTCTACGATAATGAAAATTTTACTGCAGTTAGCAAAAGCAAAAAGGGTTGAGACGAAGCCGAAATTTTAAAATTAAATTAGTTTAACCGCCAAAAAAATGGAAACTAATAAATGTCGAAAAAAATTAATTATGCGCCGACAATCTGATTTCTTCCAAATTAATTTTTAATAAATTTCCATCTTTTGAAATTAAACACAAATACTAGCTCCTTGATTGGCGGCTGCTGGTTCGCTTTGTTTTGGGAAATTTATGACCGCCTAGTATTATTAAATTATTAATATTTTTACTTTGTATCTCTAACGGCTTAAGAAATCCCAGTAGTGTTCAATTAAATTTGTTTTTTTTATAAATCTATGTTAATCCTGGTTTAAGACTTGAGAGGCGATAACAACACTAGGTGACAAGTTTTTGTCAAAAAAATTCTGGTGCTTTTCCATGGATTTTGGCCTCCTGAACATAAATGAAATTTAAAAATATTTTGTTTGGTGCGTTTTTGAGATATGAATTTTTGACATTTTTTTTTTAATTTTGGCAGTAGACTCAGAATTATAACCAACAAAATATTTGTTGTTTTCAAAATGGATTCTGGCAGCAGTCGGCTTGTTTCGCACCCTGCTTATATTTTATTACATTTTAAGATATTGAAAAGGAACATGCCCTTCACTAATGAAATATTGTGAGAATTCTTCATGATTTTTTTTGGCGTCGTCCGTAGGGTCGAAACGATTGTTTCAAGGTTATAGAATATATAAGCATTTTCAGACAATCTCCAATTACAAGGAATAATATTTCCATTATTTGTTTCCCGATTGACAGAAGGTCCTGTCATATATACTGTACTTTTGCGAGTGATCAAGTAATTATGCAGAGTACAACATGCACTAGTTAGTACACGAGCTTTCTTTGGTTCAGCAGTATTGTAGAGCGAAGCATTCGAAATCTCACTGATAACAAACCAAATGCATTTTCCACAACACGACGCGCTCTCGACAAGCGATAATTGAATATTTGTTGCAGAGATGTACTTCAGCTGTCGATAATTCATGGAAGAGACATCATCACCAATGAGTAAATATAACAGGTTTTGGTCGCATAGGTAAGGGAGAATGATCTGGCAAATTCAGTTTATTTTCACCTCCATCAGACACTCGACCATTTCTTCCAACGACGATATACACGAACTTGTACGAAGCATCCGCAATTGCAATTAGAACAACAGTGTATTTATCTTTATAGTTAAAGTAAATGCTACCACTGTTTTTGGGTTCAGCAATCTCAATGTACTTCTCATCAATTGCCCCCATTCAAAATTCCAAGTATGCAAGTATGCAAACTGACTGCAAATTTTTTCCCATTTTTCTGGGCCTGATGGTACTGTCAGAACAGTGAAAATCTCATTTAGCACTTCCGTAATAATGAGGCTGATGGTGTTGTAAGGTTTCACCCGTGGTCAAAAAACGAAGCGTTAATGTGAGGCGCTCAGCTGCTGAAGTGCTTTCAGTAAATGTCTATCCTTCTTTCTAATCAAAGGACCAACAAGACTCAACTGCAAAATATTTTTCAATTAATACAGTCGGGCCAGCAAATGATTACCCGTGAGTCACGGATACACGACGATATCAAAGATATCCGTCTTATATCCTATCAAAGTTCCTTTACAATAGACAGAAAAGGATAAACTATAAAGTATTGTCTATGGCATCTAAGAAGTACGTCGTTGGAATTTGCTTCAGATCAACTTCACACATTAAAGTGAGACGGAAACATAAGATGACGGTATTTATATTTTTTATCAATGAACACATTAACCTTACATTTGGACATTGTGACTAATCTTACGTTACGAGTCGTTTTAAAATGAATTAGATGAAAGATAATATCAAAAAATAAGCACGCTGAATAATAATACGGTAAAACTGGTATTACAAAATGTTTTTATCGTTACTTATTTTTAGAATATGCCTGGAAAAACTCTGAAGACACAAGCGCAGCAGTTTGTCTTAAACTTATGCGAGTACTTTGAAATGGACAAAAGGAATGGAGGACCTTTAGAACCACTGTCATCTGTTCAAGAGGTAAATAAAAAATATTTAACTTAGATTACCAGTGCGATATTTAGCAAATGGGTTACTACACAGTTAATTCCCAATTTACAGAAGCCATCTTTAATAGACAATGCACCGTACCACAGCGAAATACAAAATAAACAACCCTCGACTTCTACAAAAAAAGCTGAAATAATATCTTGGATTAAAGATAATATTAATTTTGATGAAAAATTTAAAAGACCAGAATTACTGCAATGTGCAAAAATGAATCGAAAAGAAAATATATATATAATTGATGAATTGATACGAGAACATGGCCATGAAGTATTAAGGTTACCCCCTTATCATTGTGAGTTTAATACCATCGAGTTCATTTGGGCTGATGCAAAGACATACTATAACAAATATATTGGCAGAGATGGATATAGTGATGAAAACGTTCTAAATATGTGGAACGAAGCATTAGAAAAGTGTAACGCTGAAGTGTGGGCTAATTGTGTGAGACATACTGACAAACTCATTGAAAAATGGTATGAGCGAGAGCAACATTTAAGTGACACAGATGTTGAACAAATAATTATAAACCTAGGTGACCAATCGGATTCTGAAAGTGACGATGAAGAAGAATAATTTGTATTTTTTAAGTTGTACATGTAAAAAATATATTTTTCTTTGTATTCAAATATTATGACATATATGAAAGGCTTTATATATTTTAAATAATAAAAATAGTAATAATAACACTTTCTTTATTGAATTACTACATGACAGGGTATCGATAAAGTTCTTGAACCCTAAATATTTTTATAATCACCTTGTGTAGCTACTATTAGCACGCTTTGTTTATTAATAATAAAAGTGCAAAATACCAATTATGTTACCAAAACAAAATTCATATTTAAATCTTTTTCCTTTCTCTAATATTTTATTGTAATTGATTGTTAAATCTGAGTTTAGTTCTTATATCTCCTTAAAATCCACATATTTTTCAATTGCATACTTAAATATCTTCCAAATATGTTGTGGCAATATAACGAAATTAATATAATAGGTATTTAGTAATTTAATGTAAAAGCCAATATTTGCACGTACGTGGTGGCAGTAGGCACGTTGATTGTGAACACAAGACAGTTTTTGTTTTGATTAAAATTTTTCGACTAATTTCGTTTGAATATTATTGATGACGCACGGGTAATCATTCGCTGGCCCAACTGTATGTGTTTACAAAAATGGGGAGAAACAACCAAATGATCAAAGTCTGTAGACGACATACGAAACAAGTTTTTATATAAATTAGGTGTTTCCAATCGTAATTCATTTAGCAAGTTAGCACACCACTTTTCACTATCAATAACATGGAATGCATTCGCTCCAAGACAAAGAGTCAATAAATTATCTTCAACAAATGTTTTTATTTTAAATTTTAAAAGACGTCTTCATTTTGCGACAACTAAAACTGAAATGACAATGACATAATAGCTATTTATGCAACCAGTTACGAAAAGCCTAATTTTGTGTAACGCGTGAGACCTAAGCTAACCTAACTCACAAGTTACACAAAATTGCATTTCGTAACGTATTGCATACAAGATTTATTCTAATTTTGGAGTAATAAAAAAAAATAATAAAATATAATTGATAAATATTGTGAAAACATAAATCTAGTCTATTTGCTGCCGTCACTTCATTTCAGTTTGTCATTTTGTAAATAAGCCTGAAATATTTGGTGAAACATCTAATGCAATGTGCGCCGTCTCCCAAATAATAGCAAGTACCAGCAATAAAACAAGTATGTCGTCGGAAATTAATTTAAATAATTGCAATAATTATGTTATCAATATTTATAATAATTAATTAATTTATAACTTATGTCCTATGTATAACAGTTAAATAAATAAAATTCTTTTTGTCACTAATTTTGAAATCCATTTTTCGTCACCAGTTACATAATATTTGACTTTATGTAATTAGTTACACAAAGTAAGACGTTTGATAACGTTTGTCAGTTTTAAAAAGTGTCACTTTATATGTCAAAATTAGAAAAAATAAATTTATATTTGCCTCGGACTTGGCAAATAAAATTTAGTGGAAATATTTGATTCGAGTGCCTCAAATATTTGCCCATGGAACACAATCAAATTTGTTTGCCAGCTGTTTGTCATCAAATAAAATAGTCAAATATTTGACTCAATGTGAACAAAGTCAAATATCAAATGTAGTAAATTTTATTTGTCAAATCAATTGACGCAAATATTTGAATGGTTTGAACGTAGCTTTGCGAAATTTTGAATCTGTAATAATAATAATGAATTAATTACTTGACTAGGCATTTAATATTTATTTATTATTGAAGTTTATTTTTTAGGTTCATGGCAACAGGAAAAACATTTGCTTTGTCCTTTGTACCTTCTTATATTTTACAAATTATCGAAGAAGTTTTGAAAAACTTAATTAATAATTTAGTGTAAATTTTAATGCCAATCCCAAAAAAGTGCCTTTAAGCTTGTATCCAAAGATTTTTGGGATAAATTGTAATCCCATAACTGCACTGGTACTATTGACGGTAAGGACGTACGAAAAAGAACCCCATAGTATAATCGATAGTCCTCCTTGCCATTCTAGATCATAACTACAAGTTTATTGTAGTCGACGTTGACTCTTATGACAAATATGGAGATAGTGGAAAAAATCATGAAGAATGAATTTAATTTTCCTAAGATGAAATATGAAGCTTTTAGTCTTGTTATATTCATGATGAAGCCCAGCGCTAGGAAAGTAACCAAAAATGATTTACGGAAAAACATATTTAACTACCACTTTTGTCGTGGGAGAAGATCTCCTATCTCGGTCTGCCTCGCGAACTGATACACACGAAAGCCCCAAAGTCAAGTAACGGTCTCGGTAACCAGTTTCTGTCTTCTGTCTCTGTTTCAACCTAAACTGTCACCTTTATAGTGAATTCAGATTTTTGTTCTATAGCAACCACTCCGTAGAAAACTAAATTTTGTAAACTTATTTAGTTTTGATGGATTTGAAAATGTTTGAAATATAAAACGGGATATCATGTATATTTGTAAATAAAATGCTTTCACGTGTCATTATTATAAACGGTTATGCATTTATTATGCAGGAACATAACGCGATTTAATATGAAAGATCAAAATATAGACTTTACAAACACCGCAGTTTTCTACAGTTTATAACACAGTTAATATATTTTATTGTAGCCTGCAAAACTTTTCCTATATAACTAGTAAACTATAATGAAGAATTTCGTTAAAACTTAAATGCCAAATATATGAGCTTTTATATTATCATAAATTTAAATTTTGATACAGAAACTTTTCAACAAGTTTTGTTTTATTGATAATTTCTTGAATTGTAATTAAAGTTTAGTTTATTTCTAAAATGATATGGAATAAATCAGTTAAGCGAATAATGGAAAACCAAAGAGCGATAAAACAAGTACATTTATGAAACAGAACCTGTAGATAACTATAATTAGAACTAAAAACTGCATTAAAGTACTGAAAATAGACTCTAAAGACTCAGTCTTAAGGTAAGTATAGAGTAATTTAATTTATTACAAATTTTAATTTGATTTTTAGCTTCAAAACACCTGATTTATTAAAAAAAGGAATTTTTATTCGGCAAAATTATTATTTAAAATTACTAATATTAAATTTAATTTGATTTCGTATTGTTTTTCAAGAAACTAATAATTGGTAATTTATTGCTTTGTGTTTTGATTTTGCGATATCGTATAGAGTTGTGGTCGTCCTGAAATCCAATATCTAAAGATACTAAATTATTGACCAGATCGACCAGATGCATCGCTGGTCTCATAAAAAAAGCATATTTGGTTTGTAAAAGTTTCATATCATTTTATATCTTTTTTTTGTTTGTTTGATATTGTATTATCTTAGTGTGATGAATAGCTGATAGACAAATAAATAATTTAACCGAAGTAGATAGAAATTACCCATTCGTATTTTAATTTATGACTGGCTATATTTAATCCGAAGACCAGAGTTTAAATTTTTAATAGTTGGGAAGCAATTTCCTTTATAAATGTTTCATTTTTGTAGAGATCGCTTCAATTCGGAAATTAATTTTTAAAGCAGATCGTTCTTTTATTTTTGCTTTCGAATATAAAATGTTAAAATACAGGGTCTCAACAAAATATTTTTCTACGATCAACTCTTAATATATTGAGTCGTATGAATAAAAACGAAGTAGATCCTAATGCTATCAATTTAAGGATCATTAAGCATTTGTCAGTTCCGGTATTATTTGCTTAACGTCGAAGTATTTACTACAGTGCTTCTACTTTTATTCCATAGTATATACTTCAAATTGCGTAGCTCCTACCTCAGTTTGACTTCTACTCGTGAATTAGCAGGTTACGACAAGCTTATAAGATTTGTTGTGGTAGTGTATTCGTGGTTGTGTAACACGAAGAAATTCCCCATCAAGAAGAGTCCCAAAATGAAGACTTACAATTAGCTTTTGTTGTAAGGCTAGATTACAAAAAAATTACTTATTATAGAAATAAATACTGCTATAGGTCAAGAAAAGAAAAGGCTGTTGTAGCTGTACCAAGAGCCACCGGGGCTTGTGGATCAATTTGTAGAAGATTACTTTGCACGACAACATCAGCGCATTTTTTCAAAAAAATTCAAAAATTCAAAAATAGTAACTGTATCGTTTTATTATTTATTATATTATTTAATTGTTTGTGTTAAAAGATGATTGAGGTTTACGATCTATTATTTTATAATTAAGTTTAATTAATATAGGTTTTTATCGAAATATAAAACACAAATTAACAAAAAATAATCATTGATTTACTGGTTCAACATTGCCTGTATATCAGTTCTGCAATTTCATTACGAAACTGGATACCTCTACCTCGGCATCTATTTGGTTCAGTAGAAAATTCAGGCATTACTGGTTCTTCTTCTACATCAAATTCTTGAAAAGCTTCATATGGATCAAAAACTATTTAAAATAAATTCACACAAAATATATCGACATATTCTATCAGTTTTAAGTGATGTAATTATGGCTGCATCCTGGAATTCCAGTGGTGATTGGAACTCCAAATACATAGCTTGGGATCAAGATTTAGTACCCTCAAAGGTTGCAATCTTGATTTATCTGTCGACTGGACAGCCAACCAACCGGTCAACAGACCTAAACAGGCAGCCACATTTGCTTTATTTTGCAATAACTAAAGGAGCATCATAATTATAGAACCAGTACATGACCACAGTCCTATTATAATAACAATAAACACAGAAATCATATTCAGAGAAACAATACCACAATTCATAAATGGTAAAGTTACTTTAAATCATTGAATTAAGGACGCAACAGAAATAGAGGAAGTGGTGGAACACTTCAACAAATTAATTAAAAATGCAGCATAGAAATTAACAATACTAAGAAATATAATTGGCCTGGAAAGTTATAATGTACCACTGCACATTTAAAATCTAATGGAAGAGAAAAGAAGAACATGAAGCAAATGGCACAGAACCAGAAACCCGAATGACAAAACAATCTTAAACAGACTTACACATATATTGGAAGGCACATATCAGAGCCAAAAAACAACAAATCAATATGACAATTCAGAAAATGTACTGGCTTATATGACAAAATAAAGTACTACTGAATAAAGCCATTATAAAATCAGTATGGACATATGGTATCGGATTATGGGGCTCCAGCAAACTCTCCAATACTTAAATCTTACAAACAGTACAGTGGAAAATACTTATAAATATAATAAATGCCAAATGCTATATGTATCAAACTATACCATACAATAATCAGACTTAAACATAGCATTTGTCGCTGATGTAATATTAATATATGCTAACAGATACAGAATACGTAATATTGGACACCAAAATCAACTCATAAGTGAATTGTATTATTGAGTAGATTGTAAAACAGAAGTAAAAAAAAAATAAAAACAAAAAAAATATCGGGATATCTATTTATTTAAATAGGAAATCTCCTTTTCACCATTGATATTATGTATGCCCAAATTATCTTTAAGAATGGAGGTTGCTTAATCTGACGGTTTGCACGATGAAGGTGGCTGTACGGCAGGGTTGAAAAAATTAATCGTCCGTGTCAGATATTAAGGGAGTGTCAAGTATACCCAAAGAAAGTTCTCATTTAATATTCTGAAGATTTGGACGTAACGCAAACTCTTCGTGATTTTTGAAAAATGCAAAAAACTCAAGCGCATCAGATTAAGATATATACGGTTCATCTTAATGTCCTAGAAGTCCTGATCAATAATCTGACGATTATTCGGAGGATTTTCATAAATCTGACAATTTAAAAAAAAAATTTAATAATTACCTCTCGCCCTTCAGATAAGAGAGGTATAGGAATCATGCTAAAAATTGGGTGGTGATTTTTCAATGGATAAACACGTTTTGGGGTCCCTAGAATACGATTTTGATATTTTCGCGATGATGTCTGTGTGTGTGTTAGTGTGTGTGTGTGTGTTAGTGTGTTAGTGTGTGTGTGTGTTTGGATGGATGTTGTAGTAACGATAACTCAAAAACTACTGAATAAAAAAAATTGAAATTTTGCATACAGGATTCTGATACACTAGATTAGATCTGATTAGATTTTGGTGCCAATCGCACAACCGGAAGTGGCAGTTGCTATGGGTGATGACGCCATTATTATACAAAACGGCAATAAAGTTTTACACATATATTTTGTAAACCCTATAGTTTATTTTCATCTCATTAAAATTTTCGAAACTTTTGGCATTGTTGCCAGATTTACAAAAAAATAATTTTTTTTCATACTTTTTTGTGTCAACCTGTAAATTTTTGATTCAAAAATGGCGAGAGGTCATGTGCTGGCCACATCAGATTTTTTTTGTTTATCACTGAACTTAGTCCATTAACAATCACAGGAAATAGCCAAAGAAAAAAGTATATTTTTTTAAACTGGATACATGTATTTACAGAAACATTATTATAAGAATTTAATTTTTTTATCTAATTTTTTTTAATCTTCATTTTCATCCGTCGAACCATTTTCGTCTGGCTCGATTTTGACGAAAATTTCATCCTCAGATTCTCTTCTCTAGAAATTTCACGCAATTATTGATCCTTACAGAATTTATGATAAGGAATATTTGAATGTTTCGAGAAAGAACTAAGCTTTTCCAACATCGGTAAGTCGTTGTGTTTTTTATATGCTCTATGGTGTGGGGACGGTGCGAAAGAGTAAGAAATAGAAATGAGTGAGAAGGGTAAAGAGGCGCGGAGTGGAAAATACATAATTCTCAGCAGCTGCACACACCACACTTTATTGATGATTTTACGTGCTACGGGTTAAAGAAATTGGCAGATTGTATTATTTTCGTGATCCTTAAATGATTTCCTTCAAAATTGAAAAAAATTAACCGCGCTCGAGTATTTCAAGGCGACGTTTTTTTTACAAACTTGTATCTCCCCCACTTCCTTACATCATACTGAAATCATCAGATTATTGAAATGTACACCTTTTAAGATGTAATTAATTCACCCTACCTTAATCTGACGCGCTCGAGAATTTCTAAGGATCAACTTCTTTTTACTATTCTGATCCTTTAACCTAGACGGGCGGCTATATATTATAAGCTCATATCCGGTAAATGTACTCAACTGGGTGTAAGGTATCCCTATATATTAATCTGCCGAGCTTTAATAAATCCCCAAATCTCCGCCTGGGCTCCTCTACTAGAAATAGTTACAGCATATTCGGAATCGCAAAAAAAACATATACTTTCTGATTGTTAGACAGAAAATTTTTTATTTAAGAAAGAAAAGGTAGATGATAATAAAACCGCAGAAGTATTTGCAAAATACTTTTTATTGGTTTATTGATCACAGGTAGCTTCATATATTAGTAATGACAGTAATTTGACCATTTGCATTGACTTATTTACAATAACGTCTATTACCGAACAAGATTTTATTTAGGCAACTAAAAAACATAAACCTAAAAAATCGGCTGGTTAAATTTATATTTTACTTTCCCGGACCCATCAAAGGGAAAGTAAGGTGAACTAGCAAAAAAGAAATCGAGATATCGATGGAAATATCCTTTTTGAGGTCCCCCAAGAAGATTGAAACCATTTTCAGTGTATGGTCTGTCTGTGTGTCTGTGTGTCTGTGTGTAATCTTCCACGATAAATTGGTTTAAATTGGTACAGTAGGAGGTCCTCAAGACCGACATTGATTAAATACACATGTAACAATTTTCTACTTTTTTTAAATTTTAAGGACAATCAATACACTGTAGTGCAACATGATGTAGTAGAGAGTTTTAGAGCATAAAATTCTCTATAATTTTTGTTTCAAACTTTTTCCAGAATTTAAAATAGTTGCGCCACTAGAGGGCGCGTAAAAAATGTGAATGTAGGTTTTCTCTAGTTTTTCTTGATTTTGATGACAAACAATACACTTTAGTGCAAAATGTTGTAGTACGAAGTTTTAGAGCATAAAATTCCATACAACTGTTGTCTTAAGCTTTTTTCAGAATTTCCAATAGTTGCGCCACTAGAGGGCGCGTAAAAAATGTATGTTTCCTCTAGTTTTTCTTGATTTTGAGGACAAACAATGCATTTTAGTGCAAAATTTTCTTGTGCAAAGTTGTAAAGCATCAAATTTTCTTTAACTTTTGTTTATCTTTTTATCGAATTTCTCATAGACTCGCCGCTAGATGGCGATAAAATACACATTTAGGATTATCCATTTTTTTAAAATTGAAGGTAAATTATTCTCTTTAGTGCAAAATGTTTTGGTCCAAAGTTGTAAAGCATAAAATTCCCTACAACTATTGTATGAAAAATTTTCCCGAATTCCCAATAGTTTTCACACATGATTTTAGGAGATCATAATTGTAGCAGTGTGATATACAACGTGCGAATGCGCAGCTTATGTCATTATCAACATTGAAATATCAATTCGGTAGACGTATTGACCATCCGCTCGCTATTTTTAATGTGTTCCAAAAATTAATGTATTGCTTAGTATTTTGTAATTAAAATAATAATAATAAATAACATATTCTCTACGGTCGAGCCGGGAAAGTTCTGGGGTGACACAGCCGATTTTTAATTTAGCTATTAAATCGAATGTATTTCCAACGGTGTGGAAAACCTCTATAACGATGCCCATTTTTAGGTCTGGCAACAAAAGCGACATGAAAACTATAGGGCAATTTCTATAATGTGTGCAGCTGCCAAATTATTTAAACAGGTGACTTTTACTAAGTTATTTCAATATATTAACTCACCTAAGCAGCATAGTTTTATTTCAAATAAATCGATTAACACTAATTTATTAACTTTTACTACAATTATTAAAACATTATCAACAAAATAGATTTTTTATAGTAAAACACAAGGGCAAGAAGTCTGTGGTACCTCAAGGTTCTAACTTGGGACCTCTTTTATTCATAATATTTATTAATGATTTACAATCAGTTATCATACACTCTGAGAGTCTACTTTATGCAGATGATCTTAAAATATTTAAACAAGTTCAAACGGTTAGAGACTGTGTGGATTTATTTTAATGTTAATAAATGTTTCATATTCACAATAACTCGACTAAAAGAACCCAGTTATTTTTGAATATAGTATGAGAACGGAGGTACTATAACAAAATGTAGAAATTAAGGATCTGGGCGTTACTTATTATAATCTATTCTCATTTCAAAGTCACATACAAAATCTAGCAAAATCAGCTAATCGAGTGATATGATTTATCATAAGAAATATATTTAGTTTTAACAATCTAAATACACTTAAGATGCTATACGCGTGTTTAGTTAGACCAAAATTGGAATTTGCGTCTATGATTTGGCAAGGTGATCACCTAAGCACACTAAAAGAACAATAAATTTATCAGAGATCTTTATTATAAAAAATATCATATTTGGCCTAGTTATGTTACAATATGAACAACCCAGTTAAGATCCGAATTTAAAATACTTTCCTTGGAACAAAGGCGTCAAATTACGGCTATGACTTTTTTGCACAAAATAATTAACAACCAAATAAATGAAGAAATAAAATTCAAACAAATATGGTACTAGACTTTGAATTTTATTTCTTCATCGGTGGACCACATTTGAGATTATGGATAACCTTTTGGATTTAACCAGATAAATGCACCTCATATTTTGAAATTGATTCCTTTTAACGTGCCGTCAAGGCGTAACCGAATCATCCCTATGTTTAGAGTGCCTTTAGCCATGCTTCGATTAGCAAATAACTTTACAGCAATATTAGATCTAGATTGGACGATATCTGAATATTTATCTGAAAATAATTTTAACACATATAATAAACATAGTCAATTTAAGTGTACAATTTATATTTTTTATGTTCTCTACAATTCTGGTATTATTTTTGTATTTGTTATGGGTTTTATTTACATTTTTTTATTTTGAAAATGTATGTATGAAACCTATGCTTTCACAAGTGCTAATATTTATATGGTAAAAAATTTGTATTCATGTAATTAGGTAATCGGGTAAGTGAAAGAATTGTACCATATTCTAGAACCGTGAACAGATCCAGGCCATATTGGCTACCACGCTGGTAAACATTTATCTACTGCTTGTACATTTATTGAGGAAACTCCTTTCCTATTAATACATTCGTTACTAGTTTTAAAATTATAAAATTAGTGCAGTCAATTGCACCAATAACATTGGGTATTGCATGATGTACTGCCCACTCATCTTTAGCTACGTTAAATGTATTTCCTGTAGCAGGGAATTTAAACCAATATCTTTTCTTCCTGCAGATTGCATTTGAGACTTTATCAATAATTTTTGAAACAATTATTTGATGAATTCCATCATTAATACCAACATCTAGCTGAAATCCAGGGTCCCATTAAATAACGATATTTAAATTAGTTATTTCATTTCAAGTTTTATAATATTTTTGCCACACTGCTTTTATGTTTCCTATTTAATGTGATTTCTATTTAAATATACCTAAGCTAATTGAAGACAAAACAAAATATATGCAATGAGGCAAGGAAAACCGATAGGACAAATTAGAAAAGATAAGACAAAAGGGAGAATAATAAAATAAAACCAAATTTTTGCAAACATAAGAAATTATTAAAATCCAAATCGATCAGCAAAAAACAAAGATACAAATCTATAAGACTTTAATCAGGCAAGTCATTACTTACGCGCTATGAACAGCAACTGTAAACAAAAAAGAAAAAGAAGATTTAAAAATATTAGAAACCAAAATTCTGCGAAAAATACTTGGACCAAACATAACAAGAGATGAAGAAAAAAGATTAAAAATAAACATAGAAATACGAAAGGAACTAGGTGGAGCAAATATAGAGCAAGAAGATGTCGGTAAAGCCAGCAGGCACTTGACGGCAGAACTACATGAAATATTTACCAAAATTATAGGCTTTTTATCGGATATTTAAATGCCCAAAAAATAATTTTTCCGCTCCACTAATTTTTTTTATTTTTAAGGTTCTGCTAGCTTTACCCTAAAGCTAGCAGAACCGCAGAGAATTTTTCCACTTCAACATTTTCTGCTCCAGTATTTTTTTATTTTTAAGGTTCTGTTAGCTTTACCAGCAAAATGAAGAGAGTTTATTGTTATATGTCAATATATGTTATTATATTTACAAACCTTTCACTTGCACAAACGAATTTAAATAAACTACGTTTATATTTGGGAACAGTACCCAAATACTAATTTCCAAGCTAGGGTGCCGCCGACGCCGCCAAAGTAGCGCCTGTGTCGGCGTTTATTGCTAGACAATATTTATAGGCAAATTTAAACTACCTTCTTATGTATAGAGTTACTATGTTGTGAACCTAAATAATAATGAATCCAAAGACACCGAAGGACGAATAAGACAACGTCAAATATAATAATCTCTTTCCCTCACTACTCCCTTACGAGTAGTGATTGATCCTCAGAAGCTTGTGCTCCGGGGCGACTTACTGACGATTAATGGCGTCATTTGACTTTACGGTAAGGACAACCCGGAAAACCCTACCACTATCGTAAATAAAAATTTATCAAAATTAATCAAAATTTGCATGGAATTTAAAATTAATTAAAATTAGTCTTGGCTTAATCAGGTTAATGTTCATTAATTTTGATGTTTAGTATTTGTACTATTCATTACTTTTTGTACATTATTATTTTATAGTTTGTAATAATTTTCTTTTTAAAATTCTTAACGGTCCTGCTAACTTTACGGTAAAGCTAACAGAACCTTAAAAATAAAAAAACTGGAGCAGAAAATGTTGGAAGGGGAAAAATTATTTTTTGGTCATTTGAATAGCCGATAATTTTGGTATAATTGTTTTTATCGCCAACCGTCAATAAAGTCATACATTACCTGCCGCAAATTTGTAAGTGCTTGATTTTTACAGTCATATATCAATATGACATTAAACAGAAATCTGGCAGGAACCGACTTGCTTGATTTTTATAGTTATTTATCAACATAGCCATGATTATGATATTGACATTAAACAGAAATAGTTTGTAGCTGTCACTTAAAAGCATTTTTCTTTCTGTTCACTTTGTCGTAATAAAATGTAATAAGTAATATCTTTTTTCAATTATAAATTTTTATGGTTGGCGATAAAATGTTGTATGCACCTCGTCAGTAAAGTGTCTTTATCGAACTCGCCTGTCACTCGCCTCGCTCGCTCGGCTCATTAATCTCAGACTCGTTCGATAAAGTATCACTTTACTGACTTGGTACATAAATAACCATTAAAATCTCTGCGGTTCTGCGGTAAAGGTAGAAGAACCTTATAAATAAAAAAAATACTGGAGCAGAAAATGTTGAAGCGGAAAAATTATTTTTTGGGCTTTTAAATAGCCGATAAAAAGCCGATAATTTTGGTATAATTGTTTTTAAAATTCTCTGAGGTTCTGCTAGCTTTACGGTAAAGCTAGCAGAACCTTAAAAATAAAAAAAAAAATAAGTCTAGCGGAAAAATTATTTTTTGGGCATTTAAATAGCCGATAAAAAGCCGATAATTTTGGTAAATATTTCATGTACGTCTGCCGTCAAGTGCCTGCTGGCTTTACCGACATAGCAAGAAGACTGGAATGAATGGGACTTATTATGAGAAAAACAAAAACAGAAACCTGAAAAAGAATGACAACATGGCTTCCATTAAAGACGAGAGCAAGAGAAAGGCCTCGAAGTAGATGGTGGGCTCAGGTAGAGGAAGATATAAAAGCATTGAAAATTAGAGACTGGAAAACAAAATTCAGAGACATAAGAAAATGGAAAACCATAAAAGATGAGGCCAGGACTGATAAAAGATCATAAGCTCACCGACAGAAGAGGAATTATCCACCTCGTCAATAGGATTTAATACAGCTCTTTTTGAGCTAGCCATAATCTCTCGGGATTAAACAGCAACGATGATGATGATGATGATGATGATGAAGCTTCTTAAAAACACTTCCATTCGCTGAATGTGTGTCAGCACACAGCCTCTAGTTTCGTTTAAGTCTGTTAGAAATGTATTATCTAGTTAAGATACGTTCTCCCTATTGAACCGAAAAGAAAAACGGAATTAAAAATGATGGAAAAGTTATCTTATTTTAAGTTACCGAAAAATTTTATGATACAAAATTGTACTATCATCTTACATTGTATATTTTCTCCGCATTTCATTCATCGAGAAGTAATCGTATCAATCTCCGTGAACCTGCATTGTACTAACTTCGCTAAAGTCAAGGAAATACTACAATTTCTTCTTGAAATTGAAGTATCTGCTGTATGAAGTCGGTACATCAAATTGTATTAAACAATTTAGTCTTTTCCAAAGAGTGCTACTTGGTATAGTAGATTCCGGAAAAACTAAAAGTATCTACTTTGAAATATAGTTCCTTCTTAGTATATAGAAAATGCTAATACTTTTAATATTAGCATCCACTTCGTTTTTATTTATACGACTCATTGATTGTGGACAATAGTATTTTCCCGCGTAATATTTTTTTTTTATTTATTAAAATTTCCTACCACAAATAATTGTTTTTTGCTACTTTCCTCTTTACTTTCGAAACACTTTATTTCTTTAACCCTTAACAAAACATTTACTCACGATTTATAAAATATCGCTGCAATTTATTCAATCACCTTACTCGCCCCTTTCAATATTTCATCTCTAACATTTCAGATATCGAATTTTCTATAGACCCAAAGCAGAATTTATTTTGAGTTATAGTTAGAATTGGTGAAAAGTAAGTTATTATCCCATGTAAATAGTGCGTCACACATTTGCAGGAATTTAATTTACGATTCGTGTGGAGTTTCATGAGTATTATTAAACTTTGGGTTTTGCAAACCTTTGTATAACATTACTTTATCTAAATAGGGTTTGTGTAATAGGGACATGTTTACTTGCAATAAACATTGTGCTTGTTTAAATAGAAATTCTGGGTAATACATCCTTTATTAAATTTTAATCTTTGAAACATCCTAATTAACTTAGGAAACACCATATGGGATAAAAAATTTTAAATAAGTTATATGTAACCGTCATTACTGTATATCTGTCTAGACCAGAAAAAAATGAAACAATCCGTCTAGTTCCGTCTTGTGCATTAAGATCCTAGTCATAAAATATTTACCACTTAATACATCACGTCCCAACGATCGTGCCAAGTGGATTTCTAGAGACGATAAGGATACTCAGCTCTTATTAAGACTCTATCGTGAGATGAATTCTTTCTACGATCCACCCCTTAATGTCTTAGATTGATTGCAATACATTTAAGTCGACGTATAAAAATAAGGATTTTTTATTTGATAAGAGTGACTTGAAGATGAATGTTGTAAACTAAAAGCGGTAGAATCCAGCAAACGCGTCCTTTGTCTCATCATAAGCAATTTATAAACGATCTTTGGTATGTACAGGTAAGCAATATTGGATCAGGGAAGAAGGAATTAATTTAATCTGGGAAATAATTAATTTATAAACGCAAGTACTTACTAAGATATTTATTACACAACTATTAAAAACTAGTACTATTTAAAATCGCTTTTATTTTATTAAATCATTATTTTTAGTTTAAATTTGGTTTTATACGTGAAATATTTAAAAATATTTATAAAGCATATTCGGCGCTAGCTTCCTATTAAGCCTAATTTCCGTTTCAGAATGTAATTTCAATCCCTGGAATCCAGTGATTCGAATAAAATAGATATATTTTTGCAATGTAGGATGCTGATTTCCCTGTGGAATAGTTGTAAAACTAGGAAGCCTTTCGCTCTCCTTATACTCTTTGTTTATTTAAAAACTCACGTTTATAGTTCCGTAGTCCGTAGCCTTGACTCATTCATGATTTTTCTGCAGTGAATAAATCAGTAAATAATTGGTTTAGTGGGATAAAAAAGTATTATTAATAAACACGTCCTTTCACTGGTCTCTTCAAAACCTATTATAGCTAAGGCGAAGTACGAAAACTTGAATAGGGCCGAGTACAATGGAGTTTGGCAGATCTACACTGAGAAACTCACCACTTACCATAATGAAATTAGGAAAGCTAAAAGGAAAAGCTTCAGAAAATTCTATGAAGATATCGACTCAACACCCGTCGAAGCACAAAATTATCCCGAAAGGAAGAGTCGATACACTAATGACCTTAAAAAATTCAAACGAAAGCTTCACAGAAAGTAAAAATGAAAGAGCCAGGCTCCTAATCGAAACTCACTTTTCTGGGAACAAACTCATCCTCACAGGAAACAGACTAGAGGGATATAGCAGACCTACTAGGGAAGCCACAAAAATGGCTAGACTCATCAGGCGGCCCGTAAACAATTTCCAACCATTTAAATCCCAAGGGGTGGACGGAATTTTCCCAGATCTGTTTGAGCGAGGCATATCATCCGCATTAGTTGAAGAAGTCCAAAACTGAAATACATACCTGAAATATTGAGAAGGACCACAGTAACCTTTATTACAAAAGCAGGGAAAAGGGACACCACGCAGCCTAAATTCCACTCAGCCTTACGACGTTTATCCTTAAAATAATGAAAAAAAGCTCTAGATATTTGTATCAAAGAGAGATCCTGAAACGGGTACCGCTTCACCCCAGCCAGCATGCATATCGAACAGGTAAATCCACGGACACCACACTTATGCAACTGACTGATGATATTCAGGAAGCACTCCATATGAATCTGTCAGAAGACAAGCTCGATGTCAGCGATGTCAGTAGAATAGTAGAATCAAAGATAGAACAAGACACCATCTCCATCTGCATTACAAAGGGATGTCCAAAAGAGCAGGGGTATACTAACTTATGTGAAGCATAATAGTAGATAAACTCCTATTAATTCTGACTAACCTCGGTATATCCTGTCAAGGATATGCTGATGACATAGTCATATTGGCCAGATACAGATTTGCAATTTTTTGCGACGTATTTCAAAGGAGACTTAACCTGATAAAATAATGGTGTCAATCTATGGGACTCAACAAACTCCATCACCACATTGTAGCCTTCAGGAAAAGAAACCTCAATCTCAAACCATCAAGTTAGATGGCCACGTTAATCAATAGAAACCAGTAGCAAAATCTCACCCTAGTCAACAAACTGCTCTGAATAAGAATGAAAAAGAAGTAACGACAAAGGCAGAAACTTTGCGGAGAAAAACTGGGGATGCAACCCAAAAATCCTGAAGTGGATGTACACAGCTATTGTGAGAATAATTATCACTTACGGAGCTGTTGCTGTAGTAGAATAACTAACCTTGCAATCTCTCGAAGGTTCAGGGGCTAGTCCGATGGCTGCAATGGAGGTAATCTTATACCTCACACCCCCGCATATACAAGTGGAGAATGTGGCCAAAAGAAAAACATGCGGGATGGTCTGAGAGGGAATCACCAGAAGTAAACCCGGCTTCCGCATTGTAAATGGAACGAGGACACCATTTCTGGCCTCAACAGAAATGCCATTAAATAGTATACTGATGGGTTCAGGACAGCAGAGGACATTTTTATAGGAGTATATAGTCCTGGTACCAGGTGCTTCGAAATCTTGGGCAAATCACTAAGTATCTTTCAAACGGAAATATACTCAATTGAAAAATGTGCCCAGTTTAACGACGAAAGGAAATTCCTGAGGCAAGAAATTGTCATTATGTCGGATAGGCAAGCAGCCATTAAAGCGCTGAGCTGTCACGTAATCAGGTCGAAGATGGCCAAAAAATACTTAGAAAAACTAAATGAGCTAAGCAAGAATAGTACAATTAACCTCCTATGACTTACGGAACATACCAGGTGGAGGGAAACTCGCCAATAAAGGCGATGAAACACCATTTCTGCGGCCCGTATCCTTTGTGGGATAACAACAGCAGAACTAAAAAGAGAAGTGGAAATAAAAATATCCAACCACTGAATTAATCTACAAGGAATGAGACAAGCGAAAGTTCTTCTGGGAAACTATAACCAGGAGCGGTCCACAGAATATATTAGCCAAAGTAAAAACAAGCTTCGCATAATAACAGGAGTCTTAACAGGGCATTGCCGGCTAAGAGGATATCTTAACAAGCTTGGACTAACATGAGGAATGCAGATTTTGTTTAAAATTAAATTCACATACTCTCAGAATGCACTTCTTTGCAAAACCTAAGGGCTCAATACCTGAGAGCACGTCAGACAGAAGAGAGAGTTCTACCGAATCTGATACCGTTAGACATTCTAAATGTGCTTAAGAAGAATAGGATTAGTAGACGGAGTGGGGCTCACTATAGATCTTGTAGGTCGCGGAGTAATTATCCCCTATACCTACATACATACATACAATTTATTCTGAAAGTTAATATACGGTAAGAATATTTCCATGCCATTTCTTCCAAGTATGGTTTTTATCCACATTTAATTATAGTTTGGCAGAAATTCTTATTTTATCAACTTGAGTTTATCGTCAACTCCTGATGATGCTAATATAGTTAGCGAAACGTACGTAGAGTGATAAAAAAGTGTAGCTTTGGTTAGTCGTTATTATCGAAATTAATATTTTTGGTATCAAAACGCATTAAGTTTTTACACAAACTTTTCTTTCATTATTTAGATGTTTTCCCTCATATTCATAAACATCGCCATGATAAAGACAACTGGTGACTGACAAAAGTGGAGTATGCCATTCAAACTAAAAAAGTTGTAGATATAAATTCATGACAATCCTTCTCTAGATAATGCTTTACAGATAGTTATTCTAGGGTAATCCTTGCCGGATAATCCTTCCCGGACTATCCTTCTCGGAATAATCCTTTGCGGACAATCCATTCCGGACAATTCTTCCCCAAGATAACTATTCTCCACAACAATCCTTCCATCCGAAAGAAAAGAATTTCGTGGAAAAGATTGTCGTGGGAAAGAATTGTCCTGGAGGGATTGAGTGAGGAAGAATTTTCTTTTACTATTAAAAAAAAATATTAATAACATTTTGATGGAAAATCTAACATTCTATTAGACACGACTTTGCGTACTTTATGTGATAAATTGAACATGAAAATCAAACACACGGCATACACATAAGGATAAAATCCTTTATACCAACATTTCGCTCAACGTAGGAATGTTTACATTGCAATATTATATTTACGATTCCAATTTCCAATGAAATTCAATATCAGACTGGAAATCAAAAGTTTGTTTGCTTATATCAAACAAGTACGCGCTCTTGGAAATTTCTACTCGAGAATCTTTTTTTTTCTTTAGATAAGTTATTAAAATGTAAAGAACTCGCTTAATTTTGCATATTTTGGTTTTTTCAGAATTTCTAAATAAAACGTAAGCTCTTATAACATGTCATTCCGCGACGACCATGATACGAAATAGAGCGGAAACATGAATCAATGTCTGTCATGAAAAAAGAGCTACGAAAAACCATAAAGGTATAACATCACGATGCGATATATATCTGGTTACTCTTGCTAAAACCGCTAAAATGTTTCAAGCCCTTGTTGACTGAACGTGGCTAATGGTCCTGCCGCTTTGTATCCATCCTTTAGTCAGGATCGGATCTAGGCAAACATTTCAGGAAGGTCAAAGCTTCAGAAAATTATGACACAAGATTAAAAATTATAATAGGAAGATGGCATGTAGAATGTATTTGGTAAACTCACTTTTTCACGTGAAGGAAGAAATCAATTTGGTTTGTGTATCGATTATTTTGATTATTATCAGTGAACAGTTTTTGAGCGCCTTTAACATTAAATTGTATTAGGTTTATATTACAGGTGTATAAATAAACATTTTTTGATTTTGGTAAATTTATATACAGGGTGAGTCACGTAGACGACCCATTAGCTACTTATGGAAAAGGAATAGTATTTCAAATTTGAAAATTTATTTATACAGGTTTGTCAATACGCTCTATCTAATGAAAATATTTTCAAATTTCGGTTTATACTGGGTGTTCGGAAAGTAACGGTCAACTTTGTTATTTTAAATGGAACGCCCTGTAGTTTTTTAGATTTTTAGATTCTTCATGAGAAGCTGATTTCAAAAACATATTACACTTATTTATAAAAGAAATGTTTTTGAAGTTATAGACAATTAAATATCGCATTTTTTCAACTTTAAGTAATTGCTCCGGCCAAACGACATAAAATCAGATAAGACAACTTACATGTCCATTCTTAACTTTTTGAGCTCTACTTTGTGGCATAAGAATAAAATTCATACAGGGTGATCAAAAGTACACCAACTCAAAAAGTTAGGATCTGGACATGCAAACCGTTTTGTCCGATTTTATGTCGTTTGTCCGGAGCAATCGCTTAAATTTTAAAAAATGCAATTTTTAATTGTCTATAACTTCAAAACCATTCATTTTATATTATAAGTATAATAGGTTTTTGAAATCAGCTTCTCACGGCAAATATAAAAATGGAAAAAACTACAGGGTCTTCTATTTAAAATAACCAAGTTGATCGGTACTTTCCGAACACCCTGTATAAACCGAAAGTTCAAAAAAAAAATTTTCATTGGATAGAGCGTATTGACAAACCTGTGTAAATAAATTTTCCTAATTGAAATACCATTACTTTTTCATATATGAATGGGCCGTCTACGTGACACACCCTGTATACAATGGAACTATATTGCATTATGGTGAGCTGTGGAAACAGAGCACAGAAATACAATGTACTTCTTTTTATTATACTCTAATAAATCATAAATTTTCGCACCCTTTAAATAAACTTTTAAAGTTACGCAGACAAAGTTGTTTGCAGCTATAAAAAGGACAGGATTTCAATTAGAAATGAAACCTGATGAAAACTAACTTACAATTTTAAGTCGAAATATTATAGATACCCACGACATTTATCTTATTATTATTATGTCTATTATGGTTTATACACACTATACTCTGGGCCAAGCAAGGCACATGTGAGTTCTAGTAAAATGATAATTATTGACAGAATTATACTAGTCTACGTTATGTCTATTATGGATTATATACACTTGCGTTGAAAATTATTCAAAAAATAATGAAACTCAAAGTCAACCCACAATATGTAATTAAAGATCTTACGTTAAAGATCTTTAATTACATTTTGTGGTATGACTTTGAGTTTTATTATTCTTTGAATAATTATACTAGTCTACGTTATGTCTATTATGGATTATATACACTTTACTTTAGGCCAAGCAAGACACATGTGAGTTCTGGTAAAATGATGATTATTGACATAATTATACTAGTCTACGTTATGTCTATTACGTATTATATACACTTTACTTTAGGCCAACCAAGGCACATGTGAGTTCTGCTAAAATGATGATTATTGAAATAATTATACTAGTCTACGTTACAAAGGTACAGTTAAAGTTTACATAACGATCTTATTAAAATTTGTTTAACGTTTTCTAATAATTATAGAGAAATGTACTTATCTATCATATTATACGCTGATTATTCTTAAATTCGATATACGATATTAAAAATGTAGACATTGTTAACATTTTTTTTACACCGATCTTACCTGATACTGATATAACAAAAGTCTTTTTATCTCTAGATAGTGTGAGTTTTGGTAACATGGTGATTATTAACACAATTTTACAAGTTCGTGTTATATACAGTAAATTTTCATATCTTTGTAAAACATATCTATAAAATGTATCTACATTTGATCTTGAAGTTAATCATGTTACTAGTCATCGTTAATTGACATACAAACACATTTTCACAGTTTACACGAGTTTAAAAAAAATTAAAAATTAGGTACGGGCGATTTGTTCCATTGAAATATACTCATGAACGTGCCTTACTCGTATATCTTTTTGTCTCGAAATGACTGAGGAAGATGGCGTAAAGTTTCGGACTAGCGCTATCTTTAATATCTTAACTACGATACTATTTTTAGAGAGATAGAGATGGTCCGAAACATCGTTTTATCTCTTTCTCTCGAAATATCACAATTTTCACAGCTGGGCATGTCCATGTGTATATGTAAATGATTTGAACCATGATTCCCTACGTATTTTGATATTCTGAAATATTTTTTTACACAAGGATTCTCCATACACAATAACATGACGACTGTCAAAACGTTATGAAAATCGGCAAAAGGAGCTGCAAAAGTTCTAGAATCGAAACCCCCATTTTTTTATGTAAATCTCCATAAGAAAATCTAAGGTTAAAAATAACAAAATTGGCTCTAAAAGTTGTGGGGGTAAAAACGTTGAAAACGTCGTAGAATGTAACGTTTCGAACGTTTTTTCACGTTCCGTTTTTTGATTCGAAAAAAAGCTTTACGACGTTTTTAACGTTTTTACCCCCACCACTTTTAGAGCCAATTTTGCTATTTTTGACCTTAGATTTTCTTTTGGAGATTTACATGAAAAAATGAGGGTTTTGATTCTAGAACTGTTGCAACTCCTTCACTCTGACAAAAATACTGAAAATGGCCCAAATTTGGCAGTTTGTATGTACTAAGAGCCATATGTTGGATTTTGACTGTCAAAACGTTGTCAATAGCTGCAAAACTGAAAAAATCTGGAAAATAGCTCGAATTTTCCAGTTTCTGAAGACTTTTGGTCATGACAGCTGTCAAAGGGCTGTTGACAATATTTCAATAATTTGTCATGCGCTGGAGAAGTATTCAAGTCCCTGAAATGAACTGAGCTGAATCTTAAATCTGGACCACAATCTTTCTTTTCTAAAGAATAATATTCAAACTTATCTATGACCAAAGGCTCGATTGAGCAATTAACCGTTTACATTAGAAAACTACTAGAAAAAGATCAAGAATTTTGCTTAAGTACATGCTTGTGTCTTCCAATTTTCTTAAGATATATTCAGCAAATTTTCGTTTATTGTTTGGATGAGGCGATCTTATTTCTATCCATAAAAATGTCTATCTAGTAACCGTTACAAAAATATTTTCTACTTTGTGTTTTTTTTATTCCATAACATCTTTAAATCATGATAAATACCAATAACTTGCACTATTACACCTTGGAAAGTTTGACAGCAATAAACTATTCACGGTCACGAATGTAAATAACACGAATGTAAAGACCAGTTAATACCAATTTTGCTATAATCTCTACATTATTTCCATTTATGACCAAAAATAGTAATTTTATAGTTGTGCTTATGATTCTAAAATCACAGAATTTTGATTTTCAAAAGCACACTCATTTATGAATCCTGATCTGATATAGCAGTTTCATATAAGGACTAATAATCTGTAAGAAAATAAAGGTCAGAAGAACAAAATAACTTCAAATACCCAGTTAGGAATTAGTTGAATGTGGAACAATGAAAAAAAAATTATTAAACTCCCAGGTAATCCCATCGACTACCAGTCAATAAAGGAAAATGTTATACGATGGGTGCTAAATTCGCGTTTAATTTGTTTTACTTGTTCGATATTAAAATGTTAATCTAATAAAAAAAATAAATTCTAGGGACGCTCAAATAGACTCGGGACTTCGGCCCTTCCTGATATGCGATTCTAGTCAAAATTGTCACTACATATAGGTTAGTATTAAACATGATGTGACGTATAAAAAGATATAAAAATTTTAACTGGTAAAAACTTTTCTTATGCAAAACACTTTGGTTTGTATACGGGTACCGTAAAGACCTACTAAAATCCAATGGGGTTCTTTCCTGGAGAAAGCTGTAAGTGAAAACCGCAATTTGATCTCAGCTTTTGTTCGATAGTTATAGTATTTACATCCATCCTGACATCCAGATAGACAAACATCCAGACAGGAATTTTTTACATCTTCGGGATCTGAGAGCTTGAATCCATCGAGAAAAGTGGTAAAAAGTGAGAGTTCAGAAATTAATACTTATTTTCTGATTTTTTATTTCGAATGAATTATTTTGATTACTTACTTGCACTGTTCTTATAGCTATACTTAAACTTTAATTATATTGATTAATTAAACCATACAGGAAAGAGTTATACGGAAATGTCCAGAAAAATAGTTAAAGAATTTAGGTGAAGTAAAAATGTAGTAACTTCATTATTGTTAGGTTACTTTATAATATATAACTTTTAAATATTCGAATACATTTGCCTTTATAACAAAAATTTAAACTAGGGCAATTTTTTTCCTATAGTGTCTTTTATGTACTAATATAAAATGTTTTCCTTTTTATTTAGTCAGTTCAACTCTGGAGTTTTGTTAGCTTGGTACGTTTCGCACGTCTGCATGCTATATGATGCAGAGGCGAGTTATGTTGAATGTTAGCAGGGAGGATTTTGGATTTCATGAATTCATGACTTCTTGTCAGAATTATTTATTGGGTTGCTGCTTGTGATATTTCGCCAGTGAGAATGTTAAATGCTCTTTTTTGTTCTTTAATAAAATAGGGCTTTCGCCTTTTTCCACGCCGTGTGTTTACTATTTGAGTACGTTGAATCTGTACAAAAGAATGTTACACAAAGAATAGGTCAGTAGATTTAAATAATATAATTTAGGAGAAATCAAAATCTAAGTCTTACCACATGAATTTTAATAATAATAATCGTAGAGGTTTACGCAACATGTTTCGGCCTTCCGGCCATCATCAGGCGCTAAAAAATTACAAGGTTGACAAATGATGTTTGATTTACATAAAAAAAAAATATATTAAACTTACAATAGTTTGTCGTAAATTTAGTGTAGAATAATAACAGGTTTAACAAGGTATCTTAAAGATTAAATTAGAAGTTAACGATATGTGGTAATGAAAAAAAAAATTTTTTTTTTTATTTTTTTATTTTTATTTTAATTTTACTGTGTTTTATTATATGCTAAATTTTTCCATTACCACATATCGTTAACTTCTAATTTAATCTTCGTCGAAAATTCGTGACCTTAAAAAAAATTATCGGTAATAATCCTGCTGCTAGGGAGATTATAAGTGATAATATCAAATTACTGAGATAACAATAGTATGTTCTATCACAGGGGCAGAAAATGAGCTTTAGCAGCCTGCGGCTATTAGATGCACGAGCAAGCGTAGCGAAGCGAGGGCAGATAATAGCTAAGGGCTGCTAAAGCGTTTTCTGCATGTGTGGCACATATTTGTTTTTCGCTTACCAAAAAAACAAAAAAAAATAAATATAACACAAATAGTTTAAAGATTTGTTGTCTTGATTTTATACTTTAATTTACACTGACGTTTAATGAAAATGTATGTGAAACATCAAAATACGCGAGTGACAGTTAGAGGTGTCTACATATAGTGAAAAACCACAGAATGGAGAAGTTTACCATTTTCTTATGAATAAAACTGAAAACTAAAGCAAAACAGAACAAAAGTGTGAAAGTGAAATTAAGATATCTCAAAAACTAACAGAGTTATAATATTTTAAAGTTGCGGTTTGACTTAATAATTTTGTTCCGTCATGACGTCATCTATCCTAATTAGTATACGAGATGTGATAATTGTACAAAAAGCGACGTACCGCGCTTCTTTATTCTCGTTATTTCTCTTTATTAGTCCAAGAGCCAGAGCAAACAAATTAGGTTCATAATGCAATCTTCTACAGAAGAGATTTTATTGTTGGAACATGTTCAGGGCTGTCCCCTGAAAATAAATTCAAGTTGGCGCAGTAAAATAACGTGATACATTTTTAAAATCAATAAACGTTTGATTCCATTTTTTTTTCTAAATAATAATTTAACTCTTTTATGCTCATTTACACCTTTTCCTTCTTATTATTGTAATACTATATTATTATTATTATTATTATCATTATTATTATTATGATCATCATTATTATTATGCGTTTAACACGTTATTAAATGTTTTCCGTATACTACGGGCCACATATCCATTGATAATTTACGGGATGCAAGATTTGCGTAGCTATAGCTCTGAACCTTTAAATTTTACTGAAAATAGATTTTTTTTTGGAAATTGTATGCTCTACTTTGATTCCCATCTTTTTTAAATAAAAACCTATTTGCATTGTACAGAAAAAAATTAAATACAAGTTGTAGAGAAGATTTGTAACTACAAAAAATGATATCTACTATTTTTCTCGTACGATGCACGGTTCACAATACTTCACAAAACGTGTATTTCAACGCTCGTGCCCCCCGTCCCGCTAACTTGAATTTACTTTCAAGGGATACCTCTGAACATGTTTCAACAATAAAATCTCTTCTGTAGAATATTGAAGAAAAAAGTACTTGGCTCTTTTACTATATTTTGTTGTGTGGCACTTAATAAATTACGATGACAGAAATAAAATTAAATTAAATTCAGACTTTCGTTAATCATATCGTGGAATAGAATTAAGAGTTTGCTTTATATTATGGAGCTTTGGCCATGCGGATATGTGACGTCATACGCACTACAATTTGCGCTAAAAATCAACAACTTTAATATTATATTTCTCAGTTATTTATTGACCGATTTCAAAAATTTTTGCCTATATTTTAGTTAAATTTGAAAACATATTATATTATCAGTACCATGAAACTTCTCCATTGGGTTCTTATGACTTTTGCATCCCAAGGGACGATAAACATTACTTTCCGCTATATTTTTAGGCTTCATATGATTCATTTTCACTTAAGGTAGGCGAAAAGGTTGTTGCTTTACAGAAATTACCAAAATTATCAATTATTATTTCTAAATGGTCAGTAATATGAGAACGTTCTTCAATAATCTGAAAAAGTCCGAAAGCATCAAGACATTTACTCAGTGGATTGTTTTCTGAAATAAGTTGACATTATGCTCTAAACAACTGTTGTAGTGACATTCTTCAACATTTAAAACTTTTCTTCTAAAGCAAGTTCTAATAAAGATGCCTACATCGCCACCATGGTGAGTTTTGTCATTACCAAAAAACGAGTATCCGGGAATGCTGACATATGAGTCAGAAACATCAGCGGAGAGCTATATCTCTGACACTGACAGAATATCACACTCCTGATCTCGAGCAATAACCATTAAGATCGTGTGTTAACATGACAAATTTTAAAAGTGTTGTTCTGTAGTTGATGATAAATAGTTTATTATCAACTGCTGATGATGCTAACATAGTTAGCGAAACGTACGTATAGTGATAAAAATGTGTAGTTTTGGTTAGTGGTAACGACATTCTTCAACATTACCTTTTTTCAATTAGACATATCTATCTTAACTTTTTAAGGGCTATTCGACGCTTCTAAAAAAAAATCGGCTGTGTCACCCTAGAACTTTCCCGGCTCGACCGTAGAGAATATGTTATTTATTATTATTATTTTTATTTTAATTACAAAATAATAAGCATTACATTAATTTATGCAACACATTAAAAATAGCGAGCCGATGATGAATACGTCTACCGAATTGATATTTCAATGTTGATAATGACATAAACTGCGCATGCGCATGTTGTATATCACACTGCTACAATTAGGATCTCCTAAAATCATGTGTAAAAACTATTGGGCATTCGGGAAAAATGTTCATACAATAGTTGTAGGGAATTTTATGCTTTACAACTTTGCACTGAAACATTTTGCACTAAAGAGCATAATTTACCTCCAATTTAAAAAAAATGGAAAATCCTAAATGTGTACTTTTCTCGCCATCTAGCGGCGAAACCATAAGGAATTCGATAAAAAGTTGATTTGATGCTTTACAACTTTCCACAAGAAAATTTTGCACTAAAATGCATTGTTTGTCCTCAAAATCAAGAAAAACTGGAGAAAACATACATGCACATTTTTACGCACCCTCTAGTGGCGCAACTATTGGAAATTCTGGAAAATGTTTGAGACAAAAGTTGTAGGGAATTTTATGCTCTAAACGTTTGTACCACAATATTTTGCACTAATGTGTATTGTTTGTCCTCAAAATCAAGAAAAACTAGAGAAAACATACATGCACATTTTTACGCGCCCTCTAGTGGTGCAACTGTTGGAAATTCTGGAAAAAGCTTAAGACAAAAGTTGTAGGGAATGTTATGCTCTAAAACTTTGTATTACAACATTTTGCACTAAAGTGTGTTTGTAATTAAAATTTAAAAAAGTAAAAAATTGTTACATGTGTATTTAATTAATGTCGGTCTTGAGGACCTTCTACTGTACCAATTTAAACCAAAATCTAATGGTAGCATTCTAGGCACACACCAACAGACAGACCATGCGCTGGAAATGGTTTCAATCTTCTTGGGGGACCTCAAAATGGATATTTCCATCGATATCTCGATTTTTTTTTTCGTTCACCTTACTTTCCCTTTGATGGGTCCGGGAAAGTAAAATTAATACAAGATGGTCAAAATTTATCAATGTTTCTGATTTTTTGACCAGCTTGTATTAAATTTTTTTCTAGTACTATCTAGTACCATCAAATAGCCCTTAAAATTAAGATAAAAAAATGTAAGTAGTTTTGACAAAAAAGAACCCAAAGTTGAAAAAACTGATTTTTAACACCCTGCAGCTCTGTAAATGTTTATTTTGGATCTCATGTATTTAGTATCTCCAAAATTAGCACCTCGATAGGAATTAGAAAACACAAAAATATATAGGGTGGGTTGAGGATGTTCCTTTAAAAAAACCTAACTTAAAATTACAACTTTCTGATAATTGCAAATAATTTAAAAAAAAATATTACTTATCATCTTACATATGTTACCATACGATTCAGCTGATATTTTTATTTTGTACCGTTTAGTGACAAGAGACCCAGGGAACAGTCGTAACTCACCCTTACAAGCTTAGGACAGTCAAACGCAAAAGAATAGATAGATAAAAGTTAAAGTTTATCTTTATCGGAATGAACTATAAGTTTACTATACAATAAAAGAAAACAGTTATCGTGTGGTGATTAAATAAATCCAATATTGGCAAACAAAATTGAATACATAAAACAACACGTTGCAAATCAAAATAGAAAATAACAGTAATAAAAATGCACGTATGTCAAAGATGTGAATAATTAACAGGTAACCTAGTTTTGCACGTACCCTTTTGAATAAGATCAATATCTTTTAGAGGTAGAGGAAACTTCGCTCAAACGACAGACTTTCAAGATTCTTTGAGGTAGTTTTTACAAAATTTCAACTTTAAACGATTTTGCAACGTTTATAAATAATTCAAATAAAGCAAATTTTTATACATCACTTGCGCTCCGCAAACGCTGCTAATTATGATAGTAATATTGAAGTGTTCGAAGGGAATTTAACCACTCTATAATTTATATCCATCGATTTGGTCAGTTCCTGTTAACTCTGATAAACTATTTTCTCCTCAATTACGATGTTAACCTGCAGCAGGATCCCCTATTCATGTTGAAGGACCCGGCCATTATAGATTTAATGCTTGCTGGTTACCGCAAAACAATAGAGTAATCGTTAATTAGGTACGCGAAATTATTTAATGCAATTCGAGAATTAAAAAAAGATAAAAATTAAATCCTAATTAGATTACACATAAATTAAAATGAAATTATATTGATATTAGTCGTATATTTAAAAATTCCTTTATACTTTTAATAATAATAATAATAATAATAATAATAATAATAATAATAATAATAACAATAATAATAATAAAAATAATGTGTATTTTAAATTATATTACAGTATAATAATAGATAAGGTACAATGTTTTAAAATGAACATGGATAATCACATAAGATGCATAGGACGAGGCCTACACAGCTTGGTAAAAAGAAAAACATATTTTTTCACTCATAATTAACAATGTTGCTAAATATATTTCTATTTTTTTGTAAAATCCTTATTTTTAAATAAGTTGAATTTTTTGTTTTTTTTTTAAATCGTTTGGAATAGCATTGTATAAATTGGGGCCTATCAAATTCGTTGTTTAATGTTTTTGTTATATTTTCTTATTTTATTGGTTTTATTTCAACTTCGGGTATTATAATTTTTTTTTCTTTTTTTCCCCATAATTCTACAATCTGGTCAGTGACCAATAAGTAACTTAAACTTAACTACTTAAAATCTAAGAGTCACCCTTTGATATCTTCTTAGTTATTTTTTTTTGTCTCTAGGGTACTTTTTTGCTAAGCACTAATTGAACAGAACTCTGCTTAGTCACTTTGACACACTACACCAACTCGAGTTATCTAGGAACTGGAAGGCCTCGATGTTCTCATGTTAAAAAAGTCTTCTTTCGTGACTTTTTGCAAACTTTTTCATTTCTATATCGACGAGCTCCATTCGTAGATCATTATGGAGGTCTTCATTACGGATATAACAGGATGGGTTAATTACGCCCCTTAATACTTTGTTTTGGAAGGTTTGTATTAATTTCGTGTTGGTCTGTTTGGTACACACCTATAATTATAAACGGTACGTCCATACTGGTTTTATAAGTTGCTTACAGATGAGAAGCTTTTTATGCGTAAATAACCCCAAGTGTCCTCCAAGGACCAAATACAATTTTTTTTGTCCATTACTTTTCCTTGGTACGTAACGATTTTTTTAATTAGTGAAATCATTATTGTCACATTTACATGGGGAGCAGTAAATATATAATTAATATTACAATACATAACAATAAGATAACAAACCAAAGACTCAAATAAATACCTAACTAATACATACAAATAAATATTCATACCATACTAACTTAACACTACACTAACGCAGACTTTAAGGAGACATGTCACTATAGGGTCGGTTATTCAAACTGTCGGCAGATTGCCGACAGCCAAAAGTAAAGTCTAAAGACTTTTTCCTGACTGACCTCTTTCTCTTAAGAACAATATCTGTTTGTATGTATATGACATATTGTTATTCCGCCATTCAGGTATTAGCCGTATGCAGTTCTAATACGTTTCTACATTAAACAAACAAACACGTACAGTGAACCATTAGACTAAGGCAGGATTTAAATGGACAAAATAAAGTAATTATCGAGTTCTGATAGATTACATGTATAGAGGATATATAGGACCGGACCCAAGACACTACCCTGTGGAAAGTCGGCTTTTATCTCTTTAAGCTCAGAATAAACATCATCCTGTTTGATCCTAAAATATCTATCAGTTAAGTACGATAGAGTAATGTACGTATATGTTTTTGGATGGATAGAATTTAATTTATGAAATAGTCCTTTATGCCAGACTTTATAAAATACTTGAGCAACGCCTTAGAATATAGTTGAAAAAACATTTATTTCTTCTAGAGCAATTTCTATAATATTGGCACTCTATGGGGATGGTCTGTGGTGGAGTCTTTTTGTCTAAAGCCAAACTGACGATTTTGGATGAGGTTTTGTCTTTCTATAATTGGTTGTATTCTTTTGAGAAGCAGCTTTTCGAATAATTTGGACATCATAGGTAGCAGTGATATTGGCCTATAGAAGGAGGTTACATGTGGTGGCTTACCTGGTTTTGGTATTATAACTATTATAATGATAATGTATTTTTAATATTTCTACTTTTTTATAGATAGCTAAAAGTATACGTTAGAAGAAAAGTTGCCTTATATGAATAATCTGACTACAAATATAATCCAGATCACTTAAATAGGTGGGTTTTTTATTATAAATTACTTTTATGATCCATTTTTGCAAAGTGCATATTCTATCGAGGTGGCTTTTATAGACCGCCCCATCCCAATATAACACACGTCAATTTAGATTGGACCAAAACATATTAAATAATTTTCAAATGGGGTATATCTAGGTAATCCCTTAAGAAGTAAACGGCGGATAACTGGTTTTTTCTACATTTAGGGTTAGTTTATTGTATGCAAACCATTGTGCGATATATGAAAAATCGATTTCTGTCATTTCTTTCATGTTTCCCCAAGTTTCTCTTGATCATAATATCGCGGCCTCGTTAGCAAATCTCGTAATAGTCACTTCAATTTTGAGTTGCAATGGGCTATTTATACATAATGAATATCAAAGGTATAATAACAGTACCTTGCGGAACACCAAAGGTTACATCTCTTACATCACAGGTGACACCATCAAGAGAAATCTGTTGCATTATATCATTTAAATATCTTTCTAGAAATCGAAAAGTTTTGCCCCGGAACACATAACATTTAAGTTTTTGAAGTAATATATTGTACGATACCGTGGCTTTAGAGAGGTCAACGAATATACATAATTTAGGTGTTTTTGAGTCTGTAGCTTCATAGATTGATTTTGTTAAAGCACATATTGTATCTTCGGCTGATTTGCCCTTTCTAAATCCATAATGCTGGTTTAAAATGATCTGGAATTTATCTAGAAATTTACCAATTCTAGCTCTTAATTTTATTTCTTTGATTTTTGATGAACAGATCAGGTCGATAATTACTGATTTTCAATTTGGATCCTGACTTTGGACCCACATGCTTGATGATACCGATTTTTAGACTTTTAGGGTAATAATTCTTTTTAAAACATATATTAATTAAATCCGACAGTGGTTTACTAATAATATCCGATACATTTTTTAAGGTTTCCGATCAAATGCAGTAATTTCCTGGTGATTTTTGCTTTTGTTTCAACTTCTGTTCCATTGGTAGTATTTTTTTGGATTGCAACTATTATTGTGAGTTATAGGGGTGGGAATCTTGTATAGACATCTGACGCTAGGTTCTATGCGTGAGGTAGTGCAGGACTCGCTCCTGATCACTCTGCAGGCAGAGTCAGGAGTATACCTGCTAAACCCTCCTTGGTAATTTGTCCTGGTATTGTATTTGTTCCTTTTACCCTGTTGTAGGAGCAGAATTACTCCTTTTCAGGTGTACAGTGGGTGGATGTTGGTCTGAAAAGGAAAATTATTAGATTAACTTAAGATATTTGACTGACGTGATTGTTTTTTTGTTACTTACGAGCCTGCCCGTAGGTTAGGCTCTAAGAGGGTGGAGTCCATGAGTGTCGGAAGGGGACAAACTCATCTGATGCAGAGGAGTGTCTCCTCTATGACATCTAGGAGCTCGTCTGGAAGATCTTGTGCTTCGGTTGAGTGAATCTCTTTAGTGGTGTTCTTGGTAGTGCTCTTCTATTTCTGTTAGCTATCCATTTTTCCCTGGGCGTGTGTATTGGAACTGCCCATTCTTCTTCCGACGTAGGTAGGAGCATTTCCTGAAGATCCTCCTCACGGATGCCGTGACGGCGTGCAAGAGATGAGGAGAGTGGGTGGAGAAGTTTAGAGCTCTATATTCCACGATTGGAAGTATGTATCGAGTATCGATGTTTTCTTCGCAATCTAAAATATCCAAGAATTCTAATATCTTAAAATACAACAAAATAAAGTAACGTATATTTTTGTATTGATTCATTTAATAGTTCAACTCTGAAGCTTGTAAGATCTTCTCTAATTACAACTCCGCTACCTTTAAACATCTTCTTTTTGGCATAAATATTTGTTCGGCAATCGTAATTTGTTAATTTTAAGTAGATACCTCTTGTTTTTGAACCTTCCTTTTTTCCAATTCTGTAGCAGAGTTCAATGTCGTTAGATTGTATGTTTAGTCTCATTTTAATGCTAATTAATTTCATCACCTCTTCTCTTGTATTTTCTTTATCCTTCTCATTCAGATTAAAAATTCTTAAACACTTTAAACGGTTAGACTGGTCCAATCTATCTATAAATTCTTTCATATTTTCGTTTTGTCTCTGTATTTTCGTATAATTATCTGTGCGCTCCGCCAATGACTTCTCTATCGGTGTATGTAGTAGGGTTTGGGGTTACATCTCAAAAATTTAGCACCCAGGGTTCCGATGAGGGAGGTGCATCTCCTAACTGTTTCAAGAGTTCTTTCCTAAGAGTCTCAGGTTGATGTAGTTGAGAGATTTATTTGCTTTTAGGGTTTAGTTAGGATCTTTAAAGCTGATGATTCGGGTTTTTTAGGTATTTAGAGTAACCCTTCATTTACTACACCACTGATAGAAGTGGTTTAGAAGTTTTTGGATTTTGGTGTTTAGAGATTTAATGTATGGGGATGTTGCAGAGATCGCAATATCATCAGCATACAGATAGAAGTTGTTCTCTAAGTATGGTATATTTTCCATAAGATTTTTCGGTGATTTTATCTTTGGCATATAATTCGACCAAGTCGCTAAAATACTTGTTAAATTCATTAACTAAAAAGGTTTTATCAGGGTTTGTTTTTCCGCATGTTTCATTTATACAATGCCATGTACCTTGTGAAGACTTTTTATTTTGATTTATTATACGTTTTGAGTATTCTTTTTTGCCTTTTGGATTGACTTAAATCATTTATTTTTAAGATGTTTATTTTCATCATTAGGACTATTTGTGTGTTAAACTATATTAAGTTCATGCGCTTTTTAATTTGAGAATTATTGAGTAATGATCTTTTAGGTCATACATAACGATATAAGAATTAATTTCACTAAACATAGAACACAAAAGTGGTCAAAACATGTTCCACTTATATACATTCAAAATAATTTAATATGGCCAACGTCTTCTAATAATACATTAATAGTATTTTAGGTCACCAGTTATATGCTACGTTTGAATATCCACATCGGAAGCATCTGAGATGTTGTGAATTTTTTATCACGTGATAGAGGATTAGATTTAGATGTAAATGTAATAAAGAAACGCTTTGGAGGCATTGGTCACGTGGTAAAAATGACAATGAAGTTTCTTTGCTTTTTTAATTCATTACGATGATTTTAATGCTTTAAATTTACGAGATTTTCAGTTAAAAGTTATTTATAACATATTTGTATGGCTACATATAATTTTTTTATACAAAAACACTCTTTTTTGAGACTTTATACACTAACAAGTGTAGTGTTCTTCGTGGCTATGGAAGAAGCTGCAGAAGTTACGGCAATGGCAACATTTTCATTTCAGGCCAGAGACATTTGAAGCACTCTACTTACTAATTTATTTTTTAAATGACAAGTTTGACAATCTAAACTACAACATCTCATTTTCATCTCATTTCACATCGAGATGTAAAAAATGTAATCTGGACACATACATCTTGGATAAACAAACGCAGATGTAGATGTAGTAGATGTGTCCGATGTGGATAAACAAGCGCTCCAGATGTAAAAAATGCATCGGATGTGGATATTCAAACGTAGCAATAATTTGCGTTTTATTTTTTTTTAATTTTATCCAAATATTCAAATATTGTAGAGATAAATGACGCAGGAGAATAATTTGGAGATCTATAAATTGCTGTTAAAGTTCCGCTAATGTATTCAGTTCGAGTGACACCGTTACAACAAGGATAGACGTAAACACACGCTTCTCGTCCAGGGGCCCGTCAGGACCATTTATTTTTAAATATTGTATCCTTGAATATTATATAATTTGTGTTTACATATAAAAACAATAGGCCTATCCATGTTATAATATTCCTTGTAAAAATATTTGATTTTAATTTTATTTCGTTGATTTATATATTATAAACCTAATTAAAAAAAATATTGCGTCGAAAACAATTTCTTTAGGAATTAATTATACTTAGGAATTTGACACTGCCTTGTAAATTAAGTTATTTAAGGATCTCATCAGTTTTAAATTAACTGGAAATTGGATATCTTAAAAGTTAACGCGACGAAATTATTATCGCGAAATAATGTTCTTAAAATTGTTTTTTATTATAGAGATTGACAAATTGGATGAATATCATTATTTTTTATTTTAAAGTGATAACAGATTTTTTTCACCTACGTCTCTGGGAAGTGCAGCATTTGGGTGAAATGTACCTCGTTAATAATGTGCATGTCAACCAGAAAACAGCTAAAAATCAATGTCTACTGAAAAGCTGGTTTTCGTTCTAAATTAAATTAAAGCACTTCGAACCAGGTTGAATGGAAGTATTCTCACGAAGCAGAGTAATGCGATAAATAACAATAGAACAATGAATTACTAGAGCTTTAATTCTTTGTTTGGACTTTACGCTACCATTGCAAACGTATGTTTACACCGAATTCAACGACATTTAAATAGAATTTTTAACTCAATGTTACACATTTAGAAATATGAAAATAATGGACGATGATACAAATAAACTAATGCAATTAGCTTAGAAAATATTATAATTAAAATTGTTACAAACTCAGCATTTCAGTAAGAACTAATTAAGTCTTTCAAACTGAACGTAAATAAGATAATTAGTTATTTGCCTAAGAAACTGAATCAAGGAAACTATTCGAGAATTTAGAATTTCTGAACATTTTTCTAAAGTACGAAAATATATTCGAGAAAAACTTATTAACATTCCGCTGAGTCCTTCCACTTATTATAACAAAGTTGAAATTCTAGCATGGATATATATTCTGCATTAGTTTCAAGCAAAAGCCAAAGTTGAACGTTTGCCCTATTTTACCCCATATTCCTATTTATGTCACTTTGCTTAACTTTATTCGCTTGGCTTGGTTTTTCTTTGAAATTTGATGCAAAAAATAATATCATACCCGCTATAAATATTGGGCTCTTTGTTGAACATTGGATGATATGAATAAAAATCAGCATTTAGTTTATACTCAATAATTTGGAGCAAATAACTCCACATAAATAACTGAGTAAGTACTCTATGTATAATTTGTTGTTAGTATATTCTCACTTTTACTATGAATAAAAAATTGCTCTTCGTGGTAATTTTGGAGCCTGATATTCAGGAGACTTCTGTTTGACCGCAACAGAACTATGGCTGAGTGTATCCTTAATTTGCGTTTCAAAAAATATTAGAAACCTGGAAAAAGTACGTGTGGTCGTGACTTTAAGGCATTGTATCGATTTAATAAAGAGAATGTCGAGTGCGGATATCAAATCACTTTTTGGGTGTAGAATCTGGAGAGAAAAAAGAGTTGGTATTTTATGTAATTTTGATAAAAGAAAAATTTTTTGAGATATGTAGATGACCCGGGTTTTCAAACAGGAGTAAAAGATATTGTTGTTCACCAAACTTCTGTATTAAAAGTGGTGACAGAAGTTGCTGATAAGTTAATAATGTGGACGGTGGATAAAATTTCTTCAAAATAGATACGATGACAGTAATTAAAAATCACAAAAATTGTGTATTAATTTAGTAAAACTTGAATCACGAAACACGAAAAACGTATTTATTTTATTATTAAGAGCGAGATTGAATATAATTTTAATAAAATAAAACTACAAAATACGGAAGTCCGTCATGATATGTCGAACACCAATCAGAGCAAATGACGTAACTTTTGAGTAAACGACTAAGCAAACGACTGGTTCTCTGTGATTATATTTAGAATTCAATTTTCTTTATACCGAATTATCGTATATTAAATCGAAATCCCATCAAATGATATTCCATATAATTTTTCATATAATTTTGTATCTCAAATTTTAATAAAATACATATTAAGACAACAGTGGTGGAATGGAAAGCCTAACCTTAAAAATTTAGGCCTCAAACAAGGATATAACTATTTTAAAATATACAAAGTAAATTAAATACTCACGTCGAAATGATCTTCACAAAAATAAAGGTGAGTACTAGGCAATATTGCTGTCAAAGAATACCTATGGATTAAGACGTCTAAAAACCATGGTGTTTCCACTCACTTATGCCTGTAAAAGTTTGGGTCAAACTGGGAGATTTCTACCCACTTGATTTAGACTAATTTTGAGAGATTACTATAGAGTTTCACAGTAGAAATTCCAGATGGCGCATAAATAGGTCATAGTAAACTGTACTAACAGATCACACATGCTGTACTTATATGTACGAATGCTCGAATATTCAGCTTTACACTGTCCACACAAAATGCATACATGTAATACTCCTATATCGCCAACGTCCTATCTTAGCCTGTAGACACAAAGCGTGCCGACAGATAGAGATGCAAGATCAGAATCGGATGCCACCGGAGAAAAAGGAAAGTTAAGCAAACGTAGGCGATTTTATTTTTGAAAATTATTCTACAAATGATAAATGCATATATCATGACATTATTTATTTATACGTTTTTATTACAATATATCTTCAACTGAATATATAAAAATAACAATAAAAAAAATTTCCGTACAGCTGTGACGCCTATGACTATCCGAGGCTGCTTGAGAGAGAAACGATCGTCTACACTCTACTATCGGCGACGCACTTCTCTCTCAAGCTGGCGATATAGGAGTATTACATATATGATAAAATGTGACAAACTCAGCTAGGTCTTGAATAATTCTAAACAGCGCCAACTTACAGAATTCTGGTAAGTTCTATTGAACGCAACAGGTGGTACTCCCAAAAAGTTCGAAACAAAATTAAATCAGTAGATACACCAGGGTTTTTAGACATCTTACTGTCGATAAAGAAGCGAAGGCTACGGTATTTGCATGGACCGAAATTTGTACGCACATGCGCTAGTTATATTATTTTTACATCAATGTTAATTCTGTATAGCAGTGCTATATTTTTGAATAAAATGCGAATTATTTGTTCATTTTCTTTATTTTATTGTAAATATTACTTTCTTTTCTGAACATATATAAAATGAATTTTAATGTATTTTTGTCAGTACCCGAACGGATCGATCAAGAGCGGGGTAAAATGAGTGAAAAGAGTAATGAAGCCGAACTCAGCTGTTATATTAGTTATCCGTCACCTGCCACAGAAATTGTTTCCCTTCCAACATCAAAGAAATTTCGCCGGCCTTCGCTTCCCGGTATATATGTATATATGTATTCTTTGTTGCTGTTGAATCTCGCCTTACAAGTTAAAAAGCTGGATTAACGTCAACTACAACCTCAACGTCAAAATCCAGTTAATAGTGGGTTATCTTTTTGCGAACGGCAACCTCAACGTCAACCGATGCGGACGTTTATAAATACCAATATTGTTTTCGCACAATTGAACTTTGCAATTACAGTTGACGTTAAGCTTGCAGTTGAAGATCGAGAGTTTATAAATCCAGCTTAAGCTACTTGTTTCGTATTATTTTCTCTTGTTGAATGAACACATATAACTTATCAGGAGTTTTTATTGATGTGTTATCACACTGAGGGACCACACACTTTGGAATTTATTTTTATTAACATAAAATAACTAAATTATTCAGTGAGCGCCTAAGGAACGTCTAGTGTTTACGTTTGGTTTACTCAAACGTGACGTCATTAGCGACGCCATGAAGTTGATTGTCTAGGGATTGTATCTTCATAACTGTTTTTTGTATCAGTTTGCTTTATACCGATAGGCAATGCTCCTGAAATGAAAAATTAAATAATAAAGTTGTAAAAAATTAAATATCAAGAATACGTAAGCATGAAGGTGTAGCAAAAAAAATATTTTTCGTTTCGTAATAAATAGGTGGAATAGGTGATTTTTGTTAGTTAGAATGTATTTAGTATATCCCTATTTTGAGTTAAATATAAATAAAGTGAAAACGAAAACTGAAATATTACTTTTTACGCACTAATTACTAAACAATTTAGAAGCGCCTACGCGTTAGCAGGCACGTGACGACTTCTAAACACCCATTATCTCATGAACCATAAAAGATATCTCAAATCTGTTTTCAAATATCAATTGCGAGTTAAATTTCACGTATGCTATTTTTGAAATCGATAGAATCACTTCCGTTTGTAAAACCAGTTTTGAAACAGGAAGTCATAAAAATCGGAAAATCTATTTGGGAGCTATTCAAGGTATGCTGAGTTTATTACCGTTGACCTTTTGTCTCTATCCACATTCGTTTTTGAGTTATAAATGCGGACAGACAGACATACAGAGCCGTATTATAAGAATTTTCTCCAAACTTTAGGGTTTAGAAGTCTAAATACTAGCTTGTTTATGTAAACGATTAAATAGAAAATAAACGCTACCCATTACTTTCTTATTTGAAGAGTTATTTGTTAAGATATTACTTTATCTGGAATTTTTGTAAGAACTAGATTTCCATGATTTCCAACAAAACCTTTTCCCCATCCTGGAGGACGATGTTTTTAGTTCTATTAATATCAGTTTAGATTTCATATTATTGATTTCCTTGTACATTTAACTTATCGTTATTTGTAAGCTAAAATTGAGCCCCCACTGTTTTTTCATCAGTTCGTGTGATTCGGCTTTTGATTGTCGGATAGCCCGTTTGTTGGGACTTGTATTGAAGTATAGGAAAATCACGTAACATACATATAAATCCAATTTGGGATTCGCTGATTTTATTCCCTTCTTCACTGCTTTCACTCATCGTACCAACAAATGCACGTTGATTGACTGCTTGTATAATAGTATTAATGCACAAATATGCGAAACGCCACACTTGCTACTGTTGGTATTCGTTACAGGTTCAGACAAGTTTGGAAATAAAATGACGAGTATCTACTCTTATGTACAGGTGCATGTACTTCTCAAATTTAAATCTTTTTTATTCCTATAAATTGGACCACAAACATTTCACTTCATGCTTAACCTCATGAGTACTTACTCGGAATTTAAACCTTGGTGGTGTTATTCATATCAGCCATTGTTAAGTTATCAATTACCGTATAATTTTATATAACTTAAAAACATATATTTTTCAATCTAAAAAAAAATAACATTCATGGAAGGATCTAGTGACTCCAGCATACTTAAAAATTATTTTGAAGACTATATAGTTTTCAGAAAGTTTGACAAGTAGGTTTTGTAAGAATTTCCATAATTTAAATTGTAGTTTTTATATAAAGAATAAATTATATTTCCTTATGTTAATAAGCAACGAATAGTTAGATTGATTAGATTGTTAAAATACACCCTATGTATTAGTCTCCGACAAATTTATTTGTTTACTTTGTACTGTATTTTAATTTAATCCTAAATGCACATTGTAAATTACAGTGTTTGCTTTAATTACTCTAATCACATCGAATAGCAGAGGTACACATAATTAATATTCACTTCTGGTAATATCTGGTGACTGGGGGCAATTGTAAACAGCGTTATTAATAACTCTAGAATTGGATCTTTCATTGATCATCAGTGATAATTGGTCAAGATAGCCTGATTAATTATACCACTGCTATCATAATCTCATACAGCAAAATCGTTTGTTATTTATTACATGCCGATTATCGTTTTAACTGTAGGATTTATTTGAATTGTTTTGGCCGCTAACGAGATTTTTGATTATTTATCAGCCAAAACTGATTGTTAATTAAATGCACTTTATTTACTACTATAGATTTTGTAAAATATTATAAAAGGAACTTTATCAGTGTTTAATTTTTTTTACAAATAATTTTAATTTATAAAATTATACAATTATAGTAACAATTGTGGATCATAATATACCAAAAAATTAAAAATCTTGAAGTTATTCTCTATATAATATATTCAATAAACAGGAGAAGTAATTCGATAAGTCTTTTTCGCACTAATAAAAGTTACTAAAGAGCGTGTTCCAAATCCGAAATAGTATTGTTCAAAATATATGACATAGTTGGCTGTATCGGACAAGAGGCTAAATTCAAAACGGCATCACCAATAAAATGACAGCGTTTAAAGGATATTAACTTATTATGTTTTGAAAATAGTTTATTTTATGTTAATTGGAAAAAAATTGTTTTAAAAATCTTTTAGATAGATACATTTTGTCATTTCATTGATGGATGCCGATTTCGATTTAGATTTTTGTCATTATCGGCCACGCACATTAAGTCAATTGTTATTGGTCCCAGACAATGGCAGTAAATTTTACATTACCAAAGAAGACACCATGTTACTGTGATAGGAAAGGAGTTTCTGCCAGAGTATAACTGATCTACCTGCTGGAACAAGACTCCACAAGATCCTCTCTAGAGATCCGACTCAAGTATGTCTCCTCATACAAATCACCAGGAGATGATGGTATTTTTCCTGCCCTGTTGCAAAACGGGGCAGAGGAGGTGCTACCTCTTCTCGTGTAACTATTTCTAGTGAGCATGGTGTGAAGCTACATACCACAGGGCTAGTCGATTGCTAGGGTCGTATATATATATATATATATACGGAAATCCGGGAAGGTAAACAAATTCCTGCCTAAATCCATTAGACCGATCAGCTTTACCTCGTTCGTATTAAAAACGCTAGATAGAGTTCTAGATAGGAATATTAGGGACGGGAACTGCATCTAAATTCCCCTTAACCCCAGACAATAGGCCTACCAGCTTGGCATATCCACAGATTCTGTTATTACTGGGTATGTTGTTGACTTTGCAACTCCTGTAAGAAAAATGTTAAGTAACTAATACCATTTTTAATTAGAAAGTAATAAGAGTATAACTTACCAACGGCCTTACAAATTTTGGATATTACATTAACAATTTTGTTTCTTGGTTTATCATCTAATACTTATTTGTACATATTTAGTATGCACTGTTTTTCTGACTGACTTAAATGGCCTACACTTATACGTTTTCGCTGTTTTGGTTGACTAAGCGAGGGACTGCTACCGGTCGGATGGAGTAGAAGGATAAGTATCCATAATAGCAGAAATTAAATACAATTGCTTACTGAATTTCTAAAAAGAACTGTTTTTTTTTAACGAAATAGAGTGGTAAACTAAGTAAAAATGTTGAGATAGGCGAAAGAATAACAGAACTAAAAATAGCAAATTATAAAATGTCAGAAGTCAAAACTGTTAATTATCAGTTATTTATTGCTAAAATTTACTGTGTGAAACTGACTGCAAACTGACCAACCAGAAGTCTGCAGAATTGCCAATTTAAATTCAAATCGCTTCTAGTGGTTATTAAAGAGACTATAGTAATTTTTTGTATTAATAAGTTTTTCTAAAATAATATGATTAAATAAAGTGAACCACAATAAAGTTATTTATTTCCTACTTCTCTAGTTTTTAAGTAAAATTTTCAAATAATATTTTTTTTAATTTGTCTATAAAAGCGAATTTTAAAAACGAATCAAAAACATAATAGATATAAAAATCATCGCAATTCGGCATATTCGTCGTCAATGTTGATTGTCTCAAAGAAAATAGACACGTCAGGTCAGAAAAGTTCTGCATTGTTGTCGACTGCAGACAGTTAAACTTAGCAACATAGATGACCTGTACCCTTTACTTCCGACTATATATGTTTTTGTATCCTAATAAGAACCTAGTGGAAACATTTTGAAAAATCCGAAATAGTCGTGTTCACATAGTTCACAATCTAGGAAATAGTTGGCAGTATCGGGCAAGAGGCTAAATTGAAAACGGTATCACCACTAAAATAACAAATAACAATTACTGTGATCATAGATTTTAAAGGATATTCACTTATTAAATTTTGGAAATATTTTATTTTAATTGGAAAAAAAATAAAAATCTTTTAGATCTTTTCATCGGTGGATGCATTTTTCGATTTATATTCTTGTCATTATCGGCCACACACGTTAATTAAGTAGATTTTTTATTCATCCCAGACAATGGCAGTAAATAAATACAATACAGGGTTGTTTTGAAAAAGAAGTGATTTATCTTGTTTCTTAATAAATAGGTCAAATTAATATCGGAATAAATGGCATTTGTTTTTTAATTTAAATGAAAGAAGTTATTATGTAAAATATTGTAATAAATCTTATTTTTAACTGGCTAAATAAACACGAATTAACTTTCATTAAAATTATAATAAAACTTCCTTTATGTATATAAGTAGAAACAAAATCCAAATTATAACATATGCAAATAGAACAAAATATTTATATTTATATTAATCTACATCAGAAGATTCAGATTCATCCGAGCTTGCAGTGTTAACAGATATTATTAATGGCTATGTCATGTCATTCATTAATCCATCAAGTGTAGACATTTTTTCCTCTTCCTTAATTACATATTGAACATATTTATGCCAATTTGTAGGCGTTACATTTTCAATGGCTTGTAATAAAAGTCATTTCACATCTGCTAACTTAAAAGTTGTGTTTTTAGCTGCCACCTCATTCTTTATTTGTGCCTATATAAATTCTATGGGATTTAACTCACAGTGGTATGGTGAAAGCCATAACACAACTTTATTGTCTTCTTTTGCCTTTTCATCGACAACATACAAATTATGTTTATCATTATGTTGCCGAATTAGGTGTAAAGTTCACACCGCTTAATATTTAAGTCAAAGGCAATATTTTTAGTTTGTAACCACCCCTGCATTTCAGCTATTCTTGATGACAAGGTAGGGATTTTTTCAACTTTTCGGCTATGATATGATGCATTATCCATTACAATCACAGCTTCATTAGGTAACTTTGTCCAAAAAGTGGAAAACCAATTTTCGAATACTTCAAAATTCATCTCTTCATGGTAATCTCCCGTCTTATTGCCTTCAAAAACCAATATTGCATAATAAGACGTCTTCCCTTTCCTGTAGGGTTTTTCAGGCCCGTGGATAAACCCTCAGTAAATGCTTGACGTCTGACTGGTTAGAGTTTAGTCCACCCATGTTTTTCCCTTGCTATGACCTTCATTAGTCCAAGTTTCATCTAAGTAAAAGATTGGACTGTTTTCGTTTCTATACCTTTTTATGGATCTTAAATATGTCAACCTCTATCTACATATATCATTACGTTCTATTAGTACACTTTGATATTTTCTTTTCAAATATCTAAAAAAAATATATATAATAAATGAAAACTAGGTACATTTAACTCTTCAAAGTTACAAACTTACTTAAAGTTAATGTGTTTCAAGAAAGTATATAAGGATGACCGAGATATTTGTGGCAAATCTAAACGTTTCTTCAAAGCTTGCAAAATTTTGTTCAATGTAGGTAACTCATTTTTAAAAAATAAATCATGTACTATTCTCCGAACAGCATTTTTAAACCCCTCATCAAATGTTTTTAGAAGTCCTATTCTTACTCCAATATTTTTTGGGCTAGATATTGTTCCACTACTGCAGTATTCTTTTATTACTCGATAAGTTGTTGACTTTGCAACCCCTATAAGAAAAATGTTAAGAGCTAATGCCATTTTTAAGTAGAAATTAATAAATATAACCTACCGGCGGCCTTTAAAATTTTGGGTATAACATAAAACAATTTTGGTTTTTGGTTTATCATCCAATACTTGTTTGTACATATTTAGTATGCACTGCTTTTCTGACTGACTTAAATGGCCTAAACTTAGCCGTTTTGATTATTTTGGCGAACAATGCGAGTGACTGCTACTAGTAGGAGTAGAAGGATAAGGATCCATAATTGCAGGAATTCAATATAATTGCTTACTGTGTTCTGAAAAGAACTATTTTTTAACGAGATAGAGCGGAAAACGAAGTAAAAATTATGAGAAAGCAAGAGGTCGAAAGCAATAACAGAACTAAAAATATAAATTATAAAATGTCAAAACTGTTAATGTCAGTTATCAGCTGATGTTAATGCTAAAATTACGAGGCGGTCAATCTAGGACGGCACACGACTGTATTCACGTCAAGTGACAAAGATATTAAACAATAATTTTGATAGATGTGACTTAAATCATTTTCTTTATGAGATTTAGTGAATGTGTGTACTTTAGCTCTGTAATATTAATAATTAAAATACGAGGCGAAACACTAATTTATATTTATTTTATTATGAAACGTAATTAGCTCAAATAATAAGTTTGAACATATTTAAACAAGCGCTCTGATAGCTGCGTGGCATAGTGCCCGCTAATGGTGCAGTGGGTCCTGTTCAAGTCCCACATCTCCTTCTATTTTTTTTTACTTTTTTTTAAATACAGGTTGGATTTAGATAGTTAAGACTTCTTTAAATAAAATAAATATTTTTTTTATTACACAGGCTAGCTTTGGACAGTCAAAACTTCTAATAAAATAAATATAAATTATTGTTTAATATTTTTGTCACTTGGAGCGCTACAGTCGTGAAGTCGTGTTGTGCCGTCCTGGATTGACCAGCTCGTCTAAAATTTGTTGTGTGAAACCGACTCCAAATTGACCAATTAAGAATTGCCAACTTAAATTCAAATTGCTCCTCCTGGTTATTAAATAAACCATAGCTTAATATAAACAAGGTCAAAATAGCTGTCAAAGTCCAAAAAAAATGAGATATTTAAAAATTTTAATAAAAAAATATAAAACGTTTTATGCTATTAAATAATATTGCTCTTTTATTCATCACGCAATCTTGCGCATTTTTATTTTCACCATATAGGAACTCGTTATTTTAAAATTTTTAAATATATTCTTGTTATTCTTATTGTTACTATTTATTACTCAGTCTCAGATATCTCTAAACTGATTTTAGATTTTAAAGGATTTCAGAATTCCCACAATTTGTGAACTAAACAAATATTTTAAATTACATATAAATAAAAACTTTATTTGAAAGGATTAAAATGTAATTCAGAATTCTGCACGGTCTGTATTTCTTTCACTTGTAATAAAACTGAGGATAAAACTCTGTCTGGCAAGCAATCAAGCCGCTATTATAAAAGCGACGCTTCTGAACCTGAAAAATAAAAATATCTAACAGTTTATAGTCTCGCTGGAACTGAAAGTAAGTATAGAGGTTTGAATGAAGTAGAAGGAACGAATATGTGTAGCGCAGGCTATAGTCGTAATCTAAGAGTGAAATCATCACGCGATGCTGTTTAAAACCCCCGCAATGCAGCCTGATTGCTCCCCTTATAGCGCCACCCTTTTATCAACTAATCTGTAATATTTTCATCATCGTCTTTTGCTTGCTCGACGATTTAGTAAGTGCTGGAACTTCAATTAATAATTCTTTCACCTATTTTTTGCTACTTACTGTAAAAATGCAAATTCAAATTAAATTATATATAGGGTGAATCACTTTGTCTTTAATAATAATAATTAAAAAAATAAAAAATTGACACTAGAATACAAATAAAAGAGTTAAAACTCAAAAAACTTTTACTCTACTTTCAGATGCTCTGGTGGCACGTTAGCCAGTAGCAAATATTTTCCGATTTTCTTAAATACAAAAAAAATCTTGGTGGGCAATTCGAATCCCTGTACCTTATAAATTTTTTCGTATCTAAAGTTGTCATGTTTAATTGTACACCCCCGTTTTATGCCCTGGCTTTACGATGGCAGGCAAACAAATTTATTTTCGGTTACACCAAATGTTGCTATTAGATCAATACCAATACGTAAATCTCGTTTTACAGTTATTTTAAACGTAATCCGGATTTTCGATAATCCGGATAGAGCCCGGTTACATCAAGCCTGGATTATTAAGACTCTACTGTATTTAGTTCCTTAGTAACTTATTTCTGTTATTTTTTATTTACTCTTCTGGTATAAAATTTGCACTTTAACCACTCTGTTTTACAATAAACGTGTCTCCACTGTTGACAAACGCTACATAAATTTAAATTATTTTGTGCTATTGCTTGTATTTTCTTGGAAGGAAGTGGTTAAATTCCTTAACATCATCCATTAGCTCTCCAAAAATGAGCCGAAACAGACATTTAAGGCAGTTTAAAGCGCCAGCCAAGAGAATGTAGGCTGCCTGTTATTAAACTTGTTTTAACCACTTCAATTAGCGTTATGTTTAAATTTAATGAGGTAAATTGGACAATGTGTATTATTCGGATGAGTTGTGACTTATTGCACTTGTATTCATTATTATCTCTGTGTATTTTAGACGTATATACAAAGTGTTTCAAAATATATATTTGTAGATTTAAGGAATTAAGTGAGTGAGATAGATGTGTAAACTTGGAAGATGGAATAACAAAGATGTACCAATGTAATTTTTTTTATCGATTTAAATTTTATCTTTTCAATTATTAACGGAATGTAAAATATACAAAACATGAAATTTGGTCAGTATTTTTTTAAGGCTCTGAAATAAACAAGGGGTAGATACATAGTATTTAGAAGGTGGGCGTTAAATGGAAAAACTCTTAAAGTGCAATTTATTGAAAGGTTTTATATGAATTATTATAATAATAATAGTAATAATAATAATAAATATTAAGTTATTGAATTTACAAACAGAAATAAAACAAAGTCATACTCTCAGGAACTAAATTTATATAACTTTAATTTAATTGTTATAAATTTACAAAACGTTGAATGGATCAAGTTTGTCACCGCATTTTTTATTACAAATTCACTGAATTTTACAGGTTTTTCCCTGATCATTTAATAAAAATTTGACTAACTGATTTAATGATACTGCAACTTCGGCATTTCTTAGAAATAAGATCAAAAAATATTTTTTCTACAACTCGTATTAGAAGATATCAATATTTATGCTGTTTTCAAGTCGAGACGATTTTCTCTTCTGTTAAAAGCCAAAACCATGTATTTTAAAGAAAGAAATATTTCAAAATAGTTGTGTGATTCCCACTACATTACATTGGTATAAAAATAACAATATAAATCCATTTTACCTCGATATTGTCATAGAAATGACTTGAAAACAAATATCAACACATTTATGGAGAACTTTCCCTTCCTCAAATCCTAACAAGGCGTAACAAATCTTTCTTCTTAACCTTAAAGTCATGTCTTAATGTAATCATTTAATTGAAAAATTAAGATTAAATATTTAGTTATACAGAAAAAGAAAATGTGTATTATTTATTAACTCATTTTTTTAATTTGACTCAAAAAATGAAATTAGCATGAAGTTATATTATAAAATAAGTAAAAATAATCATTGAGACAATATAAAGACCTTTATTTTCCATCTAAAATTCATAAAAAACATGGAGAATTAAAAATTTAATTAAGCTTAATTAAATTTTTAATGCTGCATGTTTTTTAATTGAAGTTTTTGAATTTCATATTTACAAATTTCTTTTTTCATACCGGCTTTGTAAAAATGGTTATTTTGTACTTGCGAAAGATATTTTGTGTAAGTAATTATTAAAGTTGTCCTATTGAGTATCTAATTTTTTGTAATTTGTATTATAGGCCTGATGATGGCTATTAAATGGCCGAAACATGTAGCCCCATTTGTTTTTATCTTCACCAATTATAATTATTGTGGTGTGACTTCGAGTTTTTTATTATTCATCCAAGTATAGCAATTATTTATAAACTTCCTGAAAATTAATCTTTTCCCAATTTTGCAGTTATATTCAAAAAGCGACTTCACCAAATTTTTAAAATGTTTCTGATTGTGGAAAAAATATATACAAGTTACCTTTGTTTTGTACACTGGAAATTAATTGAAATGTACCCACATTTACCGATATTTTCTGAAAATCATTATCTTTTAACCAAAAGAACCATTTTTTATTATTGTATAATAAAGACGACTTCGCCGTTTTTTAAAAAAACTGTTGAAAACAACTTTATTCATTAATTCTTATAGTCGTTCCATACACTAATTAATTATTTAATTAATTTAATGAATTAAAAAAAAATTAGTTATAAAATATATACAGGGTGATTCACGATCGACGCCACGGAGTTTTATGGCGAAATGTCATATATTCGTTAACTTTTATTGAGGTGGTATCATGTAAGTCAATAAGGATTACATTTTAAAAATATTGTGAAATATACAGGCTGCTCCAAACAAAAGTGCCATATTAAAGTTATGTTTTTTAAATGTAACAGCCTGTATTTTTCACATTTTAAGATTCGTCCTGAAAAGCTGATTTCAAAAACCTATTACACCTATATTATAAAATGAATTGTTTTGAAGTTATAGATAATTGAAAATCCCATTTTTTCAACTCAGGACGAGTCTAAAATTGAAAAAAATATAGAGTATTCCATTTAAATAAATATGACCATCATATGTTTCATTTTCCTGGAGCACCCTGTATATTTATAAATATTTTTAAAATGTAGCCCTTATTGACTTACATAATATTACTTCAATAGAAATTTACGAATATATTCCATATCGCCATAAAACTCCATGGCCTGTATAGTAAATTAAAATTTATTTGAAACAGACAGAGAGGACCACTAGTGAGAGCCTTTGTTTGTACGTCAAACTTGATCTAACTACTACTTTCATTTATTTTTCATCCATTTTTAAACAAACCCAAAATACAAGTCTAGAACACAACAAATTTTTGCTATAAAGCCCGACCTAATATTTATTTTTACTATTCTTCTAGTTATTTAGCTGATTTAAAAACCAAATTGAAATTTATGATAAATAATTTTATCCTGTATTGGAAAGATTAAAAAAGAAGGGACTATGGGTACCAATACCTCTTCCATCCCGACCTTTTCAAATCTATTGTAGTTGTCCTCTCGATTAGAGAACCTTATCTAGATTTGTTCTAGTTATTAAACTTCATAATATAGTAAGCAGTTCTGATATGTAGCATTTCGCTTTAGGCTTTACTTCGCCGTAAGGTAAAAACTTTAGCCTACATACTTCTTCATAGTAACAAAGCATATGCATATATTTGTTGAGCCTACAGTGCTCTGTAAGAAGACCTACTATTATTCTAGTATTTCTTCTGTTCTAACTGATGTCCTCTGTGAGTTTTGGCGATGGTTGTCCTTGCCTTGGTGAGTTCTTCCACCATTCTTGAAACATATTCAGCTTCAATTAATTGTTATATGTCCTGACTATTATCTTTGCAAGATTGTGTTGCCCCTTTTCGTTCAAGTTTATCTGCTTCTTTATTGTCCCGGTGCCCCTCATGTCTCGGTATCCAGCCTATTGTTAGTCTGTTTCCACTACCAAGTTCCAAGTTTTGATTTACCTTGCATAGAGCATAATGATTTTAATACTACTTGGCTGTCTGAGTATATGGCTATAGCTTTTGATATAACCTGTTGCCTTAATATATCTTTGGTACAATATTGTATAGCAATTAATTCTGCCTGAAACACTGTTGCGTGGTTGCTTAGACTCAGTGACACTTTTATTTTTGTGTAAGCATTGTAAATACTCGCTCCAACTCCTTTGTTACTTATGAAGCCATCTGTATACCAGACCATTTCCGCTTTAATGGGATTTCCCTCTTTTCAAACTCTTCGATTTGGCATGTGTACTTTGAAAGGTTTTTCAAAGCTGTTATTAGAAAGCATTTCATCTGATGGCATTCCTATTACTGTATTTCATAGTCAGCACCATGTCAAATTATCATGGGCTGCTGTACTTTTATTAGTCTATATATGGCTAACTTGGTTCTGCTTGTATGTAAATATGAAAGGGTGGTACGTTTAACAAGACCTCTAATGCTGTCGTTGGAGTTGTCCCCATCGCTCCTGTGATACACATGCATGCTTGCCTTTTTATTCCACTGAGCACTTAGATAGCTCCAGCCTGTTGTGTCTTCGACCTCTTGGGGATATGGAATTTCAAGTCCCTTTCACTTGTAGTTCTTCCCTTTTACACCATTTTTTAACAATATCTAGAGCGTCTCGTGAACGTTCTGATATGATCTTAGCGGATGTTCCTCTGAATATGATTGCTAATATCATCAGTGTATCCTAAGCAATAAATGCCTTTGGATCGTATCCTTAGCAATAAGTCATCAACTGGAATTGCCCATAGTAGTGGTGATAGGACTTATCCTTGCGGAAAACGTCTTCCTGCTCTGGCTATGATTTTAACGTCATCTAAATTACATATTATTATCATCCTATTTTCTAGATTGTTCTTGACCCACTGGCTGGTACTCTATGTCTTGGTAAGGCATCAGTCATGTAGTTTGATGAAGCTTTGTTAAAGGCTCCTTTGGTGTCAATCATGATTTAAAAATTACACGGGTTAGACACTCAGACTTCTCAAATTCGTCCAAGTTTGCGCATGACGTTAGCTGGAGTCCAAACGAAATAATTTAACATTGGATTGCATAGGGTTATTGTGTCTTTCGGGTGGTTTTTATTTTTTTACGACTATATATTTAATGAAAATATATTGTAAAGTATTGTACACTAAAATGTGATAACTACTTTAATAAAGGTATAAACTTTTTTTACGATTCCGATGTATTTTGTATTATAAAAACTATTTAATTGCTAGATGTAAAAACCAGAAAATGCCCAATTATGTTATGGCTAATTTTATCGTTAAACTAATTGTCAAATATATGTAACAAACAAAATACTTTAGATTAACTTTAGTGATTTTAGAAATGTTTAATCAAAAATTGTTTGAAAAAAGTGATTTCAAATAGCTTATCAGTGGAACTTTTTGATGCATATTGTTATTGCAGCTTTATGTTACTTAGGTTTTTATATATCTAGTGCTTAATTTACACTCAAAGAATGAATATGGCAAATGTAAATACGAGTATAACTTAGATTTACAGTCATACAAGTTGGTATGTAAAATAAATGTTATAAAATTTTTCGGAAGTTGTGCAGTGCTTTATTGTTATTATTGAATAAAATTCTAACTAATAAATTAATACGTAACTACTTAAAGCTCTTACACAATACATCTTACAGAACTTTTTTTGTATTATAAAATAAAGTCTAAAAATGTTAAACATGTTTATTCATATAATAACTACCTACTGTTTTTGTAATAAAGGGCACTTCGGAAATTGAAAAAACTGTACTGTTTTTAGAGCGAATATTTCTTTTACACCAAACACAGCGCAATATATATTTAATCAGTTTATAGGTGAAATTAAATAAAAATATGTCAAAAAAGACAATAACCTCATATAATGACACATTAAAAATTTTTGATTGATACAAGGTGATGTCACATATCCTGCGCAATGTCTAACCTGATATACTTCAACCATGGGTGTCAATGAACGTAGGTATTTCCATACCCTTATCTTCTATGGATTTTGACAGTAGCCTATTATCTAGGACAAGTTCTATTGAATTTCCTGGTTGGTATACGTATTGACGTGCACTGAGAGGGTTCTCTTTTAGTATCTCGTCTCTTATACACCTATCAAATAATCGTTAAAGTGTTTTTAACAAGAAAGATGACACACTGATCGGGTTGAATGCTAAAGGTGCCATATCACATGCCATATCACACACAGATGTGGAATTAATATTCCCTATTCCTCTTGAACTAGTATTGGGTGTATCCCATCTACTCCAGGAGATGTAAAGGGTTGAAATTTATTTGTAGACCATCCCATTTTTTTTGGTCTTGATATTCTGTAGCTAGCTTACAATCAAGCTTATTTGGCTTTATTTAATAGCCGTCTGCTGCAGATTTTAAGTCCTTTATAATTGTCGACGCCGGAAAGTTTCTTCAGTATAGATTTCTTCGTCTTTTTTGAGTAGGCCCACAAGGTTGGCAGTATTTTCTTTATTTAAGAATTTGTAAATTATTGAGCATATGAGAGTCTAGGTTATCTAAACTAAAAAAAATATCCTATACTTACGTTAAGATTCTTTAGGGTGTGTTTCAGGTGCTTTAATACAGTTTTTTAGGATGAACATGTTAATAATTAGAATGTTGGGCGCCATTTATTTTTGAATTTTTGTTTAAATAATAAACATACATGAAACTCTTTGATAGATTTCATGTAAAATTTTAATTAACTGGGCTAATACTTTTATTAATTTTTGTAATTTTGTTTTCAATTTTATTTTTTATTTTTTTTTCGTCTTATATTTTAAATAGACTGGATCAGGGGTACACATTAAATGAATAAACTTGGAGAGAAGCATACTACATATTGTTACGCTTCTCTCCAAGTTTATTTTTATATTTTATTTTATTCGTTATGTATTCATACTTAATATTTTTTTTGATTTTGCTTGTGAAGTTTTTAAGCCGTATGATATCATATATCCAAAGCGAACAATTGTTTTCACGACTCTCAAAAACGCAGTCATCGATTCAACTTGAAAGGATACCATATATCTTTTGAAATACGTCAATAACTGCAACAAAAGAATAAAGTATTGTGTTTCCACAGCTGTGCTGGAATCTATAGCTTTTCCAAAACAATGAAAGCTTTGCAACACCCGTCGCAGATATATATACCTGTGTCATCTAAATTGAGAGAGAATTACGATGCGAAAATGGTCGACAGACTTCAACAAGAATAATAATTCAAAGCTTAAAGCGTTTCATACAGAGACATTAACTCATATATCGTTTTAACACATCAAGTATATACGTAAAAGCCTTAGTGCTGGCATATGATGAGCATACAGAATTTGGATAATTTACATTATTGCCGGCTACAAACGTGTTAAAATTAATTTTGTGGTCCAGAATTTCAAGTTTTAGTTTTCTTACGATTTGCGTTCTATAAAGGTTAGCCAAAATAAGTTCAAGTTAATAATAATATTAGAGAAGACATATTGGCTTGATCACAATAATATCTAGTTACAATCTGGTTAAAAACCATTCTCGATATTTTGACAGCCAGAAATAAAAATATATGATATTATTAATATCATCAGATTATTTCCATTTTTCCTGTTTTTCCTATTTTCCCCATTTTCAGAAGAATTTAATAGTGATTCTTGTATGTTACCTAATCAAAAATAAACAGAATATTTTTAAATAATTTATGACTTCGATTTATAAAATAATTATAAGGAAGATATTTAATAAAACTCGCTGATTTATCTAAAAAAAAAATCATTTCAATACGCTCGTTAATTTAAATACCAATTAAAAATTTTAACGAACTCTTTTTTGTTACAGGTAATTTGAACAGAACTTGGTATTGCATCAACACGTCATTACAGTATCACACAAATTCTACCCAAAGGTTCGTATTACTTCTAATTAACTTAAAACGAATTTGGTATAAAGAACGAAAAACTACATATATTTTAATTTAAGTTTATCTCATCTATTTTAACTTTTAAATTGTTTTAGTTTCGACCCAGATTCATTTAACAATTAATTATTCCAAAACACAGTTTTTTTTATACAAAATATATGAGAATTTAGCAGAAGTAACCAAAAACCTATTTCAATAATACTGTTATTTAGGATACATATAGAAAACTCTATTAGTCTCAAAAAGACATTTATTTTGCATGACAATAAAACTTTTTTTTCGCATACTTGTTATAGTACTCGTAAACAATAGTCGACCAGGGGGTACGGAGTAAAGAGAAACGGATTTAGTATGAGCGTTTCTGAATTATTACCCGTATCAGACTACCGGCTACTCAGCCGTTGACAGCTACGATCACGGCTATGGCTGGACTGTTGACCAATCAGCGCACAGCCGTCTACGATCACAGCTGCAGATGGAGAAATAATAGAACTGCTTAACTGCTTATACAGGGTGTTTCAGAATAAAGTACTGTAAATTAGAGACTATATAGATCTTGACGAATTATTAAGAAAATTCAAATAACATTTTTCTACGTTCATGTATGAGTAGAATTAAATTTGAAATATCTCAAAAATAGAGTGCCTTACAGAGATGCACTAAGAGTACCTATTCTGTGGCAAACTGTATGGGGAATAACTACGAGATTTCACTTTTAAGAAAAACAGGGTCTGCTAAAAGTTAAGCTCAAAATGATTTGTTTACACCCTCCTGTTTCTACGCCAATGGACTATTATATTTGTCGAAATAAAGTGTACTAATTCGAATTATTGAACAACTTATATGTAACTAGTTTCAAGTTAATGTTTCTACTCTAAGTAAAGATATTTTAAAAAATACATATTTTTCACTTTCACTGTATCGCCCTGTAGAATGGAAACGGGGGGGTTTACAGAAAAATGTTATTTGAATTTTCTTCGCCAAGATCTATATAGTCCTTAATCCAGTACTTTATTCTGAAATACCCTGTATATTATTTTCACCACCTCTTCATACCAAGTTTCAGCTTAATTGGTGAAACAGTTCGGGTGGAAGATTACATACAGACATATAAACACACAGATATACAGACACACAGTTACACAGACACCCAGACACACAGACACACAAATACACAGACACACAGACGCACAGACGCACAGACACACAGACACACAGACACACAGACACACAGACACACAGACACACAGACACACAGACACACAGACACACAGACACACAGACACACAGACACACAGACACATACACACACGGGCACACAGGCACACAGGCACATAGACATACAGACACAGATACAAAGACACACAGAGTCACAGACACACAGACACAGAGACACAGACATACAGACACACAGAAACACGAACACACAGACACAAAGACACACAGACAGACCTTACTCTGGAAATGGTTTCAATATTCTTGGGCGAACTCAAAATGGATATTTCCATCGATATCTCAATTTTTCTTTTTCTCATTTACTATACTTTCCTTTGATGGGACCCGGAAAGTAAAAAATAGGAGCTTAAGAATCATCAATATAAAGTAGCAGAGATATTAGCAAAAATAGTTGAAGAGATGGTAGCAGAAATAGTAGCAGAGACAGTAGGTAGCAAAAAAACGTGTAAAAGAACAACGAAAATGTTAGTGAATTTTTAGCAGACAATAAAGCAGAAGAGTATTATTTTTTTGAAGATATTTTTTTATTGTTTTACATGTAAATTAAACATTTTTTACTCTTATGTAGGTATATTAAAGCCAGCACCGTGAAAGACCGTCTGCTTAATGAAAATAATATAAAATCCTTGCACTATATTCAAAATGTACTGTTGTTAGGCACAAGTCGGCAACATGGCATAGTAGGTAATTTAACACACCGAATCTATGGAAACAACTAAAAATAGTATAGTGGACGTTCAGAATATTTATACAATGAATTAAAACATTTTTGGTTTTTTCGATGAAATTAGACAATAAAAACTTCCTTTCAGAAATGAATTAATATGATTCAATAAATTTTTTATAGTTGCATAATAAATAATGTATTACGTATCTAGATAATTACTTAAATTAAATTAAATATTTCATAAGCGTTCGTACTAAATTCATTTCTCTTTACTCCGTATCCCCTGGTCGATTATTGTTTACGAGTACTATAAACTTCTCGGCATGTTTTTGTTTTAATTTTAATATTTTTATATAATTCTCATTAGCAATATCACTGTCAGCATATTAATTAATTTCGTCAGGTTTGACTAAAATTGTAAATCAAATTTTACAATTAAAAATAAATGATTTTTTTTAAACCTTAGGTTCAATAATTTATTAAGAAACAATTTGTGAAGGATTATAAAACGCTCTCTTATGATCATTGACACCCATAAAACCTAGTAAGGTAAATAAAGTCGGTGTTGACTCTGGATCTCAATTATCATTGTCTTTATATTTATTGCTGTCATTCCCTTCGTTTTTACTGTCAACTCTCTGTTGCTTATGGATCTCTCTGTTGATTTGTTTAGCTTAGAATTTATTTTAGGGTTCTTGGTTACTTTTAATTTCCTTTTCCTGTTCAGATTTTTCTAATTGTATTGGTTTGGAATCCATGTTTTCTTTCACAACATACAGAAGTAAGTAGTAATCGCTCTCATATGGGTTTGTAAAGAGATTCAAATCTGGGCCTCTAGATTTTTTTAAGTTAGAACTAGTATGACAGTCTATGTAAAAAGCAATCATATTTAAAGTTTCTTCTGTAGTATAAAGTATGAAAAGACTTTTTTTGGCAGTTATTATTTTTCTGCATTCTTATATCTTTTTATGCTCTCTTATACTTTATCCTTGTATCTAATCATTCTGGAGGTACATACTTATCTCCTAATTTTTTGGGCTTCCTTTATAAGGAAAATGGAAAGATAACGTCTGAAATATAACAAAAACAGGAAAGTCTGTATTCTCTTCTTCTTTTCTGTATTATCCTTGTCATCTTTTTACTTTTCGGGCTTATTATCTTGGTAATTTTTTAAAGTATGATCCAGTTGTTCAACAAATAATTTATCATCAATGAAACCTACTTCTCTGTTTCCTTTTGATTAGTTTTCTATAAAAGTATTTTCTTGGTCAAAGATTCTATTACCCATGTAAGGTATGTTATGTAAGACAGTTTCATCTTCTACCATGAAATTTTGTTAGATAGGAGCCCAATTACACATGATCAGAATGGGGTTTTTATTTATATAAACACTGTTATCAAATCGTACTTGCATATTCTGCAAATAATACCTTTAAGCTGATTATTCTGTATTTTAGTTTTTTTTAACATTTATTATAAACTCTTTAAGATTAAACCTACATAAGAAATAGCTCTAAATTTTTTTATTTATAAATCACTGAAAATGATAATAAATTAATTATTTAATATGAGTGTTACAGTTCTGATAAAAGAATCCATAGAATTTTCTGTTCCCTTTCTTATACACTTCATCAAATATTAACTTAAAAAATGTGTAAAATTGACAAAAATAACTTTGGGAAATTATTAATCAAAATAATAGAAAATATGGAAATAAAGATTACAGTTCTGCCATGTAAATTACAAATTAACAAAATAAATGAAATATTATTTTTATTTATTATATCTTCACAAATGATTGGTGCATTTTTATTCATTTTTCTCCATTTTTTCCTGCTATTTATTATTTTTCTGCATTCTTATCTTTCTTATGTTCTCTTCTACTTGATCTTTCTATCTACTTCTTTGTCTCACTTTATACGTGCTGTATACTGGTTCCAAAAATAAATTCAAATATTCATAAAATAACTTAAAGTATGATGAATTCATACGGTATTTTTAAAACTAACCCGATGCATAAAACATTAACTGTATTAACTCGAACTATTCATAATCTAAAGATCCATAAATTATGAATTTCCTCGGACTATAATACCTCATATGTGAAACAAAACCGAATGTATTTCTATGAATATTTTAGCTTTCATAGTTGAAATTTACATTACGAGTTCTTAGCATTACCGTACGTATTTCCGGAGTTCTTAAGCACCGTTGAATTTCAATTTAGTCACTTCTCAACCCAAAGTAAGCAACAGTTTCGCGAAGTGGAATAGTAATCATGACCAGGGGGTCAAAAGGGCTTATAAACAGAACAATTATGAAGGGGAGGATTAGATTGTTGTCTTAACTAAATACAAATTGTAAATTATTTCTAAACCGAATCTTGGCTTATTTTTTTGTGTAATTCATAAAGGAGAAGGCATACGTTATTGATATCTGTGTGAATACCAGTTTTACTACTTTCTCTGGCTTATACAAGGCGATTTGTTCATTTTAAAAGATATAAAATGCCAAATAGTCTTGAAAGACAGGGATTTTTCACACCCACCCTGTATATCTAAATTGGATCGGTAAAATGTCTGTATCATCAGAGCTTTAATTCAATTACGTTTTTATTATCTCGTGTCTAAATTCCCAATCAAAATCTATGGCAGGTTATCGACATACAGGGAGTTGAAGTAGCCAAAATAGTACAAGAATTACGCTGACTATAAAAAAATTTAATGAATTTTTTCAAATTCGAATTATTCCGTAAGGAACATTTGAAATTTGAAATTTGGCAACTTCAACTCCCTGTATGTCAATAACTAGCCATAGGATTAAATTGTGCCCACAGACACTTTTTGTAAGAATTTCTTGTATAATAATTTCCCATAGTATCAAAAAAATCGACAGAGATTCATTCTCCATAAGGAGTGTGCCTCCTCCTTTAACTGTAGCAATTAAATGAAATTTTATTCATTTTGGAATTTTTTTATAATTTTTTTCAAAAACTATTTTAATTTTAGCATTTATAGTTTCTATTTGAAAGGTCTTACCAATTCCAGCAATATGATATGATTAAGCTGACCGCGTTTCTGACAACTACATAACGCAAATATCATTAATTATCTCTAGTCGAAATTAAATTGTTGAATATGTCCGAAACGTTGTTAAACTGTAGCTGTCGTGTTTAACTCCAATTAAATCCGATTGTAATATTAAAAATTGTACGATGATACGTGACGTGTTAGTTTATAAGGCCAAATATAAATTACGAGTGGCACGTGGTATATTTTTGCATCTAATAGCCATGATATGGATATGAAGAGAATTATAGTGAAAAGGTACCCTCCTGCGGGATAATATTGATGGTTTTGCAGCTTTTACGAAAAAGGGACAAAAGGGAAGTTACACGGAGAAAAAGATATTTTTTATTTTAACCTTTCTATTACTTCCCCGTTATATATACATAATATATTAGCAGCATATATAAAAAGAATATATTGCGATCAGATAAAAATTCAATAAACAAATCGAAAAATCGATATTTTTACTTTTCTATACATTCTAAGCCAAAAGTACTATTTTCTGAAAAATGTATATTTATTATTTATATGCAATGTATCTGGAAACCTTATTTAAGAAAAAATATTCTTGTGCTTTACAGGAAAAATTAAAAATTATTTTCCCACTTTTGTGTATTGCCCCACTTTTTTCCATTCTAGGGTTTTTTAACTCAACTTTTAATCGATTAAATGATTGAATTAAACGCTCTATATTAAATATTCTGCATTCTAATTTTTAAGGTCGTCCATGTCTCAGCCTCGAATTACTTTGTGGCCAAACGAATTTTTTTGCGAAATTCAGATCGAGCGTTACTCGTCATTATATTTAAAATATCATTGATTTTTATAATTAACTTAATTTTGTTCAACAAGATTATCTACTATTTACCTACGCAACAAAAAATTTGACAACAGCTCAGGAAAATCATCTGCATATTGAGAAAGAATTTTTTTTATTACAGTAATTTATTTAGCAATCAGAATATTACTAAATTCCATAAGCTAAAAGACTAGCGATTACCAGTTGACAACTAGTAAAAGGATGACATGAGTAGTGTAGGTTATCCGGTTCTAGATTACAGAGGAGTTTATGACCTTACATTGACCTTGAAGTTAAACTTTGACCTCGACATTGAATTTTGACCTAGACCTTGAAATACTCCTTGTACATGACATTGAACTCGAACATTGACCTTGAACTTTACCTTGACATCGACCTTGATATCGACCTCGGCATCGTCCTTGACTATTACCTGTCCCGTAACATGGAACTTGACATTTATATTGGTCTTGACACTGACCTTGATTTTGAAATCGACCTTGAATTTGATCTTGAACTCGAACTTAACCTTGACATTATTATTGGCGTTGACCTTGATCTTGTGCTCGGCAAATACGAACAGATATGCCTATTAAATTTGTCTAGGGAGAGATAAACGAAAAGCACTACATTCTGAAAACTTAGTTCGGTATGGGACATCATAAGAATTTTGGTTGACTGTTTCTATTTAGGACAAACCTACTCTAAGATCCCAAGGCAGTTGATACGCGATAATCTTAATTTTATTCTTATATTCATCTCCAAATTTAACGTTTATTGAACTACAGGAGGTGTGTTCAAAATGTTGAAATAATAATTATGGATTTTAGCTCAGAATGTATATATATGGCGAAGATTTTTTTCATCCGGTTTCAATATAAGAATGAAATTAGCATTATCGCGTATCAACTGCTTTTGGGAGTAGGTTTGTCCAAAATAGAAACAGTCAATATTCTTCGTTGCATACTGAAATAAGCTCTCACAATATCCTGCTTTTCGGTTATCGCTTTCTCGAAAAATTTAACGATTATTTGTGTACGTATTTGCTGGTCAAGCTCAAGTTCGATTTCAAGATCAAGTTTAAGGTCAAATTCAAGATTAAGGTCAAATTCAAGGTCAAGATCGAGTTCAGATTCATGGTCTGTTTTAAGTTTAGGATCAAAGTTAGGACCAAGATCATGGTCAATGTCAAGTTTAAGATTACGGGCAAGGTTACAGGACGATGTTAAGGACGATACCAGGGACGATATCAAGGTCGATACCAAGGCCGATATCAAGGTCATGTTCAAATTTAAAGTAAAGGTCGAGTTCAACGTCAATGTCCTCTCCTCTGTGATCCAGAACCGGCTAACCTACACTACTAACAGTAGGTTAATAATATTACCTACATTGATTTTAATTTGTGATTTAATTGATACTAGATCAAACGGCCACAGATTTTTCAGTCTTTTGTTGTTTAGTCGTTCCATTAAGTAAGTAATTTGGGTGTATTGTATTAGCTTCGTGATGTTTGGCAGCCTTTTCACGAATGACTTCCATGACTGTCAGTAGATGGAGATCTACGTGCAGCGTATTGTTTGATAAGTACCAGGAATCTACAATTTGTCGTAGGACCTTCGACTGGCTTCTTTGTGTGATTGCTAAGTTTGACTTGGAGGCGTAACCTCATAGTTCCAGCCCATATGTACAAATGGATTTGATGACAAATTTGCAGATTAGTACTTTGTTTTCTATTGGCACTCGAGATTTTCGTCCTATGTAATTCTCTTACTTGGATTATTACACTTGTTTTTTTTTTGGTTAGTAAATGTAACGTGTGCAGATTTATTTTCGTTTACTATTATTTTTCACTTCTTTAACAATTCTCTGAGTATATTTAAATGATTTTGCGTATAGTCTGTTGCGATTTGAGGGTTTTCATGACTGGACAATGGCTGTGTCATCAGTGAATATCCCAATAGTGGTGTTTGGCATCATTGGTAAATCTAATATGTACAAGACATAAATGAGTGGCCTCAAAACACTCCCCTGTGGTATACCTGAGTTTATTGGGATATATTTTGCATTCTCTTCATTTACCTCTATTCGAAACGTTCTTTCAATCAAGTACGATTTTAATAGTACAAGACATATATGAGTGGCCTCAAAACACTTCCCTGTGGTAAACCTGAGTTGATTGGGATACAGTCCGCATTCTCTTCATTTACCTCTATTCGAAACGTTCTTTCAATCAAGTACGATTTTAATAGTTGGAAGTAAGCTGAGGTAGAGTGCGTTTTAGTTTATGAACTAGTCCAGGGTGTTTGTTTTCTAGTGCTTTATTAATGGTTTGCTTGGTGATCTATGATCCAATGTAAAAAGAATCAATAAGAGTTTTATGCACCACAAAATTACAATTCAATTAGCACCGTCTTACACTTCACAGTGTGCCAACTCGTACCAATCATGTCTAAATTTTGATTGGGCGTTGTTAGATTTTTGAGTATTTTCTCCACACATTTTTTGTCAGCTTTTCTGATTTTGGAGATTTGGCTGATTTTCTCTCTTCTGACTTTTTGAAGATAAATATTGGTTATTTACTCCATCCTCAGGATTAATATTTGGTAATATTTATCTTTTATATTTGAGCCCGTCCATATTTGGCTTTAAACTGTTAATTTTTTAATAATGTCTTTGAATCTTTGTATGTAGGTCTACATATTAGTCAGGCTGTAACAAGAATGCAGCATATTTTTGTGCGTTGAGAGAAAGTTTATTAGAGTTGGAATTGGAAACTAATGCCGCCATAAATAGAAATAAGTGGCATGTCACTTTAGACGGTATTAGAGTGGGAATTGGAAACTAGACCCAGTAAGACGCCCGAAGCACCGTGATGGCGCCATTAATAGAAATAACTGGCAATAACTTTAGATGGTACTGGTGATCCCTGCATTTCTGGAAAGACTAGAAAAAATTCGAGAGTATCATGCAATCACCATCGACCGACTCCTGCAGGTTATGCCCGATCTACTACAACCTTGTGGTTTAGGAATAACCAGCGATATTGCCCTACCTGGGAAGAGTTTTGCACCTACTTCCAAAATGTCTTCTTTTCCATTAATTACCACATTGATCCAGAAGTCGCCATCAGTAGGGCATAATGCCTGTAAAAAAAACACTACCTCCAACCTCACCGACCTGCAAACGCTTATTCCCGACATGGAGGCAAAACGCCGGATCAAGAATTAAAATGGCCCTACCGAAACCTACATCCCGAATTTCGACTTCATGTCTGCAGAATCAACTTCAGTGACGTAAAGGGACTTACCAACGCCGTTCGAGAATATGAGTTACTCCGATCAGAGATAAACTCGCCCAGGTGTCCGTTCCACCCACCCCATACCGCATCGTTTCACCACCTCCGCACGTAATCTTTCCACGTACTTCGTTTATTCCTTATATGACCAATTTTACCCCACATCCTTCCCCTCATAGAATCACTCTTATCCCTCTACCCCAAACATTTCCCACCACCTCCGTCAGTTTAGGACGTCGACCGTACTAAGACAAACCAGTAATAACCATACGAGGATCCACCGAAAGGAACAAAAAGTGTTTGCGTTGTGGTCAGACGTAACATATGAGACGCCAATGTAGAGAGGTGCCCCGGATCTTTTGCTCTAGACTTAAAAGAGAAGGAATCATGTCCAACGACTCTCCTTGTCCATGGTCAGAAGAACCGCCAGAATGCTGTCCCGAGATGAGACCTGTATAGCAACGCCCTTATGATGCTCTACCTCTCATGCCAAATGAAGACAGTTACTCTCATTTACCCGTCGACATACCAAGTTACACTAGTGATTCCGTTTTGAAAAATGAAGCTACTCTTATGAGATCTAACGTTTTTGGAGCTTTTCCTTGAAGACTAGACTGATTTTCTTTTTTCTGACATTTTAAAGATAAAAATTGGTGATTTACTCCATCCCCAGGATTAATATTAAGTATTTGGTAGTATTTAACTTCCGAGTCCTCTGAGTTGGACCTTTCATATTTGACTTTATACTGTTACCTTCTGGTTTGAGTTGATTTTTTACCATTTTCCACTTTTCTCTTCGATACAGATTTTAATTTGGTTTTGACAAGTATCGTTTTAATTCTGTCTTTGAATATTTGTATTTATACTCGATATATTGTATAGTTGGCCACGCTGTACCAAGGATCCAGCAAAGTTCAAGTCTCTATCTAGTCAACCATCAATAATCGAGATACTTTCTGCTTGTCGGAGTTTACGTATCACAATAAAAATCCTGAGAACAAATTATAAATGGATAGATATTATTTTTTCATGTGTATACAAAAATTCTTCAATATATTCAGTTCAAGTAAACGTTTGCCTGGGTCTGGTTTTTATATTCATTTTTTTTTGCTTGGTTTGTGAAATAATTTCACCTAAGGGAAGGGAATAATTTTATAAGTTCAGCTTGCTATCCGTCATTCTGATTACAGCCACGCCAGTTGTTTTCTACGGAATTTTTTTGGTTCATTAACCATGACGGATTTCTTTTTTTTCTAAGGTATGGTGTTCTCTTATTTTCATTTAGCGATATTTATTTTCCGAATGATTAGATATAATTATTTGATGTGGTAATAATAAAAAAAAATCGGTTGTGTCGCCCCAAAACTTTCCCGACGAGTATCCACGAATACTTTTTCAGATATTTAATGTTAAAGTTTCAACTTTTGACATTTTTTTATTTTTGACAGGTGACGGTTGGAGAAATAATTTTGACTGTTCTAAATAGAGTTTTTCAAAGGCTTTCAAACGACATATTGCATGTCCAATTCCGTGACATATTGCACCTGTCATTTTTTGATAGTAGTACTTCCGTTTGGCAGATCTCGTACAAAAACTAATGGGTCCTTCCGACAGATAACCCAAACAAATATACCAAATTTCAGCTCAATGAGATTAATACTTCTTCAGATATTTAATGCTGAAGTTTCAAATTTTGACATTTTTTTATTTTTGACAGGTGACAGTTGGAGAAATAATTTTGAGTGTTCTGAATAGAGTTTTTCTAGGGCTTTCCAATGACATATTGCAGGTCCAATTCCGTGACATATTGCATCTGTCATTTTTTGATAGTGGTACTTCCGCTTGACAGATGTCGTACAAAAACTAATAGGTTCTTCCAACGGCTAACCCAAACCCCTATACCAAATTTCAGCTTAATCGGATTAAACGTGTGGCCGCTATCGTGGAAGAATACACACACACAGACACACACACAGACCGACAGACAGACTTCCATCTGGAAATGGTCTTAATCGTCTCAGGGGACCCAAAAATGGATATTTCCGTTTTTATCTCGAATTTTTTTTTTAGCTCGTTCACAATACTTTCCCTTCTAGGAGGTGGGTCGGGAAAGTAATAGCTATAATAAATACTTTTGAGGTTTATCAGGACTCTTCCCATGTTAAAATCTTTAAATTAATATATGTAATCCAATTTTTAATTCTTCCGTAAATCTAAAAATAACTGATGACTGATGAAAAAATTTTGTTTCCCAGAATCAGAAAAATCCTGTCTGGGCTTCTTGATGCATGTATGATTGTATGTAAATACTGTAACTCTCGAACGAAAGCTTCGACCGAGTTAGGGTAACTTGACTAGTAAGTTTTCCCCAGGGAAGGACCTTATGGAATTTGAACAGGATCGGGCTGGCCCTTCGGGTACTTGCCTTACAATCTCAAGTATTTTGTATAGAAAAACATTGTTCCAGTTCAAATTTTTAGAGCTTTTTCCACGTCACATCATGTATAATATATGTATGTGAGAAGTTTTTTCAGGGTCGCACAAGCCGTTATTATTTTTCAAACATCAAATAATCAAAAATAATCGAACTGCGATTAAAAATTAATCTAATGTATTCTTATTTATGTTATTAATTTTTCATAATCGTTAATAAGTTTATTTAACTCATTTTATAAAATGATCAATGGAAATAAGAAATTGCAATCTAATTGCAGAACTCATTTACTACTTGTATTGGATTTGATGTGTGTGGTTGATGTATTTTCGGAATAAGAGGTAGAGTACAATTAACGTTGTGTAATACCTCGATATCTACGTGATCCGAACGCGGCTTCCAATTACCGTTTCGATTGGCGTTATTCGCAACATTATGTGTTTGTCGATTCCAGGCAGGTACTAATCATTTTGACGTGTCATCGAGTCGATCGGTATCTGTAACATTATGTTATGCGGCATTCGAAGCTTATAAATACTTATCGATATGTTAAATTAGAACTTAAATAGGCTTTACATACCTGAAATTGTAAACGATGACGTTGATTTTTATAAAATATTTTTTTTTTGGCTCGTGCCACATGGGAGAATCATTTTTCTATATAATTATTAATTTAAAGAATAAATTTTATTATTTTGATTAAAAAGGGCACACAAAAAATACCTAAGTGCGATTAGTGGACAAAGAAGTATAATTTTGTATTTGTTCGTAAGTTAAATTTTGGTGAGTTTTTCACAGAGCAATTTCATTATTATTCATTAAAGGAAATGATATATCAAGGTAATAATGAAAATATTATTATTTTGCTAGTTTACGTTAGCAATGGAGCGTGATAATATTTATTGAAGCGCCATTGTGAGATTCTGCCTTTTAGTGTAGATTATTTGATATTCAATTATTTATTGAAGCACTGTTGTGTGATTCTGCCTCTCAGTGTATATTATTTTATATTTAATTGTTTAAATATTGTGCGAACGTTCCATTTATAAAGCAGTTTGCGTGATACTGTCCCTGGTGCTGGTTATAGAAATTATTTTATTTCTTTATTGATTTAATAATATGTGTTTGTAAAAAAATGAAATCTATATGTAAAGTTTATTCCACCTTAACTTTCTACCTACCTAAAATAGGATTATCATTAAGGTTGTAAAGTCCTTATTATAAAATAACTAATAACAGATACGTACTCCTGTTCTCGATATCGGTACGATTTTAATGATCCATAAATTGCGGATCAAAGACAAAATGTTCATTAGAAATATTCCTACCCGATAATCAAGGATAAAACTAAATACAATTATTTTTATTACCCCAGCGGACTGATTTCCTCCTTTTTTATTATATAAGTGAAGTATTTAACATAATAAAAATTTTGTTATTTCTGTCAAACTACATTATCAATTTCAGTGTCAGTAAAATAAATAATATTAAGAGATATTCCAACGGTACGGAAACATTGATTTTAATTACTGTTGCATATCTTCAAAATGAGGTTGGATCTCGCACCAATACTATTCAAAAAACCTGTAAAATCCTTAGAGTTGCTCGTAGGATAATTTACATATTGCAATATCTAAATCGAGCAAACCATCAAGAGTTCAAATTTAATATGCAAGTGAAAGTATCTTGTGTGAAAACTAAACTAACTAAATCGTATTTATAGTAGGAGAGCCCACGATGCTAAATGAGGATTTACTCGAGCGTCGTGGAGACCTATTAGATTTCGAAGCTTAGATGAAGAAAAGAAAAAAATGTTATATAATGTAAAAAAAAACCGTTACATGGAAATATCCAAGCGCCTCATGTATGCCCAACGTATCTTTAATAATGGATGTTGCTTAATCTGACGGTTTGCACGAGGGGGATGGCTGTACGGAAGGGTTGAAAATAGAAAAAAAATTAATCGAGAGTGTCAGATACATTTATAAAAAAATAAGTATAAGAATTTAATTTTTTTAACTAATTTTTTAATCTTCATCTTCATCCGTCGAATCTTTTTTGTCTGTCTCGATTTCGTCGCCAATTTCATCCTCAGATTCTCATGTCATGCAAATATTGATCCTTACAGCATTTATGATAAGGAATATTTGAGTTTTTCGAGAAAGAACTAAGCTTTTCCAACATCGGTACGTCATTGTGTTCTGTAGCAGTATTTTTTAAATTAATCTATTTTATAGTAGGGGAGCCCAATAGGCTAAATAGGGATTTACTAGAACGTTATGGGATCTATTGGATTGCAAAAATTAGATGCTAAAAAGAAAAAAAGTTTATAATTGGGGCCCTTTCATTGGAGGGAGGTGAGGGTGAGCGTGTATAAATTTTCAAAAATGTAAAAAAAAAACCGTCACAAAGACATATTAGAGCGTTCCAGTCATTAACAGCGTTAGCGTATACGCCGTATGTGTTTCTAGTACATGGGGTACCATACGAAGGGGTATAAAATGGAAAAAAAACAATTTATTCGAGCTTATCAGATCTTTAGTAGGAATGTTAAGCAGCTGCACACACCACACTTTATTGTTGAATTTTAAGTACTTCGGTTTGAGGAAATCGGCAGATTATATTATTTTTGTGATCCTTAAATTATTTCCTTCAATGTACACCTTTTAGGATGTAATTAACTCACCCTAACTTAATCTGACGAGCTCAAGAATTTCTTATGATCAACTTTTTTTTTTACTATTCTGGTGCTTTATTAGGATAGGGACGGGCGGCTATATATTAAGAGCTTATATTCGAGCTTCAGTGAATCCCCAAATCCCCGCTTGGGCTCCCTACTATATAAAATATATGTACGAAAAGATAACATCAATATTAAAATCATTTACAACCAGCTAAGGAAATAAATGCCGGATATCCAATTTTCAAAAACTTGTATGTATATGGAGATGAAGAAAATGGGATTCTATTTCAAAAAGAAGGATTTTCGACTAAACTTGTAACCAAACGTTAGGATCAAAATGTCATATTTTTTAAAAGCTTATACCTAAGAAGGAAAGCTTATACAGAATGTTTCATTACTAATTGGAAAAATGTCAACTATAGAATTCTGAACTCAAAATATGAAGATTCGACTCAAATCACCTAGATAAAATGTGTTTCCCGTCTGAGTTACAGGGTGTTAAATTTAGAAAATTATAAATAAATTTTACAAAAATCACAATCATAAGTGTCATATTTTGGGCTCAGGCTTCTATTAGTTGAAAATGTTCCAATTAGTAATAAAACACCCTGTATAATCCAGTATATCTTGACGAAACGTGGACTTTTAGTCAAGATACTTATAGAAAGGTTTGGCAAGATAGTAATAAGTCCATTTCATATACAAAACTGGACATGGAGTACGATACATCACTGTTCATTCAGTTAATGCTAACGGCTTTGATTGATTGTTTTTTAAGTCCAATAAAGAGAGTGAAGAGTGGCAACTTACAGGGACCTTCTCTTATAGTAATGGATAATGCCTCTTACCACAACAGATCGGGCGAAAAAGCTGGACGAAGGATAACTTCTTAAAATGGCTTGAAGAAAAAAATATTGTTAATAGAGGTCTACTTAAAAACGCCATCTGGGACATAGTACAAAAAGGAAAAATACCAGGAAAAGCCTATTAGACAAATTTTGATTTTATATTTCACTGATAATGCTTCTTTTTTATCGAAATTGTTAGGTAATGTCGAAGTATGTCTATCGTTACATTCTTTTTCACGAAATTAAAACGAATTTACAAAAGAACAACGACAGGACCGTAATGAAACAAAATTGACACTGATAATTTTAGTTAGTCCAGATAAAACGTCGTTAAAATATCAAGTGTGATATATAACTGAATTTGAATTTTAACGGTTTATTCATTTTTGTAATAAAAATGACAGGTTCGTAGTAAAAAACAATAATATGATGGTGGTCGTTAAGACACGAAACGTCGTATCGACGAATTATTAGTACGCTTTTGTAGTAAACTTGAGATACAATAAAACTTTCCTTTTCCATTTTTTGATATTTCTTTTAATAAAAATTAAAATTAGTTCTCCCTGTCTAACTCGAGAGTGCCTGTAGATTTTTTTGACCAATGTAATGGTTTATAAAACAGTTAAATTTTTGACCATTTAATCGTCTTTGTATTATGGTTTAGAATATAGCAATGTAGCACATGATAAAAAAAACGGCTTGTATATCAAAGTTGGTCGGATTAGTGTATAATATACTGTTTAATATTTAAACACCTGTATAGAATTAAAAGAAAATTGAAAAATATAAAAATTAGAAAGTTAGTACTAGAATACTGTCAACATTAGGAATAAATATTTTCCAGATTATGAAATTGAAAACTCTAAAATTCAGTCAATAATAAAAATTGTATGGAATTAACCAAATATAATTTATTAATAAAATAACACATTAACGTAGTAACGTAGGAGTTAATTTAATAAAAATAATTTGCTTTGTATAAATTTTTAATAAAGGGATGGATTTTATCATAAATGGTCTATTTTTAGAAAAAAATTAAAAAATAAAGATAATTTTTAATGATAAAATATAATTAAAATTAAAATATTAATCAACCAGCCATGAAAATACTTTTTTTTTACTTATCATGGATTTGAATTATTTATGAAAATTGATAAAATATATATATGTCTGAAATTTCTTAAAAAATAACCACAGTTTAATAATTATCATGAACGGTGCATACATTTTATTTCTTATTGTTTTCATGGGTTGCCAATTTTTATTGGCAATTGCACAAGCTCCGCCAAATAAAGAATCTGAGATAAGAGCTGGTATTTGCAATTTTGCCAACCCAGCAGAATTAATAAAAGTCGAATCAATTTATAGACCTCCAATAAAAGATAAGTCTACAAGTGCACGAGTAAGTTCGAATCTATTTTTTTTTTATAAAGTAATTTGTATTTAAAAAATATATTTTCTATTTTTTTTTTATTTTTTAGTTTCAATTTACTACAACCAAAACCATTTATTGTATTTTGGCATTGAATCAAAGACAAGGTAATAAAGGCACCGTGGAGATCACAGGTGGTGGTGTTAACTTAAACTTTGTTAAAATGTCTTTCAGATCGAAAAAGGGAAAAGGTTTGAATTACTTAATTCATATTTATGCACATTAATATATTTCCTAATTATATATTTTATAAAAGATTAATAATACAAATAATGTATTCACATTTGTATTTTTGGAGTTGGGAACCATTAATATATTTGAAAAAAAATTTCATGTTTTACTTTCCCGCTACATATCAATATATAGCTCTTTTCAGCGTTTTTGAGAGGTTGTTATTAATTAGTAAATTTACGTAATTATATCTTATCTCACCAGTCTTCCCGCTACGTATGTTTTTTCTTGATTCGTATTTGATTATCAGTGTCGTAGTTTTCTTGAAGTTTTCATCATATACTTAATGTGTCTTGTTAGAAGTTGGATGTACCTACTTGAAAGCAAATGTAAAGATAATGCCTGGAAAAACATTAACTGCAGAAAATCGGCAATTTGTAATAATTTTATTATAGTTCATCAAGGAGAAAGAGAACAACGGACTTTTACTCAGGGCCGTCGCTTGGGCGAGCGACCGAGGCGATCGCCCTGGGGGCGCCGCGGCTTGAAAAAAAATTGTACTGATTTGTTTGATTCCGAATTACCTAATTTCAAATGGTAAGAATTAGAAGGTAAAAACATTGTAAAATTTAAGTTTTTACCATTAATATTAACGCTTACTGGTTTTCTAAAATAAATTAGTGAGACAATTTTTATAACTGAAAACCGTTAGATGAAGGTAATGATGCCATCCATATTAGCGGTGCTATTTTCAAACACATGCGAATAAATTTCGCATACAATTATGTCAGATATTCTAGTGAAACTGAAAATCTGTATTTTGAAAAAGATGAATACGTTTCGTATGATGTTTTTACGGTTGAAATGCATCTCTTGGTTAAATCCATGCGAAAAAAATGTTCAGTATGCGAAATCATGAGAAAAGTTGAAAAAAGTAAAACGTAACGGGTAAAAAACATTTAATATATTATAGGCTGTACAATGTCGTGTAGAAAATTAAACTCACGAGACATATTCAAGCATTAATTGATCCTTTGGAAAATTTGTCTGGTTATAAGATTGTTAAGATTGAAAGATATACCGCTTAAATAATAGCACTAAATTGCTGATAGGCTTATTCATTTTTAATAAGCACAAAATTTTCACTTTTTAAAATAAACAGTGAAAACCGCAGAACAACTGGAAAAGCCAAATGGAATAAATTCATTGTTTCAGTTACCGTACATATTTATAGAAAATCCCGAAACACGTCAAATTTAAATTACAAATTCACATCCTTAATCCTGAAAATTTGATCCCTACCTTCAACCCCCTTCGAGTGACAGTTACAACACAAAATTTTTTAAATGGGACGTATGTTCTTGTGATATATCGTTTGAAAGAGATTGACTCTATCCAAAAATGTTATTATTTTCCAGTTTATTGCAAAAATTGCAAAACAATAAAATCATGTGATTACCGAAATTCAGGACAATACACTCAACATGTAATACTTAATTGTTCATAATTTAAAAAAATATGAAGATCAATGAATAAGATGTTTAGTTTTGTACACAACCCTCTTCACATATCCCATAAAAAGAAGTCTAATGGTGTAAGATCAGGTGATCGTCCTGGTCATTCTATTGATCCTCGCGATTTGGAAAAGTTAAGTCGAGGTACTAGCGGACATTAATTTAATGTGGCAGTGCTCCGTCTTGCTGAAACCATATCGTATTTGCTGAAACTTGAGGATTTCCTGGATCAGGATATAAATTTGCCAAAGTTGGCATGACATCATTTTGAAGCAGTGCTAAATATTTATCGCCATTCAAATTCCCCTCTACGAAAATGGGACCATTGATATGGTTTACAACAATCCCTGCATAAACATTAACCTTTTGAGGGTATTGCGTATATTTTTCTCTCATCCAGCGAGGATTTTCCTTTGACCAGTAGCGGAAATTTTGACGATTAGCATGACCGTTAAGGAAAAAAGTGGACTCATCACAAAACATAACGTTTTCTAATTGGATAATATTGTTATTCAAAATTTCCATCATTTGTTCACAAAAATAAGTTCTTCTATCAAAATCGTCTTCCATGAGCTCCTGAGTTGGTATCATTTTATAGGGATGCATTTTATTTTCTTTTAATATGTTTAGTATCGATGTATGTAAATGTTGCGAATGCTTGTCTACTCGATATACTTTTTGGGGTTTCCTCAAACTCAAGCATAACATCTAATTTAGTATCATTACTCAGTGCATTGGCAGCTGCTTTCTTTACCTGCCTTACATGTCCAAATTCGCTTCTCTATTTTACTAATTGTACCTTGGGATACAGGCGGCAAATTCGGAAATTTTTCATAAAATAGGTGAGCAACTTCCATTTGTGTTCGAGTGTTATCTCCGTAATCAATCAATTCGTAAAACTGTTATTTTATGCATTTCTGTTAATCTAACTATTTGTCTGAATTCCAGTTAACGAAATTCAAACGGCAATTATAACACTAACTACTGTCAGGCAGTTATAAATTACAAACCAATTTACTAAAGTGTTTTAAACAAACTAACATTGCTATTGTAACTTTTGAAAGGATTTCTTTAATTGTTATCATGAAAAAAGATCACTGATATTGTTTATACCTATACTTTCATATTATTACGACTAAACCGGGAAATAAGTTTTAAGTGTACTGTGGCGAATTTCGGTAATCATATGATTTTATTTGTCTTATGTTAATTTTTGCAATAAACTGGAAAACAATAACATTTTTGGATAGAGATTGAAGAGACCTTTCAAACGATATATCACAAGCACATACTTCCCATTTAAAAATTGGGGGTTGTAACTGTCACTCGAAAGGGACTGAAGGTAGGGATTAAATTTTCAGGTTTAATAATGTGAATTTGTATTTTAAATTTTACGTGTTTCGGGATTTTCTATAAATATGTACAGTAACAGAAATAATGAAGTTGGGTTTTCCATACTGTATAAAGTAATATTGTTACGTCCACAACAAGTGTGAATATTAAATTAACCTAAAAACCTAAGAGATGACCTAAGAGATGACCGGAAATTTTTCGGATACAAAAAGATTCGTTCGAAATTGAAAATAGCAGCCCTGTAATGGTGAGCGTGAGAGTCGATTGATACTAATTTACTGACTTTTTAATGAAGGATAATCAGTCACTGACTCAGTACATCTTGGCGGTCAGTCAAGAATAACATTATAAAAAACGTACTGAAAGGTGGAGGGGCGCCTGGTAAAACCTCACCCTGGGCGCTTAAATCCTAGGCTACGGCGCTGTCTTTACTGCCAGTATCAGCGGTAGAGGAACGAGGTGCAGATGCATTAAAAATTAGTGTTGGTAGTTTTAAGCGAATAAAACAGGAAAGTACTACGATAACAAAACTTGTAACGCCTGACCAATCGTCTAATGTTAAAGAAAGACATAATATAAGTGATATTTTATTTGGTTACAACTCGAAAGAGTACTGAGCAACCCCGCCAGTGATATTACACTTCTGCCTACTTATTTCGTATGAATGTGTGACGTAAATCTCAAGAACGCGAAAAAGCCTATAAATTTATAATATGCTAGACGTATAGCTCAGTCAGTCAGTAATCAAACAGTGATGCTGCTTTGTGGGGAATTCCCCATTTTGGGTATTTTGTAATCAACAGTGATACCGATTTGTTGGGACTTTACCATTTTTGGGTATTTTTGCACATTATTGGGTAATAATTGGATAAGTTTATTATACAGCTACGTAACGGTTTTTTACTTTCTTGCTACATACAAAAAGAACAAAAAAAATTAGGAAAAATAAAAAAAAATCAAAAAAAAAAACCGAAAAAACGAAAAAACTAATAAAATATCGTTAAAAAAAAACAATTAGGATAAAAAAGTCGTAAATAATCGATTTTTGAATCAATTTTCTAATCGATTAAAAAAATTGATTATTAATCGATTAAATTGTAACAATGTATGCCTACTGAAACATTTACATTAAATGTGAGATAAACGTTAAATTTCAAAATTAATGTTTAACGTTTATATGACCTAAAAATGCTAAAAATCTAGTAGGAATGCTGTCATCTTTGTCATTGCTTTTGTATTGTAAATGTAAATTATTGAGCTGTCATATTTTTAAAATGTCATTAATTTGTGATATAATCTATTGAATACAACTCGTGGTATCGTGTCTATCGATAATCCCATAAGTTAATGCACTCAACGTGTTGTCAAATTATAATTTCACTCTTCCTGCGTGAAATTAATATTTGACAACACGTTGAGTGCATTATCTTACGGGATTATCGATAGACACGATGCCACTCGTTGTATTATATATGATAATCAGTGGATTCTAAGTGTGGTTAAGCGAGTGGGAATACTCTCTTTTGAACAACATTTGTAGACTTTTTTATTTTAATTCAATTCAGATACAAAATTCAAAGAATATGCACGGCAAATAACAATAATAGCCGTAACTTCCCCGCATAAGCCTTTGGCTTCTGAGGTTCACTCGTAAGGGGGTGAATTGTAGGCCGAGTATTATTATTATTATAATTTAAAGTTTTAGAATTAATTGAATGAAATTATTGTTAAAAATGTATTGTTAGATTAGGTTAGGTAACATTTATTTGTGAAATAAATTTAAGTTTCATGTTTAATTTTTAACTTTTATGTTTTGCGTATTACTTATTTATTTGGGTCAATCGACCCAAACGAGCCGCCTAGTACCATATATCGGGTAATAACGACACCAATATTTTTGTTAATTATCTTCTAGTACTAATAATAATAATAAATGGTCGGTATTTGTACTTAAAGAGAAAAAAGAAAAAGTAGAAGTATATTTGTTTGGGCAAGATTTAAACAAGGGCTATTCTTATACACCTAATCCTTCAAAATACAAAATATATAAAATAATAAATAAATACAAAAATTCTACTCATAAATCCTAATAGTGAATTAAAACAAATAAATACTAATTTATAAAACAAAGGATCGTGCGACACATAGAGTATGAAAATGTTAAGAAATTTTTATTGATAACACAAGAGTTGGTTTCTATTTGCAGTGAGAGTAGGAGAGAAAAATAAAAAGATATAAGGAAATGTCAAATCATTTTGAAAAAGAATAAATGTTCTAGTAGTGGAAAAAATAGTATACAAACTACGGTACAGAAGATTTTCCTCAGCCTCGCAACTTAATAAAGCTCGGTAGAGAAAATTATCTTCTTTACCTTGGTGTATAACTGATATTTTTTCTTGTTTACTTGGTACATTTAATTTTATTTGACCGTCCACCACATTTTCCTTTCTACATGCGTAAAAGCGGTAAAATATTAAATTTCGTGCTATTTATCGGAGTAGCTACGTCATCATTTTGCATGCGTTAACATGCCATTAGAATCACGCTAGGATTTCAGCAGAACCGAATATCATGCAAGTGGCCTTCCACAAAATACAAATATCTCACTATTTCAGAGACGGTTTCAGTTCGCTTTCAATTAACTTTATTGCGGGTATTTCGTTAAATTGGTAATTTATCGCAAAACCGCCAGGGGCGCAGTCATCGCCGCAAATGATGGAGATGAAGAGATAAAAGAGAGCTCTAACTTCTGCTGGTTGGCTTTTATATTTATTACGTTAATAGAGGGAGAGAAAAGATATACTTGCGTGTATGTAGGTTGTTAAATTTTAACAAACCGTGAAATTTTGAAATATTCAATATTATGCTGGTAGAAATGTCGCTAATATTAACGCTTTGTTTAATTCTAAAAAGCAAAATTTACATTTCTCTGAATAAAAGAACCAGTTGTTGAATGTAATATTACTAATTTAAGCTAGTGTTGGAACTAATACACGATAAACTATTTTTCAGTTTTATCTGGTGATATCTGCTTTTTTATTTTTGGTTCTGACGTAATAAAATGAAAGCCATATAGCTTATAGGCCTCGGGCCCACGCCTAAAACTGTGATTACCTAATGTTTTATTTGGAAAATTCTGGGTAGGGGGCTTTTTTTGCATGAAACTCTTTAGAGCGTCCGAAAACAAGTACCCTTCTAAATATTTGTAGGACGAGGTTACCAATTAATTTTTAATATTTTGATTAAATGATTCTACAAAAATTAGTTCCGAAGTACTAAATTTCATGACGTCATAACTTTGCCATGTTTGGAGTGTCTGACGCGCCAAAATCATAAAAAAATTGTCTGGCAATATTTTTTTTCGCTTTTAAATTAAAAAACTTCCGATTGAAAGAAAAACTATATTTAGACCATTAATTTGCATTAAATCAATGAATTTGCGAGGGTCCAGAAAAAAGATGCCGCCGTACCCAGAATTTTCCAAATAAAACATTTGTCCAACTCGACGTCAAGAACATATTGTTACGTTTTTTTTCCTGTGCCACCTTGTACTTTCAATATTCCTCCGTTCAGTATATTTTAATTTCAGACTCGCTTGATATCCTTTCTTAATTTCCTCGTGTCCCTTCTCAATTTATCTTGATATTCTTCTCCTTTTGATATTGACTATAAAATATCTTTCCGATGTGTCGCCTATATCGTTGGTTGAAAATTTCTTTTCTTCCCCTCGACGTATAGGGTTTTTTATGAAACTTCTCGTTTTTATAACGTGTCTTTTTCTTTGGAACGTCTTTTTTTTACCGAACATTTTTTGGGAACGTCTCTTTTTTGGAACGTCACTTTTTTGGACAGAACATCTCTTTACTGGATCAGAATCTGCTTATGGACTGAAACATCTTTTTACTGCTGGATCCAGAAAGTTTTTTGAGTTATTGCCGTTTCTCTTCTCTCGGATACTAGAAAAAAAGACAACCGGAAGAAACAACACGATATGAAAAAAAAACCAAGATAAGTTCTCTTTTCCCTAAAGAAATTAAGAAAAGTCTTTGAAGAAATCATATTATCAATTAAAATTTTTTTTCTCTGTTCAATAAAACAAGTAATGTTTAATTTCCTTAAACCCCTAAAAAGACGGAATTTGAAATATATCATAGTTTTTCAATTGTTTCTAAATAAATCAAAAAATTAATGAGACTGTTGTCCATTTTTTTTTAATTAATATTTTACTTTTCGATATATTTCAAATTCTATTTATGGAACGAACCCATAATAAAAAGAATTTTATCAAATAAATAAATATAACGTTTTAATATGTAAGGCATTACCTTACCTAAATATAACGTTTCAATATGTAAGGTAATGATGATCGGTATCACAAACTTTTATATCGGTGGGCCCGAGGCATATTAGTATATAAGGCTAAATTTATAACTTTAAAATAAATAAATAAGTTTTTAAAATTTTTAATATAGTGGAAATTTATTAATTTGGGTGCCAAGTTTTCAAAACTTCTTTTTAATTCAGATAGCGGCGTCTTAATTGAAAATTCAAAACTACTACAAACTTTGTTAATCTAATAACTATTAAGGCAAAATGATAATAACATTAACTCTTTATAACTGCTGTTAATTAATTTTTTTAACTAAAACCTACTTTACATGATAATGAAGTCAACGATCGATTAAGTATAAGCGCTAGTGGCAATCAGTTATGGTCCTTCTTCAGCTATGCAATTGCAGATCGTAGTTTATCGTGTGCTGTCATACATGAAGATTATTTGTCTAAAGTTTTTTCTATTTTGAATAATTAAAGTGTTGATTAAATAAAACGAAAGTCATCAATTTCGGTTTTCCCAAAATATCTCCGATGCTGATATTCTCATTTTGAAAAAAAAATTCAATTCGTCTTGAAAATACGCATGTGTTTTGCTAACCAACGTTGTACCTATATAACGGTTTACGAAATCCCAATAGTGTTCAATTACATTTTCGCAAACCTTTATACATATATTGTTAGGATTAACTAATCTGAAAAATTTTCATTTTTGGAGTGGATTCTATAAAAAATTTAAAAAATAATAAACGTTAATTTAAAAAAATGTATGTTTTTTGTCGATATTCTATCCCTTTGTGGCTCCAATACAAATTGATCTCTCTCTTTCTAGTCTTGATACCTTCTTTTATAAATCTCTTGCTAAACAGCTTATCCAACCACTTCCACAAACTAGCTCTTGTCACCTTTTTGGCTTTTTCTTTTTTAGGTCCTCCCTTTTTGATTTTCAAATTTTCGTTTTAATATAATTAAATTAATAAATTTTCTAGTCGGTAAATTCAACTCCATATAATTAAGGCAATTCCATGAACATTTGTATAACAAAAATAAAAACTGTATATTGTCACTATTTTTTTTTTATTGAATGAAACCTCTCCTTGTTCATTATTTTTTTGTTCAACTGTTTTTTTTAAATCAAAATTTTTCTTACTTGATTAATCATAAAAAAATTCAAATCTTGCCCATTTCTGTTACTTAATTTTTTTTAATCATTTAAAATTCTTCATATTTCACAATTGTTGATTTAGAATATATTATATCCGAATTATAATCAATAAATTCTTTAAAATCAAACTTTTTTAACAATAAAATTCAAACAAAAAATATTTCATTAAATATATAAGGGTAGTCTTTGCTGACTAGTTAGATAGACTAAAAATATTGGGAAGACAGCAATAAGTACAAGAAGACTCTTTAGAGTTGTTAAAATCTTTCGGAAATTCTATTTGTTTCCATCATCAGGGAAGCTACAACGTTAAAGTTTGAAAGTATTGTGTTGGCTACAACCCATTTTTGTATTTTGTTATAAATTATTAGATTAGTATTTATGATATTTAAAATTAAATCAAATATACAAGCATATTTGAATAAAAGGTTTATTATCCACCCTCCCGGAAAAAAGTTATCTACGCCCTTGATTTACTTACGTCTCTGTGAGATTGTGTAACAAGTTGATAATTGTAATTAAAAATTCTTAAAAACATAATCCATACTTCAGTACAAGTTGTTAAAAATATAAAATTTTAGTTAATCATTAAAATTATAACGACTTTTGTTCGAAAACTTTGTACCACATGATCATAAAATTTTGTAGGTTATAATATAATCGAAAATTTTCTTTTTCTTTCACATGTCAGTGGTTAACTTTTGTCAAAAAGCATTTTTAAACGAACTACGAATATTTTTTGGTATTTACCACAAAATTTTTTGGTTATCCAGTGCGATTATGGAATGGGTTAGTATATTGACGTCACAAGTGTTAATCACTTGAATGAAGTGATATTTACCGTAGTTATAAATTTGTTTATTTTCAAATGTCAATTGATTTAACCTGTCTTTTTCGCCTTGTTTAACGTTTGTTTATCGATTTTCATTTATACTGTATTGTTTATTGTCTTGTAAGAAAGAATGCATGTAAATTTGTCGTCTCAATGTTTGCAACTTTCATTTTGTAATCTTTATCCTCATAATTCAAGATTAGCCAATACTCATCGGCCATGTCTGCCATTTTTTATTCTGAACTTTATAATATTTTTCTGTACTTTTAAGAACAAAACATTCACTTTTTTGTAGAGGTGAAAACAGCTCCTATCCCTAAATACCACAAAATTTTGGTTATAACTTTGACGGAAAACAGGTGATTAATGACGTCACGAATATATGACCAAATTAATAATCGAAGCCACTTGAATGCTGTGGTAACTACCGAACTCAAATGGTAAATACCAGACGCTTTTGATTATTCGCTAAAAATTGGTTTAAATTGACAGCTTTTTGACATTTGAAAGGGAGGGTAAATTTTTCAAAAACAAGCGCCAAAGTTGAATTCAATTCAAAATAGATAGGTTCATATTGTTTTTTATTTATTAATCACAAAACTTGAGAACCTATTAAGTAAATTTAATTATTATTATTATTATTATTCTGTAATGTTGTCCATATCCAAAAGGTACGAATACATTTCACTCAAATGATTTATATCTGATTTTTTATTGTTGTATTTAGGGTCTTGTGCCATAGATTCAATTTCCATGAATAGTATTTTTGTCTAATCATTTTCTGTTAGAATTTTTGTAGCATTATAACGTATACGATGATCCAAGTTGATTACATGTGAAGCTAATGCATATCTTTCGGGGTGTAGTCTACTATCACTTTTGTGTCCTGTGATAGGGCTCGATAATGATCGCGAGATCTATAGAATATATTCGATTTCGATGTACTTGATATCTTGCCTTTAACCTTCCGAAACTTATTTGTACACGAATACTGGCACCTCGCCTAACTGGCCCATATTGTTTATTGACTTTTTCTAGAATTTTACATTAGATTTGGTGCTGTTATTATTAACACAGTAAGGATAGGCATTTAAAATAAAAAACAAAATATAGTATAAAATATACTATAAAAATATGTCCCGATGAGTTTGGATAGAAATGGTACACACAGTACATGAAAGTGTGTCTCAAACATATAAAAATTAAAACTCTAAGTCATACCACAAAATTTTTATTTTGTTTTTGAATTTAAAATGTTTTGCATATTTTGCAGAAATACCTTGTTTTACTATTTTTCCGGCATAGGTAACAACGTTTTCTTGGGCCTATAAGAATCTGGTCTCCTGTTAAAATTGATGTCAAAGTTCCTGCTACTTCTTGTTTTCGCTGTTTTACTTCTGTCATAAAATTCGTAAGATTAGATCTTCTTTTCAAGTGCTCGTTCGTAAGGGATAATGCTAAATCTCGCAATTACAGTCGTCTTAATTTTGTTCCATCCTTTTCAGTAGTATTTGATGCATAAATGATTTTAGAATTAATCCCTGTAATATTGAGTCTTGAATAAAATAAGACTATTAGCCAACGGCGCGTGTTTCGGGCAACATTGTATCTTTCGCAAAAATTGCCAACCGTATGTCTTTGATAGAATTATAAAATGTTATTATCTCTGGTTTGTGCTTCTCTACTGAGCAAGCATCAATAGCATCATCTTCGTGCATACTTGAAACTGCAATAACAGTTTTTCTCTTTTTCGGTACATATGATAGTAACATCATCTCTTCTGGAAATGAAAACATACTAGATCTTACTACACGCTGCTTGGCATTTTTGAACTCCACTGACAATCATGTCCTGGTTTTGCGGACTGTTCCTACATATGTCAGCCTCTGATCTCAACTAAGTTTAGTTACTAAGGGAAAGGTAATAAACCAGTTATCGCATTGTTATGTTTCTTTCGTTGCCAGATATTGGAGCTATTAGCCTTTTTACAATGCTAGACAAATCACTGTTTAGACCATAGGGACCTTCTAGTTGTTTTCCAACGTATACCTTCAAATTCAATGTATATGCACGTTTTTGCTTCAACCAAGGCAAATAGTTTTGGACCATATTTATTTGGTTTATTAGATAAATATTGCTTAAAACTGCATCTGTCCCTAAATACTGCTATAGTTGCTCATCAATTATAGAAAATTTACTTATTCTATAATTTGCTTCCTTGGACATGGTCAGCCAGAATATTTCTATTCCAAGTGTATTTCTATCCAAAATTTCCTTTAAATTAAGGCAACTGCTCTATAGTGTTCCAGCTAAATATAGAATCCCAATCAGTGCCTGGATTTCAATTCAAATGGTCGAGCAGATCTGTCTCTTATAACATTTTCCATACTTCTACGTTTATAGTTGTTGGTATTTTCAACAAGTACGTTCAATATGTCATTTATAAAAATAATTTCCGGCATTCCAATCCAGTCTTCAGTTGTTTTGCCTGAGCCTTAACACCAGGCAGATGTATTACAATATTGCATGTTCGCGTTCTAACGGTTCTTCTTAGTGACATGTTTTCTCCATTTTGTACCATCTCGAGCAGTAAATCAATTAACTCCTGGATGTATGTGTATTAGAGCTTCTTCGACACTCTCTTCTCCATCTTGCTCAAAACAAGTATCTGCGTCAAAATGTTCTTCAACTGGAGCTACATTATCTCCATAATAATAGTCATCATCGGCAATTAATTCTGATCGGGACCCAATGTCTTCTAATACTTTTTGTAGTTGTAGTCGTAGCTGTTCCCTTTCGGAATCCGTTTTTTTATCATATATTGTTATGGTGCATTTGATATTTATGTTATGTTATGCTAAATAGCAATTGATTGGTGAAAGTTTGAAGATGTTAAGAAGTTGGCGAAGTATTTCCAGACACCATGGAAACAATAAATAAATAAAACTTGTTTGACTTTAACAATATTTTTATATACTGTCTAAAATTTTTATAAAATAAAAATTATTATTTTTGAATTAAAGATTCAATAATCTTTCTTTTAAAAAGAAGATATATAAACAGAGAAACGTCCACTTCATTTCTCAAAAGCAAATATGCAAGTTTTACTCACCGACTAAAAGTTATTACTTGCGCTTTCTAAATTGTAATTGAAGCGTACTTAGGAGACTAGATAAAGCGACACTGTTCTGTCTTCTCCCACCATTAAGTTATAAGAATAAATATTTTTTAAGGTCTGTCAGACAAGGCGCCAGTTCTGGAAGGCTAAGTTTAGAATATAGTGAATTCATCATTAGGCTAGTCCGGTATGCTATTTTAACATTGTGAACTTCAGCAAACAATCTATTGAGTCCTGGTGTGATGCCCTTAATGTAGGGTAGTGAGGTGAATAATGTGTTTGATGCAGTCACACTTTCAGTGTCCATGTTATTATTTATAGATGTATTATTATCTACAATGTTTGTGTTTGCAACGTCTACCTGAGTTCTGGGAATGTGATTTTAATTAATGTTACTTATAGTGGATGATGTACCATATACAAGTATTTTTTTGACTGGGGATGGTAGATATTCTATTCTATTCTAACTGAATTGGGCGTGGAGATCCTACCTGCACTAGGCCTATTGTGTCCCACCAGTTTTCACATCAGACCAATACTCTTCGTAAAGTTCAGAATAGTTTTGATGTTAGTTTTTGCTATCTCTTCGGGTTCAGGGGTACTCTACCCCAAAGTCCCATTCCCTTTCCCTGTTCAGGTCCCGGCAATGGAAGTTTCGTCCTCTTTCTCACATTTCCTACATATTAAATCTTCCGATACTCTTTTGAGGTTCCAGGTGCCTTCTGAGCCCGCAACATCCTGCCAGGACACCTAGTGCATTTTTAAGCTCCCGTCGATTTGGGCATAACAGCAGATTGATTCTATAAGTGCTTTGGACTATCATTGTCTCGGAAATTCCGTCCAATATTTCTTGTCTTTGTCGCTTCACATTTTGGTAGGAAATATGACATGTGGGTTGCGATTAATTAAAGGTTTTTCGACTCGTTTATCAGCCAGGTGGTCTGCCTCTTTATTTCCTTCTTTGCCCTTATGCCCAGGCACCCATTCAAGAGTTATTTGTTATGTTCTGCCACGCCAGGTTTTTCTGACAGTCGAATTAGTATTTGGATTGTATTTTTATCCTTTTCATTAGTTTAAAGGATCCTTGGCTATCTGTGAGTATACATCACATCACATTTATACAAGCATTTATCGCAGTCATTTCCGCTTTATTGACTGTTACCTTAGATCCCAGATTTAGAGTGCATGGTGGATAAGAATTGTATATGAATAGGTTTTTTGTGGTAAGATATGTGGGAAATGTTGGTAATCCGGTTTTCATTTGATTCAGTAAGTTTATTTTCATTGACAGTTTGTGATCGGACAGATAGTTGAGAGAGAGTTCCTGAGCTGCATGGTTTTCTGTACCAATCTATCATGATTGTGTTATTAGTTCTCATAAATCTAGTATCGAGGAGCGGTACAGAATGTTCTTTGTTTTCTGTCTCAATGGCGAATTGTTAATAATGTACTGTATGTTCGTCAAACATTCAGTCAGTAAATTTAATACTATATCATCGACATATTTCTTGATAAAGTGTAATTTGTAAGAAAGTACAGAAATCACTATGTCTAGTATATCATCCATTATATACTTTGCTAGCATAAATGAGATATATGCTACCATTAGTATACCAAAAGAAATGATTATAGGTGTTGTTATACAGAAACGTTATTATGCCAATAAAAGTTTCTAAATCAATGTTACAATCAATACTGATACTTTCCATTTTTCCTTATGCCTCTTTTGCAAGCAATTAAGTATAGGTTACTAAATCAAGAGGTCACATCAAGACTTACCACTACGTAATTGTCAGATAAAATCATATTGTTGAATTTGCTACTTATATCGACTGAGTCTTTTACGAAATAGTCATATGCTTTGGTCAAAATTTCAGTAACGAACGAGGCTAGATATTCTATAGGTGCACTTATTGAGGCGAGAATAGGGCGAACTGATAGCATAGATTTATGTACCTTTGGTAATGTGTAAAAGGAGAAATAACATTTTAACACATCAGCTTCTTTTTGGTCTCTACATCAATTTGGTTATGTGATTTTAACTTATTTACAATTTCATTACACTTAAGTTGACTTGGGCAAGGTGGATCTTTGTTCAGTTGAATGTAGGTGGTATTATTATTAATTAACTCTGTGGAAAGTTCCATCTATTTTTAGTTATTCATAACAACTGTAACGGGTACTTTGGTCTTGAGATATTACAGATTTCTGATAAAAGATAAATATTGAACATGTTTTGAATGTATATATTTGGTGATAATGTTGGTGGTTCGTGCTATAGTGGTACTTTTTTAATTTGTGTCGATAATAGACGTAGTGATATAATCTGCATCAGCTTATAGTTTTTTAATTGATATGTCTTTGCCTAGTCTGGGCTCGATACTAAATTCAAGATCTACTGATATATAGCATCCGGAATCGTTATGTTTGATAGATTTATTATCCAGTTTGGGTTTGACTTTATTATTGTAGTGTCCTTGTATAAATTGTCTATTTTCTTTAAATTTTAGTCTATGAAACAATTTGTTATAATTTTTTTGTTGTTTAATTAATTGATGAAAATTTGTTCATTTGTGAGTGAAATGATATCGTTTTTAAATCACAAACAGTTCTCATTTATCTGGATTATTAAGGCCAAATTGAGGATAATAAAATAAAAAAACTCATAGTGGCAAAAACTCAATTGGAGTGTTAGAAAATGTCCATTTAAGGCGATTAATGTTGTACCAACACGATGGAGCTGGCGTGTATATTACAGAGCTGAAGTAAGGGATTACCTGGATAAAGTATTTCGTGACAGATGAATACGTAGAACCAGACCGATAAAGACGGTATTTTCTTGTTTCGGACGTCGCATTTAGTGCATAAAGAAAATTTGACCTGAAACGTTTTTGTTTTGGGCGAAATAAAGGGTCTGGCATTTATCATTTCTCGTTTGATGTCTTGACCATTTTTATCAGAATGTCTTCGTACAGTAGTGAAATTTTAATAAAATTTTTTAGGATGTATTAACTCGCTACTAGTTTCCATCTACTTTGAATTATAGTAACAATATTAATCAGAAATTGATCGGTATCTTAAAAACAAAAAAAATTATTTTGACATTATATACACAGTTAAAATATTTCAACTGGTGGTTTGGTTTCATTTTATCATAATCAAATATTAACATTAAATAATTCAAGTTAATTATCCATTTTGAATTTTATTAAATCAACATCTAGACAAGATAATAAATTCATAAAAGCAAATTTTCGTGTTTGATGTTCATTTAATGGTTGTTTTTGAAATTAATGTGGAGCGATACACAGCGTGGCGTTCTACAGTCATCGTAAAGATAAGATGGTTACATCCGGAAAAAAATAGCGGTAAGGGCTTATCGCTTAACGACTTCCCTTCGTGTATATAGCAACCCTTGTAAGAACTAGCCTTTTACGTCCTTGTGATTTTTTTATCTTTTCTAGGAGCTGTTCATTTTTTATGATTTGATAAAGTGTTTATTTCTGTATATTTTGAATTTGACTATATTTTTATATTGGGTTGTACAATGAAAACAAATTAGACTCGTTTTTAGGTACAGTACAGGGTATCCCAGAAATGTTTGATTAATCTTATAATTATAGAGCAAAAACCAGTGACGCCCAGACCTTCGTTATTTATTAAAACCTGAAAATTTTTCAGCGCATACCTCCAACACAGGTAGGAACGATGGACTACTATGAAGTTTGGATCATTGTGTCTTTGGCAAGTAATGTGTAAGCAAAGGTGTATAAAATAACAATCTAAAATCGTCAATGTATAAAGCCTGATTTTCTTATATTTTCTTGGGAATAATTAGAAATCATGCCGTCCTTTGCCAGTATCGTGGTAACCCCTAGCAATATACATCTACGTGAATGCGATTGAGATAGTGAGTCAGGCCTTTTGCGATTGTGTAACGAAGTTACCGTGAAATCTTTTTGCCATTCGAAAAACCAATCAAATTTGGTCATTTTGTGTCATATGAAACAATTTCATCCAATCATCTCAACATTACACTGATAATTGCATTCAGTATCAATCACTATAAAAACACTATTGAGTTTGACAACTTCATTCCAAATATATTTCAAAATGTGACGTTTTGGCAATGCGAATGTTCAAAATTAAATAAATTTCCGCCGAATATCCCTCGGACATTGACAAATGCCTTATTATTTTATGACAAATTTCTCAAGCTCGTTCCTTTTATTTGATGTTACCGAGGAACGAGCTTTCGATTGTCATAAAATTATGTTGCGTTTTTTTGTGCCACCCTGTATTTTTATTATTCTCATATTAAATAGATTATAGTTTCATACTCGCTTGATATCCCCTTCTTATTTCTTCGCGTCATGTCCCTCTCTTCTCTTGGTATTCCTATAAAATGCCTTTTCCATGTTAATAGTCTTCTTTTCTTTTCTTTACCTACTCAGTCAAAATAATCGACTTTATATCAAGTGTGTTACTTACCGAAGATTTCTTTTTTTCTCCCCCTCATTTTATAGGGATTTTTGGTTGTTTTATTTGAGACGGTTTTTTCCTCTGGACAGTTGATTGTACTGGGACCAAGAAGTTTTTTTGTCCACAACCGCAAGAGCCTCAAAAAAAAAATATCTGAATGTATTAGCGTAAAATAAACAAATATAACACTTAATTTGAGTTTAATTTCCTTAACCCAAAAAAAAGTAAGGACCGATTTTGAAATATATCGTAGTTTTTTGTCAATTGTTTCTAAATCAAAAAATCAACTTGACTCGCGTCCAAAAATTTTTTTATTTAATATTTTACTTCTGATATATTTCAAATTCTATTCGTGGAACAAACCCATAAAATACAGATTGGAGCTTAATCACATTAATTATTTATTATCAACAAAATAAAGTATCGTTTCACAATTTTTTATTTATAATTAATTATTAGTTAAATAGAGGTTTTGTGATACGATAAGTTTTTTCTTTTTTTGTAAAAAAAAACTTAGCTCTTCATAAGGTTGAAGCTCTTGCGGTTGTGGACAAAAAAACTTCTTGGTCCCAGTACAATCAACTGTCCAGAGGAAAAAACTTCTTGATCCCTGTACAATCAACTGCTCAGAGGAAAACTTCTTGGACCAGGCGAAATGAACTGTCCAGAGGAAAAACCCGTCTCAAATTAAAGAACCAAAAACCACTATAAAATGAGGGGGAGAAAAAAAAGAAATCTTCGGTAAGCAACACAGGCGATGTAAAGTCAATTATTTCGACTAAGTAGGTAAAGAAAAGAAAAGAAGATTATTAACATGGGAAAGGCAATTTATAGGAATACCAAGGGAAGAGAGGGACAGGCCGCGAAGAAATAAGAAGGGAATATCAAGCGAGTATGAAACTATAATCTATTGAATAGAAGAATAATGAAAATACAGGGTGGCAAAAAAAAACGTAATAATTATCTCCTCTATTATGAATGTCCTATTGATATTACTACTGAAAATTAATTCGCTCACAGCACTGGAAAAGTTTAGAACCACCCAGCGACTTTTAGAGACAGGTTAAACTGAAGCCAAGTTCAATTATAACCGGAACCGTCCATCCGTCACACCACCAGCCTACAAGCCGTGCATGTACAGTCTGATACGTCACCGTTGTACATGAAAATTGATATTGAATAAACAGTTATTTTGATTTAATGAATTTTATTTGGCAGTAAATACCCAAGTACTTAACCTGGCTTGGTGTTAGAACTGTCCGTCAAACAGTCGTCGTCCAAAAAACATATATAAAATTTAGCTGTTATACCATAACGTAAGTATAGTTACAATTTATTAAGTTTAAGGGTGTCAGGCTTGGAGTTGCCACGTTACTAAGTGTTTGGCGAAGGATGGCGTGATTTCTAATTCTAATTATTCCGAAGAAAATATAAGAAACATATTCTTTATACTTTGACGGTTTTAGGTTGCTATTTTATACACCTTTGCTTACCTATTACCTTCTAAAGCCACGATGATCCAAACTTCATAATAGCCTATTGTTGCTACCTATGTCGTAGGTGTGCACTGAGAAATTTTCAGGTTTTATAAAATAAATAGGGTATCGCTGTCACGGGCTCTTGGCCTATTAGTTTATCTACTCTATACAGGGTGATCAACTTATACTTCGGAGTTTGACCTCTCCGTTGTTTTGAGAGATACCAAAAAAATGTTTTAAATATAAATTATAGATACAGTCAAGCTCTACATTTTAAAATTTTCTTGTAATATACAGGGTGTTTCATACAGTCTCAGCATCCAAAAGTTATATTTTTTTATGGAACACAAGAAGCTAATTTCAAAAGCCTGTTACACTTATACAGGGTGTTTCAGAATAAAGTACCGTAAATTAGGGACTATATAGATCTTGACGAATTATTAAGAAAATTCAAATAACATTTTTCTGTAAACCCCCCCGTTTCCATTCTACAGGGTGATAAAGTGAAAGTGAAAAATACACATTTTTTTAAATATCTTTGCTTAGAGTAGAAACATTAACTTGAAACTAGGTACATATTAGATGTTCAATAATACGAATTAGTACCACTTTATTTCGACAAATTAGGATAATCCATTGTCGTAGAAACAGGAGGGTGATCAAATCATTTGAGCTTAACTTTTTGCACACCCTGTATTTCCTAAAAGTTAAAGCTCATAGTTATTCCTCATATAGTTTTCCACAGAAAAGGTACTCCTAGTTCATCTCTGTAGAGCATTCCATTTTTGAGATATTTAAAATTTAATGCTACTAATACAACGCGATTTATTTAATAAATTAACTCCAAAAATAAAAAGTTTTATTTTACAAAATAGAAACTGATTACTGACTCAAATGAAATGTAGCCAAGTATTCAGTCCAATGTGTACAGTACTTTAAAAGCTAAATATTTTATAAAATAAAACTTTTTATTTTTGGAGTTAATTTATTAAATAAATCGCGTTGTATTAGTAGCATTAAATTTGAAATATCTCAAAAATGGAATGCTCTACAGAGATGAACTAGGAGTACCTTTTCTGTATAAAACTGTATGAGGAATAACTATGAGCTTTCACTTTTAGGAAATACAGGGTGTGCAAAAAGTTAAGCTCAAAATAATTTGATCACCCTCCTGTTTCTACGCAAATGGAATATCCTAATTTGTCTAAATAAAGTCGTACTAATTCGTATTATTGAACATCTAATATTTACCTAGTTTCAAGTTAATGTTTCTACTCTAAGCAAAGATATTTAAAAAAATATGTATTTTTCACTTTCATTTTATTACCCTGTAGAATGGAAACAAGGTTTTTACAGAAAAATGTTATTGGAATTTTCTTAATAATTCTTCAAGATCTATATATACTCCCTAATTTAGGGTACTTTATTCTGAAATACCCTGTATAATAAACTAAATAGTTTTGAAGTTATAGACAATTGAAAATTGAGTTTTTTCAAATTTAAGTGATTGCTCCGTCCAAACGATATAAAATTGAATAAAACGGCTTACAAGTCCCTGTCTTAACTTTTGAGTTCTACTTGGTGACATAATAATAAAATGTATACATGGTGATCAAAGTGTGAGTACCTACTTTTGATAACCTTGTATACATTTTTCTTATATGCTACCAAGTGGTACTTAAAAAGTTAAGAAAGGGACATGTAAGCCATTTTATCAGAGTTTATAATTTAACAGGTTTTTCAAATCAATTTCTCAGGACGAATCTATAAATATAAAAAAATATAGGGTGTCCCATTAAAAAAACATAACTTTGGTATGCTGTGACATTATGAAACACCCTGTATGATACAAAATAATTTTAAAATGTGGAGTTTGACTCTGTCTATAATTTTTATTTAAAACTTTTTTCTTATCTCTCAAAACAACGGAGATATCAAACTCCGGAGAACAAGGTTGATCACCATGTATATATTTTATGAAACACATTAAACATGTTATATTTCTTAAACACATTGTAATTTCATTATAAATATGTTACTAAAATATGTGTGTTTTATTAGGTCCCAGTAAGTATACTTTCGTTGGTGGTGAGTAATTTACAAAAGCATAGAGAATGAAAGGAGAGTTTGTTAAAATGGAAACTAGGGGCACACGAAACCATTTTTCATCTTTAGCCTGATTGCCCCAAGCTGAAAACGCTAAAATGCAAAAATGCGAATTCAAATCAGAGTCTTGTCACTTTCACAGAAAAGTCATTTATCAAAAAAAAAATGCTCATGGACCTACAACTAGGTTACATATGAAACTCAAAAGATATTTTTAAAAGGATATATCTCTATTACTTAACTTAATAAAATTATTTGAAAAAATTTCTTGGTTAAACAAACTCTCTTCTACACTTTCAATAAAAGCATCTTGTAGAAATTTTTCTACATTGGTAATGTAGATAATTTATCTTTCTAATTCTTCTTGTAGATAAAAATATCCTGTATTATGGCACACTGACACCAAAATACAGTTAACTTCTTCTCACTTTATGCCTGTGTAGATGCAAAGGTAAAATTATAACTTACTTTTATCTTCAGTTATTCTTTTTTAAGAGTTAATCTATCTACCTTAGGTTTTATAGTGGAACCAAAAAATCATTTTTTTGATAAAAAATAAAAATAGAAATATCATGTAATGTTTAAAAAAAATTTTGGATCCTTTATGAAAATAAAAGATATATTGACTCTTAAATTATTTTCATACTTTTAATCATTTTATTAGGTTAAAACATATAAGCTGCATCAAAGTTTAATGCTATGCCTGTTTTCACTTTATTATTATTTTTAAATTACAATCCAAATTAGTTTGTAGATTTTCATCTAGGTTTGTTTCATCTGATATAAAGGTTATCCCAAGATTAAATATCAACGATATGGAAGATTGGTCCAATAATAAAATTTTTATGCTGATTATAGGGATCTAGTAAGGAAGAGACTAATTTTCGGATACCTTTTTAAAAACTTCTGGAAATTAAAAAATACAATAACCGATTTTTAATTTGTTTCTCAAACGAGAACAATCCAAATTTTAGTTAATAAAATACAATTTGAAAAGCTATTTGAGAAAAAAATTAATTTATTTGCATGTGCATTTGTAGATTTTATCACACTATAATTTTTACCGAGCCTCAACATGTTTTATGTAGCGAGAAAACAAAAAGAGGTTCAAAATTAGATAACTAAATTTTGAATGAATCTCAAAACCATATTTTAAATAAATTTGCTTTATATTTAATTAGTTACAGTCAAAGTGTATGTCTCCTTCCAGAGTTGAATTTAATTTGTCTGGACCCGGACTTTGTGCAGAAATTCTCAAAGCTCTCCACAAAAACGAATCGTATAATATTGCCTTTGCCCAACAGCACGACGCATTCAATTTCACTTCAAAGCAAAGTATCCCAGAATTTTTTTTTATAATATAAATATCTTAGTTATTAAACAAAATTTATATTTGGAAAAATAAAAATAACTATTAATAATGGACATAAAATATTTTCTTTAAATTTTTTAAATATTAAGAATAGTTGATCCTGTAAGTTATACAAATACTTACCTAACTGTTACTAATGTGACTGACTAGGAATACCAAAATAAGAAGTTTTAATTAAAATACATGAAAACTTGGAAAATATAATAATCGTCATTAACACAAGATTTGGATTTTCTAGTTACTAATTGCATGTCTCTTATTAATTTTAAAGGTTAAGAGCATGTTTACTAAAATGAATAATAAATAAAAGTAACAATTAGAAGCATAGATGGCGCCACTCGAAAAATATGAGTGACTAATGTTTGTGATGTTAAAAATGTGTTTTTTTTTAATTGTTTAAAAAAGATTTGAGCAAACCTTAATAACCTTAAACCAAGTTAAAATTTAGCCAAAAGCTCAAAGAAAAAAATAACAAAATAAAAGATCTTATCTTATTATACATTTATTTCTGAATTCTATCTTCGTTTTTTTCTTCTAGCTATGAATTACATTCCTTTTAATGTCAGTCTTGATCTACCTATCCTTTCTATACATGATCTATATTTTGATCTCTGTTGCTTTTTTTTAATCACATCTTGTGTCTTGACTCATGGTTAATTCTAGTTATGTAGGTAGTCGTTGTGCCTAGTGGATGGTTTTTATATTTTTTATGTAAGTACAATGACTGATTTAGAGCTCTTTCACACGAAGATACTGTGTGCGAGATACGCGTATCCGAGATACAGAATCGCAGTTGAAAACTTGAGCTGCAGTATCGAATTCACGCATCTCTTCAATCAGTACTAAAATAGTCGCAGTGCCGTTCATAACGGTATAAATTATAGATCTAGACCAGTGTATTATACTGTGGAATATATTAAGAAAGAAGGAAACAATAAAAAAGTTAGAAGGCGTACTTTGTGGGTTCATCCGATAGTACAATTAAGAGAAACCAAAGGAACTTATAATATTCTATATAATGATTTATTGCAAAACCCATCAAAGTATTTTAATTATTTTCGAATGAGCATTCGATCGTTTGAAGTATTTTGAAAAGCAAATTTACCAAAAAGGACACGACTATGCGCAAAAGTATTCCATCACCTTAAGGTAAGAAATAAGCAGACGATTGTTTAGAATTTATTATTTTTAATGAATGTAGTTTTACTACAAATATAAAAAAAATTATTTACCTTGATAGTCACTAAGAAGATCCACAATGGTTCCATCTGTTGAAGTTTCAGCTGATTCTATAGAATGAGGTGAGAGGATAGGTCTTGTCTTTATTCTCTGACTGAATGGCATTTGTGAATAAATGGATGAAGAATGACTGATAGAGGATGAATCAGTAGACTGGGATGGGAGTGTAGGGTTGGGGATAATGTCTACTTTTTGACTGGGATGTGTACCGTGAAGAATTGGAGGGAGTGGCAGATGAAGGATGATTAGAAAAATGCTGAAATGACGCATATGTAGGAAAATGTTGTTGTGTGCTTGGGGGAGGGAGATTTGGGGAAAGAAAATTTAACAGTAATGGTTGTAAGTTGTTATAAGAAGTAAAGGCAGACTGAGTGCGCAATTGAGCAGATTTGATTGATTGCCATTTTTAAATCAATTTTTCTGTCATCAGGCGCTCTCTTGAAATCCGGCAAAAGCGAAAGAAGGAAATGTCGGTCAGCGTCATTGTCCAACATAATCCCGTTTCTTTGTCGTTGTTCAATACTTTTTATAAATAAATCTGCAACTCGGAAATCATCGTCTGTCCTCGAAGAAATTTTCTTTTTCTTGGGTACGGGTGTAGCTGTTTTATTGGCAGCACCTTCGGTTTCTTTTAACTCTGAAGCTTCTGATATCTCCTTATTTTCATCTGCAAAATTTGAGGTAGTCTTAAAAAAGGGATATTTGATCTGTATGTTCATTAGTGTCTTATTGCCAATTTGAATTTTCTTAGTCTCTATTCGCAGAGCAACAAAAATGAGAGTTGTTCAAAAAAGATGTATGTTTTCCATAAGGTACCGTCGCCACTTATTTTTCTTTTACAACGGCCCGCCCATACTTCACCTTTGGTGTAGTAGGGCAAACCGTATCAAAATCTCAAACAAATTGTTTGCCCAAAATGAATTAAAATGTCATGAAACGTGGAGAAAATTGATTTTCCGCGAAAATAAAAGTCTGTCTGTATGAATGTCTGTGCGCACGATAAGTCAAGAACATGTTTTTTTATTTTCTGATACCGGTTTTTCCCTTACTGAGCTACATTATAACTACCGAGTTGGAATATCAACAGCAAATGAAATAATCCAACAAACATGCAAGCTAATTTGGACAGAGTTGAAAGACCAATGTATACCAAAGCCAACACGAGAAAAATGGTTAGATATTGCTGAACGATTTTTAAAAAATGCAAACTTTCCCCATTGTGTTCGAGCCATTGACGGCAAACACGGAGCGAGTCGTAAAACCACAACATAGTGGATCGCTCTATTTTAACTACAAACATTATTTCTCAATACAATTACTGGCTAGGTGTGACTCGAACTATTGCTGTGTAGATATTGGAGATTATGGTAAAAACAGTAATTCATGTATTTTTACAAAATCTTATTTTTACAAAAATTTAATAACAAAAAAGCTAGATATTCTTGATCCAGATTTTTTACCACAAAAAAGGACTTCAAAATACCATATGTCATAGTTGGAGAGGAGGCGTGTTTGGCTTATCATTCAATGTAATGCGACCATACGGTGGAAAAACTGTCTCGTTAAAAAAAAAGGATACACAATTCTAGGTTGACTAGGGCACGAAGATATATTGAGTGTACTTTTGGAATTCTTTCCAACAAGTGGCGAATATTCCACAAACCACTCAACGTATCAATGTACTTTGCTGAAGATATAGTGAAACTTGCACTCTGCTACACAATTTTGTATTCAGACGAGATGGATACAGACATGATGATACCTTAGACTTTCAAGGACTTTATAACGATAATGTCAGAAATACAGAAGCTTAGAGTGAAAGGTCAGCAAATGCTATTCGTGACTGTTTTGGTAATTATTTTATGAATAGTGATGTTTTACAATAGCAAAATAATCATATTTGAAGTGTAGATAATAATTAGATATGTAAACATGTTGATATTGTGAAGGCCAAAATGTTTTTAACGTCATATTGTAGATAAGACAAAAATATTGAGTATGAACTTTACAATTAAACATTATTTATTTAAAATGGTGAATACTAATTCAATGTACATATTAAGAATATAAATATTTTATTTTCTTATCATACTCATTCTGCTGCACTGCTGTCATTTCTTCGAAATTATCGCATATTTCTTTTTAAATTTCCACCCAACGTTGTTGTTTTTTATTCCGGTCACAGTAATCTGTGTGTCCTGTATATCCCATAAACATTGATTTGGCTCCACCAAACTAATAAATTTTTCGGGGTCAAAAATTTTATGCCCCATCACTATTATTATAGCGCTTAGTAATAACAACCTAAGCAGTTGAATTTGTACTGAAAAATTTCTTACGTCTATTGTAACGACACTTCGGTCGTTACTGGTCACTTTGGCGCCTAAGTCCAGGTTTCGGAATGCCTTGGGCGCCACCTTCCGTTTAGAGTGTGAAGGCCACTGCACGGGCAGCGTCAGTGGAGAAAGAAATACTCCAGGGGTCGTTATGGTATCGACCAAAATCACTGGCGGCCAGAAGGGCGGTCTTTACTTGCCCTACTTGGTTGAGTAACCTGTTTTTTTTTACGAGTGTCTCCATCTGCCTGGCGACGGTTCAACTGGTACGACTGGCCTTTTATTCACAATTTTAATTTAATTTTACTCCAGTGCCGTGCGCGACTTAATTTATATACTTCGGGAAAAAAATTATTACATACATTTTTTTTTACACCTTAACTAAATATCTGAAAAAAAGAAATAAAGTGAAACGAATCCTATCAGGTGCCTACCCCTGTTGTGGTTGAACCCTATATTCGGGGTAGGTACGCCTGTTACAGAACAACTAACTAAAAATAAAACTTCTACGGCGACTTCTTCGGCAGGTCCTATACTGGTCGGAGTAGGGGCACTGGCAACGTTGACAGGAGGTTTATCTTTAGGTAAATTCGGTCCGGCTTCTGACGGAGCTGTTTTCTTCTATACTTCCACCCTCTGTATCTGGAGCTGAGCGTTTGGAGCGGTATCTCTTGCTGTCGATTGTCCTGGGTGCAGATTAAGACTGATTCTATTTCAGTGGTACCGAGGGAAAGCATGGTACGGGCCAGGCATCCACCGCGATAGAGCGGCTATCCACCAAAATATTTTCAGAAGTTGGTTTTACACGACAATCCTCTTGCTGGATCTCTGGGATGGTTACGGTCTCTGTTTTTACCAATAGGGCAATACTTGTGTCAACGGAAGCATTCGGCTCTTCTCGGGTACACTTCCATTGTTCGGCTATCCGATCTTCTACATAGGAAGTCGTAGCATCATTTTCCATAACGGAATCACTGGTGCCACTTGGCATGTTGACGGGTAACTGGGTTTGACTGTCTTCATACCCCATGATAGGTGCGGCATCATAAGGGCGTTGCTAAACAGGAATCGTTTCCGGACACCGTTCTAGCGGTTTTTGCGACCGCGGACAAGGGCAGTTGCGGGACATGATTCCTTCTCTTTTACATCTCGAGCAAAAGATCCGGGGCGCCTCTCTACATTGGCTTCTCACATGTCGCGTCTGGCCACAACGCCAACACTCTTCGTTCCTTTCGGTGGATCTTCTAGTGATTGGGGTTGCTGACATCTGCTGGTTTGTCTCAGTACGATCTACGTTATTTCCTGGCGTGACGGAGGCAGTAGGAAATATTCGAGGTAGGGGGTAGGAGTATTTCTAAACGGGAGAGACTGAAGGGCAGAATTGGTCATATACGGATTAAACAGGTTCACAGGTGTGAAGGATATATACGGAGGTGATGAAACAATATGGGATGGGGTGGGTAGAACGGATATCCGGGCTAGTTCGATTTCTGATCGGAGTGACTCGTATTTTCTAACGGCCATGATAAGTCCCTTCACGTCACTAAAATCTGTTCTGCGGATATGAACTCGAAATTCAGGATGCAGATTTCGATAGAGCCACTGCAGTTCTTGATCTGGCGTTATGCCCCCATGCTGGCGAATAAACGTCTGCAGGTCGGTGATATAGGAGGTGGCGGGTTCCTCCAGATGCTGTGTCCTCCTACTGATGGCGACTTCTAGGTCAAGGCGGTAATTGACAGGAAAGAAGAAATTTTGGAAGGCGGTGCAAAACTCTTCCCAGGTGGACCAATATCGTCGGTTATTCCTAAACCACATAGCTGGCGTCCCTTGTAGTAGGTCGGGCATGACCTGCAGGAGTCGGTCGGCGGTGATTCCATAATATTCTCAAAATTTCCTTTAGTCTTTCGAGAAATGCGGCGGGATCGTCAGTACCATCGAAAGTGACACGCCAGTCCTCTACCATCAATGGCAGCATTACGGTGCTACGGACGTCTAACTCGGTCGAGTCTCTAATTCCAACTCTCTCTCCACAAAATGTATCCAACAGCGGTCATCAGATGAATATTTGTGCTTCAACGCACTCTGAAGTCTATCTGGCTCGGTATTACTCGGAATTTCTCGCTGTTCCTCGTTTTAAATCAGAATTACGGCTTAGACCCTTGTATCTTGAGAACGGCTTCTCAGATTTGAAAACGAATATTGCCAATCGATTCTACGACCTCGTAAACCTATTAAACGATAAGTCACTCGGTATCCTTTTTCAATTTGTCAAAATGACAGGTCGGATGTTTTCAACGGTTTTTTTTTGAATTTTGGACTCTGGATGGGTTTGGAAGCGATTCGGACTTTCTTTGAGCAAAAATGGACAATCTGTCAAAATGACAGGTCAGCGGTTGTCGACGGTTCTCCGTATATTTCGGTCCTCTGAAGAGTTCTACGGTGGTTTCGGCTCTCTATGATGGTCGGTTCAATCTTCGGCTTCGGAATCGGCTTTTTCCACAATTTCCTTAATCAGCGGTCCTGGTACACCATAAAAACGGTCCCTGCTCGGGCGCCAAATTTTGTACTGGTCACTTTGGCGCCTTGGTCCAGGTTTCGGAATGCCTCGGGCGCCACCTTCTGTTTAGAGTGTGAAGGCCACTGCACGGGCAGCGTCAGTGGAGAAAGAAATACTCCAGGGTTCGTTATGGTATCGACCAAAATCACTGGCGGCCAGAAGGGCGGTCTTTACTTGCCCGACTTGGTTGAGTAACCTGGTTTTTTTGACGAGAGTGTCTCGATCTGCCTGGCGACGGTTCAACTGGTACGACTGGCCTTTTATTCACAATTTTAATTTAATTTTACTCCAGTGCCGTGCACGATTTAATTTATATATTTTAAATAATACGGAAAAAAGTAACTTTGTTACACTATGATATCGTCTCCGTTGCAAAAGTATTCATATCAGAACAAGTCCATATCGTAATACTAATTATGTATGTGGCATACTCATTCAGCCTCCGGCGGCTGAAGGCTGAAGGTGCCGGAATACACAAATTCGGTATCAAGATACTGTATGCGTCACCCTTACCGTGTGAATAGGTCTAGTTGACTGTACGTTTAATCTGTATTTCGGATACGCGTATCTCGCATACAGGATCTTTTTTCAGAATTTTCCAAATTTATTTTTGTTTGTGTCACATTACGTCAAAAGAATTTTTTAGAAAAAATAAAGATTGCAAATATTCCTGGTCCTGGTACAGGGTTATTCATTATAAATGTCCCAGCCCTTACCATAGTTATTATTGCATAAACAAAAAAATTTTTGAAATAAAAGTAGTGTGGTTATAAACTAATTTCATTATAACGTTAACAAAACTAGAGCGGCGTGCGTAGTTTAGGGGACACAAGAAAAATATTCGTTTTTTTAAATAACTGTATATTATTAAATTTTTGAAAAGATGTTTTTCTTCTGATTTTAAAAATATACCATATCATACCCCTGTCTTACACCGTTCTTAAGATATTAAAGGATAAATATAGTAAATTAAACTAGTTACTAAAAATATTGAAAAGTTAATATTATCAAAGAAAGCTATGAAAATCACAACTGTCATATTTATTAAATGTCATATCTTTATTGAAACAAATGGTTTACAGTGTAGAAGAAAAATTCAAATATTTACTTGCTATATAGAAAATAACAAAGATAAACGTGCCGCAAAGAGCATACAGGGAGTTGTTTCCAAATCGTCCAGCACCCGCAGACAATACGTTCAGACTTATTTACCAACAGGTAAATAATATCGGTAGTTTTAATAGAAAAAGGCGACTGGTTCATGCAAACAACGAAGATCAATTAGATATACTGCTTTATTTCGAAGGTAAGCCCCCTTATAGCTATTCTTGAAAAGTTTTTTGAAACACTATATTATGAATGTTACTCTCAAATACAACGTACGTTGAAAACTAACAACTACAAACCATATAAAATTTTACCCGTACAAGTTTTGACAGAGGTTCATAAAAGTAAAAGGTTTGAGTTTTGCCATCAAATGCTCGAAAAGTTAGATGAAGATCCTGATTATTTGACTAAAATATTATGGACCGATGAATCATCCTTTTCTACGGCTAGAAATTTTAATAGGAAAAATCGTAAGTCATGGGAAAACAAGGAGAATAGAAAAAGATTAATAAAACCAATAAAAAAATCAGGAAGAAAAACTCGTGTTGTATGGTGTGTAATTTTCAGAAACAAAATTATTGGACCCATATTTTATGATTTCAATTTAACTGGAGTTACATATCTGGAAATGATTCTTCCTGAAGTTGAAAATATTCTTGTAGAGAATTTTTTGGACATTCAACTTCAGGATATGATTTGGATGCAGAATGAGGCATCTTCGCATAATGTCCTACCTGTTAAAGAGCATTTGAACAATGTATTTCAAGTGTGGATAGGGAATAATGGAACCATATTATGGCCTCCTAACAATCCGGATCTATTACCTATGGACTCATTTTTTTCGGGGTTTTTAAAAGACATAATAAATATTAATAATAACTGTATTCAAGTCGTTAAAGACCGAATTCAATTAGAAATAAATAATCTAAATGTAAACAACCGAGCCATTTCTGATGCAATTCAAAATATAATTAGACGTTTTCAATTATGTATTGAAAATAATGGTGGACACTTCGAACAACTTTTATAAGTTATTATTTATTTATAGTTGTAAAGTTGCTATATTCGTTATCTATTATTTGTAATTTTAATTAATTGTTGACCAAAACTTTTATTTAATATCTTAAGAACGGTGTAAGACAGGGGTATGATATGGTATATTTTTGAAATCAGAAGAAAAACATCTTTTCAAAAATTTAATAATATACAGGGTGTCTCATTTAAAAAAACGAATATTTTTCTTGTGTCCCCTAAACTACGCACGCCACTGTATTTTTGTTAACGTTATAATAAAATTAGTTTATAACCACACAACTTTTATTTCAAAAATTTTTTTGTTTATGCAATAATAACTATGGTAAGGGCAGGGACATTTATAATGAATAACCCTGTACACTCGAGTTGATTAAAAATAAATAAAAGTTTACGGGATACATATAGAAAAGAATTTGATAATTTTCAAAAATCAAAAAAAAGTGGCGCCCACGACGACATGCTTACTGGCGAAAAACAGCATAGTGTTGCCAGCCACTGCTTGCTGGTGCTTCTGTCAGCCTAGTCTGACCAGTGCTTAAAGCAGTGGTTAATACATTCGATAATTTGTTTAAAAATTTTGGACGGCCCACACAGTATAGATATAGGGCGATAATTTTCTATTTCACCTTTTCTACCTGATTTTAAAATAGGAACAAATATTAAATATTTCCATTTCTCAGGAAATGTTGACATACTAAGCATTAAATTGAATATATGCAACAAGAACTTTTTAATCCAATCTGAACACCCTTTAATAATTAAAAGTGGAATTCCATCAATTCCGGCTGCACTTTTTGGCTTCAAATTTTTAATGGCTTGGTCAAAATATTGTTCTGTAATTTCAGGTAGCGTAAAAATGTTAATTTGTACCTCCCTTAATGATAATTTTTTCTTCTTCGTAACTGACACGAGGACTATGTGGGTGTACGTTTTCTAATCTGGTGATCTCGTCAATTTATACTATACTGTGCGTGTTTGGTACTGCTTATAATCACGTTTGACTTTATTGCTATTATTATCCATGATTGTTTGTTTTTTGGTGGGTTGAGTTTTTATTAAAACAATGTCAACTCTCCAAATTATTCTGAAACGAACTATACAATGACGAACTCATTTATTGACGTTCGAGTGGCGACATTGGATATCAATCTACTGAAAATTAATAAGTGGTGGCATGAAGTCGCATCAGTTTTTTCAGTTTATTTTTTAACAACACGTGATTAGCTCTGTTCGGTTTTTGTGAGATTAATGAAACGTCAATCACATATTTTTCAATGGGTAAAATAAAGTTTGTTGTTGTTGATAAAACATGTCACCGTCGGTGTTTTAATGAATGCATTGGTAGGGATGTCCGATAATTAGTTAAAATTTGAAATTAAGAAGCTAACTAAATTAAGCCAAGCTCCAAAATTATAAAAAAATAATGAAACTTTTCATATCTAAAATGAAATTTTTTTGCTCGTCAGAAACATTTTAAAGAAAGTAAAAATTTACGATATTATCACTCTTAGGACGAAAGTATTTTTATGCAAACAGAATATTTTCTATTCTAAATCATTTTTAAATCCGACTTATCCACCTCGAGTTGTGGACATTTGAATTTAAAATAAATTGCGCGGTATAGGATACAGCTTAGTATTACTCATTCTATTCATCAACTCCCTCTAAATATGTATTCATAGAGACAGGCGGAAATTATTCCGTCGCTAAGGAGGTAATAGTATTTTACATTACAAGCGAGGTAAAACGGTTTTTACTGGTGACACAAAGATAGAAAATGATTGACGAACCTGTCACCTTCGAAAGCTAGTAAAAAAACAATAATAATAATAAATCGGTCATAAAAAATATTCTTAAATAATGTATATACAGACTATACTTACAAAAAACATCAACATTCGCACAAAATGATCTATAATAAGGACTACATCCCCAAGAGAAGATATAGAAAGTGGGCCCTGACTGACATCGTTAACTTACTTATACGACAAATTACTAATAAGGCATATAAACGTTTTATTGACATTGGGTGATTAGAAATATATGCCACCAAATTTTGCCTCTAATGCCCTGGATTTGTCATCACAAATAACTACATAGTCGACATGACCTTAATCAGCATCAAATTCACACTTTTTGAATGCACTGAGATACAAAACCAAATTAATAACACCAATAACTGCCAGAAATTTATTATTAAAGACAGATAAGTAAACTCTGTTAGATATAATCCAAAACGATTCAACACATAACAACAAGATATAGGTAATATTGGTTACATACACCGACATGGCCGAATATGTAAGATTCTACAGCACAAATTGGCTTGAACCTTACTACAAATATAAACCATACCCGGTACTAGAAAACTACTCATTATTACAGATAGACAGGTGACAAATAACAGACCAGAAATTGTAATTGTCGATATAAGGGACAAAAAACAATAACGGTAAATTTCGCTATCCCCAATAAGAACAATATAGTGGATCAACATCAAGAAAAAAACATAATACGATATACATAATAAATGTGGTGCATAAACAAAATGGAAGTCATACAAATAACAAGTCTTTAATTATGAGCATTACAATTAATGGTGAAATTTTAAATGGGTTAATTTTTTTGCTACTTTAATTTATTGATGAATAGACTGCTCAGATTGAGGATTTGATTTTAGATTTTAGAATTTTTATAAAACATTTGTCAACTTATTTTCTATTGATTCTTTTATGCACCAGCATTAGCCAGTAAATCTGATGACCATTGAAACTGGATAAATTTCACTGGAATGTTATCCAGAAATTAGAAACTTATTTATATTTCTTTTAAAATTAATTTGTTTCTCATTTCGGTTCATATTTACAATTTATCATTCTAAAATCTAAAAATAGATTCCAAATCAATACATTTCATCAAATATTTTTCTACGTCACGTGATGTAAAGCTGTATAGCCATAAGAATTATTTCTATAAAAACCCTTTGCAACTAACGTTCATCTCTTTCTATATAATATTATCATAGAAAACGATGGGTGCCGTTGCATCCGAATATAGAATAGTCCATTACAAATTAAAATTATTCCTTATAACCCCTCTTAAAAAGATGTATCTATCGCGCTAAATGCTTCTAGATCGTTGAGGAGAATAGTTGTCTCCCAGTGAGAGCTTTTCACATTAAAATGACAAGACCTCACACTAATATTGATAATATTCTGAGATTTCAAATTAGTAACAAGTGATAATTAAAATTAATAAAGTTAGAGCTATGCTCTACACAGTGTGTTGTTAAAAGAAATGTTAAAGCAATTTAGATTTTACCATTAATAAATGGGTGAAAGAATTACCCTTAAAAATAAATGAAATCGATTCGTTTATGTTAAATAATAAATCTCATGTGCTAATCAGACACTGGTCCTTCGAACTGAAGATGTTTGATGCCAAAACGTCGACCAACTAGTGAAACAAATTCCAAATGGATGTGAATTCTAAATTCATAGTTATTGAGAAACAATGAACAGTGTTTAAAACAACAGCATGGTTTACACATTTTTCCTTATTGTATTTTAAGAGAAAACGTAGTTTTCATGGTACAGTGCGCGCACAATAAAAAATCCATTAAGACACTTCAAGAGAGCACGAAAATGGCCATTCACGTTTTTCTTGAATCGCTGAAAATTGTACTCCCTGGGAAAAACAGTTTCAAGGTCATTCTAGAGTGATGACGTTCGTCAAATAAGGGATTCGTAAATTGGTTGGTGCAGGGAGTACAAAGTGGATGAGGCATACCAGATTGACTGGGTGTTCTTTCCATTTGCAACTCCAGTAGGAATCAAGCGTGCAATATCGTCCGAACACCTTCCATGAAAGTATTTGTAAAAAAAGAGTAAGATTGCCTACTTTACTTCAATGTTTAAAACTGTTTATAGTCCAAGTCAGTTTTAGCACTCCAATAAGAAAATTTGCTCTCTTCTGGATAAAATCAAGCAACTGCAAGGTATGCTTAGGATCAGAGCTCCTGATGTTAGCGCAGTATTATAGTGATGGTCAAATTTAAGCCTTGTAAAGCAATAAAAGCTGTTATATCTGGTTCCGCAACGTTAAACGGTTACCTGGGTTATCTTGATTACTGTCACCTCAAGCTAAAATTCACTCCAGGTCTTTATTAAGATTTAAAACTTCTGGTTATCTGCGAACATGTACATCGGCAGCTGTTGTTCGTGCATTCAAGGCAAAGGAGGACATGAGTATACTGTCATCGTCAAAGCTGTAGATAGGATTTTTGTTTTTTTTTCAGCAAGGATCACTAGGGGTGTTAGAAATAAAACCGTCGATCGCTGCATTTGATAGACTCAGTCTAATATACTTGCGACAGAATGCTATATAATTAATATTTTCTTCTCCATTGTTTGATACAATAAATGTGCGTGGGTAGGGTAATTTATACTCCTACCTCGAAATAACATCACATGTTGAAAAATTTCAAATTTATCAGTTTTACGTAAAATAGGTTAAAGTTCCATATTTTTGTTATTCACTTTTAAACAATTCAAAATATTTTGATATTTGTCGAAATTAATTAATACTTTGCTAACAAACAATTCGATTCTAGTGGCTAAAAATTGTATCGTTAAAATAACTACATACTTCGCTAAAACTAATTCGATTCTATTAACTAAAAAAAATTAAGAATTGCAATAATTATAATGTAAATATTTAATTTCAATTTTTCCAAAAAATTAAACAGAATTAAACAGTATCTACACCAGTATC